>JADMNL010000022.1:225627500-228323750 GCA_016271365.2 Neoceratodus forsteri | reverse complement strand
AATGCACGCTTGTAAAACAGTCATTTTTAGGAATTTTTTCACCAAATTTTCAACATAGCCATTTTAAGACCTATGCTCATGAACAGTGTCACTGTGATTTTCTTAATTTGTCCCGTACATTGATTTCGCACACTGACTGCGCCATTGTGCGCTACATGGGCGGAAACATGTTTTGAGTAAGATGTGAAAAATGACAGCTGTACTACTCTTAAGAAGGTGTGGTAAAATGGCAATGTTGAAAATCTGGAGTGAAAATATTGAAAATTCGCGAACTTACGAGCCTACGTAGGAACTGCGCAACGCACGCTCGTAAAACAGTCATTTTTTGGAATTTTTGCACCAAATTTTCAACATGGGGTTTTTGGGACCCCTTCTCATGAATGATGTCACTGTCATGGCATTATTCAGGCCGAAGGATGATTTCCCGCGGTGACTGCGAAATCACCCTTTGGGCCTGAATAATCTCATGACTGGCTGTTTATCCTGGAAGAGGTTCAAACTCATGTTAAAAATAAAAAACTCTGTCATATAATAGTTGAAAACCCCTATCTAGCCCATTGTACAGCTTACGGCATTTCCTCAGTTCGCGGTCGGCTTTGAAGAGTGCAAACGTGTTCCTAGTCCACGAAGATCATTGCGCCAAGCTCCGGAGGTAAGTATGGGAGTAGGGGGTGTGGGGAGGCAGGGTGCGAGTGGGTGGGTGCGGGTTCTGGGAGAGGGGCTGGGAGAAGCGCCGTGGGACCGTTTTTATTTTGCAGGTTAAAAAAAAAAAAAAAAGACGACGTGGGCTCCCAGCGTGGCACAAGGATGGCTGGGGGGGGCGTGGTGCTGACAGGGGATTGAGCACCCCCATCGGCCATATGATCAGTTGCCATGCTGGGGTGGGCTCCCAGCGTGGCACCCAGTACTTTGGGGGGGTGAGGACAGTGGAGCCGACAGGGGATTGGGCACCTCTGTCGGCTATTCTATGAGTTGCCATGCTGGGGTGGGCACCCAGCGTGGCATGTGGAAGGCTTTGGGGGAGGAGTGCAGCACAAGCCGACGGGGGATTGGGCACCCTCGTCAGCTATATGTGTGGGTGGGAGGGCAGCTGCAGTATGCATTTCTCTTTGTGTGTGTGTGTGTGTGTGTGTGTGTGTGTGTGTGTGTGTGTGTGTGTATGTAGGGGGAGCTGCGCATAAGCAGGCAATATCTTATCGCTGCTCACTGAAGCATAGCTCCCCCTTTCAACTGTATGCCACTGCATTTTGGAGCTTGTCATAGACAGCTCCAGCATGCACTGGCTTACAGGGGCCGTGCCTGCCAACACACTGACTGAATTGGAGGAGGAGGTGACACACCTCCGAAATCTCGGATGATGGCACTATGTTTCTTGCACATGCGTGCAAGCAAACATAAAAATATATCACTGGCTTCCATCAACCTGACTAATAAATTGTCATATCCATCGACATTTCAGCATTCACTTCAGCAGCCAAGCCCTCCATGCTGATTCTGTCCCCCTTGTGCTCCTGGAATCAACTTCCAGTTGCTCACCCATGATGCTTATTACTCTGTGTCACTCTAGGCTGCCTCTCCAGACCACACATTGCACACTGCTCAGGACTGCCTCTCCCAACGACAGGCGCACACACTATTCCAGACCACTCAAACTCACCATATGGGCCATGTCACTCCCCAGCACCTTCCTGAAACTATAAAAGGTTCCATGTCATAGTGATTGCTATTGTGGCAAGTGTATATGGCCGAAAAGCAAATCAACGATATACACTTGCAAGCGACCCAACATCCGGCAAAAGAAAAAGTGTTTTTGTGGGGGGAGTTGCACCCCCCACTCATGGGGGGCTTTGCCCCCGCATCTTCCTAAATAAAGATAACTAACTCCAGGGGGGTGCATGTTGGGGAAGGGGCACAGCCTGCATTTGTGGGACAAATTGAGTGCCTCACCCATAGGCAGTGGCAAAACTGTAACCTTCCTGGTCCCCAGCCCCAAACTCCATACCTGCTCAGCTACAGCTAGCCATCCTCACCATCATGCCACCGGGCTAGTTTGGCTGGAGCAGGCACAGCAGTCCCCTATGGACCCTTCCCCTAGCCCTCCCCTTTGCTGTCCCCCCCTTCTGGTTGCTTTCCCTACAGTTGCTTTTGCTGTAGGGTCACTACCCTTGCAGGGTACCATTTTATAATACCATTGAACATGAGTCACAATTTTAGCAGTCGCTCATTTTCAGTCGCTATCTTCACAGGATTCCTTATAAAGTAGGGAGCACCCATGGCACACCTCTCTTTATAAGCAGAATGACAATGCATGCATACCATTTCACATTATACTAAGGACAAAACACTATACTATGGAAAAAAAAAATCTAAAGAAATACCCATGCATCCCAGTACAGTATAGAAAATCCCTACACTTTGGAAAACACTAAAACTACCAACTTAAAAAATGTAAAACCCTGAAACGATTGTAACTGCTTAAAAATGGCTAACCTCATGTAATATACACAATCAATATATGATATATAAATCCTGCATGAGAGAAAAATACTCATCCAGGGGGCTGACAAGATTAAAAACAATTTACCTTTAAGGTTTGATGCCTTTATGATTGGAGTTGCTAGCCCCCATGATGGATATGTTTCCAGATACACCACATTTACTCATCATTTATTTTCTCTCTTTATACTGTATACAGTATACATGATAGAAACATTTTGTGTACAAGGACATATTGCAATGGAGAGGGATGGAGAGCTCATAAAAAAGTCCACAGGCCCAAATGGTAAGTGGCTTTATTAGCTCTTCAGTCTCAGAGAAGGTATAATTTCCATAGTACACTACAGCTTTGTATTGTGTTTTTTGTGTAAAACATTAGGTGAGGCAAAAAATGGCTTGACATTAAAACATTTTCTTTATGAGTATAGAAAATGGATTCAGAGGTATACGATATAGAAACATAATACATCAGCTTTTCTCTGGGCATAAAGGCCTAACCATGTGATATATACAGTATATATAGCCGATGCAGTGGCAGCCAAAGACATGAACCCCACCGCCTGTGGAACTGCATGCTTGTCAGAGTATAAATGTACAGCTGAAACTTTTGTCAACACTAGTGCTTTGTGGAATGCAGAATTCCAGCAGTGGAATTAGTGCAGAATGACCACTCCACAAGAATTTTGCTTGTTTGCCTGCAGAATTCCGCCTACTGTGATCCGCGGAATAATATTCCTCGGAACAGTAATTTTTTCTGCTGAACATTATTCCGCAACAATTTCTGTGGAAAATATTGAGATCTGATTTCTCCATGGAAAATCATTCCACAACTATTTTATGCTGCGGAATTCCATCATTCTGTTTCCGGTGGAATTTGGCAGAATTTTGGCGGAGTTTTGAATATTCCGCGGAATTCCGTTCTGACGGAATTTGAAAATTCTGCACAGCACTAGTCAACACTAGTCTCAAACTGTATATTTATACTGTATAAACATACTGTATGAAAGTATAAATGTTCAAGATTAGTATTAGATTTTGTCTCTCCCAACCCCTAGTTACTGCACTTGACTGTAAAAAAAAAAAAAAAAAAAATTACACATTCACCATTCTGAACTATCAAAACTCAAGCTAAAACCATGAAAAACATCTCGGGAAGACACATAATCAGAAGCTGCCTGAAATACAGAAATTAACCACACAAAGAAACTGCAAAACAGTAAGGCTGACATATTCAGATGAGATGTGAGGCACAGCACTGCGCATCCCTGGACTTATGCAGGCCATGTGGGGCATGGCTATATTCAAAGGCCACTGATGCACTGCTCACCCCCGACTGTGCCACTGTGTACAATACTGTGAGGCACTTATGCAAAGTAGGGGTCCCTGTGAATCACAATATTGAAATCTCCCCCAACTGTAAAAATGGCTGGCTGTGCTGGCACATAGCTATGCTTTTGAAACCCTACTTTAACTATACGCAGGGTTGGTTGGTTCCCCACACACAGTCTGGGGCTGGGTACACAGTTCCCCCCTTCCCAGCTTCAATCACTGTCAGTAAAAAAATTACTTTCCGATACCCTTTTCCATAGTGGAACAGCCTCCCCTCCCCAGCCCCAATCACTGTTAGAAATAAAATATTCCCGAGCCCCATTTCTACAGTGTAGTGGCCCTCCCAGCTCCAATCACTGTCAGTAAAAAATTACCTCCGATCCCCTTTCCATAGTGAAACAGCCCTCCCCAGCCCTAATCACTGTTAGAAATAAAATATTCCCTGAGCCCCATTTCTACAGTGTAGTGGCCCTCCCAGCTTCAATCACTGTCAGTAAACAAATTACTCTCCGATCCCCTTTTCCATGGTGAAACAGCCCCCTCTCCCCAGCCCCGATCATTGTTAGAAATAAAATGTTCCCCGAGACCCATTTCTACAGTGTAGTGGCCCCCCTCCCCAGCTCCAATCACTGTCAATAATAAATTACTCTCCGATCCCCTTTTCCATAGTGAAACAGCACCCCCTCCCCAGCCCAGATCACTGTTAGAAATAAAATATTCCCTGTGTCCCATTTCCATAGTGTAATGCTCCCCCTCCCCAGCCCTGATCGCTGTTAGAAATAAAATATTCCCTGAGTCCCATTTCCATAGTGTAGTGCTCCCCCCTCCCCAGTCCCAATCACTGTCAATATTAAATTGCTCCATGATCTATTTTTCCATAGTGTAGTGGCCACCGTCCCCAGCCCCAATCACTGTTTGAAAAAATAAAATATTCCACGAGCCTGTTTCCATGGTGTAGGGGCCCCCCCAGCCCTGATCACTGGTACAACAATCCAAACTCAAGCCCCATTCCCTGAAGGCTAGTGGTCCCCCCACCCCACCCCAAACTGGTAGGCAGTAACCCTGCCTAGAAATAAAACATTCCCTGATTCCCATTTCCATAGTGTAGTGGCCCCCCCAGCCCCAATCACCGTTAGAAATAAAATATTCCCTGAGCCCCATTTCCCTAGTGTAGTGCTCCCCTTTCCCAGGCCTGATCACTGCCTATCCTAAATTACTCCACAATCCCTTTTTCCATAGTGTAGTGGCCCCCCTCCCCAGCCCGATCATTGTTTGAAATAAAATATTCCCCGAGTCCCTTTTCCATAGTGTAGTGGCCCCTCCAGCCCTGATCACTGGTACATCAAACCAAACCCAAGCCTCGTTCCCTGAAGGCTAGTGATCCCCCCACCCTCCCAAAACCGGTAGGCAGTAACCCACAACCTGCACCCCCATCCCAACCAGTACCAGCAACTAGTACAGTCCTCCTCACCCTGCCTCAGCCAGCTGCCAACTGATTGGTAACAGAGCGCATACAGTAAATAGTAAGCTGTCATTGGCTGTCAACCAATGAGCGCATACTATTCACTGTATGCACTCTGGTACCAGTCAGTCAGCGGCTGGCCATGGCAGGGTGAGGAGAGCTGTGCCAGTTGTTGGCATGGGTCAGGATGGGGGTGTGTGGGGAGGTGAGTTACTACCTAGCAGGGTGGGGGGACTACTAGTCATCAGGGAATGAGGATTGGGGTTTGGGATCACTGTAGCATGGTCGGGGCTTGGGGGGGGTCATGGCACTATGGAAACAGGGCTCAGGGAACATGTTATTTCTAACAGTGATCGGGGCTGGGGAGGGGGCCACTACATTATGGAAATGGGGATTGGGGAGTAATTTATTATTCACAGTGATCAGGGCTGGGGGGGCCACCACGCTATTGAATGGGGGCTTTGGGAATATTTTATTTCTAACAGTGATCAGGGCTTGGGAGGGAGCCACTACAACATGGAAAAGGGTTTCGATGAGTAATGCATTATTAACAGTGATCGGGGCTGGGGAGGGGGCTGGTACACTACAGAACAGGAATTCAGCGAGTAATTTATTAATAGTGATCGGGGCCGGGGAGGGGGGCCACTACACTATGGAAAAGGGGACTGGGGAGTAATTTATTATTAACTGTGACTGTGGCTGGGGGACCACTACACTACAGAACAGGGATTCATCCAGTAATTTATTAATAATAGTGATCAGGGATGGGGGGGGGGCTGGCCTGGTGCATTCCACCAGGCGCAACCATGTAAATGAGCCCATAAAGGGCATGCAAAAGGCCCCTTTGCACCATGCATGCACAATGCACTCATTTGCATGTTTGGGCTGAATATCACTCTTGGGGGACTGCGACACAGACAGGCATGTGCCATGCATTCCCCTATGGCGGTCCTCAGCCCAGCACCCTGGATGCACTGCACAGAACTTGGCAATCATTGTTGTGCTCCGTGCATCCAGGGTCCAATATTCAAACAGATTGCACGGTCTGTTCAGATCGCTCATTCTGTTTGAATATTGCACCAGAGCTGACCGACCAAACTTATTTGCATGGTGCACTGTTATGTGCACGCATTTGACCGACTCTGAATATGCAGCCCTTAGTCATTTTGCTTTTGTTAAATAAAAAAAATCAGTCAAATGAAACTGTTTGATCACAAGTTGTTTTGTTTTTAAAATATAATCTGTTACATTTCCAAACTGTTTTTGTTTGTAATAAATGAAACAGAATAACCTGAATATTTGATCCAGAAGCAAATGATTTGATACCTTTTAATGGACCAACATAGATGTAACAACAAGAACAAAGTGCTCTAGCTTTCGGACCAACCAGTCCTTCTTCAGAAGCTCATGGTAGTTGTTTAGCTGTGCTGTGGGCCCTGCACGGAGGTATACACTTACCTCCATCATGACATAATGTGCAGGGTTCTTTCAGCCCAGTGCCAGCATAACAGTGCCCTGTGCACAGCCACTAACTGCCAGGATGTGCATGACAGCGGTCTGCCTGTTTGGGTCCTGCACACAGGCACATACCACCATTATGCCACAACACATCTGTCAATAAGTCTACACTGAGGCCTATGGACACTATTTAAAAATAAGCTAAATGTATGTTGATGAGACAGTCAAACAATTTCCCTGAATTCCTTTTGAAAAACCTTAAAAAACCAAACAAACCCTCTAGAAACCATTTCCATACACCATGAAACCTGTCTCATAAATTCATAAACCTGTTTTTGTTTTATCTTTCATGTCTCAGCAAATTTGTATGTTTACATTAAAATAAAGATCATTTTTAAGAGTCCCCCACAGCTTAAACTGCCAAACACACAGGTTACGGCTTTGAAATAATTTTTTTTCCCACAATTTCATTCAAAAACGTTCACAAAACCAATAAACTCACAAAATCATTTCCATATGTCCAGAAGCCTATCTGAAAAAATCACTCTGTTTTTGGTTTCATCACATGTGCCCCAGCAAATTCATTGTTAGTTGAGAAAAGGGCCATTTTTCAACAAAACATGTGAAAATGATTCCCCATACAGGACCAGCCTGGTGGCGCTGAGGGTTGAGGCATTGAATGCCACACCTCACAACACGCTGGTGAACCGAGCTCGGGAGCAAGCTCGAGCTGCCAAGGGTCGGTTGGGGGGAGGGCGTGGAGCTGGATCGAGCAGCCACAATTCAGCTCTCCTCTCCAGCAAGGTATGTGGGTTTTCCCTTGCTCTTGGCTGCCCCCTAGTGGAGGCTAGGTGGCAGTGCCTGGCCACAAAGGAAACCTGGCATTAGGCTGGGTGGACAGAAGGGGCCGTAACTGGAGCCACGGAGCGCTTGTGTGCCTCCACGCACATTTGCAACCTCGATCTGGGGTCCCGCGGTAACTGGGACAGAAAACACAAAATACGCATCTCCCCTGTTGCCATGCAAGGCGAAGGCTAACGGGGAGCAAAAGCTATGGAAAAAAAAATAAGATTCCCCATACAACTTTAACTGTCACACTCACAAGTTACAGTTGTGAAATCTACTTGGTTTTACAATTGTTACTGCGCAGTCAGTTACTGGCATTCCAAACTGTCACAAAAGCTAAAACAAATGACTAAGTCATGTGTATGAATGGTTTTGTGCAAGTGATGAAACCATACTCACAGAACCATAAAAATAGTTATGTTTGCATCACTCATAATTTTTTTAAGTTTAAAATTCCCTGCAAAAAAAAAGAAAACAATATTTAGAAACAAAATATATTGGGTAATCTTTAAAACTAATATGTTGATCACTGAAATCACACACCACCTCTTCACCTCAATCAAAGTGGCCAAGCAGTTTAACAAAGCAGTGGGGAGAGCTAGTGGGATGCTGGGGTGCATAGGGAGGGGTATCACCAGCAGAAAGAAGGAGGTGGTGATGCCGTTGTATAAATCACAGGTGAGACCTCATCTAGAGTACTGTGACCAGTTCTGGACTCCACATCTCCAGAAGGACATGGATAGAGTAGAGGCGGTCCTGAGGAGGGCAACTAAAATGGTGCATTATGAGGAGAGACTAAAGGACCTCAATATGCACACCCTGGAGGAAAGGAGTGAGAGGGGAGATAAGATTGATACTTTCAAATACCTCAAGAGTATAAATAAGGTACATGAAGAAAGCATTTTTCAGAGAAAAAGATGTTCAAGAACAAGGGGTCATGCTATAAAGCTGAAGGGGGGAAATGTGAGAAAGTACTTCACTGAAAGGGTGCTGGATGAATGAAACAGCCTCCCAGAAGAGGTGATAGGGCAAAAACAGTAACAGAATTCAAAAATGCATGGGATGGGCATAAGGGACCCTTAGTGGTCAGGAAAGGGGGGATAAGGCTGGAGGTCAAGTAGAGTATGTGGGATTATAGTATGTGAGGAAAATGGGCAGACTAGGTGGGCGAAGCGGTCCTTATCTAATGTCAGTTTCTATGTTTCTGTGCAGTTTTCTGTTTTCAGCATGTAAAGATTTTTTGTTCTTTATGGTTTTATGACCACGAACTGTCATGAAAGACAATTGTTCACCTAACAAAACGCATTTTTTTTTCTCACAAAATCATAAAGAATGCTTTTGCAAAAAATGGCTTATTTTTAGAACAGTCATTTTCACACACACACACGTTCTATTTATAGTTGTTTTTTTTTTTTTTTTTGCAGTTATAAAAAAAAAAAAAGAAGGAAAAGACTTCTTAAGTTTCTCTCAGCTCGACCGAACAATGGCCTATGACCATGGACGGTGAAGGGGACAGTAGTGACACTCACTTTGAATGCTGCTCTGGCAGCAGGGCAGTGTCTAGTCCACCTTCTTCTCCAGGGGAGGGCTCTGATGACAGGCAGTCCTGTGTTTGGGAGGGAGGGACAGTCTTCCTGCAAAGACAAAAATAAGTGGTTCCATTCTTGATCCAGGTCGGGGACCCGGCATTGCTCGACCTCAGGTTCTTCTTCTTCCCATCAGAAAGGGAAGAAATTATACCACTCGAGGTCACCCTCTAGAACATCTGTCAAGAGACCTTCCAGGTCCGTGAACAAGAGGTCTCAGTTTCTCTGATGGCTTCTGTTCATAGACTTTCCATGTTTCAGGCCTGGAGCCCCTCTCTGTCCTCTTGTGGGGATTCTGGTGGGCAGTTTCACCACTGGGCAGCTCTTTTGAAGCAGTGGGTACAGCGTCTGGCTTGTTTGCCTCTTCCAGTGGATCTGATCCCAGGTTCTTTGGGCCTAGGTTTTTCAGACTCACTCCTAGGACATTCAAGCCAGCTAAAGCATTTGGCTCAGTCAGTGGACTTTGATCCCTTGCTGGTGACCGCACCGCTGACACTGGTTCCACTTACCATACCCCCACACAGTATCTTTCCACAGGGCCCAGCTCAGGTACCTTGTTTGGTCACTTCAGTGTCATTGGACCCTCCACATTGGTGTTAGGCTTGTTGCTGGGTTAGGGTCTTTCTAGGCCTTTTCTGGCACTACAGTTATCATAGCTTCTGACTTCACCTTCTTTGGGTTCTTCAGCAGCGCTGCCTCAGGTGCTGGCTATCTCAGTGTCGATGCCAGCTCTGGCTCCTTCTGGGCCAGTGCCAGACCTGATGCCAACATCCTCTCTGGTCCCCATGTCACCTGTTCTTCCTATTCTTAGACCCAAATTAGTTGTTTCTGGGTCCACACTCTTTTTAGCTCCTCTTTCTGAAGATGAGTTGGAAGGGGATGTGTCTGACCCCCAACCTTATTCTTTCACAGGTTGGGGACAATGAGACTTTTTTACAGTCTGAAGAACCAAATTCCAGTTCTTACGCTGCTCCCTCAGGAGGATCTATATTTTCAAACCCTTCTGAGAAACATGCAGGCAATCCTCGCTCTGGAGACTTTTGCACCTTATCCAGGTAAGCAGTTACATCTAGAATGGCTTCACATTCCTAACGTTCTTGTTAACCTCACACCTCCAGTTCCTCCAGCTTTTGAAACTCTTTCAGAGGTGTTGTGGGTGAGGCCTGCTTCCATTCCTTCTGTCTCTAAACAGTTGGACCATAAGTATATTACTCCCAAAGATAGACCTATTTTGGCTTCCCAGGCTGTTGCTGATAAAATTGTTATCCTTGCTGAAAACAATAATGCCATTCTCCCTCAGGATGTTACAGCTTTGTGGCTTTGGGTTAGCATTATCAATTCAGAGTCCTGCCCTTTTGGCTCTCCTGGGCACCTCGAGTCTTTACAAAGTGCTTCACAGTTCTCACAGTGCACCTCAGACAGCTCGGGCTATATGGGCCCAGTAGCACTGAGGGTTGAGGTGCTGGACCCCACACTTCACACCATGCTGGAGACCTGGGTTCGGGAACAAACATGGGTCATCGGGGGTCGGCAGGGGGAAGGCTGGGAGATGGATTGAATGGCCTTATGGCAGCTCTTCTCTCCTGGGTGGGGACTCAGTCATGCTCACTATGGGGCTGCCCCTGGGTGGAGACCTGAGGGTAGTGCAGACGGGAGCGGCTAGACTAGGGAGGGTGCCATTGATCGCTGCATGCACGTGCCTCCACACATGCCCTAGCAACTGCAGCAAGGGGAGGGGAGAAAAAAGTGGAAAATGGAGCTGGCATACTCCATGATGGCCCCATAGCACCCGCACCGGCCCCCCGGAGTCTGGATGTTGGTCTCAGGAGGGGGGAAAAGTTGATGCCCTTCACCCTTGGCCCTGTCATGGGGGGTGTAACTTGTAGAGGGTCAGGTGCAGGAGAGTCAGGGACAGAGAGTGAACACCTCCGAGGGAGGTGCTAGAGCTGCCTGCCAGCTCCACCGGAGGAGCAAAAATTCTAAATGGAAAAAAAAAGAAGCTTGGGCTACAGGTCTTCCCTTACCTGGACAACTGTTTCCTGGTGAGCTCATCCAAACAGGGCACAGAAGATGCAGCGCTCACAGCATCTCGGTTCCTAATCTCTGTTGGGGGGGGGGGGTCTGCTGAATCTAGAGAAATCACAGATTCAGCCTGTGCAGCAGCTCCTCTTCAGAGGAGCCCTCTTGGACACTACCAGAGTGGGCATTCCTCCCAGAAGAAAGGAGTAAAGCTATAATTCCAAATGGCACACCTAAACATGGAGAACCCATCTCTGTGGGCACACTCCATGCAGCGGATGCTAGGCTTCATGGCCTCTTTAGTCTTCACAGTGCCTCTGACAAGACTGCTCATGAGGACAACTCAGTGGATACTCAGCACACAGTTGTCTCCTACAACACATCCCCAAATTTACCCCACCAAAGTGACAAAGCCTCTGCTTTGATCGCTTGTGTGGTAAACACAGGTGGACAGCCTTCTTCAAGGTCCCCCCTTTTCTCCATCAGAACTGCAGAGAACTATTACCGCTGATGTATCTCTCCTGGGATGAGAGCCCACTGTCAAGGTCACCATACCCAGGGAGTCTGGACTCAGAGTCCAATCTTCACATCAATGTGTTGTAAATGAGAGCAGTCCTTTATGCCCTTTGAGCCTTAGTGGACTTTGCCACAAGGTAATCCTCCTTCAGACAGACAAAAGGCAGTTATGTACTACCTCAACAAGTGGGGGGGCACACTCTTACCCTCTTTGCGGAGAAGTGATGAGGGTGTGGATGTGGGAGTGGTGTCTGGAGCATGATGCTGTGACCCAAGCAGTTTAGTTACCAGTGGCTCAGAACAATCTGGCAGACCAACTCAGTTGGACAGAAACAGATCCTAATGAATAGTCATTAGCTCCAGACATCATACAGTCTTTTTAGGACGAGTGGGGAACTCCAGAGCTGGACCTTTTTGTATCCCCACTCAACGCAAAACTGCCTCGATGCTGTTCCAGAAATCCAGAACCTGGCATTTTTTGTCAGGATACATTCAGGCTGTAGTGGACAAATCACTTCCTGCATACATTTCCTCCTCTTCCACTGGTTCAGAAGGTGCTGCTCAGGCTGGAGGTGCATGATGGTGAGATGATTCTCATTGTACCATACTCGCCTCAGCAGATTTGGTTTCCTTTGATCAACAAGTTGTCAATGGTTCCTCCATGGTCTCTACCTCTATATGTGAACCCACTGACACAGGGGTCCCCTATCCATTACAACTGTCCCCGGTCCATTACAACTGATGCTCTCTTCATCTTAATGCTGGCTCCTGTGGAGGTAGGAGTGAGCAGATTTAAGGTCCCTTGAGGGTATCTGAGATTTTCCTAGCTGCTCATAAACCTTCTACCAGAAAGATTTACACACTCAAATTGAAATGTTTCTCTAAATGGTGCACCAAATCCCACTTGGATCCATTCTGATGTCCACCGGACAAGGTTTTAGAGTACTTACTGGACCTTTCTGATGCTGGATTACAATACTCCTCTGTCAAGGTCATCTATGTGCTGTCTCTGCCTATCACGAGCCAGTCCAGAACCTTACTGTAGCTCAGCTGCCTTACCTTAAGAGGTTTTTGAAGGGCATCCTGCACCCAAGGCCCTCAGTAAGAAAACCAGTAGCCCCCTGGGATATTAACCTTGTGTTGGACATACTCACTCATAAGTCCTTTGAACCCTTGGCTACATGTGACCTCAAATTCCTCACTTGGTAAACTGTTTTTTTGGTGGACATCACCTCTGCCCATATGGTCTCTGAGATAAATGCATTGGTCATGAAACCTCTGTATACTGTCTTCCATGAAGGCACGATGGTTCTCTGCACACACCCCAAGTTCTTACCTAAGGTGGTTTCAGAGTTCCATTTGAATCTGAAGCAGCCTTTGGTGTTGCTCTCATATTTCCCCAATTTCCAGAACAAGGTGTGCGCACCATTCGCTTTCTAGATGTTAAAAGGGCCTTCAGGTTCTACATCAGTAGAACTAAGGAAACCCAACAGTCAAGCAGCTCTTTGTCTCCTTCAACCCAAACAAGATGGGTCAGCCGGTTATGATCAAATGAATTTCTGCTTGGATAGTCTTGCCTTTGCCAATGTTATTCTATGGCTCAGGTCAAGTTGGAAGGCCTGGTTCGTGCCCACTCTACCAGAACTGTCACTACATCCATGGCAGAAATTCACTCTTTTCCCATCGCTGATATTTGCAGAGCCACTACTTGGAGCATAGTGCACACTTTCATCAAGCATTATGCCTTGGGTGTCCATGCCAGACAGCATTCTTCTTTTGGTAGGACAATACTTAATGGATTCTGGTCCTGAGTGATCTCCGTCTCCTATTGCCCTGCTCAGGAGATTTTTTTATCTCAACTTGGTACTCTAACCCAGCATTGTGAATCAATGGTGAAGATAAGGTCCAGGAAGATATGGAAATTATGTACTCACCATAATTCTTGATCTTCTTGGACAATCTTCAGCATTGATTCACACACCCACCCACCATCCCTCATGTTCACTCTCTCTGTTTATTGGTCTTTATCTCCCTTGTTTGGTTTGGGTTGTGAAGACGCTTCTTGTTGTTGACCCTTCTTACAAGGGTCCCAAGGGCTATCGTATGCCCTTGTTAGGATAGGTGTTTTGTTTAGTTAGGTTACGTTGCACCTCCTCAATAAAAAAGGTACTGAGGTGATCGAGGGCTGATGCTGGGATAGGCTATGCAGTGCAAGCCAGTCTTGTGGGGCCAGGCATGCGTGTAGCCTAACTTGGCACTGGCCCTCCGGAAGATTTTTGGCTCCCGTGGGGTCCTAGCACCTCTGGCTGAGAACCCAGCAGTGTGAATCAGTGATAAAGATGATCCAAGAAGATCAAGAATTATAGTAAATACATAATTTCCACTTTTTGCTACTGCTTATGCATGAAACCAGAACCAAGTTTGACAATTATCTCAAAAATAGTGAAAGATAGGAAAAAAAAACTAATGAGCAAAGAATCATCTTTGGATAACACCCTATTAAACCTGAAAGCTTTAGATTTCAAATCTCAGATGGTTTGGAGCTATTGATGAACAGAGAAGGTCTTAGTTTTGGTGAGTTTATCTATTTTCAACCTTCTAGAACATTGCACCCCCTGAAATGATCATTATGAAATTTACGGTTTCCAGAGATCCTATCACTGACTCTGCACATGCCAAATTTCAGTGCATCAGTGCAATAACATCTGAGCTATTAAGGTGCAAATATAGGGGTTTAACATTAAAGTGCCTACTCAACCCTAATATATAGATGCCACTGCACCTATATAATATATACATTGCAAAAGCCTATGTTAATGCAGATTAGGGTTACTAAGTTCAGAAATGCAAATCATGGCTGAGAAGTCAATGTACCAGGCTATACTCTGTTCAGGAGGGACAGGAAGGGTAAAAAGGGTGTGGGAGTGGCCCTGTACATCAGAGATGGTATAAAGGCTACAGAAGTTCAGGGAAGACAGGGGGAGGCCGAGGTAATGTGGGTCACCCTGGAGCCAGGAAATGGAACTGCACTACACACAGAGGTGATCTACAGACTTCCACAGAGGGAGGAAGTAAGACAGGGAACTAGTCGAGAACATACATGACATGGCAGCTAAAGGTGAAATCCTGCTACTGGGGGATTTCAATATGCTGGATGTGGATTGGGCCACCCAGGTGGCTGCTTCAGCCAGAAGCACAGCCATCCTGGAATCCCTGCAGGGGATTGGACTCAGGCAACTGGTGCATGAGCCAATTAGGGACAGATCAGTTCTGGACCTGGTGTGGACCAATTGGAACAGAGTCGAAGAGATACAGGTGGAAGGGCAGCTGGGGTCCAGTGACCACCACATGGTGTGGTTCATCATGGAGGCATGGATTCAATTAAGCTACACAAGGGCAAGAGTTTTAGATTTCAGGAGGTTGGGTTTCACTGAAATGGGTAGATGTATACAAGCAGTCCTGGGAAAGGGAGAGGTAATAGAGGGGGTGGAAGAACAATGGGAGAAACTGAAAGGAGCCATAGTGGATATAACAAACCAATGCGTTAGGATAGCATCCAAAGGGACAAGAAGAAGGAAAGCACTATGGTTCTCCAAAGAGGTGGGAGACAAAGTCAGGGCTAAAAGGCTGAGTTTCAGGAAATATAAGGGGAGCCAAAGGGAGGAGGACAGGGAGGTGTACCTTGAATGTCTAAGGGAAGCAGGGAAGTCTGTTAGGAGGGCAAAGGTGCAGACAGAAAAGGGCTTAGCTCGGTCTATAAACAAGAGGGATAAGGCATTTTATAGGTACATCAGTTAAAGAAGAAAAAACGGGGAGGGAACTGTGAGGCTCAAAGGGGAGAAGGGAAAGTGTAAGCAGGGGGTTCTGGACAAAGCAGAAATACTGAACAAATACTTCTGCTCAGTATTCGCTAAGGAGGGGGAGGGTCAAGGACCACAGTTGGGTTGCAGAGGCAATGGGGGGGGAGTGGACACCAGTCCATTCACAGTGGAGAGAGTTCTGGAAGTACTCACAAAGCTGAAGGTGGATAAGACCATGGGACCAGACGGCATCCATCCGAAAATATTAAAGGAGCTACAAAGGGAACTAGCAGCACCTCTGGTGGCCCTGTTCACAGAGTCACTCAACATGGGTGTCATTCCAGAGGACTGGAGGATGGCACATCGAAACATAGAAAAATAGAACTTGACGGTAGATAAGGACCACAAGGCCCATCCAGTCTGCCCATTTCTTTTTCTACCTTATGAATGTGCCATTGGCCTTTGCCCTGTTAATGGCCTATCTATTCATACACATCTGTATTACTCCCTTATGCCTATCCCATGCCTGTTTGAAGCCCTGCACTGTATTCATGTCCACCACTTCCTGAGGTAGGCCATTCCATGCATCCACCACCCTTTCTGTGTAAAAGAACTTCCTCACATTACCCCTTAATCAGCCTACCTCTAATCTCATGCTGTGTCCTCTTGTCCTGCTATTTTTCTTATATTGAAACATGTTAGATTCTTTCACCTTGTTAATGCCTTTAAGGTGTTTGAATGTTTCAATCATATCACCTCTCTTCCTCCTTTGCTCTAGGGTATACATATTGAGCTCAGTTAATCTGCCCTCACATGTTTTCTGATGCAGTCCCTTCACCATTTTGGTTTACCTTCTCTGGACTGCCTCAATTTGGTTAATGTCCTTGTGAAGGTGTGGCCTTCAGTACTGCATGCAGTACTCCAGATGGGGCCTAACAGGTGTCTTGTAAAGGGGGATTATTACCTCCCTCTTCCGACTTGTGATACCCCTAGTAATACACCCCAACATTCCTGTAGCCTTACCTACTGCTTTAGTGGTCTGCTTGGATGATATCAGGTCATCAGTGATGATGGTGCCCAAGTCTCTTTCTTCCCTTGTGACTGCCAGCATCTCCCCTCCCAGCCTATAGGTGGGTTCAGGGTTTCTCTTCCCTATGTGCATGATCTTGCACTTCTTTGCATTAAACCCCAGTTGCCATTCTTCCGACCATTTTGCTAGTTTATCCAAATCTCTTCTCATTCTGCCCACCCCATCTGGATCATCTACTGTGTTGCAGATCTTGGTGTCATCTGCAAACAGACAGACCTTACCCTCCAGTCCCTCTGCAATGTCACTGATGAAGATATTGAAGAGGACTGGCCCCAGGGCTGATCCCTGAGGTACCCCACTTGTGACTTGCATCTCTTCTGACTGTATACCGTTTACCACCACTCTCTGTTTTCTGCCCATCAACCACTTTGCTACGCAGTTGACCAATGTCTGACCCACCCCAAGCCTACCCAGCTTATTAATCAGTCTTCTATGTGGAACAGTATCGAAAGTTTTGCTGAAGTCAAGGTAGGTGACATCAATTGCTCCCTTTGGTCCACCACTCAGGTTACCCAGTCAAAGAAATCTATGAGATTAGTTTGCAGGACCTTCCTTTGTAAACCCATGCTGTCTTGGATCCTGTGCTCCTATGGATTACAGGTGTTGCACTCCCTTTCCTTAAGGAGTGTCTCCATAATCTTGACCACTACTGAGGTAAGACTGACTGGTCTGTAGTTCCCTGCCTCCTCCCTGCTGCCACTCTTGTGGAGCAGGATCACATGAGCCCTTCTCCAGTCTTCTGGGACCTCTCCTGTGCTCAGAGACTCACTAAACAGTTCTGATAATGGCTCTGCTAGTTCCACCCTTAGCTCCTTTAGTACCCTGGGATGTATGCCATCAGGTTCCATTGCCTTGTCCACCCTTAGCTTATTGAGCTCTTGTAGGATCCTTTCTTTTGTGAAGGGACTAGTGCACACCTCCCTCCCCCCTGTGTCCATGGTGCTGAGCTGTGGGCCCTGCCCTAGCTTCTCTTCAGTAAATACTGTGCAGAAGTATCTATTTAGGATAGATGCTTTTACATGGTCCTGCTCCTCACAACACCCTTATCCCTTTGATCTTAGCAGTACCCCCTCTGGACTTTCTCTTTTCACTAATGTATCTATAGAAAGTCTTGTCACCTTCTTTTACTGTTTGTGCTAGTGTTTTCTCGGTTTGGGCCTTTGCCTGCCTTACCTGCTTCCCTTAGGGAAGTTTGGTATGCCTCCTATCTTCATCCTGCTTGCGTTCCTTATATTTCCTGAAAGCCAGCCTTTTGGCTCTGACCTTTTCTGCTACTGTGTTTGAGAACCAAAGTGGTTTCTTTCTTCTTTGCACTTTCTTTTTCACTAACACAATGGGATGTTGCTTCAAGTATTGCATCTTTAATGCTTGCCCACTTTGCCTGTACCCCCTCATCTGTATTTCTTTTTGCCAGGGCTAGCTTAACTCTGTTGGCCATCTTATCAAAGTCTGCTCCTCTGAAGTCCCATATTTTTGCCTTGGAATGGGATGATTTTGTTCTAGTGGCCTAATTGAACCATACCATGTGATGGTAACTGGCACCCTGGTGACCTTCTACTTGGAGATCTGTGATAATTTCCCTGTTAGTCAGTACTAGATCTAGGATAGCCCTATCTCTTGTGGGTTGTTGTACCAGTTGTGGGTTGTTCTACATGTTGTCCCACTGCACAAAAGTGGCAGTATGGAGGAGGAGGCGGGGGAACTGCAGGCCAGTCAGCCTCCCATCAGTGGTGGGAAAGATCATGGAGACACTGCTGGAAGAAAGGATAGTGGCGCATATGGAATCCAGCAGTGCTCAGTATCTGAGGCAACATGGATTCACAGCAGGAAGATTGTGTCAAACGAATCTAATAGATTTTTTTGATAGGGTGACTAGGGAAATAAATCAGGGAGGGGTGGTAGACATTGGCTACCTAGATTTCAGCAAAGCTTTCGACACCGTCCCACATAGAAGACTGATTAACAAGGTGGGTAGTCTGGCATGGGAGACAAAATGGAGAACTGGGCTAGGAACTGGTTAACAGGCAGGAGACAGGGGATGATGGTAAATGGGGTACAATCTGGGAAGGGGGCTGACCAGTGAGGTACCACAGGAATCAGTACTAGGACCAGTCCTGTTCAATGTCTTCATTAGTGACATTGTGGTGGGGCTAGAAGGAAAGATATGCCTGTTTGCAGATGACAACAAGATTTGCAACAGGGTGGGTACTCCAGAAGGGGTGCAGAAAACGAAGAGGGACCTGGAGAAGCTTGAAAGATGGTTGGAGATGTGGCAACTGAGGTTCAATGCAAAGAAGTACAAATAATGCACATGGGTAGAGGGAACCCTGGGGAGAGCTACAGGTTGGGGGAGAAGGAGCTGACTGTCACCAAAGAAGAAAGGGACCTGGGAGTTATCATCTTTGATGACCTTAAGGTATCAAAGCAGTGCACAAAGGTGGCAGGGAGGGCCAGTGGTATGCTTGGGTGCAAAGGCAGGGGTAGCCAGAAGAGGAAGGATCCAGATTCATTTCAATGCTTTTCAGTAACTGCTCATTGCTTATTTTGTTTTAAACTTTGATTGTGGGCTTTTAGTGGCACTGTAATGTCTTGCTGTCTTTACTTAGAATTGTTTTGGGGCTGTTGAAAATTTTAAACCGAGTCTGGTGTGCTTGTAGTGGCGGTGTATTCCTTTGCTGTCTTTAATTGCTGCAAATTTAGTATTGGCTTGTCTGGCTTGCCCTGTAGTTTGGGTGAGGGGTGCTAATTGTCTGACCTCTGACTTCAGCTAAGTGATAACTGGAGGTGGGGCTAAGTCACATTTGAAATAGCAAGTTGATTTTTGTTTTCCCAGAAAAAGCCAGAAGAGGAAAAGATCCAGATTTATTTCAGTGCTTTGCACTAACTGCTCATTATTGTTTTTGTTTTAAACTTAGATTGTGGGCTTTTAGTGGCACTGTAATTTCTTGCTGTCTTTACTTAGAATTGTTTTGGTCTGTAGAAAATTTAAAACCTAGTTTGGTGTGCTTGTAATGGTGGTGTATTCCTTTGCTATCTTTAATTGCTGCAAATTTCTGCCCACCCTTCTGCTCCTGCCCCCCACTCTTAATTATATGCCCTGTTAAATCTGATTTGACAGGAGCTAAGCACAGGGAATAGCAAGGGTTGTTGAGTAGGAGGGGCATAAGGGGGAGGAAGCCCACCCTCAGCACAAGTGTTTTGACTAATTTTCTTTTGTTTGTTTTTCCTTCTTTAAAAAAACGTATCTGAGGATCAGTACATGGATTGCATCACAAGTCCTATGAGGATAGGTTGAAGGACTTGAATATGTACTCCCTGGAGGAGAGGAGGGAGAGAGGGGATATGATGGAGACATACAAGTATCTTACAGGGAGGAACAGAGTGCAGGAATACACTATTTTTCAGCAAAAAAAGATGTTCTAGGACTAGAGGGCATGGGATGAATTTGGATGGAGGGCGATTCAGATTAAACATGAGGAGGAGTTTCTTCACAGAACAGGTGGTAGACAAGTGGAACACCCTGCCAAAGGAAGTAGTGGGGACTGAAACAATTATGGGATTTAAGAGTGCATGGGATAGACATTAGGGAATTCGGGAGGTCAGGAGTAAGAGGCAACAGACTTCTAGGAAAATATAAAGAGAACTTAAAAGCTCAAATGGGCAGACTGGGTGGGCCAGAGGCCCTTATCTGCCGACAGTGTCTATGTATCTATGTATCACTAGCAGGAGACGAGAGATGGTGATTTCAATGTATAAAACATTGGTAAGGCCTCACCTTGAGTACTGCATGCAGTTCTGGAGACCACACCTGCACAAGGACATAGATAAGGTGGAGACTATCTAGAAAAGAGCAATAAAGATGGTGCAGAGCTTGCACCACAAAACATATGAGGAGAGACTAAGGGACCTCAACATGTACTCACTGAAGAAGAGCAAACAGCGAGGGGACATGATTGAAACTTTCAAGTACCTCAAGGGTAGAAACAAGGTGCAGGTGGGGGACCTTTTCCAGTGTAGAAAAAGTACTAGAACAAGGGGGCACAATATGAAATTGGAAGGGGGTAGATTAAGAGATAATGTGAGGAAGTTTTCCTACACAGAAAGGGTAATTGATGCTTGGCATAGTCTGCCCCAGGAGGTAGTGGGGGCAAGCACAGTGGAGGGGTTTAAGCATTCATGGGACAGACACAGGGGAAGCTTGAGAGGGGAGGGAGTGAGGAAAAGTCATTGATTACATAGGGTTAGTGGCCACATACAATGTATAGTGCCTACGGGCAGACTGGATGGGCCTGGCGGTCCTTATCTGAAAACAATTTCTATGTTTCTATGTTTTTGTTAGCATTGTCAACCATTCCATGTGCCCACAATGTCTGGAAATGGGCTATAATATTTATTGTTTAAAAACATCTGCAACAACCTTCTCCCTACAGCAGTGGGCCATGTTGTTACTAGCAGTGCCCAACAGAGCACTTAGTGCCTTGGCACTATTGTTCTGTCTTTAGTGGTGGAAAGGAGCTTGGACAAAGCATATGCTGGTATTAGGGTCTCTGTGGTGCTAAAAAGTGGGTTCTAGAGATTACATATATAGAGATACAGTGGTGAAGTGTGCATTCAGGTGGGTGCCATGAGTCCAGTGGAGTCAGAGAATGTCCTGCTCCTAGTGGCCTTGATCTGGTGCTAAGGACATGAGTGATGGGTAAGCTCAGTGCTGCACACTGGGGTACAGGCCAGGTATTTCTCTGCAGGCATTTCCAGTAGTGCCCATGCAATGGAGGGGTGGGCATATAATGTGAACCCCCATGTGGCTGGCTACAGTACATGGGCTAGGATGGCACAGCTCCCTGTTATTGGTGCAGTACCTGAGGGTATGGGTATCATGCCATCCTTAATGTCAGAGAATGGCACAAACCTCCAAGTGGAATATCAGGGTAGTTAGTGAGGTAAACACCAAGCTAGAGACATCGATAGGGAGAAGGGCAGGGGTAAATGGAGAAAACGACAAAGGTAGTAAGGACAAGGATGGGGCAAAAAGGGGTAAGGCCATCAAGAAATAGAGGGTAATGAGTACTAATGCCTGTAGTCTGGGCAACAAGCTTCCTGAACTGGTGGCCTCAATGGAAGAGGGATGCCTGGACATCATGGCAGTCACAGAAACATAGTACACAGAGAACCATGACTGGGATGTTAACATACCGGGGTACACAACCTACAGGAGAGACAGAGAGGGTAGAAGAGTGGGAGGAGTAGCTCTCTATGTGAGGGAAGGGATAAAAGCAACAAAACAAAAGAGTAAACAAGGAGGAGAGCAGGCACTGTGGGTCATCTCAGACCCCCATCTCAGGGGGAGGGAATGGACAAGGATATGATAGAAGGCATCCTTAGGATGGCAGAGAAAGGGGAGATATTGTTGATGGGGGACCTGGATATGCCAGATGTTAGCTGGAGCACCTTTGCTGCAGCCACATCCATGAGCATGGCCATTGTCGATGCCCTACAGGGGGCATGCCTCAGACAGCTAGTTTTGGAACCCTCTTAGGAGGGAGCAATCTTAGACCTCATACTCACTAATGGGGACAGTGAGAGGATCTCAGATCTAGAAGTGGGTAGCCATCTGGGAACAAGTGACCACCAAACAGTGTGGTTCACGATAAACTCAGCTGCAGAGTTAAGCTATACAAAAGTGAGGGTAATGGACTTCAGGTGGGCTGACTTTGTTAAAATGGGAGAGTGCCTTAGAAAAGCACTAACAAACAGGCAAGAAGGAGGGGTGGAGCAACAGTGGGGAAACATCAAAACTGCCATCACAGAGGCAACAAGCCTTTGTGTGAAGCAAATAAACAAATCAAAATGAAAGAAAAAGCCACTATGGTTCTCAAAAGAGGTGGCGGGGAAGGTTGCTGAGAAAAAGATAGCATTTATGAAGTATATGGAAATACAGAAGAAGCAGGACAAAGAAGTATACCAGTTAAGGCAGAAGGAAGCGGGGAAGACAGTCAGAATAACAAAGGCCCAAACTGAGGAAAAGATAGCCAACTCGGTTAAGAAGGGGGATAAAACCTTTTGTAGGTACATTAGGGAGCATAGAAAGACAAAGGGAGGGATAGTGAGGCTGAATAGAATGGACGGTGGGTGGGCAGAGAGGGACAGTGAAAAAGCAGGGATACTGAATGAATACTTTTGCTCAGTATTCACAAAAGAGGAGGAGGGGGAGGTACCTAATCCAATTAACAGAAGCACTCTGGATAGGGGGTCGATCCCAGTCCTTTCACAGAAGAAGGGGTTCTGAAAGAACTCTTCAAACTGAAGGTGGACAAAGCAATTGTATCTGATGGGATTCACCCCAGAATTCTAAAAGAACTAAGGGGAGAACTAGTGACACCAATGACTACCCTTTTTAACAAATCATGGGAGGATGGTGTGGTTTCTGAGGACTGGAGGAGGGTGGATATGATTCCCCTTCACAAAAGTGGGAGCAAGACAGAGGCAGGAAACTATAGACCTGTCGGTTTGACCTCTGTGGTAGGGAAAATGATGGAATTACTTCTGAAGGAAATAATTGTTGAGTACATAGAGGCCAATGGGGCACAGGACCCAAGGCAGCATGGATTCACAGTGGGAAGGTCATGTCAGACAAATCTAATCGATTTCTTTGGGTGACCAAAGTAGAAGACCAGGGAGGGGCTGTGGACATGACCTACCTAGACTTCAGCAAGGCATTTGACACAGTCCCACACAAAAGATTAATAAACAAATTAGCCAGCCTGGGAGTGGGTTCCAGGGTGGTAGCCTGGGTAAAGTGTTGGCTGGACAACAGGACACAGAAGGTAATAGTACATGGAGTCCACTCTCAAGAAAGGGGGGTTACTAGTAGGGTACCACAGGGTTCAGTACTAGATCCAGTCCTTTTTAATGTCTTTATAAGTGACATTGCAGAGGGACTGGAAGGAAAAGTATGCTTCTTTGCATATAACACAAAGATCTGCAACAGGGTTGATATACAAGGGGGGCGGAAAGGATAAGAAGGGACTTGTCAAGGTTGGAGGAATAGTCAGAAGTATGGCAGCTTGGATTCAATGCAAAGAAGTGCAAAATAATGCACCTGGGAAACAAAAACCCAGGGGAAGAGTACACAGTTGAGGGAGGGTTAGTAACAACAAGACCCCATCTGGAGTACTGCATCCAGTTCTGGAGACCCCATCTCCACAAGGGCATAGACAGGATGGAGGCAGTCCAGAGGTTGGCAACTAAAATGGTGCAGAGTCTGCAAGAGAAGCCATATGAGGAGACATAAAGGAGCTTAATATTTATACCCTTGAGAAAAGGAGGGAGAGAGGACATGATTGAAGCTTTTAAGTACCTCAGTGGAATCAACAAAGTCCAAGAGGGTAGCATCTTTCAGAAAAAGAGATGTGCAAGAACAAGGGGACACAATTTGGAGATAGAGGAGGGATGGCTCAGGGGCAATGTGAAGAAGTATTTTTTTACAGAGAGGGTGGTGTACGCATGGAACCACCTTCCTGAGGAGGTTGTGGGGTCTAAAACTGTGGGAGAATTCAAGAATGCATGAGACAGACATAAGGCAATTCTTGTGGGGTGTAGGAAGAAATATGCTGTTGGTTAACTAGGATCTGCAGCTTATCCTGTTGGTAGGGAAATGGGCAGACTAGGTGGGCCAAGCGGTCCTTATCTGCCATCAAAGTCTATGTTTCTATGTTTCTATGTTGGGTACTGGCAAGGGCAAGGTCAGGGCCTTAGGCATCTCAAACATTTTCTTTTTCCCCTAAGAGGTCAGGGCACCAAGATATGTACTGTAGGCAGTGTGGGATTGACCTTATGGGGACAGTTAGTGAGACCTCTGGTTTGGTGTGGGAATTGAAGGGAGCACCCCTCAAGGGGAGGCTCTCTGATGGCTCTCAGACCTATAGGCGTTCCTGAAAGACAGTATACATATGGTTTCTGAGTGGTGGGTTGTATTGAGAAAGGAGTATCACAATCTAGATGTGAGGAGAAGGATGGAGATCTGGCAGTGCTGCACAGCAGGTAAATACCACAATTCAAGGAAGTACAGTGTGTGTTTTGCCAGTAGATGGGGCCAGATCAGCTGTGATGTCTTGCTGGGTCAGAGATCCTGAGGGTGGGCTGCAGGGTTTGGTGCTCCACTCTGTAACATCTGACTGATGCTTCCCCATGGATGAAGTAGGTGCATCTGGATTTCCAGGGCCCTAGGGTATGACAGGAGAAGGTTAGTCTGGCAGATCTGCATTATACTGATTTTGAACATTATAGTGACATGCCAGCATAACACTTAGCCCCAAAGAGTTTGCTAAAATGTTTACTGGCTCACATCTGAGCCATAGCCCCAGGTATGTCATGTAAGAAGGGGATATTGCACTCTCCATTGGTTGAGTTACAGCCAAGTGTGGATCAGGGATGGGAGAGTCATAACAGTGGAGCAGGCCCGGACCAAGGCTGCGGCGGGGACCCAAGGATGGACACAAGATGTTGGTCTAATCAGTTACTGTGATGATCAACATACTTAGTGATGAAATGTAGGGCTCTTGTGACCCGTGGTACTCTGAATACAAGTGTATTGAAATGAATTATTCAGTTTTATCCCATTTCAGGTGAATGAGTAAACTACAGTTCTGGGCATTGTGTGATTATTTGCTGTTATGATCTGGAGTCCTGTCTCAGGACAATAAGGAGAGCATGGCAGCCAGCACTGACATAATTGTAAGGGGGCTTCTGGCAAGCAATACTATCATGATATCCCTAGACATGGGACTGCCCTCATCAGGGCATAGAGACAGACTGGTTCATAGCTTCGTAGGTATTTCAATTGAAAGGAAACGGAGTGCTTTGTCGAGTATGACTAAAGCTATTCATCACTCATCTCCATTTATACCCTCTGTGTACATATGAATATCTAAGTTTATTTTGAAGGCCTCAACAGATGTACTATAAACCACATAGACAGTTGATTCCAGATGCCAGATACCTTTTAGTTAAAATAATTTAGCCTCTTTTTGGTGTCACAGTGTTGGTGCATTAACTGAAACTAGCGTGTGTGTGTGTGTGTGTGTGTGTATGTATGTATATATATATATATTATATATATATATATATATATATATATATATATAGCGGTAGTCACACCCGATATTTAGGGTTGTACGGGCACTTTAATGTTAACCCCACAAATTTGCACTTTAATAACTTGGCATACATTCAATGGATTTACAAAATTTTGCAGGTGTGATCTGGTGGGGTAGATTTCTTGATGTGCCAAGTTTTGTTCTGGTCGGATGTGTGGATTCCGAGATACAGATAGTGCAAAACATGTATTTTTCGGGATTTTCTTCCAATTGGTTTGAATGGGATTTTTGTCAACTTGGCTAGCGCACAGATGGCTTGGAATTTTGGCTTGGTGATTTCAGGGTAGAAAGGGACTGGCCCACCAATGTGCCCTTTGCTTGTTTGATGAAAAATATTAATCCACTCCAAAGTTATTTAATTTTGACATTTTGAATAATTGGTTCTGAGTATGCTCAGTAAGCACTAAAAAACAACTGCATGAAATGAAAAAATTCTATGTTCATATGGATGTCATCCTTTTTCATGAGGGGAAAATCCTTTTTCATTTGGCCATCTTCTTGTTTTCCCCTGTCATGCTGCCTGACCCTCATTATGTTGTTTAAAATATCAACTGGGCTAGCGCCCAGACTGTTTGGAATTGTGTCGAGAAATTTTTATGGAAAAAAGGTGCCGTGGCACAGATGTGCCTTTTGGTACTTTTGTGAAATAATATGCATGCCTTCTAGATATTTTTTTAAGTTTATAAATCTTTTTTTGTGACCTGTGGTACGAAAAAAGATGCATTTTCGTCTTACGAATGACAAAAAAGATTGCTTTTCCCTGGTGTGGAGTGGCGCTCCCCACCCTCTGATCGTGCTCTGTATGATTTGTTTAACTTTTAAATCCCTGGTTTCTAGTGGCACCCCTACCCTCTGATTGCTGTCCTCATATAATAATTTAATAAGAGTGACACTGCAGGTGAACAATCCCCCAGTGTCGCTATCCCCTAGTGACCTCCCCATGTACGCTCCCCCAAGCATCCTAATGAACACCCACCACCCCCTGCAAGCATAACAGTGACACTCAGGGTGCCCAATTCCCCCAGTGTCCAGATTTCCGAAGAAAAAAGGCATCTCCATTTGTTTTTGGTTTTTTTTGTATTTAACCCTTTAAAAGAACACCATCCATCAATGTCTTTTGCAGCCATTTCTGTCCCCCCACCTGACCCTTCCACTCAGCACCCACCCCATCCCCCAAGCCATTAGTTACCCACCAGGAGTTGAACACTGTCGTCTTCTGTGTACTGCAGACAAGTCTTCACTCAGGGGTGTAAATGGAGCAAATGTGCTCTTGAATGGTGCGCTCCAACAAAGCTTGTCATGGCACATGGGTGTGAGTTTGTGTAGCACAGCGGCACCACCACTGGCTTGTATTGACTGATGAGTTGCTCAGCTGCACTGCAGGCTGCAGCCAATGACAAAAAAACATTTTAAATGGAACTTGTGTTCATCCTGTGGGTGCACTACCATGACCATTACAGGGGAAAAAAGTCTGAGCTTCCATGCTCCCACAGGCTCAACCATTACTGAAACAAAAAAAAAAACAACAACTTGGGGCTTCAAAAGTCCTGCTCTGATTGCTCGGGGGGGCAGCCTTCCCCCTGCCCCTCCCCCATAATCTACACCACTGTCTTCACTCTTCAAAGCCAGACCGCGAACTAAAGAAACAGATATGCAGTTCAATGTATTTCAATGGGGTTTTGAACTTGGTGGCAAAATTTGGCCATTTCTGCATATTTTTGACCCAAATTTTCAACATGCCTTTTTTGGGACCCCACCTCATGAACAGTTGCACTGACATTAAGAAAATGTGTCCCAAAATGTGATTTTATGGTCCCTGTGTGAAATCACCTTTTGGGGAGGAGTTGAACATTTTCTTTGCCCTTGTTCATGAGGTAGGGTCATAAGAAGGCTATGTTGAAAATTTGGTGTACAAATATTAAAAAAACAACAAAATTATGAGACTATGTTGATTTTGCAAATGCAAGCTTATAACTTTGGTAATTTTCAATATTTTTTACCCCAACTTTACAACATCGCCATTTCTTTACAGCACCTCATGAATGGATAGCTGTCATTTTTAAAATCCATGCGTGTTTACATCCTGAAATGTGATTTTGTGGTCCTTGCACAGAATGACATTATGGTGTTGCGGAATTACATTTTGGAGGGTATTTGAAAACTTTCATGACTGGGTTCATGAGATTAGGTGATGAAAAGGCTATGTTGAGAATTTGGTTGTTGTTGTGCTACAAATGGAAGTGCAGGACCCTCTGGCTCCTGCGCTTCCACAGCATTATACATAAACACATCTATGGAGGGATAGGAACGCAGGGGCCCTGGGTCCTGCGCTCCCACAGAAAAATAAGGATACAATTAAACTATCTAAAACAGTAAGGAAATTCTTTGCAAAAATACTCAGTTATTGCAACATTTACGGTTCAGGCTAAAGCAGCAAAAGTAGGGAAATGTGGCTTTAGGGTTTACAACCCTTAAATGCCAATGGCACCCCTAAAGCAAATCAGGTGCAGAGTCTTCCTAGGGGTTGTCAACCCTAAAGCTCACCCCATTAGGTGTTTGTGGAGTGTATAGAATGGGATGAACTTTAGGGTTGACAACCCCTAGGAAGACTCTCTGGTTCGTGGCAATCAATCGGGAACTGGAGAAACAGAAAATTACTGAAAACCCAGGTTAAATGCAGATTAATTGAAAAAACTAAGATACACTTTTAAAATTAACTACTGAAAAAAACCCAGCAACTGAAGAACCAGCCATTACCAGAGTTCACTATGGGGTGACTGCTGTCCTCAGGAGTAGAAACAGATCTGAGCAAATGGGCAGAGTGAAGTGCCGATGCAGAGTTTAAACTTGCGTTCTAAATTCCAAAATTTGCATAGCTTTTATTTCTGGGGTGTCACTGTTGACTGAGGTGACTGCATGATGTGTAAACATTCAACTGAGCGATTCATGGGGTTAGAAATTCTGACTTATTCTGTGGAATTCAGTCAGAAGAAACAGAGTGGTGCAATTCAGCAGCAGAATATATATTGAAATTCTACAGTTGTACACCAAATTTCAACAGTTTCACTTTATTTTTTTTTAACAGAATGTATTTCTGCAACCATTATTTGCAAATGCATTGAAACAAATAGATGACTCTCATCAGAAATGCACCCAGCTGCCTTCTGAGGTCCCTTAGAAACTTACCCTGGGGTAACAGTTGATATTTTGTTGATCAGCTGTCCCAAATTTTGCAGTGTACATTGATTTAATATTAGACCATCTTAAAAGATGGTAGGGCTATGCAGAAAGTCCTTATTCCAATGGAATGGAATTCTGCAGAATTTTAGAAAATTCTGCCAAATTCAATGGAAATCTATCAGTAGCAGAATTCTGAAATTTGGAAAGCAGATTTTTTTTTGCAGATTAGTAATCTGCAATTTATATAAAACCATGACTCATTTTCTGCAATTTGCAGAATATCAATCTGTAGTCTATGAAATCCTTGACAAGTTATTCCCCTATTTACATAGAAATACTTTTCATTATTCTGTGGAATTCAAAAGGAAATTTTGAAGAGCATTTTCATTCCACACAAATTCCACCAGTGGAATGCTGCATTCCATACAACCTTAATAGATGGTCAGTAGTAGGACTAGAGGTTCATTTTGAAAATAGACAGAGGCAAATCCTTTTGAAAATTCCTCCTTCCTGTGTGGTCAGCATGTTCTCATTTGAGACAAAGCAATTCTGAGGGTCAAAATGTGAGACATCCCTCATAATATGTGTCAGTATGGGAGAAGAAGTCAAACAGAAGTGCTAGCAGGAGGGGTGGGGAGAAGCTGCTACAAAAAAAAGAAAGAAAAGCAAGAGGGTTATAAAATATATTTGGAGGCAGCAGCAACATGCATCTGATTATATTTGAACCCCTGATCCAAATTTAAAGGAATAGAACATTGCACCCCATGATTAATTTCATGCCCTCAAACCTTTTAAAAGTGGGTGCAGTGACCCCCCCCCAATGCATACATCTAATGGAAACTTAATATCAGTGGTTCCAGATATTCCAGCTTCTGCACCAGTATCACACTGTGTCAAACAGATTTTTGATTGCCCAACTCCACCATAGATACCAGAAGGAAAGTGGTGCAGCCGAGCCATGCCAGGCTTAGTTTTACACCTTCATGCATTAATCTCTTTGAACATAGGAAAAACTATGCCATTATGTACCTATGCACATTTATTAATTTATTGTACTTATGATACCTTGTTATTCTGTTACTGATGTCCCCAACCCCTGTCCCCCCAGGATGCATCTGGAAATGAGCTCTTAACCAGCGTAGTATGTCTTTCCTGGTAAAACCTTTGAGATAAAAAAATAAAATAATGTATTTCTGTGAAGTGTATGATACCAGCAGTCAGCTTGTGGGCTCATATGCAATAAATAAAGAAAAATATCCATGGAAAAAGTGATCTTGGGGAATGTTAATCCTGGGATTAAAACAAAACAGTCACACTATTTTAAGTGTCAGTTTCAATGTAACTGCAGGATAGGTAATCATTAAATACATGCAACTGGGGTAGTTACTTGTCTGCTGCAAGTAACTACATTGCAATTGCAATGCAGTTACAGAGCAGTTAAGGAAACTTAAAGTGTTACCAGCAAAAACTGCACAGCAAAACCAAGCACTCAGCACTTCTGTTGCTTCCTTTCTTTACATCTCCATGTACCAGTCTTTTCAACAGCAGACAAACTAAGTATTAAATTCATACTAGTTTTTTTTCTTTTGCTAACCTAGTATCTGGGTCTATCTGTGATAATTAGAGATAAAATACATATACCAATTAGGTTTGTGTGGTATTTATCCTGGAAGTAAAACAGAATTCTTCTACTAGAAGTCAACAATTAACACCAACAAAAAAATAATCTGTAAAAATGTAAAGAATATTGGATCCTTATGCAAAAATCAATCCTAGCAGTTCTGCATGTCTCCTTTATGTGCAATACCCCGGCACTGTGCAATGAAAACACTGTTAAAATAAAGTTAGAGTATGGACTTCAGTGCAGTAGTAACTTGGGAAGTATACAACTAGAAGGGTAATCATCACTGTGGATATGTTTCATAGAACATTTCAAAAATGAATTTTTGCATCTCTATTTCACAGATGGTGGCCCACCAGTACAGCAGTAGCACTACTGCCTGCGGCACTGATGACGCGTGTTCAGTAGCGAGCACAGTTCATCAGAGGGTCAGACAGGGGGAGGTTGGATGAGTGTCCCATGGACAGCTCTCCACCTCTGGGGGGAGGGTAGCAGATTCCCGGCATATTAATGACACCTGTTGAAGGTTGGGTGTCAGCAGCCAGGAACGCCTAGCACAGTGGAGATGACATCATTGCACATCTGTGTCTCCTGGGGTAACCAAGCAAAAAATACCTGCCCATAGAGCTCAGTGATGGCCCTGGACCAACTCCCAAATGATATCCCAGGTATAAGCCCTCGACTGGGGCCTCTGATAGATTTTGGTCCTTCCCCCACACCTCTGGGAGAACCCCACCATAGGAGCAAACTACAAGCCAGCCAATCCAGGCAGCCTGGTGGGGGGTGCCCGGGTGGTGTTTCCGGGGGCTGATAAGGAGGTATATCCCCCCACCCGTTGATCGGGTGCAAAAATAGAGTTAAAAAAACCCTCTGTGTTTCACAGGTACAGGGTTCATTGCATGAAGTATGTGAATTTTTCTTTCAAATCAGTATAGGTACTGTGTTTAGGAAAAGTGTTAACTTCTGCACTCTTCACAAACTTGGCTGACTCTAAAGTATAGGAACCCAACTCGGGGTTGGGGGGGTGGAACAACACTGTATCCTACAATTGCTTTTTAACCCAGGATACAGATGGGAGAGAATTAACAAATCAAATTCTTGTAATGTATAATAACATTGCACCTCAAAACCAGCCATGGTGGCACATGCCCGCTCTAGTTACTGTTTGTGGAGTCTGAACCTAGTCAAACCAAACCAAATTTGTATTTTCCCAGGTTTGAAGTTTGAAAAGTCAGTCTTTGAATGGTTCACATAGCTCTAGACCTTAAAACTTAATTTATGTTTTCAACCATCAATTTCTGCATAAAACTGAAAATCTTTTACAATATAGACATTAGTTCATCCTTGGACTTTGCGATTGCAAACATCACATCATATTTATATCAAATAAAAGTCATACCTGTGCAAGCCTATGGTACATTGTTTATAACCAGATTAAAGAGTAAAAGGTCAGGTAATAAGCCCTGAGGCACCCCTGTACAGACACTTTGCATATCTTATTCTATATTTATTATTTAAAAAAATACTTTCTGTCTAATAGACCAGTTATTTACAATAGTAAAAAATATTAGGTGCAATAGCTCTACAATTTGTACCTTATGGTCATCCAAGTCAGCCCATTCCTGTGTAACCCCGCTGCAAATGGGGGTTCCCAAAAGACTTCCAGGAGCTTGCTTGAATGCTCCAAGCCTGAATGGTGTTTGAGCGTTAAGCCATTTATCAGTGAGTGTTTTTAGAACCTCTGGTACTGTCTCTTTAAGAGCTGTCTGCTTGCAGACATAATTAGTTTGTATGGGGGACTGTGTGCTTCTGTTTGAGTACCACTCGAGCTGCTGCCAATTCACTCCATTTTGCAGTCACTAGGAGTGCAAAGGGAACCTATCTGAAAGATGTAACTGTTTGCCAGAAATCATTTACAGTAATAATGAAATTACAGTTTGTCTAACCTGCTTTTGCAGTCAGAACTGTGTCTGCCTAGTTCCCCATTCTGGTTTTGAACTGCTGAACTGGACCAATCAGTATGGGGTAAGCTAGCTCTAAAATGGTGCCTTGGATGAATCAGAACTTGGACTCATAATCTGAGCCAGCCACAAGAGGATTGTATGGGCAGTGACTCTGGGAGATGTAGTTTAGACTTCGGGCGCTTTTTTGGACCAACAGCAGCAGTCTATTGTGGAGGACAGCCAATCCAGTCAAGAACTGGGAGGAACTCAAAGGAAGTGCCCGGTTTTGTCTGTTGGGAGTTTCAATTGAGCTTTGGCAGTGAAGGGAAAGAACCCTGTGCTCCTTCAGTGCACAGTTTTAGTCAAAAACATGTGTAAGGTCCAGAGTTCTGGTCTGCAGCTTGTTAGGACTGAATCCGTCCTGTGAAGAGAATCAAAGGATATCTGAAGAGTAGAAACCAGGCTCACCCTGTAGAAGACTGGAGGAATTGCTGAAAATTGCACTCGGTCTGTCAGGAACTGAATCTGCTGTGTGTTCTCCCGGTATTGTGCAGTAATTACGATCGGATACAGATGCAGCCTGCCTGGTATAGTGCTTTCTTTTACCATATAAATGTGTGAAGAGGTTTGTACCTCAAGTGAATCCTGCTGCCATTAAGGACTGTTTACCATATAAATGTGGTGAGGAGTCTCTTGGAGCTCAAGAGTAGCCCTGCTGACATTGAAGGACCCTATCTTATTTGGAGGTCGTGAGTACTAATTCAGGGTCACTCCTCGTTGAATTGCCACATTAAATCCAAATGGAATTACTGTACTGCTGACTGTTTAATTCTCCTTTTCTCTGTGTGAAAGGGCCCCTACCAGCTGCCACGCGGCTTGGACTAGCCACTAGGGCTTGGGCACCCAGGGACAGTAACTGATAGGGATAGGCCTGCACAGAGCCATAAGGTAGATGAGTAGAGTGATAAGCTAATTAACCTGATTTCCTGTCCTTGTTATATCCCCTAAATAAATCAGAGCTGCTTGTTTCAGCAAAGTTATACTGCCTGAGGTATTTGTCTATGTTAAAGTACTGTACTGTGATTGTTGCACTGTATCTTATTTCACAGGAGGTCCCAGTGCCGGAACCAGTCCTGGGGTAAGTGTATACTGTAAAGGTAATTCTGATGTATTGTGGGCACTAGTGGGAAGAAAGTGGGGTTGCAGTGTCCCAGAGGGCTGTGACCAAGTTAGTTTAACTATTGTAAACCCTGACCTCTGGGTGGAGGCACCCGCCATTGGATCCAGGCCCCTCAACCTGTTAGGTGGCAAATCAGGCAGGGGTAGTAGCCCTGGGATAGCGCCATCTAGAGGTTACATCTTGGAGGCTCACCGCTGGGATTGTGTGTCCTCTAGTGGCCATATTTACTAACCACTGTTAAGAAAAAATGGGTACCCGACAGAAGTGGCTGTGCACCGGCTGGTGGAGTGGTGTACTGGGGAGAGATCGACCCCCAAAATGCTATGCTTATCCTGGACATCCCCTGGGTATCAATACGGACACTGTGCAGGAGTACTTTCCAAGGTGGAAGGTTTACAAAACCCTGTGGTGGTGGGTCGGCATGCTAATCTGCTCACCCACACTTTCCTGGCCCTAGTAGAGTTTAAGGATCCCATAGATAGCTCCAAAGTGCCACAGACCATTACCCCAGAGGGAGCCCTCACTGCTTGGAGAGTGATAACTAAGGACAGTAAAGACCTGGGGAATGAGCCCCACCACTATCTGAAACTTTGAGGAGAAATTTGCTAAATGGTTTGCTGGGGAAGGAAAACTGTGGAGGACTTGAAGAAACTATTCTTGCCACCTGGGGTGTTCCTCCCCAACACCTTCTCCCGCTCCAGTGCCCGTAATGGTGGCTGAACCAATGCAGACCCAATTTCTGCACCTGCCATTAGTCACGACTCTTACCGAAGGTTGAGGATCTTCTCTGGCACCCTCCCCACCCCCCAAGGGGAGGGTGACTGGGAGACCTGGATAGACTATGTTGCCCCCCAAGTGCTAGAATGGCAATGCTCGGAAGCCGAAAAGTGAAAAAGGGTTAGTGAGAGCCTCCGAGGTCCTGCCCTGGCTACCATTCATGCTAAACGGACCAGTAACCCTGAAGTGACTGCACAGGCCTATCTTGAGGCCCTGGAGAATGTGTAGGGAGCCCAGATTCTGATGAGGGACCTATGGTGGAGAGTAAGAGATGCACAACAGTACCAAGGGAGTTGCTGTCTGTGTATGTATCTCGGCTGGAAAAATTGTTGCAAGAATGCCTCAGAAAAGGTAGTTTGCCAGCGATTGAACTGGACCAACCAGGCTGGACAGGATCCTAAGTCTGCCCTTCTCAGAACTGCTGTTGCTTCAGTTACGCCTGGCAGATCGACTGGAATCCCCCACCCTCCTATGATGAGTTAATGAGAGAAATTTGAGGAGTTGAGAGGAAAAGGCGACCTCGGGAGGGACCTGCACCAATAGCTGGGCAAGCACGACCCGAGTGACTGAGGGTGACCCATCAGTGAAGTTCAGGGGCAGAGGTTGGCAGTAAATGAGTGCTCTGGCAAGGAAAAGATATGCCACAATGGGGTGAACTGTTGAGAGAGATCCGGGAATTCAAAAACAGTCCTTTATGAAGGCCACGCCTGCGGGCACGGCCCTGACCTATATCCGATCAGTATTCTGCTTGGGGTGGGGGTACCCACCCATGTATCTCCTGCTGATAACAGCTCCAAACTCAATTCCTTGACCATGGAAGTGGAGAACTGACAAGATGTCTCCAAATGCTTATCACGCCGCAGACAGAGATGGCACCCAGGTTTCCAGTTGGTATACCCCCGCCCTGGCTCCCGTGTGTACCCGCCAGCTCAAACTCCAGAAAGTATGTTTTGCTATAATTGTGGGAAAGATGGGCACATGAAAAGGGAATGCCAGTCCCCAAAAGACACTGACAAAGTTGCATATAGGCTACAAGGAGAGCTCGGAGAACAAATCAGTGGTTAAGAGTGCACGACATGATCCCAGTGAGGGCACCAAAATGCTAATTCATGTCCTTGTGGCAAGGTCAGTTGCCCAGGCCCCCACTACCGCCTCCAGACTGGTCCAGAATAGTGGGTCCCTCCATGGAGACCACTGTAAAGGTGAATGGAGTGTCTACAAGAGCTGTATTAGACAGTGGCTCCCAAGTGACAATTATGTTCCAAGATTGGTATCAGAAGCATTTGTCAGATTGTACCCTTACAACCATTAGAAGGACTGCATGTATCGGGGTTAAGTAGAAGGCCTACCCTATTCCGGGTATATCCGAATTTGGCTGTCTTTCCCCACCTCCGTGGCTGGAGTGGCCGAACAAGTAGAGACCCTAGCCTTGTGTGTCCCCCACTGGACTGTATGATGGTGTCCCTTTGTTGATTGGAACAAATGCTCATATGTTCGGAAGGCTGGCACAGTTGTGTTATGAAAAACAGGGGTCAAAGACTAGTAGAGCTTTAAGAGTTCCAGCTTTAATTAAGAAGGCCTATGGAGGCACAGAGAGATGCTGAAAAATAGAACCAGAGGAACCGTCAGAATTGTATGGAAGAAGGATCCTGAGTCTCTGATCCTGGCGCCAAATGCCCAGTGTACCTTACAGGAGAGGTCCGTATTCAGAAAGGATGTTAAGAATAAATATATTGATGCACCAGGCGATGAAATGCACCGGCACTGCTGGTCGTTTAGTATTTTGCCCGCTAGAGCCCATGCTTATGCCAGAAGGGTAATGGTCAAGTTCATAATGTGTCTGAAAGAGACATTCGAGTAAATAGAGGTTGCATCCTGGCTAATGTGCATTGTGCAGACACTGCAGTGCTACCCAGCAGCAAGAGTTCAAGGAAGAATGACAGGTAACGCCTGACTTGTTTGATTTCGTGACTCCCGCTGCCAGCTGAATGGAAAGTGAGGATCAGTGAGAAGCTTGCCCAGAGAGACCAGGTGTTTCTTTAAAGGAATGGGACGAGGATGCGTGCAAGGAGCGTGAGCACAATATCCAGCTGCATGACCTAAAGACCATTTCGTGAGAGGTCTCGACGCCTGGCACCTGCTGACATAGATGATGTGAGACGCATCTGCAAAGAGATGTTAGCTGCTGGTGTAATACAAGAATCCAGAAGCCCTTATGCTTCCCCATTGCGCTAGTGAGGAAAAGAATGGAACAGTAAGGATGTGTGGATTATCGCACCTTAAACCGGCGGACTATCCCTGATCAGTACACAATGCCCGCATTCAGGATGCTTTGGACTGCCTAAACGAGAGCAAGTGGTTCTCTGTGCTGGATCTCCGCAGTGGGTACTACCAGATCCCATGGCCCCAGAGGACCGTGGAAAGACGGCCTTTATCTGTCCGCTTGGCTTCTATGAATTCATGAGGATGCCTCAAGGATTTCAGGTGCCCCAGCCACTTTCAACGATTGATGGAGCGTGCAGTGGGGACATGAACTTACTAGAGTGCCTGGTATACCTAGATGATGTTATTGTGTTTGCAGCTCACTGGAGGAAACATGAGAGCAGATTATTTAAGGTATTGGACCGACTGGAGGACTGTGGCCTTAAACTTTCCATTGATAAGTGTCAATTCTTTCAAACATCAGTAAAGTATGTGGGACACATAGTATCCACCGAGGGAATAGAGACCGACCCAAGTAAAGTTGAGGCCTTGACCACCTGGACGCAGCCCAAAAATCTAAAAGAACTGGAAAGATTCCTGGGATTCTGTGGTTATTATCGGCGTTTCATCAAGGACTATTCAAGAGTGATCCGCCCTTTACTTAACCTTACTGAAGGATATCCCCCAACCCACAAAAAATACCAAAAGTCAGCGTCCCTCAAGACTGAAAGAGTGTATTTTCATCCGAGTGAAGTATTTGGGGCCCGCTGGACTCCTGATTATGAGACTGCTTTTCATGAGATCATTTATCAACTTACCCATGCTCCAGTGCTGGCCTATGCCGATCCAAGAAAACCTTATGTCCTGCACACTGATGCTAGCTTGCAAGGGTTGGGGGCTGTATTGTACCAAGAGCACGAGAATGGCCTGAGACCAGTGGCCTTTGCCAGTAGAAGTCTGACCCCATCCGAAAAGAACTATCCTGTACATAAGTTAGAGTTTCTAGCTTTGAAGTGGGTTATTGTTGACCAATTCCATGAGTACTTGTATGGGGCTAAAATACTAGTAAAAACTGACAATAATCCTTTAACCTATGTGCAGACCTCAGCTAAGTTGGATGCCACTGGCCATAGGTGGCTTTCTGCATTATCTACATACGACTATGCTCTCGAATACCGAGCAGGTCTGAACCACATAGATGCTGATGCTCTCCTCCAGGAGGCCTGTTCCCCAGAATGATTGGGTCCGATTGGCAGAACCTGACATTCGGGCACTCTGCCGGAAGTTTGACAGGGAGGAACAAATGTCCACGGACACAGTGGACTGCATGGTGGATTGCTTGGGACCCTCTGAGAATTGCATACCTGCTGCTTATTGCCACTTTTCTGCAATAGACATTGGTGCACTGCCTCAGCTGGACAATGACAGTATTCACGGCTCAATCCCGCGATCCCATGATCAAAGCAGCTTTAGAAGCCCCTATGCAGGAAAAGATGTGTCCAAATTACGCCCACTGATTTGAGAACTGCACTGTTATACAAAGAAGGTCCTAAATTGAAACTGATCAATAAACTGTTATACAGAGAAACAGTAAACAGAGGGACAAGTAGACAAACAACAACTAGTGCTGCCCACTGCCTTTCGAGACTCAGTATTGAGGTCCTTGCACAACCACATGGGGCACCTTGGTATAGACAGAACACTTGACTTGGTGAGATCCAGATTCTATCGGCCTAAGATGGGGCTGATGTGGAGCAACACATTCGAACTTGTAGTCGCTGCTTACAGAGGAAAGTTTTGCCCCAGAGGGCTGCCCCCTTGTTAACATAACCACCAGTGCACCCATGGAGCTGGTCTGTATTGATTTTCTAAGTTTGGAGTCAGATCAAAGAAATATCAGTAATGTGCTGGTGGTCACTGACCATTTCACGAGATATGCCCAGCTTTCCCACCAAAGACCAGAAAGCATCCACTGTAGCCAAAGTACTTGTAGAAAACTTTTTGTTCACTATGGTGCTCCACAAAGAATTCATTCTGATCAAGGGAGAGACTTTGAGAGTCGTCTGATCAAAGAGAGGCTTTCTCTGTGGGGAGTGCGAAAGTCCAGAACCACTCCTTACCACCCCCAGGGGGACTCACAGCCTGAACGTTTCAACCGCACTTTGCTAGATATACTAGGCACCTGCACCCAAAGGACAAGCCTAGATGGAGCCAACAAATTAGCACCCTGGTACATGCTTATAACTGCACCAAAAGTGATGCCACTGGGTTCTCCCCTACAGCCTGATGTTTGGAAGAGAAGCTCGACTACCAGTAGATGTGTGTTTTGGGGTCTCCTGATGGGTTCAAGCTGACAACTATTTACAGTATGTGCAAAAGTTAAAGGCCCAGCTAACTCATGCGTACTCAACTGGCTCAAACCATGGCTGCCAAAGAAATCTGGCCAACAAAGAAAGGTATGATAAAAGGTGAAAGCACAGGAACTCCAGGAGGGAGATCGGGTATTGCTAAGAAATCTGGGACTGCATGGCAAGCACAAGATTGCTGACAGATGGCACCATCTCCCTCACATTGTAGTGGGCAAACTAGATGATCTGCCAGTGTACAAAGTAAGGCCTGAGAATAATTCAAAAGATGTAAAACAATGCATAGAAATCATTTACTGCCCATTGGACAAATCTTAATTGAGTCTGAGCCCTTAGAAGATGCCCCCTGGACCAGTGACTAGAGCTGCTGCTAAGAAAAGATCAAGAAAGTCTGCACCTACAGAAGCAAAGTTAAAGTGTTCCCTCCACAAGTCCCAGTTGAGCATGACTGTCAGTCCATATCGGAAGAAAGTGAGAGTGACTTTGAATACTATCCTTCTTACGAACTGAGTCAATTGTTCTGGGCAATCCCTAGTCAATACTGGAGATGAAGCTGGGCCTTCTGGACTGTCCAAGCCCCCAGCTTCGTCCCTGGAGCCAATGCTCCCAGAAAGTGAAGTGCAAAGCATCAGATCAGATGAAATGGAATCATTGTGCATGGTTGAACTGTTTGAGCTTTCAGGGAGGAAAATGATAGATTGGGCAGACTGGTGATACACCAGAACAAGAAGAGTATTTTGAGTGCCCTGACAGTCCACTGCCAGTGTCCAAGCTCTCCATGTGAGCCAAATGTTGTGGACTCCAGAAACTGCAACTCCTGGAGCTGAAAGTGCCCCAAGTTCTAGCCTCTCTACCCCCATGGAGACTCCCTGACAAGTGAGGACAATGCTGAAAATGAGGCTCAGAGTGCAGAGACTGTAACAGTTCCCCTAGAAAGACTGGTCGAGCTGTAAAGCCTGTGGTGCACCTCAGTTATGATTCCTTGGGAGGCCTGTGGATTTGCCTCTCAATGTTGTCCATAAAGGAGTGTATGTGTCCCGAGCTCATTGCCCAAACTGAGCGTCAGTGCTAACTCCAAGTTACTTGTGTTGCCCTCTAAGTATGGTGCCCTTACCCCGTCCAGCCCCAAGGTAACTGATAGGGAAGGGCCCCCTCTCTTCAGGTTTCATGTACAAGAGGTAATAACTTGAGTTATGGTACAATGTGTAATACTATGTAAAGAGTGACGACTGCAATGTTTCAGAAATGTGTTCTTGGTAAAATGATATATTGACTGATGATTACATGTGTGAGCCTAATGCAAATGTATATGGTTGCAGTTGAAACTTATGGGGTACTTGCTGACGTGACGTCAAGCTTTCCCAAGGCCAGGAAGGTGTAACCCCCTGCAAATGGGGGTTCCCAAAGACTTCCAGGAGCTTGCTTGAATGCTCCAAGCCTGAATGGTGTTTGGCGTTTAAGCCATTTATCAGTGAGTGTTTTAGAACCTCTGGTACTGTCTCTTTAAGAGCTGTCTGCTTGCAGACATAATTAGTTTGTATGGGGACTGTGTGCTTCTCTGTTTGAGTACCACTCGAGCTGCTGCCAATTCACTCCATTTTGCAGTCACTAGGAGTGCAAAGGGAACCTATCTGAAAGATGTAACTGTTTGCCAGAAATCATTTACAGTAATAATGAAATTACAGTTTGTCTAACCTGCTTTCTTTGCAGTCAGAACTGTGTCTGCCTAGTTCCCCATTCTGGTTTTGAACTGCTGAACTGGACCAATCAGTGTGGGTAAGCTAGCTCTAAAATGGTGCCTTGACGAATCAGAACTTGGACTCATAATCTGAGCCAGCCACAAGAGGATTGTATGGGCAGTGACTCTGGGAGATGTAGTTTAGACTTCCGCTTTTTGGACCAACAGCAGCAGTCTATTGTGAGTGACAGCCAATCCAGTCAAGAACTGGGAGGAACTCAAAGGAAGTGCCCGTTTTGTCTGTTGGGAGTTTCAGTTGAGCTTTGGCAGTGAAGGGAAAGGAACCCTGTGCTCCTTCAGTGCACAGTTTAGTCAAAAACATGTGTAAGGTCCAGAGTTCTGGTCTGCAGCTTGTTAGGACTGAATCTGTCCTGTGAAGAGAATCAAAGGATATCTGAAGAGTAGAAACCAGGCTCACCCTGTAGAAGACTGGAGGAATTGCTGAAAATTGCACTCGGTCTGTCAGGAACTGAATCTGCTGTGTGTTCTCCCGGGTATTGTGCAGTAATTGCGATCGGGATACAGATGCAGCCTGCCTGGTATAGTGCTTTCTTTTTACCATATAAATGTGTGAAGAGGTTTGTGTACCTCAAGTGAATCCTGCTGCCATTAAGTGACTGTTTACCATATAAATGTGTGAGGAGTCTCTTGGAGCTCAAGAGTAGCCCTGCTGACATTGAAGGACCCTATCTTATTTGGAGGTCGTGAGTACTAATTCAGGGTCGCTCCCTGTTGAATTGCCACATTAAATCCAAATGGAATTATTGTACTGCTGACTGTTTAATTCTCCTTTTCTCTGTGTGAAAGGGCCCCTACCAGCTGCCATGGTTTGGACTAGCCACTAGGGCTTGGGTACCCAGGGACAGTAACTGATAGGGATAGGCCTGTGCACAGAGCCATAGGTAGATGAGTAGAGTGATAAGCTAATTAACCTGATTTCGCTGTCCTTCTGGCTTTAGCATTTAAACAAGACCCCACATAGGAGTCTACCCAGCTCTTAGCAATTTTTGAGAGCTCCCCCTCAGTCATATGGGCCTCCTGTAGCACCAGTATATCAGTATGCAACTTGTGCATCCTAGTCAGGACCCTCTTAACTTTAACTACATTTTTACACCATTAACATTCCATGATGGTAAGCATGATTTGCTAGCCATTATCTCAGATGTGCATTATGCTCCACAGACCCATTACTGATCCATGTGGCTCTCTGTCAAAGGCCCATCTACCAATTCTCCTTTCTACTGCACATGATAAACAGAATGAAAGACAGAGTTTAACTTTAACTAAGAAAACATACACATGTTGAACATGATCTAAATACATCATTCCCCCATGCATGTTTCCCTCCCACAACTGCACACATTGTTTACATTATAGATGTTATATTGCAAGGGAATCCAAATAATGTGTTTCTTCCCCGAAGTCACCATCAAGAACAAATAAAACATAAAGAACATGCTGGCATACCCCCCCACACACACACACACACACACACACTATACTTCGTTGATTGTAATCGGCCTGGGACAGCTTCCCATCAAAACTGTACAGACTGAGTAGTAGGTTTGAATGGCAAAATCTGAAACTGGAACAGTAAAATATTAACTGAATAGTTGTAGGCTTCTGTCACCCCTCATGGTGGCAGCGGCTTAAATCAGCAAATATCCCATGATGGTAACATGGTCTTGATAGTGTGGCAGGTGGCCGTCATGGAGAGAGAAACAGCAGGCATTAGGTCACAGTTTGGATCTGAACCATCCTAATTTTTATAGCCTTTCAAGTTACAGATTCTGCTTTTTGGAAAATGTTTTTAATCCCTAAACCTGTCCTACTCATTAGGCACGTTCTGTTCAGTGGCGGGAACTCTACCATTAGGCTATGACAGTGTCCATGGTCCCCCCCCCAAAAAAACAGCACACCATGCATGGGAATGAACAACCTGCAATACGCATTTCAAAGAAAATGTAGTTGCAGTTCAAATTAAGAATAGCAAACATTTTAACAGCTGACTAATCCTCGAGGAAATCAACAATCACTTTGTAACTGCTGGCCTAGCTTTCAACTCTTCACCTTATGCAGCCTGTGGTAGCAACCAAGACTGTAATAACATTGACTCACAAACTTCAACCTACCCACTCCAGTTGTGCCCGCTTAGCTAAAAAGAAGTCGAAGATTCACTTCTTAACATAAACATTTGAAAAAGTGCAGGGGTCGATGGTCTAGAACCTTCTTTTCTTAAACTAGACTATCTCTGCCTCACCGCCCCATCCTCCACATATTCAATCTTTCCATTTCCACTGTCACTGTTCCCTACTGCTGGAAATCGCCCACGTCCTCCCATTATTCAAAGTCAGGAGACCCATGTGACCTAAACAACTATAGGCCCATTTCAAGCTTACCTGTCCTTTCCAAAGTCCTCAAAAAGCTAGTTTACTCACAAATGAAACTCCATATTGAATCATCTTCAGTCCTCAACCCTGCGCAGTCTGGCTTCCGGACCAACCACAGTACAGTCACTGCTCTATCCAAAGTTACCAATGAATGGATCTTAGCCATGGACTCCAAGAAAGTTACTGGTGCAGTATTTTTAGATCTCAGCAAAGCATTCAACACTGTCAACCACAATCTGTTAGTCTCAAGCCTAATAAAAGTAGGTGCCACCCCCCTTGCAGCCCAGTGGTTTATCAGCTACCTGTCTGGAAAGACCCAGAAAGTAAAAGCTGGTGGCCTCTTTTCTGCATCCCTCCTAGTTGTCGGGGGAGTCCCGCAAGGCTCTGTATTAGGTTCCATCCTCTTCTCTCTGTACATCAATAACCTTGATGCACATATATCCCAGTCCCATCTGAATTTCTTTGCTGATGATACTGTACTGTATACATCAGGCCCTACACTGGCTGAAGTGAGGGATGTACTCCAAGCTGACTTTGCACAACTAGAAATCAGCCTAATCAATGCCAAACTACTCCTCAATGCCAAGAAAACTAAGGCCATGATTCTTGCCCCAAACACCACCTCCACTTCCATTGCAAACACGCACAAAGAATTCATCACTACCTCCCTAGGTGAATCCCTTGACATCATCTCCAGATTCAAATATCTTGGTATGTGGCTAGACAACAAGCTTTCCTTTCGTGACCACCTCGACGATCTGGCAAAGAGGCTAAAAATTAGGCTAGGTTTCTTCTTCCGTAGCAAGTCCCTCTTTCCTTCGGATACCAGAACTAGGCTGGTCCAGGCCACTTTCTTGTTGCTACTCAACTATGGAGATCTAATCCATTCCTCCGCAGTGGCCCATGGACTCAACAAACAAGATGCCCTCTACCACTGCACCATACGGCTCATGACAAACCTACTCTACCGAACCCACCATTGCAATTTGTACCTAGCCACTGGCTGGACATCACTCTTAACTAGGTGCACGCTTCATGCTGGTATCTGGACTCTTAAGCTACTCCTGAACAAGCTCCCGAACTATCTCACAACCCTTTTCCGTATTTCCCATAGCACCTACTCTCTTAGGAAAAATGACCTCCTCCTTTATGTACCGAGGACTCGCACCTCACTTGGCAAGTGGGCCATATCGAGCATACTCCCAACTATCTGGAACCAGCTCCAAGGCGTACTGAAGCTTCCTGGTACTGTCCCTGTCAGCCTATTTAAAAGGTTGGCTGCAGCAAAAATAAAAGATATGTGCATCTGCTTCTAAATTCTAGCTTACTGCTCTAACCCTAGCCCACTGCTTCCTCTTACTTACCTAGAAATTAGCTGCCTTGATACTCCGAAACAAGCACTTTGTACCTTTTTTCTGTACTTGTATTTTTCTATGTCATTGTCATTTTTATGCAACATGTTAATGCTTGCCCATAATTCTGTACTTGAATTTGTACTGTTTTTTCGATTATGCAATCTGTAACTACCTGTCTGTGTCAAAGGACCTCCTTGTGAATGTGCTTGCTCAATGGAGTTTTCCTACAATAAACTTGAACTTGAACTTGAACTAACAAAAATAATTAGCTTTATATTAGATCTTAGGTAATTTTAAACGCCTGCCAACAATAGAAATAGAATCAGAACTGACATTTTAACCATAGGCATTCTTCAAACAGTGGTTGAATTCAAGCATGCATGGGACAGTCATAAGGCAATTCTAGAGGGTGGGGGTAGAAAGAAGTAGGCTGCTGGTTAACTAGGATCTGCAGCTTATCCATTAGGTAGGGAAATGGGCAGACTGGGTGGGCCAAATGGTCCTTATCTGCAATCAAATTCTATGTTTCTATGTTTCAGGAAGTCTCTATAAGAGAAAACAGGCAAAGTTAACTTTTGGATATGCTAGGGGGACCTGTGTGATAAACTGCAGTAATACTGCAAAGTACTGTGTTGTAGCTTGGCTGGTGCCGCTCTTTCCCCCCTCTTTCTTTCTTTCTTATTAGTTATCTACCTACTGTATTTATATATCTATCTATCTATCTATTTTACGAATAATTGTAGTTCTATTGGTAGTATGTACTAGTACTAGAAACTGTGTTTCAGTATAAAAAAGTTCTTCAGATGTACCATGAGGTTGTAACAATATACTGTTTTCATTGATACCTGGTTCTTGATGTCTCAGGCCCACAACAGTGCCATGACGTTCTTTTAGCCCATAGTCTCTAACTAAGACACCCCAGAAGGTTTTATGTCTAAACAATGGCAAAATATGCAACTGTAAGGACACAATTCATTCTTGCATACCAAGGTATTTCATTTACATGTTCATAGCTGCAGAAAAACTGTACAGAGACTAAAATGAAACCACACTGTTTTCCATAAGATGTTTGGCACTAAGAACTCAGAGCAGAGACAACAGTGACAAAAACACCATTTCAGTCATACTTCAGTATTGTTTCTTAAATAAAAGAAAATCTTGTCATAAGTGCATGCACACATCAAGAAGTGCAGAGAACACAAAGCAAATGTTACATTTTCATTGATATTTAAAAATAAAGATTTTTTTTCTTTTGAAAATTAGATTGGCCCTGATAAAAATTAGATTGGCTACTAGTCTGCTGCTTTAGAGGGCAGCATGGAGGTCTGTATATAAAGAAAACAAATCACGGAGGAAAAGTTTGAAACCGATCTACCAATTGCAGCTCTCAGTGCCCTGCTTATAGTTTGCAATAAAGTCACACAAGCTCCAAGGGACTTGGAAAATCTACTGAATAATGCTGTTGCAAAATTCTGCTACAAATTAGATATTGTACTAGCTTTGAGAAATATGCTCCTATATCTTTTAGGCAAATGTGTATAAGAGACATTTACATCTACATTTTGGGAAGTGTGAACCCTAGCTTTCCTAGATTAAACAATAATGATTCCTTATATCAGTCATTATAAATTTTATTTTATTGAGATCTTGGATTGCAAGTACCTTTGAGGCTCATTTACAAAGGTTCCACGCCAATGGGTTGATGGTAACAACAAGTGTAACCCCTAGATGGCGCTATCCCAGGGGCTACTACCCCTGCCTGATTTGCCACTAACAGGTTGAGGGGCCTGGATCCAATGGCGGGTGCCTCCACCCAGAGGTCAGGGTTTGCAATAGTTAAACTAACTTGGTCACAGCCCTCTGGGACACTGCAACCCCCCTTTCTTCCCACTAGTGGCCCACACAATATATCAGAATTACCTTCACAGTATACACTTACCCCAGGACTGGTTCCGCACTGGGACCTCCTGTGAAATGAGATACAGTGCAACAATCACAGTACAGTACTTTAACATAGACAAATACCTCAGGCAGTATAACTTTGCTGAAACAAGCAGCTCTGATTTATTTAGGGGATATAACAAGGACAGGGGAAATCAGGTTAATTAGCTTATCACTCTAATAATCTACCTATGGCTCTGTGCACAGGCCTATCCCTATCAGTTACTGTCCCTGGGTACCCAAGCTCTAGTGGCTAGTCCAAACCGTGGCAGCTGGTAGGGGCCCTTCTCACAGAGAAAAGGAAAAATTAAAACAGTCAGCAGTACAGTAATTCCATTTGGATTTAATGTGGCAATTCAACAGGGAGCGACCCTGAATTAGTACTCACGACCTCCAAATAAGATAGGGTCCTTCAATATCAGCAGGGCTACTCTTGAGCACCAAGAGACTCTTCACACATTTATATGGAAAAAAAAGAGAGTACTATACCAGGCAGGCTGCTTCTCTATCCCGATCGCAATTACTGCACAATACCCGGGAGAACACACAGCAGATTCAGTTCCTGACAGACCGAGTGCAATTCAATAATTTATCCAGTCTTCTACAGGGTGAGCCTGGTTTCTACTCTTCAGAGATCCTTTGATTCTTTTCACAGGACGGATTCAGTCCTAACAAGCAGTTACACAAGCTGCAGACCGGAACTCTGGGCCTTACACACGTTTTTTGACTAAAACTGCACACTGAAAAGCACAGGCTCCTTCCTTCTTCACTGCCAAAGCTCAACTGAAACTCCAACCGACAAAACCGAGCACTTCCTTTGAGTTCCTCCCAGTTCTTGACTGGATTGGCTGTCACTCACAATAGACTGCTGCTGTTGGTCCAAAAAGGCACTGAAGTCTAAACTACATCTCCCAGAGTCACTGCCCATACAATCCTCTTGTGGCTGGCTCAGATTATGAGTCCAAGTTCTGATTCGTCCAAGGCACCATTTTAGAGCTAGCTTACCCCACACTGATTGGTCCAGTTCAGCAGTTCAAAACTAGAATGGGGAACTAGCAGACACAGTTCTGACTGCAAAGAAAGCAGGTTAGACAAACTGTAATTTCATTATTACTGTAAATGATTTCTGGCAAACAGTTACATCTTTCAGATAGGTTCCCTTTGCACTCCTAGTGACTGCAAAAATGGAGTGAATTGGCAGCAGTTCGAGTGGTACTCAAACAGAGAAGCACACAGTCCCCCCATACAAACTAATTATGTCTGCAAGCAGACAGCTCTTAAAGAGACAGTACCAGAGGCTCTAAAAACACTCACTGATAAATGGCTTAAACGCTAAACACCATTCAGGCTTGGAGCATTCAAGCAAGCTCCTGGAAGTCTTTTGGGAACCCCCATTTGCAGGGGGGTTACACAAGCATATTCAGAATGATCACAGTACAAAAACGTATACAGGCTACTTAACAAACAATAGGTTACCAGGTGGTACAATAAGAGTTATTATTATTTACAAACAGTGGGGGTAAGACAAAAATCAACATAGAAAACAAAAATCTTCATATCAAACTGTTTCAGTATCTTAGCAACCAGAATGGCTTTGTCAGAGGACAGAGGGGAAAAGGTGAGAGGGAGGCCTGAGGAAAGGGAGGAGAGTTAGATGAGATAACGCACATGAAAGAAGAGGTAGGTGAGTAAGAATGGGTTGGTAAGGGCAGAAGCGGTGAGGGGGTAGCTCCTAGTATTGAAACAAACCTACATTCACTTTGGTACAGAAGTTTTCTGTTATTAAAATTCTCCTCTGAGGTTGGTTTTTAAGAATACGACCACATATTATCAGTGGGAATAGACCCTGAGTGACGGCAGCATTTTATACTTTTAGTAGCATGTTTACTTCCACTCATATAAAAGGAATCTCAACAATATACTATATTTACAACTTTAACTGTTGTGCTAGTGAGCTCAATGAAGGTCAACAACACTTGGCCTCCAAATAATCGAATCGACCGGGTCAGCTCTTCAGAACTGTGGACAGGCTGTGCAGCCCAGCCTGTCTTCAGCTCCGTTGAGCCTTTTCACAAAAGGAGTGCGACGAGATCGCTCAATTCTTTGCAAATAAGGTTGCCGACATCGGATCCGAGATCCGTCTGACACATACTAAGGGGGAAGCTGTTGGTCGGCGTTTGGTCACAGAATCTTCTGCCTCCTGGTGTTCCTTTGACCTGCCGACGTTCAGTGACATTATGTGGATCATCCAGGGGATGCGCCCTACGTGCTGTAGTTTAGATCTGGGTCCTACCTCCCTGATTTTGGGTTGTGTTGAGATTGTTGGCCCGTTTCTGGTTCAAATAATCTGGTGCTCCCTAGAATTGGGTGAGTTTCCTAGCTCCCTAAAGGAAGCTGTGGTGACTCCCCTTTTGAAGAAGGCTTCTTTGGACCCAGATATTTTTTCCAACTACAGACTGATCTCTAACCTTCCCTTTATTGGGAAGGTTATTGAGAAGGTAGTGGCAAACCAGCTGGAGGACCATTTGACCATCCATAATATCTATGAACCTCTCCAGTCTGGTTTTTGTAAGAGGCATAGTACCGAGACTGCTCTGGTTAGGGTGCTCAATGATCTCTTGATGGCAAGAGATCAGAGGAACCGCTCTATCTTGGTCCTCCTTGATCTCTCTTCAGCCTTTGACACTGTAGACCATGGGGTTTTGCTCGAGCATCTGGAGTCCATCTGTGGACTGTCTTGTACAGTGCTCAGATGGTTTTCATCTTTTCTATCTGGGAGAACGCAGAGAGTTGTGTTGGTTTTTTTTTTCCCTCTGATCCTTTTCCTCTGCAGTGTGGTGTCCCCCAGGGCTCGGTGCTTCCCCCATGTTGTTTGCAGTGTACATGCTGCCCCTCGGAGACATTGTAAGAAGATATGGGCTGAGGTTTCACTGCTATGCTGATGATACCCAGCTCTACCTGTCTTTTGTCTCCGACCAGGTTAGTGCCCTCTCGGTATTTAATAGCTGCCTCGCTGAAATCCAGGACTGGATGAATGCGAGCTGGTTAAAGTTGAACTCCGGTAAGACTGAGGTTATGGTTGTGGACCCGGGTTGTGGGACAGGGGGGATGGGGTCTGGACAGTCCTCTGGCGTATTGCTGTGGGGGATCTGATCCTTACCTCTGAACGGGTGCGTAACCTGGGAGTGGTACTTGACGACGGGCTGACTCTTCATCATCAGGTGTCAGCAGTCGTTAAGTCCACATTTTACCATCTTAGGAACATTGCTAGGGTGAAACACCTTGTTCCATCCAGCGATTTACCCGTGTTGGTCCATGCTTTCGTGACATCGTGCCTTGACTATTGCAATTCCCTTTACTTGGGGCTTCCTGGGGTTGATATCCGCCGCTTGCAGCTAGTGCAGAATGTTGCTGCAAGGTTAATGACAAGGGTGACTAGAAGAACACATATTACCCCTGTGCTGTGTGATCTGCACTGGCTGCCTATACAGTGGCGGATCACCTTTAAAGTAGGTCTTTTGACCTTCAAAGCCCTGCACAGACTCGGCCTCGACTACTTGAAAAAGCTTCTGATTCCTTACCGCCCCTTGCGACGCCTGCTCAGCCGACGAGGGGTTGCTAGAGGTTCCGAGGGTTATACTGAAGTCTTCTGGGGCTAGGGCCTTTGTGTTTGCGGCCCCAACCCTCTGGAACTCTCTGCCTCGCTGGCTTAGGGAATGCATGACCGTGGAATCCTTTAAGCGGGATTTTAAGACTTTTTGTGGAGCAAGGCTTTCATGGATTGATGCTGCTGTGAATGCTGATTTTATATGTATATTTTGATTTTATGATTCATCTGTACAGCGCCTTGGTGCTTGAAAGGCACTAAATAAATAAAGTTTTATTTATTTAAAGTTTTTTATAATGTGATAATACTGAAAATTGCAAACAAGTTTCAAGTTTTACCACTCAGAGTTTACAATGCAATTCACCCACAAATGTATTTAATTTATTCATTAATCCAACCATCATGGGCTCAATTTTCAAAGCCAAAACTTTGACGCAAGGCACCACCACCAAATGATTTTGACGCCAAGTGGCATCTTGAGTCAAAGTTTGCAGCCATCCCGATTTTTTAACACAGGCTGCATTGAAATCAGGATGCAGTGTGCCAAAGCCACACTACACCACCCTTGCCGCAGAAGCACCCCTGTGCCAGGTTGCAAGGGGGCTTGTGCCACAGCAGGGTTACACCATACCGTTATTTTGAATTCCAGAATTCATGCTGTAGTTGCAAGAGGGAGCTCAGGTTTGACCAGCCAGGAGCTGGTCTAAGGGCCCTGTATCACTGCCTGGCAGAGCAGTGATGGGAGGGACATGGAAGGTGGGGACTGAGGGCTGATAGAGCAGTGGGGTTGCCATGAGGGGCAATGTGGACACGATGGCAGTGAGAGGAATCTGAGAAGGCACCTGGTGAAGGTGCCATGCTGCAGTGTCACAGAGTTGATTAGCCCGGGAAAGGGGTTTAGCATGGCCGGGCCATCATGACATGGACCCCAGGTGACAACACCCCTGGCACCTGACCCACATGATGCACAGACCCCTACATGTGGTGGATGGCAATGGGTGCAAGTTGTGGAGTGCATTCGGTGGATAGGTATGTGTCCAGGGCATTGTGACATTCCCCCGCTACACAGCCACCCATGTGGAAGCCTGCTGGTGCTGCCTACACTGCCGGGGACTGTGGGTCCTGTGGGGAAGGTGCAAGGGCTTTTGTCACCTGGGGTACATGTCATGATGGTTCGGCCATGCCAACTCCCCCACCAAGGTAGATCGTCTCTGTGACATTATAGCACAGCACCTCCTCTGGGTGCCTCCTCAGATCCCTCTCACTGCTGCCATGTCCCCATCGCACCCAATGGCACCCCCACTGCTCCATCAGTCCTCAGCTTCCATGCTTTTTAACCCCTCCCAACCTTAATGGCTCGTCTGTGTTTGGGGGCTTGATGGGACCCTCAGTCAAACCCCTCAGGTGTGCCAAATGTTTGGCACAACCTCTTAGCTGTGGCAGCTGTTGGGACTTTGGTGCAAGGACACCCATTTTTGTTAAATAAGGCGCAGGGTCCCTGACACACCCGGAGAGTGCAACAGCCATATGTTGCATGCCTTGCACTGCTCTAAGGTCTGATTGAAAATCAAGCCCCATATTTTTTTTATCACACCTAGCACTATTTTTTAGGCATCACAGTTTGCAAGGAATTAAAATTGCATTATTGATTTAAATTAAAAGTTTTACTTCCAGGGCTATAAATGGACCTTTCACATGATGTAAACACTGAAATGGTTTGCAGCACCTAATGAGGAAGCACCACAGTGACTGGGCATGTTGCTGGTAGTTAGTAGGGTGACCAACTTCTCCTTACTTCTGTACAATACCCCTCCCTGGGAGCTAAAATTACACCTCACTATCAGCCCATCCATAGAATGCTGGATGAGAACTCACAAAAACCTGAAGACAGGCCCCACCCCTATTGATTTTACACCACTCTGGGGCAACTCAGAGATCAGGATAGACCAAGGGCCTATAGTGTGGCCGACATGAGATGAGGCTGGCATACTGCATCCGGCAGATCTGTACACATCAGGCACCCACACAGTGGACACATTTCAGGGTCTCCAGGAGCGCTTCAAGATTCCACCTGTAGATCATTGGAAATACTTCCAAATTAGGAGTGCCATGATGCAGTATGTCAGACATCGGTCCATGAGACCACAGAAAGAATCCCCCCTTTGTGGCTGGCTCTCCCTTCCCAAAGGTCGCTCCAGCACGATATATACAGCACTCAGAACCCAGACCCCTTCCCAGTCTCAGGCCACCAATTCCAAATGGGAACTAGCCCTCAGAATCCAAATTGTAGAACACGATTGGGCAGCTGGCTGGAGACTGGCACAGAGGGCCTACCCAGACCCACACAGTGTGCTAATCCAGAACAAAGTTGTGTAATCCTGGTACAGAACATCGGTGGTACTGCACAAAGTGAAGCTAATGCCAGATGATCACTGCTGGAGGTGTCAATCTCAGAAAGGGGTCCTGTTGTACATACTCTGGGTGTGCCCACAGATCAGGCCCCTATGGCAGCACAAGTGTTCCCTAGGATCCCAGATTCTACATAAACTCCTCCCTCCAGCACCAGAGTTTCTCCTGCTGGGCCTTCAAGGTGACTCAACATTTTTTACCCTCAAGAAGCAAACATTAGTAAGCTCACAAAGCGATTGATCCTGTGCAAATGGAGGATGCTCAAAGTCCCCACAGCCCAGGAGGTGATGAATGACCTGGCCCAACAGGCCACTTTGGCGTGCTTATCCCACATGATTGCAAACCTGCTGCTTCAGTATACCGAGTTCTGGGACCCCTTCCTAATGCTTCTGAATCCAAGAGAGGGGATAGGATGAGAAACCAATCCCCCCCTCCTTCCCACAGTGCAACCTGACAGTTTTGTCCAACAGGCCCAGCCTAGGCACCATGTCATAGCAGTAGCAGTAGCCAACTGCAAGAAGCTTACTAGGCAGATGTACACCTTATGAACTCTTCACCACATCAAATGCTTCCTTCAAGGTACTTTGCATGTTTTGTTTCTTGTGTTTTCTTGTTTTGTTTTTTTGCACAGGCACTCATATGGAATCTGTTTAACAGTATCTCACTCTGGGAAGCACCTGATGATCACCTCTTAGAGTTGATCTCCAGTTCGCTCCAGGTATGAATAGTTATTTTCTGAGTACAAACACATTGCTGCTAAAATGAACCTCCTTCTCCCCTCATGTAACAAGGCAGATGTTGGATGTCTAAGGGGGTTGGAGCTTCTCCAGAGCAAATCTTGATTAAAATTTCTCTTTATTGTTCCAGTTTTCAGTGTGGTGATGACTGCCTCCAGCACAGCACATATGACTGTACTTGCAATTTTGCTGTGACCCTATTAACTTTTGGAAAATAAAAACTTCAACAGCAACAACAAAAAAAATGAAATTCACTTCCAGTACAGTTACGTATCACTCATAAAGATAATTGCATCATTAGCATATAAACAATCTTACTCTTTTAGCAGACATCTTGCTGGAAATAAGGTTTTACAGGCCACTTTAATAATATTCAGCTAAAATCTAACCTTAAATGTTTTAAATTGGCCAGAAAAAATAAAATGATAAATGTTCTGGGTATTTTCCGTGAGCAGTGAGATCAATCAAAAAAAATGTTATTACACACAGGTTAAATGTGTTTGTTAAATGAAGAAAGACAGCTTATTATGTGTGTATGGAGGAACGACAGCATCTTTAAATCTTCACCATTTACTGCACATAGTTTACTATTCTGTTAAATGTTCATACATGGCCCATTCAAGTTAAAAATATATTTGTTCTGAGAATAAGCAAATACATAGTTTCCTTCTTATTCTGTTTCTGCCTCTGTTTGACCGGCCCCCTTCTACCAATCACTACAGCCCCATCACACTGGTGTCCTCCAAAACATACCTGTCTGCATCTTCCACAGGGCTTGCTTCCTCTGGCAGGATCGTCAGGGGTTTCCCCACCACCCCCTCCTCCCAGTGAACAGGATCCAGTGTTCTAGGCAAGGTCTGGATAGCAGGGTGCAAGGCCTATGAGTGACTGGGGTCATCCTACCAGCCAGGAGATTTTTCTCTGTTTCTCCCTAGGAGATGTAGATGGGGAACGCCTTCGTTATGCACATCTCACGTGTGTGTCGATGGTCGCAGCATCCATGTGCACTTCTGATGGCCCTGGACTGCCTTCTCCCTACTCTGCTAGGGGTCAGGTGCATGCAGGGCTCCACGCCCTCCCACTCCAGGAGAAGGAGAGCAGTCTCATGGATGCTCAATCCTCCTTCCCCCAGCCAACCCTCTGACCACCCCCAAGTTCACTTTTAAACCAGTTTCATCACTGCCACAAATGTTAGTGCTACCACTGCACCAGCAGTAAATCATTATTTTATGGCTTTTAATGCAACAGTGTAACATTTGTGGAAGAACACTGCTCCATTAGAAATACTGGATCAATTTTCAGCCATAAAAAATATTCAATATTTGAGGGCTCCCAGCCAGCAAACTGAACATTTTGAAAATGTAACCCATGGATCACAACTCAGATGACATAATGTAATGTTCTAGCATCTTTACAGTTCAGATGGGGGAAATATTCATTTAACGCAGACAGATATTTCATACAGCAGCTAACAAAATCGACTTGTGTTCACTCAATTATTTTTTTTTTTTGTACATTAGGGTAGGTCTGTAATGTCCGTTATTAGAGATAATGTTTGCCCATGGAGAGAGACACTGGTTGCAATAAAGAGGAAAACTACTGTACTGTGATGTTATTAACCAAGCTTTGCAATAGCTGTAATAGTCTTAGTTTGATTAAATTAACTTTGCCAACAATGATACAAGAAGAGCAATTATTTTAATGCAGTTGTGCAGTGCTGCAGCATTTCAAGTAATTTAGAGAGACAACAGTACTGTATATGAAGAGATTTTGTTGCATAAGAAAGAAAATGATGCTGTTTCAGTTTATTCTAAGTTTCTTATCAACACATTATATGTAACACATTGCATAATATTTTTGCACATTGTACTTTTGTACCATTGTACTTCTGTATTTATTATTTGCACTATTATACTTTTTTCTATAAAGCTTTTTCTCCTTTGGGCTATGAGGGCAGGCTATCAGCCCAGCACCCACTCCCCCAAGCAACACCCACCTCCCCCTGGTATTCACCAGATGTCCAGCATCTACAGTGGCTGAGCGGTGGTGCAGGCTAGGGGACAGTAAGCAGGACTTCATAAAGCCCACACGTTCCCCTTTTCCATTTTCTTCACTTCTGTCCCCAGTCACAGCTGTACAAAGGTACCTGTGTGGGGAGGCTTGCACAGACTACAGAACTATGGCCCCTCCCTGCTATGCCACTTGGACATGCTTTACCACCTGACCTTCACCTGGTGGCAGTCAAAGGCTGAGGCTGCAAGCCTCCCCAGTCCGGGTGAGGAGAGCTGTCCACAGGATGCTTAGTCTTTCTCCCCCTGGCCAACCTGCAACAACACGGGTCTGTTCCCAAACCTGGATTGCCAGCATGGTGGCAGGTAAGGAGCCAAGCACAAACACCCTTCATGCCACTGGTCCACCTTCACTATTGTTCTTTTTGATTGTGTATTACTTTTACTCATACCCACCTATGGGTCACATATAGAAGTGAGTCATTGCTCAGTGTGCCTTTTGCAATAACCAGTTTGTAAAATAAATAAATTACTGATTATACAATGGTGTAAATCCAAAGATGTGAATCTGACAATCTGATTGGTTGGCTGGCACCTTTTCAACATGATAAATCCTCCACTGTACCCACTGGAAAAGGTGCCATCCAACCCAAAATGTGTACCACGCTTGAAAAATCACTCTGGCAAAACATCAAACAGACAGTCACCATTTCCATTCACCGCTCACTTGACAGAGCCCTGGGAAATTCAAACAAAATAAACATTGTATTCCAACTAACATATACGGATGAGCTAGAAACAATATTCAGTGATCAAAACAAGCCATCCGATACTAAAATCTTAACTCCACATACAGTTCTAGATCCTCCATCAGCACTGCGACTCAGACTTCTGCTTCAAACACGCCACAGTAAAGAATGATGCCACAGCTCAAGTCAGCCTGGGCATTTCTGACCAACCACCGGCAACTCTTCACAGGCAGTCCCCTGCTTCAGACTACTTTTATAGGTGTAACAATATATACAATCATTTTACAAAAATGTGTAAAAACAAAACAATAAAAACTAACAAAATGCTAAGTAGATGTTTACCATTGCATAATAGCAGTATACCCTCCAGGGAGTGGGTATATGGGTGTATTTACCACTTCGGGTGTGGTTAAGTCACTCGACTCTGCCTCGTGACCGAACCACATCAGCCATGGTAAATCTACCCATATACCCACTCCCTGTTGCGTTATATTGCTTAAATAATCTGGGTCACTATCAGTGGAGAGTGTCACTATCCATATGTAGATGGATATGCCCAGACTGGGGATAATGGCCTATATTCATGAGCTTTAACTCCAGTGTTAACATCACTTTACTTTGCTAATAATAAGTTGATTTAGCAGTGTGTGTTTGGATAACATGGAAGATTGCTAAACTGGGTTAGTAAATGCAAAGTAAAATGATGCTACCACTGGAGATAATGTTCCTGAATATAGGCCAAAGTTTGGAAAAATCCAAGATTTTTTTCAGAAAATGACACAGAAACCTACATATCCAATTTGGACAAGAAAATACTGGCCAACATTTTTTACTGTTTGGATTAATCAAAAGACCCACGACAGATTATCTGCACTTTTCCAGTTGTACTACAGTATTAAAGAGATGGACTTGATGAACCAATGATTCTACCACTGTGTCTCAGTACACCTACAGTAAGGTATGTAAATACAGTGTGCACCTTCCAGTCTTACTATGGTAACTGCTGCCTTACAGGGCTCGATTTTCAGTCAGTCCTGAATAGTTTGACAATGAGCAGTTAGAGGAGAAATGCATGTTAGAGTTTTTCACCTACAGATATTTCCACAAATGTGGGTTATTGTGTTAAAATTGTCTAAATTGCAATGATTCAAATTACTTCACTTTGCTGTAGGAAAATTGTTCTGCTAAAGGCCAGAAAGTGGCATAGATGGTACATGACAAACTATTATCTACCATCTAACATTTAAAGTAAATAAATAAATAAATAAATAAATAAAACTAAGGAGTGACCTCAGGGAAAAGAACCCCACAACTCCTTCTGACTTTAGTTGAAAATGGAAAGCTACAGATCCGGTCCATGGCATTTTTAGGGAAACCTGCACTCTCTAGCCATAGTCTGACCTCTCAAAAACTACATTCCTCCCAGGACTTTGGGTATCAGGATGTCTATCATCATCTCAGTAAGGGGATGCAAAGGGTTGTTTTGTAGGTCGCTTATAATACATTATACAATGGCAGCAGACAATCCTGGTCCCTGATTGGTCATACTGGGACTGGAACCGGGATGTTATCCCAGCATAACATCCCGGTTATAGTCTCACCAGAGCCATGACCGCATTAAAGTTATAAAAAAAATCTCTCCGCATATCTGTCCTTGCCGTCGCCGTCACCGCTTCCGCTAATCTCCTGCTGCAAACACACTGACCGCATGACACACTGCTTTCCTTAATTTAACATTACTTGAATTTCTTTCTTTAACTTGTTCTCCCAGCACCATAACAAAAAAGAGTTTAGTGTACCAGGAGAAGCAAGCACAACACAACCAGGAACGCCAGGGTACAATAAAAAAAAAAAACATTTTGACCCCACACTGACCACTACGATCTGACACCGTGACAACCGCTGGCTTGTACACTTGCTAACTCACCAAGCCTATCTGCTCTCTCAATATTTTAAAACGACATCCGCTACACCTCTCAACTCTATTTTCATACCTTATCGCTTATTTTTGTCTCTGTCCACGAGTCAAGCACAGCAGGAGCTGGGGAACAAGAAACTATTGACCTGGCCACATGATCGGAAGAAACGGACAGACCTCATATAAAAATCAGACAGTTCGTTGGGACACATAGAATCGTTTTAAAAAAAAGGACACAGTTGGTGGCACAGAGAATCATTTAAATTTGAGCTGACAGAACAGACAACACTCAAATGCTTATATGGGGACTCACCACTGTGAGCCACAGTTACAATACAGCAGCTCCACCTGCTGGACAAAAAGAATAGGCACTATTTCTTTAAAGAGTAAACCTACGCTTTGGAAAAACACTAAAATATGTTTTCAAACCAATTTTTTCATCTTTTTCCTTCTCTTTAACTCATAAGCCATTGTATAATAGGAATAATGCCCTCCAGGGTGGGTGTTATGCTGGGATAACATCCGCCTTAGGTGTTGGGCGCCTCGGCCGTTGGCCTTGTGGCCCAACCACCCAAGGTGGGATGTTATCCCAGCATAACACCCACCCTGTCGGGCATTATTCCTTTATTAATAAATATCTCAATCTTTCTTAAGCTGGCTTACTTGCGATGCTGACAACCCAGACTTTGGAATGAGCCTGTGTCATCAGAGGACTGGCTGGGGGAGGTGTGCTGAGCATCCCACTGGATGCTCTGCACTGTGAAGAGGGAGTGAGCTTGGTCTCTGTTGCTCTACAACCACCTGGGTGACCACAATTGTCAATGCACCAGAGCTGATGATCTGGGAAGGGGGACACCGCCATGCTCCAATGTGCATGCATGCCATAGTGTACACAAGTGCTGTATAGCTTGTTCAGCATCCCAGGGAACTAGGAGGAAAAGGAGGAAAAACACAAGGCTGTACAGGGCGATTTCTGCTCCCACGTCTTCACTCTTCAATGCTGGACCTGGAACTGAGGAAATCAGGTAAGCACGTCACTGTATTTCAGTGCATTTTGAACTTGTACTCGTAACTTGATCATTTTTAAATATTTTTTCCCAAAATTTTCAACGTGGCCTTTTTGGGACCCCACTTCATAAACAAGGTGGATGAAATGTTCAAATCTGTCTCAAAAGGTGATTTCCAGTTGCTCCGCGAAGTCACCTTTTGGGCAGGATTGGAACATTTTCATCTACTGCATTCATGAGGTAGACTCATAAGAAGACTATGTTGCAAATGTGGAGGCAAAATAATAAAAAAACAAAGTTATAAAGGTACATTGAACTTTTTCAATGCTCACTCATAACTTTGGCTATTTTCAATATTGTTACCTCGAATTTTCAACATAACCATTTTTTCATGCCACCTCACGAACGTGATAGGTATTGTTTTTTAAATCCTGGCCAAAATGTGTTTTTGCACTTCTGGCATGAAATGACATTTTGTAATGTATTTTGTAAATGATACCTGTCATGTTCAGAAGAAGAGGTCATAAAAAGGCTATGTTGAAAATGTCACAAAATAATGAAGTTATGAAGAAACATCATCATCAGCTTTTACTCATAATGTTGCAGGTAACCTGAAGAGGAGGGGCAGAGAGAGTAGCTGTACTCAGGGTGGGCACACAGATCTGTTTAAGATAGTTAGACAGGATAGACAGACAGACAGACAGATACTGTAGATAGATAGGCAGGTAGACAGAATACTGAGATGTGCCGTTACATTTGGATGATAGAAGTGAAATAGAAATTTATATATTTTTTAATTTTTATATTTAAGTATATGTATATTATACAAATATAAATATATAATTGTAATTAACCAAGGGTTAAGGGATTAAGTAAGGGAGGTGTACTCCAAATATAACAGAACTCCATATTTAAGGTAGGCCTTTTTGTATCATAGGATCAGTATGGCAATGAAGTACAGCAGGTAGTCAGTTGTGGGGACTGTGAGGCACTCCTCTCTAAGGTTATGCTTGGGGGGGGGCACTGTACCATCTGCAGGACCTTTGTGGAGCTCCATGCTTAGTTGGTAGCAGCAAGAGGTGAGATATCTCAACTGTGGCACTGGCTCAGCTGGGGTCCACCCCCAAGCCCCACTCCCCAGAGGCCCACTGCTGCAGGGGATTGCATGGTGGTGGGGAAGGGCAGGGGGAAGGGTGGCAGGGGGAGTCACAAGGGGTTGGACCAGTCTCATCCTATTCAGACAGCAAATCGCTTTGCACCCTTGAAGGAGGCTCAGGTATCTGGCTCCACCAGGGGAGACCGTAAGTCTCTTAGGTGAAATGGCAGGTCAACTTGGTGGCACCTGAGGGGGTGAGCTGGAGGAAGTCAGCAAGGAGAGTCTTAGTGATTGGGAACTTAGTGATTAGGGGAGTACAGAGGGTGGTGGGCAGGGGAAGGAAGGGGAGTGAAATGATCAGATGCCTTTCTGGTGCATCAACCATCAGGAATAGAGATATAATAGTGAGGATGGTGGAAAAGGGAGAGAAGTGTCTGGGGGTGCTGGTACAGTTGGGTACCAACAATCTGGCAAACCAGTCTGTGGAGGCAGTGAAGTAAAACTTTAAAAGGCTGGGGGACAGATGGAAGGCACACTAAGCTTCCTTGGCCTTTTCCCAAATCTTCCCTGTGTGGAATAAGGGGAATGGGTACAACAGAGAAAGGAAGGGAGAGACTGATATTTTGGCCTGCCCCCCACCCCCAACACTTATTACATACACTATCTTCCTACCCCTCTCCTAACCTCACGCCCACTGGCATCATTGGTGTCCAATAGGATTACTTCCCTGTATCCTTCATTTCTCCACCCACTTTAGAGACGTATGCTTTGCCAGGTTGCTCTGCAGTAATGTTGCCTCTCTCACTTAGCATAGGCTTTCTACTCCTTAGTGTAACTGGCATATCCCGTGGATCCACAAAGTCTTCCTGCTTGCAGCGCCCAGGTATGTTCTCAGGCAGCTTAAAACCCATCCGCCAACTACTAAATATTTCCCCTCATTGGCACTGACCCGACCTGGCCTCTATACAACCTTACACTTTAGTATTCAATTCGGGTTCCAACTACCTCTTTCACATGCGTATGCTCTCTCCATTAAGTCTATTCTGTATGCTTACTACTGCCCTCTCGCTATATCGTCTCGGGGACTAAGCTGCGAAACTGTATATGCATCGGGGCAAAATTCAGCCATTCCACCTACTTCGGACTGCCATAAAAAAACTGCTCCTGCTGCTTCTTAGCTGTGCTGGCAATGTTGAACTAAACCTTGAACCCCCTCTCCCCATTCCCACCACTGCTGACCTACCCTTACTAAAAGGGTTATCATTTTTGCATGTAAATGCTTGTAACCTTCTAAAAAAAGCTTGATGTCATCAAAACTTGGTCCATCCACTGCACTCCAGATGTTCTTGTAATTACTGAAACATGGCTAAGACTAACTACCCTGGACTATGAGGTTAACATTCCTTCATACAACTTGTTTCAAACTGATAGGCATTCCAGGGGAGGGGTAGTAGCCATTTATTTCCGTGACAACATTGTTGCATCTATGGTGAACTCAACTACAGTCCCAAAGGAGTTTGAGTGCCTCATACTAAGAATCTAACTTGTCCAATTTTCCTCTATCTGTATTATTGGGAGCTATAGGTCCCCCTCAGCTGGCCTTTCACTGCTTAAATACATAAGTGACATACTAGGAACCATGTCATCAGAAATAACCATCCTTGGTGACCTCAACCTGGACTGGCTTTCTCCAGCCTCTATACTGTTTAAAGAATTCTGCGATGCACATGGACTTAACCAGATCATAAATGAAGCTACTCACCCTAACACCAAATATTCTGAGCACCCTTGTTGATCTGATCCTGATAAGAAAGACCCACATTTTCTCCCATTCAGGAGTATTTTTCAACGACCTCCGTGATCATTGTGCCATTGCGTGCGTAAGGTCAGTGCACCACCCAGCCTCCTCTGCCTCTAAATACATCTTTAAGATATGTGAATGGAATTTCTGCCCAAATGCATTTCTCTATGACCTCCAGTATGTTAACTGGCAGAAGTTCTACCTTGCACCTTCTGTGGAAGAGGCACACAAGGTCCTCCAAGACATACTCACTGAAACCTTATCTCTCCATGCCCCAGTAATCAAAAGCAGAACCAAAATAAAATCCTGATCCTGGTTTACAGAAAACCTAAAAGCTGCTTTATGGTACAGGGATGCTCTTTGGAAAAGAGCTAGAAAGGCAAAGTTAGCAGCTGATTGGTGTGCCTTCCGCACTGCAAGGAACAACTGCATGAGAACAATCAGAATTGTCAAGTCTAGTTATTTCCATTCTGAGCTCAATGCATCCACCAACTCTGCTACTAGGGTCTGGAAAACCCTAAGGGAGGTCGAAGGCCATAATTATTCTGGCACTCTTCACCCTAAAATTATGAGCAGTGGCATTAATACTATAGGTAAAAATGAGATCCTTGATCTCCTTAATAACCACTTTGCCATGGCAGGGATGGCTTTTGAAACCTCTCCAGCAAATGCTATCAGGGCACAGTTTCGTAGACAGTCACCTGAATGCCTAATCCCAGACTGTCATGCTCCATGCCATTTCTTTTCCCTCTGTCTGATCTCCATCAAACAAGTTGAGGGTCTCCTTTTTCAGCTTGATACAAAGAAAAGTGCAGGTGCGGATATGATTGAGCCTTTCCTCCTAATATTGGCTTACTATATTCTGGCTCCCCCTATTACCCACCTTTTCAACCTGTCTCTCTCCCAGGTCTCCCTCCCTAAGATCTGGAAGACTACTCATGTCATCCGTCTACTCAAATCAGGGGACCCCTGTGACCTAAGTAACTACCATCCAATCTCCCTGCTCTCGACCTTGTATAAACTATTGGAGAAGGTAGTGAATGAGCAGCTCAGATCACATCTTGAAAGTTATAATTTGCTAAACCCAATTCAGTCCTGTTTCCGTCCCATGCATAGCACCACTACTGCTCTTGCTAAGGTTATAAATGACTGGCAGATTGCACTTGATAACAAACAATATGTCTGTGCCTTGTTTCTGGACCTTAGCAAAGCCTTCGACACGGTGGACCATGATCTACTTCTGGTGACCCTAAAAAAGTTGGGGTGGATAACCTGGCTTTAAGTTGGTTCATAAATGATCTTCCAGACAGAACAGCAAGTCAAGGCTGAAGGTGAATTATTGCCTAAAAAAATACTCCTTAGAGGTGTCCCCCAAGGATCTATACTTGGTCCGCTGCTCTTTGCCATCTACATTAATCAAATAGACACTGGTCTAAAGTTGACTAATATCCATCTCTTTGCCGATGACACAGTGCTTTACATTGACAGACCAGCTCCAGTGTTAGCTTGCAAGGACCTCCAAAGTGACTTCTACGGCCTCCAAAAAAGCCTGCTTGACTTGGAAATTCTGCTCAATGCTAAAAATACAAATGCCATGATTTTCTCACCACTAGTCTCGCATCTCAAAAGAAAATCCATCTGGTATGGTCCCTCACATAAGCACCCCCTTGGGAGAAGCCCTGGAGTTCATGGAAAAATTCAAATACCTGGGGGTCTGGATTGACTTCAAATTGTCCTTCCTAGATCACATTGATGACCTCACCAAGAAACTGAGGCAAAGGCTTGATATTTTTTTCCGAATCAAGCATTCGTTTACCCATGAGTCTAGAAAACTCCTAGTTCAAGCTACCTTTTTGCTGCTCTTAGACTATGCGGACTTCCTGTATGGTCACAGTACTAGTACGGCTCTCTCAAAGCTTAACACCCTCTACCATAGAGCCCTTAGATTTATCTCTGATGTCCCCTATGCCACACATCACTGCATCCTCTACTCTTCCTTAGGTTGGAGCTCTCTTAGCTTCAGTAGGCAAAAGAATGCTGTACTATGGACATACAAGGCCATTACTTGTAAGCTTCCCCATTATCTCTCAAGCTGCCTACCTCCCTGTCCTCCTAGTGTCTATCCTCTCAGAAGTCTTACCATCTTATCTCTGGCTATTCCTAAAGTCAGAACACGCTTCAGCAGAGCCTCTATCAGCTACGCCCATCCTATGCTCTGGAACAAGATTCAGAAATCTCTAAGGCTCACTACACCTGTCACGTTCTCCCTCTTCAAAGCTATGTTCCTGAGGATCTTCTCTGAGGTCTGTCATTGCTTCAAGTCAAAGTCCTAATACCAAGGTCTGTAACTGCTTTAAATATGGATCCTAACACTAATTATTGCCTGAGGCATTGGTTGTCCTCCTTTCCTACAGTCCTTCCTCTTTAGGCCATCACATCTAAACCTCTTCACCTCTGCTGCCCTCCACCCTCTAAGCCCCTTCCCCCTCCCACCCTGTATACCCCTCATCCATATGCTAGTTTTTGCCCTCGGTACTTACTCAAAGGACTCATCCACCTTCAAATGCATTGCACTATGCCTATAGAGGTTTTACCGTACTTGCTCACTATGGGTCCTCCCAATGATTACTACTGTATAAGCTTTAGCATATTGGCCCTTATGTCTTTATACCTGTATCCATGCAATTGTATATATGAGGCACTACCTCTTGTTGTGCTCATTGCTATGCTCTATTGTATATAGCTTGAGATATGTTTAATATGATCACTATAAATGTTACTGTTTGTGTACTCCTTCTTGTTATTGTCTAAACCCTGATGGCAAGTGTTCTACCCCAGGTCCATCTTGTAAATGAGCCTGTCTCAATGATGATCCACCTGTCGAAATAAAGATATTGATTGATTGATTAATTGATTGATTGAGAGTACCAAATGAGACCAAGGGATACCAAGAGGGAGGTCAGAGAAGCAAAGGCACACACAGAGCTGTGAATTGCAGAGGGAGTCAAGGTGGGGAAAAAATGTTCTTAGGATACAGTAGGGGAAAAAGAAAAGGAAGAGGAACTGTTAGGCAAACAGAGGAAAGGGTAATTGAGGTGTGTGTGTGTGTGTGTGTGTGTGTGTGTGTGTGTGCAGAAATCAGCCATTCTTAATGACTACTTTTGCTCTGTATTCACAAGGGTAGACAGAGGGCCTCTGCCAGAGAGTGGCATTAAGACAGATGTAAGGGTGATCCCTGAAATGAGGCAGCAAGTGTTTACCAGTGGAAGGGTTTGGAAAGGACTAGCAGCCCATAAGATAGATAAGGCCCCAAGCCAGATGGGATGCATCCAAGGATGCTTAAGGAATTGCCAGCAAAACTAACCGAAGTCTTGCTGGGGCTATTCAATAGATGAATTCAGACAGGGATAGTTACAACAGATGGGAGGGTAGCAGTCATAGTCCGCTCCATAAGCGGGGAGGCAAGGAGCAACCGGGTAACTACAGACCTGTCAGTCTTACCTCTATTGTGGGTAAACTGACGGAATCACTAGTCAAAGAGGACCATGTGAACTACCTGGAAAGCAATGAAATACAAGATAGTAAACAGCATGGGTTCTTGGCAGGATGGTCTTGTCAGACCAACCTGATAGTATTCCTTGACTAGGTAACAAGGGTAGTGGATAAGAGCCGCGCTATGAATTTAGTCTACTTTAATTTCATCAAAGCTTTTGACTGAGTGTCTCACAGAAGTTTACTGAAGAAGCTAGAGGATCTAGGGACAGTGGAAGACACAGTTAGATGGGTGAGAAACTGGCTGAAAGAGAGACAGTAGAGGGTTATGATTAATAGAGTCAAATCAAAAGAGAGGGAGATCACCAGTGGGGTGCCACAAGGATCAGTCCCAGGTTCAGTCCTTTTCAATATGTTCATTAGGGATATTGGAGAAGGATTCCAGGGCAAGATTTGTCTCTTTGCAGATGACATTAAGCTCTGTGGAAGGGTAGACAGTGAAGAGAGCATTAGGGAGATGCAGAGAGACCTGCAAAAGCTAGAGAGGTGGCCAAAGTTTGGCAGTTGAAATTCAATGCCAAAAAGTGCAAGGTGATGCACATCAAGAACAAGAACCACAGGACAGAGTTCAGGATGGGGAGAGGGGGGTAAAGCTGTGCATGATCTCTGAGGAGAGAGGCCTAGGGGTCATCATCAGTGATTCCCTAAAACAATCAAACCAGTGTAACAAGGTCTTTAGTAAGGCAAACAGGATGATGGGGTGTACAGGAAGGGGTACTGACAGAAGAAGGAAGGAGGTATTACTACCTCTTTGTAGATCACTGGACTGTTGAGGCCCCAGCTGGAGTATTGTGCCCAGTTCTGGAATCCTCACCCAAGGAACGATAAGGACAGGCTGCAGACAGTGCAACGCAGGGTGACCAACATTATTCAGGGACAGTAGGGCAGATCATACGAGGATCAGCTCAAGGCACTGAACATGTACTCACTGGAGACCAAACGACACTGGGGAGATATGATAGAGACTTTCAAGTTCCTGAAAGGAATAAATAAGATAAACTACAAGAAACTATTTGGCATAAGTAGTGGATCAAGAACACAGGGGGCATGAGTAGAAACTGATGGGGGGGCGTGATTCATGAGGAAAGTGAGAACATTTTATTTTACAGAAAGGGTGGTGGCCATTGAACAATCTGCCAGCTGATGTGGTGGCCGCAAAAGCTATCAGTGGTTTCAAACGTGGCTGGTTCAGAATGAATGGGCTTAGTGATTGCTCAAGGTGACAGCAGTAGGGCAGGGAGCATGGAGGTGGATAGTGTGGGTTAGAACTCTGTATGGACAATAGATGCTGGGTTTGTTAGGGATTATGGGCAGACTGGATGGACCAGCGGTCTTTTTCTGACATCATCATCTATGTTTCCATAGATAGATAAGATGAAAACACTGGCTCACTAGACCATCAGCTCACTGCTGCCATGGAAGCTGGTAGGAGAACTCTTATCTGTGGCTGCAGATGTCAAGAAAGTACTGTACCATTGTTCTCATACAGAGAATGCAGGTGAAGGCTCCTCTCTCTTATATATGTACCCAAGATTTTTGGGTGCCCAGAAGCATTATTTCCAGGGCAAGTTTCAAACGGAAACAAGATAATCTAGCTAAATAGGTCCCATTCACCTAGGTTCAGGTGTTTGTTTTTTGAAAATGCATCTTTTTTAATTATTTTTGATGTTTTTTAGCTAAACAAAAACATGATGGCAGTTGTCATGATCAATATTTTTTCTCACAATTGCCAATTTTGGACAGATAAACTCTAATGAAAAATGTTTTTATTGTTCGAATCAGAGGGTTATCCAAAAACACTACTGAGCATATCCAGAAACAAATGTAAGTCCTTATAACTCCTGAACCATTTATTATATTTACGCTAAACCTTTGAAAGGCACTACCTCAGTAAAGGCTGCTTATACCCTGAAGGTTTTGTGAAAAAATTCCACACCACCTAGGCTGTAAGTAAGAGCAAAAAAAAGTGCATCAAGTATAGGAAATAAAAATGAACTTTTCTAAAAATTAATGTTCCGTATCTCAGAAACTGCACAAAATGCCATCACAAAATCTTTCACATCTTGAGACTCTGCCAGCCAGACGGTGCATGCTAGATTTTGGGCTATCCTAACACTGTCAAAGTTATTAAGGTGTAAAATCAGGTTTAACATTGTAACACTGATTATCTTACTCAACCGTAAGTATACTGGGGCTATCATGCTAGTATATATATATATATATATATGTGTATATATATATATAATATGTGTATATGTATGTATATATATATATATATATATATATTATGGTAGCACAGTAGTGCTACCATAGTTACGGTTGAGTACCCGATTTAAGGTTAAATGGTGAAACTTTGCACCTTAATAACTTTGCCACCGTTCAACGGATTTGCCTAAAATTTGGCAGGCATGAGTCGTAACCAGAAATTTTGGGATCTGCCAACTTCCGTACTGGTTGGATGTACAGCTGCGGAGTTAAGTGACATTCTGGGGCACATTAACTATTTTTACGCATTCTTTGCTTGTGCCTACAGGTCATACAGTTTGCGCCACCAGTCTGAAAACTTCAGGTAATCTGTAGCCGGATTCCCCGGTGTGCCTTTTGAAGACTTCATGAAAAAATATTGAATGGTTCAAAAATTATTCAAAAAAACAAGTTTCCCATTATACTCAATGGGAAAAGTTAACAAAAATTTCAACAGTGTCGCAAATGCACTTTTTAGTATCGCAAATGACCCTAGTAGTGTCACAAATCTGCCATTTTGTTTTCAGTTACTGATCACAGACATGCTTGGCATTTACAATTGGGACCATCTAGAGACATAATTTTTTTTGTGTTTACCGAGTCGAGCCCTGAGGATGCTAGGCATGTCTTTATTTTGAGGTTAAACACCCCAGAAATATGTTTTTCAACATTTTGGAAAAAGTAGTGTCACACTTGCGACACTGTCGCACTTTTTTGGTGTTGCAAATTCTGGCCTTCTTTCAACACTATGGCCAAAATGACAGGAATGTCGCCACCCTGCTATGTAAAAGAACAGTTTGGTCTTTTTGGGCTGAAATTTGGAGGGAAAAAAGCCAATATCTTACAGATGTGCATTTTTGTGGTTTAGTGAACAAATATTGCAGGACGCAAAGTTACAACATTCTGAAGTTGATGCTTTTTCCCATAGACTAACACTGTGGTGTCCGCCGCTTGACAGGAATTCTTTGCCACCCTGCTGCAAAATAACGATTTGGTCTTTTAGGCTGAAATTTGGAGGAAATAAAGCCAACATCCAACAGATGTGCTTTTTGGTGGTTTGGTGAAAAAATATTACAGGGCGGCAAAGTTACAGCACTCCAAACTTCACATTTTTTCCCATAGGATAACATTACGGCGTCCGCCGAGCCTTTCGGGGTCTGTATCTCGGAAACGGTGCAAGATACGGACATTTCTTCAGAAAAATACATAGGCCCCTGGATGAGGGCTAAGTATAAAACTAGCCAGGAATGTTATAATTCATACAAATTTTTTTTCTACGTCGTACAGTTCCTGAGATATAAGCAATTTAGTATTCCAACTCCTCACTTTTTGCTCTGAGCCCCATTATTATGCATACATTCTTTGTACTCACTCTGTTTCTCTATGCAGCTGTCCGGGAAAACCAGGGTGTGCGCTTACGTTACTGTTACCCTTACCATTTCCGCTTGCATTTCCAAACCCGTTTGCGTTACCGTTCCTCTGTACACCACCATGTGCATTACCCTTTGCATTTTTGTTTGCGCTTGCATTTGCATTACTGTTACCATTTGCATTTCCACTTCTGTTTGTCTTTGCATTTACATTTGCGTCACCGTGCGCAATTTCATTTGTGTTTGCATCCACCCTTCCGTTTGCATTTCCGTTTGTCTTTCATTTGGCGTAATCATTGCTGTTACCATTGCCATTTGCATTTCCAATTGCGTTACCATCACCCTGCGTGTTACACTTTGCGTTTCCATATGTGCTTGCGTCCGCATTTCTGTTTCTGTTTCCTTTGGTATTATTTTTGCTGTTACCGTTACCATTTATGTTTCCAATTTCAGTACCGTGACTGTGCATGTTACGGTTTGCATTTTCGTACGTGCTTGTTTCCATTTTCTTTGGTGTTATTGTTGCTGTTACCATTTTCGTTTACAATTGCGGTACTGTGACCGTGCATGTTACGGTTTGTGTTTCCATACCTGCTTGCATTTGCATTTCTCTTTGCTTTGGCCTTATTTTTGCTGTTACCATTATCATTTGCATTTGCAATTGCGGTACCTTGACCTTGCATGTTATGCTTTGCGTTTCCGTATGCACTTGCGTTTGTGTTTGCGTTTCTGTTTCCTTTTGCATTATTGTTGCTGTTACAGCTACCATTTGCATTTACAATAGCGGTACCATGACCGTGCACATTACCAGTTGCATTTCCATACACGTTGCATCTCCATTTGTGTCACTGTTTGCGTTGGCGTCAATTTCCGCTTGCGTTTCTATTAATGTTTGCTTTACCATTTACGTTTGCATCACCATGTGTGTAACCGTTAGCGCTTGTGTTTCATAGCAGTTATTGTTACTATGTCACACAAAATCATGTGGTCCCACCACCACATTCCGTTCACTATTTATAGTCCTCATTCTCAAAAAGAAGGGAAATTCATGGCAAAAAAATCAGTTTAATGCATCAGTTAGTGTTGTTCCACAGTGATAAAAGTGAGGAAATTTGGTGTTAGAGTGAAAGCCCCCTTGCACACCCAGCCTGCCCACAACAGGCATCAGGGTGTGCTAGTCGTTGGTCCCAACTCACCACCCCAGTATCCTATGCCTCAGCTTGTTTACACATGTGATGGGGTGAGAGTTAGGACTGATGACCCCAACGCACACCCCGATGCCTATATACAGTGGCGTGAAAAAGTATTTGCCCCCTTCCTGATTTTCTCTATTATTGCATATTTGTCACACTGATGTTTTCAGGTCTTTAGAGAAAATGTAATATTAGATAAAGGAACCTGAGTGAACAAATAACACTTGTTTTTTTTTTTAATTTCACTTATTTAATGAAAAAAAGTTAACCAACACCAACTGGCACTGTGTGAAAAAGTAATTGCCCCCTTACACTTAATAACTGGTTATGCCACATTTAGCTGCAATGACTGCAACCAAACACTTCCTATAATTCAATATCAGTCTTTCACATCGCTGTGGAGGAATTTTAACCCACTCTTCCTTGCAGAACTGCTTTAATTCAGTAACATTTGGTAGGTTTTCAAGCATGACCTGCTCGTTTCAGGTCCTGCCACAGCATCTCTATTGGGTTTAAGTCTGGACTTTGACTAGGCCACTCCAAAACTTTAATTTTACTTCTTTTTAGCCATTCTGATGTGGACTTGCTTTTGTGTTTTGGATCATTGTCTTGCTGCATGGCCCAACTACGCTTCAGTTTCAGCTGACGGAAGGATGACCGGACATTCTCCTTAAGAATTTTCTGGTACAGAGCAGAATTCATGGTTCCTTTAATTATGGCAAGTCATCCAGGTCCTTAGGCAGCAAAGCATCCCCACACCATCACACTACCACCACCATGTTTGACTGTTGGTATGGTGTTCTTACTGTGGAATGCTGTGTTTGCTTTACACAAGACATTATGGGATCCATGTCATCCAAAAAGTTCCACTTTGGACTCATCTGTCCATAGAACATTTTCCCAAAAGGCTTGTGGATCATCCAGGTGCTTCTTGGCAAATGAGAGACGAGCATTTATGTTCTTCTTGGTTAGCAGTGGTTTCCGCCTTGCTACTCTCATGAAGCCCATTTTGCCCAGTCTCTTTCTGATTGTGGTGTCGTGAACACTGACCTTAGCTGAGGCAAGAGAAGCCTGCAGTTCTTTGGATGTTGTTTTAGGATCCTTTGAGACTTCCTGAATGATTTTATGCTGCCTTGGAGTAATTTTGGCAGGCGCCCACCCTGGGAAGATTCACTACTGTTCCAAGTGTTCTCCATTTGAGATTATGGCTCTCACTGTGGTTCGATGGAGTCCCAGAGCCTTAAAATAGCTTTGTAACCTTTTCCAGACTGATAGAGGGCAACAATTTTTTTCTGATCTTTTCAGGAACTTCCTTTGATCATGGCATAATGTGCTTGTTGAATCTTGTGCTGGCAACGTGACTCTGATGGTAAGGGTCAAAATAAGTGAGATTTATATTGAGCAGGGCTGGCTGTAATCAAGCCTGGCTGTGTTCAATCAGCTGACTCTAATTATCCCTTTAATTGGGTTGATTTAACTAGGGGCAATTACTTTTCACACAGTGCCGTTATGTTGGTTAACTTTTTCATTAAATAAATGAAATAAGTAAAAAAAAGTGTTATTTGTTCACTCAGGTTCCCTTTATCTAATATTATATTTTGTCTAAAGACCTGAAAACATCCAGTGTGACAAATATGCAATAATAGAGAAAATCAGGAAGGGGCAAATACTTTTCACGCCTATTGTATATATATATATATATATATATATATAGAGAGAGAGAGAGAGAGAGAGAGAGATCCATACACCTCACCCATGGTGAAAAAATCAGGTAAATAAATCATGTTATCTGAGCAATATACCACAAGAGGTGTGGGTGAGGCAGGACCTACCCACGCCTGGTCTGGTGGTAAATCCTGCCGTCACCCACACCCGTCTTGTGGTGTATTGTGATTATACAATGTAGGAAAGTAACAGAGAGAAGTTTTCATTTATTTTTTTAGAGTTTTGCTCATTTCCATTACCGAGAGAAGACAATATGGTGGCCGGTGACTTTGAAGTTTGGTACTGGAGTGAAATGAGAGGAGAGTATTGGCTGGCTGGCGCTTCTTCCTATGGGGTGATGGCAAGGTTTACACATTGTAAATTGTACCAGCCAGCCAATCACAAGCCAGTATTTTCTAGCCCATTGTATAATTTAGGATATACTATATATTTATTTTCCTTTAGAATACATATTTCTATGCTCTCAAAATATTTTCTTTGATGTTGATCAGCTTGCTGATTTCATTAAAAATCAGCAGACAAGACCTCATTTTAAAAGACTGGTGCAATTTATAACAGCTCAAACTCCAATTCAGGTCCTGATCCACATCGGTGACTGGAATATGTTTGAATTCAGTGTATTTCAGTGATGGAACTGCTCCCCCAATGCCTGTCTACACCAGATGGCACCTCCAACCCCCAAACGTAGTGTTCCCCTGGTGCAGAGCCACACATTGGGTTAGGGAGTAGCAGTAAGTGAACAGAACAGATATGGACATGGGGCATCCTATTGGATGCCCATGTCAGTCCACAAGTGAGTCCCTGCTCACACAGGGAGTAGGGCATATCAAAAAACTGCAGTTCTCCAGGACTGCTGTATCCCCACCAGAGAAATAGACATTGATGAAAAAACACTAGCTCATGCCAGTGATGCTCCCAGCCCACATTACAGTCACCTAGGACTGGGGGCTGGAGGAGGGAGGGCCAACTGGGCTTGGACTCATTTTATGAGCCAAATGAAGTGGGGGCACAAAGCTGCTAATGCAGCCCCAAGGGTCATGTAGCATTCCCCACTTAGTCAGCTCTTTGCATTGCAGACATTGTGATGAGAATTGGGTGTGTACCCATTCGTGCCTCTTTGCCCACCTGTGCCATCCACCCACAAAGCCATTTGTGTGGTCTAGGGATCAGGTACAGAGGGGCATCTTTCCATGATGCAGATGCTGTGGAGTGCCCTGATTTTTTTTATTTATTTTTATTTATTTGCACAAATCGGAATTACAGTCCTCTGAGTCAAGGACTCATTTCCAAAGGCTCCTCATCAGACAAAGTACAGATTACATACAAACAGAACACCATATAGTTACAGAGGAATATAATAACATAGCTACATATGGCTACATAGGTACGTGAGCAGGCAATGCGTAGAAAGGGTATGGCAGATTACCATATAGAGTGACTGAGGTACAGTCTAGAGGGGAAGCAATAGGGGACAGACCGGTAGGCTACTTGGTAAAATAGTGGGTTTTTTGCTGAGGGGGGATATAGAGTGGTAGTGCTGAAACAGATGCTCTGCAGGGGTTGATGGTTAGCTGTCCAAGGGACATTGTCGAGGGGGGCTGTGGGTGGCTGGAGAAAGAGTAGGGGGGCCTTGGTCTATCAACAGTTGCAGCAGCGCGAGGCAAAGAGATGGTTTCTGAGGGCAATTTTGAACAGGCCTATTCTAGCGAGGCTGGTAATTGTAGCCAGGAGGGAGTTGTACCATAGTGGGATCCTGTAGTGGAAGGACCACTGTGACGGCAAGGTCTTGGCTTTGGGTACTGTGAGGATGGGTTTGCAGGTACTTCGGGTAGCTACTATGGGGCAATCGACACTGAGGGAGGAGGCCACCCCTGGGGGGGGAAGAGACCCAGGAGGATTTTCTTCACCGAGGCAAGATTGGTAGAGGAGCCTTTCTCCAAATTTGAGGATGTTGGCAGCGAGTAGAGAAAGCAGGTGTGGGTGCACCTGCCTGCACCTATCAGGCACCTGCAGGCCGTGTTAATGGACAGTTGCACTTTGTTGAGGGCAGTTTTGTCAGCAGCAGCATAAATTGGGAGGCCATAGTCTGCCAGGGACAGAACTGGTGAGGTGACTGAAGTACGAAGCACATCGGGGCATAGGCAGTCCCTGTGGCGGTAGAGGAGGCCAATCTGTATGTTTGTGGTGGAAGAGAGGGCAGTGATATAGTGGTGGAAGGTGAGGGCAGGGTCAAAGGTTATGCCCAGGTATCTGTACATAGTCACTTGTTCGAGGGGGACCTGGGTGCTGGGGAGGATCTGGAGGGGGTATCTCTGGTATTATTCTGATGGTGGGCAAAGAGCATAGATTTTTTTTTTTTTTTCAGGTCGATGACCAATTTGTGGTCAATGAACCATTGCTCGGCCTTGATGAAGGAGTGCTGGAGTATGTTCTATAGGGCAGAGCGGTGGGGGTGCAAGGCGAGGAGGACAGCATCGTCTGCATAAAGAAGGATTTTTCCCACGCAGACATTGGGGAGCAAGTTTAAGTAGAGGCTAAAGTTAAGTGGGCCTAATTTGGAGCCTGGGGGACCTCCGAAGTAGACAGGCTGGGTGTTTGATAGGGTGCCATTGATTTTCATGTGCTGGAACCTGGAGGAGAGTTAGTTGTCAAACCAGGAGGGGGGCCCTTAGGAGAGTCCAATATTTTGCAGGGACTTGAGCAGGAGGGGGTGGCAGACCATATCAAAGGCCTTGGAGAGGTCGATAAAGACAGCTCCAGCCAGGTGCCCTGTGTCCAGGGCTGTGTGCAGGAAGTTGGAGAACTCTATCAGGGCTGTGGTGGTGCTGTGTCCTGCATGTAAGCAGTGTTGCTCCCTGCACATAATGTGCTTGGTAAGGTAGTCAAATAGCCAGTCAGCCACAATTTTTTTCCAGCGCCTTAGGGGGAGGATGGAAATTGGTCAGTAATTACAGGGGGCAGTGCAGTCCCCACCTTTGTGAATAGGGGTGATGATCGCTGTTTTACAGGCAAGAGGGAACTGACCTAGGCAGAGGGAGTGATTTAAGCAGGTGGGTGAGGGGAACGAGTACTGCATCTAATACTCGTTGAAGTAGCCTAGTGTCCAGGAGGTTGCTGCTGGGCTGGTGCTGTTGTGGGCTTTGAGTAGGTAGGGCCTGGCTTCTTGCTGGTTTATGGTCCTGAGATAGAAGGGGGTGGTGAGATGATTGGGTGGTGGGAATGGAGGGACTGGGTTGAAGAAGTTGGTAGGTAGGACCGAGCTGAGATCAGTGAAGGTGATGTTGAGGCTGTCGGCAATGGTTTGGGGGTCTGTGGTAATAGAACCATTGACAACGAGTTGGGATGGGGGGACAATTGTGTCTTCCTGTTCAGTTCCTTTAAATTGCCCCAGAAGTTCTGGGCATTACCCCATGAGGAGGTAATGGCGGATTTGTAATGCTCAGCCTAAGCCTTGCAGATTGCCCAGGTGCACTTGTTGTGCTCAGCATTATAAGCCTGCCTATCAGCCTGCTTACTGGATTCCATGGCTCTATGCCAAAGGTTATCCCTTAATTGCATTTGGTGGATGAGCGCTGGGTTAACTCATGGGGCATTCCGTTTCTTAGTTAAGGTCTTGGTGAGGGGTGCAAAAATGTCACAGGCTTTGTTGAAAGAGCCAGTGAAATAGTCAAGCCCTAGGTCTATACTTGGAGCATGGGTACTGACGGTCCAGTCCAGTCCCATTGGGCTAGGTACAGCCTGAGTTTACTGAGGCTGCCGGGGTGTAGGCGCCATCAGTGGACTGTCCTAGGGGCAGGTTTCTGAACTTGAATGGACCATGTGAATAAGACTGAGGAGTGGTCACTGAGTGCTTTTGGGAGGACGAGTAGGTCAATGATCTTATGGGGTTGTTTAGTGAGGACAATGTCTAGGAAGAGGCCGGTGCCAGCGTTGGGATTGTACCTAGTAGGTTGGGAGATGAGTTGTGTCATATCAAGGGCTGAGAATGAATCTTTGATGTGTGAATTTGAGCTGGCAAGCCAATTAAAGTTCAGGTCCCCTTGGAGGATCTTCTCAAGCTTATGAGGTAGTTTGGTGAGGTAGTCAGAGAGCGAGTGTATGGCTGGGGTTTGGTTCCGAGGGGGGATATATGCCACAGTGAGGATCAGTGGGGCCCTTGAAGGGTCTGGGGTGATTTTTAGGGACAGGGCTTGGGCGCCGTGATCCAGTTTGGGTGCTGGGAGGGCATGACCTGACAGGGTATTCCACATATAGAGGGTGCATCCACCAATGCATTTGCTGACTCGGTCTTCCCTGAAGAGAGTGTAACCAGGGAGGGAGATGAAGAAGTCCTGGGTTGTCTTTGAGAGTCAGGTTTCAACTAGTGCTAGGATATCGGGATTGTGCTGAGTAGTCCAGCACTGGAGGGCAGCAGATTTCTTCAGAAGACTGCAGATGTTCATTGAGGCAATGTGCAACCCTGATACAGGTGGCAGCCTGGGCTGGCCAGTGGACAAAGGGTCAGGATTGGGGTAGATGCTACTCACCAGTATGAGGAGTACAGAGAAAATTCTAGCAAGAGCGAGATAGCGCTTTGTGCTAGTTTTGGTGCATGAGGAGGTTGACCTAGAGGAGGGTGTATAGGGAATGGGTAGGATTTGGAGGATGGGTATGGTGAGGGGAGGAACAGGAGGGGTGGGAAGGGATGAGAGAGGGGATGTGTGTGTGGCAGGGGTGGGGAGGGTGGGGAGTAGGTTCAGGGTGGGGTGGGCGTGAGTAGATGGGATGGTAAGATGCATGGGTGTGTCACTGTAGGAGGGGGGTGTTATCAGTGAGGGAGATGGCAAGTGCCAGTAGTAGTAGAGTGGTCAGCTTATATGGGAGAGTAGAGGTACCCATGGCTATGTGGCCTGGGGCATTGGGAGGGATGAGGTTGGCCGAGAGTCTCCAATGGGTAGGTCAGCCTCGATGGCAAAGTCTGGCTTACTTGTGAAATAATGCCGTCTCAGGGCTTAATAAGCTCATAAAGGCCACTCACCCTTCAGGCTCATGACTTTATGGCTTGTTCAACCCCTTGATGGTATTTGTCATCATATAAAGCACACTTGACATCATTTATTCTCTATATAAAAGATATCACTATTTTTGTTGTATTTGTGAATATCTCACTAGTACAAGGTTAAGGTAAAATATGTTTATGTTTTAATGAAGTAATTTGAACCTGGAAGAGATGAAGCTGGAACTGGAGACTTCTTTCATATACGCTTTCTTTTATTTTATTATGGGATTTGCGGTTCTCTCCTTATGGGAATTTCCAAGTAATTTTCTGAATCTATACACTGAAGTGGTATTCAGATTTCTTCCACTCCTATGCTGAATTAATGATACTTAAATGGTTGAGACATACTGGGCCAGATATTCAAAAGGGTTGCGCCATGCGCAATAGGGTTGCGCCTGCACAAGTCTGAACTTGCTCCATTCTGCGATATTCAGCAGGAGGCAGTTGCACCACAGAAAACATGCTGAACTGGAGGGGGAGGAACCATGCATAAACTGCACAGCCCGATATTCAGCCGGGCTGTGCAGAGTTGTGCAGGTGCAACCCCCAACCTGCGCCTGCACAACTTAGAGCCAAAAAAAAAGGCTCAAGTCGAGGGCCACCCACAGGTGAGCTGCTGCATTGCAGGGTGCAACACAGCAGCTGCCACCTGTGGCTGGCCCCCAACCCAATCCCTGTGCCCCCCTGCAGCCCGATCGCTGGCAGATGACTGTAAATCCCCCCCCACCACCCCCACTGGCCCAATCGTAGGCAGCAATGTGTCTCCCCCCCCAAACATAGCCCTGGTGGTCCAGTGGAACGAAAAGCCCGATCACGGGCTGTATCAGTTTATGACAAACCTCTTCCTCCTCCCGAATACATCCCTGGTGGTCCAGTGGACCGAAAAGCCTGATCATGGGCTGTAGTAGTTTAAAACAACCCCCCCCCCCAGAATACATCCCTTGTGGTCCAGTGGACTGAAAAGCCCGATCGTGGGCTGTAGTAGTTTATACAACCCCTCCGGATACATCCATGGTGGTCCAGTGGCTAATCGATCGCAGGATGTAAAACTTGAACAAACCCACCCGAACATAGCCCTGATGGCTGGTGTCCCCCCCCACCCACCCACGAAGCCCCACCACACGCTCCCCACCGGCATCTGGCGGGTGGCAGCATCCACCACTGCCACCCCGCCGCCCGCCGACTGATCGCCAGTAGCTGCCGCCCATTGGTGAGAGCAAGAGCCATGGCATGCAGCCTATACATCAAGACAACCAGATTTGTGAATGAATACATTCATTCATTCTCAAAACTGGACTGTCTTGTACGGTATGGGCTGCATCGCCCATTGGCTCTTGCTCTGCACCAATGGGCATGCAGTCCTACCGAGCAGTCAGTCAGCGGGCGGCGGGGCGGCAGGTGGTAGGATGCTGCCGCCGGGGAGCGGGTGGTGGGGCTGTGGGTGGGTGGGTGGGGGACACCAGCCACCAGGGCTATGTTCGGGGTTGTTCGTTTTACATCCCGCGATCGGGATTAGCCACTGACCACCATTGATGTATCCGGGGTTGTCATAACTACTACAGCCCGCGATCGGGTTTTCGTCCACTGACCACCAGGGATGTGTTCGGAGTGGGGGTTGTTTTAACTACTACAGCCCGCGATCGGGCTTTTCGTCCACTGGACCACCTGGGATGTGTTCGAGGAGGGGAGACACATTGCTGCCAGCGATTGGGGGGGATTAAACTATGCCCACGATCGGGCTGGTGGGTTGGGGATTAAACTATGTCCGCAATCGGGCCAGTGGGGGGTGGTGGTGGGGATTTTACACTGTTTTGCCCACAATCGGGCTGCAGGGGGCGTCGGTCCCCGACGGCTGCTGCCTGGCAGGGTGCCAGGCGCAAGTCCTCAGGGATTGGCGCACCTGCATGCTTATGGAATGCAAATGGCCCCCCCTGTGCCTTGCATGAATTATGGCCCCATTTGCATGTCACCTTTTGAATATCGGGATTTTGCGCATAGCGCAATGGTACCTGTGCCACCGCAAGTTGAATGCTCCACCTGACCACTTGCGGTGGCACAAGTTCCACTGCGCCATGCACAGTGGCTGTGGCCGGGGGATGATATTCAAAGGAGTTGCTCAGGGGTGCAACTCCTTTGAATATCGCTCTGGCCACACCCCTGCACAACTATTTTGTGCAGCACAAGGGCTTGTGCCACAAAATAGCGCAGTTTGAATATCTGGCCCACTGTCTCAAACAATTTATTTGAGTGAGACCCTTCTATATTAATAGGGATTACCGTATGCTTGATTGTTTCCATGGTAGTTTTATAGTGATGAATTTATTTCACTTTGTAACCAGAAGGGACATCTTCATTTTATCTTGCTTCAGTAGTTTACCTTAATAGTATTGTTTAGATCCTGATGCATTGTATTAGCATGGACAGTATTTGAAATGTATTTCTTTTCAATGTGCTGTATACCGAAACATATTCTAAAAAAATAGCACCACTTTGCTTTTTGTTCTCCTTAACCCCAACAGATGCAATAGTTTTTGCAATGCGCATGTATCTCATTATAATGGGTAAGAAAGATCAGTGAAAATCCTGCTCTATGATTGGAGGAAACACACCACATGACTTTGCAATATTTCACGATGACTGTATGGCTGCACTTCTTTCTAGTCCTTAGAACCTGCTCTCTGCCTGACTGGACGAGGAAATCGCTCCACAACTGCCATTGTGCACTAATTTGACACTAATACAGAAACTGGCACATATATTTGCCATTTAAATTAAAAAAAAAATCAAAATTAAGCTTAAAAAAGGGGGGAGAAATGGCAGGATCATACAGATAAGTGATGAAACTAGATAAAGAACAATCCAATTAGTACTGTGAGTCTTTCAAATAGCTAAATCAACTACTGTATATCAAAGGATTACTTTTTTATATCAACTTGGACAGGATATTATTTTAATAAAGTATAAACACGCAGTAAGTTTGGATCAGTACTGCACAGTCTATGATTTATACTATGGTTTTTGGATGGCAGAAGGCTATATGCCCATGTAAGCCATCCCCACTTCTCAGTTCTTATAGATTTTTTTATAATTTAAACAAGCATCAAGGTTGCTTTTGAACCATTGAAGGTAGTTTGGTCAATTGTATCTTGGGGAAGTCTGTTCCAGGATCTAATTGCTTTTGAGAGGAATGCATTGCTCCTCTTGTTAGTACTGTGTATGCAGTCTTGAATCACTCTATTGTGCATTCTTAAGTTATAGTTGGTATCTTTATACTTGATTTCAAAATCTGTTGTAAGCTCTGTGTCTTGCAATATTTTGAATAGGGTCAGAGTATCGCCCCTTTGCCTCCTTAATTTGAGCAGCCAAAGTTTAGATTTTTCTAATCTATGTTTATACGGGGTGTGTTTGAGGTTCGAAAACTGTTTGGTATATCTCCTTTGTGCTTTTTCCAAGATTTAGATATCTTGTTTTAAACTAGGGTCCCATACCTGTGTGCAGTAGTCAAAGGGCGGTCGTACATAAGCTTTATATAGGGGCATCAACACTGCTTGTGATTTGTTGGTGAAGGATCTTTGTATGCAGCTAGCTAGGTGATTTACTTTTCTAGCGGCATTCCTACATTGACTACTGTTTTTTGTGTTGGATGCGATTATAACCCCTAGATCGCTTACTTCATCTGTGTTATGCAGTTTGTTTTTATGGATTTTATAATATAACTTTGGGTTGTTTTTCTCACAATGCACTACAACGCATTTCACATAGCTGAATTTCATACTATTATCATCTGCCCACTGAACAATACGTTGTAAATCACTTTTCATGCTGATACGGCCTTGTTCATTGCCGACATTGCCTCCCAATTTTAAATCATCTGCAAAGTCATAAGCTACTTCAGTGCTGTCAGCTGTCTGAACGAAATGGCAGATTTGTCGTAACTAAATTCTGTACAATGGCAGTCAATGGTGAATAGTTCTGGGAAAATGGAAAATATCTGTTATGTGCAGCTGTCTATACTAAGCATGTAAGGGATAAGTGGCACATGCTGTAATTGAAAACAAACATTACTTTCTGACCTCTGTCTGAAAACACCAGACATTTTAAAATACAGACAACAAAGTAAAAGGCATGTGGTTGCATTTTGATACTGTATATGCATGCCTTGGGCTGTTGGATGCAGATCTGCCTCTGGGCCAGAAGGTCATGGGTTCTTGTCCCACACTGGGATTGAACTCTTACCTAAATGCTGACACCAGAGTGCAATATTGGAGGGTACAGTACAGCTGGGGTGTGCCATCCTTTGAATTAGATGCTAAACCGAGGTTCCTTCTACTCATCTTGGTGCAGTTCCACCCTCAGAACGTGCCTGTTAGAGTGCACTCCTCATTAGGGCACCAGGATTTAAATTCGCCAGTCACCCTATATGCGGGAGGCTGAACCCCCCCCCCATGCCCCCTTATGTGGGGGGCTGTGCCCCACCCCCCAATTAAGTAAGGAAGTAAAACTTGATTTGTATTAGGTGCCCTTCTAGAGCTCAGGTTGCCTTAACAACGTAGATAAAACAAACACCAACTCCATAATACACTAAAAATGAGAAATATACATATTCTTACCATGTTTCAGCAGCAATTTTACCAGGACCCTTCAAAGGCCTGTTGAAACAAGTATGCCTTTAAAGATTTTTTAAAACCCTCCATGGATTTCAACTCTTGGGTGGTGGACCTCCGGCAGGGGGTGACAAATTTTGGAGTTTGGCACCCTAATGATGGGTGCATTCTGACGGGGACCCTGAATAGGTGCAGTGGAATTTTTAATGTAAATAATATGTGCAGAAAAACAAATATAGCACATAAAGACAATGTCCAAATTACAGCATAATAAATTCAGATACATATTTTTCCCAGACTGTTACCAGCACTTTGTCCCACCATCCGTTGTCACCACCCTTTCCCATCTTATCTATTACAAACGTCCAGATACTTCTCTACTGATGCACATTCTAAATCCATAAATATTTAATATCAAGAAATGTGTTGCAATATTTGTTTTGGTAGGGCTCCCCACCTGTGATTAACTACTGTAGCTGGTACTTGAGATTTGTCATATTGAAACTGTCTGCTTAATTATTTTTCTATCTGAATGACAGCTGCCATAGGAGTAGTACCTATCTGCTGCAAAATGTATTTACACCTTACTTGCCATAACACAAATTGTATACAAGTAAAAATCGGTCTTAAGGTCTCATCTTCAGTTGCTCTTAGTGTCTTCCAGTGTCCAGGAACAATATTCTCATAAGTAACTGTAGTCCAAAGTCTATTATTCCATATAAGTAATATCTGTGACCAAACATCTTGTACGCATGCACAGTCAAGAAATGCTGCATATTCTCTTTTTTTTGTGTATGTTATTTTGGGGCATATCTGTTCCTCTTGGCTTTTATGCTTTGCATTGCCTTTCACACCCAGTTTCCCGTGACAACTAAGCCACACTGTATCCCACATTTTTGGGGGTGTCCTGCCATCTGTTAGATAGGTCTCAATATATTGGTACAGCTCCCTGTGCACATTCTTGTATTCTTCAGTAATGTCATGTTCTGCCTCTCGTATGTTTGTATATAGTGTGGCCCTGTTTGGTTTTGTGGCTTCTGCTACTGTTAACTGCCATCTCCTGAGTTTCTCCAGCAGAGGCAACACAGATTGTGGAGTTCATGTCTGTTTTTTTTTAGTAGACGGGGGGGCAGGTTCCATTTTGTGAAGAGGGGGTTAATCCATTGGTTAGCCACTTTTTTCCATTTACCGCTATTAGGTAAAGTGAATTTTTGTATATTCGAATTTATAAAAGTACTGTAATAAAAATGAATTGGGTTTATCAGGTTTACAGTAATCCACCCTTTTTATATGGTTGATATAGTATATCTCTACTAAGCTAAGTAGTGATGCTTCCATACATTGGGGGGGGGGGAACTATGCTTAGGTAGGTAAATATTGGCAAAAGAAAGGTTTTAACCATTGCAACCTTATTTTTTTTTTAGTCTGTTGCCATGTTTTCCATTTATTAACCTTCTCAATACATTCTTCTGTTTTTGTCTTCCAGTTACTATATGCCATATCTCCACATCCAAACTGTATTCCCAGTATTTGTATGGAGTCTGCTGATATGGGAATGTTGTCTGTGGCATTCACCTCCCCATGGTGTCCATTGATTTTAAATCCTTGCTCTTTGATTGATTTACGTATGCTCCTGAGACTCTGGAGTATACTGCCACATGTTCTAGTGCAATTTTGCCTGAGCTGTGTCAGCTACTAGTAAGCAGATGTCATCAGCAAATGCCATTGTTGCTATGGTGTGGTCAGCAGGGAGTACTGGAATCTCTAGTGATAGTGAGTCTTGTTGTATTGACAGCAATAGGGGACCTATGTGGTATACATACATTAGGGAGGCCATAGGGCACCCTTATCTACCCCCTCTTTGTATCTGCACCCTTTGTCCTTGAAACCCATTTACAAGAGGTCTGGTTGCTGCCACCCTATATATCTTTGTTATCCAATTACAAAATTGATCTGGCATCCTATACGTCCTCAAAACAGCACACATATATACATGGGATACCTGATCAAAAGCTTGTTATGATCTAGTGTTAACAACAGGCCCTGTGTGGTGTCCTGGTCTCCCATGGCTGCAATCTCTCTAATTAAAAGGAGGTTATCATTATGTTCCTGCCAAGTACTGAGCAAGTTTATCCTTCCATGATCAGAGTTGGTGCAGTTGTAGACAATCTTGCTGCCAGAATTTTCATTAAAATTTTAAGATCAGTGTTTGAGACTCAAACGCCTCCAGTTCTTAAGATCACATCTGTCCCCTTTTTTATAGATACAAATCTGAAGGGACATCCCCAGTTAAAGTGTGATGTCCCCATCCTCCAGCAAGCAGTAAAATACTACTGTGAGGACTTCCTTCAGTTCAGAAGCCAATTTTTTATAAAATTCAGTAAATTCAGTGGTGAGGCCATCTAGCTCTGGAAATTATGATGTAATGGCCTTTAAAATCTCTTCCTCTGTAATAGGGTTCACTAAAGCTGCTGTTACTGCAGCTGAAAGAGCAGGTACCTGTATAGACGCAAGATACTGCATTACCTGTTGTTCTGGGATACTAGTCCCCGCATATAAAGTAGCCATGTGAGAGGAAACTACAGGTAATGGATGGGATTCACAAAAGTGATGTGCCCAGCACATCTGAGATGTGCCGATGCAACTTGGACTTGCGCCCAAGTGCAATACACAAAGGGCAGAGATGTACCAGTGCTTCTCAGATGCACTGGCCCATTTCTGATGTGCTGAACACCTCCTAAAATGGCATGTGGTGCATCTATCTGGAGGGGGCGTGCCCATGCATATGTGGCTCATCCCCTATTCACAACCTACCTGGGAGGTGCATCATTGGAGCAAATCCGAAGATGTGCCTCCCAAAGTTAAGTCCAGAAGATGTAGATCTAAATGGGTGTCCCCCCACAGGCAGGCTGCTGTACTGCAGACAGCAGCATGGCAACCTGCCCACTCTGGCAGTCTAGTGTTCTCCCCCCTCCCTGCCCATATCTCAGTAAATATAAAATCCAGTCCAATAATCCCTGGTAGTCTAGTGGAACCCCTCTCCCTGCCTGTAGTCCCATAAATTTAATATCCAGTCTAATAATTCCTGGTAGTCTAGTGAAACCCCCTTCCCTGCCCGTATCCTCGAGCATATACACCACCACCCATAGAGCATCCCTGGTAATCTAGTGGTCTCTCTCCCTGCCTGTATCCCCGATCCATTGTACAAGCCCCCCCTGCAGCAACCATGGTAAGCTGGTGCTACCCCCCTCCCCACTTGTATCCCCAACCAATGTTAGAAATTGGACAGCCTCTGCAGCATGTTATAGATGAAAGAATGCAGCTGCACTCTGATAGGTGCAACTGTGTCCTTTCAGCTACACAAAGTTTCTGCCCATCAGCCAGGCTGAACACCATCACAATCAGTCTGTTCCTGGTTGGGCTGTCAGTAGTGAGCGTCCTGCAACCTGAGCTGCACTGGATGCTACAGTGACACACCTCTGCAGCTGCTATTCTCTGAGCAGTTACATGTTCCTGTTGTACAGGCATGCACCAAGCAAACATAAAAACACTATTTGCAGCCTCATATTAATGGGGCAATCCCGCCATCTCTCACCAAACAGTGATGTCCCTCAACATTGCAGATCCCTACACAGACACAATGCTTCCATGCTGCTGCTGCTGACTGCACACTCACCAAATAGTGATGTCCCTCAAAGCTGCAGATCCTTCATCAGATGGCAGTTCTTTCGTTCTGCTGCCACAGACTCAAGCCTCCTGCAGACACCGTGTTGAACCAGGCCCAGAAACACCCCATAATTGGGTGCAGAAAAACACCATACCTGATGGCAGGTACACCTCTGATTGCATATACTGCTCATAATTAAAGGTAGGTAAAGGGGAGGTAACATTTTTATTCATACAAAAAATGAATATGGATAACTCCACTGAGCCAAGGTTCATTTACAGTGAGGTCCAAAGTTCAAGTTTCGGTTACTCATACATTAGTCACACACTTAGAACAGTATAAACATAATACAATATTCACAATATAAAAACTCAAAGGTTAGGTAACATTACCAGAATATCCACATACATACATTACAAATAATGCTGTAACACAAACACAGTAGCAATACAGTGCTATGCTTTTGTATCTTAATATAAGACAAGCCTAAACTCATATAGTATATTAATACCATAGTTTATAAATTTTCCTATTCTACTACCCCATCAATGTTCTCATTGATGACTCTCAGAAGGGCCCCCATATAGCAGGACGCCATACTATGGAGAAACACTAGGGACAAAACAGATCATACCCAAAAATGCCACTACACTACAGAAAAATGGGGACAAAAATAGAGAAAGCAAGCAAGGAAACCATTGCAAATGCAATCTAAAGTTAAGTGCACCATCCTGATGTAAGCTGTACAATAAAGGATGTGCAAGTCAGGCATTCTTGTAAATATACCCCTCTTGGGTGGATGGCTAACCAAATAATAAGGATCCTAGGGACTCAAGGGTGTGTGCTCATGCTTTGATATGTGCATGCCTTGGTTCACAGTGACAGAAGGAGAAGGAGAAGAGGAAGAGATAATTATATAGCGCTTTTCATACACAGTGTATCCCAAAGTGCTTTACAAGCAATGCTCGACTGGTAGTGAAGTGACTGAATGTGGCCATATCACACATCAGCACCCACACACAGCCTGTACAATTGCATGAAGCAGTTTTTCATGGGAAGGGGAATATTGGCCAAGACAATGGGGAAAGTCCCCTACTCTCCAGTGGGGGAGCTGCTAAAGGTCTGACTGCCATGTCAGATGCTAGAGGAGAGAGAGAGAGAGAGAGAGACGCAGAGGCTGGTGTACCTGCAGGGGAGCTGATCTCTAACTCTGCAGGTTCAGCTTCAGAGATCGGTCACACAGTAGCAGAACATTTAATGGTACAGAACAACGTTGAAAACGGATCTTACCAGATGGAGGAAGCACTACATCAGACTGAGGATGCATGGTTATGAGCCGTGGTAGCACAGAAATGGACAAAATTGCTACAGATTATGCAGGCGGTAGCAGACTGTTCATCTGTTGATGGGGAAAAATGGAGCTCAAGCAACGCAGGACGAGTACTATGAGATGAATGTAGACCAGCACAAGGATGAAACAGAATGAACAGAACCCAGTGACACAGCAGCATCAATGGATCAGAATGCTGCTGCAGGGCCAACACCCCCATTGGCTGTGGAAACAGACGCCGCCGAAACTGACAAAAGCTGCAGCGCATCTGTACCGCTCCAAACTGAGCCTGTATTTACAGAATTTGATGTCAATGCAAATAACAATGTAAAAATGGGACAAACGACTGTTGAACTGACATTAAGAAAAGGGCGCACTACACATACTGCTTCTCAGAAAACTGTAGAAGGGAAAAAACTCCATGATCAGTGGAAACAGTACTGACAGACATTGGATGGCAACAAAATGATCAGAGACCATGGATCTCAGACCCTGCACACAGCCCGATTCCAGGTAGCTCTGTTCCCCTCCAAGGAGAGAATCTGAAGAGCCTCCTGTCCCAAAATGTTCAGTCATACATGAGAAGCTTCATGTGTCTGTACATGGGGGAAATCCAATTCCTTTTATTACAGAGTCAGATACAGATTTAAATTCTGAGGCAGTAAAGTGCACCCCACAAACATCCATGTCCACTTCTCCTTTACAAATGACTGGTACTGTATTGAATGGAGCAGCACCAAGTGAAGGGCCTAGTCACCATAACCAGACGTGGGGTGGAAGAATGGATCAAAGCAGGTCAGTACAGAGTGAAAACACAGGCCCAGAAAATGCAGAGCAGATATGGTCCTGATTTTAACAGCAGGAGAATTTATTTCAGAATGCCATCCCAGCACAGAGAAAAAATTCAATTTGACTGCAGTATATGGGAGGGTTGGACATTGCACCTGATAGAATATATGTGGGACATACTTTAATAAAAGAATCCATGAGATTTTTTTCTAATGAGATTCATGCCATTATGCATGCATCTGGGAACTCCCTGTATGATATTAGCATTAAAACCCCTATGGGGCTAGATCATTTCTGGGCATTCTATGGAAAAAAGTACACAGCATTATGGATTCCTTTTTGAGCCATACCACTAACCAAACCCGCCATCTGGCAAGTTACAGTCTTATTTAGAAATGAAGGGGCCAATATGCACGATATCACCCATTGACTGGCTCAAAGAAGTGACATTATTGGTCAACCGCAACCTATTCTTGATGAGAAACATATCTGGATGGGGCGATAGAAATGCAGAGTAAAACTAAGACTTACCCCAGAAAGGCCCAAAACATCTTCCAACTTGTTTTTTCCTGGGGAAAGAAAAAGTACATTGCTTCTACCCAGGGCAACCAAAGACATGTTTTAAATGTGGTTCCACCTTACATCTCAGTAATAGATATGATAGGGTTAACTATAATCTTTGCCTGAAGTATGGATATAATAGTGCTGCTTGCACTAATGATCTAAAATGTAACCTTTGTGAAGAACAGGGTCATGCCTATAGGACCTGTCAATGGGAGGCTGAATACCAACCCCAGAAGACTTCCTGGCAGTCTAGTGGACCCCCCACCCACTGAAGGACCATCACCCTGCCCCGTCCCAGTATGGGTGGCAAGTCGGTGGGTAGCAAAACCTACCCGCAATCCGCCATGGCTGCCCGCCTACTGAGCTGTCAGTGAATGACAGCGTACTGTACTACTGTAAGCCCATTGGTAGTCCTTGTTGACCAATGGGCTTGCAGTATGTACTGTAAGCTGTCATTCACAATGTTGTGAATGACAGCTTACAGTACACACTGTAAGCCCACAGTAGTACAGTGCGTTGTCATTCACTGACAGCTCAGTTGGCGGGCAGGCATGGCAGATTATGGGTGGGGTTTGTTGGCCGCCGACTTGCCGCTCATGCTGGTATGGCAGGGTGGAGTAGGGATCCTTCTTTGGGTGGGGGGTCCACTAGGGTACCAGGGAGTCTTCTGGGGCCGGTATTCAGTATGGTGTGGGTTCGGGTACAGGAAGGGGGACCACTAGAATGCAGGTTTTTGGAGGGCAATTTCTAATACAATGTTGCCCCTCACCCCCCCCCCAATTTTTAAATAATCAACTCCTCGGGAGGAGGGGTTGGAACTCTGGGATGGTGAGAAAGTTTTGGGGGGGGGGCAGATTCAGCCATACACACAAAAAAATTCTGGTATTGTGATGCCAGAAACTGCCAGCTACTTAAGAGCCCAAGGTAATTCAGTGAGAAACTAACTATATTTCTCTATCTTTTTTCTAAAGAAATAAATACTTCAATCAGCGACAAACTTTGCCTTTTGCATGTTTGCACTATTGTGGTCCATCTGTATGATTATACAATTTTTAAAATGGTGACTGGCTTCTGTTTTCTTCTTCTCAAGTAAAATCTGCTTATGAAGAAAATGTCACCGGTTAAATTACAATAAAATATCAAGTTTTAAAAAATCACATATTTCTAATAATTATGTAATATTTTGATGGTAAAAAGTGTTATTTCTCTATAAAAAGCTGAAAACAGGTTTGCAGTTTCCCATAGAAATACACTGCCAGCCTTACCAGTAAAACACTTCTGACATCATAATACAAGAATTTCATTGGGTTCTTTTCTTATTAGTAGTTGGTAAAATACGATTAAAATAAAAGCTAAAAATGAACAAGGTGATTGCAGAGGCACCTAAAGGCCCCAAGCCTTAATTCTTTAAGATGTACATTCTTACTAAGCACTTGCTCTTTAAGGCAAAGTCGCAACTTCGCCAGGGAATTGGCATAACTTCTCCTGAAAAAGTGCCACTTTGTCTACCAAAAGCTTCACAAAGTCAGCATTCATGAATTTGGCAAACTTTGCTAATTATCTTGCAGAGTGAAGTTTGCCAACTTCACACATCCCTGCCCCACTGGCGCCCCCATCCAGATGGACATCCTGCAACATGCATGGCAGCATGGTTGTGTGCAGTGTTATAATTCATAATTGTTAGCACTGGAATTAGCCATTTAGCAGCAGCAGGAATTTAAAAGGGTCATTGTTTCTTTATATTAGAAGCAGTGCAGCAGTTTAAAAGAAAAGTATAGTTTTGTGATTAGCAGGTAAATGAAAGCCATCCCATCTATATGGGCATCCTGCGTTGTGTGTGACTGCATGGTACAAATGCAGTGCAGTAATTCATAGTTGTAAAAACTGCTGTTAGCCATTGTGGGTCGCAATCTATACAGCACTCCCATTCCTCACCTCATCGGTTCTTATGTCAGCCTGATAGGATGAAGATGCATGTGACAGATTTGAAATCTAACCCCCTACTCCAGACCCTCTCAGGAAATCTGTTCTCCAATGTGCATTGAGTAGACTGCAGCACTCACCCCAGGTCCTGCCTCAGAGACACATAATTTCTACATTTTCCATTGTTTCCTCAGTTAAGGGACTTTTCTATGATGTAGCAGTGACTAATCCCTCTGCCTTGCCCATTTAGGTCCCTTTTATGTCTTTTAATCAGATTTTGCCCATCTAACAACCCTGTATATTTGGCTGGCTCGCCCTTACTATCTGGGGTTCTCTCCCCCTAGTCTGCGCCCCAGACGTGCTCTGGCATCACAACCTTGCTCTCCCTCATCACTAGATGGGTTGTTCGTTGCATGGGAGGTGTTTTCTATATGATCTACTAGCCTGCATATGCCCTCAGAGGTTTCAAATCTCAGTGCCATACGCACTATCTATCCATGCTTGCTCCTCTATTAGTGGAAATTATATTTCTAGTGTGAGCGCATCTGCCACCCTGGTCCAGGCTCTCACATCAGGAGAAGAAAAGAAAAAAGTTTCAGTGCTCCCCTGTTTAGTAGAGCACCGCAGTGTTAAGATCCCTCCTGAAAGTACCTCCCTGGAGTCCCTACTGCAGCAACTCCAGGCTTTGGTACTCGGCCACAGGCTTGTCCCCTCAATTCCATTCAGGGACCCTTTACTCTTGTTGGTGGTTGTGAGAAAATTTTATGGTGTACAGTTTTTACTAATGAGGCAGACAGTCATCTCACCTGCTACTCATCCGAGCAGCGGCCCTGTCCCAGCACTTCTACTTCATTTCTGCAAGCCTTCCTGTTAGACTGTAGGTGCTGCATCCATGGCCCAATCCTCTGGTAGCTGTTTTACCCAAATTTCACCCACTCTAGTGGTGTTTTATCCAAATTTCCCCTAACTGTTCAAACTTGCGGCCATGCACATGCTTGTGTGCCATATTGGCTGCATCCCTTTGTTAGTATCCACACCCTTAACCGTGGAATGACTGGAAAACACAGACTCCTCTTTTCTGGCTGCCATCTTACTGGAGGCCATCTTGCTAGTGCCCTGCATGTGGCTGTATGTAATGCATGGCATCACATCTGGCTGTCATCTTGCCTGGGCTTGCTTCTCCTTTAATACAGCCATCTCTCAGCCAGAGGAGCTGGATTACAAAACGTGTGATTGGAAGTCATATAGCATCACTTCATCACCTTTTCAAGTACATCAACCTGAGGTCCTGTGCCCGCATCCTGATATCTTAGTCTACACACCAACTAAAAAGGTAGAAATAGGTCCTATAAGCTTGCTGACAGGGAAGACTAGACTGTGAGTTCAGGAGATGACATCATCATCAGCTCTTCACTGAACCTGGCTCATTGAACAGGCAGTGAATTTAGGGTTGTAAAATGACTTCCAACTTTTAAACAAAGTAACTTAGAGATCTCATTTTTGGCATGAGGCTGATTGGGGCTATGCTGATCCAAATTCTGAATTTATTGATGACAAAAATGTGACCGTAGTCCCTCTTTAAGATCTGTCAAATCTAAAGAGAAGAAGTTGGACCAGAATGACTTGACACTAGATTGATCTAGTAATCTGCCAAAGTAATAACCTATCATATTGCTGATCTTTTTAACCTTTCATCTATCACAGGCTTTTCATGAGTCCTGGAAGGAAGCCAAATGTTTGCTATTGTATTAAGGTGATGACAAGCCTGCAGTAGGCTTGCATTGTCTGTTTGTATTACTCATATTACTTAAAACCTTTGCAAACTATGCAGTTGCACTTACATGATATTGACTAATTATCATATAGTATTGCAATATTAGTTGGTTTTAATTAGTGATACTCCAAACTGAGTTCTTTATTAAAGCACAATAATATGACTATTAAGTTAAATTTCTTATTTCAGGTTATGGTGATCAAGTCAAAGCCCTTGACTTTGTAGAATCGTGAATTATTTGTTGTTACAGATGTTGTTTGTCTTGTTTATTGGGAAATAAGGCTAACAATTGCTTGAATTCTATTTAACATTGAAGATTTCAGTTTGTCAGGCCAGGTGGAGTCAAATCTGAATCCCTACCAGTGATGTGTAAGGTAGAGTACCCCAATATTTTTTGGAGGGACATTACAGTATTATTTGTGACTTTTATTAACCACTTGCATAATGTACTAAATAAACTAATGTTCAAATGTATATAGTTCATATTTTTCTTATAACTGAGTTCCCATTGTGAGAATGCTATGGCTCAATTTTAATTAAATTTAACACAGCCTTTGTATAAACAAATTGGTATTTAATATCAAGCAATACAAGTGTGTCATATGGTAAATGAAATGGACTCAAAAGACTTTATATCAAATTCATGTTTATTACATTCCTGGATGGAACAGATTTAAAGTAGGTAGTAACATATCATTACCTTAGAGTCACTTTTGATACCTCAGTTCAGTAGGACTTAAGTATTTAGGACTCATCTAGAAAAAGATACATTCATTTCACCAGTGTTTCATATCAAAATGCATTTTTATAAATTATTAATATACTGTACAATATCTCATACAAACTGGCTGCCAGAATAACAGGTCCATCTTGAAAATGGGTCTATGACCCAATTATGTAAACTATTTCTACCTGTATAGAAATAAACTTTTACTACTACTACATAAAGAAAGCACATACTGTATTTGCATATCACAGCAACTTACTGTACTGTTACGTACTGTTACTTTGTGTGACTTCACAGAATAACAAGATTCTTAAAGGGAACACTTAGGAACATTGTCCCTCATGAAAGGGAAGCTGTTCCTGACTGCACTGTAATTAGGCATAGCTCCACCATACATGACATTAATGTTGTTTTATTGCTATAAGACAACAACATGATGTGATAATTCATCTTCTATTTAAATGTAATTTTATTATTATCCATTTTTTTTATTTATAAACCAAGAAAATAGTTTTATGATAGCATAATAGTATGTTTCATTGGTTTCCTGTAGAAGCTTGTAAATAATGCCATATATGACATGAGGTGGACTAATCATGGAAAGAAGCATGGCAAGGATTGCTTATTGTACACTTTGGAGGTCTGCTCATAGGGTGATAAAAGTGGACTAAGCATTTTAAGTACACACCACTGTGTACGCTTCTGAGCCAGGCATGCCCAGACAATATGACATACATAATAGAATATTGTATGTGTACATTAGTTCATCATGCAAGAGTCTTTCAAAGAAATTGTCTTCTACTTCAAGAATCATCTTGCTGGGCAATGAGTTGTGAAATGAGAGGTTCTACTGGTACTGACAGCGGAGACAAGTGGAGTGTGACCTCATTACATGAGTGACTTGACAAGGAATTCACTGGAGTAGATGACAGTAATATTTTTTTCTATACTTTAATTGTGTGTTTTATTTACATTGTGAGAAAACATGATTTCTGAATAAAATCATGATGAATCATGGATATGATAATACATAGCTCTGTCTATAGTACCTGAAGATGGGCAGGCAATTGTCTATGCCCATTGTGCACAGGTGGCTGTGGTGGCAATACTAGCTGGGGTCATGTTGTACATAACAAACACATGGTGGGCCATGAGATGCTACATCTTATGTGGTTATACCAGTTGAATAAATGTCAAATAAATAAACACTGTAACATATCTATGTAGTTTGCTGGTAGTGTCGGAGGTGGTGTCACCCACACACTACAGTAATGCAGTAAAGCCAGAGTCTATGTTTTTTTTGTTTTAATATAATCATTATTATTATTTATTATTATTATTCTTAAATGTAGTTTTATTTATATGCAGAGAAAACATGACTTCAATGGATATGTGGTGTCAGTTATAAAATACAAACCGCAGAGGGCCATCTGTTTAGATACAGTAGACTAGTATGGTAGTGGGTACTTCTGGAAAGGAACTGTGTGCTGAAGGGACAATTAATATATATTTTTGGGCCACTGTGTAATGGTATGCCTTCCATGGGCATTGGAAAGGTCAGCAATTAGCAGTGATGATATAAAAGCAGATAATATAGTCTGACATAATATGATACAATACATGATTAAATAAAATACAATTTGAAATATTATATTATATATTAGCAGATAATGCAACATGGTATGATGTAATATGATATAAAAATAGAATACATGATAAAATAATCCAGCTTAATATGATATATGAGAATACAATATAATCTGATATAATATTTTATAAACTTATATGGCATAGTATAATTTAATCTCTGATCATTTTAATATTTTTGTTTATTATTATTACTTATTTTTAGTTTTATTTCTGAGCCTTGGAAACATGAATCATGAAACTGAACTTGTGATGCGGGCTTGCAGCTTGACTCCCTTCCCTCATGATATTTTCAGAAGCTGTTAATGATATTTTGTTGGGGCATTGAAGAATTGGGCAGTGAATGTAAGATGATAGTTTGTGGGGAACTAGAATTTAATTCTAAATGGAGCACATCGGTCCCGAGCAGGGGACCTGGAAGTACTTGAAGAAGGAAGGGGGGAAACTGATGCACTTCTGGGTTGCACAGGATGTTTTCATTGTCAGATGCTTTGGGTGACCAGTCAGGAAAGCTGCTTGTAATGCAGTGAGAATGGATTTCCAGGGATTAATGAACTGTGTTTTTTTTGTACTATCTTGTGCTCTTTATTCCTTATCCACACAACCCCATGCGCATGACTTCCAGTCTGTTTTCCACCATGACCAGCTCCAGTCATCCATGCACCATTTGCAGAAATTGTACTTGGTAGAACAGGCACAGTGGAACATTTCTCTGCTCCCCCACCCGCATCCCTTTCTCCTCCTGTTCATGTCTTCATGTTTTCTACTCACATTGACAACACATTCATAACAGTTGATGACATGATGCACCCACCACTTGATGCTAACAATGACTCGCAGTAGTCATCAATGTTTCTTAGATGCCCACATGACATGCATGTCCAGTGCATGGACAATTCACAGTACCATAGAACTCATGAGGTGATAGGGAAGATTGACACCAGCAGCCCCCACTGACAGGCCACACACCACCCCACTAAAAGATCTTGTGACCTTCTGTCTCACACAGCAGTCTACTTTACTGTTTACTCGCTGACTGACTGGTAGACTCATAGACTCAGGCAACCAATAAAAATATGGTTTTCTGAACCCTGCTGCACTACAAGTAGTCAGTAAAAACTAAATTATATGTCAAAAAATTCTTCAGAATTTCCCAAGCACCTTTCCCACCAGTCTAATAAATTCAGTCAGCTCTGCTGCTGCTGCTGTTTTGGGGGGGGGGTGAATAAATATGGATTTCTCTTCTCTCTATACCACCAGTACTCAGTAAAATATTTTGTCAAAAGAATCTTTCAAAAATCACCCCCCCACAACTTTTTCCAGTCTGCTAAATTCACTGTGCCCTGCTCCTGCTACAGGCAGGTCCTTTAGCTGCCAGAGCAGACTCACACTATGCTCTCCTCTTTGGCATGATTTCTTTTTTTTTTAATATACTATTTATCTCCTGCTTCTCCCCCTGGTGGTCCCCTTCTGACCGACCCCCAGTCCCATTACCAGGCTCCTTTGGGACTTACCTTAATAGTCACCCCCTGCCACAGGTCTTGTGGTTATGCCTGGCCACCAGTGTGGGGCCTGTGGGGGGGGGTCAGTTGTTCATCCTTCCATTTGGGGTGGTTTTCCTCTGTTTTCTCCCTTCTGTCCATGTACATGCAATGGGCATGATATCTGAGCTCTGCCTCTGCAGAGATGGCCCTAGCACCCTGTACGTGGGTTCCTTTCCCTGTGACATGCTTGTCCTGTCAACCAGCCATCACTGGGTGGCAGGCAAGCAGTGCATCACTCTAACCCCCCCCCGAGGAAGGAAAGCAGTTTTGCAACACTCAATCCTTCCTCACCCTGCCGGCCCTCGAGCTACCCAGTTCTGTTCCCAACCTTGGGTCACCAGTGTGGCAGGAGGTAAGGTGCCCAGTGCTTTAGCCCTCCATGCCACTGGGCCAGCCTTTTGGCATGATTTCTTTAGCTGTTGGCCAGAAACTACTGTATAATGAACTCAAAATTACCTACCTGCAATGCTAATGTATGATTCTCAGATGATTTCTAAAGTTTTCTCACACACAGGGATAGTGTTGCACACATCAAGGTAGGAGGCCATCTGTGGTCTAGGAATCACCATACAGGGTAGGTCAGCATAAAGATGGCAACAGAAGCAAACTGCACAAGGATAAAGGTCCTGGACATCTGAAGGACAGATTTTTAAATAATGGGTGAATGTCTCAGAGATGACCTAGTGGGGGGGGGGTGGAGGACCAGTGGACCAAATTAAAGGGATAAGGTAGTGATGGCAGAAAGTCTTTGTACAAAAGAAGTGAGCAAAAACAGGAGAAAAAAGGAGATGGCTATGGTTCTCAAAGGAAGTGACTGCAAAGGTTAAGGTGAAATGGGTAACATTCAGGAGTATCAAAGAGACTCAGAGGGAAGAGGATAGGGAGGTGTACCAGGTAAAGCAGAGGAGAGCAGGGAAAGTGGTGAGGGGTGCAAAGATGCAAACTAAGGAAAGGATAGACAAAGGAGTAACTGAGGGGGACAAGGCCTTTTTTATGTATCTCAGTGAAAAGAGGAAGACAAGGGATGAGAATTTTGGGGCTAAGAAGGGCAGGGGGGACTGTGCAGAGGAGGATCAGGAAAAAGCAGATATCCTGAGCAGATACTTGTGTTCAGTCTTCACAGTGGAAAGGGAGGGGAATGGGCCAGATGTAAACAGGAGGAACACTAAGGGGAAGAGATGCAGACATGAGTCCATTTACAGAGGAGAGAGTCCTAAAGGGACTTGTGAATCATAAAGTAGACAAAGCTATTGGGCCAGATGCAGTACACCCGTGGGTGTTGAGGGAGCTCAAGAAAATACTTGCTGCACCTCTGGTAGCCCTTTTCAACAACTCACTGGAAACAGGAGTGATCCAGAGGACCAGGAGAAGGCAGATCTAGTCCCACTTCATAAAAGTGACAGCATGGAGGAAGCTGGCAAATATAGGCCAGTCAGTCCGATGGCAGCAGTGGGGAAGTTAATGGGGATGCTTTTAAAGGAAAGCCTTATGAAGTATTTTGAATCCAGCTGGTTGCAAAACCCAAGGTAGCAAGGGTTTTTTTTGGGGAAGGGGGTGGAATCATGTATGTCAAACTTCATTGATTTCTTTGACTGGGTGACCAGGGAAGTAGATCAGGGAGGGACAGTTGACATGGTCTGCTTAGACTTCAGCAAGGCCTCCAACGCTGTACCATAAGAGAGGCTCAAAATAAACTCATCAATTTGGGGGTGAGCACTAAGGTGATAAACTGGGTACGAAATTGGTTGATGGATAGGCAACAGAGGGGAGTGATGAAAGACACCATTCGGGGGAGAGGAGAGTGACAAGTGGGGTACCTTAGGACTCAGTAATTGGATCATTCCTCTTCAATGTCTTTATAAATGACATTTCAGAACAGCTGGAAGAAAAGATATGCGTCTTTTCAGATGTCACCAAAATCTGCAGTAGGGTGGACACGCCTGAGGGGGTGGAGATAATGAACAGAGACCTGAGAAAACTTGAGGATTGGTTTAAGGTATTATATCCGGGTGTCAAGCAAAAAAGTGCAAAATCATGCACCTAGGGTGCAGAAACCAAGAGGTGGAGTATAAAATAGGGGGAGCAGTATTGAGAGTCACAAAACAGGAGAGGGACCTTGGAGTAATCATAGCAGGTGACCTCAAGGTGGTGAGGCAATATGAAAAGGCAGTAGGTAGAGCCAGCGGAAGGCTGGGGTACATAGAAAGGAGAATCACCAGCAGAAAGAGGGAGGTGGTGTTGCCATTAATTAGATCACTGGCGATACCTCACCTGGAGTACTGTGTCCAGTTCTGGAGATCACATCTCAGGAAGGACACAGACAGGGTAGAGGCTGTCCAGAGGAGGAGAACTAAAATGGTGCAGGAGCTACCTCAGAAGCCCTATGAGGAAAGACTAAGGAATCTCAATGTCTACAACTTGAAAGAGAGGAGAGAGAGAGGGGGACATTATAGAGAACTATAAATACTTCACAGGATGAATAAGGTACAGGACAGTAGTATTTTGTAGAATTGTAAGAGCATGAAAACAAAGAATTATGCAAGGAAGCCTGAAGGAAGAAATTTAGGAAGGATGTGAGGAAGTACATCTTCACTGAAAGAGTAGTGGATGCATGAAACAGTCTTCCAGCAGAGGTAGTGTGGGCAAAATCAGTAGAGGGCTTAAAGAATGCATAGGATAGGCACAAGGCAATCTTGGTAGGGAAACGGGAGGGAGGTACAGTAGCCTGAGATCAGGTAGGGCCTACAGTGTCAGTATAGGCAGGGGAAAATGGGCAGACTAGGTGGGCCAAGAGGTCCTTATTTGCCAACAAACCTTATGTTTCTATATTTCTGATTAAAAGTCACTCCTTTTCACATAAAAAGGGCTCCTTTCTGCCAAGGGCTCCTTCCTGTCACAGGTCCTTCCCCTGTGACAGAACCCTGTAAATTGCATGGAGAGGTGTTGAGCATGTAGAGTTCTTCATCTTCAGTATCACTGATTATCTGCCACAGGCTATATGGCAGCAATTGTGTTGAATGCTGGACCACTGCTGTTAGTGTAGCACAAAGCTACAAAGAATACAGCATAATTTCATTGCGTGCTTGTGCATGCTTGCTGTTAATTTCAGTTTTGGCCATTTATTTGAGTTGGGGGAGGGCTTTTCCCCCACACACCCTTGTTTTTTAAACATGGGGGAGTGTGGGGGGCAAAGCCCCCTAGTTCAAATCCACTAATAAAACTAACTGACAGGCTGACTTTTCCAAGTGGCGTAACTTGAGATGTACGCTAATAGCATAGGTCCGATGGTGGTCCGATAGTCAACACAATTGCTCATGTGACTTGTCAACAACTTAGGCAGGTTGTGTGTACTCCCTGTAAAAAGTGTTGTATCCTGATGTCAAAGTGCTGAAATGCCAATAGGAAACCAAATTCTTAGGGTCCTGCTTTGATGGTGTCCAAATCTTCTCTCCTCTTCAGCATGATTTGTCTTACTGCCTGCTAGAAACTACTGCAAAATGTACTGAGAATTAGCTAACTGAAATGTTAATGTCTGATTCTCTGACAACTATTAATGTTTTCTGATCAACAGTTACTCCTTTTCACATAACAAGAACTATTGCCTGTCACAGGTCCATCACCTGTGAGAGAGCACTGGAAACTGCACTGAGAAGTGAGCAGTATGCAGAGTTCCTGCTCTCCGATATCACTGATTAGCTGCTGCAGACCATGTGGTTTGCCAGCAGCTTTGCTAGGCTGTGTGTGTGTTTTCCCTGTAAAAAGTGCTACATCATGATGTCAAAGTACTGAAATGCCGAAAGGAAACAGAATTTCTAGGGACCTGCTTTGCAGGTGTCCAAAACATTAGAGTTCAGCATGTTCATTGAATGCTAATGTGGCATTCACTCATCCTTAGTGGCAGGTGGTGTGGTGTACAGGAGGTTCATCAGGGATTCACCCATGTGGCCTCTGTGCCATTCCTGTACTCTTAGCCAAACATTCCTGTCTTTAAGGATACAGGTAGTGTATGGCTCCCTTTCCCCCTTAGCTCCTGATCTTCCCACATGTGTTAGTAGCTGGCAGAGTGGAAGTGGGTGGCAGAGATTTCTGAGTGGATGCTTGGTATTATCCCAGATGTGGCAGATTGTTCCATATGTATGAAGGGGCACCCTACCAGTTTGGGAGCCCTCCATAAAAGCACACACCTTTGTGGATACGGTGCTTAGGCATAATCTGCCTTAATATGCATTTCCCAGTTTCTGATTGACACATGCACAATTTAATATATGTAATTATTAAACATAATGAGGGATCCAGTCAGGTCTTCAAGTACCTGAAGCAGAAAAACAAATTTTACAATTACGATCTTTAAGTTTTAGTCAATTTTCAATATATCAGGTTTTTGATTTGTCAAAATCACTTTGCAGACCTCTCTCTATGGTCCATGTAGTCTACTGCAGCAGTACAAATATAAAATCATCAGCATATTGGTGATGACTACATTGTGTACACAGATTAACCATATCATTTAAAGTAAACATTAATAGCAAGAGGCTCTGAATCCATACTCTAGACTCACATCAGTCGCCACCTGTTTTTAAACTAGGACTCAGAATAATTTAAGATAGGTATACAAATTTGCATTAACTTGTGCAGCAACTATGACTGGTTTACAGTATAAAAAGCCTTTGACAGGTCAATAAAAGCAGCCACTGTTAAGACTTCTCTCATTTTGATATAAATGTCTCTAACAACCTCCCTAAGAGCTGTAATAGTTGAATGAAAGGGTGAAGCCAAAAGTGCATGTTGTTCAGAATGATGTTTCCATAAAAAACATAAACAGTGGTATAGTATGTATTTCAGGTTTCAAGGACTATCAATAGGATTCACAGATGGTATATTGGATACAAATTTAAAAAGTGTTTGCTGTCACCTGGTTTGAAAGTAGAATAGCATGTATGAAGGTTATCATGAATTGGAAAACAACCAGTTGCAGAAGATAAATAAAAAATTACCATTAGGGGCTCACAGATGACCGATACTAATATGTTTAGCAGGCCCAAACTAATACTCTTCTATGAAATTTTCTGGCTGAATTGTGGAATAATACAAATGAACTACGGAATGATGGTTCTGCAGTTTAATAAATCGGCCCGCAATACATGTAATCATTTTGCAATTCAGTGATCAGTTCTGTGGAATTTCTTTCCATAGTATGATACATTAATCTGCAATTCATACATTCATTGCACAGTTCAGTGAATCACTGAACTGCAGAATGAATTATGAATTGCAGATTAATATATTAAACTGCAGAAAGAAATTCCACAGAAATGATCACTGACAGTGATCAGTTCTGCAGAATTTCTTTCTGCAGTTAATACATTAATCCACAATTCATACATTTATTCCACTGTTCTAAGTTGGAATTTCTGCAAAATTTGCCAAAGTGCATTCTGAAATTTCCCAGAAGTGAAATTATGACTTCTGCGGAAATTCTGCCAGCAGAATGTTGTCTTCACTCCACTCTAGGTGGAGTTGATAATAGAGGAAAGAGATATACAGTGCTTATTGAAATGGAAAGAAAATGCAACTTGGCCTGTTATAGATTTTATGGAAGAAAGGGTGAGGGATTGAGGGTCAATATCACAAAGGAAGTATGTGGGGGATAAAAGAAGGGCTAAAAAGTAGTAAGGAGGGAGCCAAGCCTGAATTTGGAGGCGAGGGAAGTGCATTGGGAGAGGTGCCTGGTACCAAGGGAGGGAAGGGAGAGAAAGGAGTATAGGGACCAATAATGAGTATAAGGAGTACAGACCATGGCAACTCATCAGAAAGAGTGAAAGACGAGTCATGTCTGGCCAGTGTGGACTTGAAAGCTACAATGTAAACAATGTTACCACAATGAAAGATTGGGAGGATCATTTTTAATAGGGTTTCTCTGCCTACAAGAAGCTGTATTTTTTGACTGAGTTTATTTTTTTTTTATTTGAAATAAGTTTTTACCAGAAAAGGAATACTGAGCCAACAAATAGTCCATTTCCAGATACATTCTGGGGGAAAGTGGAGCTGGGATACAATATGCATTGCAAGAAACAAAATACAGTGAATTGAGAATAAAACAAAATCGTACAAGACACAAAACTGAAAACATGAACAGAAATGCAAATTCAAAAATGATAATTTAACAGAAAACCAAGATGCAAAAATGAAAATAAGACATTGATGCACAAAAAATCCTATAAATGTGTGTGTATATATATATATATATATATATACACACACTATATATATATATATATATATATAATATACACACACATAAATGTGTGTGTGTGTGTGTGTATATATATATATATACACACTAAACACACATACGCTCACGCACGTATACATACACACACACACACACTCATACATACATACAAACATGCAACATAATCAAAATGCAGGGAACAATTTAGGAAGAGCACATATCTAAGGGGCAGGAGTTCCTAAGATTAGATAAATGAGGGGATAGTAGCGGGAAGGTAAGAAATACAGTCTGCTGTAAGCACAACAGGCTATTTACTTGCCAGAAGGGGGAAGGGGTGAGACTAGGTATGAGAAACAGGAGAAAAGTGATAGAAAAAGAGATAACATGTTGAAGGGGTGGGGGTCAGGAGCAGTTGCAGTAAGGGGTAGGGGTCAGGAGCAGTTGCAGGAAGGGGGAATAAAGGTATGGAGAAGACAAAACAATGAACTAGAGGATGGGGCAGAGCAGATATATAAGGGGAGAGTGTTCCAAAGATTAGGGAAATGGTAAGAGAAGGCAGCCAGACTAGTGCTGTTCAGAATTTTCAAATTCTGGTGGAACGAAATTCAGTGGAATTTTCAAAATTCTGCCAAAATTTTTCCAAAGTTCACCACAGATGGAATGGTAGAATTCCATGGTAGAGAACAGTCATGGACTGATTTTCCATGGAAAAAATGCTGTTCCACAGAAAATTATTCTGTGGATCTCAATATTTTCCGTGGAAATTGTTGCAGAATAATTTTTCACAGAAAAATTGCTTTTCTGCAGAATATTATTCTGCAGATTACAGTAGGTGGAATTCCACTGAAGAACCAGCTAAATTCTGGTGGAAATTCCACCAGCAGAATGGCCATTCCACACTAATTCCACTGGTGGAATTCCGCATTCTGCACAGCACTAAGCCAGACCTGAAGTAGTGGTTTAGTTAGGGAGGGCTGGGGTTCTGAAAGGAAAGTTGTGGAGGGAGTAAATGGGATAGGAGTGGGTGGATAGGACTGCTTTGAGGTATGCACACTTTGTTTCGGTATAGTGAAATGTGAAATTGGAAAACTTTGCTCTGTGAATTAATTCACAAATTCACCTTATTTCATGAAGTTAATCCTCCTTGCAAAGTCCAAATTCACAGTAAACTGATAACTTCATGAAATGTGAAGTTGGTAACTTTGCTGGCAAAATTTGGTGCAGAGGCAAAGTTTGCAATGTACTATGGGATTGGAGGTCACATACTGCTGAAACAAGCTGTATGCCACAAGGAGGCTGTCTTCAGTGCAGTCTTCTGAAGACAGAGTAGGAGAGAAGTCTGTGTGTGCTTAGTCTGAGTAAAACAACTTTTAGATTGCATCTCAGAACTTCTTTTTGAATTCAAATTGCTCACAAATTGTTATAGAGGGCCTTGTGCTGCTAGAGTTGTGTTTTTTGTGTGTATTTTTGTCTGATTATTTACTTTAAAGTAGTGATTTCTGTTTTGTCAGTCTGTGAAGCAGTGGTATGGGGGAGGGTACAGTAGCAGCCACAGACACTGCCAGCTATTTCCTGAAATTTCTGTGATATTTCCAGAAATATCTCATGCTTTCTCCATTTCCACAGTAGGGGCAGCAGAGAGAAACTCTTCAGAAATTTTGCGAAATATCTGGAAATAGCTGGCAGTGTCTGTGGCTACTACTGTAGCTGTACTGTAAAGCAAGGCAGCCCAGAAACATCCAGAGCTTTCTTTCTCTAACAGATGTGTTATATTTTGGATTTCCATACAATGCACAGGGGAAACATGGACCTCGCCCGACAACTAACACACAGAAATCTGGCCCATGGAAAATCATTTACACAAATGCTCACAGTCTGGGAAACAAGATCCCAGACCTGCAGACAATAATGACAGAGGCTAAACTGGACATAGTAGCCATTAGCGAGACATGGTTTACCAATAACCACACTTGGGAGACTTCAGTACCTGGCTATGTACTGTTCAGAAGAGACCAAGGTGCAAAAGGGGGGGGGAGTGGCCCTTTATGGCAATGAAAATATCAAAGCTATAGAAATTCAGAATGCATATAAGGAGCCAGAAGAACTGTGGGTCACCCTGGAAACAGGAAATAGGACAGCCATATGAACTGGGGTTGCGTACAGGCCTCCAGACCAGGGGGAGGACATAGACACGTTACTGTTAGAAGATATACAAAACATGACAGCTAAAGGGGAGGTTCTGATAATGGGAGACTTCAACATGCCCGATATAGATTGGTCAATACCAGTATGGACATCTGCCAGAACTAGACACATGGTGGATTCCATGCAGGGGGAGGGCCTCAAACAACTGGTGCAACAACCCACAAGAGACAGGGCTATCCTATATCTAGTACTGACTAACAGGGAAAGGATCAAATATCTCCAGGTAGAAGGTTACCTGGGTGCCAGTGACCATCACATAGTTTGCTTCAATTTGGCCACTAGAACAAAAACATCCCATTCCAAGGCAAAAATATGGGACTTCAGAGGAGCTGACTTTAATAAGATTGCCAACAGAGTTAAGCTAGCCCTGGCAAAAAGAAATACTGGTGAGGGGGTATAGGCAAAGTGGGCAAGCATTAAAGATGCCATTGTGTTAGTGAGAAAAGGAAGTGCAAAAAAAAGAAGGAAACCACTTTGGTTCTCAAACACAGTAGCAGAAAAGATCAGAGCCAAAAGTCTGGCCTTCAGGAAATATAAGAGAACGCAGCAGGATGAAGATAGGGAGGCATACCAAACTTCCCTAAGGGAAGCGGGGAAGGCAGTAAGGCAGGCAAAGGCCCAAACTGAGGAAACACTAGCACGAACAGTAAAAGAAGGTGACAAGACTTTCTAGTGATACATTAGTGAAAGGAGAAGGTCCAGAGGGGGTATTGCTAAGATCAAAGGTGATAAGGGGGCATGTGAGGAGGAGGACCATGTAAAAGCACCTGTCCTAAATAGATACTTCTGCCCAGTATTTGCTGAAGAGAAGGTAGGGCTGGGCCCACAGCTCAGCACCACACCATGGACACAGGGGTGAGGGAGGTGTGCACTAGTCCCTTCACAAAATAAAGGGTCCTACAAGACCTTGATAAGCTCAGGGTGTACAAGGCAATGGGACCTGATGGCATACATCCCAGGGTATTAAAGGGGCTATGGGTTGAACTAGCAGAGCCATTATCAGAACTGTTTAGTGAGTCTCTGAGCACAGGAGAGGTCCCAGAAGACTGGAGAAGGGCTCATGTGATTCTATTCCACAAGAGTGGTAGCAGGGAGGTGGCAGGGAACTACAGACCAGTCAGTCTTGCCTCAGTAGTGGGCAAGATTATGGAGACATTCCTTAAGGAAAGGATAGTGCAACACCTGGAATTCATAGGAGCACAGGATCCAAGACAACATGGGTTTACAAAAGGCAGGTCCTGTCAAACTAATCTCATAGATTTCTTTGACTGGGTAACCAGAGTGGTGGACCAAGGGGGAGCAGTTGATTTCACCTACCTTGACTTCAGCAAAGCTTTCAATACTGTTCCACATAGAAGATTGATTAATAAGCTAGATAGGCTCGGGGTGAGTCAGACATTGGTCAACTGGGTGGCAAACTGGTTGGCGGGTAGAAAACAGTGGTGGTAAACAGTATACAGTCAGAAGAGATGCAAGTCACAAGTGGGGTACCTCAGGGATCAGTCCTGGGGCCAGTCCTCTTCAATATCTTCATCAGTGACATTGCAGATGGACTGGACGGTAAGGTTTGTCCATTTGCAGATGACACCAAGATCTGCAACAGAGTAGATGATCCAGATGGGATGGGTAAAATGAGAAGAGATCTGGATAAACTAGCAAAATGGTCGGAAGAGTGGCAACTGGGGTTTAACACAAAGAAGTGCAAGATCATGCACATAGGGAAGAGAAACCCTGAAGCCACCTATAGGCTGGGAGGGGAGTTGCTGGCAGTCACAAGGGAAGAAAGAGACTTGGATGTCATCATTACCGATAATCTGAAATCATCCAAGCATGCCACTAAAGCAGTAGGTAAGGCTAGAGGGATGTTGGGGTGTATTAGTAGGGGTATCACAAGTCGGAAGAGGGAGGTAATAATCCCTCTTTACAAGACATTGGTTAGGCTCCATCTGGAGTACTGTGTGCAGTCCTGGAGGCCACACCTTCACAAGGACATTAACCAAATTGAGGCAGTCCAGAGACAGGCAACCAAAATGGTGCACAGACTGCATCAGAATACATATGAGGACAGATTAACTGAGCTCAATATGTATACCCTAGAGCAAAGGAGGGAGAGAGGTCATATGATTGAAACATTCAAACACCTTAAGGGCATTAACAAGGTGAAAGAGTCTAACATGTTTCAACATAAGAAAAATAGCAGGACAAGGGGACACAGCATGAGATTAGAGGGAGGCCGATTAAGGGGTAATGTGAGGAAGGTCTTTTTCGCAGAAAGGGTGGTGGATGCATGGAACGGCCTACCTCAGGAAGTGGATATGAATACAGTGCAGGGCTTCAAACAGGCATGGGATAGGCATAAGGGAGCAATACAGATGTGTATGAATAGATAGGCCATTGACAGAACAAAGTCCAGTGGCACATTCATAAGGTAGAAAAAGAAATGGGCAGACTGGATCCTTATCTGCCATCAACATCTATGTTTCTATGTTCAGTGTTTCCCACTCTTTCTTGTTCTCCATTTTTGATCTGTAGTGAGTAATTTCTCATTTTATTTCTGTGCTTAGTTTGATGTGTTTAAGTATTTTGTCAGTGTCTTTCTGTAGAAGTTTTAGCTATTTTGTAGTTATATTTTTCTTAAAGTGATGGTGTTCTGCACTATGACCTAGTAGTAGTTCAGACACAGAGATGGGGAACACAGAGTCTGAGACATGTTGTGTGACATCTCTTTCTCAAAATAAGTGAGGCAATATAACTTAGGTAGTAGTTCAGGCTCAGAGATGGGGAACACAGAATCTGAGACGTGACACCCTACCTCCCTAATGTCCCATAGAATAACAATGCAACTTTAACAAGCTATACCTCTACCAGTCTTTGGAGTTAAGGGACACGCTATACATCCAAACAAGGGTCTAAATGTGTACTACAATAGTAACACATATTTGTATTACCCCTGGAAAAATTCATGTGGTGTGAACACCCCCCCCCCAAAATCCCTTCCAACTTGACCATGGTGCCAAATCCACACCTTAAGTTTGATAATCATCCAAAGTGCACCAAGTATGCACCTCCTCTAGGACTACAACTATACCAACTGCCAGAGAAATTTGACAAAATCTGACTGAGTAATAAAAAATCCAAGAGGAGTAGTTGGTGGAAGTCATTTTGACCCAACGTAACCTTTGTGTACCCCAAGGAGAAGTTACAGGTGAAGTTGTAAGGTGAAGGTACTAATGGTGAATTTCCAATCAAATAGAATCTGCTGGGGTGAATTTGACGACTTCACCTTAACTTTGCCTACAAATTAAAACTTCGCAACATACCTATTCCTGTATAGAGTTCTACATTTAGGGTGAAGCTTCTGGTGGATGGTATTCACATGCACAGAGAAATTAAGTTGACAATCTAACCAAACCCCAAGGTATTTGAAGGAGGAGATGTCCTGAATCACCATACCATTAATGGTGTGGAAGGAGGGGAAAGGTGAGAGTTTGGTCAACCTTTGCTTGTTGCCAAGGGTCATAGAGACTTTTTTCTTGGCATTGAGGACAGTTGATCATCCCAGAATCAACAATGGATGTTGGAGAAGTCCAGTAGGAGCCAAGCAGTCAGGTTGGGGTAGAGGGACCAGAGGCAGAGGGCATCATATTAGAAACACACATGTAGATGGCTGCAGAGGTACAGGCATCTGGGAGGCTGTTTAGTTAAATGAGAAAGAGGATCAGACCTACAACAAAGCCATGTGGCAAACCTAAGCAGATGGGGAGGACATGTGTTTTCAATAGAGACAGCTTGGGACCTGCCCAAGGTAAGGGTAGAACAATTTCACTACAATGTCAGAAAGTCCTTTTAATTTGGTCCAGGAGAAGAGGGAGTATAATAGTGTTGAAAGCCTTGTTCAGGTCATCAGAGATTGTAGATGTAATCAGACCTAGGTCCAGCTTGGATAGGGTGGAGTTAGTGAGCCTGAAGAAGGAGATAGAGGTAGAGAGGGAGTCTGGGCTGGAATGGAGTGAAGAAGGAAGAAAAGTCAAGGAAAGGAGAGAGTTGGGAGATGGCTAGGCATTCCAGGAACTTGACCAGGGTAAGGAAAAGGAAAATTGGCTGATAGTTCCCAAGAGAAAAAAAGGCCCTCCATTTGGGAAGGTGGATGACACTTGTCCATCCATCAGAGGCAGCAGCCAAGTGAAAGAAAAAAGCTGAAGATAGTAGTTATGGAACTCTAAATGGCAGGAGCAGAGAGGTGTGAAGAGCTTAAGGTCAAGGACATCGGGCTCAGATCTTTGAGGGGGTTTGTTTGAGGGGGTTTGGACTTAAAAGGGCCTTGCATGAGGAAGCCGGAAAGATGGGAGAGAAGAAGGAGTACAATTGAGGTAGAGAGAGGAAGAGGAAGAGGAACAGAAGGGGAAGGAGGAGGAGAAGAGGAAAGGAGGGAGCAACTACAGGACAAGAAGAAAGTAATGAAGGAGGAGGAGGCAACAATGTCAGAGATTGTGGGTTATCCAACTTGTGTACTGGGTAAGCACACTGGGTCAGTGGGGAGAAAAGGGAGTGGATAAACTTCCAAAACTTAGATGAGTGGCTTAGATTTTTCTGGAATGTGGATGTGAGGTATCAGCACTTGATGAGTCAGATAGCTCTGGTACAGGCATTATGAAGGGACTGGTAGTTAGCCAAGTCCACAGAGGAGCCTGTGGACTTGTGAGTCCTCTAGGCTTGGTTACCGATATGGAGGCAGGCAAGCAGCTTGGCTGAGTTCCATGGGAGATGAGAACTTCTGATCCTGGTTTTACTAAGAGAGAATTGTATTCCCAGACATCCATGCATTTAGGGTGGAAGAATTCAAGAGGAGAACTGAAGTTGTTATCTGTTGTGATAGGAGACCAATTACTTAAGAGTAGGTCAGCATGGGGAGAAGATAAATCCAGCAACCTAAATGAGCCAATAAAGACATACATTACTTAGAAAGAGCTTTGGAACGAAGAAATTTGCACATGCAACAGACCATATGGTGGTCACTGAGGGCATCAGAAGGGTACAAGTATCCAATGATACAGTGAGGGTGGAAGAAGAGAACCCAGTCCAGGAGGAGTAGCCCATCTGCATGGCCATGGAGTGAACTATGAGTAAGAATAACTGAATTTGTTTGTTTAGGATTTCAAGCTTTCTAACCTGTTTGTGTCTAATATCACATCCCGTGAGCAACAGTAATTGAACATTTGACAATTCTTTTTTTTCTGGCATTCACTTCATCAGTCTCTTTTGTAATAACAATCATGTCTAGGAAGCTGGCATCAAGGACTAACATTTGCAAATGAAATGTCATTTGGAGTTCAGCTGCCTGTGGTAGCTCCATATTTTTTACATAAATTATGTACACTAGCTGGCATTCAAGGCTAGGCATTGCCTGCTGGGAACAGCCAGATTGGTTAATTTGTATGTATGAAGCGACAGTAAGCATATGGCAGCCTTCAGAAAACACGCAGAATTTCAAAATAGTTTTGAATTGACATTTCAAGGTTGATCACTCTTTTAAATGTGGACTTGCTGTTAAGAACATATTTATGATTCATTCATCAGTGATAAGACTGTTGCTTTAACCCTTGCAATGTGAAAGACCTGTATATAATTCCAGAATCTAAATACATTCCAAACATATTCAGCACTCAAAGGGTTACAATAATATCACAGCAACTTCTAAATACAATACATAACAGTTTTGAAGGCATGGTTGTCATAACTTATTAGCATCACAATATATATATTTTGTTGACTGTGATTTTAAGCATAAAAGAAGTTTGAACTTAACTAGGATGAGAGAGTTGCCACTTTGCAAGAATGTCAAACATTGTCATTAACTGCCTAGAGTATGCTGCATCTGAACAGAGATTCTTCATCATGTTACTGTATTATGATATAGATAAATGATTGGTTACCCTGCATCTGTTTGTCTATTGCATTTTTAAATATAACTGCATTTTCTTTGTTGCTTCCACAATGGACTGGCCCCCATCAACCCTACCCTACCCAGTCCCGTCATTCATTTTCGGGGACTTACCTTTTCCTGATGTTCTCTCTGGCTTGCCCCCTAGGGTAAGGCCTTCAGGGTTGGGGGAGGTGTGACCCCAGTGGATTCTGTACTCATTTTCAAGGGGAGCACCACAGCTGATGATGCGGGGTTGGTGGCATCCTGCAACGGTCCAGGGGTTTCTGCTTCGGGGGGCCCCACCCACCACCTGCACATGTGCATCCACTGGCAGCATCCTGGGGTTGGGGACACTCAACAGTGTATGGTCAGCCATGCCACCAAGAACACCACCACAAAGCCACCACCAGAAGTGGCTAAGGAAGCAGAACTCTGTCTCCCCCCCTTCCCCAGAGGGAAGTGTTCAAAGGACACTCTGAATCCCTCCCTGCCACCCTCCAGTCCTGGTGTCCCAGGCTCAGGGCATAAACCTAGGTTGCCAGTGTGCCAGTGCCATGGAACTGGCATATAACTGCATTTTTTAAGAGTACAGTGTACAGTGAAGTTCCCTATAATTAAGCTACAGGTTAGGGAAATAGTGCTTCAGGCAAGCTTTGTGGAAGTTGTCTGTGCAGTTCAAAATAGACTTAGAAACTGTGACATGATTGAGGATACCATTTTGGATTTTTTTTTACAAACTTAGGACTTTCATTCCCATGGCCCTGGGTGACAGAGATCCTGGGATTCTTATTGGTGAAATTTAGATCAGGGATAATGCATCTAAGATCTACTGTAGCCTCCTGTGTCCCAATAGGCACATGGATCACAATTCTCTGTGTAGAATATCCTCATCAGTTTCAGGAATTTTATTGTTTCTTACCTCCTTCCTGGCCTCCCCCTATTGCTGCTATAGATTTAGCAAGGATTACTGGTTGAGGCAAATTTTCTCTAACGTCCCACACCACTGACCCACCTACTTACACATATATCCTACAAGTCTGTGTATGTTTATTGTGCTCCCCTCTTTTGGAATTTCACTTCATATCATTGCTTTTCTTAGAGTACCTGAAGGCCTTCAAATAAATGTACTGCACTGATTGTTTTGGGCATCTGGAGAATGTGAAGCCAGTAGCAATCCCTTTCATTCAGTTGCATACCATAATACTATATATGTCTAATGGCCCCTTGTCCCATCACACAATAGTCTACAGCACGTGTTACATTTGTATAAGTCATGAGTATAGAGTGTATAGAGTGTATGTATGCTCTGTTAGACTCCTGTACTGTATATAGGATATGTCATGCACAAAGTGTAATGTGTTCCATTTAATAGTCCATACTGTAAGTTTGTATTAAAAAAAAAAGTGCAGAAGAGATTATGACTCAGTGAAAGTCTGTCAGCCAAAATAAGCTAAGATTTAAAGAGGAGACTATAAACATTTCGCAGCAAAGTGAAGGGGATGCATCTTAAGTAGTTGAGAGTCATGCAATTCTTGCAAAAGGAGTTGCTATTATTATGGTTGGTAGGATATCGAGAACTGAAACATAATCAGTTCTGTAATAATTTATTACTGCCGGTGTTATGCCATGCTCTGATTCAGTGGATGTTGTCCATCCCATCTGTAGCAAGTGACATCTTGAACACAGACTTATATTGTGGCAGAGTCATAGGGGGATTCATCTTCTCCATTGAATCAAAATGTGCTTTAAGTATATAGCGCAAAAGACTGGTGGCACAATGAGGCAACAAACAAACGGGCTTATGAAGTTTTAGCAACTCACTGTTCAACTATATCATGACAAGTTCTATACTATTGCAAGTGCAGGAGCTGTTTCTGAACAACGCAAACAGTGTCTGGTGTGGGGTAACACTGTTGGTGACAAAACGGGTCACTCTGTTACAGCATTGTGCTATCATCCTTTTGTGCTGTATGTAGTACAAAGATCATCTAGAGTTGCAAGGGGGAAGAATTCCTTGCTATGACTTGTGCTACAGTGCAAAACAGTGGTCCAATTATCACCAGGTGTAAATGCAACCATTAACATACTGGTTAGCCACACCCAACAAGTCACAATATTGCATAGCATCACTTGTATGGCTTATGCCATGCTGTGACTATAGTCATAGCTATAGTCTTCCCCCTCTCTAGCCCCTCTTACCTTATGCATTCCTTGCAGTCCAGTGGTACCTGCAATCATTTTGCATTGTTGCCTTCTCCCTCGCAGTCCAATGAACACCACCACTTGAACTCTGAACATAAAGTAACTCCTTTCCTTGTGTCTAGTGGCACTCCTCTTTCTAGTCCTACTCCTTCAAGCAAGTTTCTCTTCCATGGTAGCTCCCCAGTGTTTTTCCCTTTTCTGGTGCTGCTACTGGTCACAGAAATGTGACTCATTTTTCAGCCTGCCTGTAACAATCCTGTTGGTGGGATGGGGGAATGGCAGAAGGCTATGACCCAGAGTGAAAGACTGCCAACATTTGTGCATAGCAGCCCCTGTCCTCTTTTCTGTAAATAGAAAAAGAAATGAATGCCAGCACAGGCTACTCACAGTCCACGGTTCACGCTCACACAGTGCACCAAAAAATTCAGAGCCGGTCCTTAAGTAAGGTGCAAAAACAGTGCTATTTTATTTCTAGTGCATAACGTTCCATGAATGCCTGCTGCACCCTCATACAGCAATGCATAGATCTCCTAACGTGTTTTACGCCCCCTGGCTCTTAATCATAGGATTGCATTCTGATACCATCAATACCCTTTAATATAAAATGCTTTAAAGTGACAGTGCAATATAAAAAAAGAGGAGGACATTGATGCACAACAGAAGTGGTAACTAATACATATGAAAGGAAAGCATAAATAAGACAACATAATAAGAATCTCTGGACAGTAATATGTGTTTTTAATAATCTTCTTATGACTATATGGATGAGTAACCTGCCATTAAGCATTGGCCAATTTTTGAAGTTTTGTGATAACTGGAACTTATCTGGCATAAAGATAAATGAATGCTTTTATTGTTTTTAAATGTGTTCACTTGCACTGTCACTTTAAAGCATTTAGTATTAAAGGTTATTGCTGGTATCAGAATGCAATCCTATGATTAAGCGCCAGGGGGTGTGAAACACGTTAGGAGACCTGTGCATTGCTGTGTGAGGGGGACAGCAGGCACTCATGGAGCGTTGTGCACTTGAAATAAAATAGCAGCACTGTTTTTGCACCTTACTTAAGGACTGGCTCTGAATATTTTGGTGCATTGTCTGAGCGTGAACTGTGGACTGTGAGTAGCCTGTGCTGGCATTCCTTTCTTTTTCTATTTACTTGTAATAAGCCTAGCACAGCACGATACCCAGGTGCAGGCCTGAATCTTCCTGTATTTCTCTTTTCTGTAACCATGCTACCATTTGAGAATTGCTTGATGGGATTCCAAAGTCACAGGTGGTGGACTGGCAAGTGGTCACAGCAACCACCTAACACCACATTTTGTATATAAGAGCCCTACATTTTAAAGCATTCATTTGGTGTTTATACCAATTTAGACAATGCCTAATTATCATTTGACTAAAACATTTTTATGGTACCACATTCTGAAATACTTACTTTAAGCAAATAAAGTAATTTGGTCTTTGTTTCTTGCCTGGTATATTGAAATGTGGCATACCATATTATTTATTTATTTATTTCAGTTTTTGTTGACTGGGAAAAGAGGGCTAGACAATACTGTGTTTTTTTTCATCCTCATTCCAAGGGTTGGCGGGGGCACAGATGCAAACTAAGTGAAACTGAACTAGATTAAGCTAGTGATATTTTAGTGAATGGGGGAAATTTGACCTGGGCTCTGTGGAAATTCCCTTACTCTTCTTGGGAAGTGCCATGTGATCTTTAGTATCCACTTGAACAACTACCAGAAAAGGCATGCAAGACCTTAGTTTAACATCTCATCCGAAGGATGGAACACAACGATAGTACAGCATTCACCTAGTACTGCATTTGAGTTCCAATGTTATATGATATAAGCCCAGTCATGACGCAAGACTGAAACCCATGGCCTTCTGGTCTAGAGGTGGATGTGCTTTCAACTGAGCTACACTGACACCTAAATATGTTTCATAAATCAGTTTCTTTTACCTTGCTTATTTTAGGGATAGAAAAATGTTTCCCAGTTCTTTATGGAACTGGTTGTTAGAGGAACCCAAAAAAGTTCTAAATGATTTTTGTTGTTGAACCACTTTGGAACTGGTTGTTAGAGGAACCCAAAAGAGTTTCTAAATCTAAATGGTTCTTGTTTTTGAACCACTTTTCAAACATTGTGACCTGCACATGTTTGCATATTTAGTATACATCATATTCTAGTTATGCAGTAGCATTTTAAACCACTTTCAACTGCTTTTTAAAGAGCTACAGTCATATCTCAGGCAGGTATCTCGTACCATGCAGCTGCCTGCCTGAGGAGCTCCTCTATCCATATTGCAAAATGTTCACAGGGTCAATAATGTGAGCTGTACCTAAGTGTGTTATGCTCATGATTTCTTTTTATGCACCGAGCACTGCACCACTAAAACTTGAATGTTGATGGCACACAATCATGAATGGGGGTTCAGGCTAGTTTATGACTGGTAGTGGTAAGGTGGAGGGGGGACCTGGAAGACATACCATTTTTTTAAACTTTGCAGGCCACTTCGCATGTGTGGAGCAGTTGCAGGCACCACACATTGGAATTGGCCTGCAAAGTTAATCAATGGCGTGTTTCTAGGCTCCACTATATTCCCAGTAGTCCCATCCATGAGTCACTTCACATAATCACGACCTGAGTTTTAGGAATGGTGCTGCAGTTCTTGACTGCCACTGCTATATCACCACACCTTGCTTCTGATTGGTTTCCATCATCCATTACCACCTAACAAGTTAGAAGGCTGATGGGTATCACTGTTCATTAATGAAACTTCCACCACCCAAGAATGTTCATTGGCCAACTATAACATACTCCCTGGAGTGCCTTATTGTGATTATGAAATGGGTTCCTTTTAGTAAATTGAATGTATTTTTTTTAAACATATTTTTCTTGGGCTACTTTTAGCGGGGCTATTGTGCATGCTAAGCAAGAAAAGAAGAATACAATGTTCAATTCCTTTTTTAATCAAATAGATGTTATTGTCTTTTCTTTTTATAGACATTTCCAACATTTAAAAAAAACTCAAAGAAGGAATCCTGCACTCACCACCCACTATGAGACCGCTGCTCACACAAGTCCATTTCAAAAGTGCTGTAGTTTATTTAACATGCCAGAGCTTTTAACAAACACATCTCCTTCTGATGCATTTTGAAATAAAAATATTCCTTTTTTTGAGATCCTTTGAAAAAGGAATATTTGTATTCCGAAACGCGTCAGGAGGAGATGCATTTGTCATTAGCTCTAGCACTTTAAATAAACTACAGCACTTTTGAAATGGACTTGTGTGAGCAGCAGCCTTATTGTGGGTGGTGGGTGCAGGGTTCTATCTTTGTTTAAGTTTGCATCTATCCTGGCACCCCAGCCCTGTTTGGCCTCTTCTTAGGCTTTCCATTTAAAAAAAAACTGCATAGTACATTCCATGTATAGACATCTTCAAAGTACAACATCTAATACCTTCTTCATTAGCATTTTAACACGCCCAGAGAGAAGAGGAAGGTTTCCACCATTTGCTATAACTTTAACATTGTTCCATCTTACCACACAGTGCTTCCTTGTCTTCTTTCATCACACTAAACCAATGGTAGAGCATGGTTAGTCTATCATGTAAAATGTCTGCATTTACCCCTTCGGTGTATGACATTAAAACATATTGGCCTAGATATTCAAAGCTTTGTGCGGTGCGCAAACCATTTGCACGGGTTTAGCATGGGATTAGTGTGGAGCTGCTATAGTCAAAAGGCTGAATAGTGCACACAAACCGCATTAGCACTGGGCAAACCATAATTATATGCAAGGGGCAAATTGAACATGAATACAGGCACTATGGGATATTTAGTGACTAGAGCCATGCTAAGGTGTTTAGCATGACTTGGCATGACCCTTTGCATGGTACAAATTACTGCACAGGAAAAGCTGGTCTTAACTCTGGGCAAACAGCTTTGCATGACATTGTGGCCTTGTGCGGCATTAGCACGGCTTTTGCGCAGCCTTGCGTGACCCTAACATATGACTATGACGCAGAGAAAATGCCACACATAGAGGAATCATGCTGCTCACTGATGGCACCACAATGATGCCAACTGCTGCCACCAGTCCCAGCCATGCCAGGCAGTATGTGGTGACCCAGCTCCGGGAGCCAGCATGGTAGTGTAGCCATACAGCACACACCTACAGACCACACGTCTGTGGTGACCAACAGATGCCAGCACACACATGCAGCACTGTGGGCATGGTGAGTGCAGAGGGGAAGGTGTATGGGTGGCCAGGCTTCACCACAGACCAGGTGCAGCCACAAAGCTGGGACACAGCATGCAGTGCACATGGGCCAGTATTGGGAATACCCAAATACCAGCATGCCTGTCCGATCGTACATGCCCCCCCCCAGTCACATACCGCACAGCAGTACATACACCACAGCACACACAGCCAGCCATGTCTTTGTCACTATGAGCATCCCATGCCAGAGGTGCAGCATCTGTGGGTCACACAACAGTGTGACGGTAATGTTCACTGGCAGTACACACCTGCAATGTGGGCTTGTCACTGTGTATAGTGCAGCGGTTCTCACTACCCTACACACCATAGGCATTGCTGTGACTCTCACACTACTGGCCCCCTTGCTACTATGGTGTCTGCTGTGCACTGTAGCATGCCCTACAGTGTGCCAGTTGCATGCATCACCACCACCACCACCACCTGTGCCTATGCTGTGTTGTCCCCTAGGGTACACAATGCTATGCTGTACTGTATACATGTAGCCTGAAGCAACCATCATGCCCTGTCAGACTGACCTACAGGTGGAGCTGCAGCCAGACCTGGCCAGACCCTGTACTTCCAGACTGAACTACAGGTGGAGCTGTGGGACCCTGCAGTAACGCAGGGCAAACTGCATGCAAATCGGGGCATAATGAGATGCTAATCTGGCGGTTTGCCCAGAGACTACCTAAGTAGGCTCATTTGCATGTCACTTTTGAATATGGCAAAACTTAGTGCTGGGCAACTGTATTGGCACTGGGCAAATGGCTTAGCTCTGTGCTAAAGCCACGCTAATGGGTTAGCGCGGTGCTAATGGTTCAGGGAATATTCTACAGTTTTGAACGCTGTTCTTTCACATCCGCTGCTTCCTGCAGCTGTACTGGGTCCATGTATTTGCTGGCACACACATTGGCCACATAGTTCACCTCTACCTACCCTCACATCGCTGTGCACTGTGTTGTTGTTGTGGTTTGCACTTCCTGGTTGCTATATTCAGTGCTGTCTTATTCCAGGGCTACATTTGCCTTGCACTCCCAGCCCAGTTTGCACAGCCTCATTCCAATGCTATATTCAGAAGCTGTTTGCCCCAGGCTATTCCTTTTGAATATTGCTTGCTTTGTGCTCCTGGCTAAGTTTGCCCGCCAGGCAGTGCTAATTTAGTCCCGGGGCAAAGGTTTGAATATCTGGCCCCTTATGTTTTAGCTATGGAATGTAGGACAAACAATAAAAACAACATACAGTAGAAACACAAAATTTGCCAACAGATAAGGACCGCCTTGCCCACCTAGTCTGCCCATTTTTCCCCTGCCTATAGTAATACCACAGATCCTACTTGAGCTCCAGCCTATTAACCCATCCCCTTCCTTTTCCTCAAGATTCCTTATGACTATCACAGACATTTTTGAACCCCATCACTGTTTTGGCCCCCACCACCTCTTCTGAAAGACTGTTCCAGGAATCCACCACTCCTTTTGTGAAGAAGTACTTCCTCACATCTCTCCTGAATCTACCCTACTCCAGCTTATCATGCCCCCTCATCCTTGCGACTCTTTTTTCTGAAAATACCTCCCTCTTGTACCTTTTGTACCTCTCTGAGGTATTTAAAGGTCTCTATCATATCCTTCCCTCACTCCTCTCTTCTAGGGTGTGCATATTAAGGTCCTTAAGTCCCTCCTCATAGAGCTCTTGATGCAGACACTGCTCCATTTTAGTTGACCTCCTCTGAACCAACTCCATTTTGCCTATGTCTTTCCAGAGATGTGGTCTCCAGAACTGGATACAGTACTCCAGGTGTGGGTCTTACTAGTGATCTATACAGAGGAAATACCACCTCCCTCTTTCTGCTGGTGATACCCATCCCTGTGCCCACCAGTATCCCACTAACCCTCTCAACTGGCATGTTATGCTGCCTGGCCATCTTTGGGACATCTGATATGATTACCCCCAGATCTCTTTCCTGCTTGGTTGTCATCAGTAGCACTCTTCCCATTTTGTATTCTGCCCTTGGTTTCTGCAGCTCAAGTGCCTTACTTTACATGTTTCACATTGAAACCCAGCTGCCGTATCCTCATCCACCCCTTGAGTTTTCTCAGGTCTTTGCTCATCCATTCCACCCCCCCCCCCACCAAAGAGTGTCCACCCTATTATAGATTTTGGTGTGATTTGTAAAGAGGCAGACCTTTGCTTCCAGCTTCTCTACAATGGCACTTATTAAAGAGGCATTCCTTAACCCCACCACTATTTAAAATATATTATGCTTTAGCTACAGAATGTAGGACAAACAATAAACATAACAACTCTTTAAAGTGGACTGGTCCCAACATTAACCCCTCAGGTGCCCCACTGGTCACACTCCTTTCCTTGGAGTAAACTCTGTTTACCACCACCCTCTGCTGCCTATCCCCTAACCAATTTCTTACCTAAGTAACCACCTTTGGACTCACTCCTAGGCTACCCAGCTTGCTTACTAGCCTCCTATGTTGAACGATGTTGAGAACTTTACCGAAATCTAGGTAGGCCATGTCCTTTGCTCCACCTTGCTCTAATTCCTTGGTCACCCAGTCAAAGAACTCTGTCAGATTTGGTTAACAAGACCTCCCAACCCCACCCAAATCCATGCTGCTTCGTGTCTTGTAACCCACTGGATTCAACATATTCCACAGTCCTTTCCTTCAGCAATGACTCCATTAACTTTCCCACCACTGATGTCGGCTGGCTGGCCTATGATTACCAGCCTCATCACTGCTACCTCTTTTGTGAAGTGGGACTTCATCTACTGTACCCTCTTCCAGTCCTCCAGAATTACTCCTGTTTCCAATGAGTTGTTAAATAGGACTGTCAGAGGTGCAGCCAGTACCTCCCTGAGCTCCCTCAAAAATCTTTGATGCACCCCATCTGGTACCATTGCTTTGTTCACATTCAGATTTCTGAGTCCCTTCAGGACACTTATCTGAAAATGGACTATTGTCCACCTCCTTCCCTCCAAAGTTCCTTTTACTTTTTTGGGGCTCCTCCCCTTCCCCTGTGAACACTGAACAAAAGTATTTGTTCAGGATGTCTGCCTTTTCTTAGTCCCGCCCTGGACAGTTTCCCCTTCCCTTTCTAACCTTACAATCCTACCCCTGGTCTTCCTCCTTTTGTTTACATAACTAAAAAATATTTTGTCGCCCTTCATCACTGCCTGGGCTAGTCTCTCTTCAGTTCACACTTTCACACTCTTTACCTGCTTCCCTCTGTTTTCCCTGATACACCTCCCTGTCCTCCTCCCACTGCATCTCCTTATACCTTCTGAATGATACCCATTTAGCCTTTGTCTTTTCTACCACCTCTTTCAAGAACTATACGGAATGTAGGACAAACAATAAACATAACAACTCTTTAAAGTGGACTGGTCCCAACATTAATTCCTCAGGTGCCCCTCTGGTCACACACCTTTCCTTGGAGTAAACTCTGTTTACCACCACCCTCTGCTACCTATCCCCTAATCAATTTCTTACCCAGGTAACCACCTTTGGACTCATTCCTAAGCTACCCAGCTTGCTTACTAGCCTCCTATGTTGAACGATGTTGAGAGCTTTACCGAAATCTAGGTAGGCCATGTCCCTTGCTCCACCTTGCTCTAATTCCTTGGTCACCCAGTCAAAGAACTCTGTCAGATTTGGTTAACAAGACCTCCTCACCCCACCCAAATCCATGCTGCCCCATCCTCTTGCTTTTGCTTTCTTGCTTGATGCAGAGGTTTGTTGCCTTCACTATGGCCCTTTTTTGCTTCACCCACTATTCCTCCAACAGCAACCAGGTCATCCATCCCTGCCAGGTTATCCTTGAGACATTCATTCATCTTTTTTAAAATTTGCCCTCCTAAAGTACGGGACCTTCGCCCTTGTGTGGTTCAGTTCTGCAGCCATCCTTATATTGAACCACACTGTACGGTGATCACTGTTCCCAGAATCCCAGGTGGCCTCCTACCTTGATGTCTGCAACACTGTCCCTGTTAGTGAGTACCAGGTCCAGTATTGTCCCATTACGAGTCGGTTCACTGACTAGTTGCCTGAGGAACACCCCCCCCCCCACAGGGAGTCCAGGACGTCTCTGCTTCTAGCTAAAGCCAGAACTGTGATGTTCCAATCTACGTCTAGCAGATTTAAGTCCCCCAGCAGCAGCACTTCTCCCTTTTCTGTGATCTTGCCAATAGTTTTCATCAGTACAGTACCTTATCTAATGCCTTCCACTGTGCTTGAGGTCTGTAGATCACACTGGTGTGAATAGAGGCTCCATTCTCAGTCTCTAGGGTGACCCACAGTGCATCTGCTCCCCCTGTGTTAAACACAGAAACATAGACAGTGATGGCAGAAAAAGACCAGAGGTCCATCTAGTCTGCCAAAGTTCCCTATAATCCCTGGAACCTACTATTACTCCAGGGTACTAACCCTCCCTGTCCTTTTGCTATTTTGCTCCTTGATCCTGTTACTCCTGGTAACCGCTATTCCTTTCTTTATGTCCCAGCCCTGCTTGAATCCCCTGACTGTTTTCACACCTGCTGCTTCAGCCAACAGACTGTTCCAAGGTTCCACCACCCTTTCCATAAAGTAGTACTTAATCACAATTCTTCTGAACTTACCTCCTGTTATTTTCCATTCATGTCCAAGTGACTACAAATTGGTATTCAGGCGAAATAGTTCCCCGCAGTTCACTTTGTTAATTCCTTTAAGGAACTTGAATGCCTCTATCATATCTCCCCTCTCACTTCTGGTCTCCAGTGAGCACATATTTAGTGCCTTGAGGCACTCGTCACAGGATCTGCCCTGCTGGCTCCAAATCATTTTTGTTACTCTGCGCTGCACTGTCTCCAACCTATCCTTATCCTTTCTGAGGTTAGGACTCCAGAACTGGGTGCAGTACTCTAGGTGAGACCCTGTATCTCTGTTGCTTTTATGCCTTCCTCTCACATAACGAACACCCCTTTCCTTCCCACCCTGTCCCTCCTGAACAAATTATAGCCTGGTATGGACAAGTCCTAATCATGGTTTTCACTGCACCATGACTTGGTAATGGCCACAGTATCCATGTCAGCCTCTGCCATTATGGCCTCTTATTTCCTAGACTTCAAGTATTCACACACATGGCCTTCCAGATTTTGTTATCACTCTTCTTGGTACCTTCCTTCTTTCCTTTTTGCCCTCTCTCCATCCATATTTTCTTTTTAATGCTTCAATTCCTATCCCCCTTCATTACTACTGCCCTGCTTTCTTTATTAATTTCTACCCTGGTGGATTCCATTCCCCTCAGGTTCTCCCTACTTTCTATCTGAGCCTGTGGGGGGGGGTGGCAGTTACTGCCTCCCCAATTTCTTCTACCACCTCTCTCAGCTAGTTTAAACAAGAGCATGTATCAGAACATTTAACTACAAATTGTCTTATCCTTCCAGTGGGCCAGCTGGGCCTGGGTCCTATGCAATTAAAAGTACCTTACACCTGTAGTTATCTGTATCAGGTTGTTGTCTACATGAGTAGTGGTGAAAGAGGGTCTCATACCCTTACCAGTGGAAAAGATTATCAGAAGTGTAAGGTATTGTGTCATTCATTAGGATTGTCTATTGTCAGTTAATCGAAATAGATTATTCTTCAAGTAATGTAATTAGGGTTCTAATGAACCAAATCTTCTAAGGCATGCTCGTTGGATATTTCTAAAACTAAGTGCTGACTTTCTAGTCTGAGGCACTCAAGAACATCTGTTAGCCATTCATTGTATGTGGGCGGTCTAGTCTATAACCATAGTTGCAATATTTGTCTCTTGGCTGTCTTTATCACTGGGTAAAACCCACATTGGTTACTTAAGGCTACTCTGGAATGGCCTATGTTGCCTGTGATACAAATGCCTGGTTTGAAAAGTTCATTGTATCCAAGGAGATTATTAAGATTAGATTTAATTTCCTGCCAAAAAGTTTGCATTAGTGGGCACTAAGTACAAGAAGAAACCAACCACACTTAAACCATTTCAAACTATAATTCAAATTTATTGCATGACCACTTGGCACCATGATCCCCTGGCGATGCCTAAAATGTCACCATACATGGGTTTCCTCAGGGGCTGGGATCTCTATGGATACATAAAAATATTTTAATATATGGATTGTTAAAATAATATGCTTGAAAAGCATACAAGAATGTCCTGGTAATACCATCACTCCTGGAGCGATAATACTACTCTTCTTGAGTGATAATACTATCGTTGGGGTGCTGTAATACTATTGTTCGGCACCCGAACGATAGTATTATTAACAAAGCTGAAGAGCGCATGTGCAAGTCTATCCCCAACGTCTTAAATGGCATGCCTTCTGATTGGCCGCTTTTCCTCTGTGGGCAGGCAGAATGAGTCTGAAAACATGGCGGCTTGCTCGCTCGCTTAGCAAGACAATCTTCCCTACAGCAACCGTTTTTTTTTTTTACTTTGAAAACCATTTGTCTTATACTATTAACAATCGGACTCTCTCTGGGGCTCCTCTGCTCACTCGATACCGCCACTGACAAACACTAAAAAAAAAAAAACATGGCTAAATGAAGCCCACAGCAGCCGCTCATCCACACAGGACTGGGGAACCCTGCCAGCACGCACATCCACCCGCTGACTCCAGTGCTCAAACGGAGGTGAGTCAATTCACGTCGTAGCCATATATTAAAAAAAATAACAAATAGGTTCTGGCATTACAAGGTAGTAATTCCATCTCGAGGTTCTGGGGACACATGAAACCTCTCGAGCTTCGCTCTCGAGGTTTTCTGTGTCCCAGAACCTCTCGATGGAATTACCACCTTGTAATACACCAGAACCTATCTATTATTCTATTTATGAGTATTAGAAAATTCCATAATGTAATTATTTAGAATTTGTTTTAAACATTTTTTTTTTAACTTTTTCCAATATCGTATGTACAACTCCAGTACATCCATTTTTCATTGTTATCTTTTGTATTTACATCTGCTTATAGGGTATACTAATAAGTTTTTATCAAAATAGTGAATTACTTTGTTTAAATATCATATCCCAAGGTTATTTTGCACCCTTAATGATATATATATATATATGTGTGTGTGTGTGTGTGTGTGTGTGTGTGTGTGTGTGTATACATAAATAAATATAATATATTAGAGGCAAAAAACTCAGTTTAATGCATCAGTTAGGGTTGTTCCACAGTGACAAAAGTAAGGAAATTCACTGTTAGGGTTGAAAGCCTCCTTGGACCCCCAGCCCACCCCACAACTGGCATCGGGGTGCATATGGTCATCAGTCCTAACTGTCACCCCATCACATGTGTAGAAGCAGAGGTATAGGAGAATGGGGTGGCAGTTAGGACCATTGACTCAACACATACCCCGATGCCAGTAGGGGGTGGGCTGGGGTCTAAGGGGGTTTTCAACCCCTAACAGTGAATTTCCTCACTTTTGTCACTGTGGAACAACCCTAACTGATGCATTAAACTGAGTTTTTCGCCTCTAATTTCCCTTCTTTTTGAGAACAATGACGAGAAATAGTGAATGTAATGCGGTGGCGGGAGCGCGGGGCCCATCGTGACATCTTCTGACATAATAAGAATGGTAACAGTAATGGAAACACAAGCGCAAATGACAACGGAAAGGGTAACGCACACGGTGGCATACACGGGGACAGAAATGCAAGTGGAAACAGTAACGGTAACAGTAGCAGAAGCACACACCCTGTTTTTGCCAAATAGGTGCATAGAGAAACATCGTGTGTACAAAGAATGTATTCATTGTAATGGGCATCGAATCTTAAAACGAGCATTGGAAGTACTTAATTGCTAATATCTCAGCAACCACACGACGTAGAAAAAATATTTAAATTTCACAAAAACTATGATTTTCCTGACTAGGTTTTTGTTATTGCATAGCCCACAGGGCTATACAACTTGCAACAAAAAAATCTGTATCTCACATCGTTTTCGAGATACGAGCTCCGAAAGGCGCAGCGTATGCCACCATGTTAGTCTATGGGAAAAAATGCCAACTTTGGAGTACTGTAACTTTGCAACCATGCAATATTTTTTTCCCCAAACCACCAAAAGGCACATCTGTGAGATGTTGGCTGCATTTTCCCCAAATTTCAGCTCAAAAGACCAAACCATTCTTTTGCAGCAGGGTGGCAAAGAACTGCGGTCATTTTGGCCATAGTCTGAAAAAGTAGTGTCATGATTTGTAAAAGCTTTCGCAAACATTTGCAAAAGTGTCGTGAGTGCGACACTACTTTTTCCAGAAATTTAAAAAACACATTTCTAGGGTGTTTCACCCCAAAATAAAGACATAGCTAGCATCCTCAGGGTCCGACTAAGTGAACACAAAAAGAATTGTGTTGCTAGAGGGTCCCAAATTTAAATGGCAAACATTTTTCTGATCGCTAACTGAAAACAAAATGGCAGGTTTGCAACACTACTAGGGCCATTTGCGACACTAAAAAGTGCATTTGCGAAAGTGTCGCACTTTTTGTTAACGTTTCCCATTGACTTATAATGGGAACTTGTTTTTTGAATAACTTTTGAACCGTTTAATATTTTTTCACAAAATATTTGAAAGGCACATCAGGGACCCTGGCCACACATTCCCTGAAGTTTTTGGACCAGTCTCACAAACCGTGCAACCTGTAGGCACGAGCAAAGAATTCACCAGAAACTGTAAATGCACGCCCAGATCACGCTTAATAACTCTGCAGAAGTATATCTGACCATTACGAAAGTTGGCAGATCCCAAGAGATTTGATTCTTAATCATGCATTCCAAATTTCAGGCAAATCTGTTGAATGGTGGCAAAGGTATTAAGGTGCAAAGTTTGACCCTTTAGCCTTAAAAGGGCTCCTCAACCCTAACTATATATATATATATATATGTGTATGTATATATATATATATATATATATATATATATGTGTGTGTGTATATATGTATATATATATATATATACACACTTTACAAAAAACTGTTTAATGCATCATTTAGGGTTAAAGCACAAAAAGTCAGGAAATGAGAGCATTAGGGTTCCCCCTAACCCCCTCACCCATCATCTTCCACAGACTGACAGATGATGAGGTGTCTCGGAGTTGTAAGGCCCAAATCTCACCCCATTCCAGATGTTAGCAAGTGGACATGCTATAGTAAAGGAGAACAGGGTGAGATTTAGGCCTCACAACCCCAACGATACACCCCATCGTCTCTCAGTCTGTGGACATATATTGATGGGAGTGCCCACCAACTTGCACAGTCTGTGGAGGATGATAGAAGGGAGGGGTTAGGGGGCAACCCTAATGCTCTCATTTCCTGACTTTTTGTGCTTTAACCCTAAATGATGCATTAAACATAGTTTTTTGCAAGGAATTTCCTTACTTTTTCAGAAAGTGTATTAAGGGCAAATTGGCAGGAGCACGAGGCCCATTTCTACATAATAACATAATATAAGTAAAAAATATATTTATCTCTTATATAATCCAAAGTGTGGCAACAGTATTTTTCACCATCATTTTGAATCTGGAGAGCATAGGATAATATCACATGTAAATATTTATTTTTAGTAATTTATGAAATAATTTTTGGGTAAGGCCCGAGGTGAATCCAAGTGCATTATTATAAAAAGTGATATAAGCCTTTGTTCTGAGAATCTATATTTAATTTAACATAATTTGAAAATTAAACTTGCATATTTAAGTGTTTTTCATTAAGCCAAACATTTTTGAAAAAGTCTGATATTTGTAGTATGGATATTTTTTAAACTACACTATTAAGGTTATAACTTTATAATTTTAATAAAACTTCTCAAAACAAAATATTAGTTTTACTTTTGACAGTATATACTACAGAATGATATAAGATTTGTAAGAAAAATCTATTTTTAAAGTCCTTAAAACATTAGTTTTTGTAAGACACACAAGATTCTTTTGTTTTTGTCTTAAAGACATTAATCACCGTCAGAAAAGTGAATTTACCATAAACTTTTAGATGGTATTTCTCTTAATAGCAACAAACTACAGATTTACTATTCATCTTGTTAGACTTTCTAAGATGTGAGCTATCACAGGATATTAGATTATACTTGAATCTGGAGAGCATAGGATAATATCACATGTAAATATTTATTATTTTTGGTAATTTATGAAAAAATGTTTGGGTAAGGCCCGAGGTGAATCCAAGTGCATTATTATAAAAAGTGATATTATAAGCCTTTGTTCCGACATCTAGTAGTGATGGTGAAAAATTCTGCATAACATCATAATATAAGCAACTTAGACAATTTTCCACTTTTTTTAGCATGCTATGATTCTGCAACTGTATGTCCCACTGACACAAGAATTGTCACAGTGGAAGATCTGTGACAAATCTTTCTACATTCCAAATTTTAGGCAAATCGCACAAATGGTTCAGAAGTTATTAAAGTGGAATGAATGAAATGTGCAAATTTCACAGTGGCATAATGCCACACCTGCTTAAGTTTTACACACCAAAACACTAAAAAACATCTCTGTGGCACTAGGGCTACCTACCCTATACATTGCAAGCCAGTAGCAGCATGCATAAGCCTAGGGGAAAAATGTCAACTATGTCACTCAATATCTCTGCAACAAATTAATTTTCCAGCACCTAAACAGCATAATTCACATCTCTAGGACATCCCCTCAATACCCTCCAAATTTCAACTAATAAGACTACACCACTCCTGAGATAATGAGGATGTGATTGCATTTAAAAAAATGTTATCACAGTCATATTAAATGTTTTCATGGCAAGAAAATGTTGTCACGATGAAAGCATCGGAAACACCACCAAAACACACATCTGTGGCACCAGGACTTGTCACCTTGCAAATATGTGGGCCCAGGAGCACAATACATTGGCACAATGGAGTGTCCGAGAAAGAAACACCCTGGACAATGTTGTGCAGAAATGTTGCCACATGAGCAAATCTTTTCACAATGCACATGTATATTTTCCCATTGACTATAATGGGAGACAAAAAATGCCATAATGTTTCAACGGAGCAACATTTTTTAACGAAATCTTCAAAGGGCAGCAGCACAGCCCAGGACCCATGTATACAAACCAATCTGAAGCCACTCAAATGCATTCTTACCGTGCACAAAAAAGTGATCACATTGTTTTCACAACGCACATATATATTTTCCCATTGACTATAATGGGAGACCAAAAAATGGCATAACTTTTGAACGGAGCAAGATTTTTTCACAGAATCTTCAAAGGGCACCAGCACAGCCCAGCACCCATGCATAAAACCCAATCTGAAGCCACTGAAATGCATTCTTCACTGCTCATGGGAATGTGGGGCCCGATTTCTGCATAACGTCATAATATAAGTAGTAAACCACACCATAGCCAAGGACCCATGTATACAAAGCAATCTGAAACCACTCAAATGCATTCTTGTTACACACCAGAAAATGTGATTGCCATTGTTTTCACAATGCACATATATATTTTCCCATTTACTATAATGGGAGACCAAAAAATGGCATAACTTTTGAATGGAGCAAAATTTTTTTCATGAAATCTTCAAAGGGGACCATCACAGCCCAGCACCCATGCATACAACCCAATCTGAAGCCACTGAAATGCATTCTTCAGTGCTGGTGGGAGCGCAGGGCCCTATACATCTGCCATACCTTTTCAGCTGTCCTATACCTTATAATGGGATCTTCCTGCTCACCTAAAAATGAGATCACCATTGTTTTCACAATGCACATGTATACTTTCCCATTGACAATAATGAGCACGTACTACGATTCCTCAACCGTATTTCCCACTAACACGAAAATTGTCACAGTCGAAGATTTATGATTAATCTTTCTACATTCCAAATTTCACACAAATTGCACAAACAGTTCAAAAGTTAGTAAAGCAGAATGAATGAAATTTTCAAATTTTGCCGTTGCATAATGCCACACCTGTTTAAGTTTTACACACCAAACCACTGAAAGGCACATCCGTGGTACCAGGGCTATCTACCCTATAAACTGCAAGCCAATAGCACCATGCATAATCCTATGGGAAAAATGTTAATTATGTCACTCAATATCTCTGCAAATAATTAATTTTCCAGCACCTAAACAGCATAATTCACATCTCTAGGACATCCCCTCAACACCCTCCATATTTCAAGTAAAAAGACCTAACCATTTAAGAGTTATTTAATTTAAAGGTTTTTACACCTTTAAAACTTATTTGACCGAGAGGTTACAAAATAATTGGCCTGCAACCGTGACCTAAGATGATTTTCAGCTGAGAGGGGACATCTGGTCATCCCAAATTTGGACCACCTGGTCTTCCCCAAGGACATCTGGTTGAGAAAATCTGGTTACCTGGTCATGAAATGGTGGACTAAGCTCGTGGATGAAAACAATCTCGTGGCTGAAGATTTTGCAGGCTCGCGGCCGAAAATCATTAGCGAGCCACAACCTAGGATTTTAAAAGTTTAAAACTCTATTTTTTGACACAACTGAATGAAACCAGAGACATGGGTTGATAGAGGACAGTCCAGAGCATCCTCCATTTACTTCAGAAGTCACCCGTGGGTTGAGATATTTGATTTTTTCCGACTGAAAACAAAATGGCAGCCGTCACGGCCAATAAATTTCTGGTGGCCGAAGATTTATCAGCCATAGTCTGCAAAGTCTTTGACTATGAGGGAAGACCAGATGGCCAGAACCCTATTCTTCTTTCACAAAATAACGATATATATTTTCCCATAAACTTATAATGGGAATGTAAAACTTTAATAACTTTTGAATGGATTAATATTTTTTCACCAAACAAAAAGTGACATGTTCCTTGACCCAAGCTCCTTCGGTGTGCCAAGTTTTGGACCAGCAGACCACACAGCGACTGCTCAGTGCCATGAACAAAATCCAAACCCTCCCCACAAAATTAGCAAAAAGTGCATTTTTTGGCACTTTGCTGTGCAAAAACTGTATGTCTGACCACAACACAACTTTGCACATCAAGAGACCTTCCATGCCACACTGCACATACCAAATATCTTGCAAATCTATTAAACGGTTGCAAAGTTATTAACGTGCACAATTTGAGGTTTAACATTAAAGTGCCTACTCAACCCTAAATATAGGGGTGCACCCATGCCGCTATAATATATATACATATACATACATATATACATATACATATATATAATAAGCAATGCAGCCTGTCTTGTGAAGATCCATATTTTTGCCAAGTCCCATAAAGTAGTATCTGTATTTAGTTCTTTGCCCACCAGTCTATTATTTCATTGACTTCTCCATGTAGTTGTAATATTAGAATTTTATATCTTGTGGAGGTAGTGGTCAGTGATATAAACATACTTAATTGTGATTTTGTGTTTTGGGGTTGTCTGGCTCCCCACTGTTCAGATGGTATGTGTTGCAGTTGTAAGTATTTGAAAGTGTCCGTCAGACTCAGGCTGTATCTCTGTTGTAGTAGCTGAAAAGATGTGAATCCATTGTGTGATAATATGTACAATGTGACTCCAGTGCCTGCTGTCTCCCAGTGTTCTAATGATACAATGATATAATGTACTTCCTATACTGCTTGCTATTAAAATATTCATTTGAGTCAATAAGGGAAGGTATTCCAAACCCACTTTTGTCAAAATCTTTTCGACTTTGGAAAACCAAGGAGATTTCCAGCATGCAGTTTGCTGCCCAAAATATTTTTTCTCCAAGCATTTACTAACCAATCTGTCTTTTGGCAGTCTACCCACTCTTACCCAATAATGTATTATTTGTGCTTTGGCCAATGCCATCAAATTAGGTAAGCCAAGTTCAGCCCTTACAAAAGGGGCTGGTATTGTTTTGGGAACACCCAAGATTGATGTAAGTAAACATAAAACTGTTTTTGCAATATTTCAGTGCACTTTAAATCCCATAGCTCCACTGCATACAGAACTTATGCATTGTATTTGGCTTCCACTGCCTGTAACAAGGGTCTAACAGAATTTCCCCATGACAGAAGTCAAACCTTCTTAGTGCAAGCATTGTTTTTGACACCTTATTCAATAACATATCCATGTTTACTTTCCATAAAAAAGTCTGAGCAAAGATAATGTCCCAAATATGGATATTTTTGAGTTATCTACATCTGTTTGCAATTTAAACAACATTTGGTTCTATTTTTTTCTACCAAAAATCATTATTTTTGATTAGCTCATGTTTTTTGTTAATGATATTTTTTCTGCAAATTTCTGTAAGACATTCAATTTTTTTTGTAGTCCAGACACAGTCAGGGATAAAATCACAACAGCGTCCACATATGCCAATGCTGGACAATATCTGTACCTATTTTGGGGGAATCTGAGTCTGAGATATCAAGTTCAAGCAATAGCTTATTAATATAAATTGCTAACAGGGTGGGTGCAAGAATACACCCCTGCCTTACTCCCAGATGTGTCATAAATATTTGAGAACATGTTCTTGTTGATAAACTGCCTCAGATTCCTTATTGAGTCCTCACTGGCCTGTTATAACTCTCAGCATTTCTTTTGCTTTGATCACAACTATGTTTGAACACTGCTATTCATGTATCAGCATGAGGGCTAAACTCCTGGTGGCTTTCAGTCCATTGGTCACATGATTTAAATTACTTTTTAGAAAGACTAAATTAGTCAATTCTGCTAATTCCTCATTATATTTTTTCCTTGCATGGGCTGACTCTTGCCACAGGTTGTTGCTCCATGCAACATCCAACCTTTTTTCTGTCTCAGAAATAGGATTTAGTAGGCTTGTTCTATATTCATTTGCTGTATGCTTCCTGGAATTACATAGAGATATCAGTTTCCCCCTTAGAGAACATTTATAAGCTTCCCATATCATTGACCATGAGATCTCCTCTTGTTTATTTATGTCAAGAAAGGTAGTTATGAATTCCAATATTGCTTCTACATAGTGTACTTCTACAGTACTTTAAGAAGGAAATTGTCAAAGCATGTAATCAACATGCACCATTTAGAAAAGTCTTTTGTAGCCCAAAAAATACTATATGGTATAAAGGGGTTTTGCATAATATTTGAATAAAAAGAAATTGACAGTGGAAAAAAGCTAAAAAAAAAAAAAACAATGAGAAAAGTAGATTGGGATCAATACAGGGCTTTAAGAAATAATTATTTAAAAGAAGTGAGGAAGGCCAAGGCTGAATATTATAAACAGACCCTGGAGGAAATAGAATTTTCCCATCCAGGCAAATTTTGGAATTTAATTAATAAACTTCAAAATCTGGGTAAAACTGAATACCCAAATATGTTTTGTATAAATGGTAGGGACATGGAATTGGGACATACAGTTGCAAATTGTTTTAATGATTATTTTGTGAACTTGGGGCTAGTGAAAGATGCTGAAAAATACATTATACAACCTATAAGTAAAAACAAGAAAATGGAGGGAACAAGATTAAATTTTTTCTATATAAAAACTAAGGAAATATTGCCTGAATTATTAAAATAAATGATAAAAAAGCTACTGGGTCTAATGAAATATGTGGGAAACTGCGAAAATATGCTCCTCCGGTAATTGCATGCCCACTTTCATATATTTATAACTTGTCATTGACCACCATGGAGATGCCAGTGTAGTGGAAGTCTACAAAAGTGGTCCCTATTTTTAAATCTGGGTCTAAGGGAGAAATTTAAAACTACAGGCCGATTTCGCTTCTTCCAGTTGTAGCTAAAGTTTTTGAGAAATTAATTGCAATATAGGTTAAAAAGTTTCTAAATGAGCATGATAGTCTGACAAGGTACCTATCTGGTTTTAGAGAAAATTATATCACACAGACTGCAGTAGTGAAGGGGACTTTTGATATTCAGACAGCTATGGATGAAGGACTAATGATGGGGCTGTTTTAGTAGATTTGTTTAAGGCTTTCACCACTTTAAACCATGGCATTCTGTTATATAAATTAAACTGTTTTGTTTTTTCTGATAATGTAATTGCCTGGTTCAGTAGTTATTTAAAAGGTAGTTTACAAACAGTCTACCTTAATTTGTATTATTCAAATTGTAGAGTGTTGATGCAGGGAGTACCACAGGGATTGATTCTGGGACCCCTACTTTTTAATTTGCATGCAAATGATGTGGTATTCAGAAACCAGAACATAATGTGCCATCAATATGTGGATGACACAATTTTGTATCTGGCAAGGGATGAAATAACTAACATACAATATGGTTTACAGGAAGCCTTTGACGAACTACAAAATTACTATCCGATTAATAAATTGGTATTAAATAGTGGGAAAACTAAAGTGATGTTATTTAGGCATAAGAATAAAGTTTTGCACAGTAATAATGTTTTGGATATCAAAGTGGTCCATGGCTCCACATTACAGCAGGTAGAGGAATATAAGTATCTCGACCTATGGATTGATTCTCATTGTAAATGGACAGTACATATTAACAAAATGGTAAAGAGATTAGGACAACAGTTGGGGATGCTTTATAGGCTTACGAATAATTTTTCCAGACATACCAAGCTGCGTATAGTTAAAACTATGTTGGTACCATTCATAGATTATGCAGACACAATTTATGTGGGGGCCTCAAAGAAAGATTTTAAAAAAGTGGATACTATGTATAATAACATGACCAGATATTTCTTGGCAGCTGCAAGGCTGACCCATCATTGCATACTTTATAGAGAATTACATTGAGAACATTTAGATAATAGAAGAAGTCATCATATGACTAAATTAATGTTTAAGGTTATTAAGAAAAATTTCCCAGGATACACTGTCAATGAGTTTAAATAGAAAGCCCCAGTTCAACATTTGAGATCAACAGGGAATTCAATGAATGGTTGAAAAACTGGTGTGGAGCTCAGGGTTTTGGCTTCATTGGGGATTGGGGAGCCACCTGGAGGGATGCAGACCTATACTGGTGTGATGGTCTGCATCTGTCCGGGGGGGGGGACCAGGATCCTAGATGAGAGGTTTAAATGCTTCATTGGCAAGCATTTAAACTAGCCAAGGGGGGGAGGCACTGAAAAGGAGCAGGGAAATCCCAGCCTCCCCCCACAAAACACGGTAATTAGTGAGGTGAACACCAAGGTAGAGAAGTCATTAGGGAGCAAGGCAGAGGTAAATGTAAAAAAAGGCAAAGGCAGTAAGGACAGGAATGGGGCTAAAAAGGGTAAGGCCATGAAAAAGTGGAGGGTGATGAGTACCAATGCCTGTAGTCTGTGTAACAAGCTCCCTGAACTAGTGGCCTTGATGGAAGAGGGTTGCCTGGATATTGTGGCAGTCACAGAAACATGGTACGCATGAGAACCATGACTGGGATGTCAACATACCAGGATACACAATCTACAGGAGGGACAGGGAGGGTAAAAGAGGAGGAGGAGTAGCTCTCTATGTAAGGAAGGGATCAAAGCAACAGAACTAAAGAGTAAACAGGGAGCAGATGAGACACTCTGGGTCACCCTGGAGCGGAAATGGCACCACAATCCGCATGGGGTTGTATACAGACCCCATCTCAGGAGAGGGATGGACAAGGAAATGATAGAAGGCTTCCTTAGAATGGCATAAAAAGGGGAGATATTGTTGATGGGGGACCTGAATATGCCAGATGTTAACTGGAGCACCTTTGCTGCAGGCACATCCAAAAGCAGGGTCATTCTTGATGCCCTACAGGGGGCATGCCTCAGACAGCTAGTATTGGAACCCACTCAGGAGGGAGCAATCTTAGACCTGGTACTCTCAATGGGGACGGAGAAAGAATCTCAGATTTAGAAGTGGGTAGCCATCTCGAACAAGCGACCACCAAACAGTGTGGTTCATGATAAACACAGCCATACAATCAAGCCATACAAAAGCAAGAGTATTGGACTTTGGAGGGCTGACTTTGGGAAAATGAGAGTGCCTCAGAAAAGCACTAGCAAACAGGCAAGAAGGAGGTGGAGGAACAATGGGGAGTAATCAAAACAGCCGTCACAGAGGCAACAAGCCTTTGTGTAAAGCAAATCAACAAAAACACAATGAAGGAAAAAAACGTTCTGGTTCTCAAAAAAGGTGGCAGGGAAGGTTAAAGAGAAAAGGATAGCATTCAGGAAATATAAGGAAACACAGAAGGAGCAGGACAGAGAACTTTATCAGTTAAAGCAGAAAGAGACTGGGAAGGCAGTCAGAATAGCAAAGGCCCAAACTGAGGAAAGGATAACCAACTCTGTTAAGAAGGGGGATAAGACCTTTTATATGTACATTAGGAAGTAAAGAAAGACCAAAGAAGGCATACTGAGGCTTAATAAAGGGGAGGAAATGTGGGTAGGGGGTGACAGTGAAAAAGCAGGGATACTGAACGAATATTTCTGCTCAGTATTCACAAAGGAAGAGGAGGGGGAGGTACCTAAACCAAACAAGAGAAACACTCTAAAGACGGGGGTTGATACCAGTCCAATTACAGAAGAAAGGGTTCTGAAAGAACTAATAAAATTGAAGGTGGACAAAGCAATGGGGCCTGATGGGATTCACCCAAGAATTCTAAAAGAACTAAGGGTAGGTAGAACTAGTGACACCGCTGACTACTCTCTTTAACAAATCATGGGAGGATGGGGTGGTACCTGAGGACTGGAGGAGGGCAGATGTGATTCTTCTTCACAAAAGTGGGAGCAGGACAGAGGCAGGAAACTACAGACCAGTTAGTTTGACCTCAGTGGTAGGGAAAATGATGGAATCACTTCTGAAGGAAAGAATTGTTGAGTACCTAGAGGCCAGTGGGGCAGAGGACCCAAGGTAGCATGGATTCACGATGGGAAGGTTGTGTCAGACGAATCTAATAGATTTCTTTGACTCGGTGACCAAAATAGTAGACCAGGGAGGGACTGTGGACATGGCTTACCTATATTTTAGCAAGGCGTTTGATACAGTCCCACAAAAAAGATTAATACACAAGTTATCCAGCCTTGGAGTGGGTTCCAAGGTGGTAGCCTGGATAAAAAATTGGCTAGACAACAGGGCGCAAAGGGTAGTAGTAAATGGAGTCCACAGTGAAGAAAGGAGGGTTACTAGCGGGGTACCGCAGGTTCAGTACTGGATCAGTCCTTTTAATGTCTTTATAAGTGACATTGCAGAGGAACTGGAAGGAAAAGTATGTCTCTTTCAGGCGACACAAAGATCTGCAACAGGGTTGATACACCAGATGGAGTGGAAAGGATGAGAAGGGACTTGGCAAGGTTGGAGGAATGGTCAAATGTATGGCAGCTCAGATTCAATGCGAAGAAGTGCAAGGTAATGCACCTGGGAAACAAAAACCAGGGGAAGAGTACACAATGGGGGGTGAGATACTGACAACAGTAAAAATGGAAAGGGACCTGGGGGTAATTATATCAGATGACCTAATGTGGGCAAGCAATGTGAGAAGGCAGTAAGGAAGGCTGGGGGGATACCGGGATGCATAGGGAGAGGCATCAATAGTAGAAAACAGGACGTTGTTATCCCTCTGTACAGACAGTTGGTGAGACCCCATCTGGAGTACTGTGTGCAGTTCTGGAGACCCCATCTCCGCAGACATAGACAGAGTGGAGGCTGTCCAGAGGTGGGCAACCAAAATGGTGCAGGGTCTGTACCAGAAGACATATGAAGAAAGACTAAAGGAGCTTAATATGTATACCCTTGAGGAAAGAAGGGAGAGAGGGCACATGATAGAAACTTTCAAGTACTTCAAGGGAATCAACAAAGTCCAAGAGGGTGACATCTTTCAGAAAAAGAGATGTGCAAGAACAAGGAGGCACAATTTGAAGATAGAAGACGGCTCAGAGGTAATGTGAGGAAGTATTTTTTCACAGAGAGGGTTGTGGATGCTTGGAACCACCTCCCTGAGGAGGTCGTGGAGTCTAGAACAGTGGGGGAATTCAAGAATGCATGGGACAGACATAAGGCAATTCTAGTGGGGGGTAGGAGGAAGTAAACTGTTGGTTAACTAGGATCTGCAGCTTATCTGTTAGGTAGGAAAATGGGCAGACTAGGTGGGCCAAGCGGTCCTTATCTGCCGTCAAATTCTATGTTTCTATGTTAACACATTATTTGCAATTCACAGTTCCCAGAAAGAGAACAAAGCATGGAGGTGCTACACTTGCATGTTTGGGACCCTAAAGTTGGAATACGTTGCCCCCTTACCTTAGATTGCAAGGAGCTAATGTGATGTGGGCTCATATAAATAGATGGTTTATAGACTAAATTTGTATACCAAGAGATTGTTGTAACTATCAAGAAGTTGGATAGTGGTGCAGAATTGCATTGTTCAGGATACTTCTGGATGTGATATAGGAATATACATGCAATGTATTTTGTTGTATTGTAATAGGTTTAGAGATTATATTTATACTCAGTGTTTTTAGTTATTGTAACAAATGTACTTTGTATGTAACTGGAACATTGTCTCTTGTATGTAGTCCCTCATAAATGAGCATATTTTTATACTCAGTGGGTTACTACCATGTTCATTCTATGAATAAAATCATTACCTACCTACTGTTTTGAGATAAAATATAATTGTTAAATCTCTAATGGGGAATCTTATAGTTTATTTCTTCCAGTTCTGTATAAGCCGCCATACATACACTAAGTTGATCTCTCACATGATGTCTTCAGGGTCCTTGCTGCATGAGATCTTATTCTGGTAGGGTTCTAATTATCTTTTGTGGGATGCAAAATTAAGTTATGATTGCCCCCTATTAGAATGATGTGGTCTGTATAATTATGAAGATGAGCATGCAGTTCTATGAAAATATTCAGAGTACACATTAAGGCCATACATATTTATGAAGGCCACTTTGGTGTTCTCTATTTTCCCTGTTACTCATGTAATAACATCCTGCCTGTGTCATGTCTCCTCATCATGAATTTTAAAGTCTTATGTATCAGGATTATTGTGCCTCATCTTCTGTTACTATCTCCAGCCACTATGGAGATGTCCACCCGTTGTCTTTGTATTTTAATGGCATCAGAGTCATTCATGTGAGTTTTGTGTAAAAGAAGTGATCTGCGCTCCATTTATTTGATGTGGTGTAAAAAATGCGTCATATTTTCTGTTGGCGTACCTTTTATGTTCCATGTTAGAAGCTTGAGTCTGTTGTCACCCATAATCTATTTGGGATCTGGTTAGTCTGTATACCTTTAAAACATAATACCCATCATTTTGAACTGGAATTACAAAATTGCTACCCATCTGAGCAGTTGAAATATTCTTTGTATGACAACTACCTAAAGATGACATCTCCACTTGCTCATCACGGTCCATGACTTCTCAAGCAAGGGTCAGTCCCAGACTTGAGCTTTTGGCAACCTCCTCAGAGAGTAAACTGGTTTTAATGTCACTAAGTTTATGAACAATTAGTCAAGCAACATTGTAGTAAAGCAAAACCATCACATCGTACCCTTTAATGGTAAAACATATACATTTGCTATGTAAGGCATGCTTTGTAAACCCTGGGGCTGCAGTATACAGTCCTTTCATCTCTCCTTTGAAAGATATTCAGTAAACTGGATCTCATTCTAATCCTTGTGATAAGAACAAGATTTAAACAACTTCATCATATTTTGCCCACCCCCCGCATTTCACACCCTACAGCTCTTGACAGCCAAGCATGATTGTACTGATATGTCGACAGTAATTGCTGTTAATGATATTGGGAGGAAATCCCTTATTTATGTCAGCCTTCTGGTGGTCTGAGTACTTTAAGGGCATCTTTGAAACAGTGAGAGCATGGTTAGTGGTCTAAAGTCATGGCCTAATAGTTCAGGACAGTACACTGGCAACTGACATCTTCAGGGGTGGCAGTTTTTGTGAATTGTGGTTTGCTGCAATAACATTGTTTATAACATGAGTTGGCAAAAATGTGCAACCCAATTGGTGCACTTGGTCTGCATGTCTGTGGATTGAATCTGCTATTTAATCCACAGTTGCATGGAGTGACTCGAGGGACGTGCCCGTGAGACTCGTTAGGTGCTCAAGACAACAAAGTAGAATGACAGCCTTTAAAATTCCCCCCACACTACAGAGAGAGAGAGAGAGAGACACTAACTGCTGGTACATTTCTTACAGTGTCTCCCGACTGTACAGACAGACACCCATTTCTCTCTCTGCAGATTTTGTGGCTGTGAAGAAGATCGTCTGTTGGGGGGGGGGGGGGCAACAGGACAGTAGTGTTTCTTCACCCATCCTGTACACTGGCAGATCATCAGTTCTGTGGAGACAGTGTTGTGGACCTGCTCAAGATGTAGAGGGGGACTGTTACTGTTGCCACTCCCATCCCATTCTAAACATTTGCACCTGTGCCTGACTGAGACAGACAGTGCAAACTGGTCACCATCATCCTGTGACAGCCAGAAAGAGGCAGAGCGGTACATTTAATTCAGCATTGCTGCAGTCTCATCTCTCCTGTCTGTCTCTCTGTGTGTGTGTGAGGTATGCAGTCAGTGAAACAGGTGTTCCCATGTTTCTGAACCAGTTTCTATTCTTTCTCCCTGACAGACAGAGAGCAATGTAGTGCACTGCAGGGAGAGGGGGAGAGAGACATTTTCTGCAAAGTGGCAGCTCCCCCGCCAATGACGTTGTATCTTCAGAGTGACATTGAGCATTATTACCCATAGAGAGAGAGAGAGAGAGAGTGATGGGGTGTCCTGCACCAAGATTCCTGGCCCCCCCTAACAACATAGTTACCATGATTCCCCACAGAGAGAGAGAGAGAGAGCGCGAAAGAGAGTTCATGATGAAGTGAGCAGCACAGAGAGAGTGTTTAGATGGCAACAAGTTCAGCACCTTCACATGAATGTGACTCACGAATGTGTTATTGATGTGAACATAGAAATGTGGCAGATCATTTCATGAGTGTATTTGTGGCATTTGTGGCATAAAGTCAATAACAAATGCTTGAGTTGTGGGGATTAGTTTTCAAGTCAGCAGGATACAATGAAATTTTCCATATTTAAACATAAAAAAACCTTTATGGATTTTTTTGTTTGTTTTTTCAACATAACCCATATTATAAGTGCGATAACCCACTCCATAATATGGGGTTATTGGGGATTAATCAACACCCCGGGTGCTGTGAGGACACTCAACCCATGACCTCATGCCTTACAATGCACCCAGGGTGTTGATTAATCCCCAATAGCCTCATACCTTGTGGATTATTGCTTACCTAACTTATACTGTAGGTTCCCCCATACATGGGTTCAGATTACACTCAGCTGGCATGAGGACAGGCTCATCCCTCAGGTGAAGGATAGGGGGTGGTTGGGTGGAGGGGAGGGGATAACAGATATGGATATCCCAGAAAATAGGGTATTGGAGGGTTTAAGATCTCTCAGGGTGGACAAGGCTCCAGGTCTTATTGGAATACATCTGAGAGTGCTGAGGGAACTTGTGGAAGTGCTGGCAGCACCCTGATGGAGGTATTCAACACCTCCATGTGGACAGGTTGTGTACCACTTGACTGGAAAATGGCACATGTGGTGCCCATACACAAGGGTGGCCCCAGAGATGAGACAGATAACTACAGGCCAGTCAGCCTCACATCCTTGGTGGGGAAATTGATGGATACCATCATAAAGGAAAGGTTGGTGGAAGTCATGCAGGAGTATGGGCTGGTGGATGATTAACAACATGGATTTGTCAATGGGAGGTCCTGCCAAACAAACCTGGTCGAGTTCTTTGACTGGATGACTAGGTCGCTGGATGGAGGAAAGGCGGTTAATGTCCTGTATCTGGATTTCAGCAAGGCCTTTGATTCAGTGCCACATGGCAGACTGATAAGTAAACTTCAGGGCACAGAGGCAGGGCAAAGGCTGGTCAGGTGGGTGGAGAGTTAGTTAGGAAACAGGAAACAAAGGGTGGTGGGGAGGGACTCTCAACACCCCGGGCTGTTATCAGTGGTGTCCCACAGGGCTCAATCCTGGGACCTGTCCTATTCAACATCTACACAGCAGATATAGCAGAAGAGGCAGCGAGCAAGGTAAGTCTGTTCGCTGATGACACCAAAATTGGTGCAGTGGTGGATTATGGGAAGGAGAGGAGTGTGCTCTGCAAGGATCTGGAGAAACTTGAGAGCTGGTCAAGAACATGGCAGTTGAGGTTCAATGTGGCCAAGTGCAAGGTCATGCACTTTGGGGCAAAGAACCCAAGGAACACTTACCACAGAGGAGGAAAAGGACCTGGGGTGGTGGTCACAGGGAACATGAAACAATTGGACCAATACAGGTTGGTGGCAGCCTAGGCCAACAGGATGCTAGGGTGTATTGCCAGAGGGATCATTTCAAGAAATGAAGAGGTGATCCTGCAGCTGTACAGATCCCTGGTGAGGCCACATCTGGAATACTGTGTACAGTTCTGGCATCCCTACTTGAAGAGGGACATCAGGCTCTTAGAGGGGGTCCAGAGAAGGGTGACCAAACTGATAAAGGGGTTGGGGGATGGGGGATAAGATATATGAACAGAGACTGAAGGAGCTTAATATGTACTCCCTGGAGGAGAGAAGGGATGGGGGGATATGATTGAGACCTTCAAGTACCTGAATGGCATAAATAGGGTGAGCACTGGGGGCATGTTTCAGCTAAAAGGTTGGGGGATCACTAGGGGACACAGGTTGCATGGGTGACCTCCTTCCCAACTGGGCTGGCATTTGCCGCCTGCCTCTGCTGCTTGTCAGCTCCGCTCATGCTCAGCTCTGCTCACTAGGAGTCAAGCTATATATCCCTGAACCCAGAGGTTGTGGCCTGATAGGGTGGTGCATTGAGCCCCTTACTATTTTAAAATATTCAGAGCTAAATGCTAAAGTACACCATACAGCAAGCCTATGCTTGGGTGCTGCAACTATGGTACATCAACAGTAGTTAACATTTTACTCATTTCCCATGTAAGTAGTCCTGCATCTTCATAGGGACTACAACTCCCAGCACCCCAGGCTGTTACCAAGCAACAATCCACAACTCTTACATGCAGTCCCACACACAAGTTTTGGTTTTTTAGTTTCTCTTAATGATACTGCACACTCTCAGGGAGAGTTGATGATTAGGGTAGTTTGCCTGCACACACACTTGACAGTTCACCAACTAGCATGGCTTGCTTGCAAGGAGCCAAGCTATATAGTTCTAAACCTGGAGGTTGTATCCTGATAGGGTAGCATATTAAGCCCCTTACTATTTTAAAATATGCAGAGCTAAAATCTAAAGTACACCGTACAGTAAGCCAATGCTTGGCTGCTGCAATTATAGTGCATCAACAGTATTTAAAATGTTGCTCATTTCCTGGGTTAGTAGTCCCACAGGTACACAGGGACTATGACTCTTGGTGCTCCCCAGGCTATTACCAAGTAACAATCCACAACTTTTACTTGCAGCCCCACACATAAGTTTTTCTTTCTTTTTAGTTTCTCTTGCTGATACTGCACACACTCAGGGAGATTTGCGGATTAGGGTAGTTTGTCTGCACACACACTTGACAGTTAACCAACTAGTGTTTAAAACAAATAATTAAGGCACCCATGTGATGTTTCTGTGCTGTAAATAAAGGAACAATTTTGGATCTATGTTTATTTCTCAGGGTATAGAGGTGTTAGATAGTAAGATTTTGCCACTGAATCTCAGAGACCTTGAGCCAAATTCTCAAAGGCACAGTCCAGGATAACAGCACCCAGAAATAAATCATTGTCAGGCAAGTGAGTTGCTGTGCTAAGTGCAAAATTTTATTTTTGCCAAACGAGCTACACATACGAGTACCTCTTAGCGTCTCTGCAGTTACACCTTCAAGAGGGGGTAAGGTCATGTGTGGGAGGACGCAAATTTAAAGAGTACAGTGCCCATGACATGATCACAGAGTGACACACCAAATACAAAAGCTTAAACAAGGTATAAATGTATACTATTCCCAAGTACAAAGGTTCTTATAAATATAAACAAAAACAGATTACATATTTGAATCACTATAGCTTCTGACAGCTCAATACTGCATTTTAATTTAATTACAGTAACATCAATTTGGAAAGTGCTGAGTGAGCTGTTTTCACTACTTTTGGAAAATTAAACAGCATAATTAAGGAGCCAGGCAGGAGGAAAAGAAAGCAGGAGAGTCAGGGAAGGTGTAAAGAAGAAGGAAATGAACAAAGGAGAAAAAGAGGGGAAGGTAGGGAAAGAAGCAATGGGGTTGGGCGGAGGGAGGAGAAAGGAAGAAAGGAGGAGAGGAAAAAAGAGGGAAAGGAGGGGAAAGGGGAGAGGAAAGGGGAGAGAGAAAGAGGGGTGCTGGGGAAGGGAGTGTGGAGAAAGGAGGGGAGGGAAAGGGAAAGAAATGGTAAAGAAAAAAGAAAAAAGGATGAGAGAAAAGGGGAAAAAAGGAGAAGAAATGGATAGAAGGCTGGTACAAAATTGTGATCTCCCTAAATTCATATTTCCACAAATACTGGGGATCTACAATCATGCAGCTCCATCCAAAAAAGCCTAAGAGAACACATAGAGTAGAATAAATGGGCTTAAAGAATGGATAAATACATATAATAGCCAATTCATCTTTTTTCCAAAAAAGATTTCAGGTCCCACTATTCATTGAGACCATCTGGTTTCACACTTTGAAATTTATAAATTCACAAACTTTCATTCTTCAAAAGTTCATTGGTCCTATCACCACCATACATTAAAGGTTGTTGTCTATCAATACTAATAAATCTGATCCCTCTAGCATCTGAACCATGTTTCTCATGAAAATGCAGACCCACCGGTGTATCTATTCTTTCTTTGATAATATTTCGAACATGTTCCTGCCTTCTGCATTTCAGTGCTCTAGTTGTCTGACCAATGTATAAACAATTGCATGGACACCACAAGAAATACACTGCAAAGGTAGTGTCACAGTTAATAAATTCTCTCAGTTCAAACTTATCCTCTGTAACCGGATGTATAAATTTGTTTCCAGTCTGGCAGTAGCAGCAAGAAATACACCTTTGGCATTTGTACATGCCTGTCAGTTTAGGGTCCAACCATATATTCTGTATTCTATTCAGTGGTACTCTACTGTGTACTAACTTGTCCCTTAGATTGGGGTCTCTAGAGAAGGTAACCATGGGATTGTTTCCAACAACTGTAGCTAAAGATCGATCAGCTTGGAGTAAGTGCTTATTTTTATGAATAATGTTTCCCACCTGCCCGACCAGTTATTATATTCAGTAATGAATATCAGGGACTGAGGTTGTGCATTCTGGTTTAAGCCCTTCCTGTCCTGGTTTTTCAATAAATCCATCCTGTCCATAACCCTAGCCTTTCTCATGGCTTAAGATATCACAGTGGGGTCATACCACCTCTGCAAAAATCTATCCCTGAGTTCCTCTGCCTGCTGACAAAAATCAGTATCCTCTGAGCATTCCTACAAAGCCTGAGGAATTGACTGTAAGGAATAAAGTTTTTGAGTCTGACTGGGTGGGCACTGTCAGCCTTCAAAAGTGAATTTGTTGCAGTATTTGTACGATAGCATTTTGTTCTAATTTCATTTTGCTCCAATTTCATTTTTAACCTCATCAACCGGCCTATGGAGGGAGAGGTCAAGCAATTCTATACATTCTTTTCCCACATTAGCTATAAATTTAAGGTTAAGATTATTAGTGTTTATCCATTGTAGGAACATCTCAATTTCCTTCATGTCCCCCTGCCATGTACACAGTATATCATTGATAAAACATGTCCAGAATCTGATCCTGGGCAGGTAAGGATCTGTCTCCTGAAAGACAACAATCTATTCCCACCTGCCCAGTAACAGATTCACATATGACAGAGCCATCAAATCACCCATTGCAGTGCCACATAACTGCAAAAGGTTTTCCTCAGCAAACTCAAAATTATTGTGAGACAAAATAAATTATGTTGCTCTTAGAATGAAGTCAATGTGAATATCACTGCTATTAGGTTCCCTTTCCAGGAAGTATCTACAGGCATTCAAGCCATCCTGATGCTTGATTCTGGTGTATAAAGATTCTGCATCTATGCCTACCCAGCTCGTGTCCCCTTCCCACTTAAAATTACTCAACTTATTCAGTACATGAGTACTGTCTCTAGTATAGGAGTTAAGTTTATTTACACATTTTTCCAAAAAATAATCCACAAATTTGCCCAATCTTCCTATTAAGGAATTTACACCTGAAATAACGGGCCTTCCAGGGGGATCAGTCATACTCTTATGTACCTTGGGCAGTATATAATAGCTCGGTGTCACAGGGTTCTCATTCCAGATAAATCCAAATTCCTGTTCGGTGATTACCTTATAACTAATACCTTACTGCAGCAGGTGCAACATCTTGAACTTATATTTGTTAATGGGATTATAAGGCAGGGCAACATAGTTGTCAGTGTCACTTAATTTTTTAACAATCTCCACATAATGGTCTTTCTTCATGACAATTATGTTACCCCACTCGTCCGCTGGTTTGATGATGTGTACCTAGAGGGATCCTTCAGTGTACATTGTTCTTCAAAATTTAAGTTATTACTGATTGGTCTACTTGCTTTCTTAATAACACCCTGCACCTCCTTCAACACCACTCTTTCAAAGGACATAATACTCAGGTTATTCACAGTGGGAATAAATTCAAAGTCAGGTCTAAATATCACTTCCTTTCTTTATGCATGATACTTGTCAGTCTCTCGGTTATATTTTGGCTGCCATTAACATTTAATGCATCATCAAACACCATGTCTGTCAAATTATTTAAATTTGAATCCCCCTCATTCAAATAATCATTGCTTATTTTGATAGATAATTGCCCCCTCTGCTGATTAAGGTTATCAATTTCAGCTAGAACAAAGTCCAAATCTTCATGAGTTTCAGTCTGTGTCAGGGATGAACAATCTGACACCCCTGAAAGGTCCTGTGGATCTGGGTAGCCCATGATGTTATCAGCGATGTCTGTATTTGAAATGTTCCTAGAAAAGAAATATGTAAGCTTGATCTTGCAGAAAATCTTGAACAAATCCACCTGTTATTGAAAACTGTTAAGTCTGGGTGTGGAACAAATGACAAACCTCGTTTAAGCACTTTCAGTTCATTTTCTGTTAAATTTCTCCTTGATAAATTAATTATTTGGAGCTCTTGCCCCGTCTCCTGGTTCCTTTCGTCTTCCTTTTGTTTGGAATGTCTCTTGCCTCCACGTCAGCCTCTCCTGGTCCACTTCTTTCTCTCTCTCTTTCTGGTTTGAATTCTGAGAATCTTATTGTTCTTGTCCTAAAGTGCCACTCCCTTGCTGGAAATTTCTTTCCTTACTGTTGCTGGCAAACCTATCCCGTGATCTACTTCTACTATGACTTCTCTCTCTCTCTCTCCTTCTCCAACTTAGTATCCTTTCATTGTCAAAATCTTCTTGGTCACGTAATAATTTTGGTTTTTTAATTGCCAGTTTGCCTTCATATTTAACAAGGCAGCCTTTCATAGACAGATCATTGTCCTTAAAGGAAGCTGTCTCTTTACATCTGATAACCTCTTTTTTTGCTTCATCAATTTAACATTTCAGTTCTTTGTGCTTCTTAATATCTGATTTTATTAGCAACTGAATGAATGTTTAGAGCAAAGGAGTGCTTCCTCGACCCGTTGGTCTTTTAATTCAACATTTTTCAAAACAGAAGGAAGGAACAATGGTAATTCTTAGGCCTTGAGGGGCTTGATTTTCACTCAGATATTGTTCCAAGGTTATAATATTATAATTAATGTCTAGATCTTTTTTCAACAGTTTTTCAAGTTTATTGAATGCTGATCTGACATCATTCTCCTCAGTCAACGCTTCTTCATTCACTCTCAAACATTCCCTCACTTTGCTCCACTTGCTGTTAAGGGTTTTGTTTTGATCCCACTCAAATTCTGGCTCTGCAAATTCTCAAAGGGATGGTGCAAGTGGCGCCAAAGGTGACTTGCACCAAAAGCTGATGTGATAAGGACCCTGCACCCAATTCTGTATTGGGCAGGGTCCCCGAGGCTAAGTCCTGTGACTTGCACCAACCTGAGCAGTGCACCAAATGAAGGTTCCACATGCACAAGTTGCGGCAAGCCCGTGGCATTGCATAGTAGGAGGGTGCAAGTGCCCCCTCAGCCCCAATCTCCAATAAGAAATATTATCAAAGCCCCACAGGGCTATTGTCCTCTCAGCCCTTATCCCCAAGTATACTTAATGTTAATGCCCTGCAGAGCTATCATCCATCCTCAAGTCCCAATCCCCACACTGGCCCGGTGGTGCTGAGGGTTGAGGCGCTGGTCGCTACACCTCACGCCACGCCGGCAACCCATGTTCGGGAATGGGCATGGGTTGCTGGGGGTTGGCGGGGAGGAGATGGATTGAGCATCCGGAGGACTGCTGTCCATTTCCAGGGTGGGGGATTCAGGCGGCGGTGCTTGCCTGACCCCTAGCGGAGGCTGGGGATTGACAGCATGCAGCTAAGCCAAGGGGCAGGATGTAGCAGGCGCTTGACTCGCGCATGCAGGGAGCATGCGCGCGCACTCAGCTCGCTGGCGCATTGCACGCCATACCGCTGGAGGAGAAAAAAAGAAAATGGAGCCCGACAGTACGATGTCATTTCCTGGCGCCATTCCTGGAGGGTGCCTCTCTGGCATGGATCCGTTGGGGTGGGTTGAGTCACTCTCACCACCTTGCCACGAAGGGTAAGTCACGGGGTGCAGAAGGGAGGGGGTCTCATGTCCGGGGATGGTGCCGGGGGAATGACGGAGTGCGGGGGGGGGGTTGTAGCTGGAGCTCTGAGGAGAGAAAAATAACATCTAGAAAAAAAAAATCCCAATCCCCAGGTATAAGTAATGTTAATGCCCTGTGGGGCTATCACCTCCCCCCCAGTCCCAATCCCCACTAGCAATATTCAGATCAGCCCTAGTGGGCTAGCAGCTCCCAGCCCTGATCCCCATTTCCCAAAATAGTTCAGTTATCATAATAGGTCAATTACTGTCTTAATATAGCCCTGGTGGTCTAGTGGCTCCCCCACCCAGCAGTGCCTTACAACCCTGCTCCCCCAACCCATACCCAGCTGGTGACTGGCACAGCCCACCTCTCCCGCCATGGCCAGCCACTGACCGAGCTCTGTATGAATGTGTACTGTAAATAGTATGCACTCAGTGAATGACAGCTGCTGTCATTCACTGAGCGTGTGCTATTTACAGTACACATTCATACAGAGCTCAGTCAGCAGCTGGCCACAGTGGGGAGAGGTGGGCTGTGTCAGTCACCAGCTGGGTATGGGTTGGGGGAGTGGGGTCGGAGGACATTGATGGGTGGGGGAGCCACTAGACCACCAGGGCTACATTAGGAGGACAGTATTAAACCTATTATGATAGCTGGACTATTTTGGAGAATGGGGATTGGGGTGGGGGAGCCATAAGCCCACCAGGGCTGATTTGCATACTGCTATCGGGGATCAGGGCTGGGGGGGCCAATGGCTCTGTGGGGCATTACCATTAATTATACCTGGAGATCAGGACTTGGGAGAGCAATAGCCCTGTGGGGCATCAACATTAATTATACCTGGGGATAACAGCTGATGTAAATGTACTTTGATGGATGTCCTCCAGGGGTTGTTTTAGAATCCCAAATTAGGGGGATGTGGTAGCTGCCCTTTGTGAATAAGGCACAGCCGCTGTCCTAAACCCCTTTGCGCCATATCGCGGCTGAGGTTTTGGTGCAACCATGGTGCAAGTTCACTTTTGTGCAAGCACCCTGCCTCATGTTGCAGGCTGCTATTGAGAATCTAAAATGGCACAACTAATGGCACAAAGTGCTACTTGCATCATTCCTGTTGGTGAAAGTCACTTTGTGCCAGGTGCAACCTTTTGTGAATCCAGCCTCATAATTCATTTCAATGCACTGTAGGAATAATCAAGACAAAAGATTAAATTCAGTCAAAAATATTGAGGACAAACATGAAAAAATTTAATTTGAACACATTTAGGGAAAGCTTAAAAGCAATGCTTAGGGACAACTATAGGTGCATCACAGATATTGACATGGCAATTCAAGACTTCATGCAGGCTTGTATTCAAATTTGTAATATTTACACTCCACAGATTCTAGTTACCTTAAATAAAAATAATTTGCCATGGCTTTCAAACACAATTCAAAACTATATTGGGATTTAAAACAGGATCTGGAAAAAAAGCCAGGGATAAGAAGAGTCAGGATGACTGGATAAATGAAATATTTGAGGAATAAATGTAACACAAGTATTAGATGTGAAAAAGTCAAATATAACAAACTTAAAATATCCCAACGTAGTGACTCTAAAAAATAATGGAATCTTATATAACAGTTACAGAACCCGACAAATACAAGATCCCAAACTGAGTTGATAGAAAATGAAGTCCCCCATTAGTGATCACCATAAAGTAAATGACATTTTAAATATTTTGTTGAGTTGCCAGATCTGGATGCAGAGTCTTTCATTCTTGATGAACTACCTGATTATCTGGATTTCTTTGGACTTTATTCAGATCATCAATACTGTATGTACACCCTGGAAGAGAGGAGGGAGATGGGGGACATGATAGAGATCTTTAAATACCTCACAGGAGTATGTAAGGTACAGAAGGGGAGTATTTTTCAGAAAAAAAGTTGCTCAAGAACAAGGGGACATTCAGTGAAGCTGGGGGGGAGGGGATTTATCAGAGATACGAGGAAGCACTTCTTCACAGAAAGATTGGTGGATGCCTAGAATAATCTTCCAGCAGAGGTGGTGGGGGTGAAAACAGTGGTGGGGTTCAAGAATGCATGAGGTGGGATGAGATACATAAAGGAGTCTTAGTGGAAAGGAAGATGGGAGAGAAAAAGACAGAAACCAAGTAGTGTCTGTGGCAACACTATAGGTAGGGGAAAATGGTCAGAATGGTTGGGTCAATTGGTCCTTATCTGCCATCAAATTCTGTGTTTCTGTGTAATAAAAATGGATATGTGAGGAGTACAAGGGAGAAACCTCTTTTTCTTCCGTACAAGTTCTGTAAAATAGAGATACCTAAGGTTGTAAAAGCATTGAGAGCATTGAAAATACACATGGCAAAGAGTTTTGATGGTATTGAAACTAAATTTCTAAAATGGAGTGGATATTATTGCCTCAACTCTATCTCATTTTTTAAATTGGAGTTTAAACTTAGATTTTTTTTTCTGGAATACTGAAACAAGCAAAATCTTCCCCATTTTTACTGGTCATCAGTTACTGATCCCTTGCCGTATAGCCCATATTATCAAAGGTATTTGAACATCAAGTTGATTAACAGTTGTATGAGTATGTTGAAGAATATTACTTGTTAACTGACAATCAGCATGGTTTCTACTCTGAGAGATCCATGGCAGTGCCTTCGTAGACTTTAATAATATAGTATCAAAATCTTTATATAGAGTTCTGCATTCTGGGGCAGTGTTTGTGGACCTCAATCAGCCTTTGATTTGGTAAACGGTACCATTCTTTTGAAAAGATTGTTGGAGATGGCTGTTCACCTAAAACCATTAGCTTTGTTTTGTTCATATTTAGCAAATCAAAAACAAAGTATATCCCAAGGGAATGTTATATCAGCTCCACATAACATAAATAGAGGTTTTCAGCAAGGTTTTATATTGGGACCCCTATTACAGTATTAGCCCATATGGAACATATCTATATTTTTAACCTCTGAAATATATCCTTTTATCCCCAAAATATGTTTCAAACATATGTCAGATACATTCAAACCTTTCTAAAATATTTCAAGATATATTCTAGATATTCTCAGAATGATCCAGGATGTATCATATTTGGGAACATATATTTGAAATATATTTTTTGCTATTCTGTTTCAAAATTCAAGTTTTTGTTCTTTCAATGTTATATACTTGAATAAAATCAAAAACACTTATTTGTGCATACACGTTATTGCAGTTTCTACATAGTTTGCATTTTAGGTAAACATATATTTTGAATCTATTCAACATATATATTCTGACTTAGTTATACTTTTTCATTTTTGGTTTCCCTTGTAAGGTGCTAAATATATAAAAACACAAAAATATATTCATAACATAGTTTTAAATTATACTCATATGGAAAAGAACTATACTGTGTTTTGTTACTATGTAGACTATATCTAGATATGCCTAAATATACTGCATATTTCAGATACCTGTACATTTTTCCAGTTATATTTTAGGTTTTTGCAGAATTCAATGAGATATGCCTTATTATGCTTGGCATCAATATACTAAATATATATGTTTTGTTATAATATCAAAGGAAATATTTTGTTTTACCTTTTAACAATGGTATGGATGCTGTAATGAAAATGTTTTATAGTTTTATGCAAGAGTAATTTTACTCTGTAATTTCTACAATAAGTATATGTTTGCAAACATATATTTTCATTATATTAGAGATGCATTTTCTGAGATATATTTCATATATGTTAAAGTGATTTTGGCCTGATATACAGTACATCCAGAAAGTATATGTAATATATGTATCATTTATCCTACAGTACATATTAAACATATGTTTTACATAGCAAATAAATATGTTTTATAGTTTATAAATATGACTGGAACATATATTACATATGCAGTACCTTTATAATATATATAGACTACTTTCTGTAAATATATATTGAATGCACTATTTCTACAAATCTTCTTATACAGTAGTAAAATAGGTATACAAGCAAAGAAGGCAGCTCCAAAATGCAGTAGTGCTCACAGCATAAATGTAAACAGCACTCATGGCAAAAGTTAGGCATACACACTCACATACACTGGATCAGGAATTCCAGAAGTCAATTCTTAGATATTCCACCACAAAGTATATTTGTACAAAAAAATAAAATGTTGCAAAACCAAAGCAATTGCAACAGTGAAAAACAAACCTCTGCACAGGATTGACAGTTCATTCTGTTACTCATGTTTATGCAAGAACAGTGCAAAATGTTGGTCCTGTGGGGAGGTCTGTATTTTACTATTGCTACTTTTGGCTTTAGGTTTACAATTTTTTTCTTTACTGTACAAATATACTTTATGATGGAAAATCCAAGAAATGCCTTCTGGAGCTCCTGGTCCAGTCTGCGTGTGTGCCTAAACTTTGCTGTGAGTAAAATATGTACCTTGTTTGCTTTCAAGATACAGTATATGTAGAATATATGCAGAATATATATATAATATATATATACACACACACATACTGTGTGTGTGTGTGTGTGTATATATATATATATATAAAATATTTTTGCAAATGCCTGCTATGGTACTGTGTATGAATTTGCATAACTAATTTGCATATTTCAAAAGTTCAGTTTATCAACTAAAATCATGGTAATTTCTATTTTTAAAATAGTTATGACTTGAAAGCATTAGCATACATACCAGAAGGAAAGGTAAAGAGTAAAAAACAAATACATGTAGGAACTCACCCTGACATAAAAGAGAACCAAACAGGGGTGGTATAAGTACCAATCTAAGCCTTTATAAACTATGAGATCAAGAGCTAAGTCCTATGTGTAAATATAAATGTATAATCTATAAGTCTGTGGTAATGGTACATCATTAAATAAAAATGTCATTATATGATATCTGAATGGTTACTAATAAGAGAAATTCCAAATGTACAATAAAAAGATAGGTTACATCAAGATTAATCTATTGTCTTTTTGTCTGGGTATTTTAAGATATTTTTACAATGCATATATTTAAAGGATATTTTGGATATATGTTGACTACATAAAAAAAGTATATCTATTAAATACTCAGGGTGGCATTCTCAAAGCAGATGCACTTAGCACATATGAGATGTGCACAATTGCGATATTCAAAGAGCCAAGGTGAGCCAGCACATCTCAGATGCACCAGAGGGAATAATAATGATATTCAGCCTAGCTGGAGGGGGCATTCCCATGAATATACAGGTCAGTTGTATTTTTAAAGCAAAAAGTTATGCCATCTACAGCGCATCTCCCCAGATGGGATCACTTGAGTTAGGTACAACTAGAGTAGACCTAAGTCAAATCCCCCCTGCAGGTAGCTACCAGGACTGCAGCTGTGTGAGCACCAGTGTGGAACTGAATGCACTTGTGATCAGTATTGACAGTACATGAAGCAGTGTGTGCTATTGCGCAATGCATAATGCGAGCACAGTCTAATGTGTAGGGAACAGACACCATTCCACACAGATGCGCTGCACTGCTGGTTGTGTTTCACATTTAGGAATACAAAGGCAGCACTGAAAATATGGAGGGGGCACCATTCCTGAATGTGGTGAAAATGAGGTGTGAGAGGAGAGTAGGGACATCCCCAATGGCCATCCAGTCGGTGGGTGTGCAGGTCACCGTGCCCACACAGCACACTATGAAGCCCAACCTGCAGCAGAAGGCAATGCTGTGGGGGGGGCGATTGACCTGGACAGTGCAAGGGCCAACACCCATGTGGACTGTGGCACTGGGTGGCCTGCCAGACCTGGGCATACCAACACAATGCCAATGGTGTGCCAGAGCACAGGCTGGGCAGGACAGGTGCTTGGCATAGCATACACAGGTGGTGGTGCAGCAGGAAACACACACCCCCAGGCACAGAAACTGGAGGGGCATGATGGTGAACCATGGCTGGACAGGACAATGGCAGGTGAGCCCACTAGAATGGTTGGCGTAGTGCACGAAAATGGCCAAAGAGATTATACAGGAATCATTTTCCATATCATAGTTTAAATATTGTATATAGGCACAGATATACTGTACCAGAGGGAAATGGGGAGGGCAAATCATAATTTAAAATAGCTGAATACATTTGCAAAACAAGGAACCTTGGAAGTTTTGAAATCAGATGATATTTAATCTAAGACTAGAGAATCACTAACTGAGAAGATATTATTTTGTTCTCCCTTTTTGAATGCCAAAATGCCTAAATAATATTATTTTGTGCTCCCTTTTTGAATGTCATCTGGTAATGTAGGTTAACAAATCAGATTTACTTGGGATGAGAAGTTAGTCCATTTAAGTGAGGACAGATATAAACTGTGATGATTACAGAGATAGATGATGGATATGATCAACAAAATTCCCAAATTAGCAGCAACATTTAGGAACACCCAGGTAAAGAGATTGCAAACATTTAATCTACTGGCGAAGTTGGCACAAATCCTTGGAAATTTGCAAATTCCGTGCAGACACACCGACTTCACTGGAAGATTATTTTTTTTATCAAAAACTTTAGCACAACCTCCACCTACCCACTATGCTGTAAAAAACACCACTTCTCCATCCAGAAAATAATTAAAACCATACCCCCCCTTCAACCCTGCTGGCACCCTCCTCCCTCTACCACCCTGCCTTGGTGAAATGCTACTATGTGACAGTGCTTAGGAAAGTAATCTTTTCCCTCATCCACATGCCAAACACACTCCACTGCCTTCCCCCACCTCAGTCCCACTGTCTTCATTAATCAGCACAGACCCAGTCCTGCAACCCCCACCCAACCCCCCTCTGATCCTCACCATCATCCACAAAATCAACCAGGGATACAGAAAACATTCCCCCAATGCAGAGCATCTACTCTGTTCAGCATCCATCTCATAGTGTTGGGAATGAATGAGTAGTGGTGTTTTCTCCTAGTAAAACCTCACAAGCTGAAAATTCAACCAATCAGGTTTGACTAGGAGCAAAGACGTTACCATTAATTCATTTGTGGACATTGAATAGGGCAGATGCTCTGCACCTGGGGACCATTTTCTTTATCCAGGTTGATTTGTGGGTGCTGCTGTGGGGGAAGGAGGATGATGGGGACCAAAGTGAGGCTGGGTGGTGATCAGGGGACTGTGTCTGTGCTGATCAAAAGACAGTAGGACTTGGGTGGGGGGAGATGAGGGGAGTGTGTTTGGTGTGTGGATGAGAAGAAGAGATTACTTTTACCAAGTATGGTCTGTAGAGATCAGCATTGTGTTGGGGCAGGGGGGAAGATGGTGCTAGTGGTGGTGGTGGTAGGGGGTATCATGGTTTTTATCCTTTTTGGGTTGTTGGTGGTTTTTATCATTTCTGGGTTAGGGAAGGGGTGTAGTATACAATTCATGTTACCATTTGTCATGCAAATATGGTCAATTCACCTGGCAAACAGCAATGCAAATTGCAATCCTTAGCTTCATGAATTTGCCAAAATTTGTGAATTTTTTCATGGAGTGAATTTCAGCAACTTCACACACCTCTTCACCCTGGCTTTGTAATCACTATGAGTAAATATGCAAGATGCACTAAGGAGTTTACATATTTCTCTGGAATCACAATGGCCAAAAAAAATGGTCATCGACTGTAAATGACCCATAATGTACTTAGTACCAGGTCAGAATAGCATTTCAAGGCTAGCACTATAAAAACTGTGCTTCCAAAACAGCATATGCCTTGACAGCGATGAGAGTAGAATAGCACATGTTAATTACTGCTACCCCTATAGCTGTCAAGGCAGAGTAGAGGAAGGAGTAAAGTACATAAAAGCAAGGTGCCTGGTCAAGCTGTTCCTGTGGTGCAGAGGCTAAGGCACCAGCCCAAACAGCTGTGGAGACCTGGTTCTGTTCCTGGTCTCCCCATGTGATGATTACTACTTTTCTTGCAATCATATTTTCCACCCCCCCAATTTATGTCATAATTCCCTGACTGTTTTGTGTTGCTTGTTGCCCCCAAAAGTTCTCCCCATCACAGAGTTCCACTCCCCATGGAGTTTATTTTAATATCAAGGGATGTGGGGGCAAAGCCCCCCAGGTCAGGGGTTGTGGGGGTGGACCCCTCCCACAAAAAAAACAGAAGTTTACATTGATTACTTCACCATTGTAGCGGTACTCCATGTGTTTTTGGACCACTACCATTATGTTCCATGTGCCATTTTCCCTGGGCACTGTGTTTGATGGCTCCACTTTTACTGCGTGGTTCTTGACCGTATTGTTCTTGCAGACAGCACTTTGACCTAGTGCCCTGTGTAACAACAATTTTGGCCCAAGTAAATCTTAAATAACTGAATATCAAAGAAAGGTCTTAAAGCTTAGCAAAAAAAAATATATGACTTCTTTAGATTCATCATCAGTGTATTTTTTACGTTCACTTGCGCGCATGCGCAAGGAACATTTTGGGAGAGTAGCACACTTTGGAGGTGTGCCTCTCCCTTTCAATCCACTGCTCCGTTGAGCAGGTGGCGAGTCCTGCACCAATGGGTGCTGAACATATGTGATGAGCGGTGTCTTCACTAAAGAAAACCACCGCCTGTCATACAGAGCACTGCGCGCCATGCCACCCCATGTCACGCCGCCCTGCATCCGCCGCCTCCCCAAATCTTTGCTGCCATGCTGGGAGCCCACCCCAGCATGGCAAATGTCCCAGGTTGTCTGCCGATGGGGGTGCCCAATCCCCTGTTGGCTCCTTGGCCCCCCCAGCCATCCTTCTGCCACACTGGGAGCCCACCCCAGCATGGTAAACGTCCCATGTAGTCTTGTTTTTTTTTTTCACCTGTAAAACAAAAACGGTCCCACGGCACTTCTCCCAGTCCCCCCTCCCACAACCCGCACCCACCCACTGGCACCCAGCCTCCCCACACCCCACCCCATACTTACCTCCGGAGCTCGGTGGTATGGTGATCTTTGGTGGACCAGGAACACGTCTGCACTCTTCAAAGCTGACCACGAACTGAGGAAATGCCGGTAAGATGTATAATGGGCTAGATAGGGGTTTTCAACTTTATTGCATATCTCAGGAATTTTTTGGAATTTTTGCACCAAATTTTCAACATGGGGTTTTTGGGACCCCTTCTCATGAATGATGTCACTGCCATGGCATTATTCTGGCCTGAAGGGTGATTTCACAGTCACTGCACGAAATCACTCTTCAGGCCCAAATAGCACCATGACAGTGGCATCATACATGAGAAGGGGTCCCAAAAACCCCATGTTGAAAATTTGGGGCAAAAATTCCAAAAAGTGACTGTTTTATGAGCGTGCGTTGCGCAGTTCCTACGCAGGCTCATAAGTTCGTGAATTTTCAATATTTTCACTCCAGATTTTCAACATTGCCATTTTACCACACCTCCTTATGAGCAGTGCAGCTGTCATTTTTCACATCTCACCCAAAACGTGTTTCCGCCCATGTAGCGCACAATGGTGCAGTTGGTGTGTGAAATCAATGTATGGGACACATTAAGAAAATCACAGTGACACTGATCATGAGCAGAGATCTTAAAATGGCTGTGTTGAAAATTTGGTGAAAAAATTCACAAAATGACTTGTTTCACGAGTCCTCGTTGTAAGTTCTCATGCGTTCGTAGAACAGGGCATAATATTTTCCTCCACATTTTCAACATTACCATTTTACCACACCTCCTTATGAGCAGTGCAGCTGCCATTTTCACATCTTGCTCAAAATGTGTTTCCGCCCATATAGCGCGATAAGGCACAGTCGGTGTGTGAACTCAGTGTATGGGACACATTAAGAAAATCACAGTGTCACTGTTCATGAGCAGAGATCTTAAAATGGCTATGTTGAAATTTGGTGAAAAAATTCCTAAAATAAATGTTTTCTGACGTCGTTATGCAGTTCCTACGCACACTTGTAAGTTTCTGCGAATTTTCAATATTTTCACTCCAGATTTTCAACATTGCCATTTTACCACACCTCCTTATGAGCAGTACAGCTGTCATTTTTCACATCCTGCCCAAAATGTGTTTCCACCCATGTAGTGCACAATGGCGCAGTCGGTGTGCGAAATCAATGTATGGGACACAGTAAGAAAATCACAGTGACACTGTTCATTAGCAGAGGTTTTAAAATGGCAATGTTGAAAATTTGGTGAAAAGATTCCTAAAAATGACTGTTTTACATTTGCGAATTTTCAATATTTCTACTCCAGATTTTCAACATTGGCATTTTACCACACCTCCTCATGAGCAGTACAGCTGTCATTTTTTACATCCTGCCCAAAACGTGTTTCCACCCATGTAGTGCACAATGGTGCAGTCGGTGTGTGAAATCAATGTATGGGACACATTAAGAAAATCACAGTGACACTGATCATGAGCAGAGGTCTTAAAATGGCTGTGTTGAAAATTTGGTGAAAAATTCTAACAATGACTGTTTTACGGCGTTGCACAGTTCCCACGCACGCCGTAGGGTTTGCTTAATTTTCAATATTTCCACTCCAGATTTTCAACATTGCCATTTTACCACACTTCCTTATGAGCAGTACAGCTGTCATTTTTCACATCCTGCCCAAAATGTGTTTCCGCCTATGTAGCGCACAATGGGAGTAACAAAAAGGTCATGTTGAAAATTTATTGTGCAAATACCAGCAATCGCACAGGGCATTAGGGTAAAGCACCATACATGCCAAACACCACTGCAAATACCTGCAAGTGAATGTTCACCATTGACAAATGCTTGTTATGTTCTCAGATACTTTGAAAACAGCTTTTACAGCTAATTATGTAATTAGTGACTCAAGTCATTAAAGATCACCATCACTCACAATTTTTAAGTTTCTTCCCCTGAAGTTACCAGTTGAATGTACATACCAGATTCCTGCTGTGGATGTATTAGGATGGTGATGCTACATGTTTCTGGTGGGAACCAGAATGGCACTATACCACAATATTTAAATTTTTTTCATAGCAAACATGGCACAGGAACTGGAACTTTTTAGAAACTTCAAAATACCATGTCTTTGTTCAGGAATTAAAAACAATGAAATCTGGGTATATTGAAGTTATGCCAGAAAAACATTATTGTTGAGAAAAAAACTATATAGTAATATATATTATACAATGGCAAGAAATAATCTAGAAACCTGACTAATGAAACCCAGACAGTGATGTTATTTCACAATAGCATCACTGTAGCTAGGGCAGGCAGCAAAACAACCAAATAACCAGGATGAAAATCACTGCCCACTTCGTGCCACACATGCAAATGTAATACTGTATTAACCCTCACCCCCCCACCACCAGGATCTCACCACCTCAAAACACAAATTCATCAGACAACAGAGGCATTCACAGCTAACACAAGCATGGACCATACAAAAGAAATCAAATTTCCATGCCCGTTTCTTTTTCCCCAAGCGAGCGAGCAGCTTCACTGACCTGCTCAGACCGTAACTGCCAGTTGCGTGCTTAACTGGAGCCACTCCTTTCAAACACTCACACCCTGTCCTGAAGTTAAAAATCAGTGCTGTAGCAACAGAAAACACTAAGAAAAGCACTACATTCACATTGTGTCCTACACAAAAAAATAGACACTCGCCGACACAGCCTTCATACTTTTTACTGGTGTTCGGTCTCCTGCTGAGTAAGTGGGCATTTGCTCCTCAGCCCTCCCCTCTAGCTCATTCATTCATTTAAATGCAACTAAAAGCATGCAACAAAATGGACTGAAGTAAAAAAAATGGCTGAAGAAAACCACATGGACATGAAGAATCCTGTATGTCTGCATGTCTGTGAGATGGGGGGGGGCACAAGCTTACACAAAAAGACTGTGGAGAGGAGGGAAGTATGAAGCAGCAGCACCACCTACTGGATTACTTTTTCTCCATACCTCTAATACGTGCCTTCCACACAAAAAAAAACTTATAAAAATCTCTTTTAAAAAAATCTATTTTTCAAAATGCTTTATTATTATTTTAAAATAAACCATTGTATAATAGCAATAAGGCACTCCAGGGAGTGTGTCATTTAAGCAATAAGGCATGACAGGGTGTGGGTTATTGGGGTATTTATCCACGCCTTGTGTGGTGTGTCACAAGGCGTAGCCGAGTGACTTAACCACACAAGAAGTGGGTAAATCCCCCAATAACCCACACCCTGGAGTGCCTTATTGTGATTATACAATGGACCCATGTGTAAAATAAATTTTAAATGTGTTTAAGTATGTTTTTTACAAATGCCATTTCTCAGCCGTGGGTTATTACAGGATGTGCCACAGTCATGTGATGCGTTTTGGCCAATGAGGTTACAGGATTTTCATACCCCATTGTATAATGTGTAATAATGTCATTCCTGGGGGTGGACGTACTCAGCTTCGCCTCATGCTTCAGCCCATCCCAGGAATTATGTTATTACACAACAACACACTCCCTGTCATGCCTTATTACTTAAATAACTAACAAATACTGCTGCTTTAAAAGAGTATTATAAAAAGAAATAAAATATACTTTAAGTATTGCTACTCCAGTATAGCCAGACACAAGTTGTCAGAAGACTAAACAGCCATCTGGTTTAGTCAGTCACATATCCAGGAAGACTTAAGCACTGTACTCAAGATATTCAAAACATCAGCATGTATAACATGGCTGCATATGCAAATTTTAAAACACCACTGGTCCCATTCTCCCTATCTATCAGTGGTGGAGCAAAACAGGTGTATTATGGTTGTCACATTGAGCTGGTACTAAACAGTGGGTACCCTTACTGTATGTTGTGCTGAGGCTGCCTATCCCAACACTGACCTGCCTGGGCAGTATTGCTCGACAGGTTCAGTGTTCAGATAGTGAGCAGCCCGGCATGATGGCAACCTGACAGACGTTGCAGGGGTAAGATAGCGGATGCGACGGCTTCCTGCCTTATCCCTGTGGATGGACATGAAGTTGTGGAGGAATCAGGTGTCTGGCTGAGCTGCCCCAGTGGTGTTGTGGGCTAAACCAGTGGCAGCTCAGCCAGCTGTAAGACATGGGTTCTATCCCGCTGCTGCCTGCTGAAATTTGTTTATGCCCATTCATACCCCCATAACAACTTTATCTTAACGCCAAGTTCTGCTCACCCTCAGAGTTAGATATATTAATTATGGGTGGTGTGGGGGGCATAGCCCCCCAAATGGGGTGCTTGGTGTGAAAATCCCCTCCACTCGCACTGTTATTTTACAATTAGATGCCCAAAATTGTATATTTGGGCATCTGATTGACTCTGGGATGTTCAGTTCGGGCCAGTGGGGTCAGTATCCCAAGATTCAGGAAACTGAGTTTAGGGATACCATAGTATATCCTAACAGTGCCATACATGAAGGTGGATATATCTTGCTGGTGGAGTTTGCCCTAATGAGAGAGGTACAACTCAGATTTCTAACCCAGCTGTTAGAGGGTATAATAAAATAACAGACAGAGTTTTGCCTGCAACCAGGTCACAGCATAGCTAGTACCCAGTCATGATGGACTATACAAGGACATCCTGCCCCCACTTGCTGTCCGAACATCTTTGACACAAGTTCAATGGCGAGGCCCTTGGTGGTCCACTTTAACCTATACTTGGTCAATTGTGTCCCCTGTTCCTGTCCTCTTTTACTGTCTAGGCACTTGTGGGCCAATTCTCCCTCCCCCATGGATCAATAGCCAGTCCCCTAATGGTCCTGTGCAGTCCCCCTCACCCACACCACCAAACATAATTGGTCCAGTCAGTCTATCGGTTCCCTTCTCTAGCCCTACTGTGCCCTGGTACTTATATGTCCATCATCATTTTTCAAAAAATGTGCCAATCACTGGTCTGCTTTATTGGTCACAGTAGTATGCCCCCATTACCAATTGGTTTTATTAAGTGGTAACCTGGTGAGGTGTAAGAGACTGCAACTAATCTTGAGAGGGCAGCCATAACATTGTGCAAGACCCTAAAGCAAGTTGCATGGTGGCCTCCACTCTTTTCCTGATGATTTCCAAAGACATTTTGTTTGAGGAGAGGTTGTAACGCCCACTGAGCATAGCGTGATGGAGTTGCAATGTTGATGCGGCTGCTAAGAAGCCCAATACCCACAAAGTGCCGCCTTTTGCCACTCTGACCAGGGCCTGTTCTGGGCAGAGCAAATGGTTGTTCAGAAGCTCCAAAGACACCATTATATTGTAAAACTGATGACAGAAATACAGTCTCCTGACTGAATGGTAACCATGTGAATACCACATGGGATCCACATAGACAAAGCATGCACCCAGTCATTGTGGAAAACAGAGCATGTATACAGGAAGGTATCAATGAGTTTACAATTTATTTTTTAATCTTAATTAGAAACAAAACACATCTAAAAGCCTTAGCGGATGTCATAATCCAGTGATTGTTAAATCTGAAGGTATCCCTAGAAATTCTGGGTATGAAATTTTCTGCCAAAATCTGGCTTATAATTTGCATGAGTACCAAACTGAATGTACAGATGTTTTGAATCATGAGCTCCTGAATGTCCACTGTTGTTAATCAAAATTAAACAGCCTATGATTTTATGGTAACGCTTTATTTTAAGTGTCCTTAAGTACATTGTAATTACTGTATAACTACAATGTGACTGCTATGTAAGTACTGTGTAGTTACATGTATTTACAATGCAGTTGGTAATCAGTTTCACATTTGCATATTATGTAGTTAGACTCACATTTCTGTGAAGTAACTACACTGTTATTGCACTGTAAATTCTATGTAGTTAATTACTTTTACATTTGACTGGTGTGTAGTTACACAGTTTGCATGAACTGATAGTTACACATACAACCATAGCCATTTCTCTTTTAGCATGGATTGATTTATGCCTGAAGTGTAACTATACATGTAACAGTTGTTACAAAGTGCAACAGAAACTTTGATTTATGCTGGAAGTGTAACTACACGTGTAACAGCTGTTGCAAAGTGCAACATACTGTACATTGTTACATTTGCCAGAAAGAATTGATTTGAGGCAGAAGGGAGGCAACAGTAATTACCACTTCATGCGAATTGTGTAACTACAGGACAGTACTACCTATTTTCCCTGTATCAGTCTTCACCATTCATCACTCTCTGGGTGACAGCTGGAAACGCAGCACCCCATGGGAGCTTTTTATTTGTAGAGGGAGGAGCTGGTGCTGGAGGCGGCACCACCCTTGGGGCCTATGAATTACATGGTGCTCACGCGTTGGCCAGCAACGGACACCAGCTCCTCCTCCTCTGCTCCAGTTCTGCTTCTTCCACTATCGAAAGAACAGTACCTCGCTCCTGCTGAAAAAATGTTGTCTGTGACATTATAGCCTAGTCAGTTGTTTCAATACCATTGTTGATACTGTTTTCACTCCGTTCCAGTTCCACCGTCCACTAGTAACTCGGCGCAGTTTTCTGCAGGAATCCTGTAAGACCTTTCCTTTTTCTTTCTTGATGCAGTGCCGAGTCTGTTCTTCTTATTAGTTTAGTCACCATGAGTCATGTCAGGGTTTGTCTGGGGACAAAAAACTATCTTCCAAGGCGGGCTGACCTACCTATGCATCGATGTCCCTGCGCTGGCAGATGTCCATCACAGACCGACATGACTGATGCCTTACCTGCCTATGTCCATCTCACGATATGGATAGTTGCAATGCTTGCTTCTCCATGCACCACGGAGTACTGGAGCACTGCATGTGAAAATTTGGCCACAATCCGATGTCTTTCAGAGGGTGGTCTTGTATGAGGGACTCCAATCACAGGTCTCTCCACCCTTCATCCAGGTCCCCTCCCAGTTCTACACAAACTGGTGAGGAGGGGGCCTCCTCCCCTTCTAGCCTTGCCAAGGAGGAGGAGGTCATTTTGAGGTGCCAGAGTAACAGTCCAGCCCTCTTGGGGCCAGGCTGGGAGCACTGCACAGGCAGTTACCTCCTCCTCAGAGGTGCAGGCTCTCCTGGTGTTACAGTCCTTGCTTGCTGGGCCCAGCATTGGTGGCTCCTTAGTGCCACTCACCAGTGCCATTCCAGATCCCGGGGCCGTTCGCTGCTCTGGTGATTGGCACTGCACTGTGAGAGGTACTGGGCCTTCCTGTGGTGCTGTGAGTGGTGATATGAATGGGAAAACCTCTAGGGCTGCTTGTCTGGAGGTCTTCTGGATCTCCTCCTCTCCAGAGCCAGATGGTCAGGAGAGCAACTACAGCATTTTAAGTACCTTGGTGTAACCTTGGACAGTCACCTCACCTATGTACCTCACATAGAGAATGTCACTAGAAATCGTTAACACCAGGATTGGGCTCCTCTACAGATACAGACAGTGTCTGACTCCAGAATCTCTGAAGCTTGTAATCCACAGCTCGGTTCTATCGGTCATTGACTATGGCTTAATATTATATAAAGCTGCCACAACCACATCACTCAAATGGCTAACTGTTGCTGTGAACAAAGCAAGTAGACTAATCAAAGGTGCTGCCCGTCTCACCCACACCTGTGATCTATATGCCAAAACTGGGTGGCTTCAACTAACTGGTAGAATCAAGTACTAAATGTGCCTCCCGACCAAAAAAACACTTCTTGGGCTCTTGCCTCTAGGCGTTGGGTACCTGTTGAATAAATCCCTTAAGACCCAGCACACCCATACCTCAGAATATGAACACCTCCTCATCCCATTGTGTTGGACTGCACAGCACTAAAAATCCTTCTTGTACAGAGTCCCACTTTGGTTCAATGGCCTGTGTAGTGAATTGACCAAACTAACCAAGGTTTCACAGTTTAAACATTTGCTCTGGCAGCATCTTATAACTGAAAGCACATGTGATTGTACCATCCAGTCCTAGTCCTTTCTGTCTACTTCCACCGTGTATTGTGGCACCCTGTCCACACCCATTGGCGCTTACATTTTGGCACTTACATGGCACTGGTTGCCTACATCACCCTTTCACCATGCCCTCCCTCTATGCCCTACCCCCTTCCTACCCCCTCCTACAATGCTGACAAAGCCACTGGCTGCTACTTTCCACTTTGATCAATATCACAATGCCACCACTTTCATCTACCCCTCCAACTTAACTCCCTACTGCCTCCTTTGCTTAATCTGTCACTGTATGCTTTGGATGTATTCACTTGACTTTTTGTTGCAGCATAACTGTCAGCTCACCTTGCTGGCTGCTTCCTTACTGTTTATTCACTATTTATTATTGCTGTAGCAATCATCTAGTTTTAAAGCTGTAGCATAGATACTGTACTGTATTTTTTAACATCATCTTGTTGTACTCCCTGTCTAACTGTAACCCCTTCCCCACTGATGTGGAACCTTTGTAAATGAACTGCCTTGCACTCAAAGGTACTTGTAATCTGAGATTGAATAAATAAATAAAATAAGACTGATCCGGACTGGCTGCCCAACTCCTCGGAATCAGAGGGTTCTCCAGTGCCCAGTACCACTGCACCCTCCCAGGCATCCCTTTCCTTGGCCCTGATGATTATGGTAGGTGCCCGCTCCCACACAGGTGGTGAGGTCAGAAGTGGGCCTGCCAATAGTGGCCCTCAGTCTGAGGGGATGGTGGTTTTGGTCTCAGGGGCCAGGACAGCTGCCGGTATCAGTGCCAGTGCCATTCACCCCCCCTTGGGGGACAGAACAAGGACTCCCTCTTCTGCAGACTCCCTTAGGAGGCCTGAGGGATTGGAGGAGTCCCTATCTTCAGGAGTGAGGAAGAAGTTGACCTTGGAGTCTACAGGGTTAAGGGGCAGGGTGTGTGGCAGCGACCTTCCACAGGGATGCTTTGGGGTTTGGGGAGGAGTTGCAATGCCGAGCCCTTGTACTCTCCCTTGTCCCCTTCTAGGGAGGTCTTATTGGGTGGGGTTGGTATCCACCCTTCTGGTTCTATGCAGCCCCGGTCTTCTCAAAAGGGAATTTTCCCTTCAGGGCTCAGCCCTGACTGCTTTGAACTGGTTGAGTGGCCAGTAATTACATGGACCAGCGGATTCCCAGGAGGTGCAAGATCGCCAGCGAGGGTCCCTATCCCTAGCAGAGGTCACTCACATAAGGTGAAGTGTGTCTCCCCATTGCCTCTGTAGCCCCTCCTCATTTTCTGGGCCATGTGGGTTCTTTGGGGCCCTTGATCTGGGAGCAGCTCAGAGCCACTGCTGCCACCTTTCCCAGGTATGTCATGGCTATAGATGAGCAGGTCTTTTGCCTGTCTCCCCCAGCAGCCAGACTCAGACTCTTCAGATTCATTGGCCTCTTCATCTTCCTCCTTCAAGGAAGAGGATACCTCTGTCCATCTGCCCTCAGACGCTGATCAGACTGAGTATCAGTGCTTCCTAGCAAGACTGGTTGGTGATCTGCACCTGTCCCACATCACAAGATGCAATATTGAGCAGAAGATACATGTCTTCCTTAGAGAATTCAGTGCAGTCCACCTGGTGGTCCCTCCCTGACTGATTCCCTTACAGGAGGCATCATCCCACACCTGGCAGTGCCCATCTGCCCAAGTACCAGCCCCTATGGACTGCCAGCGCAGGTACTGTGCATTCCAGAGGTCTCCAGGGACCTTGCCTCATCCCTCTTCAACAGTGAGGGTACTGGATACCCCTTCTGGGCATAGAAACCCAGTGCATGATTGACCCCCAGATGAGGACTCAGTGGAGTTTGAATGCTGGGGACAGAGAGTGTTTTCTTTGATGCATATCATGCTCATCATTGTTATTCATCAGTCATACCATGCTGCCTACAACAGGCATCTGTGGTCAATGCTAGGCCAGGTGCTGACATTACTGCCTGATACAGCGGCAACCAGACAGGCCATTGCCCTCTCTGTGCAGGGCCTGAAGCTCACAAGGCATCAGGCAATGGCAATTTATGACATCAACGAGGTAGCTTCAAGGCTAGCAATAACAGCAATCTACATTAGGTGGATGGAGTGGCTTTCTCTATCAAGGTTGTCACTCTTGGCCCAGCTTAGGGTGCTTGCCTCTGCTTTCTGGGGGACCCACCTTTTCTCCTACAGGGTGAGGTGGGAACTACAGGGGCAACTTCTGTCTCCAAGGCAATGGGAGACCCAGCCTCGCCCTGACCAGTCGCAGGCCTAACTGGCCTGTTATGGGTCTCCTCCTTTCGTGGTCCTCCCCCAAGAGAGGCTGAGAGACTCACATCCCTCGGGGAAGTGCTGGGCCCCCTTCAGGGGGGCTCGGTACTCACCCAGACAGTAACGAATGGTGAGATTGACACAGGAAAGATATGAAAATCATGTACCTATCATAATCCTAGAGCTTCCTGTGTATCTTCACCATTCATCACTAGCCCACACCCACTTTCCCTCTGGGCCTCAGTCCCTGGGCAATGCCACTGCCCTCCTTGAGGCCAATGTGGGTGGGGTCCTACTGGTACCTATGTGTCCTCTGTTACCTTCCTAAGTGACAGAGGGCTCACCCTGGGAGAGAAGGAAAGTAGGGCTTCTTCTTCTGGCCTTAGGGACACCATGTTGGTCCTTCCCTTCTCAGCTGGGGGGGGGTTCTTCTAGGACTTGGTCCAGTCCTGTGGGCTGTGACTGAATCTAGTGGTGGGGGTTATCCCCTATGTGGAGAGGGGAGGAGAAGACCCACGGGAACTCTCCTTCTCCCTCCTTATATCCGTTTTCCTCTTCCCTCCTTTTCTGGGGGGGAGTAGAACTTGTCCTGTACAGGATTACCCCCTGAATCCTGTGAATTCTCCCTCTTGGGACAACAGTAACTGGAGGGGTCCTGTCCTGGGGTGGCTGCCAGCATCCTGTACTACAGTGGGCAGGGGGAGACCTTCTCTACACCTGCTGTTTTGGAGGAATTGATGTCTGAAAATGTCTGTCTAATATGCTGCTCTCACCTTTTCATGCCAGGAGGTACTCAGTTCTGAGTCTCCATCTGAATTGCTGTTCATCTCCTCCATCTGGAGTAGTGCTGTGTGGAATGTGGAATTCCACCAGCAGAATTAATATGGAATGACTATTCCACGGGTGGAATTTATGCCAGAATTTCACTTGTTCACCTGCAGAATTCTGCCTACTGTGATCTGCGGAATAATATTCTGTGGAACAATATATTTTCCATGGAAAATTATTCTGCAACAATTTCCACGGAAAATATTGAGGTCCATGGAATAATATTCCACAGAACAGTGATTTTTTTTTTTTTGCAGAAAATCATTCCGCAACTATTTTATGCTACGGAATTTTGCCATTTCATTTCTGGTGGAATTCGACAGAATTTCAGTGGGACTTTGAATATTCCACAGAATTTTGTTCTGCCGGAATTTGAAAATTCTGCACAGCACAAATCTGGAGGTTCTGGGCACTTGGCCTAGCTTTGGTTCAGCCAAATTATGTAGTCCCTGTGGGACAGCAACAGACTCAGTGACCTCCCAGATGTCAAACAACATTTTTTCCCAGAATTCTTTCTGGGTATAGGATGTGGTGGGGTCTCTGTCTTCCTCCCCCCATCTTTCTTCCACTTTACTTTAACATTCTCTCTTCTCTCTCTGTCTGGTTGGCCACCCTGGGGCTGGTGCCAAAGCTCGCACCCTCAGGTTCTCCTCCTCCTCTGTCCTCAGGCTGGCTTAATCCTTTTTCAGTTTTACATCCCTTTCTTTAGCTGTGCATTGGGCTCCCTTGCCTTACCCTTGTTTTTTCTCTATTCATCTGTTTTTCTCTCTTTCTGGTGAGCAGAACTGGGGCAGAGGAGGAGCCAGTGACCATTGCTGGCTGACCTGCAAGTGCCACGCAATGCGTCTGCCTCAAGGATGGCACTGATTCAGTGGACCATTTTCAGCATGATCCAGGCCATAAAGATGGTACATAGGTAATACAGACAATACACTTACATTAACAGTGAAAGGTACTGGAAATAGAATACATTGAATATATTGAGTACAGCTAGGTACAATTAAGTGCACAAATACAGTTGAAACACAATAGAGTAGAAACTAAAGTGTGGCTGCAATATGCATGATGTAAAATCAGTCAGTCTTATGACTGTTCCACATTGTTCAATGGGACAGTTTAGTTTTAGGTATAGAAGAATTAGGACTCTCATAGAAGTGTAGCCATGCACCACCCCTAACCACCTACCTGATGAGCAGCAGGACAGGGGTGTGGCTGCAGATGAGGTGTGGGCCAATCTCATAGAAGCCACACATTTAAATTTATGTAAGTGCACAAGACGTATTGTGAAACTAGATAAGTGGGTTCAAATCCCAGAGCCACCACGTGTATACTGTGCAACCAAACCAAAAAAAGTACTAAAAATAAACATGCAGTCTAACATTGTAAATTGCTATACAATAAAAAAATCATGAATTTATATACTTACTTATTGACTTTTAACAGTGCTGTAGTTACTAAGGAACATGCTGCTTCTGTGGAATTTTTTCTACAGTTAATGCCTAACTAACATGTACTTACAAAGTAAGTATGCAGAAACTGACACTTAAAGTGTAAGAGGAAGGGTGTAGCAGTGTTCTAGTTACTATGGAAAGTGTTGCTTCTGTAGCATTGTTTCCACAGTTAATGACTAACATGTGTTTGCAAAGTACTGTATGTACACAGAAACTGACACTTAAAATAAAGTGTATGAAGAAGGGTGTAACAGTGCTGTAGTTACTATGGAAAGTGCTGATTCTGTAGCATTGTTTCCTCAGTTAATGACTAACTAACATGTATTTGCAAAGTAAGTACACAGAAACTGACACTTAAAGTGTAAGAAGAAGGGTGTAACAGTATTGTAGTTACTAAGGAATGTGCTGCTTCTATGGCATTGTTTCCACAGTTAATTCCTAACTAACATGTATTTGCAAAGTAAGTATGCAGAAACTCACACTTAAAATAAAGCTTATGAAGAAGGGTGTAACTACTATACACTTACATTGAATGTCAATGCTGTAGTTTTGATGTATGCTTTCCTTCACAAATCATTCCCTCCCTTATTGTTTAATAAACATGCAATCTTATTTTTTTAATTGCTATACAACTACAGTGTTTACTTATACAATAAAAATAATTTACATAATTACTTATTGGCTTGTAACAGTTTTGTAGCTGCTAAGAAATGTGTTGCTTCTGTGGCATTGACCCACATCTCTTCTGCACCCACACTCCTGGCCTGCTGTGGCCCAGGTTGGTGGCTAGTGGTGGGACATGGCTACAAAACATGGTTTACCACTGATCTGCTGTGTGGAGTGGTGGTGGGTGTCGATGGATTCACAGGTAGGGACTCTTCCCAGTGTGCAGTTATGCAAATTGCATTAAGTGGTAGTTACATATACAACCACAACCGTCTCTCTTTTGGCACAAACTGATTTATGCTGGAAGCATGACAGCACATGTAACAGCTGTTGCAAAGTTCAACAGAAAAAATGATTTATAATGGAAGTGTTACTACATATGTAACAGCTGTTGCAAAGTGCAACATACATACTGTAGTTACATTTGCCAGACAGAATTGATTTAAGGCAGAAGAAAGGCAACAGTAATTGCAATAACTACCCATTCATGCAAATTGTTTAACACTAACCTGCAAATGTGAAAGTAGTTAACTACTACATTGTAGTTACATGTAACTATGCAGAAGTTACATAGTAGTTACATTTCAGTTTTACAGTAGTTTCAGTGTAGTTAAGGACACTTAAAATAAAGTGTTATCAATTTTATTATAATGGTGACTTTTGTTGCTATCTATCCACTTAACAGTCATGCCCAGAGCTAGATAAAATTAGTGAATTTTGCTTTTGTGGAATTCTGCCAAATTTTACAATTTCTGCAGAATTACACAATTTTTTCTGTGGATGCAGTTTACAAATTCTATATGAATAATCAACAATTAGTTAAATTTACCACGCATATCTACTAAAATGAAGTAAGATTAATAAATGATTCAAAACCTGGGTACACCTGGATTGATATCAATATAGTAGACATGCAGAAAAGGACAAGACATAGACACACTCTCATTCAAGCACCCTACTTGTGAATTAATGTGGTAATTTATAAGTTTCTTATGTAAATAAGGATTCACTGTGAGAAAAATTGTATATTGGATAACTTTTACATAGTTTGTTTTCAGATTTTTTTGAACAATTAGTTCTTCCCCTCATGACAGTAAAAGATGTTTTCCAAAGATGATGATCTCTCTTAGCGGATTTACCTATTTTAAATAAACTGGTGGTTCATTGTCTTTGCATAGTATTAAAATGTTCCTTTTTGCCACAATTGGTTCTGCATTTCTTTCATTTATTGATATGATGATTCCAGGTAGCAATGGATTATGGTCCTTACTGAAACATTCATATCTCTCTTATATGTCAGAAAACAAAACTGCAGGAAGAAATCCACATTTTGCATTGACTTTACCAAGGTGTGAGAGAGTGTGTGTGTGTGTGTGTGTGTGTGTGTGTGTGTGTGTGTATGGATGCATACATATGTGTGTGTGTGTGTGTGTGTGCGTACTATATGTAAGCAATAATACATGATGGGGTGTGGTTTTTACTCTGATAAATGCACACCTAGGGGTGTAGTGAGGCACGATGCTGCAGGCCAAATCAAGATTTGGAATCAAGATGGCAGTTTTTGGAGCTACTGTATGAAAGGAAGGTGGCACATGGATACCATTTGAGTGGTTTCTTGCCATTTTTGGGGACTTGCTTTTTTCCTGTGGTATAAGTTAAAAAAAATTACCCAGCAAGGGCTGCCAGCCAATCAAATTTGAGGACTGTCTCTACCCATTTTATATAGTAAGTGAGCATAAAACTGCATTCCAGATACTTAATCATAATCTGTAAGACATAAAGATTTCAGGTATCTGCTTCAAACTTCAGTTACAGATTAAGGTATTGCAGTACATTACTTCCCCCTTCCAGCAGTATCATTCAAGGTACCATGCTAATGTGGTACTTTGACTATTATTGCTGCAAGGGTGAAATGCTGTATTGCAGTTCCTTATTGCGTAAACATTCTGTGGTAAAGTGGAAGAACAGGATGGCTGTCACAGTACTGTACATCTACATTGTTTTCCTTACACCAGTTAACTAGAACCAGACAACGAGCATGTGATATAGCTGTGTTCTTAGCAACAGCCTGTAAAATAGATTTAAACAGCTAACCACAAGCATCCATATTTCCTAAAATGCAAAAACAGTATTATGCAGTCGTTAAATTGGAAATGTTTAGGAGGTGGAACTGTAATCTCTAAATTTGTAGGAGGTGGAACTGTTCCCCTTCCCCCCCAGAGGTGGAACTCTCCATAGTATTCAATCAAGAATGGTGTTGGAGGAGGTGGAACTGAGTTCCTGGGAGTTTATGCCTAATTTAACCTCTGGTATTATGTGAACGTGACACAGAGGCAATCCTAAAACTCTCCACAAAGTTTTTAGTGCCACAAATAGAGAAGAAGAGGCATATACTGTAATTGGTAACACTGCTAGCAACATAAACTTTACTTGTAGAACTGGTAGAGTTGTGCTAGACTACTCAACAAGAGTTGAACTAGTGCTATCTCCCTTTTGCGAACAATCTTCCTAAAGAAAATTAGATTACTTGCTTAATATTGGATTCCTTTATCTCTCTTCCTCCTAACAGAACCTTCAGACCTCTAAATACGTTACATGATACCTCATTGGTCCATACAACTCATCCCACCCTCAGTTACACTCACGGAGACCACATCACTAGAAACCCTAACTATAAGAAGGATACGTGCTCCCTTCTCCCCAAACAACACCTTCACACTTTAAATTTAAAGACTTGCTAATGACTCCAGGCAACTGGTGAAATGCTAGTGTGTGTGTGCTAATTAACACTAGCAAAATCTGAACTCAGAACAGTTATGTGCAACTGCTTTGAAAACTGGTCCCCACTACTGCAGCTCTTTACATAATGCTCACCTTATTAACAGAGTGTAGGGAGACTAAGTACCTTTAATCAATCTCACACAACAACTATAACGTTTAATCCTATGCTAATATTAAGTGATCCCTTAAAGTCTGTAACATTGAGGGAAAATATGCTAAAAAGCTTGTAAAACAAATTGCTATGCAGCCCTCTTAAATTATCAGAATAATTCAGGCTTATTTATTTATTGCTTGCTTGCTTCTGTATTTGTGTTTGTGTTTTAATTATTTTTTAGTTAGTCATTGGACTTTGCTTGTGAAGTCACATGTTACATCCTACTTGTTTTCCTTACCCTGTGTCTAGGCAATATTCAGAAGAGTTCAGTGGGGATTCCACAAATACACAGTAAGTTATTGGCACCTGCATGGTTGCATGTATAAAAACAACTGTTACTCAACTGTTATGAAACAAAAAGTCACTTCAAAATACTGTCAGTATTATTCCTTTAATGAATACCTATATACCTGATTTCTATATGATATTTATGAATCATTTATCTGGGTAGCGTTCTAATTTTTCTTGCTTTATTGTACAAATGGATGAATAGCAGATTGTGTACCAACCTCAAGGTTGTGCTGTTATCTGGCAGTCATCATTACAGTATTTGCACTGTTTCTAATTTATTTCAAAAGAGTCAAATGAGATTCTTATAGAAACTGATTATCTTGATAGTAACAATACATGCAAACGCTCTTTCAGATTTGCTGCCTCCCACCTATGGAACTCCCTTCCAGCTAGTTTGACTGACTCTCCCACCGTTAAACAGTTCAAGTCTGGACTCAGACTTTATCTTCTCAATCTCAGTCTCTGTGGTTGCAACCATTAGCTCCCAAGTCTTGATCTCATGCCAGCTGAACTGCTCTGAACCTCCCTCCATCTTGTCTTTATTCTGCCTAGCCTTTGACGTCAATCCTCTTTGTTGTCTAACTACCCTTCTAACTGGTGGGTAACCAGGTGTCTGAATGAGAACCCGATTTCTACTACTGGATGCTGTTGCTAACATTTATCTATGAAACTAATGCAATAGCTGTAAATCATGACTGAGTCTAATTGTGAGCCTGATTGTTCTATCCCTGTATGCTGTTGCAATGTATATTTGTGTAAGTTAAGTAATTACTGTAAATAATGCCTTTAAATGTTTCTTTATGTAACTAATTCCGGGTCGCCCCTGAAAAGGGACCTCTGGTCTCAGTGGGCTTACCCGGTTACCAAAATCCAAATAAATAAATAAATGCTAACCTCCTTGGATAATCTGGGCAGGTGGTATATTATATTATTGCTATCCACTCTGGATAATCAGGATTGTTGCACTAGATAATGTAGTTAATACCCACTCAGGAACCCATACATTGGGTAGACATGAACTGTATTGCAAACTCTTCTGACAATTTGCTCCTGTTGACAATTCATCGTCTGGCAGAATCCATCAGATGGTCCTTGGCTGCTGCAGACTTCTATAGTACTTTATTGTGTTGCTATATTTCCTGATTCAGGGGCAAAACCTGTCAAATGCAAGCTTCCAGAAGTTAAACAACTCTTTAGGATATCCTAGTGGTTTTGTTGCAGTACTTTACATTCTAGACCACTGCATTCTAGGTATTTACTTCCTAATTTCTTTTTACGTTGATTAGGCTGACTAGGTAACAGCATTTGTTTTTCAGTGGTGTCTAGCTTCTACCCTAGCATTAAGCAGGGCAGACTGAAGCATAGTAGTAAAGTGATTTCCTCAAGGTCATACAATGAGAGTGACTGTGGTGGGATTAAAACCCTATCCATGATTTACGGTTCTGTGCTTAACCACTAGACCACATTGTCTAAGTACAGTAGATGCATACTTAGCAAATTGTATTACAGTATATTGCTAGTTTTTTCTTGTGAATGCTTCACATTATAGTCATAAAGTGTTTGGATAACATGGTTAGCTCAGTGGATTGGTAGCAGGTTGAGGAACTTTTCACCTCTAGGTCACTGGTTCAAATCCACCACAGGACAGTAGTGACCAAAAGCCATTATCACTTGAGGGCTGTTCTGTGTCCTATGTGAAATGAATTGCAGTGGTCTGAGTCTGGTTCCCACTGGATACAGATATGTATATGTAAGTAATAAGCCACAACAGTGTACATTAAAAGATTTTAGTGCACACCCCTGGGGCGTAGTGAGACTGATGGCAGAGTGTCCTTATGCCTCTGGGAAGTGCATTAAAATCCTTTAATGCACATGCTGGAGTGGTGTATCACACTTATAAGATGTCTTGTTTCTAATCTGAATTAATAAAAAAAAGAAAATATGTTTCTAATTAAATAAATACAGATCAACCCTGTTTATCAGATCCCCATTAACAGAATCTACTTATCAAATGAACCAGCTGCTCTTCCCCCAGTCTTCCCACTGTAATTGATAGTGCTATTCTCACCTAGTAAACAATTGATTGCAGCTACCTGCAGTCACAATGGGAAAGATAAACAACTATTACAATGACTAATTACAGCAGCCTCAGTCTCTGGTTCTGGTTGTTAACATGACGTATTATTAGCTGCAGTGGGTAATGACTTGATTGGGGTTGCAGTCACTGACAACTATGAAAGACAGCACAATAGAAGCTGGAGTGAGAGCTGCAGTCAAGTATGAAATTGAGAGGATTAGCCATGAAGAACATGAGGTTAGTAAGTAGGTAGTATAGCAGACAGACCATAAATGAACAATGCCCGTAGTCTGAGTAACAAGCTCCCTGAACTAGTGGCCTTGATGGAAGAAGGACATCTGGATATCGTGACAGTCATAGAAACATGGTACACTGAGAACCATGACTGGGATGTCAACATACCAGGGTACACAATGTACAGGAGGGACAGGGAGGGTAAAAGAGAAGGAGGCGTAGCTCTCTATGTAAGGGAAGGAATCAAAGCAATGAACTAAAGAATAAACAGGGAGTAGAGGAGGCACTGTGGGTTTCCCTAGAGACAGGTTATGGTACCACAGTTCGCACAGGGATGGTATACAGACCCCATCTCAAGGGGAGACAATGGACAAGGAAATGATAGAAGGCATCCTGAGAATGGCATAAAAATGGGAGATATTGTTGATGGGGGACCTGAATATGCCAGACGTTAGCTGGAGCACCCTGGCTACAGCCACATCAAAAAGTAGGTTTATTCTTGATGCCCTGCAGGGGGCATACCTCAGACAGCTAGTAGTGGAACCCACTAGGGAGGGAGAAATCTTAGACCTTGTACTGTCAAATGGGGATGGAGAAAGGATCTCAGATTTAGAAGTGGGCAGCCATCTGGGAACAAGTGACCACAAAACAGTGTGGTTCACGATAAGCACAGCCATAGAGTCGAGCCATACAAAAGCAAGAGTGTCGGACTTTAGGAGGGCTGACTTTGGGAAAATGGGAGAGTGCCTCAGAAAAGTGCTAGCAAACTGGCAAGAGGGAGGGGTGGAGGAACAATGGGGAAAAAATCAAAACAGCTATTGCAGAGGCAACAAGCCTTTGTGTGAAGCAAATCAATGAAGCAAAACAAAGGAAAGAAACACTGTGGTTCTTAAAAGAGGTGGGGGGAAGCTTAAGGAGAAAAAGGTAGCATTCAGGAAGTACACGGAAACACAGAAGGAGCAGGACAGAGAACTGTACCAGTCAAAGCGGAAGGCAGTCAGAATATCAAAAGCCCAAACTGAGGAAAATATAGCCAACTCAGTTAAGATAGGGGAGAAAACCTTTTATAGGTACATTAAGGAGCGAAGAAAGATGAAGGAAGGGATAGTGAAGCTTATTAAAGGGAAGGGAGGGTGGGCAGAAGATGACAGTGAAAAAGCAGGGATACTGAATGAATACTTCTGCTCAGTACTCACAAAAGTAGAGGAGGGGGAGATACCAAAAACAAAGAATAGAAGCACTTTGGATAGGGAGGCAGATACCAGTCCATTCACAGAAGAAAGGGTCCTGAAAGAACTCTTAAAACTGAAGGTGGACAAAGCAATGGGGCCTGATGGGATTCACCCAAGAATTCTAAAAGAACTAATGGTAGAATTAGTGACACCACTGACTACCCTTTGTAACAAATCATGGGAGGATGGTGTAGTACCGGAGGACTGGAGAAGGGCAGATGCGATTCCCCTTCACAAAAGTGGGAGCAAGACAGAGGCAGAAAACTACAGACCTGTTAGTTTGACCTCAGTTGTAGGGAAAATGATGGAATCACTTCTAAAGGAAAGAATTGTTGAGTTCCTAGAGGCCAGTGGGACACAGGACCCAAGGCAGCATGGATTCACAGCAGAAAGGTTATGTCAGATGAATCTAATAGATTTCATTGACTGGGTGACCAGTGTGGTGGACCAGTGAGGGGCAGTGGACATGGTCTACCTAGACTTTAGCAAGGCATTTGACACAGTACCACACAAAATATTAATATACAAGTTAGCCAGCCTTGGAGTGGGTCCCAAGGTGGTAGCCTGGGTTAAAAATTGGCTGGACAACAGGATACAGAGGGTAATAGTAAATGGAGTTTACTCTGAAGAAAGGGGGGTTACTAGTGGGGTACCACAGGGTTCAGTACTGGTATCAGTCCTCTTTAATATAAGTGACATTGCAGAGGGACTGGAAGGAAAAGTATGTCTCTTTGCAGATGACACAAAGATCTGCAACTGGGTTGATACAGAAGGTGGGGTGGAGAGAATGCAAAGGGACTTGGCAAGGTTGGAGGAATGGTCAAATGTATGGCAGCTTAGATTCAATGCAAAGAAGTGCAAAGTAATGCACCTGGGAAACAAAAATCCAGTGGAAGAGTACACAATGGGGGGGGTGAGATAATAACAACAACAGAAATGGAAAGGGACCTGGGGGTAGTCATATCAGATGACATTAAGGTAGGTAAGCAATGTGAGAAGGCAGTAAGGAGGGCTGGGGGGATACTGGGATGCATAAGGAGAGGCATCACCATTAGAAAACAGGAAGTTGTTATCCCTCTTTACAGACAGTTGGTGAGACCCAATCTGGAGTTCTGCATCCAGTTCTGGAGACCCCATCTCCGCAAGGACATAGACAGGATGGAGGCTATCCAGAGGAGGGCAACTAAAATGGTGCAGGGTCTGCACCAGAAGACATACGAAGAGAGATTAAAGAAGCTTAATATGTATACACTCGAGGAGAGGAGGGAGAGGGGGGATGTGATAGAAACATTCAAGTACATCAAGAGAATCAACAGAGTCCAAGATGGTGGCATCTTTCAGAAAAAGAGATGTGAAAGAACAAGGGGGCACAATTTAAAGATAATGGGGGGATGGCTCAAAGGTAATGTAAGGAAGTATTTTTTCACGGAGCTGGTTGTGGATACATGGAACAGCCTTCCTGAAGAGGTAGTGGACTCAAAAACAGTGAGGGAATTCAAAAATGCATGGGACAGACATAAGGCAATCTAGAGAGGGGTAGGAGGAAGTAGGCTGTTGGTTAACTAGGATCTGCAGCCTATGCATTAGTTAGGGAAATGGGCAGACCAGGTGGGCCAAGTAGTCCTTATCTGCCATCAAATTCTATGTTTCTATAAAACATCTGAACAACATTAAAACTGGTTCAGTGTGCTTTTTTTTTTTAAATACAAGTAAATATTATTAAACTTAGCAGAACTATTATCTAACTAGAGTGTGTCCAGAGAAGGGCTACCAAGCTAATTCCAAGGTTAAAAAATAAACTGTATAATCAAAGGCTACCTGAACAAAATTTACATAGCTTAGAACAGAGAAGGAGAAGAGATGACATTTTACAACTATTCAAAATATTGAATAACCCAGATGTTGTCACACAGAGCCAGATTTGCAAACGCCACAATAATGCCACATGCCCCCTGTACACCGAATATATGGCACACAGGGCTTGCGGCATTCACCAGCCGTCAATTGGGATTTTACATCCCTTGCACCTGGCATCGCTCCTTAGACCACAAATTCGCGGTTCAGGTGTGCGCCACCCAGGGGGTCATCGTATCGGTGCTTGCACCCGTGATATGTGGCAAACGGTCGGAAAGCAGAAACCTGTCACAGCTACACCTGTTAATGAAATATCGGGTGCAGTTGTGGCAAAGGGGATTGGAGCACAGCTGAAATCAAAGTCCCGTGGCGCAAGGCTGGACACATGTCCTGTGCGCCATTTGAAAATCCTACCCACAGTGTACTATAACTTCTAAAGAAAGGACAGTAACCTAAGGTTTCAAAACAAGCAACTACAAATTCTGAGGGCTAATACAAAACAAATTCTGGCCAGAACTAGCACGACTGCAGCAGACGGGGCAGACGGAACATAACACTGTCCGGCAGCTCTGGAATGCTGGCAGCAGAGTTTGCCATGCCCAAGATGGCCACTAGAGTTATCTGCACATGCTCGGGAACTTGCACATGCACAATAAGCACCAGTGGCCATATCGGATATGGTGGACAGTGTCACCATACCCAAGATGGCTGTCAGAATTATCTGCTCATGGGAGGGAACTCACACATGTGCAGTAAGCACCAGCAGCTATACTATATATGATAGTGGACAGAGTCGCCATGCCAAAGATGGCTGTCGGAATTATCTGCCCATGCGAGGGAACTCACACATGTGCAGTGAGCACCAGCAGCCATACTGGATATGGTGGATAGAGCCGCCATGCCCAAGATCGCTGACAGAGTTATCTGCACATGTGTGGGAACTCCCATATGCTCAGTAAGCACCAGTGGCCACACTGACATGGTGGACAGTGCTGTGTTCTGGTCACTGAACAAAGTAGTATGGTGGACACATGTAGGCCTCCACTACTGGAACTCCAAAGAAAAAGGAAAAGACAGTATCCGGTCAACTCCTTTTTCTCAACAATCACCAAACGGCTGAAGCAGGCACTCTACCTGACGCCTTCAGTGACGACAGCATGACCTACTGAATCCGGAAAGTGAGGTCGACTCACTCTATTGTCAAATACATTTGGTCCAGGTGACTTAAAACTCTGAATTCAAATGCCTTCCTACAGAACCTTGCTTCCTCAGACTAGTCCTCGGTCTACTCTGCCACACTACCCTCTCCCACTTCCTCACCATTTTTAACCACACTTGGAATATCCATGTCCTCTAAGTAAATCTAGAGCCAGACTCTCCCATGATCCCTGGGTTACCCCTGAAATTATCAATCTTTGTAAGTTCTGTGGCCAAGCATGGGCTTGTTTCAAATTCTCGCAATCCCTGCCTGCCCTACTGTCCTACAGGCCACTCAGGAATTCTTGCACAAGGGCCGTATACTCTGCCAAGTCCCTCTAATTTAAATCTAATCCCCAGTCAAATCTTAATTCTCGCACTAATTCCCGTCTCTCGGATGAGATGTTAAACCGAGGTCCTAGCTGCCTGGATTGGTGGTAGTTCAGGTGGATGTTAAAGATCCCATGGCACTTATCGAAAAGAGTAGGGGAATTTTTTATTTAATACATCAGAGAAATGAAACAACAAAAAAGTATACATATTAAATAAAACAAAAGACTGTACAATTCCAGAAAAAAACAGACATCTAATTAGGGTCTAACAAGAAACCAGAAAAGAGATTTAACTCATCTCAAAATACAAAAAGAAAAACAAGAAGTTATGTTATAGGAGCATCTGTATCAGTGACCCATGACGGACTTTTCCACAGTTCCAACATTACTACATTTGACAGTGAGCTTTTTTTTCCAGTTTATACAATTGCATTAAATCTTGCATAATTTTATTATAAAGTTTTTCATGGCTTCCAGCCTATTGCTGTAGTGTATACCCACATCTCATAATCCAAAAGTTCCATTTAGTGATTGTCATAATACAGTGTACAATGCTTAAATGCCACTTTCCCCATCTCCTATCAAACACCCCATACATAAGATTAGTGTATGTAAGTGCACTGAATATATTATCACCCCACTGTTGTGCTAAATAATCCCAAAAGCCTGAAATAAATGAACATTCAAAAAAAAGAAGTTGTATTGTTTCTTCCTGCTGCATGCATCTTAACCTGCTGCATATCCTTTCTTGTAGGAGTTTGTTTCTGATTGGCCTTAACATTAAGCTTCTCATTACACATTAACCAGTGTACATCCCACATTTTTTCTGGTATCCTTTTGTTGTTCAAAAGCATTTTTAAGGTCTCCCTATGCTCCACAGGACATTTTACAAATACATCTTCCTGACATATTGTAGATAATAGATAGTGATATAACAGCTTTCTAGGCAATGTAATCACCCGCTGCATCAGTAAACCCCACTGTTTTAACCTAAGAAAAGTGCATCTTATATATTCAGGAACTGTAACAGTTCTTTTAACCATTCTAAGGGTCTGCCTTTCCCATTGATCAATCCAGGTGCTGCATTTCCCTCTTAGTAAGACCTCCCATCCTATTGTTTGCTGTAATATTAATGGCCCAATATTATATTGAAAAAAGAAACTGTTAAAAAACAAAATCGGATTTGGCATATTCAAACCACCCAGTTTGAGAGGGAGATACAATATATTTCTTTTCAAAGGATTCAAACGACTCCCCCAGCATGCTTGAAAAAAAAATACCTAGCAAAACAGTTTCTAACATCTTCAGAGGTGGGAAAATATAACTAATATATAAAAATAAAGAAATAAGGTATGTCTTTATCAGATATATTCTTTTTTCTTTCCCATCTTCCACCTATTCCATTGGGCCACCTTTGCCTTCCCAATCTCCATCTTATTTGTCCAGTTTATAACATCCAATTCTCCCGGACCAAATTCGATACCTAGTACTTTTATCAGATCAGGCTGTATTAATATCCTGCCACCGTATCTATGAAATTCAACATGTAATTTAACCTTTGACCTTTACACTTGTGCACATTCAAAGCTGAGCCAGATACCTTCCCAAAATTCTTGCAACTTAATATTAATTCTTCTACTGAGGACTGTGTGCTTACTATAATATTTATGTCATGCGCGTAAGCAAGAGCTTTGAATGGAAGTGGTTGCCCCCTTATGTTGATTACTACAATTTTCTCATTAAGATTAATTTTTCTTAATAAAGGGTCTATAAAAAAAATTATACAGAATCGAGCTCAAGGGGCATCCCTGCCGGACCTCTCTTTGTAGCCTGATTATAGGGTCCTTCCACCCACGTACAACTGGTACCACTGTTGCTGTATGATATATACACATCAACCATTTTATTACTGTCTCTGGAATATGATACCGTTCCAAGATGTTCCATAAATATGTATGACTAACTCTGTCAGACACCTTCTCCTGATCAAGCGAGAGCAGATACCCATCCACTTCCCCAATCTTCCCCAATTCTCTAATCAATATGATATGGTTTTGAATATACCTGCCTGGAATTGCGTAAGTTTGTGCTTTTGAAATAACTGTGTTAGCTATGGAGACCAACCTCTTAGCCAGTATCTTGGTTAAAACTTTAAAATCTGAATATAAGGGGCTCAAAGGGCTCCAGTTTCTGATATCAGATCTTACCCCTTTCTTATGTACATATGTCAGCACACCCATGTTCATGTACAGTGGCATCTGATTGGTGTCCAAGATATGATTAAAAGCTACAATCAATTCCGGTGAAAGTACAGTACCCATAAGTTTTATAACTTCATCTGGTAAGCCATCATGCCCTGGGGTCTTTTCCCCCATTAAAGTTGATAACGCTTCTTTGACCTCAGTTTCAGTTATGGGTTGTGCTAGAGCATCTATAACTGACTGTTCTGGCCTAGGTATCTGTATGCCATGAAAAAAAATTGTGCATGCTTTCACCCCCGCTTTGTAAGGGAGCATACATTTGATGCATGTACTCTGATACTAGCTTTAAGATTGCTTTTTTTTCCACCAAGATATGCCCTGCCTCATCCACCAGTGTGGACATATCCTTTCCTTTGACCTTTGTAATACATGCTTCAAAAGGGCAAATCAAGTCTTCCCTCCCCCTCATCCCATATTGTTGCTGGTGATGTAGCTGTCTACTTTTGGAAGAATGATAGTCCATCATATCTGCTTTCCCTGCCTTAATCTGCTCAGTCAAATTCTGTCCAGTTTCATATGAGGTGGATATTAAATGATGTAATAATTGTCTATTCTGTAAATATTTAAAATATGACTTTCTGCTCTGAAATTTACTAATCCTTTTACACATGTAAACCATATCTTTTTTTGTGTCCTTCCACCAAGATACCGGATTGTCAAAGCACAAAAAAACTGATTTTCTAGCTTCTAAAAAATCCTGAATTATGCTTGCAACATGTCTGTCCATCAAGAGCGACACATTAAATTTCCAAAAGCAAGGGCCCCTCTGTATGTCAGATGATATTCCTATCCTGACAGAGACTACACAGTGGTCAGAGTATTCAGCTGGAATTACCTCTGCAGATAATGTTTACTGCCTTTGAAGTAAAAATATAGTCTAGTCTAGACACTAAAGGCCCCTTCTGAAAAGTATGTACATCATGTTTAGCATGTATATGAAAAAAGCATCCTGTAGCTGGGCCTTCTGTGTCATTTGTGCAAGGAAATTGGAATCACAATGTTGCTTGGCCATCCTGGCCTTTAAAGGACAATTGAAATCTCCTGCCAAAACCACTTGCTGTGCTGTATACAAGAAGGGTTGTATCAAACTAAACAGTTCACATCTAGCCACTTTTGTCTGAGGGGCATAATGATTTACTAATCTAAAGTAAACATTTTGTATCATCGCATCCATAATCAATATCCTTCCTGGGTAAACAGCATATATTTTAACTACTTTCAATTCTGGAAGTCGAAAAAGAATGCCAACACCTGAACATAAATCATTCCCCATAGACCAATATGAGGGCCCCCATCCGAGTCCTTGCAGCAGTTTGAATATCTCTCAGGGAATGTAGGCGAACATCTTGTAGAAAAAAAATCCCAAACTGTAAGTATGTCAGTACAGAAAACACAGTATTACTTTTCACTGGCCTTTGAATGCTGTTCACATTTAATGTGTGAACTGAAGAAGGTACAAACATCAAAGAGAGAAAGTCTACTTTCCATTATTTATATCTCCCTTTTCTCAATTCTTTATGTTTTGTTTTCATCTTAGTTTTCCTTTTTTGTGGACCCTAGGTCTCTCTGTATCTGTAGTCCCTTCTGGAAGTGACAAAGCTACAGATGAATCATCAGAGTCACCCTCTGAGTTCCCTGAATTGAACACATCATACCTATTGGAAATTGGCACCTCATTTACTTTCTGAGGAGAAACTACCTTAGAAGTTTTTCTAGTGCTCCTTCTAACTTCTTCTCCCACTGGGTTGGGGAGAGGGGGCATCATAGCTGCTTATCTGTTGCCTCAGTAGTTCCCTCCTTCACTATCAGGGAAATGTTCCCTTCCTCTGCTACAGAGGAAAGCACTACATTACTAGCAGGGGCGATCAAGGCACTTGTGGTAGCTGCTCCGGGGGGTTCTAAAATTGACTCTTGTGAAGGAACAGCCTGGGGTGCCACTACACCTTCTGGAGCAGCAGAAACGTCTGTGTTGACTGGGTCTCTGATTTGCCTGTAGTCTGTGACTGGCTAGCTTTTTCTTTTGTGTGAGAGTGATTAGTAGCCTCTGCTCCTCCCCATCAGCCTGATCTTTGGTGTTATGGGCCGCCCATTTACAATTCTGAAAAGTGTGCCCCTTCTGGTCACAAAGACTGCACTGACATTCATTTAGACATTGTGAGCCTATATGACCCAATTCCCCACATATAGTACAGCGACGCTGATCACATATGTTACTCAGATGTGCAACGGACCCACATTTATAGCACATCTTCAGCTGGCCTGGGTAAAAAAAAAATGCCTCTATCCCTCCCAAAGAAAAAAAGAATTAGGAAGATGCACCACACCAGTACCTGTTGTTTTTAACATAACTTTAACTTTCCATCCTCCAGTCCATATGTTCTCTGCGTCCATTATTGCTTCAGGGTCCTCAATTATTGTACAGCGTTGTTGTAGCCAGTATTTCAGATCATACACACTGACACTTTCATTCCTAAACAGAACAGTCAGTGCACAGGCCTGGTTAAAGGAGTAGCCAAAAAGGAAGACCAGGGTGCAGAATTTTTCAAATGATTATACTTAATCCAGAATCGCTCTAAGCCTTCCATAGTTTTTAAGCTCACATCAAAAGTCGACTCTCCTGATGTATGTATGAGCATATATATCTCATTGGAGAAGACTTTCATTGTGTTTTTCAGCATGGTTCTTGCCACAAAAATATGGTGTAGGCTCTGTTAACCCTCCTGTGTATGTAAGTTTAACCGCATTATGCCTTCTAGTTGACAAGATTGGGGTTTTAAACAAAGAGGAGTAGGATTTAGGAGCTTCATTACTGATTCGGTTTAAAGGCAGTTCCGGAGTGTCTATACAAGCCTCAGGGCATCCCCCAGGCAATTGCAATTCAGAATCCTTAGAGTGCAGTTGTTTAAAATGTAATTTGGGGTTTTATGTCAAGGAAAGCTCAGAGGGTACCTCAATACCCACAGAAGTTATAGGTGTCAGCCCTTGTCGATGCACAGTGCTGCGGGGTGGTTGAGGCATTTGCAGAGGTTTAGAGCCAGAGATCCCGCTCCCTGTAGCAACATCCCATTCCCAGCCAGCTGCTTCCAAAGCATTTTCAACGGACCACGGCTGTTTCTTGGTCAGATTACTGTTTTCAGCGCTTCTTAGGCCAGGAGATAAATCTCCTGTGTGTGTGTGCCATTCCTGATGCAATTACTGTTTTCTCTTGTTCAGTTTCTTCTGCCTGCTCTACAGCCGCAGCCCAGCTCTCGGATGGAACCTTTGATGCTGCTGCATCACAATTACCCAGCTAAGTGGAAATGACACAGTCTTTCTGTTTGTCAGTCTGCAGTTCCCTCAATTGTTTTTCCAGCTGCATTTTCTTTAATCGGTAGTGGCGTTCCTCCTTTTCTAGTTGCAGTTGTATCTTTGAGGCATCAGAACTTGCAGTTAACATTTCAGAAACATCTAGTTCTTCTTCATTATTACTTAAATCTGACATACCTTCAGAGGGTAATTCAGGAAAGTCCTGGATTTGCATGTTTGTTTCCACAGTCTCCTTGGTTGAAAAATCCTTAGTTACAATACTTTCTGCGTTCACATCATCTCCTTCAAGCTCCATTCTTCACTTTCCTCTCCCACACACATCAACAGTCATCTTGGTCCACACCACTGCCACATCACCACTTCCTCCTCTTCTGCTGTCCAGCATCAAACTGAACTCATCCACTCTGCAGAAAGTCAAGCCCCCTGCTGGCAGAGTAGGGGAATGTCCCCGTTATCCTGGCCAAATTTCCCTCATTCATTAAAAATACCACCAACAGCTTAATCTGGTTCAGTTTCAGTTGCTTGGAATCTGTATCCCCACCCCCGGGTGGCCCCTGAAAAAGGGACTTCTAGGCTCAGTGGGCTTACTGGGTCAACAAAATTCAGCAAACAAACTAATTTCTGGAAGGTTATTCACTTCTTCTTTGATCCTCCAGCCCAGTTCACCCCCAACCGTCCTCCAAGTGGATGGTTAATTGGTTTCTGACCCTCTCTCAGTTGCCACTCATTTTAACAAATTCTTCACCACCTGTGCTCTTCCTTCATACCAGTACTCTGATCACTCCCTCCCTCGGTCCCCTCCTGCCTCTCCCACTCCCCTCTCTCCTCAAGGTTTCCATTTCCCCTCATTCTCCTACCATGATGTCTTCCTCACCCTAACTTCACTTAACCCGTCGAAGCCCAGCCCCGACTGGCTGGACCCCAAACTTCTATGACTCTCCTGCTCCTGCTATTACCTCTCCACTTGCTCCCCTTTTACACCCCTCCGTCTCCCACTTTGCTGTCCCACAGGCCTGGAAGATAGCAAATGTCTTACCTCTGCACAAAGGGGGTGAGCCCTCCTCCCCTGCCAACTACCAGAATATCACTTCTTCCCCCTCTTACTATGCTTCAGAAGACCCTCATCTACCCCAGGCTTGCTGACTTCCTTTATTCCTCAGATTTCCAAGCACCACCCCACCATATCTTTCTTGCAGAGGGTAACTATCTTCACTGGAATGGATCAGGGACATATCACCTCAGCTATATTCATTGACCTATCAAAAGCCTTAAACTCTCTCCCCCCATCTAGCTGAGCTCTGTGGGCCTCTCAGCATCCACTGTTGGCTGGTTTGCTCATACCTCATGGGCTATCAGCAGTTGATACAAGTGGGTGGCGTTCTGTCCCCACTCTCCCTATCCTTGCAGGTGCTCCTCAGGACTCCAGCCTGGGCCCTGTTCTGTTCTCCAGTTTCCTACAGTAAGTGACCTCCCCTCTGCCTGTGTCTGTACACATATCTAAATGTATGCAGAATATACAGTAATTTACAACTCTGGTCCTTCGCTTCAGGTGTGGAAGGTCTGCTTCAAAAGGATTTCCACAATATCCTCTATTGGTTCCATGTCAACCAACTTAAGGTCAACACAAAAAATACTGTCACTATGACCTTCAGTACCAGTCAGAAACAGGCTAGGCTTTCACCTCCCCCTGGTTTCTCCACACTTGGTGGCACCCCTCTAGAGGTTGGTGGCACCCCTATAGAGGTTGTCCCCACCTTCAAGTACCTTGGAGTCTGACATGACAGCAAGCTTGATTTCTCTGTCCACATTGATGTCATTCATGCCAAATTCTTCCCAAAACTTGGTGCCTTGTACTATAACAAGGACTGCCTCACCCTCCGGATCTGCCAGAAGCTGGTAACCAAAATGGTCATCCCAATCTTTGAATATGCTGACATGGTCTCTGGTACTGTCTTTCCCTCCATCCAGGCCAAACTGGATTCCCTCTGTAATGCCTTCTGCCATTTCTCCCCCAACACTCCCCTCTGCACTCATCACTGTTCTCTTTATTCTTCCTCTCCATCCTCCCTCTCCCTTCATATCACCAGTCCCACTGTGCCACCTTCATCGCCAAATACTGGCTCGGATCCATTCCATCCTACTTATCCTCCCTCATCGCCGCTTTTTCCTCCTCTTCCTATTTCCTCCACTCCAGGAATTCCAAGTTGCTTTCTCCTGCCACCTCCCCTCCCTCTGGAATCTGCTCCCCACCTCTCCCCCTCACTCTCTGCCTTTAGATACTGTATCAATTAAGACAACTTCTGCACCCTCCTGTTCCTGTAAATCCCCTCCTAATCTTATATCCTCTTCCTTGACCATCTCCTGTCAGCCCCCCCTTTGACTGAGGCTCTTTAGCATAGTCCTCACCCCAGCATGCAGTATGCACTTTGCTTCGATTATGTCTAGGCACCATATCACGACTGTATTTTTGCTGCTATTTTATGTTTCCACTCCATTTGCTGCTACCATTGTATTTTTATGCTTATATCCAAATTTTTTATATTCAACTTGTATTCTTTTTTTTCCTTGTAAGTTGTTCCTCCTTATTTCCCTTCCCCTGGGTCGCACTTGGAAACAAGCCTTGGCTCAGCGTGCCTTTTCCAGTTATCAATTTAAATAAATAAATGATGCAGTAGTCTTCTCTCTTCCCACTACATCATGAGCATCTGGACTGTGTCGGCAATGTTCCCAAATTGAAGAAAGATGCAGCGGGAGTTGATTAAGGACTATAAACAAATATAATTTTGTGTGGTAGCACCCATATTGTGGGCAGTCTGTTTTTTTCTTTTAAAAAGAGCAAAGGAATCAGAATCAACTACATCAGCACATTCAACAGAATGTGAGCAATCATCTTTTTTTTTTTCATTTTGAAGACACTTTGAGTCCTGAAAAGGTTGACAGTGCACCCTTAATAAAATTATCTTGGTTCCCAACAAAGAAGAAAAAAAAACACTTTTGACAGAACCTAGGATTTAATGGGGTTCTGAGGAGAAAATGTTTAAAGATCATGTGCAAAGGTTTTTGCATATTGTTAATAAAGCTTGAATTCAAATTCCTGTGTCATGATTAGAGTTTCCTGAAAATGTCATGCTGTTTGGTTTTGTGGTTTTCTTTAAATCAGCATTTGTTAACTTGGTCTATAGTAGCTGAAAACATTGAAGTTATTTTTGTCTCTCTCAGTCAGGCTTGGAGTGCGATGACATCATTGTGGAGTACTGTAACTTGCTGCTTCAGATTCCCAATCACAGCAGGTTGTAGAGTTAATGGTTTACTCACCAGGTTTCTTATAAACTCAGTCTGTCATTTGTTTAGATAGATTAACTTAAAGTCTGTCATTCTCTTCTTATAAAAGTTGATAATTTGAGTTTCATTGCTGAACTGAAGTAGTGGAAATCTTTCTCTGTGAGAGATCAGCTTGTCAGTATAACAGCTCTCCTTTCTCATCAAAACTCTGATTTTTTCAGACTATATAACACAGGTTTGTTTAATGAATATAAAAAAAATCTAAATTTTGTTAATTCTTAAAAGTAGTTTGTCTTTGATGTAGCCTTCATAAATACATTCATGTAAGATTTTTTTTTCATGCCAGATTGACAAGCTGGTGCCTGTCACACTCTAATATTTCAAGCACATGTACTGTCTGAACTCACAAATTTCAGTTGTTTAGTGGTTTCTGTGTGAAAATGCATCATGTATGTGTATAAACAGAAACACTATATGGCATCCTTATGCACCATGTCTCTTCTCTACAGCTGAGGCATCTGAACTCTGCTGCCACCTGTCCCCTGCCTTTTGCTCCATATTTGAGACTGGTACACCCTGTTGCTTACTGTCTTCTCCCACACAGTCAGGGATTGTTCACCCTGCTGCCTCCATCCACTGCCTAAAGAATCAGGGTTGCTGAACCCTGCTGCCCCTGCCCAAACAGTTGAGATTGCTGTACCCTGCTGACCTCCCTCCCCACCGCCACAGTCCAGGATGCTGCACCTGTTACATCATGTTCCTGGCTCCACAGTCAGGGCTCTGCTAAGCCCTAGAGTCCCAGATCCCTCTGCCTCCACAGTGAGGACGGCTGCATCATGCTACTCTAGGTCACCTGAGGTGGGTCTTTTGCTGCACCCTGCTTCCCACTTCCATTGCCCCTTCTACACCATGCACACCCCATCTCACAGTCAGGCCTGCTGCACCCTGATGCCCCCCTGTGTCCATCCCCACAGTTGAGGTTTTTGCACCATGCTGTCCTCTGTCCCCTGTCACCACAGTCAGGGATGCTGCACCGTGTTGTCTACACAGTTGGAGCTGCTATGGCCTGCTGAGCCCTAGAGCCACATGCCTCTGCAGTTAGGGCTGCTGCATCATGCTGCCACTTGCCACAAGAGTCAGGGCATTTGCTGTACCCTGGTGTGTGCCTCCAAAGTTGAGGCAGTTGCACCCTTCTGCCCCCCTGTTACCTGAGTCAGATCCTTTACTACACCCTGCTGTCCACATCCCTTGTCTCAAACAGGCATGGCTACTGCACCCTGTTCCTCATTTTAGACTTCTGTACCCTGATGCCATTCCTGTCTCCTACCAAACAGTTGAGACTGCTGCACCCTGCTACCCTCTGTCCCCACCCCCACAGTCATGGCCATGGCACCCTGTTGCCCCCTCTTCTTGTCTCCACAGTCAGGGTGCTATGCTGTGTTACACCCTAGAATCCCATGCCCCCTGCCTTCAAAGTTGGGGCTGCTGAAGCCTACCACACAATTCCATTGCCCCAAATGGGCTGGGCTGCTGCACCATGTGCACCCTGTGCCACAGTCAGGGGTCCTGTACCCTGATGCCTACCTGTGCCCTGCCCCACATTCAAGGCTTCTGCACTATGCTGTCCTCTGTCCCCTGCCACCACTCTGTCCTGCTGCACCCTCCTACAGGAATGGGGGAAAAAGGGTGCCATGACCATGACTATGGGGGTGGAGAAAGAGGGCAGCAGGGTGCTGTAGCCCCCACTGTTCAGCCAGAAGATAGAGGTGTCATCAGGGAGGGATAGTGAGGCTGAATAGAATGGATGGTGGGTGGGCAGAGAGTGACAGTGATAAAGCAGGGATACTGAATGAATACTTCTGTTCAGTATTCACAAAAGAGGAAGTGGGTGAGGTGCCTAATTCAATTAACAGAAGCACTCTGGAGACGGGGGTTGATCCCAGTCCTTTCACAGAAGAAAGGGTTCTGAAAGAACTCCTAAAACTGAAGGTGGACAAAGCAATGGGGCCAGATGGAATTCACCCCAGAATTCTAAAAGAGTTAAGCAGAGAACTAGTGACACCACTGACTATGCTTTTTAACAAATCATGGGAGGATGGTGTGGTACCTGAGGACTGGAAGAAGGTGGATGTGATTCCCCTTCACAAAAGTGGGACCAAGACGGAGGCAGGAAACTACAGACCTGTCAGTTTGACCTCTGTGGTAGGGAAAGTCATGGAATCACTTCTGAAGGAAAGAATTGTTCAGTACCTAGAGGACAGTGGGGCACAGGACCCAAGGCAGCATGGGTTCACAGCAGGAAGGTCATGTCAGATGAATCTAATTGATTTTTTTGACTGGGTGACCAAAGTAGTAGACTATGGAAGGGCTGTGGACATGGCCTACCTAGACTTTAGCAAGGCATTTGACACAGTCCCACACAAAAGATTAGTAGTCAAATTAACCAGCCTGAGAGTGGGTCCCAAGGTGGTAGCCTGGGTAAAACATTGGCTGAACAACAGGACACAGAAGGTAGTTGTAAATGGAGTCCATTCTGAAGAAAGAGGGGTTACTAGTGGGGTACCACAGGGTTCAGAACTGGGTCCAGTCCTTTTTAATGTCTTTATAAGTGACATTGCAGAGGGACTGGAAGGAAAAGTATGTCTCTTTGCAGATGACACAAAGATCTGCAACAGGGTTGATACACAAGAAGGTGTGAAAAGGATGAGAAGGAACTTGGCAAGGTTGGAGGAATGGTCAGAAGTATGGCAGCTTGGATTCAATGCAAAGAAGTGCAAAGTAATGCACCTGGGAAACAAAAACCCAGGAAAAGATTACACAATGGGTGGGGGGAGGTAGTAACAACAACAAAAATGGAAAGAGACCTGGGGTAATCGTATTGGATGACCTTAAGGTTGGCAAGCAATGCGAGAAGGCAATAGGGAGGGCTGGGGGGATACTGGGATGTATAGGGAGAAGTATCACCAGCAGAAAACAGGAAGTTGTTATCCCCCTGTACAGACAGTTGGTGAGACCCCATCTGGAGTACTGCATCCAGTTCTGGAGACCCCATCTCCGGAAGGACATAGACAGGATGGAGACAGTTCAGAGGAGGGCAACTAAAATGGTGCAGGGTCTGCAAGAGAAGCCATACAAGGAGAGACTAAAGGAGCTTAATATGTATACCCTTGAGGAAAGGAGGGAGAGGGGGGACATGATAGAAATGTTTAAGTACCTCAGTGGAATCAACAAAGTCCAAGAGGGTAGCATCTTTCAGAAAAAGAGATGTGCAAGAACAAAGGGACACAATTTGATGATAGAGGGGGGACAGCTCAGGGGCAATGTGAGGAAGTATTTTTTCACAGAGAGGGTGGTGGATGCATGGAACAGCCTTTCTGAGGAGGTTGTGGGGTGTAAAACTGTGGGAGAATTCAAGAATGCATGGGACAGACATAAGGCAATTTTTGTGGGGGGTAGGAAGACATAGGCTGTTGGTTAAATAGGAACTGCAGCTTACCCTCTAGGTAGGGAAATGGGCAGACTAGGTGGGCCAAGCAGTCCTTATCTGCTATCAAAGTCTATGTTTCTATGGGTACAACAGCCCAAACTGTGGGACAGGATACAGCAGCCATGCCTGTTTTTGACAAGGGATGTGGGCAGCAGGGTGTACCAAAGGATCTGACTCAGGTGGCAGGGGGACATCAACTGCCTCAACTGGGGAGGCACACAACAGGGTGCAGCAAATGCCCTGGCTCTTGTGGCAAGTAGCAGAATGGTGCAGCAGCCCTAACTGCAGAGGCATGAGACTCTAGGGCACAGCAGGCCACAGCAACCCCAGCTGTGTAGACAGAAGCAGGGTGCAGTAGCCCTGGCAGTAGTGACAGGAGACAGAGAACAGCATGGTGCAGAAGCCTCAACTGTAGGGCAGGACACAGGGGGGTATTAGGGTGCAGCATCCCTGACTGTAAAATTGTGCATGTGGTGCAGCAGCCCTGCCCATTTGGGGTAATGGAAGTTGGTAGCAGGGTGCAGCAAAAGCCCCATTTCAGGTGGCCTAGGGCAACATGGTGCAGCAGCCCCAACTGTGGAGGCAGGGGGACCTAGGACTCTAGGGCTTAACACAGCACAGCAGCCCTGACTGTGGAGATAGGAACAGGGGGCAATGGGTGCAGCATTCCTGATTGTGGGGGGGAGAGGGAAGCAGGGTGCAGCAACCCCAACTGTTCGGGCAGGGTGCAGCAGGCCTGATTCCTTAGGCAGGGGATGGAGACACCAGGGTGCACAATTCCTGCCTGTGTGGGTGAAGACCGTGGGCAGCAGGGTGCACAATCCCCAACTGTGTGGGAGAAGACAGTGGGCAGCAGGGTGCAGCAGCCTCAAATGTGAAGTAGAAGTCGAGGGGACTTGTGGGGCAGGGGACCGATGGCACAAAAGTGCAGCTGCCTCAACTATGAGGAAGAGACATGGTGCATTGGGGGTGCCATATAGTGAATAGAAATAGAACATTTTTATACAAACATGATGTATTTTCACACAGAAACCACCAAAGGACTGAAATTTGTGAGTTCAGACAGGACATGAGCTTGAAATAGTGGAGTGTGACAGGCACCTTTGTCAATCTGACATAAAAAAAAATTCTTGCCTGAATGTATTTATGAAGGCTACATCAAAGACAAACTATTTTTATGAATGAACAAAATTGATGTTTTTTATATTCATTAAACAAACCTGTTATATAGTTAGAAAAAATCAGTTTTGATGAGAAAGAATGGAGAGCTGTGAAACATACTAGCTGATCTCTCACAGAGAAAGATTTCCACTTCTTCAATTCAGCACTGAAACTCAAATGATCAGCTTTTATAAGAAGAGAATGATACATGTTAAGCTAATTTTTTTTTTATTTAGTTGTTTAACCAGGTATAGCACACTAAGCTGAAAGCTTTTTTACAGGAGCGACCTGGGAGCACAGTGAGGTTAAGTGACTTGCTCAGGGTCACACGGTATCTACAGTAATTTATCTAAATGCAAACCACAGACTGAGTTTATAACAAAAACCTGGTGAGTAAACCATTAATTCTACAGCATGCTGTGATTGGGAATCTGAAGCAGCAAGCTACAGCACTCCACAATGATGTCATCACTCTCCAAGCCTGATTGAGAGAGACAGAAATAACTCCACTGCTTTCAGCCACTGTACAGCAAGTTAACAGATGCTGATTTAAAGAAAACCACAAAACCAAACAGCATGAAACTTTCAGAAAACTGTAATCATGGCGCGGAGACTTGAATTCAAGCTTTATTAATGATATGCAAAAACCTTTGCACATGCTTTTTAATTCCTGTTCTGTCCTACTAGGAACTGTAGGAGATAAGTGAAAACTGCTAAGTCTGAGGTTAATTTGAATCCAATTTTTTACTATAAAGCTTTATAGTATGGGAGGTAGCTCATGTGAACAGTCCATTTCCCTCTTGGGAATCACATTAGAAAAAATATCAGTTTTAGTAAAGAAATGTTTTAAAATATTTTTTTAAAACAAAGTCAGTATTTAGAAAAACTGTGTAGTTCCCTTCATGCAGGAATCATGTTATGCTTTGACTTTCTCTGGTTCCTGGAAACTGACTGGAAAATGGAAAAAGACACACAAATTTTCACAAATGTATTTAAAATAAAATAGGCAACACAGATATCAAATGCTAACTAAACTAGCCAAGAAACCGGAAAGACTAAAATAATCACATGTTGTGGAGACAAGGACACCGGAGCTGACTTTGGGGTAACTGCTGTCTTCTGACAGAGAAAGAAATCTGAAATTAGGGCTGCCGTGGGAGTATGCCCGTAGTGCAGTGTTTAAACTTGACTCCAAGTTCTCTCATTAGCATAAGGCTCTATCTCTAGGGCATCACTCTCTGCTGGGAGAATGGCGTTTGCTGTAAAGCATCAGTGATGGATTTCTGGTGTTAGAATTTTACACTGCACTTCATCCCATCCCTCAGCATCCATTACCACCCTTCCCCCTCCCTTCCTCAAGCAAGTCTAAAACTCCCTTCCCTCTGTGTCTCCACTCCCAACAGTTCTACTTAGAAGTTTATATCCTTATCCCTCTGCATCTCCTTACCAACCCCTTCTGCTTGCCAGCTCCATTTAAAATTTCCCTTCCCCCTTTCCTCTGCATCCCCTTTACTGCCTGCCCACCAGTTCCATTTATAATTTCTCTTCCCCATTCCCTCTGTATTCAGTTGTGTTGGATAGTGGCAACCCCCCCACAACCAATGAGGGCTGGCTCAAGTCTCTCCTGCCCTCCTTTGTTGGATGCCGTTGACAGCATTTACTAGTTGGTCTGGGAGGGCTGTGCTTGGTGCTGTTCACAGAGGTGGTGCAGATCAGCCCCTGAATGTAAACCTGGAGATCCAGCTTACAGTAGTAGCCACAGACATGGCCAGATATTTCCAAATATTTCGCAAAATTTCTGAAGAGTTTTTCTCTGCTGCTCCTACTGTGTAAACTGAGAAAGCAGGAGATTTCTCTAGAAATATCACTGAAATTTCAGGTTGTACTTGCCTTCCTTACTAGATTTTGAGAATGCCAAGCAGTGAACCTGGGGATCCTTGCACTCCCCCTCATTGTGACCCTGAGTTCATCTCTTGAGTGGTGAGTTAGAATGCCAAGCTGTGACCAGGAAGACCAATTTGACCTGGAAAACCAACATTTGTCCCCACCGTCACTTGATGCAGTCATTAACAAGTCACTTCTGGTGTCCCCTCTATGAGTAACTGTCCTCTGTCATTACTGTGAACTACCTTGTACGGTGTAAGTAACCTGCAGTTAAGTGTATCCTTTAGAAACTAGCACTTTCTGTATCCTGCTGTACCAAAGGACCACCATGCAAACCAGGTATTGAATACTATGGGGCCACCTAGCAAACTGTATGATGTGAGTTTAAAAACTACGCACATACATACTTCATATGTGACCTCAAAACAACCACTCTAAGCTAACTTAGAGCCAATTATTTTCTGCTTTTCAAACTAGCTAATTCATTTTGACAAAATCTTAAAATCAACTTTTTATCCTACTTTCCCCCAAAGTGAGGGCATATTAGCATGTTTTGTGCATAAAATTGGTTCGAAATGAAGGGGGTTGCCCACAAAGCTGGTACAATGTGTTTTTTTCATGAGAAAGTGTCTCCCATGTGTTGGTTTAAAAATTACAAAATTCTGGGGTTTTTTTACCGGCTTTTTCCATTGTAACAGAAAATCACTGGCCGTACTAACTGTGTGACCCCAAGGTTGTCACCTAAACTCCTTGTATGCAACCTACAAATTGTAAAAGGCATATATTATTGACTTTGCAAACTCTTACTTTTAAACTTCGCAACTGTTGCTTTTTAAATGTCCCACACATACCCACACTAAATTTAGTTTTGCAGTTGATAGGGAGGGATCCGAGATTCATTTTCTTCTGTCTTCATTACCCCTTCAAATTACAGCTCAACACTTTTACATCACTTTGTTGCACTGACAGCTGCATAGAAGGGGAACATGAGCAACACTGTCACATGCTACCAGACAAGAATTCAGCATGGTGAAAATACAAATGTTCAACACCCAAACATACAGTGCTGCATATTTAAAGATATTCAGGACTAGGTCATGCAAAGGGAGCTGTGGGCAGCATTAAAAAAAACAAGGAGAACTGTGCAGAGAAGTGAGACAGGGGTCTGCACTGGGCTGAGAAGACTGGGGAGGGGGAAGGAGTTAGGGTGGTGGATGGTCCTGATCAATGCCAGGAGCATGGGCAATACAATGCCAGAGCTCCAGGTAATACTAATTGAGGGAGCAGCAGGCATGGTGACAATTACTGAGACATGGGCCACCCAGAGGCATGATTGGGACCTAAATGTAGAGGGCAACACAATGTTTAGGAAGGATAGGGGAGTGGGAAGGGGGGTGGCATTGATAGTCAGAAATGACATAGTCTGTGGAATTGAGGAGGTAGGGGGAGAAGTGGAGGCAATTTGGGTAACCCTGCAAATGAGGGGGGTAAAAGATTAAAAATAGGGATTTTGTACAGATCCCCGCAATGGAGGCAGACCTAGAGGATGATCTGGCTGAGAACATCAGGGGTCACTGTGGCCTTGGAAAGGGCAGGGTGGTGGTCATGGGTGACCTGAACATGCTGGGGGAAGACTGGGGCACTATGACATCCTCGGTAGCCAGAGAGCAGAGGTTGATGGATGTCTTCCAGGATGCCTTCCTAGTCCAGCATGTGGGGGAACCTACTAGGGAGGACCAGATACTGGATGTTGTCCTAGCAGACAATGACCAGATAAGGGGACTAGAGGTAAACAGCTCACTGTCAGGCAGTGACCATGCCATGGTCTGTTTTTTTCTGTACCTAGGGGGAGAGGAAAATCACACTAGAACAGTAGTAATAGATTTCAGGGAGGGGTGGACTTTGAGGGCATGGGAAGGATCCTTAGTGGATGCTTGGATAAGATAAGGCTGGACATGGATGCTGGTAGCATGTGGGAGACCATTAAGAAGGGGGTGCAGGAGGCTATGAGGGCCTGTGCAAAGGTAAGGCACAAGCAATGCAGGGCCAGAAAGCCATGTTGGTGGACCCGGGAGGTGCAGGAGTTGGTGCGGGAAAAAAAGGCTGCCTACACCCACTTAAAGAGCTCAAGGGGGAGAAGGGAGAGAGGAGAGTATGAGTTACTGGCTAGGAGGGTCACCAGGGTGGTAAGGGGGGGGCCAAGGCGAGAAATGAGCAAAACCTGGCCAGAGAGATCCACAGAGGGGAAAGAGGTTCTATAGATACATAGGGGAGAAAAGAAAAATGAGGGAACAGATCAGCAGAATTAGGACTGGGGAGGGATGGACGCAAGAAGCAGGGGAACAAGCAGAGGTACTAAATGAGTACTTTGCCTCAGTCTTTACTGGGGGAGGCAGGGGATCCTTCCATCCTGATGGGAGGGAAGGGGAGCCCACAGAACCAGGAGGGCAGTTAGAGAATAAAGGACTGGAAAAGGCTAGGGCAGGGGATGGTTCAAATCCAGAGGGAGAAGGGTGGATGCATGAGGAGGTGGGATGGAAAGGTGAAATCACAGTGGAGAGGGTGAGAGAGTCTCTCCAGTCGCTAAAGACTGAAACGGTGCAGGGGCCAGATGCGCTGCATCCAAGGGTACTGAAGGAACTGGTGGATGTGTTGGCAGCTCCACTGGCTTCACTCTTCAACATCTTTCTGAGGACAGGGTGGGTGCCCCATAATTGGAAGGTGGTTCATGTGGTGCCTATCCACAAAGGGGGGACCAGAGAGGAGATGGTGAATTATAGGCCTGTTAGCCTAATGTCTGTGGTAGGCAAGGTTATGGAGGGAATTATCAAGGAGAGGCTTGGGGGCAGCTGGAAAGGCTGGGGAACCTGGATGAGAGGCAATATGGTTTTGTACTGGGGAGATCATGCCAGACCAACCTGGTGGAGTTTTATGACTGGGTGAAGGGTGCTCTGGACCGACATAGGCCAGTGGATGTCCTCTATCTGGATTTCAGTAAGGCGTTCGATTCAGTACCCCATAATGGCCTGCTAACAAAGCTGGGGGATGGGGGTGGGGGCAGTTGCTCAGGTGGGTGGAAAATTGGCTTACGGGGCAAATACAGAGAGTGGTGGTTGGAGGGATAGTCTCCTTCCCCAGAAGAGTAATCAGTGGGGTCCCCCAGGGTTTGGTCTTGGTGCCACTCCTGTTCAATTTTTATGTCTCAGACATAGGGAGAGGTATTAGGAGCAGGCTGAGTCTCTTTGTGGATGACTCAAGACTGGGAACACTGGTGGGGGGGAGGAGAGAGAGGCCCTCAGGGTGCTCTGGATACCTGGGGGGGGTGGTCTAGGAAGTGGGATTGAAGTTCAATGCAGGGAAATGTAGGGTACTGCATCTGGGGGTCAGGAACCCAGGCCATGCATACACACTGGGGGGGGGTCACACTGCAAGCCACATCCAGACAGACAGACCTAGGGGTAGTGGTGGACAGCAAAATGAATAACACTGAGAATTGTCGAAGAGCTGCAGCAAAAACAAACAGGATACTTGGCTGCATAACCAGGGGGATTACCTCCAGGAGGAGAGAGGTGAACCTCCCTCTGTATAATGCCCTGGTTAGGCCGCATCTTGAATATTGTGTGCAGTTCTGGAGATCCCACCTTAAGAAAGACATAGTGCTGCTGGAGAGGGTCCGGAGGAGGGTGACCAGGATGATTCAGGGCATGGAGAGTAGGCCCTATGAGGACAGACTGGATGAACTCAATCTATATGCATTGGAGGAGAGAAGGGACAGGGAGGACATGATAGAGGTCTTCAAGTATGTTAAGGGGATAAATTAGGGCAGAGCCAAGGAGGTGTTCAGGCTTAAGATGGGGGAACTACTAGGGGGCACGAGGGAAATTGGAGGGGGGGAGTATGGGGGGGTGCAGGAGACACGTCTTTACTGAGAGAGTGGTGAAACCATGGAATGAACAGCCCAGGAATCTGGTGGAAGAGAACACAGTGGAAGGATTCAAGAAGGGTTGGGACAGGTACAGGGGAATACTGAAGCTGGAGAAGATGACCTCTGGGTTTGGGGGGGGATGATCAAGCTCCCATTAGGGGATGGCTTCTGAGCAGACACGATGGACCATGAGGCCTATTCTGCTGGCTTTTACAATGACACTATGATAAGAACTGCTGGACTTGCAACTAGCAACCACTACAGAAGGAAGGGGAGCATTGACATAAAGTTTCTGTCTCTGTCTCCATACCTGTCTTTCAGGTCTCCTTGTTTAAGTCCAATCTTGGTGCGCTCTGCTTCAGTCATTGGCAGGACTTGATCGGGTAAATAAGGAGTTCTGACACAACACCCGCCTTCAGCTGCTGCTGGCTGCATCCCCTCAGCAGACACACGCTGGCCCCGAGATTGGCCAAGTCAGCAGCCCCAGCCAAATCTCATAGATAGACACCATCTCCCAGAACAGCCAAACCAGCCCCAAAAGCCAGGAGCCAGCCTCTGAGGACCCAGGACAGACACAGGCATTCCCATGCAGCATCAAAAAGATGCATCCCCTCCTCTATTAGTCTAAATATGGACAACACTGCAGTACCTCCTGAAAAATTATACTGTTGACACCTGTGTGGAGTTGCTTTTGGGGAGAGGGTGTTACTTCTTATTAGTTCATCACCCACCTCCCTCCCAAATTTATCCAACTTACTATTTATTCTGTCCACTGCAGCCAGCAAGAGTTAAAACCTCAAAGTGCTGCATGCTGTAAGTTTTCTCCTAGGCAAATTGTATGTATCATTTGAAATTTTGTCACTATGTGTCTGGCAACTCTGGAGCACTGGCGGCAGAGTCCGCCGAGCCCAAAATGGCCACTGGAGTTATCTGCACATGCACAGGAACTTGCGCATGCACAGTATCCCCAGCAGCCATTTTGGACATGGTGGACTGTGCCGTGTTCCGTCTGTCAAACAAAGTAGAGTGGTGGATGTGTGTCCGCCTCCACTACCGGAAATCAAAAGAAAAAGGAGTGGATGGTATCTGATCAGATCCTTTTTCTCAATTATCCCAAAATGGCTGCAGGGCTCTGCCCACTGCAGTCGTAAAAAGGGACAATTACTTTACAATCTGGGCTCCTAGACTATGGAACACCTTGCCTCAAAATCTTGATGTGACAGCTTTTTGTGTCTTCAAGAAAGAACTTGATAAACATATAGGGATTCTTTGGGTATGATTCATCCCACAGTGTGGGAAACAGTCACAATGGCCTAATGCCTTCTTCTGTCTATTACTACCAAACTGCCAAGATAACAGATTCATGTAGCAGTGGTACCGGCGTGATGCATCTTAGTACAGTACAGTCACTCTAGATTTATCCAACCTCCCAATTGTCTGAACTGACCGGATGTCCCCCAAACAGTTCAGATAGTAGAGGTGCTACTGTATGTTTTAATAAATATAAAATGAAAAACATTTTATTTTGTTTTGTGTGTGATCAGCTTAAACCAGCAGGTGGTACTGAATGCCAGTTTTTCTTGTTCTTCTTTGTCTTTTAGCCCTGCTTGTTTCTGCAGTGTTTAACATGCCCCCCCTCCCAAATTTGCTGCTCCTAAGTAATTTGTGATGCAATCTCCCAACACGCTCCTAGTGAAAGTGACTGTAAGGAGCTGATAATTATAGTATTAGCATAGCAGTTTATGACAACCCCACCATCATGAGCAGAGCAATATAATCACTTCCCTGGCTGTAAAGTGTTAAAAGAAGGGAAGAGCCATAGCCAGCCCACCAGTGCAGCAGTAGCACTGCCACTCGTGGTGCTGATGACCTGGGTTTAGAAGCAAACTCTGAGCATCAGAGGGTCAGCTGGAAGAGGGAAGGAGTATTGAGTGTCCATAGGACTGCTCTCTTCCTCTGGGTGGGTGTGAGAGAGGTATGTGGAGCCCAGTATGTACCTGATCCCCTTGGCACAGCAGCTGTTGAGGCGTGTTGTGTGGAAATGTGCAACATGCAACCAGATGGTATTGCATGACCCCACCTCCAGGGGATATAATGAGAAAATCTCCCTGTGGGCAGGATGACACTGATCACCTGAAGACCCTGCACCTGGTTCTGTCCAGTTCACCGGATCCTGTTCCACAGCAGTTCCACCACTTAACAATGTCGGCAATGCTGCTGACATCCCCGACAATGACAGGAACAGTGCCAACTCCCATCGGGAGAAAGTCTTTTATGCTGGGGGAGCAAAGACCCCCATACCCCCTCATCTCTAAATATACAACTCTGAGTCTGAGTTGTATCAGGCGTGGGGGCAGAACACCAAGAGTTGCAGTGCTATTGTACACTGCACCACAACAGCGACCTGGTGAGATTCAGCACTGTGGTGGTGTTCGCTGTGAAACTATTGCTGTTGTGGGGTGATACCATCCACAGCAGGGGTTGGGGAATCATACCAACCCCAACAAGGGCGGTAATCCCTGGGGGAAAACATGGACAGGTAATTCCTGGAGGGTGTTGGGGTGATGGGGCTGGGGTGACAGACAAGAAGAAGGGGCTGGTCAGACATGGGTCATAAAAAAGAGTTGCTCTCTTGGCTCCATAAACAGTAGAAATTGAGCTGGGGAGCAGAGGATCAGCTGCTTTCCAGCTTTCACTTGTGGCAAGTGACATGCAAAGAATTGCTGTCCCGGTCCCCATGAACTGTAATAATGGAGCCAGGGAGCACAAAGGGAGCTGTTGTTGGCACTCATGGCGGGAGCCACATTTGTAGTTTTACCTTTCCAGGTAAGCATGTTTTTTTTTTGTGTATGGCCCTTACGTCTCCGGACATAATGTCGCAGACAAAATGTTGCCAACATTGTGCTGCAAGGACAAAATATAGTTGCCACATTTGTCGCCAGTATGTTGAGACACCGGACAATTAGTTGAGAAATAAATAACTTACCGGACAAATGGTCACTGATACAATCAACATGTGGCATGATGAGGAAAATAAATGATCATCATTAAATCTAGTTTCTCCCTCCCAGAACCAGCTGTCTTCCCACACACAAGTGGCTCACATCTCTGCACATTACCTGGGCAAGTTCAGCACTCCACTTTTGCGTTGCTGACGCAAAAAAACTCCCATCTCTGCCCAAGTTCAGCAGTACACTACCTGGCCAAGCAGCAGAAGCTGTCTCCCCTCACTGCCTGCCCTCCCCAATGTAAGGCAGTGTGAAACAAGCATCTCAAATATCTGCCTAAATTCAGTTATCCTCACAGCAGGACCTTACCTCCCTGCCTAAGTTCAGCAGCACATTCCCGAATGAAACTATCTCCCTGAGCTAAGTTCAGCTGCACATTACTGAACAAAGCTGCTCACATCTCTGCTGCCTGCCATCCCCGATGTAAGACAATGTGGGACCATGCTCTACAGAAGCTGTCTCCCCAAAACAAGCTGCTCACATCTCCGCCCAGTTTCAGCAGCACATTACCTGGGCAAGTTCAGCACTCCACTTTTGCCTCGCTGACACAAAAAACTCCCTCCTTCCCAGACTCAGTCTGTCCTCGGCACCTTACCGAAGAAGCTGCATGCAACTACTAAGCAGTAAGCCAGGGAGCTTAAAATATAAATAAAAAAACTGACAATTAAATAATGTAGGTAATAGAGGATGTACAAGGCAGTTCAAGTAACCTTACTGCAGTGATGGGAAGTAAGGTCGCCATTGTAATGCCGCCGGTATTGGGTTGTGATACTGGCATTTTGACCATGATCTCTGTAATGGCAGCATCATGGATTTTTGGGATATTGTCTGCTACATTGTGTCCGTGGCAAAATTTGCCACTACGAAATATCCGTATGCCATTTTTTTTAGGTTGAGAGGAAAATGAGATTTAGCAGCTGACCATGCATTGATAGAGATTTAATGGATGTGCAGGTGACATTTTTCGACCAATGCAATTTCTAGATTACTTATTGCCAGTGTACAAATATATATATAGAGAGAGAGAGAGAGAGAGGGAAAGAGAGAGAGACATTTGCAAAGAATTACATTAATGCAGGCATTAGGGTTGAAGAATGCAAAGTGGACAAAGTAAGGAAATGAAAAACAGGGCTTGGAGTTTTGGGAGTCTTGAAGAATTGATGGTGTTACTTGGGGTTGCCAACCCTAATGCCTCCCCCTACCCCCCCCATCCTATAGTCTCTTGTCCAAAGCAGGTCCAAGCTATAGCTTCAAGCCAATGCCTCCTAGGCATATACTCCTTGGAGGAAAATAAGTATGTCTCACCACATGTGGCCAACAGAATCAGATGTAAGAGATCGTGTATAACCTTGTTTGTTCATGGGAGGATGTAACAATAAGTGTGCACTGTGCTTTTTTTTTAACTCTGACTGCTAAGGGAGCAGAGATTTACTGGGGAAATGAGATTATAATTGTCCCCAGAGACAGACTAGCTAGTTCTGGTAGGCAATTTAAATCCATTTGTCCTGTAACAATGGGACCCCCTGGTCAGTTAACAAAGGAGCTTCAAAAAGGCCAAGGTCTTTCTTATCAGGAAACTGTCGTTGCCATGCAGCCACCCACTGCTGGGGCAAACATGGCTCAGAACAGTGAGAGGGGTCTGTGATTCCACAAACCCAATAGTCTGGTTTGGACTAGCATTCCAGAGAAGTTGGACTCCAAGAGACAAAATAAGTCTTGAATCCACAGTGTCAGAGTGACATACTAAATGATACACCATGCAGGGATGGCAGCTGAAGGCTTCTGAGATCTTGCCAGACCTGTGCAAGTCAGTCAGTCTTGGGATTCTGAGCATACAACATCAAAGAGCTAGAGTCTGCCATGGCTCAATTAGATATCCTGTGTAGTAAGAGCCTTTCAACTCTGTTAGTTTTAAGAAGCTATAGCAAAGTTTTATTTCTATTTGTTTCTTCTGCTATGTGCAAACCATTTATTTCTAAATTGTGTAGTAACCTTGTAATTCCCATAGTCTTCTATAGCTGTGATATCCAGTTGATTGTGTTAGTACTGTGAAACAGTAAATATTACTATATTCTTATACACTTCATGCTTCTCTGACTGAATCTTTTGGGGGAATTGTTAACTGTTGGTATTGACAAATCTACAGTCTCTCTCTGAAGAGGGAGAAGATGATTACAGTTACCATATTCTAGAATTAAACTGTTTATCAGGCATGAGTAACAGGGGAAGGCTGTTTGTCCTTAGCCAAAGCACTGTACTGTATGAGCAGTGTCTCTTTTGGGATTTGGACCAAGAAAGTTCCCAGGTAAGAGAATCACTTCAAAGTGGTAGCAGCTACCAAGGTACCCTTACATGTGTTGAGGGTTGAGAAACTTGGCAACCTGTTGCTGACTCAGTCCTGGGTAGGCCAGGTTCTACCAATATGATGTCAACAATGTGGCTTTGAAAAGGATTGTCAATAACCTAGTTAACTATCCAGTCACAGAACAGGGTATTACATAAGGGAATACGGTGTACATTACTGCTGTTTAACTATCGAGTCATAGAACAGGATATTATATAATAGAACACAGTTTACATTCATACTGTTATTTTTGCTTTTAGCAAGAGTAATTAGAGAGATAACATTATGTCTGGACCATGAGAAAACTGCACTTTGCTAAACATGAGAGTTGTGCAAAAGGAGAGGGGGGAGTTATGAAGAAAGTCAAGTCATGGGAAGAACTCATATACATCCTTATCCCTTCCTGATTACCATCTCTACAGGCAGGACAGGAGAAATGGTGGAGGAGGGGATGCCATCAATGTCTGCCACAGTCTCTTCTATACAATGGCCATCAGGGAGGCCATACCTTCCTCCCATAAATTTCTCCTAGTCAGGCTGTCATTCCCCGGCCTCCTCAGTACCTGTTTTCATCAAGGTTGTCTACGCCTCTCCTGAGATCTTAGATTTATTTGTGTTTGACTCTCTTTCCTACATCTCCTCTCATTCCTCCACAGGTGAACTCATCCTGCTTGATGATTTCAGTATAAATTGATTTTCTCCATCCTTCAGATCTGCCATTCACAGAACTGACTCCCTTAATTTGTCCCAGGTTATTTCAGAACCCAGCTGTCTCAATCCCCACTTCACCAACCATGCCCTTTGGACTGGGTTCTACCTTCCCATCCTCCACATTGTTGCAGCAGGTATTTAGTGACCACTGCATAATGTTCTGCATCAAAGAAAAACTCTTGCCCCCCCCTTCGCCAAAATACATCTTGTCTAGATCTTTCTGGTCACTAAGTATTAATGCTCTACTGAGTGACCTCACTACACTAGGCTCATCAGCCATCCTCTCTGCCTTTGATATTGACATGGCCCTCACATTATTGAACTTCTCAGCCCATGTCAATGACATCCATGCTAAACTTTGTCCCAAGCTCAGTGCCCTGTACAGCAACAAGTGACAGCTTAACTCTGCATGTATGCAGGGACTTGCTACCAAAATGGTGCTCCTTGTCTTCAACTACACAGTTGTGGTCTACACCACCATCCCTTCTACTTCCCTTACCAGACTGGACACCCTCTGCATCTCTTTCTGCCACTTTGCTATAAACTCCCCCTTTCATACCCACCACTGTTCATTGTATTCATCCCTGTCCATCTTCCCTCTGCCCTCACATTGCCAGGCTCACTGTATCACCTTCATATCTAAATACTGGTTTGGTTCCCTTCCCTCTTCACTCTCATCTCTCCTTCGCCAGCTACCCCCAGCTTCCTGGTCTCTCTGTTGCACCTTTGCCACTCCTCACCCCTGCTCCTATGCTGGGCAATTTGCCTTCTCCTACTGACTTCCCTCACTCTGAAGCCAACTCCATTCCTCCCTCCACCTCTCCTCATCCCCTGGATCCCTCAGGCATCAGTTGAAACTCCAACCCCTACCCACCTATTCCTGTTGCCCTTCCTCCTGATACCTCTTTGGCTGGTTCTTAGCTATCCTGGTAAGCAGCCAGTGAGGTCCCTACTCCTGCCTTGGCATCACTTCTTTGCCACTATCATCTTCTCCCTCTGTTATGAGGTCAGGTGTTAACCACCCCTTCAGGTCTTTCACCTGTTGTTCAGATATGTTCTTGCTCATTTCTGCCACCTGTACATTTGCACTTTTTAGGTGTTTCTTATTGAGCTGTGCTGCACTTTATTCTCTGTACTCACAACTTTTGTATTTATTCTAATTTTGTGCAAACTTCTACCAACTGTGTTTCAACTCATTTGTTATTATGTATTGTGCTTCTGTTCTCTCACTCTCCCCCTCCCCTGAGTGGCACCTGGAAATTAACTTAATCTCTGTGTGCCTCTCCTGGTTGCTAATTCTCAAGTAAATAAATAAACATTCTCAAGGAAAGTGACCAAGGAAGCACTGTGAAAGTACTCACTGCTAGCTAGAGTCATGAGACAGAGGCTGGAGAGCATGAAAGTGAGTCAAAGCAGGGAACTGAGACAGTTTTGCAGGTACAGAGATTGAAGCTGGAGCTTGCCCTAGTTCAGACAAAGGCAGAGACAGAGCTTCAGAAGATGCAGTTGGAAGCAGAGAAGTGGTAGAAGGAGAAGTGAAAGTCTGAGAAAGAGCTGCTAAAAATGCAGCTGGAAGCAGAGAAGTGATAGAAGGAGGAGAAGTGAAAGTCTGAGACAGAGCTACAGAAGATGCAGCTGGAAGCAGAGGAGTCAAAAAAAGAGTGAGAGGAATGAGAAAAGAAGAAGTGATAGGCTGATACAGAGAAGTGGAAGGCTGAGGCAGAGCTGTGGCAGATACAGCTGGAAGCAGAGGAGTGAGAGAAAAAGCTCCAGTATGAGATCCAGATGAAGTAGTGTGAGCAAGGGAGACAGATGGGAGATTCTGTGCCAGAGGACAACACTGCAAACTGCAAGTAGTGGCATGAGGTGTTTGACCCAGGAAGCCAAAATTAATTCAAAAATGTTTCCCAGATATCAGAAGGAGCATGATCCAGATTTGTTTTTAAAACCTTTTGAGAGCATCTGTGGGCCCTCTGAGTTGGGTAGATTTTCTTGGGCAACAGACCTATTGCCACTGCTTACAAGCACAACATTAGATGCTTTCATCAGAATGGACAATGAGGACTGCATAGACTATGATAAAATGAAAAAGTCCTTGCCAAAGTGTTTTGATTTAACTCCTGAGGCCCATGGGCAAAAATGTAGAGGGATAAGAAAGGCACCAGGAGTTAGCTGTACTGAAATGTGGTTATGTGGCGCACTAAGTAATTTGTTAGAACACTGGGTAGAGGGTGCAATAGCTTGCTCTTTAAAGGAAATAAAATATTTATTTCTTCTGGAACAGTTCCTAAAAACTGTACCCAAGGAACTGAGAATATGGTTGCTGGATAGAACTCTGAGCTCTGTGAGTTCTGGGTAGTGCAGGTGGTGGCAGATGGGGTGAGCATTAAGGCTAACTACCTCACATGGCATCACACCACAAATTCCCTTAAACTCTCAAGACTCCAAACAATAATGTTTTTCATTTCCTTACTTTGTCCACTTTGCATTCTTCACCCATTCTTCAACCATTATGTCTGCATTGACTTAGTTGTTTTCAATGAATTTTCTTTATTTTTGTGATATCAGAATCATATACTCATTCACAACAGATGCAGATGTGCAGCAAGGGATGCCATCTGTGTCTGCAGATGAGCAAAGCACTCCAAGCACTATAGATGCAAAGAATCTGTTGGGCTGCCTGTTAGGCTGCGGAAGTGTAGGACCATTTGGGCCCCGTGCTTTTGCAAAGGTATGGATGGTTGCAGAGGTGCAGGACCCCCTGGCCCCTATTCTAAGAGAAGAGTTCTCTTCATCACATGGTTACTTGTTAACCGTGTGTCCAACACTGCACCATCACTCCCCAGGCTGGGAGTGATGTCACATGGCAGCACTTTCCCTCCAGCTGTGGCCTATCCAGCTGGCTCACAGAGTTCTCTCCAAACTCAGCTGACTGGCATGGGTTTGTAATGTACATTCTAGTGCTGTGCAGAATGTGGAATTTCATTGACAATATTAGCATGGAATGCCCATTCTGCTGGAATTTCATTGGCTCTTCTGCAGAATTCTGCCTGCTGTGATCCATGGAATAATACTCCTTGGAACAGCATTTTTCCATGGAAAATCATTCTGCAACCATTTCTGCAGAAAATATTGAGATTTTCGGAAAAATATTCAGCAAAAATGTTGCAGAAAACCTTATTCCACATTTTTCTGCTGTGGAATTCCATCGTTCTGTTTCCAGCAAAATTCGGCAGAATTTCAACAGAATTTCAAAAAGTCCGCAACATTTCATTCTGCCGGAATTTGAAAATTCTGCACAGCGCTAGCACATTGCATTGGGACAACAGCCAGCCCTGAACCCAACATTTCTTCATAATTCTTTTTTACATTTTAACTCCTAATTTTCAGCATAGTGCTATTAATTTCATTGCTTTGTGAGAAACTTAACACTCTTTCATTTCCTTTAATTTTTAATTTTTTATACTTGTAGATTTATAAGCATAAATGCCCATTTTCTCAAGTGACAAGCACAGTCTAAAATGAATAAGACAAAAAGTGAATACAAGAAACAGTAACAAGATAATACAATGTATAACAAACTTATGATAGTCATAAAAGACAAAATATGTTCAGTAGTCATCAGGGACAGGAAGAGGTACTTTTATTGAATAACCATTTTTTAAGTCTAACCTTGAATGTTTTCAACTTCGGATTATTTTGTGATTTCACTGGGAAGTGAGTTATAAAAAACAGGTGCTGTAAATAGAATGAATTTCTGACCAAAGGATTTTCTGAACAAAGGAGTTTTAAAAACAATTTTGCTTCGAGATCTAGTACACTCACTATTAAGTGCAAACTTCAAGTAAACTAATGAAGTGAACTTTAATTACAATAGTACTTATGCAGCCACAGATACACCTGTACACTGCAAGACATACACAGCCACTTCTGACTAAAGAAGCGGGGCCTGTTTTTCTGCAGATGCAGATAGAAATCCATTATACCCAAAGCATAGCCCTGCTCCTGTTTTACATTGGTGTGTGATTTGCCTAGGGCTCCCTGCAGAAACGCCATACAGCAGACCTATGTATGTTAGCTTAATGTACGTATGGGTCATTTGTTGTGTACACAATTTGAGTAGCACACTTTGGCCACCTCATAGATCCCTTACCAGGGTATTATGTACATCTTTAGAATGTGCATAGTGCCCTTCAGGCCCTGCGCAATCATGTTGTCCAGCATTACCTAGGCTTAGGAAATTGGCACTCAGACCACACCTGCAAAATTTCATGCAATCTTGTCAAAGAGTTGCAAAGTTATTAAGGTGCAGCCACTTCTTTCATGGAGAAGGTACTGGAGGGATGAAAAAAATTACTGGAGGAGGTGGTAAGCATTAAATCATTGGATAGCTTCAAAAGAGGGAGGGTAAAGGTGTCGGGGGAGAGGGGTGGAGCAGCATGTCACAAAAGGCACATGGGCTCTGCATTAGGCAGACTTGATAGACTACAAGGTCTTCTTCTCCTGGCAAACTTCTATGTATCAACTGAGGTGGAGTTTTTTCCATAAAGCTTTTTACCTAACTGGTTGATGCAGGTGGGCTTTCAGCCCTGTCCCCACCTTCCTGACTGGCACTCTCCCCTTGACCACCAAGATGGAGCTCATCCACGGATTACCACTGTGGTGGTCCCAGGAAGGGTAGGGCTGTCCTTCCCCCACTCAGTTACTCACATCCAGATTGGCCCGGTTATCCAGGTGATGTGAGGGATAGAAGTAGGTAGGCAGGGCTTCATGAAGCCTGCCCTGACCATTTTCTGTTTTCTTCTGTAGACCCTGTCACAATAGCACATAACTTACGTCTGTATGGAGGTGCACACACACTATGGAACAGCATCCCCTACCTTCATGTCCCTCGAGCTGCTGGTACTGCCCCCAGACCACCACCTGGGGGGCAGCCAAGGGCCAAGTTGTCAAGCCTCCATACTGTGGCACAGGACAGCTGTCTGTCAAACACTCAAACTTGTCCCCAGTGACCTGAGTTTGTTCTCAAAAACCTTGTTGAAAATATCACCTATTTTCAGAGTTGGGTGAATATGGTGTTTCTAGAATGGCGCTGTCAAAATCATGCTTCCAGAAAAGTGTCTACCTAGACAGCTACAGGGATAGCATAGTGCAAGGCAGTTACCACTACCCCTGTAGCTGTCTAGTCACAGTAAAGGAGAGGAGAAGTATCCAGAAGCATGGTGACCTGCTGATCTGCTCCCATGGTGGAGTGGTGGAGGGGCTAAGGACCCAAGCAGCTAGGACAGGGAATCATCCAGGAGACCAGGGTTCTGCTTCTCATCTCCCAATTGTTGTATTTTCCATTTCTCCCCCACCAAGTTTTTTTGTCCCCTCACCCGATATAACCCCCCCCAAGTTTCTCCCCATCCCCAAGTTCCACCCCCCACCCGTGGAGTTGATTATAATAATTTTGGGAGGTGTTGGGGTCCAAGCCCCCTGCATTGGGTGGTGATGGGGGCAGAGTCCCCTGAAAAAACACAGATTACCTTTTTTTTTTATAGCCATGGTAGTGGTCAGTGTGTTTGTGGACCACTACCATTGGCTCTGTTGTTGCTGCGGCTATTTTGGTCAAGTGCTGTTCTTGTCAGCACTGTTTTGCTGTTGCAATTTTTGACTACGCTGTTGTTGAATTTTCAGTATTGACCTAGTGCCCCCAATTTTGGTACTTGCATAAATCCAAGAAAGATTAGTTTACAACTAACCTATTTAGTTTAGAACTAGCTTATTAATCAGATTTACAGAAACTCTGCTCAGTAGAGACAGGTCAACACTAGGGCTGTGCATGGGCAGAATAGTATTTCCTGAATACCAAGGATAGTAGACTACCTGAATATTCAGATGCCCTTTCTGAATAGTTCACTATTCGGCCACTATTTGGGAACAACTGTTCTGTGAGATTTCCAAGTCTCGCAGTGGTTTGTTGGCCAATCAGAGGCTGTTTCTGGAGCTCATAGGCAAGCACACCATGTAATTTTCTTACTCTGAGTTGTTAAAGGAATGGAGACAGTTGTTTCTGAAAGCTAGCTTTGGAGTACTTCTGAAACCTTATATTTGCCAAAAAAATGTATTATTTTTTGCTCCACAGGGTTTATTGAGTCAGTATTATTTGTTTGATCAGTGCCAGAAAAGCTGGTTTGGCTTTCTGACTGGGTATTTTGTCCTTGCTGTGCTCAGTTACAGTGATCAGGAGGGCTGTCTGCTAACACCTCTCCTCCACTGCTCTCTGACACACAGCTCCGGTGTGATTTTCAGGTAAAGTACATTTTTGTTTTTGTGTTTTGTTTTTAGCTGTTGTCAGGTTCCAGGCTCGGTTCCCTGCAGGTCTAAAGCAGGTGTCTGCTAACTCCTCCTGTAGCTCACTGGACATTATTTACCTATGTGTGCATAATATTTGATTTTGTAAGGCTGGACCTGTACATGCAGCTTACTGTGCACAAGTTGCATGTGCTTGTGTAATATATTTTTTTCATGTAGCTGGACCCCGCGTGTGCACAGCTGTGTACACACCATTTTTTAAATACATTTCTATAGTTCTCAGCCAGACAGGCTTAACTCACTGAATTGTTGTTGTTAGTCATCTGGTTCTGAGCTTGGATCCCTGTACAACTGCGTAGTGTGTTGGCTGACTCCCCTTTTCCGCAGCACACTGCGCATGATTAACCTGTGAATCTAAAATTTATTTTTTCATGAGGCTATGCCTTGTGTGTGCAGGGCTGTGTGCATGCTTTGTTTTTTTTAATTAAACTTCTTCAGTTCTTAATGGACAGGATTGACTCATTGAGTTAAGTGTGTGTCATCTGTCAGTTCCTTGCTCATTTCCATATTCGACTGGAGAAGTTGCCCTCTTCTTCCCCCTTCTGAGTAGTAGTGTTTTTTTATTTGCTGCTGCTTTTTATGGTACAATATACTTGCTAAGGTTAGCTTATGTATTATTGCTGTTCCACAAACACTTAGTAAAGTATCACATGCACAGGCACTATATAATAGTAGTTTGTGTTTTACATAGTAACCACTAGTGATCTGATCCATCATGTCTTAGCAAGTTCACAGACATGCTGGGTCCAGCCCCAGCAAAGCATCTGAACCACCAGCTCCAAGCAGTGTGGGAGCGGGTTATAGACTCTCAAAAAATACAGCACATCCAAGAGATTACTGCTAGTGCTGTCCCTGGATCACGAAACCCCAAACAATCTCTACAGAACAGAGGAAGCATGAAGGGGGACAGTAATCAAACATGATTAAGCGCAGAACATAAAGCTGACAATGCATTTATTTGTTCTAAGGCTGGAGGATGCCAACAAAGCCTCAGTGCTTTGATGAGAATCTGGTTTAACCCTGGGGGTATGTCAGCAGCATACACACTATGAATATACAGCCCTTAAAGAAACACACACCATAACTGAAGTCATAATAAATGAGACTAAGATGGTCTTCTAACAAAACAATCTTAAATAACATGCCCAGGGATGAAACACTTCATCAAGACTGCAGAACATCATAAGATCAGTTCATAAAGTAATGCCAGGCAGTATGTAATGCAGTATCTTGTAAAATAGCTGCAAAAATGCCTCAGGTTGCTGCAGAGAAAAGTGTAATTCAATGGAAATTAACCCTGTTGTCATGCAGTATTTTGTGACATGTCATTTTACTGCAAAGTACGAAATTACATTCTGTCTTGCTCTGCTGTATAATATTGATACTTATAAAATGGGACAAGAATTCTCTGAGTCCTGACTGGCTGAGAGGTACATTTGGTCATGTCCTTATCAGTGGACATTTTGCCAACCAGTACCTCTTCAGCCACTCAGAACTCACTACACCACGAATCACACTGCCAGCCTCCCAACTTCCTCAATCTGCAAAGCTGAGCTGGCATCCCTAAGACACAATCTGCTACTAGAGCCACAGTCTAGAGTCCACAACACCACCCAAAGTTATCAACCCATTTAATTTAACCATAAAAATAAAGTATAGTCTGTTAGGCTGTTTCTTTCTCTTCAAAAGACCTGTCCCCAATCAAGTCAGTGTCTCATGTTCTGCCACGATGCAACGTTTCAACCATTTCAAAAACAGGCACGAGCAGAGGTCCTTTACTGTATCAGTCTTAAGCTGCACGGTATTTAACGGAACTGTGAAATAAAACATAAGAGCCAGCTTTCCTTTTTAAAAATAAAGACCTGCTGTCTTTTCAAAACCGGAGCTATCAGTTCAGCAAACCACTACTAAATAAAAGCGCTGCGTATGGCAGCCAATGTCAGACATACTCGCTCCCACTCAGTCTCGCTGCGTACTCCCTCGTGCAACAGGTAAACAGTGACAAAGTGACAAATGAAAAAAATGAATATAATGAAGTAAACATAGTGTGTGGGATTGTAAGTGTGTGTGTGTGTGTGTGTGTGTGTGTGTGTGTGTGTGTGTATCTGGGGGAAGGGGCGCACACTCGCTCCTGAACAAAATCACATCATTTGCAACAAACCACCTCCTTGCTCTTAAATATATCTTGTAATAGAACCGCGATATCTATGTTCCTCTCACTAAAAGCAGCTGCTGTATTTAAAATACATAGGGAGGGGTTTACAGGTTCAAAACACTGCGATAGGGAGGCACAACATGAGGTACTCTCACTGTACTGTTGTGCTGGAAGAGTGCCCTCTAGTTGCTGTCATATAGTTGTACAGGGAGCTATTTTAATTATTACTGCTCTTAAAAAGCTCCTTTTTAAAAAAAAATGTGATTTTTCTCTTTCTCTCTTTCTCTATTTTTTTATTTACTGCTGGGACCCATTTTATAAGCACAATAACACACTCTGAGGTGAGGCAAGCGCCTCATGCCTAACAGTGCACCTGGACATGCTCTTATCAGGAGATTACCCACACCTCGTCGTGTGTTATTGCTTGCAAAATCCAATTCCAGAGAAGAGGGTGAGATAGAATACATAGACAGACTGGCGTCCTCTGTATTCAGTGTAATCAAATATTTTTCTCCTGAAGCGTGCCTTTTAGTTTTGGTAGCACTGGGAATAGTACTTCTAAAAATAATACCACCAGTAGTATTACTAGTATCACCACTTGTTCCATCTGCATTATCACTGTCACAGCCTTATATGCCAGTAGAAGGAGGGTGTGAGAGTGTACATACCTTTTTGCAGGAAGCAGCAGACACTACCACCAATGTTCCCACTGCTGCCACTATGGCTGCCACGTCTACAGCCAGTGTACATCCCACCACCACCAGTGCAATTCTTGCAGCAGTCATACTTTCAGCTGTCACCAGCACTGCAGCCACTGTTACCACTATTCCTTTGCCCATGGCCACAGCACCTTCTTCCCCTGTGGCTGTGACCATGTGACCTGTAACCATGAACACTGTTGATCCAACACAGTGCTTGATGTAGTTTTCAAAGTGCGATGTGTGGTATGGTGGATTGAGTGTGCCACATGTACAATAGCTTGTGTTGCATTAGTGACAGCTCTGCATTGGTTGTTGAAGTATTGTTGAGGTGTATATGGTACAACCAGGTTCGAAGGGGACTTAATGGTGTTATTTAAGTGCTTTTTAAGCTATCCTTAGGAAAAAAAACATCTTTCCTGGCTGCATACCGAATAACGAATACCTAGGACCTGAATACCGAATATTTGGCCGAATATTCAGGAAAAGGTATTTATACAGCCCTAGTCAGCATAGTTCAATTGCTTGCACAAAATAAAAACCGAAATGATCTTACCAGTACTGGCTTTATTTGTAGCAAGATTTGTTCAAGAAGACGGTGTTTAATTGGCTCACCACACAGGTAAAATAAGGCTTCGGTGAAGGAGGGAAGGCAAAAGAAACAGTGTTCACTGCATCCTGAGGGCCATTAGAGAGAGCATGCTGGAATTTTCCTTTTTTAAAATTTAGATTTTTATTGGGTTTTCTAGGTTTTTGTCCCTGTATCCCCCCCAGGGCCCCAGCACACAGTCGTGCGTGCGCATGGAGGCATGTACATAAACCGGAAATCAGCTCAGCCCCTTCCACCCACCCATACTGCCACTCCCGCCCACCTACATTACCCCACAGGACCTCCACCTGGTGGGGATGGGACTACAAGGGGGCCACAACCCACCCCCCCCCAGGAGAGGAGAGGAGAGCAGTCCCGCTTCTCCCACCTCCCTTGCTGGCATCCCGATGACCCAAAATTGTTCCTGAACCCCAGGTCGCTGGTACAGCATGAGGTAAGGCATCCAGCACCTCAACCCTTAGCGCCACCAGGCCTGCCACATGCTGGAATTTCTGCATAGTAACAGCACAACACACTGTGTAGATTGACTACCAAAAATGTACCAACTGAAAATAACATACAGTAGAAGTCCCCACACTCGATCATGCCAGCCACTGCCTCAGCGGTCGCACCTTCTTACGTATCAGTTAGGATAACGTCATCATCAGAGTTTGAGGATATGTTTATTCTGCATCCCAGCCCCCAACCCCTGTTTCTTAACCTGCCTTGTTATATGAAGGCATTATTGTTATGTCATTTATTTATGATGGTACCTGGTCATAATGTTGTACGCTTAATAGCGTACAACATTATAGCTAACCCGAAATAGCGCTGTCTAGGACAGTGAATGGTACAATACTGTGTATACTGCTGTATGCATTATTCCACCATTCACACACTCCCAGGCAGAGGATAAGACCTCTGCTGGGAGTGGGTTCCGCTGAGCAGCTGCCATGGCTTACTGGACAGAGCCACAGCAGCAGGAACCCAGGCACTGTGTCTGGGACTGGATTTGATTCCTGGTCCCAGAAATTTTATTTTTTTAAAGAGTTTGTGTGCTCCCCAAGTTGGACCCTCTGGGTTAATCTTTAGTGGGAGGGTCCAGGGGCACAGGCCCCACAATAGGAGTGTGGGTGGTGGAGCCCCACAGAAAAAATGAGTTATCGCGCATGGCATAAATCATGCATTATAGTAGTGTATTCTAGTTATGCATAATGTCATACATTATGACCCCCATGCCATTTATTATTACACATGTTTATATAGGTTGTAACAATAAGAGCTGGCTTATAGTCACTTTTTAAGGGTATTTTACACATATTAAATGTAATGATTTATTTTATTTATTTATTTATTGAGAGATCGGAATATCAAACCTTTTGAGTCAGAGACTCCTTTGCAAAGGCTCCACATCATGGAAGTACAAAACAAGAGAAATGGACAATACAATGAAAGGTATTACAAATGAATGCAGAGGGTAAAACAACCCAGAGTTAAGTATGGTACAAAGTTAATGAGCAATACATTGAAAGGTATTTCATCTGAATGCAGTGGGTAAAACAACCCAGAGACAAGCATGGTACAAAGGTTTCAAGCAAGTTAAGCTATTGCTTACATTCAAATTTCAAGGATGATGCAAGATTTCCTAAGCCAATAAAACAGACACTTAAGATAAAGGCACAATACATCAGAAGAATCAATCAGGGTAGAGGGAGAGGAGAGATGAGGGAAGGGGGAAGAAGGCACAGAGGTATGGCTTGGCGCACCAGTAAAAGAGGGGTGACTATGTGAGTGGACAGCTCAGGGGCAGTCACAGGTACTGGTGGTGAGTAGTTGCTCTCTGAGTTTGAGTTTGAAATGACCTAGGTTCTGAACAGTTGAGGTATCGTGGGCAGATCATTTAGCCAGAGTGGAGCCCTATAGGGGAAGGCATGTTGCCCCAAGGACATTCTGCAGAATGGCACAAGCAATGTGGATTTGGCTGAGCCTCTAGTATTCCTTCTGGGTGGTGCACATTGAATGAGGTTAAGGAGCCCAATGGGGGATTGACCATTGACAATCTTTCTGGCAAGGAGGCAGGTGTGGTATTTCAGCTGGCTCTCAAAATTGAGCCAGTTGGAGAGCTGATAAAGGTTACAGGTGTGAGTCATCCTATCACACCCTGTGACAAGACGACTGACCCTATTCAGGGTGACCTTAATTCTGTGAAGTGCAGTATTATCAGCTGCACCATAGAAGATGATCCTGTAATCCAACTGGGAAAGAACAGGGGAGGTAACCACTAGATGGAGGGCTGCAGGAGGCATACATCATTTGTTCCTGTAAAGGAGGCCAATTCTGACATTTGTGGCAGAGCTAAGATGATGGTTATGTTCATGATAGTTTAGTGAGGAGTCAGGAGTAACACCCAGATATTTAAAGGAAGTCACTTATTCTAGCTGTAAGTTTTGACAGTTAAGTATGTGCAGAGGGGTGCCCCTGTATTTGTTTTGATGATGAGTGAAGACCATAGACTTTGTTTTTTCGTAATTTAACACCAGTTTATTGGCGGAGAACCATGTTTCAGTTTCAGAGAAAAGACTCTAGACAGCAAGCTGAAGGAGGGGTCACAGTGACTGCAGAAGTTGACTGCATCATCCGCGTATAGAAACATTCGTCCAGAACATGTTTTTGGGAGAGAATTTAGAAAAGGGCCAAAGAGAAGTGGCCCTAGTATGGATCCCTGGGGGACATCAGAGCAAACTGGCAGATTGTCAGATAGAGTGAAGTTTATTTTGGCATGCTGTGATCTACCACTTAGGTAGCTATCAAACCAGGAGATGGGTTCAGAAGCAAGACCCAGAGCAAGGAGAGAATCTAGTAGGAGATATGTATTTAATATTTATACATTAGCATTCCCTGTTCTTTTTTTCTCAGAAGAGCTTTCACCTTCAGTACCACCTCCCCCCCCACACCCATACTCCATCAATGTCCTTGGGGCTGGCTCTCCCCGATGTTCCTCTGTAGCTTACCCCCCAGGGCAGTGCCTCAGAGGCTACCCCATTGACTCCCTGAGATGCCACATCCAGTCTCCAGGGGGGTACCCTGAGCTGGATCATGAGGAGTCAGGGTGAGGTGGGTGGCATTGTGCACGTCCATCATTTTTCAATCTTTTGTAGTGGGAGAGGCATGACATGCAATATCGCTGAGACGTAAGAATTCCATGCATCTGTCATGCCTCTCAGATGCAGTGAGCTCCAGCTAGTCAGGCCCCTCAACCTCTGCTAGGGGTCATACTGACACAGGCGGCTTCCCAACCCACATACACCCTCTAGAGATGGGGAGCAGTCCATAGGATGCTCCATCCTCCCCACCCTGACTGTCCCTTTAATGCCCAGGCTTGCTTTCAAACCCGGGTCATTGACATCACAAGCGGCAGCCCTACTGCTGCGCTGGTGTGCTGACAGCACTCTTTCCTCTGTCTCTTTGAATGATGCCATTTTAATTGTGGCCACTTGAGAATGACATCAGGTCTTGAGAAAGCATTAGGCTTGGTGAGAAGATGTTTGGCTGTTGGTGGAAGGGGGAATGTCCAAGCTTTCTGGTGTAAGCAATATTTTATCCATCAACACAACTGCTGTATTTTGAGCTGTCCTAGACTGTGAGCCAAGCTTTTGTGAGAAAAAATGTATTATGAGGAAGCATGCCCCTAGACACCTGTCAAGTGTATTCAATCATGCATCGAAGGTGGAGAGTTCTCTCAGTGAATTGTTTTCTATTTCCAAAACCCACTGTATTACCTCTGCTGCAGCTTTTTAAAAGCAGCAGCAATGCCATCACTATACTGTGGTCTGTTTCAGCAATATTGTTTAACAGTGTGTATTTTGTAAAAAGTATCTTTTAATGTATCCTAAAAATCAGCTGCCACTTGCTGGAGAAATAACAAAAAAAAAAAACTCATAATACATAGGCATCATTCAGATTATATTTCACATCAGGTCTGTATTTTGCTCACCAGCATTTATTACTGTGGTAATTTGCATGAAAATAGGATCTTTGTACCATAACAGCTCATCTACTCCTGTTGCTTGTGCCCCACTTGAAGTCACAGCACTTTTCTTGTGACATCACTGCTATTCTCTTGTGAACAGGTTGTGATGCCACAACAGAGGATTATGACTTCAAGTAGGGAATACGCACCTAGGGCAGAAGAACTTTAAGGGATTCATGTCCTGTTTCCATGCATATTTCCTCAGTAATAGATAATGGGAGGAAATCTCTACAGAAGTTACATAAAATGCAAGCGAACATGTACCTAAATATTATGTTTATTAAAGGGTTTCCTGAGGCATTAAAATGAAGCACATGTTTATTGATCTCAATGGTAATATTCTGGACATGAACAGCTGAGTTATTTATTTACAGAGCTGGGTGAAATGTTAATTATAATGGTAAAATGCCTGTGAATTTCTGCACACAAAAAATATTTGCATGTCAAAATGTGAAATCTGTTACATTTTCACCCACAAAAAGGCCAATTAGTGAGAAAAATGTGTGAACTATAGATTTATTTCCCTGCAAATCAGAGTACAGAAAAAAATCTATAGCTCCCATACTAGCAAACGGTATTGCATAAAAATTCACTACATATGGAAGACGCTTTTGAACCAGTCTGTGTATGACCCAGATCTTCTCACTTGAGGTCCCTGTGGTTTGATGGGGAGCTCAAGGCATTGAAGATCAAGGGTTGGAGGTTGGAGCACTGCTGTCGGAGGACTCTGCTGGAGGCAGACAGACTGGCCCTGCATACACACTATGGTGTGTACCAGGGGACAATCAACCATAAGAAGGCAGTGTTCCTATCCAGGGAGATTGCTGCCAGGAAGAACTGACCAACTATGCTTTTTTGGACAGTTAACAGGCTGTTACATCTGGCCTGCCTACAGCCAAGAAAAGCAGTTTCTGAGGCTTTGTGCAATGAGTTTGCTCGGTTCTTCTCAGACAGGGCATCTTCCATCAGGTAGGAAATTCCATCAGTGAGCTATAATATGGCCGACAGTGGATGCCTGGATATTCGATATGGCACTCAGTCTGGTTGGGGGTGTTTATACCAGTGGAGGTGGTTGATGTCATTGAGGTGGCCTCAAGGCTGAAGCACACATATTGTGACATGGACCTGGTGCCGACTTGTTTCTTAATGGGATGTGTTGATACTGTTGGCCCAGTGTTCACCTTGATTGTCCAGTGTTCCTTGTTCGAGGGGGTCTTCCCAGATGCCTTGAAGGAGGCTTTGGTGAGATCCCTCCTGAAGAAATCATTGTTGGTTCCTGACATCAAAGCAAATTACCGACCTGTCTCCAACCTGCCATTTTTGGGGAACGTTGTTGAGAAGATTGTGGCACAGCAGCTGGGAGAACACCTCATGGCATTTAAAATCTATGAGCAGCACAGTCTGGATTTCATGCCAGACTGCATTAGTTTGGGTGCATAATGATCTCCTCAGGGCGAGGGACCAAGGAGAGGGGACAATTCTTGTTCTCCTCAATCTCTACTCAGCTATTCACACGGTGGACCATTGTGTGTTACTTGACTGCCTGAGGGAATTTTGTGGACTCACCAGCACTGTCATCAGTTGGTTCAAGTCCTATTTGACAAACAGGAGGCAAAAGGTGGTGATGGGGAATTTCAGCCCCCAGTCTTCTGTCTTGTGGAGTACCTCAAGGTTCAGTCTTGTCACCAATGTTGTTTGCCATGCACATGCTACCCTTGGGCGGGATCATTAGGAAGTACAGCTTAGGATTTCATTGTTATGCTGATGACACTCAGCTGTACTTATCCTGTGTCCCTGGGACATCCAATGTGGCAGAAGTACCGAACAACTGTCTGGTCAAGAGTAATGACTGGATGGCCTCTAGCTGGTTATGACTGGACCCGAATAAGATGGAGGAACTGGTGGTGGAGTCAAACAGGAGGCATGATAGGATGGCCTCTGGGGCAGATACTGGATTAGTTCCGGGTTCTGTCCCATTGATAGCCTCCTCCAGGGTGCATGATCTTGGCATTGTTTTGGAAAGCAGACTGACAATGGAATATCAGGTGTCATCCATTGTCAGTGCCATTTTTTTTCCATCTTAGGAGCATTGCTAGGATCAAACACCTGGTTCCGCCCCTAGACCTCCTCACCTTGACACATGCTTTCATGATATCTAGGCTTGACTACTGTAATGCACTCTACCTCAGGGTCTTTGGAGGTACCCTCCATCAACTGCAGCTGGTGCAGAATGCAGCTACCAGGCTATTGACGGGATGGACTAAATACTGTCACATCACCCTGGTGCTGTGTGAACTGCACTAGCTGCCTGTTCAATGGAGAGTACTTTTCAAGGTGGGCTTGTTCACCTTTAAGGCCCTACATGGACTGGGCCCTGGCTACCTGATGGACCTTCTTACACCCACTGCTCTGGGTCTGCTCCCTTCGATCCTCTTCAAGGGGCCTCCTTGTGATTCCCAGGATGAGGTTGAAAATTGCTGGTGATAGAGCTTTTAGTGTCACCAGCCCCATCCTGTGGAATTTGCTTCCTCCACTTGTAAGGGAGGCCCCTTCTGTTGAGGCATATAAAGCCCACCTTAAAAAACTATCTGTTTAGCCGGACATTCCCGGACACAGTATGGAAGTATCAGCCTTTTTAAAATTAATGGGGGTTTTCTGTTTAAATGTTGATTATGAACTTGCATTGATGGTGTTTTTAACTATTTATTGAATGTTATTTTATGATGTTCTTAATTGTATGTACGTGATTGTATGACACCCAGAGCATCTGGGATTGGGCGCTAGAAAAATAAAATTTGCCTTGCCTTGCCTTACCTTACCTGCAGTTCTCAGACTTTGTGCTTTTTTTCCAGCAATTAAGGCACATTTATTCTGCATTTCCCATAACTTGCTGAGACATATATTTCAACTAATGTGAAGTTTTCTCATTATAAGATTTGGACACAATCTAATTAGAGAAAAAGAGACATACCACATTTTTAAATAATATGTGTATTTGATTTTATTCTTTCAGCACAATCAGATTTGTAGGTTAAATATTTCATAGTTTAATAGTACAGTGAGCAACAGCAGGGAAGAAATTAAAATGTACCTGTAGAAAAAATATTAATGTAAACATTCATATTTGTAGCACTGCTGATAAAGTAAAAAATGGCCTCTCCTAAACAAACTTATTCAACAAACAACATGTCATGCTTAGGGTATATCTCTCAACCTCTTGCCTCATAATCAGGGACAAGGTTTAAAAAAAACTCTGGGTTGAAGGACCAAAAACAGGAACACAACTTAAAAATGGGTGATAACCACTCACAAAGCTGATAGACTAAGCGGCTTAGCATAAAAATAATTTGTGAAGAATTCCACCTGTCCTGATTTCTGCAGAACAGTCCTGATTTGAGAAAGTGTCCTGCAAAAAAAAAAAACATGAAAAATACTACATGTCCTGACCTTATAGTAAAAAAATATTTTCTAAAGAGCAATTTCACCACATGAAACATTTTGCAAAATTCAACCACTGAGCAACATTTTTTGCCAGGTGCAAAATTGCACCTATAAAACACAAATGTTGCAGAATTCAAAATTTCACCAAATTTCACTAGACTTTCACCACATTTTGCCTGAACTTCACCATTTTGCAGGCACAATTTCATGTTTTGTGGTAAAATTTTGCATTTCATGCTGAAATTTCACATTTCATGGAAAAAATATCACATTTCACCCATGGAATTTCATATTTCACACCTGTGAAATATTTTGTGAAATACAGGAATTTCATGAAATATTTTGCAGAACAAAATTTTCCAATTTTGCACATTTCTGCTGGCCTCTAAATGTTGCAGACAACTTTAAAATACCTTACAATGATAAGAAACAATAGAAGCAACATTAAAGCTACAACACTTAGGGCTTGATTCTGATTATATCAATCAATCAATCAATCAAAATCTTTATTTAATCAGGCGAAAATCATTGAGTGTAGCTCATTTACAAAATGGACCTGAGTGGTCATATAAATAAGAGTACAAGTATTTTTACATAGACAAGAATAACATAAACAGTAGTACAATGACATAAAGTGAAAATATACAACAATTTACATATATACAAGGCACAGTAAAACCATTTAACCTGTAAGAAAAAGGAGACAATGGGTATAGCAGGCATAATATATAAATTATAGGGCCTAATTGGCTTTTATGAGAGTATATCAGGTGATTGGAAAATAGAAGTAGAACTAACATAATGGAACACGGAAAAAGGGGTGGGAGGGTAGGCAGGGTAGGGGATTAGGCCTGATAAAAGCAATTGCAGAGTTCTGGAAATAGGGTGGAGAATAATCTTTTGAAGGATGTTAAAGGTAAGAGGCTATTTAGCTTCATGGATTTTTGGAGTGAATTCCATGCAACTGCTAGTGAGTAGCTGATAGCGGCCCTCCCAAACCGGGTGCAGGCATTGGGGACCTTTAGTATGATGAGTTTACTGATCCTTAAGGTGTATGGCCCAGAAGTAATTCAGGTAAAACAGTCTGTGATATAGGTGGGTAGTTTGCCTGATAAAGCTTTGAATATCCAGATTGCAGCATTCCTATTTCTTCTGTGTTGTAGTGATGTCCAGTTGACTGCCATATAAAGAGAGCAATGATGGGTGCTGGAGGAAGGTCAGTAATAAATCTGATGGATCTATGATACAGGGTGTCCAGCTTATTTAAGAGGGGGAGTGAACAATGGCCATAGAGAAAGTCAGCATAATCAATGAGGGATAGGAATGATGCCTGGATTAATCTTTTTTTGGAGTCTCTGTTAAGGTAGTGTTTTATTCTAAAAAATAGACCAAGCCTTTGTCTCAGTTTTTTTAGTAGCTCTTCAATATGGACAGAATAGTCAAGCCTGTTATCAATCCAGACTCCAAGGTATTTGAAGTTATCAACAAATTCCAGCTTCTCTCCAAGTAGGGTGGATAATTGTAGGGTGGTGGGTGATGGGGTAGTGGCAGAGCAACTCTTTGTGGCAAAGAACATAGCTTTTGTTTTTTTGGCATTTAGAAGTAGCTTTTTATCCAGTAGATTGTGTTGCAGGATGGAGAATTCAGATTGTAACAGCTCACAGGCTTTAGGTAATGAGGGATTGCTGACATATAATACAGTGTCATCAGCAAACAGATGAATGTTAGATTGAGTGAGGTTGGCATCGATATTATTAATATAAATGGCAAAGAGGATGGGGCCAAGAATAGAGCCTTGCGGTACACCTCTTAGCAGTGGTTTTAAGGTGGATAGGTAATTTCCACTTTTTACCAGTTGTGACCTATCTGATAGGTAGCACTTAAACCAGCTGAGTGAGAGAGAATTCAGTCCTAGTGAGCTAAGGGAGGTGATTAATGATTCATGATCCACTGTGTCAAATGCTTTACTCAAATCCAGGAACACAGCACAGGTACTGTTCTTCTTATCCAAGGCAATCTGCCAATCATTAGTTACTTTGGCTAGGGCAGAAATGGTGCTATGCCTTGATCTAAATCCCGATTGTGCTGAATTTAGGAGGTTATTGTTATCCAGATAGTCCCTTAATTGTGAGTTTACTAATTTTTCAAGCATCTTGGATAGTACTGATAGGGTGGAAATGGGCCTGTAATTGTTGAGGTCCATGGGATCATCAGATTTAAGTAGTGGAACTACTTGAGCTGTTTTCAAGTGGAGGGAATGGATCCAGTAGTTAGGAAAGATTGAAGAGATGAGTGGGGGGCAGATAAGCGTGTGATGCAATTTTAAGGAAGTAGGGATCCAGGAGTCTGTACCTGCACTCTTGGAAGTATCTAAATTAGAGAGGAGGTCTTCCACTTTTTCAAGGATATTGGGTTGAAGGAAAAGTTGAAGTAGCCTTTGTCTCACAGTGGATTGAAGGTTCAGGGAAGATCTCAGGAGATTTGCAGGTGATGAGTCAAATGCTAGGCCAGCTGTGGTGAAGTGGTCATTGAAGGTATTTAGGATTTCTTGTTTGCCTGTAATTTCTGTATCATTTAGTAGCAGTTTGGAGGTTAAGGCAGGAGTAGAGTTTTGGCCCAGAATTCCTTTTATAGTACCCCAGAGTCTGGTTGGGTTATTGTAGGAGGCATCCAATTCAGCTCTATAATAGGCAGCTTTGGCAGTTCTTATTTGTTTTGTACATGAATTCCTTGCTTTTCTGAAATTTAGCCAGTCTCTGGTATCCTTTGTTTTTCTTGCCTTTTTCCACAGTTTGTCTCTGGTTAACAAGGCTGCTTTAAGATCAGTGGTGAACCAAGGCAGGATCTTACTTTAGCTCTGATACTGGTGATTGGTGCATGAATATTGAGAGCATTAGTGATAATGTCCTTTAAGGTCTGGAAAGCTGTTTCAACTGAGGTTGTAAGGTAGAAATCTTGCCAATATATTGTATTACTCAAGTCATGGAGGTATCCTGAGATGTTGAATTTCTTTTTTGACCTTTTGAGGACAAATTCTGCAGGATTGGGTGGTTTGAGTGTAGATCTTATGCCAGCTATAGGACAATGATCACTTACATCACTCGGTAGTACTCCTGCATGCGAATATAAGTGAGGCTTGTTTACCAACATAATATCCAGAAGTGAGCTGTTGCTAGAGTTTTTTAGGTTAACCCTGGTTGGGTCTTTAATTAGTTGTGTAAATCCATAGGTGTCACAAAAGGTTACCAATGGTGCAGATACATTAGCTAGCCAGTTTAAATTCAAATCACCAAGGATGATGGTATCTTCAGGGCCTAGATTGAGTATTGACCCTAGGTGAGATAGTAGTTTGAGGCCTGCAGAGGGTATATAGAGGTATAGAGGTATATAGAGGAAAAAAGTCCATTGCATTGGTCTAGATTACATAATGTCATGTGAAAAATAATTTTTTGGTAAGAAATGTCCTACTTTGGGCTTCTTAAAAGATGGTATCCTTAAAAAAGAACAAGTCTGTAATTTCTTTTGTATTATTTCATGTTTACGATACTCACTGTTCAGTCTGGAAACCCAAATTTTAGGAGTTACAAAGGAATATTTTGAGGCAAAATCAGGGACATTCCTAACAACCCGGGACAGTGTTATGGTATGGTGAATGGGTTTGGTGATATAAATTATCATGGTTGAAAAAAGGTGGTTACTGGAAAGCCTTGCTGTGACTATGGTCCACGTGTTGAAATCTAGATTGTACAGTTGGCATGGAAAACTAGTCTTACAACTTGCTGGGAGCCATGTAAATACCACAAAGTAACCTCATGGGTTGTGCAGTCCCTACCACTGAGTAGGTCAGTGGAGTGCATACAGGAATCTATAGTAATTTTTTTTTTTGTAAATAGCAAATACAGTACCACTGAAATGTCTTACCATGTTTCATAATAGAGGTAAGGCAATTCTGGGAGATTGGGCTACTCATTGGTAATTCTATACCTATGATGATGAAACTTTGACTTGTGTGGTTTTGTGCATGGGGGGGGGGGATCAAGGTAACCCCTATGCTTTCATATTTTACTGCTTAAATGTAGCTTTGACCATTTAATAGCCAGATTTCTATTCTTGTTATGTTAACGCACAGATGTAGTCACAGTAACTGGCATAGCTTGAAACTTTGATAATATTATGAATTGTGTTTATGAAGAAATAAAAAGACATGCACTGAGTTTTTGGATCTGGAGCTAGATTTTAGCAGCCCTAAACTATCGCAAGATGCAGTACTGTGGCAGACAGATTGTAACAGTTTTACCAGCACAACTGTTCTGCCCCATGTGGACATTTTTTTAATGCATGTGTCTGCCCATTAACAATCACTTTCAGAACACATCATGCAAATGGCTGAAAATGACCACATATGGCAAAAATAAAGAAACTCTAGCATCTAAATTTACTACAAATTCTCTCCAAACCTAACATCTGATATAACCAGCTCTAGTCAGAGCTAACACAGCTGCTATGCTGCTTTAAGAGTACTGGAAGAGAGCTTAATGTCATTCACAAACAAATGAAGTTCAACTAATTGTCCAGCCTGTCTAGTTCCTGAACAATGGGATTAAGAAAATAATCACAGGCTACTCCTGGTAGTAGAGTGGATAAGCAACCACTGTAAATTAGGATGTTTGACCAGCATAGGTTATTTATCCTTGTGTGTAAATCAGTGGTGGACATGAAGGAATGTCATTAAGCTCCCTTCCAATAAAAGCACTATAGCAGCTGTGTTGGCTCTGACCAGTACTTGTTGCCTAGGCAAACAGCCTTACACTCAAGTTTAAAGAACAAAAAAACAGCACTACAGACACCAGTCACTTAATGAAGTTTATTAAAATGTACCTGTCTGTGCATGTACAATTAACATAAATACAGGAGTGAAATAAGTAACCGAGCCTGGACATCTCAGCTCCAGCGCTTCGAAGTGCAGTACCTCTTTGTCCTCAAGTTTAGGCTGATATTTATAGGCAGACAAAAACAGATGGCAAGGCTATCAGTAAATAAATTTAATTGGAGTTTAGCAATTCTTAAAAAAAGAAGCTACAATGGCAATGTACAGTATTTGAAGTGAATCATTGACCGAGTGATGAGAGCAACTGTAACCAAATTTCGCTTTGAGGAAATATTACCAAGCAAAGTCTTGGAAGAAGATCCAAGAAAGATAAAAATAAAATAACTGGAAAATGTCCATGTAATCTTAACCATGTAGAAGATCTGACCCATGTGGTGTTAGTTTGTCCAAACTGTGCCTGATATAATGCACTTTGAACAAAGTGACTAGGAACATCATAGGTAAATAGTACCTGGATAAAACTCATCTTCTGTGATGTTTAATTCAACAAGAATTTAAACACTGTTGCAACTGGGATACTTTTTAAAAGCAGTTTTTTTTAGTTGACCGGGTAAGTGCACTAGACAAATCCTATCTATTTTCAGGCATGACACAGGGGAGGGGGATACAGATGAATGCCAACTGACCTTGAATCAGATTAAGTTGTTGGTGGTATTTTTAGTGAATGAGGGAAATTTGGCCAGGACACTGGGAAAATTCTCCTACTCTTTTCGATAAGTGCCATGGGATCTTTAACATCCACCTGAACTACCACCAATCCAGGCAGATGAGATCTTGGTTTAATGTCTCATCTGAAAGATGGCACCTCAGAAGTGCAGCACCCCTCTCATGCTGCACTACAGTGTCAGTACTGGGATATTAACCCAAGTGCCATATGTGGGAACTGAACCCACAGCCCTCTGATCTCCCAGCCTCAGAGGCAAGCATGCTACCTACTGAGCCACTGACACTGTCAAACTTTTAAGAATTAAAAGCAATGAAATACCTAAGGACCCCTAATACTGTTATGAAGTATAATAGTTATGCTGCTTAAGGGATATAATCCATCTATTTAATGTGGCAACTGTATCTTCATAAATTAAAAATGGAATGGGTTTGCTTTTTTGGTAATGTGATTTCATAAATGGGTTTCTCTTTTGGCTTTTCTTTAAATTTATTTTAAGTAGTCCACTATGCTTATGCAGCTCAAGCAGTAAGCAGCCAGACTCTTGGTTCTCTCATTTCCCATTGCATTCCCCCCTCCTCCCCACACACACACACACACACACATATGTGAAAGTGCTGGAAACATACTGTACAGTAAGGAGAGGTACTCAACAATATGTGTACGCTTTCTGTTTTTCTTTCAGAAAAGAGCAATTATGTTTACATTGAATTATTAATGCTTGCCCGAGGGAAGCACACTTCTGCTCTGTGTCTCTCTGGAGACCATGGTTGTGTGTGTGGTGGGGAGCGGTAAGAGTAGTCATGGTTTAAAAAAAAAAAAAGAAAAATTGCAGGATTGCCACTATAAATTAGCTGGTTAACTAAAAAAGATTAAAAAGATTGGACAGACTGTGATTGTTGTGTAAACCTTTGTATTGGTGGTTCACAATGCAAATGTAATGTAGGAGCACTGGAGCTTAGCTTTTCCCAGTGATTTTTTTGTGGTTTCTAAAATATTGGAAAAGATTGGGTGGGAGGAGAGCTGGGGGTTTGCAGTCAGAACAGCAAATGTATTCTCTAACCACAGAGTCAGAATTGGAAGAAAAGTGAAAGTAAAACATAATTATTAATGTTTTAGTTCTACTGGTGAATATACCTGTGGAACTGTTTCTGGAGAGATGTGACAGTGCTGTGGGTGTCAGTACATACGTGATCAGAGACAAAAATCAAGAGAGGTGGATTTTGAGATTAATATAGCAAAGAACTTTTGAAATAACACTGTATGGGAACCAATAACCAACTTCTCTCATCCCCATGTGGGCCTAACACCATGTATACTGTGTACTCCACCAATGCATAATTGGTTTATTGATTCAATAAAAATTCTGGTCAGAGTCAACATGGCTACGAAATGAAAAGCTGTGCCTTTTTGTTGCTTTAAAACAACAGAAGTCACCTGTTTCACTGTAGTTCAAACTAAGCATTCCCTGGTTAATTCAGTCTGTGGGATAAATGTCTCTCCTCATTCACCCTTCTGCAAGGCAGTCCCCAGACCAATCCCCCCTCCTTCAAGCTCCTTCTCTCTCAGTCCTCCTGAGAGAAAGAACAAGAGGACATGAGGGTGCCTTTTCTGTAGCAAAAGATTTTCTTCCACAATATTTGACAAAGTTTATTAGTGAGGCAACTGTGTCATACCTTTTAATTCCCCTTTTCAGTGGCTCAGCTCAGTGTCAGCAGCTCATCAGGTAGCACACTCTCCTCTGAGGCTGGAAGATTGGAAGATTGTGGGTTCTAGGTCCACACTGGGAAATTGAGATAAATCCCAATACTGACACTGTAGTGCATCATGAGGGGGTTGCTGCACTTCTGAGGTGGCGTCTTTCGAATAAGATGTCAAACCAAGGTCCTGTCTGCCTGTTCAGTGGTTGTTCAGGTGGATGTTAAAGACCCCATGGCACTTCTCAAAAAGAGTAGAGTAATTTCCCCGGTGTCCTGCCCAAATCCCCCAACCCCTCCCATTCACTACAATTCCACCAACAGCTTAATATGATTCCATATGGAAGCTTGCATGTGTATCTTTCCCTTCTCCCCTGGGACAAGGCTGAAAATAGGCAGAGTTGCCTAGTCCTCCTTTCCCAGTCAACAAAAAATAAATAAGTAAATAAATGGAATTAAGCTTTATCTTGTTTGAGGAACAGGCTCTGGTACCCAGTCTCAGCAGCTTTGCTTGCTCCCCTCACCCCATGGCAGTTTCCAGCATTCCTTTCCTCTAAAGGTTGGATCAATGGAGAAATTAACTCCTCACTCAAGGATGAAGTATACTTGCCTTTCTTTACTGTAGATGGATAGTGAGTCCACAGTGCTCCGAACCCAGAAGTGAACTGAAAGTAAGTATGGAGCTAGAAAATAGTGTGTGGGGAAGGGGTAGTGAAGAGCACTGTGGTGAATGGCAAGAAGAACATGTACTTCATATTCCACTGTGGAAGCACACAGTCTAGGTGTCCACTCACATGCTTCCTCAGCCCCTTCTTTTGTTATGTGATAGCAATACATCAGCATGGTGATGCAACAGTGTAGTCATAGAAACTGTGCCATGACTTGCACACTGTTTTCTTTCTGTTACATATTTGAATCTAATGAAAATCCAACATCATATGTGCACTATTCTGAGTACATATGGCCTCCTGTTGAATGTATTTGAGTTCTTCAGGCAAGATAACCCTCTGAGAAACCACTTATCATTTATTGTGACAATGTGTCAGTAGAAGCATAAAAATCATTCAGTTACCCAACAGCCTACACTGCCTTTCCTAGAAGGAAAGCAAAGTTAGTGCAAAGAGGAAGACTTAAAATGTACTTACTGCACCTTGGTATGTTGCTCCACCATTGACTTTGGATGTTCTGTGAGTTGAAACATCTCTAGAGAATATCTATAAGAAACTTGAAGAAATGTTTCTTTACATTTAGTACTACCGCATATGGGTGTAAGCGGTAAGCAATAAAATTCAGACTTGATTGATGTGATGTAGCTATGATGTACTGTAGGGGGTCTAGTATTTTTTTTTTTTTGCTGTTGCATTTCTGAGATAATCCTTACTCCTCAGTGTTCAGTAATGTTATTTCAAAGAGTCACATAGCTTCTATGAAGGTACTATATGGTTTAGGATTGAGCTGGAGGACTCAGTAGTAGTAAATGACTGCTTGTGAAACTTGTACTTTGGCTTATATTGTCTGTGGCCATGATATGGGGACTATTACCCTGTCCAGTTGCCATAAAGATGCAGAAATCCTCAAGAAAGGCTTCCAAATGTTTGAGGTGCCACAGGGACAAGGACCCCAAGACCAAAAGCACCCAGGGGAAGAAGGCACAGCTCCAAGTAGAGAGGGCACAAAAGGAAGAGTAGGGGAGGATGGTAGCAACAAAAATCCAATTGTCTAAGAAATGCTTTGGCATGCCTGGTTTCTGTACCATTTGAAGGGGACCATGGTGTGTATTGCCCACTGCGTCTCCAAACTACAGGCATAACCTATAATTTCAAGGAGTCCTTGTACTCCTATGAAGGTAAGGTTTAGGATTAAGCAGGATGACTGACAAGTAGTAAATAACGGGTTGTGCTACTTAAACTTAAATTATTTTTGTCCTAGTTACAGCGTGCCATAAAGATACAGAAACCCTCAAAAAAGGGGTTTAACCCATCAAGGTGTTGCAGAGACAAGGTTCCCAAGATGAAAGGCACCTTAGAGAAGAAGGTCCAAAAGATCAACAGTGACAAACAAGCACATTCTTCCCAAGCAGACGAGAGGAGAGACGTAGCCAGAATGACACAGAATGAAAACAGAAGAAGGAGGACTAAGATTCAGCTTCAGCTCTCAGTGGAAAAACTAAACTATTATGATCTTCTGCATGGACGAGAGGAAACCTCAAGGGACCCAAAGCCGTCGCGGCATCCCTGCAGCCTAGGGGAAATATTAGTGATTGCTTAGATGCTGCAATTTAGACACCTAAAAGGGGAGAAATCGTATTAGAAAAAGGTCTCTCACTCTATCCCTCTAATAAGATAATGCCGTGAGGTACTGCTGAGTGTTTGGTCAAGGCAAAAAGGGTCTCTCTAACTTCTCAAGAAGGAACCACACTTATAAGGCATGACTTGAGAAGAGTAGTAAATGCTGACCAGAGGTCACCCAGCTTTAACACTGCAGCAGCCTATCCTTGAATGAAAACTAAAGAGAAGTTGAACTGAGAGAAACCAGGTGACTTGTAGGCAAATGCAAAGTGGATTGCTTCAGGTGTTGCCGAGTCAATCTGCATAACCAAAGAAACTTCATGAAGATGAGAAGCAAAAGCCATACATACAACTCCTAATGGTACTGTTGCATCAATCTGAATGGCTAAAAAGGCCCCCAGGATGAAAGCCCTACCTTCAGGATGCTGTATGGGTGGGTGGATGTCAAGAGGTGCTACTGAATGGATATTCATGGCTGAAAGCACACCCACTCAGCAGAGTCTTTCCCTCTGGGAGTGGGCTTTAGTAGCAGCAAGAGCACATTGGAAGTTTTGGTTCAGAGACCAGGAGAGTCCATGAGGGACAACTCTAAATGAGACAGGATAAAGCCACACAGGTTGACAGTGGAAGTGATGTAATCTGCACAAATACATAAATAGATAACCAGGTAGGCTAAAACAAGTAATACCTTTTCAAAGACAAGAGAAGCAGACCCAAAAAGGGCAGAAATTGAGAGTCAGGAGGCTGATACACCATAATACAACTCTATTTCAATGCATTTGCGCAATGTGGATTTAGGAAGGCAATGCCAAAAACAGTTGCAGGACAACAACCCGAAATACTAAATGATACTGATAAAGCAGAACAATGAGCAAATGACTGACTGAAGGCTGAGGGCTACAGCATAAAAAAGGCTGAGCTGGAGCAAGGCTGTTAGAGCAAGTGGGCATCTTAGGAAGCTGACAGCAGTATTGGTATCCACACACACACAAAGGATTTTGAAGGAAGGGGAAAGACTGAGTCAGAAAACAAAAAACAGCAGCGGTACAGATGGGGCTAGAAAAGCAGACAGGGGCAACACTGACCAAATGAGAACCCAATCCAAACAAATCATGAAACATAAAACCATAGGGACTAAATAGGTTGGATAGCATAGGAAACAGAGGATGTGGAGGAAGGCAGCCAGCAGGAAGAGGCAATGCCCTAGGGGAGAAGGAGTACAAACAAATATGGGAGCCAAGGTGGACAGTAAAACTAGCTGCAGAATAGTCGACATATCAGCAAACAAGAGCCCAAAAGGGAAGAAAAAATGGGAGAGTACTACAAGATAACAGACCAGAGAAGAAAGTCAGCAGAACAGGGAAACTTGGAATGACAGCATAGGGACAGTCACAGGAAAATAAGGAAGACAGGAGGAAGGGAGCCAGGACACAAGAGCCACCATGTATTTGCAAATGTATGGGCAGGGCAGGAGGGAAGCAGGAGTGAAGCAGCCATGCAATCATGCAGCAACAACAGAAATCTGAGCATTCAAGATAGCTTCAGCATGCATAGGTTACTGCTCAGAGGAGGGCATAGTGAGTGTCATCTGCTGCCCTTCCAAACTGAAGGTGTAGCCTTTAAATTATTTATTTGAAAGTTTTGTCCAAGAGAGAACACAATGAGCTGTGAGCAGCCTATTTCCAGGTGCATCTGGGGGAGATGAAAATGGGATTGAAATAAATACCAGTGTTGAGTATTTTAAAATGTACAAGACATGTATTTCAGAATTTGTGTACAAAACTGAAAAAGAACAAATCCAAAATGCAACAACGAAATTGGCATAACAAACAAAAAGCAAAACGTGTGACACATGGAAAGCCAGTTTTTTTGCCAGCTAAGGTGAAGAGCAGCCAGTGAAGGGGTCTGGTCAGTTCCTTGACTTGCATTTTGAAAGCCTGTCATAATGTAGAGGCCTAAACATGAGGAGGGATGGAGTTCCAGAGAGAAGGCAGACTCCAGAAGAATGCAACCTTATAAGCAATGAGGTGGTGCCTAGATGTGAGGAAGGAGCAGTGGCTTCAGTTACAGAGGGACTGGTTGGTATACCAAGAAATAAGATGCAGTCAGGGAGGGCATTAGCCAGGATGTGAACACCAACAGTTTATTAGAAAATGGCTAAGAGAATCCTAGCTCTCTAATTGGCTAGGATATAGATGTTAGAGGGCTGGTAACTTTCAACAGAGCCTTGAAAATAACAAGTTCTCATTTGGGGTGCCCTATTACTTTGAATATTCTTGGGCACCCCAAATATTCAAATGCAGGAGCCACCATGTTTATTCTATTGGTAACAGATGGGTGACCAAGCAAGGAGTGCCCTCCCCCCCAAATTCAGCTCCCACATAGTGGCTATAGAATTCACCTCCCCACAAGCGTTTTCAAGTTTCCAAAAATGCACAGAAGTAGTCACAGCTCCCGCTCCCTCAGAAGAAAGCATGCGACTCTACCTCCGGGACCCTGTACTTACAACTCCTGTTCCTCTCTTCGGTCATTGCTTTCCTCTCCCAAAACTCCTGGCAGAAAACAACAGAAAAATGCCTCAACAAAAGTAGTCACTCAGGCAAAAGAACTCGGCTTCATCCACTCCTCGCTCCCCTATTGTTCCTCTGTTGCCTTCATCAAAAAAACACAACAAAATGGAGCGCACTGTGACCATTCTGTGCTACAGACTCAGAACTCGACTGCATCCACTCATCACTCCCTGATTGTTCCTCAGTTGCCTTCATAGAATAATGGAACCAACTACTGCCATTCCGTGATACCCATTCAACTGCCTTCTACATGATTATCCCATTGGACTACAAGTCCCAGGAAACCATGGGACAGTCTTACACCCCAGCAGCAGCACAGAGTGTACTAAACAGTGACACCCTCTACTGCCAAGAATAGCACAGTGCAGAGACTGCTTAACAAGAAAAAATGTAGTCTTTATTTTTTTTTCATTTAAAATACATGTTTTTCAACCTTTTTTTTAATAATTAAGATGTTACAAATGAGCCATTTTCTAAGCTCAATAATACCCTCCAGGGTGGGCAGTATTGGGAAATATTGGACCTTCCAGGGGCTATGAGGCCCTCCGCCTGTGGTGTCAGGCCTCATTATGCCCTTGGTCGGTCTGGTATTTCCCAATACCGCCCACCCTGTCGGGTATTATTGCTTATGTATACCATGAATGAGGTACTGTTCCTCAAAGGAAGGCTATCCCAGGCTGGAGTATATATTGTGGTGGAGTGTGTATATTTTATTTTATAATTTGTCTGCCCATAATATCCCAGCTGAGATGCAACATCTCATTTCCAGTGGGTCCTGTTGCTGCCTGTTTCAACAGCAGGGTGGACTGGAAGAGCACTGGGAGGTTATGAGACTTAGAAACAAAGAAACAGAAATTGACGGCAGATAGGGACCACCAGGTCTATCTAGTCTGTCTGTATACTCAAGGTAACACAGTGAGTATTTGGCTGTAGCTAGGTTTGAACATGTGACATTCCAGTTCCTAAACCAGTGCCATAACTACTAGACCACATTGGCTCCTATGTGGGGAGCAGGGGCACTTTAGTGTGAAATGGCAGAAAGTATGGAAGAGTGTGTCCTCTAAACATAAAGCAAAGAACAAATTATGAAGCAGGCATTTGAAATTGGAATTATAAATAAAAAAAAAGAGAAAAAAACGTTGTCCAGGCACCAAACTCAAAGACCAATCTTCAGGCTAATAAGCATATAACTCAAGGCTAAAAAGTGCCAAGCACTATCTATCTTATTCAGATGACTGAGCCTACTTTAGATTAGTAAGATTTGCTGCTTTATGGTCGCTTGCACGGCAAGTTGCTCCTGCATTTCTTTTGTTGAACTCCATAGCAACAGCAGAGGTCAGCAGTTCAACCAGCTTTTCATATGCATAGATACTACTGCTTCTGAAATCAGAATAGATAGTACCATACTTTAACTGAATGAACTGTATTTCCACAAAATAAAACTCATGCATTTTCTAAAGAATTATTTTTGATGAGAGTTTAATACATGCAGTCTGGCAGGCTTCAAACCTCTTAATAAAACATTCCATTAAATGTTCAGAGAAACATTTTTCACATCTTTTTTGAGAATGTCCAAGAAATTAATGCCATCTCCTGTATCAGGGCCACAAAAGATAAATTTTTATACACTCAAATAATCTAAGAGTTTAACAGTGGCTCACGGTTCTACATATATTGTCTTAGTAGTCCCCATACCCTCCCCCACAAAAAACTCACACACACACACACACACACATGTCTTGGAGAAATGACCACAGCCATAGATTTATTAAGAGAACATTACACAGTTGGAGTGGCATGCACAGCTGGGAGATCTCGTATACTACCTCAGACCCACTCCCTTCCAGCAAAGGGCTTTACCCTTGTGTGGGCCAAAGGAATGGTATTTCTCCTGAGTTGGCACTAAGCCCCAGGAGTGGTGAGTTCATGTGGCCAGGAAGCAAGTGAGCATCCATGTCAGGTGCTGCTGCCCCTGTAGACAAGCCTAATGACATTGGACCACAATCCTCCCCAAATGGTGTCCAGGCTTGCAGTTCCACAGGCCCCACTCCATGCCAACCAGAGGAGATGAGCCCTTCCAAAGAATTTGACTCATTCCCCTTGTGCCATTGATCTGAGAGACTACTAAGCCACCACAAGACAGATGCAGTCTGACCAGCAAAGCAACTCACTGTAATCTGTCCTCCAAGACTTGTTAAAAAAGAGTCTAATGACAAGTCCCAGCCAATGTCTTACAAATGCGCACTGTCTCTGTCATAAAGTTCCTGGCAGGAGGTGTCAATGTCTCAGAGCCTGACCACAGTTCTATCATTGGAATCCATAAACAACCACATCTCCCAATTACTGCAGAAGCATGATTTATTCATGGCTTTACAGTCAATTGCATGCTGCCAGTGGAGCTGCTGGAAAATGTCAGACCAAATCAGCATAGTGTTGGGCCACCAGGTGTCTGTGAACAGGTCCAGCTCTTGGCTGTCTGCCATCTCTGGCCACATTGGCATACCACTAAAATGTGCCGTGAATGTCAATCCAACCTGCAGGTCTTCCCAGAAACTGTTGGTCACCTGGATCTGATGATGTGGTTTCCGAGCTCTGAACCCCAACCTAGTCATCCATTGCAAAAAAGGTTCTCTCCATGGGGATGACTTGACAGGAAATGTTGAGGTGTCCCATGATCTGCTGTAATTCCTGTAAAGTCACCTTCACTGCTATGACATTGTTCAAGAAGCACTTCAGCGAGTCTATCCTATCATGAGGCAAGTGGCACTCCTGCTTTACCGTGTTGATCTCCACATCCAGGAATGTCATCACTGAGATTGGAGCCTTGACTTTCCCAGGGGCCAAGGGTACGTCAAAGAGCTTACACAACCTTACAAAGGTACCCAATGTGTGTCCACAGACCAGGAAGTGCCATGGCCCCACAAACAAAAAATTATTCAGATACTAGATTATTCCCTGATTTCCCAACTCTTGGGCATTCATCCAATGTAAGAAGGTACTGAAACTTTCAAACACTGATGGCCATTAAACACTCTATGGGCATGCAATTGGCAATGTAATATTGGTGTTCAGATTTCATCCAAAGCAGGTCCTGGTCATCCATGTGAACCAGCAGGAGTTGAAAAGCTGAGTCTATTTCTATCTTGGCCATTAAAGCACATTGGCCTGCCATCTGCAATGCCTGAACCTCTCTGTCAAAGGGCGCATACTGTACCACTGTGAAGCATGGGTCAATGTGGTTATTAACTGAGTTGCCATCGGGGTGTGACAGACAATTGGTCATGCAGAATTCCCATGGGGCTTTCTAAGGAACTAAGCCAATTGATGACACTTTGAGATTTGGCAAGGGTGGGGGAGGAGATCTGGAGTAGATGAGTTCAAATGAGGGGGAGCTATTGGGTTCCAGCTCTCTTTGACCCCTCACATTCTGCTGACTCCAGGTGGCGCATGCCCCCTGGGCAGTCCCAGTAGTTCCTACCTCACAGGTGGTGCCAAGGTGAAGCTACCACTCTGGGGAAGGAAAACTACCTGCTTTCCTTCAGGCTACAGGGGAGAAGATACCGACAAGGTGACATCTGCTGCAATGCTTTGGCAGAGTTAGCAATAGCTGTATCATGTAAATTACAGTTCTTCATTAACCCTTAGAGGAATGTGAGTGTGTGTGTGTGTGTGTGTATATATATATATATATGTGTGTGTGTGTGTGTGTGTGTGTCTCAGAATCTCTATACGTTCAAATATATTCAGCACTCAAAGAGTTAAACCCATATAGAACTAATTTGATCAAAGTATAAATCTGAAATGCTTTCATCTTGAAAAGGAATAATTGAGTGTTTTCTTTTGTTCCTTGGGTTTTGCACTAGTTCAGCCCCTACAAATCGTATGGCTGAAATGGTTATTTTCTTCAGTCTGTTTAGCTGCAGGGAACATTGTATCTACTCCCCTTACAGCTCAATAGTTCTGTGTTCGTATGTGTACATTTATACTGGTCTAGATGCTTTTCCTATAACATTTTTGCTGCATGGGCATGTGAAGAGTCTGATTACAGTTTTCATATAATTAGTACTAATCCCTTTTATTTGGTATATTTTTCCTGCATATGGTTGAGTATAATTATGTTTTGTGTGTATTTCCTTCCTGTTTGCAGTTGTTACACTACAGTACATTAAAATTTGCATCTGGTGCTGCAAAAAAAATTGAGGGCTGAGGTAATGACTCATTTGCTTGGATTAGACTGTCTTTTCTTTTTTTTTTTTTCCTTTTCATGTATAAACACTGAACTGTGTCTCCAGACATCTGTCTGAGGATAAAATATTCCTGTGGTCTTGGGTGATCTTATGGAGTATAAAGATATCAGCACAGGCTGACAAGAATTCCTGCTTACTGCAGTGCATGTGTCTATGTGTGTGAGCGTGTGTGTGATTGTGCTGAGCAGGCAGGCAGGCAGGGAAAGTGACAAGAAGTTTACATAATGCTATTCCATACTGGCAAACAGTGCCACATGAAATATTTGTATTCAGAAGGATTTTTATAACATAGAATATTAAAGGATTGGTGCATTTTTTTAATGAAAGATCATTTTAAGTCAGGAGACTTTGCTCTTTCCTAGAGAACCTAAATAAATATATCTTGCGAAACAGGTAGAAAAATCTAGCAATTGGATTGGCTGAAGACTATGGGACCAAGGTTCAATATTCCAGCAGAACCTCATGGGAACAAGTCCTGACACCTGCTCTTACTGCCTTATATGCCCCTGATCCATGGCTCAAGTCTCTGTACCTAACATGGCTGCTGTGGCATCATTTACATAGGCAAATTCAGCTGGAAAAACAAATTAGCAGCAACATTTGTTTAATCTCTCTTCCCACCCAACCAACACAAATCAAACAGCCACAAATGATCCATATTGTTTTCATTTGCCTAAACATATATGCCATATCAGCCCTGTACCTCACAAACACTGTTTTTATTTTTTTATCCAACACACTCTACCACTCAGTTTCTTTGATGACTATGACACCTAGCCTCTGCTCCTAGTGCCACTGAATGTGGCTGCCTATTAAATACAGATCCAGCTGGAAACAACTGCACAAGGTGTCACACTGCCACCATGGCATGGCTTTAAAAACTGCCTTTGATAATGCAACACACTTCTCCTTGCTCCTTCTTTACTGACAACTCCAACACTCTTTCGCTTCATAGCACCAGCCATGCCTCAGTACAACTCCTAGACATCTCTCTCTCTCTCTCTCCTCCCCCCTTGCCATGCCACCTCTTCAATACACTGGCAACAGTTCTTACACCAGCATCCCTGTACACTGTACTGTAATATGAAGGGTCTTGGGTCTTCACTGTTGAGATATCATCATTCAGATGAGACATTAAAGTGAGAACCTTTTGGTGCATCTCCCATCACTAAGTGGTTAAAGATTTTATTTATTTATTTATTACAGTCTTGGACAACCATTTGAGCTGGAAGCTCTTTACATAGGCTCCACATTGTGTACAATAAAGAAAAAAAACAGAAAACAATTTGAGTAATGTGAACAGTTACACAGGGAGATAAAGTTAATACAGGATAAAATAACAAGATAAGGGAGCATAATAGCACATCAAGCAAAATATAAACAAAGTTATGAAGGGTTACTATATGCTTGGCAATCCAGTGCAAGAAGAGTAATAAGAAGAAAAACACTTGAAAGTTGGGTGCTCAGGGGAGCAGGGCCCTGATTGTCTTATAGGAGGAATATGTAAGTGGCACCAGATGGCCAAGGTGGCAAGAAGCATAGAGATGGGCAGGGGGGGGGAGAGAGAGAAAGAAGGAAGTGGGTTGAGTGGTAGTAGACAAAGAAGATCAGGACGTAGGACTAATGAAGGCAGTCACATCCCATGGCACTACCCAAAGAAGAGTAGGGGAATTTCCCTGGTTATGTGGCCAACATTCCCCATCAATAAAACAGGTCCCTAAAACCCACCTCTATGGATACACCTTGAAATGCCTAGTCACAGCTCAGTGTAGCTTTCCTCATCAAAAAATGTAAAATAAACACAATTTGTAACATGTTAGAGATGTGCAGTTTCAGAATATGGCAAGGACATGCAATACTGGAAGTGGTTGGGTGCACAATTTTGGAAGGAGGTGGCAATGCACAATTTGGGATTATGGCGGGGACAGGCAATTTTGGAATACATATTCTGAAATTGTACGTCTTCAACACATCCATTGTAAATCACTTCCATCTTCCAAAATTGTACAGCTGGAAACATTCCAAAATTGACAGTTCTAGGTACATTCCAAAATTGCACATACCCCAATTCTGAAACTGTTTATCCCTCACATTTAAAAATGTCACATCCTGGCTTCATTCTGAGATTATGGTTTTCCACTATATTCAGAAATTTTATATATCCGATTTGGAACTTACACATCACAATCCCAAATTCCCAAATTGTGTACCATGCATATTCCAAAATTTAGCATCCCTGCCAGTGTCCAAAATAGTTTATCCTAGCCACATTCTGAAATTGTGAGTCCATGCCACAATCTGAAATTGCATGCTCCCCCACATTCTGAAATTGTGCATCTGTCAAATTCAAAAATAATGCATCCCCAACACAGTCTGAAACTGTACATCTTCACCACAGATTGAAATACCATACCCTCACCACATTCCTAAATGTTATTTCCCCACATTCCAAAACTGTGCATCCTTGTCTCATTCTGCAATTATGCATCCCTATGACAATGCACAATTGTGTGTCACCCCCAGATTCCAAAATTGCATGTCCAACACCACATTCCAATATTATTGGTTCTCGCCACTTTCTCAAATTGTGCATGTTGCATTCTAAAATTGTGTACCACCTCTAGATTTCAAAATTGTACTGCACCAAATTCAAAAGTTTGCCATTCCTACCACATTCCAAAATTGTGCATCACTGACAGAATCCAAAATGGCTTGCCCATGCTTGCCCATTTCAAAATTGTGCATCACTGTCACATTCTAAAATGTGCTCACACACATTCCAAAACTCTGTATCCCCACTGCATTCCAAAATTGTGCTATCCCACATTCCAAAATCATGCATCACTCAAATTTCAGAATATAACTTCTCACACATTCCAAATGTATGCATGGCTTCACATTCTAAAATTGCACATCTCATCCACATTCTGAAATTCCATGCACAGCTGCATTCTGAAACTGCACATCCTGATCTCATTCTAAAATTGTTCATCCTTACCATATTCTAAAATCATGTCCCAATTGCATTATAAAATGACTTCCAAGCATCATTCCAAAATTGTTTGTCCCTGCTATGTTTATTTTTAAATTCTTGTCATTTTTTTTAGAATTCTGCAGTGTGCCACATTCTGAATATAAGTACCCAAGATACCCTGCAACTAGGAATAATCAAGATAACAATTATATGTTTTTTGGTGCAGTATTAGCCACTGCTAAGCAATGTAAATCACAAATTGTAGTGAGAAAGAAAGAATGTCTGAGAACCCCAGGTCTAACCATCTGAGTCTGTAGCTCAGTGGTTAGAGCACTGAGACAGTATTCAGAGGCCCTGGGTTCAATTCCCACTAGGTCACATTATTTCTTTCTCACTACAATTTGTGATTTACATGGAGAAATAGGAGCTTCCACCCACCACCTATAGAAGCTCCACCCCGGGTTCCCTTGAGAAATAATAGAACAGTACTGCATCAATATTCTATTTATATACATTCATATTCATATATCCTGGGGTTATAGCGTATCCATGGTCTTAAGATACATTGTACATTTTTCTATACATGTGTGGTATCTGCTCCATGTCTGGACAAAAAGTCTGCATTGTTGTGCTGAGCACCAGGTCTATGCTGTACAGTAAACCGGTAAGGCTGTAAAGCCAGATACCATCTCATAATTCTTGGATTCTTATCCTTCCTTTGTAGAATCCAACAAAGGGGGTTATGCTCCGTCACCAGTTTGAATTCAGCACCCAACAAATAAAAGCATAAGGCTTCAATTGCCCATCTCACTGCTGAACATTCTTTATCTATAGTAGAGTTCTTCTGCTCTCCCTCATGCAGTTTCCTGCCTATATAGATAACTAGATGTTCTTTACCCTGCATTGTATAATTTATTCAAATTTATTTATCTTTTTTTCCCCCAGTTATTTAACCAGGTGAGACACACTAAGCTGAAAGCTTGTTTACAGGTGCAACCGGGGAGCACAGGGAAGTTAAGTGACTTTCTCAGGGTCACACAGTATGCAAGTGGGGGTGTGGGATTCAAACTCAGATCTCCAGATATGCAGCTCAGAGCCTTAAACCACTGCGCCATATTGCCTCCTCAGTGTCAGAGATATCTGTCTGTATCTCAAATGGGACTGTAAAATCTGGGCATTTTAAAACAGGTGTGGAACAAAGATATGCCTTAGTTGCCCTGAAGGCTTCTTCACAGGCTGGGCTCCATCTGACTTTGTTAGAACACCTTTTTTTGTCAAAACTCTTAATGGGGTAGCGACTTTGGCAAAATTAGGGATGAACCTCCGATAGTAACTTGCCAAGCCCAGGAATGATCTAACATATTTCTTGATTTGGGTGATAGGACACCTTGCCACAGCTTCGAATTCTAACTTGTCCATTTGCCAACATGAAACCTAGAAATTTGGTTTTGGTCATAGCTATAGCCGATTTAGCTTGGTTGATTGTCAGCCCTGCCCTTTTTGTAGACTTTATTACAGCAGCTAACTGTGTAAGGTATGTCTTCTAATCTGGGCTATACACTACCACATTGCCTAGGTAGGCTGAGCAATACTCTGAGTGGGGTGTTGAAATCTGGTTCATAAACCACTGGAAAATAGCAGGGACACCATGTAGGCCAAAGGGCATGCTTACAAATTGATAAAGACCTAGGGGATAATAATGATTGTCTTATCCCTAAATGTCTTTTCCAAATGGATTTGCCAGTACCCTTTCATCAGATCCAGTGTGGTAATATACCTGGCATTTCCTATGTGATCTACTATAGCACCTGCCTGTGGCATGGAGTAAACATCAAAGTGAAATACTGCATTAAGCTTCCAGAAATCCAGGCATAATCCGATTCCATCCTCTTTCTTAGCAACCACATCAGTAAGTGAGGCCCAGGTGCTAGTGGATGGCTCTATGATGCCCAACCATGACAGTTTTTTTTTGTTTCTGCCATAACCTCACTTCTCACCCTCTGAGGAAGTCCATAGGGAATCTGCTTATAGGTTGTGCTTGGGTAACAACTATCTGACGTTCCACCCCTTCTGCTTTTCCTGGAATGCTAGTAAAAGTGGTTTGAAAACTCTGTAGCAACTGCTGGGCCTCATTCTGTTATGTGTTCTGTAGTGTAGGGTTAATCATCAGTTCCTCCAACCCACTGAGTTTTCTTAACCTTTTGCAGGCCAAGTCCATCTCTGAGTGTTCCTTCTCTGGAAAGACAGTTGTGCTGAGATCAGAGGGGCTGTCTTTCTCATGCCACTTTTCCAAAAGGTTTGCATGGTATATTTTTTTTACTCTTGCATCTCTCTGGGGTGTCTGTCTCATACGTTATTGGCCTTGTCTTTCTAAGGACCTGGTGAGGCCCCTGCCATTTCATAAAACAGTTGTTTTACGAGGAGAGAAGAAGCAACAAGACTTTTTCTCCTCCTTTGAGCTCCTTATGTATCGCTCCCTGATCATAAAGGTACTTTTGGTTTGTCTGGGCCTGTACATTGTTGTCATTTGCAATTTCAGTGTGTATATGTAATCAGCCACTTTCACTGCTGTATCATAAACTCTGCTACACTTATCTGTCCAGTTCCTTTCCCAATACTCCTTGATAACATCTAGTAGGCCCCAAGAGCTCCTTCCAAATAACAGTGAAAAGGGGGAGTAAACAGTGGAAGCTTGGGGAACCTCCCGCTTTGCAAACAGCAGGAAAGGTAAACACCTATCCCAGTCCCTCCCTTCATCATGGACAAACTTTCTCAGCATTCTTTTTAGGATTTGGTTAAACCTTTCCACTAACCCATCTGTTTGGGGATCATAGGGAGACATCTGCACTGCTACTACTCCAAATAGGCCGTACAACTCTTTTTAACAGTGTAGCATTAAAATTGCTTCCCTGGTCAGTCAGAATCACTTTTGGGATGCCTAGTCTGCTAAATAAAATTTACTAACTCCTCAGCAATCTTTGTGGGAATAATGGTACCTAAGGGTATGGCCTCTGGGTATTTGATAGCATAGTTACACACAACCAGTATGAAGTGGTTCTCTCGAGAGCTCTTCTCTAATGGGTCTCCTATGTCCATAGTTTTTCTCTCAAAAGGCATGGCCACTAAAGGTAAGGGCATCAGGATCACCATATCCTTACTTCTTATTTGTTCAGCTTTCTGACATTCTGTACAGGCCTGGCAATAATCAACTACCTGCTCATGTATATTGGTCCAAAAGAACCTTTGCAATAAACGAGTCAAGGTATGGTCCCTCTCAACATGACCTGCTAATGGTTAATCATGGCCAAGAATAACAGCTGGGGACAAAACCACCCAGGGATCACCAGCTGCTCTGACTTCTGCTATGCTTAGATTAACACAGACCAGGTACAAAATATTATTTTTCTTCTGATACTCGGGTGTCCCTTTACCTATACATTTCCTAACCTGTTGGAAAACAGGGGTTGTTGTTTTATCATGCTTTTGTTCAGCCCCAATATCACACCCTTCAAACATTTTGTCTAAGTACACCCCAGATAGTCTATCATGTTCTTTGTTCCATTACTTCTTTAGTCATGTTCTCTCTTTTCTGGAATACTTACTCTTTCCTGGATATATCTTCTTCAAAAGGAAAGGTGTCACTAAAGGCCTTTTCTTGCTTAGCCTGGGCCCTAATAGTCACTGCACAGGCTGTTTCACCCTCTTTGTCAATGTACCGAAGTCTGAGAAATCATGCCCAATAACCACAGGTACAGGGAGTCTAGGCTTAATTCCTGAAGTTATCCTAGCTGGTTTACCTTGTATGGTCATATTAATAACAGTGGTAGGATTAAGTGTGAGTCCCCATGAATACAAACAACACCTGTACAGGGAACTTTGGCACATTGTCTAGGAGATCCAATCAGATAAATGTCTGCTTATTGCCAGAGTCTATCAGCTCCACCACTTGCTTATTATCAATGTTGACATTAGTTAAATAATGTCCCCAGCTGGCAAAGGCATGATTCAATTCAATTTAATTCACTTTATTTACCTGGTAAGTACTGTTGGCCAAGACCCATTTACAGGAATGAACTGGAGCCTCAAATGAGGCTTAATTGGTATATACAATAAAATACACCAAAAATGATTAAAATATAAAATACAATACACAATAAAGAATGCGTTCTTAGAAACACTTACACAGTGCTGGTGTCTGCAAGTAGTTTAAGAAAACCTTTTTAAAATTAACATGGCTAGTGGTATCTATGCAATGCTGAGGAAAGGAATTCCATAATTTTGAACATTGGGCTGAAAAAGCCTTCTCTCCTATACAAGTTGAGATTCTAGGTAATGCTAAGCAAAGAGAAGAGGAAGAATGAAGTGCTCTCACTTTGTCCTTAACTTCAAGTAAAGTAAATAAAGGGGATTCGTTCTCTTATTTAATCTCATTGTTAAGCAGACAACCTAAGTTATATTGAAAGCTCAGTTTAGGAGACAACCATCCAAGGTCATCATATAGAATACAAAGGTGGGTCTTACATGGTTTGTCCATTATAAACCTACAAATTGAGTTATATGGCTTGTTAACTAGGTCTAAATCGTTTAATGTTAACTTAGTAAGTAAAAAAGAATCATAATACAGTGTAGATAGTAATACACTTTTGGATATGGATTCCCTAGCTTCCCTGGTAAGACAGTCCCTAATCCTATATAGAACACCAGGTTTCTGGTTTATAGTTTTGACTGTTTTACTAATATGAGATGAAAAAGTAAGGCTGTGATCCAATAACACTCCTAAGTACTTGGTTTCTGTGACTTGTTGCAGTGTTGATCCAGCAAGATCAAAGACTTGTAATGATTGTGTTTTGGAAAGTTTAGGTCCGGAGACAAATAAAATACATTGTGTTTTTTTGGAGTTTAACATTGATCGATGATGCAATAGCCATCTATTTAAAATTGAAAAATCATGATTTAATGAAAGATTGATTTTACTCACTGTTGCTGAGCTGGTAAATAATATACTATCATCTGTATAAAGCAATATTTTAGATGCAGATGGTGTTTTGGAAATTGGATCTATAAACAGGAAGAACAACAGGGGTTCCAAAATGGACCCCTGTAGGCTCTAAGATGCATGTCTGAAAATTAACCCCACCAAAGCAAACCCTTAATGGGTGATTAGAAAGATAGCTTTGGATCCATTCCTAAGGTTTGTCTGCTAGGCCAGTGTCGTTCAATCTCTGGAGCAGCATGGCATGATCTACCAAATGGAAAGTCTTTGACAGGTCAATAAACACTGCCCCAGTTGGCAGTCCCAAATCCATAGATCTTAATATATGGTTGATAAAGCAGGCTAGGGCAGTACCCATACTGTAAGACCTTCAAAAGCCATGCTGCTCCAGAGAGTGAAGTCCACCAGCCTCAAGATATTCTGTCAATAATTATTTTCTCTAGCATTTTACTCAAAGGAACTGAACTGATATAGGTTGATAGTTGTCTGGATGTTGAAGAGATCCAGATTTAGGTAAATGTTTAATGATTGTCTGCTTCTAGACTTCAGGAAACTCACCAGTAATTAAAAAAAATGTTAAATATTGTAGTTAAAGGTTGATAGATAAAATTAGTGACAAGTTTCAAAACCCTTGGCTCAATGCCATCCGATCCTTCACTTTTATTTACAGGCATCTATTAATAACTTTTGAACTTGCTGTGGTTTAATTATATGAAAATAAAAATGAGGAGCAGAATCTACAAAAATGAGTGGTTTCTTCATTATTTAAGGAATTTATAGAAGCAAAATGGGTTGAATATTTTGAAAAATCCATGAATTTCTTTAAGAAAGATCACAAATTTCCTTAGGATCTGTTAGCGCAAGATCATTATTATTAATGGTGCCTGACACTATATGTTTACTGGCCTCTGTCAACATCTTAATAGATGCACCAAATTTTTGAGGAGTCACCCAAAGAATCTATTTGTGTTCTTTGAAAGCAGTCAGATTTATTTTTCATTTTTTATTTTATTTATTTTTTATTCTTTGTCTTTTAAATAGTTTTTTATTTTAATGGGTTCACCACAACATATCCAAGACACACTGTCTTAGGGTAGCTGGTCCATTCCACTGGGGTGTCAAACAGACGAGGCATACTGATGAGTCCTGGTGGGACGAAACACGTGTCTATGTCTTCTGTTAGCACCCTTTGCAAACTGTGTAGAGAGGCCTTTCGGCACCATGCAATTCTGCTTAAGTTGGACCCGGCATAACATTCTGTGTGATTTGCATATGCAGCCCATGATGCTTTGCATTGTGTGGGCATGTGTGATTTTGTATTTTCTCGAAACTTGGCTTCCCAGCCAAATGCCCTTTGGGGTAACCCTTGCCTCAGTGTTTGCGCACAGAGGTTCTTTGTCTTTCAGATTTATTTTTACATATAAGTAATTTACTCTTGTTTCTTAACATATGATATTTGTTAAATGCCTCACTATTATAAGTACTTTTGCAGATATAGGTATAGATATAGATGTGTGTGCTTCAGTTTTTTTTTTTCTGACAATAGTGAGCTACTGTATATGGCCCACCTTTTGACAATTTTGGCAGACAATGTCAGGTGGAAAATTCCTCCCACCTCTTCCTGGTTTCCCTTTAGGTTTCTGTAAGGCTTTTTCTGGGGCCCAGTTAGGTATAAAATGAGTTTGTCTTACCATACTGGAAGTTGTAGAGTTAAAAAAAATCAGCACCTCTGTACTCTCTCATACCAGATTATCAGGGAGCCAGGAAATCTTCTGCCAATGTGATGGTCATCTTCTCAGTCTCTGGTCAATGTTCCTTCACCCATATCTGGATATATTGGGATACTATTTGTAAAAACTGCTCAATAACCAGGGGTTCCAAAATCTCAGCAACTGTCTTCCCCTTGGGTTGAAACCACTTGGTACACAATTCCGTTAGCCGTGGTATAAACTTCTCTTGGAGTATCCATGTTTCTGGTAATGAAGTGAATGAAACCTTGGTCTGTAGGTCTCAGTGCTAATGTCAAATTGTCGTAAGATCTCCTTATTTGCCAGTTCATAGCCATCTGCATCTCTATCGTCTATATCACTGCAGGCTAACTGGGCATGACCAGTTAAGTATGGGGCTAATTGTACTACCCACTGGTCCTGAGGCCACTCACAAGCTCTTGCAGTTCTCTCAAAAGTAGTCAGATAGGCTTCAGTATCATCTGTGCCAATCATTTTAGTAAGTTCATTCCCACCAGTAGGACAACTGCTCTCAATGACCTAGAGTGCTTGCATAATATCAGCCCACCTCTGATCCTGTCTTCTTCACTCCATCTCCCTTTCTTGTCTCTCTCTCTGTTTTTCCATCTGCTTCACAGCCAGTCATCACAACAGTTCACATATATTCTCTGGGGATTCTTCAGCCAGTTCCTTACCTATCTAATCCATGCTAGCATCGAAGAAGGGATTAGATTTTGCCTTCCTTCTGGCTCCAAGCTCCAGGCCAGACAGTGGCTTCTCCCCAGTTTATTCAGTCATGGCCTTGTTAATACCACCTGGGTGCTTGCTGGTCCTCCGAGGCTGTCTTCCTGATCGCCAGACATGTACCTTAGGTCTATCATTATACCAGGGCAGGTATATGCTAGTTAATATTCCCCTGACCACATGCATGTTAATCAGAATTCTTCTTCTCACACCACTTGTCCCAGGGTGTAGGTGTAACAGGCTTTTTTCAATGTGGTTCCAAAAATGAAGAATCAAAGGCAAATAAAAATAAATTAAAAATGTATAGAGCATTACATGGTGGAACCAGCATAATATTATGTGGTGATTTACATATGCAGCCCATGATGCTTTGCATTGTGAGGGCATGTATGATTTTGTATTTCTTTGAAACTTGGCTTCCCGGCCAAATGCCCTTTGGGGTAACCATTGCCTCAGTGCTTGTGCACAGAGGTTCTTTGTCTTTTTGATTGCTTTTTGTTTTAATTGGGTTCACCACAACATAACCTAGATATAGACCATCTTAGGGTAGCTGGTTCATGGCACTGGGGTATCAAACAGATGACACATACTGATGAGTCCTGGTAGGATGAAACATGTGTCTATGTTTTCTGTTAGCACCCTTTGCAAACTGTGTAAGAGGCCTTTCGGCACCATGCATTTCTGCTTAAAGTTGAACCAGCATAATATTCTGTGATGATTTACATATGCAGCCCATGATGCTTTACATTGTGAGGGCATGTGTGATTTTGTATTACATGATATTTGTCTGGCTATAACAGTCAGGATTTCTTGACATCTCAAGGATACCTTTTTCATCTGTGCTCCAAATTCCTTTGGAAGAGACGTTAAACTGAGGTCCTGTTTGCCTATTCCGGTGCTTGTTCAGATGGACATTAAAAGATCCCATAGCATTTGTCTGGCCAAACTTCCCCAGTCACTAAAAAAATGCCATCAACAGCTTAATCTGGTTCAAATTTCAGTTGGATTGCATCTCTATCCCCAACCCCCACCCTCACCCCTGGGACGAGGCTGAAAATAAGCAGAACTGTCTAGTCCTCATTTTCTGGCCAGTAACAACTAAATAAATAAATACATTGCTGTGAGGGCATGAAGACTGCATTCTGTTCTCTAATGTTCCAGTCAAAATCAAAATCCTAGACTCTGTGCAGCTAATTCCATTGGGAGGGAGGGTATATACGTTTCTCATTTTGGCCCTGTGTCACAAAATGAATTTAGGCACTACACCACTGAACTAATTTGGACTGCAACACAGATCCCATTTGGACCTGCAACACAGATCAATTTGGCACAGTGCCACAGAATGCTGAGAGTGAAAAGGAGAGTGAGAGAGTGAGTGAGAGAGAGAGAGAGAAACAGAAACAGAGCATTTTTCCTTGCGGCTCTCTTTTTCTCTCTCTCTCTCTCTCTCTCTCTCAACACCACTGTAAGTATTTATTTCTTTGCATAGACTGTACCTCTAATTTTTTAGGACTTCTCAAGCCCAGAAAAAGAGTGGACAACAATTCGCTATTATATTATTACAAGCTCTGATGTGGAGCAGCCACTTGGCTATCAGCAAACAGCTGAGTTTCAAGGATGCAAAGATGCTCCATTGCAGGAACATATCTCTCTCTTGTGAGCCCACCAGCTCTTTTGGGCAGTAATTACTGAATGAACTAAGATACATTAATTACTTTCTCCATAGAAAGAGAAGGGCAAACATAATTTTGGTTTAACTAGCAGCTTAGTTTTAGGTATTTTAAGCCCAAAAAGAAAGTGAATTCCACTGGGGCGGGGGTTTATACTTCTCTCATTTTGGCCCTGTGTCACAAAATTAATTTAGGCACTACACCACTGAACTAATTTGGACTGCAACACAGATCCCGTTTGGACCTGCAACACAGATCAACTTGGCACAGTGCCACAGAATGCTGAGAGTGAAGGGGGAGAGAGAGAATTAGAACATTTTTCCTGGCAGCAATAAACTTTTATTTCCAAGCTCTGAAATGGAGCAGTTGCCTGCCATATAACTAGGCTTGGCGATTCTTAATAAATATCAATTTCTATCAATTTCAGTAGATTTTTTGAGCTTTCATAATCTTGATGGAAAAGAGTAGCCCTTGATTAACCTCGCTAAAACTGTTCTTACACCCACAATGGTACTCTATCAGCACACAGTCAGTATTCATTCAGATCAATGCTTTTCTGACAGTGAGTCTATTAGCACCTAATTTATGGGTGCTCTATACCTGTTCACTTTCCCATGGGCACGTCACAGCTCTTAATTGATTCATTGTCATTCCCTGCATTTAGTGTGGCTACTAACCTAAGTGTAGTAACTGCCAAATCCTGACTGTGTTACAATGGGTCGCAAAAGAAAGGGTGCTGATAAGTACTGCTCTGAGTTCCCTGAATTTGAATTAAAAACTGTAAAAAAGAACAGAATTGGGGAAATGACTGTCATTTTGAGATGTAAAATTTGTAAAACAGAAGTTGCGGGTCAAGCAAACAGCATCTCAGAGCATCTCAATACTAAGACCCACTTGAAGCTGAAGCTGAGTGTGGAAAAGATTTCTCAGCCATCCATGGAATCTTTCATGGGGTGTATGTGGCAGAAAAAAGAAGAGGCAGCTGACTTTCCACATGATCTGGTGCAGGCTTTATGTTATGAGGTGATTCCAATGAACGCTGCCCGGGGCTCCCGCTACCTAATGTCTGTACTGAGAAAATATGCACCAACAGCTTGAACATGCCAAAAGAGATGCCAGCTGGAAGAAAAATATCTTCCTGAAGTATTTACGCACCACACATCTACATTGAATGAGCTGCTATCTGATGAGCAATTCTCCCTTGTAGTTGACAAGACCCCTGAGTTGGAAAGGCTTCCAGCTGTTAATGTTCCTGGTGTTTTTTTACTCCACTAAAAACAGAGGGCAGGATTCACAGATGCCCAAAAATACCTGCAGCTGTGGGTAAAATACGACGCAAGTTGGTGGTGACTTGTGGATCCGCAGGTTACCCGCAGCTGCGGGTATTCTCAAAGGTGGAGCCGGATTACAACTGGCTCCATGATCTATGGCTGCCTGTAGGTGGGGTCATCTGGGCGATGGCCGCAGCTGCAGGAATGGGCTAATGGCTGCTGGAAGCAGCCGTAACTCCCTCCGCAACTGCTGCGGCTATGAATTGGAACCGCCGCAGCTGTGGGCGATTCCGGTCTGCAGCAGCAGTTGTGGAGGAAAACTTAGTAAAATGGGCTTTGTGAATCCAGCCCAGAGTCATTAACTGTCTGCTGTTGAAATCTACTGCTGTTTTACAGTGCAGTACAGAAGTAGTCTCTAACCTACTTCATGACATGATGAGAGACTATTCATTGTTATGGGCAGATTGTATTTCAATTAACACTGACTCTGCCATGTATATGCAGAGATTGACTAAAGATCTGAAAGATGCTTACCCCCATTTGTTACACATACTGTGCATAACACATCTGTTGCATGTTGCTATTGACCATGCTATTAAAAGCAAGAGTTTTCTGATGTGCATGAAATTGTTGTTCACTTTCCATCACTATTTAAAAGTACCAACAAACAAAGGCGATCCTTTTCCAAAGTGTGCACTAATAATGATGTACCACCTGCCAGCATGAAAGTTCCCCCCACAGTTGTCCCATGCTGATGGTTTTCTTGGCTACAAGCTGCACAGTTCATTCATGTCCACTGGGATACTATGTGTGACTATTTAATTAATGAGGATGTTGAGCCCCAATCCAAAAAAAGCATCAAAATTATGGTGGCTTGATGCTGACTATTCTAGTCAAAGAGAACTGTACTGCAAGCTAACATTTGTCTGCAGTTTCCTTAGTAAAATTCATGCAGTGCATGTACAAATGGAGTCAAAAATACCACTCATCCACAAAACTGACAGGCTCCTTAAATGTGATTTGACTGTGGCAAGCGATGCTAAAACATCTAGATTTTAAATCAATGGGCTCAAAAAGACATGCCTTTGCTAAGAATTTTCAGAATAAGCGGACTGCAACACGGATCCGTAACATACCAGATGGCCTGTATGGTATAGGTTCACTATTTGACAATTGCAGGCTGTGTGACCCATTTATCAAGGCACAGCTTTCAAAAGATGTCTCCCACTATGATCACATCATAAACACTCAGTTGTAAAGCAGATGAATTTGGGAGGGACTTTTATCAATACTTGAAGCTTGATATTCCCACTGATAGCACTATCACCCCTAATGAATACTGGAAGAGTGAGATGCAAAACCATCCAGTATTGTCCAGTGTTGCAATGCAAGCCCTGGTCATGCCAATAATATCAACTGTGGTTGAGCGGTCATTTAGTCTCTTCAGAAAGGTCCAAGATAAACGTAGAATGCAGCTGTCAGAGGAGAGACTTGGGCAGCTTAGCATGTTGTATCACAATAAGGACATAACTGAAAGTTTTGCAGCATTCAATGATACAGAGTGTTGTGATACTAAAAAGGGGTGGGTGTTTAAGACTGAATAGCACAGATATGAGCCCATGAGAATAACAAGTAATGTGACAAATAAAGGGGGGGGGGGTTAATGTTGAACTGCGCAGATACAGACTTATGCCATTCTAATGTTGCACAGATTGTACATTAATTTCAGTGCTTTAATATTGATCCATGCATATGAATTTATGTATAATGTCTTCTGGTACATGTTTCTTGTTGATGCAATCCGTTTTTGTTCTGTGTGTGTCTTGGTCTGTGTCCATGTCATTTTAAAGCTCACGCTGAAATGTGATTTTACATCGATATTTGTCTAGTTAAACAAAGATTTTAATGCGATTTCATTCCTTGGTTTAATAAACATCCACATCCAAATAAATCAAAATTAATTTTTAAAATTAAACGTCGATTTTGTCGATCAATTTGTGCCAAAAAATAAAAATCGATAACTGCCAAGCCTACATATTACTTACTTTGTAAGATGCTTCACTTTCGGGAGCGTATTTCATTCAAGAGAGCCAACAGGCTCATTTCAGGCCAATTTCACCCAAAATAAATAAGAGCATACTGAATAAACTTTAGACTTTCTCCGCAGGAAGAGAAGGAACAACATCTTTCTTTCCTTATTTAAAAGCCTAAATAAAAACAGCATTTTACCTTCTCCTCTGGCTTTTTCATTGTTGAAAAACATTTTTTTCTGTGTAATACAAGTGTTGTGATAAAGCACTGAAAAGAACTGAAAATATTAGTGCTGCATAACAGCATTTCAGCAAAAAAATGGCTCATCTTTTAAATGTGTGCATATGTAACCAAGGGCTTACAATGGGTATCTGTTTTCATGCTAACAAATTAAACAAAGCTAGCTAGCTTTACATAATTTGGTCATTTTGAGCCACACAACATGAGGCAAAGTAGAGGGACTTGAAGAATAAAGAAGAGAAGAAGGGGGTGGTTCTGTTGGTGGCCATCCTAACAGAACAGGGAAAGGATAGGATGGTGTGGAAAAGTAAGGGGGCTGTTACAACAGACTTGAAAAGAAAAAAAGAATTAGAGTCCCTCTAATGTCAGGGTAGGATGACTAGCCCTACCACACCCTGCACTACACTGTTTCTTCTCCTCATAATCCTTTGTCCACTGACAACAGAGTGTCCTATGTAGGAGAGAGAACGAGAAAGCCAAGACCTCAGGCTGCAAAGCAGCAAGCCCCCTATACTTATAATTTAAAGACCCGACTTGGCAGAAAGGAAACTAAACCTTTCTCTTCTGCCCCTCCAGCCACCAAGGGTGGTCTTAGTGAAATTCATCAGATCCAAAGATAAGGACCTAATAATGCCCTGTGTGTATAAAGAAAAACAGATAACTTTCAAGGGATCAAAAACATCTATATTTCAGGATCTCCCTCATAACATTGTTCTCAACAAACAAAGATTGAGCAGGCCCGGTGGCACTGATGGTTGAGGCACTAGACGCCACAATGGTGACCCAGGTTTGGAAGTGAACTAGGGATGCTGGGGTTCAGCAGGGAAAAGAGAGAATCAAGCATCTGGAGGACTTCTCTCCTCTCCTGGGGTGGGTTCTGGGGGATCCCTGCCTGGTGGTGGCTCTTGGCGGTGGTTGGAGGCACTACATCTTAGGCAGGGGACAGTCAATGGGGAACTGGTGTTGGCAGGCATCTGCAGGAGGGGGTGAGAGTGCTTCCTCCATGCACTGACGCCATTACACATTTGTGCTAGGGGGGCAGAACAAGGCAAAATGCCATGGCTCCTGGTAGGCGAAGGTGGGTTCAGGGAACAGCCCCCACACCCAGCGCCGGGTCCCTCTAATCAGTCTCCAGTTCTCTTCCATGCCTGGTTGCTCTATCAGACTCTAGATACAGCACCAGGGAGTCGGTGTTCCCACCTCAGGGGACTCCGAGCCGGGTAGTCGAGCAGCCAAGATGCAGTGGAGATGGGTGGCCAGAGGATATCTGGGAGACTTCAGATGGGCAAGATTAGGCCAAGCCGAGCAACCCACAGGGGTGGGGGGGGGGAGAGAAAAAGAGAGAGAGAGAGAGAAACATAAATAGAGTTAAAAAAAAAACAGACAAAAGTTCAAACTTTTCACTCCCTATTGTGGAAGATTAAAATTAAGAGCTCTGTGCAATACTCAGCACTTCTAAAAGTATTCCCGAATGGTCAGATTTTGATCTTCAAGAGTCTTGAAGAAGCTGAAAAGGAACTAAAATATAGAGTACTACAAATATTCTTATAATTGTATAGGACTGAGACTGCATAAGGGCAAGGGGTGGGTGCCCCTTTTGTGCTACTAAATTTGGTACTAATTTCATTTTGTAAGATCAGAAATGTAATCACATGAGGACTAGTAAATACAAAGCTTAAAAATGTTATCCTCCCCTAAGAATAATGGCCACTATGCACAAATGGGGCAGAGGTACACACAAAAGGCACGTACCCACCTGCATTGCTCCACACCTGTAGACAGGTGTGCACATGCAGGCACAACCAGTGGCCATCCATCAGTGGCCCAACCCCCCTGGTGTGCAGGACTGCAAAGGGTGGATGGGGCAGAGTTGTGGACCCAGGTGAGCAATCAATGGGATGCCCATCCTGGGTTCCACAGTGGATTCCCTACATGGACAGGCATGGGTCCGGGTGTGTGAATGCCCACTGCAGGCACTTGAACCCACGCGGTATGGCCCCATTGTCCAGTATACCCCCTGGCCCAGCCCTTGCTACACAGCACCCTCCCGGCACGCTGCAGGACCCCCAGCAGAAGGACCCCACCCCATCGCATGGTCGATGTGGCCACACACCCTGAGTCCCCTGTGCCTCATCCCGATGGGCTGCCTCCCATGAGCCCCACATGAATGCCCTGCTGGGGACAGAACTGAAAGTAGACCCCCAGTCCTGGTGCCTTTGAGCCCCCCCATGGTAGCAATGTCACATCCCCCACCGGCACTGACTGCCCACCACCCCATATTGCCCGAACCCATCAGATTGGTGGCCCCAGCCCTCTTCTGCTGCCTTCTGCGCTGGGGTGGAATGGGGGGTCTTCACCCTGTCCCACTGTGACTGGCAGGGTACGTCCATTGGGGCACGCAGTGGTTATGACTGGGTCCCCACTTCCATAACCTGCGCCCTTCTCTACACCCTTGCGGGCTGCACAACATGCCTTTGTGAATGGTGCATACTGCTGCCATGCTCCTGGCCCGCCCCCGGTGTATTGCTCTTCACGTGGCCAGGGGATCAGGTGTGTAACTGTTGCACACCATGATGGTACATGCCGCATGGGTTCCACTCCACGGCATTCCCTCATATGGTCCCTATGTTCCCGGTTTTCCACAGGTGCGTTGGGATCATACAAAGCAGCCATTATCTGGAACTATTCTGAATGTTTTGTTTTATTGTTTTTATCCTCATAGGATTTCTGTTTCCTTCCTTTTTCAGAAAAGTATTATTTGTTTGATTTTTACTTCTGAACAGATTTATAACTGCAGTCAGACAGGCTAGGTAGCAGAAAAAAAGGAGATGCACACAGCAACCTCCTCAAAGGTGCACCAGCCGAAAACAAACAAACCAGAGAAATAGCAAAGCTGGGCACATACCTGAAAGCTGAGATAGAAAAAACTGTTTATTAGAAAACTATATATATACAGTATATATATATATATATGTATATATATATATATATATATATATATATATATATGTACACAGTGTATATAGTAATAGATATACCACTCTGAGGTGTCGCGGTCACGCTCTGATATCGCGCCTTGGTTTAAAAAAATCAGCAAGGCGTCGTATATCAGAGCGCGACCGCACATACCTCAGAGTGTGATATCTATCTTATAAAATGTCAAAATTGTTTTGAGGGGTAAAAGTGCAGGTGTGCGTTCGGGTCTGATATACGCGGTCACCTGATGGTGTTTGTCCAATGATATTGATCCCATTGACTCCTTTTTTCTTACCCATTTTATAAATATATATATATATATATATATTGCTAAAAAATGGACTAACACCCCTATGTATCGACTCAGCTAGTGAGTCTCCTGAAGAAGACTCACTAACTCAGTCAATACATAGGAGTGTTAGCCTAGTTTTTAGCCATGTATGTAATTTTCTAGTAAATAGCTTTTCTATTTTAGCTCTCTGGTATGTGCCCAGCTTTACTCTCTGTTTAGTCAGGCTTCTTAGTTAGAACCGACAGGCCTGTCTATGTCTTCTCTGAGTCCACGGGGTGGTGGGGGGAACAGGTTCTTAGTTGGGTCACAGCCTGAGGATACATTAATAAAATTCATCCAATAGCATCCCAGTTATGGATGCTAAGAGCAAACGCCAGTCAGAGCCGATACGGCTGTGGAGACCTTTTAGGAGCGGCAAGAGTGTTGAAAAAATATGTGGTGTTCTCACCGCATCAGAGTCAGCCGTAACTAATATTGTAGCAATTACAGTATTGCACATGCGTGATACATGTGTATGCGCAGTTTGCCCTGGAGTCAGTTATGTACAACATGGTGGTGCTGACATGACTACGTAGATGTGATACTCATGCATGCGCATTTTAAGTCAGTGCTGACATATTGCACATGGCAGACGTCACTTCTGCAGTTGCAGAAAGGAAAAGTAGTGCGCTGAGAAGGGTGTGTGTTTATGTAGCCCGTGCAGGGGAAGGGCTGCATAAACAGAATCCTTGGAAACTATGCTGGAGTACTGTGGCAGTACACCAGGCAGTGGTCCTGTCACGTGCTTCCACAATGTTTTTATACAAATCCGATGATGGCATAATGTCTGCGGAGCTTGGCCAACACAGCTGTAAAAATCTGACTATTTATCACTTCAGAAGGAAAAAATGTCTAATGTCCCTTGTGTGTAATAAATCTTACGCTTGCTCGTTTTCAAATTCTTTGGCCTAATTTGTTGTTCATGTCCCCTTACTTTTTGTTCCATTCTAAAATGCTAAATGTAATTCTTCCATCAGATCCTCCTTGTTAATGAGTTTGTACATCATCAACACATTCCCCCAATATGCCTGTTGTGCAGATTATTTACCCCCACCTACTCCCTCCACAACTCCCACTATAGGACCCTCACCCTCCCTGCCTATACTTCCACTTTAGGGAGAGCTGCCTTCTCCTATCACTTTCCAACCATTTGGAATTCCATCCCCTTAGTTATTCATTCTGCCCCGTCTACTTGTTTGTTGTCCTATCTTCTTTGACACTGTATTTCCCCATCCTGCAATTGCACCTGACCCACCTCTCATCCATTACCCCTTGCTGCCCTCTCTTCTGTTCTAGTTCCACTACTCTACCCCCTTCTACCCCTCCCTAGGCATGCCAATAGCCTATAGCACTAGCTAGGTTTATATCAAGTTGTGTTCATACACTTGGTGTTCTGCTCATGTGGATACGGCTTGCCTCCCCCTTTCTTCTTCACTCCTCTTTAATTCTTCCCTTTCACAATTTCATACCACCTCCTCCCATCCATCTTTGGTTCCCAATCCTCCCCCACCCTTTTCTCAAGTTAGCCACACCCACCTCTTCTGTGTCAGTATTCTGTTTCCCATTTTATCCCTCACCGCTCCCCCCCATCCCCTGCCAATCCTGTTGAGGGGTATGCATTCTTGAGGGGTGAAGGCTCGCCTAATCTCCAACCATCTCCCACACCCCCATCCCCTATTCTGACAAGGATTCTCAATTATTTATTTATTGAATTTTGTTGCCGAATAGGTCCACTGAGACTAGAAGTCCCTTTTTCAGGGGTTACTGGCGGGGTGGGGGGGGGGAGATACAAATGGTAACCAACTGAAATTGAACCACATTATGCTGTTGGTGGTATTTTTAGTGCATGGGAGAAATTTGGCCGGGACCCCGGGGAAATTCCCCTACTCATTGGTAGGGGAACTTTGTTGCACCTGGTTGATGGATGTCAGTGATAGAGATGCTATGGAGGTGGATGGGGTGCGGCTGCTCCTGCAGCACAAACTACAGTTGTTTTCAGTAGCTCTATGGATATACCAGAAAATGTTGTTGACATGGACTTATCTCAGGACATGGACCTACCTACAGAGGAGCGAGTTTCAGTTATACTGCCTATTCCCATTACAGATTTTACTATGCCACAGGTCGCTATATTTCCTGCAGAGGAAGTGCCAGGACTCAGTATTGAAAGTCCTCAGGTGAGCGCTGTCTCTCATAGTGATCCATTGTCACTTGACCAGTAAATCCATGAAACCTGTTCACCTGAGGTGGCAGATGATTGAGACCACCATGGGGTGACCACATGACAGCCTGGGAGTGGTTGCCATGACTCGTGGTCACCAGAATGTGCATTGACGGCCCCAGGTTGGACCTTGGCTCCTGATGGCAAATGCTGGCTTCCAGGAGACCCCCCAATGGCACTTTCCAGTCAAGATCTCCCTCAGATGGTGGATGGGGCTGTAGCTAGCTCCTGTAGCGTACATGCTTTTCCTACTGTGTCGGCTGCTTTACCTGTGAGGATTTCTTCATCTGCCAGTTCTCCTGTGTCTCTCCCAGACATTTCTCAGGCCTGTTGTACCTCTGCTCCAGGTAATGTTGCTCTCCCTGTTTCGAATGTACAGAATGAGGCTTTACATATGCTACATGCAGTTAGGGATGCTGATTCACAGCCTTCAGATCCCCCTGCTTTAACTGTCAACCCTGTCTTTTCTGCTCCTGTATTGCCTGGAGCATCTACCTCATGGGTGGATGTTGATCCCACCCAATCTGTGCCAGATCCTTTGGCTCAGCCTATTCCTGGCTCCCCTCCAGCTGGTCAGGCTGGGGACAGACCTTATACTAACCCTAGACATAGGATGGCAGATCTTTTTTCAAATCTGGGTAAGCCCAGGTCCAAAAGAAATGCAGTTCAGCTGAAACATGTTGGTGGGCTTGACTTTCCACTGGACAAAATATATGTGGCTAGGAAATTACTTAAGGAGTCATTGAACTTTCTCATATCTGATATTTTTGCCCTCATTCATATTTCAAGGGATACCATTTTTGATGTATCTTTTAATACTCCTGCTCATTTGGAAAGATTCTGGCTGAAACACAATAATTTGAGACATTCTGCTCTTTGGGCCCCTTTTATAGCCATCACACTCACTAGACCTTCGGTTAAGACAGTTACTATTCTATTGCGTAATGAAATTGTGCATGTTCAGGACATTCTTCACTGGGTTAAGCAATGGGCTAATGTGCTAGAGCACCCCGCTCCTATTCTATATACTGAATATATCTTGATGGGGGGTTGGAAACTGCAGCTGGAATTACATGTGACCGAAGCTGGGCAACAACATTTGCCTAGTTGTTTCTAACTTGGCCAGGACCATGGCTTTTGCTTTTACCCGGGTCAGCTGAAGACTTGTCATCGGTGTGGTTCCTTTTCACACCTTACTAATGCCTGTGATGCTTTGGTATGTAACTTTTGCTTGCAAACTGGTCATCCAAGCAATTGTTGTCAGAATCCTCTGAAATGCAATTTGTGTGAGGAAATGGGTCATCTTTTCCTCCAGTGCCCATGGGGTGTGCATAACAAGGGTTCTTTCTGAGACCAGGATGATATTGTCCATTCTTCTCAAGATAAACTTACTTCAGCCCTTCACTCCATGGCTCCTTCGGAGAGTGAGGTCCTGATGGCACCCTCCTCTTCCAGTGAGAGGGCTGATTCTGCCCCCTGTTCAGCCAGTTCTTTCTGAGGGTCCACCTGTGGCCACTGTTGACGTACAACCACCTTCTGCATCTGACCCAGCTTTACTACCCTTGCAAGATTTGGATATGCCGCCTTCACCACCACCCCGGAGGAGTTCTTGCTTGTTAAAGGGAAGAGGAGATCCTCCCAGAATCTTGCTAAGGTTAAACTACAAAAACTTGACAGTATTCCTTGCTCAAATCAGTTTTCTGCTTTATAGGATCCTTCGGCTGCAGACGAAGGAGACTCTGACTCATCCATTGTTGCTTCCCAATCTGATATCTCTGTCGTGGACAGTGAACCTGGTGTATTGGCTATGTTAAAAAGAAACAACCAAAGAAGAAAAGTTTGAAGTAAGATGGTTTATGACCTTTCTCTTTCACTCTGTGCATCATTTGTCGGGGGACTCCTTGTGTGTAGTTTCTTTGAATGTCAACAGCATTAGGAACTACAAGCGTAGAAGTATTATGCTCCAGGCCCTGCATGAATCTAGGGTTTGTTTTCTTCAGGACACCCGACTGTGCTCTGAGTCTGACATTTATCAGACCCAGAAAGCTTGGCCCTGGGGTACCTTTCAGTGGTCCTTGGGGTCGGAATTATGCACTGGAGTACGGATTCTCTTTTCTGGGCCTGTTACCATGCATAAACTACACAATGTGGACCCGGGAGGGCATTGTTCTTGGACATTTCTTTGAAACAGAAGGAACTTCTGATTGGAGTCATATATGCACCCCAAACTAAGGCCCTTAGTTGTGATTTATTTCGGCTGATACATCTGTTTTTACTTACCCATAGGAAACTTATTCTGGGGGGACTTTAATTGCCCTTTGGACCTAGGGGATAAGACAGGTAAGACCAAAAAACTTTACTGTGACATGACTGCCTTACAGTCTATTCTCAGTACAGCAGCTCTGATGGACTCCTATAGATCATTACATCGGATGGGTGGTCATACCTATCATAGGGGCAACCTCTCTTCCAGGATTGATTATATCTTTCTCCCTAAACACTGGAAGGCTCTCACGGCTGAGACATTTCTGATCACCTAGAATTACATGTCCGCTTGGGTCACTCGCATGATAATAACATTGGTCTGGGGTATTGGCATCTTAATACTGACATGTTACAGCATGAGGCAATTCAGGCTGATATTTTAGAGCTCCTGAAGGCAAGAGCTACTTTAGTCACCTGGTATGATTTGGTCGGAGAATGGTGGGTGGAGACCAAACAGTTGGTTGCACTCTTCTTTCAAAAGCGGGTTAAACAAAAGGGCCGTTGGGATTACTTCCACTTTTTATCCCTTCGTAAATGGCTTTTCCATCTCATTTCCTTGCACAACACTGAGTGAATTGATAGATCACAACAAATTGCTGAAGCTAAATCAGACTTGAGATCTGCTCTTCATAGTAGAGCTTGATCCTTAAAAATGGAGCAACTAGCAGGTACTCCGGGTACTAAAACTTCCCTAGATATCTTTCGGGACTGTTTCTCAAGGATCCAGAGAAAGCCATGGGATGTGGTTCATGACAGGATGGTGTAGTGCATACAGATTTCCAGTCTATTCTGGAGGTTATTTCTGAGCATTTATTTTCCCATTTCCGTACCATGACACTCCCGGAGAGGAATCTCCAGGATCTCCTACTTCACCTTTACCTCCCTTCCTTGCCCCAAGGGGTGGATGATTTGACTTGCCCAGTGACTGAAATGGAGGTTAGACAGGTTATTTTGAAACTGAAAGACACTACTGCACCAGGACCTGATGGTCTGAGTTCTGCCTTTTATCGCACCTTTGTTGATTTATTGACCCTATTGTTAACTGAAACCTTTAACAATATTTTGCTTAATGAGGATATAAAGGAACCTTTGACACAGGCCTTTTTGATTCTCTTATATAAAAAAGGAGATATGCTCTTCCAAATTGGAAGCCAATGTCTTTGTTGAATGTAGATTTTAAGCTCCTGTCTATGGTTCTTTGCCATAGATTCGAACAGGCTGCCCAAATTTTTATTTTCCCGCTCCAGTTTTGTGCTATAATGGGCAGGAGCTTAAGTGATAATTTATTTTGTTTATTGGAAATTATTACTAGGGGTCACAGGGGTTCTTTACAGGGTTCTGTATTAGCCTTAGACCAGGAGAAGGCATTTGACGCCATTTCCCATGCCGTTCTTTTCCAAATTTTAACTGCATATGGTATTCTTCACACTTTTGTGTGGTGGTTTCGTCTCCTTTACTCACAGGTTCATTATTCCCCTTCATTAATAATATGGTGGGGCAGAAATTTACATTAAGAAAGGGATTAGGCAGGGATGCCCTCTCAGCCCCCTGCTTTACACCTTTTACATTGATATCCTGGTACGTAAACTTCAGTTAGTCACAGCCCTTCAGGGTATATTGGTTTCCCCCACTACCCCATCATTGAAAGTTCTGGCGTACACTGATGATCGTTGTATATTTTTGGGCCAGGACAGTGATGACCCCATAGCCCTCTCCCTTCTTCAGTTTTACTCTGAAGTTACAGGGGCTAAGATAAATATACAGAACAGTGTTGCTTTATGAATAGGGGATGCTTCCCTGGGCTTAAGTGACATGATTGGGGGTATCCAGATTGTGGCAGGTGCCACTATTTTAGGGGTGTACTTTGGCCAGAGTGACATGGCTACCCTTAATTGGACATGGGTTCTGACTCTCTGTGAACAGCAAGTGTTGCTGTGGAATACAATTCTGACTACTAAGCAAAAAAAGGTGTATTTGGCTAAAACATTCCCTATTCCCCAGTTATTATTCATTGGTATGGTGTTCCCCCCTCCTGTTTCTTAAGAGACCAAATTGTACAGTGTCTTTTTTCGAACTCTTTGGGGTAGTAGACTCAACCTGGTTAAACACACCATCACGTATAGGCCTGTCTCACAAGGGGGTCTGGGTATGGTTAATCCTTTGCTTTACTTTCATACTTTGTTTTGGTTTTATACTATAGTACCAGTTCTGAAGGATGTTGACACAATATGGGTACATTGGGAAACTGACTGGTGGCAGGCCCTTTTATCACCTTGGTTGAATGCAACTGGACTTTCAAGCTACTGACTACCTGTTATCTTGGTTATGTCATCATTTCTATGAAGAAGATTAGACAATGGAGAGTTTTACAACAGGACTTGCTATCTCTTGGCCATAACATGGTCTATGAGCACATCTTGCTGCAGCATTTTTCTGAGGATTTAATATTCTATAAGGGCACTGCACAGACCTTCTCTCTTACTGTCAAACAGCTTCTGGATCACAGAATTCCTAAATAGTTGTGGGACACTGCTTGGCTTGCTGGTCTTGGAAAATTGTGTGTTAAGAACAACCATAAGGAGCTGGCTCAGTGGCGCTGAGGGTTGAGGCATTGGACACCACACCTCGCGCCACGTCGGCAACCCGGGTTCGGGAATGAGCTCTGGTCATCGGGGGTCTGCAGGGGAGGGAGGAGATCGAGCATCCAGAGGACTGCTCTCTCCTCCCGGGGAGGGATCTAGGGGACACGTTGCACAGGTTTGACCTCTGGTGGAAACCAGGGGAAAGCTGAGTCTGCATTGCTACGCATTGCAAGGGGGCAGTGCTGTGGCCGTCATCGGCAATAGTGCCATTGATGCCATTGCATGACCGAGCATCAGGGTAAACCAGAGGAAAAATTGAAATACCCTGCCCTCGGGGATAGGCGATGGCACCACTTACCATCAGCCACACTCCACAGGCCGGTCTACCTCCTGTCCTGGGCCGAGCCCAGCCTGGCCCAAATTGTAGATAGAGCACCCTGGGCGGATAGGGCGGCCCTTCCTCAGGGAGCTCAGAGCCGAGGAGATAGTTGGGCTGGTGCCAGGATGCAGGGGGAGTTTCAGGCTAGGAGGTAGAGTTGGGGGTATGGTGGATGCCTGAGAGAGTTCCCCATAGTGGGAGTGAAGAAATATAGTGTAAAAAAAAAAAAAAAAGAACAACCATAAGCACAAGAAATTGGAGGACAGGTATTGTACTCGAGATCTCTGTAACACTATCTTAGAGACACAAGCACACTTATTTTTTGACTGTCCGTATGCTGCTTCCTTTTGGACTTTGCTGGCACAGACTATCCAGGATCACAATTTTGGTAACATGACGTATGAGGTCCTGGTTTTGGGTCTGTATACTGGTAGTTGGGTGAAATATTCCCACAGTACGTTGCATCTTCTTTGTGGCCTTTTAAAGTATCACATCTGGCAATCCAGATGCCACTGGACATTACAGCAACATTATATTTCCCAGCAGTAATTGGTGCAGAATGCGCTGGGTCAAGCACAGCAAATGTATAATACTGAGAAACTGCGTCTTTCTGCTCCTGTTGTGGCATGGTTATGGGTTCACTGTTTGCGTTGGGTGACAACCACAATAAAATAAAAAAAAACTGATAAAAGAAGAAAACATATAAAATCAAAAACAACAACAAAAGAAAGAAAGAAAACAGAAACAGAAGGAAGGTGTACGGATTCACCTGAAATAAGAGGAGAGGATGAGAACAAATACCCGCTAACAGTGGCACTGCTGTCCCTTCCAGGGTTCTATGGGTGGTGACATCAGAAGATTACTGTGGATCCTCCAGAGGATCTTTTTGAGACATTGAGACATGTTATATGATTTTCTGTCTGTGTTTTCTTTTCATATTTTATTTTGTCCTTAGTATTGTGCGATTTCCACAATAACAAAACTTCCCCTACTCTTTTTGAGAAGTGCCATGGGATCTTTAATGTCCACCTGAAAAAAAACACCAGAACAGGCAGACAGGACCTCGGTTTAATGTCTCGTCTGAAAGACGGCACCTCAGGAGTGCAGCACCCCACTCATGCTGCACTACAGTGTAGCGCTCCCAGATTGATTTGGCATTTTCCCTGTAACTCCAAGGTGGTTTTCCTGTATTTTACATTATTTCCTATGGAAGCAGAAGGTTCCGTGTGTTAATATTGTGGTACAAAATATTGCAGGACAAAATATCTCAGTCAAAACAGTGCAGAAAAAAATAAAGTGTGGTAAAAACATCACAGGACAGAACAGTGAAGAGAGCAGGCATTACAACCTGCAAGGTGGTAAAAGAGCATGGGACACTGGAGGATTCACTGGGGGGGGCCTAACATTGCACAGCTGCCCCTCGTCCACTTCACTGTGAATGCAGCACAGTCCTGCATTGAGGGGGGCCTAACTTTGCAAAGCCATTATGAAGTTAGCCCCCTAGTGCAGGACTGTGCTGCATGGCACAGCAAACTGGCTGAAGGGCGGCTGTGCGACATTAAGCCCCCCCCAATGAACCGTCCAGTGTCCTGTGCTCTTTTGCCGCTGAGCAGCTTGTACTGCCTGCTCCCTGCACTGTTCTGTCCTGCAATATTTTTACCACACTTTATTTTGTTCCACAATGTTTTGACCGCAATATTTTGTCCTGCGATATTTTGTCTGTGATACTAACACACAGAACCAAGCAGAATTGCTCTGTTTTCCTGTATAACTAGTGCAAGTCTATGGGAAGAATTTCCCTGTAGATGGCTCCAAACCCCTATAAAATACAAGAATCCCTGTAGATCTGGGAGCCCTGACTCAGTGTTAGTACTGGGATTTAACCCAAGTGGCTGGTGTGAGGATAGAACCCACAGCCTTCTGATCTTCAAGCCTCAAAGGTGAGTGTAAAACCTGCTGAGCCACTGACACTGCTACTTACTACCACAAGTGCTAAAAAAGCACAATGCATTTGTGTTGAAATGCTTTGTATGTAAATGATATGTATATGAGTATAAAAGTAAGTGTGTATATGTATATATGCTTAAAAACATATATGTATGTGTGTGTGTATATGTATAATGCCTATATGTATATAGACTATATTTTGGATGGCAAGTGCTGCCTGCCTATCCCACACAAATGTTTGGTATAGCTTTAAATTTATTCAGTAGTATATCTAGCTTTGTGTATATTTTTTATTTGGATCTTGTATTCAAAACTGTATTCCCTTTTCCCCTTTCCCCCAGGACACATCTGGAAACAAGCTATTGTAGCTGAGTATGCCTCTCGGGGTGAAACTTTTCGAAATAAATAAATAATGTAGTTTGAGGAGCTTCAAACGTTCCTTATATGTCTCATGCTCCAAACCCTTTTGTTGTTGCCTACCTCTGAATAAATATAATTGTCTTCCTATTAGTAATAACAATATTTAAAGCTCCCCAAAACTGTGAGCAGTAATCTATGATAGGTACATAGGCCCTGATATTCAAAAGGGTTGCGCATGGTGCAACAGTGTTACGCCATGCACAACCCACTGATGCGCCCCGACACGATATTCAAATGGGAAAAGTGCGCGACACAAATCCCGATGCACCGGAGTGCAGCAGTAATGTATGCAGGCACAGGTGGGGGGGGGGGTGTGCCCATGCATACGCTGCACAGCCCGATATTCAGCCTGGAATGTGCGGAGCCATGCATGCGCAACCCCTACCTGTGCCAGCACAAAGCAGATCCAAAAAAAAAAGGAAGAACAGATGCCCACCCACAGGTGAGCTGCTGCATTGCAGGGCGCAACACGGCAGCTGCCACCTGTGGGTGGCCACCCGAGCTCCGGCTGCACCTCCCTGGTGGCGCCCCCCCATGCCCGATTGCGGGCATCAGTAGAAAAAGATTCATCCAAAATCCCTGGTGGTCCAGTGGACCACTGCCCGCCCGATCACGGGCTAAGTAAAGAAAAGATATATCTAAAATCCCTGGTGGTCCAGTGGACCTGCCCGCCCAATCACGGGCTAAGAAAATAAAGAAGAATCATAAATCCCTGGTGGTCCAGTGGACCTTCCCTCCCGATCGCGGGCTAAGTAAATAAATGTAAATTCTCATTATCCCTGGTGGTCCAATAGACTTTCCTGCCTGATCACGGGCTAAGTAAATAAATGTAAATTCTCATTATCCCTGGTGCTCCAGTGGACCTGTCTGCCCAATTGTGGGCTAGAGTAGAATAATAGGAAACCTATCATCCCTGGTGGTCCAGTGGACCCCCACCCGCCACTAGTCCCCACCGCCCGCTCCCCAGTCAGTGGTGGATGGCAGCACCCGCCCGCCTGCCACCAGCAGCCTGCCGACTGACACCGTCCGATGCGGCTGTCGCCCAGTGGTCCACATTGTGAGCCAATGGGCGTGCAAGCTACCATACTACATTCAGATATGTGAATGGGATCTATTCACATATCTGGAATGTGTAGTATGGATGGGCTGCACACCCATTAGCTACGCTGTGGACCAATGGGCGTACAGCTACCGGCGCTGTACAGCGCGGCGTGAGGGCGGCAGGTTGGTGGGTGCTGCTGCCCACTGCTGACAGGGGGAGCGGGCGGTGGGGATCAGTGGCGGGTGGGGTGGGGGTCCACTGACCACCAGGGATGATAGGTTACCTATTATTCTACTGCAGCCCATGATCGGGCAGACAGGTCCACTGGACCACCAGGAATATTGAGATTATTTATTCATTCATTTACTTAGCCCGCGATTGGGCAGACAGATCCACTGGACCACCAGGGATATTGAGATTATTCATTCATTTACTTAGCCCGTGATCTGTTGAGCAGGTCCACTGAACCACCAGGGATAATGATAATTTTCATTTATTTACTTAGCCCGCGATCAGGCGGGCAGCAGTCCACTGGACCACCAGGGATATTGGATTCATCTTTTATTTACTTAGCCTGCAATCAGGCAGGCAGCGGTCCACTGGACCACCAGGGATATTGGATTCATCTTTTATTTACTTAGTCTGCAATCAGGCGGGCAGTGGTCCACTAGACCACCAGGGATATTGTATTCATCTTTTATTTACTTAGCCCGCGATCAGGCAGGCAGTGGTCCACTGGACCATCAGGGATATTGGATTCATCTTTTATTTACTTAGTCTGCGATCAGGCAGGCAGTGGTCCACTGGACCACCAGGGATATTGGATTCATCTTTTATTTACTTAGCCCGCGATCAGGCGGGCAGCGGTACACTGGACCACCAGGGATATGGGATTTATCTCTTTTTTTACTGCAGCCCGCGATCTGGCTGTGGGGTACATTGCCGTGCTGCAGGGGGCGTCGGTCCCCGATGGTTGCTGCCTGGCAGGGTGCTAGGCACACGTCATTGGAGATCGGTGTACCTGCATGCAAATGGAGCCATAATGACATGCAAATGTCCCCATTTGCGCCTTGCATACATTATGGCCCCATTTGCATGTCAACTTTTGAATGTCACGGTTGCTGTGCCTTGCACAATGGAACTTATGCTAGCGCAACCCAATGCTCCACTCTGGCCACTGGCGCTAGTGCAGTGCCACTGCGCCATGCGCACTGAGGGTGGCCAGGATGCGATATACAAGGATGCTGAGCCATGGCGCAGCTCCATTGAATATCGCCTGGTCAACGCCCCTGCGCAGCCAAGTTGCACTGCACCTAGGCTTGCACCACAGCCTGGCACGGTTTGAATATCTGGGCCATAGTGTATGAAGTTACTGCATTATGATAGTATGCAACTGTATATCAATGTTGCGTTATCTACATTATTGGATTTTATGTATTTATTTTTTAATTTATTTTTAATAATTCATACATTTTCTATATACTAATTATTCAGCCAAGGATGCTTCTTACACTCTGTGACCTTTTTTTTTGTTTTTGTACCACTGTATTCACTTTTGGGAAATCACTTGCAACCTGGCATGTGCTCTGTTTCGTTAGGATAACAATGGGTTAACCTTATCAACAGCAAAATGCTAGCTGTCTCTTTTCCCCCTTCTCTCTTTCTCTCCACACATTTATGACATAGGGATCACCTCTTACCACCCACATGAGACGTGACCATTCACAAAAGAAATTATTTAGCTTCACATCACAAGGCAAGGTAGAATTGAAAAATAAATCTGACTGAACTAATTGTTTTATTAGGTCTTTGACTATAGACCCTTCTCTACTTTGTACTTCATTTACTTCAACTTTGGAATGTCAGTAATGAGGGGAGGTGCACTGACCAGTAGCATAGCACAGCACAGCACAGTACAGAAGAAATGTTATTCTTAAACAAAGGTCCTCAGCCTAGAAAAGTTGTGAAGGGGTTATTTGAATATAGAGGAGGTATGAATCAACAAAAATCCTATATACCGTAATTAGATATGTACTAGCTGTCAGTCACTTAAAGTAGGCATGAGGAGAGAGACATGAGAGAGACAAATAAGCTGAAAAATAGTGTTGCAACTGGTCTGCTCAGCAGAAAGAAGAAAGTATTTCATTCAACTGTCATAGTGATTTGTAGTTGTGGAAGGATATACTGAAAACTCCAAAAAGTTGCGCTTCGATATCCCATTTTTAAAGCTAAGCAAAGAAGGCTGTCGGCTCCGTCCACAGCCGTAAAAATGGCGATGAATTTTTAGTCATGCTTGGGGGTTCAAGGAAGGGCTCTCCTTTTGGTAACTTGAGATTTCTATCTCCACCAACTTACAAATGCCACATGTTGTCATACAATTCTTAAGAGACTAACGGATGTATAGGCAATGTGTAAAGGATTTCCAACTTTCATCAGTCTGCTGAATGGTTGGCTGTTGTTCAGTCTTATTAAGAAAAGAAACATATTCACCCAATTTTTGTTTCCAAACTCTGTATTCTCATTGTTGATACTGTATCAGTTTATTCTCTTCTCCACAGTTCTGTTGATTCTTTGATGTCAATGTGCAAGTGTGTGTGTGTGTATATATATATATATATATATATATATATATGTATATATATATATATTCATGCAAATAATTTATTTTTAAACATGCATTTTATAATTGGCCTGTCATCACACCCTTCATGCATTATGGCTGTTCATAACCATGCACCCTTTATCCCAGGCATACACTCCATTTTTGTATCTCTGCTTCTTTTATATTCTCTGACAGCTGCATGCTTTTCCCTCTACAGTACAGCATATGGGCACGACTCTCCAAACATGCATTTATACTTTATGCCAGCTGTAACTGGCATGCATTACTTACACCCACTGCCCCTTCTCTACTCAACCACTTAGGTAACTGCATATCGGGAATATAATCAAATTGTAAAAAAACTGATCACCTTTTAGGTACATCTTTTTGAAATCTCTTATGTATGACTGATTTTTGTAGTTATAGATTCATCTTCTTTCCCTTTTATCCTTCACCATGTTTCAGATTTCTTATTACAGCAGCATAACCATGGGATGTCTTGCAAGTCTTTATCCCCCCAACAACAAAAAAAACTCTAAACAAAGCATCGTTGAACAATACACCATTACAAATCTAAGATATATTTCCAGATAACATTCTATTCCTAGCCTAAAGATAAGATTCCATTACCAAAGTCATTTGGATGAGCGGAGTGTGAAGGGGCCTTGGGAAAACAGGGGAAAGACAGGAAGCTCAGTATTTAGGGAGAGAGCCGGGGCACCATTTTTCCAAAATTCCCAAGCTGTGGAGCTAGTGCGTTCCCAGTTCTGTAAATAGGATTATCAGTTAATCAAGGCATGAATACTGAATCTTTTGTCATAACATGAAAACTCCACCTGTTAGTAACCATGCGCCCCTTATCTCAGGCATGCACCCCATTTTTGTATCTCTGCTTCTTTCATATTCTTTGACATGCTACATGTTTTAACCGGTACCAGGCTGCTGTACACAGGGAGCACTGCAGCGCTAAACAAAAATTTTGTGGCAATAACCATGCTGTGTAGAGTGTACCTGCATTTAGAGTGATGAGTATAATAGCAGTAGGGAATTACCACAACCCCTGTCACTCTGTGTTCTTACTAGACACGGACCAAGTTGCCATGTGTGTGGGGGGGGGCCTGGTCAGGCCACTCCTGTGGTGGAGTGGCTAAGGCACCAGCACACAGCATGGTTGGAGACCTGGGACCACAGTTCAGTTTCCTTCTAGGTCACCTGTGGTTGTAGCTTTTTTGTTCTTTTCTTTTTTTTTTTTAAACTTAAAGTTTTTCACCCTTTGAGTTTCACCCCATCCCCAAATCCACACCCCATTGGAGTTTATTTAAAGTTCAGAGAGTGCAAGGCATAAGGCCCCCACATCTGGGGGCTCAAGGGCAAAGCCCCCCCAATAAAAAAATAAAGTCCCATTATTTTCAGTGGGCTGCGCTGTTTTGATCTGGTCTGTGTTGTTTCTGACGTTATTTTGGGATTTGTGGTTTTGCCTGTGGCATTATGTGCTGTTATTGTTGGTGCTATTATGACCCCATGCCATTTTTACCTTCATGGTGTAGCATATGGGTACAACTCTTCAAACATGTATTAGTACTTTATGCCAGTTGTAATTTGCATTAATTACTTACCCCACTGCCCCCTCTCTGCTCAGCCACTGAGGTAACTGCATATCGGGAATATAATCAAATTATGAAAACATTGTTAACCTCTTAGTCCCATCTTTTTGAAATCTCTTATGTATGACTGATTTATTTAGTTATAAACTCATCTTCTTTCCTTTTATTCTTTACCCTGTTTCAGATTTCTTATTACAGCAGCATAACCATAAGATGTCTTGTTTTAAGTCTTTATCACCCCCCAAAAAAACACCTCTTAAAGCATCATTGAACAATACATCATTACAAATATAAGATGCTGTATATTTCCAGATAACAGTCTAATCCTAGCCTTAATATAAGATTCCATTACCAAAGTCATTTGGATGGGTGAAGTGGAGATTGCCGCTTCAACGAAATGACCTGCTCAGCTCTTCTGGACTGTTGATAGATTGTGCAATCCAGTCTGTCTCCAGCCCAATTGAGACTTTTCACAAGAGAGGTGTGAGGAGTTTGCTTGATTCTTTGTGGATAAGGTTATCACCATCAGGTCTGGGATCCATTCAGCACCCTCTATTAGGTGTTCTGTAGGTTGGCAGGAGGTGGCAGGCCCTCAGCTGGCCTGGTTTGACTTTGACTGGCTGGAAATCATAGATGTTATCAGGATCATCCAGACTTTGTGGCCAACCAACTGTAGTTTGGATCCAGGCCCAGCATATCTCTTAGTGGGGTGTGTTGATGAAATTGGCCTGGTCTTAGCTGAGATAGTCTGGAGGTCATTTGAGAAGGGGGATCTTTCCAGACCCCCTAAAGGAGGTGGTTGTTCAACCCCTCCTTATGAAATCCTCCCTTGACCCAGACTGTCTAGCTAACTACAGACAGGTCTCTAACCTACCCTTTGTGGGTAAGGTTATTGAGAAGATGGTTGCGCTGCAGCTGGAGGATCATTTATCCAGCCAAGACATCTATGATTCTCTTCAATCCTAATTTAGGAAAGGCAGAGTACTGAGACTGCCCTTGTCCAGGTGCTAAATGACCTCTTAATAACAAGAGACTGGAAGACCCATTCCATCTTGGTCTTCCTTGATCTCTCTGCAGCATTTGACATTGTGGACCATGGTGTATTGTTGGGACACCTGCAGTTCATCTGTGGACTGTCAGGTACGGTCCTCAGATGGATTAAATCTTTCCTCAAGGGTAGGACTCAGAGGGTGGTGTCCGGGATTTATTCCTCAGCCCCTCTCCTTCTATCCTGTGGGGTACCACAGGGCTCCATTCTATCACCTATGTTGTTTGTAGTGTACATGCTGCTGTTAGGAGAGATCATTAGATGGTACAGTCTGAGTTTTCCCTGCTATGCAGATGATACTCAGCTGTACATGTCCTTTGTGCCCAAGCAGGATGGAGCTCTGTCAGTCTTTAACAACTGCCTTGCTGAAATACAGGACTGGATGAGTGCCAGCTGGTTGAAATTGAACCTGGATAAAACTGAGGTGCTGGTAATGGATCCTGATCACCGGGAGGTGGGTTGGTTGGCAGGACAGCCTTTTGTGCTGTGGCTCGGGGGTGTCCAGCTTGCTACCTCAGACCGGGTGTGGAATCTGGGTGTTATTTTTGACAGCAGTTTGACCCTTTAATCTCAGGTGTCAGCTGTTATTGGGACCCCTTTTTACCATCTGAGGAATATCGCCCAGGTGAAGCATCTGGTCCCTCCTGATGATCTTCCAACATTGATCCACACCTTTGCAACCTCTCACCTTGATCACTGCAATTCCCTTTACCTTGTGGATCACCATCAAGGTCAGTTTACTGACCTATAAAGCCTGCACAAACCTCATTACCTGAAAGATCTCCTTTGCCCTTACTGCCCTCCTCACCCCCTATGTTCCATAAATGAGGGACTGCTGGAGATTCCCAGGGTACAATTGAAAACATCTGGGGCCCTTGCCTTTGCGGCCCCTACCCTGTGCAATTCTCTTCCTCACCAGGTATGTGAGAACCTGACCATCCAGAGTTATAGGATATCCCTGAAAACATATTTATTCAGACTAGCATTTCCAGACCTAGCCTAGCCCGATGGTGTCTTTGATCAGATTTTATGGAAGTAGTCATGCGTTTATTGATTGTGTTTTAAATGGATGTTTTATTTGTTAAATATGTAATGTTTGTTGTTTTAGTTTCAGTACAAGTGCTTTGGTTTTAAGAAAAGAGCTTTTTATAAATAAAGTGATGATGATGATGATGATGAAGTGTGAAGGGGCATTGTGAGAAAAGGAGGAAGACAGGAAGCTCAGTCTTTAGGGAGAGAGGTGGGGGCACCATTTTTCCAAAATTCCCTCGCTGTGGCACAAGTGTTTTCTCGATCCTGTGAATAGGACTACCAGTCAATCAAGGCATGAATACATAATCTTTTGTCATAACATGGAACTCCCACCTGTTCCAACTAGATGTAAATTGTTCAGTTGTATTGGTTGGAGCATATATTACCTTTTCCATTTCATAAATTTAGTTTACCAGCTCCCACCCGGTTTCCTTTTTTTTTTTTTTTTTTTTTGGTGGGATTCCTGTTCTGACTATTGCCTGGTAATACTTTTTTCACTACTGCAATTAGAGTAACTAATAAGTATTTGATATGGCAGTCTCAGCATCAGACTGACAGAAATAGTGTTGGCCTCAAGGTTATGGGTTGTTGGATGACCTCCCCTCTCTCATCCCCGAGGAATGGCAGAAATGGAGTTATCTTTGACCAGCTCCAGATAATACAGTATGTGTGTAGCCTACCTTTGTTCTCTTCACTGATGCCAGCATGCTGACAAGTCCCTTTGTTCTAAGTGTGCAGTAATTACTGGAGTTCAGAAGTATCTAAGTAATGGCTTCCACATGTACGTCCTCCACACATGTGAGCTTGTCACTCAATGAGTCTCCCAGCAGCTGTTATGCAATTATTTGAATATTCATTCCATGTTTAACTCCTTTACCCACTTAATAGGAATTGGGATTGCATCGAACTGCTGTGAGCATGGCATGGCCTGGAAAAGGTTGGAAACTAGCTGCTGCATTCCCCCAGTTTTATTGCACTGGATAAAAGCCTGCACCATACGTGGGAGTCTGTTCAACTCTCTTGCTGTTAAGGGAATGAAGTAATGTAGTGTTGGGCTTGTAAGTAGCATTAGAAATCTCTTTGGGTAGGGAGTGCCTTTGCTGCAGGGTTTGAAACATGTGGAAAGTACTGCCATTATAGAACTGTTATATGTGTGTGTGTGTGTCTGTCTGTCTGTCTATCTATTATAGAAGCACAGTAGCACCACTATATTTAGCATTGAGTAGGCACTTTAATGTTAAACCCCAATTTTTGCACTTTAATAACTTCACAACCATTCAACGGCTATGCATCACATTATGCATGCACAGTCTTGTGGGGTAGCTCTCTGCATATGCCAATCTTTGTTTCAGTCTGATGTGTAGGTTACGAGATCTGGATAGTGAAAACATTTAATTGTTCAGGATTTTGTGCTGTTTTTATCAAGAGGCATAGCACCCAGACAGTTTATAATTTTTGTCTGATATTTTCAGGGTGAAAAGGGCTTGGCCCACAGATGTGTCGTTTGCTGCTTTGGTGAAAAAATATTAATCTATTCCTAAGTTATTTAATTTTAAAATTTCAGTTTCTGAGCATGCTCAGTAAGCACTTCAAAATGGCTGTATGAAAAGAAAAAATATTTTTTCATTTGGGGCCAATCCTTTTTCATGAAGGGAAAAATCCTTTTTTTGTTTGCCATCTTGTTTTCCATTTTCTTGTAAAACAAGCAAACGTATTCTCCCCACAAATGACAGCCTGCATGGAGACCAACACATCTGTCTTGCTCATCAGGACCCCATTATGTGGATTCTGCACTTTCCTTTTGTTAAAGTGCCCCGAAATGTTTTTTGTATTATATTTATATCCTTTTTTGTGACTCGCTTCCATGTTTGTATGGCCATTCAAATGGACATTTTCATATGAATGCTGTCCTTGTAATTCTTTAATCTTTTCCTGGTGTCTAGTAGTGCCCCCACCCTTCTATGGCCATCCCTGTAATAATGTAATTTTTCCCTGGTGCCTAGTGACCACCCCCGATTGGCATCCCTGTAGCTGTTTGATTTTACCCTGGTGTCTAGTGGTGCCCTCCCCACTATCTGATCATCATCCTCATATTTAAGGGACTGTCCCCCCAGTGTCTAGTGGCACCCCAACCCTATTATCACCATCCCCATATTTATGCATTATTTCCCTGGTGTCTAATGGCACCCCCCTCCCTCAAATTACTATCCCCATAATTATGCATTATTTCCCTGGTGTCTAGTGGCATCCCCCACCATCTGATTTCCATCCCTATCATGACCATATTTGTACCTGGTGTCTAGTGGCACCACCCACCCTCTAATAACTGTTACCCTTGATGTTGTTGGTTTCCTTGGTGTCTAGTGGCACTCCCACCCTCTGATGTTTTCCATAATGGAAATAAAACAGTTCCTTGATGACTTTTTTAACCTGTAAAAAAATAAGTTGATCCCTCGTCCCCCGATCCTGACCTCCTGCTCAGCACCCACTACCTGGCATCCCCCATAATCCCCCATTTCCCCCCTCACTTACCTGAAGCAGGTCTCAGCATGAAGATCCACTCTCTGATCAAAGACATGTCTTGCTGCTGGAATTACTGACTGCTACAGTACATGACAAAGTAAGGTAAGTGTGGTTCAGTGTATTCAATGGGATTTTCAACTTTGATGCATAACTTTCCAATTTTTTCATATTTGGACACCACATTTTTAGCATGCTCTTTTTGAGACCCCACCTCATGAACAATGGCTGTGGAATTATAGAAATCCAGCCCGAAAGGGGATTTCACTGTCACTTGGCAAAATCACCTTTAAAGCAGCATTTGAAAATTTGCACTGCCCTTGTTCATGAGGTGGGGGCACAAGAAGGGTAGGTTTAAAATTTTGGGTCAAAATTTGTTAAAATGGTAAAGTTATGTGCATCCATTTAAGTTTCACTACACTCGCTCATAACTTTCATAATTTCAAATATTTTGACCCCAAATTTTTAACATAGCCATTTCTTTATACCACTTCATAAATGTAACAGCTGTAGTTTTTCAACTCTTGGCCAAAATGACTTTTTATGCCTCTGGCATGGAATGACATTGCGGTGGTGTGGAATAATGTTTTGCTGGGATTGAAAATGTATAGTACCGGGTTCATGAGGAGGGGATAAGAAGAAGGCTATGCTGACAATTTGGTTACTATTGTCCTCTGTACTCTACATTTCCACATCAACATACATATATGCATCTATGGAGGAATGGGAGCATTGGGCCCTTTGGGCACTGTGCTCCCACAGGCAAATAAGGGTTTCATTACACTATCTGAAAAAGTATGGATGGATGGATGGGAGTGCAGGCCCTAGTGGATGGCCCTGCACTACCACAGGCAAATAAGGATACAAATATACTATCTCAAAAGCTAAGATCCACAAAAATGGATGCCTTGATACCTTTTATTGGACCAACAGAGTTGTTAAAAAAGAAAACTGGTGCAATAAAAGGTATCAAATCATCTATGTTTGTGGATCTTGGGTTACAAGGACCAATACAGCTACAAAAATGTCTGTGTCAAAAAGTAAGGAAATCATTTACAAAAAAACAAATCAGGGGTGCAGCTTTCTTAGGTTGTCAACCCTAAAGCTCACCTCATTAGGCATATATGTTTCTGGAGTGTATAGAATAGGTGAGCTTTAGGGTTGACAACCCCAAGGAAGACTAAACTCCTGATTTGTTTTAGGGATGGGATGAAGTTTTAGGGTTGTAAACCTTAAAACCACTTTTCACTTCTTTTTGCACTTTAGCCTGATCCCTAAATAATGCATTAATGCAGTTTTTTGCAAAGAAAATATATTTATACATATATGTAACTGTAGATATACTGTAGGTATAGCTGTAGATACTGGAGTGTATCTGCCTCAATTCCAGTATCTCAGATCTTGGTATGTGAGTTGAAAGTTTTCCACCTGGGCAGAGGCTCAAAGTGTGGTAGATATGCTGTTAGTTAGAGCTGCTTCTTAATTTCTTACCATATCTGTGCTGTTAACCTCATTAATAGTACCAACTATCTTCTTGTAACATCCTACCAGGTGCATAGAACTGGTGTTGTACCATGCCTGTAAAGGGGAGGATATCACTTTCCATCTGGAGACATAGTGATGTTGGGTTGACCATGTGTCATAACCCTATCATGTGAAGGCATACAACCAAGGAATATTTATGCAGATCCTGCAGTACCAAGCCCCCTCTACTCTTAGGCAGAACTGGAATTTTGTATTTAATTCTGGGGCAGTGTCCTCAACATATGTAATGGGAGATAAGATTTTGCTATTGATTACATGTTTTTAATGGGGTTCTTTGTAGTAAATTCTGGAGTAGAAAAAGAAAATGTGGTAAAATGACCAAGCTTACTAAGTCTATTCAGTGTGTAAATGGGAGTGGTTGTGTAGTCCAGTATTCTTAAGTCCTGGACTAGCTGAGTTGTTGGCAGAGCATAATTTGCTCGCTACAGGTCTGCTGAGTTTTATGTTAACTTGATTCCCAAGTATAGTACTTAATCTCCAGGAAACCCCATTTCAATGAGTACTGCATTCGAATTCTATGAGAAGAGTTATAGTTTAGGGTTATTGCCTCTGTTTTGGTTGTATTTAATTTGTACCCAGACACTATGTAAAATCATTGCAAGAGTCTGAATGCAGCAGGGATAGAAGTTTCTGGGTTAGTTAAGTAAAGTAGGATATCATCCGTATGGAGAGCTATGCAGTTTTCCTTCCCCCCTTCATTGGCAGTCCTTGAATCTCACCGTCCAGGCATAATGCTTGCAGCAATGGTTCTATATAGATTGCAAAAAGCAATGGTGACCAAGGGCATCCCTGCTGCATGCCTCACTGTATTTAGGAATATGGGGATACTGTGCATGTCCTTTTGCTTTGACATGTCCCTTAGGGGTTTTGTAGAGAGATGTAAGCAGGTGTAGAATGGAATTGGAAATCATAGATCCTCCAGCACCTCAAATAAGATTATCTAGGAAACCAGTGAAAGGCTTTCTCAGCATCCAAACTAAGTATGGTGGCTTGTGAGTCCGCTGTTGCATACCACGTCTAAGCCCCCTTTCTGGGAGCTTACAGTAGGAGCTTATTTTAATTTTGCTGTCTGTGTGCTGGGTCCCACCTGCTGGCAAATGGAGCTTTGATGGGCAGCATAAATTTAGAGGTTTTTCACCACTTGGGGGGGGGGTGTCCAGGGGGTGGTATTCAGTATGGAGAGGGTCTCCGGGTCTCTTGAGGAATGTGGTCATTTGGGGCCATAGGTTCAGGGCTGGGGGTGGGTTGATTGCCACCCTGGTCCACCTCCCCTTTGTCTCTCTCTCTCTCTGTAAGGTGGCAGAGTAGTACAGTCAATCTGGGGGTTTCTCATGAGATGGGAGCTGGGGCCCGGTGGACAGTGTTTGGCCTATCTGATGAACCCCAGCACCAGGGTAGGTTGGAGAGGGAGCCCCTGTAGAAATGGGCTGGTTGCCACAGTGGGGTACTTCACAGTGGTCAGAGCCCATGTAGTTGGGAGCAGTGTGGCAGCCTACTCCTGGTGTCCCCAATTTGTTTGTGTCCAGCCATGGGAGATTCTGCAGACCTGGTTCTGAAATGGTGCAGAGGAGGTGGGAGTTGTAGAGAGCCACACCGTGGGGTCAGCCACCCTGGTAAATAGGGTTTGGGGATGCTCACGGCCTGGGCAGTTTGAAAACCTTGCACATTTGAGAAGAAGAGAGTTCAGGGAGAGTGTGGAGACTGAGGTGGTCTGTCATTTTGTTTTCTACCCTGGGTTATGTGCTGCTGCTACCACCAAGTTAAAGAACTTAACCTGACTCCATTGGACAAGAAGCAAAAGTATGTACTGTGGAGATCCTTGTGGTCTGCACTGTTAAGGGCTATGTGCCCATGAAGTTGTATCTGTTTGCTTGGAGTTGAATTTCTCTCAGTGCTCCTTGGAGTGGGATTAATTTTGAATTAAATTATTTGTTTTCTCCCTTTTAACCTGGCCTGGACAGTGGCTTTATTTCAATGTGTTATAACCAGTTTGCTACCCCAGTGCCCCCAAATCTAACTTTGAAGACTGCCTCTGCTGCACCCCCTGTCATTGGAGAATGCTCGTCAGAAACCTGATAATGAGTTTTTATTTATCCTTGGACTGGATTTCTGTGCTGTACCACCTGCAAACCCCTAGACACCAGGGGGTGGGGGCTACACATGGATTATGTGCATTGTCTGGTGAGTATTGTCAGTTGTCTGCTGGGATTGTACAAAACCTGTTTGGTCTAGTCCCACCAGTTCCCTGATTAGTTTATCCATTCATTTGGCCAATACTGCCATGCGCATTTTATAATCACTGTTCAACACTGGTATTGAGCAGTAAGATTAACAGTGTTCTTGGGTTTTCCCTAATTTCAGGATCACCAAGATTACTGCATACTTCCAGGACAGAAGAATGCCCCCCAACCCCTGGAGAAAGGGGGTTATAGAGTCTATCCAGATATGGGAACAGTAAATCCCTAAATGTTTTGCAATATTCCATGATGTATCCATCGTTACCACTGGATCATTGTGTCTTAGATTTCTGCAGTACCTCCTTGATGTCCTCTGTTGTAATGGGGTGAATATTTATTTCCCCTTTTCCTGTGTGAGACGTGGAAGATTTAGGTTCTGCAGAGAAACCTTTATTGCTTTGGAGACTATTGTCTGCTCCAGAGTGTAAGGTCTCCTGTAGCAGTGTCAAAAATTCTTCCATCATGTCGCTTACCCACATCACCAAGGTCTTAAACACTGGGGCCAGATTTTCAAAGGGCCCTTAGACCTATGCAAGTGTGTCAAACAGTCACCTTGGGTCAAATCCAGGTGCACCAAATGCTGTGAGCTGAATTTTGAAAGAAAATTCTTCTCTGTGGCAAAGCCCCCCAAACTAATACAAGAGGTCCACTGTGTCAAAAATACATTGCATGTGGAGAGAATGATGAAAGCTGAGCCAAAATTGGGCTGGCAGTATAGCCTAGAGGTTAGAGGAATGAGATGTGAGCGAGCTTGATACATCCAGCAGACCAGACCTGAGTTTGATTCTCACGACCTCCACTTGCATACTGTGTGACTCTGAGCAAGTCACTTAACCTCCCCAATGCTTCCAGGTCACCCATGAAAACAGGCACTTGTGCCTAGTGGGCCTTACCCGGTTACCAAAGACTAAAAAAAAAAAACAAACAAAAAAAATGCATGGGATGAGAATGACTAATGCTCACAGAGAAGGGATGGAGGTGCCTTTTTCTTAATGCCAGAAACTTAAAAAACAAAATTGATGAACTAGAACATGTCTTATTGATGTAACATGTCCATATATGTGCAGTGACAGAGACCTGGTGAAGGGGGAAAGACAACTGGGGTTGGGACATTAAGGGGTATACATATTACATCAAAGAAAGAAATGGCAATATGTGAAGGAGGTGTTATTTATATTTCTAATGAAATCACTGTGGAAGAGTTTGATTGGGGACATGGGAGCCCATTGGAGCACATGTGGGTGAAATTATTACCTAGGAAGAGTAAAAAAATGATATTAGGTTGTGCTTAAGACCCCCTTCCCAAGACCACAACCTAAATAGTTTGCTGAATTAATTTCTTGAAACCCTCGATCCCACAGGCTTAATCTTGTTAGGTGACTTCAACATGCCCTCAAATGACTGAGAAACACAGAGTGGTATAGCGCATGCTGAGAATGTTTTTTTGACTGTGTCAATAGATTTGGATTTGACCAGTATGTTGTGTCTCCAACCAGGGGTTCCAATACCCTAGATTTCATTTTTACTAATATGGCAAATAACATAACCAACTGTAGAATGACAGTCCCATTGGATAACAGTGACCATTTAATTGTAAGTTTTACTGTGGACATGGACAGTATAGCACTGCCTGGACTAACAAAAATCAAATACTTTGCTAAGGCTAATTTTGATGAAATGCTTAAACAATTGGCCAGTTGGGATTGGCATAAGGACTTCGAGAATGACAATCTGGGCACAATGTTGAAAATCTTGTTTGACAAATTCAATCAGTTAGTGGATAGATTTATACTGGTTACTAACAAATACAACAAAACCCCATGATCCACTATGGTTTACTAAGAGGACCAAGAAGTTGGTCAAAATGAAGGTAAAGGTATATATTAAAAAGGAATACAAAAACTATAGACCAATACATTTAACATCAAAGCTGGGAAAAGTTCTTGAGTGAATACTAAAGAACAGGATTGAGGACTTCTTAAAAGGTGATGGTTTGGTAGACACTACTCAACATGGGTTTACCAGGGTGAAATCTTGCCAGACAAATTTGATGGAATTTTATAATAAGGTCAGCATGGCACTTGATATTGGTAAACCAGTTGATGTGATTTATCTGGACTTCACTAAAGCCTTTGATAAGGTCTCACACAAGGAACTGGTCCAAGATTTAGTTAAAATTAGATTAGACACCTGGATAGTCCGATTGACTGCCTCATGGTTTACTAATAGGAGGCAGGCTGTTAACATGTGTGGTGATGTATCACAATGGGCAGATGTTACCAGTGGTGTCCCACAGGGATCAGTATTGGGACCCTGTCTTTTTAAAATATGTTTCTCATCTATAACTGGTATTAGTGATGTTTGGCTGTCCAAATTCGCTGACAATTTCTAATTAGGGTCAACTGTCAGCACCCAAACAGATAGGGACATGTTTCAAGCAGAACTATCTAACCTTGAAGATTGGGCTAATACACATAAACAAGAGCTGAATATTGAGAAGTGTGGAGTTGTGAATTTAGGGAGAAACAGTCCAAAGAACAACTGTTTCCTCAATGTGATCACTCTTGGATCTGAAGAGGAGGAAAAAGATCTTGGAACTTGCATAACTAACAAACTGGAGTTTAAAAAACATTGTAACATAATAGCTGCATGTGCTAATTCTATATTAAATAGTATTAGGAAGACTATCCAAAGCAGAGACAAAAAGTTGTACTTCCCTTATACGCATCATTGGTTAGGCCACACTTGGAGTTCTGTGCCCAGTTTTGGTCTTCTGACACCAAAACAGAAATTAAGACCCTGGAAAGAGTCCCGCGCCAGGCAACTAGGATGCTTTCATGCATTAAGGACCTTAGCTATAAGGACAGATTAAAAAATCTAGATTTATATTCTCTATAGTATAGAAGACTATGGGGAGACCTGTCTCTAGTTTCCAGTGCATTTACAAACCATGAGTTATGGGACTGCTTGGGTTTGAGGATGATGGAGTCAAACTATGACACTAGATCACATACTTTGTAGTTAAGAGGTGATAATTGTCATATTAAGAAGACAGCCACTTGGTTTAACCAAAGGGTGGTATCCCTTTGGAACTCTCTGCCACTTGACATCATAGGAAGCAGGAACATAACTGATTTTAAAAGGAAACTAGGCACTTTTTGTCTGACCAGTGATATACTGGGATACCCCACTTAAACTTTGGTGAGCTGTAATGGACAATGCCTTACTCAGCTCATAGTCACCTATGATACCTATCATGCTTATGAAGCTGAGTCAAAAGGATGATGCAGGGGTTGAGAATTACTCAACCTGAGTCAAAACAACAATGTAGGGGGTAAGAATGACTCAAGCCAAGTCAAAAAGATCACTGATGCATGGAGCATGAATGATGCAAGCTGCTTCAAAAAGACAATGCATTAGATAAGAATTTGACTCAAGTTGCACAAAAAGATAATGCATAGGCTGAGAAAACTCAAGCTGAGTCAAAAAATACCATTGATGAAATGGGATAGACCATGGCATGTTAATGCCCCAAAACACTCAAAAATAATCCCACAGGGGAATATTGGCTCTATAACGAACCCTCTACATAATCTACCCTCACCTTTATATGTTCCAGTGTCAGTTAGACCAGCTCTGGCTAGTCTAACAGCAGCATGCATCTTTGGTGCAGTGTCAACAGCTTCCACTTTTGAAAAAAAAGGGGGGTGGTGTATCATTTTTTTGACACAAGCCCTGTTGCAACATAGCACACCTATTATTTTGATGTAAGCCTGATGCAACCCACTTTGGCTCAGGCAGTTCTGCTTATGCAAGCAGCGTTAGAAAATCAGAGTTGACGCAAGTTTTGATGCAGCTTGCTCCTTGCATCATTCTTTTCTGGTGCAAGCACCTTGCGTCATTCTTTGATCTCTGAGAATCGAGCCCCAGGTGTACAATTGTTTGGATCAGACCTTTTGGTTCCATAGTTGGTATGCAAGGGTGCAGGATGCTCAGCTCCAACCTCATAATACCTTTATCTAAGAAAGGTGAGTTCTATTTCTGTCTGTCTCAAATACCAGTCATCAAGCTCCTGCTTTATCCTATCTAGCTGGGCTTTTACTAAATCATCTCCCTGCTTACTGACTTTTAATTGTAGTGTGTTTCCCATTTTCCTTAGGTGTTGGAGCTGCACATTCCTTTTCCACACTGTACTGTATATTGAATTATTTCACCTCTCAGCATTGTCTTCAGAGTATCCCATAAAATGGAGTCTGAGACATCTTGGGTTTCATTGTGCTGTAAGATGTCTTCTATTTTGGAGGTGAGAAATTAAAACTATGGAGTGTAGATGCACTGTGTTCAATTGCCACTTACTATTTAGGAGCTGTTTTGGAAGTGAGAAAATAAAAGTATGGAGTGTAGATGCACTGTGTTCAATTACCCCTTACTATTTAGGGTCTGTTTACTTATTTTCAGATATGCAAGTGCTGTGGAATGATCTGACAGGCACATGTCCCCAGTTTTACAGTTCCAGACATTGCCCATACAGTATATCCTGAATGGGTAAGACATAAAGTTATCCTTGAGGAAGTAGAGTGAACAGCAGAGTACAACGTTAGTCATAACTCCTGTATGCTGTACTTTCCAGACATCCACATAGCCTGTATTCTTCAGTCTCTTAACACAATACTTATGTGCCGTAGAGTGTCTGAGTGGCCGTGGGTTTGAGGTAGCCTTATTAGACATTGGTTGGTTAAGATCCCCTGCTATTAAAAGCATACCCTTTGTATTTACAGTTTTTAGGTCTAATAGGCACTGGATTAATGGAGTGTTTGACCGTGGGGGATGTAGGCACTGGCTACACCCCCACTGGCACTGGCTACATTTGATTCTTAGAATATATATTTTATCATGCAACTTTTATATTCTTATATATAATGGTTAGGGTTTATTTATTTATTTGTTCATACGTGTTTTAGAATATGAGTGTACAGCACTTTGATACCTGATACTGTGCTTTATAAATACATTTTACTTACTTACTTACATCCATTGAGGAAGCCTTGGACTACCGATAGGTAGCCTTTTCTGTCCGTTATCCTTAATTGGTTCTTGAAATCTCATTTGCTTGGGAACTGTAATAGCTACCCCCTTTGCTTGCCTCCTGGCACCGAGGAAGAATACACAATTGAATAGCCAAATTTAGTCAATTTTGCATGTTCAGTAGGCACCAGGTGGGTCTCTTGTAGGTATAGCAGGTCTTGATTTTGCCTCTTAATCTGTGTCATCACCTTTGATCTTTCAACAGAATTATTGAGCCTCTTTACATTCCAGGAATACAGCAACATCTTTGAAATATCCATTATCTGTGTATCAACATATTCTTATAGTGTAGGTCCCCCTCTCCCCTCGCTCCTCCACTTCCCCCTATGCATGACTCAAAAATGCTGGATATTGATCTTGTGCTTCAAGACATAAAACACAGTAAGATAACTAATTTAATTTCCATAAACCATATAAAAGGCAGAACAAGGTGACACAGAGGCTGACATGGTTCACCCTGATCACAGGCAGAAGGGCTTTTGAGGTTGAGGCTCAGAATGACAGAAACAGGCAGATTCCAGCACCACCAGCCATACATAAAGCAAGTAGCAAATCAGTGCATAAAAGGATTTATTACCAGCAGTGTGCATTACACCTCTTCCAGGAGAACAGGGACTATCAACCACCTCCTACTGGTTTTGCTGACAAAGTGTCCTCAGGGTCCCTGTGGATGCTTTGTCAGCAAAACCAGTAGAAGGTGATTAGTGTTCCTTGTTTTCCTCTAAGAGGTGTGATGCACAGTGCTAGTAATAAATACTTTATACACTGATTTGATACTTGTGGACTGTTTTATGTATGGCTTCTGGGGCTGGAATCTGCCTGTTTCTGTGCTGACTTTTTTCCACACATAGCTGAGCTCTGGGGTAGTAGTTTTGTCTTGCCTGAGGCTCAGAATAAGCCTTTTGTACTGTGACTGTATGCACAAACCCAGTACAAGAGGATGACTCTATACCCAAGAGTAGGGGTCTCCATAGCACAATGTATTATTAGGGCTGGGGGTTACAGGGAGAATGGCTACCCCACCAGCCACCCTTCATAATCAATTTACTCTTTTAGTGTAAAGGAGCAGACCACTTCAGACTGGACCTCCAATTGGTTAACCTCCCTCTCCCCCTTCCATAAATTCCCTGGGAGGTCAGCATTAAGTTAAATAGCAAAGTTTTTAAATTGTGGGATTAAGTTCCCAATATCTGACTCAGTATAATGAGCCCTATAACTTTATCATGACAGGCTATTGTTCTGAATTCTTCCACACAGTATTTCTGCAGAGTGGTTATAAGGTAAAATGTAAGCATTGTTCCAAAAGGTGTATCTCTTGCCTTTTAACTTTGTTCAGTATCTGTCCTTGTAAGTCTTTTGGGGCTATGTAGCTATTAGGAGGAAACTTCTTGTAGCAATGGTCTATTATGGAGATCATCCATTGCCTCAGCAAGGGCATCATCTTAATCTTAGCTCTTTGGTAGTGTCTACTATGTGGAAGCAGAGTTAGTGTTCTTGGTTTAGGCTTCCACTTTACTCTATGGTTTGGCAGATTGTCTGGCATGTCCATTAGGGACTGCAGGTGAATAGGAAGTCCTGACAACATCTCAGGTCTTCCTCTCTACCCCCCTAAAATCCCCCTTCACTCCTGAAAGCCAACCCCATGACCCCGATGGTGCAGTGACATGCCACCTCATATGTACCCCTGTCACCTGGCACAAACAAGTCTTGGCAACTCACCCAAATCATCTGCATTGTGCCTGTTCCATCCCAGTACATCAGTTAGGCTGGAGTGTGGTCCTGGTAGTTCCCTCACTGATTAGGGCTGTTTGGCTTTCACCATATATATCCAACTGAGAGGAAAACTAAACTGCAGTCATTTACTTCACTGACATACCATCTGTATAGTCCTGTAGTTGAGTGGTGTGACTGGATCACTCAAACCAGTCATGCTCTTGGCCCTGGCCTACTCTTTCCCCCAAAAGACCTATAGTAGATATTATTAAAATTATAGATGTATGCTGGGGGTCAGTGCAGATGCATGAGAGGCCATAGTTCTCATCACACCTAACACTGGTCCACTCCCACCTCTCACCCTGCCAGTCATTAGTGGCTTCAAACCATGTCAGGGAATATTTCTTTAACAGAATTCTGTTTGAACCTTAAGAAACCACAGGGAACCTACCTGACCAAACTCAACCTGAGTATCTTCTGTTTGCATATATTGGCATTTTTCAACTATGAATTTATTGATGTGTTGCCATTACCCATTCCAGCAAGATTCAGGGTCCACTGAGGCAAGCCCCATTCCTACTGTTCCCTGAACCAGCCCAGAAAGATTCAGGGCGAGTAATTAGTGGATGAAAATGTCCAGAAAAAAATTAATAAAGCATGGAGGCCTACCTTAATTCAGTTTGTGTATGAGTTTCTGCTGCCAATTATTCATTAAGGCTTCAGGTTTATGGAGTAGAAGTCCCTTGTTCCAATGGTCAAGTTCCACTGAGGTATTCAATAATTTGTTGCATAGTGTTCACAGCTTTTTGTCTATTTGGTTCCAGTAGGAGGATTCAATTTAGAAGTGTCTATTCACAGAGAACCCCAGGGTTTTGGGTAAACAGTCTTACAGAGAGGTGTTTAAATCCTGGCCCTCAGATCCTTCTGGGATGCCATAGAGTTGCAGATTGTTGCATCTATTGTGACACTCTGAATCCTGTAACTTTTTGAGGATTTTTGCTGCATAGTGTACAAGTCCTGTAATGCTCTGTCTGTGGTAGAGATGGGCAAAGTCTGGAAAATTTGCTCTGCAAATTAATTTGCTGATTTAGCACAATTCGTGAAGTGCAGATCAATCTGTGCAGTGCAGAATTTCACCGAATGCCATTTGCGGGTGAAATTCCACCATTCAAGGGTGAAATTCTGCCATTTGCAGGTGAAACTCTGCAATTCATTATTAGGTGAATTTTAAGCTAATAGCACAAATTCACAAATTGCTCCATGGAAGTGAATTTGGTGACTTCACCAGAACTTCACTGGCATATTAAAACTTTGCAACATCTCTACTCTGTGGTGTCCATGTGAGTACCAGTCTGAGTGATCTGCTCCTCAACAGTATCTTGATGTTTCTCTAGTTTCTCCAAATCTGTGTGTAGGGCTAAGGTCATGAGTCTGACCTCCTTCTGAAAATATCTAAGTTCTGATATTAAAATGTCATTTTTCTTTGTCTAGCTGCTTCATTCTGGTGTTTGATAAGCAGCTTAAATTTTTCAAGATTGTGTGGACACTGATGAGGTCTGGAATCCTTCAGCTTCAGAGCCTCCTCCTGTATATCTCCACCCATAAATTCTGAGCCTGATCAGTGGCAGCTGGACTACTCTATCCTTCAAACCCCTCTAATAAGTATTTTATATTGCTTTTTGCTGAAATAATTGGTTTTCAGGATATTTATTATGGCGTGGATAATAGAGCTATAAGGATAAACCTGCCATCTCTTCCATGAATTTACTGGAAGTCCCAGGGATTTCCTTTTTGAAGCAGAAATGTGGTTCAATAGGTAAATGAATAAAAAATGGATCCAAAAAAGCAAGCATACCTGTCTACAAAAAGAAAATTTTTAAGGGGGAGTATCTTAAAATCTCAGCCGAACCATGCAGTCAGCTAACATAAGTGCAAAAATGTCCACGTGGAATATTAACAGGATACAGTCACTCAATAAGTAAAAGAGAATATTAGCATATGCTATTTAAAAACAAATTTACATTTTGCTTCTACAGGAAGTTCATCTGGAGGAACCTGGTGAGGAAATTAAGAACTACCTGGGTTGGGAACATTTATTTTTCTAAAATAAACCTCTGAAAGCAGGGCATGCACCATTCATATAAAGAAAAATTTACAATTTTCCTTTCAATATCAATAAAAGAACATTGAAGGGTGCATTATTGTGATTAAAGGGAGTTTATTAAAGAAAACCCTATAGTGTTTCTTCTGTCGACGCCCCTTTTATTAACTACTCAGAGTTCATCTCTGAGGTTAATAAGGGAATTATAGTACTAGGGGGATGGGACAGAGTGATTGGCAGGGATTTCCATGTTTACATCATATCAAAATTTGGACACAACTTCAGCTCCTACTAGAGAGGACAAATGAAAAGTCAAAAGTTTTAATGTCTCTATAAATTCAAATAATCTTAAGGATATTTGCAGGTGTAAGCACCCAACCTCCAGGGAGTATATACATTATAACTCTCCAATGAGCTTGTGTACAAGAATTGACTATGACTTCTGTAGTAAACCACTACTATCTGATAATTGAACTACAGAGATGTCCCCATGCGTCTTCTCTGACCTTGCACTGGTCTCCATTATTTTTGTGCCAACAAAGCAAACATATTGGAGAAACCAGTGGTCCTTTAACAACTCTATACTGAGAATACTTGAATTTTTGCACATGACCACTGACCAAATCTAAACTAATTGAATGGAAAAAAAGTTAGCCAAACAGAGTTCCAAGATATCTTAAATGAGGAACTAGAAAAGGATTTAAGGCTTCATAGAAACAATTACTATAACAATGGGGACAAAAGAGGGACACATCTTGATTCTACAGTACATTAAAAAAAAACAGAAAGAGAGGAACCTCATAGCTGAAACAATGGATGACAAAGATAATATTGTTTGTGATGAGAGAACCATTGGGGAAACAAATCAAACAGGAAAATACAGTATATCATAGAGCAAAACTTATAAAAACTGAAGTTACTGATTTTTAGCCCTCAATACAGGAGATAATAGATACAGTTAAGGCATTACCTTATGATAAAGGTCCTGGTCCTGATGGCCTAACTATGGAATTCTGTTCTAGATTTGTAGAGATTCTGGTACCCTGGATGGGGCTGATGATTATTTAGATAGTGAATAAGAAAAGAATACCTCCATCCATGCTAGAGGCCAGGATCATACTAATTCATAAGGAAGGGAAAGATCCACTGCAAGCAGAAAACTACAGTACATATCTAAAACTCTAGTAAATGCAGACTATAAAATAATTGCAAAGTTAATTGTGAACAGTATAGAAAGAGTCCCTGTTATCAGCCACAGTCAGACAGGTTTTGTCAAAGGTTGCATCATTTTTTAAGGCCTTACATGTACTTAATTGTTACTGGAGCTATGTAAAGCTATGTTGTAGGAATTGGTGACAATTGCTTTTGATACCACCAAGGCCGGATTGTATGATGCAGTGTTTAAAGGAAACTGATTTGCTTAAGGAAATTCTAAACATAATATAAATTTTAACAGTAAGCCTACAGCTATTTTCAAAATATTTTAAAAATAAGCAACTTCTTATGCAAAACAGTGTCAGACAGAGCTATCCCCTCTCTCCATTACATCTTATTATTTCTCTGGAAGTTCTACAAAGTCACAACAGTATTAACTCACAGAATATTAAGATCAGTTCATATGCCGACGATCTGATGATTTTCTTGACTAAATCTCAAAATTTCTATCCTGCTCTTATAGAGAAAATTGATAGATATTCCATGTATTCCCATTATAACCGAAACAAAAATAAATCCATTGTGCTACAATTTATAACTATTTTGGCATCTATAAAACAGTTGCTGTGAGAGATGAAAATTGAACATTCAATAAAATAGGTATTAACTTAACCAATGAAATGCAAAAGCACTACACATCAAAATCTAATAATATGTTGAAGAAAACTGTTAACATTTTGGACAGCTGACAAACTCAATCACTTGTCCTGCACTTATTATACTATTATCAAGCAATTTTGGGTTCCAGTTCTCTGACAATCTTTAAAAAACTCAGAGCTGTGTTTAGAAAGTTTTTTTGTGGTGGGAGCAGCCCCAGAATACCTTGGAAAATGTTTTATTTCTCTGAGACAAATGGGAATCTGGGTTTCCCAGATCCTTTACATAAATACCATCCTTCTAAGGCTACTATTACATGGAAGTGGTTCTTCACAGTTACAGTAAAGATACTGAAGCTAAAATACTGGGTAAAGATATACATTTCTTCTCACTCTCAAGGTGCATATCTAATGCAGGGAGTATTAAGAAAAACTAAATATTTTTATTAAAGAAATTAATATAGCCATTAAAACTATAGATTCAATGCAAAGAAGTGCAAGGTAATGCACATGGGAAACAAAAACCAAGGGGAAGTGTACACAATGGGGGGTGAGATACTGACAACAGTAAAAATGGAAAGGGACCTGGGGGTAATTATATCAGATAACCTAAAGGTGGGCAAGCAATGTGAGAAGGCAGTAAGGAAGGCTGGGGGGATACTGGGATGCATAGGAAGAGGCATCAATAGTAGAAAACAGGAAGTTGTTATCCCTCTGTACAGACAGTTGGTGAGACCCCATCTGGAGTACTGTGTGCAGTTCTGGAGACCCCATCTCTGCAAAGACATAGACAGAGTGGAGGCTGTCCAGAGGAGAACAACTAAAATGGTGCAGGGTCTGCACCAGAAGACAAACGAAGAAAGACTAAAGGAGCTTAATATGTATACCCTTGAGGAAAGAAGGGAGAGAGGGGACATGATAGAAACTTTCAACTACCTCAAGGGAATCAACAAAGTCCAAGAGGGTAGCATCTTTCAGAAAAAGAGATGTGCAAGAACAAGGGGGCACAATCTGAAGATAGAGGGGGGATGGCTCAGAGGTATGTGAGGAAGTATTTTTTCACAGAGAGGGTTGTGGATGCATGGAATAGCCTCCCTGAGGAGGTTGTGGAGTCAAGAACAATGGGGAATTCAAGAATGCATGGGACAGGCATAAGGCAGTCCTAGTGGGGGGTAGGAGGAAGTAAGCTGTTGGTTAACTAGGATCTGCCGCTTATCTGTTAAGTAGGAAAATGGGCAGACTAGGTGGGCCAAGCGGTCCTTATCTACCGTCAAATTCTATGTTTCTATATAAAAACCTGCTAATAAACCCACCATTAAAAAGATAAACAATAAAATATTTTTAGATGGAACCTCATAATGGGTAAAAATGGATGGCTACCTCAACAAGCAACTATAGCAACATATAGTATGAAGGTATTTCTCTTAACTGGTGGAATTATAACATCATAAACACAATGTTTAACACATGGGTTTCCAAGTTACCAAATAAGACACACACTAATTGAAGTAATAGACTGTCTCTAGATAACAAGATAAAAGAACAATTTATAGTAAATATCATCAAAAACTGTTACCTAGACAGGTTACATAATACCAAGCAAAAAACTTATAAGACAAGGCTAATATTAGATCCAAATGGGAGCAAGAAAATAACTGCAACATTAATCACTTAAATTGGGATCAAAATTGGTCTAACAGAAATGTATCTTATAAAAACTCTTAAAAATAAAACCATTCAGTACAAAATAATATCTAAATGTTATTTAACTCCAAACCACTTACATAAAATGGGATATAAGAATATCCCTACATGTTTGTATTGTTGCAATGCAATAGGCACAATGAACCACCAAATATGGGAATGACAAAAGATTAAGCCACGGTGACCAATAACAAGAACTGAAATTACAAAAACATCTTAGATGTTAATGTACCATTGGACATGGAGATTTTCATCTTTTTTTCCCCCATCAGGTATTTATGCTCCATGGTGGGTGGCAGTCTGTACCAGACTCCGTGGTCATTCGAGCCACTTTCCCTTTCATGCCTCAGCAGACCACTGGAGCTGGCCAGAAGGCTTCATCTAGCTGTTCTCCCCTTCCTACCTGAAGCCCCAGATCGCTGTTGCCCATGCACGTGGAGGAGTGCATACGCACTGTGGCTCTGGTGACAGGTCCTTCCACCTGCCTGGCCTATTGCCAGGTTCCCCACCTGGCATGGCACTGCCACCTAGCCTCCACTGGGATGCAACCAAGCACTAGGGAAACCCCTTCATCTTGCACTGAGGAAGAGAGCTGCCAGTTTGTTGCTTCAATCTGCTTCTTGCCCCCACCAGCTTGCCCCTGGTGACCCGAACCTGGGTCGCTGGCATGACATGAGGTGTTGCATCCAGTACCACAGCCTTCAGCACCACTGGGCCTGCTGAGATTTTTATCTTTAATAACTTTGCTTCATTAGTGCTCAGGTAAGGAAAAACAGTGTATATTTGCTTTATTTATTTAGCTTTTGTTAACCGGGTAAGTGCACTAGACAAATCCTGCCTATTTTCAGGCACGATCCGGGGGAGGGGGATACAGATGAATGCCAACTGACCTTGAACCCGATTAAGCTGTTAGTGGTATTTTTAGTGAATGAGGGAAATTTGGCCAGGACACCGGGGAAATTCCCCTACTCTTTTCGATAAGTGCCAAGGGATCTTTAACATCCACCTGAACTACCACCAATCCAGGCAGATGGGACCTCGGTTTAACATCTCATCCGAAAGACGGCACCTCAGAAGTGCAGCACCCCTCTCATGCTGCACTACAGTGTCAGTACTGGGATATTAACCCAAGTGCCCGATATGGGAACTGAACCCACAGCCCTCTGATCTCCCGGCCTCAGAGGCAAGTGTGCTACCTACTGAGCCACTGACACTGACTTTAAGCAGCTATGTGTACCAAATGGCCAATATTAACAGAAAGGATCAATCCCAGTATTCCAGTGTTTAACCATAACAAGTGGCTGGCAAAATTGAGGGAAATGTGACCAATAGAGAGACTTTACTTAAATTTTGAAGACTCTATAGACAACTCCCAACCACGAGGATAAAGATAAAAATGATACTCCCTCCTGCATTGTGTTTGCAACCAATAGTTTGCACAGACATACTTCCTCACAAAATGATGATTAGTGATATATCCTCCATATATTTTTGCAAGATTACTTAGGAAGCTCAGAAATTATTTATACACATTGCTTAAAACTGTTTCTCTTCTACCTGATTTACCCTTCCCTCCACCAGCACACCACACCACCCCAGCCTTCTCACACATGAGTTCAATGACCAGATCAAGTCATAGAAGACCCCCCAATCCCCCACCACCCTACTCAACCCACCAGCACCCAGGCAAAATGTGACCTGTAATAAAAAAAAATGGAGCCAGCCTGCTGGCACAGTGGTAACATTTCTTCTCTCGGAGTTGCTGACCCATGTTCGGGAATGAGCATGGGCAGCAGAGGGTTGACTGGGGGAAGGTAGGATGAGCATCCCATGGACTGCTTTCCTCAGGGAGTGAGGGCTGTGGTTCCCAGGCACAGAGTAACACCCAGCTAGGGACCACATAGCAGGGAGGAGGCATTGACGGACATCTGCAGAACATATGTGGAAGCATGCATGTCTTGTACTGACATCACTGCATGTCTGCACCTCCAGGGGAAACTAAAAAGTGAAAATCCCTTGAGTCACCCACCCGTGATGCCCCTGGACCTCCACCCAAATGACTGTCCAGGTGTAAGCTTCAGGTGGATCTCTGTGTCTCCCTTTGAGGAGCCCCACCACAGGGGTTAAGCTGTGGGCCTCCCAGTCTGGGCAGCCTGGGGAGATGCCGGGTGGATGGTCCAAGCACTGATAGGGGGTAATTCCCCCCCATGAGCCCTGGTGGCATAAATAAAAAAAGAAAAATTTAAATTGTCCCATAGGGCAGAACACCTGCTCTATTCAGTGTCCATCTCCGTAATGGGCCCTGCATGATTGGTGACACAGTTTCCTTCTAGTAAAACCTGACTGGCTGAAAATTCAACCAATCAGGTTTTACTAGGAGCAAATATGCCACTATTCATTCATGTGCCAGTGCCATTACCAAGATGGACACTGAACAGAGCAGATGCTCTCCACCAGGAGACCATTTTCTTTATTATGTGTCATATTTTTTCTTGGTGCTGGTGGGATGAAGGTGGTGGGCCAGATAGAGGTTGGCTGGGGGTCTTATATGACTTGTCCTGGTGGTGAGAATCAGGTGGGGGGAGATGGGGGAGTGTGTTTGGCACACCAGTGGGGGGAAACATAAACCATAAATTGAAGATGAAATTATGTCTCTAGTCAAATTTACCATGTTGGGGGGGAAGGAGGGTGCCAGCAAAGGATGGGTGGGGTATTTGAATATAACCTTTTTGAAGGTAGGTGGGGGTGGTATTACAACAAATGGATGGGCAGAAGTATTTTCTTACAGTAGAGTTAGACGGAGATGCATTAGGTGCAGTTTTGTGCTGGTGAATTGCACAAATTCATGAGAACTACACAAATTGGCAATTTGTGTGGATTCACTACATGAATTTGTCAATTCACTGGTTAGAAAACTATGCAAACTGTGGTAATTGACAAAGTGATGTTGCCTAAATTCATGACTTTTGGTGCAAAGTGAATTTTGGCAACTTTGTCTATCTCTAACGTCAGGATCCTGGACATAGACTAACATCTTGCAAGGACTTATGGCAGAGATGACAATGAATTCCTACCCACTTTCACGGACTGGTTGCTAGAGCAGCATGTTCAGTGGGATACTTGGCTGAGGGCACATTTAACCATGTTCTGATCAGTGGAGATGGGGTCATCTCCTGGGAGAAAGATAAGAAACTAGTGGGAGGCAGTGACCACAACCAGATAATCTTTTCTCTAGTGAGAAGAAAAACTAGCCACATAGCCACCAGAACCAGAAACATTAGAAAGGCAGATTTTGCCATGATGAAGGACCTGCTGTCCCAAGGTCTGGAGCAGCTGCATGAGTCTTATAATGCAGAGAACATGGGTGTGCATTGAAGAAGGTGTTCAAAGAAACTACAGAGATCTACATTATTGTAAGTAGTATGGTAAAAAGAACCAAAACATGGCCCCTGACTCAACAGGGACCTAAAGCAACTGATTCTGAACAAAACAAGAGTCTATGGCTACTGGAAAGAGAGGGGTTACTTCCAGCTCAAAGAGGAGTACTGAACAGCCATGAGGGAAGTGCTAAACTAGAATCAGGACAGACAAGGAAGGGCTGGAAGCAGCCAGAAGCAGGAGCTACAGATTATGGTGTAGCCTTCTTCCAGTACATAAATGGAAGAAGGAAGGTGCAAGAGAGGATTGGGACCCTTGCATTCAGGGATGGGGAGTGGTTCTGGGGCCCTGAGTGGTGGAGTACCACTCTGGCATGCTGGCAACATGTGTTTGCACTTTGAACCCAGGACTTTAGGATTGGACAGCAACAGGGAGGGCTTGGAGTGTTGTCCTTGGTTCTTCTCCTTCTGGTGGGGGGGAGGGGGTGACAGTGCTGCACCACACATGGAGTGATGCTTAGGAACACTCCCCAATGGTAGCATGCAAAAACACACATTAACAACAGGAACCACGGAAGTGGGCAGTAAGGAGCAGGTGGGCAAAGTGTGTATAAAGGGGATGGGGGGCAGGAGCACATGAACAAAAAAACGGGTTGGGGGAAACAGGCAAGAGAGAGAGAACAAGAGCAGAGGGAGGGCAGGGTGTAAAACATGGAAGGTCGTGCTCACAAATGCCCGCAGTCTGGGAAATAAGGTTTCAGACCTGGAAACCTTGATGATGGATGCTGAACTTGAGAGAGCAACAATAACCGAAACATGGTACTCTGCTAATCACAGCTAGGATGTCAATGTACCAGGCTATACACTGCAGAAGGGACAAGGAAGGTAAAAAGGGAGGGGGGTAGCTTTGTACATCAGAGAAGGCATAAAGGCTACAGAAGTACAGGGAAGGCAGGGGGAGGCTGAGGTAATGTGGGTCACCCTTGAACCAAGGAATGGCACAGCAATACATACTGGGGTGATCTACAGACCTCCAACACAGAGGGAGGAAGTGGACAGGATACTGATGGAGGAAATTCATGACATGGCAGCTAAAGGTGAAATCCTGCTGATAGGGGATTTCAATATGACGGATGTAGATTGGACCACCCAGGCAGCTGCTTCAGCCAGAAGTACAGCCATCCTGGAATCTCTGCAGGGGGTTGGACTCAGACAGCTGGTGTATGATCCAACTAGACACAAATTGGCTCTGGACCTGGTATGGACCAATCGAAACAGAGTTGAAGGAGTCCAGGTGGAGGGGCAGCTGAGATCCAGTGACCACTACACGGTGTGGTTTGTCATGGAGACAGGGACTCAATTAAGCCCTCTCTATTCTCACAGGGATGGACAGTGGTCTAATCACTTCTTCCATTTTTGTTGACCTTGCAAAGGCTTTTGACATGGTCTCCCACTCCCTTGTCATTGCCCCTACATCTGCTGGCCTGTCTGGCTCTGCCACTAGCTGGTTCAGAGCTTACCTAGTAGGTAGGACACAATCAGTCAGAATAGCGAATACAGTCCCCTCCCCCCAAAATACACATTGGTGTCCCACAGGGCTCAGTACTTGGCCCATTATTATTCTCCATCTTCTTAAATTACCTCCCGACAGTCTGTTCATCTTCCTCAATCCATATGTTTGTATGCAGATGACACTGTCCTGTTCACCTCTGGCCACTCCTCCTCTGATGTAGCAACCAGACTGCAACTTGACTTTAACAAAGTTCAACACTGACTTTGCACTCATCAACTCTTCCTTAATGCTAAGAAGACTGCCTCTGTGACCTTTAGCACTAGGCAGAGACTCTCCGGGCTAAACCCACTACCCTCCTTCCACACCCTAGATGGGACTATCATCAATGACACATCCTCATTCAGGTACCTTGAGGTCTGGCTCGATCAACACCTTAATTTCTCTGGACATGTTGACACCATCCTGAAAAAACTGTGCCCCAAACTCAGCGCCCTATACAGGAACCACGGCAGTTTACCTCTCATCGCTCAGCGCAAACTTATCCAGAAAATGATCTTACCTATTTTCAATTACTGTGATGTGGTCTGCAGTGCTGCTCCCAAGTCCTTCTTAGCCAATTTGGATATCCTTTTCAACTCTTTCTGTCATTTCGCTCTAGACTCACCCCCTCTCTCTCTCACCACCATGACCTCTATCATTCCATGACCTTCCAATCACTTGACAGCAGATCTCTTTCCCACTGCTCTAAGTTTATCTCCAAATTCTGGATTGGTACACTTCCCTCCTACATCTCTCTTGCCTTTTCCCTCTCCCCCTTACTTCTAGCCTGTCCCTCGCCACTCCACCACAATCGGACAAGCTGCATTCTCCTATCGCCTCCCCTAGCTTTGGAACTCCTTACCTCCTCCAATTCATTGCTCTTCATCCCCCTCATCCTTGTCATCAGCCCTATTCAGCTTTTACTCCCTTAACTGCAACTGCTCCAAATCAATTCCCTATCTAGTCTTGTATTCCTCTATGACCACTCCCCCTCTCCCTTACATATCGCCCAAACTTGGCACTTACCTGCACTTAGCCCTTTGTCCTATTCATGTAAATTGTCCTACCATCTCGTCAATTTATTCACCACCCTACTCATTATGTATACACACTGTATATATTGTATCATGTTGTGTAGCCACAATTGGCTAATGTACCTGTATTATTTTATTATAATGTGACCACTACCTGTTCATTACCTACTGCATACAAATGTGTTATATTGTGCATACAAATGTGTTATATTGCGCATACAAATGTAATGTATTGTTTTAACTGTTGTGCATGGTTTCCTGGCAATGTACATGCATTTCCTTCTGTAACCCCTTCCCCTAGGATGCACCGGGAGATGAGCAATTTCAATTGTTTTGTGTGCTTTCCTGGTAAAACCTTTCAATAAATAAAAATAAATAAGCCACACAAGGGCAAAAGTATTAGATTTCAGGAGGGTGGATTTCAGTGAAATGGGTAGATGTTTAAGAGCAGCCCTGGAAAAGGGAGAGGTAATATAGGGAGTGGAGGAACAGTAGGGGAAACTAAAGGGAGCCATAGTGGATGTAACTAACCAATGTGTTAGGACAGTGGCCAAAGGGGAAAAAAGAAGGAAACCACTATGGTTCTCTAAAGAGATAGCAGACAAAGTAAGGGCTAAAACAGCAAGTTTCCAGAAATATAAGGGAACCCAAAGGGCGGAGGACAGGATGGTGTACCTTGAATGTCTAAGGGAAGCAGGGAAAACCGTTAGGAGAGTCAAGGCACAGACAGAGGAGGGTTTAGCACAGACTGTGAAAAAAGGGGGCAAGACATTCTATATGTACATCAGCAACAGAAGAAAAAACAGAGGGGGATTGTGAGGCCCAAAGGGGAGGAGAGAGAGTGTAAGGAGGAGGATCTAGACAAAGCAGAAATACTGAACAAATACTTCTAGTCAGTAGTCACTAAGGAGGGAGAGGGTCAAGGACCACAGTTGGGGAGCAGAGGCAATGGGGTGAGAGAAGTGGACACCAGTCCATTCACAGTGGAGAGAGTTCTGAAGGAACTCACAAAGCTGAAGGTGGGTAAAGCCATGGGGCCAGACCACATACACTTGAGGATATTAAGGGAGCTGAGAAGGGAACTAGCTGCACCTCTGGCCAATCCATTCACAGAATTACTCAACACAGGCATGGTTCCAGAGGACTGGAGGAGGGTGCATGTAGTTGCACTGCACAGAAGTGAAAGTAGGGAGGAAGTGGGGAACTACAGGCCAGTCAGCTTCACCTCAGTGGTGGGATAGATCATGGAAACACTGCTGAAAGAAAGGATAGTGGCACACCTGGAATCCAATGGTGCCCAGGATCTGAGGCAACATGGATTCACAGCAGGAAGGTCTTGTCAAAAAAATTTTATAGATTTTTTGGAATGGGTGACTAGGGAAGTGAATCAAAGAGGGGCAGTAAACATCACCTTCCTAGATTTCAGCAAAGCCTTCGATACCTTCCCACACAGAAGGCTGGTTAACGAGATGAGTAGTCTGTGCATGGGGCGTTTAGTGATACATTGGGTAAGACACTGGCTGATGGACAGAAGGCAGAGGGTGGTGGTAAATGGGGTTCAATCAGGGGAGAGAGAGGTGATCAGTGAAGTACCACAGGGATCAGTACTGGGACCAGTCCTGTTCAATTTCTTCATTAGTGACATTGCAGAGCAGCTGGAAGGAAAGGTCTGCCTATTTGCAGAAGACACCAAGATCTGCAACAGAGTGGATACTCCAGAAGGGGTGCAGAAAATGAAGAGGGACCTGGAGAAGCTTGAAAGATGGTCGGAGGTGTGGCAACTGAGGTTCAATGTAAAAAAGTGTAAGATAATGCACCTGGGTAGAGGGAACCCTGGGGAGAGCTACAGAATGGGGGGAGGTGCTGACCATCACTAAAGAGGAAAGGGAACTAGGGGTTATCATATCTGATGACCTTAAGGTATCAAAGCAATGTGCAAAGGCTGTAGGGATGGCCAGTGGCATGCTGGGGTGCATAGGCAGAGGAATTACTAGCAGGAGATGGGAGGTGGTGATGCCATTGTATAAAACAATGGTAAGGTCTCACCTGGAGTACTGTGTGCAGTACTGTAGATTGCACATGCATAAGGACATAGACAAGGTGGAGGTTATCCAGAGAAGGACGACAAAGATGGTGCATGGCTTGCATCAGAAAACATATGAGGAGAGACTAAGAGACCTCAATATGTACTCACTGGAGGAGAGGAGAGAAAGAGGGGCCATGATAGAAACATTCAAGTACCTCAAGGGCATAAACAAGTTGCAGGTGGGGGACTTTTTCCAATGTAGAAGAGAGAGAATGAGGGGACATGATATAAAATTGGAGGGGACTAGATTAAGAGGTAATGTGAGGAAAGTTTTCTACACAGAGAGGGTGGTAGATGCTTGGAACAGCCTGCCACAAGTGGTGGTGGGGGTAAGCACAGTGGAGGGGTTTAAACATTCCTGGGACAGGTACAAGGGAACATTGTGTGGGTTGGGAGTGATGAAAAGCCATTGATCACTTAGGGTCAGTGACTGCATACAAGTATAGGGCTTATGGGCAGACTAGATGGGCCTAGCAGTCCTTATCTGCCAACAATTTCTATGCATCTATGTATCTATGCCTAGTGGAAGTGTGCACTGGTGCCCTTCATGACATGTATGAGCACACATTGCTGGGTGTTGCCAAGGACTGTTGTGTGCACCTGTGCATAGCAGAAAGTGGTGGGTGAGAGCATCACGGGGGGCAGCCTCCCTGGCTGCTGGTAGAATGAAGAAATGGCTCTGATCATGGTCCATGCAAAGTCAGCATGTAAGGAATGGCAGGCTGGAGTGACAGAATCCTGCAGTGAGGGTAAAATGAACACTAATAGGTCAACTGAAACAGCAAACACTTGGCTGAGGCTTACTTGGCTTGCCCCTGTCATTATGGCTTTATGAAGGACAGAGCTTTTCAAACCAACCTGATCACCTTCTTTGAGTGAGAGACCAGGATGGTGGACTGGAGCAGGGCTGTGTATGTTTTCTATCTGGACATCAATAAGGCCTTTGATACTGTGGTGCATGGCAAGCTTCTGGGTAAAGTAAACCAGGGTAATATGAATGATACTTATACAAGTTAGATTGCTGAATGGATTCAGGGCTTAAAATGAAGTGTGGTGAACAGGCACTACTATGAGTGGAGTGGAGTATTTAGAAGTATCCCTTAAGGATCAGTGCTTGGACATCTGCTCTTAAACATTTTCATTAATGATCTGGAAGCTAGGGTCTCCAGCAGGTAACTTGCATTTGAAGATGACACGTAGTGCCCCTCAATAAGAGTGGTTCCAGTAATGCCCCAGTGAACTACAAACCAGTCAGTCTGACTTCAATCCTGTGTAAGCTCATGGAGACCATATTTTAGGAAAGGTTAGTACAGTATCTGGAGGAGAATGGACTCTAGGATGATAGACAACATGGTTTTGTGGGAGGGAGGTCATGTCAAATAAATCTGATTGACTTCTTTGATTGGGTCACTGAAACAGTGGATATGAGCCAAGTGAAGAGCATCCTTTACCTGGACTTTAGCAAGGCCTTTGACTCTGTATCCCATAAGAGGTTGATCAGGAAGTTGGCGGATCTAGAGGTTGGTGAGAAGTTGACCAGGTGGGTGGAAATCTGGCTGAGGGGCAGAACTCAGAGGGTGTTGGTGGAAGGTGAGCTCTCCAGCACTAGGGAGGTCATCAGTGGGGTCCCACAGGGCTTGGTGCTCAGACCGGTGCTGTTCAATGTTTTCATTTACAATATTTGGGATGGCATTAAGGGAAAATTTTGAATATTCACAGAAAACTCCAAACTCTGTGGGAGGGTGGACGCAGCAGAAGGGATACAAGATCTAAAGGAGGATCTGAAAATGTTAGAGAGGTGGTCAGAGATTTGGCAGCTTGGCCTCAATGCAAAGAAATGCAAAGTTATGCACATTGAAGCCAAGAACCCAAGAATGGAGTACAGACTGGGAAGGGTCTGGGTTTCTGAATCAGAGGAGGAGAAGGACCTGGAAGTGATTATCAGTAGTGACCTGAAACACTCCATTCAATGTAGGAAAGCAGCAGCAAAGGCAAGTAAAATCGACTGCATTGCCAGAGGGATCAGCAGCTAGTGAGAGGAGATAATACTGCCCCGTACAAGTCATTAGTGAGACTGCACCTGGACTCAGTGTACAGTTCTGGTGCCTATACCTTAAAAAGGATATAATCTGTTGGCTTTATTGTATGTTCATATGACACTTAGCTAGCCTCTTTTGAGGATACAGACAAAACTTCAGGATGGCCCAAATAGGCTGGGTGATTGTTTTGGTTCCAGGACCCTCAAATTCAGCTTAGCCAAATGCAAGGTACTACACTTGGGGAGGAAAGCAGAGGTAGGATCTACACCTAGTGTGGGTCTCCTCTTGCTGCAGTCTAGGAGAAGAAGGACCTAGGGGTCATAATAGATGATGGGCTGAAGCATGAATAAGCAGTGCACTGCTACTGTCAAGAGGGCAACAAAATGTTGGGGAGCATCAAAAGGGGTGGTAAGCAGAACAGGTGAGGTAATCTTGTTACTTCACAAGGCCTTGCTCAGGCCCCACTTGGAGAACTGCATGCAGTTTTGGTCTCCACAGTACAAAAATGACATAGAGGGTGAAACACAAAGCCACCAAAATGAACAATGCTTTAATAAGTACGGAAGCAAATAAAGTTTACTTGTCAAGCACCCATTCCCTGGGGCTCAGAGCACTGTACAATAAAACACAATGAAAGTATGAAAAAATTAAAAGAACATAGAAGCAAGGCAACTAAAACTAGTAAAATCACAAATATGTTCTGTTCTATGGGGACAAAAGCTAAGACAAGAGGCTCTGCCCTGGACAAGATAATCCATTATGATATAGTATTTTTAGACTTCAGCAAAGCCTTTGAATTAGTGTCTCACTGGCCAGTGTCGAAAAACTATACAGGCTAGATGTTGCTCCTAGATATGTTACATGGATAGCTAAATGGCCGACAGACCATGTTCAGCGAGTACAAATAGATGATTATTTTTCTGCTTACGATCCGGTATCAAGTGCAGTACTGCAGGGATCAGTGCTTGGTCCGATGATTTTTAACATTTTTATTTCTGATTTGTCCTCTCAGCTAGAAGGGTGAGTTGCTAAATTTGAGGACGATTGTAAATTAGGTGGGCCTTGCAAAAATGATGACGCTATCTCCCGCACCCAGTCGTACCTTGACATACTCTCAGTATGGGCAAATAAATGGGTGATGAGATGTAATCTGAACAAATGTGTAATACACCTCGGCTTGCACAACCCTTCAAATGTCTATTATCTGCATGGTAAGCAGCTGAATAAACTGAAATCCAGAAGAGATTTGGGAACAGTGATCTTGGATGTTCTTACTTTCAGTAAACACATCTCTGAGATTATTAGTATACATATAAGATTACTATCTGAGTACACCAAGAGAATCTTTCAGGCAGAAGGGATATAAAACCAGCACCATTGATAGGTATATCCATTCTGCACTACATAGGCTTAGGGATGAACTACTAAGGTACAAGCCACAGAGAACATCTGATCACACACCTCTGGTAGTAACCTACAACCCAGAACTGGAAAAACTATGGAAAATAATAAAAGATCTACAGCCACTACTATCTGAAGATGAGACTCTAAAAAATATATTTCTCACTCCACCAGTGCTTGCCTTCCGCCAACCACCAAACCTGAAGCAGAAACTGGTGCAAAACAAACTTCCCACAGAGCTCCAGCTAGGCTACAAATGTATAAAACCATGCAAAGCACCTCACTGCAAACTATGTACACATATTTCTCCAGAGACATGTGTCATTCATAATGGAAAAGCATTTAAAATCCAAATCTCATATACCTGTTCTTCTAGCAATGTAGTATATATGATAAAATGTAGAAAATGTGAGGAAGGCTGCTATATTGGTGAAAATAATGGGAACTCAAAACAAGAATGAATCACCATAGTCACAGTTACCCATAAAAATGAAAATACACCAGTAGGGGAACATTTCTCAAAACCAGACCACTCCATCAGTGATTTTACTGTCAGAGTGTTAAAAAGTAACTTCAGAAACAGTCAGGAATGGCAAACATTTGAACTAAAAATGATATAATATTTTGACACTAAAGAAAAAGGACTTAATAAAGATGTTGGTTTTTTAACACATTACCAGTGGTTATGCTTAAAACAGTGCTTCAGAGTTTCTTTTTAAACCCTCACATCAGCACCCTCTGGCTCTTTTAACAGGTACCTTCTAAAGACAGTGGTATGTATTTTTTTCCTGTCTTGATTTTTTACAAATGTTAATTGATGGTCCAGAGCCAGACTAAAAAAGAAGCTACCCTTTGATCTTACAAGTTGAGCTCTTCAACAGACACACTCCAATGACAATTAGAGTCTTCCTGTTTGTAATGAGTGTGAATTGGCTGTAATGCTTTGATGTGTAAACTGCTAGTCTACATTTTGAATCCACACCCAGCCTCTGTATCTGTCATGCTGTTCAGCTGTTTCCACTTTGACCTGAGGAAGAGTTTTAGTTCTCAAAAGATAGTCTCAGAAATAATTTTGTTAGTCCAACAAAAGGTATCACCTGCAACATGTTTGTTTGTTTTTTTCTCTACGAGATTATTAGTAAAATCAATAAAGTATGGTGGCAGGTGTATAGAAATATAAAGTCCAGAGACAGATCATTTATACTACTTCTACTACTATGTAGATTCTATATCCATCCATACTTAGACTTCTTATCTCAGTTTTGGAACCCCTACTTAAGAAGTGATATCGCACGTCTTGAAAAAGTGCAAAGGAAAGTTACTAAGTGTATTGCCGATTTGAACAATCTTAGCTATGACAATAGGTTGCGCAAATTGAACCTCATGTCACTCAAGAACAGAAGGATGAGGGGACTTAATTTTGACATGGGAGGTCTTGCAAGATGAGTACTTGATGTCTTAAATTGGGTTGGAGTTCAAGCAAATTAATGACACAACTTGGGGCCATCCTGCACAACAGGCCTGTCATAGGTTTAATACCATCAAGAGGAGTCATTTTTTTCTCTCAGAGGGTTGTTAACCCCTGGAACTCTTTGATTTCAGACATTGTAATTAGTGAGATGAAAACATCTTTTAAAAATAGGCTTGATAATTTCATGTTACACAATGTCAAATTAGCTTACTGTGGTTGAATGACAGAAGCTTCTATGGGCCTTGGCCTTTGGCTTCTCTCTCAAATGTTAGTGTACCTTAGTGAAGGTCCTTAACATGTCCACCCTGGAGACAGGCTGTCTGAGACTGAGAGGGGATATGTCTCAGTCTTTTGAATACTCAAGTGTATGAACAAGACTGAAACAATTAGAGATGTTTCATATGGTGTCCTGCAGCAGAACATGGGGACACAGTCCAATGATCAACCGTGCTAAATTCAGGGGTAACACTAGAAGTCACTTTTTCTCCTAGCTCTCTAGGAGAAAAAGTGACTCCTAATGTCACCCCTGAATTTAGCCTACATTTGCAGTGGACATGAAGACAGTATAGGCATTCAAGGTAAGCCTGGAAAAAAATTTCTTACTAAGGGAATCTCTTTGTACCCTAGGTAGTAAAGTAGGTGTCAAATTCATCTAAATTGGTATGTGTTTCTACAACATATATATTTTTTCTCTGCTTATAACATTGGGGTGGGGCGCCTGATGGACCTAGTTTTCATTACAGTTTTTATTACTATGTTACTGTAAGTTACACCATTAGGTTACAGAGGATTAGTATTTGCATCACATAAACTGCCACTTTGTTTATACTAGAGGTCCATTATGGGTGACATATAGTAAGTACTACTAGGCAGTGTTGAAAAATATTTTCATTTCATCCACACATTAGGTTTACAATGTCTCTTCCATGTGTCACATTGTCCGGAATGTTCCACATTTAAATTACAAAAACCTTCTGTTCCACATAGTTCTACTGAGTAGAACTTATTGCTTGCTTATTCGCTCATTGTTTCTGGGTGTGCATGAATTAAATTATAAGAGCTGATGTGTCAGCATTAGTGTTTACGGTGTCAGTGGCTCAGTAGGTAGCACACTTGCCTTTGAGGTTGGGAGATCAGAGGGCTGTGGGTTCAGTTCCCACATCTGGCACTTGGGTTAATATCCCAGTACTGACACTGTAGTGCAGCATGAGGGGGTTGCTGCACTTCTGAGGTGCTGTCTTTTGGGTGAGATGTTAAACTGAGGTCCCATCAGCCTGTATTGGTGGTAGTTCAGATGGATGCTAAAGATCCCATGGCACCTATCGAAAAGGAGTAGAGGAATTTCCCTGGTTTCCTGACCAAATTTCTCCCATTCACTAAAAAAATACTACCAACAGCTTAATCTGGTTCAATTTCAGTTGCTTACCATCTGTATCCCACCTCCTCCTGGGCGCCCCTGAAAAAGGGATTTCTAGGCCCAGTGGGCTTACTGGGTCAACAAAAATCAATCAATCAATCAGTGATGTTTTCTAGGTCTGCAAGAACTAAATTATAAGAACTGGGACCAGATACTGAAAACTTAGCCCTGGGGCTAAATTAGCCCTGAACCAGCAGCAAGCTATATTCAAAGGAATAGCTCTGGAGCTAAACCTGCTGAATATAGCATGCAAAGGAAGCAGTGCAAATGTCTGGGAGTGCAGTGTTAAAATAGTCCAGGAAATAAGATAGCACTGAATATAGCAACAGGGAAGTACGAAATGCAACAGCAGCTCAGTGGATACAGAGGTGGAATAAGGCAGAGTTGAAGTTGGTAGACAATGTGTGTGATAGCAATGAAGTGTTGCACAACAACTGCAAACAATAATGCAGTCAACACACTGCAGAACTGTGCTATGCTTGTGAGAGGTTTGCCCAGGGCTAACCCGACTGCACAGTGAAACACGATAGCACAGGGCAGAAGTCTGCTATATTCAAAGCTTCTATGCAAATGAGCCTACTTAGATAATCCTTGTGCAAAGGGCCACATTAGCTTCTCATTAAGGCCTGCTTAGTATACATTAGCATGAAGATTGCCCGGTGCTATTCCGTGGTGCACACAGCTCCACCTGTAGGTCAGCCTGGAACTACAGGTCAAAAGCCACAGTCTGGATGGTGCCCACAGCTCCCACCCATAGGTCAGACTGGATGTACAGGCTAAAAGCCGCAGGCCGGTGTATGCACACAGCTCCACCTGTATGTCAGCCTTGAGAAACAGTTTGTTAGATGCAGGCCATGGGCATCGGCAGGCATACACAGTGCATACCTCCCACCCTGTCAGGACTGGAATGAGGGACACAGACACTGAATGTGGAACAAAGAGGGTCACTGATCCCCATAATGAGAGGCACATCCACAAACATGGAGAAACAAACTCAGGACACAATGGAAACCATTACCTTGTATGTACACAGGTAAGAGTTATGTAGTACCATAGAATAATACAACTCCCTGCTTGAAAGTCTGGATGTACAGTACAGTCTCTGTGTGTACACCACTGTTCCCAGGAGGGACGAATGTAGGTCAGGACTATAGTGAGAGGAACACAGAGATGTCCTCTGTTCTGAGGGACACTGTAGAGGACTGTATATATATTAGATTTTTGTGACTGGGCATGGGTCACAAGGTAGTCAACTGGGTAAGCTGGATAAGGGACTGGTTAACAGACAGGAGAAAGAGTGTGGTGGTAAATGGAATCCAATCTGGGGAGGGTGGGAGACAGTGGGGTACCTCAGGGATCAGTCCTTGGGCCAGTCCTGTGTGTGTGTATGTATCTATACATATACATATACATATACATATACAGTGGTTGCTATAGAGAAGCTGCACTGTACCCCAGTATGTTGCAGCAGATGTAGCAGGGGTGTTGGCATGGGGCATGCAGTGGTATGTGGCACATGTTATGTGGTATTCCATATGCAGTGTGCCACAACCTGACTCAATTATTTGTTTGTATTTCAAATGCCGAATTGTGCCAGGTGACACTGTTTCAGTCTGAATTCCCTGATAAATTTAGCTTTGGCTGCAGGTGTCTCTCTAATCATAATGATTAGCAGGTTCATGGCTAATGCCATTCAAGAGAGAAGAAAAAAGCATCAAAGTCAGCTGCTGCAGAATCAATGTAAGGAAATCAATCAGTGCCGATAACCTTTGAAGCAGATGGCTTATGACTTAAGATTCACTAAAAACACCCTCAACACAAACGATCGGAATCTCATCGGAACCCCCTTTTGTTGCTGGAGCATCAGCAAAGGGCATGGCATAAGTCACACTGCTTCCTTCAGTGAAATACTTTTCCCCTTTTGGTAATAATTTCATACACTGCAGTGCATTGCTTACTCAGCTCTCAGCCGATCAGTTGTGGTATCCGTGTGTGAACAGTGTAATAAAAGTTCCCATTTTAACAAAAACAGTGGGGCTTTGATTCAATCATTACACAATGCAAAATGGATCTAACAGTGCCTAGCTGGAAGAATCAGGGTTGGAATAAATGGCATACTTAGGTACAATAGCAATGTGTTGCAAGGGTTCATTCTAAGCCCCACCTGATTTCCCCTTGATTTACAGCACCTGTCTGACTAGGCATGTAGAAAAGTTTGCAGACAATGCCACGCTGTGAGGACCTGTGCTGTGCCCAGATGATACAAATATTATATAGGCTGACCTTTTTTATTAACTTTGTCTTTTTTGTTAAAGAGCCAGCAGCAACTGAAGAGGTCTGCTAGATTCAGTAATTCAATTTATTTTTGCACAACCCCTTACCCCTTTCCCCTGCATTGCACCTGGAAATGAGCTATTGTGCCTCTCCCAGTCACCAACATTTAAAAAAATAAAATTATTAAATAATGGGGGAGGAGGCAGCATAGCGCATAGTTAATATGCAAGCTGGTGACAGAGAGTGATAGTGAGTAAGTTGCTCCCAATTTGCAGTGAAGTTCCTTACATACTGTAACTTTTTAATTTCTATTGGCAGCAGTTACTGTAAATAAGCACACAAGCAGCAGTTACTATAAACAAGCATACAAGCAGAAGGTATAGTGCTGGTTATCCTCACTTCATGACACACTTAGATAATTGTTTAGAAGACAAAAAAAGTAAAGTAATCTGAAAAAAGGACATTTCATCCATTTAAAAGGCAAAATGTCTGTTGGAATAAACACTATGCTCCTGTTTGTTGCCATACGATCCCCAATGGTGCCACAGTTATTTTATTATTGAAAAACAATTCCCCTACTGCCCTGAAGGCTACATCGGTGCAAGTTACAGTATTAAAAGGGGAAAATAGAATATCTTTAAAGATCAACTACAGAATTTTTATGTGTTTCTCTGTGTCACTGAGTTACACTGCCAGCTCTCCCAATGTTAGTGTAGTTACTTTCATTTATTTTTTTATGAGGCTGATGTTGTTGAACTTGAAATCCCCAACATTTACATCTGCTGATTTCACCATTTCTGAAAGGTGGTGAAGTGACTTGGCCATTATTTTGTGTTGCGGCTCATTACTTTATTTATTATTATTTGCCATGACTTAATTATAAATATTAGTTGTAACATAAGGGAATTGTTCATCTCATAATGACAAAACAAGCTGTTTTGTCATTATGTCTGATAGGCATCTGGACAAATTATCTGCTGCTAGGGGTTTTCACCTTTAGGTTATGTCCCTGAATGACTGTAAGTGCCTCTGTAGAATGTGAACTTTTTTTCATTTCATTTAATCTAGGCTGCCCCAGCTATGTCATTATAACAAAAAAAAAAAAACACACTACCCTTTCCCTTATTTAATTGATCACAGACTTGCCCTGGCTTTCTGGAAGCAACAGCTGCTATATCTAACTTTCAACCTTCTGCAGTATAGGAAATTAATACTGTTTACTGCAGTATTGTACACTGTGTCAGGGCTGTTCTGCTGACTTCTGAGCTGACATTTGTTGTCATTTCTCAGGTAATTGTTGATTTACATAAAAAAAGAACACTGATGCATGTAGCCAATCACCAAGTGAGTGCATGCAATATAATGGAATGAGTCTTTGTGCTTTTTTTTATCACACTGATTGTACTGTGTGCATATATAACTATGTGAGGATGTGGCAAAGGTTATTCTTCTAATAACAATGTGCAGTGATTCAAGTCAAAAACATGTCCACCTCAGAATATGTGTATAATCTGGTTGGATGCTTGATACAGACATTTTTGTAACAGTATTCATTTCATGTTCTTGATCAATATGTGTCACTCCAAAAAAAGGTATACTCCAATAAACACAATCCAAACAATGGGAAAATGTAACTTATCTGCTTAATTAAGTGGGGAAATAAATGGGAAATTAAAATTTTACAAAGGTGCCTGTACCTAGTATGGAACCAGATAATACACATGCATTCTGAAATGGGCATGTTAAAAATACAGTCCTTCTATGTTTTTTGTTTTCTAAAATATAGTTTTGAAGGTGGCTGTCATTCAGTCTGTGTACTGTACATATACATTTTTTTTCCAGCTCAAGCTATAGAATCATACACATTTGTCAGCAGAAAAGAACCACAAGGGCCCATCTAGTCCTCCCTTGTTCCCTCCCCATAGGTAGTCCTGACTCCACCAGTGAGATGTCTTGATATCCAATCTCAGTACGTTGTTACATCAAAATCTTAGTTGAAGCAGAATCGTTGTGCTATCTACCACAGAGACGTAAACAATACAGTAGGTATGAGAAAAGGTGCAATTTACCTCATTCAGCTAGACTAAGCATTGACTACAGTTCTATGCCTGCCTTTGAATGGTAGCGGGGAGGGGTGTGGGGGGTTGGGGGTGTCTGCATCCTTAATCCCTTCAGACACTGTGCAGGCTTTTTTCAGATAATGGACTGAATAAAGGCCGCAGTAAAAACAGCATAAATAACCTTGTTAATTTATACGTGTCAAGTTTAACAGTGAATACAAGTAATTTTTAATTAGACTCCTAATAGACACCCAGTCATGTCACTGCTCTGTGCAACCTTCACTTGCCTTAAAAGGAGTGTTTTTTTTTAAGCAGTCTTGACAAAGCAATGTATGTCATCTGGCAATGGGTCCAGTTGCATACACCATAGGATCTTTAGGGAGTAGAGGAGATAGCTAACAGTGCCTCTGGTAGCCATGTTTACTGAGTCTCTAAACACAGGAGTAGTTCTGGAGAGCAGAAGGAAGGCGCATGTACAGCAGATAGATTTTTGTGACTGGGCATGGGTCACAAGGTTGTCAACTGGGTAAATTGGATAAGGGACTGGTTAACAGACAGGAAAAAGAGGGTGGCGGTAAATGGGATCCAATCTGAGGAGGGTGGGAGATAGTGGTGTGCTTCAGGGATCAGTCCTTGGGCCAGTCCTGTGTAATGTCTGCATTAGTGACATAGTGTCATGGCTGGGGGGAAAGGTCTGTCTGTTTGCAGATGACACCAAGATGCACAACAGGGTGGCTACTCCAGATGGGGAGGAGAAAAGAAGGGTGGACCTGGAAAAGCATGAAAACTTTTCTTAGGTGTGGCAGCTGTGGTTCAGCTCAAAGAAGTGTAAAATAATGCACTTTGGATGAGGGAACCCTGGGGAGAGAAACATAATGGAGTGGGGAGTTGCTCATGACCTAAAGGTGTGTAAGCAGAGTAAAAAAGGGAACCATGAGGGCCAGTGGCATGCTGGGGTGCATAGGCAGAGGTATCACTAATAGAAAGAGGGAGGTGGTGATGCCATTTAATAAAACATTGGTGAGACCTCACCTAGAGCAATTCTGGACACCACATCTGCATAAGGACATTGACAGGGTAGAGGCAGTCAAGAGGATGGCAACAAAAATGGTACAGGGCTTGCACCAGAAAACATTCGAGTAGGGACTAAGGGGCCTCAATATGTACTCATTGTAGGAGAGGAGGGATTGGGGTGACACAATAGACACATTTTTTTCATTGAATTTTGTTCCTTTTTCAGGGGTGACCGGTGGGGGGTGGGGTGGTAATGTTAATCAACTGAAATTGAACCAGATTAAGCTGCTGGTGGTATTTTTACCATTTAAGTACCTTCAAGGCATAAACAAGGTGTGTGTGTGTGTGTGTGTGTGTGTTGGGGGGGTGACATCTTCCAGTATAGGAGGAGAACAAGAACAAGTGGGAATGATATGCAATTGGAAGGTGGAAGGTTCAGGGAAAATGTGAGAAACGTTTTCTTCATGTAGAGGGTGAGGATGCATGGAATAGTCTGATGCAGGAGGTTGTGGAAGCAAACACAGTGGAGGGATTTAAACATGGATGGGACAGACATAAGTGAAATATTGAAGAGGGAAGAATGTAAAATTCTAATCAAGGGAAAAGTAATGTGTGTGTGTGTGTGTGATGAAGTTCATAAATTCAAGATACAAATGAAAAAAAAAATTACGGATGACTGCAGGAGTGAAATAAAACAGGAGACACATTTTTTGTCCTCACTAATCATTTTTTATTCCACCAGCACCTACTGTAGGCTATAAAAAAGGAATGAATCATGGTGTAAAATTAGTACTTTATATCTAAGCTGACAGTTCTGCATAAAATCTTTATTTTTGTACACGAAGATGGTAACATAGCACTTTTAAGACCAGAGGACTTTGATCTTAAAATTCATATATTCCCAAGAGAAGTTTTGTTTGTCTGTTTAGGGTTTGTTTTCACAGCATTTTACTTTTGATTAATTTTATAATCTCCCAAACCTTATATTTTGTATTTGAAAGAAAGTTACAAAGTTAAAAAGTCTCAGAAAAAGTTGCAACAAGTATAACATATACAGTATGTGGAAAAGTGATCTCTTTTAAGTTTGGCACATATGTTGCAAATCCCATGTACTACATTATAGCTAAAGGCCCAGATATTCAAACTGTGCCAGGCTCTGGCGCAAGCCCAGGCACAGCTCATTTTGGCTGTGTAGGGGCGTGGACTGGGCGATATTCAGTGGAGCTGTGCCATGGCTCAGCATCGTTGAATATTGCACCCTGGCCACTCGCAGTGCGCGTGGTGCAGTGGCACTGTGCCAGTGGCCAGAGTGGAGCATGTGGATGCGCTAGTGCAAGTTCCACTGTGCAAGGTGCAGCAACCGCGATATTCAAAAGTTGACATGCAAATGGGGCCATAATGTATGCAAGGTGCACATGGGGCCATTTGCATGTCATTATGGCCCCATTTACATGCAGGTGTGCCGATCCCTGACAACTTGCACCTGGCTCCCTGCCAGGCAGCAGCAGTCGGAGACTGACGCCCCCTGCAGCGCAGCAATGTGCCCCACAGCCTGATCGCAGGCTGCAGTAGAAAAAGGATAATCATAAATCCCTGGTGGTCCAGTAGACCGCTGCCCGCCCGATCGTGGGCTAAGTAAATAAAGAATAATCCAACCTCTATCCCTAGTGGTCCAGTGGACCCCCATCCACACCTGCCCACTGATCCCTACAACCCTGCTCCCCCCGGTCAGCGGCGGGCAGCAGCACCCCATCCCACCCGCCTTCCACCCCGCCCACCGACTGACACCATCGGTGGGAACTGTCCACCATGGTCCTGAGCGTGAGCCATGGGCATGCACCATACTGTACTACACATTCCATCTGGAATGCGTAGTATGGTATGGGCTGCATGCCCATTGGCTCACGCTGTGGACCAATGGGTGTACAGCTCTATCGACAGTGTCAGTCGGCGGGGTGGCAGGTGGGTGGGGTGCTGCCACCCACCGCTGACTGGGGGGCAGCGGGGCAGTGTGGATCAGTGGACAGGTGGGGAGGGGAGGTCCACTGGACCAACAGGGATAGTGGTTAGATTATTCTTATTTTTACTTAGCCCGCTATCGGGTGGGCTGACAGGTCCACTGGACCACCAGGGATAGAGGTTAGCTTATTCTTTATTTACTTAGCCCGCGATCGGGCGGGCAGATAGGTCCACTGGACCACCAGGGATAGAGGTTAGATTATTCTTATTTTTACTTAGCCTGCGATCGGGCAGGCTGACAGGTCCACTGGACCACCAGGGATATAGGACTTCATTTTTGATCTACTTAAGCCAACGATCGGGCATGGGGGGGTGAGCACCACCACGGAGGTGCAGCCGGAGCTCGGGTGGCCACCCACAGGTGGCAACTGCCGTGTTGCACCCAGCAATATGGCAGCTCACCTGTGAGTGGCCAGCCCTTGCTCCTTTTTTTTGGCATAACTTTGTGCTGGCGCAGGAAGGGGTTGCACATGCATGGCTCCACACATCCCGGGCTGAATATCGGGCTGTGCAGAGTATGCATGGGCACACGCCCCCTACCTGCGCCTGCATACATTACTGATGCGCTCCGGCGCACCGGGATTTGTGCGGCGCACTTTCCCCTTTTGAATATCGCAGCATGGCGCAACACTGTTGTGCCATGCACAACCCTTTTGAATATCTGGGCCTCAGTGTTTTCTTTGAGTTGTCACAGTGACATCTAGTTTTAGAAAAAAACACTTCTGCTTACTAAGTCATGTCATGGTATTTGGATGCAGAATGCAGGATATGCACTGCTGCTTTTCAAATTGATGGTCTAAGAAAACAAGTCAATGGGGGAGGGTAGACTAATCCATTCACTAAGGCTATTCTGATGAGCAGTGAGAAGGAGCAATCAGGTGCAAGAACAAGCACTGCTGCTATGCATGATTTAAATCATTGGGGGGGGGGGTTGAGTATGATGACCTACTTCATTAACACCTGTTGCTATTCAGTTCATTAAGTCTTTTGGAAAATGAGGTTTTCTCTTTCACACATTGTGGAACCTCCACTTTCATTAAAATTGCAATGCTTCTAGCTTTATTATTGCGCAAAATTGAACAGACTTTCAGAAACACTCATAATAAGTGCAAATAGACATACCTTTAAAAGAAACTTAGACAGATATATTGTTGCTGGGGGAAATATGAATTATTATACCATATCCTAAAGGAGCTGCTTTTGGGCATTTGCCTTCTCTGCGCCTTATACTCCAAGTGACAAAAGTGGAACAAGGAAATGGCTATGGTCAACTGCTAATGACTGAAGCCCCAACAGTGAGAGAAATATTTGTTTTAGTTAGCAAAAGAATACTGCAGAGCTGCAGGGACTGGCGGTTAAGTTAGTGACTGGGTTGAGAGGAAGCATGCAGCCAGTTTTTTTTCTGTAGTTTTTTTTTAAATGTAGATGCTGAGAAATATAAACCAAGAGTTTGGTTCCTGTTAAGGAGCTCTTACAGCATTATGCCGATCTATTGCATCCACCCATACAGGCAGTAGGGAATTTTTATTTATTTATAATATAGCTGGGGCAGACCCGGGGATAGTAGGGTGACAAACACTCATGAATTTGAACTATTTTTACATCACCCTGTTCCTGTAAAAGGCTGAAAATAATGTATGGGACAATGAACAGCAAGTGACTGGACCCCAAAAATAAAACTGCTGCTCTAACACTACACAATATAAAACAGATGTTTTGATTTTATTTTTTTTAAATTGGAATATGCTTATCCCTTGAACTGAATGTGAAGCAGAACACAAGACTAGTTTAGGGACATGTTAAAGGTGGGATATAATAACTACTGTACTTGCCCTACCAAAAATTTCCCAGAGAAAGTCTTTTTACTGTACTGTATATTATGGGTGCACAGCAGGAATGGGGCACTACACTACCTGTGAAAATGAGTATTTTATTTTAAATAATTAAAGTTAATACATGTACAGTAGGCTAATTATACAGTAGGTAATGGTCAGTTCTTTTGTATGTTTTCACAACCTGGGAAAGTCTTTACAAATTAATATTTTGTGGGTATATATCGGGGATGGGATGGTTTGGGGGGGGCTGCCAGTGAAAATGATTATTTTTTTCATGATTTTGCATAATTAAAATCAAAGTTAATAATACATCTAGATAAACAGGCCACCAAATCTGCTGCAGAAGAGAGGGAATGTCCCACCAAAAGGTTGAAAATTAAATATACCACCTTAACATTTACAAGTGCAGCTTCTTGGGGCAGTAGGGGACTTTTTTTGTTTGTTTGTCTTATAATAACGTAGCTGGTGCCATTTTTACCTACCATTTTGGATCTGATAGTCAGCAGATGATGTCATTTGCTGTTTGTGTGTCGGAAGCCCGCACCTGTCAGCCGGTGCTGTCAGCGGGTTCACGCTACAGTACATTACTGAGCTCCCGAGTTTCTGAGTGCTTTTAATAGCGGCTGGATCAGACAGAAAAGCCAAGGTTACAACCAGATGGGCTTTTCAAGTGTAGTAGCATGGTACAGTATGCTGCAGTCAGTTATGGTCCTGTGATTGACTTTATTTCTTTGTGTTTTGAGTGCTCACTGATTTAATTGTTTGATTCATCCCTGCTCTGCTTGAGGAGATATTGTAGCTCCTAATGTGAATGCTACTTTGTTAACAGCACTATTCGCTACAACCTTTGTCTTTTATGATTTTAACATTCTTTTGCATACCATAGTGTATTGCAATGTACCCCTTATTTACTCATTTGTCTACTTATTTATTTATTGATTTACAGTACTCATTTACATATGCTGGGTAAGATATACTGTATGCTACATATGCATTCTTTTCATTGCTGGGTGGTGTGGTTTATTTTTGTGTCAGACTACTTGAATTTAATTTATTACATGGTATTGTTCCTGGATCATGGAGTACAAGTAAAGGGCAACTATCCTCTGGATGGTATGTCATACTGTCTGCACTGATTTGCTTACAAATCAAGGTGGTCAAATTGCATCTAGCCAAGGTGCCATGCATAAGGCACGTCATTGAACCAAGACTTCCATTGTGCAAAATGGATAATTAATGTGGGGGTAAAGGAGCATTTAATTTATTTATTTTTAAGGTCCCCCAAAAACCTAACAACTTACATAAAATACTGTGTGTCACACAAGTGACATGACCTGTATTTACAGAACGCTACAACACTATGGTCTGTGACAGACTTAACAGTCAAGACTACATAAAAAGGCATGGCTGACAAAACCCTCATGAATCACAAATGCCACTTATTGTGAATCTGTAATCAATGCATACTTTTCCAACTTGATTTATAAACAGTTCAGAGCAAAAGGTATAATAGAACATCCCAAGCATAGCTGCCATTCACTTCTACTCCACAATCAGGGAACAATGCCATTAAAATAAATAACTATATTAATAAATGTAAATGTACTAGGACATATACAAAATCACACCACCCAGTAATGCAACATAGGAAAAAAGCATACCTAGCATATGTCTTACCTGCCAGATATAAATAAGTAACTAAATCAATCAGTAAATGAATTATTATTTTACATAATTATAATCACAGTTAATAAAGCTACAGTAGATTATGCTAATTATAGGTTATGGCTGATTTGTTTGTATGTTTTCCCAACCATGGAAAATCTTATTGTATTAATACCATCAGGTATGGGTTCCCTATACTACAAGAGAAAATGATTATTTTATTAGGGTCCTCAAAAATGGTGTGCTTGGAACCCTCAAATCGGCACTCGCCCTTCATGACTGGACCTCAATCAGTCAGGCATCATCCCTAAATCAGGCCCTCAGCTACTTCACAAATGGCTTCAACAGCATCTGTGATATCTATGCCCCCCTCTCAAAGAGGAAAATTAAAGGGCAGGCTTATGGGTGGATTAATGGAGAACTACTCTCCCTTATGTATTAAAGGGATTCACTTTGGGAGAAGGCAAGAAACACAGGTAACAGGCATGACTACCAGTGTTACAGAGCAGCCAGAAATCACTGCACTAAATTAATCTGGCTCACCAAAGTCAATTATCACATAGCACAGCTTACTAACTCCTAAGGAGAAGGCAAAAGGTTTTGGGATAGTATCAAGAGCATCCTTGGCAAGGAGGACAAGATGCATCCCCGTCTACTTAACATCAGTAGCAATCACATCACAGACCTCCTAGCCATGGGGGAGGCCTTCAACAAGGCCTTCACTGATCTCACAGCAGTATTACCACCAGGTTACTTCCACCCTGAGCAGAGCCAGACCAACAATGGACCCTCCAAACACTCTCACCCACTCTACTACCTTAAAAGGGTGACTGTGAAGGAGACACTATCTAAGGTCAGGAAAGTACTGGGCAAGACAAGACAGGCTAGCGATGGGATCGACATTAAACTGCTATCCCTCACCCTGGGCATCCTCATAGTGCCCATCTCCAAGCTGTTAAACAAATCACTGACTCTTGCTCAATTCCAGGAGATCTGGAAGCAGGCCCTAGTCACATCTGTGCATAAGGGAGGTAACAAATCCTTAGTAGCCAACTATAGGCCCATCTCAATACTCCCTCCGCTGTCCAAAGCACTGAAAAAGATTGTGGCTGGTCAGCTCATTGACTACCTCAACAAATATAACCTACCGTGCCCTAACCAGCATGGTTTCAGACAAAGCCACAGCACAACCACTGCTCTGCTGGACTTTATGAACTATGCACACAAGGCCTTGGATGAAGGCAAACTGGTGGTGTCTATCTTCGTAGACCTCACCAAAGCCTTCAATACAGTCAGTCACCCCCTGTTACTGACTAAAATGTCAAACATGGGTGTGGCACCTAGTGCACTATGTTGGTTCCAAGACTACCTTACAAGCAGAACTCAGTGTGTCAAAATTGGACATACAGTTTCTAGTGCAACATAGGTATCGCTGGGGGTGCCCCAGGGATCAATCCTTGAGCCCTTACTCTTCAGTATCTCCCTAAAAGGCCTTCCCATTGCCTGCGACACCAAACTGATACTCTACTCTGACGATATGGTGCTCCTGGGAAGCAGCACTTCCCTTGCTAATCTGCAAATTCAGCTTCTGGCATCCTTCTCCTCTTCGGAGATCTGATTCTGCAGACATAAGCTGCTACTTAATTATAAAAAGACCAAGGCCATGCTTATTACCAGTACACACAAAAATATCAAACAAACCCCCCTCATCATTACAAACTCCTGCAGTGAGCCACTGGAACAAGTCTCCACGTTCAAGTATCTGGGGATCACACTGGATGAAACCCTTATATTTGCTCAACATATTGACTCCCTGGTCGAGACCGTCAGCATTAAGATTGGTGACCTTTACAGGCATAGGAAATACCTATCTCCCTAGGCCCTCCGCCTTGCAGTACACAGCTCCATATTATCACATATCGACTATGGAATAGTGATATATGGGGTGGCAATGTATACTGCACTGAAACAGGTACAGGTGGCTTTAAACAAGGCCTGAAGGCTAGCCCTAGATTTACAGCATGATACGCACACATGTACACTGTATGAACTTACAAATTGGCTATCCCAAAAAAACAGGGTCATTCATCAGATGGGCACCCTAGGGAAGAAAGCGCTTATGGGGAAAACACCACCCTGCATTGGCAATCTGTTAATGGCTGCAAACATGCCACAGGCCACCAGGGGGAGGACAAGAGGGGCCCTGTCCCTTCCCTTCCATCGTACCTCACTTGGGCAATGGGCAGTTGCCTACCGTGCCCGCATGTGGTTGAATGAATTACCCAATCACCTCCTTGCTACCACCTGTCTAGACAAATTCAAAACTAACCTCAAACAACACCTAAGTACAATCTCTAAATGTTCCTGCAACTAATCTCGGGTATCTTAATCCTCTGCTAATTTATGATTGACGCAGCACTTGTCTCTCATCATCACACACCCTCCTGGCTGCACTTGGTCATGACAAGGCCCCCACATCCTATCCTTAACACCCACCTATTGCTATACAATTTCCCCTGACCATCCCCTTCCCCCTACATGATGACAAGGCTCCTAGGGGCTGCATTATTCTCTGCCTTTATAACTGTGCTCATGTAACTCATCACTCTAACCTGTACTCCACAATGTCTTTGTGTATATGTTTAAACGGGGTTTTGTTTTTCATGTTTTTTTATTATTACTACTTTGTACCTTGTCTAGTCACTGACGTGGAACCTTTGTTAAGAGCGTGGACTCAAAGGTATGTTACGAATCAAAAAATTTAAATTGAGTAGAAAATTGAAATTGAATATTATAACTTTTAATGTACACTACCTGCCATTATTGAAATGCAGCTTCTTGGGGCAGGAGAAGAAACATTTTTACATCACACCAGCCCTAGTGTGTAGGGCAATCAGCTAACCTTAACTTTTACTTTACGAAACATCATTGGCTGACTAGCAGATCAAAAACCACAATGGAGAAAATGGCACAGCAATTATGGTGGAACAAAACATAACAAGAAAACATAATGGTATAAATTAGATTTTTTCCCTAGAAATACTTCATCTATGAAACAAACATTGGTGAAGGTGGTTGAGTCTGGTATCTTCAGCCTTCCCTAGAAACATTTGCTATTGATCTTTAAATGATTTGCCTTCAGCAAGCTGTAGCTACTACAGCATATCTGATGCCTATGCAATATGAATTCTAGGCATCTTTTTTATATGGTGTGCCTTAACTTTTACTGTGTACTACCTGCCATTTTTGCAAGTGCAGCTCCTAGGGGCAGTAGGGGATATGTGTTTTATTTTAGTTTTGTTATATAATAATAAGGAAAGAAGCTGTAAAAGTTGGGGAAGGGTAAAAACATGCCTCTAAACCAAACAACTTGAAGAGAGGTAACATCCATGCAATAAGCTGAAAATGAAATAGACAGCAGCCCATTAACAACAATAACATTGGTGCTGTGGCTGAAGCAGTAGATGCAGTATTTTTAGGCGGCATGTAATGTGAATTCCAGGCATCCTCTTTATAGGCTATGCCTTAACATTCACTTTACACTACCTACTATGAGAGAGAATGTTACTGCAAAAGGCTGAACATTAAATATAGCAGCTGCTTCTTTCAAAAATCAAGGGTGAGTCCCTGATCAATAAAATAAGCTGACCCGGGTAGTGTTTTTTTTATTTTTTAATAATAACATGTCTGGGGCAGCATCAGGGATCTTATGGCAACAACCACCCATGAATTTTATCTATTTTACATCACCTCAGCCCTAGTGTATAGGCCAGTTAGCTTGCCCTAACTTTTACAAGTGCAGTTCCTTGTGGCGATAGGGGATTTTGTTTATGTGTATATATATATATGTGTATATATATATATATATATATATATATATATAACACAGTAGATATATATATATATATATATATAATATAGCTAGGACAGCCTTGCGGATAGTAGGGTGCAGGGTTTTAAATAATTGATTAGTAGTTTTTTTTCTGGGGACAATACTAACTGTACAGAAAGCATTTATATAGGTTTTCTAGAAGTGTTATGTTTGTTAAACACAGTGAGGCAAGTGCTGTGCATTTTCACAATGTTTTAGAACTTTTATGAGCAAAACGCTAATCAATTTTTAGAGTTAAATAAAACCCTGAGGTGACAAACACTAATGAATTTGAACTATTTTTGCATCACCCCATTCCTGCAAAAGGCTGAACATTAAATATAGCAGCTGCTTCTTTCAGAAATCAAGGGTGAGTCCCTGATCAATAAAACAAGCTGAACCAGGTAGTGTTTTTTTTTCTTTAATAAGAACATGGCTGGGATGGCATCAGGGATCTTATGGCAAAAAACACCCATGAATTGTATCTATTTTACATCACCCCAGCCCTAGTGTATAGGCAAATTAGCTTGCCGTAATGTTTACAAGTGCAGCTCCTTGGGGCAATAGGGGACTTTTTAACGTATATAATATAGCTGGGACAGCCTCGGAGATAGTAGGGTGACAAACACTCATGAATTTGAACTATTTTTGCATCAACCCATTCCTGAAAAAGGCTGAACATTAACTATAGCAGCTGATGCTTTCAGAAAGTGAGGGTGAGACCCTGATCATGTCTAACAGCCATGTAGGAAATCCTAGTTTTGTCTGTAAGGGTGCACATTGATTTTTCTTTACAACTCTGCTCCCATCCACCCCCAAATACACACATGCATTTTAAAACAATTGTTTCTTTGTTTGTTTTTTCCTAAAGAGGACTATCTACCCATACGGGCAGCTATAGGGGTACAGAGAGTGACAGAAAAAAGGTGCCACGATTGTGAAGCTGCTCTAATTGTGGCAAAAGAAATGCAGCCAGTGGTAATAAGATGAGAAAAACTGGGATACTGCAGACAGAGCTGTCACACAGATCAGTGCTCTGTACTGCTCCACCCACACTTGCTCACTTGTTCCTTCAGCCATCCCACCCCCCGCTCACTCAATCTTTCATATACCCTCCTCCTGCATACTCGTTGGCTCTTTGGATGTCCCCCACCAGCTTGCTCTCTTGGATGCCCTTCACCTGCTCACTTCTTTGCTCACTTACCCCCCCCCACCTGATAGCTGTTTTTTTCTTGTTTGTTAATTTAGGTATGAGCATGAGCAGTTCAAAGGAACTGTAAGTTAATTAATTAAACAAAACTATGCTCACTTTATAAACTCATTTCATGCTAAATGTGCATTTGCTTTGCCATAACTAGAAGACGGGGGGAGGGGGAGCAAGTGGAGGACAAGCATGATCTCTAACACAAAGTCATCTGATCATGTTCAAAACTATGGACTGAACACAAACTCTGTAGGTAGACCAATCTTTTTAAATTGGACTAATTAGCATAGTTTATGTATGCAGTATTTCTAGTGGTGGTGGTGCTGGGTGGAAAATCTGTGACATGTTTTTTTGCTGCGTGTTTTGGTGAGGGTAAACAAATGGCTGCCAAACCTTTTTTTAATTCTGTAACAGCGTATTGTTATGTGAAGTGGCTAAATACCAGGAAAACCATGCATTGTGCTGTATTAATGCATGGTCAGCTGACTGGATTTAGCACCCCTTCCAATTATGCTGGTTTCCTCTTAGCTGCTGCCAGGCCTTTAAATGATTTCCTACAGTACTCAGAAACAAATCAGTTTCAACACCACCATCAAATAGATTATTAAAGTTATCGCTAACCTACTACAGTATCTTGCCCATGATCCTCCCAAGTGTGTGTTCCCTGACCCAGAGTAAACTTAATGTGTGCTGCCAAAATATTTTTTTACAATTTCCACTGCAGTATGGCATATGCTGCCTGTTCGCCAATATGGGTATTAAATGTTGATTAGTTCCCCCACCTGACTTAATCACTTTTGTTAAGTGCCACACTGGATGAAATCTGCTCAAGCCTTTTCCTAAATGCCTCACTCACTTGCTGCTGCCACTGCCTCCATTTTCCCACTAATTGTCAAGAATAATCAGGCATTATTCTGGAGAATAAAAACCTTTTGTGTAACAGAACACTTTTTTAATAGAGCTCTTAAAGGAGACAGGAAAAGAATATTGTGTTTTCAATGTGACAGTTTTACAAAAAAAAGTAGTTAAAACAAATCACTTACAATACTCACACTAAGGACATGTATCCATGCTGTGTCTGTATATTTTTTAAAATATATGAAGAAATACCTTAGAGACAGCTTGAAAGACTTAGTGAAAGTATGCATTGACTGTAGCACACCAATATTAATTTAGGCAAACAAACTGATCGATTACACAGTTGAACATTTACAGCTGCACTGTCAGCTTCAAGGAGTTATAGATGTCACTTTTGGAACTAATAGCATGTGATTAACAACGGGGCTGAAACTGACTACAGGGATAGCTATCACATTTCAAATGTGTGCCATAATGACAAAAACAAAACACAGAAATCACATACAAAATAGTGACACAACACTATTGACAAGTGAACTTAATTTTTTATTAACATTTTAGAAGGAAAATATGTTTCCTATTACCTTTAAGAGAGCTTAATATTTAATTAAGCAATTTTTTTAAAGCAAATGTATAATTAATTCTCTTGCCCAGATGCTGCCTACAGTAGGTCTCCCTGGTCCCCCGAGTGACAAGAACAAGGCCAGATCTAATTAGAGTGCTTCACACTTCTGGATCTGTTATTTAGGGAAAGGGAACATTGTTTAACCTGGAATAGCACACTAAGCTGAAGCTTGTTTCCAGAAATGACCTGGGTGCACACGGAAGTAAAGTGACTTGCTCAGGATCACACAGTATGCACCTAGGCAACTGTGGGATTCAAACCCAGGTCTCCAGATCTGCAGCTCAGAGCCTTAACCCACTGTGCTATACTGCCTCCTCTATAAAAGAGCATTAGTTTATTAATAAAAAAAAGATAGCTCACCACAATTTTTTTGATACATTACACACACACACACACACACACACATATATATATATATATATATATATATATATACATACACACACACACACACATTGTATACATTGTATATTTTTTTTAATCAAAAACTGCTGTTTCAGTGGTTAGTGCTTCTACCTAGCAATTTTTACCAAAATGTCCTCCTCAGCTGTGGACAGGAAGTTGGGAGAGGGGTATAAACATACACTGTATGTGATGTGATTTATTTTCTTTCACTTAAGCACCACAAATCAGGTATAGGGAGTTATGGAACTGAGAATGGCTTTCCTGTGGATCATAGGGAAGGGGTGTGTGGGTAATCTGTTTCTTATAATACAGAAAATATATTGCTAGCTACAAACTAAAAATATTGTCATTATTTTAAATAGAAGCAACACTCTCAGAAGAGGATCAGAGATCAGTAGAGATGTAACTGAGGAGCCGGAGAGTGATTTCCATGAAGACAGAAGGGGTGTGACTGGGGAGGGTACTGGAGCTGCTGCTTTTGTTAAAGCTCCAGAAATACAGTAAATATATTATAGCATTCCACTCATTGCTTTTATAGAAGACGCACCAGAAAAAGAGGGCACCACTGATTTTTGTTTTGTCATGATTGATTTCTTTCTAGGGAACTGAGCTGATCTGCATTTAATAAAGACAAGTGATCTCTCTGTAAGTCGTCAGCAATATGGGGGGAGGGGAGACGCTAGACTACCAGGGAAAGTTTTTTTAATAATGAAATAGTTCAGGTGGCATCAGGGATTGCTTGCAAACTGTCTTTTTATATATTTGCATTGGGGATCGGGCTTGACAAAAAAGTTAAAGTGCTGTTTTTTACAAGAATGCCACCTGCTGGTGCATCTGTACAAATGGCGGAGAAAAAAATGCTGGCACTGCAAGGATTCAGATTAGTTGCTGGCACCACCTAGTGGATTAAGGATAAAATACACTATGACACTAGATATACCACATCACAGATTTACAATATGTGCCACACCGAGTGGTACACCAAGTGGAACAGTGCTGCACCAGCTGGTACACCGCAGTGCTGAGCAACTTATCTGTAGCAACCACTATATATATATATATATATATATATATAGGATACATGATGGGCATGAGTGTGATATGGCAAATACTGTCACTCCTGCAGAGTGAGATATCCAAGCTCACGATGCAGGAGTGACAATATTTGCCATAGCACATGATCTGCCCATTATGTATTCGATATATACAATGGGGCCAAGAGTTTCAGAAGTTTTGTTATGCTGTCTTGTGTTCTGTTCCTGTTATTGTGTTTGCTCATTCTGTGTGTGAGCTTTTCTGAATGGGCTGGCAGTGTTATAAACTCTGAGAGACACATGAGTGTGTTTTGCAATGCTAAATGAGTTTGTTTTAGATAGGAATGAGAAACATTCTTTTGTGAAGCTGTATTGTTTAGCAGTCTGGCTGCAGTGAAGTTAAAAGCATCACAGTAATTGTAATGAACTGAGAGGCAGAGTGTCAGAGCAGCTGATACTGTTTTCATTGGTAATTAAGTTAGCTGCAGGCAGAGTGCAGACTGTTCTGTGAAATTGTGCTCTTTAGGATTCTGGCTGCAGTGAAGTTGAAATTGTCATAGTAATTGTAATGGGTGAGAATCAGAGTTTGAGGAACAAGTGAGAGTGTGTTTCAGTGGTAGTTGAGTTAGCTGCAGGCAGTAGTTTAGACTGTTCTCTGAAGCTATGCTGTTTGGAATTCTGGTTGCATTAAGTTGAGAGCATCACAGTAATGAGCTGGAAGTTGGGGGGGGTAGGTGTGTTTTGTAATGCTCACTGAGTTAGCTGTAGGCAGCAGTAAGACCTCTCAGGTAGTTCTGCATTTGTGTCTATGGTAACAGCACAGGTGTTTCTTTCATGCTGAGGGGAAAGCTGCCTAGGGTGATGATATCAGTGACCTGTGTGTGTAAATGTCTCATATCATCACAGTAGAGCACAGGGTAAAAATATCACACTGCAGTGGATGATAACGCTGTTTTATCTCACTCATTTACCACTCACCCCTATTGTGTGTGTGTGTGTGTATATATATATATTCATTGAAAATAAATATGTCAATGCATAAATTAGGGTGAATAATATAGCAACCAAAGCAGTGAAATGAGGCATTAGGGTTTCCAACCCTAATACCCCAGCCCTAGGGTTCCCACCCCTACCACTCCACCCCCACCCCTCCACACACCAACAGGCATCTGGGTGTACGTCGGGGTCAGTGTCCTAACTGACACCCCATTCCATGTGTAAACAAGCTGAGGTGGTGCAGTACAGGAACATTGGATGAAAGTTAGGCTGATGACCCCAACACACACCCAGACACCAGTTAATGTGTGGAGGGTGAAGGGGTGGGGTGGAGTGGTAGAGGTTGGAACCCTGGAGCTGGGGCATTAGGGTCGGAAACCCTAATGCCTCATTTCCCTGCTTTTGTTGCTATAGTAGTCACCCTAACTGATGCATTAATCGAGGTTTTTGCAATGAATTTCCCTTCTTATTCAGATGGTATAGTTGTGTCCTCATTTTGCTGTCAGAGCACAGGGTCCCATCCCTCCAACCAGATAGTACAACAGTATCCATATGTCACAGTGGGGACCCTGCACTCCCATCCCTCTGCAAATGCACATATGTATCTAGCTGTGGAAACACAGGGGTCTCTGGCCCCTGCACACTTCCACACATACAGTTACAAGCAGGTGTAGTGAAATCACAACAGATAGTCATAACTGTGCCATCTTAAATTATTTTCACCCCAAATGTTCAATATAACCTTCTTATCACCTCACTGCATATACCTAGAACAGAAAACTTTCAAAACTCTGTGGAACTATAATTCAGCGCAACTGTAATGCCATTTTGCACCATAGGTGCAGAAAATATTTTTTGGCAGGATTTGAAGAATTACAGGTGTACTATTCATGACTTGGTGTGAAAAATGGTAATGTTGAAAATCTGGAGTGAAAACATGAAAAACTGAGTGTGTGTAGAAACTGCGCAATGCACTTCCATAACTCTTGTCATTTTTTGGAATTTTTTCACCAAATTGTCAACATGGCTTTTTTGGGACCTCCCCTCATGAACGGTTGCACTGTGATTTTGTTAATCCATTGCAAAAGTTGATTTTGCACAGTGACTGCGCCATTCTGTGCCACAGGTGTGAAAACTCATTTTTGTCAGGACATGAAAAATAACAGCTGTACTGTTCATGAGGAAATGTGACAAAATGGCAATGTTGAAACTCTGGGGTGAAAATATTAGAAAATGGTAAAGTTACGAGTCTGCATAGACGCTGCACAATGCACGCTTGCAACGCAGTCATTATTTGGAATTATGTTTCCAAATTTGCAACATGGGCATTCCCACCTCATGAACAGTGGCACTGTTGTTTTGTTAATCGGTCCCGAATGGTGATTCAGCGCAGCAACCGTGAAATCATCTTTTGGGACTGAATAATGAAATGACAGTATTCATGAGTTGGGGGTCCCAAGAATCCCATGTTGAAAATTTGGTGTCAACATTCCTAATAATGCTGAGATATTATCATAAGTTGAAACCCCCAGTGACAGCCATTATATGGCACTTACCTTTGATTCTTCATTTTGCGGTTCGGCTTTGAAAAGTGCAAGCGTGTCGGTCTGCAGAAAGCCAACAACGCGACCTCGGAGGTAAGTATGGGGTAAGGGGGGGGTGCAGGAAGGTGGGTACTCACTCTGAGGATGGTGATGGGGAAGGGGGGACTGGGAAGATGACAAAGGACTGTTTTCTTTATTCCAGGTTAAAAAACAAACAAATCTTGCCTGCCCAGTGGCACTGAGGGCTGAGGCACTGGATGCCTTACTTCGCACTATGCCAGTGGCCCATGTTCAGGAAAGAGCATGGGCCACCAGGAGTTTGCAGGGGGGGAAAGGACTGAGCATCTGAGGGACTGCTCTCCTTCTCCAGGGAGGGGGGGATGCCAGTGGTCAGTCCTAGACTGGCCCCATCGCAGAGGCTGGGAGGAAGCATGCTAATGCTGAAAGAAAGGGGTGGAGATGAGCAGACACCTGGAGGGAGCTGTGCGGATGCATGCACACTCCCCCTGTTGGCATCATTGCACGCTTCCTCCAGGGGGGCCAGTCAGAAAACCAGAAAAACAGTCCCCAGGTTGCTGCAGGTGAATGGCTACCCACCACAGGCCCTGACCCTGAATGGTGCTTCCCTGGATGCTGGATTCTGTTAGAGATGAGTTGAGTTGGGGCTCCTCACTGCCCTGCCATGGAGGGGAAACCATGGGCGAAGATGGGGATTCAGCCTGATGTGAGGGTGTAGGGCTGGGTGGGTAGCTACAGATGAGAACTGACTGGGGACCAAGGAGAAAAAGAGTAATGTAGAAAAACAAAAAAACAAACAAATAACACATCAGGGGTTAGTTTCTTTATTTACAGGAACTAACAATGAATAAATATATGTGGGCACACTGGGGTGGGCTCCCAGTGTGCCACATGCCTTGGGGGGATACATGCTGCCGATAGGGGGACTGGGCACTCCCATCGGCAAGGCAATTATTAAACAGAATATAACTTTTGAGCACACTGGGGTGGGCTCCTAGTGTGCCACATGACCTAGGGAGTACATGCTGCTGACAGGAGGATTGGGCACCCCCATCAGCAAGACATTATTTAAAAATTAATATGACATTTCAGCACACTAGTCTGGGTTCCCAGTGTGCCACATGAGTTCGGGGGGGGGTATATGCTGCTGACAGAGAGATTGGGCACCTCTGTCAGCAATACAAGTGGGCAGGGGGGGCAGAGACACTAGACTACTGGGATTGGACCTGGTGGTAATTAGAAGTTACATTTCAAATTACTATGGTAGTAATTTGAAGTGTCACTTCTAATTACTTTCGGATTCCACTGCCACTTACTGCATACTTTTGCAGGTGGCATTTTGCACCACGCTACTGGTGGCACAACAACCTATAGCGTGGCACTACTATTTTGAATATGCCAGTACACCGGCATTCATGACCACACCCGTACCTTCCTCCCCTGCATACATTAACTTTTAGCATTGGTGCTATCACACAGCGCTGGCACTAAATGGGCTTTTTTTTTATTACTTATCTTTTCTGCCTCCTCGGCAGAGCGGCCCCCATGATCTCCAGCCACCGGCCCCTGCACCCCCAGGCCCGGTCATGCGCACAGGCCACACAAACCCGTACCCCCAATGGGCTGGCCATTATCACTCTCGCACCACATTGGGTATGCACCTCTCTCAGGTCACCTCTGGGGGTGCAACGGCATGACCATCATCTGCGAAGATCACCCTCTGTGCTTTCCACTTTTCTCCCCTTATGGAGAGCCGGCAGTGCAATGGCATCTGAGCAATTAGTGCTGATGCCTGCCATGATCTCCTCCCCTGTTTGTATGCCAGTCGCCGCTACAGAGCGATGCAAGCCCCCTTACCCACCCCAGAGAGAGGAGAGCAGTCATCGAACAATCGATCCTCCCTCTCCCCTGCCAACCCCCAGTGACCCGGATCTGTTCCCAAACCCGGGTCACTGGCATAGCGCGCGAGGTGTGGCATCCAGCGCCTCAACCCTCAGCACCACCGGGCTGGCCTCTAAAAGGGCTTTTGAATATTGCAGTCCAGCACAAATTTGGTGCTATTCCAGTGCTATGGATTTGCGCCGGGTGCAAGGCTTTGAATATCTGGCCCCTGATGTTTTCTGGGTCTGCATGAACTAAATTATAAGAGTTGATATTTTCAGGGTCTGCATTAATTAAATTTTAAGATCTGATTTTTTTCTGGGTCTGCAAAAACTAAATTACAAGAACAGACCAGTTCTGTTATCTTGATTCTCAGTTTACAATTGAAAATCATTTCAAGGTAGGTTGGTGAATCGCTAAATAATTAAATAAGCCAAACTTAAAAATAAACATTGTGTGTAAAAACAAGGTCACCTTATAATTGCAGACTAGAGGGGCAAAGGCAAACTGCTCCTTTGTCTGCAGTTAGGAGACAGACATGCAGATACCCTGGGGTCTAATACTGCATCTCTGCAGTAATGTTTACTATGAATTTGGGGGTAGAGTTTGACTAAAGGATGCACTGCAAATTAAGGCTGCACAAACCTCACCAAACAGAACTTTTCAAACATCAGACAAGGAAAATACCAAAATGTTTAATTTGGTTTACCCCTCCTTGACCCCACAAAAGAGTTAATCACTGTGTTATGTGTTAAATGTGTATTTCTTTTTACTAAACTACTTCCAAAACACCACCCATAATACCTCCCCCCCCTCTCTGTCACTGACTCTGGTGACCAATTCTTTTCATCAATATGCTGTGCAATAATGTGTGTGTATTGTCCACAACTGGGCTACTTCAACGTCTTCTCCTCCTACCATTGGTACAGCACCTTAAGGAAAAGCTGTATTTTCTCCCACCTGGCCATATGCTGTGCCACTCACATTTTTCTTCTGTGGTTTGGACTCCCCCACATCTCTCTTTCAGGTGATGCTCCTAATCCAGAGCCTATGTTTCTGCCCTCATCTGCCACCCCTCCTCCAGTTGTATGAGTTGCAAAGGTATAAAGTCTGCCCATCTGAATATTCATAGCCTGCTTGCTAAGCTATGAATGGCATGGGTTAACAACTACCAGCCTGACATCCTTGGCTTAACAGAGATGTGGCTCAAACCTACTACAAATGACAAGGTATGCTCCTTCACTGGTTTCAGTGTTATTAGACTGGACAACCCTGGAGCTATGTGTGGTGGTGGTCTGCTGGTGTATTGCAAAACATCTCAACAGTCCTGACCTCTTGCTCTCCTGCGACATCTGTTGAGTACCTACCAACCATGCTCCTTTTAGAGAATGCCTCCCACCAAAAAATATCCCCTTTGGGAGTATAACCTTCCCAGCTGTGGGCTTCTTGGCCTGTCACAGCTCCTTGGTCATGTTATTAGCTCAACTGGGTCAAATGATGTTCTTATCATGGAGGATTTTAATTTAAACTGGCTAAGGTCTAACTGTAGCCTTTTTGAAAATATGTTGTCTGTTATGGACCCTGTTATCTCCAATGCAACCAGGATGTTTTTGGGGGCGGGTTCCACACCCTTATACACCAAACTTTAACTAATGGGCCACATAGAATTTTGCAAGCTGTAGTGCTCTGTGATGCTGTCTCAGATCACTCCCCCATCTACTGCATGTGCAAATTTACCTTCCCAAAATAGTACCCAAGATCATTAATCTCTTAGACTACTCGAAGTCTGATACATAGTTCTTTCTGTTAGATCTCACTAACACTGACTGATCCTACATTTACTCTGCCCCCTCTGTCACCACTGCCCTTGCTGCCTTGACCCAAACCTTCCTCTCCTTTTAGGTTTCTCATGCTCCTTTTTAAGAAGGAGGTTTAAGAGCGCAGCCACAGAATGACTACATAGTGATTTCCTTAAGTTCAGTAAACAGAAAGACAAACAATGGAACTGCTACAATGTGTCTCAAACCCTGACAAACTTATTCAAATACAGAAGACTGTAGAATGTCTGCAAGTGTGAACTCTGTATAACTGAAAGTGTTTTCTATTGTGAAGCTCTAGTAATTGCAGCCAAGGACACCAGATCACATCTGAAGAGCACCCTGCTGACATAGTTATACTGTAGGTGGTATAAACTGTAGGATTGCAAAAAACACTGCTGATGGTTTCAACCAGCTATTTACTGATGTCACAGGTTATACCTCCCTATTCCCATCCTTCAGTGAAGAGGAATCCCCTGTCTACCCTGCCTCCTCACCTCTTCCCAAACTGTCCCCCTTTTTATCTGAAGGGTGTGTTGACCCATAACATACAGAAGTTACTAACTAGCCTTTCCCCATATATATATTTTTTTGTGCCTGAACCCCAGAAGCTCAGCCCCTGCTCCCCTTGGTCTCTGCTCACCCTCAGAACTTACCTTGGTAGTGGTCCTCCCAGGCTGGCCCCCGTGAGTGAGTCTGCCAAGCACGCACACTCCTGATAGAGTCTGTATTTGGTTCCTGGCAGACCCCTTTAACTGCCAGTGTTCCTCCCAGGCTTACCCCCTCCCCCAGGTGGGGCCCCAGGGTCAAGCCATACCATACAGAGGACTGTACTCGGTCACAAACGGAGTGCTGTGTGTGGGTGCAGTAGGACTGGAGGAGTGGGGTATCATTACTGGTGCTGGCATTTTGGCTGCTTTTTTCTCAGGAGGCGTGGCATGCAGTGATGTATTGCATCAAAGCACTGATGTGTGGCACACCTCCCCTATGTCTGAGCTCCAGCATCGGCTCCCCCTAGCCTCCACCAGGTGTCGATTGTGTGCCAAACACTGACCTTGCCCACACACCAGAGAAGGGGAGCAGTCCATGGGATGCTCAATCCTTCTCCCCCAACTGGCCCTCCAACTCCTTGGGTCCATTCCTAAACCTGAGGCATCGGCATCACAAACAGAAACCCTACTGCTGCACCGGAAGGCTGGCACCTTCCACTATATATGAGTGCGGGGTGTGATGGTCTTGAGCCTAAACATTTGAAACTTGGTGCCCCCATTATAGCCCCTTTGATTGGGTACATTTTTAATTTGTTGCTTGTGTTTGGCATTGTTTTTTTACTGTTGGAAGCTTGCCAAAGTTGTCCTGTCCAAAACACAGGGGACACAAAATGCCATGAGAACTATCACGCTGTTGTGATATTCCTTGCTTTTAGCAAGTTACTTGAGCATGTTATTGTGAATCAACTAACTGACCACCTCTATTCCTGCAATTTTCTGACACACTAGCAGCATAGATTTACAAAGGCCCATGTCACCACCAGGGCACTCACATGTGTGGTCACTGAGATTAAAACTGCCATAAACCCAGAGCTGCTCACTGGGGCTAATTTTATTGACCTGTCCAAGTTCTTTAATTTGGTTGACCACAGTCTCTTGTGTGACAAACTGCAGGCCCTGGGCCTGTCTTCTCATGCTTTCTTGAGGTTCAAGCACGACTTGTCAAGTTGCAACACGTAGTCAGGGTTGATGGGTCCCTCTTAGAACCAGTCCCTGTTAAAGAGTAGGTGTTTACTTCTAATGAATGGACACCTGTTTTATTTATTGTATTTTGATGTGTTAGTGAGTACTTTCTAATTTTATAATAAAATATTCGCTTTGTGCTGTGAAGCAAGATTGTTTCAGCCTTTGCTTTTCACACTGCTAGTAAAAAGAATTCAACAGAATTCTGGTATTGTGATGTCAGAAATTGCCAGCTAGAAACCCAGTGTACTTCAGTAAGAAACTAAATATATTTTTTCTATCATTCTCAAAAGAAATAGATACATTTTTCTGTTTGATTTTACAATTTTTAAAACAGTAATTGGCTCCAGATTTCTTCTTCCCAAGTAAATTCTGGTTATGAAGAAAATGTAACCTGCTAAATTATAACAAAATAGCACTGATTTTCAAAAATCACATATTTCTATTAAATATGTAATATTTTGGTGGTAGAAAGTGTTATTTGTTTGCAAAACCCTGAAAACAGGTTTGCAGTTTCCCATTAAAATAAACTGCCAGCCTTGCCAATAAAAGGTTTCTGACATCAAAATACAAGAATTCCATTGGATTCTTTTTTTACTAGTAGTTGGCAAAATACAAATAAAATGATGGAAAAGGGAATTAAAGAAACACAATAAAAGCAAACACAATAGCACAATAATTGCAGAGGGATCTAAAGGCCCCAAACCTTCATTCTTTAAAGATATTCATCCTTACTAAGCACTTGCTCTTTAAGTTTGGGGTTCCCCATGGTTCTTGTCTTGGGCATATTCTCCTCTCCTTGTTTATTAATCTTCCCATTGCTATCACTTCATGTAGTACCACACTTTATGCCAATGACTTGGTACTTATTCACAACTCTCTCACTAAACTGGGCAACTCACCACTGCAACCTCTACAGCCACCTAGGCTGGTGCGCCCCCTCAAATAGCTACCTATTCACTCTAGGATGTTTCACTGATAAGACTATTTATTTATTTATTTATTGAATTTTGATGACCGGGTAGGCCCACTGGGCCCTGGAGGTCCCTTTTTCAGGGGCAAACCTGGAAGTAAACAGTACATGAAATAGAAGATAGTGGTACATATACAGGCTGAGGATATACAGTATGCTTCAGTTTACAAATCCATGAGGTAGAGCCTTCTTATCTATGAGTTGTATATGTCTAACTAATTAGTCTGTTGTTCATTTGTTCATGCTTCAGAACATACAAAGGAATGAGACAGTACTGTACATTCATTAGGTAACTTACATCTAAGAGTCATAGGATAGATTCTGTGAACGTGAGGAGGAGTAAGTGCTAACTGTTCAGTGGGTAGAGATTTAAGTATGGTAGAGAGAGCTGACACAGGGTCGTTATTGTAGAGTCAGGTACCATAGCATAGGCATTTACTCATTGACAGCAGGTGGGTCTTGAGTCTAATGCAGAAGCACGGTACCGATGGGGTTTCTCGCACCTCCAAAGGGAGGTTGTTCCACAGGGAGGGGGCAGCATGTGAGAAGGACTTGCAACCTGCCTTGGTCCTTACCTTAGGGACCTCTAGTAGTGTTTGGCCTGAGGACCTGAGGTTACGCATGTTTCTCTTTACTGTTAGGAGTCCGTCGAGGCTCGGGGGAGGCATTGGGCTGATTAGCTTTTTCGCCAGACAGAGTACAGGGTACCTGAGGCGAGCTTCAAAGGATGGCCAGTTGAGCCTTGCTAGGGCCTCACAGTGGTGGCTTCTTGAGTGGGATGAGGAGGCAAAGCGGACTACCTTATTGTATAGTGTCTGTAGTCTACCATATTCCAGTTTAGCGACACCCTGAAGAACCGGGGCAGCATATGTTAGCGTTGGGAGTAGTACACTAGAAGCTATTGCAGTCCTAGCTTCAGGGTTCAGCTGTTCCTTGAGCCGATACAGTAATCCGAGTTTGGTATGGATTACTTTGGTAACTTGGTCTACATGTTGCTTGAAAGTGAGACCTTGGTCGAGGGTTAAGGCCAAGGTACTTTGTCAAGGAGACTACTTCCAGTTTGTTGCCCTCCAGGGATGTAATTTGGAGTGATTGTGATCTATCTAGTCCAAGGGTTCTAGGGCCGAACAACATGGCTTTGGTTTTATTGGTATTTAGGACCATTTTGTTCATGGTGAGCCATTCCTCCATGACAAGGATATCCTTTTGGAGGGATGGGCCTAGGTCATCCAGATTGTCTGAGGCTTTGTAAATAACAGCATCATCCACATATTGGATTGCATTGCTGTTCCCACAGTGATAGTGCAGTTCATTTACAAATAGTGAGAACATTAGGGGCCCTAGTATCGACCCTTGTGGGACACCCTCCTTTAGGGACTGTGGTTTGGAGAGTTTTTCTTGCCACCCAACTCTTTGGGTGTGACCCGAAAGGTAGCTTTCCACCCATTTAAGGGTATGGGTATCCAGGCCTATGTGGAGGAGTTTGTGGAGTAGAAGTCTGTGATCCACCAGATCGAAGGCTTTGGAAAGACTATTAGGACAGACACCTATTTATATTTGCAGCTCTACTTAAGTTCTCCCCCCGGCCCCATCCCCTCAGAGCCAATGAAAAATCTCTTCTCTTTTTCCCCAATACATCCACTAATATTGGGGAACAAGCCTTTAGTGTTACTGTACCAAAACTATGGAACTATCTGCCACTCTTAGTTCGTAGTTGCTCCTCTCACCTACAGCTCAGAAAGTCCCTGTGGGGCTCACCTTAAGGTTAACTCCATACAGGGATTGTACAAGAGCACCTGGTGTTTCCTGATGTTATTTCACATATGTCTGATATTTGCACTACCTTTATTGTACCAAATAATATGTGTTTAATTCTCATTTAATCGTGTTTCTTTCCTTCTATTCCTGCCTGCTGTTCCTCTTTTTATTGTGTTTCTGTTACTGGGTTGTAATGTATTTCACCTACTCTGTTCTCATAGTGTTTTATTGTTCCTTTTTTCATGATCATGTATTATTGTACTACTTGTCCTAATTGTATTGCTTGTCTTGCAGCCTCCCCAAGCTGTACCTGAAAATAGGCATATTTGTGCCTAGTTGTCAGTCTAGTAATACATCACTCAATGGTGTCACTGGTTGTCACAAAAGTGGAACATAATAAGGTAACAGATAATTAAAGATGTCAGGATATCATTTTTGTACATGGAACATTAAGGGGGCACAAACCCCTGAAAAACATATGCAAATATTGATACATCTCCGTAATATACAAGCAGACGTGGTTTTTTTGCAGGAAACACACCTTTTATCCACTCAAGTGCATTACTTTTGTAGGCTTTGGGTGGGACAAGCTTTTGGGTCTGGCTTTAATTCATGTAAAAGGGGTACTGCAATCTTAATTGCCCGTAGAATCCCGTTTCGGTTATTACAAGAGATCTTAGACTCAGAAGACCGATACGTGATTCTACGGGCATTAATAGGTCATACTGAGGTTAACCTTGGCTCTATGTATGGTCCAAACTCGAACGACCCTAAATTTTTTTACAGATCTTATAGCTATTCCAGCTCCACTGTCCATGACTCCAATAATTGTAGAAGGAGACTGGAATCAGGTGTTATCAAATAGCCAGGATAGAACAGGGTCCCCTAAAACACCATTGTCTCCAGGTCAAAAAGCCCAGATGGAATTAATGCACCTAGTTGGGCTAGCAGATCCCTGGCGAATCATGTACCCAACCAGGAAAGAATACTAATTTCATTCACCTATTCACAATACCTTTTCCCGTATTGACTATTTTCTAGTCAGCAGTGATTGTCTTCCTGGTGCTGCATCAGTTTTTTACTCCTCGAAAACTATATCGGACCATCAGATGGTTCAACTATTCATGGAGCTTGCTCCTAACATTCAGCGAGATAAGCTCTGGAGGATTAATAACCAGATTATAAAGTCAGAAGATCAAATACAGCATTTACAATCCTTCATCTCCAATTTCATAGCAGATAACTCTTTATCAATGCTCAGAAGAGATATCTTATGGTGTGCCCTCAAATGCACTCTAAGGGGAGAGCTAATACGTTTGGCTATTAAACGCAAAAAGCAGAGAGATCAAGCCCTTTCTTCTTTAATCGATCAGATTACATTGGTGGAAGCAAACCTTTCAGCTCTGTCCCCTGATGTGGATTGGGAAAAAGCTGAATCCCTTCAAGCCCAGTACAATCATCTGCTGGCCGAAAAGGCCGAATTTCTTATGCTCAAAGCCAAAATATCTTATTTTGATCTGGGGGAGAGAGCAGAAAAACTATTGGCACTTAGAATAAGAGCTCAGGTTGCTGATAGAATAGTGACCTCCCTTCAATCATCTATTGGTACAATTCTGACCTCACCCCAAGACATTTGTGAAAACTTTAAACTTTATTATGAGAGGTTGTATACTCCTACTAATTTTTTTTTTCCCAACAAATGTTGGACTCATACATCAAAGATGTTAAACTGCCTACACTTACGGAGGCACAATCCTCTGTACTTAAAGCCCCAATAGAAATAAAATAGGTACTACAGGCTATTGATTCGCTTACACTGGATAAATCCCCCCAGTCCAGACGGGTTTACATCCAATTTTTACAAAGCCCTAAAAGATACACTAGCACCCATTCTTTTAAACACTTTTCATTATTTTTATGAGCATGGTATTTCTGACAAATCTTTAACTCAAGCCATTATTATAGTATTACCCAAACCGGGAAAGAATCCTTTGCTCGTACATAATTACAGGCCTATTTCACTTATTAATGTGGACCTGAAAATCTTGGCTAAGATTTTGGCTATGAGGTTGGGTCAGGTTTCGGACTCCTTAATTAGCGCAGAATGAGTAGGATTTGTTAAGGGACGACTTTCATCAGACCATCTCAGGAAGTTGGCGTATTTATTTTCTGTCTCCAAAGATTCATCCACGCTGGCAGCTTTAGTCTCTTTGGATGCAGAAAAGGCTTTTGACAGAGTCTCCTGGGAATATTTGTTTTCTCTACTTCCCAGATATGGTATCCCACCAGAATTTCTCACTTGGGTTAAAATACCATACTCTTCTCCCTCCGCAAGGGTTCACTATAATGGAATACTCTCCACAGTTTTTAATTTGAATCAAGGTACTCATCAAGGTTGTCCCCTTTCACCATATCTATTTAATTTGTTTCTCGAACCCCTTATTAGGAAACTTAATTCTTCATCCTTAATATCGGGGATCACAATAGGGACATCAGAATATAAACTTTCCATATATGCGGATGATATTTTATTACATGTTTCATCTCCCTCACAATCTCTCCCAGCAGCACTTGAATTAATATCACAGTTTAGTTTGTTCTCCAATTACAAATTGAACCTAGATAAATCAGAAGTACTTCCTCTTAATCAATACTTTCTGAAAGCAGAAATATCTGGACTGGGTTTATAGTGGAAACCAGATAAGTTTAAATATTTGGGAATCTTTCTTCACCCCTCTCCTAAAATAATGAAAAAGCTTAATCTTGATACTACTTTAAATCATATACGAGAGGATATTAAGCGTTGGTCCTTATTACCTTTATCGATTTGGGGTCCAATGAGTATAATAAAAATGAATGTGTTACCCTGTCTATTATACCCATTACAAATGTATAATTGGGACTTACCTAAATCTTGGTTTATGCAGGTACACAAAATTGTTAATGCTTTTTTGTTGGGCTGGGAAAAAATCAAGAAGAGTATATAGTAAACTTACATGGGCTAAAAATGATGGTGGTCTTGAGGCCCCCAATCTATACTTATATTATCTTGCCATACACCTAACCAGACTTAGGCATTGGATGCTTCCATCAGAGCATATGTCTGATTCGATGTACTTTCCTCTCTGACTTGGAATCGAGAAATCCCTGTGTGGACTATATGATATGGATCCAGAAATCCTTCCCTTCCTGAATAAGAAAAATCTTCCAAACAAATTGAAGGGATCCCCACTTGATGCTCTTTTAGCTACACAGTACCAACTTAACACGTTACTTAGGACTAATGGGTATAAAGATGTAACACAACCTCTTTTTAATAATCCTAATTTGTTGATTTCTGGTAAACCAATAGAGACTAATGTTTTTTGGCCCAATATGAGGATTAAAAGGGTAGAGGAACTGATTACTAATCAGCGACTGATGCGATTCCAGGAAGCCAGTAGTAAATACCATTGGTAAGCCAGTCACGTCTTTAAATATCTGCAGATTAGCCATATGTTAACACAGTATTTTGGTACTGGGAGGTGGTCTACTCCCCTCTTAACTGTATTAACCCCATATCTCAAGTTGGCTCCATCAACACATTTAATCTCATACACTTACAAATTTCTACAGACTACGATTGCTGGATTGGAAGGACAGAGATTTTATTGGTGGGATCAATCTCTCCCATCATCTGACCCCCCTAGATGTTGGTCAAGAATATGGAAACACTTATATATATATGTTAAGTGGGACAGGTATAGATACATGCAATTTCAAATTGTGCATAACATGTATTATACCCCAGTTAAATTATCTAAGATGGGTTTTCTGCAGTCTAGTCTTTGTACCAAATGTTCTCGAGCTCAGGGAGACTTGTTGCATATGTTATGGTCATGTGAAAAAGTCTTTCCATTATGGAGCAGTATTAGGTCCCGGCTGGACCGGCTGCTGGCCCTCTCAGACAAATTTACCCCAGAAATATGTATTGTTGGAGATTACACGACGCTCCATGGCAAAACCCAAAGAGCATATATGGCGTTGATATCTGTTTGTGCCAAAAAAAGTATTACTTAGACATTGGGTAGACACTTTAATACCAACTTATACCAAATGGTATAAAGAAATTATGTTTGCGTTACAGGCGGAATGGGTTATTGCAGGGTTAACCCAAAGAATGGGGAAATACAAAAAGCTTTGGGACCCTTTTTATAACTTGTTATTAATCCAACCTGATAGAACAACAGCTAACTCTTATGCCCCCTATGATTTAACCTACATTTTTAACAGGATTTTCCATTGGCAGGTAGTTAGGATCATCAAGGCAGTATCTGTGGCAGCCATGGATTGGGATGGAGGGGAGAAGGGAGGGAGGGTAGGGGTGGAGGGGGGTTACAGGCATTAAATGTGGTCATGTATTATTGTATGGAGATCGGATATCTTGATTAACAAATACATATGCAGTATGGTACGGTCTCCTGTATGTAAGATGTCTGTACCTATGAAAACCAATACAATATATTTAATGAAAAAAAAATATTTGTGCCTAGTGTACATACTTGGATAATAAAAGCTAATAAATAAATAAATGTGTACAACACTGTGATCCAGTTTTCCAGACCAACTAGTTCACTTCTCAGATGTCAGAGACAGTGTAATACTAGGGAGTGATGAGGCTTGGCTGTTCCAAAACTGTAATACACTTTTATTATTATTTTCGACCATAGTTCTAAAAATGGTGTTTGTGGCATTCACCTGCAAGTACAGGTATAATGATGTCTGAATATGTTTTGTTTTCAAGAAGGTACAGAGCAAGTGGGGTCTTTCAAAGCTCATTGCAGAAATTATTTAAAAGTGATACTATCTATCTTCTATTCTAGTTTGGCAGCAAGCATGCATACATACAGTCAGTTTTTTTTTTTTTTGAGAATGAGCAGCAGGAGTGAAGTGTAGGGTGATATAGCAGTGGACTGCTAGTGGCAACAGACATTTTCATCATTGTCATTATCATCCTTGTTCTCTGGTGGCACAACAGCAGCCCTCTCATTTTCCCCAAATCTGGATATTCTAATCTAATTCTAAACAGGTTTATTTTTAGCAAAGTAAGCATCTGAACTTGTTCAGTGGAAAGAGCCATCCTCTTGTCATTCACAGCTGCACTTGCATCACTAATGATTCTCTCAGAGTATGTCCTTGAATGAGGGCAGCTGACATATTGAGTGGGCTGCTAATTCAAAGAAGGCAACACAGTTGGCCTGTGTTACCAATACAGGAGAGGTTTAGTCATCTCTTGATCCATTTTGGCATTATGCTCTAAATATTGCAGTTCCACTTACCTAACCTTTATATAATTTGTAGAGCACTAGAGTAGTATGTTTCTTTGCTGTATCCCAATTGATGCCCAACACCTTATTTAAAACTGAAAACAGGAAGGCTGCAGTGCACTCAGATCGGGCATAGCATTTTCCTGTAGTGCACCTTCATTTTTCCTTTCATTTCCCTGTAAAACTGGAATCAAATTCCTGTAGATTTTCTTGTATGCACAAAACTGACTCATCTGAGAAGTGGCACAGATTGTGTGGGCAGGTGGAGCTCTTTTCAGTCCCTGGCACTAAGCACAGAGTAAGTATCTATTGCACCAGCACCACATTGCACCCACAGTCTGCCTGCATGTGTTCCATATTCACATTTACCCTCTAAATTCTTTTTTAAACAAAATGACTGCATGCCTGCAACTACTATGGCCCTTGTCTAACATACAGATCCACTTACCAACAAACATTGACACACACACACACACACACGTCTATGCACCAAACTCTCACAGGTTAAAATAAATTATTGCCCAATTTATTTTATTTTACTAACTTCTAGCTGGAGCAGGGGTTGTGTCTCTCTCCTGGTCACACTGACATGCATAACTCCGCTTAACTTGCTTAAGTACCCCCCCCCACCCCCACTCTGTGCAAGCACTTTCCAAGGCCCAGGCTAGTAGCTTAAACAGAAAAATGTAATTAATTGCCTGATTTCTCTAATTTTATTTTAACCTCAGGCACTCAGCTGAGGTTCTGCTTGCCTCGTGTTCAGGCCACTTGGCTAAGCACCCCACCCCCGTGCATTTGTATCAATGCTGCCATGTCCTCTTGGAGATTTATTCATTTTTTTTAACCTAACCTGTCACAGGAGGTTTGTTTTGAACTTCAGGCACTGCTGCTAAACTCCTTCAGTGCAATGATTGATGCCTCTGACCCAGCAGTATCAGCGGCACATTTTCGATCACAGCTTAGAGCTGTGTGACTCAGTTATGTGTTGACTTGTTTGAGTGGCTGGGATCATGCAGCAGGCATTTGGATTCAGAGCTGTGGCCAAGCTTGTGTTAGGTTGTCAGTTTGTCTGGAGAGATTTAGCAACTTCATCCTCACAAAGGGCAGCTAAGAGACTGCACCAGCATACTGCCTTTTTAAAATCCTCCCAGATAAAACAGTAACTCACCCAACCACCAATAGGGTTGCTGTTTTCAGCATAATCATAACACACAGCACCAGTCAGATTGCTTATCTCTGATCTTGGTGACCATGAGAGCCTTAGCAGCCCTTTTTCCACAGCATGTTGCCATATCCCCTGATATTTAAAAAAAAAAAAAAAGATTCTTTCCATAGCTCAATTTTGTGTGTTAATATCCTGTAAAATAAGTAAATCCCAATAAATCTGGGAACACTGAGGCTGTCCCCCTCTGGATTATGTGGTATGGGGAGCTGAAACAAACTTTGCAGCACAGGAAAGGTTTCTACTCATACCCTATCAGAAACCACAGACTCAAAACCGTACTGAGTCTGTGGTTTCCACCAGGGTGAGTATGACACCTTCTTTTGACTGTTTATTTAAAACTACAATACCGCTTGTGCCCATAGAGAAATGTGTTTTCTCCAAACTCCCTATGTATTAAGGCTTTGCAGTAATTGACATTAGCTTCATTTTTTTTTTAGATTTTTGCAGTGCGTGTAATTGTGCTAGGCTAATATCTTCTAAGTAGCAATTAGGTCCTCTATAAGAAAGCGGTACAGTGTATTTTTCATACAGTTGGTCAATGCCACTGATTCACAATGAGTGAAGTAAGGAAATTTCATTTTCAAGATTTAAAATTTCTGGATTGCAACCATGATTGCTAGTTTAATTTCTGAACTTTACTGTGTTTACAATGTAAAACAAGGCTTAATATGTAGGAAATCAAATTAAGCAAAATGAAAATAGTACAGGAAACAATTTGAAGAAAAATATCAGTTCTGTAGATTCAGTAAACTGGCATAAATGTCAAATTCTGTGAAATTCATTGTCTTTACCAGTGTGCAGACAGTCTGAATTCTTTAATTTTACTTGTTTTTTTAGTAAAAGATAAAAAAAAAAACAGTGGCTTAAAGAGCAGCTGACACCTTCAGGAGAACTTTAATAAAACACAATACTTAGACTCACTTCAGCTTGTATTTCACATTAGTTGTGTATTCCTCCTCCACATTATTTATTTCTGAGGTAATTTGCATGAAAACAGGATCTTTGCTCTTGAAGAGTTTATTTATTCCTGTTGCTGTATCTCTACCTGAGATCATAATGCACTGCTTGTGATGTCACATTTACTCCCATGGCAACAGACTGTGATGTCACAACACAGGATTATGACAAAGTAGGGAGTCAGCTACAGAGGCAGATAAACTGTATGAGAACTCTAAGGGATAACCATCATGTAATCATACAAATTTACTCAGTAATAAATAATGGGACAGAGAAATATGTAAAATATATACAGAACGCAAGCTGAAGTGTACCTAATTATTATGTTTTTCAAAGTTTTCTCTGTGGCATCAGTAGCTCTTTAATGGGTAAGTTGCTTGTCATGTTTATATATATATATATATTTTATTTAGTTGTTTAACCAGGTATAGCACACTAAGCTGAAAGCTTTTTTACAGGAGCGACCTGTGAGCACAAGGAGGTTAAGTGACTTGCTCAGGGTCACACAGTATGCAAGTGGAAGCTGTGGGATTCAAACCCAGGTCTGATCTGCTGGATGTCACCAGAGTAGCAGCTCAGAGCCTTAGACCACTGTGCTATACTGCCTCCTATATATATATTTGATATCTGATATTTGATTGTCCTATTTACAGTCCTTCCAAGTATTCATACCACCTTCAGTCATTTTTATGCAGTCAGAGTGCTGACAGGTAGGGCTGTGCAGAATGTTCAGATTCTGACATAATGGAACTGTGTGGAATTTTGGAAGATTCCACAGAATTCTGTTGGTAGCCAGTTCCAACATTTCACAAGCAAACTGTTTTTTTTGTGGATTAAAACTGTACAATTTACATAAACTGTGGATTCTTTTTCCATAATCTGTGGACTATTGTTCACCAGTTTATGTGATATATTGGAAACTGTTCTGCATTTTACACAGAAATGCTTTTTGGAATCCCACAAAATTTAAAAAGAAATTCCAAAAAGCATTTTGGAAGTGGAATCACCATTCCACACTAATTCCACCAGTGGAATTCCACATTCTGCACAGCCGTAGTGATGAATACTCAGTGGTCGTCCTTGGGGGTTGCTGCTGAGGCCACTGCTCTTTGACATCATCATCATCAATGATCTGGAAGCTGGGATCTCCAGCAGGCTGCCTAAGGTGACTGATGACATTAAGTTATGCAAGGTTGTGAGCTCCTTTAAGGACAGGACAAACCTCAGAAGGATCTGGTCAAGCAGGACAACTGGTCAGATTCCTGTAGCCTCAGATGCAATGTAGTGAATTGCAAGATTCTATACTTAGGGGAGAAAAAACAGAGGTACAGTGTGTGGGGCTCCTTTTGCTGCAGTTGAGGAGGGAAAAAAGACCTGTGAATGGTGCAGTGTTTTGAGCACTGTCCTGTGCTAGTTAGTATACTCATGCATCAGCACTGACAGCATTGTTTTTGGTGGCTACAATTGGCTTGTGATCTCCACTCACCACCAGCACCACTTGCTGCCACAGTCCATGTCAGCCAGACCATTATTTCACAGTCTAACTGACTTAGTCCCAAAATGGCAAATGAATCTTGGGATGGCCATATGCTTCCCCAAACCAAGTGTGTTTGTTGTAGTCCATCCTGGGTTTGGACATTGCATCTGCTGCATCGATGTTAGTGATAGACACAGTAACAGAAGTGCCTGTGTCAATCCTTCTGAAAATCTGTCCCTTTAGGTTCATGTAAAACAAGCACAGCTGGATAGGCCTTAATTGCCTGTTTACAAACAACAGGGGACAACACCTGCCACTTATACACACATGCTTTATCAAATATGTCCCACTGGACAAGCCGCGATTGTTTAAGAGGTGGGCCAGCATTTTATTATTGATTCTCTCTGTGTTTAAATTAGACTGACAAGCCAAAGCAAAATATGAAGCTACTTGAAGTCAGAGTCGACAGTTGTCTTTTTCAATTTCCCAAGTGTAAGTAACATATGGTTTTGCTTTTGCATTTAACAACCAAAGTGATTTGTTAATCATAGCTCATGTCACACAAGCCAGCGAAATGGGATCTATGGAACAATGAAAGCAACATTTCACTCTCTACTGCTTGTGTGCCTTGATCAGCATCTGCTGGCGGAACGTGTTGTAATTTATCCTCATGCACATTACATTTAAAAGGAGCTTCTTGACAGTCTCTAACTGTTGTAATATGGTCTGTTTGAAGTAATTATTAAGTAAATAGCTTGTCTTTTGAACTATGAATCAATATATTTGCCCAGGTTTTAGCATTTAAATAATAAAGAAATTCTATCACTGTTTTGTAAGACAGGCCATGGCACCTATAGATGATTTAATTAGCATTTGAGAAAGCCATGGTAAATCAGTACTATATGTTAGGGGGATCACAGCTGTTTCTATTGTTTGTCTTTTTGTTCTGTATTCAGCAATTCTCTCAGTTGTTAAAAATCCTGTTTAGCTTCTTTTTGATATAGATGATTCTTCTCCCCAAACCCCAGCAGCCCCCAATCCATGCCTCATAAAGTGAGCTTCTGGCCCTGACAACCATTTACTCTGCTTATCTTGTAGCATGGGCCACAAGAGCCTCACACAGACACCAACCACAGCTGATATGTAAATCCACCACAACCCTGTGGAGGAGGCAGCAATGCATAAATCCCCAGACCCGGGCACTGGTGCTTCTCTCTCTCTCTCTCTCCCCCAGCCAAGGAGTACTGCCATCAGCAATAACCAGTCATGGGCAACTAGAAAATTGGAGACCCAGGCTCACTCAAAAACCCAGGTCACCTGCATGGTATCATAACCCTCCACTGCTGAACCATCAGGCAGTCCATCTAGTTAACCCTTTAACAACACAAATGCGTACATAAACTAACAAGTATTTAATGGTAACTCCATGTGTTTTTTTATTTTTCCCCTCCATGATGCTCTTTCAGTTTTATATATTTTACTGCAAGAACAAATATAAAGGGTCTCTCAAAGGGGGGGATAAGAATTAGGGTAACACTTGGTGTCGCAACACCTGGTGTCCTTGCCATGGCATGTGAACCTGGCTATGTGGCTTAGTGCAGCACTGACTACAGCTAGCTAGAGTAGGTTATAGCATTTTCTCGCTTGACTTGACAGCAGAGCTCTGCACTTTCATTGGTTCATCCCTAATAGGACATGAGTTTAATTCTAGCCAAGGGTGGATGTTTTGATAAGTAATTTGTAGTTAATTGATGGGCCTATATTTGGCAACACCTGATATGTCATCCCTATTCATAAAAAGGGTAACAAATCAAGTGTTGCTAACTATAGGCCCATCAGTCTCACATCGATCTGTTGTAAATTACTGGAAACAATAATAAAAAACAAAATCGATAGTGAAGTTGTAAGTAAGGACTACAAGATCAAACATAGCACAGCTTTAGGAAGGGTATTTCTTGTACTGCTAATCTTGTTTCCTTTTACAATTTCGTAAGTAATCAAATAGACAGAGGAGTTCCAACAGATGTAATTTTCCTGGACATAGGAAAAGCATTTGACTCAGTTCCACATGACAAACTTATTATAAAATTAAATGATTTAAGACTGAACAGATATATAGTTGGATGGATAAGGAATTGGTTAACAGACAGAAAGCAAAGTGTGAGAATAAATTCTGTATGCTCTGAAGATGGAAATGTCACTAGCGGAATTCCACAGGGATCAGTCTTGGGCCCAGTATTATTTGGGCTGTATATAAGTGATATGGGCCAAGGGGCTTGGCAGTGTCATCTCCAAATGTGCAGATGACACAAAAATAGATGGGGATTTGGCCTCATTTCATAAATACCAACTTCTTTGTAAAGATCTCCAGACCATTGAACAATGGGGTGTTGATAACAACATGAAATGTAATGAAGTAAAATGTTCTGTAATACACTTTGGAAAAATAACCTCAGCTACCAATATTACCTTAATGGTAAGCCACTTAAATGCAGTATAAGGGAAAAAGATCTGGGCGTATGGATAGACTGAAGTTTTTCTTCGTCCACCCATTCTAAAAAATTTGCCTGTAACTGTAATTGACTTAGTCATTCTATAATGAGAGCTTTTATCTCCAGGGATAAAGAATGTGTTATGAAATTATACAAAACATACATAATACCACACCTGGACTACGAAACTCCAATTTGGTGCTCCATCTTAAAAAATACATCAATTTAATAGAAAGAACACAGATGAAATTGGCCAAAACAGTACATGGATTAAAGAATTTGGTTATAATATAAGATTGGAGAAACTTAAGTTATTCTCATTAGAAACTAGAAGAGTTAGGGGAGACCTATTACTTATGTACACAAATATAAAGGACTTCTCCTTAATGGAACAATGTGGCATACATAGACTACATAAAAAAGTAAATCTTAGGTCACATAATAAACAAATTGCAATACCAAGAGTATTGACAGTCAAATGCTTCAATTTTTACAATATACGCACTGCTAGGATGTGGAATACTTCACCAGAGAATATTATTGAGGCACTTACACTGGACATCTTCAAGAAAAGTTTAGACAAGTACTTATTGGGAAATGGACTGAGGAAATAACCCCACCATGAGTGGGAGACAATTTAATGGGCATTTAGCCTACTTTGTCTAAATACACCAAGTTAAACCAAGTTAATATGCCTGGTCAAAAGGTGGCAAGACAGAGGAATTTGCTAAGAGAGCTCACAGCTCTGACAACACATTACAGTGGCTCCTACCCTACTCTCAGAAAATAAAGGTGATGGGCCCTGCAGGAGTGTACAGGGTCTGTAGACTACAGCATAGTACTAGCTGTGAGTTATTAATGCAGTTTTGTAAGTTTTTCCTCAAGCTACCTGTAGCCAATTGGCTTGAATGGCTGTGTAGTTTAAGTGAAGAGGCAGATAACTGGGCAACATATGTCAAACTCCACTCAAAGGGAATTAAAGAAGAGAGATGTGCACAAAACCAAACAGAACAAATTTTATTTACTTAGATATTTTGAGTAGGAAAGGTAGTTTGCCAAAGCTCACTTCCCAGTGTGACTTGGGAGGTTAAGTGACTTGCTCAAGGCCACACAGTATACAAACATATGATGAAACCAGCAGATAAGAGCCTAACAGCTGGTGGTTGTGGGATTCATACCCAGGCCTGCTGATGTCCAAATGCACAGCTCTGTGCTCTAACAGCAAGGCCATACTTCCACCTGAAATATATATACTATTGGTATACAAGCCATAATCCTTCTGGTACGTGGTACTATTTGGTACGGGGGGGCTGGAAAAAGATTGTAAAGCCCTTTTTCAACTTCATGCACCCCTGTGGAACATAACATCATCCTAAAAAAAACAAACAAACAAAAAAAAAAACTACTGCACCCATTGATTCTGCCACTCACACACATGTACAGATGTGTCAAGCTAGGATGAAGTGCAGAAATGCTGCAGAATATCACAGAATACTTCAATTTACTGCAGGGGCCATTGTAAGTCAATGGCAATTAAGCCCTTTTGTCATGCAGGATTTTGTGACGTCATTACTGCAAGCAACTGTGCTTCATCGTGGCTGACACATCTGTACATCTATACAATATAGACAAACTGTGCATGCATATTGTATTTGCACATTATTTCCATATACTGTATGAACACTACATCTATACAAACACAGTGTTCAGTGATGGTGGATCTGGGATGTGTTCATTCTGGATTAGAAGAACAATTATATAGTGCATAGAGGAACGTTGTTCTGCCTGGATTTCCATCCCAAGCAGAATGCTGTTGTGCCACAGTGCAAAGATCATGGAATGCAGTTGTACCCTTCTGAGGTACAACCGTGCTCCATGAGAAAAAAAAAGGAGCACTAGCCTACTTGGCCGTTCGCTGCACCTCAAAGGAACCGTGCAGCCATCTCACTCAAATCGCAATTGATTTGTCAAGATGGCAGTCAAGGTCTTTCCAAAAGAGTGCAGTGAATGGCAAAAATTCTTCAAGGAGCATGAAAATAAGAAAACAGTCCAAACACAGTTTATTCCATGTTTATTAGTGTCTTAGATATTCTGTGAGCAGGACTGTTTCTAATTTTCGTTTACTTCACAGTAAACTAACAAAAAAAATATTCACATGTGGTGTGCTTTATTTTAATTAAAACCTTTACCAGTGATTGCTCTACACACTATAAAACATACTGGTTGGGCAAAACCATGCCCAACCAGCCAGTGCTGTCACTTCGAGGTTCAGAGTCCTATTCATCTCTAAAGCTTCGCTCTCAGGGTCAACTGTAATCTGAACCTTATGGTGGCAGCACAGGCTGGTTGCCCAACCAGTATTCTATATTTCTAACACCTGAACGTTGTGGAGAAGTACAATTTTATCCCCTCCTAGTGGGAGAATTCTTTATTGAGCAAAACACCCCAATCCAACGCTGCCAACCCCCACTTACATCTGTACACCTGCTTACGTACATACACACACATACCATCTGAATCTATATACCTGCCACATTTGGTGACAAAGGATTATCTAGGTTAAGAAATAACTCAATAAACAAATAAATAAATAATGTTATGGGACCTTACAATCTCACCATTTACTTACTTTTAAGAACATTTGGTTGCATAAAACTCAGAGACACTTAGAGCTAGTGACATGATTATTGACATTAACACCCTTTGTGATAGGGACATAGAGCCTTCCATATGTTGTGATATTTTGTTTAGCTGTTCTGAAGTTACAGAGGCTTACATTCATGTGCATTACTTATTGGCAAAAGTCTGTGAACATGAGTGAAATATTTGGTGGCCTATAATTCAACCTCCCATAAAACTAGGAGCCTGAAGTTTGGTATGCATTCTTCTTAGGTATGGCTCTTGTGAACCACTAAAATGTGGTACATTTATAGCAAGTAGGCTTAAGTTAGTTGGAAAAAATACAACTCCATTTTTGGTGCAATTTCACAAAATGTTATGAAAATTTACAAACTGTCAGAAATTGTGAACATAATGGCATGAATTTAAATTCTGAACAACACTATGTTGCTGTAGATGGTTACACATCTGATGAAATCCCACATGCAGTATTAAGCATGTTTGTGTTTGTATCAGTGTCATAGCCACTTCAATTCTAACTTCTTGAACAACAGTATAATCTTCAGAATAAACCCTAATCAAGTATCCTTCAATCATCATTCTAAACACAAGTACAGTTCTTACATTTATACAGTATGCATTAGCATATCACTCTCCATGAAGCATGCTCAACCTTGGCAGAGAACTCCTCAAAGATTATACATAGTGTGACTGTAGACCCATCATCACTAGTGGGTGTGCATTAATGATGGAAGTCACTTGAACAGAATGAAGAAAACATTAGAAAAATGAAGGGGTATCAACATTTCAGAAGAAATCAAAACTGGATACCATAATTAATTGTTGGGGCCTCTCTTTGGTTCTCTTTTCTGTCTTATGGCTCCTACTGTATAGCCACTAGAATGGTAATAGGAATGGGATAAAGAAGTTACCCACATAATAGTAAGGAGTCTGTTGCAGTCTTAGGTTACCTGTATCCAGCATAAAGTGCATCGACTGAATGATGATTAAGAAAGCAATGAGGTATAATAATGTATGCAATTGTTGGGCAATAACTGCTCACTCTGTGCGCGCGCGTGTGTGTGTGTGTGTGTGTGTGTGTGTGTGTGTGTGTGTGTGTGTGCGCGCTGTGTGTGTGTGTGTGCGTGCTATTAGATACAATGTGGAGTGGGAATGCCATGAAGGGGCACCTGAGGTGGTGGACAGAGAAGATGTGGGGGAATGCCTAAATGGAGTCCACAGGAGGGGGAAAGAAGACCCCCAGAGAAGTACGAAGCAACTTCTAGTGGGGGACTCTAGAGTCAGGGAGATAGAGTTGTGGAAAAGAAAAGGGGTAGAAAGGGAGGTTAAGTGTTTACCTGGCACATCAGCTTGGTGGGACAGAAAGCTTATCCAGCAGATCTCAAGGGCTTTAGGAAGGAAGGGGGAGCTGGACATCATTATCCACCTGGGGATGAATGACCTAGCTCTAGAAGGGATGGGGCAGTGCAGAAGCAGTTTAGGGAGCTGGGGAAGGATCTTAGGCAGGTAGCACACACACTGTAGTATTTATAGAAGTGCAGCCTGTCTACAACAGGATGAAGGAGAGGTAGTTCCACGCTAAGGCCTTCAACTTATGGTCAAAGGGATGGTACAGAGAGGAGGGGTATGGTTACACTGGGGACTGGGGCTCCACCTAGAGGGATCAGAGTTTGTACTGGGGGGACAGCCTGCATCCATCCTGGAAGGGAGCAGCAGTCCTCAGCAGATGCTGTAAGTGTTACTTCAACAGGCATTTAAACTAGCCAGGGGGACAGTGGAAGGCAAATGGGTGGCAGAAACTGCTCCCCCAGGGCTGTGATGAAGAGTAGAGAATTTCTGGGGGAAAGGATTCCCTCCAAAATGAAGGCCAACGAAAGGTGCAAGGGATCAGCATGGGAGAAAGGAGGGAAGAGAAGCAGGCAGTATGCAAAAGAGAAGAAGGGGAACAACTAGAAAACATGAGGAGGGACACGAGTAGGACTAACAAAATCTGGACAGCCATGTGTGCCAATGCTAGAAGTCTGGGAAATAAGATACTAGGCCTGGAGGCCACCATGGCTGAGGCAGGTCTGGATATTGTGGCCATCACAGAAACATGATGAACAAACAACCATGACTGGGAAATGGTCATGCCTGGCTACACAGTGTTTAGAATGGACTGTGTAGGAAGTAAAGGTTGGGGAGTGGTGCTTTATGTTAAGGAAAACATCAAAGAGATGAAGGTGCAAGAAGGATGGTGGGGTCAAGGTGCTGTGGGTCAATGTAGAGTCTGGAAACAGAGCCACCATTCAGATGGGAGTGGTATACAGGCCTTCAACACAGAGAGAGGATATAAACAAAGAGATGTTTGAAGATAAAGGCAAAATGGCTAAGAAGAGGAAGGTGGTGCTGGTCAGGGACTTTAATCCGCCAGATGTAGAGTGGAGCCTACCTGTTGCAGCATCAGTGAGGAGCAGAGACATCTTGGACTCCCTGCAGAGGGCATTCCTCAGGCAGCTGGTCAGTGAACCCACTCAGGGTGGGGCAATACTGGACCTGGTACTTATGAATGGGGACAGTGTAGTGGGCATCAGAATGGAGAGTCATCTGGGGACCAGTGACCATTGCACAGTACAGTTTAATATAAGAACAACAACAAAATCCAGCTGTAAAAGGGTGAGGGTCCTGGATTTCAGAAGGACTGACTTTACAAGATAGGGGAATGAATCTGTGAAGACTTGGTGGGGGGGGGGGGGAATGGGCCAGAATAAAAGAGAGCATAGTAAAGGCTGCACACTTGTGTGTCAGGCAAATAAGCAAACGCAGAAGGAGGAGGAGACCATAATGGTTCTTGAGGGAAGTGGCAGAAAAGGTAAGTGCAAAAATAGTGGCACTCAAAAGGTATAAGAAGACCCAGAGAGAGGAGGACAGAAAAGTGTATCTGGGGAAATGGAGGGAGGCAGGCAGGCAAGGCAGTGAGCAGTGCAAAAGTGCAAGCTGAGCAAAGAATGGCTCAGATAGTATCAAAGGGGGACAATACATTTTCAGGTATATCAGTGAGAAAAGGAAGACCAAGGGAGGGATTGTGTGGTTAATAAAGTAGGCAGGGGGCTATACTGAGGAGGACCAAGAAAAGGCAATATCTTAAACAAATATTTCTGCTAGGTATTCACAGTTAAAGGGGAAGGGGAGGGACCACAAATAAGCCCCAAGAGATTGGGGGGGGGGGAATGGACAACAGTCCTTTTTCTGAGGAGAGGGTCAGAAAGGCACTCACTAATCTGTGGGTGGACGAAGCCAGGGGGCCAGACAGTGCATCCAAGAGTGTTAAAGAAGCTCAGGGAGGTGCTAGCTGCACCCCTGAAAGGCTTTCTTAACAGTTCAGTGGAGACCGGCAAGGTCCCAGAGGACTGGGGAAGGGTGAATGTAGTCCAACTTCACAAAAGTGGTAGGAGGTGGGAAACTACAGGCCTATCAGTCTGACATCTGTACTAGGGGAGATTGATGGCAGCACCATTATTAAAGTAATGAATCATGGAACACCTGGAATCCAATGGACTGCAGGACCCAAGGCAGCATGGTTTTACAGAGGGGAGGTCATGCCAAACAAATCTGATATATTTTTTTGACTGGGTAACCAGGGTGTTGGATTGGGGGCAGTGTAGGACATGGCCTAATTGGACTTCAGCAAGGCCTTTGACATCATTCCACTTAGGAGGCTGGTAAACAAGTTGGGTAGCGTGAGGTGGGCAATAAGGTGGTAACCTGGGAAAGAAACTGATTAAGGGATCGGAGGCAGAGGGTGGTGGTAGAGTTTGCTCTGCAGAGGGGAGTCACTAGTGGGGTACCGCAGGGGTCAGTACTTGGGCAGTCCTCTTTAATGTCTTCATTAGTGACATAGCAGAGGAACTCGAAGGGAAGGTCTGCCTCTTTGCTCATGACACCAAGATCTGCAACAGGGTGGACACTCCAAGAAGGTACAAAAGATGGAAAGAGACTTGAAATGACTGGAGCAGTGGTCAAAGGTTTGGCAGCTAAGGTTTAATGTACAAATGTGCAAAATGATGCACCTGGGTCACAGAATCCCAGGGGTGCAGTACAAAATGGAGGGTGAGATACTAGCAGAGACCAAGCAAGAAAGAGACCTGGGGGTAATCATATCAGATGACCTGAAGGTGGCCAGACAATGTGACAAAGTGATCAGGAGAGCTAGTGGGATTTTGGGATGTATAGGTAGGGGTATTATCAGCAAGAAGAGGGAAGTGGTGTTGCCACTATATAGGTCTTTAGTAAGACTCCACCTAAAGTACTGTGTCCAGTTTTGGAGGTCCCATCTTAGGAAGGATATACACAGGATGGAGGCCCTCCAAAGGAGGGCTACCAAGATGGTACAGTGTCTAAATCAAATGTTCTATGAGGAGAGGCTAAAGGAATTACACATATACGCCCTGGAGGAGAAGAAGGAGAGGGGGGATATGATTGAGACCTTTAAATACCTCACAAGTGTGAATAAGGTGTAAGTGGGAGGTATTTTTCAGAGGAAAAGGGGCTCCAAAACAAGGGGCCATGATATAAAGCTGGATGGAGGGAGGTTTAGGAGAGATGTGAGGAAATACTTTTTCATAAAATGGATGCGGATGCCTGGAACAGTCTTCCAGCAGAGGTTGTGGGGGCAAAAACAGTGGTATGATTCAAAAAAGTCTGAGATATGCACAACTGAGTCATAAGGGACAGGTAAGAGGGTGGCAGAGAAAGTGCCATAGACCTGGAGGGATCTACAGTGTAAGCAATGCAACAAAAAAGGGCAGACTCGATGGGCCATGCATCACTTATCTGTTGTCAGCTTCTATGTTTCTATATTTAGCATGAGGCACAGCCAAGGGCCTTAATATAAGCCAGAAGAGTCGGATTATTGACCGTCATTACACTTCCCTAAAGTGTTATATTGTGATTTTTGAATGGTTTTTAGAAATGAAAGTAGAGGATATATGAAAGTTTTTTTTCTGTTTAAGAGCAGTTATCTAACGATAATCTGATGTCTATCATTATGGAGAGATAATTACCCAAGTTGGAAACCTCCTTACCCAGTCCAACTCTTACAACTGTATTTGTCATTTTGTAAGTACAGTGAAAGCCACTCCTAAAACATCTCACTAGTCACTATCCAAGCTATACCATGGAAGCACCTTGGTTTCGTTGACTTTCCAATCATCAATAAGTCGAGCTTTGCAGTGCCAACCATGTTAACACAGCAGAGAACAGCAATTCTTTCTTTAGCCCTCCTTTGGTCCATGGGTGCCTCTGTTTTAAATGTCACAGTTTCATAGCAAACACATCTATAGAAAAGTCCCATCTCATGTGCTTTAAAGATGTTTGCAGATTTGACTCCTGATAGCAGATGTGGCAAAACAGTGTTGGACCAAGGGTTGGCAGCAGAGGCACTGGCATTTAGTTTTTCACTGTGTGCCTTTTTTATTATTTTGTTGTTTTGTACCTTCCAATGCCTCAACCAGTCATTTGCATTTACCCATTGCCATGCCTCTGCAATTTGGTTAGCATCTCCTGTAGCAGTGGCCAGTAAATCATGTCCTTACTGTTCCTGGCATTGATAAGCCAACATAAAAGGGCTTATTTGATCTCAACACCCTTACGCTCCCTTTTATGTTTTCTGTCTGGATTATGGTTCCTATGCTATTCAGCCATGGTCTCCATTTTAGCTTTCAGGAGGTTGAAGACAGTTGATTACGGCAGACCAGAATGTGTGGCAAGGTTTTGTATGCTGAGTGTGGGCATTTTCACAATTTCATTGAGAATTTCCACATTCCTGGAGAGAGCGTTTTGGCAGCATTGCTTGCTTTGTTAGCTTTGACCATGTTTGACAGTAAATTAAACTGCACACCTTTTATAATAAACACAATTGTTACTGCCAGTGCTGCAAATGGCAAGAAGAACAAGATTCTCATATGTGAAGAGACACTCATGAGCGAACAAGTGTCAGCTAAAAGCAGCATCGCCGTTCGTTATAAACTTCACAGTTTGAATAGATGTGCATTGAAATTATCGGTAAGGACTGAAATGTCTACTGTAACTGATTATCCAAACTGACCACATCTGGTATAAGTGGCAGCTACCGTAACTCACAGTTGCCCACTCTCACATGTTCTCATCCATCCATTTTATATTAACTGTATCCTTAAGCACTTTACAGTGCAGAGGTGGTATGGGAGATAAAGATGCTACCCAGTGACAGAGAAAGAGACAGGGAGGATTACAGTGGCACAGCAAGATTAAGAGATTTACTCACTGCCACATCATTAATTAATTAATTAATTACATTCTTTCGCATTAATACATAGAGTCACAGAAATACATTACATAATCATTGACATACACTGGACATATATTTCAAGCAACAACAGATACAATACAAAAATACATGACAATAGAGCAAATTACAATAATGGGTGCAGTAAACGATATCACATAATAATGGCGAGTATATAATAGCAACTACATTTGGGCGACTCAGTATGAGCACCACCAATAATAGTGAACAATGAATAACAGCGATCGGGCAATATAGGCGACTGTGGGGCATGCTAGGATACCCCACTATTAATGTGCGCTGTGGTGTTAGAATAATAGAGATGGTGGGTGCAGAGGGCATAGCCCCAGGCATGATATAGGTATAGCTAAAGTCCAGAATGGGATACACCTGTGGAAAGGCCAATAAATTAGGGTGTGTAGTTAGGTTTTGTGCTTACCTGTTCTAGATGAGGTTAGGATGGTGATGGAGTTTCTTTGGAGCCAGAAAGGCATGCCTCTCATGCTGCATGGAGGTTTCCTGTATCACTGAAATAAGATGGTTGGAGAGAAAGTTTATTTTTGCTGTGCTGATTATCATCGATACAGGTGTCTTGCCAGGATTCATACTGTGGCTGATAATGTAGTGGCTGTACTGAAATCCCACAACCATGCTGTGGATGCCTCGGATGCTGGGGCTAGGAAATTTTCAGCTTCAGGTATCAGCCTGATTGTAGTAGCTGTTTTTTGTGTCGCCATGATGTGTTATCGCTGTTTTTGCGGTCACTGATATTAATTCACTATTTTGATGTTCGCTATAATAACCTTGTTATTATGACATGGAACCCAGTAAACAAACTTTACATTGTCAGATTACAATGCAGATCATTTGCATTAATCAGGGCAGTCAAAGGGTGCATGAAACAAAACTCTCACGCGTTCTCATCCATCCTGTGGAACAACTGCACTTAGTTTTGGCATCTACCAGTACTGCTTCTGCAGGTCTGCGAATGCCCCTTTCCCATATTTATATTACTAAATTTCTTTTTTCTTTGAAGTAGGGAAGACATTTGATTTTATATATGTGTACTTTATATTAACTGTATCCTTAAGCACTTTACAATGCAGAGGACATATGGGAAATAAAGATGTTACCCAGTGGCAGAGATTAAATGGTGGTTGCAACATTCAAACCTTGATGTCCAATTTCACTGGTGTTCTAATGACAGCTTGCAGTCTATAATGACTCCCAGATTTTTAACCCTTTCCACAACACCAAGTGGCATGCCATTTCATGATGGGCCAGCTTGCCATTTGCTTGTCTTTGTGGATCCATGGTGACCAGGGTCCACCAGCACTGTGTCCTTCCTGACTCCAAACACAACCAGCTGAAGGTGTTCCAGTCATAAATGTCTTTTGTTTTAGACATGCACAGAGACATGCACAGGCATCGCTTCATGCCAATCTGGTACAAATGACAAGTACAGTTGGGTATTATCAACATAGCAGTGAACCACCACCCTATACCAGCTAATGGCCTCTCCAGTACAGAACATGTACACAATGAATCACATGGGGGACAGGATCAATACCTGGGGAATGCCATTGCTGACAACAGCCATCTGCAATCTGCTGGGATCTACCAGATAGGAAGGACAGCAACAATCTGAACGCTGCCCCAATGAGCCCTCTATTGTTTCAGACATCCTATCAAAACACCATAGTCCACTGTTTCAAAAGATGTTAGAGATCAAGAAGGATGTTGAGTGACAATTGGGTGCTCTTCTCTATCTCTCACAAACCTTCTTGACAAGCCTGGTCTCCATGTAATGCAAAGGTTTAAAATCAGACTTGAATGCTTTATAAAAGTTAACGCCATGTGAGCCTTGTGCTGTGCCATCACCAATTTCTCGGTAATCTTCCCCAAACAGTAAAAATGTGAGGCAAGCTGTAGTTTGCCAGAGAGTTAGTGTCAAAAGACAGTTTATTTATTAGAGGTTCCACCAGCAGTGGGAAAGCATCCCATCTTCACAGAGCACCAGAAATCCTTTGCAAAATTCAGACCAAATAGCTCCCAACAGTCCACAAACAGCCAAGTTGGTACAGAGTCAAAATTACAGAAACTGGGGGGCAGTCTGTATATGACTATAAGCCCTTTTCCATGATAACAATCTGAAACGTACTCCAGGACCCCAGAGGGCCTTCAGTTGTTACAACCCAACACTTATAGCCCCCCGCAGACCACTTGTAGTTATCCTGGCTTTAAAGAAGGAAACTTGGTGCAGGAATTATTAACTAAACTACTCACAACTTGATGTGGATAACATTCCTCCAGACTGTAGACAAGAGGGATGAATTAATATATCTACAATGCAGAATAAATGAGCTGGCCTATTCATTTCTGAGATAATCACCATTGATAGGAACTCTGACATTTTCAGCATGATTGCCCTGTGAGACTCCTTATAGTGAGCCCTCAGAGCCAGCCTGTCATTCCCCTGAGCTGGTTCTCTTCTGCAACTGCTCCAGCCTCTGCTCTGTTGTCTTCAACCATTCCATTTATTTTTATACCTTGGTTAGCTGTTTTGGGAGGTCAGGGGTTGACATAGGTCATAACAGGAGAGCCCAGGGTGGTTAGGATGGCAATATTATAGCTATCCACAGCCACTTCTGTAACCCCCCCCCCAACAAGCTGTTACCATACTTGGGATGTCCAGTACCACAGTGTGCTTTTCTGGATCAAGATTTTGTTTAGTATAGTACTGAACCATCTATAAAGAGGATGGAGACATTTGAGGGTCTCCAGCAAGAAACTGCATGGCATGGTTATCCAACCAACCAACCAACAGGATCTTCACTGACATGAAAAACAAGTAGATCCGTTGAGCTGACAAGGTTCAAGCTGTGGCCATGGGTAGCAGTGGTAACTTTCTGTCTAAGGCTCGCCAAGATCATCCACTTATGGAATTTCTGAGCAAATTCAAAGGTCTCACTGACACCACAGGCATTAAAATCCCTCACATGCTGGCAGAGTCCTGTGTCAGAGAGGCAATAAAATCCACATATTCCTGAAGAAATTCCTCTTCTTGTCCCAGAGGATGGTAAACTAGGAGAATACTACAACCCACACCTGTGCTGCTCATACAGTCATACACACACAACTAGATACCAGGCCCCTCATACTGCTGCCTTGGGTAATGCACCACCGAGAACCCCACTGGGACACACACACACTATCAGCGCTGACCATGTGTAATCACCTAACCAGGTCCCAGTGATGCACAGCAGACCCATGAATGAATTGGTAATTAACCACTGCAGTTTTATTCCTCATGGATCTAGAGTGGAGGTAACAAAATATTGGGATGTTGGCCCCACTGCAGTAGAATAATGAATAAAGAAACACGTAACCAATAAGAGATGAGAAGGCAGTGGTTGTAATAGGTTAATGCACACCCTGGTGCACGGTGAAGCACCAGGCTCCTTTTTGCTATTGCCTTTAAAAAGGCCCCTGAAGTAAATATTATTAAAATTAAAACAAAAATAAGCAAGCATTAGTCAATACCAAATGTTCACTGCTTTCATTGTTATTGTACTGGGTTTTGCTTGTACAAATTTTTACTATATATTTACTGTAGATTTATGCAGTATCTCATTTTCAGCGGTATCCTGCTTTTACTCATTTTATATTATATTTACCCAGAATAGGCCAGCTGAGAGGCGATATCTAATTTTCAGCTAGCACCCACATTTTGATCCCAAATTTACAACAGTCTTTTTATGACCTCACGTTATGATCACAACAGGTGGAATTTGTTTAACTCATACCTAAAAATTAATTTTTGCAGTAGGACTGCGAAAACAAAGTTGAAGAGTTGATTTGAAAAATTACACCTGTCATGTTCAGGAAGTAGGGTAACACAACAGATATGTTGAACATTAGGGGCCAAAATCAGCAAAAAAAAGTTAATGAGTAAATGTTGGAAAAATTCAATGTTTCTTCATAACATAGTTGCTTTTTCACATTTTGACCCCGATTTTTCAACATAGTCTTTTTGTGACCACTCCTTCCGATCATGGCTGGTGTCATTTATAAAATAGTAGCCAAAATGTAATTTCACATCACAAGTGTGAAAACACATTCTGGTCAGGATTTGAAAAATGGCAGCTGTGATGTTCACAAAGTGGCATTGAAATGGCTATGCTGAAAATTTGGAGGGCAAAATACTGAAAATTGCCAAAGTTACTGTATGAGCATGTGTTGAGAAATGTCATTGTAAACTCATAACTTTGCTGTTTCTTAATATTTTTACCCCAAATTTTTAACATAGCCTTCTTATGACTCCACCTAATCAACAAGGGCAGAGACATTTTTCAAATCCTACCTGAATTGTTATTTCATGCAGCGAACCCAAAATCCCCTTCTGGGCTGGAGGTGCATAATTTCATCACCCTTGATCATGAGGTAGGATCCCAAAAAGGCCATGCTGAAACTTTGTGGAAAAAATACTAAAATATGACCAAATTATGAGGACAAGTTCAAAACTGATTGAAATACAATGAAGAGCACACCTGATTTCCTCAGTTCCCAGTCTGGCATTGAAGAGGGAAGACGTGCAAAGAAATGCAAAGTAGTGCATCTGGTAAACAAAAACCTAGGGGAAGAGTACACAGTGGGGGGAGGTACTAACAACAACAAAAATGGAAAGGGACCTGGGAGTAGTCATATCAGATGGCCCAAAGGTAGGCAAGCAATGTGAGAAGGCAGTAAGGATCACTGGAGGGGATACTGGGATGCATAGGGAGAGGTATCATGAGTAGAAAACAGGAAGTTGTTATCCCTCTGTACAGACAGTTGGTGAGACCCCATCTGGAGTACTGTGTGCAGTTCTGGAGACCCCAACTTTGCAAGGACATAGGATGGAGGCAGTCCAGAGGAGGGCAACTTAAATGGTGCAGGGTCTGCACCAGAAGCCATATGAAGAGAGAGACTAAAGCAGCTTAATAAGTATACCCTCGAGTAAAGGAGGGAGAGAGGGGACATGATAGAAACTTTCAAGTACCTCAAGGGAATCAACAAAGTCCAAGAGGGTAGCATCTTTCAGAAAAAGAGATGTGCAAGAAAAAGGGGGCATAATTTGAAGATAGAGGGAGGACGGTTCAGGGGCAATGTGAGGAAGTATTTTTTGACATAGAGGGTGGTGGACACACAGAACTGCCTTCCTGAGGAGGGTAGTGGGGTCACAAACAGTGGAGGAATTTGAGAATGCATGGGACAGACATAAGGCAATTCTAGTGGGGGGTAGGGGAAGTAGGCTGTTGGTTAACTAGGATCTGCAGCTTATCCAATAAGTAGGGGAAATGGGCAGACTGGGTGGGCCAAGCGATCCTTATCTGCCATCAAAGTCTATGTTTCTATGTCTCTGGTCCAGAGAGGATTACATCATTGAACCCCCAGTAGATTAGTAATGGGGGCTGATTGGTGCTGAGTAGGAGGGTCGGATGGGAGAGGGTAACAGCGGGGTTTGCCCAGTGGTGGCAACAGAAATTGACAGATGGTTTTCTTTTTTACAGGGTGTATAAAAAAAGACAGAGAGATGGTTTTCTTTATTTCTGGTTCCAACACTGGAGATTGGACACCCCAGTGTCAGTGTTATGTTTGACGACACCAGGGGTTGGCTCCCTGGTATAATACAGTGAAAGCGGGTGGGGTGGAGGTTACTAGACAGCACCAGGGATTACATACCCTGGTGTCAGAAAATTAAGAAGGAAGGGGAAAGCAATGGAAGGTGAGGAGGATACTTGGCAGAGGGTGGGAGAGATTTCTTTCATGGGGAGGACCATAGCAGGCTGATCATAATGTTGATCAGCTCTGCTTCCTGGGTGGCATTATGCAGATCAAAGGAAAGAGATGCCCTATTATTCTGGTGACTTTTTTCTTTGAACTACACAAAGTTTTCACCCAGCAAGACTAGAAGAGTATCATGATCAGCTTGGCTCATGATTAGTCTGGTGCTGTCAAGCCCCTTGCAGGCTGCCCTCCTTTGGACTCACAGTGACACACCTCTCAAAATCTACTGTCATACCAATATCTTCACTTTGCACATGCGCAATAGTGAACATAAAAATGAAAATATTTTTCAAATTTTGTATGAAGATTTATATTCACTGAAAAATGTGGTAGTTTGAAGTAAAAGTACAGTAGTACATTGCTTTGCTGTTTCCACCAGAGGCAATAGTAGATGCACTTTCAGGGCTGTACAAGCAATGTGCTTTTAAAAAAAAGGTCTCTGGCCAGAGCCAATAGGGCTGCAGCAGGAGAATTTGGGTAAAAATATTAGAAATTACCAAAGTTACGAGCCTGTTTCAGCAAAATGTAACATAGTCTCATACATTTGGTGTTTTTGTAATATTTTTACACCACATTTTCAACATATCCTTGTTATGACTCTGCCTCATAAGGAAGGGCAGAGCAGATGTTCAACCCCTACCCAAAAGGTGATTTCATGCAGGGACTGTGAAATCAAGTTTTGGGACACAGAAACACATTTAGGGCAGGAGTTGAAAAATGACACCTGTCACATTCATGAGGTGTTGTAAATATATGGTTATGTTGAAAATTTTGAGTAAAAATATTGAATTTTACCAAACTTACGAGCCTGCATTTGTGAAATTCAATATAGCCACATAACTTTTTTTAAAAATATGTTTACACCAAAATGTAGAACATAGCTGTCTTATGATCCCACCTCATGAACAATGGCAGAGAAAAGTTTCAACTCCTGCTCAAAAGGTGATTTTGCACAGGGACTGCAAAATCAACTTTTGGGATGTAAAAAAAAAACATTTTGGCCAGGATTTGAAAAATGACAACTGTCACATTCACGAGGTGCTATAAAGATAAGGCGATGTTGAAAATTTGGGGGAAAAATATTGAAAATTGCCAAAGTTACAAGCCTGCATTTGCAAAATTCAATGTAGGCTCATAGCTTTGTTGTTTTCTGATATTTTTACACCAGATTTTCAGCATAGTCTTCTTATGACCCCACCTCACGAAACCGGTTGAAGGTGAACCTGAGCTGGTGGGTGGCTGTAAATTGCTATGTTTGCACATTTTTTTAATAAAGTGTTTTCATCACAGTGCCCTGTGGTGCCTTTGTTTTTACCTTGAATTAAAAAAAAAATACATTAATGGACAGTTTTTATTTTTACAGATGAAAAAAACAAAGAAAAAAAAGGACAGAGAAATCACCATCAGGACACTGGGGGATTGGGCGCCCCCAGTGTTATTGTTATGTTTCGGGGGGCCAAGAGAGATGGTCAGGTGGGAGATAAAAACAACAACAGCAACAAAAAATTTGTGTCCTGTTGTCCAGCCAATTTTTTACCCAGGCTACCACCCTGGGACCCACACCTAGGCTGGCTAACTTGTCTATTAATCTTTTGTGTGGGACTGTGTCAAGTGCCTTGCTAAAGTCTAGTTAGGCCACATCCACAGCCCCTTCCTGGTCTACAACTTTGGTCACCCAGTCAAAGAAATCTATTAGAATTATCTGACATGACCTTTCCACTGGGAAACCATTCTGCCTTGGCCCCTGTGCCCCACTGGCCTCTAGGTACTCAACAATTCTTTCTTTCTTTGGCAGGAGCGTGAGGTGGGGACGATAAAATTAGCATTGGGGATTAGAGTCTTCATTACACAAAGTTAGAAATAAAAAAAATGGTTTAAATATTTTATTTGTTAAATAAAGTTTGTGATGTTGTGGGCAATATAGGGTCACATATTTTTGGGTCAAGTTTGAACTTGAATTATAGGCCTGTTCACTTAATGGAAGTATTACTATTTCAGCTTTATTCTGTGTTCTGCTAAAGCCAGCCTGTTATTTTAAGGCTGAAATGACTATAGATAGCTGTTTTTCTGCTAAGCTTCTGACTCTTCAAGGATACTCAAAAACATGCTTATCAAATGTTCCTAGCTGAAATGTAAATACAATTGAGCTTAGCCACCTGAATGTCTGATGACACAAGATGAAAAATGTTTGCTCTGTGAAATGTACTGTATAAAAATTTGGCCATTTCTTAAGGGAGATTATGGTATTCTGAACATCTAATGCTATCAAGAGATATGTTATGTCTGAACAATAATACCATCAAGAAGGTATTGTCCAACATCTAGGAAAGGATAGCCAACTCTGTTAAGAAGGGGAATAATACCTTTTATATGTACATTAGGGAGGAAAGAAAGACCAAAGGAGGGATACTGAGGCTTAATAAAGGGGAGGGAATGTGGGCAGAGCGTGACAGTGAAAAGCAGGGATACTGAACGAATATTTCTGTTCAGTATTCACAGAGGAAGAGGAGGGGAGGTACCTAAACCAAACTAGAGAAACACTCTGAAGATGGGGGTTGATACCAGTCCATATACAGAAGAAAGGGTTCTGAAAGAACTAATAAAATTGAAGGTAGACAAAGCAATGGGACCTGATGGGATTCACCCAAGAATTCTAAAAGAACTAAGGGTAGAACTAGTGACACCGCTGACTACTCTCTTTAACAAATCATGGGAGGATGTGGTGGCACCTGAGGACTGGAGGAGGGCAGATGTGATTCCTCTTCACAAAAGTGGGAGCAGGACAGAGGCAGGAAACTACAGACCAGTTAGTTTAACCTCAGTGGTAGGGAAAATGATGGAATCACTTCTGAAGGAAAGAATGGTTGAGTACCTAGAGGCCAGTGTGGCACAGGACCCAAGGCAGCATGGATTCACGATGGGAAGGTCATTTCAGATAAATCTAATAGATTTCTTTGACTGGGTGACCAAAGTAGTAGACCAGGGAGGGGCTGTGGACATGGCCTACCTAGATTTTAGCAAGGCATTTGATACAGTCCCACACAAAAGATTAATACACAAGTTAGCCAGCCTTGGAGTGGGTCCCAAGGTTGTAGTCTGGATAACAAATTGGCTAGACAACAGGATGCAAAGGGTAGTAGTAAACAGAGTCCATAGTGAAGAAAGGAGGGTTACTAGCAGGGTACCACAGGGTTCAGTACTGGGACCGGTCCTTTTTAATGTCTTTATAAGTGACATTGCAGAGGAACTGGAAGGAAAAGTATGTCTCTTTGCAGACGACACAAAGATCTGCAACAGGGTTGATACACAAGATGGAGTAGAAAGGATGAGAAGGGACTTGGCAAAGTTGGAGGAATGGTCAAATGTATGGCAGCTCTGATTCAATGCAAAGAAGTACAAGGTAATGCACATGGGAAACAAAAACCCAAGAAAGAGTACACAATGGGGGGTGAGATACTGAAAACAGTAAAATTGGAAAGGGACCTGGGGGTAATTATATCAGTTGACCTAATGGTGAGCAAGCAATGTGAGAAGGCAGTAAGGAAGGCTGGGGGGATACTGGAATGCATAGGGAGAGGCATCAGTAGTAGAAAACAGGAAGTTTTTATCCCTCCTTACACACAGTTGGTGAGACCCCATCTGGAGTACTGTGTGCAGTTCTGGAGACCCCATCTCCGCAAAGACATAGACAAAGTGGAGGATGTCCACAGGAGGGCAAGCAAAATGATGCAGGGTCTGCCCCAGAAGACATATGAAGAAAGACTAAAGGAGCCTAATATGTATACCCTTGAGGAAAGAAGGGAGAGAGGGAGCATGATAGAAACTTTCAAGCACCTCAAGGGAATCAACAAAGTCCAAGAGGGTAGCATCTTTCAGAAAAAGAGATGTGCAAGAACAAGGCGGCACAATTTGAAGATAGAGGGGACGGCTCAGAGGAATGTGAGGAAGTATTTTTTCATGGAGAGGTTGTGGATGCATGGAACAGCCTCCCTGAGGAGGTCGTGGAATCAAGAACAGTGGGGGAATTCAAGAATGCATGGGACAGACATAAGGCAGTCCTAGTGGGGGGTAGGAGGAAGTAAGCTGTTGGTTAACTAAGATCTGCAGCTTATCTGTTAGGTAGGAAAATGGGCAGACTAGGTGAGTCAAGCGGTCCTTATCTGCCGTCAAATTCTATGTTTCTATGTTTCTATCAAGAGATGTGATATTTCTTAACATCTAATACCATCAACCATGGTATTTTGAACATCCAACACCATCAAAATGGTACTTTCTGTCACTTTTCAGAAGATTTTATTTTATCAAATATACTCATAACCAGGGGAGTAGCCAGAAATTTCTGTTTAGTACACACACTCTCCAACAGCTACCCCCCCTCCATTTAAAAAATGTACACATTCTCTCCAAATGCTACCCCCTTCCAAACAAATCGGATTGTTGTCAGATTATTGCTCTAATCACTAAAGAGGTTATACATATATCAGTCTCTTAATCAATAGAAGTTTAAACAGAGACACTCCTCAGTGGCCTACACTAACTCAAATACTTTAGATTAGATTGATAATATTAACAGAAAGCCATATGGTTTGTGACAGGCACTCAACAAAACTGTACACAAATGTGTACAGTGAGTATGCCTGCCTACACCCTTGCTCATAACTTTTGTAACTTTGAACTGTTTTTGCACATATGCGGTATGTATTGTGTATGCTATGCTATCAATCTTTAATAACAATAAATAAAAAGTTTTATGGAAAATGGTATTTTCAACATCTGATACCATCATCACATCAGCTGCAGCAACAACAGAGTATCAGCTAAAAGAAACTGTTCAAAGAACATACATTGTCAGCAGCACTCCCCCCCTCTCCTTTCCAGGTGAAGCCAAAGACTGTCAGTAGTGTTATCTTTTAAAGAGAGTGCACTGGTATAAATGTACTGCTACTTGCGAATATGTCATCTTTTTCTTTTAAAGCCAATTGTTTAAAATAAATCCTACTTAATGGTATAGTACTGGTTTCTTGTTATCTGCTTCTCCTGTGACACACACACAGTATTGTTGGATTAAAGGTCCACTACACTGGGATTAAGATCTGTTCTTGGGCTAGTAAAAAAAGTAAATATATTAAGTTGCCTCCCACATGCTGTATTTGGCTTCCAGTTTGGGTTTGGGTAACTAAAATTGGGTCACAACACTCAGAATGTGGGATGTGAGCAAGGATTAGGGTATTTTTTCCAAGAACTTGCAAGTAGCAAAGTTCATGATTTTTTACAAGATAAACATAGCTGACAGAAATGTTGTTTTCAAAAACATTTCTGGGAGTCTTGGATATCGGGCTGCACTGCAGCCTGGTTAGTCGAATGGTTGCCAGACCATTGGCTGTAACTGCATATGACATGGGGGTCCTGATATTCAAAAGTTTGCCCAAGCACAAATCCTGGTTTCTGCATGCAAACTGGGCTTTGTGCAGGTTTCCTATACTTAAAAGCTTGGTTTGCACCTGGGCAAGCTGTGTGGGGGGATCAATGCAAGCGGAGGTGCAGGGACCTGCATATAGATGCAATCCAATATTAAGAGTATTTGTGACGTGCAAGGTTGTTGTGCACAGTCCCCTTACATGGCACAAATACTGACAATGGAGACCACAACTTACTCCCATGCAACCCTAGCAGTTGGCAGAGGAAGCTCTCAAGCCACTTCACTATGCCACCATGAGTCAGGTAAAGGTGACCCAGGGAGGTGGATTCTTGGTGCCGAGGGAGACACTAGACAACGAGACACAGGCTGGGGGTCAGAATATCACTGTTTGGGAATGGGGCCAGAGCTGTGTTGTTGGGGGGGGGTATTACTTTCCACAGGCATCCCACAAGTTAGTGGCAGGCCGGCAATAGAAGAAATTGTCAAACGAGGGTAGTCTTTCACCAGAACAGGAATGGGGATCAGATGGGGTAGAGATCACAAGACACCAGGGAGAATCTTTTTTTATTGATTGGGCAGGGCATTGGGGGGGTGGTACCACTAGACACCAGGGTAAATGTTCTGTTACATCAGGCATGGGTGAGGGGAGAGACCACTAGACACCAGGGACATTGTGTGTGGACATCAGGCATGGTTGCTGGTGGGGGGAGGGACCACTGGACACCAGAGAAATTGAGTGCATGTGCCAGGCAATGAATTGGGTGGAAAGGAAGCCAGCACCAGGGATAGATCTGCTTCTGGAACTGTGCAATTGGGGGCATGGTGTTACACTTAATTGCCTGGCTACCTATTCAAATGAGCCCGTAATAGGCATGCAAATGAACCCTTTGCACCTTGCATGCTCAGTGGGCTCATATGTATGGGTCCCTTTAAATATTACAAATTGCACTTTGGCTCAATCCATTGTAGCAGTGTACTTTGGGAGCCATGTCATGGCAGCACTAAGTGGCTTAGTGCTGGGCTCACATGTCCCTACATTCAGTCAAATAGTGCCAGTGTGCTATTCCACTGAATATGGCATCTTCGGGCACCCGGTCTATTACAAAGTAGAGTGCAAATATTTGCGCTCTGCTTTCCACAATTTTTGAATATCGGGCCTGGAGTTCTCACTCCCCTCAGCCAATTAAGATGCAGCAAATTCTCTACCCATTTTATAATGCTATTTATATTATACCAGTGAAAGCAACTTGTGTTCTACATAGAAATAAAAATTGATCCCAAAATAACATGAGTAAATTACCCAATTTATTCACCACTGGTGTGAAATATGGAAACAATCCACAACAGGTCATGCATTTCTGGAGAATAAATGCATGGCCCAGGTGCCTTTAAATGCACTTTGAATGGGTTATTTCACCTAGAAATTAGAGAATAATAGCTTTGTAGTGTAATTAAATAATTGGTATAGAAATTTATTTAACCATGTTGTCTTTATTATAAGTTCACAAAATAAAGTAATTTCTTGGAATTTTTTAATTCATGATACATTTTAATAATATATTGTTTTAGTTTTAATCATGAACATAAAATATTAAGAAGTAGTATATTTAGTCGTACAGTATTTCCTTCTTTTAAAAATCATTTGTATTGGTTTTGTAAAAACGAAACACTAATTGCATACATCAAATGAAAGGGTGCTGACACACCATAGCATTACTTCCATGGTCATTAGACAGTTACATTTTGATATTCAATAAGTCCATTCTCTAATAACTCAGATTAAAGATCTATAAACATCTCCATAGATAACTCTATAGTGTAATGTCAGGTAATAATTGTAATTGCAAGAGCAGCCAAGTGGCTCCCCCCTCTCGCCTTCCAGTGAGGGCAGCGCAACCTCTACTCTAATATAGTCTGGAACCTAGGGAACAAAGGATGTATCGATCTGCATTATACAGTATATAGCACCCATTGCCACCATTTATCATTCATTTAGTAGCTTTGTCCTGCAGAACCGCTTTAAGTTTTTCCATTCGCTATACTGTACATTATCACAATATGTCTCCATTCTTCTAATGAAGGAATATTTTTGGTCATCCACTGTCTGGTAATGGCCTTTTTGACCACCAGTAAGTAAACTGGCAGCAAGGTGCATCTCCAGGTTGGGCTGAGAGGTGGCATGACAGACAAGAGTACCATTTCTGCTATTAATTCTACTCCCTCCCCTAAGCATTCCTTTAAGGTAAGCTGTATTGTGCACCAAAATGGTGTTAACAAAGGGCATTCCCAAAAAACATGGCCCAAGTCAGCTATCCTACAATTACAGCCTCTCCAGCACTGGCTATAGCGCTGTGGCAGATATTTAACTAGGATTGCCGGAGCCCTAAAGAATCTATACCGGCACTTACAGGCATAGTCTCTCCATGTCTGTGAGAAGGTGACTTTGACTACCCACAGAGCACTGACCTGCAAGTCCTCAGGGGTTACTGATAGTTACAGTTCAGCATTCCATTTCTAGATCACTAAATGCGTATTGACCCCAAACACCTCTCTTAATGCTTTATATATACAACCTATAACATGCCCCCCTAAATTTCCACTAAAAGTATCAATTAAGAAGCTCATTAAGGGTGGTCTGGGATGAGAGAGCCAAATTCTGGTCAAGGATTGATCTTGCACATAAGCCCTCAATTGTAGGAAACAGAAGCGGTCTCCTTGTGGGATCTCATAAAGGGTACGCAATTCTTCAAAAGAAAGGATACCTGTCTCATTTAGTATTTGATATACATAATTAATCCCTTGCTGTCTCCACTTGTTAAAAGCTGGATCAAGGGATGATGGAGTAAAATCCTAATTTTTTGATATTAAACATAGATAGTAGAAAGTTTCCACAATTTTAGGGTGGTATTTTACTTAATTCCAAATATGAAGAAGTTTGCCCGTCAACTTTGAAAAACTTTGCAGTAGAATGGAGTTACCTCTGGATGCAAATAGTATTGGTGCTATGTCATATAAGTTACTGAGTGCAAATTCTATTTCTTTCCAGGTAGCGGAATACATGGAAGTAATCAACTGAAAAAAAATCTTTAGGAAGCCCACTTTAGCGTGACACTTTAAATCAGGTAAATAATGCTACCCAAGGCCATGGGCAATTGCAAGACAGAGTATCTAACCCTCGGGTGTTACCCATCCCATATAAAGTTAGAAATAAGTTTGTTTCATGAAATAAAGTAGAAGCTGGGGGGGGGCTGATTAGGAAGTTTTGGAGTATATAGAGCATGTGGGGTAGGATATTTATCCTAGCAATTTCTACCCTTTGGAAAAAAGTTAAATGAAGTCTTCCCCAGGATTCACAGTCCTGTTGTATCTGGAGAGTGAGGGGTTCATAATTAATTAGGTCTAAATTGTCAGTATTTTGCATTATGGATGGTAATCCCTAAATATTTTATTTTAGTTTTCCACCAGCCCAGGGGTAATTTATTTTTTAAAGGTGTTGAAGGGGAGACATTAAATATTAAGACGCCTGTCTTCTTGACATTGTTTGAACCCCACATTGTATTCAAAGAGGTCTAAAATCTCCCACGGCCTGGGAACTGACTGCTCCAGAGATAAAAGAAGGAGTACATCATCTGCAAAGAGCGCTAACTTGCGCTGCAACTGTCCTATGGGTATACCCTCTATCTCCTCCTCCTGTTGGATTGTCATTGCCAATGGCTCCAGGAAAAGATCGAATAGGAGAGGGGAGAGAGGGCAGCCCTGTCTGGTTCCTCTCTGTAAAGGAATCAGGGAGGTCTGAGATCTGTTAACTCTGATATAGGCCTTTGGTTGTGCATAAATATTTTTCAGCCAGATTTGGAAGACTTCTGGAAAATTGAAGGCCAACAGGGTATCTCAGAGGAAGTCCCTGGACATCCTGTCGAATGCCCTTTCAGCATCCAGATTTAAAAGGACCACTGGGATATTTCTGGTGTGAATGTATTCGAGTAATAATAGTGTTCGATGAATATTATCTGTCGTACTTCTGACTTTTATAAAACCTGATTGATCTGGGTGTGTGATTGTGGTCATAATGTGTTCTAGTCATGTTGCCTAAATGGCCATATATATTTTATAGCCTGAATTTAATATCAAAATTGGGCAAAATGAAGATGGAAGGGTTTTATCTTTAGTCAGTTTTGGGACCGCTGCCAATACAGTGAAATCCTATGATGGGGGGTGTACCTCTCCTTCCACCACTTCACGAAATAGGCGCCTTAGTTTAGGGAGTATCTGCCCCGTGAATTTTTTATACCATAGTGCCGTAAACCCATTGGGTAGTCATACAGTATTTGGTAAGAGTTAAGTAACTATGATATAGTGTATGGTCGTCCCTTGTTCTGCACAGATTTACATCTCAGTTGAAATATTGCTGTACCTCATTTTAAAGGTCAATGAAAATGGTTGCAACCTTCTGTGGTAAAACAATATTATAGCTGATTGAAAATCCTCCTGCCACCTGTTCCTTTTACACCCACTGTCACCCACACAACAATTCGCTTAGCTGATGAACTGAAAACATGGCTGCAGTGGTCCCACACATGAGCAGATCATCACTGAGCACCTGGATCTCAAAACAGAGCAACCACTGCAGGACAAATAAATGGATGTATTTCTTGATATTTAAATTTAATCTACAGTTTCTTTTGGATTACTTTCATAGCTGCTCTTGTCATCCACTTCTCTTTACTGATGGCATTTACGCTACTGCTGAAACCACTAAACCAGCCTCCAATAACAAATGTACTGCGCCATGCTATGAATATAATGATTTTTGTATCTGGTGCTAAGGATACTTATTATTAGAGTTTGGACATCATTTGAAGCAATACCTGCTGAACTCAAACGCCTGTGACTGCCTGACCCGAATCCAAATCTTCAACCTGGATACCCCCCTCTTAAACACCTTTGACTCCCTTACCTGAGTCCATATCCTCAACCCAGATAACCCCCTCGTTTGTCTGAGCTTCCCTCCTGTTTTATCTACCCTGGACCCCCACCTGCCATCCTTTGCCACCCCCCAGCTCCCTCCAACTCCTTCCCTCTGTACTCCCCCAACACCTCCCCTTTCCACCCACTCTCCCCCTAAATATTCTCCTTCTCCCAATCCCTTTCTCTCTCGCCCCCTCTCCTCCTCTCCTTCTCTGTCTCTCTCTCTAATCTATCCCTCGTTTGCACTCTCCCCTCTTCTTTCTCCTACCCTTTTCTATACTCTGCCTTGACATGCCCCCCGGGGCAGCTATGCCGTACATTGCTAATTGGGACTCTCCTCCTACTGTTTAATTTCAGTTGTCTAGGTTACTCAATCTTATGTTTTGTGTTAACTGTCAAATTTTTGTTTTGTCTCTGATGTTTTACATCCTTACGTGGAACCTTTGTAAAACAGTATATACTCAAAGGTTGTATCCAAATTACCAAATAAATAAATAAATTAAATAAATTTTGTCCTAAATAATTCACACCCATAGGTTGTTTAGTATACCATACTGGTTTAATATTTAGTTGTGGCAGTCTTTTAGGGAAAAGGTATAATGCCGGGCACCAGGAGGGCATTTTGGTATGCACTTTTTAAATAGTTTCACTGTTTAGTTCAGGTTGTCAGGTGTCTCACACAGTATGTAAAATCATATAATTTTTGTTTATTTGGTTCATTTGCAGTGCAGTGGATTTTGATCCACTGTTCATTGCTAAAGGTATATATTACAGACTATTTTTTATCCCTTTTATAGACTAGGCAATCATGTTTTAAGTCACACAGACCCTCACTGCCTCTCCAAGCCTAACCAAGCTGAAGTTTGAGCCAAAGATGGTAAACTGGTCCAGCAGCAGTGTGGGGGCCGAGATGGTCAGAAATTTGTAGTTTGTAGAAGTGGCAGTTTGTGATCTGTCGGTAGTGGGTAGCAGTATCTTGCCACTACTCTGATATTGTTTATGGACAGATACAAAAACATCACTAGGAGGTATAATGTAGAGTCTATGGCAATGTTAACGTTTGTGTGAAAATCAATGTATTCAAATAGCAGTTGCTTCCTGCAAAGTGAAATAAAACTGCTGATGCTATACTCCTTGCCAGCCATAGTCCCCTAATGGAGGTATATAAATTAAGAAGTATTAGAGCTTGTTCATAAGTAGGAATTGTTTTTAAACTGATATTTAGTTGCTTGTAAGTTATCCTGTCTTGCAAAATGCTTATAGTATATGGTTACCCCTTAATGTGTAAGGATTTCCGTATGCTGGATTGTTTTTGTTGTAGGACAGTTCAAAGGTCATGAAAAGTTGTTGTAGTATTGTTCTAACATAACAACAATACAACTTTCCTGCACTTAACCCTACACCTTTCTGTCACCAAGAGCTCATATCTAACCAACTTTCTGTCATGAAGTATAGCAGACAGTAAGCAGTGTAGGTCGAAATGATGGCTGTGGATCGGTGTAAAAAAAGGAGATCATCAGGAGGTGGAAGAGGCTAGGGTAAGGGTGCCTCCATGCACTGGCCTGTTGCTCCTGTAGTTACTGTAAATACCCTGAAGGGCTTGCTAGAGATTCAGGGTGCAGACAGCAGGCCATGCTTGCTAGAGCCACAGAGTGGAACCGCACCAGTTGTATAAATATAAATGCCCAACATGGGCTTATTTAAACAAATTTATGCAGAAGCAAATTGGGGGAGGGTGGTCACTTGGTTCCCAGAGGGGAGCACTGAAGGTTACCATGCAAGTGCGGGTTTGGGTGTGGCGTAGCATATCAGTGCTGGAGCACTAAGCAATTTGTTTACTAATTTTTTTAAACCCACACACTATATGAAATAGTATATGGGAAACTGTACACAAAAAGGCTTATATTTCCATCTCAGGGTTGAGATGCCATCAGGGACCTGTGGAACTTTACGCTCAAGATCCCTATGATATCATTTCAACTTCTTGATGGAAACACAGCCTTGTGGTGTATAGTTGCCCATATACTATTTTACAAGTTGCAAAATATGTTTGTTTTGTGTGTGTGTGTGTGTGTGTGTGTGTGTGTGTGTGTGTGTAATGGGTGAGGGTATTGCTGCTGATGCCGACCGCTCTCAAAATGGCCTGGTCGGGTCAGGGCACAGGTCCACCCCAGCTACAACTTGGAAGGGGAAAACCACAAGGTAATCTGACTGCACCAACCACCCAGAGGTGGATTTTTGTGTGATGCCTGGCCAGCGGGTGTCAGGGGAATATTTTGGGGAAGGGGACCCAAGTTCAAATACCACTACTGGGAACACAGGGAGAGGCGTGAAGCTGACTCGAATGCAAGCAATATTGTAAAGGTTTATTAAACACAACTATGTACTATAATAATATTATCCGAAATATCTACACTATAAAACTACAAAGGCCTGGAGCATTACTAAATTCAAAACTCTAAAAGATAAAATATCTACACATTACTGTACCCTACTAAATGAATAACATCACTAAATTCATACTTCACCTCCTGTGTGGTGAATCAGTTGCAAATACCCTATGCCAGCCACCCTTGCATGTCTCCCAGGGAAAGGGGAAAAAACAAGATGGGGAACCAGCTGCTCAGGGCAGGGGAAAAACATAGAACAGGACACGGGCCAGGACTATTCTGAGGCGGGCGTTGGTCATTGGCACAAAGATCTCTATAGACCACCGGAAATGACACCCCTCCAGGAAAAATTCTGCCACATTCCACCCAGCCGCAGCCCCTACGTGAACTACCGGGACACAAGGACAAACAAGGACATGACAGTTGGTCAGGGAACACAGGGTCAGGGCACCTGGGATCACACGCAGGCTAGAGGGTGGTGGCACAATAAACATTTTATTTGAAACCCTGTGTCTGTGGCTTTATTTCTGGCAAACATTACTACTTAGGGCACTTAATAAATAGTAAAACAATGCAGGCTATCAGATTGCGTAACATCACAAGGGGCACTGTTGCTTTGCGGCCATCTTTAGGTGGCACACAGATACTGGCATGGGGACAACATCATCACAGGGGCCCCAAAAGCATTGCAACAAAACAATTATGTACATTTATTTACAAACAGTTTTACTTTCGAGGTTGCGTTGCCCCTTTTAAACCTGGCCTCTATTGCAGGCCACTTGAATTCAGGTGTCAGGCATTAATCCACACTAAGGTATACAGTTCCTTGCTCTACGGAGCCTGGCATTTATTCTGCCCCCTTTTTGCCACTTTTGTAAACAGTAATAAATATTCATTCATTCATTTAATGTTCCTGCCCTTCTAGACTGGAAGGGCCGGTCGTTGCCAACTTTAACTCGGGTGGGACTGTCATTGCCCCTTTTAGACCACTGTACATACAGGCAGTCAATCAAGTTCACTATCCCAGCCCCTTTTCTCACTGCCAATGGGGCCTTCCTGTAGCTCCGCCTCACAGGCGGTCTTCTTTGGGGCCTTGCTCACACCTCCACAGTCACTTGGCTCAAGGGAGCCTTCTGTTACTCCATCTATTGGGCGATCCCGGCTGGGACCTTGCCCACCCCCACATTTCACTGGTTGTATGGAGCCTTCCCTTTGACCCGCCCCGAGGGCAGTCCTCCCTTCTGGGGCCTTGCTCACACTCCCACAGTCACTGCTGCCAGCGCCTGGAAGTGCAAGGGATTTTATTTGAAAAGCAAACAAAGTTTTTTTCTCAGTGGCCAGCACCTGAACTTGGTGCTGCCACCACTCACCCTGCCACCCTCCATCTGTTTCTGGGCCAGGGACTGGTGCTGCAGGCACTTGGGAGGCCTAAACCCACCTCCTCCCATTCACCTCCTCGGACTGCTAGCTTGCTGCTGCTGGTGGAGGGAACAGCCTAGATCTACAACCCCTCCCGACTGAACTGCTGGGCTACACTGGTGGAGGGGACAGCTTTCATCTGCTGCTGCCACCCCTCCCGATGACCATCCACTTTGGAGCTAATGGAGGGGACAGCCTGGACCTGCTGCCCCTCCCAATGAACATCTGGGCTGCTGGGCTTTGCTGGTGGAGGGACAGCCTATCTTTACTGCCGCCACCCCTCCCAACTGGACTGTTGCTGCTGGATGCTGGAGGGCCGGCCCGAACTCGTTCGCCCTCCCAATGGGACTTTATTTCACCACCATGGCACCAGGAAGAACCTGTTGGACTAGAGCCGCCAATTCAGGAGAGGGAGCCATCACTGATGGACTGTCTGGGACATCAGGAGGGACTCCATAACTCCAGGACAAAAGGTAAGTCTCTCCCCTTTGGCCAAGCTCCGGCTGGCCTAGTGCTCCCTTCTCTATGCTGCTGCTTCTCTTTCTGCCCTCAACAGAGGACTGAACGTCCATTGCCCATTTCAGAATCCTCTTGAGCCCATCCCTGCCTGCATGCCATCATGACTGGGCCCAAGAGAGCAGGTGCCCAGAGTGAGTTAAATGGGGAGGGGTCCAGCATGCTGCAGGCAGGGAAAAAAATGAGCAGGGAAACTTATTTTTTTTAAATGGAGCCCTGCTGGGGCTTCACGTTTGGAGGGGGATACCTACTGGGACCCAGGGACTCATAACTAAGGGCCTCCCTTCACCCTGGGGCACCTTCCCTACCTAACCAGACCCAAAGCACCTGGTTGCCCATGTTTGGAGGGCACCAGGACTCTGGGGCACTATGCGCGTGCGTGTGTGTTTCTTCTATCTTTTGCACACTCTAATTTGTCCAAATCACTTGTGCATAGTAAAAGATGCCTACTTACAGTTTCTGAACTATTTTAATTTTTAATTTCCTTTTTTGGAGGTTCACCATTTGGGAAGTATATAACCACCCATTGTTCTACACTGTATCTTGTGAACAAATTACAGTTAATTGATGGTATATCACTCATTTTTGTAAACTTGTAAATCCTCTTGTTTCACCTTTGAGTCAAACAGTGGCTACTCTAGTGTTTAGAAAGCTGAAGTTCAGAGTAGTAATGCAAAAAGTCTATTGTTAGGCAGATTAGTTTGACATGGTAATGAACTGTGCATATCTAGGGAATTAGTGAATGGTTGTGTAATGTATTTTAGCCAGTGCGGTGTTTGGATTCTGTCTGGGTTTCTCTATCCATTTCATAAATTTAACTATTACATCATCTAACCTCCAGATAAACATTTATCTAGAGGTTAGATATGTCATAATCTTTATCTTTCACATAGGAACCAATCAGAGAGCAGCTTTCACAGTATTGTTGACATCACTATGGCCCTGTGCTGCTCCTGAGCCAGCTGCTGATTACAAAGAAAAACAGTGCAAAAACAGTAAAATTTTCACACAAACAGCTTATTTAAAAGTTATAACATGGAAACTGAGATTGTATGATTTGAATACACAATGGCGTTACTCAAAATGTGCAATTTGCAATTTTATGTCACTTGTAATGGGGCAGGGCTTTTTGAACTCAGTCATGGATTTGACACCATATGGTACGGTGTCATTCCTTCACAGATGAAGATAATTGCACATTTTGAGATGGGCCATTGTGTATCCCCTATTCATGCAATTACTGTGTCAATAAAACTTGTCCAATGAATGCATTTTATTCATGACATACAGAACTGGAGTGGAAATAAATAATTTACTGTATTTACATTCCAATTTACTCAACAATGGCCATGTCCACTTCAGCTGCATCAACTCCTTCTATAATTATGCATCATGTTTCAACATTTTAGATTACTTTACCATCCTAACCAGACAATGTCATTATATAAATGACATACTGAATGCCGTGGGCTGCCACAAAATAAATTACTTCTTTTTAGTTCCAGAGGGTCCTCTAGAGACCTCACTACTGTCCTTGCCCTTTGTGAGGTCAATAGAGGTCACATCATGAAATAATAAAATAAGTAATTTATTTGGAAGCAGCCCATGGCATTTCCCATTTATCTATTTTGATGATATTTGGTATTTTTCTACAGTATTCCCATGATTATTTACTATAAAATGGCAAGAAACATGTGGCAGCCTGATTGGTCCACAGCTGTCCCTGATTAAGCGTCTACAACTAGCACAAAAAAAAAGTGCTACCCACCTGATCACTGTGCAGATTAAATTAATGTGTTAATAACCTTCATTATATTTTTATTTTAGCCTTTGTTAACCAGGTAAGCACACTAGACAATCATATACCTATGTTCAGGTTGACCTGGGAGGTTATAGAAAAATTACAGGCAAAACAATGTATAACAAGGATTTCAGAAAAATATTCAGACATAGCATGATTAACAGAAAGGCAAGTGAAAAAACATCACATAATAACGTAAACATTTGACAGTCAAGGTAAAAACTCATAACATGCCAGAATGTTCAGGTTTTAAACAGTGCTCTTTGTTAACTAGCAAATGGTGGTTGAGGAAAACTGCTGCCTTGAAGCGCAAAATTAAATTCATAGAGTTGGCCCAGTGGTGCTGGAGATTGAGGCACTGGTTGCTACACCTGGCATGACACCGGTGACCTGGGTTCGGGAACGAGCCTGGTTCACTGGTGATCGGCAGGGGGGAGAGAGGATTGAGTATCTGGAGGACTGCTCGCCTCTCTCAGGGAGGGAGGCTCTGCCATTCCACTCACTGATCACCTTCTGGTGGTGGTTTAGGGCATTATGGTTCTGGAGGGCATGTAGCCGATGTCTTTACGTTGGAGGGAAGGGGGGTTCAGGAAGAAAACATAAAAAAAGGGAGCTGGCAGACTCTATGATGGCCTGATGCATCCCTGCAACCACCCTGACTTCTGGATTATGCTTGGGGAAGGGGAGAAAGTTGATGCTTCTCTTCCTGGTCCCATCGTGGGGGGAAAGGCATGGGGGAATTATGGGGTTGGTCGGGGCGGGGATGCTCAGTTATGAAAGATGAGCTTCTCTGAAAGAGGTGCCATAGCCCCCTGCCAGGCTCTGGAGAGTATAAAAATCTATATAGAAGAAAAAATAAATAAATTCATAGAGAGGTTAGACAGAGGCACTAATTGTATATTACATGAATTGACTTACAAAGCTGTTTTGTTTGACATAAGGTAGGGGGGTATGGCTCATCAGCAACCTATAGACCCCATTATGCATAATATTAGGCATGAGTTGAGCAAATGGAAGAATCTACCCTTAACCCTGTTTGGCAGAATCCACAGAATCAAAATGAACATTTTAACCTGGCTAATCTACATCTTTCATGGTATCCCTTTAATAGTAACCAAGTTATTTTACAATAATGGATAAAATTATAGCCATATTTACTTGGAAATTAATAGCATTGTATAAAATTATAGGTTTGATGCTGCCAGATTTGGAGTAGTACCATTATGCTGCTCTAACTGAACAAATTAAAGAATGTTACAGCTCAGAAACCCCCTCATTGGATGTTTTCTAAAACTAGCAATGATCCATTTGAGCACAGAGATATGCTCTTCTTCCAAAATATAAAGAAACAGAACTTTATTGGTAAGAACAATTTGTTCCTGTCTGCCATCCTTCAAGTATGGTTGAAAATGGAAAAGAAAACAGGAAACAATCCTAATATGAATACACTCTCTCCCTCTCTCTCTCCACTGAATCATAATTCATATAATCCCTTTTTCCGGTCAGCTTTTATTAAACAATGGAGCATTAAAGGTATATATTATAGAGGTGATATGTAGGATGGAGAGACACTTAAATCTTTCCAGCAGTTAAAAATGCAATTTTATAATTTTTTTAGATACTTCCAATTAAGGGAAGTGTTGAAAAAATAATTTCCCAAAGTTCAAGCTTGGAGACTGGTAATCAAATATATGACCTGATAACTTTGGCTTATTCCTGACTGAAGCTTCTGTCAATAATGTATATCTATATTATAACAGAGAAACACAGAATTTGCCAGCAGAAAAGGGCCGCTTGACCCTCTTAGTCTACCAATTTTTCCCTGCCTACAGTATCACCGCAGATCCTGCTTGATCTCTGGCCCATTCTACCATCCCCTTCCTTTCCCCCAAGATTCCCTTATGCCCATTCCATGCATTCTTGAATCCCACCACTGTTTTTTGATTCCACCACCTCTGCTGGGAGGCTGTTATGGGAAACCATTACTCCTTCTGTGAAGAAGTACTTCCTTACATTTCTCCTGAATCTACCCCCCCCTCCAGTTTCATATCATGTCCCCGTATTATTAAGCACCTTTATGTCCGAAAAACACTTCTCTCCTGCACCTTGTTTACCCCGTACAGCATTTAATGGTCTCTATCATATCCTCCTTCTCCCTCCTCTCTTCCAGGGTATACATATATAGGTTCTCAAGTCCCTCTTACATGGAAACATAGGAACATAGAAAGTAACAGCAGAAGGGGACTGCATGGTCCATCTAGTCTGCCCATAAGCCTAGCCCCCTCCTTAACTGCTATTCAGTGTTGTAAAACCTTTGTGCCAATCCCATGCCTTCTTGAACAATCTGACTAACCTAGTCCCCACAACCTTTGGTGGAAGGCTATTCCAAGTATCCACCACCCTCTTGGTAAGGAAGAACTTTCTTGTGTTACTCTTGAACTTGCCTCCTTCCAGCTTCATGCCACGCATGTCCCCTCATTCTTGCATGATTCTTGATCTGAACTAGGTCCTGAACCTGGACCTTGTTTATTCCCTTCAAGTACTAAGAAAGTTTTGATCATGCCCCCCCCCCCTTTCTCTGCGTTGTTCCATGGAGTACATGTTTAGGTCATGCAGACATTCCTCCTGTGTCTTGTTGTGGAGTACACATATCATTTTAGTAGCTCTCCTTTGTACTGTCTCCAGTCTGTCTATGTCATTTCTGAGGTGAGGTCTCCAGAACTGCACACTGTGCTCCAGGTGAGGCCTTACCATTGATCTGTACAGTGGCAAAATCACCTCCCTCTTTCTACTTGTAATTCCTCTTCCTATGCAGCCTAACACACTGTTTGCCTTTAACACTGCATTTTCACACTGCTTGGGTGTTTTCAGGTCGTCTGTTATAATCACCCCCAGATTCCTTTCCTGCTTTGTGGCTTTCAATTTCACTCCACACAGGAGGTATTTCTCATGAGGATTTTTCCTCCCTAGGCACATGACCTTGCACTTTTTGGTATTGAAATTTAATTGACAAGTTTTTCTCCACCTTTCTAGTCTTTGAAGATCAGCCCTCATCCTTTCCACTCCCGCCAAAGTGTCTAGCCTATTACATATCTTTGTGTCATCTGTGAATAAACACACCTTGACTTCTAGACCCACAGATATGTCACTGATAATAATATTGAAGAGGATAGGCCCCAGCACCGATCCCTGTGGCACACCACTAGTTACCTCTCTCTCCTCTGATAGTTGGTCATTTACCAGTACCCTCTGAGTCCTTCCACTAAGCCAGCTTCGTACCCAGTTTACCACTTTATGCCCAACTCTTGTACTGGCAAGTTTGTTCCATAGCCTTCTATGTGGGACCGAGTCAAAGGCTTTGCTGAAGTCTAGGTATATTACTTCCACAGCACTGCCCTGATCTACTGTCTTTGTTACCCAACTGAAGAAATCTATTAGGTTTGTCTGGCATGATCTTTCTCTGGTGAAGCCATGCTGTCTTGGGTCCATTATATCCTTTTCTTAGAGAAAGGATATAATTCTTTCCTTAATTAGGGTTTCCATCATTTTGCCGACAATTGAGATCAGGCTTACTGGGTGGTAATTGCCAGCACTTTCCCTACTGCCATTTGTATGAAGAGGGACATCTGTGGCCTTCCTCCAGTCCACAGGATCTTCTCCAACCTCAAGTGAGAGGTTGAACAGTTCAGTCAGCGGTGCCGCCAGGCCTTCCCTAAGTTCCTTCAGTATCCTGGAGTGTATTTCATCAGGACCCATAGCCTTGCCAACCCTAAGTTTTTCGAGCTCCTTCAGGACACTGTCCCCTGTGAAAGTTGTCTAATTCATATTGCTGCTGTCTGAACTTTTTTCTGTTGAGGTGGGACCACAACCACCTTCTTCCTTAGTAAATACTGAGAAAAAGTATCTGTTAAGGATTTCTACTTTGTCCTTGTCATCCTCTGTGCATTCTCCATCTTCCTGTTTAAGTCTGACTATAACTCCACTGGTTTTCTTTTTCTCTTTGATATATCTAAAGAAGGTCTTGTCTCCCTTTTTGACCACCGAGGTGATCCTTTCTTCTGTTTGCACCTTAGCTGCCCTGATTTGCTTTCCTGCTTCCTTCAATTTCTCCTCGTGTGTGTCTTTGTGTTTTTTACATCCTGTTTGCTTGTGTCTTTTGCAGGCCATCCATTTCTCCCTGACCTTGGCAGCAACTTCCTAGGGCTTCTGATGCAGACGCTGCACCATTTTAGTTGTCTTCCTCTGGACTGCTTCCACTCCATCCATGTCCTTCTGGAGATGTGGGGTGAGATTCACAAAACTTTCTCAAGGTGCAAAACCTTCCCTAAGTCCCCCAAACTGCCATAGCTATGGAAAAAGGGGAAAGTGCTATGAGTGCTATTCACAAAACCTCTGCAGCTGCAGATACAATACACTACGGACTGTGGAAAAAAGTGCGGCTGCAGAAGTTAATGAGGAAAAAAGTAATTGATAAGTATGGCACATCCCCTCAAAAGCTATTCTCTGCCAGGTTTTTTTCCGAAGTTGGGGAAAAAATGTTACACAGATTGGAGTGAGGCGTAACTCTCCCTCAGCAAACAGCAGTAGTGCCCCAACAATTGAAAACAATTATAGTGGAGGTCAGGCACAGGTAATAGCATCCCAGTGGGTATATCAGTGGCTGAAGTTACAGCAACATTAGCACACATTGCCATTGAATGGCAACAAACAACCACCAGATCCAGTGCAGCCCATGAAGGAGCCCTACAGGCAGTAGAGCCTGAACAGCCTGCAGTGAGTGCTATTCCTGCAGCCAACAGGAACACTCCAGGGAGGGATGACCAGCAGTGACAGACAGCCACTGTGGTGCCATGATATTGCTGGTACCTGTGGTGCTGCAGTGGTCCCAGTTGAGGGAACTGGTTGCTGATCTCTCTCTTGGTGCTTTTAGCTACATGCTGTGGCAGAACTGTTAAAGTCTGCTGCTCCAGCTAATTAGGTTCACTGTTGCTGTGCCTCCAAAGCCATTTCTGCAGCTGCAGATCCACAGTTGTGGATTTTCAGCACTTGCTTAATTTCCGCAGCTGCTGAATTTCTGCAACCGAGGGTATTTTTGCAGAATTCCTCACCTGCACAAGTTTTCTTTCCGAATATCACGCAGCTGCGTTTCTGTAGTGCTGTAGGCCTTTTTCCCACAGCTGCAGGATTTTTGGCAGTCTTTGTAAATCCTCCCCGTGGTCTCCAGAATTGAACACAGTACTTTAGTGGGATCTTATCAGTGAGGTATACAGGGGCAACACCACCTTCCTCTTTCTGCTGTTGATACAGGCAGGGTGGCAGGGGACCCTGCAGGGGAAGGAAACAACTCCTGGTGGGGGACTCCATTGTTAGGAAGGTAGAACTGGGCAAGGAAGGGGAGAGGGAGGTAAGGTGCCTGCCTGGTGCCATGGCTTGGAGGGGCAGGGAGCGAATCCTCAGGATTGCCAGAGCAGCTGCACAGGGGAGGGAGCTGGATGTCATTGTCCACCTAGGGACAAATGACCTGGCTAAGAAAGGGATTAGAGAAGTGCAGGAAGAGTTTGTGGAATTGGGGAGGGGCCTTAGTCAAGTAGCATGCACGGTAACCTTCTCGGAGGTGCTACCCATCTATGGCATAGGAGAGGCTAGGGTGTTCTGTACCATGGGATTCAATCAGTGGTTGAAAAACTGGTGTGGAGCTCAGGGATTTGGCTTCATTGGGGACTGGGGGTCCACCTGGAGTGATGCAAGTCTATACTGGCATGATGGGCTGCATCTGTCCGGGAGGGGAACCAGGATCCTAGGTGATAGGTTTAAATGCTTCATTGGCAAGCTTTTAAACTAGCCAAGGGGGGAGGCACTGGAAAGGAGCAGGAAAATCCTAGCCCCCAAACAATCATGGTAGTAAGTGTGGCAAACACCAACATGGAGGTGTCGATAGGGAGAAGGGCAGTGGTAAATGGAGAAAGTGACAAAGGCAAGAAGGACAGGGATGGGGCAAAAGGGGGTAAGGCCATCAGGAAATGGAGGTTAATGAGTACCAATGCCCGTAGTCTGGGCAACAAGCTCCCTGAGCTGGTGGCCTTAATGGAAGAGGGATGCCTGGATTCATGGCAGTCACAGAAACATGGTACACAGAGAACCATGACTGGATGTTAACATACCAGGTACATAACCTATAGGAGAGACAGGCAGAGGAGAAGAGGGGGAGGAGTAGCTCTCTATGTAAAGGAAGGGATAAAAGCAACTGAACAAAAGAGTAAACAGGGAGGAGAGGAGGCACTGTGGGTCACCTTGGAGACTGGAAAGGGCACCACAATCTGCACAGGGGTTGTGTACAGACCCCCATGTCAGGGGGAAGGAATGGACAAGGATATGATGGAAGGCATTCTTAGAATGGCAGAGAAAGGGGAGATACTGTTGATGGGAGACCTGAATATGCCAGATGTTAACTGGAGCACATTTGCTGCAGCCACATCCAAGAGCAGGGCCATTCTTGATGCCCTACAGGTGGCAGGCATTAGACAGCTAGTTTCAGAACCCACTCATGAGGGAGCAATCTTAGACCTCATACTCTCAAACGGGGGCAGTGAGAGGATCTCAGATCTAGAAGTGGGTTGCCATCTGGGGACAAGTGACCATCAAACAGTGTGGTTCATGTTAAACTCAGCTACAGAGTCAAGCCATACAAAAGTGAGGGTACTGGACTTTAGGAGGGCTGACTTTGGCAAGATGGGAGAGTGCCTCAGAAAAGCACTAGCAAACAGGCTAGAAGGAGGTGTGGAGCAACAATGGGGAATTATCAAAACTGCCATCACAAAGGCAACAAGCCTTTGTCTGAAGCAAATAAACAAATCAAATGAAAGAAAAAGCCACTATGGTTCTCAAGAGAGGTGGCTGTGAAAGTCAGGAAGAAAAAGATAGCATTCCGGAAGTATAAGGAAACACAGAAGGAGCAGGACAGAGAGCTGTACCAGTTAAGGCAGAAAGAAGCAGGAGGAAGTCAGAATATCAAAGGCCCAAACTGAGGAAAAGATAGCCAACTCAGTTAAGAAGGATAAAACCTTTATAGGTACATCAGCGGCGTGAGAAAGACAAAGGAGAGGATAGTGAGGCTGAATAGAATGAACGGTGGGTGGGCAGAGGGACAGTGAAAAAGCAGGAATACTGAATGAATATTTCTGCTCAGTATTCCAAAAGAGGAGGGGAAGTGCCTAATCCAATTAACAGAAGCACTCTTGATAGGGGTCGATCCCAGTCCTTTCACAGAAGAAAGGGTTCTGCAAGAACTCCTAAAACTGAAGGTGGACAAAGCAATGGGTCCTGATGGAATTCACCCAGAATTCTAAAAGAATTAAGGAAGGAACTAGTGAAACCACTGGCTACTCTTTTTAATGAATCATGGGAGGATGGTGTGGTACCGGAGGACTGGAGGAAGGCGGATGTGATTCCCCTTCACAAAAGTGGGACCAAGACAGAGGCAGGAAACTACAGACCTGTCAGTCTGACCTCTGTGGTAGGGAAAGTGATGGAGTCACTTCTGAAGGAAAGAGTAGTTGAGTACCTAGAGGTCAGTGGAGCACAGGATCCAAGGCAGCATGGGTTCACAGCCGGAAGGTCATGTCAGACGAATCTAATAGATTTCTTTGACTGGGTGACCAAAGTAGTAGACCAGGGAGGGGCTGTGGACATGGCCTACCTAGACTTTAGCAAGGCATTTGACACAGTCCCACACAAAAGATTATTAGTCAAATTAACCAGCCTGGGAGTGGGTCCCAGGGTGGTAGCCTGGTAAAACATTGGCTGGACAACAGGACACAGAAGGTAATTGTAAATGGAGTCCACTCTGAAGAAGGGCGGTTACTAGTGGGGTACCGAGGGTTCAGTATTGGGTCCAGTCCTTTTAATGTCTTCATCAGTGACATTGCAGAGGACTGGAAGGAAAAGTATGCCTTTTGCAGATGACACAAGATCTGTAACAGGGTTGATACACAAGGAGGCGTGGAAAGGATGAAAAGGACTTGGCAAGGTTGGAGGAATGGTCAGACATATGGCAGCTAGGATTCAATGCAAAAGTGCAAAATAATGCACCTGGGAAACAAGAACCCAGGGAAGAATACACAATGGTGGGGAGGTAGTAACAACAACAAAACAGGAAAGGGACCTGGGGGTAATCATATCAGATGACCTTAAGGTTAGCAAGCAATGCAGAAGGCAGTAGGGAGGGCCGGGGTATACTGGGATGTATAGGGAGAGGCATCAGCAGCAGAAAACAGGAAGTTGTTATCCCTCTGTACAGACAGTTGGTGAGACCCCATCTGGAATACTGTGTCCAGTTCTGGAGACCCCATCTCCCAAGAACATAGACAGGATAGAGGCAGTCCAGAGGAGGCAACTAAAATGGTGCAGGGTCTGCAAGAGAAGCCATATGAGGAGAGACTAAAGGAGCTTAATATGTATACCCTTGAGGAAAGAAGGGAGAGGGGGACATGATAGAAACTTTCAAGTACCTCAAGGGAATCAACAAAGTCCAAGAGGGTAGCATCTTTCGGAAAAAGAGACTTGCAAGAACAAGGGGACACAATTTAAAGATAGAAGGAGGGCGGTTCAGGGGCAATGTGAGGAAGTATTATTTCACAGAGAGGGTAGTGGATGCATGGAACAGCCTTCCTGAGGAAGTTGTGGGGTCTAGAACTGTGGGATAATTCAAGAATGCATGGGACAGACATAAGGCAATTCTTGTGGGGGGCAGGAAGATATAAGCTGTTGGTTAACTAGGATCTGCGGCCTATCCTGTAGGTAGGGAAATGGGCAGACTTGATGGGCCTAGCAGTCCTTATCTGCTGTCAAAGTCTATGTTTCTATACCCTTCCCTATGCACCCCAGAATCTCACTAGCTCATCCAACAGCCTTGTCACATTGCCTGGCCACCTTAAGGTCATCAGATATGATTACTTTCAAGTCTGTTTCCTGCTTTATGGACCTCAGTACCACCCACCCATTGTGTACTCCACCCTGGATTTCTATGCCCCAAGTGCATTATTTTGCACTTTTTTATATTGAAACTCAGCTGCCATATCCTTGACTACTCTACGAGTTTTCTCAGGTATCTGCTCCTCTTTTCCACCATCGAAGTTTCCACCCTACTGTAGATTTTGGTGTCATCCACAAAGAAGCAGACCTTCTTTTCTAGCTGCTGTGCACTGTCACTTACAGATATTAAAGAGAACCAGTCCCAGCACTGCTCCCTAAGGCATCCCACAGGGCATCCTCCCTTTCTCAAAGTTAACTCTATTTATCACCACCTTCTTCTGCCTTTCCCCTAACCAATTTCTTACCCAGTTTACCACCTATGGACCCACTCCTAAACTACCCAGCTTGCTTTTTAGTCTCCTATGTGGAACAGAGTCAAAAGCTTTACTGAAACCTAGGTAAGCTATGTCCACTGCTCCACCCTGATCTAGTTTCTTGGTCATCCAGTCAAAGTAATCTATCAGATTCATTTGACATGACCTCCTCCCTGTGAATCTATGCTGCCCTGAGTTTTGTAACCTTCTATATTCAAGATGTACCACAAATCTTTCCTTTAACAGTGATTCCATTAACTTTCCCACCACCAGTGTCAGGCTAAGTGGCCTCTTCTCTCCTTCCACTTTTGTGAAGTGGGACTACATCAGTTCTCCAGAATCACTTTTGTTTCTAATGAGCTATTAAATAGGACTGTCAGAGGTGTAGCCAATTCATCCCTGAACTCTCTCAGTACCCTTGGATGCAATCCATCCACCCCTTTTTGCTTTGTCACCTTTGGCTTAACCAGTCCCTTTAGTACTCTATCCTCTAAAAAGAGACTGGTGTCCACCTTCCTCCCTCCAATGCTCTTGTTACTTTTTTGTGGCACCTCCCCTTCTCCTTCCTCTGTGAAAACCAAGTAAAAGTATTTGTTCAGGGCATCTGGCTTTTCCTGGTCCCCCTCTGCACAGTCCTCTCCTTCCCTTTTTAACCTTACATTCTCACCCTGGTCTTCCTCTTTTCACTTACATACCTAAAAAATGTCTTGTTCCCTATTGTTTCATGGGCTGTTCTCTCGTAAGTGTGTACCTTCATGCTCCTAACTGCCCTCCCTACTTCTTTCTGCTTCCCTGATACACATCTCTCTCCTCCTCCTCATCCCTCTGCATCCCCTTATACATTCTGAATGCTACCCTTCTAGAGTTTACCTTTACTGCTACCTCTTTCAAGAACCATAACAGGTCTCTTTTTCCTCTTGCTTTTGCTCACTTCCATGATGTAGAGGTTTGTTGCCTTCAATGTGGCCCTTTCTAGCTTTGATGACCCTTCCTTAATCCCCACCAGTTCATCCCTTCTTGCCTGGTCATCCCTAAGGCATCCACCAATCTTTATAAAATCTGCCCTCCTGAACCCAGGAACACCCCCCATGTGTGTCTCAATTCTATAGCCATCGTTATATTGAACCATACTGTACAGTGATCACTGGTCCCCAGATGACCTCCCAGCTTGACATCTGCAACACTGTCCCTGTTAGTGAATACCAGGTCCAGTATTGCCCATCACCAGTGGGTTCACTGACTAGTTGGTTGAGGAACACCCCCGCATGGAGTCCAGGATGTCCCTGCTCCTAGCTGAAGCTACAGCTGGGAGGTTCCAATCTACTATCAGCAAATTGAAGACCCCTACCAGCAGTACCTTCCCCTTTTCTGTCATCTTGCCAATGGTTTTCACAAGTACTTTATCTAAAACCTCAACCTGTGCTTGAGGTCTATAGACCACAACAGCACAAACAGAGGCTCCATCTTCCATATCTAAGTGACCAAGGACAACCAAGGAATCTGTTGCTCAAATTAATCAAATGCAAGGATAGCAGAGGGAACTTAAAAATCAGTTTTGGAAAACCAGTGGGAAATAATCTTCAATTCATGGAGGTTATCGCTTAGTAATAGGATGTATCAAATTCAATGTTTTATTATAGGTAGTATTTGCTATACACCTTAACTTCTCAACAAATTTAATTCTAGTATCTCTAATATTTGCAATATGTGCAGAGGTGAAGTGGGAACCTTGTCTTATGTTATAGCAATATGCTTTTAGATAAACATTTTCTGTCAAGATATATTTACAAGTATAAGTAAAATGTTAAAAATTAATTTTAGTCAGAATCCGTATTGTCAAATGGACTCCCTGAAGTCAAACCATTCCACAACCTTTTTGGTTCAGAACTGACTGGAGCTGTGCAGAATGTAAAATTCTGCTCATGGAATTCCTGCAGAATGACCATTCCAATTCCATGGAATTCCATGGAATTTTTGCTAAAATTGAATAATATTTTGCAAAATTTTAAATTTCAGTTATTTTGCTATACTTTTACAAGTACATGTCCAAATAACACCAAAATTGGAATATATATAGCAACCCATATCATATAAATGTAAGCCAACTTTCAGAGTTATAGATTAAAAGGGAGCAGAGATATGGGCAGCCAAACATTTAATCAAAATTAAATGTTCTGTTATTTTGTGATAATTTTAACATTTCTTAGCCAAATAGCTCCACAATATCAGGATTTGGAGAGGCTCCTAGAATGTGTATATGTACTATGTTTTAAATCTCAAGCTTCAGTGGTATCTGAGTCATACTGTAGGTAGCCAAATATTTTGCCAACATTTGGATTTCTGTAATTTTAATATAATTTTGATAGTATTCATTGAAATGTTACAAAAACTGATAGGTATACAGGTTATCACTACATTTATATGCACATAGTTTGAGATTTCTAGCTATAAATGGTACTGAATTATGGGCTACTAAACATGTTGCCAAAATTTTAATTCTGTTTCGTTCCCTCTACTTTTAAAACTACATATTCAAATGTAACCAGAGTTGAAACATTTAAACTACTATACCAGATGTTCATTTCTGAAAAAGTTCATATTTGCAGCTTTAAATGGGATTGTATTAAAAGTAGTCAAACTTTCACAACATTTAAAAATTTAATTTTACAAGACTGTAAACTACAAATTTATAAACCCCCGAAACTTTAAAACTTGAGTATGCAATACCATTAAATTTGGCAGGTTATCGGACCTTACAAGGAGGCTGTGTGTGCCAACTTTAAGATTTCCAACCCAATAGATGGTTAAGCTATAGGCAGATAAAAATGTTCATGAAATTTTGCATAAACAATAAAATGACAACCTTTGAGCAGCTATAATTTTGAAACTATCAATTGGATTTTCGATGATATTTGGCATATGAGTGGCCATCTACTAAATATGTATATATGTCATATTTCAGAGCTCTAGCTTATACAGTGGCCAAGTTATAACCAAATTACTATATTTTAAAACTTCACAAAATTTGGATGAAATTCCACAAAATTTTGCAGAATTCTGAGAAATTTCATTGGAATTTCATGGATTCAGAATTTTCCAGTTCCACACAGCTCTAGAACTGACCTTTAGTTGAGCAGAGTTTTCTGATAACATCTTATAATCACATTTTCCAGTTCCACATTTTAAACCATCACCACATAATACCATAATTCCTTACATCTTTTAGTTCACACCATTATGTTTTGGAGTTGCCTCTTTATTTACAAATTTTCACCATTTCAAACTTTATTTACATGCATCTTGAATTCTTCTCAGCTTGGGTGTACTGTCCTGATACCTTTTCACCTCCTGGTTCTCCTTCCTGGGGTCAGGGGTCCAAGCTGATTCCCAGCCCTGCCCACTCTGGGGTAACTACCCCATGAGGGGCCCTCCCCCTGCCCTGCTGGACATCCTTCCAGCTAAGCCCCCTATTTTTTTAAACTGTTGCTCCCATCAGCAAACTATATCCCCATGGACTGCACCACCTGTTGCCCTCAGTTGGTAACCCAATAACCAAAACTTTCATTTTCTACTCATCCTTCAGCTCTAGCCACCAACCTATGTGTGTGTGAGTGGGTGGGTGGGAATATTTTGTTTGGAAAGCTGCAGGCAAAGAGGGGGGTCTCTCCTCTCTGCAGTCCCCTTATCTACCCCCTGCTGGTCCCTGCCCTTACCATCTCTCATCCAATCCCTTAACCTGTCACTCCCTACCTATGCCCCTCCCCCTTTCCTGACCTCATAGCTTCTATCACTCACCACCTCTACCTCACCCCCTTTCCTGACCTCACAGCTCTGGCTCCACCCCCATCTCCCCTTACTACCCCCTTCCTATTCCCTCCTTAGTTCCACCCACTTCTTACTCTTCCACCCATTGCCTTCTGTCTGTTCCAGGGAAACATTGACAACCTAGGCTGCCCTTAAAAAGCAGCCTCTTTTATCTTTCAACTTTTAACTTTATTGGATAACAAATTGAGATAAATTATCTCTTTTCCAATTGAATCCAACAATTAACATAACAGAAAAAATACAGTACTGACATGCAATACAAACATCATAAATTGCCATATAAAAATATAGAGTAATCATTTATAAAATGTTACATACTGTATGATGACATAAATTATCCATAGCAGTTACAATGCTTATTATATAAGCTAGCCAGAAATGCTCTAAAACATTCTAAAGGCAGCAATGCAGGCACTTTAGCTGTTTAAATATTCTATCCCAAGTTCTGGGAACCAATACTGACAAAGTTCTATCCCCAAAACTGGTTTTACATCTCAGGACAATAAAGATGCCTGAGACGTTGATCTTAAATGATGGTATTGCACTGGTTTATGTTTTATTATGTTCAATAAAAATTCTGGAAGGGACTGCATAATGAATTTATAAACAAATGTATTCCAATGAATATCTCGTCAGTCAGATAATGAAGGAAAACACATTTCTCAATACAAAACACAACAGTGAGTTTTATAGGGCAGGTTTGTTATGAACCTCAGAGCACTGTTATGTAAGATATATAATGAGTTCAGTAAAGATTTCCTAGTATTCTGGTATACAATATCTCCATAATCTAATATTGATAGAAACATTGAAGTGACCAGTAATTTTCTGACATTTAAATTGAATGTTTTATTCCTATAAAAAAAAAAACAATAACCTCTTTAAATTGTCAGAGATATTTGTGTTGTGCCAATCAAAAGTCAGATGATAGTCCGGTGTCATCACTAAATATTTATAGGATTCCACACAACTCAGGGTGACTCTAGACAATGAACTGATATCCTTACTTATTATCTTTTTAGTGTTTTTCTTCTGAAATGGCATCCACTGAGTTTTTTGTTCATTTAAGAGTAATCTTAGATCTATTAGGACCCTCTATATACTCAAAATGTCCTGCTTCAAAATTTCCATTGCTTTGTTTGTATCATCTTTTTAGTGTATAATATTGCATCATCAGAATATAGATACATACAAGTGTCAGGTGAACAGTGGTTGAGTAGGTCATTCATATAAAATAGAAATAAAAGGGGACCCAGTACTGACCCTTGGGTACCCCTATTTTCAAAACAATTGGATCTGAGCATGCACCGCCCACTCTGACACGTTGTAATCATCCATTTAAATATGAATAGAACCACTTTAAAGCATTAACACCCAAACCAACAGCCTTCAAGCGGCTCTGCAAAATTATGTGATAAACAGTGTTGCATGCCTTTGACAGGTCCATGAATATTATTGGTACTCCCTGATTCCTGTCGAAGGCATTTAGCACGTCTTCAACCACCCTTGCTATTTTATATGTAGTATTATGCCCTTTCCTAAATCCTGATTGTAAATGAGTTATTATCTTGTATTTTGTAAAATACTTTGTCAGTTGTTGGGATACAAGTCTTTCAAAGATTTTTACACAAGCTGAAAGAATTGAAATTGGTCTACAGGAACCCATATCCGATAAGTCCCCACCTTTGAATATTGGTACAGTATAACAAATGCAGTCTTCCTATCAATTGGTAATTCAGAACTGTCCAAAGAGAAATTACAAATATACACTAAATGAGCTGACAATATACCAATGGCCAATTTCAAAAAGATAGGGGAGATTTCATCGCATCCAGGACCCTTATTAGTATCCAATCTCTGTAATTGTTTAATTACATCTTCAAATGTTATAGGACGAAAAGAAAAAACAGGTCTATCTAACTTACATACATAAAATCAGTATCCAAATCTGGTGGGCCTAGTCTAGGATGCATTCTATCAAATATGCCCCCCACTTAAATGCAGTTACTTTATTAGTAACAGAAATCAAAACCTTCCCCTCAGATTTCAAAGTTGTAGATAAAGAAGGGAGGGTCTGATTCCCTTTTAATGAGTCGATTCCCTTCCACATTGCTTTAGAATTGCCTTCTGATGATAAAACGTATGTATCATAATAAATTTTCTTTGCTTTCCTAATTTCTTTAGTACATTAATTTTGGGTAACCTGAAAAGCTTGTTTGTCTGATATTTTTTTTTTGTCTTTCTCGCTATGTGCCATAGATTCTCTTTCTCCTTTATCAAACTCCCTAGTTATCCAAGGTACTGTTTTCTTTCTAACCCTTTTCTGTTTTATTGGGCATGTTTATCAATATTTTTTAATAAAGAAACTTTAAAATAGGACCAGGCTGAATGCACATCTGGGCAAGTATATAGTACGTTCCAACTAATATCAGCCATATCTCTCAGATATGCCTGGGTATTAAATGAGTTGAACATCCTGACTAAAATCAGTTGAGGTGGGGATTTTTCCAAAAGGCTGTCTCTTATACATAAGATATAACAGTGGTCACTCACATCATTTTCACAGACCGCAGAGATATGTCTACTGGGTCTATTGGTAAAAAATTAAATCCAGCAGTGTGTCTTTATCACTGTTAGATTTATGGGGCCTTGTAGGGAGATTGACCAACTGGCACAAATTAAGGGTTGCAAATTGGTTTAAAATCTCAAGTTGAGGTACCAACATATTCCAATTAAAATCACCTAATAGGACAATCTCATTATTGAGAAATGGCGCAAAAGCTCACTCAAGGTCTGCAATGTGATAGATTTAGCTGACAGGCATATAACAAACTGCAGAAGAAACATAAAAGAAAACGTGGGCTTCAACAGTAATCCAAGAAGAACAGTCCACAGAATTAGGACACACTGAAACTGCTTATTTATTAAATTAAAAAGCGCAGTAAAATCCACTATTGTGTAGGTACATAAAGAGTGGTAGCAACACCCAAAACACCGTCAACATTTCACGTCGATAACAGATGCTTTATCAAGACGTCAGCAGCCAGATAAAACACTACTTAAATAGTATATCTAAATCCCACCCCCCACAATTACAAATCTAATCATTTCAACTACCTAAAACTGGTTGAACATCACACACTATATGCCAAGCATTACACATAATGAATTAATATACACAAATGCTCTACTTAATCAACATGCTTATTAAACATTTTTCCAAAATTAAATAAACAATAAAATCATCTTCGTTTTTTCAAAAATGGAGTTAACTGAAAAACATCATTCAAACCAGGGTAATAACTAGATTGCAATTTATACTGCCAAAAAGTTTCACGACACATCAAGGTGTTATTTAAATCACCTCCCCTGTTTCCAAGGGTTACTTGTTCTAGTCCTCTGAAAATGAAGGTATGATCACATCCAGTTCGTGAAACATGCAAAGCCTGTGCATTATCCAATTTTTTCATTCTGATACTGTTAAGATGTTCCAAAATTCTATGTTTAAACTTTCTAATAGTTTTACTAACATAATAACAATTACATTTGCACATAGCTAAATAAATCACCGATTCTGTATTACAATTTATAAAACTCTTCACCCAATGTAATCCATTCGTATTGGGTAACATAATGTCAGATCCCACCTGAATATGTTTACAAGCACTGGAAGTCCCACATCTATAATTTCCGTTCAGAAGTGTAGGTCCACATTTGGATATTATGTTGTCTTTACCATGCACAAGTAAGTCAGCTAAATTGCTTCCCCTACGGTATACAAAATTCAGTCCCTGTTCAAATATTTCCTTCAGTTTAGGCTCCACACTTAAAATGCCCCAGTTCTTCTGTATAACTTCAGTTATTTTTTTAAAGAGGGGGACATAAACCCATTGCTGCATAGTAGTGGTTTAAGTAGTAGTAATGATACCAGCACAGCTATTACTGATAATTTAATTGTGGACATTAAGCAAGCGTATGTGCTTCTTGAAAGAGCAGCATTAAAAGCTTGAAGGCTTTATTGGCAAAAGGTCACCAATTGTTATTATGTTGGTAAAACTATTAGAAAGTTTAAACATAGAATTTTGGAACATCTTAACAGTATCAGGATGAAAAAATTGGATAATGCACTGGCTTTGCATGTTTCACGAACTGGATGTGATCATACCTTCATTTTCAGGGGACTAGAACAAGTAACCCTTGGAAACGGCAGTCGATTTAAATAACACCTTGATGTGTCATGAAACTTTTTGGCAGTATATATTGCAATCCAGTTATTACCCTGGTTTGAATGATGTTTTTCAGTTAACTCCATTTTTGAAAAAACAAAGATGATTTTATTGTTTATTTCATTTTGGAAAAATGCTTAATAAGCATGTTGATTAAGTAGAGCATTTGTGTATATAAATTCATTATGTGTAATGCTTGGCTTATAGTGTGTGATGTTCAACCAGTTTTAGGTAGTTGAAATGATTAGATTTGTAATTTGTGGGGGTGGGATTTGAATATACTATTTAAAGTAGTGTTTTTATCTGGCTGCTGGCGTCGTCTTGATGGCTGTCTGATATCGGCGTGAAATGTTGTGATGTTTTGGGTGTTGCTACCACTCTTTATGTACCTACACAATAGTGGATTTTACTATTTTTAATTTAATAAATAAGCAGTTTCAGTGTGTCCTAATTCTGTGTTCTTCTTGGATTACTGTTGAAGCCCGCGTTATCTTTTATGTTTCTTCTGGATTTGGTGTAGCGGAGCTCCAGTTTTTCTGTGTTGATTTGAGCCACGGTGTTTTTTTATATAATAAACTGCAATGTTTTCATGGAGTCCTATGGACTTCCTAAAATCAAACCACTCCACAACATTCTTGGTTCAGAACTGACTTTATTTGAGCGGATTTTCCTGATAACATCTTAGAATCACATTTTCCAGTTCCACATTTTAAACAATCAGCACATAATACCATAATTCCTTACATATTTTAGTTTACACCACTACATTTTGGGGTTGCCCCTTTATTTGCAAATTTTCACCATTCCAAACGTTATTTACATATATCTTGAATTCTTCCTGGCTCAGTTGTAATGTCCCGATACCTCCTCACCCTCCTGGTTCTCCTCCCTGTGGTCAGGTGTCCCACCTGATCCCCTGCCCTGCCCCCCTCTGGGGTGGCTGCCCCATGTGGGGCCCTCCTCCTGCCCCACTGGACACCCTTCCAGCTGGCCCCCTCTGTTTTTCCCCCACTAGCCCATATCCCCATGACTGGTGGCAGACTATGGGCTTCCCCCACTGAAAACTAGCAATACACCCCCCAATGCCCCACCAGACTTCTATAGCCTCCCTAATGTCCCCGTTGAGTGCTATGTCACCAGCTGCAGACATATGTACCCCATCCTTTCTGTACATTCCTGGTTCATCGTTTGTGATGACCTTATGCCCTATGTAACTGCTCCTTCATGCCCTGGTCCAGGCTGCCATTTTCCGATTTACCCTCTTGCGAGTTATCTCAATTGCTTTTATATCCCTGGCTTACCTCCACTCCCTTCTGGGAATAATCTCTGACCATGCTACTGTTGTGTGGGGCCACCAGGATTTTATGATCTCTAAATCCCTCTGTATCATGTGAACCAGTACCACCCATGGAGTGTCCCCCAGATCATTGCCTCCTGCATGAATGATCAATAAATCCAGTGGAGGCCATATCCTGCTTTTTTGTTCCAGTAGGGGCAACATCTGTTTCCAGAGCCAACCCCTCACCCTGCTCCACTTGATACTGGTTTTGTCCAGGTCTTGCTTCAACTGCCTCCCCCCCCCACCCCCGTGGTTGACACTGCTCATTTCTCAGCCCAGTAAATAAATGAATGGCCGACTATCCATACAACTTGGTGCCATCCATTGACTGCAAAATATGAAAAAACAATTGTTAGCATCTACTTCCTGATGTTCCTTCTAAAAGCCTGGGATGTCCATCCCCCTACCCTCTGGACATCTGCAGCACTCCCCCCTCAAGCTGCAATCTTCAATGCTGCCCCAATCCAGAATGAATGCAATGTGAAGTCACTAGTATTCTCCCCTATGAACGCCATCCCTTTCTTGATTACTGCTGCAATCTGGTATGCTGTGGCAGGATCCCCATTTCCTCGTTGGAAGAAACACCCCTCTCCCTGTAGCCTCACCTCCATATATGTTTTGAGGCTGTCCATAATGCAGTCCCCTTCTCTTCCCTCTTGCTGTATCTCTATTCTATTCTATTCCCCTTACCTGCTTGATCTGTTTTGGACCACTGTAGCCATATGTATACCTTGTCACCTACCCAAGTGATGTCCTGCCTCTGTAGCCCACCCCCATGGTCTGCCTTGTTTCACGCCACCACTTCATTGACCCAGAAAGCCCCCTGTGCATCACCAGAAAAATTGCCGTGAACAGCCGGGTTTCATATGAAGAGGTGTAAACCTACTTAAGGTTGTTCATTAATATAATGAAAACCTCCCCACCTATTTGCCTTCTCCTATCTAAACACTGTCCCTGTAAGTGGGATCAGCCCTGCTGCATCCTGCACACCGCCGGAGCCTTGGTGGGGGTTCCCCACCCTCATAACTGACAAACCAGGCCAACACCTACCAGTTGCAACCCCATTGTGGATCTTGCCATCCCCACCTCCCATCTGTCCACCATGTACCTCATCACCTTGGTTTCAGATACTGGGCCACTTACCTCTAACCCAGCCCACTGTCGGAACTCCTGAAAGTTATGCCATGTGTTCTCGTATGCCCTCAGTGTGTTTGGTACCCACACATTCTGAAACAGGAGCTGGGCTCAGTCCATCCAATCTACCACAGTCAAAGTGGAATCCATGTTCTCTGGGCAGCTGCCCCAGGGGCCAATAACTGGAACCTCTCTATCTGTAAACATGAAAGGCTGTCAGCTATTGTGTTCCTAACACCCTCTACATGCCTAGCACTGAAAGACACCTCTCTGTAACCTGACTGCCTGTTCAGGACCATGACCACTGACTTGTTGTCGCACCTGAAAATTGCTGTTCTGTTCTGGAGGTGTTCTCTCCAGACCTCTATAGCCACTCAGATGGGAAACACCTCCAAGAACGTGGTATCCCTCATCAGTCCAAGCTCCACCCATCTCTTTGACCACCTCTCTGATATCCATTCCCCTTTAAATTAGGCCCCCATCCTGTGACCCCTTGGGGTTTCCGTATACAACTCCAGCTCATTGTCCAACAGCCACTCCTCCTGCCAGAATCTGATTCCATTGTATTGCATCAGAAATTCCCCCCGACTCTTAAATCATCCTTCACCCCTTTGTTAATATCCATCCAGTGGTGGCGAAGCTTTGCTCTCACCATGGCTCTGGCTAACTGATGCGTAAAACCCTTACTTGGTGCAACCACCCTGCATGCAAAGTTCAAATGCCCTAGAAGTTGCTGCACCATTTTTAATGGCACCTGCCATTTCCCTTGGACCACCCCCATAAGTTCCCTTAACCTATCCACCTTTTGGGCAGGGAGGCAGAAGCACTGCTGCTCTATGTCTAACATGATGCCTAAAAAATCCAATCTTCTGCCCAGCCCCCTGTCTTATGCCCTGCTAAGGGTACCCCTCAGTTCACTACACATCACCTCAAACTCATTCAGCATACCTAGGATCACTTCCCTCCCTTCACATATCAAAAAAAAAAATGTCCAAATAATGGACTACCACACTATGCCCATATCTATCCCCAGAAAAACACTGTAACCAAGTAGTGAATGTTTTGAATGTAGCACATGCCACCAAACACCCCATGGGCATGGCCTTGCCAAAGTAGTATCTCCCTTTAAATTGGAAACCTAATAAATCCCAACCCTTCACCCAGACAGGCAACAACCGAAAAGCTGCCTCTATATCCATCTTTGCCAACCAAGCACCCTCCCTTGTCCTAATCAATAATATTTTCTGGAAAGCTGCAGGCAAAGAGAGGGTCTCTCCTCTCCTCTCTGCATTCCACTTATCTACCCCCTGCTGGCCCCTCCCCTGACCTTCTCTCATCCAATCCCTTAACCCGTCACTCCCTACCTATGCCCTGCCCCTTTCCTGACCTCATAGCTCCTGTCACTCATTACCTCTACCCTGCCCCCTTTCCTGACCTCATAACTCTAGCTCCATCTCCCCCGTCTCCCCTTACTACCCCCTTCATATTCTCTCCTTGGTTCTACCCACTTCTTACTCTTCCACCCATTGACCTCTTTCTGTTCCAGAGAACACTTGACAACCTAGGCTACCCTTAAAAAGGCAACCTCTTTTATGTCTTCTCAAAATTTCTTTATTGCAAATCTGCCAGAAGTTCATCAAGTTACATTATTACAACTGGCACTTTACAATGCTAGATGTATTGCCTGACTGTGGAATGATAACAACCCCCAATTTGGGGAGATATGGGAAAATGTGTTTTGTTAATGTGTGAGTTTGGGCAAAAATTATTATTACTCTATTAAACATATTAAGGATTATTTGGCTGTTTGGTAACCACTTCACTATGCCATAGAAAACAATACATTTATTATTTTTTTTTCTCTTCATTCTCCAGCATATTGTTGTTATTATTATCTACTTGATTTAATAACTGGGATATTTATTTGTGTGAATGACTTGTACTGTATTATACTCCTTAATAAATAAAGAAAAATCAGTCATTTTTCCATAAAAAAACACCAGCACACTAACAGCAAACCTACCAGTTCCCTCTAGTGTCTCCCAATGGTGGATGAACTATTTTACAATAAGTGTAAATATTCTGTTGTTGCTCTTCTTCTTCTTATGAACTGTATATTTATTTAGTTTTTATGTGCCTAGTTACCCTACAGCCCTGGGTCATGCAGGTTTGGCACAACTATAATCTCTCTGTAGTTTCTGATTTTGTACTGTGCTTAACTGTTTCTGTAGACTATTTTTGCAGAATAGTTTACTTGTTTTTACCTCCATTGCTCTTCTGTTCTCTTCCTCACCCCCAGGTTGCCTCTGTAAAAAAAAAAATACTGTATACCTCTTGCCAGGCAAAACAATTTCAAATAAAAAATAAACAGCATTTGCTTACCCCATACTCCACAGTAAGAGGAATGGAGAAGGTGGTAGGAGGAAAGATGTGTACACTGTATGCTGGGAGTAACAGTGAACAGGGTCCTGCCTTAACAGCTAAGTCTCACCAAAGCAGGGGAGGGGAAGACTGATATGATTAATAATGATTTGGTGGGATGCAGTGTAAAATCAGTCAATGACAGATTTGTATTTTTGTTTGTTTGTTTTTGTTTTGTTTTTATAATTTTTGGCCAGGAAAGAGACACTAAGCAGAAGCTTGTTTCCAGGTGTGTCCTGGGTGCACAGTATAGTTAAATGACTTGCTCGTGGTCGCAAAGTATGCAAGTGGTGGCTGTGGGATTCCAACCCCATTTTCCAGGTTTGCAGCTCAGTGCTATTAACCACTATGCTGTACCTCCTTCACAGTTAGATTTATAGAATTAAGCAGAGAGCTGAGGATAGCTGCAGGTGCAGAACCTTCTCTGAGGTCCTACTGATGCTATGTGAGAGTAAGAAAAGACAGGAGAAAATAAGTGAGTTCAACTCATGGCTTACAGGCTGATGTGGAGAAGAGTGTTTTTTTCTTTTGGGGGAGCATTTTGGGAGAAGCACTGGTTGTTTGCCAGGGATGGGCAGCACCAGAGCAATAATGGCACCAATAGTTTTAAGGCAGAAGTTTGATGCATTAATGATCAAGAATTCAAACTGAAAAGGGGAGCTATGTGACCCTGACACCCTCATTTGATGCTTTAGGGTCTCTCTCCTACCACATAGTAAATGTCAGGGGGGGGGACGGTCAAGGTGAAATCAGCAGCACAGGGGAGACAGCAAGAACTGGAGCTATGGGAATAAGGAGTGAGAAGAAGAGGGCCCCAGACAGGAGGATGAGTTAAGAAACAAGGGTCCAGAAAAAAGGGAACAAGGGAGAATTGGGGCTGGGAGGGATCAACAAAGAGGAACAAGGGGCTGGATAGGAGAAAGGCAGGGCATCGGCTGAAAGTAGGAATTTGAATTTGGAAGGCAACCTGTATGAATGCAGGGAGCCTGGCAAATAAATGGGGAGCTCCAGCTGGCAACAGGAGAGACAAATTTAGATTTTGTAACAATAACAGAAAAAAGGGCAAAAGAAAAGGAAAAAAGGCAATGGATCTTATTATTCTTTGGTACTCTTTTCTCAAAAGAAATAAGATGTAGGGCAGAAGAGAGGTGGCTTTGTACATAAAAGCCAGCTTAAATATCCACAGAAGACTGAATCCTTAAGCGATATAGTGGGATGGGATCAGTTTGGGTACAGTTAGTAACAGCTAAGGGACATATCATTAGGGTGGGAGTAATGTACAGGACACCAAACCATGTAGACAATATGGATAGAGCACTGGGGGAGGAAATGAAGAGACAGTCCCAAAGAGGGAGGCTGTACTAGAGGGAGATTTCATCCTATCAGATCTAAGCTAGCAAATTCTGTTGGCCAACAGTGCACAGAACCAAGTGCTGGTAGAGAAACATATAAAGTGACAGCAGAAGGGGAATGCATGGTCCATCTAGTCTGCCCATAAGCCCAGCCCCCCCCTCTTAACTACTGTTTAGTGTTATAATACCATTGTGCCTATCCCATGCCTCCTTGAATGATCCAACTGACCTAGTCTCAACAACCTCTGGTGCAAGGACATTCCAAGTGTCCACCACCCTCTCGGTAAAGAAGAACTTTCTTGTGTTATTCTTGAACCTGCCTCCTTCCAGTTTCAAGGGTGCCTACTAACCCAGTGGGTATGGGAGACTACCAGCGAGGGGGCTATACTGGATTTAGTGCAGTTCTGGATCTCAGAAGAGCAGATTTTGGAAAGATGGAGCAGTTAATTCAGATGAAACTTGTGGGGATGAGGGAATCAGAGAGAGTGATGAGGCCAAGTAGGAAACTATAAAGTAGGGAATTGCAGAAGCAACCAGATCATGTTTGAGGCAGGTAGGAAAGAAAATGAAACACAAAAAAACTGTTTTGGTTCTTGAAGGAAGAAGCAATAAGGATAATGAGGCCAGCTTTTCGCAAGTACGATGAGAACCAGCATATGTCAAATAGGGAACTCTATATAGAAAAAGTAAGAGAGGCTAAAAGAGCAGTAAAAATGTGAAAATGGAGGTTCAACTGAAAATAGCAAAGAGTATAAAGGAAGGGGCTAAAACTTTCTTTCGTTGTAACAAGGACAGTGGAGGACAAAGGGGAGAATCATCAGACTGAACAAAGATGAGGAAACAGAGGCATATGATAAGAAGAAGGCAGACATTTTAAATAAATACTTCTGCTCGGTCTTCATGAAGGATGAGGAGGAACTGCCCACAAAGTGTGAGATTCTAGTCATACAGGGGAGAAGACCTGAGATGGTAGAAATCAAGGTCTTCAACCTAGGTTCAGATGCGAGCCCAGGGAGTTGGAGGGATGGCCGGGGGGGAGAGGAGGATCAAGCATCCAATAGACTGCTCTCCTCCTCCAGGGGGGAGGGTGAGCTAGGACTCAGTGCTTGACTGACTCCTGGTGAAGGTTTGGGTTGTCATGGCTGAGACTTGCAGCTTCCTGGAGGTGTGCCAGACATTGGCACATTGTGCCTTATGTCACTGCACACCACATCTCCCAATAATGGGGGGGATGGATGCCTGAAGCATGGAGGATGTTCACCTCCCCCACTGAACCCCACACAACTGACCAAGGTACCAAGTCACCAGGCCACCATGAGGCACCATTCAGGAGCAGAAGTGGGGACTCCTTGATGGCCCTGCCCTGGGGGCAAGCCAGGGTGCACTCCAGTAAGGCAACAGGTAAGTCCCAGGGGGTGGTGTGAGGTGGCAGGGATGGCAGGACCCATCAAGGGCTAGCTAAAAATACAAAAGATGGTAGAGCTAGCAGTGGACAGGCTACTCAAGGGGCTTGGGATCCTTAAAGTGGACAAGTTAACCAGTCCATATAGTCTATACACTATTATGCTATGGGATGTTGCCTGCCAGTTCTTGAGGGAACTACTAACTGACCTCTTTAACTGCTCTATGAAAAAGAGGTGGTTCTGGTAGCTTGGAAGTAGACAATGTGGTCCTGCTCCACAAGAGTAGGGTAGAGAGGACCCAGAGAAGTACAGACTAGTCAGCCTAACCTTAATCCTGGGATAACTACTAAAAACTATTATAAAAACCATATAGTGGACTGGATGGAGGCCAGCAGGTTCCAGGCAAGAGGCAGCATGGATTTGTGTCAGGCAGACCATACCAGCCAAGCTTGATAGACTTCTTTAATTGGGTCATGAATACAGTCGATAAGGGCCAAGACTAGACATACTAAATCTGGACTTTAGCAAGGCCTCCAAATCTGTGTCCACAGGAGAATTGTGAAAAAGCTTGGGATCTGGGTGTGGGAGACAAATTAACAGCAGATTAGTAGCTGACTGAGGGGAATAACTCAGTAGTGATAGTTGTTAATGGGGAATACTCAGGGGTTAGAGAGGTTTTGTTATTACTGAGGTCAGTCCTGCGGCAGGTCCTTTTCAATATATTCAACAGTGATACAAGTGAGGGCATTCAGCGGGGAAGACATGGCTCAGAGATCAGTCTCTTTGCTAATGATTCTAAAATCAGTGGCTGGATGGATACAATGATAGTAATACAAGGAATGAATATGGACCTGGACAAACTGGAAATGTGGGCCGTGATATAACTCTCATTTAAAGCCAAAAACTGTAAAGTCATGCATACTGGCAGAACAAATCCGGAAACAGAGTGCTGATTTGGGAGAGTGAGGGTGGAGCAGATGCAGGAGGAAAGGCACATGAGGTCATTATTAGTGACAGTTAAAAGTACAGTGCCAGCTGCCAGAAAGCTGCAGAGCAAGCACATAGGATGCTGGTATATATAGGAAGAGAGGTTACAAGCAGGAGAGGGGTGATTCTGCCTCTGTTCAGATCATTGGTGAGTCCCTGCCAGGAGTACTGTGTGTAGTTCTGGAGCCTGCACCTGACGAAGAACAGGGACTTCTTGAGATCTCTTCAGAGGACAGCCGTTAAAATGCTCTGGGGGAGCACAGGAAGACCTACAAGGAGAGGTAGAGAATCTCGATATGTACACATTAAAGGTCAGTGGGGAGTGGGGGGGCATGATAGAATCCTTAAATAACTATGGGATATTAATAAAGTGGACAGCTGTACCCTGTTCACAAGATGGGAGGCAAGGTAACAAGAGGCCATGGATGGATACTGGTCTATTTTTTTTCTTTGTTAATCATAGATTACTTTATAAATATTATTTTCCCCTATTTATTTGGTTATCCATGGTGAATGCTGCAACAAAGAATATAATAGACAAAGAATCTCTGTGCGTAAACACTGAGGCAAGGGTTACCCCAAAGGGCATTTGGCTGGGAAGCCAAGTTTCAAGAAAATACAAAATCACACATGCCCCCACAATGCAAAGCATCATGGGCTGTATATGCAAATCACCACAGAATGTTATGCTGGTCCAACTTTAAGCAGAATTGCATGGTGCCGAAAGGCCTCTCACACAGTTTGCAAGGGTCCTACCAGGACTCATCAGTATGCCTCGTCTGTTTGACACCCCAGTGGAATGGACCAGCTACCCCTAAGGCAGTGTGCCTGGGATATATTGTGGTGAACCCATTAAAATAAAAAACTATTTAAAAGACAAAGAACCTCTGTGCGTAAACACTGAGGCAAGGGTTACCCCAAAGGGCATTTGGCTGGGAAGCCAAGTTTCAAGAAAATACAAAAACACACATGCCCCCACAATGCAAAGCATCATGGGCTGTATATGCAAATCACCACAGAATGTTATGCCAGTCCAACTTTAAGCAGAATTGCATGGTGCTGAAAGGCCTCTCACACAGTTTGCAAAGAGTGCTAACAGAATACATAGACATGTGTTTCATCCTACCAGGACTCATCAGTATGCCTCGTCTGTTTGACACCCCAGTGGAATGGACCAGCAACCCCTAAGGCAGTGTGCCTGGGATATATTGTGGTGAACCCATTAAAATAAAAAACTATTTAAAAGACAAAGAACCTCTGTGCGTAAACACTGAGGCAAGGGTTACCCCAAAGGGCATTTGGCTGGGAAGCCAAGTTTCAAGAAAATACAAAATCACACATACCCCCACAATGCAAAGCATCATGGGCTGCATATGCAAATCACCACAGAATATTATGCTGGTCCAACTTTAAGCAGAATTGCCTAGCAGAATATCCTATATCTTAGGACCATCAAATCCCATTCCTGGCACTGGGTGGCCCACGTTTCCATGATGGCTGCAATGTCCACCATCCCTATTTCCAAGAAAGCCTGTAATCCTGCTGATTTGTTGCTAAGGCTTTTCACATTCAGTGAGACCACCCTCTAACCTGCCCCTGCCCCTTCCCATCACTGGGATACCCCCCTCATACTCCTCCCCCCGTGCCACTGCTCCAATACCTCCCTGCTAGCCTAGGGGATAAGCTTGTTTGGCTCCCCTCTCTGGGCTCCATGCCTACCATCTGTCGACTCACCACCTCCCCCACCTAGTTTAAATCCACCTTTGTAACTATGTATTCCCTTTCCCTCTGCTTTAATACCTCCTTCCCTTCCCTGCTCAAATGTAGCCTATCCCCTGCATAAAGTTCATTGTTGTCCCAGAGCCTGTCCCAGCCCCCCTACCAACCTGTATCCCCTGGATCAATACCATTACCTCAGCCAGGTGTTGAACTCCCCAATCTTTACTTTCTTCACCATGCTTGGGTCTGCCAAACCTAAGATGGTATTACTTTTTAGCATAACGTAAGCAACACAGCTATTGATTTGAGTAGGGTGATAATGCTCCAACATGGGTCAAGATAGAAAGGAAATTGTCTCTTTTAAGAAATCTCAGCAATGTCCTTTCTCTTGACCTCACTAGAAATTCCAGTTTCTGATCTGGCAAGGCCTACTCAATACTCAAGAACAGAATGGAACACTCCTAATTTTCATTTATAAAACAAGATACCAAAGATGAAAACGATCCCTTTATTTAAAAAAATGGGAGGAGAAAGGCCTGTACCAACAAAGACAGCTCTACAGTAGGGAAACATTTTTAGAGTGTGGGGAAACAAAATCTCAATTGAGGCCGGCCCGCCAGCACAGCAGTTGGATTACCACTTGCGACACCGATGACCTGGGTTTGGGAACAGACCTGGGAGTCGGAGGGTGTGGCAGTGGGGACTGCTCTCCTTCTCTGGGGGAAGGGGGAAAGAGTGTCCTGCTCTTTACAGACCCCTGGCAGAGGCTGGGGGTACACTGCAGCTGGCACCATTACCTTAGCGGGGCGGGGCAGATGCTAGACATCATTGCACATCCCTGCCCCCAAGGATCCAGCAAGCACTGAAAAGCTAGCCCCATGGCACAACAACCTGCTCTGCCACTATCTCAACTGCCTTCAATGTCTGCCGGGGGGGTCACGCTCCTGTGGCCCTGACCCTGGGGGTATGTCGGGGCTTGCCTACAGTGTCCGTTAAGGGGGAGTCCTCTTGGCAGACCCCCTCAGGGGGGGTAAGTCTGGGCATGGGGGGTGACAGGCAGGGCAGGTCTGACCTCCAAATGGAGGATTGGGGGACCCGGGACCAAAAAAAAAAAATCTCAGTTGAGTCATCTACCAGGTCATTACCCAGCTTATCTACAAATAAGACACTATGTTAAAAATCAGTAGATAATCTAAATTCAATTCCACTTACCCCAGTTAAAGATAGTATGACAAAGAGAACACTGAACAACAAACTTATAGGTAGTTTATATAGGTTATTTGTGGAAGAAAAGGCAGCACCATTAGAGAACCTACTTTTAAAACAGCAGAAAGTTCTCAGGCCTAATTTAGATGAAAAATTATGGAGTGAAAATGTGCCCTCAAAACTGATGTATCAAAAAACAACAAACTAAAGCAAATTCAATGTAACATATTTCATTGTACATATTACGCCCTGGAAAAACTACATAGTTTCACCAATATTATCTCAAACAAATGTCCCAGCTGCTCGTACGCTACTGGTACATTGCTTCACATGATTTTTTTACTATCCAAAACTATTGACTTTCTGGAATTACATCAAAATGATTGTAGGATGTGTAATGGGAATGGATCTCCCATTCCACCTAGGTATTATATTCTTTGAAAATACAAAATCACACATGCCCCCACAATGCAAAGCATCATGGGCTGTATATGCAAATCACCACAGAATGTTATGCTGGTCCAACTTTAAGCAGAATTGCATGGTGCCGAAAGGCCTCTCACACAGTTTGCAAAGGGTGCTAACAGAAGACATAGACACGTGTTTCGTGCTTAAAGTTGGACCAGCATAACATTCTGTGGTGATTTGCATATGCAGCCCATGATGCTTTGCATTGTGGGGGCATGTGTGATTTTGTATTTTCTTGAAACTTGGCTTCCCAGCCAAATGCCCTTTGGGGTAACCCTTGCCTCAGTGTTTACGCACAGAGGTTCTTTGTCTTTTAAATAGTTTTTTATTTTAATGGGTTCACCACAATATATCGCAGGCACACTGCCTTAGGGGTAGCTGGTCCATTCCACTAGGGTGTCAAACAGACGAGGAATACTGATGAGTCCTGGTAGGACCCTTTGCAAACTGTGTGAGAGGCCTTTCGGCACAATGCACCCATGTTGGAGCATTATTACCCTACTCCAATCAATAGCTGTGTTGCTTATGTTATGTTAAAAAGTAATACCATCTTAGGTTTGGCAGACCCAAGCATGGTGAAGAAGGTAAGGATTGGGGAGTTCAACACCTGGCTGAGGTAATGGTATTGATCCAGGGGATACAGGTTGGTAGGGGGGCTGGGACAGGCTCTGGGACAACAATGAACTTTATGCAGGGGATAGGCTACATTTGAGCAGGGAGGGGAAGGAGGTATTAAAGAAAGCAGAGGAAGGGAATACATAGTTACAAGGTGGATTTAAACTAGGTGGGGAGGTGGTGAGTCGAGAGATGGTGAGGCATGGAGCCCAGAGAGGGGAGCCAAACAAGCTTATCTCCTAGGCTAGCAGGGAGGTATTGGAGCAGTGGCACGGGGGGAGGAGTATGAGGGGGGGTATCCCAGTGATGGGAGGGGGCAGGGGCAGATTAGAGGGTGGTCTCACTGAATGTGAAAAGCCTTAGCAACAAATCAGCAGGATTACAGGCTTTCTTGGAAATAGGGATGGTGGACATTGCAGCCATCATGGAAACGTGGGCCACCCAGTGCCAGGAATGGGATTTGATGGTCCTAGGATATAGGATATTCAGGAAGAACAGGGCTAAGGAAAAGGTGGGTGTGGCAATATATGTACAGGAGGGGATAAGGTGCATAAGGGAGGAGGGGGAGGAAGGCAGAACACAGGCCCTATGGATTCAGTTACAAGACTTAAAAATTAGGATATTGAGGATGGGGGTGGTGTACAGGCCACCAGTCCAAGGGGATGTCCTGGATAGGGAGTTAGCTGAGCAAATCAGAAGGTTCTATAGGAATGGGAACACTGTAGTGGTGGGGGACTTCAACCTACCGGGGGTCAAGTGGAGCACCCAAACCACCACAAGTGCAAAGGAGCAGGTCATATTACAGGCATTTCAGGACAGCTTCCTGGTGAAGTTACTCCAGGAGCCAATTAGACTGGATAGGACTCTTGATCTAGTTCTGTCAGATGGGGAGGCCAATAAGGGACCTGGAGATGGAGGACCCTCTGGCTGGGAGTGTCCACCACACAGTATGGTTCATGCTCAATATGGGCAGGGAATCAGGAGGTATGAATACCAGGGTGATTGAATTCAAGGGGATGGACTTTAAAAGGATGGGGGATATTGTGGGCAGGCAACTGGCAGGTATTCGACCATGCATGGATGCTAGCCAAAAATGGGATATTATCAAGAAAGGGCTTGTGGAAGCTACTGGGACATGTACAAGAACAAGGAGTAAGAAGGGGCGAGCAAAAAAAAAAAAACAGCTGGCTGACGCAGGAGGTCATGGAGAGGATGAGGGCCGAGAAAAAGGCATTTCAGAGACTCATAAATTGGGAGTCGAGGATAACAGGAGGATGTATATGAAGAAGTCCAGGAAGGTTACCAGGCTGGTCAGAGTGGCCAAGGCTTCCAGGGAGCTGAGATTGGTGCAGGGCATTACGAATGGAGAAAAGGACTTCTTCAGATACATCAGTGAAAAATGGAAAAACAGAGATCAGATAGTGAGGATAAAGATGGATGGGGGCTGCGTGGAGAAGGGGAAGGGGAAGGACCAGGCAGAGGCAATAAATGATTACTTCTGCTCCATGTTCATGAAGGAGATAGGGGGCAGGCACCACTTGGGAGAGGAGGTGTGAGCGGGGGGTGACTGATACAGGGATTACAGAGGATAGGGTGCCGAAAGGATTAAGGGCACTGAGGGGGATAAGGCACCGGGTCTTGATGGCATTCACCTTAGGGCACTTAGGGAGCTAGCTGAGATCCTGGCAGGACCTTTAGCTGACCTGTTCAATACCTTCTTGGACACAGAATGCATACCACTGGACTTTAGGATGGCCCATGTGGTACCCATTCACAAAAGTGGACCCAAGGATGAACCAGGCAACTACCGACCACTGAGCCTCACATTGATTGTGGGGTAATTGATGAAGACAATCCTAAAGGAGAGGTTGGTGACCTTTTTGAAGAACAATGGTCTCCAGGATGGTCAGGAGCATGGGTTTGTCTCAGTAAGATCCTGCCTGACAAACCTGATTGAGTACTACAACTGGGTGACAAGGGAATTGGACAATGGCCATGCAGTGGCTGTCCTGTATTTGGATTTCAACAAGGCCTTTGATTCTGTGCCACATGGGAGGCTGGGGGGGAAGCTGGAATATCTAGGGGTGGGAACAAAGATGGTAAACTGGATCATTAATTGGCTGAAGGGTAGGAAGCAAAGGGTGGTGGTGGGAGAACTCTCATTGCTGAGGGATGTGATGAGCGGGGTGCCACAGGGATCAGTGTTGGGACTGGTGTTCGGGATTTTCATTGCTGATATCTCCCATGGGGTCCGGAGTAAGATCAGTCTCTTCACAGATGACACAAAGATGGAAACTGTGGTAGATGACATTGAAGGGTGGATGTGGCTACAGGAGGACCTGACCAAACTACAGAAGTGGTCAGAGACATGGCAGTTGGGGTTTAATGCCAAAAAGTACAAGGTATTGCACTTCAGGGCTAAGAACCAGGGGAGGAGCTATCAGCTAGGGGGGGTACAGCTGGAATGCACTGAGGAGGAGGAGGAGGAGGAGGAGGAACCTAAGGGTGCTCATAATGGGGAGTATGAACAACTCGGCTCAGTGCAAGAACATGTCAGCAAAAGCCAACAGGATGCTGGGGTGCACAGCGAGGGGTGTCTCCTCTAGAAATAAGAAAGTGATCCTGCCCCTCTACAGGTCGCTGATCAGGCAACACCTTGAATACTGTGTGCGGTTTTGGCACCCATTCCTGAAGAAGGACATCAGATTGTTGGAGAGTGTACAGCATTGGGTGACAAAGATGATCCAGGGATTAGAGAGATACTCCTATGAGGACAGACTGAGCGAGCTGAACATGTATTCTGTGGTAGAGAGGAGGGATGGGGGGACATGATCAAAACCTTTAAATACTTAAAGGGGATAAACAAGACTAGTGCAGAAGGGATTTTTCAGATCAGAAGGAGGAGGGTCACGAGGGGGCACCAGCTGAGATTGGAGGGGACAAGATTCAGGAGGGAAGTCAGGAGACAGTATTTCAAAGAGAGGGTAGTGGACAAGTGGAATACTCTGCCTGAAGTGTTAGCAGCCTGTTGCATGGTAGATGGCTTTAAGAGGAGATGGGACAGGGTGAGGGGCCGTTATGAAGATAGGGAGGGGTGGGTGGGGCAGCTGATAGGTAAGGGGCTAGCTGCACAATTGAGCAGACTTGATAGACCGTGAGGCCTGTATCTGCTGGTGTTTTCATATGTTCGTATGTTCATAACATATTTCACAGGGGCATAAAGTTTTGATATTAACAATCTACCTTTTATTCTGCCACATGAAGTGCCTTATTTTATTTCCAATTTTATTAAAAACTTTTTTCTTCACCTTGATTGGAAGTGTTTGAAACTGAAATAAGATTCGGGGCAAAATATTAGTTTTGAAGATATTTATTTATTTTAAAGTTTGGTAGCCGGGAAAGGCACACTGAGCCAGGGCTCATTTCCAGGTGAGACCCAGGGAAGTTTGGGGATAGGGAATAAAGCAATAATACAGAGTGACAGTTACATATATAATACATTGTCCATCAAGATAAAAATAGACAATTCATAGTAACGACTTTCAATTTTCCTACACAGATAAAGACAGAATACAGAGTGATGAATTTTGATGAACATAATAACATGTTACAGATGAGCAATAAATTACAATGTGGCAGTGTAGGGTGTGAAAAGAAAGGCAGAAAACCACCAGGCAAAAACCATGGTGATAAAGGTTGAGGAAGCTGAGGAGAGGATTGCGGTCTAGGACTTTAACAAGTAGAGGTTCATGAGCAGCAGGCACTAGCCTGAAAGAAACCCTTCCCATTAAAGTTAAAGGGAGAAAGGTCAATTTTTCTAAATCTGTATATATTTTTGCCAAGAGTATGTATGCCTTAACCTAAATATATTAGATTTTTCTCTTAATAAAATCACTCCTAGATTATGAATACATGGAAGAGTGATACTGTACACTTGTGATTCTGAGTGGAGGGGAAGTAGCTGTGTTTTGGATCAGTTTACCATGTACCCATAGACTTCCAAAAAGTATGAGACCAGTTTAAAAAGATGTTCTAGGGACTACTCTATGATGACGACAAAAAAGAGTTGATCAGTATTATATGGATTACATTGCCACAAGTTTTAAAAATATTAGCATTTATGGGGAAGCATGTATTAACATGAATGTGACTTTAGAGCTATATGCACATAAATTATCATAGTGCTGCTGTCAAATACATTTCTTTTACAGCTTCTATGTCATTGATCTACAAGTAGTAGTTTAAAAGGAGTATCACATTTGCACAGCGACGGGAAAACAGCGAAGACCATCACAGTTACAAAATTGACAGTTCACTGGTTTCCCGACACTGATGTCTCTGGGGAGATCACCCCTCCCTAAACCAACTCCAACTCAGAGTTGGTTATCTATAGTGCAGGAGGTGTGGGGGGCAGATCCCCCCTCATGGGGGGAGTGGGGGATGGGGCATAGCTTGGCTACCCACAAAATGCCAGCCTAGCTCCTGAGCTCTGTGTCACCCTGATCAGAATCCTTCTGCAGCCTGCATTTAGCCAATATCCCCAGCATCATTTAACATCTATCCTGTTAGCCACTAACCTGGTGATCCTGTAAGTTTGCTCCTGGTCCATTTTGGTCCCGCTGTTGTGAAGTTATCAGCACCATCTTTCCCACCCATGTAGTCTGAGTGTTTGTGCGGGAAATAGCTCCACTTCACCTGAGGCAGCTCCTGGCACTAGCCTGAAATAAATTAAGTTCATGTTTGAGTACATCATCTCCTAAATGGGCAAATTGGAGGTGGCAGCCCAAAGGACAATGGCAGGCATAGTGGAACTGTCTTAGAGAGTAAATGTGTTGCAGTGGTGTACTTCCTCCCCAGAAGACAGAACAGACTGCCTCATGAACTATAACAGAGACCAGGACCGCACTTTAAGACTTTTGAGGACCAAGTCAAAGAACTTGAAAACCACAGTCAAAGAAACAGTCTGCAGTTTGTAGGGTTCCCGGAAGGGTATGAAGGGCTGAACACTACCAAATTTCTTCAGGCCACTTTATTAAGCTACAGGGCTGCACGTGGCCCTTCACACTGGAAACTGACAGGTCCCACCACTCTCTGGTGCCACAACCACCTCTTGGGGCTTGCTCTCACCTGATGCTGACCAGGTTCCTCCAGTTTCCAGAAAAGGGGGAAATAATGCAAGCTACAAAAGACAAGAAAACTTTTCTCTGACAGGGGCACAAAACCCAAGTGTATGCAGACTTCTCACTTGCTTTATCTGAGCTTCAAAGGGCCTTTACCTCAGCAAGAAGACCTGTACAGACTTGGTGCTCCTATTCTACCTATGCTATCCTGCTACCCTCCACATTACAGCTAATAGAGTTACCCAGCCATCTGAAATGCCAGAAGCAACGGAAGGCTTTCTGTCTTAATCCTCCCTGCACCTGAAATGGGACAAATATTCTCATCAGAGAAGACAGCACAATGATGGGGACTGGGCACAAGATATGAATTCTGCCCTGGCTCTAAACATACCTCAGACTCTGAACTGATGGTACAGCCCACCCCCACCATCCCCACCTAGGGATGTGGATTCATGGCTCCCTTCACCTAAACAATACAGACAGAACAAGCAGAAACAGTCTGGTGGTGGAAGAAGGGACCACTTGCCCAGGGTGCAGACTTGTAGCCAAAGCCACAGCAATGAGTCAAATCCTTCATCTGGATCTGCCCAGGCAGACTAGCAGCTCAGGCAAGAGACCACACTAATTTGCAACCTGCTGCCCCCAGAAAGGAGGTTCATCCATCGTGACTGCTGAGGTAGAACTGTATCCTCATATAATATATGTAATTAATGCTTTTGGTTGTGTCAAAATGTTGGTTGCTTGGGACTGCCCTGTCAAAGGGTAGATGCCGTTGATGCAGTATTGCTTACCTCTGTAATTTAGAGGCTGGTTACAGTTACTCCTGTTAGCTGGAAGAGCTCCCAATGATGTTACCTGGTCAGCTCTATGGTCACAAGGGGGGAGGGAATGGGCTTGAATACCCAGAGGGGTTCACATGCATACATGGTCTGCATCACCAAATGTACTCTGATCATAACCTCAGAGACAATTACAAGCTATCTGGGACAAGGATCAGCATTTGCTCGCATACCATGCTAGGGTGCTGTGATATACTGGGGGGAATGTTGGGCTACCCTAACAGAGCAGCTACTAGGTGCACTACCAGTTATATCACCCCAAGTGACACTCAGGAGCACCTTGTCTGAGGAGTGACCGGTACTTCCTGTGGTTCATGTGCTGAAAAGTGCAGAGGAGAAGGGGGAAGAGGGTTTCTGGAGGGACTGGGGCACTGTTAATATGTTAGTTTTCTTTGTGCATGTCTGTTTCACCACATGCTAGAATGCCTAGCAATCTAAGAGCATATGGTTGGAACTGAGGAGGGCTGTGCACAAAAGGGGAAGGGGGTCTCAAGAAAATAACCTCTCCTTCCACAGGGCCCTGAGAAAAGAAAATATATGAGCTATAGAGACTATTGCTATTAACTGAAATGTCAGGGGCCTGAACTCCCCCTTTAAGAGGAAAAAGGCTATGATTCATCTGAAAAAACTGAACCCACAAGCAAGATTTCTACAAGAGACTAGGCTCACCTCTAGGGAGGCTACCAAGCTGAAGAGGGACTGGGTAGAGAAAGAAATCCACAGTGTGGCACTGAGAAAGAAATGGGGGTATCTATTCTTATACGCAAACACCTAGGGTGGAAAATTTCCAGATTTGACTATTGCTATGGCCTTTACCTCAGGATCAGTAGAGAGGTCCTATGTCACTTGCAGCTGGTGCAGAACATAGTGACCAGGCTACTGACGGGCCTTCTGAGTTCCAGTCATGTGACCCCAGTCCTGCAGGATCTGAATTGGCTGCTGGTGAGGTGGAGAATCACCTTCAGAGTTGGTCTTCTGACCTATAAAGCCCTATACGGACTGGTCCCTGGCTACCTGAGTAACCACCTGACTCCTTACCATACCCAGTGCTCTCTCCACTCCTCTGAGGTGGGCATCCTAGTGGTTCCCAAGATGCAGTGCAAATCATTGGGAGAAAGTTCATTTGAAGTAGCAAGACCAGCCCTGTGGAACTCACTTCCAAGATCCTTGAGGGAGGCCCCTCATCGGAAGCCTTAAGCCTGAAGACACATCTGTTTAGGGAGGCATTTGGCATTTAGTTATTAATATTCCCTTTATTGTTTGCTGATTATTAGTGTTTATTTTTATGATACTATAATAATTTTTATGTATGTTTTACCAGTCTTATTGTGTTTATGTTGCATTGCATGCACCCAGTACAGTGCCATGAGCCTCAGGGAAAGGATGCAAAGTGAATTTTACTTACTTACTACTTGCTAACCAACATCACTAAATCAAAGTCTGATAAAGAAAGGAGATGGAGACTGGCCATGGTCTTGACCCCTGAGGGACCCCTGCTGATGGACAATATGTATTGCCCAAACTCTGATGATCCAGCCTTTTTCCACTGAGTTAATCATGAGCTATTGCAATTTAATGATGCTCAGTATATGCCATTGGTAGAGGAGGACTTTAAAGGATATCTAATCCATCTTTTTTACACATTATGGGCCAGGTTTTCAAAGGTTTGCCTCTGGGCTAAATTCGCACTGCCAGTTGTGCAAACTTAGCCTGGAGCACAGAGCAAGCTATATTCAAACGGAATAGCCCAGGGCAAACAGCTTTTGAATATAGCATGGGAATGAGGGCGTGCAAACTGGGCTGGGAGTGCAGGGCAAACGTAGCCCTGGAATATGACAGCACTAAATGCAGCAACCAGGAAGTGCAAACCACAACAACAACACAGTGCACAGCGACGTGAGGGTAGGTAGAGAGGAACTATGTGGCCAATATGTGTTCTGGCAAATGCATGGACCTGGTACAGCTGCAGGCAGCAGCACACATGAAAAAACAATGATCAAAACTGTATAACATTCCCCGAACCGATAGCGCCGCGCTAACACGGTGGCGCGGCTTTAGCGTGGAGCTAAGCAGCTTGCCCAGTGCAAACACGTTAGCCACGCGCTAAACTTTGCCATATTCAAAAGTGACATGCAAATGAGCCTTCTTATATAGTCTCTAGGCAAACAGCCACATTAGCATCTCATCATGCCCTGATTTGCATGCAGTTTGCACAGTGTTACTGCAGGGTCCCACAGCTCCACCTGTAGGTCAGTCTGGAGGTACAGGGGCTGGACAGGTCCAACCGCAGCTCCACCTGTAGGTCAGTCAGGCAGTGCATGATGATAGCTGCAGGCTTCATGTAAACAGTGCAGCATAGCATAACATATCGAACCCCAGGGGACAACACAGCATAGGCACAGGTGGTGGTAGTGCTGCATTCAACCTTCACACTGAAGGTCATGCTACAGTGCACAGCAGACACTACAGTAGCAAGAGGGCTGGTAGTGTGAGGGACACAACACTGCCTATGGTATGTAGGGCAGTGATGGCCACTACACTGTACACAGTGACAGGCACAGCATGCTGGTAGTTACTGAAAGTGGACAGTACTTTCACACTGTTGTGTGTTCCACAGATGCTGCACCTGTGACATGGGATGCACAGTGTCATGTACATAGCCGGCTGTGTGTGCTGTGACTTCTGTACAGTTGGGTGGTAGGTGGTTCGGGGGGCATGTAGGATCCAACAGGCACACAGGTGGTGGCGATACTCCACTACTGGCCCATGTGCACTGAGCGATGTGTCCCAGCCTTGTGGCTACGCTGGGCTGTGGTGAGGTCTGGCCACCCTACACCCTCCCTCACTGGCCACCATGCCCACAGTGCTGCATGTGTGTGCTGGCATCTGTTGCACACCACAGACATATGGTCTGCAGGTGTGTGCTATATGGCCACGCTACCATGCTGTCCCCTGTGGGTCAAATCACCCATCACTGTCTGTGCTTGGCTCCGACAGGTGGCAGCTGATGGCATCATGGTGGTGCCATCAGCAAGCAGCATGTGTCCTCCATGTCTGGCAGTTTCTAAGTGTCATACTCATATGTTAGGGCCGCGCAAGCCACGCTAATGCTGAGATAGCACCGCTCAAAGTTGTTTGCCCACGGTTAAGACCAGCTTTTCCTGGGCCGTAATCTGTACCACTCTATGGGTCGCGCTAAGTCGCGCTAGACAACTTAGCGCGGTGCTAGTCGCTGAATATCATGTTGCGTCTGTATTCATGTTCACTTTGCCCCTTGCATATAATTATTGTTTGCCTGGTGCTATTGCAGTTTGCCTGCACTATTCAGTCTTTTGAATATAGCAGACCCGCGCTAATCCCGCGCTAAACCCGCACAAACGTTTTTTGCCCCGCGCAAAGCTTTGAATATCTGGCCCAATTTGTGTAAATTACTCCATAGGCTTGTAAAGGAGTGGCTGTTGATTACATTTATACTGAAACTCGATTTATTAAAGAAGGATAAATGCAGTTTCATAGCATTTGAAAATTGTAAACACAGCCTCTTCTGATTGAAAAATTCTGCCTTCAGAATTCTAAAATGGCTTCCATGATGATGTCATGTATGACAGAGGTGTCAGCTGTGCAGATGTAGTCTAGCTCTTCTAATACAAATAACTTTAAAATGAAAAATGATAGCATAGTACTGTGAGCACGAAAGTTGTTTAGCATGAAAACATCTACAAATTGAGTGGTGTTTCATTTATAGATACCTTTTAGTTTGTTTTAAATTAGCAAAAAAAAACAGCAGAAAATTCAGTTGTCACATTTTCAACACAAAAAAGGGAAATAACTATATATTTTTTATTTTTTAATTTTTATTTTTTGAAAGTTTTGTGACCGGGAGAGGCACAATAAGCTGTGGCTTGTTTCCATGTATGACCTGGGGGCAAGGGAAGGGGAGTATGTGTACAGATGTAGACTGATTTACAGAACCAGATTAAGCTATTGGGATATTTTTAGTGAATGGGGGGAATCTGGCCAGGACACTGTGGAAATTCCCCTACTCATCGGAAGGGGAACCCCTTGGCCATCCTTCTCATGATGGCCACTCACTCAGAGCCACTGAAGGAGATGGATGCTGTGATGGCAGGAGAGCAGGCCTCTTCCCCTGTCATATCTACACAAGAGGCAATTGAGGCAGCAATGGCCGCTGCAGATTTTTCTGAGGTGGAACCGCAATTCCTGTCTTCGGAGGAACCTAAGGATGTGACTGAGGATATGGAAGTGGGGATCGGCAGCCTGAAGGCCGGTCCTGTAGTATCTGTGCCAGCTGAGGTGCTGGTGCAGATTGAGCAGTTACGCTCCGAGCAGGAGGGGTATCTCCAGAGGGTGTTTGCTTTGGAGAAGGAGTTAGGAGGCCTGTCAAGTGATGTGGGAGCAGCAGCAGGTAATAGAGTGCCGTAGCTGCCATCAGAGGATCAAACGCCCGCCTCAGGCGGGCCTTCAATGGGGGCCGCTGCAGAGTCTGAGATCCCTCCTCCCCATTGCAGCACAAAGAAAAGTAGCCACCTACTGTGCAGTGTGGCTGGCAGCAAAAGCAGTCCTCCTCGGGCTGTGTGCCTAGAGTCATGCATTACGCACAAGGACACAAAGAAAACTGAGAGATCATGACTGGGTATAGGCTGCTCTACCTCCTCTAAGACTCTTACAAGTACAGGCACCCCATTTCTTGTCCCAGCCCTGGTGCTTCAAGAAGTTTTTTTTCCCTAAGGATCAAGACAAGGCTGGTTGGTGTAAATCTTCTATGTGTCCTGGCCCCTCCAATGCTCCTGGCCCCTTCCCCCCAAGGAACACTGAGATTGGCACAGGCAACTGGTCTCCTGTTCACACATTGGAGTATACTGTCTGGTTGCAAGAGCAGGATGGCACCTGGATTCCTGATCCAGCTTCCTCTCCTTATCACACCATTGTTTTTTTCTACTACTAATCACAGAGAAACTACCATGGTCCACAAAGAGAGCTCCAACTCATCCCGGGGTAACTCTAGTTCTTGCAATGCATTGCACTCTGATATTAATGTTGTTGATTTTGTTATAGCTTCTACCACTGTTGTTATGGAAAAACCTGTTAGCAATGATGATATACAGGTTTCAGGTTCTGTGGGTGCTGATCAGTTAGCAGAGAACCTGGTTAGGTTGAGTCCCTGTAGTTCAGCCTTGCAAAACCCAGAGGAGTTAGCTAACTTAGCCCCCATGTTTAAGTTATTGGATTTGTTTCAAAATAAGGGAGACGTCCCCCAGGAGAAATGCTGTCTGTTTGTTACACAAAAGGGAGTTAGATTCCCTTCCCGACAGGGTTCACATCACCTGTGTTCTACTGAAAGGGGCCATGAAATTTGTTTCTTCAGAATTTTTCGTATTAATAAGTTTGAAGAACTCCAATTATGCCATTAGTTTTAAAACATTTTCAGTTTAAACTGTTTTTGAGCGCAATACCAGGCTTGAAAAAATAACCCACTTAGGACCCTGCTCCACACTGTTCCCCTCACCAAACCCTTGGTCAAATATATTACTGTTCACTTTAAGAACGAGGGAGTTAATGCAGAGGACATCCTCTTTTGACTCAGACAACACTGTGAGGTTTTGTGGAAACTTACACCAAATTTAGATAGTGAGCAGATCTGGAATGGTAGTTGGAGGATTACAGTAAAATTATTTTCTACCATTTCTGGGCCTGTCCATCTACCTGGTAGCTTTTATTCTGGGGAAAGACAGAGGTACACTTTTTTTTATGCAGGCCAACCCCCTCTCCTTCTTTAAGTGTGGGTCCCGCACTCACCTAAGTTCAGCATGTAGTACTTCACTGTGCAGTCATTGCTTTGAGTTTGGCCATGTCTCCACTAACTGCTTAAATCTGTTTAAGTGCAACCTCTGTGAAAAGACAGGGCATGCATATGGTCATTGCCCATGGGCCTCCCACAACAGGGAAGACTGTCTTTTCCATGAGGGTCTTATTCAGGCTGCACAGCAAGTTCAGGCAAAAGGGTAGCAGTCCAAAGTCTTAGGTTAGCCCAAGAAACCTTAGCACAGACTCAGGGTCCCCCCCCAACTGGTACTGAGTCTAGCTGTGTTCTAGTCCATGAGGAGGCTACCCCTGAAGCAGGTACCACAGGGGTAGCACAGCCCATTCCTTCCATAGCACCTGTGACTGTTTCTGAAATGGAGGTGGTCGAAAAGCCCCCCCCCCAGCGATTAGGGAACGCCCCTTCAAACCTGTTCCTCAAAGGAAAAGGACAAGGTGGGGAAATCTGTTCCATCCAAGCAAATTGAGACCCCTGGGAAGAAGGCCACAGCAGGTATCTCTTGGAAGAGAGGGAACAAATTTGCTGCTGTTACTGATGACTTAGAGACTAGGGACTCTGGTGATGAGAGAACTGACACTTTCTCTTTGCCATCAATTACGGATAACGATGAGGGAGGTGAAGACGATTCCATCGCAAAACGTACTAGGCAGAGGAGACTGTCTAAAACCCCCATAGTATGAATGATTACTTGCCACATTTTTTCCATTCTCCTCATGAGTTCACTTTCCATTACCCCTATAAACAAATGTCAGTAGCATCAAAAGCGACAAAAAGAGAAGGGAAGTTTTGTTCTCATTGAAGAATAATCATTCTGACATAATTTGCCTTCAAAATACCAGACTTAAGACTCACACTGAGCTCCAACATGCTTCCAGACTTTGGGATGCAGGCTCCTCCCATTGGTCCATAGGGACAGACACCTGTGATGGGGTGGGTATTTTGTTGAACAACCCTATGATTAATATCTCTAGGTTAGTTGACATACGTCCTGGGAAAGCTTTGCTCCTCGATTTTTCCTTTTCTTCTGAGAGATTCAGGCTTGTTAATATACATGCGCCACAGGCGAAAGCATTACGGGTGACTCTGTTTAAAACCATACAGCCCTTCCTGCATACATCCCGGCTCACCATTTGGACTGGTGATTTTAATTGTGGACTTTCCCAACCTGATAAGGAGTTATGCACCTCTAAACTGTTTTGTGATTCCACTGCCTTAAAACAGATACTTACCACAGCTAACCTCATTGATGCATATCGGACTCTTCACCCCTCCAGTGGATTTACATATTTTTGGGGTCCCCTTAGGACTAGGATTGCTTTTCTCTTTGTTTCTTCAGTCTTACGGGTTTTATCTGGCACTACACATGCATATGACTTCTCAGACCACGTTGCTCTTCTGGTACATGTAGCCTAGGAAAATACACCCCGGTGCAAAAAGCATGGTTGGCGGCTCAATGAAAGCCTCCTGGAGGACCTCACCTTTGATAAACTGTGGAGGTCAGATTGAACTGCTAGAATATCTGTGCTAGCATGTTATGATGTGTTGGTTGATTGGTGGGAGGACAGAAAAACTTCCTAGTGCATCCTATTTCAAAACAGGACCCAATATGTCTCAAATACTGACTAAATTATTTGTGACTCCGTCACCACCTCCAACACCGTATTTCATGTTCTGAAGAGACTAATAAGGACTATAGTTTACAGATTCAGACTATTAAAGAACAAATGTTTCAGTTTCAATATAACAGAACTAAATCCCTCGACCAAGAGGTTCGATTTGGAACTCAATTGCAGAAAGGGTCCGTGGACCCATTCAAAGAGTGCAAAGCCCGGGTAGACAGGATGCTTAAAGAACTACATTTACCAACTGGGGAATCCAAAACTGCCCCTAAACAGATATTACAGCTAGTGGAACAGCATGTCACTTCACTTTTTGGGACACAGCTACCCCCAGTAGACGTTAAAAGTTATCTGCTGGATCTGACCCTCCTACAGGTTTCTGTCACAGATGCTGAGAATCTCAGTAAAATAATTTCCACTAAGGAGATAGCACAGGCTATCGGTTCGCTGAAAGTGAACCCTGCCCCTGGCTCGAATGGTATTGGCACAGGAATGTATAAAAAATTCAAATCAGAGTTGGCCCCCTCTGTTAGCAGAGCTATATAATTATATGCTTTCCATATAAACCGGGGAATCCATAACTGCCCCTAAACCGATATTACAGCTAGTGGAACAGCATGTCACTTCACTTTTTGCGACACAGCTACCCCCAGTGGACGTTAAAAGTTATCTGCTGGATCTGACCTTCCCACAGGTTTCTGTCACAGATGCTGAGAATCTCACTAAAATAATTTCCACTAAGGAGATAGCACAGGCTATCGGTTCACTAAAAGTAAACACTGCCCTTGGCTTGGATGGTATTGGCGCAGGAATGTATACAAAATTCAAATCAGAGTTGGCTCCTGCATTAGCAGAGCTATATAATTATATGCTTTCCTCACAACGCTTTGCAACTATTATGAATATTACAACTTTGGTCTTGTTCCACAACAAAGGCTCTAAAACTGATCTGGGAAACTGGAGACCACTAAGCCTCCTAAATACAGATATAAAGATACTCTGCAAAATTTTGCTAGAAGGTTATCCATTGTTGCTTCTTATTGAATCTGTCCTGAACAAACATGTGCAGTCCCCAATAGAAAACAAAAAGACAACTTGATAGTGCTGCGTGAATTATTTACTAAGGATAAAATGGATGAGATACAGGGGGGTTTATTCTAGGTCTGGATCAAGGAAAAAGCCTTCAATAGGCTCTCGCATAATTTCCTGTTTGAATCCTTGCTCGCCTATGGCATCCCTCCAGCATTTTTCTCCTGGGTTAAGTCTATGTAATCTGCAGCAGTAATTGTCCCTCAAGTTAATGATTGTGTAGGAAGGGCCCTTAAGATTCATAGAGCAGCTGGGCCAGTGGCACTGAGGGTTGAGGCGCTGGACGCCACACCTCATGCCATGCCGGTGACCCGGGTTCAGGAGCTAGGACTGCTCACCTCTCTTGTGGAGGGATCCAGGGACAAGTAGTTGTAGCAGTGGCCCCCGGTGGAGACTGGTGGTGCTGCGATGCACAGGGGCTTGCTAGCAGGGGGAAGACATCGGGTGGCTGCCTTCCAGATGTGGGTGGGAGAATCCACATCACAGGCTGGCGGCATTGCACGTTCCATGTCTGGGGGGGGGCATAACACTAGGTAAAACACCCTCCAGTCCAGATAGGCGATGGCTCTCAGCACCCGCTGCCACATGCCCAAAACCAGATCTCCGCCTGTGCCCCTTCAATCTCCTCGGGGACCCTGGCCAGAGATGGTTCACTGAGGAGAAAGCAATATCCTTGAGGAGGTGGGGTCACGGTGGGTGGTAGAAGCGGCTGGGATGCTGAGTAGCCAGAGGGAATTCTGTTGTCTGGAGAGCTAAAAACAGAATTGAAAAAAAAAGATTTATAGAGGAGTTCAGCAAGGTTGTCTCTTTAGCCCCCTCCTCTGTGTTTGGGATAGACATCCTGCTTAGGAAAATTATGAATACACACTCGATATGTGGTCTTTCCCTTCTCCCTCAGTTCCCACCCATCAAGATATTAGCATATGCAGATGATCTCATTTTAACTTTAGCCTCTGATACCTCTGAAGTTTCCTTGACCGAAACTCTTCAGGCATACTCTTTTGTTTCAGGTTCTAAAGTACACCTTAGCAAAAGTCAAGGAGTGACCTTGGGTAACACCCCCCTTCAGTTTCTGGTATGTTTTTGATATTGTGGTATCCCTTTCCCCTATTTCTATTCTAGGTATCACCTTCGGGCCTGGATATATCAGCCTTACTAACTGGGAACAATGTTTATCAAGGGCAGATAGATTGTTTCTTGGAAGGAAAGGGCATCACATTTCAAAAAAGAAAAGAGTAGTACTGATTAAAACCTTGCGCACTCCAATTTTTCTGTATCATCTTCCCCCCTCCACTCATTCTGTTTACTAGGCCGTACAGTGTTTTTTTCAAGCCTTTTGGGGCTCACGAATGAACCCAGTTAAACGGGGAATTTACTTATCGACCTCTACAAGAAGAGGGGGTTGGGATGATACATTCTATAACTTTCTTTTTCAGTTTGTTTTTGAGCTGTAACTTTGGGATCGCCCTTAAATAAGGGACTAGAATATGGGTAGGCTTAGTTATGGAATGGCTCTTCCCATGTCTTCCATACTGGAAGGATGGCTAAGCCCGCCCCCTTGGTAAACTTCCTCTGATCCCACGATATGGCCTGGACAGCATTAAAGTAGCATTAAAATGGGGGGGTATCCCCCCCACAGCTGTTAATTATGGATTGGAAGGCACTATACAACGCTATTGTCCGTTCTGAACATGTATCTGAGTTGACATTCCCCATGTGTCCAGACAATCAGTTACAGAAAGTTACTAAACAGTTGATTAACCCCAGGCTCCCCTTTGTACATCTGGGATAGCATGTGGCTGGGTAATTTTGGTAGGTTGAGTGTAAGATTCAATAATAAACATGAACAACTCACAGACAGGTATTGTCCCAGGGACTCCTGTTTACAGTCCCTGGAGACTCAGCAACATTTGTTCTTAGACTGCCTTTTTGCGATCTCCTTTTGGGCCTTTTTGGCTGCAGCTTGGGAGGAGCCTCGATTTTCTACCCTAGATTACCCCACACTAATGTATGGTTCATTTACAGGATCTTGGGGTAAATACCATGCAGATATTGTCTATGTGGTTTTGGCCATTATTCGATATTACATCTGGCAATCCAGATGCATGTGGGTGTTGCAGCAAAGATTGATGGGGAATAGAGAAATGTTGCTTAACATTAGCAAATCCATTACTAAACTCTACAGCTTGATTAAAATAAGGTACTCTGAGGAAAAAATGAAGCATTTCTGGGTTAATTATGAGAAATGGTTTTCTTATGACACTGGATGATGCATGCCATTGTGCATTTCCACTCTCCTGGTTTGAAGGGTCCTTTGGGTTGTGTTCCCTCCTGCTTTAGATATTGTATTTCCTATAGTTGATTGGTTGGTGTAATGTACTCCACTTTTATTAACAATTCACCTATCTTTGTTGCTGGAAACATACAACATTTATGGATCAACTGTGAAACGTGGTTACATGAAAGCTGTTCAGCATAGCTGAAGGGTAGCCTTCCGGCCAGAATAGTTTAGGCTATTATTCCAAATGACAATGCCATTTGGCACTAACAGTTTAATGTATGATATTCATTTGTTTCCTTTTTCTTTTAATGTCTTTGTTTATGTTATATCTCTTTTGTATTGCATGTTGTAATGAAGTCCACATTTTCAATAAAAATTATTCTACTCTTAGACAATCTACTGACATTCCAGAATATATTAGAGAATCAGTTTTTAAGTTGAAAATTTGGCAAATCATATCTCAAATGATACTGACAAACCACAGAAAAGAATTATATAACTGGATTCAGACACATCATTTTCAGGAAGTATCTAGTTTCCCTTTATGTCCCACACAATACCTCCCTTCTCTACTACACCTGCTAAAGGAGAAAAGAATTCCAGAAAAAATGTGGGACTTACACTGGTTTAGCTGCCCTACAAAAATCAATGTAAAAGACAATCATAAACATAAACAGTTAGAAGATAGAACATGTCATAGAATGCAATGTTACCAGCCAATTTAAACCATAAAACATCTCTTTTTCACATGCACATACATAAATGGATTCTGGGAAACTCTCTCTCTCAGTAGTGGCAAGAGTCCTGGTTTTCTACAGTAACTTATGAAGTATTAATGTTTGGACACTACCCAAGTGTTGCAAATAAATGGAATAACAGTACACTTCACTTAGTTTCCCTGTAATACAATTGTATATTTGGAATATAAGATGTTTATTCATGTTGCAGCAAAAACAGATCAATCACACTGAAATGATTAAAAAAATTACAGCAGAACTACAGATCATTTATTTTACAGAAGCCAAAAAAATGAATAGTAGATGGTTAAATACAGCTTGGAAAAATATGCCTTGGGTTACTAATTCAGATGCACCAATTACATGATCATCATGATGTATTTTTTTACACTTAACCCATGATACCAGGAATTGTATACTTGCCTTAATTTTTGAACTCTGGATTAAGCACAATTTTTCTTTAATTTTACTTTGAAACAGTTTGATTTAAATGTTTTCCCTATGTTTACCTTTTCTGTAAATGATTATGTATTTTGCATATGGCTTTTCGTGATGACATTTTGTTTGATTTCTTTAACCTAATATCAAGAAGTGTTATGGGATCTTTAACATCCACCTGAACAGGCAGACGGGACCTCAGTTTTAACATCTCATCCGAAAGATGGCACCTCAGGAGTGCAGCACCCCCCCTTGATGCACTACAGTGTCAGTATTGTGATTTATCCCACGTTCCCGATGTGGGGCTAGAACCCACCGCCTTCTGATCTTCCAGCCTCAGAGGCGAGTATGCTATCTTCTGAGCCACTAACACTTTAACAAAATGATATCATGGTACTGTGAGCACGACATTTGTTCAGCACAAAAATATATACAAAATGAGTGATGTTTCATTTATAGATACCTTTTAGTTTTTTTTTAATTATTAAAAACGTAGCATAAAATTCAATTGTTCATCACTTTTTCAACAAACAAATGCAAATAACTTTAAAACAAAAAATGACAGCATGGTACTGTGAACATAACATTTGTTCGGCACAAAAATATCTACAAACTGAGTGGTGTTTCGTTTACATATACTGTACATTTTAGTTTTTTTTTATAATTAGCAAAAAAAAGCAGAAAATTCAATGCTTTCACCTTTTGCAACAAACAAATGCAAATTGCTTTAAAACAAAAATGATAGCACGGTACTTTGAGCACAACAGTTGAGCGGTGTTTCATTTATAGATACCTTTTAAATTGTTTATAATTGGCAAAAAATGGCAGCAAATTAAATTGTTTTCACTTTTTTGGAGGTATGGTATAAATGGATTATGCTACCTCCCTATTAGAAATATTGATACTTTTTGTTCTCATGCCGATTGATCTGAAGACATCACTTGTGGCTTCATCAGTCATGATGTCATCAGGTCAATTGGCACTCGAACAAAAAATATCAACAGTATTTCCAGTTGGGGGAGCATATCCCTTATCTATTCTTTGCAAAAAAAAACACTGTTAATGCATCAGTTTGAGTTGCTATTAAAGCAGCAGTAGTATGGAAATGCGATGTTAAGGTTTTCAATTATATCTCTGTATCCCCCCCCCATGCAGCCAAAGGGGGAAAGGCAACACAAGCAACCACAGACATCCATCATTAGGTAAGACAAACAACATACAACTCTTTCCAAATGACATAAGAGACATCCATCATCATGGTCCAGCACTTCCGTAGCCATGGATACACATGCACACTTGCACACCACCTGGGAAGTTTGGTAAAAGAATTTCCTTAGGATCACACTGTAAATTGTAAGCAAGGAATAACACATGACAGGGTGTGAAGCAATGCTAAACTACCACCCCCCCCTAGAGTGGGTTGTGAGGCATGAGGCACAGCCGAATGCCTTCAACCACCTGGGAAGTGCGGTATATGATTTCCATAAGATCACATTGTAAATTGTAAGTAAGAACTAGCACATGGCAGGGTGTGCAACAATACTAAATTGCTGTATGCCCCAGGTGGGTTGTGAGGCATGAGGTGCAGGCAAGTGCCTTCAGCCACCTGAGAAGTGTGATATAAAATTCCCATAGGATCACATTGTAAATTGTAAGTAAGCAATAACACATGGCAGGATGTTTGGCAATGCTAAATTGCTGCATGCCCCAGGTGTATTGTAAGGCATGAGGTGCAGCTGAGTGCCTTCAACCACCTGGGAGGTGCGTTATATAATTTGAATAAGATTATTTTATAAATTTTAAGTAATCAATACCACATAGCAGGGTGTGCAGCAACACTAAACTGCTGCATGCCCCAGCTGGGTTGTGAGGCATGAGGTACAGCCAATTGGGAAGTATGATATGAAACTCCCATAGGATCACATTGTAAATTTTAAGTAAGCAATTTTCATTTCATTTCATTTTTTATTTTTATATTGAAAAGTCTATGAGCACAAATGCCCATTTTCACAGACATCCAGTTACAAATAACAAATATAAACAGTCTTCAACGTACACAACAAACAACAAATAAAGCATACAATTTAGATAAAAGGATCAATTAAAGCAACTACAAGCAGCATCAGAGAATAACTATTGTTTGAGTAATCCCTTGAAACCAACAGCTTTACGACAGTTTGTAATATTACTAAGTAAGTCATTGTACAACTTGGTAGTCTTAAACTGTATGGAATTTTGTGCAAAATTAGTATGTAATAATGGTAATTTAAACAGATTTCTAGTACCAGATCTAGTGCAGGTAGAAATAATCTTTTAAGGGAAAAGACTAGAAACACTATTCAGTACAAAAACCTAACTGTGTGACGCATGACAGTCTGTGCAGTAATGCTAAATTACTGCATGCCCAGGTGGGTTGTGAGGTATGGGGCACAGGTGAGTGCCATCAGTCAAAGACACCTATGCTGCCATGAAAGTGCATGCTAAGGATGTGGGAGAGTCAGCAGATGGCTGCTCTGAGGAGCACCAGGTGCCTGGCTTATTTGCCTGGAAACAGAGGTAACATTCTATCTTAAATCTCACACAGCTGAATGACACAAAACTAAAACAAAAAAGGGAAACAGCAGCAGAGTGAAATGTAACTCTGGGTAGTATGGCAAATGCAGTTTTCATGTGCACTGACTAAATGCAAGGAAGAAAAGGAAGTGTCGGTGGGTGGCTGTATGAGAAATACAGTTTGCCCTAGATCCCTTTGCCTGATAACGTAAAGTGGGAATATGAGAATCTGTGGCTCACACTGTCATGGCAAGGCAGCATTGACAGAGCAGGAGAAAACAGTAATGGAAAATTAAGAGTGCTACATTCCCCCCCCCCCCCGTTCAGAAGGTGGGAAGTGGGAGCTATTTAAAAAACAAATTGCAGTTTGGTTAATTGAAGGAGGGACCGAGAACAAAAAATATCAACAATATTTCCAGTAGGGAGGTAACATATTCCATTTATGCCATACCACCAAAAAAGTGAAAAAAATGAATTTACTGCCATTTTTTGCTGATTATAAAAAAATCTAAACGGTATCTATAAATAAAACATCACTTATTTAGTAGATATTTTTCTGCTGAACAACTTTTGTGCTCAAAGTACCATACTATCATTTTTCATTTTAAAGCTACTTGCATTTGTTGCAAAAAGTGAAAAAAAATGTAATTTTCTGTTGTTTTTTTTTTGCTAATTAAACTAAACGGTATCTATAAATGAAACACCACTCATGTTGTACATATTTGTGTGCTGAACAAATGTAGTGCAGTACCATGCTATCATTTTTTGTTTTAAAGTTATTTGCAATTGTTTGTTGAAAAAGTGACAAACAATTGAATTTTCTGCTGCCTTTTATTTGCTAATTTAAAAAAAAACTAAAAGGTAACCGTTAATGAAACACAACTCATTTTGTACATATTTTTGTGCTGAACAACTTTTGTGCTCATAGTACCATGCTATCATTTTTCATTTTAAAGGTATTCACATTTGAATATGGTTAGAAGAGCTAGAATACATCTGTACAGCTGGCATCTCTCTCATATATGACATCTTCATGGAAGCGGTTTTAGAATTCTGAGAGCAGGATTTTTGAATCAGAAGAGCTTGTGTTCATAAATTTTAAATGCTATAAAACTGCATTTATCCTACTTTAATAAATGCAGTTTTGTATAAATGTAAACTGCCTCTCCTTTACAAGCCTATGGAGTAATTTCTAAAAAAAAATGTGTAAAAAAAAATGGTTTAAGTATCCTTTAACTTGACCCTAAATGCTGAAATGGACAGGAGTGAGGAAAGGGTAAAACCTCATCTAAATGCTGTCAGGGCAGTGGAAACTCTGCTAGTAGACCACCAACTAACTGACACATGGAGAAACCAACACTGTAGAACTTGTGGGTTCATCTACTTCTCTGCTTCTCATGGTACCCCAAGCACATAGACCTCTGGCTTCTATCACTTACTTTAATCCTACAGATAACAGAAGCCAGAATCCACCCTATTATCATATTCAACCACCCCCCAGTTGCACTTTATTTTAAGTGTCCATTTCAATGCAACTATTCATTAATTACATGCAATAATAATAATAATAAACAACTTTATTTTTAAGTGCCTTTCAAAATATCAAGGCGCGTTACAGTAGTAAAAGCATAATTCCATAAAACAACAGTCACAATGATATATAACACAGCATCTTCAAACATCAATAAGTCAATGATAGGCCTGATGCCACAAAAAAGTATTATGCACCTGTTTGAATCCTCCCACAGTTGCACAGTCCTGAAGCTGACGGGGTAGAGAACTCCAGAGGATAGGGGCTGCAAACATAAATGCATGGGCCCCGGAAGATTTTGGAACCTCTAGCAACACTTCGTCAGCTGAACGGAGCTGTCGCACAGGGTTGTAGGGAATTAGAAGCTCTTTCAAGTAGTCAGGACCAAGTCCTTGTAGGGCTTTATAAGTCAGTAAACCAACTTTAAAGGTGATCTGCCACTGAATCAGCAGCCAGTGCAGATCGCGCAGTACAGGGGTAATATGCGAAAACCACGATAACCCCATCAACAATCATGCAGCAGCATTCTGCACTAGCTGCAGGTGGCAGATATCAACCCCAGGAAGCCCTAAGTACAGGGAGTTGCAGTAGTCAAGGCACAAGGTCACAAATGCGTGGACCAACACAGGCAGATCACTGGGCGGAACAAGGTGCTTGACCCTGGCAATGTTCCTAAGATGGTAAAAGACAGACTTGACAACTGCCAACACCTGAAATCGAAGGGTCAGCTCATCATCAAGTACTACTCCCAGGTCATGCACCCATTCAGAGGTAAGAATCTGGGAGCCCCCAGAAAAGTCCAGAGGGCTGACCAGTCCTCAACCCCTCTCTCTCCTGTGACCTGGGTCCACAACCATTACCTCAGTCTTTCCTGTGTTCAGCTTTAGCCAGCTCAAATTCCTCCAATCCTGGATTTCGGTGAGGCAGTTATTAAATACTGAGAGAGCACAATCCTGGCTGGGTGCAAAAGACAGGTAAAGCTGGGTATCATCAGCATAGCAGTGAAACCTCAGCCCATACATCTTACAATGTCTCCGAGGGGCAGCATATACACTGCAAACAACATGGGGGACAGCACCGAGCCCAAGGGAACCCCACATGACGGAGGGATTGAGTCTGAAGAAAAAATCCCCAACACAACTCTCTGAGTTCTGCCCATGAGGAAGGATGTAAACCACCTGAGGAGATTACACATCAGGCCACAGATGAACCTCAGGCACTTGAGCAGCACCCCATGGTCCACAGTGTCAAAAGCTGAAGAGAGATCAAGGAGCACCAGAATGGAATGGTTTCTCTGATGTCTTGCCATCAGGAGATCATTGAGCACCAGAACCAGCGCAGTCTCAGTACTATGCTTCTTTCAACAACTGGACTGGAGAGGTTCATAGATATTATGGATGGTGAAATGGCTATCCAGTTGAATTGCCCCTACTTTCTCAGTAATCTTCCCTATAAAGGGAAGGTTCGAGATAGGTCTGTAGTTTGCTAGAACGTCTGGGTCCAAAGAAGCTTTCTTCAGAAGTGGTGTTACCACTGCCTCCTTCAGGGAGCTTGGAAACTCACCTGGTTCCAGGGAGCACTGGACTATCTGAGCCAGGACCGGGTCAATGATATCACAACAACCCATAATCAGGGAAGCTGGGCCAGGATCCAAACTACAGCATGTAGGGTGCACACCCTGGACAATCCGCATAATATCCCAGAACTCCGGCAGGTCAAAGGTACTCCAGGAGATACGAGGTACAGTGACCAAGCACTGACCAACAGCATCTCCCACTGAAAGAGTCAGGAGGATCTCCGACCTGATGTCGGCCACCTTATTCTCAAAAAATTGAGCAAGCTCATCACACTCCATTTATGAAAAGGCTCTTCGGAGCTGCAGACAGGCAGGGTTGCACAACCTGTCCACAGTTCGGAAGAGCTGAGCTTGTTGATTCTGAGTGACAGCAATCTCCCTGGACAGGAACTCTTCCTTCTTACAGGAGATCGCTGATTGGTAGGTCTGATAATGCTCCACCAATCTAAGGTGATCGGCCTCCAGGGCGGATTTCCACCAGCAACGTTCTAACCTTCGTCCTAGTCGCTGCAACTCCCTCTAAGACCCGTCAAACCAAGGGGCCCGAGGGTGAAGTGGGAGAGGATGAACACGGATGGGAGCAACAGTGTAGTTACATGTTTGTTGCATGCAACTACATTACAATTGCAATGTACTGTAGTTATAGTGTAGTTAAGTGACACTTAAAATAAAGTATAACCCACACCCCTTTGAAGATCAGGATCCCATGGGGCCCTCCCCAGAAAAAAGATTCCCACATAGAAGATGGCACCCTTACTCCTTGAAGATAAGGAATTCATAACTTGGTTAAAAAATAGGCTATTATATACTTGGAGATAAATGATGAGGAAAGTTTCAGATTGCACAATTTGGGAGGCACTTAAGGCAACCTTTTGAGGTAGTATAATGACATATGCTGCACATGGCACAGAACCATGGAGGCAGATCAGACAATACTTGAAAAAAAGATCAAAGACTTGGAGAGGCATTTTAAGGAGGCCATACCACTGCTTTCCTCTGCACTCATGGGTTCAGCACATCAGCACATGTACAGAATTAAATGGCCTGCTTACCAGAAAGACAGTGCTAGTTGTACTTATGAGACTTACTTCAACTCACCTTTTGAGAAGGTGGAGAGAAATCCAACAAATTCCTGACCTATAGGCTGAAATGCCATCAGGCCGCAAAGGCAATAGAAGGGCTAAGATGTACAAATGGCATTATGCATAGAACCCCAGAAGGTATGCATTCCACTGTATGGAAGTTTCACAATGAAATGTATGACTCCCCATCCCCACCAGACCTTGACTTCATCACCAGGTTTTTGGACTCCCTTCCCATCCTTTCCATCTCTCCCTCACAGGTGATAGCAATCAATACCCTGTTGATGACGGAAGAGATTCAAAAAGCATTTAAATCCATGAACTGTCGCAGAGCACCAAGTAGTGATGGATTCCCACTGGGTTTGTATCAAACCATGTATGAGGATATCTCTCCCTGCTTACAAAATTCTCTAAGTTAGGGGTCTATACCACATAAGGTAACTAACCAATGAGACATCTCCTTATGTGTCACTGTACCTATTAGAGTTTAACTTATGGTATATGAGCATATGAACTTGCCAGCAGATAAAGGCATTTTGGTCTGTTGAGTCTGCTCGATTGTGCAGCTAGCAGCCTTATACTGCAGCTGCCCTCCCTCCCTCCTTCCCCTCCAGTGACCCTCCCCTTACCCTGTCCCATCCCCTTTTGAAGCAGCTCACTATCTTACAGGATACCACTTCCTCTGATAGTCGTTCACCCTGTCTACCCTCTCCATAAAAAAGTGTCTCCTCATTTCCCTCCTGACCCCCCCCCTTCAATCTCAGACTGTGCACTCGGGTGTCCCTCTCCCTTCTTAATTGGAAAAGCCCCTCCATGTCCACCTTATTTATTCCCTTCATGTACTTGAAGGTTTCAATCATGTCCCCCCATCCCTCCTCTCCTCTAAGGAGTACATGTTCAACTCCCTCAACCTACTCTCATAGGACAAGTCCCCTAGCCCCTGGGTCATTTTTGCTGCTCTGCATTGCACAGCTTCCAGTAACCTAATGTCCTTCTTCAGGTTCCAATGCCAGAACTGCATGCACTACTCCAGGTGTGGTCTAACCAGTGACCTATCTAGCGTCAGGGTCACCTCCGCACTCCTGGAGGATATGCCTCTGGCAATACAACCCAGCAACCTGTTAGCCTTTGCAGCTGCCTTTCTACACTGTGTGGAGTTGTTCATTGCTCCCATTATGATCACCCCCAGATCCTTCTCTCCTCTGTTTTGGTTAGCTGAATCCCCCCTAACTGGTAGCTCCTTCTTGTTTTTTTTGCTCTGATATGTAGCACCTTGCATTTCTTGGCATTGAATCCCAGATGCCAAGTGTTTGACCAGTCCTCCAATATTGCCAGATCCTCTTACAACCCCTGCCACCCCATCAAATCATCCACTACTGCTCCCATCTTGGTGTCATCTGCAAACAAACTGATTTTGCTCTTGATGCCTACTGAGATGTCTGCTATGAAAATCCCAAACAACACCAGCCCCAGTACAGAGCCCTGAGGTACGCTACTTGTCACTGCCCTGGGCAATGAGAGCACCCATCCCACCACCACACTCTGCTGTTTCCCTTGCAGCCAGTTGACTATCCATCCCACCATCTTCGCCCCTGCCTCTGTGTCTTCCAGCTTACTCCCTAGCCTCCCATGCAGCACCAAATCGAATGCCTTACTGAAGTCCAGGTACAGCACACCCACTGCATGACCCCTGTCTAACTGCATGGTTACCCAATCATAGTGCTCCACTAGGTTGGTCTGACAGGATCTGCCTGAGACAAACCCATGCTGCCTTCTGTCCTGCAGCCCATTAGCCTCTAGGAGTTAAACCAGCCTCTCCTTCAGGATCATCTCCATCAGCTTTCCCACAATGGATGTGAGGCTTACTGGTCTGTAGTTCCCTGGCTCATCTTTGGGGCCAGTCTTGTGGAGGGTATGAAGAAGACTGTTCATCTTGTTTTGATGGATGGGTTATAGAGTTTGTTTAGGTGGATAGGACGGGACACATGGGCATGCCTTTTGACATTTTATTAATTGTAGTGGAGCACACAATGGTCTGATTGCCAGTTAGTAGTCTCAACTAGTTATGTAGTGGTCTCCTCAACTATAATATTATATAACGACTGTACAAGCTGGAATATATTGAGAGCTGTACCTTTGAATTGTGTGTGGTGACTGTTTTTCCCTACTGATTGCCATGTCTGTATTGTGTCTTTGTTTTTTTTACAATAAAAAGAATAACTACAAAAAAAGGAATATTCTCAATCCCTTTACAATTATATTCTACAAATATATTGAATACTGCATGTCATATATACAACTGAACCCGTGTGCTCTGTTGAATAGGCTGAGATCTCTGGGTCTCTCTGATTTTGCTTTAGAATGTTTTTTCTCATATTTTACATTTCAAGTACCTTTGTGTGAAAATAGATCAATCTGAGGTTAGGTTTAGAGCAGTTTTGACAGTGATCCCTCAGGGATCCATACTTGAACCCATCTTTTTTAATGTTTGCATTCACTGACTTGGGAACATTACACACAAATATTGTATAAGTTAGCAATAACCCACAACAGAATATGGGGTTATGAGCATTTAATCCACACCTTGGGTGCATTGTGAGGCTTGAGGCCACAGGCTGAGTGTCCTCACAGCACCCGAGGTGTGGATTTCATGCCTATAACCCCATACCCTGGAGTAGGTTATTGCACTTATAACATGGGTTATGTTGAAACAATAAAAAAATCAAGAAAGGTTTTTTTTTTTTTTTTGCAGTTCAGATAGAAAAACTGTAATGTATGCTGAGGCACTGAAAAGTAGTCCACGGTATTAATGCATGTGTCAATTATTTTATGAACATACAAATGCCAGAAATACAGTCCTGGAATGACTTCTGACATCTGTTGTTCATAAAATAACAACATATTCATTGTCTGGAAACTTTATTTGTGACCTGCTGAGCTGCTCCATAGCTTTGAGGGGGGAAGGGGCATGCCATTACCTGCCAACACAAACAGGACTGTATGGGTAAACAGTGTGTGTGTGTGAGAGAGAGAGAGAGAAGCAGGACACTGCAGGAATTGGGCACTATATGTCCCCATGTTGCTGTTTTTCTCTGTCTTTCTCTCTCATTGTCAGGAGTTGCAGTGCTTGGTGCAGGGAGTCAACACCTCCTGACCCAGGAACAAGATGGGTACCAAAAAGAAGCAATTCGCCATGGGACAGGAGGGGGAATGGAAACACTGGCAGCTCTCTGTCTCTCTCTCTCTGTATCTCCATGCAGTACTTGAGGAAACAGGCAAACAGAAAGGAAACCAGACCACACAGAGGGAATGCTGACTCACCACAGGACAGGAAGGGGAACAGACCATCTCTCTCTCTCTCTGCAGTGCTCAAGGAGACAGGTACACAGAAAAGAAACTGGACTGCACAGAGGGAATGCTGACAGAAACCGTTGGGTCTTTCTCTTGCTCTCTGTCTCAAAATGTTGTGGTCTCTCTCTCTCCCTGTCAGTGCAGGTAGTGAGTGAACTCTGCTGGCTTCCCATTCTCTCTGCACTGCCAGGACTTCCTCCCAGTCAATGTCCAAATGTGGGTGGTGAGACATGCTGTGCAGGTGAGCAGATGGGTGGGATGCCTCTGCCAGCCACCTGGAAACACACTGCACAGTCCAACATGTGACAGTCAGAGACACAGAGATGGAGAGAGAGAAAGGGGGAGGGCACTGCAGGAATTCTGCATTAAATGTCCCAGTCTCTCTCTCTCTCTCTCAGTATCTGTGTGGCTGCTTAGCAATGGCACAGGGTCATAATGTCACAAGACATTACAGCGCAGCAATATACCGTGCTGCCAATACAGTGTGGTATATTGCCAACTTAATTACTAGATATCTTGTGGGGGCCTCTGCCCCGGCACCACCCATTGTGGGGGGCTGTGCCCCCTGAATCCCCAACTTAAATAACCAACTCTGAAGGAGGGGGGATTAACACTTAAAATCGCACAAAGTGTGAAAAATTTAAAAAATGTTATGCGTTTGGGAATTGAAACCCAGTCCACAGATGCACTGCCTCCCTTGCTGCCTGTGGCTCAACCTATCAAGCCACGGCAGCTCCTCACCAGCCCCTTCCTCCAACAAAGGACTTATCCTCTTCCTGGGAACAGTGAAAGGGTGCACTACTGTGCATACACCCTTTCATGGTTTTGCACCCTCTTGCTCTTCCCAACCACACTGCTCCTGTTGCATGATATTGACGTGCATGGTAGACCATGCGACAGACTGACCCGGTAGGCTTAGCGATGATGTGCGGGCAGGCAGGGGTTTATATGGCTGGCTTTTTCTTTTGGCATCTGCAGGACAGAACTAGTCCTGATGGCACTTTCCCCATCAGGTGACCATGGATTAAATGCCAACAAGTACTTATGACTCCCCATTATCCCTGATGACAATGGTGGAGCACTCTCTCACTTCAGTAATAGTTTTAAATAGCTGCCATTCAGTTCTGATTTTCCCAGTACATAATGAGTGCTGCACTGCCCCAGGATACTGATTCAGGGAGCATCACATCAATTGTGCATATACGGGCATTTAGTCCATGGCCACTTGATGGTGTTTCACCAGCTGCATTTCTTTTTATTCCTAGCCCATGTTATAAGCTGAAGTATCAGATTTAGGCTAATGATATCCAGCTTTATTTTTGGTTGATTCTTGCACTGAGGATATTTTTGTTCATTTGATTCCCATTCTTGAAGATTTTAAATAAGTGGCTGTCAGTTTATTTTCTTAAAATAATCTTTAAAGAAGATGGAAGTGATGTTTTTTTGTGACAGAACTCCTATTAAATTTTTGAGTGACTTATTAATTTTTCCCCAAGTTTAATTGTCATTTTGATAGCGCTGTCTCTATGAAAAACTTTGGTGTTAACTTACTGTTTGAAGACCATATCAGTTCAGTCCAGAAAGTAGCTTTTTTCACATAAGAAGAAGACTAGCTAGGCTTTAAAATGTTGATGTAGATTTGCTTAATATGTTAATTAATATTAATACATTTATAATCTTAAGAGTACTATTGCAATTCATGGATATATTGGCTACCTAGTAATTCTCTATCCAGGCTATAGCTAATTAATAATGCTGCTGCCAGACTTCTTTCCAGCACCATGTGTCATGATAATACTATCCAGTGCTTCAAAAGCTACAGTATCTTGATTGGCCATTAAATTTAGATTTGATTTTAAAGTGCTTCCCCTAGCAAACAAGAGACTTCACAGTGTTGCTCCTCATTATCTATCTGATGGTATTTCTGATTATTATTCTCCTATATCATTATTTCTCTGAATGCTGCTCTCTTCAATTTACTCCAAATAAAACTGGAAACTAATGGAGGATGAGCATTTACATTTAGGGCTCCTACACAAAGGAATGTCCTTCCTATTTCAGTTTGCCAAGCTGGCTCTTTTAAAATGCTTAACTCATTGTTGAAAATGTATTATTTGTCCTTAGCCTTTTATGTGTCTTGACCTACATATATGTTGTTTGCTGTATAATACTCCAATTGTTGTTATAACTGTGTATTTTTAGGTGCCAGCAAGCTTTAGCTTGCAAGTGCATCTTGTTGTCATGTGTATTATTTTCTGCATTTAGTCAAGTTTACAGTTACATTCAATCTTAATGATTTGTCTGCATGATATCAGTGATGATGTCAGTGATAAGGTTTTAGGGCTTCATATAGAGTTTCAGACCTACCAGATTTAAGTTTGATTCCCAGTGGGCACATTTTCTCACTCTCACTTCCATTTATGTTGTATGAGAGAAATTGTTAGGTATCATTTCTAATGTCAGTGATAGGGTTTCAGCAGGGCTTGAAATAGTGTTCAGAACATGGAACTGTTAGTTAGATGTTGCAGAAAAATTAATTAGTTCTGACTGAAGCATTGAGGCGTGTGTAGGTCTGAATTCAACTTGGTGGGACACCTTAATTCCAGCTGGCAGCAAGTTCATTACTTAACTCCACTGCAGTTGAGTATGGGGGAGAGGATCTGCACTCAGTGAAGGATATGCTTTCCCATGGCATGCGTCTCTGTCTAGAAATCTTATGTCCAACCATGTGGAATAATAGTACAGTGTCAGAGCACCAGGACAGTAGTGGATGGGGGCTGGGTTTGATTCCAAGTAGGGCACATTTTTTTCTTGTTCACTTCAATTTACAGTATGTTGTACATGACAAATAGATAGATGTCATTGCTGATGTCAGTTATAAGGTTTCAGCATGTGGAACTGTTAGTTTTATGTTGCAGTCAAGTTAATTTGTTCTGACTGAGGCTTTGAGGCTTCTGTATGTTTGAAAGCAACTCGGTGGGAAGTATTCCTTCCAGTTAGAAGAGAGTACATTACTAAGCTTCATTGCAGCTACAGTATGTAAGGGGGATCTGCACTCAGTGCATGGTATGCATTTCCACAGCATGCATCTTTGTCTATAAATCTTGTATCCCTACACATGGAACAATAGCATTGTAGCAGAACACCAGGACAGTAGTTGGAGGGGGGCATGAGTTTGATGCCCAGTGGGGTGCATTTGTTTTTCTTTCTCACTGTAATTAATGTTGTATGAGAGAAATTATTAGATGTCATTTCCAACATCAGTCAAAGGGGTCAAGGCCTGGAGTAGGTCTTCAGATCATGGAACTGTTAGTAACCTAGGAACCAAGATCATGGAAAACGCAGCTATCCCCATCCAGACAGATTAATCAAGCACAGGAGGGAGTACTGGAGGTTCAACAATCACAGTCAAGATACTTTTGTTTTACAAATCACAATCAGGCTCTATGACTGCCAGATGGCAGCCAGCAGAGGAACAGAGTGGAGGGATGTGCTGGCCACCTCTGTGAACCAGTGCACACAGTGAGTAGGGAATCAAGTTGCGGAGGGGTGCAGGGCCTAAGTGGGTAGAAGGGTGGTGCTTGCAGATTGGTGTGGAAAAATGAGACTACCAGGGTTATCATTCAAACAGATTGGATAGGTTATGAGAAGTGGGAGGCCACTATACTACCAGGGTTATCATCCAAACATATAGGATGGGTGATGTGGTAGGGGGGCACTAGACTACCCAGGTTATCATTCACACAGGCAGAATGGGTGATTGTGGGGTGGACAGGACAGGCTTGGCATGGGGGTGGTTGCAGTACAGCCATGTTGCCTTCAGAGGTTGGGGTGGGGGCATGGGTCTAGCACTCAGATAAGATGTGATTTTAGTGGCAGTAAACAGCACCACTCTGGGGGCTGTTTACTGCCATTGCAAACCTGTGAATACACTGCTGCAGTGGTATGCATGAGGGACCCTCTCATTTGCATAGGTGCAGTGTTATAGGTAACACCCTGGCAATGCCATGTTTTGGCAGCATTCCAGAGGCCTCTGAATATGGCCCTACCAAGAGCACTGGTGCAAACTCAGGTTAATACCAGCATGGACCATGTTTATGCCAGTGTTAACCACATTCACACCGCTGCTAACTTTTGAATATGGGGGCCGTATTGTTTTGACTCAAGATGCACTGCTATGGAAATTGAGTTGCAACTCTTAGGCAACAGTTTTTGCAAGACTTTGTGTTGGATTCAGCAACACTTCTGCAATTGATTGAGAAATGATAAATTATACGATGGTATGAAAGAATCCTGGAGTCTGATTGGTCAGTGTGGGGCTGGACCCGTGATGTTATCCCAGTACAACATCATGGGTCTATTCCCAGCACACAGAAGACTGCAGCAACCATTAAGAAAATCACTCTACACATCCTGTTTCACTGATTCCCCTCGGCAGCCCACTTTAGTGAGTCACACTAGGCAGCCACCTTCAGTGTCCCCGACTCACTCACCACCAGTACCCACAAGCAGACACACTGTCAACAACCTCCCCCACCCAATATTCCTCCTTTCTGTCATACAGTGGTGGGTGAAGCTCTAGGCATGATGGCTGATGCCCCCCCCCACACATCAGCAGCCGGGTTTACTGTCACTCACTCAGCATCGCATCAACCACATCACAGTTAGACCAACTGTTTCTGTTTTTTCAGTTGTTTCTGTTTAATTCTGTTTTGGTGTGGTTTCACCGGTTATCTGTGTGACCACACGCTCGTGCTCTCCTGTGAGACAAGCAGCTGTGGCACCTTATTGACCCACTTCCTCCCCCAACTGCAACGAAGCACATAATACAAAGGATTGTCCCTCCCATCCACTGAGAACTAAAATAAAAACAAAACTTAAGATTTCCCCTTGACGAGCAGAGCCGACATTGCCTACCTCTGTGACACACTTTAAACGTCCACTCTCAGCCTTCCTGTGTCGGCAGCAATTTAGCGATTAAAGGCACTTTTACACACAGGTTTCTGCCATGGAATGACCCTTACAGAAACAGTATACCGTTACCTCCCTTGTGCATAAAGTGCATCTGTTCCGCTCCCTTGGTGAACGTTCACCCGAACAGCGGTCTCTGCTTTCCATGGTTTGTCCCAATGTGTTCCATTTCATCTGGCTGTGTAAAACAGCCATTCTGGTGGCAGTGCAGAAACAGCCATAGAGCAACAAACTCTGTGGGGGAGCTGAAACACAAATATTAAAAATGGAGGCGGGGGTTGCCGGAATACTTGCAGTGTGTAAAGTGAACCAAGAACGGAACAGAATACAACAGTGCCACACAGGTAATGCTCATTCTATTATATAAACCTGTGTGTAAAAGTGCCTTAAGACTACAAATAACTTAGAAGGCTTTTGTTTTGTTGTCTCAGTTTCATGGTAGGCAGCAGGAGCGGAATGGGGGAAAAAGATGAGAAAAACTCAGAAGGACACAACTGTGCGGAGAGGTGGTGGGGGTGGAAGGAGGGGCAGAAAATAACTAACAGACTAAAGGGGTCTAAAGAAGTAATCTAATCATATACAACAGCAACACCTAGTGAAGAAAGAAAGAAAGAAAGAAAGAAAGGAACTTTTTTAATTAAATGTGCTTCCACACTCCAAAAAGACTGTAAAACTCTTAAGAATTTTCTATTTTTTTATCTTTTAACTATTTTAATTATAATGAGCCATTGTATAATAGCAATAATGCAGTCCAGGGTGTGTGTTGTGCTGGGATAACGTCACACCTGGGTGTTGGACGTACTTGGCCTGTGGCCTTGTGCCCAACCACCCCAGGCATGACGTTTTCCCAGCACAACACACACCCTGTCGTGCATTATTGTTTAAGTAACTCATTGGCATGGCAATTTATTGTGAATTGTACTGTAGTACTTGCAATACCATGATTATGTCTATTGGTAATCTCTTATATGGCCTAAATAATATGTGTATGTCTAAGCTTTCTTCATTGCTTTGATTTCCTAATGTTTTTATCAGCTTGGTGACCATGTGTTGGACTTTCTTGAGTTCTTCAAGGTCTACAGAAGCTGAGAGAGGTAGAGCAGCTACCCTACAGCAAGGAGGTGATTTACTGAGTACATTGAATTGAATTCTTAAGTCAGGGACCTGTAATAGGAGGTAATCTAGCTGGGAGAATATTTGCAGTCATTTATGACTAGAGCTGTTACTGAAACTTTTTGAAAGAGGTATCTGATAAGGGGAGGAGCTGAGGAAGGCTTGAGGGACTGTGGATTACAAACAGGAGTTGACTGTAGACTCGGATTGCTGCAGAAGCTGAGAGAGGGAGAGCAACTACCAGCTACCTTAAACTAGAGCTGTGTTTTGCCCTGTAGGTTACAGAAGAAAGTATTTTGTTTTACTGGATTGTTGATTGTTTTTTGTAGATACTGAGTACCAAAGGAACACCCCCCCCCACCTACCCCCATTCTCCAACCTCCCCCGGGTGCTGTAGCTTTATAGTGGAAGGCCAGGCTACACCTGCTTAAAAGCACAAGAACAATTAGGCAGCACTGCACAAGCAATAGCCTAGCTGGTATATAGGCAAAATTACAAAGGGTGTAACTAGCAACTAGATCCACAAAGGCACACACAAGAGGAGGAGAGAGAAGCTGTAAGTCACTACAGAAGTAGAAAAAGACAGGGAGAGAAGGAGAAGGAAAAGGAAGGGTTAGCTGCTGGAGGTCTGTCTCTGAGCAAGTAAGAAGGAGGCTACCGAAGAATACAGGAACTTCCTGTCCCAGAACAGAAATGTCAGGAGCTGTAAGGGCACAGACGCAGTAGGAAAGTAGGGAGAAACCAAAAAAAGAAAACAGAGAGAAGAAAGAGTAAGCATACAAAATAATAGTTGTGGGGTCACAAATAAGAAATGATGGGAGGGGCACAGTGCAGTGGCTGTGGAGCAGCAGTCTTCTGGGAGACATTCCGGAAGATACGGTTTGTCCCATTTGCAGGCACCTCTTTGGGCTGAGGGAGGAAGTTGCTTGTCTCCAGGCTGAGTTGGCCTGGATTCGGGGGACCTACTCTCCCACCCGGAGACCACCAGGGCCGCCGCCACTGCCTCAGAGATTGCCAAGAAAGAGGAGCAGTTGGACCATGGTGGTTTCAGAGATGGTTAGGTGGCGGAACAGAGGCACATCCCTCCAGTTGTGCCTCTCCACAATTCATACGCTGTTCTGGCAGAGCATGGTTCCTCTATGGAGGCACCCACAGTGGAAACCAAAGAGGAACCTCCACAAAGGAGACCCACAGGAGGGTGGCATGGGACCCTACAGGGGAAGGAAACAACTCCTGGTGGGAACTCAATGATTAGCGGGGTAGAGCTTGGGGAGAGAGTGGAGAAGGAGGTAAGGTGCCTGCCCAGCACCATGGCTTGGAGGTGCAGGGAGCAAATTCTCAGGATCGCAGGAGCAGCTGCATGGGGGAAGGAACTAGATATCATTGTCCACCAAGGGACAAACAATGTGTCTAGGAATGGGATCAGAGCAGTGCAGAGGCAGTTTGTGGAGTTGGGAAGGGGTCTTAGACAAGTAGCACACATGATAACCTTCTCAGAGGTGCTGCCTGTCTATGGCATGGGTGAAGCTAGGGTGCTCCATACCATGGGATTCAATCAGTGGTTGAAAAACTGGTGCAGAGCTCAGGGTTTTGGCTTCATTGGGGACTGGGGGTCTATCTGGAGGGATACAGGCCTATACTGGTGCAATGGTCTGCATCTGTCCAGGAGGGGAACTAGGATCTTTTAAATGCTTCATTTGCAAGCATTTAAACTAGCCAAGGGGAGGCACTGAAAAGAGTTGGGAAATCCAGCCCCAAATAAATGGGCAGCTAGCAAGGTAAACACCAAGATGAAGAAGTCGATAGAGAGAAGGGCAGGGGTGAATGGAGAAAAAGGCAAAGGCAGTAAGGACAGGGATAGGGTTAAAAGGGGTAAGGCCATCAAAAAATGGAGGGCAATGAGTACCAACACCCATAGTCTGGGTAACAAGCTCCCTGAACTAGTGGCCTTGATGAAAGAGGGAAGCCTGGATATCATGGCAGTCACAGAAACATGGTACACTGAGAATCATGACTGGGATACAACATACCAGGGTACACAATCTACAGGAGGGACAGGGAGGGTAGAAGAGGAGGAGATGTCACTCTCTTCATAAGGGAAGGGATCAAAGCAATGGAACTAAAAGGTAAACAGAGAAGCAAGAAGGCACTGTGGGTCACCCAGGAGACAGAAAATGGCACCACAATCTGCATGGGGATTGTATACAGACCCTCATCTCAGGGGGAGGAAATGGACAAGAAAATGATAAAAGGCATCCTTAAGATGGCAGAAAAGGGGGAGATATTGTTCATGGGGGACATGAATATGTCAGATGTTAACTGGAGCACCTTTGCTGCAGCCACATCCAAGAGAAGGGTCATTCTTGATTCCTACAGGGGGCATGCCTCAGACAGCTGTGTTAGAATCCACTCAAGAGGGAGCAATCTTAGACCTGGTACTCTCAAACAGGGACAGAGAGAGGATCTCCGATTTAGAAGTGGGTAGCCATCTGGGAACAAGTGACCACCAAACAGTGTGTTTCACAATAAGCACAGCCGTAAAGTCAAGCCATACAAATGTGAGGGTACTGGACTTAAAAGGGCTGACTTTAGCAAAATGGGAGAGTGCCTCAGAAAAGCACTAGTAAAGGGGCATGATGGAGGGGTGGAGGAACAATGGGGAACCATCAAAACTGCCATCACAGAGGGAACAAGCCTTTGTGTGAAGCAAACAAATCAAAACAAAGGAAAGAAAACACTGTGGTTCTCAAATGAGGTGGCGGGGGAAGGTTAGGGAGAAAAAGATAGCATTCAGGAAGTGTAAAGAAACACAGAAGGAGCAAGACAGAGAACTGTACCAGTTAAAGCAGAAGGAAAGAGGGACGGCAGTCAGAATAGCAAAGGCCCAAACTGAGGAAAAGATAGCCAACTCGGTTAAGAAGGGGGATAAAACCTTTTATAGGAGTAACCCCTATGTGGCACTATCCCAAGGGCTACTACCCCTGCCTGCTTGGCTGGTAGCAGGTTAAGGGGCCTGAGTTCTGAAACGGGTGTCTCCACCCAGAGGTCAGGGTTGGTGGTGGTCAAGCTAACCTGGGCACAGCCCTCCGGGACACTGTAACCCCCCTCTTTCCTTACTAGTGGCCAGAACAATACACAATAATCACTTTCACAATACCCCTAATACACCACACAAGCACCCACACTGTTTGCACTTACCGCCAGGGCTTTCCTCTGGCTCAACAAGGTTATACACAGCAAATAACAGCAGTACAGTACTCTTGCACAAACTGGAACCACAGTCAGGGTAAATGCAAAAAAGAGTTAGATCTGATTTATTTAAGGTACTTGAACAAGGGAGGGGCGTAATCAGGTTAATTTGCTTAAAGGCTCTATCAGTAAAACAATTATGCATGCACTTCAGGGTCCATAAACAGTCACACACTCTGGGTACCCAGATGGGGAATGGTGGGCTAGCCAGGAACATTGCAGCTGGTTGGGGCCCTGTGATGGAAGAAAACAACATGCACAACACACACTATTTGTAATCTGGAGCCGGAGGGCTCAGTTTGTGAAAAGAAAACAACAAGACAATCAGATGACACACTTTTAGATTAGGCTATTGTTGCAGGGAGCTACCCTGATGATTACTCACAATACCCAAGACTGGACACAGGCTGGATGAAAATTGAGACAGCAGGTGGTTAATCTGGAGTGCCAGGAGAAGCAGGGCCCACACGAATTGCCGAGGCGTTGTTCCTGTTCAAGCATGGAGCAGGGGACTGATCCCCAGGCAGGTCTCTCATTGATGGCTTTCTCTGTGCAGTGGGTAGTCTGGCTGGGCCAGTGTGGCAAGGCCCAGGCCAAATGGAGACAAATTTGGATACAGTCCGTTTTGGGCTGGATACAGCTTCCAGCAAGCAGAACACAGTTCACACAGTGGGGAACCAAATCACGACCCTCTTTCAATACACAGCACATTTACATGTAAAGGATTCTACTGTACCAGCAAGCCAAACACAGTTCATACAGTGGGGAACCAAATCACGACCCACTTTCAATACACAGCACATTTACATGTAAGGAAATTCTACTGTACCAGGCAAACCGCTCTCCGGTCACGATCGCAAAGTCTCTGCACAAACCGGGGATTCAAAAGCAGCTGGGAATCCTGACAGGTCGATCGCATTCAGCAAAATCTTCGGTCTTCTTCAGATATGAGCCTGGTAAAAAATCAGTGGCTTACTTCGTTCTCAAAAACTAGGATTTAGTCCAAAATAATTCTCTTCTCTCCCTCTCAGGGGCAGCAAGCAGACATGCAGGCCACAACTCAGGCCTTTCCACAGTTCTCACGCACAAAACTACTCAGATGGCTGCTTGACTGTCTCAAGCTCTTGCTTATTCAGCTCCCACCTTAGATTTGACTCAACTGCCAGCAAGCAAGGGACTTTCCCCAGAATCCAAAAGGTTCGGTTGGCTGATCTGTCTGTTAGTCACAACAAAGGCTCCCCCCTTCAGGTGCAAAAAGGAACCAAAAGCCCAAAACTACAGTTCCTACAGATTTTGACTCCAGACAGCTCCTGTAGTCCAGCTCCATTTTAGGTCCCTCCAGTACTGATTAGTCTAATTCGGCAGTCCAGGACCGAGATAGTGGAGATAAACATAACAGTCCTTGCTGCAAAGAAGGCAGGTTAGACAAACTACATTATCATTATCACTCTAAATGATTTTCAGCAAATAGTTACATCTTTTAACAGAGCTCCCTCTCAGATTACTTATGACTGCAATCCAGGCAGCTCTTAAAGAGACAGTGCACAGAGGCTATACAGGCACTCTCTGGCAATCACATTTAAACTGCTAAAACACAGGACACCAGCCTGGCAGTGAGCATTTATGCAAGCTCAAGGAAGACTTTTCGGTAACCCCCATTTGTAGGGGGTTACATAGGTACGATAGATGAGTGAAGAAAGACCAGGAAAGGATAAGTGAGGCTTAATAAAGGAGGGAGGGTGGGCAGAGGTGACAGTGAAAAACAGGAATCCTGAACTAATACTTGTTGTTGTTGTTGAATTTTGTTGACCGGTAAGCCCACTGGGCCTAGAAGTCCCTTTTCAGGGGCGACGGGGGTACAGATGGTAAGCAACTGAAACTGAACCAGATTAAACTGTTGGTGGTATTTTTAGTGAATGAGGGAAATTTGGCCAGGACACTGGGGACATTCCCCTACTTTTTTCGATAAGTGCCATGGGATCTTTAACATCCACCTGAACTACCACCAATCCAGGCAGATGGGACCTCAGTTTAACGTCTCAGCTCAGTATTCACAAAAGAAGAGGAGGGGGTGGTACCTAATCCAATCAATAGAAGCACTCTGGATAGGGGGGTCTATACCAGTCCATTCACAGAAGAAAAGGTTCTGAAAGAACTCCTGAAACTGAAGGTGGACAAAGCAATGGGACCTGATGGGATTCACCCCAGAATTCTAATAGAACAAAGGGGAGAACTAGTGACATCACTGACTACCCTTTTTAACACATCATGGGAGGATGATGTGGTACCTGAGGACTGGAGGAGATCGGATGTGATTCCCCTTCACAAATGTGGGAGCAAAGCAGAGGCAGGAAACTACAGACCTGTTAGTTTGACTTCAGTCATAGGGAAAATGATGGAATCACTTCTGAAAGAAAGAATTGTTGAGTACCTAGAAGCCGGTGGGGCACAGGACCAAAGCAGCATGGATTCACAGTGGGAAGGTCATGTCTGACGAATCTAATAGATTTCTTTGACTGGGTAATCAAAGTAATAGACCAGGGAGGGGCTGTGGACATGGCCTATCTAGACTTTAGCAAGACATTTGACACAGTCCGACACAAAAGATTAATAAACAAGTTAGCCAGCCTAGGAGTGAGTCCCACAGTGGTAGCCTGGGTAAAAAAATTGGTTGGAAAACAGGACACAGAGGGTAATAGTAATCAGAGTCCACTCCAAAGAAAGGGGGGTTACTAGCGTGGTACCGCAGGTTCAGCCCTGGGACCAGCCCTTTTGAATGTCTTTATAGGTGACATTGCAGAGGGACTGGAAGGAAAAGTATGCCTCTTTGCAGATGACACAAAGATCTGCAACAGTGTTCATACACAAGGGCGGTGAAAAGGATGAGAAGGGACTTGGCAAGGTTGGAAGAATGGACAAATGTATGGCAGCTTAAATTCAATGCAAAGAAGTGCAAAGTAATGCACCTGGGAAACAAAAACCCAGGGGAAGAGTACACAACGGGGGGTACTAACAACAATAAAAATGGAAAGGGACCTGGGGGTAGTCATATCAGATGACCTAAAGGTAAACAAGCAATGTGAGAAGGCAGTAAGAAGGGATGGGGGGATACTGGAATTTATAGGGAGAGGCATCACCAGTAGAAAACAGGAAGTTGTTATCCCTCTGTACAGACAGTTAGTGAGACCCCATCTGGAGTACTGCATGCAGTACTGGATACCCCATCTCCACAAGGACATAGACAGGATGGAGGCAGTCCAGAGGAGAGCAACTAAAATGGTGCATGGTCTGCACCAGAAGCCATACAAAAAGAGACTAAAGGAGCTCAATATGTATACCCTTGAGGAAAGGAGTGAGAGGTGGGACATGATAGAAACTTTCAAGTACCTCAAGGGAATCAACAAAGTCCAAGAGAGTAGCATCTTTCAGAAAAAGAGATGTGCAAGAACAAGGGGGCACAGTCTGAAGATGGTGGGGGGCAGCTCAGGGGCAATGCGAGGAAGTATTTTTTCATGGAGAGGGTGGTGGACGCATGGAACGGCCTTCCTGAGGAGGACGTGGAGTCAAAAACAGTGGGGGAGAACTCAAGAATGCATGGGACAAACATAAGCAATTCTGATGAGGGTTAGGAAGAAGTAGGCTGTTGGTTAACTAGAATCTGCAGCTTACCCAATAGGTAACAAAATGGGCAGACTGGGTGGGCCAAGCGATCCTTATCTGCCGTCAAAGTCTATTTTTCTATGTTTCATTTCTGTACTGGATTGACCAGATCTGAACACAATACTCCAGGTGCAATTAATCAAAGGACTTGTTGAGGTTGAAGATCACTTCCCTTGGCCTACTCTTTACCCTCTCCAAATACATCCTAGTTTTTTCTCGGTTGATCTAAAAACCAAAGACAAATTTCACATTGTAACCCCAAGGTGGCACTATCCTAAGGGCTACTACCCCTGCCTACGTGACTAGGCACAGGTTGAGGGGCCTGAGCTCATTGAACGGGTGCCTCTACCCAGAGGAATGGTTCTGGAGTAGCGTAACTACTGTTGGTATAGCCCTCTGGGATGCTATAACCCCCCCACTAACCCCTCTAGTGGCCTAAATAGTATAGCAGCAAAACTTTCACATATACCATATGGCAGTAATGACTTGCTCACACCCCTTGCACTTACCACCAGGGCTGGATCATTTGCAACTGCCCTGAAGACCCCCTGTAATGCAACAGTTCAATGGCAGTACAATACCACTACCAAAAAGGTACACACTAGCCAAATTAAATGCAAAAACAACACAATCTGATTTATTCGGGGAATGCAAACAGGGGTGGGGCATGAATCTAGCAGATGATTTATAGATCTGATTATTTCAGGCTGAAAATGCATGCGCAACGAGTCCCTTGTATACAGTCACACAACCCTGGATACCCAGTTGTAAGTAGGCTAGCCTGAACAATGCCCGGGGTAGGCTAGCATTGCAGCTGTTGTTGGAGCCCTTTGGAAGAAAACAATTAGCATGTACATCAGCCCAGAATTTGTAATCCAGAGCCGGATGGCTCAGTTAGTTGTCATAAATCCAAACAAATAAATCAGATGACACACAGTGATTGCAGCTTTGTTACAGGGAGCTACCCTGTTTGGTACTCACTCTACCTCGACCAGGAGGCAGGACTGATGAGATGAAGACCTCTGGATGGTGATCTGATTTGCCAGGGGAAGCAGGGCCCACACAGCTCACCGAGGTGGTCGCTACCTGTTCGATGGTGTTGAGCAGGGAGCCGAATCTCTGAGCGGGGCTGTCATCGTAAAATGTGCGAGCGGCAGTCTAGGCTGAGATGGCAGGGCCCAGACCTAAGCAGGCACTTCAGATTTAGTCCGTGAGAGTGCTGGAGAAGCTTCCAACTAGCATAACACACTTGAAGGTGGGGAACCAAATCGCGACCCACACAGCACATTGAGCACACTTATAAGCAATACAACTCTTAGTCACAGTTCGGGTAAAGTCTGGTTGCAATTTAGCAGAAGTTCTGCACAAACCTCTCATTCCATGACTCACTTTGGTACCTGGCTGGCCGATCGCTTCTGGAGCAAGTCTTCCATCCCAAATTCAGGTAGTGATCACTCTCTTTTTCTTCAGGCTTCAGATCTCAAACAAAGGAATTAGATTTGGTTCCCCACCTTTAAGTGTGTTATGCTAGCTGGAAGCTGTTCCAACTTTCACATTCACAGGATTTCTCACTTGTGATGTGACAGGCAGGCCAGTGCAGCCTTCCTGCCAATTCTCCTGTGCTCCTACGCAGAAGCAGCTGCTCGATGGCTCAAGCTGTTCACTCTCCAAACTCCAGCTCATGACTGACTCAGCTGCAGGCAGTTCTGGGGACTTCCTCTGAGATCCAAAAGGTTTGGTTAGCTGAGGGAACTGTCTGTCACAGTAAGGGCTCCCCCTCTAGGTCCATTTAGGTGCCAAACCTTAAAAACTACAATTCCTACAGATTTTCAGTCCCACAAGACCTCTGCGGACAGTCTCCATTTTAGGTCCCCTGAGGTTAGATTGGTCCAACTCTGGCAGTCCAGAACCAAAATGGTGACTCTTATACAGAAAGTCCAAGCTGCAAGAGAAGGCAGGTTAAACAACATTGTAACTGACTGTCTTGAATGTAAAGCAAATTCCAAATAAAGAGACAGTAAATACGGTACACAAGCTGCATATTCTTATGCATTTATTTCTGGGCAGTCAAGAGGGTTTTATATTTAATGTACTGTTCCACCTATTTTTCAGATTGCTTTTTTAATGGCATAGCTCATCAGAAACAATATTTACATTTGTAAAGTGTCATCAAAACAGTGTTCATTTTCTACATGCCTATTTCAGAAAAAACAAACCCCTCCCATACAGACTATTAGGTCTATTTTAACTGCCTATACCAGACTGTCTTTCAGCTCTGCATGCCTTCTTACGTATCTTATGTATTTCAAGGTATTTTCTTCAAGAACACAATTGCTTATTGTCTTCTGTCCATCCCTTCCAAAATGATTAAATGTCCAAACCGGTTTTGGGTGCACGAAAGGCAATTTATTTACACCATTAAAATATATTACAAAAGAATTAATCAAATTTCTTTAACTTAACAGTTGTTAATTTATTGTCCATACACTTTCCATTCAATCTTGCATTGAATCTTCCTTAGTCCATCCCAGTTTTCACCTTTTGATCCTTCAATCTCGGGATCTGGATGCATCATCCGACCTCCCATCACCATCAATCAGTCCCCAGTACCTACCTACCTAGGCTAGGCTAGGTCCAGATGTCTTAACCTGAACCCTAGCCCTTCTCTAACCCCCCCCCACCTTCTAAGCACATCCAGATGCAATGCCCCTGACCCGTGTGACCTCTCCCCTCCCCTCATCTGCCCCCTTTTGCCCTCTAGGCCCTTCCCCATCCTCCTGACTCCCATTCTTCCCCTTACAAAAGCTCTATTTTTTGGCTCTTTCAGCCAGTTCCAACTCTGGCAGGAACTGTCCACCTGCCTCAGGACCCTCAGTCCATCCACCAATGGCCTCAGCCTAGTTCTCTCTTATCCCTCCATGGCCCTCCTCTGTCCCCTTCTGACCAGGTGGGTGGGTGGGAAATTGAAAAATCCCAGCAGAAAGAGGCAGAAAACCCTCATCCCTGGGCTTATAAACCCCCAAAAGACCCCAGGGACGGACCCCTCAAGCCATGGCCTCAGCCAATCCTGTGACCCCACAGGTTTACGCATCATCCCCCTTGTACCTGCCAATCATGACCTCACCTGTACCCTCCCCTTCTTCTACCTGTCTGTAGCTCTGACATCATCCAGCTCCTCCCTTCCCTCAGACTAGTCCACCTTTCTTCCCCTCCCCCTCTATCCCTGTCCTTTCTGCTCCTAGCTCACCCCCCCATTCCTTCAGAGCTGCCATCAGACAATTCTGTTTGCCTTTTATTGACAACCGTATTTATCTTCTGACCATCCCTTCAGAAATGATTCAATGTCCAAACCGGTTTTGGGTGCGCGCGAAAGGCAATTCATTTATTTACACCATTAAAATATATTACAAAAGATTTAATCAAAATTCATCAACATAACAGCTGTTAATTTATTGTCCATACACTTTCCATTCAGTCTTGCATTGAATCTTTCTCAGTCCATCCCGGTCTTCACATTTTAATCCTTCAATCTCGGGGTCCTGATGCGTAATCTGACCCCCCACCACCATCAGTCCTCCCTACCTTCCTGAGCTAGGTCCAGATATCTTAACCTGGCCCCTAGCCCTTCTCTAAATCCCCCCACCTTCTAAGCATGTCCAGGTGCAATGCCTCTAACCCATGTAACCTACCCCTCCCCATCTGCCCCCTTTGCCCTCTATGCCCTTCCCCCCCGACTCACATTCCACTAGCCCCCACCTCCAGCTTGCATTGGACTGTGGGGCTTCCCCTCCCCTTGTGGGGCCCCTTTATATCCTGCCTAGCCTAGTTGCCCCCACCTGCCAGAAGGGTAGTAAAAAACAGGCCATGCCCACCTCCGAGAGATGGACCCCCTCTCCCCTATACAAATCTGGTTTGTCAAAATTGATTCCTTTATGCGATATGTAGCTGCCCCCTACCTCCCCTATAAACCCCACTACTCTCCAGTTAATCCTTTTATGGACCCTCTCAACTGCCCCAATGTGGACTGTGTGCCGCCACACCCATCGGGATACAATCTCCGACCAGACAGTTTCCACCCCTGGCCACTGTGTTTTTATGGTCCTCAGCTTGCTTGTAATAAATTTCCCCAAGGCATTCTTCCAAGGTCATTCCCCCCAAGGTGGATCACCAAGATATCCATTTATCCCCCAACCAATACTAGCTCCTCCATCAGCGGAAGCAGCTGGGCCCAACATATGCCCTGGGCCCCTTTCCAGTGAATCTGCGTGTTTCTTAGTCTTTTAATTTATTCCCTGCCCTGCTGGCCAGCTGCTGCGTGCCTCTCTACCCAGTATATGTATGAGTGCCCCACAATCCACATGGACTTACTCCTGCATGCACCTGCTGACACAAAGAAACACAAGAAACACAGTTAATTCATGTTCTGACATACTGCTTGTAACAGGCAGATCTCCATCTGCCAAGCTCTTTGATTTCTTCTTCCGATCCCCCCTCCTGGGCCAGGGTGAAGGCCGCCCCAATCCTAAATGAATGAGTGGCGGATTGTGGTGGATCATGATCTTTGAATGCCAATGCCTTTTTCAAGATTCCGCCACCTGGTAGCAAGTCACCAGCCCGCCATCCCCATGTTGGAACCATGGGCCCATGCCCAAGGGGTGAATGGCCCAGTATTCCTCCATTGCCAGGACCTCACACCCTTGGTTCCCCTAGACTTGCTTGATCTGCAAGTGTGCCCCCCACCCCAATCGGTCAGTTTTTGAATGCCGTAACAAAATACCCAAACCATCTCTGTTAAACTGAACCTCTGCCTGCTGGAGGCCTCCCCTGATATCTGTTTTGTTCCTGGACACCACTTCCCCTACCCAGAAGATTCCTTTGTACATAAGGGGAAAAAACGCCCGGAACAGACAGGCCTCATTGGCCGAAGTGCAGATTACATCCAATGCCTTCAGGGCAGAAGACAAAATGTCCAGGGTGATGGGCCTCCGTGAATCTGACTGCAGGGCCTGCCCCTTCTGCCACCCTAACAGCATGCGCCACACCCACCTGCTGGTGGTTGGCTCAGGCCAACCTCAGGTGCTGCAGGCCCATCCAATACCAGCTAACTGCACCGCCATGGTTGAGGGGGTCCCACTTTTTTCCCATCTCTCCTCGGTGAACCTTATTACTTATTATTTGGAGGCAGTATAGCGCAGTGGTCTAAGGCTCTGAGCTGGAGACCTGGGTTTGAATCCCACAGCCCCCACTTGCATACTGTGTGACCCTGAGCAAGTCACTTAATTTTCTTGTGCTCCCAGGTCGCACCTGTAAACAAGCTTTCAGCTTAGTGTGTCTCTCCTGGTAAAATAACAAATTAAAAATAATTACCTGTTCTTCTGTGATGGGCAGACTCACCACCATGCCCTGCTGTGACCAAAACACCTGGAAGGCTCCCAATGCCCCTTCATAGGCCTTCAAAGTGTTGGCCAACCACGAGCTCTGGTACAACATTCTGGGTCTTGTCACCCAATCTCCCACAGTTGTTCTGGCAATGCCGTTCTCACCACCGCTGCCAAGGGGCCAGCCTGCTGAACCTACACAATGGGGGGGAGGTAGTAACAACAACAAAAATGGAAAGGGACCTGGGATAATCATAGCAGATTACCTTAAGGTTGGCAAGCAATGTGAGAAGGCAGTAGGGAGGGCTGGGGGGATACTGGGATGTAAAGGGAGAGGCATCACCAGCAGAAAACAGGAAGTTGTTATCCCCCTGTACAGACAGTTGGTGAGATCCCATCTGGAGTACAGCATCCAGTTCTGGAGACCCCATCTCCACAAGGACATAGACAGGATGGAGGCAGTTCAGAGGAGGGCAACTAAATTGGTGCAAGGTCTGAAAGAGAAGCCATACGAGGAGAGACTAGAGGAGCTTAATATGTGTACCCGTGAGGAAAGGAGGGATGGGGGGACATGATAGAAATATTCAAGTACCTCAGTGGAATCAACAAAGTCCAAGAGGGTAGCATTTTTCAGAAAAAGAGATGTGCAAGAACAAGGGGACACAATTTGAAGATAGAAGGGGGACGGCTCAGGGGCAATGTGAGGAAGTATTTTTTCACAGAGAGGGTGGTGGACACATGGAACAGCCTTCCTGAGGAGGTTATGGGGTCTAAAACTGTGGGAGAATTCAAGAATGCATGGGACAGACATAAGGCAATTTTTGTGGGGGGTAGGAAGAAAAAGGCTGTTTGTTAACTAGGATCTGCAGCTTATCCTCTAGGTAGGGAAATGGGCAGACTAGGTGGGCCAAGCGGTCCTTATCTGCCGTCAAAGTCTATGTTTCTATGTTTCTGAGCAACTGCAAATAGGAAAGGCTGTCATCAATCTCATTTTGGACCCCTTCCACACGCCTAGCCCTAAACGAGAGGCTCAAGCATAGCCCCAGCAGCGCCAACTGTCTCAATACCCGGGTTATTGTGTCCATGGATCCCTTCCTCCTATTGATAACCTCCACCACCCCTTTATTGTGGCACCACAATACAACCTTCTTGTTCAAAAACTCCTCGCCCCACACTGTTAGCGGTATCCGAATCAGGAACATTTCCAAAAATGTAATGTCCATTAACAGACCCTTCCCTCACTAGCTATCCGGCCAAGCTTCGGAAATCCATCTGCCCCTGAAGTATGCCCCCATGCCAAGAGCCCCCAATGCATCCGTGTACAATTGCAGGGTGTTGCTGTCAATCCATTCATCCTGCCAAAAAGTTACTGGGTATAATCCATTAGGAAAGCTTCCCACACCGCCAGGTCATCCTTTACCCCTTTTGTGATGTCCACCCAGTGGTGTGGCCTCTTCGCCTTCCCTGTAGCCTGCCCCAGCCATCGTGTAAAAGCCCTACCCAGGCCAATTGTCTTACAGGCAAAATTCAGGTGTCCGAACAACTACTGCACAACTACCAATGGTATCCTCCTTCTCCCCAACACCTGACTTAGTAGATCCCTCAGCTGGAGGACTTTGCCTTGCGGCAGCCTGCAACACTTTCCCACTGTGTCTATTTCAATCCCAAAAAATTTTAATACCCTGGCTGGCCCTTCTATCTTATCCCCCGCTAACAGGATTCCGATCATCTTGCACAGGAGTTGAAAATCCTGTAACATCCCCTCTGCTTCCTTTTTTGTTTCCCCAATCAAAAAAAATGTACTACCCTTCTGTGCCCATACCATAGAAACATAGAAACATAGAAGTTGACGGCAGATAAGGACCGCAAGGCCCATCCAGTCTGCCCATTTGTTTTTCTACCTTATAAATGTGCCATCGGCCTTTGCTCTGTCAGTGGCCTATCTATTCATAGTCATTTGTATTGCTCCCTTATGCCTATCCCATGCCTGTTTGAAGCCCTGCACTGTATTCATAGCCACCACTTCTTGTGGTAAGCCATTCCATGCATCCACCACCCTTTCTGTGAAAAAGAATTTCCTCACATTCCCCCTTAATCGGCCCCCCTCTAATCTCATGCTGTGTCCTCTTGTCCTGCTATTTTTCTTATATTTAAACATGTTAGACTCTTTCACCTTGTTAATGCCCCTAAGGTGCTTGAATGCCTCGATCATATCACCTCTCTCCCTCTTTTGCTCAAGGGTATACATATTGAGCTCTGTTAATCTGTCCTCATATGTCTTCTGATGCAGTCCCTGCACCATTTTGGTTGCCCTTCTCTGGACTGCCTCAATTTGGTTAATGTCCTTGTGAAGGTGTGGCCTCCAATACTGCACGCAGTACTCCAGATGGGGCCTAACCAGTGTCTTGTAAAGAGGGATTATTACCTCCCTCTTACGACTTGTGATACCCCTACTAATACACCCTAACACACCCCTAGTCATACCTACTGCTTTAGAGGTCTGCTTGGATGATTTCAGGTCATCAGTGATGATGATACCCAAGTCTCTTTCTTCCTTTGTGACTGCTAGCAACTGTCTTCCCAGCCTATAGGTGGCTTCAGGGTTTCTCTTCCCTATGTGCATGATTTTGCACTTCTTTGCATTAAAACCCAGTTACCACTCTTCTGACCATTTTGTCAGTTTATCCAGATCTCTTCTCATTCTGCCCACCCCATCTGGATCATCTACTCTGTTGCAGATCTTGGTGTCATCTGCAAACAGAGAAGCCTTACCCTCTAGTCCATCTGCAAGGTCACTAATGAAGATGTTGAAGAGGACTGGCCCCAGGACTGATCCCTGAGGTACCCCACTTGTGACTTGCATCTCTTCTGACTGTATACCATTTACCACCACTCTCTGTTTTCTGCCCGTCAACCAGTTTGCCACCCAGTTGACCAACTTCTGACCCACCCCGAGCCTACCCAGCTTATTTATCAATCTTCTATGTGGAACAGTGTCAAAAGCTTTGCTGAAGTCAAGGTAGGCGACATCAACTGCTCCCCCTTGGTCCACCACTCTGGTTACCCAGTCAAAAGAAATCTATGAGATTAGTTTGACAGGACCTTCCTTTGTAAACCCATGCTGTCTTGGATCCTGTGCCCCTATGAGTTCCAGGTGTTGCACTATCCTTTCCTTAAGGTGCCTCCATAATCTTACCCACTACTGAGGTAAGACTGACTGGTCTGTAGTTTCCGGCCTCCTCCCTGCTACCACTCTTGTGGAGCGGGATCACATGAGCCCTTCTCCAGTCTTCTGGGACCTCTCCTGTGCTCAGAGACTCACTAAACAGTTCTGCTAATGGCTCTGCTAGTTCCACCTTTAGCTCCTTAAGTACCATGGGATGTATGCCATCAGGTCCCAATGCCTTATCCACCCTGAGCTTAGCAAGCTCTTTAAATTTCTATTTTGATTAGTGTAAAGTGAGTATCAAACAAATATTGTTTAACCTGCATGACTTTTGGGCTCGTCCGGGATTTGAACCCGGGACCTCTCGTACCCTAAGCGAGAATCATACCCCTAGACCAATGTGCCCAAATACCCTTTGCACCCACATGCAGAAGGCCTCAAACGTGAAGCATGCTACTGAGCATCCCATCAGCATGGCCTTATCAAAATAAATTCCCTCGTCGAACTGAAACCCCAGCAGGTCCCAGTCCTCTGGGTGCATTGGTAGCAGCCTAAAGGTGGACTCGGTGTCCATCTTAGCTAGCCACACCCCATCCAGCACCCTAATGAGCAGCACCACAGTGTCCAATGATGCATAGGACACAGCACTGTGTTCATCAGCTATACCGTCATTCACTGATGATCCCCCTGGATAGGACAGAAGGTGGATCAAGCAGAATTCCCCTGGCTGTTTCTTGGGGACTATGCCTAGAGGGTATATGTGAAAGACCTCACAAGGCGGACTGGCAAAAGGCCCTTCCACCCTGTCCGTGCTTTTTTCCTTAATAATCTTTTTGCGCACCACCTCCTCTTTCTCTCTGACCGATGTCAAGCTCTTCATTGTTGCCTTTCTCCTAATCCCCTGGAATGCTAACGTAAAACCCTTTGTGACACCCTCCCTCAGCATTCCTCCCTGCTGTTGATCCAGGTACCCAGTTGTACAAGCCTCCACTGTCTCAGCCCTGATGGGAGTCCTGGCCAACTGGAAACCCAATCTCAGGGCCCCCATCCCCTGTTTCTCAACTCCATCCATAGTTGGAATTGTAGCCACCTCTGTTTCCCGACTCCCTCCCCTACCCCCATCCACTGTTGTGTCCCCCCTCCCCCCTTGCACCCCTTGAAAGGGCTGCTCTGACCAGTTGCCGCCCCAAAGCGCTCATTGTTCCCCTTGCACTTAACTACTTGGATGCTGCCCACCACATTTCGAGCACATGTGTTTAAACTTACAATTAGCCCAGGTGCACGAATCTCTGTTATACACCCAGCAAGATCTGGCCCCGGTCGGGGGCATCATCTTTCTGGCCCCTTCTGTCACCCCCCCACTTTGACTGGACAAGGTTCTGACCCATAATTCCAAGTGTGTGCCGTCCCACTGCAGGTCTCCCCTCGCAGCCATCTGTTGCCAGAAGGCCTCGTCATATTCCACCCAGCTATAACCCTTGTAGGCCTTGTAAGCATCCCTAATAATGGCCGTGTAGGTCAATAGAGGAATGGCCAGCTCCGGTTGTTTCTCCAGTAAAATGGCACTATAGATCAAGAAACCCACCTGCTATGTGTCTAAGTTCTTTCCCTTATAATTGGCTTCCTCTTTTTTTATGGCCCACCACCGCTAATGCCACTGCCATTTCTGACTTACCTACCATCTCCTTTTGTTCATACTTCTTGTCCAAGAGGTTGAATATGTCCACATACTCACCCTTCCATATCTTTTCTTTAATGGATGCTGATACATGGTCCCCCAAGGAGAAACCCAGTGGGGCATCATATAACTTCCTTCCCCCACTCGTGCCTGCACCTGGCACCCCTTTTCTCCATGTATCCTTCTAAAGTTTCACCAAAACCCTCTCCATTGTATCCAAGCCTTTATCCCCCCATCTCCATCAACAGCCCTTCCAGATATTCTTTCAAACTGCCCTCTCCTGAAGGCTCACCCAATCCCTTACCTGCTCCTGTGTCTGGATCCAATGGTTCTGGTGAAGGGTCCAGCAGAGGGCCAGTTCCAGGGCTGGAGCTGGGCCTCTTGGGGGTTTTCCACCAGTGCCTCTGCCCCGGGGTCCTGCTGGCTGCTTCCTTTTTCTTTCTGCTGCCTCCTCTTCCTTTCTCAGCTGGGCCCTCTCAATAAGCTCCGACATCTTGCCCATCAGCGCTGCAGCTTCTGATCGTAGCTGAGAACTGGACATTGTGGCAGGCTGCTTTCTGGGTGCCATTCCTGAAATAGATGCTATCAAGAAACAAGGAATGAGGAAACCTGGTCTCAGCAGCGCTATTTTTAATTTCCATCTTCCCATCATGTTGTGAAGCGCTCCACCAACCCAACCTAGACCTTGTGGTCATGCTATAAGACCTGCCAGCCACCCTGGCATCCTTTGTTCCTGATCTGGAAGGTGCCCCATACATCCGTATGTTCACTATGTACTGCAGGAACATGCAATATCAATGGACCCCTTACTTCACTGGAACAAGTGTGCCCCCTCCCTTGGAAAAATAACAACATCAACGGCTCCCCCTCAGCATTCCCCCCTCTGTTCTCCTGTGTTCCCATTTTTAGCCACTCCACGGGACCCCTCAAGGTGCATAGCCAGACTGTGGCTCACAGTTGGCCACCTGGGCATTGCTCCCCAGTGTTCTCCCTTCCCCCCATGGTGGCGTGCAACTCGCTAAATCCCCGAGCTGCCAGAGCTGGTGTCAGATGCGGCATCCCCTACACCACCCAGTTAAGGCTTGTGATGATGTCTGTTAGCACACTATCCCCCTGCCCCAGTAATCCTGCCCTAGTTCCCCCTTCCTCCCCTTAAAACAGGCTTCTTGTTCTTACCCTGGCAGCCATGCCTGCCAGCTAATTTGTACAGGCAGGAGTGTAAGGTCCTGGTCATAGCCTGAATGAGGCCTTCAAAACTAGACCCCCCCATGAATATACCCACACTTGGACCCCTCCCCCTTATTGAGCACTCAGGCCTCTCTTTTTTTTTAACAAAAGGCTTGTGGGGTCAGTAACTTGGCTCATTGGTTAAAATGCTCCTGAAAGCCCTTCATAGCCAATGGTTTTAGCTCTGTTGCTGTGCAGGGTTTGCCTGTCCCCTTAATTGCCCTGATCTGAAAACCCATACCCTGTAACCCTCACTCACCACATGGCCATGGCCCCATGTTCTGGCCTGCCATGCAGTTCCCCTCCTGGAACCAACAAGAATCATCCCCTAGTCCTGGTGCCGTGTGGCGTCTGCAAAAATGACCTTGGCTGCGAAGACAGACTCCCTGACCCAGGTGCTCAAAACCTACTGTTTCCAACTGTGTGGCAGTAACGTCAGACGCCATCACCACATGGTCAATGGCCCAAGCACTGGGTCCACACCTCTGTGCCTGCATGGTCACCCCCTTGGTGGCCCCAAGCACTACCAAATTCCAACTCCCGGGCTCTACCCCTGTCGCCATCTTTTCCCTTTGCAGTTAGCCAGAATATTTGTCGCTGGGCTCCCCAGCCCAGCCAATGCGCTACTTCTGTCCATTCAAGCTCCAGCCCTTTTGATGCCCCCGAGATCGAGAGTGAGCACAGCCCACAATAACCTCATCGACTCACCGTTCCTCAGAATGTTTTTTTTTTCTCTGCCCGTACTACAAAAAATGCCCGCGCCTAGCGGCCTTCGACCCTGAAGACAGGCACGGGACAACGCTAGGCCCCAGGTAGCAAAAACCTTTCCAACTAACCGGACTGCTGCTACAACAAATGCCAGCACAAACTTCACAACCAAGGGATCAATGCAAACGATGGTACAAATGCCCAAAAGGAAAACGTAAACTGTCCCAAATTGTCTCACAAAGAGCCAGCGTTTTTCCTCGCATATTATCTCTTATCTTGTAATACCACTTGCATGACCTAGGAAAGAAAAGGGCTTGTTGCCCCTCTGCCACATAGCCAGCAGGCCCCAAGTCCCTACCAAAATGCAAAGTAGTACTGAAAATAGTAACTTATTCGACACTGCAAGTAAATGAATAGCAGGAGGACCATATTATTCCTCTTAAAATATACAAAGCAGTGAGAGAAACCCCTTCCAGGCCTAGGAAAACTAGGCCCAGAATTGCAATTCCTTACCTATTGGTGTAAATGCCTCAGAAAATTGCCAAATGCTGTGCTGAAATACAAATTGGAAAATCCCAGCAGAAAGAGGCAGAAAACCCTCATCCCTTGGCTTATAAACTCCCAAAGGACTTCAGGCAAGACCACTCAAGCCATGCCCCCAGACAATCCTGTGGCCCTACAGATGTACGCATCATCCCCCTTGTACCTGCCAGTCATGACCTCACCTGTCCGCTCCCCTCCTTCTACCTGTCTGTCAGCTCTGACATCACCCAGCTGTGCCCCCTCTCTCAGACTAGTCCACCTTCCTTCCCATCTCCCTCTTTCCCTGTCCTTTCTGCTCCTAGCTCACCCCTCCCACATTCCTTCTGGGCTGCCATCAGATAATTCTGGTTGCCTTTTATTGGCAACCCTATTTTTACATACAGTATCACCAATAACACTTATTGATTGAAAAAGCATCATTATGAACTCGTGTGTGGCAACTTCTCAGTTTAGTTGTAACCATATTTCATATGTCAGCAAAATAGAAAACATTCTAATTTTTCAGACAATTGCTTTCGAGTCATTATGCAAACTGCCTTTTATTCTGTTCTCCCACTCACATACACACATATGTAAACATTCTGAACATCCACTTGACCACCTTATGGCCAAGGCAGTATGAGCAGCAGCTAATGACAGAACTAATGCCAGTGCTGCTCTTTGATCATACGGCAGTGTATGCTGCTCAGATACAAACCTTGACTACTTGAGACCACATGCATCACCTTTGTGAAACTAATATCCACCTTAGTTTTAGTGGCAGGAAGATGTATTGTCTTATGTACTTAACAGGCACTACTATACCAACAGATGTGTAAGGAATAAGACACAATGAGGTTGTGACAAAGTCTGGCCAGACTAACCTGATAGTTTTCTTTGACTGGGTGACAAGGTAATTAGATAGGGGCCACGCTGTGGGTTTTACTCTACTTTGAATTCAGCAAGGCTTTTGACTTGATGCCTCATAGATGCTTGCTGAAGGGATCCATGACATGGCATTGACAACTTTGTTTTGACACGACACAACAGCGAAGGATTTATGTCAACCGCAAGTTGCGATCGGCATAAATGTGATGGGAAACTGTCTGTTTTTATGAGGGGGGCTTCGACCCAGAACCCCCCATGTGGGGGGCTCTGCCCACCTCAACCCCCATAACAAAAGGTTATCAACTCCAGGTCGGAGTTGATTCGGGGATGGGGCCAAACCCCGGAGAAAGCAGTGCTGGGGTCCTGAAGGGACATTACAGCAGCAACAGCGACTTGCCGCTGTAATGTACTTCACTATAAAAATGTTGTTGTGGCGTCAGCATACATCACTGAAGAAGATGGAGGATCTGGGTGTGGTTAAGGTCATAGTAAACTGGGTAGGTTGCTAGCTAAAGGGGAGGCAGCAGAGAATTGTAGTAAATGGCATTAAATCAGTAGAGAGGGAGGTCACAAGCAAGGTACCACTGGGTTCTCTCCTATGTCCGGTCTTCTTCAACATGTTCATCGGAAACACTGGTGAGGGACTTTCAGTTCTGGTCTATTGGAGAATGGCAGCATAGTCCTCGTGCTCAGCTGAAACCGGGGGAGAAGCCCTCTCTAATAAACATCTCTAATTTTAAGCCTCACTATTTACTATGCCGAGAGGGAACAGATATACTGAACTGATACCTGCAAAAATTTTGACTGAAATGGCTGAAGATTCACTTACCGAGCACTCTGATCTTGAGTCCAATCCTGAGACTACAGACTGGCAGGCCTCCAAACCAACCAAAGTAGCAGGCCACACTCCAAAAAAACGAAACAAAACAATTAAACTTTAAATTAAACTTCAAACAACTTTATGGGAAAATTAGGAAGGATATAATGCAACTCAAACAGAGAGCTGACAATTCCGAATGCCAGATAACAGCCATGGAGAATTGTGTTGACAACATGGAATCCTTAGTGCAGCAGGTAAAAGCCCAGAAGGAGATGATTGAGGAGAGGCAGGAGGATGCGGACAACCATGCCCATGAAAAAACATTAGGATTTACTGTATTCCCAAAGGCTCTGAGGGTAATGACATTAAGGACTTTCTGGCTACAATTTTAAAAACGGGCTTAGATCTCCCTCATAATTTTGACCTACAGTTCGAACGGGTTCATCGTGCATTTGCCCCAAATCCCACATCGCTGAATGCGGCACCTAGATCTATCATTGCTCACTTTCACTCTTATGCCATTAAGGAGCAAATTATAACAACTGCATGGTGCAAGCAGAAGGTCTTTTATGGGCAACAGAGATTTTATGTTGACCAGGATTTTGCAGCAAAAACTCTTCGACGTCGCCGGGCCTACCTTCCACTCCTCCCCACTCTTAAAGCTAAGGGCATCAAATTCAACACTCCATATCCTGATAAACTTATTGTACCCCTTCCTGATGGAGTGAAAAAAGAATATGCCAATGCACAAGAGGCTAAGGATGATCTTATAACTCATAGCATAACTTTTCCTGAAAGGCAGACTGTGCTAGCCACGAGAGAGCCTCAGACCCCGAGATGGCAAACACCGATGAAAGCTGTAAGAACACCGAACAATAATAGAAAAGTAGCCCAGGATTTACAACAGAGGCTTGAGCCCTTCCATAGAACCAATGTCTTAACAACCTGAATGGACAAGGCGGTTGTGCACTGTTAAATTGCTCAAGTCTTACCTCAGGTAGGACGACCGGTTGGAGCGGGAAGGGGGATAGGGAAACTTTAAATAATAAATATATTTCCCTGGTTTGAACAGCCCTCTAGACCCTGGATCCTCTACATACTCCCTCTATAATTGGGAGCCTGGAATCGGGTGCCAATTGGGTTCGTGAAGAACCATTATCCCCCTTTCCTACTTTGTAGCAGGGGCCCCTCCTTAACCTCCGGCCTGGATTACAATGTCTTATCACACACAAAGACTGTGGACTGAGACTGTAATCTGAAAGCATGCAGAGACTTAAATCATGAAACCTCCCTCTCCACAGTCATATCCTGGACATCACCTTGCAACTATTGCTTTGATTTACAACCTTACTATCTATTGCGTTAGTGCTCTGAAAGCAGGATCCCAGAGATAGTTTTTATACTAATGACCCTGTTTTTCCCCCCCGGTGTCTGTATCAACATCAGCCGACCCCTTTCAGATTACTGATTACCTCCCTATTCCCCTATTTTTTCTTTTGACCCCCATAAGCTTTATCGGCTATGCTGTAATAGTTATTTTATGTTGGGGCTCTTCTAGCCCCCGGAGGGGCCCGGGAGAACCATTCTTCTGGCTTTACCCCTACCCCAATTGCCAATCCTTTTTTTTTGGCATTTGGGGATTTACAGGGAGAGCATATAAGCTCGCCCCCACCTTGGAAGTCACCACTCTGTATATAGCATTTATACTGTTCTGTATTTAGGACAATGTTTTTATGGTTTCATAGTTTGGATCCAGTTGGTCTACCTTAAAATGTGGTTCAACAACTTTACAGACCAACCCTTATTGCACCTGATTACAGGTTTTACAAACTTGGTTAACCTTGCCATATTTGAAATGAGACCTACTTATCAGAATGTCAGTTTAGAGACTATTAAATCTGTCGATTGTCTTCTCGTGAACAACACCATTAAGATCAGATGAACTACCAGGGAAGAGAACAGAGCATCTTTTGAGTTCTAGATTTAGGATCTGTTCATTCGTGGGAACACTCCAGTCACTCTGGCATACCATCTATCCCAGCTCTTTTAGGTACAACAGGGGAAAGGTGAATAGCTTTAATATCATGCAGTCTTTTTTACTAGTCACATGGCTAATAGGTCATTAATAATGTCACTCAATATTAATGGCATTCACAATCCAATTAAAAGAGCCAAGTTGGTAAAATACCTACAGTCTCAACATCCTGACCTGATATTTCTGCAGGAAACCCACTTTTGCCCTGAGGAACATGGAAAGCTGGAGATATTTGGTTACCAAAAGGTGCTATCAGCTTCACAGAGTTCTGGTCATAGGAGAGGTGTACCAATTTTAATCCCTCGCACCACCCCTTTTACCCTTCAAGCTCAGATCACTGATAAGGAGGGATGTTATGTGATAGCGAAGGGACTTCTTAATTCAAAACCGGGATCTATTTTCCTCCGAATTCTCCACCAAAATTGGTTAAGAAATTTTTGGAGGGTTTACTGTCCATCCTGCAGGGTCAGTTAATTTTGGGTGGTGATATTAACACTACCTTAAGTCCTACCTTGGATGCCTGTCCCCCATTGAAATATAGAACCTCCCCATTACAAAGATGTTTGGTCAAAACCTTCCCTAGCTTGGGCCTTGTTGATTTGTGGTGGCATTTTTATCCTAAAACACAAACATATACTTATCAGTCCCCTAAAACGCATAGTCCCTCCAGGCTTGATTATATATTTAGCTCAGCTGAACACTTGGAATCTATACAAGATATTTATTATAGGGCCACACCACTGTCAGACCACAGGCATGTGTTTACCAAGCTGCTCCTGGGCCACACACAGGGCCAATCTTTTTGGCGCCTAAACCTTATTCTATTAAAGGACCCAAAAATTTAAAGAACTATTTCAAAAAACAATAATTAGGATATTACCTGACAACCCTAACGGAGCCACCTCAGATGCAATCCGTTGGGACACCCTAAAATGGTTCTCAGAGGAGAAATAATAAAGTATGCATCCTATAAGAAAAAGATTAGAGAATGAAACCTTTCAGAATGACAGGATGAATATAATAGCCTTCAGGAGACTCAGCATGGGGGAGATAAGACAGTTGTTCCCAAGCTAAAACTTTTAAAACAAAAAAATTCAGAAAATCCTGGATTTACAAGTGGAATAGCAGCTCTTATACCTTAAGCTAAACACATATGAAGGAGGTCCAAAGGCAGCCAGAAACCTTGCTGGAAAATTAAGGGGCACTAGATCCTTTGCTAGGGTTTCACATCTTATGGACCCTGACTCCGGTACACTTTCACACCACCCACAAGCCATTAGATAAGCTTTAGCCAAATATTATGAGAAACTATATGAAGAAGATATTAACCTCCAGCCCGTACAAATTGCAAATTTCCTTACTAGAGCCAACCTACCGAGGCTTTCCGAAGCCCAGTTCCAGGTACTATTAGCCCCAATAACTACGGAGGAGATCACCACTATAATCAAAGCGGCAAAAATAATGAAAGCCCCCGGCCCTGATGGATACCTGATGGAGTTTTATAAAACCTTCAATAAAAACTTATCCCCAACCCTCCTAGAGGCTATGCTGGAACTTCAATTAGGAACCCCCCCTTCCCGGCAATATGCTGAGATAGCTGCCATTCTAAAACCTAGGAAAAACCCACAATATCCAGAATCATACCGCCCCATATCAAAATTAAATTATGATTACAAAATCTGTATGTCTATATTGGCACATAGGTCGGATAACCTACTCCCTTCCATAATTGCTGATGACCAGGTGGGTTTTATAAAAAAAAAAACAGCAGGCCAGAGATGCAGTAAGATGAACCGCTCTCATCTTGGAGCATGCTACCAAACATAATATCCCTTTGACCCTCCTTGGGCTTGATGCAGAAAAGACCTTTGACAGGGTCAACTGGGCCTTTCTGTGGTTCACCCTGGAATACTTCGGCCTACCGCTGGCCTTTACTAGACAAATCATGCAGGTGTATGAGTCTGCTAAAGCATATTTAAAATTAGATGGCACCATATCTAAACCCTTTCCCCTCGCTAGAGGAACCCATCGGGGTGCCCCTTATCCCCCTTATTATTTGCCCTCTACTTAGAGCCCTTAGCCCTGGCTATTAGAAATTCACCTAACATAACAGGCCTCACTGTAGGAGATAAGCACCACAAAATTAACCTTTATGCGGACGATATATTGCTTACTTTGACCTCCCCTGAATAATCAATACCCGCAGTCTGGCCACTTTTAGAGCAGTTTGGGTCCCTGGCTGGATATAAGATCAATAATACTAAAACAGAAGTCCTGACTTGTCTCTTCCGCCCTTCCCCTTCCCTTAAACAAAGCTTTCCTTTTAAATGGAGTAGAATCTCAATGAGATATCTGGGGATACAACTCCCTTATAACCTAACACACCTTGAAATGGTTAATTTTGAACCCATCACACAACAAATAACTAAAGCCATAGCAGGCTGGACAGAACTTCCTCAAACTTTCATTAATAGGATAGAAACTATACAGCAAAACATTCTCCTTCGGTTATTATTCTTTTTTTAAACTCTTCCCATAACCCCAAATAATACTTATTTCCATTACCGGAATAGAATCATCTCTCAATTTATTTGGAAAGGGAGGCCTCCTAGAATTAAATTTTCAACCCTTCAGCTGCCTAATTCGAAAGGTGGCCTGCATCTACCAGACTTAAGAACTTATGCCACAGCAACCCAACTACTGCACCTGCCGAATTATATTAACCCAGTATATAAAGCTCCATGGAAGGAACTCGAATTAATAGTAATGAACAATCCGGATTTACTCTCTCTACTGTTCGGAAATCCTCCACGATGTATCCCACTAACTCAATTTCCAGAATTTATAGCAGAACCTTATAAGACTTAGCTTACCATATCAAATACAGTACTCTCCTTCTCTGAAAAACTCTACTTCTGGCCCTTAACTGCAGATGTGCTTTTATTACCTAAACAAACAAAAGAAATAACTAAATCCTGGTCAACTTGAGTCTGGTATATAGGCCGATTAGTTACCTCAACTGGGTTATCATCTTTTAGTCTCCTTCAAAACAAATTTAAACTCCCGCAATTTTCCAGCCCATGCTACTACAAGTTAAAAAAATCACTGCTTCCATTTGAGGATCACCTAGCTAAAATAACAGAATCTCCAAATTCTTTGATACTACTTATTAAAACAGGTCTAGAGGGGCAGGAACAATTACACTTAACTAGCCAATTATATAAAGCTCTCAAAGCTTATAAAGAGGATTCTACAGATCATATAAGGTGGGAATGGGCCCTAGAAATAACAGACGACATAAATAGTGACCAGTGGCAAGCTTACTCCCTTCCAGTTTTAAAAGTTTTAAATTCTTCCTATTGGCAGAAATTTGCCTGGAAATCTAGGACTTGTTTTTTCAGACCTCCAGCCATAGTTGCTAAATACTGTGGCCCAGAACTGGTAGCATGCTGGAGAAAATGTGGTAACCGTCTGGCTAACATAACCCATATACTCTGGGAATGCCCTTAGTTGAGCCTCTATTGGACATAGATCCTCTCGTAGTGAAGAGACCTCTTTGGTCACCAAGATCTTTTCACCCCCACATATATTTTAACTGTCAGCCCTCCACAAGGCCTGAAGATCTCTAACCAATGCTTAAAATAACCACGATTCTAATTTTAGCAGCCAAAAAGATTATTACGAAATGATGGCATACTGGGAGTGTCCTCATGAAGGAATGTTGGAGAACCCTGACTTATGCAATCTACAATTTAGATAGACTAATTGCTAACATAAACTCATGCACCAAATACTTTCAGACATTCTGGTATGCATGGGTGAACTATCAAGCCCTTTACTACCCTGACTTTGTTCCATAACTAACTTTCTTTTTTATTTGCCTAGTAAGGTTGAAACTTCTGCACATCCTGATTGAACAGCTCTTTTTATAGATAATGCTTACCTTTTCACAAACTTATGCCTCTTAGCTCTTTACACTTATATATTTACTAACTGTTTCACACTTTCTTACCCTTAACAACAACTGACTTAGAATTAACTTTACATGTACCAAACCTTCTAATATCCCAGACTCTCTCCTATTACATGTTTAACATAAAGCCGACAGCATTGTCTCACTAACCGACCTCCTCTTAGGGAGGAATACTAACCTGACAGTAAAACATTCCAGAAATTAGACACAACCATCACTGAGTTGTTCAAGATAAATTTTATTTCTTCCCAACACAGATGCTACATGAAAACAATGTTGTTATAGCTCTTATTTCTTCTCTCCACCTTTATTAGCATTGGTCATATGTGCTTGTAAACTTATTTGAACTGGATATGACTGTATAAGGATTAGTGTTATTCAGAACACTTCGACTATGCACTTGAATGTACTATGTACTTAGTCTCACAACCTATTGTGTAAATGCAAAAAAATTTTAATAAAAAGGCAATAAAAAAAAAGAAAGAAACACTGGTGAGGAAATCCAGGGCAGGTTGTGTCTCTTCGCAGATAATACTAAGCTCTGTGGGAGGGTGGATAGTGATATGGGAACAGAGGAACTACAGAGAAACTTACAAAAGCTGCAGAGGTGGTCTTTAGTTTGGCAGTTGAAATTCAGTGCCAAAAAGTGCAAGGTAATGCACCAATAGAACAAGAACCCTAGGCTGGATTACTGGATGGGAGGAGTGAGACTCTGTACTATGGCTGAGGAATGAAACCTTGGAGTTATCATGTGTGACGCCATAAAGCAATTGAGTTAGTGCAACAAGTCATATAGCAAGACAAGTAGGATGCTGGCATGTTTCGGAAAGGATAGGGATAGCAGAGAGAGGTACTGTAATACATCCCCTATATAGATCCTTGGTGAGGCCACATCTGGATCACTGTGCTCAGTTCTGGAATCCTCACCTCAGGAAGGATAGGCAGGCGATGGTGCAATGCAGGGCAATAAAAATGATTCAGGGCCAACAGGGTAGGTCCTATGAGGAGTGCCTCAAGGCTCTGAACATGCACTTGCTGGAGACTTGCTAAAGGGGGAAAGGATGGGGAGGGCTAGGACCCTAGAGTGACAGAAGGTCCCTGGGCTAAATAAGGAACTTGGGCAGACTGGATGGACCACTGGTCTTTTTCTGCTGTCATTGTCAATGTTTCTATGTTTCTACAACAGAGTGCGTATTATGCTATGGTAATATACCTTCAGTCTACATCCAGGGGGAAGTTACCTTACAAAATGTATCCAAATAGTTGCCTCAGATACTGAAGGGATGAACCAGGTCCCCTACCATGTCTATATGTACTCATGAATGCCTGGTGCTGCATTTCCTAAGGCAAAACCTTTAATACATGGCCACTGTATAAATACAGTAACACACTCCGTGGTGCTGCATGTATTGGGTGATATAGGTACACCTTCATTTCATCATGAAGAACACTCAGCCTATTGCCTCATGCCTCAGCATACTCCAGAAAAGTGCCTATACATACAGCACATCCCAATGAACTCAAACACCTTTCTGTGTGTTTCCCACATATAGCATAATGCCCAAACTCAGGAGAGCCTTTTTCCGCTTATAATGTGCAGTTTTTTCAATAATGAAAGAATCAAGAGTGTAAGGGTAGTCACTTAGTCAGAGCACAGGTTTTGGGAGTACCAGTGCAGAGCCCATATTAAGACCGATTTTTATTTATTTATTGAAAGAGATTTACCAGGAAATACATACTGAGCCATAACGCTCATTTCTGGATGTGTCCTGGGGGAATGGGGAAGGGAATAAATGCGTTGTATAAGCAAGCACAGTAATTTGCTAAGCAAAAGGCACAGCTGTGTACAGTATATTCGGTAACGTAAAAGGCAAATTTCTAAACAAGAAAGACTAATAGGTAAGGAGGAGAAAAAAGGAGGGTCAGGGAGAGGAGGGAGAGGATGAATGAGAGTTAGTAACATCAATACATAATTTAGTGTTCTGCTGGCATTTCTTTTCCTGTTTCCTGTTTTATGGCTGGGTCATTCAGGACAAAGTTTTTTTCTCCATTTTCCAGGTACATTTTAACTTTTCTAAATTTTGTTGACATCTGCCCCCAAGCCTAAATGCCACGTGGATTTATTATCTTCTTAGACCCACACTGCTGAGATAGATTTATTTTTCAAGTAGACTGCAGTGTTCTTCTGTTAATTTTATATAACAGAACTGGGAAGAAAATTGCTAGAAACCTTTTGTTAGGGATTTTAGAATGTTTTCGCTAGGGCATGGGTTAACCTCTGTATTGACTGTTATTGTTATTAGACGAAAGGAATTAATTAAGTGGTGGAACGTGTTGCATTCTGTAGTGAGGCAGTCACTGCTGGTTGTGAGTTAGGTCATGAGGTTTTTCAGACTGAGCATGTCAGAGGAGAACAATTACACATCCCCAATTTGATCAAGTTTATTTTTATTGATCTACTTTGTATCAAAAATAAGCAAAACATGGCCAGCCCACTAGCACAGTGGTAGTGCTACTGCTTGCAATGCAGATGACCCAGGTTTGGAAGTGAGCCTGGGGGTTGGAGAGCTGACTGGGGGATGAGGATTGAGTGTCCCATGGACTGTTCTCCTTCTCCAGGGGAGGGTGGGAAAGCTTCCAGTGCTTGCCCAACCCCTGGTGGAACCCAGGGATCCAACAGCTGGCACTAGCATCTAATGGAGGTGGGGTAGACATTGACATGCATGCCCTAATGTTATTGCATGTCCCACCTCTCAGGGAAGAAAACGAGAAAATTCACGCCTAGCAGGATGACGCCCACCTCACACATCAGGCCCTACACCACTGACCCATGGCATCCCTGGAAACTGAGTTCGGCATCCACAGGGAGGAAGGACCCCCCTCCCAAAGGCCCCACCCTGGGGGGAGGAGTCAGGGAGGAACACCAGGTAAGGTAAGTCCCAGGGACGATGGATGATGGGGCTGAGCATGGGATAGGGCTGATGGGGGCTGGTCCGCTAGAGGAGAACAAGTACAGCAAATAAAAAAAATAAGCAAAACAAACATACAGTAATATAATCAGTTAGATAATACAATCACAATCATATTTTTTTTTCAATAGAGGTGTTTATGCTTCTTCAGCAGGCCGCTGCTGCCATCCACCACCCTACCAGTCTCTGGGGGTCATTCAGGGCCTTGTTATGCTGTGTGTGCCCTGGTGGACCCCCCAGGAGCTGGCCCAGAGGCATTATTCTGTGGCAGCCCCCAAATTGTTTATACTGGCTCTTCTCCCTGATAACTCCAGGGCCCCAGACAGAGAGGCACATGTGCGTGGAGGCACGCATGCACCCTCTTGCACTGGTACTGACCCCATCCTCCAACCCCATTGGCCTAGTGCCCCTAGCATCCCTTGGCTGCACTGCCCCTGGCCTCCACCGCGAGGCAGTCAAGCGCTGAGGGAGCTCAGGCTCCCTCCCTGGAGAGGAGATCTGCCCAACGGCAGCTCATCCTGCTCTGCACTCTCCCCCTGTGCTGGCCACCAATGGCCCACGCTCACTCCCAAACATGGGTCGTTGGCATGGCGAGAGGTAAGGTGTCCAGCACCTCAGCCCCCATTGCCACTTGGCCGGCTCCACGATCATATTTATAAAGGTAAAAATGATAGACTCTTACCTACGGTAAAGTGTTTTACTTCCTTCCTGAATAAAAGTGGTCAATGCTGATCTACATGCCCAGAGTCATGGCTTTCATTTTCAAGGCTTCTTTTCACTATGTTACAGTGCTCATTGTCAGTAAGTTTTTCATGTTCAGGGGACAGGCTATTGTTATACCACTCTTTTTCCCTTGACAGTAAGTTTCTCATATTCAGAGTTCTGGCTGCTTAAAGGAACAACATTTATCAGCTTTTGCTTAAAAAAATGAAGAACTCGTGCATGTATGAGTTTACAGGTGCCTCTGTGCCATATTAAGTTTATGAGTGCACTCAGCAAATCACTTCAGCATCAGCAGTAGCCTAAGGTCAGTCACTACAAATAGTATTTTTGAGAATTTAACAATAAAATCACACTTATGTGAAAATATGGGGCCCAGTATACATTCTCTTAAACCAATGCTGACCACAAGCGCTATCAACACAACAGTCATGTAGAAAATCCAAAATAAGCTTACAGTGTCCCTTTAACTCTTTATAGATTTCTTTCAGCTCATGTTTTCTGCAAATTGAGCATGTGTGAACAGTAAATGGTTAAAAAATTCTAAACAAGTTGACATTGTTTCATATAGCCACCATCAGGTCCTATTTTTTCAAAACATTTAACAAACCTGTAAGTTTTATAACTTAACTCTACTGTTTTTATTTATTTATTTATTTTTCTGTAGCCGTTGGCAGCATTGTTGGCTTAAAAACAAGCAAAAATACCTAAATTCAATACTCTGTAATGTAAAAATAACAGAGATTTCTGTAAAACATTTCACATTAGTAGACCATAGAACTGAGATTATTCATGCCAAAGTGCTCTGTCCTAGGGTCTAAGATGGCTGTGTTATGAGCTTCTGAAAACAGGAGATTAAACAGAAATCCCCAGAGCAACCCTTATATTTTGGCACTACTCTGCTCCTCATATATATTTCCCTGATTGAATTTCAGCCAATCAGATTTTACTAGGCGCAAAGATACCATTCACTCATGCCATTACTGAGCTAGATACTGAAGAGAGCAGATACTCTTCACAAAGGGACTGTTTTCTTTGTTATAAATCACAATTCAAAAATGTTTTCTGTGTGCTGGTGGGTAGGGGAAGAGGGGGGTTGTGTGGGGGCTTCTTATTACTATGTGAAATTGGTTATGCTGAGTGGGGAAGGAGGGGGGACTGTGTTTGTCATGTGGGTGAGAGGAGCGGTTATATTACAAACAACTACATTCAAACCCAGATATTCAAAGGGTTGCGCATGGCGCAACAATTATTTACACCATGCGCCCACTGATGTGCCCGTTGCGATATTCAAAGGGAAAGTGCGCGGCACAAATCCCCATGTGCCGGAGCGCATCAGTAATGTGTGCAGGTGGGGCGTGCCCATGCATACCCTGCACAGCCCGATATTCAGCCCAGGATGTGCAGAGCCATGCATGCACAACCCCTACCTGTGCCAGCATAAGGTTGATCCAAAAAAAAAAGGAACAACTGATGGCCACCCACAGGTGAGCTGCCACATTGCAGGGCGCAACACAGCAGCTGCCACCTGTGGGTGGCTACCCAAGCTCCGGCTGCACCTGGTGGCTTCCATGCCCAATCGTGGCATTTGTAATAAATAATCTGTCCAATATCCCTGGTGGTCCGTGAATTCTGCCTGCCCGATCGCAGGCTCAGTAATAAAATGTTATCACTAAAATCCCTGGGTGGTCCAGTGGACCCCCACCCGCCCACTGAATCCCACCGCCCCACTCCCCCAGTCAGCGGCGGGCGGCAGCACCCCACCCGCCTGCTGCCCCGCCGCCCACCGACTGAAACCATCGGTAGGGCTGTACGCCCATTGGTCCACAGCATGAGCCAATGGGCGTGCAGCCCATACCATATGACACATTCCAGATATGTGAGTGGGATCCACTGGACCACCAGGGATATTAGACAGATTAATCTTTTTATATTACAAATGCCCGCGATCAGGCAGACAGTGGTCCACTGGACCACGAGGGATATTGGACAGATTTATTTATTACAGATGCCCGCGATCGGGCAGACAGCGGTCCACTGGACCACCAGGGATTTGTGTTTTCCATTTTTTTTACTGCAGCCCACGATTGGGCTGTGGAGCACGTTGCCAGCTGCAGAGGGTGTCGGTCCCCAACGGCTGCTGCCTGGCAGGGCGCCAGGCACAAGTGGTTGGGGATCAGTGCACCTGCATGCAAATGGAGCCATAATGACATGCAAATGGCCCCATTTACAAATTGTATACATTATGGCCCCATTTGCATGTCACGTTTTGAATATCGCGGTTGCTGTGCATAGCGCAATGGAACTTTCGCTAATGCATCCCCATGCTCCACTTTGGCCACTTGTGCTGGCGCAGTGCCACTGTGCCATGCACACTGCCTGTGGCCAGGGTGCAATATTCAATGATGCTGTGCCACGGTGCAGCTCCATTGAATATCACCCAGTCCACACCCCTGCGCAGCCTAGTTGCGCTGCACCCAAGCTTGTGCCACAGCCTGGCGCAGTTTGAATATCTGGGCCCCAGTGTACTTCACTGATGAAAACATTGAATTTGCTGGGCAGAAGTGGAAGGAGGGTGCTAGTGGGGGAATGAGAAGGGATTATGAGATATAAAAGTATTTGTGAGGTTGGACGAGAAAAGAATGGGTGCGGGAGGGATTTTATGCAAGTTTAGAGGGTTTAGAAAGGAAAATTTGACCTGCGAATTTTTGTACCCGCCATGAAATTTGTGAAGCTTCATGAATTATGAATTTCCCAACTTCATACCAACTTTGCCAGCAAATTAGAAATTTGCAACATCTCTTATTAACAGTACTTCTTGAAAATATTATTAATGTAAAAGACTGTTAAATGTTTTTTCATGTGTCTGTTTTGCTTTTGACTGTTTCATTGTCTAATCATAGTGTTCAGGACCCTTTTGTAAATCAGTATCTGCTTGATAGGTTTGTTGATTAAATAAAACCTGAACTTAAATCTTTAGCAAACAGCATATTGTAAGTGCCAGCAGGGAAAACAAAATAGAGATAATTGAAAACATGATCCAGTACATGAAAAATAAAATATATGAATAGTGCAGCAATGAAGTATAAAAATGTTTCATGAAATGGGTGAGAAAAATGTTAAGATATTGTTTATTTAGTTGAAAGAGTCAAGAGATCTCAGAATCATAGTATGTTAGTGCAAGGGGAATGTTTTAAAGATGCATACATATTGTATACATAGAAAGTGACAGCAGTAAAATACCAATTGCTCATCAGTTCTGTCCTCTACTGGCTATCCACTACATGGTACCTTTCAACTACGCAGTACTATAATAGTAATCCTCTTTTTAGTCTGTGTCTCTATTCTTACCACGTACAGTATCTGTCCCACCCTACTTTGAATCCATTTATTGTGCTTGCCTCTGCTACTTCCTTGGGCAATCTATTCCACTGTTCAACCCCCATCTCTGTAAAACAAGCATTTGTCAACGCCGAATGTTTGCTTTCATGTATGTGCTGTGCAGATGTTTGGTACTGATATACAGTACACACAAAGGCTGTGAAACAATTTTTTTTTTAATTTTGACCCCAACTTTTGAAGATACATGTTTTAGGTTTCACCTTATAAACATTACATGTACCAGTTATAGTACATTGGCTGAAATGTCATTTCACACCAGAGGTACAAAAACGCATTTTGTCCAAGATTTAAAAAATGACATATGTCACGTTTATAAGGTGGTGTGGAAAAATAGCTGTGTTGAAGGTTTGCAGTCAAAATATTGAAAATTAAGCAAGTTATGAGTGAACACTGAAACAGTGTAACATTCAGTCATAACCTGGGCATTTTACCATATTTGTAAACTGAATTTTTAGCATAACCTTCTTATTACTCCACCTAATGAACCCAGTAGGTGAAAATGTTCAAATCCAAAAGCATCATTTAGCACTACTGAAACTTCATTCCATGCCACAGGTACGAAAACACATTTTGGCCAGGATTTGAAATATGAAAGCTGTCATGTTCATGAGGTGGTGTGAAAAAATGGCTATGTTGAAAATTTGGGGGGTCAACATTTTTAAAATTGCCATAGTTACAAGTGAGTGTAGAAACATTTCAATGTGTGTGTGCATAACTTTGCCATATGTACATATTATGACCCCAAATTTTCAACATAGCCTTCTTATTACCCCCCACCCCATGACCAAGGGTAGTAAAAATGTTTAAATCCTGCTCAAAAGGCGATTTTGCAACTTGCCCACAAAATCAGCTTTCAGGCCTGATTTGCATAATGTCACCACCACTGGTCATGAGATTTGGTCACAAAAGGGCCATGTTGAAAATTATGGGTCCAAAATATGAAAAAATGAAAATGTTATGCATCAAAGTTAAAAAACACATTGAAATACGTGCAACTGCATTTACCTTAGTTTCTCATTTTGCAGTCAGCAGTTCCAACAGTAACACTTGTCTTTGATCAGAGAATGGATCTTTGCCCTTGGACCTGTTCAGGTGAGTGAGGGTGTGTGGGGTGTGGTAGGGGTGTGGGGTAGTGACTGCTAGTGGGAGGTCAGGGTGGGTGGGTGGGAGGCAGATCAGCGAGTGATGGCTTTTTGCTTTACAGGTTAGGAAAAAAAAACCATTGAGGATGGTTTTCTTCATTTCAGAGACATTATGACATGGGGATTGGGTACCCCATAGTTGGGCATGTTGAAGAATGTGGCTGGGCAACCTGGAGGGGAGGAGGATTAAGAAAAGCAGTACTGGGGGTGGGTACCACAGGCCACTTTACTAGGTTTACTAAGTTTTGTTTTTGGAAAAAAGAAGGCCAAGGCCCATCATGATTCCCCCCCCCCCACAATTTGGCTAGTATAAATGGTTTGGAATAGTAGTAAGCTAGATGTCCAGATATTTCTTAAATGTGTCAAAATTACTGAGGTTGACTAATTCTTGCAGAAGTGAGTTCCATAGTCTAGATCCCCAAATTGTTAGAAAATTATTTATTTTATTGGAATTTGCCTTTTTATTATGATTTGTTTATTGTGTGACCTAATTACCCTTGTGGAAGTAGAAAAAGTGAGTCCACATTTTGTCATAAGTTCTGGCACTTGTAAGACCTTGCATCATCTCTTCTGGAGAGTGTGTAGTCCTGTGATCTGGAGTCTCTCAGAGTAAGGTCTGTGGGACATACCAGACACCATTCTTGTGGCACGTCTCTGAACACGCTCTAGTTGTATTATATCACCCTTTAAATATGGATTCCAGAAAGGTGAGCCGTAGTCCAAATTGGGTCTTATGTGTGATCTATATAGGGGAATTAGACATTGCTCTGTTCTGGTGACAAAAGAGTGTTTGACTTGATTGAGGAGGGAATTATCCATTCTAGTGATTTTTTAACAGTGATTGTGGGTTGTAAATCTGTTGTTAATAAGAATACCCAGGTCCCTTTCAGTAGTAGATGCCTTCAGTGGTATGTTGTTTATTTTATATATGTTTTGGGAATTTTTTGAACCAAAGTGAAGAACAATACATTTATCAATGTTAAATTCCATTCCGTTGGTCAGGGCCCAATGTTCAATGGTATTTAGATCTGAAACAAGGTTTGATAAATGTGCATTGGTATCTACGTGTCCCCCAAGTTTTGAATCATCTGCAAATTTGTCTAGCCAGTTGTGGGAGTTGATTTGCATGTTGCTAATATATAACTTAAACAGGAAGTGTCACAGGACAGAGCTGTGGGGTACTCCACTACTAACCGGGCATTGGTTGGACAGGGAACTGTTTATATTCACCCTTTGGATTCTGTTGCTTAACCACTGTTTTATCTAGCTGGGGAGGCAATGTGAGAAGCCAAAAGCTTCCAATTTGGGTACCAGTTTCTCATGTGGGTCCTTGTCAAAAGCCTTGCTGAAGCCTAGTAGTATGACATCAGATGAGATGTTATTATCCAGGCTGATATTTATGTTGTTGTAAAAGGAAACCAGATTGGAAGTGCAAGTGTGCCCTGTTTTGAAACCGTGTTGTGATATGTCAGCTAGGTTTAGTGTGTCCATTTCTTTTTCTATAAATGTTTTAATAATTTTTTCCATGATTTTGCAAACTATGGAGGTGAGGCTTATAGGACGATAGTTCTGGATGTTGAATTTATTACCCTTTTTGAAAATGGGGGTCACTGATGCTGTTAGCCAATCAGTAGGAATCTGATTAGTTGTGAGTGATTTGTTGAGAATAATATTCAAGGGTATTAGTAAGGCATTGGAAGTTTGTAGAAGGAATCTTGGAGTGATATTGTCAGGGCCATGGCTAGATGATTTTTTTAGGGTATGTAGGGCTGACAGAATCATAGATTCAGTAATAAAATATTTAATGGTATTATTATTTGGGTGGAAGTCAGTGGATGGGGGAGCATCTTTAGGTTCTGTACAACCTGTTCTCTGTGAAAATCTTCTATTACAACTGACGTGTAGCCTTTTACTTATGCTATGATTTTAATCTTTTGTCGAAATGTAATATCTCTGTTTTGAGAACTTTGTACACTCTGTCTTGTTGTATTGTCCTGTCATGACTGACGTGGAGCCTTTTCAAAGGAGTCCTTGACTCAAAGGTTGTAATTCCGAAATTTTCAATAAATAAATAAATAAAATAAATAAAAATACAAAAACAAAATAGATGTTAAATATGTTAGCTGTATCTATGTCTGAGTTGCCAGTTTTATTGTCATGGAAGAGTGGTCCAACCTTCCTAGTGTTCCCTTTTTTAATAGTTAAGATATGAATATAGAGTTTTGTAAGAATCTTTGGTGTGGGCTATTCTAAATTTGAGTTTTGCTTTGGCTAATTTTATTGTGTGTTTAAGGGATCGTAGAATGACTTTGTATTTTGAATAAATGAATTCTTTGTTGGGTAAGCTCTTGTTTTATAGTTTTTTAAATAATCTCTATTTTTGCTTAATTAAGGATTTGATTTTGTTATTAAACCATCTTGGGATTCTCCCCTTAGTGTTGTATTTCTTTTTGATGGGGACCCATTTTGAATCTAGCTGATGAATTGCAGTTTTAAGCAAATTCCAAGTGTCGTTGGTAGATAAGTGGTCCATTAATTAACCCCAAGGATGAGAAAATAGCATTTTGTCAATATTCTTGAAATTTGCCTTATCATAGTTTTTAAATGTGGTGTGTTTAAGTAAATTTGAATGTCCTGTTGTGAGAGAGAAAAGGATAGTGGAATGGTCACTAGTGCCGAGAGGTGCTTTAATGTGTATGTCAGAAATAATGTCAAGGGTATTGGATATAACAAGATCTAAAGTGTTAGAACCTCTGGTGGGAGAAATGATGAGCTGTGAGAGTTTGTGGTCTGAAAGGCATGAGAGAAACATCTTTTCCTGGTTGGTAGAACCTGTTAGAGATGTCCATTCTATGCCAGGAAGATTGAAGTCACCCAATATGATAATATTACCCATCTCTGATAAATAAGAAATGTCATCCAAAAGTTGTGTGTGGTAGGTGGGGGGGGGGCCTGTAACAGTTCCCAAGAATGATTTGGGATGACCTTTAAATTGAATGGATACTCAAATGCTTTCAATTGAGGTTGACTGTTGTATCTCATGGGAGTTTATGTCCTCTCTTACATTTAAAAAAAATATTAAAAAAATTAAGGGACATTTTTCTTTATTTCTGGGACATTCCAACACTGGGATTGGGTACCCCAGTGTCGGGCTCGTTGGAGAACAGGGGCTGGTGACCTGGATGGGAGGGGAGGGGTGTCAATGGAATTGGTACCAGGGTTGGGTACCCCAGACCACTTGCATAAAAAAATATATAGAAATGGGAAGGGCAGACAAGCAACCTGGAGGGTACAGGGAGAAAGAAGTGATAGCGGGGGTGAGTACCCTGCTTCTCTTAACAGAGACACAGATAGACAGCTAGATAGACAGACAGACAGACTGATAGATAGATAGATAGATAGATAGATAGATAGATAGATAGATAGATAGATAGATAGATAGATAGATAGATGTATGTCAGGCTCTTGATGTTGAAAGCTGATCAGCTCTTTGCTGACTAGCTTCATGCAAATGAAAGGACTGAAGCCCCCTCTGATTGGCATCACTTCGGTCCTTTAAACTACACAAACTTTCCACCCAGCAAGCAGCGAGTGGCGTCACAACCACAGTGCATGTTCACTGGTCTAGACAGACGAGCCCCTTCCAGTATGAGCAGCAATGGGCTTGGCAGTGACACACCTGTCAAATGCCATTAAGTGTAACAAAACATTTCTTGTTCACGCACAAGCAAATGCAAAAAGAACTCCCTCTCATTCTTCTTGAACCACGCACCCCCATAGGAGGCAGTACAGCATAGTGGTAAAAGGCACTGAGCTGCAAACCTGGAGATCTGGGTTTAAAGCCCATCAGCCCCCACTTGCATAGCGTATGACCCTGAGCAAGTCACTTTAAATGAGGGTGTGACATACTGTAATAAAGTTTTGGGCTTCATAACCCACTACCCTGGGGTGGCGATTGCCCCTGCTGGGTCAGTATTTCCTACGCTCTACAGTGCACGTCAAAACCTTGCAACAGGAACAGCACGGTAGGGGAAAGTGAGAGGGTGCGAAACCATGAAAGGGGATTTGCGTGGTAGTGCACCCTCTCACTCTTCCCAAGCAGAGGATAAGACCTCTGCTGGGACAGGGGGCCAGAAAGCAGCTGCCATGGCTCTTTGGGATGAGGCAAAGGTAGGAGGCAGTGCATCTGTGGACCAGGTTTCGATTCCCGGTCCCAGATGCATGAAATTTTTTAATTTTTCGCACTTTGTGCAAATTTAAGTGTTGACCCCCCCCCCCGTAGTTTATTTTAGTTGGGGGGGTTCGGGCGGTGCAGCCCCCCATAACAGGGGTGCAGAGGTGGATCCCCCTGCAAAACACAGACAAATGCTGCTGGCAATATATTGCACTGCATTGGCAGCATGGTATATTGCTGCAGCATATTATTTTGCGACTTTATGACCCTGTGTCTGATAGCTGCTCTGTGTTGAAATTAGAAATTTGAATGTACTCCTTTATGGGGGGAAGGGATCTTATTTCTGGCTGAACTGCCTGTCAGCTGATCCCTGTCCACTTCTTGGTCTGCCTGTCAGCTCCTGCGCTCCCACAGTTTGTGATGTGTCACCGGGGAGAGCACGGGGATGTGACCCATACAAGTCTATGAGGCTTGTTTTTAGAATGTTTTTAAAGAACTTTAAGATACCTTTGGGTAAAAATTAAATCCACTGCTTAACTAATTGGGACCCTATTAGTTGAGCGGTGGCTTTCATTTTTACCAAAAGGCAGCTTAAAGTTCTTTAAAAACATTCTGAAAATGAACGCCATAGACTTGTATGGTGTGCATTCCCGTGCTCTCCCTGGTGGCACATCACAAAACATGGGAGTGTGGGGGCTGGGCAGGGCAGGCAGACTGGGAAGTGGAAAGGGATTGGCAGGCTGGCAGTTCAGCCAAAATTATGATCCCTACCCTCCCATAAAGGAGTGCATTAAAATTTCTAATTTTAACACAGCATGTCTATCGCCACCCCAGGGTAGCAGGTTATGAAGCCCTACCCTAAATCTCACACATTTACTTTAACTTCCATTTGTACCCAGGTCACATCTGAAAGCAAGCTTCAGCTTAGTGTGCCTTTCCTGGTTAAACAATCCCCCCCACACACACACACACACACACACACTTTCCACTTTATATTTAAACAATAATGATGATGGTAATAATAATAATTAAAAAAATATATAATTTAAAGTTTGAGTTAAAGAGCTGGTTGAACCAAATATAATACACAGAAAAGTGTTACCAATTTTAAAAAATAATCAGTTGTAGCTTTTTATTTCTGTAGTATTTCTTTTTCCTTTTGCTCATTAAAAAGTTTTCTATGTGATGGTGTTATGCTGGATGTATGGAACTGCACTCTGCCTGGCAGCTAACATCTAATTCTGTTCTTTCCAATACATCATCAGCACTGTGACTTCATTGGCAGTGTCTTCAAAGATGACTAACCTGGCAGCTACTGGGCATCTCTTTCTGAGCAGCTGTGATGTCACAGTCAGTGAGATTACTATGCTGATGATGATGTAACGGAGGGAACAGAGCTGGATGATTTCAGCTGCCAGGCAGAATGCTGTTCTGCACATCACACGTACTAACATCCAGTAAAAATACATTCTAATTAACTCAAATGAACAGAGAAAGGACCTCACATATAAAAGGCAGTAGCTGACTGCTTTTAATAACTAATGTAACTTTTAGGCAGTACACTAGTGTTTTAAAAAGGAAGGTAGTTGCTCAATCCAAGGGAGGTTGCTCTAGCGTGGTCTAGGTCAAAAGAGCTATATAATAATAACGTGGTAGAAACCCGCACGAGCAAAAGAACATTGTTAAAGTCAGCGGTCCAAAAAAAAAGCTACTGTAACATACAGTGATAATCCAACCATGGAGCTCCGCATGCCCCAGCAGACAAGGGGCAACAAAAAACACACAAGTTGGGAGGAAAAAGTTGGGGGAAGGGAGAGTCACTATTGCAAACTCAGGGGGATGCAACTCATAAGGGACAATTGAACTCGCTCACGACCTGTTCCACAATTTTGTGTGTGGCACTGCACCACCTGCAACTCCCACAAGGGGGGCTATGCCCACCACTCCCCCATTATATATAAACATCCTCGAAAATGCTCCAAACACCACAAAAAAAAAAAAAATCCAAGGAAGGAAGAAGACTCAAACCCAGGTCTGCTGGCCATCACAGGCATTCAGAGCCTGTCACTTTAACCGCTTTGCCACACTGGCAGAATGTTGAATCAGCACACACTACAAAACTTACAATGCACTTGGCCTGACTGAAAAGAGCTACAGGTATAGTGCTGTAATGTCCATGCTATAATTTCCCTGTAGATGTTTTCACCTACTCTATTTTCTCTGCATGGTTTTTACTGTGCTCTTATTCACATGCACTCTTGACTGCATATCCTCTGGAGTGCAGATCAACCTTTCTTAGACAGAGGGACTCCCTCCCTTTTTAATATCAGATCTATCACATCAGGTACACATGTGGATCCTGGTCCTGAAAAGGGGGAGAAAGTTGGGGGAAGGGAGAGTCACTATTACAAACTTGGGGGGGACACAGCTCATGAGGGGCAATTAAACTCACTCACAACCTTTTCCACAATTTTATGTGGGGTGCTACACCACCTGCAACTCTCACAAGGGGGGCTATGCCCACCGCACCCCCCCATTATATATACACATCCTCAAAAATGCACCAAAAACCACAAAAAAAATCCAAGGAGGGAGGAAGACTTGAACCCAGGTCTGCTGGCCATCCCAGGAATTCACACCCTGTCACTCTAACTGATACACCACACTGGCAGCATGCTGAATCAACACACACTATAAAACTTACACTGCACTAGGCACAACTGAAAACAGCTACAGGTATAGTGCTATAATGTATGGTAAGTGCTTATTAACCACCATAATCAGCAGTCACACAGCATTGTTATGTGTAACCCCCCTGCAAATGGGGGTTCCCAAAAGACTTCCAGGAGCTTGCTTGAATGCTCCAAGCCTGAATGGTGTTTGGCATTTAAGCCATTTATCAGTGAGTGTTTTTAGAGCCTCTGGTACTGTCTCTTTAAGAGCTGTCTGCTTGCAGACATAATTAGTTTGTAGTGGGGACTGTGTGCTTCTCTGAGTACCACTCGAGCTGCTGCCAATTCACTTAATTTTTGCAGTCACTAGGAGTGCAAAGGGAACCTATCTGAAAGATGTAACTGTTTACCAGAAATTATTTAGAGTAATAATGAAATTACAGTTTGTCTAACCTGCTTTCTTTGCAGTCAGAACTGTGTCTGCTAGTTCCCCATTCTAGTTTTGAACTGCTGAACTGGACCAATCAGTGTGGGGTAAGCTAGCTCTAAAATGGTGCCTTGGACGAATCAGAACTTGGACTCATAATCTGAGCCAGCCACAAGAGGATTGTATGGGCAGTGACTCTGGGAGATGTAGTTTAGACTTCAGTGCCTTTTTGGACCAACAGCAGCAGTCTAGTGTGAGTGACAGCCAATCCAGTCAAGAACTGGGAGGAACTCAAAGGAAGTGCCGGTTTTGTCGGTTGGAGTTCAGTTGAGCTTTGGCAGTGAAGAAGGAAGGAGCCCTGTGCTTTTCAGTGTGCAGTTTTAGTCAAAAACGTGTGTAAGGCCCAGAGTTCGGTCTGCAGCTTGTGTAACAGCTTGTTAGGACTGAATCCGTCCTGTGAAAAGAATCAAAGGATCTCTGAAGAGTAGAAACCAGGCTCACCCTGTAGAAGACTGGAAGAATTGCTGAAAATTGCACTCCGGTCTGTCAGGAACTGAATCTGCTGTGTGTTCTCCCGGTATTGTGCAGTAATTGCGATCGGGATACAGATGCAGCCTGCCTGGTATAGTACTTTCTTTTATATGGATGTGTGAAGAGGTTTGTGTACCTCAAGTGAGCCCTGCTGACATTGAAGGACCCTATCTTATTTGGAGGTCGTGAGTACTAATTCAGGGTTGCTCCTGTTGAATTGCCACATTAAATCCAAATGGAATTACTGTACTGCTGACTGTTTAATTCTCCTTTTCTCTGTGTGAAAGGGCCCCTACCAGCTGCCACGGTTTGACTAGCTTACTAGGGCTTGGGTACCCAGGGACAGTAACTGATAGGGATAGGCCTGTGCACAGAGCCATAGGTAGATTATTAGAGTGATAAGCTAATTAACCTGATTTCCCGTCCTTGTTATATCCCCTAAATAAATCAGAGCTGCTTGTTTCAGCAAAGTTATACTGCCTGAGGTATTTGTCTATGTTAAAGTACTGTACTGTGATTGTTGCACTGATCTCATTTCACAGGAGGTCCCAGTGCCGGAACCAGACCTGGGGGTAAGTGTATACTGTGAAGGTAATTCTGATATATTGTGTGGGCCACTAGTGGGAAGAAAGGGGGGTTGCAGTGTCCCAGAGGGCTGTGACCAAGTTAGTTTAACTATTGCAAACCCTGACCTCTGGGTGGAGGCACCCGCCATTGGATCCAGGCCCCTCAACCTGTTAGTGGCAAATCAGGCAGGGGTAGTAGCCCCTGGGATAGCGCCATCTAGGGGTTACATCTTGGAGGCTCACCGCTGGGATTGTGTGTCCTCTAGTGGCCATATTTACGAACCACTGTTAAGAAAAAATGGGTACCCCGACAGAAGTGGCTGTGCACCGCTGGTGGAGTGGTGTACTGGGAGGAGATCGACCTCAAAATGCTATGCTTATCCTGGACATCCCCTGGGTATCAATACGGACACTGTGCAGGAGTACTTTCCAAGGTGGAAGGTTTACAAAACCCTGTGGTGGTGGGTCGGCATCTAATCTGCTCACCCACACTTTCCTGGCCCTAGTAGAGTTTAAGGATCCCATAGATAGCTCCAAAGTGCCACAGACCATTACCCCAGAGGAGCCCTCACTGCTTGGAGAGTGATAACTAAGGACAGTAAAGACCTGGGGGAATCAGCCCCACCACTATCTGAAACTTTTGAGGAGAAATTTGCTGAATGGTTGCTGGGAGAGGAAAACTGTGGAGGACTTGAAGAAACTATTCTTGCCACCTGGGAGTGTTCCTCCCCAACACCCTCTCCTGCTCCAGTGCCCGTAATGGTGGCTGAACCAATGCAGACTCCTATTTCTGCACCTGCCATTAGTCACGACTCTCACCGGTTGAGGATCTTCCTGGCACCCTCCCACCCCCAAGGGAGGATGACTGGGAGACCTGGATAGACTATGTTGCCCCCAAGTGCTAGAATGGCAATGCTCTGGAAGGTGAAAAAGCTAAAAGGGTTAGTGAGAGCCTCCAGGTCCTGCCCTGGCTACCATCCGTGCAAACGGGCCAGTAACCCCGAAGCGACTGCACAGGCCTATCTTGAGGCCTTGGAGAATGTGTATGGGAGCCCAGATTCTGATGAGGACCCATGGTGGAGAGTAAGAGATGCACAACAGTACCAAGGGAGTTGTTGTCTGTGTATGTATCTCGGCTGAAAAAATTGTTGCAAGAATGCCTCAGAAAAGGTAGTTTGCCAGCGATTGAACTGGACCGAACCAGGCTGGACAGGATCCTTAAGTCTGCCCCTTCTCAGAACTGCTGTTGCTTCAGTTACACCTGGCAGATCGACTGGAATCCCCACCTCCTATGATGAGTTAATGAGAGAAATTCGAGGAGTTGAGAAAAGACGACCTCGGGAGGACCTGCACCAATAGCTGCGGCTAACACCAGTGACTGAGGTGACCCATCAAGTGAAGTTCAGGGGCAGAGGTTGGCAGTCAATGAGTGCTCTGACAAGGAAAAGATATGTCACAATGGGGCGAACTGTTGAGAGAGATCCGGAATTCAAAACAGTCCCTTTATGAAGGCCACGCCTGCAAGTCACGGGCCCTGACCTATATCCGACTGCATCTGCTATGGGGTGGGGTACCCACCCATGTATCTCCTGCTGATAACAGCTCCGAACTCGATTCCTTGACCATGGAAGTGGAGAAACTGACGAGATGTCTCCAAATGCTTATCACGCCGCAGACAGAGATGGCACCAAGGTTTCCAGTTAGTAATACCCCGCCCTGGCTCCCAGTGTGGCGCCTCGGCCAGCTCAAACTCCAGAAAGTATGTTTTGCTATAATTGTGGGAAAGATGGGCACATGAAAAGGAATGCCAGTCCCCAAAGACACTGACAAAGTTGCATATAGGCTACAAGGAGAGCTTGGAGAAGAAATCAGTGGTTAAGAGGTGCACACATGATCCCAGTGAGGCACCAAAAATGCTAATTCACGTCCTTTGTGGCAAGGTCAGTTGCCCAGGCCCCCACTACCGCCTCTCAGACTGGTCCAGAATAGTGGGTCCTCCATGGAGACCACTGTAAAGGAACGGAGTGTCTACAAGAGCTATATTAGACAGTGGCCCCAAGTGACAATTATGTTCCAAGATTGGTATCAGAAGCATTTGTCAGACGTACCCTTACAACCATTAGAAGGACTGCATGTATGGGGTTAAGTGAGAAGGCCTACCCTATTCCGGTATATCCGAATTTGCTGTCTTTCCCACCTCCGTGGCTGGAGTGGCCGAACAAGTAGAGACCCTAGCCTTAGTGTGTCCCCCACTGGACTGTATGATGGTGTCCCTTTGTTGATTGGAACAAATGCTCATATGTTCGGAAGGCTGGCACAGTTGTGTTATGAAAAACAGGGTCAAAGACTAGTAGAGCTTTAAGAGTTCCGCTTTAATTAAGAAGGCCTATGAGGCACAGAGAGATGCTGAAAAAACAGAACCAGAGGAACCGGTCGGAATTGTATGGAAGAAGGATCCTGAGTCTCTGATCCTGGCGCCAAATGCCCAGTGTACCTACAGGAGAGGTCCGTATCAGAAAGGATGTTAAGAATAAATATAATGTTGGATGCACCAGGCGATGGAAAATTGCCAGAGGGACTGCTGGTCAAGCCTAGTATTTTGCCCGCTAGAGCCCATGCTTATGCCAGAAGGGTAATGGTCCAAGTTCATAATGTGTCTGAAAGAGACATTCGAGTAAACAGAGGTTGCATCCTGGCTAATGTGCATTGTGCAGACACTGCAGTGCTACCCAGCAGCAAGAGTTCAAGGAAGAATGACAGAGTAACGCCTGACTTGTTTGATTTCGGCGACTCCCCGCTGCCAGCTGAATGGAAAGTGAAGATCAGTGAGAAGCTTGCCCAGAGAGACCAGGTGTTTTCTTTAAAGGAATGGGATGTAGGATGCGTGCAAGGAGCTGAGCACAATATCCGCTGCATGACGGAAGACCATTTCTGAGAGGTCTCGACGCCTGGCACCTGCTGACATAGATGATGTGAGACGGCATCTGCAAGAGATGTTAGCTGCTGGTGTAATACAAGAATCCAGAAGCCCTTATGCTTCCCCATTGTGGTAGTGAGGAAAAGAATGGAACAGTAAGGATGTGTGTGGATTATCGCACCTTAAACCGCGGACTATCCCTGATCAGTACACAATGCCCGATTCAGGATGCTTTGGACTGCCTAAACGGGAGCAAGTGGTCTCTGTGCTGGATCTCCGCAGTGGGTACTATCAGATCCCGATGGCCCCAGAGAGACCGTGAAAGACAGCCTTTATCTGTCCGCTGGTTTATGAATTCATGAGGATGCCTCAAGGGATTTCAGGTGCCCCAGCCACTTTTCAACGATTGATGGAGCGTGCAGTGGGGACATGAACTTACTAGAGTGCCTGTATACCTAGATGATGTTATTGTGTTTGGCAGCTCACTGGAGGAACATGAGAGCAGATTATTTAAGGTATTGGACCGACTGGAGGACTTTGGCCTTAAACTGTCCATTGATAAGTGTCAATTTTTCAAACATCAGTAAAGTATGTGGGACACATAGTATCCACCGAGGAATAGAGACCGACCAAGTAAAGTTGAGGCCTTGACCACCTTGGCCACAGCCCAAAAATCTAAAAGAACTGCAAAGATTCCTGGGATTCTGTGGTTATTATCGGGCGCTTATCAAGGACTATTCAAGAGTGATCCCGCCTTTACTTAACCTTACTCAAGGTATCCCCAACCCACAAAAATACCAAAAGTCAGCGTCCCTCAAGACTGAAAGAGTGTATTTTCATCCGAGTGAAGTATTTGGGGCCCGCTGGACTCTGATTGTGAGACTGCTTTTCATGAGATCATATATCAACTTACCCATGCTCCAGTGCTGGCCTATGCCGATCCAAGAAAACCTTACGTCCTGCACACTGATGCTAGCTTGCAAGGGTTGGGGCTGTGTTGTACCAAGAGCACGAGAATGGCCTGAGACCAGTGGCCTTTGCCAGTAGAAGCCTGACCCCATCCGAAAAGAACTATCCTGTACATAAGTTAGAGTTCCTAGCTTTGAAGTGGGCTATTGTTGACCAATTCCATGAGTACTTGTATGGGGCTAAAATACTAGTAAAACTGACAATAATCCTTTGACCTATGTGCAGACCTCAGCTAAGTTGGATGCCACTGGCCATAGGTGGCTTTCTGCATTATCTACATATGACTATGCTCTGAATACCGAGCAGGTCTGAACCACATAGATGTTGATGCTTTCTCCGAGGCCTGTTCCCCAGAATGATTGGGTCCGATTAGCAGAACCTGACATTCGGGCACTCTGCCGAAGTTTGACAGGGAGGAACAAATGTCCACGGACGCAGTGGACTGCATGGTGGATTGCTTGGGAGCTCTGAGAATTGCATACCTGCTGCTTATTGCCACTTTTCTGCAATAGACATTGGTGCACTGCCTCAGCTGGACAATGACAGTATTCGCGGGCTCAATCCTCGCGATCCCATGATCAAAGCAGCTTTAGAAGCCTCTATGCAGGAAAAGATGTGTCCAAATTACGCTCCACTGATTTGAGAACTGCACTGTTATACAAAGAAGGTCCTAAGTTGAAACTGATCAATAAACTGTTATACAGAGAAACAGTAGACAGAGGGGACAAGTAGACAAACAACAACTAGTGCTGCCCACTGCCTTCGAGACTCAGTACTGAGGTCCTTGCACAACCACATGGGGCACCTTGGTATAGACAGAACACTTGACTTGGTGAGATCCAGATTCTATTGGCCTAAGATGGGGCTGATGTGGAGCAACACATCTGAACTTGTAGTCGCTGGTTACAGAGGAAAGCTTTGCCCCAGAGGGCTGCCCCCTTGTTAACATCACCACCAGTGCACCCATGGAGCTGGTCTGTATTGATTTTCTAAGTTTGGAGTCAGATCAAAGAAATATCAGTAATGTGCTGGTGGTCACTGACCATTTCACGAGATATGCCCAAGCTTTCCCCACCAAAGACCAGAAAGCATCCACTGTGGCCAAAGTACTTGTAGAAAACTTTTTGTTCACTATGGGGCTCCACAAAGAATCCATTCTGATCAAGGGAGAGACTTTGAGTCGTCTGATCAAAGAGATGCTTTCTCTGTGGGGAGTGCGAAATCCAGAACCACTCCTTACCACTCTAGGGACCTCACAGCCTGAACGTTTCAACCAAGACTTTGCTAGATATGCTAGGCACCCTGCACCCAAAGGACAAGCCTAGATGGAGCCAACAAATTAGCACCCTGGTACATGCTTATAACTGCACCAAAAGTGATGCCACTGGATTCTCCCTCACCGCCTGATGTTTGGAAGAGTCTGACTACCAGTAGATGTGTGTTTTGGGGTTCTCCTGATGGGGTTCAGGCTGACAACTATTTACAGTATGTGCAAAAGTTAAAGGCCCAGCTAACTCATGCGTACTAACTGGCTCAAACCATGGCTGCCAAAAGAAATCTGGCCAACAAAGAAAGGTATGATAAAAGGTGAAAGCACAGGAACTCCGGAGGGAGATCGGGTATTGCTAAGAAATCTGGGATTGCATGGCAAGCACAAGATTGCTGACAGATGGCACCATCTCCCTCACATTGTAGTGGGCAAACTAGATGATCTGCCAGTGTACAAAGTAAGGCCTGAGAATAATTCAAAAGATGTAAAAACAATGCATAGAAATCATTTACTGCCCATTGGACAAATCTTAATTGAGTCTGAGCCCTAGAAGATGCCCTCTGGACCAGTGACTAGAGCTGCTGCTAAGAAAAGATCAAGAAAGTCTGCACCTACAGAAGCAAAGTTAAAGTGTTCCCTCCACAAGTCCCAGTTGAGCATGACTGTCAGTCCATATCGGAAGAAAGTGAGAGTGACTTTGAATACTATCCTTCTTACTGAACTGAGTCAATTGTTTCGGGCAATCCCCTAGTCAATACTGGAGACAAAGCTGGGCCTTCTGGACTGTTTAAGCCCCAGCTTCATCCCTGGAGCCAATGCTCCCAGAAAGTGAAGTGCAAAGCATCAGATCAGATGAAATGGAATCATTGTGCATGGTTGAACTGTTTGAGCTTTCAGGGAGGAAATGATAGATTAGGGCAGACTGGTGATACACCGAACAAGAAGAGTATTTTGAGTGCCCTGACAGTCCACTGCCAGTGTCCAAAGCTCTCCATGCGAGCCAAATGTTGTGGACTCAGAAACTGTAACTCCTGGAGCTGAAAGTGCCCCAAGTTCTAGCCTCTCACCCCATGGAGACTCCCTGACAAGTGTGGACAATGCTGAAAATGAGGCTCAGAGTGCAGAGACTGTAACAGTTCCCCTAGAAAGACTGGTCGAGCTGTAAAGCCTGTGGTGCACCTCAGTTATGATTCCCTTGGGAGGCCTGTGGATTTGCCTCTCAATGTTGTCCATAAAGGAGTGTATGTGTCCCCAGGTCACTGCCCAAACTGAGCATCAGTGCTAACTCCAAGTTACTTGTGTTGCCCTCTAGTATGGTGCCCTTGCCCCATCCAGCCCCAAGGTAACTGATAGGGAAGGGCCCTCTCTTCAGGTTTCATGTACAAGAGGTAATAACTTGAGTTATGGTACAATGTGTATGTAATACTGTGTAAAGAGTGACGTACTGCAATGTTTCAGAAATGTGTTCTTGGTAAAATGATATATTGACTGATGATTACATGCGAGCCTAATGCAAATGTATATGGTTGCAGTTGAAACTTATGGGTACTTGCTTGACGCGGACGCCAAGCTTTCCCAGGCCAGGAAGGGTGTAACCCCTGCAAATGGGGTCCTAAAAGACTTCCAGGAGCTTGCTTGAATGCTCCAAGCCTGAATGGTGTTTGGCATTTAAGCCATTTATCAGTGAGTGTTTTAGAGCCTCTGGTACTGTCTCTTTAAGAGCTGTCTGCTTGCAGACATAATTAGTTTGTATGGGGGACTGTGTGCTTCTCTGAGTACCACTCGAGCTGCTGCCAATTCACTTAATTTTGCAGTCACTAGGAGTGCAAAGGAACCTATCTGAAAGATGTAACTGTTTACCAGAAATTATTTAGAGTAATAATGAAATTACAGTTTGTCTAACCTGCTTTCTTTGCAGTCAGAACTGTGTCTGCTAGTTCCCCATTCTAGTTTTGAACTGCTGAACTGGACCAATCAGTGTGGGGTAAGCTAGCTCTAAAATGGTGCCTTGACGAATCAGAACTTGGACTCATAATCTGAGCCAGCCACAAGAGGATTGTATGGGCAGTGACTCTGGGAGATGTAGTTTAGACTTCAGTGCCTTTTGGACCAACAGCAGCAGTCTATTGTGAGTGACAGCCAATCCAGTCAAGAACTGGGAGGAACTCAAAGGAAGTGCCGGTTTTTGTCGGTTGGAGTTCAGTTGAGCTTTGGCAGTGAAGAAGGAAGGAGCCCTGTGCTTTTTCAGTGTGCAGTTTTAGTCAAAAACGTGTGTGAGGCCCAGAGTTCCGGTCTGCAGCTTGTGTAACAGCTTGTTAGGACTGAACTGTCCTCTGAAAAGAATCAAAGGATCTCTGAAGAGTAGAAACCAGGCTCACCCTGTAGAAGACTGGAAGAATTGCTGAAAATTGCACTCGGTCTGTCAGGAACTGAATCTGCTGTGTGTTCTCCCGGTATTGTGCAGTAATTGCATCGGGATACAGATGCAGCCTGCCTGGTATAGTACTTTCTTTTATATGGATGTGTGAAGAGGTTTGTGTACCTCAAGTGAGCCCTGCTGACATTGAAGGACCCTATCTTATTTGGAGGTCGTGAGTACTAATTCAGGGTTGCTCCCTGTTGAATTGCCACATTAAATCCAAATGGAATTACTGTACTGTTGACTGTTTAATTCTCCTTTTCTCTGGTGAAAGGGCCCTACCAGCTGCCACGGTTTGGACTAGCCACTAGGGCTTGGGTACCCAGGGACAGTAACTGATAGGGATAGGCCTGTGCACAGAGCCATAGGTAGATTATTAGAGTGATAAGCTAATTAACCTGATTTCCGCCCTTGTTATATCCCCCTAAATAAATCAGAGCTGCTTGTTTCAGCAAAGTTATACTGCCTGAGGTATTTGTCTATGTTAAAGTACTGTACTGTGATTGTTGCACTGTATCTCATTTCACAGGAGGTCCCAGTGCCGGAACCAGACCTGGGGTAAGTGTATACTGTGAAGGTAATTCTGATATATTGTGTGGGCCACTAGTGGGAAGAAAGGGGCGTTGCAGTGTCCCAGAGGGCTGTGACCAAGTTAGTTTAACTATTGCAAACCCTGACCTCTGGGTGGAGGCACCCGCCATTGGATCCAGGCCCCTCAACCTGTTAGTGGCAAATCAGGCAGGGGTAGTAGCCCCTGGGATAGCGCCATCTAGGGGTTACATATGCACTGTTTAGAATTTTAAAAGTTGTTAACCACACTTCGGAACTTCCAAACAGTAGCATAACAAAATAGAATGCACCAGAGTTCCATAATTCTCACACATAGAATGCAAACAGTGTTTTTTTGACCATACACTATAAAGATGATGGCTGGGATCAGGTAGCCACTGAAATCACCTCTAAGTAGTTACTCAGAGACTACAGTAAACTCTCTCGAGGCTGCGCTCTCGAGGTTTACCATGTTGCCCTAGCAACCACTCATGTGATTACAGGGTGGTTATCACCCGATCCCCAGCCATTATCCTCCATATAATGTCAGCACTATAATTTCCCTGTAGCTGTTTTCATCTACTCTATTTTCTCTGTGTGGTTTTTACTGCGCTCTTATTCACATGCGCTCTTGACCACATTCTCTCTCGAGTCTAAATCAACCTTCCTTAGGCGGAGGGACTCCCTTCCTTTTTAAAATCAAATCTATCACATCAGGAGGACATGTGGCTCCTGTCCTTAAAAGGTATCAGACCCCTGATTTAGACAATGTAAGTGACAAAGTGGAAAACCTTTGAAGCAGATTTGTTTTAATGAGTCAAGTCCTGTTTTACTTAGGCTAGAGCTAAACCTGACTGAACTGCGGTATTTTGTTTTCAGACTACCATTTCACATGTAATTATTCAATATTCTCATGGAACTTTCTGAACAATCATTAGAAGCTCTGTTTTGCCTAACCTCATGCTAGTTAAAAGTGAGGTTCTGAAATGAATCAATCACTTACAAGAAATGCAAGTGTTTGTGTCATAATTAGCAACATTATCTGATCATACTAAACTGTTTAATGCTGCTGGCATATTGACTGTATCTTTTACCTACTCCCTTTTCATGAAAATTGACAGGCTATAAAAAACTGTTGCCAATAACAAAGACAAGTGCTTCCCTCCAGTTCTGAGCTTATTAATTTTATTTATACAATGCTAAGGCAGGCATTACCTGCTGAGAATGTAATGTATTTCAAGCTTTGTAATTTTATTTTCTTGTCATAAAGCTGGTTTGAACAATTTTTATAGATAATGTTTTCATATTTTTGGGAAAACAATATCTCAAGAGGACACAAAATTATAAAAAATAATCAAATGTTGTTATTTTCAAACCTCTGCAGTTTGTACAAGACAAGCATTAAGTACCAGGGACAGCGGGCATGTGATGCAGCTGTGGGTAGTTTAAAAGAGATGTGAGGAAATATTTCTTCACTGAAAGGATGGTAGGTGCCTGGGCAGACTGCCAGCAGAAGTGGTGGAGGCAGCAACAGTGGAGGGCTACAATCCTGAGTGAGATAGACATGTATTTATTCTTTTACAAGTTTGGTAACTGGGAGAGGCACACTGAGCCAATGCTCTTCCGGGGGAAGGGGAAGGGGAAAGAGGGTAGTGCAAATATATAGACAGATTACAATTTAATAAAAAAATTCAAAGAAAAAAAAGGAAACAAAACCTAAGATAATTGGGGGTACAATTATGAGAGTAATAAGGATTGGAATAATGCATGAGCATATACAGAAAATATAGGTGTAGGCATAAACTATAAGAAGTGGCAATAATTAACAGAGAAGATGGGTAAAAGAATATTGCGAAACACAGAACAAGGAAATATTAGTGTGCAATAGGATCCAAGCATGTGGGGAAAAATATAGTGCATAAAGAGACTAGTTAAATATGGGGTAGAGAGAGCCTCACCCCAAACTGTCAAGAGGAGGAACGACAGGAGCAAGGAGGAGAGGGGATTGTGTTAGCATACAGTATATTTTAAGCAGTGAAGAGATGGAGCTTGAGAGAGGAAGATTGGTAGTGCGCTCCAGAGGAAGGGGAGATGATAGAGAGATGCCTGCCACGCACTAAATTGAGGGCAGGGGGAAAGAGAGAAGGTACGGGAGTCTCTGGAACATAGTATTGGAAGAGAGGGATGATGAGGAGAGGACAGAGGAGAGGTAGAAGGGAAGGGGTCCATACCAGGATTTGGTGATAAGGGTGGTACTGTGATGCTACAGGTGTAAGTGAAGAGAGGGAAGAGTAGAGGGAGCAGTGGTGTGAGTGGGGGGGGGGGGCATTTGTGGCAAAATGGCAAAAGGCAGTCCAGCCTAGAGAGGGATGAGGCTGGAGCAGACCCAAGGAGCACATTGACATAGTCAAAAACAGGGAGGAGCAGGACATAGAGGTATATAACAACATAGACATGGAGGAAGGAGGGTGGCCAGCGATCAGCTAGATGTACAGAGACAGATTAGGCAGGGAATTTCTGGGCAGACTGAGTGGGCCAAGAAGTCCATTTGTGTTGACAACCTCTGTGTTTGTATGCTTCAGAACAGCTATAAAAATTGTGTTTGGAAAGAAGATATGTCTGCATGCTGCTGAAATCATCAACATTAGCATCCCCTAGGGCTGACAGCAATTTAATGAGTAACCCTTCCATTTACAAGATGGTGTACCACTATGCACTGCCCATAAAGCTGTGGGTTCCAGATGGTAGGCCTCTCCCGGGGGCTGTTGGGATGCAATATATATAATGTTATGCACGGTGTTGCTGTGCATCACCACATGTTGTAAATGCTTAGTGAACAGCGTGCTCAGAAGCTATTTGAAGATAAAGCAGTAAAGAAAAAGTTTTCAATGGGTTTGTGGTGCATTTCTTTGAAGATACTGTAGGAGAAGCATTTTAAGTAATAAAAAAAGAATATGGAGGCAGTGGGTTCATAGCTAACCAATAGAAGAAGAAACTACAAAAATGAAAGACACAGGACAGAAGCAAACACAAAGGGACCGCTCTGCATAGAAACAGAGAAATGAAGTAAACTGACCTGAGAACTCAAGTACAGGCAGAACCCAATACAAATCAGAAATCACATTACCACAATAAACTAAAATGATCCTAGAAAAAGGTTTGGTTCTCCTTTACTGGAAAACCATTCATATTTGTTTTCAAAGCCATAGCCTTCCACAATATGAAAGAGATAGCATAACTCCAGTTTTCTCTGCCCTCTGATGCCCTGTCCCATATTTACATACAGTGACTCTGTCAAAAAAAAGTTGTCAGTTTCTGGAACAGTGCCAGATGTGTACACCATCTTTACACATATCCCCCCAGCCCACCACCTCCCCCTTCTGGCCTCAAAGGGTTATTTGTCTGAAGTGACCCCCACCCCTCCACCACCACTAAGCTATGATTTCTGATTTTGAAGGGGTGCAATGATAGTCCGATTCCAGGCTTACTCAGTAAGTCTTCCCTCCCAAACCTGCAGCTTGTGTTTACAAGTCACATGGTTATGTCATAGCAGCAGCATGTGCACCCAGGATGGAGGGTGATTGAGTCCCTAATTTGTGTATGCTCTCCTGGTATGCCACTCATAGCATATTATAGCCATACAATGTATAAATGCATAAATGCATATATCAATTTGGTTGTCTTGCATCATGAATGCTTGATGCAGCCCATGGTGGCATTATCACCAAGCTTTCAGTTTGGACCCTCTTGTTAACTTGACGAATACCGTTGTTCTAAGGCATATCAGTTCTGAGTATAGGAACAAAGAAAGGGAGCTTGTTATTAGCATGTTGGCTATGGTCAGATACCTTTAATACAAGATTCAAAAAATATTACTGTATAATAATTGGTGACTCCCTGTAATGACTGGATATCGACTCCTGATAAAACACCATAATAACCCACCGAATTTCATAATAATTTGATAGCAGATTATTATGCTATTTTCTTCCTCGTGCTCTCACTTCATTGAAGCATGAAAGAAAGCATATTGTATTTGTGTGACTACGGCAGCTACTCAGTGACACACTCACTCACACAAATACAGCTTACAGTTTTTGTCTCTGTCAAACCTTGCACCATTTATTATAAATATAATGCCTGTCCAATGTTTATGTTATGAGGATTTTTCACACACCGTCGGTGTGTGAAAAATCCTCATAATACAAACCTGCACAGACATTATTCTCTATATATCTTTGGTTTAACACTGCCCTCAATTAGTAGCCACCCTTAAGTAGATGCTGCAGGTTAAAAAAAGAAAGTTCAGATAAAATCCATCCTTGAATAGAAGCCACAGCTCCTAATCGAGGGAATGGGATAATCAAAAATAAACTGTTTCATATGTCGGGTATCTAGAATGCAGCATGTAGTATCATAGCTACAAGGTATTTTACTGTAGTTTTACTTTTCTACTTAGAAACCAGGGATTTTGGCAATGTGGAACAGTAATTTGGGACAGTAGTGGGACAGTATTGCTTAAGCTTCCTTACCATACATGCCATTAAGTCTTGTTCCACACTTGTCCTTGAACCTCTCTTCTTGTTAGGAATGACATAATAACATAGCAACATAACATAGCAACAGTATTCGCAAAACTGTATTTCTTGTACTTCCAACTGTAAAAGTGTGCATTAAAAAGTGATAAAAAAAAACAGAGTACCAAAGAGAGTCAGTCTCAATCAGACTGTCATTCACTCATTTGATTTTGTCTCCGCAGCTGAGATTATATTCAGAGCAGCTGTCAGGTTCGATGTTTTCAGTCACATGACTCCACTGTGTATCAGCATTGCTTCCCAAGTTTGCATTTCAGCTCTCCTGTTGTGTCTTCTGCTAGCCATGCCTCCTTTATGTAGTTGATGATATCAGGGTCACTGCTGGTAATTGCACAGACCTGCAAAAGATAGAAACATATAAAATAAGGAATCTTCAAACAGTTTGCAGTTTGTAACAGTGAGATAAGATTACTTCGAAGGATCTGACTATCATTTATTTTGTGACAGCCTGTCAGGCTGTCTTAATCCATTCAAACATTCTGTCCTTCTTGGGAGGTCATGAGTTGCTACCTTCCCTCTCCTCAGTGGCTATCTATCAGTTTCAGCATTTTCTGTATGCTGCCTTAAATAGAGCATTCCAGCTCATGTCTGTAGGCTGCTGGACTTTTGTACAATCACAGGGGGTAATCAAAATGCTGGTATTTTTATGTTGTCTTGTACCTGTGCAAGAAACATGTTGCGGTAACTTCAGAATAGCAGGTTTTGGAGGCGCAGTCCTGTTGTGGCCTGTGGCACCACTGCTTTTTGTGGCTGGGCTCCGTGGCACGAATTAGATTGCACATTGTCTATTACAGCAGTACAAAAGCGTGTCCACCACCTTGAAAGGTTTTAGCTGCTGCAATGACGGAGGGTGTGTAAGCTTCAGTGCAATGTGGCAGCTGTGCCATCTGCCTCGTACAGTCCCCAGAAAAGCCGACTTAGGAGGGTGCCCAATCCCCCTGTCGGCATCATCATGCCCCCCTCCCTAGTTCATCTGCCGATGGGGGAGCCCAATCCCCATCAGCATCATCCCCCCCAACACTCTTTTTTTATTTGCTGACAGGGTGCCCAATACCCACTGGCTACAGTCCCCCTGAAAAACCTGCAGGTGACCCCTCCCCTGTTCATTTGCCAATGGGGAGCCCAGACCCCTCGGCATCATCCCCCCCACACTCTTTTTATTTGCCAGTGGTGCCCAATCCCCATCGGCTCCAGTCCCCCAAAAAAATATGTAGGTGACATGCTGGGAGCCGACCCCAGCCTGTCAAATGTACCTGTAAAAACAAAAACCTACCCGCAATGTTTTTTTTCCCCCCTGTAAAGTAGAAAGTGGTCCCTCGCAGTCTGCAGCCCCCCCCCAATCCGTGCCCACCCACTGCGTGCCCCACCTCCCAACACCCCCCTCGCCCCATACTTACCTCCGGAGCCCAGTGCAATGATCTTCTGTGGACTGGGTACACATCTGCACTCTTCAAAGCTGACCACGAACTGAAGAAATGCCGGTAAACTGTATAATGGCATAAACAGGATTTTTTTTCAACTTTGATGCATATCTTGGGCATTTTTAGGAATTTTGCCACTAAATTTTCAACATGGGGTTATTGGGACCCCTCCTCATGAATTCAGTTACTGTCATGGCGTTATTCTGTCCAAAAAGGTGATTTTGCGGTCACTGAATGGAATCACTCTTCGGGACGGATTAACGATACGACAGTGCCACTGTTCACAAGTGGCCTCTAAAAAAGCCCATGTTGCAAATTTGGTGAAAAAAAATTAAAAAATGACTGTTTTACAAGTGTGCATTGTGCAGTTTCCACGCACGCTGGTAACTTCACAAATCTGTAATATTTTCACTCCAGAATTTCAACATCAGCATTTTTCCACACCTCCTTATGAACAGTATAGCTGTCATTTTTCACATCCTGGCTGAAATGTGTTTTCCCACTTCCGGCGCAGAATAGCGTGGTCGCTATGGGAAATCAGTGTTCGGGACAGAGTAAGAAAATCACAGTGATACTGTTCATGAGCAGAGGTCCTAAAATGCCTATGTTGAAAATCTGGTGACTAAAGTCCACTAAATGACTGTGCTATGAGTGTGCATTGCACAGTGTTCACGCACCCTCGTCATTTTTCACATCCTGTCCGAAATGTTTTTTTGCACTTCTGGCGCAGAATAGCATGGTCACTGTGGGAAATCAGTGTTTGGGACAGATTAGGAAAATTACAGTGACTCTGTTCATGAGCAGAGGTCCTAAAATGCCTATGTTGAAAATTAGGTGACAAACATCCATAAAATGACTGTTTTATTATTTATTTATTTAGTTAGTTAGTTTTTGTAACTGGGTAGGTACACTAGACAGCATAGCTGCCTATTTTCAGGTATGACCCGGGAGATTACAACAAAGGGTACGTAGACAATAGTAGTTACAAGAAAACATCATGGGAACAAGTAGAAGTCAGACATAGTACACTTATACAAAATTTTCAGCAATGACAGTACATTTGCAGGAATCTATATGTAGTAACAAAACAGAAATATAAGTGCAAGTAACTAACAGTCATAAGTCATACAACTAGTGAGTAAGTATTAGAAGAGAGGAAATAACAAGATTTCCAGGGAGGTTTGAGAGTAGTAGAGGTTGGAGCCGGTAAGCAACTAGGAGGAACCAGTACAGGAGTGGGTGGATAGTGGACAGGAGCAGGGTTCAGAGCTTAGAAGAGCCATATGAAGCTCCTGTTTGAAGCTGTGTGGAGAAGGGGAGATTCTTAAACTCAGTGTAATGGAGTTCCATAGTTTAGGGGCCTAGCTAAAGAAAGCATTCTTTCCCATATTGGTTTTACATCTCGGTTGGACAAGAAGGGATTTGTCAGTTGATCTCAGTGGGTAGGCAGAGGTCACAGGTTTCAGCAGTAGAGCCAGTTTGTTAGGTATCTGGGAGGAGATTATATTCTTTATAAAACAGTAGGAAGTAAACTGTCAGAACGCTGAGGGGGTAAACCATCCCAGACTGGAGTATAGTGTGCATCGGTGAGTAAGTTTGGGCAAAGAGAAAGCAAAACGGCAAATGCTGTTGTAGCAGACATCCCACTTTGGGAGGAGCCCTCCATTAGTTGCCAGAAAGGCTTTTAACCCATACGCCAATTTGGGTCTTAGGATCCCCTGTGCAATGGCCATCCTCGTCGTGGATGTTAGGCTATGTCTCACTTTATATGCCAGTCCAAGTTGAATATTGACAGATTTAATGACTGAGGCTAGGTGCAGGTCAAAATCCAAGGCAGGATCAAGGGTTACTCCTAGGTATTTAAAAGAGGTAACTGTGATAAGGGTAGAGCTATCAAGAGCTCTGATACTTAATGGTTGGGTGCAGGACTGTATTTTTGAACCTGACCTGAAGAGCATAGTCACCGTTTTATTTTTATTTAAGACAAGCTTGTCTTGCAATAGCTAGCTCTGAAAGATATTGAAGTTACTATTGAGATTCAGGTTGATATCTGAGAGGTTTGAGGAGGATTTGTAAAGAACAAGATCGTCAGCATATAGCAGACCTGAGCAAGCACCAGTGAGCGGTGGGATGTCATTTATGAAGACTGTAAACAGAAGAGGACCAAGAATTGAACCCTGGGGCACTCCGATCCAAGTAGGAGCAAGAGGGGAGTTAGCATATCCAATCTGGACAAATTGTTGCTGCTTTGAAAGATAATTTTGGAACCAGGCGGTGACAGAGGGTGAGAAGCCTAGGGATGACAACTTTGATAGGAGCAGCGGGTGGTCAGCTAAATCAAACGCTTTTGTAAGATCAACAAAAGTAGCCCCAGTGAGAGAGCCTTTGTCCATAGCGAGTCTGACATCATTTGTAAACTGTATGAGAGCAGTAGATATACTATGCCCACGTCAGAAACCATGTTGATCAGGGGTGAGGAGTTTGAAGGAGTACAGGTAATCCGAGACCTGGGTAGCAACAATTTTCTCCAGTATTTTAGAGGGGGTGGAGAGGATGGCAATAGGGTGGTAGTTATCCAGGTTAGTGGTGTCCCCCTTTTTGTAGACCGCTACAACTCGAGCGATCTTCCAGAGGGAAGGGACATGTCCTGCAAGAAGAAACAGGTTGAAAAGTCTAGTCACTGGAGAGACTATAGACGGTGCAACGGTTCTTGGGAATTTTGGTAAGAGTCCATCTGCCAAGGCCGATCCAGCAGGAGAGATGGACTTAAGTAAGCATAAGATTTCACTCTCAGAGACTGGGCAAAGGGTGGAAGATGGGTTGGAAGGTTTAAGGTTATCCTGCGGAGTGACAGGTAAAGGCCCAGGAGGTGCAGTATAGGAGGAGAGGTCAGTGAATCCGGAGTTAAGAGCCTTGGTGATAGTGAGCAGATTATTGCAATTGCAACCATCTACAACCATATCAGAGATGGTATTGCACTTGTTTTTCCCTATGATGGTATTAGCATGACTCCAAAAACCACGAGAGTCACTGACAGAGGTACTAAGGAGCTGACGGTAGTAATTGCCCTTAGAAGATCTGATGGAAACCTTACATAGGTTTTGGAGTCTTCTGTACGCCACCAAGTCTGATGGGGACTGGGTTAGCTTAGCTTTGTGTCAGGCTTTATCCCTCTTTTTGAGAGAGGATAGGAGTGAAGAATTCAATAGCGGGTAGCAGATCCCTGGATACAGTGCCTTTTTACTGGAATATATTTGTCTTGAAGGTTCAAAAGCTTGGTAAGGAGGTATTGAGCAGCACGTTCCATATTACAAATATTATATAGAGGTGCCCCGTCCATGTTCTGTAGCTCCAGGATTAGGGCTCTCTTATCCATTTTTGAAAAATCCCTGAAAATAATTTCTCTGGGGGGTGGTTTAGGGGCCCTAGCCTTCCAAACACAGTAAACTGGGCAGTGGTCACTGATTGAGTCTGGTAAAACTCCAACTGCACTGATCCTCTCAGGCCTGTTGGAGATGACCCAGTCTAGAAGAGACTGGAGACTGCTGTTACTAGCCTGTCTGGTCGGGAGAGTGACCAGTTGAGACAGGTATAACCTGCTGAGTTCAGCAGCATAGAGATTACAGTTTTTCCCTAGCCAATCCAGGTTGAGGTCCCCCATAACAATGAGCTCTTGTCTACCCTTTAGTGAGGAAAGATGGTCAATCACCTTAGTCAGGCCTGTTAGTCCATTTTTAGGAGGGTTATAGATGCACACTACATTTAGCTTCTTAGTGAGACCTAAGGTAATAACTATATGAATAGTTTCACATAGACGGGTATTGTTGACCAGGAGAACCGTAATGTCAAGGTTCTGTCTGAAATAAAACAAAATACCACCACCCTTTTTATCATTTGGATGATCACATCTGTGAAGTTTATATCCATTGATCCTACCTAATGAATCTGGTATATGGGGGTTTTAACCAAGTCTCAGTTAGACCTAAGACATCAGGGGAGTTGTGAGCAATCCAGGCTTCAAGCTGTGCAAAATTAGCTGACAGACTTCTAATGTTCATATGTACAAGCCTAAGCCACTTTTCTGTGAACCAATAAGATGGGTTCTTGGGAGCGATGCCATCAGGAGGGCCTGGGTTAGGTTCAATATCACCAGAAAGAGAGAGAGAGAGCGAGAGATGACATAGGGGTACCCAGGTCTCAAGGAGAGAGGTTTGGAGTTTGCCCTCAAGTGGCATATAAAAAGGGGAATGGCTTAGGTAGTCAGCTATACTAGCAAATGGGATAAGCTTTAGGATCCAGGTTTCAGGGATAGAGGTATTACCCCTGATAATTAGGTTTGAGAAAAAATAGCTCCAGTCCTTGGCTTTATTTGAGTAGCCAGAGTCAGTAGATGGCTGGCAGGGAAGATCTACTGAGAGTTGGAGGGCTAGCAGAAGGGAAAATACTCCTACAAAGCTGCAGTGAAGTGAGATCACCCCCATAGTGTACACTGGTAAGGAAAAGAAGGGAACGTAGAACTAGGGAAAAAGAGAGAAAGCAGCAAATTCAGGAATGGAGACGGGACTGAAGCAAATGTGCAGTTGACTGCAGGAGTGAGACAGTAACTAAGTCTAAGGATGAAACTATCCAGCAGGCAGAGATATAGAGCTGCAACTAGAAACCTTATAAAGGCTTTTGCTAGGTGTGGAGATATTCACCAGGTTTCTGGGGCTATTCAGCAATGAAATTCACAAACTAACTGCCTTGAGATCCTCACCCCAGAAGAAATGGTCCAATCACTGAGGGGAAAAAAGAATATCTGCCCCCAAGGAACAAGCATGTAATAAGATGTGGGGGAGGGGGTGGGTGAAGCAGAAAATTTGACTTCAGTGTCTCTCACAGAAAAACAGGCTAGGAACATACAATTAAATCAGAAACAATGCCATAAAATCTGAGATTGCAGTGCACACAGAAATGCTATAAGTACCAGGGAGCTGCAATGCCAGGCACAAATTCAGTTTACAGCTCAGCTGGACAAAGGCACATTTAAGTCAGTCTGTACAGGGGTTTTTGCAGTCTCCTCTAGTCTGCAGTAGTGCAGAGGTAAGTTGAGGTAGAAATTCAATCACAGCTTGGAAGGCAGGGAGCCGCTTAGTAAAGGTGCCAGAATTCAAAGCTAGGCTGCCTGAGGACTTGAAATGGAGCCTGCTGGCTACAGTACCTTACTGGCTTCGAGGTAGGCTGGTGAGGTCCAAAGAGCTGTGGGGAGTGCCGCGGTGACCCCAACAGGGGCGACTAGGAGCCTTGCTTGCTTTGAGGTGGGCTGGTGAGGTCCAATGAGCCATGGGGAGCGCCACAGTGACCCCAACAGGGGTGACTAGGAGTCTCGCTGGCTTCAAGATGAGCTGGTGAGGTCCAAAGAGCCATGGGGAGTGCTGTGGTGACCCCAACAGGGGTGACTAGGAGCCTTGCTGGCTTTGAGGTGGGCTGGTGAGGTCCAAAGAGCCATGGGGAGCACCGTGGTGACCTCAACAGAGGTGACTAGAAGCCTTGCTGGCTTTGAGGTGGGTTGGTGAGGTCCAAAGAACCATGGGGAGCACCGCGGTGACCCCAACAGGGGTGACATGGGGCAGTTTTACAAGCGTGCATTGTGCAGTTTCCATGCACGCTCGTAACTTCAATACTTTTTAATATTTGTACTCCAGATTTTCACCATTGCTATTTTTTCACAGCTCCTTATGAACAGTACAGCTTTCACTTCCCTCATTCTACCTGAACTGTGTTTTCGCACATCCGGTGTGCAGTGGTGCAGTCGCTGTAGAAAAACAATATTTAGAACAGAGTAAGAAAATCACAGTAACACTCTTCATGAGCAAAGGTCCCAAAATGCCTATGTTGAAAATTTGGTGAAAAAATTCCATAAAATGACTATGTTAAAAGCGTGCATTGCGCAGTGTCCCTGCACAGTCGTACGTTAGAGAATTTGTAATGTTTTCACTTCAGATTTTCAACATTGTCATTTTTGCACACCTTCTTATGAACAGTTCAGCTGTCATTTGTCACATCCTGCCTGAAATGTAGTTTCACACATCTGGTGCACAATCACACGATCGCTATGGGAAATCAACATTTGGGTAGATTAAGATAATCATAGTGCCACTGTTCATGAGCAGAGATCCCAAAATGGCTATGTTAAAAATTTGGTGAAATAATTCCACTATGACTGTGTTATGAGCGTGTAATGTGCAGTTTTCACACACGCTCGTAACTTTGAGAATGTTTACTATTTTCACCCCAGATTTCCCACATTGCCATCTCTTCACACCTCCTTATCAATGGTGCAGCTGACATTTTCGTGTGGTGCAGAATGGCATGGTCACTGTGGGAAATCAATGTTCGAGACAGATTTACAAAATCACAGGGGCACTGCTCATGAACAGGGGTCCCAAATGCTTTCATGAGGTGGGGTCACGAAAAGGCCATGTTTTAAAATTTGGAGTGAAAATACCAACACACGCCCAGGGTGTTGGGGTTCCTAACCATTACATCTCACCCTGTACAGACAAACAGGCATCGGGGGGTGTCTTTGGATTGTCTACTGTACTGCTCATGCCATTGGTCCTCCACCTCCACCCTGCAGCCACTGACTGGCATCAAGACCTTGGACTCTTTAGCCCTAAAGTTCAACCCATTCGCCTATGCTGCACCCATCTCAACATACTTCCTTATGAAATGGGGCTTGCATAAGGCTAGATGGCCCCAAGGCACAACGCGACACTTGTCAGACTCTGCAGGGTAGGGTGAGGTGAAAAAGCATGAGCGTTATGGCCAATGACCCAAACGCACACCCCAATGCCTGTCACTCTCTGCAGGGTTGGGTGGGGTTGATGTCGGTTCTATACTTCAATGCTACTTCTATTATGTGTCTCTCTAACTCCTGCACTACCAATGCCAAAACCAGCAAGACAACATTCGGCACTGACAGATGCTTTTTTTTTTTTGCATCTGCTTTAACAGCAGGGTTGATATGGCAGTGAAAGGCATCCCATACTGCATCCATTTACTGAATAATATACTGTCCCATACTTTATTTAGCCATTCAGTGGTAAGCTCTTTGGACATCCATCCACTGTGAAGCATAGCAGCAATAACCCCTGTAATGCCTCATGTCTCTTTCGGCACCCTCTTCCCCTTTAACATGGCAAATGGTGGTAGTTTTCTCCCATCTTCCATTGCAGCAAGGCAGACAGTCACTCATTGCTACTCATGCCCTGCAGTTAGTAGTGGCACTGACTTGGTGTGACTGTGATCTATTGTGCTATTGCCCGGCATGTCCGCTCAACTTGCGGTCTCACCCATGTTCCCAGTCATGGATGCTGACAGATCCTATATGTGGATTTGTTTACTGCAAGAGCAGGCAAAGTCAATTATTTTTGTCACAAAGTCTTAAGAAATCTCTGACCGACTGTTGTTTTTTTGCACAAATGAAAAACCCCAGTGCCACAAAAATGTGTACACCAACCCATGGCTAGCAGAAAAGGAGGGGTATTAAATTGAAGCCATGGCTTTCAGTGAAATTGACTTGTGGTATACATGATAATGCTGCTCTACATTTTTTGCTGATCCACATTGCCAGCTCAGACTCGCATTTGGGGTACTTTGCCTGGTGTCTCCCACCATCCAGACCCTGTGTTTGTGGTTCAAGCCCATGAACCCAGCCAGACTCACCTTCTCCTTGAGAGTGGTAAGTTTTTTCTGCCAATCTTGGAGCTTCTTCTCGGCAATATGCAGAGAAGAAGCAACAGGGCAATTTCTTTTTTCTCTGTTTGATGAGCAGCAGCAAGCTTGAACTCAAAGTTAAACAATTTTCTTTTTCAGCATTTTGTACATTTCACAGGTAATTCAACTAGGAATTTTACTATTAACTCAGTATCTCTCTCGGCTTCTCTATCCGCTCTCTCTACTCTACTACAACCTTCAAACAACAACATTGATGAGCGGTGCCAGCTTTTACTGGACAGTGACAGCTGTCAAATAGCACCTGACTGTCAAATCAAATAAAAACTGCCCTCCGTTCAAAACTGCCTTCAATTTACAGCTGCAGCTACAACAAAGAGTTTGAAATAGATGCTGTAGGTTTGGTACCTTTTTTTTAAGCAAATGTTTATTTCAACCATGCACTGCCAAGATGCAGCACATTTTCCTGCATCTTAGCACACTGCATTTGAAAGGTAGTCTAACAGATGTACACACGTTCCACGAACTGGAGCACTTTGGGGTCTACCTGTATCAAAAGAAGTGATGCTTGCATGACGTTGTGATGCAAGCTTCAGTAAAGCAGTGAAACTGATACAAATGTAACATTTTCATTTGAAAGTCATTCACTGCTGTTTGTGTACATGTGGGATGATTTAGACACAGCTCAAAACTGAGAGTTGTGCCAGAGTCCAACCCTTTAAAAATTCCCTTGTGTATTTAATAGGCATTATGAACATATCCATAATACATTTTATGGAAGACTAATAACTAAAAGATGAAAGAAACCTTGTTAAAGATGAGCAGGGTTGATCAGAGTTGCTATGTAGGAGTTTGAAAAATCACTGTTCTTTCTGAAACCTGATACGGTACAATAGAGCAATACTCATTTATTGCTATTTAAATTCTGCAACCAAGGACATTTCTAAAATATAGAATGTGGGGGTGGGATATTCAGAAATGTGCCAAAGGCATGCACAACCCCAGAGCAGCGCAAGTCAACTGTGCAATGGCGCAGTGACTGTGATATTCAACTGTTGTGCACCACAACATGCGCCAGTGCAACATGGCTGAATATCGCAGGCACTGCACCATGGCACAGTGAGAGGTGCACCATGGAGCAACCAGAAATGCGCCATTACGCGACCAGGGATGTGCAAGGGGCAGAGGAAGATGCTCCAAGGCACAGCAGGAACAGTCAGAGACACAGCAGAGAGAGAGAGGCAAGGGGGAAGGGGGGGTGGAGCAGTGCGGGAAGGCGGGAGCACCAGGCGAGGAACACTGGCAGGGACACAGCCGGCACATAGGTCACCATTGCACATGGAGTGCAAGCATGCAGTGGCACCTGCTGAGAGGACGCATGGCACAGGTGGCACTGACGTACAGGGGTGGGCACCCTAGACCATCACACACCGGTGGACATGCAGTCACCTGGCCAATGACAAGCCACACCCCAACACATGACATCCACCACACACCACACATCCCAAACAGCCATCCCAGGGCCACGCCAAGGCACAGCCACTGATCAAGGGGCATGCCAACACCATGCACACACCACCCAATGACACAGGCGCACCACACGGCCACCCATCACATGACTGCAGCATGGACCCACTTGCCAGCTGCAAAGCAGACACGGACACAGAAGGATAAACAGGTAATAAATATAATGGAAGAAAGCAACACAGCTAAACATAAGACAAGTAACAAAGGGGAGGGTAGGCGTAGGTGAGAAGGGGTCAGGGGACAGGGTTTGTACAGGTGGAAGGGGGAAGGAGAGGGAAGGGAGGACACAGGTGGAATGGTGGCAGATGATCCTCATGGCCAGCCACAGCCTGCCAGCACCTGGCACCTCCCCCTGTGCTGGTTCTGGAGCACGAACCTCCTGGTCTGCCCTACAATCTCCATGGTGTGGGATGTGATGAGGAGGCTCTTACACAGGAGACATTGATAGAGTGGCAGGTGGGATCCCCTCCAGATACCAATGGCAGAGGAAGGGACAGGTGATCAGTGCTTGTCCATATCCCCCTAGCCCCCCCCCGTGTGCAGTGGACAATGGGAACACGCCGCTGGAGTGGCACCCCAGCCACCCACAGTGGGTGGGCCTATGCCTGCCACAAATCCGGCAGGCTACGGCAGTGCACAGCACTGCAGACTGCTGCCCAAGGGCCACCAACAGCACAGTGGCAGGCAGGTGGCATGGTGCTGCAGCGGAACCTCAGTGGCACTGGTGGCAGCCAGATGCACACCCAGCCCACCAACAACTAACACACATGGTGTGATGGCCGCCACACGGTGCAATGCACACTGCACCGTGTGTTGCACACAGCTGCCACGGCACATGGCACAGGAAGCCAAGGCCGTACCCCAACCCCTGCAGACCACCCAGCACAACAATGTGGGAATGCACAGTGCTGTGCACGCTGGACCCGCAGCTGCACCTCCGCTCGGTCCTGCACCCCTGACGTCGGCATCAGGCGTCCCCATCAGTGTTGATGCCAGGCTCTGCTGTGGGCATCCCAGGCACGCCTGGTGCGGGCCTGTTTGGGAGCCTGAAGACCCCTCCGAGGACCCAGTCATGGTCCCACTGTCCCACCCCTGGGGGCGGTCGCAGACCTCCACCGTGGCCGTCATGCAGCCTGCAACCACTGGGCGGCTGCGGCGCAGCCATCCCTGTGTCTGTGGTGGCCATGTGACTGCATAGCAGACCTGATGTGCATACCCCCTGTCAGCTGTCTGCATCCACCGCCCTTTGTGCAAGTGGGCGTTGTGTGTGTGTGTGTGTGTGTGTGTGTGTGTGCGCGCGTGCATGTGCATGGCATGGCCGTGGCAGCCATGTGATGCGCAACACACTGTCCGTGTGTGCACCTGCCCAGCCAATGGCCTGTGTGGCATGTGTGTGATGATGCCATCTCACCACTGGTTGCGCATGTGCACCTGTGCCCTGCATCTGATCCACACCATGTGCTGGCACCCAGTCGCGTGCATGCAGGTGCCAGTGTGAATATGTGTGTGTGTGTGTGTGTGTGTGTGCACTGTTGTGTGGTGCTGTGTGTTGTGGTGTTGCATGTAGCCATGTGGCACTGCCTCGCCACTGCACCATGCCTGTGTGTGCATGGCCCTGGCCATGCCCACACATGGCTGTGTGCCCTGCCACTGTGACGGTTCTGTGCATATATGTGTGTCCACCTACCTACATGCACCATAGTGCTCCTGCACTATTGTGTCTCACCGGTGGCATGCAAGCCACATAACCCAGGGATCCCTCTGCCCAGGGGGGCTGCCTACCACCTCCTGGCTCAATGCACATGTCATCCCCACTGCTGTTCCCCTCATCAGCCTCAACAGCTATTCCACTGTCAATGGCCATGTTGAGCAGCATGCAGCAGGCCAGGAATAGGTCACAGGCCTTTGAGGGGCTGTATTGTAGGGCACCACCAGATCTGTCCAGGCAGTGGAACAGTACCTTCAGCATCCCAAACACATGCTCAGTGATTTTCCGTGTGCTGGCATGTGCCTCACTGTATTGCTCTTCTGCTGGGGACGATGGGCGCTGGTAGGGTGTGAGCAGCCAGGGCCTGAGTGGGTAGCCACCATCACCTGTGTGTGGGGGGAGAGAGAGAGAGAGAGAGATGGTTAGCCTGGTGACCCCTGTTACAGTGCCCCATGCACCTCCCAGTCACACACAGCAGTTCATCCACCCTGTCCACCCCTTCCATGCCCTGTTGTACCCTGCTGCCTGTGGTCTCGCCATACTCACCCACTAGATGTCCTGTGGGGATGTTCACACTCTCAAACCTGTGGCACAGTGCAAAGCTGTGGCAGATGTAGGCGTCATGTGCTCCCCCAGGGTGTGTAGCACAGACATTGGTTATGCACCCCCTGGCATTGCACACCACCTGGCAGTTGATGCTGGGGTAGCCCTTCCTGTTAATATGGCTACACCCTCCACACCAGGTGGCATGTGGATGCCCACATGGGTACAGTCAATGGCCCCTAGCACACCAGAGATATGTGCTACCCTGTGGAACACCTGCATGGTTCCTGTATGCTCCACCTGTGTGCTGGGGAAGTGGATGTGTTCCGCAGCATGTGACAGCAAGGCATTTAGGAATTGTGTGAGGAGCCATGATGTGGCTGAGTGGATTATGCCTGTGGTGTCCCCTGTTGGTCTCTGGAAGGTGCCCGTGGCGAGCAGGCACAAGACAGCTGTTACCTTTGTCTCCACTGTCAGGGCATGGCTCTGTCTAGTGGGTACCTGCATCTCGTCACTGCACAGCTCACAGAGCTGCCTCAGAATCACCTGATTCAGGTGATAACGGCCCACAATCTCTGTGTCAGTGTGGGTCTTGAAGCTGATGCGGGGTCGGTACTGCCTGTTCTGGGCATACTGCTGATGGGCCCTTCCACGGCCACATTGCTCTGCCTCCTCACACCCCTCTTTATGGCCTCCATCTAGAATGCCGCACTGGCCATGGCCCCTGTTGTCCTGTCACCCCCTGGGCAGACTGGATGGGCCTTGTGGTCCTTATCTGCCGTCAATCTCTATGTTTCTATGGGCATCCAGCTCGACTGGCTCCCCCAGCTCTGTGGGGCAGTGCCTGTCGCTTGGCTGGACCCCATCCTGCATACCCTGCCCCTGGCTGGCTATAGGCTGCAGGCTCTGTCGACCACTCCTGTGGGTGCCTGTATTGCTCCCCTTAGGTCTGGTGGCTCTGTATGACACCCATTCCCTTTCATCCCTTCCGTTGGCCTCCCTGTCTGTCTCACTCTCTCTCTCTCTCTCTCTCTCACTCACACACTCTTCCTCTCTCTCCTGGTCTCTCTCTCTCTCTCTCTCTCTCTCTTTCTCTCTCCCTGTCTCCTTCTTCCTCTCTCAGACTGCCTGCCTTCCTCCTACTTGCTCCCTATATTTATAGGCTCAAGTCTGATCCATGTAGCTCACAGTTGCTCCTCACTTACGCCATTGGTTGGTGGTTGAATATCGCGCTGTGCTGCATATTCATGGGTACGCCCCCTGTCCTTGCACATGCATACATTACTGTAGCACATTGGCACACTGCTACTTGTGCTACGCAGTTACTCCAGCTGAATACCGCTCTATGGTGCATCTCTGCAGTTGCACATGTGCAACCCTGTTGCGCCATGTGCAACTGCTTTGAATATCCAGGCCTGGGTGTTCATTGTATTCATAACTGAAATAAAGTGGCAACAATGTGCTGCTTGGTTATTCACAGAAAAGATCATAAAACTGCAATGTCTCCTTTTCATTTTACCGTAACACAATAGTTCAGCCACAGCAATTGGAATGCATGCTTGGGAATATTTGGTGCCCAAATTTTAAAAAAGGAGATTTATTATTCTAACTTAAAACTAAATAGTTCTACTTTTAAAATATCTATTAGACTGACCTTACAGTGCAGCTCTCAGTGCCTGGTTCACAACATGATCCTGAATCTAGCCCTGCAGAACTTAGAAGTAGTGCTGCCAGTGGATGCCCTCCACCTCTGGATAAATAGGGCATTCATCCAACAGCATGACTAGCTCACTGATGCTTAAGAAAGAAAATATGGCAAGGATGTAGCTGCTACCAGGTAGGGGTGGCACAGCTTGCCTATGTGTCATACGGTGATATACAGTGGAGTACTCCTGGATGCAGTGATCTGTGGTAAGCATGTCACACTTTCCTTCATGACAAACTGGAGTAATTGCCATTGGTATTACATTGTGTTCCTGCTGTATTCTGGAGCATGTCATTGGCAAAAACTGTGGTAAGAGCACTGCATCCTGGCTGAATCCACTGTAATTTATCTTCCAAGTGGCACTCCAGTTGTAGGGAGAAAATGTTAAAGTGGATGTAAATTCTGGCAGATGATGCCACAGTTCCACCATTCCACTGCTCAGTTTAGGCACTCTGTGTTTGGGCCAGGCATTTGTTGCCAATCACTTGACTCTTTTCAAAGGATCACACCCTGCAGGAAGGGTTAGTGGTGGTGGTAGTAGCAGCAGCAGTAAATGGCATTTATTTCAGGAAGAAAAACCACTGAGTTAATAGTAAAGCTGATTTTCAGTGGTACCCTTAGACAGGGTTAAGCCCTTGGGAACTGAAATAAAAGATGGAGGGTATGGGAGGTATTAAGGGTTAACTCTCCAGCCCTAGGATAAGGGGAGGCTTGGGGTTAAGCTGAAGAAGGGCTTGTGCTCCACTGAATGATATGTTGTTTTAGATCCTGATCATTAAACTAATTTGAACTCTCTTCATAGATAATGTTTTCATATTTTTGTGAAAACAAAAAAGGGCTGAGGAGAATGTTGACAATTTTCTTTTTATTATTTGTCATTTTTGACCAGGAAATGCACACTAAGCTGTGACATCTTGTTTCTATGTGTGCCCATGGTGGTGGGGGGTGTTGCATGGACCTGTTTGTATTGATAGGGGAATGCTCGCCATGGCACCAGGAACACCTCCCCCTACTCTTCATCAGTAAATGTCGTGGGCTATTTTACTTCTACCTGGACAGTGATCAGAGATGGGCAGAAGGGACTTGGGTTTAGCATGTCGTCTAAAAGACAGCACTCATCTCATACTAAAGTGCAGTGTCAGATATGGGTTTTAACCCAAGTGCCTGGTGTGGGACTAGAACCCACAACTTTCTTATCTTCTAGCCCTAGTGGTGAGTGTGCTACCCACCCACTGAGCCACTGGCACTGATCATGTCATGCAGTTATTTTCAGTTATTAAAATCTATGCAATTTGTACAACACAGACATACTTAAGCAATAATGCACAACAGGGGTGTGTGTTGTGCTGGGATAACATCATGCCTGGGGTGGTTGGGCACAAGGCTGCAGGCCTAATGCATCCAGCACCCCAGAAGTGACATTATCCCAGCACAATACACACCCTGGAGTGCATTATTGCTATAATACAATGGCTCATTTGTAGAACAAAGAAAAAAAAGTAAAAAAACTACATTTAAAGTCAATTTTTGTCTGTCTTTGGAATGAGTAAGGTTACATTATAAAAAAATAGTGCTGATTTATTATTTCAGCCAGCAGGTGGAGTTGATGTCTCTTTCCTGTGGCTCTGCAGTCTACATAGTAATATCAGGGCTGTCAGTCTTTGTTAGTTTGCTCTATTGCCTTGGTTTTAATATTGTTTTTTTCATGCTTTTCTGTTTGTGTTTTTCCTCCATTTGTCTTTTTTTACTTGATGTTTGTGGTGTGCTTCTGCTTGTGAATCGGACATTGCTGCTGCCCCCACTGCCCCCACTCTTCTTTATGGTCAGTCGGTGCCACTGCTGTGAGGAGAGGAGAAGAAAGGAGGTAGGAAGGATGCCTTACCAGTGGTTTGATTGCTGCTGTTCAAAAGAAAAACAGAAAAGGAAAGTGATTTGTAGACCAAGCGAGTGAGCGTTACAACCACGCAATGACTTGCACTTGCTCGCTTGTTCATTCTGCTCAGTCTGCATTAATGGGTTTTAGTTCTATTTTATTTTTTGATGTTGAATAGACACTTTGGGGATTTAAGGGAATGTCTGTGGATTGTTGGTTTGATTTCAGCAGTTTTTTGACTCAGGGTCACTGAAGGCATGTGCCGAACAGCAATAACGGAAGCGGGCTGTCAAGCGCCGGTAACTGTAGCGGGCTGGGTGGAGTGATTTTGATTACAGCTGATGCAGTCATCTGTGGCCTGGGGCTAGAGCCATGATGTTGAACTGGGATAACATCACGGCTCCAGTCCCAGACTGACCAGAGGTCAGGACTTTTCCTTGCCATTGTATAATATACATATATAAAAATATGTTTAAAAATCAAAGGATGTATCTGTATGCTGTTGTACTCATGAACATTAGCAGAAGTGGTGGAGGCAAAAACACCGGGGGGCTTCAAGCATGTGTGGGATAAACATAGGGGTATATAAGAAAACAGAAAGGGAGGAGGGAAAGTCACTGGAGATCAGTTAGGGTCTGCAGAGATAGACTAGGCAGGGAACATCTGGGCAGACTGGGTGGGCCAAGCAGTCCTTTACTGCAGGCAAATTCTATGTTCCTGTGTTTCATAACAACTATAAAAATGTGTTTGGAAAAGCAAAGGTTATGTCTGCATGCTACTGTACTCATTAAAATTAGCACCTCCTAGGGTTGATAGCAATTTAATGAGTAATCCCTCTATGGACAAGATGGTGTACCACTATGCACTGCCATAAAGCTGTGGGTACCAGGTGGTAGGCCTCTCCTGGGGGCTGTTGGGATGCAATATAGATAAATGTTGTGCACTGTGTTGTTCTACATCATCACATGTTGTAAATGCTTGGTGAACAGCATGCTCGGAAGCTATTTGAAGATAAAGCGGTGAAGAAGTTTTCACTGGGTTTGTGTATATTCTTTTTGATCAATGGGTTTACTATGCAACAACCCATTTGGTAACACAGCAGGTATTCTAAAGGTCTAAAATAAGCTACAGAATTCTATACAATATGTTTGCGTGCATGTACTGTACCTCATACATATGCACACATTCCAAAACGGTGATGTTGTTTTACTAGACCATCTTGAAGGTGCTCTATCATGCCCATGTACTCATCTAATTTGTGACTGCATATACATCAAAAATTGCTGCCAATTCAATTTTCCTTGAATAATCACCATAAACTGAATTTACTTGTCCTAACAAATCCCAGAGTGGACTCCAGACCCTGATTAGAGAAAATCACACCAGGAGGAGGAGTCTGTTCTAGCATGTACAATGCAGATACCAAAAAGGCAAAGGGGGTTGAAATGTAGGATGATTGTTATTTGTAAATAATTAAAACCAACTTAATTTGAACTATGGTGCGGTATTGCAGTTGTTCCCCTTTTTTTTTTCAGTACATTGATTTTGCATTGAAGAATTTATTAAAATTGATTCTGCACATTTGTGTTCTGAAAAATGTGACTTTTGTCACAGACAATGCCTTTTTTAAACAAAATCTAGCAAGAGCCAATACTTCTGCAAAATAATGATGTAGGCAGCGAGAAATGTGTAAACTAGCAATTTTTGCACTAACAACTGAGCCATCTAACTGCACTTTCTAATTGTTACGATACACACACACACTGACTAATACTTATACACATATATGCATATGTATTCCAGTATAACATAGCAGTGCACTGTCTACACACAGTTTTATAGATTAAAAAAGATATTGAGGGACTGTTTTCTTCTTTTCAGGCTCCAAGGGACATCGAAAGGTGGAGGGGGGGTGCCACTAGACAACTCATTCAAATCATCAATGACGTCCATAAGGCTCAAACTGATCTAGGTAGCAGAAGAATGTGGACTAGCAATTTTTTGCTGTAACCACTGAGCCATTTAACTGCACTTTCTAATTGATATGATACACATACACTGACTATTACATATGCAACAATATGCATATATATTCCAGTATAATATAGCAGTGCACTGTCTACACACACAGAGCATTGCCACAAACACACACACACACACACACACACACACACACACACACACTAACATACATACACACACTGCCTTAATATGGCATTTATTTACTTATACATCTAACCCTAATTTTTACTGTATTTAGGATGAGCACTGTGTTTTGCACAAATTCATTGTACTAATCTATGGCATGACTAGACCAGAGAGGTGTGCTGGATATGGCCTATCTGGACTTCAGAAAGGCCTTCAACACTGTCCCCCCATAAAAGGCTGATTAACAAACTGTGCAGCCTAGGGGTGGATCCTGAAATAGTTCTGTGGGTAGAGAACTGGCTGAATGGCAGGAGTCAGAGGGCTGTGATAAACAGGAGTACTCTGGAGAGGAAGAGGTGACAGGCAGGATGCCGCATATGTCAATGTTGGGGTGGGTCCTCTTCAGTGCCTGTATTAGGGACATTGCAGAGGGACTAAGAGGGGGAAGGTATGCCTCTTTGCAGATGATACAAAGGTATGCAATGTGGTGGACACTCTAGTGGGTGTTGAAAGAATGAAGGAAGACCTTAGAAAACTGGAGAAATGGTCTGAAGAATGGCAGCTGGGATTTAATGCAAAGAGGTACAGGATCTTGCACATAAGGCAGAAGAACCCAGGGGCAAAGTACAAACTAGGTGAGGAGGTACTGACCATTGCAAAGCAGGAAGGGGACCTGGAAGCTATCACTTTGGAGCACCTAAGAGAAAGTAGGCAGTGCAATAAGACAGCTGGAAAGGCTAGCCAGATGCTTGGATGCAGAGGGAGGGGTGTTATGAGTAGAAAGGGGGAGTTCATCTTGCACCAGAATGAGATATAATGATACCACACTTGGAATACTGCGTCCAGTTCTGGAGGCCCCATCTGAGAAAGAACATATACAGGGTAGAGGCGGTACAGTGGAGGGCAAGTAAAATGGTGCAGGGCCTGCAGGATAAGATCTATGAGGAAAGACTAAAGGAGTTAAATATGTATTCCCTGGAGGAATACCACTGGTGGCAAGGGAGGCTCTAGAGTTCAGTTTGGATGTGGGGCCTTACACTAGATAGGGACTAATAGGGCTAACTGGATGGTGATGTGACTCCCACCCACCTCAGCCTGACCACCCACCACCCTACACCCCCAACCCCGCCACACACCCTCACTCACCTGAACAGGTCCCAGTATGAAAATCCACTCTGCCATCGAAGACACATCTTGCTGCTAGAACTGGGGACTACTATATGAGAAATAAGGTAAGTGCAGGTCATTGTATTTTGATGGATTTTCAACTGCACTTACTTTATTTCTCATATAGCAGTCACTGGTTCCAGACACAAGCTGTGTCTTCCAGGGACAGTGGATCTTCACACTGGGAACTGTTCAGGTTTGTGGGGTGTGTGGGGGTGGGTGCTCAGCAGGAGGTTGGGTTGGTGGTGTGGGGTTGCATCAGCAATGGACCCTTTTGTACAGATGAATAAAAGGCACTGAGGGACCATTTTCTTCTTTTCAGGCTCTGATGGACATCAGAGGGTGGGGGGAAGCTACTAGACACCTCATTTAAATCAGCAATAACATGCATAAGATTGAAACTGATCTAGCTAGCAGGGAAATGTAGACTAGCAATTTTTGCACTAACCACTGAGCCACCTAACTGCACTTTGTAACTGTTGTGATACACACACAGTGACTAATACATATACACATATATGCACATGTATTCCAGTATAACATAGCAGTGCACTGTCTACACACATTTTCACAGATTAAAAAGACATTGAGGGACAGTTTTCTTCTTTTCAGGCTCCGAAGAACATCAGAGGATGGAGGTCTGGCACTAGACATCTCATTTAAATCAGCAATGTCATGCATAAGGCAGAAACTGATCTAGATAGTGGGGAGATGTAAACTAGCAATTTTAGCACTAACCACCGAGCCATCTAACTGCACTTTCTAATTATTGTGATACACACACACTGACACATACATATGCACATGTATGCATATATATATTCCAGTATAACATACAAGTCATTAAACTGGCCCTTCAACTCACTGGTTTAGCATTTTTCAGTGAGTTGCTTAAGGTGTGCACTGCTCACTGCAATGAATTAATAAAAGTTTCCTAATGGTTTGTTTCTAGCTACTATTCCGTTTCAGCTTACTGTACTTTGCAGCTCTCTGGAAACTTTTATCAGTGCAGTGCATGAGCAGTGCACACATTAAAGGGACACTGTCAGCTTTCAGCAGCTATACTGAACTGGTGTGACCAGTCTGCCTGTAATAATATCTATGGCAAAATAAACTATTCATGTGCCACAGTATGAGTAACAGTATGATCCATTACCTAAATTTAAAAAATATGTACTTTAGCTTGGACCAACCACATTACCTTAATGCTTGGCTGATCTTCCGCCACCAAATGCCTCTTCTCAATGTGAACACACATTGCATGTGTACAAATTTCCTGAACAAGTGTAAGCGATAGTTGGGGCTAAAAGTACATGCTCTTCAGCATGGGGACTTTTGTAAGAATAATGAGGATTGTAAGTCTTACTTTTACTACTTGGAAAAACAGGACCATGATCTTGAGCATGCATGTCTCATCCATGGCAACATCACACACATGCTCAGGATCATGGTCTTGTTTTTCAAAGTGGTAAAAGTAAGACTTGCAATGCTCTTTTGTATTCTTAAAAAGATTGTTGTCTATCCCAAAACAATACCTAACTGCATTTAGCTATTGGGCTGGTGCCAGTTTTGACCCCTGTCTATGAACTTTCACATCTGGTCACACAGGTGACAGTACAGAAACAGACAGTCAGGACCACCCTCACAGTACACGTACACACATCATATACAATGAGAAACAAATGCACAAACTTACTTGTATTGCAACAGAAGATGAAACCATATCCAAACACAGCCCCTAATAAACTATTTTGTTTTATTTATTTATTTGGAAAATGTTTCACCAGGAAAGACAACATGAGCTGTAAACAGTTAGTTTCCAGAAGCATCCTGGGTGGGGGTACAGGAATTGGAGAACAGGCAAACACATAGCAATACAAGTACAATTACTAAAACAAAACAGTGTAGTACAATTACAGAGCAGAAATAACTCAAACCAACCAGCCAGGGTAAACAAAACCATGTTTGTATATAACGTACATCGCAACAACCCAAGAGCAGGTGATCCAGTAGAATGTAATAGTAGTAGTAGTGGTATCTAGTAATATGAAGCACCATCAACTTATGATAACAATGAGTGCACATAGGTACCTCTGCAGAGCCCCCCCCCCCCCCCCACACACACACACATACACACACACAATAAAAAGTATGACTTGATATAGTTTGGAACTAATGCGTACAAAGACATATTAAAAAATATAGAAATACAATTTGTGATGTAGCATAGGTCAGTGAGTTGCTATTCAATATAATGGGGGGCTATCACAGATGATATGAAGGACTGGAATACCTTTGTGTTGCTAAATAAAATAGAGAATAACCCCTAGATTACAAAAAAAGCAATGATTAGGTATTAGTAATTAAAAATACTAACCAATCCAAAGTAAGTCTCTGATTTGTGTCATTTGAATCAGAACTGTCAGTCTCTATGTCAGAAGCAGATGCATCTTGTGCCCCCTTCACACTGATTACCTCTGGATACTGTGGTCTCAAATTGGCAAGGTGGGATACTAATATCAGAGTTTAAATGTACAGTATGTCCTCAGCATCTTTAGATTCCTCTGCCTCAAACAAGATTAATAATGCGCATAGGCACAATAAAGATTATTGAAATCCAAAGGTAAAAAAACACACTCTCTGTAAAACAGCTGGCTTAGCTGATCTAAGTTTTCGGGAAGAAGGCACATAACCGGCACAGACTGGCAAACTCCTTTTTCAGTACTTTAGCAACAGCATTTCAACAGCATGGTAAGTTTTAAGATGAAAAAGTGCAAACAAGCAGTTCATTTCAAACCTGCAGTGTAAAAACAAACTGCAGCTTAAATTAACTGTGTTTAGGGGTCCTTTAACTTATCTTCAGTGAGAGCTGTAACATCAGATGATTTACTGCATAAACATTCCATTCTGTGACATTTGACTTACTGCAATGGTCACAGGGCTGTCTACTTATCTCACTTTATAGCTGGGAAATACTGGCTGAGCTGGTACTGGGTCATAATAGCACAGCAAAAAGAGTGCTGAAAGAACCACGCTGTGTAAAGCATGAGAGGGTTTAGAGTGAGAGGGATTAGAATAGCACTAGGAAATTACTGCTAACTCTGTCGCTCTGCACAAACCCTCTGGAGGAATCGAGTTGCAGTGTGTTGGAGTGTTGGCTGAACAGCTCCCGTGGTGGAGTGGCTAAGGTACCAGCACACAACAGAGCAGGAGACCTGGGACCGCGGTTCAGTTCCCGCCAGGTCTGCTCTTGCTGCAACTTGTTATATTTATTTTCGAAATGTAATTCCCCCCCCCGATTTTCTCCCCATCCCCGAAGTCCATGACCCCACAGAGTTGGTTATTTTAAATCTGGGTGAGTGTGGGGTGTGTGGGGTGTAGCTCCCTCACATAAAGTTAAATGTCCCATTATATTCAATGGGGTTTGCTGTTGTGGTTGGGTCGCTGTTGTTCCCGATCATTTTTTGTGTGTGTCGCTGTTTTGCTTGCAGCATATATTGCCGTGTGGTTATTGTCTGTGGTGAGATGACCCCATGCTGACTGAGCTGACATGTTTCTGAGCTATGAAGCTTTCTTGGAAGACAGTTGTAACCAGACTGGAACTTCGCACACACAATAGTGCTTTGAAACACTGTTCAGCTGAATGAAAGTGGGGAGTAATACCACAAACTCTCTAATTTTAGGCCGGCCCAGTGGCGATGAGGGCTGAGGTGCTGGTCACCTTACCTCACACTATGCCAGCAACCCGTGTTCGGGAATGAGCACGAGCCACCAGGGGTTGATAGGGGAGAAGAGGGATCAAGCATCCATAGGACTGCTGTCCTTCTCCAGGGAGGGGAGATACCAGCATTTGGTGCATGTCTGGCCCCTGGCAGAGGCTAGGGGCTGGTGCACTTAAAGCTACAGAATGGTGGAGATGAGGCAGATGCTCAGAGGAGCACGTATGGAAGTGTGCACGCTCGCTCCTATGTGGTGTCATTGTATGCCTCGCCTTAGGGACCAAAATTACAGGAGGAAAAAGGGTACTGACGCTGCACTAATGATGTTCAGTCCATGCAGGTGCCACCCCAATGATGGGCAATAATCCTTCCAGCACCGGATACATAGTTAGGCAGGTTGAGGGATCCCCACCACCCTGCCACTGGGGGTAAGTCATGTGGCAGCTGGAAGGATAGGCTGTGAGCAGGGGACTGGGCTAGGGGATCCAACAGGATTCATCACCATCAGGCACCAGGTGGATAAAATAATTAACTGTAAAAACAAAACCTCTAATTTTACCTAGCCCATTGGGTATCTCAAGAGCTCCCTTTCTCCACTGTCATAGCAAGACATCTGCAGGGCTACACCCACTGCAGTCTTAAAAATAAGGTGGGCAGATGTGGACAAACATGGGCTGAAGCTGACATTGGCACTTGTGTCAGCGCATTTGAAAATCCATTCAAATAAGGTGGACAGATGTGGACACACATGGGTGGCAGCTGACAATGTCACTTGTGCCAGCCCATTTGAAAATTCATTCCAGTATCTTTTAGGTGGTCTAATGTGTATTTGCATCCATGCAACTGAACTGAACCAAAACACTGCCACAGACTGAATTTGTATTTTGCATGCAAATTATGACTTTCTGTTGCTAATGAATCCTTTTCTTCCAAGTTGGAGTGTGATCTGACAGATGGATTCAGTCAGAGTCAGACATACAGTAGACTGATCATGCAGTTGCATCTGTGACAGTCTCCTTTGAAAATCACTCTCTGTGTATTTACATGCTAATGAATCTTTCAATGGATGAAATAATTGAGCAAATGAATGCTGTATGCTTTCAAGGAGATTCTTAGACAATGGCTCTTTCCATTTAAGTTCAAAACATAGCAACAAAACATATTGCATGTGAAACCGTAACTTCAGTATATATTAGAATAACAAGAGATATATTTCCATAGACAGTGAAGCATGATTAGTATAAAAATTAGCATTTTTTATTTACTAAAAACTAAATGTAAGGGATACTTTATAAAGTCACTGAACTCTGTGGTGGTGTGTGTGCATATGGGGTGTGGTGCACGATACAGTGTAGTGTCATATTAACGGGGGATAATATAGTCCTGAGTGAGACAAGAGCATGCCATATGCGCTGTCTCTATGAGCCCCATAATATGAGAGCAAGCTATGTCTGCTTAATTTAGCGATACCATTCAGTGTGCTGGATTATACAAAGCAATATGTGGCTGATGATGGTGATTAAATGCCTGAGGCCAAAGTCCAAGATACATAATCACCTGCAGAAGCCAGTTATTACGAGAGTACCATAGCATACTAAATATTATTGCTATAACATGATTAAACATTTAGCACAAACAAATTCATTTAAATTGTAAACAAAAGATTAACATTTCCTGAAGAAAAATAACAAATCAGGGGTTTAAAGTTTATGAAGTATTAAATTGTGTTTTTCTTGATTCTGAATAGATGCCTGTCCTGTAGTGGAGAATAATGCATTTTAAAAATATTACAATTTTTATTTTATGTATGTATTTATTTATACATTCAATATTTTGATGTTTATTTATGTATTAAGTCAATAATTCATTAATTCATTTATTTAAAGTCACACCATATCACTTCTTTGTCCCTCTCAAGGTGTTGGAATAAGATCCAAAGACTGACATCATGAATTGTTCTTATTTGTTCTCTGAAATATTAATCATCCTGCTAAGAGACTAAGAATGTTTGGAAGATGTTCTAAAGGAAGATTCAGAGTTCATTTCTGGCTGTAAAAAAATATAAATATTTCCATGGACTGCACAAAGACATTCATTTTCTGTACATTGAGCTTTGTAGCATTTCATCTCAATGATAAACCAATTTGCTATCTTAAATAAATAATTCAGGCTACATCTCTTCTAATAAAAGATGTATTTTTCAAATAGAAGTTTGCAGATATTGCACTTTTGACCACCATTGAACTGTTAACAGAGAGTAATGACGTGTGTATTAGGAAATTGGAGACCCTTGCAGCTCAACAAGAATTACACAAAGTGAGGCAATCTAGAAAGTGGTGACAGGCCATGATTTCCCAGGATTAACAAATAGCACAACAAGGGCTGGAGTCAACCAAAAAGAATAAAAGAAACAGACAGAAAGACGAAGTGAAAAAGAGAGAGAGAGGGAGAGAGAGACAGACAAAGGCAGAGAGTGAAAGACAAGATATTAAATGCAAGCACTTGGTAGTCATAAATTCAATAAGTAATTACTAAAGAGTAATTCTACAGGCCGTTAAAGACACATTATCTATTTTGAGTGCTATTTGAACTGCATTTACCAGTAATTTCAGGGTGTATTTAAAAAAGATAAATCTGCCTCAGTTTAACAGTTATTGCAATATTTTAAGTTCATAATTATGGAATCTGTAATACTTGTTTGAGATAAAATATTTTTTGACTTTGGCTATTATTAGTTATAGTAGTAGTAGTAACATTTGTATTTATTTGGTGCCCTATCATACTGGCTCCAGACACCATACAAAATATATATTCATAGCAGCTTATTTAACAGATTCATAACATAAATTATTATTAAATCTGACAGAAATTCTAGCCCTGAGTCTTACACAGATAAAATACATTTGTTAAGTTCCCAATGGCTGTACTAACTTTGCTTGCACTTAAAAAAATGGCCGCACCTACCACACCTGAGATTTTTCTTTAAAACATTTAAAAAAGAAAATGAATCAACCCTCCCTCAGTGTCCTGTAGCTCAACCCCTCTCAAAAAGCTGCATATATTTAAATATAGTCCCCCTACCTATCCTCTCACTAGGCCGCCACTACCCTCCTCCACCCATGTACCCAACAAAGTTAAATAAGTATACTATACAGTAAGACTAGCCAGCACCTTTCCTTCCTTCTACCCACAAAAGCAAGTTCACCCCACCTACCCTGTACCTGCCCTTCTATTTCATGAGAGAACACCCCCTCCCTTGACTATCCTCTTCAAAAAAAAAAACTCCTCCCCTCTAAAAATCCCTAAATCCTGGTTTGTATGAGAAGAACCTGAAAAAAGAAACCCATCCATTGTTTGAGGAGGCACATCCTCACTCTTCAAATTCTCTGATTAAAATGAATAATGAGTGAGGTTTATCCTAGTATTAGTACTTGATTGGCTGGTTATTAGCCATTCACATGCAGTATTATGATTAGGATATACATCAGTCCCCCTTCATTTTGATCAGAGAGTTTGAAGTGTGAGGATGTGTTCACACTTTCTGGGGACAATTTTCTTTTTCACAGGTTCCAGTTATACAAACTTAAGGTTTGGGGGCTTTGGTGGGAGGATTTTTGTAGGAGGGTAGTAAAAGGAGGGGGGGCCTCTGTCATGAAATAGAGGGATGGGTAGGGGGAGGTTAGGGTGATGTTGCATTTACAGGCAGAGGGAAAGAACTGACACGAGCTGGTATAACTGTACACAGCATATTTATTAAACTTTGCTTGGTATTGGGAGGGAGGAAAGTTGTGGCTTAGTGAGGGGATGGATGGAGGATTGTATTTAAATACATGTGGGTTATGGAGAGAGGGGTAGGCTACATAACAAAGAGAGTAGGGTGGCTTTATGTGTTTTTTTTAAATAAAAAAACAGGCAACTTCACATAATACTTTGGGAGTGAAATGTTGCTTTTCTCTGCAAAGTAGACATTTTACTAGGTGAAGTGGCACTTTGCAAAGTTGGTAAAATTTTCAAAGCAATTTTTGAAGCAAATGCCTCACACCTCTAACCACAAATATTCCATCCCCAGGTCTGTTTTAATCCTGATCTGGGGAATAACAGGAGACCCATTTCAGAAGAGTGAATTGGGGTCTTCAGGAGTGTATAAACAAATGAGTTCTTTCTTGTAGCCAGGACCCAAATTTTGTAGGGCCTTAAATGTTAATAAGCCTATCTTGAAGGTGACACGCCACTACTACAACAGTTGGTGCAAGGGGGTGTGGCTAGGCATGTATAAGATAGCTGCCTTATCTGAGAGCTTAGTAAACCCCTCTCTTAACCATTTCAGTACCCTGCATTGCCACGCTGTACAGCAAAAAAAATCATCCACATGGCCCTATGCCATACAGCGTATGTCATCACTATTTTGGGTGACCCGGAAGTGAAACAAACATAACCAGTTTCACTTTCAGCGCACGATCGCAAAGTCAAACTTTCAGCTCATGACAAAACTAGGTTTGGGGCAGGTCTGGTATGGTGATTGGGTACACCAGACCCCCAGTCTGACCCCAAATGCATTGCAAATAGCAGACACCAGGGGGGTCTGTGCATGGAACTGCCAAATTCTTAAAGCTACAATCAGGAGCTCTGGATCATTCCCACTAGGACATCAGGGAGGAGCTGGAGCACCAGTGTTGCAATGCAGGAATGGTATTTTTTAACCCTTTCATGGGTAAACTATTTATATGGAAAACACATGTGTTTTGTAAGTTTCAACCCAGATGTTGCGCATTAGATGAAACTTACCAGAAAGATCTTTATGCACCCAAAGGCTAAGGCAGTGCTCTCAATAACCACATATATTTAGAAATGCTGCATACATGAGAGGAAGAGATTTAGATATTTTAAATAAAAATATGCATTTAAAAAATGCAGTTACTGGCACTGAAATGGCAAACTGCCCTGGCAGCGAAAGGGTTAAATGCGAGGTAATTTGTCCCAGAAAGAACCTACTCTGGCATCATTTGCATCTAGTTTGACAAGATACTCCTAAAGAAACACAATACTGAAAACTTAAATCAGCCTCTCTTACCTCTTGTGATCGAGTGCTACTAAGCCATTATCAGTGCCTCATCAAACCAGGCACTCCTACTCGTCGTGGTCCATTTTGACCTCCCTCCTCAACTTCCTCTCTCCATCCTGCAGCTGCTCTTAATTTCCCCTCTGACTCCTCACTCCTCCTAATTTCCTCTCTGGCTTTCCCATCCCTTTTCCCAGCCTAGCAGTTAACGTGAGGAGAAAACAATGTACTTTATTGCACTTCCTTGTCTGCATTGTATGTATTGAGTCTGCAGTGCTGTTGATTTGCTCCTCTCGCATCAAATCCCAATGTTTAGCCAGTGCTACTAACTGATGTATTATTTTTTTTACTCTGTTGCTTCTCTGTATTATATTACCTTTGGAAATGTGTTGTTGATTATTGTATATATACTTTTCTATAATACTGCATGGAAATGTGCTTTTGATTACTGTACTGCCATGTTCCCCTTCCCCAGGACGCTCCATGTGAAGAGCGATTTTATATTGTTCAGTGTTCCTTTCCTGGTGAAACATTTCAATAAATAAATAAAATAAATTGAGAAACTGGGAAATGCTCTGTCATCCTCAGACAGTTCCCAAGATGGCCTTAAGCAGTCTGCCTGCATTTGCCACTGGATGGACAAAAAAGGCTTGTGTGTTTTGGGGGACAACATAGGTGGGGTATGTTGTGGTGACACTTGTCATAATTAGTGTATTTAATATTGAGTTAAGAGTACATTTGAGATTAGCCAGAGTAGCCCACGTTTAGGTAGGAGAGTGTGGAGGACTTGTGGTTTAGCAGAACAATGCATTCGAGGTTTGGGGAGTTAGCTGCTAGGCTGACATCTAGGTAGGAGCATACTGCCTTATCTGTATACCAAAAGAAGGAAAAAAAAGATTCAATGCTGTGATTGTTGTTTATAGTATACCTATATCTGTGTAATGATTGTGTATCTGAGATAGAAGAAGAGTGTCTGGTGGTGATGTATATCTGAGATTAAGTGTTGTTATAGCATACCTGTATCTGGAAAATTCCTAGTTTAGTGTAATTACAAGGTTCTGTATTGTACTTTAGTAATGGAACTGAGTATAGGTTAGCCTTGCTGTGTTCTGGGAAGGAAGGAAGGTCAGGAAATGGTGGGAGAACAAAAATAAGGAATGTGGGGAGTGGTGCAGTGCAGTGATTGTGGTGTGGCAATCTTCAGGGAGACCTTCAGGAGACTGCAATGCTGCCCCATCTGTGTGTGCCTCTCGGGGTTGGTGAAGAAGGTCTCTAGACTCGAGGTTGCATTGGTTGTGAATCAGGAGGAAGTCACAGACTCAGAGCTGTATTGACTAGGAGTCAGGTGACCTGTTTTCCCACTCAGGGGCCACCAAGTCTGAAACTATTACCTCAAAGGATGCCATATAGGAGGAGTGGCTGGACTACAGTGGGCTCGAGGAGGAAGGGGCTAGTGGAATCCAGAAGGTTGGGGGGAGAGGGATTGCAGGCACATTTGTCAACCACAGCTGGTACCACTACAGAATTCTTATGCCATTCTGGCAGAGTGGGACTGCCAAGTGGAGGCACCCATGGCAGTGGCCTGTGAGAATGTGGGGACTCTCCCGAGTAGGGGCCCGAATGTGGGTGTAGGAGTATTCCAGAGAAGGAGGAAGCAACTTCTGGTGCAGGACTTAGTTGTCAGGGTAATACAGTTTGGAAGGAGAAAGGGGCCAGAGAGGGAGGTAAGGTGCCTACCCAGCACCATGGCCCAGAGGGAAGGCAAACATATCCTATAGATTGGTGGGGCAGTAAGAAGGGAGGGGAGTAGGATGTCATTGTCCACCTTGGGACAAATGACCTGGCCAGGGACAGGGCAGAAACAATGCAGGGGGAGTTTAGGGAGCTGGGAAGGAGTCTTAGATGGTGTACCGACACAAGGCCGACACCACAACCTTGAAGTCCAACACAGTGGCAGATTTCACCTGGATGTGGTGAGTCGCTGTGCTGGAACTCTGCAGACACTGGCGGTGTGGCTCCTGGTGTTGTGCCCCCCCCCAGTCCAACTCTGACTCAGAGTTAGATATTTAGAGACTGGGGGATGTGGGGGGGGTTTCGGGGGGGCATAGCCCCCTATGGAAAAGTGCAGACATCCCTGTCGGTACAATGCCGACACTTGGCATTGTGTCTGTCGCTGTCGGGGATGTCAGCATAAGCGCTGTCGAAGCAGTACAGTAAAACCATGTTAGACAAGTACAACACTCTGTATCTTTTACGGAGGTGCTGTCTACCTACAATAAGGGGAAGGAGAGGGAGCTCCACATCAAGGCATTCAACTCATGGTTGAAGCAGTGGTACAGAGAGGAGGGGGGTATGGCTATCCTGAGGACTTGGGGGCCCACTTGGGAGGATCAGAGCCTATACAGAGGTGATAGCCTGCATCCATCCAGGAGGGGATCCTCAGTTCTTAGTGGACAGTTTAAATGTTACTTCATGACTATTTAAACTAGTTGGGGGGGGGGTGTGGAAGGAAAAAGAGGATTCAGAAACTGCCCCCCACAGGCTGAGATAAAGTGTAGGAAGATCCTGAGGAAACAAGAGTTCCACCACGGTGCAAGTTAATCAAGGAAGGAGGGGGTTACTAAAGGAAGAAGAGGGGAAATTAAGTAGTCAGAAGAGAAGAGAAGAGGCAGGAAGAGGGAACATAAGGAAAAAAGGGAATGTGATAAGAAAACAGCTAACACGATCTGGAAGGCCATGTGTGCTAATGCTAGAAGTCTGGGAAATAAGATCCCAGACCTAGAGGCCATGATGGTGGAGGTGGAGGTAAAGGAGGGGGAGTGGTACTTTATGTGAAGGAAAACAAAAAGCAAAAAGCAACAAAAATACAGGGAATTGAGAGGGGGGCAGAGGTGCTGTGTGTCACTCTTGCATCAGAAATCAGAACCACTGTTCAGACAGGTGTGAGCTGCAGATCTCTGGCACACAGGGAGGACTTAGACAAATAAACGTGTATACTTTTTATTCTTCACTGCACAGTACCCTTTCTAGAATCAATTCTTTCCTGATCAATCAGGAGAGTCTTCCAGGTTTAATCTCCTCTGACATCCACTCTTTGGTTGTCTCAGATCATGCCCTGGTTAGTATGAAGCACTCGGTCCATGGGCTGGAGGAACATGATAAAGTATGGCATCTTAACTCCCAGCTTCTCTAGGATCCTAACCTATTAATGAAAATTAAGGAGTTTATCCACACCTTTTTAACACATAATGAAGGCTGCATGGATTCCCTCAATATCTTTTGGGGTACTGCAAAATGTACAGTTAGAGAAGTGTGTATTAGACTTTCCTATAGGTGCAATAAATCCCTTAATGCCAAGACTGTTCAACTACTTCAAGACATTCAGCAGATGGAAAAACAATTAATGTCTGATACCTCGGAAACCAAATGGCTTCATTTAAATTTTCTACGGGACCAATATGCTGACCAGCTTGCTGAAAAATCATAGCTAGCCATTATCAGACCTAAAATGAAATATTTAGAGTCTGGGGAACATTCCAGAAAACTACTTGCCCTTTGTCGTTGTCAACTTGAGTCCTTAAAAATAATTTGTGGCATTCGGCCTGGTCCTGGTCTGGCTCTCATTACTCACCCTCGTGCTATAGCTGACGTCTTTAAATGTTATTGTTGTGCCTGGTACATGGATACTACTCCTCCCCATTCCCTAACTGATAAAATATCTGCATATCTTGATCTGCTCCATCTTTCCGCCATTACTCCGCAACAATAGAAGGCACTTCAGCAGCCTATTACCATGTCCGAGGTAGTCCATGCCATTCAACAGCTCCCTCCTAATAGGGTGCCTGGCCTGGATGGGTTTATTAATAATTTTTAAACAGCACATTCTGCTGTATCAGCCCCTTTCCTGACCCATTTAATAATTACTGGTTTTTGGTAGGTTTGTCTGATCCCACATTTACTGAGGCCTGGATCACTGTGATATGCAAGCCACATAAGGATGAGTTTTCGGCAAGTAGTTACCGCCTAATATCTTTAATCAACTGTGATATTAAGATATTGGCTAAAATTCTTGCCAATCATCTTAATCCCTTCTGGGATGGACTGATTGGGCCAATGCAAGTTAGCTTTATGAAGGGGCAGTTATCCAGTGATCACTTCCAGAAACTCAACTACCTAGTTTCTGCTTCCCAGACTGGCAGTGCCCCTTGTGGCACTGCTCTCCCTGGAGGCAGAAAAAGCTTTTGATCACTTTTCATGGCCTTGTCCTTTTGCTATATTATGAAAATTTGGATTTCTCCATACATTTATTACCTGGGAAAACCAAGTTGTAATTCTTAGGAAACAGTTTATGCAAAGCTTTGTACTGAATCCAGCAGCACTTAGGCAACTCAGTCAGAATTGCTAAAGCAGCTCATTGGTGGAACAGTTTAATGTGAATTGTACTGTATACCTGTCTTCCTTCTGGACCACACCCCCTGAAGAAGGATTATACACCCGAAGCACTGGGGCTTTGTGGCAGTGGATTAACGTCTGTACACGTTTTGTTTTATTTGCAGTTGGCATTAAAACTTTTGAATGAAAAAAGAAGTGTGTTCCTGGTGTTTTTGGAGGTGCATACCAACTGAGTAGCAAAAACATTTTATAAACATTGCTCTTCAGATGATTAAGTGTTGGAAAACAATGCAGTATGAGTTGCCAATGCATTGCCAACTGTAAAAAACAATGCTAAACCAATTCATTGGTGGGACAATTTAATGTGACTTTTACTGTATTTAATCTAATCAATAGAAGCACTCTGGATGGGGGGGGGGGTCAATACTAGTCCATTCACAAAAGATAGGGTACTGAAAGACCTAAAACTGAAGGTGGATAAAGCAATGGGCCCAGATGGGATTCACCCTAGAATTCTAAAAGAACTAAGGGGAGAACTAGTAACATCACTGACTACCCTTTTTAACAAATCATGGGAGGATGGTGTGGTACCTAAGGACTGGAGGAGGGTGGATGTGATTCTCCTTCACAAAAGTGGGAGCAAAGCAGAGGCAGGAAACTACAGACCTGCTAGTTCAACCTCAGTGGTAGGGAAAATGAAGGAATCACTTCTGAAAGAAAGAATTGTTGAGTACCTAGAGGGCAGCGGGGCACAGGACCCAAGGCAGCTTGGATTCACAGCAGGAAGGTCATGTCAGATGAATCTAATCAATTTCTTTGACTGGGTGACCAAAGTAGTAGACCAGGGAGGGGCTGTGGACATGGTCTACCTAGACTTTAGCAATGCATTTGACACGGCCCTACACAAAAGATTAATAAACAAATTAATTAGCCTGGGAGTGGGTCCCAGGGTGGTAGCCTGTGTATAAAAATTGGCTGGACATCAGGACACAGAGGGCAATAGTAAATGGAGTCCATGACAAAGAAAGAGGGATTACTAGTGGGGTACCACAGGGTTTAGTACTGGGTCCGGTCCTTTTTAATGTGTTTATAAGTGACATTGCAGAAGGACTGGAAGGAAAAGCATGCCGATTTGCAGATGACACAAAGATCTGCAACAGGGATGATACACAAGAGGGGTGGAAAGGATGAGAAGGGACCTGGAAAGGTTGGAGGAATGGTCAAAAGTATGGCAGCTTAGATTCAATGCAAAGAAGTGCAAAGTAATGCACCTGGGAAACAAAAACCCAGGGGAAGAGTACACAATGGAGGGGGGTACTAACAACATCAAAAATGGAAAGGGACCTGGGGTAGTCATATCAGATAACCTAAAGGTAAGCAAGCAATGTGAGAAGGCAGTAAGGATTGCTGGGGGGATACTGGGATGTATAGGAAGAGGCATCACCAGTAGAAAACAGGAAGTTGTTATCCCTCTGTACAAATAGTTGGTGAGACCCCATCTGGAGTACTGCATGCAGTTCTGGAGACCCCATTTCAGCAAGGACATAGACAGGATGGAGGCAGTCCAGAAGAGGGTAACTAAAATGGTGCAGGGTCTGCACCAGAAGCCATATGAAGAGAGATTAAAGGAGCTTAATATGTATACCCTCGAGAAAAAGGGGAACTTTCAAGTACCTCAATGGAATCAACAAAGTCCAGTAGAATAGCATCTTTCAGAAAAAGAGATGTGTAAGAAGAAGGGGTCAAAATTTAAAGACAAAGGGGGGACAGCTCAAAGACAATGTGAGGAAGTATTTTTTCACAGAGAGGGTGGTGGACGCATGGAACGGCCTTCCTGAGGAGGTTATGTGGTCAAAAACAGTGGGGAAATTCAAGAATGCATGGGACAGACATATGGCAATTATGGTGGGGGGTAGGAGGAAGCAGGCTGTTGGTCAACTAGGATCTGCAGCTTATCCAGTAAGTAGGGAAATGGGCAGACTGGGTTGGCCAAGTGGTCCTTATCTGCCATCAAAGCCTATATTCCTATGTTTCTATGTTACTACAGCAGCAATCCAGGCAAGACATAGTTGCTGACAAAACCCTACCTGGATATTGTCAAACCTTACAGATTATTGTCCTACTATTCTACCGCACATCCTCACATCAAATAGTAGTATGGTGCACTTGAGATCTTGACTCACTAACCACTCTGTATTTTTGTTCATATTTTTATCTCAACTCTGTCCAGACATACACTCTCCTTGGATGCTCCTCACTCTCAGCAGCAGTGGAACAGGGATGGACAGAACTAGCAAGGCAATAAATTATACAGTGTGACTAATTGTTTTTCATCCTAGCCAGGGACACAAGGAGTGGACGCTTGCAAACTCAGGCCAGAAGGGGAAATTTTCCTTGTGTGATGTAGGTGGTGCTCTTCCAATCAGAGCACCAGGAAACACCATGCCAGATTCAAACAAAGGGCTGCTGACTTTAAATAGCCAGTGACCACATCGGTTAACCACAGCTGACATTTGAGCTTTACAAGGGCTGGGGCTGTAAGACTTTTAGGACTTACGCTCACCCTTCAGCTGCCATGGCTATTTGAATATCCAAACTCGAGAGGGGATTTGACAAGGGCGGACAGCAAGAACAGCTCTTGACTCCCCCTTTCAGCAGCCGCCAGGACTCGGCAATACAAAAGGACTAACCACAGCAGCAATCCAGGCAAGGCATAGGTGCTGACAAAGCCTTACCTGGATATTGTTTTATTTATTTATTCATTTTATTAATGATATTGGAATTACAATCCTTTGAGTTGGGGACTCATTACAAAAGCTCCATGTAAGAAGTAGATACACAAAGAAGAGACACAGCAGTAAAATTACAATTTCCTATACAGGGTAGCAGCTAGGGTAGCAGAGACTGTTACAGCATTTGAATAATAGCATAATAGTACAGTACATCCTATAAAAATTAAGAGTTGGGTTAAAATGCAGACCTTAGGGGATCACGTGATGCCTATGGAGGACTAGCAGCGTCTGTTGTGGGCTCCCGACCCCGATCGATAATTTGGCAGCTTAAACGGGTCTTTTCGTCTCGTTTGTGATCCCTTCGCTTCTTAAAGAATCAAGTTGTGTTTGCAAGCCTGCTGTGGTTCGAGTTCCAGCTTTGCAATGCAGTCAAATGAAAAGGAACTGGAGAATGAGCGGCAGCGCCAGCTCATCCTGACAGATACCGAGTGCGTCTCATCGGGTAAATCTGAGTGACCAGCGGTAATCAAGGAGGCTTTGTTTAAGCTTGTGGACACGCTGCAGAATTTAAGCTGGCTTTAACACAGTTGGCTCGTCAGTGTTACAGATTCAGAGGCTCGTATTTCGTCCTTGGAAAGGGCGATGGAGAAATTGAGGCCTATTACTGTTGAAAGCAGGAAATCTATCGCTAAACTGGAGGATAGATTAGACGATTTAGAAAACAGAAGCCGACGAAATAATTTAGTATTGCTGGGTTTACCAGAGGGTGAGGAAGGCTCCAATATGCTCCTATTTTTGCAGAAGTTTCTTAAAAAAACTGTTGGGCCTTCGCCAAATGGGCCGGAGTACGTGATAGAGAGGGGGCATCGTGCCCTGAGAGCAAGGCCCTTGCCAGCGGATCCTCCGAGGCCAATAATATTTAAACTCCTGAATTATCTGGACCGGGAATATATCCTTCGTGAAACAAGGAAATTATCAGTGCTACAATGGGAGGGCAAGAAGCTTCGGATGGCACCTGATTAAACTTGGAAAATGAGACAAGCCAGGGCCTCCTTTCGCCCCATAACATCAAAATTGTGGGCTGCAAGTATTCGACACCATATATTGTATCCAGCTAAACTGGAGGTTTCCACCAAGGATGGAGTGAAGCGATTTGAGAGCGCAGAAGAGGCCTTATCTTCGCTACGAGGGCTGATGCCTGATTTATTTCCAGCAACCTGAGCTCCTGCTAGAATAAGGACACTTTTTTTTTGGAGGCTATCTGTTAAAGTGGGATGTTATGTCTGGACAGAGGCCAGTTGCCACGCTTATTTAAGTTGCAGACTGAACACTCGAGGGTTTTATCCTGCATGTTTCGGAAATGGGTTTAAGTATAATAGTTTTAATTAAGGGACTTGTTTTGTTCTCTCTATTACTATGGAATGGGACTACACACTGTCTTCACAGCTACGGGAACTGCAGTTTTTATTTTGTTTAATTACAGGAAGTTGGAAGCCTAATTATGCTGGACTTTTAGGTCTCACTTATCTGGGGCAAATAAGTCTGCAGCTGTGACTATAGTTTGGTGGGGGGGAGAGCAGTTTTCAAGTACCTATGTCTTCTTTTTATTTAGATGGTAATTTGGTAAGCCTTCAATGGTCATACTGCTATTCAATGTGGGGGAAGGGAGCCCTGCCTCTATGGAGTATAATGAACCAATTTGTAGGGAGTTGGCTTTGGGCCAGGGGGGCAGTTGTTCAGTTGCTTATGTTAAGAGGGTTAATATGGGGTTGGGGGAGGGTGGGATGGTTGAGGGGAGTGTATGGGGGCATCAATGGGTTTTTTTGGGTGGGGCAGCTATCCAAATTGTGTTCTTGACGATTATTAGAGAATATGGTTTCTAGTCTAAAATTTTTTACATGGAATATTAAAGGGGCGAAAGACAATTGCAAAAAACATTTAATCTTGAACCATTTGGCTAGATATCACCCGGCAGTGGTATTTTTACAGGAAACCCATGTGCTTTCGAACCATCTTTCTCACTTTAGGAAAAAGTGGGTTGCCCAGGTATTTGGGGCTGGCTATTCTTCATCTAGCCGAGTAGCAATTTTGATAGCTCAAGGGTCCCTTTTGTACAATCAGATATAATTACGGATTCGATGGGCAGATATATTATAGTTTCAGGTACTCTGGGTGGGCTGAGTGTGGTACTGGGATCAATCTACGGCCCTAATACTGAGTCCCCCTCTTTCTTTGTGCATTTGGCTGAAATCTTATCCCCCTTCAAGGAGAGGGTGATTATACTGGGAGGTGATTGGAACTTGGTCCAATCAAATAAGTTAGACAGATCTGCAAGGAAGAACTTGCAGGCTTCTAGCCAACAAGCTTTAGATGAGTGTACTTCATTTTGGGCTGAGGGACCCATGGAGGCTACTTAACCTCTGACCGAGACTACACTTTTTCTCACGGTACATAAGACCTTTTCCAGGATCGATTACTTTTTGGTGAGTCAACAGTGTATCCCAGAGGTTACGGATATGTTATTGCTTCCTAGGGTAATCTCTGATCATTCCCCAGTCCAGTTGGTTTGGTCCCCTTCATATATTTCTAGGAGGTCTTATTCATGGTCTTTAAATGATAATATACTTAAGGATAAACATGTGTTAGATAGATTTCGCTCTTACATGAATACATCGATAGGTTTCAATTGGGGTACAGTGCTGAACACAGATCAATCGTGGGCAGCTCTTAAAACAGTGTGGAGAGGGAATTAATTAGGATAGCTTGGTAAGGAAAGCGAAACATAACCAGAAACTATCTGACTGTTTGAACAGGATCAAACTACTGGAGAATATACAAGAGGATGTAAGGTCAGTAGCCCAAGATCAGGAACTATCCATGCTTAGAGCATGGTATGCAAGTGCTATGAAGGAGAGAGCGGTGAGTTCTTTGGGTAGAACTAAAGCAGCTTATATTGGCCAAGGTAGCAAGGCGGGGAAACTGTTGGCCTGGCAATTAAAGCAAAGAGCCGAATCTAAATGGGTGCCGGCGTTGAAGCACCCTGTTTCTAATGATTTGATAACTGACCCTAACAATATCCTCCAGATTTTTGTGACTTATTATAGAGATTTATATAAGAGCCGGGCAGATACCCCCCAGGCTCTTTTTAATATGAGTACTTTTTTGTCAGACATTCCACTCCCTTATTTATTGCAGGAGTCTAGGTCCTACTTAATTTCCCCTATCTCCAATGAGGAGGTTATGCTTGCTATCGATTCGCTAAAGGTTGATAAGGCGCTGGGGCCAGATGGTTTTACAGCCTTTTTCTATAAATTATTTAAAATCGAAGTAGCCCCGTTATTAAATCAATTATTTACTTTTTGGTTCCTTTACGGAATTAAGGATAAATCTCTTTTTGAAGCGAGAATAATTTTGTTACCTAAGCCGGGGAAACCGACAGATTTGGTGGGAAACTATAGACCCATTTTGTTGTTGAATCTGGATGTTAAGATATTTGCAAAACTTCTGGCTTCCAGACTTAGGAAGGTCTGGGGTGAACTGATCAGCCCGGAGCAAGCCGGATTTGTTGAGGGCCGTACTTCGGCTGATCATTTCAGGAAACTATTTTATTTAATTTCTGCAGCCAAAGACCCCAGTCTAGAAGCTTCCTTGATTTCCGTAGATGCAGAGAAGGCTTTTGATCGGGTGGAGTGGTTTTTTATGTTTGAAGTTTTGGCCAAGTTTGGGTTTCCCCAGCAGTTTATCCAGTTAATTCAAATTCTTTATTCATGTCCTTCAGCCAGAATTCAAAACAATAACTTAATCTCTGAGTCCTTTCCGCTCTCTAGAGGCACCAGGCAAGGATGCCCCCTGTCGCCCTATTTATTTAATCTTTATATAGAGCCCCTCATTAGAGCGATTAAGGCCGACCCTAAGATTCATGGTATTGGGGTAGGTTCTCAGGAACATAAATTGTCGGCTTTTGCAGACGACCTTTTGCTGCATATTAGAAACACAACCACCTCTCTTCCTAGATCCTTGGAGATTATTGAGGTTTTTGGTAGTTTTTCAGGTTTTAAATTGAATTTAGCCAAATCTACATTATATCCCTTGTCAGCCTTTTTGGATAAGGAATGGTGTGTAAATTTAGGCCTACAGTGGCAAACTAAGTCTTTAGTATATCTTGGTATACAAATTTCTAAAAACTTAGAGGAATTGGCGCAGTTGAATTTGAAACCTACCATTAAGACTATCAAAGAGGATCTGGAGAGGTGGATGAAGCTTACCCTGTCCTTGTCTGCGAGGTTTAATACAATTAAAATGGTAATATTGCCAAAAATTCTTTACCCCCTTCTCAACCTGAATATATATCTCCCCAAAACATTTTTTCAAAACTTATATAGGCTTTGTTCGAACTTTATATGATGAAATAAACCTCCTCGGAGGGCTTATATTAAGCTGTGTAGGCAACGTAAAATGGGGAGTCAACAACTTCCTGATTTCTCTAAATATTACTTAGCAATCCATTCTGCAAGGGCTATGTTTTGGTCAGATAAGTGCGTTAAGTCCTCTGTAGGTCTAGAACTGGATAGGGCCTTTGCTAACGAGATGAAGATAGATTTGGAATCCCTTTTATATGTTGCATGGGGTAAAGTTTCTGGTAAAATTAGGAGTACGCCTCTTGGATGGGACGTGAGGGCTGTACATCAATTATATGCTGAGCTAAAGATTAATCCACGGTTTGATCTTTCCCAGCCTCTGCTGAAGAATCCAAATTTTGTTGTTGGCAATCGCCCAATAGCTAGTTTCTTTTCTACGTCTTTTTCTAAGGTCAGAGTATCTGATTTTTACAGAGACAGCTCTGTACTTTCGCTTCCTAAATTAGTGCAAAAATTTGGGGTTAGACCTCAATCTATGTTGAGATTAGCCCAAATTAGAAGTTGTATTCAATCTTATTTTCGTAAAGGTACTTTCTCGGACCAGGTGGGGGACTTTTGGAATAGTCTGTTAAGTTTTTGTTTATCAGGTAAACTAATATCCAAAACTTACCAGTACATTACTACGAAGATGAGTGTTAACTTATCTTCAATTTCTTTATTGGAAGGCAAATATGTCCCTAGATTGGCGGAGAAAGTATGGAAAAATTTGGACTGACACTTATGTATTCGTAAAACAGGATAGGTTAAGAGATATCCAATTTAAACTGTTACATAATATTTATATCTCCCGGCTAAGCTGCATCGATGGAATCGTCAAATTTACCCAGCATGTGTGAGCTGCAATGAGCCCGTTGCTACTACTTTTCACAAGTTATGGTCATGCCCCACGAGTGCTATGTTCTGGGAAATGGTTAAGCAGGGGTTGAAACCCTTCTGCGACCTTTCACCCTTTTTTAAGTCAGAGATTTGTATACTGGGGAGGTATGACTCTATACCACGAAATATCTTGAAGGCACGTATAGCGTTAATAGCTTTGGTAACTAAATTGGTGATGTTAAGACACTGGTGGGAGAATTGGACACCATCCTTTAAGGAATGGTGGGAGGAGTTTCTGAATGCGTTATATGCTGAAAGGGTGGTTTACTTATCTGTTCATGCTCTACATAAATTTGACCAATATTGGCAAGATTTTGCTCACAGTTTGAAAGAAAGATATGGATATTAATCCAATATATAAATTAGTTGCTAATATCAATATTTCAACATGCAATCCCTCCCTCTGATGCTTCTTTTTTCCTTTTTCTTTCTGATTTTTATATTTTTACTGGCCTATACACTCGATTACCTCTTCCCTTTTATGGTTCGTGGGTTTATCAAAGCTATTTTTATGGACGTGAATTAAGTGCCTTCTAAGGTAGTAGAGGGATTCATGCTTTTTCTCCCCCCCTCTAAAAAATTGGCTTTGATAGGGTTTAGATTATAAAGTCTAAATTATTGAATACTTTATTATTTTTAATTTCATGGATAGCTGCGGGTGGGGGGGGTTGGAGGGGTTGATTTTGGTTGGGAGGGTTAGTTTTCCTTTTTTTTTTGTTTTGTTTTGTTCCTTTACTGTTATTGATTATCAAGATATCCTTAAAATGGGTCAGGTGCATACTGTGTATCCTAGAGTTTATGAGGTTTATATTGTTCTTGTGCACATGTATGTAAGCAATATGTTACTGGTTGAATAAAGTACATTTATTGGCAAAAAAAAAAAATGCAGACCTTGGTATGGAGGATAACCCTACTGGGCTAAGCGAGCAGGACAGGTGTGCATTCTCTGGGGTGGGGGAGTGGCAGCAGCCAAGCAGGCAGGTAAGTGACATAGAGTTGAGAAGGGAGGGCAGCCACTAAGGGCATTTGCAGCTGCGGGAGGAGAGGAGGTGTTTGTGGAGGGCAGTTTTAAAAGGTCCAAACCTACTTACAGAGGAGATGGCAGAAGGGAGGGAGTTAAACCAGGATGGGGCTCTGTAGAGGAAGAACCTTTAGGCCAGAGAGGTCCTGACTCTGGGTACAAGAAGAGAGTGTTTAGAGGAGCTATGGGTGGAGTAAGAAAGGGGTGTGGGGCGGATAAGAGTGGAGATGCCCAGGGGGGTCAGGCCAGCTATGATTTTCTTGGTGAAGAGGCAGGTCTGGTACAGTAGCCTGTCTTCAAAATTGAGGATATTTGCAAGAGAATAGAGTGAGCAGGTGTGGGTGAGCCTGTTGGCACCTGTGAGCAGATTGCAGGCTTTGTTAAGGAACATTCTCATATGGCTGAGAGTAGTGTTGTCTGCAGCCCCATAGACCAAGAGCCCATAGTCGACAAGGGATAGGATGGAGGAGGTAATGTCTAGTCTCAGGGCTTCGGGGGTGATGCAGTCCCTGTGGCAGCACAGTAGACTGATTCAAGTGTTTACAGTTGAGCAGAGGTTATGGATATGGCTGTAGAAGGAGAAAGCAGGGTCAAAAGTTAGGCCAAGTTACTTGAATGAGCTTACTTGTTCGAGGGGGAGGAGACTATTGGAGCTGACCAGAAGGCGAGCGTCCTTGTATCTGCTTTGGGAGTGGGAGAAGAGCATGCTCACCATCTTTTTTGTGGTATAAAACTAGCCTGCTATCAGTGAACCAAGTTTCAGTCTGGCTGAATGAGTTCTGGAGGGCAATTTGGAGGCAGATAGAGTCTGGGTGGGCAGAGAAAAGAACCACATCATCGGCATAAAGAAGTACTCTTTCCAAGCAGTTGGTGGGGAGAGAATTGAGATGAAGGTTAAAAAGTAGAGGCCCCAGTATAGAGCCCTGGAGAACCCCTGAGTGGACCAGGTGGCATCCTGAGAGGATGTTATTAATTTTAACACACTAAGAGCAGGACGAAAGATAGTTGGCAAACCAATCATGGACATTCTGAGAGAGGCCTAGTTGTGCGACAGTGGATAGCAGGAGGGGGATGACTGACAGTGTTGAAGGCTTTTGACAGGTCTAGAAACTTTACTGATTATTGTCCTACTATTCTACTGTGCATCCTCACATCAAATAGTAGTTGGGCTGCACTTGAGATCGTGGCACACTAACCACACTGTATTTTTGTTTGTATTTTCACTCAACTCTGACCAGGTATCCACTCTTCTCGGGTGCACCTCACTCCCAGTATCAGTAGTACAGGAGGCGGACAGGACTAGCAGGGCAAGAAACTCTACAGTGTGACTGATTGTTTTTCTTCCTGGCAGGGAACACAAAGAGCGGACTCTCGCAAGCTCGAGACAGAAGGGGACATTTTCCCTGCGTGACATAGGTGGTGCTCTTCCAATCAAAGCACCAGGAAACACCACACCAGATTCAAACCTAGGGCTGCTGGCTTTAAATAGCTAGCAACCACATCAGTTAGCCACTGCTGACATTCAGGCTTCACAGGCACTGGGGCTGTAAGACTTTTAGGACTTATGCTCCCCCATCAGCTGCCATCGCTATTTGAACATCTGAACTCAAGCAGGGATTTGACAAGGGCCGACCGCAAGAACAGCTCTTGGCTCCCCCTTTCAGCTGCCGCTGGGACTCAGCAATGCAAAAGGACTAATCGCAGCAGCAATCCAGGCAAAACATAGGTGCTGACAAAACCATACCTGGATATTGTCAAACCTTACTGATTATTGTCCTACTATTCAACCACACATCCTCACATTAAATAATAGTTGGGCTGCACTTGAGATTTTGACACATGAACCACACTGTATTTTTGTTTGTATTTTTACCTCAACTCCGACCAGGCACTGCACTGCACTGCTCCCAGCAGCAGTAGTAGTAGTACAGGGGCGTACAGGACTAGCAAGGCAAAAAATTAAACAGTGGGATTGATTGATTTTCATCCTAGCAGGGAACACAAGGAGCTACCCTCCCTCACCTCAATCCCAGTACTCACCATTTTTGCCGCTGACTCACAATCCAGTTTCCTGCCTATGCATAGGAAGGGGTGGGAATACAACAGAACATATATATATATATATATAGAGAGAGAGAGAGAGAGAGAGAGAGATCTACATATAAACTGAGGGCTATACAATGGTGAGCTATTAGATAAATGATTTATCTACACAAGTGCTGTTTGACTCGTGTAACCTCATGAGTGGCATAAGCCATGAGTGAGGTGTCCGAGGTCAAACAGCACAAGTGTAGATAAATCATTTATCTGACAACTCACCATTGTATATTTTATTTATGCAATAGGGATGCTTTCTGTCAGTACAGGGACATTTGCTTTTGACTGTTTATCTTTTTTTTTTATTATATTTTCTGGGACCTTCAGTTAACTTTCCTAGTGTATGTCTGCCTAGCATAGTGGTTGCTATTAAATGAAACACCACTCATTTTGTAGAAAAATTCTTGCTAAACAAATGTCATACTCACAGCACCATGCTACCTTTTTCGTTTTAAAGTTGTTTGCATTTGTTTGTTGAAAAAGTGAAAGGAGAACTGAATCTTCTGCTGTTTTTTGCTAATTATAAAAAAAACTAAAAGGTATCTATGAATGAAACACCACTCATTTTGTAGATATTTTTGTGCTGAACAGCTTCCATGCTCACAGTACCAGGCTATCCATTTTCATTTTAAAGTTATTCAAATTTGAATTTGGTTAGTGTGGATGAACGAGTTATTGTGTGGATAAATGAGTGAGTGTGTGGATAAATTAAATTTATCCACACCGTTACTCAGATAAACAGATTTATCATACTCCATTAATGTCCACACCATAGTATATATATATATATATATATATATATTTTAGTTTCTTTCCTTCTTCTTTCCTCAGCCTCCTTCTCTTTCATCCTGACTAGTATCCTTAAAAACAATGGATATCATTACTTGCCAGTGGTGTGGTGCATCCTTTCAGAGGGCACACATTCAGGCAATAGGGCACTGCCCTACATGCTGGAAAATAGGAGATCTGAAAGCCCAACTGAGAGAGGCATGGGAGCAAATCAAATATCACCACAACCTGATCGAAAACCACAAACCTGCATACCCCTTTACACCACACCATCTTCACCAGGGGAGCATACCACATCATCTGATCACCCCTGGTATAGGCGAATGGCAGGTAGTAAAGGGAGGCAAAAGAAAGTCGCACAGGTTCCAAAAACAGTTGGAGGCACCAATCGAAATGGCAAATAAATGCACCCCTCTTGCCAAGGAGGGAGAATATAGTTATAACGCCAAACATCACCAGTTTGATCACATATCAGGAACATGCAAGGAAGGAACCACAAAGGACTCAAACAAAAGGGAACACAAGAAAGTATTGATTGTAGGTGATTCCAGGATCTGAGGAGTGGAGTCATACATAGATCAGTGTCCTAAGACACAGGTGGTAGTCAAATGCCTACCCAGAGCCTCTGCGAAAAGAGACACCAGCTACATTAACAGCTTACTAAAAAGGGAAGGTAAATGTGCAAGCATTTTCATCCATATAGGAACTAACAATCTGGTGTACCAGACACTCGAGGAGACCAAACAGCACACATCTCACTTGGGTGAGACATTAACCTTGCACTCCTTAATCATTGCCTTCTCTGAGATCCTCCCAGTATGGGGGAAAGGAGGCAGCAAACAAAGGATACCCAAGGATCAAATAAAGCAACTAAATACAATACTTGACTCCAGAGCTGCTGCCAAGAAAGGGGGAACCTCTTCATCAGGGACTGGCAGGACTTCTGGAACAGAGGTCTCTTCAAATACAGTGGACTGCACCTCACTAGGGAAGGAGTGCAGAAACTGGACAAAGCCATCAACTCTTTAAACTAGACACTGGGAAGGGGACAGCAGCGACAAAGGGATCTGCTGCCTCTCCCCCAAAACTCCACCAATTCGAGGGTACAAATACAACAAAGAGAATTCACTAATTCCATGAAGGAACAGATATTAACACAAAAAAAAATCATTCAAAAATAGGACATGGAACCAGAAAATGGGGGGGGGGGCAAAGTTTGGAAAGCCATGTTCACTAGCACAAGGAGTCCAACAAACAAAATAGCTGATCTCACTACTACCATTGCCAAAGCTGATCTAGATTGGGTTGCCATCACCGAAACCTGGTTAAACAATAACCATAACTGGGAAATGACTATCCCAGGATGCTGTCTCTTTTAGAAGGACAGAACTGAGCAAAAATTGGGGGGGGGGGTGGAGTGGCTATATATATAAAGGAGGGCATAAAACTGACTTTAAACCAAAATGATAATACAGAAACTGAGTCACTTTGGGTCACTCTGGAGCCTAGTAATGGAGCAGTAACTTGGGTAGGAGTGTTTTACCAACCCCCTGCAACAGTGTTGGAGGGAGACAAGGAAATATTGGAAGCCATACACAAAATCAGTGATAAAGGGGAAGTGATAGTGGTGGGAGACTTCAATTTACCCACACAGCAAGTTCAGCTAGAAGCAAAGACTTTCTGGAGTCTCTACGCATATCGGCCTGAAACAGCTTGTAAAGGACCCAAAAAGGGGGGGATGCTGTATTTGACTTGTTATTAACAAATGGAGACAATATCTTGGAGGTAGAGGTGGGAAACCACCTGGGGTCCAGTGACCACTGCATGGTGTGGTTAAACCTCAGGACAAAAACAGAAACCAGGCACTCAAAAACTCAAGTCATGGACTTTAGATGAGCAGACTTCACAAAAATAAAAGAAGGTCTTAAAGAGAGACTTGAAAATATTGTAAGGGGGGAGGGATGTGGAAGGGTTCTGGTCACATCTCAAAATGGCTATATTACAAACTGCAAATCATTGAATAAAAAGGGTGAGCAAAGCAAAAATTAAAAGAAAACCACTTTGGTTTTCTAAGGAGGTAGCCACCAAGGTCAGGGAAAAACAGACTGCTTTTGGGAAATACAAAAAAACAGTAACCCGTAATATGAGAGAGGGAATATGGGCAATTCAATATGTGTGAGTTGGGAAGAGCGACTGAAAGGTGAGCGACTGTTGCGAAATGCCAACGGTTATTTTAGCAATGTCATGGGAGGGTTAGGAAGGGAGGGACTGATGTGGTGATGTATGTAGGGGAAAACTGTGAGGGTGGAATTGAGCTGGCAGCATGGCTCAGAGGGTAGGAGCACTGCCTGTGAGTGTGGAAACCCTGGGTTTGAGATGGTGTATGGACATTTCAGAAATTTTACTGGAAGTGTATTTTTTTTTCAAATGTCCAACTCCCCCTGGAGTTGGTTATTTAATAGTTGAGGGTGTGTGGGAGGCATAGCCCCCCACATTAAACATTGTACTACATCGGCTCCCATAGTTAGAGTATGCGCCAGTCGGTATTTGTGACAGGCACTATTGTGCTGATCACCATAGTAGTTTTTGGTGATTTGTAGTCATGCTTGTTGTGGTCACCTATATTGGTTTAGCTGTTATCACATGGTACCAAAAAAAAACCCAGATCCGACAAAGACAGGAAAAACTACAAAGAAAAACAAAGGGAAGCAAACAAAGAAATTAAGACTGCAAAGGCCACAACAGAGGAGAGGATAGCCAAGGAATTCAAAAATGGAGACAAAACCTTCAATAGATATATCAGTGAAAAGAGAAAGAAAACAGGGGGTATTGTCAGACTCACAAAGGAAGATGGAGAAGACATCGAGGATGATAAGTACAAAGCGGAAATCCTAAACAGACATTTCTGCTCCGTATTCAATAAAGAACAGGATGGTTGTGACCCCCACTCCATTACAGGAGGCAATAAAGGAGTTGATGGAGTATACTCAGGTCCCTTTACACAGGAAAGAGTCTTAAACAAACTGGAGAAAATCAATATAATCAAGGCCACGGGACCAGATGAAATACACCCTAGGTTGCTGAGAGAACTATTGGACGAATTGGTGGCTCCACTGGCTGGTCTTTTTAACTTATCACTGGAACTGGACAAGGTCACAGAAGATTGGAAAAAGGTCACAGTTATTCTGCTACATAAAAGCGGGAGCAAGGAAAGTGCAAGCAACTACAGACCAGTAAGCCTCCACCTCAACTGTGGGCAAAACAATGGAAACCCTTCTCAAGGCGAGGATTATATCCTTTCTCGAGGACAACAAATTAGATACAAAACAGTATGGCTTTACTACAGGAAAGTCATACCAAACCAATCTAATTGACTTTTTTAACTGGGTGACATAAATAGTGGACCAGGGAGGTGCTGTAGATGTAATATACTTGGATTTCAGCAAGACCTTTGACTCGGTCCCACATAGAAGGCTACTAAACAAGTTAGACAGCATAGGAGTAGGGCATCATGTAGTAAACAGGGTACGGAACTCACTTACTGGAAGGACCCCGAGGGTACTAGTAAATGGCTCACTTTCTGAGGAAAGAGGTGAAGCTAGTGGAGCGCCACAGGGATCAGTGCTTGGACTGATCCGATTCGGTATTTTTATTAATGACATTTTTGATGGACTGGAGGGTAAGGCGAGTCTGTTCGCAGACGACACAAAAATAGGCAATAAGATCGACATTCCAAGTGGAGTAAAGTGGAGAAGATGAAGGCTGACCTTAAATCTCTGGAAATGTGGTCAAAAACATGACAACTAAATTTTAATGCTAAGAAGTGCAAGATCAAGCACCATGGAAGGGCTAACCTAGGAGGGGATTACTACCTAGGAGGAGAAAAACTGGAATCCTCTAAACAGGAAAGAGGTCTGGGAATAATTATAACACATGATCTGAAAATGTCAACACAATGTGAGAAAGTGGCACTGTAAGGAAATTGTATGTTAGGGTACATAGGCAGGAGGATTACCAGCAGAAAAAGAGAGATCATTCTGCCACTCTATAGATCAATGGTGAGGTCGCACCTAGAGTAAAGCATCCAGTTCTGGAGACCACACCTTAAAAAATATATTAACAGACTGGAAACAGTGCAAAGGAGAGCAACAAAAATGATACATGGACTGTGCAACAAATCTTATGATAAGCGTCTGCATGACTTGAACATGTATTCCCTGGAGCAGTGGAGGAAGAGGGGAGAAATGATCGAGACCTTCAAGTTCCTAAGAGGAATTAACAAGGTGCAGGTTCAAGACCTGTTCCAAACAAAAAATCATTCAAGAACCAGGGGGCAGAACATGAAGTTAGAGGGGGTCCGATTCAGAGACAACACATGAAGGTTCTTCTTTACTGAGAGGGTGGTAGATGCATGGAACTGCCTTCCACAGGAGGTGGTGGAGCCAAAAATGCTGGGAACCTTTAAAAACACATGGGATAGGTACAAGGGCACCATAACACTGAATAGCAGTTAGTGGGAAAGGAGTAAGCTTATGGGCAGACTAGATGGGCCATATGGTCCCCTTCTGCCATCACTATCTATATTTTTATGCTTCTATGATTTGTCTTTCTGACCCAGAACATAGGATGCATGAGAAGTAGCTGTACATGTCTTTTCCCTCACTGATGACACTGCTGACTGTGAAGAATTGATAGAAGTGCTATTGTCTGCACCAGAGGTGCACTGTGATGAGTCGGCAGGGTATGACTACTGTACATCAGTTGACAGTGTTTGTAGGGCAATGTCACATTTGGTTAGCAGAAGGTCTCTCCGGTACTCAATGTCTTCCCCTGCAGGAAGGATGGCTTTAATGCTCCATGTGAAGCAGGGATCTAGCAATGTAGCCAACAGATAGGTGTCATTCTTAAACATGGCATTTATTCTCTGATAGTCAGCATTCCTTGACGTAAGTCATCTGCCAGCAAAACAGCAGTGGTGTCATCTTTTGACTGAAAGTCTTTATGTCATCAAGGAAAATGTGAAGAAATCTGATTTGAGGAAGAATGTGACTCAGAGTTGCACTGTCTGCACTGGCATCATGTGTTGCAGCCTCAAATTGCTCCAATAAGGTGATAAAATATTCCAGTAGAGTCCAGCTGCTGGATCTGAACATGATGTCTACTTTATCTATTTGGTTCTGCATGGTGTACTCATGTATAACTTTCTTCTGTTCAAGAAGCCTTTCTAACAGGCAAAATATTGACTTCCAGTGGTTTGGAACTTCCTGATTTCATGTATGCAATTGTAAGTTGTTTGACATCTGCAGCCCCTTCAGGATTTTTTGAGCTTTCATAGAGTGGCTGAAATGCCAACATATTTTCCTAGCAAGACCTAACAGGTTTTCAACATTTCTGTTTCCATTTAGGAAACCATGAATGAGACAATTTAAGCAATGTGCAAAACAAGGTGTGCATTGGTAGTTGCCATCTCTAACAGCCTTGGCTATGTTGGCACCATTATCTGACACTATGAACCCTGGAGATAAGGAATACGGAGTAAGCCATTTCTGGAATTGATTTTGCAGCTCCTGCAAAGTATTCACAGCAGTGTGGTTTTCTTCAAAAGTAGTGACACATAATACAGCCTGCTTCCTACTACTTATGGTAGAGCAGGAATTAACTTTCTGACTGAAAACTTGCCTAATGAGCTGTAACAGTCAGGTAGTCAATTGTTTGGTTGCTGGTCCATATATCCGTGGTTATGTGAACCTGCTTCACCTGAGTTTCAACTGTTTAGTGACCTCACCACACACCAAGTCATACAACTGTGGAACAGCCTTTTTTGAGAAATATGTTACACAGAGAATGGTGTACATTGGTTCAGTCTGGTTCATGAACTTGAGGTAACCTTCCTGGGCAACAAAAGGGAGCTGACAATTGGCCAACAGCTGTGCAATGGCTCTATTTAACAGCTGGCATGTTGGATGCTTTGGATAAATTTTGATGTCATCACACTTTCTTTTAATGTTAGCTGACGAGAGTGATGATATATTTCTAATTTTGGGGATTGCACTTTTCACACCTTTTTCACATGGAGTACTACTGTGGGATTTTGCAGTACTCAGTGGTGTCAGAAGAAAACAATCTATGTTTGTCTGGGAAGACTGCAAGGACACATCAAGTGATTCAATGTCAGTTCCTGCTTCCATTTCATTGTCACTATGGTCACCGTCACCACCACCTTCACTACCGCCTATGCCAACCACACTGTCCCCTGCCCTGCCTCACTCAACTGGGTGGTTTGCCTTTACATGTCATATCATTACTGATGTTCCAAAATGTCCCGCTTTGCCACCATGACTGACACTCTTTTTGCACAGACGACATACAGTTCAAGGGTTGCCTGCAGGGTCAATATAAAATAAATTCTGCACTAAAGATTTACCCTTTGTGCTTTGTACTATGGTGGCTGGCTCTGTTTCTTGTACAGTCAAGGGACCTGGAGGAAACCCTATACTGCCATTTCCTTGTTCACATGAATTTTTTCCATTCATGGTCATCTTCTTATTACATTTAGCATATAACTTTGTGTTTCTGCACTTGCCTCTAATGCCCTACAGCTTCATCCTCTCCAATCCCCACATCAAAACTAGCACTAACCTCATTGCCACAAGATTCAGAAGAACTGGAAGTACTGTTGTCATCGGGAGGGGCATGGCCTGGGATATCTCATTCCCAGTCACCACTATCACCACCATCTTTATCAGCATTCGCTGCCTCGGCACCTGAAATTATATTTGAGGAGGAGGAGGCTGCCTCCTCCTCCTCCTTGCATGCATCTGGAAGTCTCCTGGCACATGTGGCAAAACATTCAGTACCTCTACCAGTAACTCTTGTCAGTTTTTTCTGAAACGCTACCATCATTTCACTGGTAACATGCTTTTATGGTTCAGGAGGACATTTAGTGCCAGGCCTGGTGATGTTATTGTTATTGTTATTGTTGTTGCTATGTTCTTCATTATGTTAGGATTCACATTGTCCACATAATTTTCAGTTGCACATGCACCAGCACTGTGCTTCCTTTTAGTAGACCTAGTCTTGGAAATATGAGATATAGTAGACACAGCTGTGGCTTTCACTATGACACATAGAGATATCACACACAGTGTTCCTATGACAGGGCTCAGGGCACCTAACAGGCTAACAGACAGTGCAATACAGCCTAAATGGCTTTTGTTATACTGCAGAGAGACACAGAGTAGCTATGTGTGACACACAGGGCTCAGGGCACCTAACACAGAGTGTGTAATACAGCCAGGCAACCTAAATAGCGCTCACTGAGAGATACACAGAGTAAAGAGCCCAGGGCACCTAAAAGACTGTGTATAATATAGCTGCAATGGCTTTATGCAGAGACATAGAGTAGCAGATACACAAAGGGCTGGCGGCACCTAACAGATACTGACTATACACTAAAATGGTTCACAGACACAGTGTAGGACTAGATGTCACACACAGAGCTCAGGCACAGACAACAGGTGCAGTAAATAGCTCTCACTACTGCAGAGACACACTGGCTCAAGAAACCTATTGGCTAACCTCCTCCCCTCACCGAGTCATTCAGACAAACAATCCTGATTCCCAATCCCTTCCCTTCCCCTTCAGTCCCCAAGTTCCCATCCTAGCCTCCATGTGCTTTGTGTGTTTTTCTTTATTTAATATTGCTTTTTGCCATTTTTTGGGGGGAGCACAGTCAGATTCAGCCGCGAGCACCAAGCCGATGACCGATCACTCCTTCTGCTCCAAACTGCAATCATCTTCTGTAGTGTGATCACACAGACAGGGAGCATGGACACCAGCACTGACCAATTGGATTTTCAGGACCCCACAGGCTCTGCAGAAAATGCCTGTTTTTTTTCATCATTAGCCGCTACCCGCCCAGTTACCCACGGCCACAGTACACGACCCGTGAATTGCCCCATTATGTTGGGTAGGGTAGTTAATTGCCCAAACTATACTACCTGACCAAAAAAAAAGTAGATACCAGACCTACCCACTTCAGCTACCCAATGGGTAGATCATCCCTAGTTTATGTTGTTCTGAAACCTCTACTAATGTTTTGTTCTGGTGTTTTCTATGTGAGTTATTCATTTTTTGAAAATTAGTAACTGGGAAAGGCACACTGAGCTGATGCTTGTTTCTAGGTGTGACCCAGAGGAGGGGAACATAGGGTACAAAGTCAGTGAGCAGATCATCAAGGTGCACAAGTGATGAGATAAATAAGATCCTGAGAAATTGTCAGTACAAAAATCAGTAAGATAAATTAAGCATGATACAGTACCTCTATGAATCCCTAGAGACACAGTAACAATAATAGAGCCAAAGATGAAGACTAAACATAAGGTGCAAATTAGATTACAATAACATAATTATTTAACTGTACAGAGGGCCTAAAGGCATGACTGTGACGTACTTAACCACTAAGGCACAGCAGACACTGGGTTACCATCAGGCAATCCCATATCAGTACAACAGACAGCGTAAGCCAGAAGGGAGTGCTTTTCACCATGAGGGTGGGATTACTGATCAGTAACCTAGCCCTCAGAGTCACCTTCAAATCAAATCAAATCTTTATTTATCCAGGCAATCATCATTGAGCAAGCTCATTTACAAGATGGACCTGCTGTTGTCCAAAACAGTTATACACACATAGATTGAGGATACAAGATACAACACGTGCAAAGAGTTACAAACAAATTTACAGAAACGTGGTAGGTGCATGGTATGCATTCCAAGTGTTCTTGTAGGAAAATGTATGCATCACACAACTTTGTTGAGGTATATTCAGCCTCCATGTATGCAGAAGTCGAGGTGGTATGTTTAATCATTCTTAGTCAAGCCTCCATCAGAGGGTACAATTCTTTGCATTTCAGCCCTCAGTGACCATTTAACATTCTTGGGTGAGGGTCCTAGGCTGTATAGGGGCCCCTAATGAGGTCTGTATCTTCCGCTTAAACAGGGAGGAGAGTAATATGGGGGAAAGTGGTGCCATGGGTGCCGAGGGCAACTATGGCAGCTGACTAGTGGACTTAGTTAAAATAGAGAGTGGAGGAACTAGGTTCATGGCTGGATGTGGTAAGGATAAGGGGAGAACCGTCCACAGGACTGCTAGGAACTATGGAAACACTTACAGGTTTCGGCAAACATTTTGTCATAAATGTTCCTAAACAGAGCAAAACTGACAGGAGAGCTGATTCTCAGGGATCTTTGTACTCTGTTCCAGAGCATGGGCAAAGTGTGGCTTATGGCAGCCCTGCCAAAGTGGGTACTGATCCTGGGGATTTTCAGAGAAATTAGCCAGTGACTTCTTAGTGCGTAGCTACTGACTGGGCTCAGGGGGAGGCAGGCAACAATGTAATCTGGGAGTTTGTTGGTAAGGGCTCGGAATGTGCAGAGTGCTGCATTTCTACACCGCCTATATTGAAGGGAAGGCCACCCTATGGCTGCGTATAGAGAGCAGTGATGTGTGGAGGACGGGAGACCAGTTATAAATCTTAGTGCTCTGTGGTACAGGACATACAGTTTTGCAAGGTATGAGATGGAACTTTGGCCATAGATAATGTCAGCGTAGTCGATTAGTGAGAGGAAAGTTGATTGGACAAGCTGTCTTCTTGCGTCTGCGGTCAGAAGGTGTTTAATTCTGAAGAAAAGGCCAAGCCTCTGCCTAAGCTTTTTCATCAGTTCTTCTGTGTGCTCCACAGAGGAGAGTTTGCTGTCCAGCCATATGCCCAGATATTTGAATTTAGGCATGAACTCAAGATTTTCGCCTAGAAGGGTAGTTATAGGAGGAAGGGTACCAGCAGCAGCAGGGTAGGCCCTAGTGCTAGCTGGGGAAAAGAGCATGGCCGTAGTTTTTTTGCATTGTGCAGTAGTTTTTTGCTGAGAAGCTGATGCTGTAGCATATTGAATTCAGTTTGTAGATCTGTGCATGCGGCTCCAGGGGAGTCACTACTTAGATAGAGCACTGTATCATGGGCAAACAAGTGGATACTGGCTTCTGTAAAACCTAGGTCCAAGTTGTTAATGTAGATGGCAAACAGTAGAGGGCCCAGAATGGAACCCTGTGGGACTCCTCTTTTTATTGGTCTGAGAGGAGAGAGCTCACCTTCAGCCTTAATTTGTTGCTGCCTATCAGAGAGATAGTCCTGGAACCAGTCCAGTGAGGTTGAGTCCATGCCTATGGTTTTTAAGGTGGAGAGAAGTAGGCAGTGGTCAACGGTATCGAAGGCCTTGCTGAGGTCTAAAAACACAGCACAAACAAACTTTTTGTTGTCCAGGTCCCGTTGCCAGTCATTAGTGACTTTGGCCAGCACCGTAACAGTGCTATGCTTTGCTCTAAAGCCGGACTGCATGGGGTTAAGCAATGTAGAACTGTCTAGAAACTATCTCAACTGAAAATCCACGACTTTTTCCAGCATTTTTGAGAGTATAGGTAGAAGAGAGATTGGCCTATAATTGTTCAGGTCACATGGGTCCCCTCCTTTAAATAGGGGGATAACATGAGCGGTTTTCCATTCCACGGGGATACAGCCCTGGGCTAGGGACAGGTTGAATAGGTGTGATATTGGTGGGGCAAGTATGTGGTATGCTATTTTCAGAAAGTATGGTTCGAAGGAGTCAGCTCCTGCACTTTTTCTGGTATCTAGCCATAGCATAAGGTCTTCAACTTCTTTTATGGTGGTTGGGGAAAAGGAGAAGATCGTATATTTGTTCCTTTGGTCTGAAGGCTGGGTGGTGAGCTGTGGACGGAGACTACTTACTGGTGCATTATCGAATGCCATGCCTGCAGTGGTGAAGTAGTTGTTGAAGGCTTGAAGAATTTCAGATTTATCACTGATAGTGACAGTGTCGATGGTGATTTTAGAGGGTAGAGCACTACCTGGGGAGTGTCCAGACAGTTCCTTTATGGTCGACCAGAATTTGGTTGGGCTGTTGGATGCGGAGAGTAATTTGTTTTGATAATAATTGGCCTTTGCCTCTCTGACCATTTTCATGCAGGCGTTTCTAGCTGTCCTGAAGAGACACCAGTCTGCATCGGCATGCGATTTCCGGGCCTTTTTCCGTAGCAGGTCTCTTTTGAGTAAAGCATCCTTCAGATCTGGAGAGAACCAACGGCAGGTTCTGGTTTTTATTCGAGCTTTAACTAGAGGAGCATGGTTGTTTAGGGCACTGGCTATGATTTCATGGAGAACATTATAGGCATCACCCACTGATTTAGCCAGGTAGAAAGTCTGCCAGAGCAGGGAGTTTTTTAGATCTTGTATGTAGGCCAGAGGGTCGAAGTTCCGTCTGGATCTTTTAGTAGAGAACTTTGATGTAGATAGTGAGTTCGAGGTGGTTCTTATGCCAGCTATGAGACAGTGGTCACTAACATCTGCTGGAAGGATACCGGCATGGGAAAAGTAGTGTGGTTTGTTGACAAGAAGGACGTCCAGAAGGGTGCTTTTCATTGGATTTTTCTTGTTGATGCATGTTGGTCATGTAATCATTTGGATGAACCCATGGGAGTTCGCAGAATTGTTTTAGGGGTAGCAATCCGTTCGATAGCCACTCATAGTTAAGGTCACCTAATATAATTGTTTCCAGAGATGTCAAGTCCATTTGTGAAGACAGGTGAGTCAGGAGCTGTGGGTCCTGCTGCTGGGGGTCTACAGCAGCCTATTATGTGGAATGCCACAGATTGGGATGGTTCGACCCTGAGGGACAGGCATTCAAAATCCCCCGCAATGGAAGTAGTATCTAATATAGATACTGTGAATTTGTTTTAAACATAAATAGCTACTCCCCCCCCCCCGGTCTTTCTATCCACTCTGAAGAGGAGGTAGTTGGGGATATTAACCTCACTGTCCGGTGTGGATGCCCGAAGTCAGGATTCCGAGATCACAAGTATGTCTGGGGCAGTATGGATAATCCAGGCCTGGACAGAATCCAACTTCTTTAGAAGGCTGCAGACATTGGCATGCAGGAAACTGATTCCTTTAAGAGTAGTAATTTCAGTTGGAGATGAAATCAACTTTGTGGGGCCAGGGTTGAGCCCGACGTCTCCCGAGCACAGTAGTAGGAGGAGCACAATACTTCTCAGATTGGCAAGGAGATGTTTAAAAGAATGGGCCTTGCTGCGTTTTGTATAAGTTAGATTGCAGGGATCCAGGGACCGAGTTGACCTCTTGTGTTGCCCTGCCAGTATGTAGATTAAGGACCATGCAGAGTAACACCCTACTATGCAGCGTATGGGTGGTTGGGGTTTGGGACCATGCATACCCGAGTAGATTGCAGTCCCCCTTAGAGTAGATTCAACAAGATTCGACTGAATCAGGGGCAACCGGGGCAGCTTAATGAAAACATAGTCTTATTATGTGGATGTCCTAATGGCGTAGGGCATGTCCCTTTATTAGAATCAGCTCTGCCAGGGGGTCCACTAATATTAGGTAGCAGAGAAATGCAGGCTAATAAGTAAAGCCAGCAGAGACCTGCCATGGTAGCTTATGCAAAAAGTGGAATATACTACCGCAGGAGCTGCTAACCAGGGTCTTTAGATCCCCAAAATGTTTGTATGGGTAGTTACTGCTGTGAGATAACAGGAGTCAGTGTACACTAAAGGATTTGAGATTAGCCCTGTCAGTGGCACTTCTCTGAACAAGGTTTATTTGATTTGGGTTCCTCGCTAAGGGAAGCAGAAGGAACAGGAAGACGGAGAATGTCTAGTTTGCAAGAGATATGTTATTTTAGTGGGGGCTAATAGAGGAGCCTGTGCAGAGTGGAGTGGGCCAATGAAAGATTGGTGGCGGAGCTAGTGGGGCTATAAAGTAACGTCCAGGAAGGGGATGGGTGGGTGGCGAAAATTTGCAGCTTTGCCGTACCTTGCTGTGAGGAAGTCCGGGGCAGTGGTCTCGGGCGGCGGCTAGGGAAGCACCGACTGCCCAGTGGCCGCTTGTCCTACGGCCGGAGAGCAGGAGTCCCTAAGGAGACAGAAGTGGAGGACTATTAATACCTGTCCCAGTTAGCTGAAGCCAAGCAGACTAGTTATATACCCCAATTATAAAATACTGTAAGGCTTTTCTTTTCTTAATTGTGAAAACATTTAAAACAATTATCAGTAGATCAGCCACATGCTTTCCTGCAGTATAAGCAGGAAGTATTGGACCAATGCAAATACTATCTGGTATTGACATGGATTCCAGCCAATTAGATGGCTATATTTCCATTTCCTGTTTTATAATTACTGTAAGCAAAAAGGCATGACAGAATGTGCATTATTGCAGGACAGTGGCACTTTGTTGTGCTGGCATAATGCACAGTCATGTGACTGCATCTGACCACTCAGAAGTCTAGAGTTCTCCTGCCCATTTTATAATGCTATATGCTGGGGCTTGCAGTATAGTTCTCTGGTCTGAGACAGTGGTTAGTAGACAGAGAAGCCGATCATTAAAACTGACATCTGACAACGAAAAAAAGGAAGAAAATATTCACAAAGAGGCTTCTACATGTGCTAGGTGTATAGATGTTTAGAAAATGGCATCGGAAAGTAAATGAATCCCATTGGCTGAAACGTCAAACAAGAGATTCATTTATTTTCCGATAGAGCCCGCAGGAAAACTAGTGCAAATGTGGGGTGCCCCATAACCCATTTAATCAGTGGGCAACCCAAACGTTCAGCAAACGGAGCTGCCATTTAAAAAAAACTGTAAATGCATCGGCCCGAAAAGCAGCGGTAAAGCCGTCGTCACCTCTCGACCCAAAGCATCAGAAAACACAACTGATTGTCTTGATGAGGCAGATATAGTAACATTAGAGCTTCCACTGCTGTAAAAACCAGGCAGCAATTTAAAAGCAGACATAAAGGAATGAGTCCCATGACTTCCTAAGGTGAGAGCACCAGTATTTTCGTAGAATCCAAGCCACAGATTGATGTCCATCTGCGGCATGTAACCTGTAGAAAATACCGGTACTCTCCCTCGGAGCCCCCTCCAAAACTAATCTGTTCACAAGCATGGCATACAGCACAACACCCACAACAGTGATTAAACAACTACCTCAGTAGTTGAAAGCAAACATCCAGATGCAGGACATAAAGCAGCCAGTTCCACGGTGATTGAAAATCAGACCACAGTCCCAATATTCGCAGACGTAGTCATACGTCCATCTGCAGCTGACTGAAATTTACCTAATTCCCGGCGCAGCAAATGAAAGCACCGTAACCCGATGCGAGCAAAAAATTAAAAAAAAAACTATAATTCTCATGATACCATTGGGCAGCTGAAAAAAAAAGTAGGTGGAGGAACTATTTTATTAGAAAATAAATCAGTCTGCTAAGAGTTTCATCACTTAAACTTAAAAATAAATATTTTTTTAAACAAAAGTAATAAAGAGGCCCATTTTCTAAGCGCAATAATACCCTCCAGGGTGGGTGGTACTGGCCTATACCGGACCTTCCAGGGGCTATAAGGCCCTCCGCCTGTGGCGTCGGGCCTCATCATGCCCCTGGGCGGTCCGGTATAGGCCAATACCTCCCACCCTGTTGGGTATTATTGCTTACATATTATCTTGACACAAAGTGGTGGCTGGTCAGTGCCACTGCAGTAGATATGTGAAATTTTACTTGGCTAGTGACGTTCCATAGAAATTGCAATACTCACCTTTGCAAATAGCTTAGCAAATTGCTCACTTCACCACTTTGCCACTTTCCACTGAGGTTTCCTGGAGAAAGGACACTTTTTCAGGTGAAATCAAGGAAAGTTAAGGTGAAGTTAAGGCAAAGCTGCAACTTCACCAGTCAATTTTCATAACTTCTTCCAAAAAGGTGCCACTTCACCTGACAAAAACTTTGTGAAGCTGACACTTTGCACTTGCACGAATTTGGTAAACTTTATGAATTATTCCATGGAGGGAATTTTGCCAACTTGACTCATCACTACATGCAGTTACTGATAAAATATAGCATGATCATATTTTAATACAATAGCAAAATAATCTTAAAATAATACATGCTGTCAAAAGCTATTCTAGTGTTTGGCTGGGTTAGTGAACAACTGACAGATGCCGATTCTATTTGTAGGACCATTTGTAGACTGCAATACTTTCTAGTAAAGCTAGCCACACTGTTATGCCAATATTATGTAATAAAATGAAACATATAACATATTGCTCCATTCTGTTATGCTGACGGATACAGCTGGTGGTGCCAATATGAATGAATCAGTATCTCAAGTAAAATGTACCTCGCTTTCCACTGTGTGTCTGGGTTTCTGGTGATGAACAGGGCAAACAACAATTTTCTACCAAATGGATTGTAAGCAATTTGATACCTGAAGTGACAACTCTGCCATGTCAGCAGTAACAAGAAGGGCAAACTTGACAATGACATCTGTTTCCTTGGATGACCTTAACAGGAGCTATAACAATCTGCACATATCCTTGTAAAGTAAGCAGGGTGCAGTGTAATGATTCACAGATTTACTGGCCACCAAGACTTCATCTTGGATCATGCTTATGACCTAATGAGCCTCGTTATCTGAAGGGTGTGCACTCTAGAGGCCCCTGAAAAGTGCAACAAGGTGCAGTAACACAGATAAAGCCTTTTGCCGGTGGTAGACTTAAATGGCCTTTATGTGACAAATATAGCTGTGCTCCTTATTTCTTCAGCACGATAATATTGTAATTGCATAGTTGCATTCAGTAGAATTGGGAGCCTGTTCTCTAAAACTGAAAAATCATACACAGTAACTTGACACCCATTTTTTTCTAAAATTATATTTTTTTCCATCATTAATAATCATGTATTAGACTGCTGCACATACTTAACTATTTCAGTAACACTTTTTGCCTTAAAAACAAAACACTTCACATTTCTTCTGCTCAAGTGCCATCATTAGGCTCATCAATCTGTTTTTCTTCCATTAAGCTATAACGAAAATGAATTCCCACAGCTCTATAAGAAGGAATGGGAAGTTTCCTGTTTGTGGGGATAATTACAGCTAGTATTCTTTTTTCTAATGCACCACATAGCTCTACACAGGCCATTAAAGGAGGATTCAGTCAGCTTAATAATGACTCATAACACTTGGCTATGACACGTATGGCTTATAAGTACACTGTGGTGCTAAACCACACAGTCTTCAAAGTGGGAACTGTGATAAAAGCATTTCAATAAACATAAATATTAACATTTGTGCTTTGAGTCATACATTCATGTCAAATTGTCTTAGTAGGAAATGTCTGAAATCACATTTTTGTTTTGATGACATAATTTTCCATTGTAACCTTTAATTGTACCACTAAATGTCTCACTTTCAAGATTCTTGCATATGTGAATACAATATTGAAACATCAGTCAACTTACTTTGAAATAACAGTTACTAGGGTTGGTTATCTTGATTCCAAGACAAGTTTTCCCTGTAAAAAGAAATGCAAAATATGGAGATTTGCTGTACATTAGACACATTGTTCAATTGAGTTTAAGCTGGTTTTGAAAGTAATATATGAATGTTCTTCCTCATAGTGTTTGTTTGTGTGTGTGTGTGTGTATATATATATATATATATATATATATATATGTGAAATGCACAAAACTTCGTTAATGCATCAGTTAGAGTCCGATTTGCCTAAAATTTGGAATGTAGAAAGATCTACCATAGATCTCCAGATCTGGAATGTTTCATTTTGGTCAGATGTACGGTTGCGGAACCGTAGCACTCTCAAAAAGTGAAATCTCCCCAAAGTTGTGAATTCTTTGTCCACACATAATGCACTGAAGAATGCATTTGAGTGGGTTCAGATTGGGTTGTATACATATGTCCTGGGTTGCACTGGTACTTTTTGAAGATTTGGTGAAAAAATATTGCTCCGTTCAAAAGTTATGCTATTTTTTCATGTCCCATTATAGCCTATGGAAAAATTTATATGTGCACTGCAAAAACATTCACAATAACATTTTGTTGTTGAGCTTGGCGAAAAATGTTGTTGTGCTGCTGCCATCTTGTTTTTAGTCAGCGAGAGAGAGAGAAAATGCTGTAATTCAAAAAATACTGCACTTTACAAAATACCAACCATTGGGTCTACCTAATTGTGCCCTGAGGAACATGCCCCTAGCATTATTTTTTCACCACCTGGTCCAGAAATATGTTTTTTAAAACTGTTCTGATTTTTGATCGTGTTAACATTTTTGTTTGCATGCAAACAATCGTGCTAACTCCAAAAAGTAACCGCACTAAAAAAAATTTTGTGTGCACTAACATTCCCAGTATAGAGCTAGGAGAATTGCACAAACATGAAAGTAATCAGTAGGAAGTTAGTAGGCACAGGGGCAGGTGCAATGCTGGTGAGATGGGTAGGAAACTGGCTGCAGGGAAGGCAACAGAGGGTGGTGGTGGGTGGGGAGCTCTCACACCCAAGGGCAGTGATGAGCGGTGTCCCACAGGGCTCGGTGTTGGGACCAGTGTTGTTTGGGATATTCATTGCAGACATATCATGGGACATCAAGAGCAAGATCAATCTGTTTGCTGATGATACCAAGGTTGGAGCGGTGGTGGATGACCTAGGGGATGGCAGGGGTTGCAGGATGATCTGGCAAAGCTTGAAACCTGGTCAGATACCTGGCAACTGGGCTTTAATGCCAAAAAGTGCAAGGTGATGCATTTTGGGATGAAGAACCCAAGGAGGACTTACCAGCTGGGGGTGCAGCTAGCCCAGACAGAGGAGGAGAAGGATCTGGGTGTGCTCATCACAGGGTCAATGAACAACTCGGCACAGTGTGGAAGGCAGCTGCAAAGGCCAACAAAATGCTGGGTTGTATTGCAAGGGTATATCCTCGAGGAGGAGAGTGATTCTGCCACTGTATAGGTCATTAGTTAGACCCACCTGGAGTACTGCGTGCAGTTCTGGCATCCGTATCTGAAGAGGGACATTAAGTTACTGGAGGAGTGCAGCGCAGGGTGACAAAAGATGATCAAGGGCTGGGGACTTATATGAGAGGAGGTTGAAGGAGTTGAACATGTACTCACTGGAGGAGAGGAGAGACAGGGGGACATGATTGAAACCTTTAAATACATGAAAGGAATAAACAAGACGGGTACAGAGGGGCTGTTCAAAGTAGAGGGAGGGCCACCAGGGGCCATGATATGAGACTGGAGCGAGGAAGGTTCAGGAGGAGATGAGGAGACACTTTTACAGAGGGTGGTGGCTGGGTGGAATGCGTTACCTGCAGAAGTGGTATGCAGTAGAACAGTGGACTGCTTCAAACGAGGATGGGACAGGACAAGGGGGAGGGTTAATGAAGGGGAAGGGTGGAAGGGAGGGGCAGCTGCAGAATAAGGGGTGCTAGCTGCACATTCGAGCAGACTTGATAGACCTCTAGGCCTTTATCTGCTGGCAAATTTCATATGTTCGTATATCGCACTAACACTGCACAATCAAATTCTGCTAAATGCTGTTTTCTTTGTCACTTGATTGTGGCAAGCTTGATTGTGATATTGGCCTGAAATTTTCAGGGTGGCAAACCCTAGTGCTACAGATGTGCCATTTGGTGGTTTGATGTGGAAATATTGAACAGGCACATCATTACACCATTCCAAAGTTCAGACATTTTCCCATAGGATAACATTGCGGCAGTTGTTTTCTTTGTCACGTCACTGTGGCAACATGGATTGCGCTATTGACCTGAACCTTTCAGGGTGGAAAGCCCTAGTCCTACAGGTGTACCTTTTGGCAGTTTGTTATGGAAACATTGAACAGGCCCATAGTTATGGCATTCTGAAATTCAGAAATTTCCCCATAGGATAACATTACGGCACCCGTTGCATCTTTTGGGGCCCATAACTCGAAAACAATTTGAGATACGGACTTTTCATCGCAAAAATTCTTAGTCCCCCCCCAAAAGCAGGGCTAAGTACAGAAGTAGGTTGGAACCCCATGAAAACCATGAAATTTGAATTTTTTTCCTACGTTGTATGGTTCCTGAGATATTTGCGAATTAGTGTTCCAATTGCTCATTTTCATGTTCGTAGGCCACTATTATGCCTTCAGAGTTAGCAGTCACAGCGCTTTTCAGTGCCTGTATCTCAGAAATGATGTGAGATATGGATTTGATCAACTTATGTTGTGAGAACTACTCACTCTCATGATTGTGGCACTTGAATTTCTTTTTCTAGCTGCTACGGTTTCCGAGATATGGGCTAATTTGTGTTACAAGGGCTCCTTGCCTTATAGGGCTGCTGTATGCTCATATTTTATGTAAGCAGGGTGTAGGGCCTGAGGGCCTGCGCCCAGCAGACACATATCATTATGCACAATTGGGCAGCTTGGTGGGGCCCCGCGCTCCCACCAACACATACCATTTACTACTTACATTACGTGTTTTAAAAAAAGAAAGGAAATTCTTTGCAAAAACTACATTAATGCATCAGTTAGGGTTGTTTCCACACTGATAAAAGTGTGGAAATTCAACATTAGGCTTACCACCCCACCCATGCCCCCTCCTCAAAACCCTAACTCCACATTCCCCCCCCACACACACACATATACATGCAATACATATGCAACATAGTACAACACTATACCACTCTGGCAGATCTGTAAGCACAATAATCACAACACTGCAGTAATTTAACTTAACACTATGTAATGAAAAACCAAATACAGTATAAGTGACTCTATTCTGCCAGCACAGCATGATGACACATTACTGCTGGCACATCTTTCTAATACAATGACACTTAGTCTGTACACATTTTCAAAATATTGATTTATATGTGTCATAATTCAACAATTGAGTCACTGCAAGTATCTCTGCTACCACATAGGCATGTGGTAGCAGGACAGATACACCTGATACATACACAGTACTTTGGAGACACTGCTCCGGTTTGAAACTACCACCAGCACATACTGTTATGCTGCTGCATTATCTGGAAATGCTCATTAACAGTATGTTATGGTTACCTTTGCATGTTACAGCTGTTGCTTTTACATATTACTTGTAAACTATGCTACAAAAATTACTTTTATTACTATGACTGTTTGTTATTAGGACTGACTCACTGTATTACAACACAAAATGCAAACATCCAATGACTGTCGTTAGGCTCACAGAAACTGTAATTTCTAATACACTATGTGTGGATAACATACTGTGGGTTTCATCAGCTGTTAACTATTGAAATATGGGCATCTGCACCATGATTGCCCAGCATGTGTGTATGTACCCCCAAGCCACTATGATGGCTGCAGAACTCATACACTTGGTGGACTGTGACAATGCCCGTGTCTTGTGGAACATTTACAGAGTTGTATGTCACTTCTGTTACCTGATCCTGCTTGTCCCTGGTTGCTTGTGTTGCCTTTGCCCTTCCCTTGCTTGCATATGTGTGTGTGTGGGGGGGGGTGGGGGGAATGTGGAGTTAGGGTTTTGAGGAGTGAGCATAGGTGGTAGGGTGGTGGAAACCCTAACATTGAATTTCCACACTTTTGTTGGTGTAGAAACAACCCTAACTGATGCATTAACATAGTTTTTGCAAAGAAAAAAAAAAAATATATATATATATATACACACACACATATACTGTATATGTATATATATATATACACACACACACACACACATATATATAGGCACAGCCGTGCCACTGTTGTTAGGGTTGAGTAGCCTGTTTAATGTTCTACCTCAAATTTTGTACTGTAATAACTTTGCAATTGTTTAATGGATTTGCACAACATTTGGTATGCATTGTCCCATGGGTAGATCTCTTGATGTGACAAGTTTCATATCTGTCAGGTGTACAGATTCTGAGATCTGGATAGTGCTAAAACTTAAAAGTCAACTTTTTGGCAGTTTTTTCTCATCGCCTTGGGTCCAGATGGTGTGGGATTTTGGTGTGATTATTCTATGGTAGATACAGATTGGGTAAGAGAATTGCCATGCTTCAGTTGGTGAAAAAATATTAATCTGCTGCAAAGTTATTCAATTTTTAAGTTCCCATTGTTTTCAATGAAAAGTTCACTGTCCAGATTAGAGGAACAAAGTTCAACAAAGGATTGACCTCGTGAAATATGATTCTTTCTCACATGACCTATTCCTTGTCTGTGAGAATAAAATCCTGTTTTGTGAGAGAAATATCCTTTTTGTGAGCCGCCATCTTGCTTTTTTTTCCTTCCACTAATTAAGAAACGTGGAAAATAGCCAGCCCGGTGGTTCTGAGAGTTGAGGTACTGGACACCACACCTCACGCCATGCCAATGACCCGGGGTTGGGAGTGACCTCAGGTGTCAGAGGGTCAGCTGGGGGGAGGAGGATTGAGCATCCTAGGGACTGCTCTCCTCCTCCAGGGGAGTGGGGTGGGACAACCGTGGCTGCGCTGGCTCCTGGCAGTGGTTGGGGGTCAGTGCATGTGTCAGTTTGCTGTGAGGATGGGGATGGCATGGATTGCTTTGGACATGCAGTGTGTGGAAGCATGAACAGCAGCATCTTTGACACCATTGCATACCCGTGCCATAGGATGGGGAACCAGTACACTGAAAATCCTCTGGCGTGCTAGATGAAGTCCAGCCCCATCAGTGTCGTACCACTCTGACTCAGGATGCTCCTCCCGGATCCTGACCCCTGACTTCCATGGTGGTGGGGTAAGTACCTGCTGTCAGTGAGAGGAATGGAGGAGGAGGAGGCCAAGCACCGGCACTGGGAGTAGTGCGGTGCCATTGGTCCACATGGATGGGGGGGAACCATAGGCAACACCCACCCAGCTGAGGAGGGAATAAATACAATAAAAAAAGAGAAACATGGAAAATACATAAAATGTTATCATTTTAAAAAACAAAAATCAGAACCTAGTTAAACAGGACCTGTTTAGCTAGACTTTGGTGTTTGTTTTTTACAATTAGGACCAGAAATACTTTAACTGGGCACCTCAAACCCCAGGTGCCCAGTGTAGTGAGAGGAGACATCTGCCATGTTCTCTCTATGAGAACAGTGGGATTTTCTTGACTTCTGCAGCCTCAGCTGCAACTTGTGCTGCTGGCTGCAGTTTTAGCTGTGAGCCAACCTTTCCCCTGGTGTCTAGTGGCACCAGCCACAATCTGATACTCATATTTTATTTTAGTCTACATTTCTCATTGGTGTTAGCAGTATTACCCCCACCTTCCTTTATGTATCCCTGGTGTGCAGTGGCACCCCCACTCTCTGATCCCCATATTAAAGTTTTCCCATTTCTCACTTTCTGTTAGTAGTAGTACCTCCCAACCCCCCCCCACATCTTTCCCTGTTGTCTGATGACACCGCCCACCCTCCAATCCTCATATTTCATTATTTCTCATTGGTGGTAAGTGGCTCCCCCTTGTATCTTTTTATTATCTCCTGAAAAAGGAAAACAGTCCCTCAATGCCTTTTTTTAACCTGAAAAAAGAAAACTATCCCCTCATCGTTCCCGCCATCCCAACCCTCCCACTGAGCACCCACCACCCCACACACCTCCTTACTCTATACTTGTCACTGGATGTCATAGGCTGTCATCTTCTATGGACCAAGACATGTCTGCACTCTTCAAACCTGAACCGTGAACTGAGGAATCAAGGTATGTGCCATGTAAAGTATTTCAATGGCGTTTTGAGATTATGTTCATAACTTTGCCATTTTTAGGAATTTTTTCATCAAATTGTGAGCATGACCTTTTTGGGACCCCACCTCATGAACACTGGCACTGTCATTTTGTTATTCAGGCCCAGAAAGTGATTTTGTGGTCGCTGCTTAAAATCACCTTTTTGGACTGAATAACAAAGTTACACCACAAGTGGTCATGAGGTGCGGTCCCAAAAAGGCCATGTTGAAAATTTGGTGAAAAAAATCTTAAAAATGGATGAGTTATGAGTGTTCCTTGAAATTTTTCTACACATGTGCATAACTTTGGTAATTCTCAATATTTTGACTCCAAATTTTCAGCATAGCCATTTGTTCACACCACATCATGAGCAGTACAGGTGTCATTTTTCACATCCTGTCCTAAATGTGTTTTTGCACCTGTGGTACAGAATGGCATTTTGGCACAGATTTGAACATTTTCACCTACGTTGTTTATGAGGTGGGTTCATAAGACTATGTTGAAAATTTGGAGTCAAAATATGAAAACATGCCAACATTATGACCATTCATTGCAAATTCTCTACACCCACTCATTACTTCAGAAATGTTAAACATTTTGACTCCAGATTTTCAACATAGCCTTCTTATTACCCTACCTTATATATGTCACAGCTGTCATTTTTCAAAGCCTGGCCAAAATGTGTTTTCACACCTGTGGTGGGGAATGGCATTGCAGTTGCTTAGAATTATGTTTTGGTGAGGATTCGAAAATTTCTGTACTGGGTACATGAGGTGGGGTAATAAGGTGGCTATGCTGACCATGTAGTCACTGTTGTCTTATAAATGGTAACACAGGGCCTGGAAGGCCCTGTGTTTCCACAACTACATACATATATGCATCTACGGAGGGATGGGCGTGCAGGGTCTGAAGGACCCTACGCTCCTACAGTAAAATAAGATACTATTATACTATCTCAGAAAGTAAGGACATGTTGCAAAAAACTTCATTAATGCTTCAGTTAGGGTCAAAGTGACAAAACTTATGAAAAGAGGCATTAAGGTTTCCCTAACATCTCACCCTTCCAGATCAGGCAGGAGAGCAGATGTGAGGTGTGCCTTGGGGTTTTCAAGCCTAACACACACCCCATTCTCATAAAGTATACACATCTGACCTTATTTACAAATGGAATGGGGTGAGCATAAAGCTTGAGAAGTCCCAGGCACACCCCGCACCTGTTCTCCTGCCTGGTTTGGGAGGGTGGGGTGTTTGGGAAATCCTAACACCTCATTTCCCAACTTTTGTCACTTTGACCCTAACTGGAGCATTTATCAAAGTTTTTGCAACAAATATATATGTGTGTGTGTGTGTGTGTGTGTGTGTGTGTGTGTGTGTGTATGTGTATTTATCATTTTTTCCTTTTGTATACAATTCTACTGATCCCTGTAATGTGTATCCATATTGATGATGAATGGCAGCTTCTTCAGCATTAGTCTGCAATGCAGCTGTAATCAAACCTGTCCACCATGCATCTGTGTTAGCACCAGCACAGTGGTGCAAGGGTTACTTGCATAGTCCTCTTCTCAAAGGATGACCACACTATGGTGATCAAATGAAGCATCTTGTGTGAGGATATTCATAGTTCTCTAAAACTCTACCAGTGTACTATTGAGACATTATACAGCACTTCATTCTAGGGATGAGCAAACTGGCTCTGGTGCAGTTCCACCCCCCCCCCACCAGACAGGGCCGACTAGGCTCTGACTGGAAAAACCAAGCCTTCCGTGGCTTAACTTGGATTACCAAGATGACTCCATTTAGAAGTGTGGTTCAGTCAGGAACAACATTCTCACCACCAGTAGTGCATGGAGAAAAGAGTGCAGAGTGCAGAAAAGTGCAGAAAAAAAGTCTTTCTTTTTTCCCCCTGATCTCAGCCAAAGACTCCCAAGTCTCTCAACCATCACATGACCAACACAGGAAAACCCTCATGATCCTGGGGCACTTAGGTGAGTTCTCCAGTGAGGGTCTCTGTTCTGTGATTGCCACATGTTTTAACCAATCCTTTGGGTCAGCCACCACAGGATCTCCCAAGGAAACTGTGTATTGAGTGCATTTGGGGTTTTGCAGTCAACAGAGACAGTCATGTGTTTGTGTGTGAAGATTTCCCAAACAACAACCAATGAAAATGTTGTTAGAGATGAGGAGGGAGCGGGAGAGAGGAAGAGTAAAGACTAAGAGACCAACAAATTCAACAGCAGAAAACAGTAGAGTGCTGCAGATGTTGCAGCAGGCTGAGAGTACTCATTAAAAAAGTATTTTTTTAGTTAGACATAGAGGGAGACCAACAAATTCAATAGCAGAGTGCAGAGTAGCCAGCAGCAGCAGAGTGATGCAGATATTGCAGACTCCCCAGTAAAATGATAAAACACCCATTGTTGTTTATTCAGAGAGAGAGAGAGAGACTAAACTATGTTGCCCATCTGTGTGCTCCCCTGAAAGGTCATACTGTCCTAGACTTTGTGTTGCCCATCTCTGTGGAATAGTGCCATACAGACTGTGGAGGGGGACATCACATCTCAGACTCTGTGTCACCCATCTCTGTGCCATAGTGACGTACAGATTGTGAAGGGTGGACATCCAGTCTCAGACTCTGTGTTGCCCATCTCTGTGTCTGAACTAATATTAGGTCATAAAGTGCCTCATGTATTGTGAGAGTGGGGGGGGGGTCATGTCTCCAATTCTGTGCTGCCTATCTCTGTGCCTGGCCTACTACTAGGTCATATAGTGGCACACATATTTTACTATTTTCATAGAGGAGTATCATGTCTCAGACTCTGTGTTGCCCATTTCTGTGCTGCCCTGAAATGTCATACTGCCCTAGACTCTGTGTTGCCCATCTCTGTGCCATAGTGCCATACAGATCAGGAAGGGGGGCACGTCATACCTCAGACTCTGTGTTACCAATCTCTGTGCTGCCCTGAAAGCTCATACTGCACTAGACTCTGTGTTGCCCATCTCTATGCCATAGTGCCATACAGTTTGTGAAGGGGGGCGTGTCACATTTCAGACTCTGTGCTGCCCACCTCTGTGCCTGAACTACTACTAGGTCATATAGTGCCTCATGTATTCTACTATTTTCAGAGGGGAGTGTCACATCTCAGACTCTGTGTTGCCCATCTCTGTGTTGCCCTAATACTGCCCTAGAGTCTATGTTGCTCATCTCTGTGCCATAGTGCCATACAGATTGGGAAGGGGGGCACGTCATGTCTCAGATTCTGTGTTACCAAGCTCTGTGCTGCCCTGAAAGCTCATACTGCACTAGACTCTGTGTTGCCCATCTCTATGCCATAGTGCCATACAGTTTGTGAAGGGGGGGGCGTGTCACATCTCAGACTCTGTGTTGCCCATTTCTGTGCCATACTACCATACAGATTGGGAATGGGGCACATCACATCTCAGACTCTGTGTTGCCCATCCCTGTGCTGCCCTGAAAGATCATACTGCCCTAGACTCTGTGTTGCCCATCTCTGTGCCTAAACTACTACTAGATCATATAGTGCCTCATGTATTGGGGGGGGCATCACGTCTCAGTCTCTGTTTTGGTCACCTCTGCTTCTGAACTAATACTGCTAAGTAAGCAATTAAGTTAGACCCAAAAATATGGATTCAGAATCAGAGCCTGTAATGGAAATGGAACTTGTGGCCAGCACCAGAATTATGGCTGAAATTGGTACACGCAACAACAAAAATATTTGCCAAAAACAAATTCAGAAAAAAGGGGAAATTCACTGCTGAAGATATCATTATTACAATTGATGAAAATGAAGCAACACAACCAGTAAAAGATGAAGCAACAAAGAAATGAATGCAGATGAATTCCCTGACCAAAGTAGTGCAGCACTGTCGGCATTGCAAGAAAAATCAGATAAATGTAAAACAGAAAAAAGGTAGCTGGAATACTCAGACCTAGAAAATCAAAAGGCTCTATCTAGTACCACTAGACATGGCACTCTATGATAGGTCAGTCATGCATGTGGGGCTTCTTCATCAGAAAGCAGTACCTCTGATGAAGAAGAGGTTATAAATGTGCAAGAACAAGATCATGATCACAATTTTTATCACAATTACGCTCTTCAAAGGTTCTGAATCAGAATGTGATACTGATGAGGTAGAGGATGCCACCTGGGTTCCCCACACCCATAAAAAAAGAACTCATACAGTAAGTACCACCAATAGCCACAGCCAGTAGTGGAAAAACAATCATTATACAATGCAAAAAAAATTCTTGGACTCTGATTGGTCAATGTGTGCCTGAGACAGTGATGTTATTACACAATAACATCACTGTATCACTTTTGGATGCTCTTGATGATGAGCATTGGGATGCCATTGATGACTATTTGGATTCCTTAAAATCATTTTTTTATTTTTATTTTTTTTATTTTGTATAACAATGAGCCATTGTATAATAGCAATAAGGCACTCCAGGGATGTGTGTTATCGTGTAATAACATCACTCCTGGGGTGGTGGAAGCACTCTGCTTCACCGTGTGCTTCAACCCACCCAAGGAGTGACGTTATTACACAATAACACACACCCTGTCATGCCTTATTGCTTAAATAATCAAGGTAGCTCTTCTGGGGACAGCCACAGTGTGCATAAATCAAGGTCAGAAACAACTGACACCAAAATTGCTGCAGTTCCTGGCATGACAACAAAACGTTCCACCTTAGTTGTGTGGAGCTATTTTCATATAAGTTCCAAAAATGAATGTGTTGCAGTCTGCACCTTTAATCATTGGGAAGTTAGCAGGGGGAAAGCGAGGGGCCAGTTCGAGACAGCATCACTGAAAAGGAATTTGCAAAGAGCACATCCAAACATTGGGCTGTGCAGCAAACCTGAGCAAGGGACAACTATCCGTGATGGAAATAATCCTACAGACAATAGTGATGGTGAAGAGACTGAGAGACAGGGCAGAAAAAAAAAGCATGTTCGACTTCACTGGTGAAATTAGACAAGCTACAGCTTTACCAGTGCAATCCTATGGTTTTTACCCCTGCATTACTGCGATGTTTGAACAAAAAACTGCCTACAATAGATCACATCAAGTTACATTAAAAATCAATCAGCTAATAGAAGAATTGATTGCCAAGGACCTGCAACCATTTTTCTGTGGTGGCGAATGATGGTTTTACAGCCCTTCTAAAATATTTTGCTCTGTTACAACATACCAAGCCGTAAATATTTTGTGACTGTTCCCAAAACATATGAATGCATGCAAAGTAAAATAAAATTGGCTGTTCAAGACAGTGAATGTGGTTCTGTGCACCTGACCACAGACATGTGGGCAAGTTCTCAAATCACAAAATGTATGTGCATCTCAGCACATTGGGTGTCACAATTGTCTTCAAACACCACCACAAGCAGCAGTGAACAGAAAGGTAGACAAAGAATGGCAGTTCTTGGCATTAGCATGTTTGGTAAACCACACCACTGACAACATTTTGAAAGAGTTGCATGACAAAATTTCTGAGTGGCTAGAGTCCCTGTGACTCCATTCTGAATTTGTGGTTTAAGACAATGGCGCCAATATTGTTAGTGCGCTGAAACATGGTGGTTTTACTCACATTCTGTGCTTTTCACACTCATTAAATCAGTTACTACAAGCTTTCCTTTCCAGTGACAACAGTATTATAACACTAGTGGGAGCTGCAAAGAAAATCTGTGGCCATTTTAGTCACTCTGTAAAATCGTTTGGTATCTTAACTGACCTCTAGAAAAAAACAACTTGCCAATACAGCAACTAAAACAAGATGTTCCAGCAAGATGGAACTCAACATTTTATATGTGTGAGAGACTTCTCGCATAAAAGAAGGCAGTCCATGAATATATCATGAAGCACAATGTAGCAGATTGTGTTGTGCTGAATTCATTCCACTCAGGCTGAATGACGCATCTTACATTGCTCTTTACTCCATTTGAGGAAGCAATTTGACAGATTAGCAAAGAGAATGCTACTCTAAGCCAGGTTATTTCCAGCATAAATTTATTGAACAAGGAACTCAGGAGGCTGCGTAGAGGTTTTGCCCGAAAAGGAGACAAATCTGCTGTATCCCTTATGGACTAACTGATACAGCAATTCCAAAATTGCAGAACACTTCACAATGTCAAGGACAGACAAACATTTTCTTCTTTTGACTTTTCTTGACCCTCGGTTTACGTTACAACTTCTGCCTCCTTCAGATCTCAGTGACTCTTATCTTGAATGCAAAAACATGCTGATTTCAGCAATTGCACAGGAAAAGGATGGGAATCTATTTGACAATGCAAGTGAATCATATGATGTCGATGCTGCATCTGATGATGAAACATCAGTTAGTGGTGACAGCAATAATTTCCATTTAGTGCACAATGTACTCCTTCATCAGCATTGGGTAGTCCTGCACAAGTTCTTTTTCATGGGCACTGAAAAACGCATGTCATTCTGAAAAGCACACAGATGACTCTCACACTTTTTGGTCAGAACTCATGGAAACTGATAATTCAGATGTGTCTGTCATGGAGCTGCCTTCTTTGTCTTTGTCTGATATTGTGGTTGCCTATTTATAAAAACACAGAAACACTCATTAATATTACTGATGACCCTTTTGAGTACTGGCTAGAAAAGAAAAAACATCTGGCCTGCACTATCTACCTTTGCTATTAAGCTTCTTAATTGCCATCTCACCAGTTCTTACTGTGAGTGTATATTTAGCACAGCTGGAAATGTTGTCTCAAATGGCTGCACAAAGCTTACTCCTGAAAATGTACAGTGCATTACCTTCCTAAAAGTCAGTCTCAACAAATTCTCTTACCAGTTCAGTGAAGAATGGCAGGAAAATAAAAGTGATGGCGAACAGCTGCAACAAGTGTCTGCTAACAAGGGTGCTTCCTTGGTGGTGTTTGAAGCTGATGGTGATAATATTATTTAATTTATTGATTTATTTCTTTGAATTCAGAGGCCAGAGCCCAGCAAGCATAACAGAAATATAAAGTAAAAAAAAAATCCTTCCTGTGAGGTCACAGTGTATATGTATTGCTGTATGTGTTTTTCAATTTGGGAATAGGTGGAGTGTACCGTGTGGATTCCCACAAGCTTGACAAAAGTGGGGAGGTGGTGATGGGGCTGGGACTGGCAGTTGGGGCCAAACAGCTCTATAATAAAAAAAAAAAACTGCAATGGTGTTGGGGGATGCAATGCTGGGGGGGGTAAGGTCAACCAGATTAAAAAAAAAAGTGAGTTACAAAACACAAGAGATAAAAAATAATTGTTGCATAATGCAGGAGTGTGTCGGATGGTTTGGGACCTGTGATGCTTGCTATAACAACAAGTAGGCAAGCAAAATAATTATAAATAAAAACAATAACATCTCAAGTCAAAAGGGTGGGAGGGATGACTGGGGCCTCATGCTGCCTGTTTACCACCAAAAAAACATGCCAGAGTCAGTGATTGTCTGTACTCTGCACTCTACTGTTGAATTTGTTGGTCTCTCTCTTTTCAGTATCTGACACACTGCCTCCTTTCACTGCAAAGCTCCAAATTTCCTGAATTCAATGGGCTGGATTCACAAATGTTTTTGGAACTAAGTCCCACACCACAACTCCAGTTGTGAACCGAAATCTCCACAGCTAAGGAGATTGGTATTCACATCTGCAGCAGCTATGGAAGATGTTATAGCTGTGCCCACTGACCATAACAGTTTTCCAAAGCTGGGGGGATTTCCCTGGCAACACCACCTACAAGCTGCCATAAATCATGGAGCCAGTCATAAACCAGCTCCATTTTTGAATATACCATAGCTGCAGGAGAAATTTCAGATCCGCAAGTGGCAATTCACTTACACCAAGTTTTTCCAGCAGCTGTGGGATTTTCAAACGTGTTGTGAATCCAGCTTACCATTTCCTATGAATATCATGTGGTGGCTGACACACAAAATTGGCAAGGACAAAAGTCAATTTATTTTATTGCTGTTGGCTGCTTGCTGACCTTGAACAAAGGTCACCAAAATACAGACATAAAATTGTTTTTCACAAAAGGTTAAATTTTATTTTTTTAAACAAGAGGGATATAAAAGAATAATACTGATACATTTCTCATACTCAAATAGTTTAAAATAGGTCTACAATTCGCCAGAGTAAATCACAACCTTTTTGGAGAAAATCAGAGCCAGAATCAGAACCGGGTCACAGCCGGCTCGCCCATCCTCATTTCTTTCCTTTTTCTGATCATTTGTTATATAGGAACATGAAACGTACTCTTACAGAGTAACCAGGCTAAGGATCCAGCACTCTTGTGCATAAATAAATCAGTAGACCAGCAAGTCTTTTTGAAAGTGCTTCTTCTTTTATTGTGAGCAGTTAGCAAAGTGGTGTAGCCTATTTTTTCTGACCAAACAGGACCAAAAGCACCAGCCCCAAGAGAGCGACCCTTTTCAGTTTTTTTTTTACTCTTTCAGAGATGCCTGTATTCAGTAATTGTTGAAAGATAAAAATGTAGGAAGCAAATATAACTGTGGGCAATACCATTAGCTAACTGACTATGCCTCTAGTTGTTTCTGTGCAAAATACCTGAAGTTCAGTCTTGCAAACTTTAAACTGGGTAAAGTTCATCACGGTCTGTATGTTTACAGATCACAAAGACAAACTAAATAAACATGTTTTAAAAACCCTCCTGAACCCCTCTCCAGGTGATCAGGGCTAGTCCCTTACCAATCCCTTCTTAACCCCAACCATTTCCCATTCTCTGCCAACACTTCCCATCTTCCCGTCCTTACTGTAGACATACAGTACATACAAAATGTGCTGGCTGCTGGCATTAAGCTGTCAAACCTCCCTAGCCCACCCACTTCAGCTCTGAAATACAAATAATTAACACCCAGTGCTCTGTTCCTTGCTTAGGACTATCAGACACCATGCTACTTGCCACTCTAGCTCAACTTCAGTCTCTGAGAACCGCGGGGTAGTGGCCCAGATTGCAGTGCACTTAAACACAAAAATAGACTCTTACACAGTCTTGTTATTTACTTTACCTATTGCACTTTCTTCTAGGTCTTTTCTATTCACAGACTCTCTATAAGAACCATTATCCATATTGAAGCAGGTCATGTAGTCCCAAAATTAAAAATCCAAAGCCAGTGTCAAACTTCACCGCAGTTGCATACTGCAACCTTGCTGACATGGGGGAAACATGGACACTACTAACGTTTTGGCCATGCCTTCATCAGAGCTGTGTAAGACCCTGATGACACCTGTTTATATAATCTTATGGAAGTCACATGACCAGTGGTGACTGGCCACTACAGGCTAATAGAGTGTTATCTGGCCAATATAGCCCCATACCTGACTTTGGACTTTTAATTTTGAGACTTAGCAACCTGCATGAATTTGGATAATAGTGTTTATGGAGAGTCTATGAGTAAAGACTTACAAAAAAGTACAGTACATTAAGTAAACAACAAGACTGTGCGAGAGCTGTTTTTTATGTTTAAGTGCACTGCAATTTGAAGCTACCACTGTGTGGTTCTCAGAGACTGTTACAAATAATTAACATATGGCAACTTTATTACCACAAGGCTCAAGATTCAAGAAAGTGTATGTGTTTGGCTGAAAGCCATTAAAACACAGACAAACAAAGCATTTCTGTACAATTGATAGACTATTAAATCAATAGCTTAAATTGAACATACTTAAGAGTTTGTAAAACAGTAAACATTCAGCTTGATACATTACTATATTTCAGTTTAAAATATTCATTTCATTTCATTTCAACTGTGCAAAAGCTATGGCTCCATTGTGCTCAGAAGTCTATTCATTTTAAAGGCATGTATTCGAGTTCCATTAGCTCGAGAGTCCATAACATGTGAGATAGGGGGCTCCATTTATAAACTGGAGTCCATGTTAAAAAGGCTGTCAAATTATAAACAAAACTGACTCAAGAAAGGAGATAAAACATTCAGATTCCATCCTTATACACTTAGTTAGAAGTTAAAAAGTAAAAATATTTACAGCCAATAGAATGGGATCTTGAAAGAGGAAAGTATGTTCAGGACCCAATGGGTGCAGTATGTCCTCAATCAGGAGATAACTTATATGTGTACTCCTTGTGGGACCCCTTACTCTCAATAGATAAAATCGCTCTCTCTGTGCCAGGTCATATGGCACCAAATTGTGAAACCATGTCGCACCCTTCAGTTCATTAGGATGGACTTCTAGGTTAATACACAGAATTACTCTGTCTCTGACAAAATAGCAGACTGTGTTCATTAGATCCAAAATAAGCCAAGCCATATGGTTGGTGGAACTAAAGAGCATAGGAAGTACCACAAGGGCACCATGTAGTGCATGCTGTTCTGTACCCTTTGTTTCAGCTGCCAACAGGCAGTTCCCTCCAGCCAATCCCTGTGGCATTAAATACAGGATCCTACGAATGGTGCCTACAGTGAATGTCAGATCATTTTATCTTGTATATACAGACCTATTATCCAACATAAACCTACAGGTTACAGCCTATCCCAGGGTTTTAAATAACTGCAGAGCTGATTAGTATTTTCACGAGTAAAACTGTTGGTCAATTGGGATAATGCATAGCTCATGTTTCAATGTGTTTAGCAATGTAAACTGCTAGAAAATGCATATACTTACTTTTTCACAATTGATTGCAATGAAAGTGCTAATCAATTTTTGCAGTTATTTAAAACTCTGTATCCCAATTCCTCTGGTGTCCCTAGTGTTAATTAACAAAGAAGTGAATACTTAAAAAGCAAGACTTCCCAGAAGACCCTTCGAGTCCCCCAGAAGACTCAGTTTCAGGGGTGAAAGGCCAATAGTAGTCAAAACAAGCTGTATCAGCTTGATCACCAATCCCATGACCTTCTGCATAAGGAATACAAATATAAATTGACAGCAGAATACCCATCCTGTGCCTTCACTGCACCTATCGTCTCCTCTTCCCTCAGCCCTGCTTGATATAAAATTCCTCCTCTCATTGCACACAAGGGGAAAGGAATGGAGATGTGGTGCTACATGAACTGGGGAAATGGGGTTATTTTTGTATCTGTTCTATTTTGGGAAGGAGGGTGCTACAAGGTTGGGGAGAGGGGATTTTGCCAGGAACTTCTTTATTCTCTACTCAGGATGGCATATCAGCAAGGACCCAACTGATCTGGCCTGGTCTGGACTACTATTGGCTCCTAACTCTGAAATTGTGGCTTGGAAGTAAAAAGGTTGCAACTGTTAACTGTAACTGCATTGCCCGGATAAAACACCTGGTCCCACCCGATGACCTTCCAACTTTGGTCTATGCCTTTGTTACCTCGCGCCTTGATTACTGCAACTCTATTTACCTAGGGCTTCTGGGGATTGATATTCCTAGCCTGTAGCTGGTGCAGAATGCGGCAGCCAGGTTGTTGACTGGCTTACCTCGATCTTACCATGTCACACCTGTTCTCCGTAGACTGCGCTGGCTGCCTGTTCAATGGCAAATCACCCTCAGGGTTAGTTTGCTGACTTATAATGCCCTACACAGACAGGGTCCACACTATCTGCAAGAACTCCTGTGTTTTTATCGCCCCCTCCTCCCACTTCACTCTGTCGATGAGGGACTGCTATAGTCCAACTTAAGGCATCAGATGCTACAGCATTTGCATTTGCGGCCCCAACCCTGTGGAATTCTCTACCTTGTTCAGTAAAGGAGTGCTTGACCATGGAGAGCTTCAAGTCGGCTTTGAAAATCTACTTATTCAGGCTCACCTTCTCTGAATATGGATGACAGATTGTTTATGATTTCTGTTGTTCTTTGTCTCAACTTGTTTATACTGTAATATGAAGTTTTTATGCTTCGTCTTTTTATCTTTTGTACAAGCACTTAGGTATTTTGATTTGCACTTTTTTAGAAATAAAGGAGTTGAAGTTGAAGTAGTTGCATGCAACAGACATGTAACTATAGTGAAATTACCCTATTACATGCAGTTAATAATTAATTACATTGAAAAGGACACCTAAAGTGTAACCAGTAATTGTATTTTGTGGGGCTAGTATGGGTGGATTAGGAAGAGGGAATCATTTAAAAAAGATGATTATGGTTCCTGTCAGGAACCAGTGATGCATTTCTTTTAATAATGTGTATGTGAGAGAAGATGAGGGTATGGAGAGTGGGTTGAAGAATTGCTAGTGTAAATTATTCACACTTATCAAACCAGTTAAGCCAAAAGTTTATGTTTGGTACCAAATGTTCATGACAGTCTGATAGGATCAAACACCCAAAGTCTGAAGTGTTATGTTCTCTGGTAGAAGCCAGCTTGCAGCGCTAATGAGAATACTATTTTGTTTTCTTCCAGGGTACAAGTGGAATTCTACGTAAATGAGAATACCTTCAAGGAGCGCCTCAAACTGTTCTTTATCAAAAACCAAAGATCAAGTAAGTGATACAGTATTTTACAAGCATTCCATTTTTCTCAAGTTTTACTAATATGATTGTGAATCAGAAGAAAACAGATGCTAAAACATGTATTTTTCAAAATTAATCTATTATTCTTCTAATACATTCATAGGCAGCTTAGCAGTTTAGAGGGAATACGTGTGCAACCATATAATATTTCAAATTTTTGGATTGGTTTATGAAAATATTTTATCTAAAACATATCCATTAAGTCATGTCCTGAAAAGATTAGAAAATAGTTTTTTCACTGTTTGGATACTGCAGTTTTCACAATGGGGCTATACCCAGCCTGCCCAGCTCTGCACCCACAGACAGGCACACTGGGCATGTCATGCACTAACATGCACCACTGCATAGTGCCTGTCCATGGCCCCAGTCCATGGCATGCAGCTGTGTGGGGGCAGATCAAGGGGCTCAGGCAGGCATCCAATCAGATGCCCGTCCTGGATCCCAAAGTGGATTGTCTGCTCCATGTGAGTAAGGGACTCTGGGAAGGCATGGGACCAGAAAAGTGATAAAGTATGGGTGACTGCCTGAATGGCCACTGTCAGCACTGAGGGCTGGGGCTGGGGCAGCACTGTAGAGGGGTGTGTTGGTCTTCCACACACCCACAGCTTGCAGAGTTTTATTGGGAGTGTATACAATGGATTTGGTAGGGCTACTGTATCCTGTGCTTCCTCACCAAGCCCTCCATGCCTTTGTGAATGATGTGACGTGTGGTCACACCCACAGACATGCCCATAGACTAGCCAGGTGCATAGTTGTGCAACCGGCCAGGGGCTGCAGTGCAGAAGGGACATGTGTCCCTTCTGTGCATGTGCACAGGTGTCCGGAGGATACTCAGTGTGCAGCATTGTCACGTAGGATCGCCTATACACCAGGGATCCACCGTGCATTGATAATCCTCCCTCATGTGCAAAGCCTGCAGTGTTTGTGGACTCTCTAATTCCAACTAAAAATTGAATACAGTTGTCACTGATAGAGTATGTAATATGTGGCTTTTGAAAAAATAAAACATTTGCCATTTAATGGTTTATGGTCTATCATAAATCTCATCAATTGTTCATGGATAAACACCTCTCCTCACAGGCTACTATGCCAGTCATAAAACTTTTGGAAATGCTCAATCCAGCTCAAGCAAACTGCAGTCCACATCAATAACCCAGTTTCTCATAAACTGCTGTCCCATCAAAAAAGAAAATAAAAAATATGATTTATAGCCAGCCCGGTGGTGCTGAGGGCTGAGGCACTGGATGCCACACCTTGTGCCACATCATCGACCCATGTTCGGGAGTGAGCGTGGGCCACTGGGGGTCAGCAGGGGAAGAGAAGGATTGAGCATCCCAGGGACAGTGCTCCTACTCCGGGAAGGGGGGTCACCAAACATCGGTGCATGCCTGGCCCCTATCGGTGGCTGGGGGCTGGCATACCAATGCTGCATCTAGAGTGGTAGAGGTGGAGCAGACACCTGATGGGGTGCATGTACAGGAGCGTGCATGGGGCCATCACTGGTGTCATTACACGCTCTGCCTCTGGGGGACCACAAGAACAAGGAAATGGGCTCCTGGTCAGGCAGCATTAGCTTCCAACCTCTGCGGCCCGACCCCAAATGCCGCTTCCTCCAATCTGGATCCATTTCAAGGTGAGTTGAGCTTTGGGGGCTGCTCACCACTCTGCCATGGAGAGCAAGCCATGGGGTTATAGGGGAAGTCAGCCTGATATCGGGGTGTGGGCCAGGAGGACAGTTGGAATGTATATCCTACCAGGAGCCAAGGGGAGAAAAATCACAGCAAAAAAAAAAAAAAAATATATATATATAATTTATAGTCTTCTGATTATAATGACAATAACAACCTTACAGTCTCTTATTTCCAGGGGAATTAGCACTAGGAACCATATTTATAAATGTCCAGGATTGCAGCAAGCCCCAGTGCACTGACAATACGGCACATGGGGCTTGTGGAGCCCTAACTGAATTTTCTATCCTGTGTGGCAATTGCTGCAAGTTAGACCAACTTTTTGTGGTCTAACTTGCGGCAATCCTGGGGGTCTGTTTTACTAAGCTTGTGCCAAATATCTGGCGCAAGCTACTGTAATTTATAAAAACTGTTGCAATTGCACCCGAGTTTGTAAACTAGGGCACAGTTGCAGTGAAGGGATTGGCACACCACCAGAAACGGAGCGTTATGGCTCACCCACACCAAGTTTTGCCCCCTCCTCAACATGCACCCATCTAGAGTTGGGGATCTAAAAGCAGGGGGGTGCCCCCTTCCCCCACAAGAACACTAAGTGTTCCTGGAAGTGAGGTCGCTGAGAACTGCATATCGCTGATATGCTTTTCGGTGATATACACATGCCATAATAGTGATCACTGTTGTGCAATTGCTATGGAACCTCATGGTGCAGGGCTGGATGCATGCCTTGCTCCATGGTTTGGAAATCCTGCCCCAGGTCTGGGGTAAGGGCCCTCAGCTGCCAGGAAATGACTGTTTAATTGTTCTTATTGAAACATTTTTACAGGTGTTTCTCTACACAATGTATATTTATTGTATTTATTATTTTTAAAGGGAACATAAACCTTGCTTTAGCTTTTTAATATAATATTAAGTCTGTGCATCTGAGTAGACTCCTTAATCTCTATACTGTGTTTCTACATTTGTTCACATTGAAATGATCTTGTTTCTTCTTTTTTAGGGTTTCTTGTAGATGCTGTCCTTTTCCAAATTAATATTCAGTTTTATATTAACTGATTAGTTCAAGAGCTTCATGACATCCATTGGGTGGAAGCTTACAGTACAGATTTCAGTGACTGGCTCCCACTGAACTGCTCAGTAATTATAAACATCATAGAACACTGAGCATGTTCTGATTGGGTCATTAGTGATCTTTGCCATACAGGAAATGGACCACTAGGGTAAACAGAATGTGGGACCCATTGCACAACCGCAGCTCTAAAACTGCTTTTTAGCATTTTTCCTTCCAATGCTTCTGTAGATTTCACCTGAAAAAGCAAGCAAAAATAAGTGCTGCTAGAGGGAATAGTGAAATGCCTGCAATGTGATTAAAGGAATACAACAAATTACATTGCAAACTACACAGTTACAAATTAAATGAGGTACAGTATTACCAAAATTCTGAAAAAGTAAAAAACATTTTTATTACATTTTCTTTTAAACCTGCATGTAGTTATGTGTACTGATTCACAAAGATAGCATCAATACAGTCTTTCAATGCAAAAATTAGTGTTATTATAATGTGTTTGCCATTTTGGAGCTGAGTCACAACTAAAAAAACATGTATCAATAATATACTCAAACGTGGTTTCAAATAGAAGTAGTAGAATAGCAACAACACATAAAAAGAAGACATTTCTTCACACTTAACATACTTTCCTTTGTTGTTAACTTCAACATTGGCAATAGGTATTTAATACATAAGGGTAATGTGAACCCCTACTAGGGGCAATGTTACAACCCAGAGCTGTAGTAACAGCATAGAACCTAGGGCATATGAAGATTCCAAATAGCAATGACTCTCCAGTCCCCCTTGGCCTCACAGTGCCTAACAGTGGAATGAAAGGTAAAAATCTGTGGAGTACTTGAAGTATACATTTCCCCCCTTTATCAATACAGTGCATACCACGTGTGCAGAAAACCTTCTATCTGAAGAAAAGCAGTGATCCATGTCTTACATTGGCCTTGAAACAGGGATCCTGCTCTGCCTTTTTTGTATCTTGTACAGAACCAGTGTTCCTTAAAATTGTCTCTTGGCAGATGTAGCAGATAAATCAGCAACAGCTGTCAACATAAAACTGTATAACAGGAATAAATGCAAAAAGATTCAATGTAACTGCTAAAAGAGAGTAAACACTAAACTGTAACAGAGTGGTACCACCTCAACCTGTTAACCTGCATATCTGCAATTTAATAGATTTCATCCTGTTTCCATGTTAGCAGAGTAAGTGGAATAGCATATCAACAATATTTGCCAATTATAATTTCTGAAGAAAAAGTACAGACATTCCATACTTACATCAGACAGTATACTCCAGTAGGAGCCAAAGCTCCCAGGAGAGGCCCCATTCACAATGCTGGATCTATGGATGCACCCACAGAGGAGACGAAGGAGGCTGAGGACAACTGTCACAAGGGAGGCCCACAGGAAGGAGGCAGAGAACACCACAGGGAAAGGAAGCAGCTCCTGGTGGGGGATTCAATTATTAGGGGGATAGAACTGGGGGGAGCAGGGAAAACTGAAGTAAGGTGCCTGCCTGGTGCCATGGCTTGGAGGGACAGGAAGCGCATCCTCAGGATCAGGAGAACAGCTACATGGGAGTCTGAGCTGGACGTCATTGTCCACCTAGGGACAAATGACTTGGCTCATCATGAGATTAGAGCAGTGCAGGAGGACTTTGTAGAGTTGGGGAGGGGCCTAAGACAAGTAGCATACACAGTATCCTTCTCAGAGGTTCTGCCTGTCAATGGCATGGGTGAGGCGAGGGTACTTTGCACCATACAGTTTAATGAATGGTTGAAAAAATGGTGTGGAGCACAGGGGTTTGGCTTCATTGGGGACTAGGGTTCCACCTGGAGGGACACCAGCCTATACTGGCAGGATGGTCTGCATCTGTCCAGGAAGGAACAAGTCTTTTGAGCAATCGGTTTAAATGCTTCATTGGCAAGCTTTTAAACTAGTCAAGGGGGGAGGCACTGATAAGCAGCAGAAAAATCCCAGCCTCTCCTACAAAACAGGGTACTAAATGAGAAAAAGACCGAGGTAGAAAGGTCAGTGAGGTGCTGCAACAGAAGGTAAAGCCATCAAAAATGGAGAGCAATGAGTAACAATGCCCGTAGTCTGGGTAACAAGCTTCCTGAATTAGTGGCCTTGATGGAGGAGGAACATCTGGATATTGTGGCAGTCACAGAAACATGGTACACACAAACCATGACTGGGATGTAAACATACCAGGATACACTATCTACAGGAGGGACAGGGAGGGTAAAAGAGGAGGAGGAGTAGCTCTTTACATAAGGGAAGGAATCAAAGCAACAGAACAAAAGGGTAAACAAGGAGGAGAAAAAGCACTGTGGGTCAGTTTGGAGACAGGCAATGGCACCACAATCCACACAGGGGTTGTATACAGACCCCCCTCTCAGGGGGAGAAAATGGACAAGGAAATGATAGAAAGCATACTTAGAATGGCAGAAAAAGGGGAGATATTCCTGATGGATGATCTGAATATGCCAGATGTTAACTGGAGTGCAGTTGCAGCAGCCACTTTGAAGAGTGGGGTTATTCTACATGCCCTACAGGGGGCATGCCTTAGACAACTAGTATTGGAACCCACTTGAGAGGGAGCAATCTTAGACTGGGTTCTCTCAAATGGAGATGGAGAGAGGATCACAGATGTAGAAGTGGGTAGCCATCTGGGAACTAGCGACCATCGAACAGTATGGTTCACAATAAACACAGCAATAGAGTCAAGCCATACAAAGACAAAAGTACTGGACTTTAGGAGGGCTGGCTTTGCCAAAATGGGTGAGTGCCTAAGGAATGCACTAGCAAATGGGCAGGAAGGAGGGGTGGAAGAACAATGGGGAATAATAAAAACTGCCATCTCAGAGGTAACCAGCCTTTGTGTGAAGCAAATAAACAAAACAAAACGATGTAAGAAACCACAATGGTTCTCAAAGGAAGTGACAGTGAAGGTTCAAGAGAAAAAGAAAGCATTCAGGAAGTACAAGGAATCACAGAAGGAGCAGGACAGAGAACTGTATCAGTTAAAGCAAAAGGAAGCTGGGAAGGCAGTCAGAACAGCAAAGGCCCAAACCAAGGAAAAGATAGCTAACTCAGTTAAGAAGGGGGATAAAACCTTTTATAGGTACATCAGGGAGCGAAGGAAGACCAAGGGAGGGATAGTGAGGCTTAATAAAGGGAAGGGGGTGGGCAGAGGGTGACTGTGAAAAGGCAGAGATACTAAACAAATATTTTTGCTCAGTATTTACAAATGAAGGGGGGGTACCTAAAGCAAACAATAGAAACACTCTGGATACAGAAGTTGATACCAGCCCATTTACAGAAGAAAAGGTTCTGAAAGAACTCTTAAAACTGAAGGTGGACAAAGCAATGGGGCCTGATGGGATTCATCCCAGAATTCTAAAAGAACTAAGGGTAGAACTAGTGACACCACTGACTACCCTCTTTAACAAATCATGGAGGATGGGTGGTACCCGAGGACTGGAGGAGGGCAGATATGATTCCCTTCACAAAAGTGGGCAAGGCAGAAGCAGGAAACTACAGACCTGTTAGTTTAACCTCAGTGGTAGGGAAAATGATGGAATCACTTCTGAAGGAAAGAATTGTCGAGTATCTAGAGCCCAGAGGGGCACAGGACCCAAGGCAGTATGGATTCACAGCGGGAAGGTCATGCCAGACGAATCTGATAGATTTCTTTGACTGGGTGACCAAAGTAGTAGATCAGGGAGGGGCTGTGGGCATGGCCTACCTAGACTTTAGCAAAGCATTTAACACAGTCCCACGCAAAAGATTAATATAAAAGTTAACCAGCCTGGGAGTGGGTCCCAAGATGACAGCCTGGGTAAAGAATTGGCTGGAGAATAGGACAAAGAGAGTAATAGTAAATGGAGTCCACTCTGAAGAAAGGGGGGGTTACTAGTGGGGTAACGTAGGGTTCAGTATTAGGACCAGTCCTCTTCAATGTCTTCATAAGCGACATTGCAGAGGGACTGGAAGGAAAAGTATGTCTCATTGCAGATGACACAAAGATCTGCAACAGAGTTGATGCACAAGGTGGGGTGGAAAGGATGAGAAGGGACTTGGCAAGGTTAGAGGAATGGTCAAATGTATGGCAGCTTAGACTCAATGTTAAGAAGTGCAAGGTAATGCACCTGGGAAACAAAAACCCAGGGGAAGAGTACACAATGGGGGTGAGATACTATCAACAACAAAAATGGAAAGGGACCTGGGGGTAGTCATATCAGATGACCTAAAGGTGGGCAAGCAATGTGAGAGGGCAGCAAGGAGGGCTGGGGGGGATACTGGGATTCATAGGGAGAGGCAACACCAGTAGAAAACAAGAAGTTATTATCCCTCTGTACAGACAGCTGGTGAGACCCCATCTGGAGTACTGCGTGCAGTTCTGGAGACCCAATCTCCTCAAAGACATAGACAGGATGGAAGCTTCCCAGAGGAGGGCAACTAAAATGGTGCAGGGTCTGCACCAGAAGACATATGAAGAGAGACTTAAGGAGCTTAATATGTATAGCCTCGAGGAAAGGAGGGAGGGGGGACATGTTAGAAACTTTCAAGTATATCAAGGGAATCAACAAAGTCCAAGAGGGTAGCATCTTTCAAAAAAAGAGGTGTGCAAGAACAAGGGGCACAATTTGAAGATGGGGGCAGCTCAGAGGTAATTTAAGGAAGTATTTTTTCACAGAGAGGGTTGTGGATGCATGGAACGGCCTTCTGGAGGAGGCTGTGGAGTCAAAAACAGTGGTGGAATTCAAGCATGCATAGGACAGTCGTAAGGCAATTCTAGGGGTTGGGGGTAGGAAGAAGTAGGCTGCTGTTTAACTAGGATCTGCAGCTTATCCATTAGGTAGGGGAATGGGCAGACTGGGTGGGCCAAGCGGTCCTTATCTGCCATCAAATTCTATGTTTCTAACATAAAAGGAAATTATGGTAAGTATGAAAACATTTCTTCTTTCTGTAGCGCTCCACATTGTCAATGGGTTTTTAATACATGTGGATTCTAAGAAGCAGTACCCATGTTTCCGCCAGGTGGGGGGGAGAATACTGTCCTATATAACCCATAGGTGAGAAATTTCATTATCTGCTGACCACCACCTGCAAAACTCTGTGATCAAAGGCTGCATTGGCGGAACTTTGAACATCCACTCTGTAGTGCTTAGTGAATGTGTGGACGGAGGACTATGTTGCTGCCTTGCTCAATTCTAACACAGACACCTGAACTTTCAATATTCGATCTGTAGTTTTTATAAAATGTGTGGATGGAAGATCATGTTGCTGCCTTGCACAATTCTAAAATAGACACATCCCCTCTCTCCCTCCAGGAGGTAGCCAGAGCCCTGGTTGAATGAGCCTTGTTGAGTCTGAACTTTCTTCTTTTCAGATGCATATACCTTGGTGATACAAGCCCTCATTCACCTTGCCAGTGTTGTCACTGAGGCTTTTTGACCTTCTTTTTTCTTTCTTTCCTTTTTTGGCTGCTCTGAAGATGACAAGCAGACTTTTAAATTTCCTGAACTCTGCAGATCATTAGAGTTATGTCCTGACTGTCCTGCACAAATCTAACTTGTGCAGTTTACATTGTTTTGCATGCATTGGCTTCGGGTAGAAAGAAGGAAGACAGATTTCCTTATTTACATGAAAAGCTGTAGGCATGTTCATAATGAGAAATGGAACCGTCCTCAGGGTCATTGTTTCCCTGTGAATAAGGTAAGGCTGTTTCTGTGACAAGGCCTGAAGCTCACCATTTCTTCTGGCTCAGCACAATACAATTAAAAAATGCACTTTGTGTGACAGAAAGTCCAGCGGGATGGACGAGAGAGAGTCGAAGGGTCCTTTACAACAAACATTCAAAACCAGATTCAGATCCTATGGAGGTACTGGGGATCAAAACAGCAGTCTACTTCTGCTAACCTCTCTTAGAAATCATATGGCCTCCCAATTTGTTCCCCGGGATAATCCTCTGGAGGTTTCCAGTACTGCTCCTGTCACCAACAGCCCAATACCTAACATCTCAGGATGGTCAGAGCAATCCCTTTGTCTATTCCTGTCTGCAAAAATTCCAAACCTGTGGAACCATGACTTTGAGAGCCCAATACTTTTTTTCTTCTTCTTCTTGTTCTTCCTTCTCCCCTGACCCAAGCTGAGTAGGTGCTGCATGCCTCCACACTCAATCATAAGCTGCATATGTAGAAACCTTTCTGGCGGCCAACAGGATAGCCACTACTTTCTTTGATAAACCTAGTTTGACCAGTCTTCTCTCAGGAGTCAGGCCATCAGCTGCCTCACCTCTGGGTTTGTGTGTCAAATGGGTCCCTGAAGGAGAAGACCCCCCCCAGAGAGTTATCCAGAATAATGTGTGCAGGGATGGATTCCCTAGGACTGAGAACTACTGTCTTCTTGGCCACTCTGGTACTTCCAGAAGAAAACCACCTTTTGATTGTCTTATTTTGTGAGGCAGGGGAAGAAAATGCATATGCTCTGTAGAAATCCCACATCTGGGACAGGGCATCCAACTCCTCTGCCTCTGGGCATCAGTACCGACCAAAGATACTTGGTACACAAGCACTGTGACTTGAGGTAAATAAGTCGATCTGAGACTGGCTGAACCTGCTGCTCAGAAGATCGAACACTTCCAGATTCAGCATCCATTCCCCTGGATGGATAAGTCTCCTGACTCAGCCCACCGGCCTGGAGAGCAGGTTCTCCTCTGCACCCAACAGCACTTCTGTTGCTTCTGCTAGCATCTCTCTGCTTCTTGTGCCTCCTTGATTGTTTTTGTATGCCACTGTGGTGGCACTGACTAACTTAACTTTTACTGCCTTTGCCTGAACCTAATTGAGAAAATGGAGAATAGTAAGCTGTGCCACCCTCATCTCCAGTTTGTTTATCTGTAGCTATTATTTCTGCACAGTCCAAATGCCTTGGATTGGTATTTGGCCCAGGATAATACCACAGCCCAACAGGCTGGCATCAGTCAAGAGAATCAACTTGGCAGGCTTCTAAAGGGAACCCCCTGGATAGGTTTCTCAGAGGTCTCCCACCAATTCAGTGACTGCTGAAGAGACTGAGTAATTGGCATCTGGGCTTGGTAGTCCTCTGAGGTCAGATTCCAAACTGCTAGCATGTCAGTCTGAGATGGCTGCATGTGCAAGCATGCCCATAGACATAACTCTATCACTGCAGTCATCAGCCCAAAATTCCTAGTAGCCTGTGAGCAGAGACTGAAGATTGGCTTCTCAGCCACTAAAACCCTTTTCTCAGGGTCTCCTTCCTGGCCGTTGAAAGGAAAATTTTCCTCACGTCCATCCTGAACACTGCACCCAAGTGTTCCAGGGTCTGTGACGAGATGAGGGAGCACTTCTCCTGATTAACTATCCAGCTTTGAGTTTCCAGTATCTCTAGGATCCTGGACACTGACTTCTTTACTATCTGGGCAGAGGATGCTTGGATGAGTAAGTCATCCAGGCAGGGATATATGTGATGACATTTCTGTCTCAGTTGCACCACACAAACCTACTGTATGAGGACATTCGAAAACACCCTGGGTGCTGTTGCCATCCCAGGTGGGAGCAACCGATATTGGAAGAACTGTCCCTGAATCGTGAATCTCAGAAACTTCTGGTGAGACTGACAAATGGAAATGAAAAGATGTGCATCCCTCAAGTTTATGGATCCCAGATAATCCCCAGGATGAATGGCCTTGATAACTGATAGCAGTGACTCCAGCTTGAAGGTCATGTGGCGGACAAACCTGTTTAGGGGCTTTAGATCCAGAACTGGGCTGAGCCCACCTCCCAACTTCTTGGAAACCACAAAGTAAATCAAGTAGAATCCCCAACCCTCTTCATTAGAGGGTACTGGTATAACTGCTCCAGTCTGTCTGAGGTGATCTAGGGTTTGGTCTTGATCCTGCACCCCGGTTACACCTGCGAGCAAAAGATCCTCTGTTACTGTTGTCCTTAAATCCATAAATCCAAAATAGGATACCCTATTCCTTTGGTTTCCAAAATTCCAAAAATGATGACAACCACCTCAAGACTGCCTCTCATGGCCCCCTCCTTGACCCTTTGGTGTTGAAATTGCTTTCCGTTGTTCCTTTGACATTGGAATGTGTCCCTTCTTACCCTAGATATCTTCCAAATGTGTTCCAAGCCATATCCAAATAACAGTCAACCCTCAAAGGGCAAATTAAATAGATGTGCTTTAATGCCTGGTCTGTGACCCAATGCCTAAGCAATACATCCTCATGGCTGACACAACATAATAAGCAGAGTGAGCTAACATTTGTAAATTGTCCACCGTCACATCCCTTAACAAACATTTGTCAATGCTGAATGTTTGCTTTCTGGCATTGGCATTGATGGGGTGTGCCTTTGGGTCATCAGGCATAACGGCCATGCCATTTCACCACACCCTACCCTGCAGACACCAACAAGTGTCACAGTGTGCCTTGGGTCTTTGGCCCCTATGCTCACCCCATTCCATCAGGAAATATGGTAAAATGGGTGCAGTAGGAGAATGGGGTGAACTTTGGGGCCGACGAGCCCAAGGCACACCTCAATGTCTTTCACTGGTTACAGGGTGTGGGTGGGGGTGGAATGGTATGAGCATTATAGATGACAATCCCAAGTCACACCGCTGATGCCTGTCAGTCTCTACAGGGTGGGGGGTTATGATCGGAAACCCTAACGCCTCAGGCGTTTATTGGTATTTTCACTCCAAATGTTCAGCATGTTTTTTTTTGTGACCCCCACCTTATGAACAGTGGCAATATCAGTTCATTAGCCGAAAGCTAATTTTGCACGGTGACTACGGCATTTGGCACCACAGGTGCGAAAACACATTTCGAACATGTTGTGAAAAATGACAGCTGTACTGTTCATGGGGAGGTGTAAAAAATGGCAATGTTGAAAATCTGCAGTGAAAATAGTAAAAAAGCTGGTGAAGTTACAAGCGTGCGTAGAAACTGCGAAACGCACACCCTTAATGTAATTAGTTTGGGGATTTTTTACTGCACATTGTCAACACAGGCATTTTGGAACCTCCACTCATGAACAGTGTCACTGTCATTTTCTTAATCTGTCCTGAACAGTGATTTCCCACAGTGACCATGCATTTCTGCACAGAAAGTATGAAAACACATTTCGGCCATGTTGTGAAAAATTACAGCTGTACAGTTCATAAGGAAGTGTGGAACAATGCCAGTGGTGAAAATCTGGACTGAAAATATTACAAATTCATGAACTTACGAGGGTGGGTGGAAACAGCGCAATGCTCACTCATCACCAAATTTTCAACATAGCCATTTTAAGACCTCTGCTCATGAACATTGTCACTGTGATTTTCCTAATCTGTCCCAAACATTGATTTCGCACACCAACTGCGCCATTGTGCGCTTCATGCACGGAAACACATTTTGGGAGAGATGTGAAAAATGACAGCTGTACTGCTCATAAGGAGGTGTGGTAAAATGGCAATGTTGAAAATCTGGAGTGCAAATATTAAAAATTCGTAAACTTACGAGCGTGCATAGGAACTGCACAATGCACGCTCATCAAACAGTCATTTTTGGGAATTTTTTCCCCAAAGTTTCAGCGTAGGGCTTTTGGGAGCCTACCTCATGAACTGTGACACTGTCATTTCATATATTGGTCCCAAAAGGTGGTTTCACACAGTGACTACAAAAACACCTTTTGGGACTGAATAACAAAATGACAGTGCCAGAATTCATGAGGTGGGGGTCCCAAAAAACCCATGTTGCAAATTTGGTGAAAAAATTCCAAAAAATGCCTGAGATATGCATCAAAGTTGAAAAAACCCTATTTATTCCATTATACAGCTTACCGGCATTTCCTCAGTTCACGGTCGGCTTTGAAGAGTACAGATGTGTTCCCGGTCCACTGAAGATCGTTGCGCCGGACTCTGGAGGTAAGTATGGGGTGAGGGGGGGTGTGGGGAGGCAGGGCGCACAGATGGTGGGCGTGGGTGGGGGACGGGGATCAAGATAGTCAGTGAGGGACCGTTTCTTAGGTTTTTTTTTCCTTTTAGGAAGACGACGCAGGACATTTGCCACACTGGGGTGGGCTCCCAGTGTGGCAGCTAAAGAGATTTTTGGAGCCCAGCAGAGCCAATGGGGATTGGGCACCCCAGTCAATATAGAGAGATTTGTCATGCTGGGGTGGGCTCCCAGTATGGCACCTAGAAAAACTGTTTGAGGCAGTGGAGCTGGCGGGGGGTGGGCACCCATCAGCCTTACAGATTGTTACCATGCTGGGGCTCCAGCGTGGCACCTAAAAACTCTGTTGGGGCAGCGCAGCCGAAGGGGATTGGGCACCCCATCAGCCATACTATGTGTGTGGGGAGTGCGTGAGCAAGCTGAGATGGGCTCCCAGCATGCTACTTGTTGGGGGGGAGCTGTCTATGACAGCTCTTTCACTGCAGTGCTGACGTGGAGGCACGATGCATACTGCCGACGTCAGTATGCAAATTGCCTACACGCTGCGGTTCTTTCATTCAACTGTATGCCACAGCATTTGCAAACGCTGTCATAGACAGCTCTTACATTCATTGGCATGGTGGGGCCGTGCCTACAAAAGGCATCAGGGCATTGGAAGTAGAGAGGCACACCTACGAATTCTCGTATGGTGGAACTATGTTTCTTGCACATGCGTGCAAGCAAACATAAAAATGGTAGAAGCCATGGCTACCAGTTGTAAGATACTCACCCCCTAGGAATCCAGAGGAATGAAACTACTCAGAGCTGTAATCCATGAGTTCAGGGCTCTGGACTACAAAAAGAATGCGTAGGAGATATGAAGATATTCCCTATTCGAGGCAAACATCCTTCTGTATGAGGCATCCACTCACTTATTGTGCATATCAGTCCAAACCAGAGATCCTGTAGCAGGTATAGTTGTGTGCCTGACAGAATTATGCACAGCCTTATCTGCCGGGGGTCTTATTTCTGGGAGTTCTCCATAAAGGGATAACAACTCACCCATGGCCTGGGAAGATGTTTTTTCAGGTCCAGGCCTGCTCATTCCTGATCAATGATCTGCTCACAGAGTACAAAGTTACAAAAAAACTTTTAGGAGCAGAGGAGGATGTGGACAATATTGGATTCATGTCCAGGGCTTCCATGGCTTGTAGTCCTTCAACTGTAAGGTCCTACAAGCATCCTTTTTGAGTCAGGATAGGGATTTTGTATGAAAACAAGGGAGGGATCAGAATGTTTCTCTTTGACTCCCTCCACTCACCCTCCTCCTCTTCTTCAGAGGGGTCCTCCTCCTCCTCATCAAACAGTTTTTTTGTGTCAGGATTTTCCTCAAAATTTCCCCTGAATCATCCTTTTGACCCTCTCTATTGTCATGGTTGGAGTCTGCCTGCATGTCTTAGTAAAGAGTCTTGTCCTGCACCTGTGCTCCTGTATGTGCCTGTATGGGCCCCCTCCTGACCTAAGGGACCCGCATGAGGTTTGGGTGTGTTAGTGGGGAAGTCCTGCGGAACATCAGGAGATAGTAGTTCATTTAAGAGCAACAAAAACAAAATTGTTCAATCCAGCTTTGCCACTGCCAGCTGGTGTCCCAGGTGTACCCCTTCCCCCCCCTCGGAGTTTGACTGGGGGAGACCAACATAGACATATTAGATTGTGTTCCACAATTAGGACAATAAAAGATGAAAGGGGAGGGTCTCATCACTCTCTTGCATGTCTTACATTGCTTGAATACCACTGGTCTTCAATAAGCCATTGTGCCAAAGAAGACAAAGGCATAATTCACCCAGGTAGTCCACCATTCACACAGGTAGCCCAAGCTATGTCCCAGGAGCAACCCAGGGAAAAACTCTAGTAAAAAAGGTTTCTTTTAAATCAATTGAAATTCTGAGCTAACTCAGACCTACGCTTAGTTAGTACTGATAGAGGATGGGGGGGAGGGCACTATGCAAACGTCACTATAAGGGAGGAAAGGAAAGAGGCTGTTAAACAAAGAGCTGACTTCTTAGCTAACTAATTCTCTCAACAATAAAAAGTTAAAAATACTCACCCGGGCACCAGAATTGAAAGAAAAATTAAAGGAGACCTGCACAACACCCTAGGCAGGCAGTGGCAGAAGTCCCCAGTCCAAGTTGGAAAATGGGGAAAATACTAGCAAATTCATCAATTTGAAAGCTGCAGCTTAACAGGCACAGTTTCTAAATTTGAGGGTGCTCCCTGAATCCAGGGAGCCCCAGTCTTCTCAAGGTAATTGCAATCTTATTATTAAAGTAATACATTTTTACAACATCTTCAGATAGGCTATTCTATGCTGTTGACACCTTCATGGTATGGCCAAGACCGGGGAGTCATTGCTATTTGGAATCTTCATGTTTCCAGGGTTCAATGCTGTTACTACAGCTTTGGGCTGTACCATTACCCCTAGCAGGGATGCACATTATCCATATAGATTCTATGTCTTAACGGTGACAGCTCCCTCACCCCCCTACTAAGGGATCATCAATCCCAGGGGAGGTGCATGTCAGGAGAGGCAAAATGTAAAAAAAAAAAAATAATTCAGGCCAATGGCTCCATTCACATATTGGGACTGTGTAGTACAGTATGGTCTGCACACCCCATTGGCCCATGCTGTGGACCAATGGACGTACAACCGTACTGTACGCTTTCAGTCGGCGGGTGTGGTGCTACCTCCTGCCGCTGACCGGGGTGGCAGGTTGGGAGTGGGGGTATGGGTACCACTGGACCACCACGGAGTTAAAAGATTATCACAGCCCACGATCGGGCAAGGAGTTCGGGCCACTGGACCACCAGGGAGTAAAATCATTATTACAGCCTGTGCTCGGGCAAGGAGTTCAGTCCACTGGACCACCAGGGAGTTAAAACAATAATACAGCGTGTGATCGGGCAATGGGGTGCGTTGCCGGTGGGGGCAGGGGGTGTCGGTCCCCGACAGATGCAGTCTGGCAGGGCGCCAGGCGCAAGTCGCAGCTGATCGGTGCACCTGCATGCAAATAGGGCCATAATGACATACAAATGGCTCCATTTGTGCCTTGCATGCATTATGGCCCCATTTGCATGTCCACTGCTGAATAGCACGGTTGCTGCACCTAGCGCAATGGCACTTGTGCTACGCATCCCCTGCTCCTCTCTGGCCACTTGCACTGGTGCAGTGCTACTGTGACATGCGCAATGCGGGTGGCCAAGGTGCCATATTCAACAGTGCGGAGCCATGGTGCAGCACCGTTGAATACCACCCAGACCACGCACTGGCGCATCCCAGTTGCGCTGTGCTCAGCTAGTGCCCCTGCCTGGTGCAGTTCTGAATATCCCACCCTCGGTCTATACACTGTAGCCTATCATGGGGGGTACTGAAGCTCCATGTCTGTCTTCTTAATGAAATGAAAGTGATAGAAAGGGCTTCTTATCCATGTGGCCTGCCTGGAAAAAAGGGAATTAAAAGGGGGAAAGTAAGGGAAAGGACAGTAAAGATATTCAGAGAGTGCTACTGCAGTAGACTTGTGAAACAGAATTAGATGGCTATTTGGAGGTTTAACAGCACACTTTCACAGTCAGGTTTAGTGAAGCAAGGTGGCACACACACTAACTGAACCTTATCGACTCAGCTGGCAATAAGGAACTGACGCATATATCTGTCTGGTATAGGATGCTAATATAGTTTAAATATGTATGTAGGAGATATGTGTGTATGTATGTTGGAACAGATGTATTGCATATGTACACTGAACAGTAGGTGACAGTCCCACATGTGTGTAACTTCTACTGCACAGAAACACACCACTGATGTGAGTATCTCACAGTGGCACTGCATTTAGAGGCCACATTGGAGCCTGCGGAGCAAGACCACAGCTGCATTCCTGATGCCCAAATGTGTATCTTACCTTATAAAAAGACATTCAGTACAACAACAACATTTTAGCCTGAAACTCCTGCAGCAGCCATGCTGTGGAGGGCGTACAGACCCATGTCATCTACAAGTACGTACTGGGCCATGCCAGGCATGTCATTACAATCACCTGCAATTCCAATCAGGTTGATTCCATGCAATCCAATGCCTGACCATATACTGTAGCTAGAGTTCTGACCCCACATAATTCAGTCACAGTTAAGGTAGATGGCAACTGTCATGCAGCACTGTACCAGCCCCATCTATTTTTAGTATCCATGATAGTTCAATGTGCAACATCTACAACCACAGCTCCACATTCAGTATGCATCAACAGATTGTGTTGAGCAAGATATGCTCTAGACTCAGATATCAGTGTGATGAATTGAAGAACAGAGTGGTGCCATCTCAACCACCTATGCTACAATATAAATGTAACTGACGTAATGTTATATCCGGACACACTTGACAGTGATTCCCACAAATATTGACAACAACAATGCTGTCTGTTATGCAGATGATGCCCTGAATCTGCCTCGTACCCTAGTTGGTTTACACACAGCTCTAGATAATACTGGCAACCCCTACAACACCCCTACACTCTCAGTACATGTGCAGAAACATAATATAATTGTCATTGGCATGGCTAATGCATCTAACACGGACAGTAAGCCAGCCCTCTGGATGTGGCAGCAAATGTTGTTTACCTGGAATTTGGGGAAGACATGGAAAAAGTGAAACACATGGCAGTGGACCATACATTGAGAAGACATACGGGTTTGGAAAATGCATTCCAGGGAATCATTCACAGCTGTGATCAGGGTATATCAGGCAACTGAACATGCCAAGCCTATGTATGGAGCAGATGTTTGGGACACAAGGAAACTGTTCAGTGATGGATAACCTTTTCAATCCATTTCTGTATGTTTCCTGCTAGCCTTGCCTATGTTTATGCCTGGTGAGTTTCTAAGGGCAGCAACTGCTGGACTCAAGATGGGGAACAGTTTAGCATAGCATACTTACAGTGTGACCTACCTTCCTAGGAGACCACCTGGGAGTTTCAGTGTAACATGTACCAGATGGACTACACAACTCTATTTGATTGTGTACAACATTTGGGTTTCAGCACTGACCTGCTTGGTGTGTGTGTATGTGTGTGGTGGAGGGTACACAACTGGAAACACATCAGCACAGAATACTCCTGGCAGGGTGCCAGTACATGGGGCATTAGACCAGCTCTGGCGGATCTAACGTTAGTGGACTGTGCGGTCTTTGGCCGGATTAGAAAATCTCACTTAAGGGGATGTTGCAGCTACGTTATGGTACAAGTCCCTTCTGTCATGGCACAGCTATGCATCCACTGCAAGCACGGCACAAGCATGGCTGATGCTGCTGTTCCCCCTACTGAAACAGGCCACGATAGAAAACTGGTAATGATGTGAGGTGCAGCGCAGTGAGCCCCTTGCATCTTTTCTTCTGGATACGATCACCTTGCATCATTCACATTGTGGTAAAAATCAGGCCCCATGTCTTTAAAATGGAATAACTTTGGAATCATTAGGGCTAGAAACTTAATTTCTTTTTCAAATGAAAGATTGGAGCCTGCTACAGTGATATATCAATATGTGGTGATGTTGACAGGTATTCCATAAATCAGCATATAAAACATAAAATGATTGAAAACATTTTTAACTAGCTGGTCTTTGTCTTTGTAGCCCCAAGTCAAAATCAAGGATTGGGGCAAGGGGGTGGCAGAATGGATGGTGTTTGGGCATATGGGAAGGGAGGGAGGCGCTAACACTGAGCTGTCCATGGAAACTTTTAAATTGTTATGCAGTTATGGTGTGGGCCACTGGCAGTGTGCTAGTAGCCGGCAACAATATGCCAATATTGCAGTTTGTTAATTCTAGGACATGAGATAAGGGGGCGCTTGGTGGGAGACTTGGTAGACTTTCAGTGAGGAGGTAGGTGGCAAGGAGACTAGCCATGACCACCTGAGGGGGAGGAAAAGGGTTATGTTTGGTGACAGTTTCCCAAATATGAACACCTCATGAATAGTGATACTGTTCATTATTCAGATCCAAATAATGAATAGTGCATTATTCATGCTATTCCAGGAACATTATTTGTTACTCGCACACCCCTAGCAACCATTACCTTCAGGCTCCTTGCCACCACTATCATCAGGTATTTTATTTTTTGCCATAAAACATTTTATTGAATTTTCAAAAGATAGCACATATATAAACATAGCATGTCAAGTAAACAGGAAGTCAGTCTCACTGAACCTGGTAGCTCTGAAAAAATTATAAAACATTACAATTCATAAATCAGTGAATAAATTGTGATTGCATCAACATATTGTATGAAAAAGTACAAAAGCAATAATAGAACCAGAAAAGGAAAAAGATATAAAGGCACATGTATCTCTATAATTCAATACAAAACATAATACCATACTCTTCACACTTCTAATTTATTCCAAAGACACAGTGCAGACTGGAAGGGAGTGATTAATATAAAAGAAAGGGGGGAAGATTGAAGGGGGAGTTAAGGCGGTATATCGAAGCCTGGGCAAAAGGGGAGAAAAGTGGTAATCCACTCCCACAAAAGGGAAGGCAAGGTTAAACTGAGTCTAAAAGTAGGCAAGAAATCAAATCAATGATCAGGTCTTCTTAGAAGAGTAGGTCTAGGGAATTTAGTGAGGAAAGGCTGCCAAATCCAATCATAAAGACGAAGGTTACCTATGAGCTGGTGAGAGGTTCTCTCATAACAGGCTGTTAAGGAAAGTAAATGAAACCACTCATCATAGGAAGGTGGGTCCAAGGATTGCCAGTGTCTCAGTATAACTCTCTTGGCTGCCATACTGTAAGTGCACAGTTAACCCAAGAGAGTTGGCACTTGGAAAGGACGAATTCTGTTGGGGTAAGCCTAAGAGTGCTAACTGTGGGTCCCAGACTCCCAGGGATGAGACAACTAAAGAGCAAGTTGCCCAAACCTTAGACCAGTAGTGATCAAGGCTAGGGCATGACCACAGGATATGTGCTAGGGATGCCTGTGGAAAGTCACATCACCAACAGTCACTGTTTGTAGTGAGACCTGCCTTATGTAGTCATTTAGGGGGTCTGGTAGGCTATATGTAAAATCTTATATTGAATGGACCTAACCTGTAAGCCTCGAGTAGAGTAAAAATAGTCCATATCTGTTTCCATTCATGCCCACCTCTAACTCCCATTCTCTTTAAGGCCTGCAATGGAAGACACCAGGGATATTTTGCTCCAGTAGGCCTTCAATTTTGCAGTCAGGTGGCGGGGTCCTGAAAGCTTCGCCAGCCATACCTCAAAGAGGACTTCAAGGGGGATGGCCAAGTCACATGAGACCTTATGCCTGAAAAAGTCTCACAACTGTAGGTATAACCAGAAGTGGGAGGCATGGAGACCAAATTTAGATTGAAGCTCTGCAAAGGTCAGGAAAATTCCTGTAAAGGGGGGTTAACTAAGTGTCGAACAGCAGCCTAACTTTGCAGTGCCCAATCACTCCAATAGATCAGCTTGTTATCAATAGTCAAATTAGTATTATGCCACAAAGGTCTAGAAAGTGATGGTCAGGGCACCAGCCTAGGTGAGGTGCATTCTTGTTCCAAATACACTTCATATTGTGGGCACATGGAGAAATAGAGAAGCGGAGGGACCAATCAGGAAAGAGGAAGGCAGGTGTCACCCAAAGGCACCCTTGCACCAGTTTGAGAGAAAACCAGCCTGGTATGGTGGAAGTCAGGCCAGAAACATACTTACCCAAGGTCTTTGAAGTGTACAGTAACTTATCTTGGAGGCTATACCATCCCATATAAATGATGCAACTTTAGAGGCAAACCATTTGAAAACATCTTTTGAGAGGGCTAAATGTAGACTAGCTAGTATGTATTGGACTTTCTGAAGGGCAACTAACTTTAAGGTGTTAACCTTGCCCCAAAGGGACAAGTTCAAGGCCCTCCATCAGGAAAGATCCCCCTTTAGTGTGTCCAGTGCCTTTTGTATGTTAGCTGCAATCATATCAGAAAGTGTAGATTTTAGGATAATTTTTCTTCAGGGGACCACTAAAAAGGATATCGGGTAAATAAATTTGCAGTGCAGGAAGAGTTTAAGGGAAGAACTTGAGATTTACTTTTATTTAGTCTGTAACCTGACAGACAAGAGAAGGAGATGATAATATTTTGTCGGTCCGGCAACGAGGATTCAGGCTATGAAACAAAGAGGATGATATTATCTGCAAAAGGTACAATCTTGTGGGAAGAAGTACCTATCATGATTCCAGGGGATTTAATCTCAGCCCTAATTTTAGCTGCAAGGGGCTCTATCGCCAAAAGAAAAAGGAAAGGCGAAAGGTGACACCCTTGATGGGTGCCTCTAGCAAGCATAAAATAGGGTGAGGGAAGAGAGTTGGTTCGGACTGCTGCTTTAGGGGAGGAATAAAGGATTTGAATCAAAGACAGAAACTGAGAAAGAAAATCAATCCTCTGCAGAGCTTCAAACAAAAAGGGCCACTCCACCTTATCAAATGCCTTTTCGGCATCTAAAGACAGTGAATTTGAGGTGGAGCGAGTCTCCCAGAGTAGATCCAACACTCTGTGAATTTTGTCAGATCCCAATTGACCTGGAACAAATCCAACTTGATCTGAGTGAATAAGTAGGGACATAAGGGGTTCCATCCTCTTTGCTATAAACTTGGCAAAGATTTTGACTTTGGTATTAAGGAGCGAAATTGGACTAAATTGTGTACAGCAAATGGTTTGTTTGCCTTTTTTCAGAATTGGGGTAATGATAGCTTCAGTGAACATTGGGAGGTGCCTACCCACCTCCCAGGCTTCATTAAAGACCCTTGTAAGTTGGGGCACCAGTTGGTCTATAAAAGTGATATAAAATTCAGACGGATAATGGTTAGGGCCAGGCGATTTGCCCTGTGACATACTGCGAATGGCAGCGATCACTTCTGTGGTTTGAGTTGGGGCTACTAAGGAAGGTAAATAGTTCTCTGGAACTGTAGGGAGTGTCAGACCCTCAAAGAAGGTGGACAATTGGTCCGGCAAGGGGTTCACCTCTGAGGAGTATAGTGTCTAATAATAGTGAAGAAACATTTGACTAATGTCTCCGGGAGAGGTAAGACACGTCTCCACTTCCTTTATTAGTTTTGGGATGTACTAGTATTTCTCTTGAGCTTGTGTATGAAGCCTGGTGGCAAGGAGCTTACCAAACATTCCCCAGATACCCAACACTTTTTACTGAGTTTATACAAGGCAAATTCAGTGCAGTATTAAAACATGTCTTCAATTTGGGCTTAAAGGGATACAGTTCTGTGCTTACAGGCCTGATCATCACTGGGGCCCTGGGCAGCCTTAAGTTCTAGAGATTTTAACTCTGCCTCAAGACCTTTCAAGGTTGATTCCCTCTGCTATTTTTTTATTTTTATTTTATTTAAACAGCAGTTTGGAAAACCTTTGAGCCATAGGCTCGTTTACAAAGGTACCTTGTCACAGTAAGACAAACAAAAATACACAGTATAACAGTACAACACATAAGTATAACAGTAACTTAAGACATAGATACAAACAAGCTGGTACAGGTAGGATTGATGCAAACAATACCAGAGTTATGTTATGTTATGTTTAAGCTGAGTATAATAGGCTATTAACCCACCTCTCAACACAGCCTTAAGGGCCTCCCATAAGGTATCTTGAGAACATCCCAAAGGATTGTTAATGGAATAATATTCCTGAATGGCCTGTGCTATTGGCCCAACAGCAAAGTGTTAAGGTTCCAGGTATTACGCCTGCCCATTGCTGGGTCCCAGAAAAAGAAAAGCATCAATGGGGCATGATCTAATATGAGGATATTGCCCAGGGAGGTGCTCCAAGTCTGTGGAAGTAGGCCGTCAGATGTTATAATTACATCAATCCAGCTGTAGGATTTGTGAAACGTGGAGTAACAGGTAAAATCCATCTCCCCAGGGTGAGTCATTCGCCAAATAAGAGCCAAAGCCAGTGGTGCCATGGAGGGTTCATATTGGGGTCCTGGGCCTGTCCTATCTAAGGTGGGATCTAGGGCTAGATTCATGTCCCCCAGGACAATAGTAGCAAGATGTTGCAGGAGTTTGGTAAACAGTGATTCGTAGAATAGAAGGTCTGGAGTGTTAGGGACATAAAAACTATCAAGTATTATAGGTGTTCCCAGGTATATGCCAGCTATCAGAATACAACGACCATCAGGGTCCTTGTACTCCCAAGAGATACTAAGTGGAAGGTTCTTTTTACAAAGGATGGCAGCTCCCCGCTGGCATGTCACGAAAGCACTGTAAAAGTATTGGCCAACTCACATTCTACCTAGATGTTTGGAGTCTTCGTGAGCAAATGTGTCTCTTGGATTAAGGTAATATCGCAGTTGGCATCTTGCAAGTATTGTAGTACAGTCCCGTATTTCTTAGGGTCATTTGATCCCCTAACATTCCAGGAGACCACTTTCAGAGCAGTAACATTAGACATCTTCAATATGCAGTTAGACGACAAACAGGACATAAAAGTATTATGAGCATCATAGCCCCCCTTCCCACCCCCAAGACCACCCTCTAAAATGAAACCACACCAACAAGAAAACAGAGCAGAAAATACATCAGATGAAACTGGTTACTCACTAAGTGCTAAAACTACAAATAAATTAGAGAACAAAGAACAAAAAATACAAAGGGAACAGAAAGATTAGACTGAAGAAGAAAGAAAGAGACACAAACACAACAAACACAAAAAAGGCAAAGTTGAGCGTTCCCAAACCCAGTGGAGGCACACTGGGTGCTTCGCTAAAGAAAGCAGTGGGGGGGGGGGCTAATAAGCCAGCACTCACACAGATTTGAGGGAGAACAGAACATAAGGCTCCTGCCGTCCTCTGCTTTTTTCTCCCCATCTGTCCAGTGGACTTACGATAAAGTGTTGGCAAGGGATGAGGAGGGAAAAAGAAAACATATTGGTAAGATAAAAGAGGAGAAAAGAGGATTAAAAATCCAGGGCTCCAGGGACAGATCCTTCGAAGGCAAGGGTCCCCGAAGGTAGACATCATGTGGGGGAAAGCCAAGACAGGTATAAAAGTAAATGAAATAGTAAGAAAGAAAAATGCAAACCAAGGCAGTGCAGAGGGAGCAGTACATATATACCGGAAGTTAGGAGTAGAGCATTCAAGAACTAAAGAAGGGGGAAAGGCAGAACTAAACAGGCAAGAGAAGTGACATTAATAGTACATATCTAAGAACATGTGCACAAAAATTATAACAGTTACTCAACTCCGGTACCTGACTGTATATCAGTGGTACTCTATTCCTTCTAGAACATTAACAAAAATAATCAATATAACCCTCATAATACTAACAGAAAGGAAGCCCCCCCCCCACCAAGACCTCATTAAAAAAAAAAGAGAACTGGCATAACCTTGGCAAGAAAACCTACTACATATGAAAAAATGTAAAGGCAAAGTATACCGCCCCAACAACAAATGAGAGAGGTAGTGCACAAAAGCTTCCAATATTTATGTCTTTCAATAATAGTAGTAACATTTAAAGGAGCCAATCTGGGAACTCTCTGCAAAGAAAATGTTAGGTCCAAAAGAAATGATGGGAGACATCCTGAAATACAAAAGACTTGTGTCACATTGAAGAAATGCTTCACAAATCTCAATAGCAGTTGTCTGAGGGGATATAAAGAAAAGTTGTTGGTCCGCTTAAGTGATAATGAGGAACCTGACAGATGGGGGATATAAACAGGTCCAAAAGCATATGATGCTACTCTATTTTATGCATTTAGGAAGATCGGTCAGGCTGGGAGAGGTAGTCAATCAGACAGTGGAGGGGCTGAAAAGTGTAACAAAAAGTCACCATGGGCTGAGTTGTCCCCAAATTCGCAGTTTCTAAGAAATGGCCTTCGAAATATAACAAGAGCACGCACAGCCAAAGAGCAGAAGAGCGAGGTCCAATAAAGAAAAGCATGTTGAACACAGGCCTCTGGCTATCACTGATTATCTGACAAATGAAAGAAATCTTATGGAGCAGCTTTTTGGGGGAGACTACAGTAGTAGCCACATACATGGTCTAGTGCCTAGTGCTTGGCTCTGCCTCTAGTTACCCAATTGGTGCTCGCTGTAGTCAGCTTTTCCTTTCAGGGACCTTTCTCATCCCTGGTAGTCTGTTGCTCCTGCAAGGCTGTTCATCTTTTCTGTGCCCTACTAACTGCTTTCCCCTTAGCGCCCTAACCATTTGCCCTGCATCTAGCTCCTGGATTTTAGATCAGTATCCCCAAAAAACACATCTAATCGTGCCCCCTTTTCCTTTAACACTTCTCCTTCTTCCTTCATTCCTTTTACTGATCTCTATTGACCCCATTCTAGAACATTCCTCATTGGGAACACCTACGAATCTTAACCTGTGCAGCCTCTTACCACTGCAGCTCACCTGCCACTTTCTCCACCCTAATTTATCTATGCTGCCACTCCTGCCTTATTCCGTGGGCACAAAACACGAGACAGCTGGAGCCCAGTAAAACTCTTATGATCCCTCCTGACATCCCCTTGTCACTGTATATCCCTGTCCATATGGCAGCCTTTGGGTTACTGACCCCTCACTCTCTTACTTATCCACAGTCTCCCTCCAAAAGGGTATCTCCGTCTAAATGTGCTCACCAACTGTTCCTTAAATTCCTTACTAATGGTCTCAAAAATCTCCTTTTACTGCTGTTACTGTACTCAGGAAACAGAACTAAATCCTGCACCACCCATACCTATTTCGGCTCTCTCAGACCTTTCCCAGGTGAAAGGAATCAGCTTCCTTCATATCAGTGCCTGTAGCCTGCTTAAGAAAATGGACTTAATTCAAGCTTGGATCCTCCACACTACTCCAGATGTACTTGTGGTCTCTGAAACTTGGCTGAAAGCCTCTACCCCAAATCAGGCTGTCAACATCCTCTCTTACAATGTTTTCAGAACAGACAGGGCAACTACAGGAGGGAGTATCACAATCTATGTCCGTAACAAGTATGCAGTGTCCATTTTTGACTCTACCTCCTTACATAAGGAATACGAATGTCTCACCTTGAAAATGTTGCTACCCTCAAAAGAGACTGTCTATATCTCTGGCTGCTATAGACCCCCTTCTGCTGGTCTTGGGATACTTTCTCATCTACACAGGATCCTAGGGGCCTTTGACTCAGAATGTCTCTGCTTGGGTGACTTCAATCTAGACTGCAACTCACATTGTTCAAAGCCTTTAAAAAATCTTTGTGATGTCTACGGTCTCACCCAACTTATTAGTGATGTCACCCACCCTAACATTAGAAACCCTGAGCATAGTACTCTCCTTGACTTAACCTTCACAAATAGGCCCCGTAAAATTGCTTACACTGGGGTGATTCATAATGACATTAGTGACCACAGTGCTATTGCCTGTGTGAGGCACCTTCCAAAATCAACACACCAAACGTCATCTTTAAAAGGGACTTCCATAAATTCCACCCCACCAATTTTCTACCTGAACTGAGCAAAATCAGATGGCAAGATTTTTATCTGGCCCTTACTGTCGCTGAAGCTTGCACCCTCTTCCTTAACCTTGTCTTGGAGGTAATTAACAAAGGTATGCCCCCCAACAGTGACACCCGCACAGCGACCTACCAACCCATTGACAAAATCAACAGGTTGTTGACAGATTCCTGTGTTCGTGTGCCTGACACAGGGGCACACTATATCCCAGTCCTGCACCCCCACCCCAAATCAACTCCAACTGGAGTTGATAATCCTAAAGATGGGGGGAAGGGGGCAGAGCCCCCCCACATGGGGGATTCATGGAGTGAAGCCCCCTGATGAAAACAGTGGACCAGGAGACAAACATGAATTATGTCAACCGCAACTTACAGTCAACATAATTCCTGTCGATGAGATGCCAATCGACAAAAGTGTTGTTGAACCGGCATCGTAGAACCATTAACAAACATGTGCCAATGATAAAGCTCAGAACAAGGAAAAAACCTGCCCAGGGTTCTCTAATTTGTTACATACTGCCCTACACCATAAAGACCACTTATGGAAAAAAGCTTTGCAAGACAAAATCCGACCCTGAACGGGCCACCTTTAGAGCAAGGAGGAAGCAGTGTATGAGACTTATCCAGGCAGAAAAGACTACTATCAGGTGGCCTTGGAGTTCTCTAAAAGTAATGCAGCTAAATTTTGGCAAATTCTTAGAGAAATTGAAGGCCACTATTCACCTTCATCCTTCCAAACAAAGATAGTTTCCAGGGCCCTTACCTACACGAGCAGTGATGATATACTGAATCAGTTGAACAACCACTTTGCTATAGCCGGTCTAGCATTCAACTCATCTCCCACTAGCAAGCTACCCCTTCAACCTCCTGCTGGAACCCCCTTATCCTCTCCTTCAAAACCTCACCACCATTCTGTGCAATTTAGCTTTAGTCCTGTCTCTCTCAAACAGGTTGAAGATCTCCTTATTGCTCTGTACCCCCAAAAAAGTGCTAGTGCTGATTTGTTGGATCTGTATTTCCTAAAGCTAGGATACTACTTTCTGTCCCCACCTATCACCCACCTTTTCAACCTGTCACTCATGCAGGGCACCTTGCCCTCCATTTGGAAAATAGCTCACATTATTTCTTTGTTCAAATCTGGCTATCAAAGTGATCCTAATAACTACCGGCCTATCTTGCTTCTGCCTACTCTATGCAAGTTACTTGAAAAACTAGTTAACTGTCAACTTACAGACTATCTAGAAGCTGAAAATTTGCTGAGCCCTCTTCAATCTGCATTCGGGCCTAAACACAGCACTGTTTCAGCCTTGGCAAAAGTCACTGATGATTGGCTTACCTCCCTAGATGCCCAAAACCATGTCAGTACACTTTTTTTAGATTTAAGCAAGGCCTTCGACACTGTTAACCATCAGCTATCACTTGACATGTTTTAAACAATCTTGGACTGGATGCCGTCTCACTAAAATGGTTCTCTTCCTCCTACCTCACTGATAGGTGGCAACAGGTAAAAGTCAATGATGCTCTCTCTCCTTTAAAACCACTCCTGAGAGGAGTTCTGCAAGGGTCAATACTGGGACCTTTGTTATTTGCCATCTACATTAACAATATCAACGACAATATTAGTACTGCAAGTGTCCATCTACTCACAGATTATACCATGTTCGACGTTGCCAGCCCTTCCCTGCAACTTGCCTGCCATGACTTATAAGGCAAATTTAACCTCCTTCAACAGAGCCTACTCTGCCTAAAGTTACTTCTTAATGCTAAAAAAACCAAAAATTATGCTCCGTTCTCATAACAAAGAAGTACTTATTAATCCCTCAGATGCTAACTACCATATTCAGAGCCTCCTTGGTGAGACTCTTGAACCTGTTGAGAAATTTAAATATCTCCACTTCTGGTTAGATTGTAAGCTATCCTTTGTTATGCATATTGAGGAAACCACCAAAAAATTGCGCCAAAGAATCGGTCTCTTTTACCGAATAAAGCATTAACCTACTAAAGATGCCAAACTCAGACTGGTCCAAATGTCCTTTCTCCCACTTCTTGACTATGCAGACTTACTTTATAGTCACAGTTCCAATTTGGCCTTATCGACTCTGGACATGCTGTACCACAGGGGCCTTAAGATTCGTCAAAAATGTCCTTTTTAATACTCATCACTGTTCCCTCAACATGCAGATTGTCTGGCCTTCTCTCAGTACTAGGAGGTGGCAAAATGCATCCCTTTGGGCTTATAAAGCCTTAACCTCTCAACTCCCTCCCTACATCTACTCCCTATTTAAACATGCTCCTTGTGTATACACACTTAGAAAGCTCTCTTATATAACATTGGACACTCCCAGGATCAGGACCCATTTTGGTTCCTCATCCATAAGCCATGCTTCACCTACTCTGTGGAACTCCTTACATAAATCACTCAAACTCAAGCATACTGTTGATCTATGTACCTCCAGATCCATGCTCAGACTCACCCTGAAGGAAGAATATAAGAGCTATCCATGAATCTGTGTACTGGATGCTGATTCCTACCTCTTGTTTTTTCGTTATCACTCATACCTTCACTCCACCCTTCCCTCCCTCCTCCAGTTTTATCCTCCAAGTAGCCTCCCTCCCTCCTCCTGCTCCTATCAGTACCTAGCTACCTAGTTTATCTTTTCATTGTATTTGCTGAAACTGCATTTTGTATATGCTTTTGTTTTATCTGTATGTGTACATGAGTTCACCAATTTTGTATTTGTGTTTGTTTTCAGTTCTATTTGTATTTATATCTATGTCCCCCATGACCTCCTTGTAAATAATTTATGTCAATGGTGTTATTCTGGTAAAATAAAATTGAATTGAATGGTCAGATATTTCGTGAAATCTCTAAAGAGTTTCTTTCTCTGCTGCCCCTACTGTGGAAATGCAGAATATCACAGGAATTTCAGGAAATATCTGACCATGTCTTTGGCTGTGACAGTAGATGCATTAGTTTTATGTTCTCCTAAGGTGAATTCAGGTGCAGTCCATGTAGAGGGAAAATAATCAAGGTATAGAATCCTGAAGCTAGGGTCTTCTAAAGGAGGCTCTTCACAAAATCTGCAGAAGGGGCAGAGATCCACTGGATAGAGTCCATAAAGTACAGTAATGTCAGATGCAGGACAAACGGGGGTGGTGTGAAGATTCAAAAAGAAAACAAGTACTTACAGTTCATGTAGGTCCATCACCACAGCCCAAACATTCTGTCAGCGTTACAAAGGGTAGAATCATAATAGCCAGAGAGACCAAAAAAAAAAAAATGGAGAAACTGAGCATTGCTGAAAATTCCCTCAGCCATTGGTCACTCTTGTTGCTCCTTGAGAGGGAGTTTCTGGGGCTGCTGATGTATCCATGGGGCCATAGTGCTGCTCCAAATGTGAAGGTGTTGCTGAAGAGGGGCAAGATGAATCCAAGTGCCGTTGTAGAGAAAGGTTGGCTTCTTCTGGGGAGAACAACTGCAGCGGCTGTCCATTCCTGGAAAAAACTAGAGTGGTCAGGCAGAAGAGTGCATAAGTGATCCCTCTGTTCTGAAGGGTTTGCTTGACCCAATCAAATGCCTGGGGCTTGTCCAATATAAATTTAGGGTAATCCTGGTAGAAAAATATGCAGGCATCCCCACCTGAATATTTTTGATCTCTCAAACCTTTGCCAGGGTTAACTGTTTGTCCTGAAACTGAAGTAATTTGAAAATTAAAGGATGGTGTTTAGTGGTGGTACGGGGGTGTACCCAATGAATACTGTGTACCCTTTCTATCTCAAAAATGAAATCTTCTGAGGGCAGTTGTAATCACTTCAGCAGGTGATTCCTAAGATAGGCCACTGGGTTTTTGCCTTCCACTCCCTTGGGAAGGCCTATGATGCGGAGGTTCTTCCACAGTCCCCTGCCCTCAAGGTCTTCAAGTTTGGCCGGGAGCCATGTTTTTCAAGCCTGCAATCATGAGTTAAAAGTCGTTCCACCGTAGTGACCAGAGTTTCCTCCATTTTGTCAACTCTCCCGGTGAGTAGGGAAATACTGTTCTACATTTCGGTTACAGTTAGGTGTATGGCTTCTACTGAGGAGGTGATTTTTTTCAATCAGAAGGACCTAGCAGATGGGATCAGGTGAGGGAGGATGGCAATCACAGGTAGTGGCCATTTTGGAGTCGGGTAGCTGGCTCCAAGGAGGAGATTTATCAAAGGATTTCTTTCACTTTTGCCACAATTGCAAGTCCAAAGCAGACGTTTTCCCTTGATTCATACTAAAAGCAGTCCTCAAATCTGCAAGTTCAGGAAAGTCCAATGCAGAAATCCTTGGAAAGAGAGAGAAATACAGAGAGAGAGATGATGTGGAGCTAAGGGCTTAGGCTACCATCTCCTCTGGGCACTCATTCGGCCTCCATCATCAGGTATTTAATGCATCTGGTGTCCACATTTCCCTCATTTCATCACATTAGCTTTAAGGGTGTGGCAATTTAGAGGCATAACACACATTTTAGACAGGTTAAGCCAATAACAGATGAACCTTCCAAATTCATTTTGGAATTTCTAGAGCAGCTGGAATAGATTGTTCAGGGTCTTCAGGTGCAGTAGGACATCGTCTGTGTAAGTGGAGATCCTGTACCTATTCCCTCCAACTTGTATACCTTTAATTCTTTCTATGGTCAGGAGCATTCTGCTTAATGGTTCAAGGTATAGGTGGAACAGGTAGGGGGATAGAGGGCAGCCTTGCCTGGTACCCTTACCAATGGTAAATGAGCGTGAGTGCACCCTGTTACGGGTGATTTTGGCAGAGGGGTGCAAATAAAAGAGCTTAATCCAACACATCAGCCTGTCAGAGAATCCAAACTGTTTCATGGTGATCAAGATGAATGGCCAGGAGACCCTATTAACGACATTCTCCACATCCAGGAACATCAGGACTACTGGATGTTGGAGTCCCTGGCCACAAAAATAAGGTGCGCCAGCTTCCTTATGTGATCCAATGACAGTCTTCTTTTCATGACACCATCCTATTCTGGGCCAATCAGGGACTCCCATCCCCTACTCATTGCTAGTATTTTGGATAGTACATTTATAGTGATGTTTATGAGAGAGATAGGTCTGTAAACTTAATAAAACTGCTGGATCTCTGCCTAGTTTCAGGAGAAGTGTGATATGTACCTTCTATATGCCTGGGTCCAGGTTCCCCCTATCAGGTGCTTGGTTGAACAAAGAGGTATGATGTGATGTCACTACCTCATACAATGCTTTATATACAGGTATGTTGGGGGAAAGCCATCAGACCCTGGTGTCTTATCTAAGCGCAGTTCCTTAATCACTACCTTAACTTTATTTTCTGTAATGTTGCCCCATATGTCCAGGATTTGGGCTAACATCAAGTTGGGGAGTTTTGCATTCATGAGCTGCAGCATGTCCCATTACCCTTGCATAGGATCAGCTGTGTAGAGTCCTTTATAAAAGGTATCAAAGGCTTCCACAGTGTCCCTGGGTTTCATGATCAGGTGCCCCTGAACATTCATCTGACTCCTTTTATGAGACTGGCACTTTTCTGCTGTCTTAACCTGAGAGCTAGTAGTCCCCTAGCTTTTCCACAGGTCAGTGTATTTATAATTCAATAAATTGTATTCAGTTTTTGCACAGGTTACAGAAGCGAATACAGAAAAACAGTCTGAATTGTAGTTTCAAAGTTAGGATACATTTGTAAGACTGTATGGTAGGACATGTTATGCCTATATATTATAAAACATTGATATTAAAACAAACTAAGAAATATAAATTATAACTTTAAATTAAAACCCCTCTTAATGACATCAAGTATACAAGTTCATCCCTCTGAAAGCAATGAAACTAACACTAAAATGAATAGTGTGAAATTTAAGTTTTTAAGGTTTCCATGCTATTAATAAAGCATCTAAGGTGCCCCGTTTATCTAGGTAATATTGCAATCTATTACTCATCATGCCAATGTGCTTTTCTAACTGAAGAGCCAGTAACATTTCTCTGTGCCATTCTAATACTGTAGGTAAGGAATCATCCATCCAGTGTCTCGTGATTGTAAGTTTAGCCACAGCGGCAATTAAGGCTATAAAGGCTTTTCTAGATTTTAGTGTTCCTATGGGATATTGATTGAGTAAGCAGACTTCCGCCAAAAATAATGGTTCCAATTCCAATAAGGGATCTAGTGAATTCTTGATAGTTTGCCAAAACACTTGAACTTTAGGGCAAGTCCATAACATATGGTATAGGTCTCCATGTACTTCTAAATAGCGATGACATTGGGAAGAGGGAAGCTTACCAATCTTATGAAGTTTTTTTAGGAGTAAAATAAAGATTATGCATTATATTAAAAAATATGAGATGCAATCAGTCTTGTTTCACAAATCTATATAAATTAATCCATGTTCATTGCCAGAAGTCAGCTTCGGTTGAGAGAGATAAGCTATGAACCCAGTAGTAGCATATACCTTTGGGTAGTTGAGCATCTAAAACTGTAGTTCTTTATATACCTTGGAGATTGAATGTGGTTGGTCAGCTATACTTAAAAGAAAAGATAGCTCAACTTTGGGAAAGCCGAGTTCTTTCATTTTATTTAAAAAGGAAACTACTGTATGTCTAACCTGCCAGTATTTAAAGGGGTTCCTAATTGTATCAGGGAAAGAAACTGATTATATGAAAGTACTTTGCCATTAGAAGCAATGTCTGTGAGTCATGTTCCAGTCAGAGATGACCAGAATGTTGCCAGAATAGGCTGATGCTGGATTTTGAAGTGGGGGTTGTTAAGAAGTGGTTGTTCCCCAGTTATGTGCCAATTTAAGTTCAAGTGGCACTGTACATGATGCAGAGCTCTCAGAGACCATTCTACTGGATTTTTCCAAAGTTCTCTGGGGATGGATTTTGGTGATGAGTATATTAGAGCTGGTAAAGTGCAATTTTTGGATGATAGGGTTTTTTCACTATCTAACCAGGAAGGGGAATATGAGCCAGTAGCTCCTCTGTCCGGTAGATGTATCCGGTGTACAAGTTTGGTGATGTGAATCGCTCCATAGTAAGTAAAAAAGAGGGTAGGGAAAGGCCACCATGTAATTTCAGTGCGGTTAATTTATGATATGCCCTTCGAACTGCCTTGTCTTTCCAGATATACCAATTAAGTAGTTTCCAGAGGGGAAAAAAACATGATTTAGGGAAATATAAACCTAACATATTTAAAGGGTATAAAATCCGGGATGGCACATTCATTTTGACTGTGTTAATCCTTCCCCATAGAGAAACTGGTAATGTGCTCCATCTGGCAAGGTCCAATTTTATTGTCTAAATTAATTTAGTAAAATTCTCTTTCACAATTATGGGAAACTCTTTGGAGATTTTGATACCCAGGTAGGTTAGGATGTTGGATTCCCAGTTTAATCTGAATTCTTGTATATCTGTAAGTAATAGTTTATTGTTCAGAGGGAAATGCTGGATTTTGATACATTTAGTTTATAATGTGAAACTTTTGAGAAGGAATTGATCTCCCGTAATAGGATTGTTATACCATCCACTGGGTTTTCCATATGTAAGAATAAATCATCAGCATAAGCCGATAAAATATATTGTTGTGTTCCTACAGTAATTCCCTGCAGGTGCTGGGTTGTAAGTAATCTCCATATAAAGGGTTCTAGATAGAGGTTAAAAAGAAGGGGGGGCAAGAGGACAGCCTTGTCTGGTGCCACAATGCAATGTGGCCAGTGTATTTATCATGTAACTGCTTTGACAAATAACCGCACAAAACTGCATTTCTATTATTTTTTATTATTGTATGTAAAGTAAGTTTTTGTGATCTTTATGTATTTATGTCAGGCACGACTGAAAAAGGGGAGTGCCCAATCGCCTCCAGGATAAAAATAAAAAAACAAAAACAAAGTGCATTTTACCTTTGCTCTAAAAATTGCCTTTTCTGCTTTCTCTCTTAGCCATTCCTCATACTTGGCCTTGGTGCAGTTGAACTGTAACCATTCAGCTTCCCCAGTTGTGGTAATTTTCTTACTCCAATTCTCTGATTTCTGTCAAAAGCTGCACACGTACTGCTTCTCTTTTTCTTTTTCTAGTGGATACAAGTCTGATCATCTTACCAGTCAGGGTGTATCTGCATGTCCCCAAAAGATGTGCTTGGTCTTTAACTGTGTGTGCATTCTCCTTAATGAAGTGCAGGTCATACTCCTTGATTTTAGACAGACACTGGGATCATTGAGGAGATGGTTGTTCATTCTCCATAGTCTGTCTTTATCTATACTGTCCTCTGGTAGTATGGACAGTTCTACTGGTGAAAGGTCTGAGTCCACTCTAGCTAGAATTTCACAATTCTGGACATTTCTTGGTATCTCTATGCTTACCAGAATGTAGTCAAACCTAAGTGGAATGTATACCAAATATATTGTACTCACCAACAAGTTAACTACACATATAAGTTGACCTCCACCTTTACCTTGTCAGTCTTACCAGAACACAGACAAATTTTTGCTGCTAGAACTGGATGGCAAAATTAGTTTTGTCACCAACATCAGGCACAGAATCTGTTTTTGTGACCAGAACTGGACACAAAATTAGATTACACAGTTTCAAAAATGGGTCACTGCTATGAACTCAACAGCGAGGTTGATCCTGCAGATAAGTCGAGTCCCTCTTCTTGGGGGCCTATTTTTACTGCTAAAAACTAGAATTATATATGAGTTTATATAGTATTCCCCATCCCTGGATGGAGCATATGCCATGGTTCATTAAGACCGAGTTTGTCCCACAATTCTAGACAAGCTTTAACCTGTCTAGTGTGCTATCCATAACCAAAGTCCAACCTTCTGCTACAACTACTGAGGTTTCGGCGAATTTTGCAAGCTGGGATGGTAAGCTCATGAAAAAGCTGAGGCACATCTTTATTCGGACTATACGCATCTCCTGTCTACCTAGTGTCCCTTTCACTATAAAGTATCTACTGTCTGGGCCCATAACTTGTTCAAATGCCTTGAAGGGTGTGTTTCTGCAGATCAGGATGGCAACACCAGCCCCTTTATTACTATTCCTGGCTGCAAACACTTGTCCTATCGAATCTCTGCTTCACAAGTTGCCCTGCTGTGCTTTGATGTGGATCTCCTGAAGGAAGGTGATCACCACACCCAGTGACCTCAGCTGTCTTATAATCTGGTGCTGCTTGTCTTTAGTTTCAGCCCACTTAATATTCCATGTAACCATTGCAAAGGGATTACCTGATATGCTGATATATTGTCATTGCAAGGTTTCAGTGCCATGTCCCAGATCACTGTTTCCTGGCCCCCTCATTTGTTACACTGAATGTTTGAGAGGTCTGCTTCCCACTATTTTAAATCTACGTACAACATAATCCTTGTATTTGTAGGCCCCCCATTCTGACTTCGCATTAACTCATATGTATTGGGCACCTTCTCCTCCCTTGATAAAAACAGATTTGTCTTGCAAAAAGTGTATCTTTAAGTATTGTACCCAAAAATATAACAGTAACATAAACAACATTAGTACCAACATGTACTGAACACTAACACACAACTGAATTTCAATAACAGTTGTAGAAACAACAATGCTCACTGCACTTCATGGGAGCCCCAACAAAATAAGAGTCAACCTGGTCAGCAAGCAAGAGTGTCTCCTAAATCAGTTGGTCCATGCAGTGCTCGCCTAAGGAAGCCCTCTCCACTGGATCTCTTTTTGTTTCATTAGGATCATGTCTTCAATCTCTTCCTGGAGCCACAGGTGAATTAAGTATAAGTGGGAGCTTCCACTATTTCTTTTTATTTTTTTGCTTACTCTTTTCTCCCCGGAGTCCTGGATGGCTAGTATGTCTGCGCTTCCTTGTTTCCGGCCACTGTCTGGTCTACCCTCAGCTCCTGTTAGGGCCCTCGCCTTTCCCCCACAGCAGGGTGGTGGGGAGCCCCCAACTCTCCCACTGGTCTGGCTCCAGTTTGGCAATGCCCCTGAAGCTAGAAGGCCCGTTGGACGGCCATCAAGCCGCCGTGACCTAGGATGCCTTTTTTGCCTTGTACTCCCCTTACATGAGGGGGGCATGCAATGACTCCAGTGGAAGGACCGCACATGCATCTGCATGTGCTCCTCCCAGCGCCTGCCGCAGCTCAGCCCTCTTTAGTGCACAGCATTGATGCACTGCCCCCCAGCCTCCACTAGGGGCCAGAAGCACACTGACCACTGGAGGCCCCCCTCCCCAGCGAGGGAGAGCAGTCCCTCAGATGCTTGATCCCTCTCCTTCCCTGCCAACCCCCAGTGGCCGATGATTGCTCCTGAACACGGGTCACCAGCGTAGTGTGAGGTAAGGTGTCCAACAGCACTGGGCCGGCACCTTCCACTCTTTCAATAGTAGGTGCCCTACTTTGTGTTATTTTATCTTATTCATTAAGCTAAGAACTGCTTCAACAGTTAATTTTTTGCACTACAAAAGTCAGTATACCTCCCCCCTTCCAGCATGATTAGATCATTATGTAAAGGGCATTCATACTAGGTGCTATGGAACTGAATTACACAAACTTTGTCTATAGGCCTGGATGACAACAGGGTCCTCTCCTCCCCTCCCTCATCCAGACTTTTACTAACCCCCAAGATTAATCTAGTTACCAGATATTTTCCTTTACCAGTTCAGCCCAGTTATAAGGCATAACCATTAAGGTCACAAAGTCCTAAATATGGCTGTGTGGGATGTTAGTAGTTCAGGAAAAGTATTACACTGCAAGTCTGGGTGGGATGAATGTTGTTGATGCCCATGATCGGTGGTTGATTCCAGACCCCTGTTCATGATTAACATGACCTAGAGTCATGAAGCCTGAACCACTACTCCTGTGATCCACTTCTGTGTTCATTATCAGTTGTTTTCCAATAAAGTGAGGTATTTGTAAGCCACACAGACACTTTAGCATCTGCCTCTTGGTAGTGCGCAAGTTTGAGCTGACTCCAGATCTTGTTAAGTTTGATGGGAGCACCCTCTTATACCAACATGTTAGTTTGATAAGAAGAGTAGGTGGAGTGAGCACTGACATAGTGGTGTATGTACAGGGGGAGTGAAGATAGCAGCTGAGAGGTTTTGACAGTTTTGACAGGAGCTGTCAAGTGTCAAATGCACAGGTATCCATGACACTGGCGGAAAGGGGATGCTGGCTTATGAATAATCTCTTTAGGTAAGCTCATGACAGCTTTTACACTACCAGAAAAGCCAGGCACTCATACAGGAGGATCTCCTCCTTGAAAGTAATATTGTACTCCCAAATGCTGGTGTCCTAGACCACCAGGAGGGAATGATTATTTAACATTTAATTATGGGCAACATTGGGGATTGGGGCGGAGGGCACTAGAATACCAGGGATTTGGACAATATGGATTACTTTAGAAAGATTGGGGATCGGGGTGGGGGACACTAATCCACCAGGAGGGCATCTTTCTTAAACATATAATTATGGGCAGCAGCAGGGATCGGGGTGGGGGGAATTGCTTGCCTTTGCCAAAGGAGCCTGTGGCAAACCCCTCCCCTGTGCCCTGTGTTTGTTGCATGGGAAAGGTTGCCACAAGTGTGGAGACTTCAGTGCCAGGACCCTTCCTGTACCAGAATCTGGTGCAAGGTCCCTGGCTTACTGGGCTTTAGTGCAAGCTGCTGTATGCTGCAGCTTTTCCATTTTCAAACAGTGAGTACCTGATCCTGAAGTCAACTGCTTTATAGTGATTAAAAAATAAGAAAGACATTATTTGAAAGATTGCAGTTGCATTTTTAGCATAAAAAGAGGAAGGCTAACTCTTATACTGAGCACATCATGTGACTGTCTATCTTGGAAGACTTTAAAATCATGAGGCCCTTTTCTGACCATTGCCTCCATTTTGCCCCATTTCATCTGTCACCTGGCTGCTTTTAAAGTTATGTACAGTAAGCCGAAGTGCTCTGATTTTCCATTGCTGTGCAAATCACTTGGGCAATATCTGGATGGTTTGCACTACTGTACATAATCTTCCCTCAATGTCCTGTTCAAACTATGTACCATCAGGCCCCATTACCCTAGGTGATGTCAGTACCATGAAGCCCAATTATTTCCATCTGCCCAATGTCCCATTCCCTACCCTTCATTGACTACTTATAACCAGATCCTACATAAAACATGCATGCTCACCGTTTTCTATTTTGTTCTTGATAAGATTACATTTCCAACTTTAAAATTTTAAGTCTGCAATTTTCATAGTGCTGTGTCCATTTCTTTATTGATCTTCCATGAAAAATATTTTTATATGCATATAAAAACTTAGTTAATTACCTGCAAAGTAACAGTCTGATGATCCTGGTCCACGGAGGGGTTGGGGGGATGCTCGAGTTCAACATATCATTTGTGCCTGACTGCAACCTCTGATCCGTTTTCATCTAACTGAACAGTGTATCTTTATTCTGAGTTTTTTAAGGCTTACACTTTATGTGTAGCTGTTCCTGATAAGAATAGCATTCAGGGCTTGATTCTCTAACCAACTGCAATGGCCTTTATCCTTTTCCCTGCTGCAAGGGAAGTTGCACAGCTGCCAGAGAGAACTCTGGGCCATTTGAAGCTACGACTGTAAAGGAAAGAAAATTATCATTCATTCAGCTACACTAATTATTTATCCTCTACTGCTTTGACATATTAACCAGGTTTTACTGATTAGAGTCCCCCTCACTGGTCTTCACACACCCTGATCCCTGGCTCACTGTTTCTGCTTATGTCTGTAGCTTGCTCACTTATTCATGGTGCCAGCCCTGTTCTTCAGGTCTCTGACCTGCCTTCCTTTGGTGCGACTTCTTGATCAATGAATGCCACAGTAAATTTCAGGTTTAGCAAAATATCAAGTGTGCTATATAAATGAGAAGATTGCTAGTGCTTGGCATGTAATCTTTTTACATTGGTGAATTCTGTTCTTAACATTTGCAACTGCTGGTTGAAGTCCAGGAAAAAGTGCAGTACTGTTGATCCAGATTAGATGACCCCCTGCTTCCTGGCTATCTGTAGAACATTTACATTATTCAGATATCCAAGTATCTCAAAAATGTAATCAGAAAATGTCTAGGTCTCTCACTGGGGTCAGTCATCTTCCTCAGTGACCTGTGGTCCCTCTGTATCTCCATGGGAGGATGGTCAGGCACCAGGGCCAGCACCTCAGGCAGTCATTTGTTCAAAAACTTAGTCAGGTCTTCCTTTCCATATTTTCAGGTAGCCCCATAAGACATACATAGTTCGTATGTTTGGTTTTTCTGATCATCTAGCTTGTTTTCATGGAACTCAGTTGTGTGCTGTGCTGCATTCAGTTCATTGGTCATCTATGTCAGCTTTTCCTCCTGGCTTCCCAGTCTGAACTCCAACTCCTCAATGCATTTATTGTGATTGCCAGCTGTGCTTCCCAATATTTTTACAGTTCACTATGAATGTGACTGGTGAGCGATAATGTTCTCAATGTCCACTTTCATATCATTAGCTAGTTGGGCAGTTGTGATTTCAGTCAACAGTCCTCTTTTTTCCACAGTGCTGCCTTAAAATGTGGCAACCATGTTTTTATGTTGCTTGCACGCATGTGCAAGAAACATAGTGCCATCATCCGAGTTTTCGGAGGTGTGGCACCCGTCTTCCAATTCAGTCAGTGTGTTTGCAGGTGTGGCCCCAGTTCCCCCAATCACTGCTGCAGCTGTCTATGACAGCAGTTGAAAATGCAGTGGTCATACAGCTGAAAAGGAGAGCTCCGCTTCAGCTCTCCCCCCCCCCACACATACAGACACGCAAGCACGCATACTACGTGCTGATGCGCTCCCTCCCTCTCCCCCCACGCACACACTGTATGGCTGACGGGGGTGCCCAATCCCCCGCCGGCTCCACGGTTGCACGCCAACCCCCAAAAGCTTTCCAGGTGCCACACTGGGAGCCCACTCCAGCATGGCAAAGCTTGTAATAGTTGACAGGGGTGCCCAATCCTCCGCCAGCTCCATGGTTGCATGCCCCCCCAAAAAGCTTTCCAGGTGCCACGCTGGGAGCCCACCCCAGCATGGCAAAGCTTGTTATGGCTGACGGGGGTGCCCAATCCCTCGTCTGCTCCAGCCCCCCAAACAGCCTTTCAATCTGCTATGCTTGAAGCCCACCCCAGCGTGGCAAATGTCCCGCGTCGTCTTAATAAAAAACAAACAAACCTGTAAACAAAAAAACGGTCCCTCGTAGTCTCCCTGCCCCCCCCCCCACAACCCGCACCCACATACTGCACACCCTGCCTCCCCACACCCCATACTTACCTGTGGAGTCCGGCGCGACAATCTTCGGTGGACCAGGAATACGCCTGCACTCTTCAAAGCCAACCGCGAACTGAGGAAATGCAGGTAAGCTGTATAATGGAATAAATAGGGATTTTTCAACTTTGTTGCATATCTCAGGAATTTTTGGGAATTTTGGGCCCAAATTTTCAACATGGGGTTTTTAGGACCCCTCCTCACGAATTCTTGCACTGTCGTGGCATAATCGAGCCCGAAGGGTGATTTCACGGTCACTGCATGAAATCACCTTTCGGGACCAATTAGTGAAACTGCACTGCCAGTGTTCATAAGGTGGGCTCTCAAAAAGTCTATGTTGAAAATTTGGTGAACAAATTCCTAAAAATGACTGTTTTATGAGCGTGCGTTGAGCAGTTCCTACGCACAATCGTAAGTTCACAAATTTTCAATATTTTCACTCCAGATTTTCAACATTACCATTTTACCACATCTCCTTTTGAGCAGTTTAGCTGTCATTTTTCACATCTCACCCAAAATGTGTTTCAGCCCATGTAGCGCACAATGGCGCAGTCGGTGTGCGAAATCAATGTATGGGACACATTAAGAAAATCACAGTGACACTGTTCATGAGCAGAGGTCTTTAAATGGCTATGTTGAATATTTGGTGAAAAAATTCCTAAAAATGACTATTTTATGAGCGTGCATTGCACAGTTCCTACCCACTCTCGTAAGTTCACAAATTTTTAATATTTGCACTCCAGATTTTCAACATTGCCATTTTGCCACACCTCCTTATGAGCAGTACAGCTGTCATTTTTCACATGTCACCCAAAATGTGTTTCTGTGCATGTAGCGCACAATGGCGCAGTCAGTGTGTGCAATCAATGTTTGGGACAGATTAGGAAAATCACAGTGACACTGTTCATGAGCAGAGGTCTTAAAATGGCTATGTTGAAAATTTGGTGAAAAAATTCCCTTCAGCCATTCTGCAGTGTTACTAATGAAGACCCTGCAGCACCCCACTGGTCACCCCCTCTCCCTAGACTGCACCCCATTTACCACTACTCTCTGCCTCCTGTTTGTGCGCCAGTTTCTAACCCAGTTTACCACCCTTTCCCCCATGCCCAGCCTACCCAGCTAGTTTATTATCCTCCTATGTGGGATAGTGTCAAAGGCTTTGCTGAAATCAAAGTAAGCATTGTCCACTGCCCCACCCTGATTCACTTCCTTTGTCACCCAGTCAAAGAAATCAACCAGATTTGTCTGACTTGATGTCCCCACTGTGAATCCATGTTGTCTATGGTCCTGGGCTCCGATGGCTTCTAGATGCCCCACTATCCTTTCTTTAAACAATGCCTCCATGATCTTCCTCACTACTGACGTGAGGCTGAATGGCCTATTGTTCCCTGCCTCCTCCCTGCTGCTGCATTCATGCAGAGGGACCACATGTGCCTTCCCCCAATTCACTCATGTTGAATGACTCAGTGAACATGGCTGCCAGAGGTACTGCTACCTCCCTTCGCAGTTCTCTTAATATCCTTGGGCGTATGCCATCTGGTTCCGTCGCTTTGTCCACCTTCAATTTAGTGAGCTATGTTGCAGGACTCTTTTGCCTTTGAATGGACTATTGTCCACCTCTTCACCCCCTTGGCAACTGCTGTACTGCTGTGGCCTTTGCCCTTCCCACTCTTCTGTGAATACTGAGCGGAAAGACACAGTGGATGACTTGTGAGGAAGGCATGGAACTATCACTTCCAAATACCAGAATAGCACATATAAGCAAGTAACATTCGGCATTGACAAATGCTTGTTTTGTTTTACTAGATGCCTCTACTGTACTGTCTCTTCCTGATTCCTTTAACCCCCCCCCCCCAAATTAATAAAACAATGATTTTCTGCTTTGGCAAATTGTATTCTTACTATTGCTAGTGTCCTTATTATTACTGCTACTACCTTTGTAAATATGATGTACTATTGTTTTTGAATTGTATGGCCCCTATTGCTGTATTTTATATCCTTATGGCAATTTTGTCACTGTGTATTGTTTCAATTTATTAGGCAGCAACTTACTTGTTGAGATATGTTGATTGTTGTCTATGTATTTTCAGTGAAGAATTTTACTGTATAAACAGGTACCAAGTTAGACTAGCATTACCAGAATACAGCCCCACAATACGGCGCTAGTCTGGTAACCACTCACACGGACTGTGACCAGGGATTTACAGTGCTTGCTATAAGCGCTCCCCTGGTCACTGTCCGTAATCCTGAAGAGAGGACAAGGGCAACAGGGATACAATAGCTGGCCAAGCAGCTCCCATGGCATGGAGGGCTGAGGCATGGAGCAGCTTGGCCAGCAGCAATGGAGACTAGGGTTCTAATCCTGGTCTCTCGAATTTTGGCAGCAGTGGGACTTTTTTTTTTTTTTGCGGGGCTGCGGAAACACTTTTCCATGGCCCCACACATTTTAACTTTCCCCATGCTCTGCTCTCTCCCAGAGTGAGGATCTATAAGTCTGGGGTGTGGGGGGGGGGCAGAGCCCCCTGCATTCTGGGGTGCAGGGGCAATGCCCCCCACAAAAAAGAAATTGGCACCTTTTTTGATGGGCACACCTTGCATGAGCTATTTTGACTGGCATTGTTTAGACCCAGTGCTGTATAAATATTTAATCTACTGTAACTAAATGTTGTAAGGACCCAACTGAAAATGAGCATCTGATCAACTGAGCAATCCTAGTTCATATACTCTATGGGTGGGATATTAAAAGGGGTTGCACATGGCGCAACAGTGTTGTGCCATGCACAACCCACTGATGCATCCCAGTGTGATATTCAAAAGGGGAATTTGCTCTGCACAAAACCTGATGTGCCAGGGTGCACCAGTAATGTATGCGGCGCAAGTGCGGGGGGCGTGCCCATGCATATACGGCAGTTCCCGATATTCAGCCCGGGATGTGCGGTGCATATGCAGGCACACACCCGCCTTGCACCACAAAGGGGGGCGCAAAGATTTTCCCAAAAAATACAGGAGCAAGGACTGGCCACCCACAGGCTGGCTGTTGTATTGCTGGGTTCAACATGGCAGCTGCCAGCTGTGGGTGGTCACCCAAGCCCTGGCGGCACCGACTGGTGGTGTAGCGCCCCCCCCAATGCCCGATCGCAGGCTGTAATATGTATTTAACTCCCTGGAGGTCCAGTGGACCTAACACCTTGCCCGATTACAGGCTGTACAACAGTTTCAACTCCCTGGTGGTCCAGTGGACCTAACTCCATGCCCGATCGCGGACTGTAAAATAAATCAAACTCCCTGGTGGTCCAGTGTACCTAACTCCATGCCCGATCGCAGACTGTGAATTAATTCTAACTCCCTGGTGGTCCAGTGGTATCCGTACCCTCCTCCCAACCTGCCCACTCATACCCGCCACCCCACTCCCTCACCCAGTCAGCGGCAGGCGGCAGCACCACACCCGCAAGCCGCCCGTCCACCCGCCAACTGACAGCATACAGTATGGCAGTATGCCCAATGGTCCACAGCATGCAAACCGTGCTGTACTACACAGTCCCGTTATGTGAATGGAACCATTCACATATTGAGACTGTGTAGTACAGTACGGTCTGCACGCCCATTGGCCCACACTGTGGACCAATGGGCGTACAGCCATACTGTACGCTGTCAGTTGGTGGGCAGCTTCCGGGTGGGGTGCTGCTGCCCTCTGCTGACTGAGGGGAGAGCGGGGTGGTGGGTATCAGTGGGCAGGTTGGGAGGGGGTACAGGTACCATTGGACCACCAGGGAGTTTGAATTATTTTACATCCCACAATTGGGCATGGAGTTAGGTCCACTGGACCACCAGGGAGTTCGAATTAATTTACAGCCCGCAATCAGGCAATGGGTCACTTTGCCGGTGAGGGGCAGGGGATGTCGGTCCCCGACGGCTGCAGCCTGGCAGGGCGCCAGGTGCAGGTCGCAGGGGATCGGCGCACCTGCATGCAAATGGGGCCATAATGACATGCAAATGGCTCCATTTGCACCTTGCATACATTAAGGCCCCATTTGCATGCCAACCGCTGAATATTGCGGTTGCTGCGTGTAGCGCAATGGCACTTGCGCTAGCGCATCCCCCTGCTCCTCCCTGGCCACTTGCACTGGCGCAGTGCCACTGCACCATGTGCAATGTGGGAGGCCATGGTGCAGCACCATTGAATATCACCAAGACACTGCCCTGGTGCATCTCAGTTGTGCTGCGCCCAGCTTGCACCCCTGCCTGGCACAATTCTGAATATCCCACCTTACGAATACAATATACTACTACTACTGCAACTACTTGTATGCTTTAAAATTCAGCTGTAACTACTTTCTACCTGCTTTGAAGGAGTCTAACATCTGTAGTTAGCTGCCGGTATCTTTTTATGATTTAAATAATAGTTTTAAATCTATTTTGGTGGTAGATTTACAGTACTTGAATTCTCATGGGGAACTGAGTTTCAAGCATCCACCTTGCTTGCAGGCTCAGCCCCACCCCAAGACTAGTGGTTCCTTGAGGGGAGAGAGAAATATTTGCTATGCATATTAAAGTGTAAGGTGAAGGTATGGAAGGTTAAACATGGCATAAATCAGTGAAAGAGTCTGAAGTGGAATGAAATTTAGATGTTTAGAATCTGCATTCCTAAAGTTTTTAATTTTACATGCAAAGCATAGAATAAGCAAGTTCGCAATGCAGTGTGTAACTCAATAATGTTATTTATTAATTAAATGCAGCTTTGATTAGCAGCAGTTTCTTATAAAGTGGTTTGCTGCATATGAATTGTGTGGTCAGAAGACACTAGCTATTGTTATTTAAAGAACAGACACACACTTTTCTAGTTCTGTTCTTGATAATGGATTCAAGGATTTTGCCCATCACTGATGTTAGGCTGACCAACCTATAGTGGCCCAGTTTTGACCTTGTCCCATTCTTGCATGTGGGGGCCCAACTGACTTCTTTCTCATCCTCTGGTACCACAGCTGTATACACAGGCTTTTGAAAGATTATTGCAAGAGACTCAGCAGTGTTCCTTTTTTTTTTTTTTGTAGTTGTTTAACCAGGAGTAGCACACTAAGCCGAAAGCTTTTTTACAGGAGCGACCTGGGAGCACAGGGAAGTTAAGTGACTTGCTCAGGGTCACACAGTATGCAAGTGGAAGCTGTGGGATTCAAACCCAGGTCTGGCCAGCTGAATGTCACCAAATCTGCAGCTCAGAGCCTTAAACCACTGCGCTATGCTGCCTCCCTTTAGCTCTACTATGATCCTGTAGTGCACTCCATCTGCCCCCTGGGATTTACCTGACTTGATCTTTAACAGGTAGCCTGCAACCAGAACTGGTGTGATTTCCAGAGGATGCATCATGGTTACCTTTAATGCTGTGGGCCATCTCATTAAGTACCTTGCCCCTTTGCGGACCTTTGGTGAATGCTGAAACATTACCCTCCCCCCAAATTAATAAAACAATGATTTTCTGCTTTGGCAAATTGTATTCTTACTATCGCTAGTGCCCTTATTATTACTGCTACTACCTTTGTAAATATGATGTACTATTGTTTTTGAATTGTATGGCCCCTATTGCCGTATTTTATATCCTTATGGCAATGTTGTCACTGTGTATTGTTTCAATTTATTAGGCAGCAACTTACTTGTTGTTGTCAAAAGGAATCATGGTTGCCACATTTTAAGGCAGCACTGTGGAAAAAAAGAGGACTGTTGACTGAAATCACAACTGCCCAGCTAGCTAATGATATGAAAGTGGACCTCTCAGCCATCTCCCCTGGTTCACACACAGGTGCCTCTCCTGTTCCTTGTTTCCAGACCCTAGGCCACAGATACCTTAACTCGACAAAGTCTGGCTTTCTAAAGTTCTAGATCCTGGTGGCTGAAGCAGTGATAGTGTTCCCTATCCCCAGGGAGAGGGTTACCTGGTTGTGCTAGCTGCCTCCCTCTGGTTCCTTATTGCTCACACTGAAGATGTTCCCTACCTCACTAGTGAGAACCAGTTCAAGGATTGCATCAAACCTAGTCTTTTGTTTGAAAAGCTGGTCTAGAAAGCACTTCTTGAATATGGACAGGAACTCAGTCTCAGCTCTTCTAATAGCCTTCTTAAGATGTCCATGCTGAAATATTTCTACTGTAACCTCCACCCACCAGCCCCCTTTGTTTCTGTCAGCAGGGCTGCTGCTCTCACATCTAGGCGCCACCGAGAGGGGTGGGGGTAGTTACTACAAATTGTCTTGCAAACTTTGTAGACCCATTATTTCTACTTCTAAGCCTGCCATCCTTAGACAGGCAAACCAAGTGTGGCAACTACCTGGCTCACACCGGGGGGGCCATTTAACATGGCCATCAACCTGGGTCCCTGGGAGAAAACATTTTCGCAGCATTATGCTAGGTTTGTACTTCTGGTCAGGGGCACCCAAGTAAATCTGGACACTGGAAGCAATAACTGTAATGTCCAAACTAGGATGGGATTTTAGAGTGTGGCTTTTATTCACACAACACAGAGTATAACAAAGCAAAGATGGACCCTCACAGGGCTACGCTCACTGGTAATGCAGATTACTGAGGTACAGAGCAATCACTTCCTCACTACGAACCCTCAGGTTCTGAATGGATCTGGGCACACACAGCCCAAACTGGTACACTTCTCTTCTATTCCTTGACACGGCACCCCGGCCAGTACTAGGACACTTTTCCATATAGCATGAAGGTTGATGGTGGCTCCCTAAAACATCCACGAGCACTTTCTGGCACTCAGAAAAAATCCAAAATCCCATGTCTGAGTGCTTTCTTCAGACACTGGCCAAATGCCTGAGAGAAAACCATAGGTGCCCAAACTGAACTCAGAGATGTAAATCTGGTTACTCCAGATGGGGGGGGGGGTCTTCCACCTCTTGCTCCCAAATCTATACTCGGCCATTCATTTGGTTATAACACCTTTCTATGAATACTCTGTTTGTAGATGCTCTCTCGAAATGTTTAGCACATTTAACATTCTACACTTCACTCTGGAGGTGTCTTGATTTTAAAAGTTCTGTAAATGGCCATGTCTTTACACTAGACCCCCACTGTTGTAGATGCTTCTAAGTCATACACAAATTAAAAGTTCTGTACTTGGCAAGTCTTCCTTTGACCCCACAGTAGGCAGACACTTTTACTCTAAACACTGTCTCGGTGAATATAGTCTCTTTATCAGAGGAGAACTCACCATGGCATGTAGGTGCCCCAGGGCTTCTTTCACGCAAAATATTCTCTGGTACTCACAGAACAAACTCAACTCTCAGGCAGCTTCTCCCTCTCCAGGCTGGACCGGGGGATTACCCCTGAATTCCTGGAATTCCCCCCATCCCTCCGGGGATGGGACACTGGAACAACTTTAGGAACAGTCTCTACTAGTTCCTACTGGTCTCTTCTGTGTCCTTCTCTAGAGTGAGAACACACAACACCTTCTTCTAAGGCAGCTCTATATCAGAGCTTGGCTCTGAGGAGCTGCACTTTTGCAGCACTCCTCACACTCCTGAGTCTCACTTGAAAACTGACTTGAATCTCCCAACGTTCTATTGCTAACCCCTGCAGTTAGCATTCCATTGTGGCTTATGCTGCTGCGAGAATTCTATGGTGACATCACCACTCCAGCTCAGTTGAAACTAAGAACAGAGTAAGACAGTGTGAAACCCATTTAACTGGCATCTCACAAGCTGCATTTCCCTGCCTGCCACTGATTCTAAGTGGGATTCTAGTAACCCCTGGGAACAAGGGGGGGTTATACTACAATGGAAAAAATGCATTTACCATGCACAATGAGCCAATGCTAACTTTATATTCAGGGAATGTAACATAATTTGGCACTATTTCCTTTCATTTGATCCAGTCGAACCTTTGGGCAACTTCAGGATCATGTCTACATTAGGCTAGTTAATTAAACAAAAAAAGCTTAGCCCTTCCCAGATGACCAGGGCTTCCTATGACTATGGTTTTAGCCACCCTGGCCATTGCTCACCCTCTTTTTCTCCACCCTCCCCAGGTATTTTATTTAAAAAAATATGCTAGCTCCTTTCACTACTTCAGATGAAGACTTAGTTTTTTTTTTTAAACATGTCTGTAGAGCCAGGGGAGGATGGAAGAGGTTGGGATTGACTGGATGGGTGAAAGGTGGTTAAGGGTGTGCCACTTACCCCTATTTGTAGCCTACTATATCCCAATAAAAAGTACTCAAAGTGTCTTTGGGCAAAGTGCTATAGCCAAATTGAAGACAATGGCTTTGATTCTCAAATGAGTTAGAATGCTGCAAACCCCGGGTGCGCGGAACACATGGCGCATGGGGCTTGCGGCATTCCCTGGCCGCCAATTGGGATTCGCAATCCCATGTGCCATGTGCCACAAGTTACACTAGCTTTTGCTGGTCAAACTTTGTGGTCCGTTTTACTGTGTTTGAACCATATATTTGGTGCAAGCCAGCATAAATAGGGTAAAGTGTTGCAAATGCACGCAACCTTTGTGAATCGGGCACGCAGTGTGACAATGTGTTCTGGGCAGTGCAGGGTCAGATGCAGGGCTTGTGAAAGCCCTGTGCCAACCTTTGAGAATCGAGCCCAATTTATCTAAATTGAAGCCAAACAGAAATTGTTAATTTCTGCATTCACTTATCCTTTTACTAGTGATTACTAACACTAAGCAAGTTAAAAATTCCTTGCATTTAAAAGGTCCCTTGTTTGGGTGAGATGCAGTACAGGTTAGAAATATCAATGCTACCACTGGAGCATACAGTAAAGCTTACTCACTGGCCTTCAGGTCAGCTAATAAGGAGACATGGATGGAATTCAGAGGGCCTGGATTAAAATCCCTGCTTGGCAGTAGTTTTTAATTGAAATCTAAACATTTGTGAAAGCCTGTGAATGCCCATGAAATGTGTGTTTATTTTTTGTTGTTTCAAAATTTTACCTGGAAAAACATATCAAACTGATGACAGCTCATTTCCAGGTGTGTCCTGAAATATTCCTTTTAGCTAAAAGAAAAAAAGAACATTTTTGCCTATAGTAAAAACTGGCAAAAAGTGAAGGTGATGAGATGTTTTTTTTATTTCATTTTTGCCTTGATGTGAAATTAGTGATAATGCAGAAATCACAAATGTTGCCTGGATATGAACTCAGTGGGAACACAGAATTCAGTAATGTTGCCTGTATATGAACTCAGTGAGAATACAGCATTCAGTAATGTCTGGATATCAAACCAATGAGAATACAGAAACCACTCATTATGTTTGCTTGCACGCATGTGCAAGAAACATAGTGCCATCATCGGAGATTTCGGAGGTGTGTCACCTCCTCCTCCAATTCAGGCAGTGTGCTGGCAGGCGCGGCCCCTGTAAGCCAATGCATTCTGGAGCTGTCTATGACACGCTCCAAAATGCAGTGACATACAGTTGAAAGGGGAGCTACTCTTGGTGAGCAGCGATAAGCTGCTGCGCGCGAAAGCCCTCCCACCGCGCAGTGTATAGCCGATGGTGCCCAATCCCCCATCGGCTGAGCTCTATCGTCTCCCAGTAGTTGATGCCACGCTGGGAGCCCACCCCAGCGTGGCAATCAGTCATTTGCCGATGGGGTGCCCAATCCCCGTCGGCTGAATGCTCCCACCAAAGTCCTTGTGCCACACTGGGAGCCCACCCAGCGGCAACGGTCCCATGACGCTTTTATTTTTTTACCCAAGAAAAAACGGTCCAGCGGTGCGTCCTCCGACCCCCACAACCCGCACCCACCCACTGCACACCCAGTCTCCCCACACACCCCCTACCCCATACTTACCTCCGGAGTCTGGCGCGACGATCTTCGGTGGACCGGGAACACGTCTGCACTCTTCAAAGCCGACCGCGAACTGAGGAAATGCCGGTAAGCTGTATAATGGGCTAAATAGGGGGTTTCAACTTTATTGCATATCTCAGCCATTTTTGGGAATTTTGCAAATTTTCAACATGGGGTTTTTGGGACCCCTTCTCATGAATGATGTCACTGTCATGGCGTTATTCAGGCCCGAAGGGTGATTTCGCGCAGTGACTGTGCAGTGACTGTGAAATCACCCTTGGGCCCTGAATACCACCATGACAGTGACATCATTCATGAGAAGGGGCCCCAAAAACCCCATGTTGAAAATTTGGTGCCAAAATTCCAAAAAATGACTGTTTAACGAACGCATGCGACAGTTCCTACGCAGGCTCGTAAGTTCGCAAAATTTCAATATTTTCACTCCAGATTTTCAACATTGCCATTTCACCACACCTTCTTATGAGTATTACAGCTGTCATTTTCATATCTCACCCAAACATGTTTCGCCCATGGCGCTCAATGGCGCGATGGTTATCGGAACTCAGTGTGGGGACACATTAAGAAAATCACAGTGTCACTGTTCATGAGCAGAGATCTTAAAATGGCAATGTTGAAATTTGGTGACAGAATTCCTAAAATGACTGTTTTTAGTGTGCGTTGCACAGTTCCACGCATGCTGGCGTGGGTTTGCAATTTTCAATATTTCACTCCAGATTTCCAACATTGCCATTTTCCACACCTCCTTATGAGCAGTGCAGCTGTCATTTTCACATCCTTCCCAAACGTGTTTCGCCCATGTAGCGCACAATGGCGCAGTCGGTGCAAACTCAATGTATGGGACATTAACAAAACCACAGTGACACTGTTCATGAGCAGAGGTCTTAAAATGGCTATGTTGAAAATTTGGTGAAAAAATTCCTAAAATGACTTTACGAGCGCATGCTGTACAGTTCCTATGCATGCTCGTAAGTTTGCAAATTTAATATTTTCACTCTAGATTTTCAACATGTCCATTTTATTAAACTTCCTTATGAACAGTACAGCTGCAATTTTTCATATGTCACCCAAAATGTGTTATCGCATATTGGCGCACAATGGTGCTGTTGGTGCGCAAAGCAATGTTTAGGACAGATTAAGAAAATCACAGTTACACTGTTCATGAGCAGAGGTCTTAAAATGGCTATGTTGAAAATTTGTGACAAAAGTCCATAATGACTGTGTTACTGAGTGAGCATTGTGCAGTTTCCACGATCCTCGTTAGTTCATGACTTTGTAATATTTTCAGTCCAGATTTTCACTAGTGGCATTTTCAACACTTCCTTATGAACAGTACAGCTGCCATTTTTCACAACATGGCCGAAGTGTGTTTTCACACTTTCAGTGCAGAGATGCGTGGTCGCTGTGGGAAATCATTGTTCGGCACAGATAAAGAAAATCAGGGACACTGTTCATGATCGGAGGCACCAAAATGCCTGAGTTTACAATCTGCTATAAAAAATCCCCAACCTAATTATATAACGGGTGTGCGTTGCACAGTTCCTATGTACGCTTGTGACTTCACCATTTTTTTAAATATTTTTACTACACATTTGCAACATAGCCATTTTACACCTCCCCATGAAAGAGTACAGCTGTCATTTTTACATCCTGTTTGGAATATTTTTGCACCTGTGGTGCTAAATGCCGTAGTCACTGTGCATAAGCAGCTTCACACCAAACTGATATTCCCCTGTTCATGAGGTGGGTCACAAAACAAACATGTTGAAAATTTGGAGTTAAAATACCAACGAATGCCTGAGGTAGTAGGCTTTTCAACTAAATTGCCCAACCCTATAGAGAATGACAGGAATCAGGGGTGGACTTGGGATTCTGCCTGTGATGCTCATACCATTCCACACCCTGCAGTCACTGAGAGGCATCGAGGTATGCCTTGGACTCTTGACCCCAAACTACCCCATTCTCCTATATAGCACCCATCACGTGTTCCCTAATGAAATGGGGTGTATGAACCAAAGACCCCAAGGAACCGTGACACTTGTCAGTCTCTGCAGAGTGGGGTGTGGTGAAATGGCGTGGCCGTTATGCCTGACGACCCAAACGCACACCCCGATGCCTGTCACTCTCTGCAGGGTGGTGGTGGGGTTGGCTTCAGTTCAATACTTTACTGCCATTCCTATTATGCAGCTCTGTAACTTCTACACTACCACTGCCAATGCCAGCAAGCAAATATTCGGCATTGACAAATGCTTGTTTTACTTGGCTATGAAATCAGTGAGAATAAGGAATTCACTTATTTTGCATAGATATGAAATCTGTGAGACTGCAGAATTCACATAAAATCAGTTTCAGAATGCAAAATTCATGAATTATGGCTGCTAAGCAAAGTAAGCGCCTGTGCTCAGTATTCCAGCTATGCATGCACAAAGTGGGTATAGTCACAGCCATGTGGCAAGAGGGGCAGATTAGATGACTCTATAGTAAATCCTTTCTATCATCCCATTTCTGTTACTATAAAAAATATTGCATTTCTCTCTTTTTTTTTCAAATGCACTGTTTGTCTTTTGTAGGTCCTCCAATCAGAACCTCATTAAGTTTCAACTAGGTGCCTCCATCACAGCCATGGAGCCCCATCCAAGGTCTACTCCTTCAGGCCACCTTACTTAAATGCAGAATGGTACACCCTCAGATTGCACACTGAGGTGAGGCCCTGCCTTTCAGCACCATGACAAATGCAGTCCCTACAGTATTTGACTATCTAGCAGCTAAAAGGCGGTGGTGTCTCTATGATATGTCTACAGTGGTGGATCGAAGTCTTTGTTGATCATGGGAGAGTGAAGGCAAACCTGACATCATTTGCCCAATTTATTTGTGTTATGCAGCCCCAGAGCACACATGCTTATGTCATCTGGTGCCAGCAAGAAACAGACGCCAATGTCCATGCACTCTCCCCACCCTGCTTAGTGCTTGTGATCTCAGCTGCATCCTCACCTGTGGTCATCCAGATAGTAGAAGATCAGCGAGAAACATTACTCTCCCATTTTGGATTTGGAGAGTGTCCTACTGGACACACAGTCCTCCTCCTGCCTGTCCTCTGATGTTGTAACCTCAATGAATGAACTCAGGTCACTGGTGTCATGGGAAACAATGCTACACCAGGCTAGCATGCATGGCTCTTATATAAAAACCTATCTGTGAACTTGATCTGTTGTTGTTTTGTAGGTAAGGAATCCAAGCATCCAATCCAATCTTCGTTCAGGCCCTCCAGCAAGTGGACCCCATTTTCAGCGTGAGCAGAGGATTATGGAATATGGCAGTCTGCCTAGGACTGTTGTATCCCCTTTTCAAGGCAGGATGTATTTTTCAAAATAAAATGGAACCCACTGCCCCTCCCAGCCCTCCACACTGTCACGGAAGGCTAGGGATCAATACAGAGAAATGCAAACAAGGCGGGAGACTGGCACCTGCTTTCTTGTAGCATTTTTCATTAAGTGTAGCTCCCAGTAAAGACAAAAAAAAACCCACTGAGGACCATAAGGCACTTCAGTTAAACTGTCTTCTTTATTATCCAGTCATTAAAAATCTTTCTTCATCATGAAGGGAGTTGATCTCATAGATGTCTGGCAAGTTTTGAACCATGAAGACCACCAATACACTTTCTTTCCCCCTCCACATAAATCATTCTCTAGGATTGATTTCCTCCTAATGAGCTTGTTCACCCTCCCGGGCCGCATAAGCTCAGACATACATGAAAGGGTAATTTCTGATCACTCGCCCGTATCCCTCATACTCCTTCTAGGGCCTGGAGTTAGGAAGGTTGCCCTGTGGCAGCTAAATACTCAGCTGCTTCAGAGGCCAAATTCACTACAACAGATCAAGGACTTCATTTCCAACTTCCTAGAGATCAACAGGGGCTCAGTGAGCAGAATCGATGTGGTATGGGTGGCTGTGAAATGTGCCTTAAGGTGGGAATGTCTTTGACTGGCTGCCACAAAATATCAGCAGTCTAAACAGCAACTGGACTCCCTGCTTCATTCAGTCTGCCAACTGGAATATGTACTTAGTCGCCAATCCCTGGACAAGGATTGGGCCAAGCTGCATAGCTTGTAAGCCCAATATTTCGGCTTAATGCCTCAGAAAGCTGAGCTCTCGTTGAAACGTACAAAGCTTCACTATCTCAGTATAGGGGAAAGAGCTACTAAATTACTGCCCATGTGGCTTAGACAAGCCGAAGCCTCTTGATTTATCCTGGGCATAAGGTCAGACAAAGATAAACCAGTAGTTACGGCCCCCGGAAAAATAGCAGCTGTTCTAAGGCACTACTACCAGAAATTTTACTCAGAGGACTCGGCCAAATGCCCTACCAATGCAGACATAACTAAATAGCTTAGCTCAATAGATTTCCTTAAATTTTCTCCCTCCCAAGCTCTATCCCTTGGTGGTCCCATCAATACCAGGGAAGTTGTGAGTGCAGTGGAACAGCTCCCACTCGATAAATCCCCAGGGCCCGATGGCTTACCCAATAATCTATACAAAACCTGTGTATCAGAGTTAGCCCTACTGCTGACAGAAGTATATAACTTCTGGTTTGATAAGGGTCTCTTGGACTCGAACTTCCTTAATGCTATAATTACTCTTATCCCTAAACAGGGTAAGGATCCACAATACCCAGAGAGTTATTAGCAAATCTCACTGATTAATTCTGATGTTAAAATACTTGCCAAAATATTGGCCAACAGGTTAGGACCTATCCTGCCTACCCAAATTGGTAAAGATCAAATTGGTTTCATGACAGGAAGGTCTTCGGGAGATCACATGTGTAAACTACTGCACCTTCTCTCAGTGTCCAGGGACTCGGAACTTCCTATGGTCCTCATGTCCCTGGATGCTGAGAAGGCATTTGACAGAGTCTCATGGAACTTTCTTTTTGCTACTATGTCCCATTTTAGTCTCCCTGAAGGATCCCTTAAGTGAGTTAGGCTACTATACTCCTCTCCCTCAGCCCAAATCCTGTGTAACGGTATTCTCTCCGAGTCTTTCTGCTTTGCCGGGATACCAGACAGGGTTACCCCCTGTCCCTCCCTCCTATTTGATGTCTATCTGGAGCCTCTGATCAGGAAGCTAGTAACCTTCCCGAGGCTTCAGGGAGTCAAAGTGGAAGACCGGCATTATACCCCCTCAGCATATGCTAATGATTTGCTTTTGCACTTAGAAGAACCTGGGACATGTATTCCGGCACTCCTGGAGGAAATTGAAGCCTTCTCCACAGTCTCCCATTACAAACTCAATCTCTCCAAAACCAAAGTTTTCCCCTTGAATAACAGAATCTCTCGGGGGGAGGAATTGGCCAAGTTTGCTCTATCATGGGAACCAAATTCTCTTACATAATTAGGAATCCAGGTAACTAGAGATATTACCTCCATGATTAAAGCAAATCTCTCAGATTTATTGAGTATACTTAAGGCAGATCTTGACAGATGGGGAGTTCTCCCTCTCTCGCTTTGGGGGAGGATTAACACTGTTAAAATTAATGTGTTACCTCGCCTCATGTACCCAATGGGTATGCTAGGTTGCTTTCTTCCCAAAAAATAGTTTACCAAGCTTCAGACCATGATTAACATGTTCATGTGGCAGGGCAAGGGAATCAGGAGGTCATACCTTAAACTTACTGCACCAAAATTGCAGGGTGGACTCGCTGTTCCATCCTTTTTTTCATACTACTGTGCCCACCATATCAGCAAACTGGCTCACTGGACACAGGAGATATAGGCCGACAGCCCGCAGGGATATGCACCACTATGGTTGGAAATTGAGAGGCACCTGGTAGCTCAACACAAATGTACCCTCTCTTCTTTAATATATTCCACCCCACATGCAATCCCTAAACCCTTGAGGCACATCCCCTTAGGGTGGTCTATTAAAGCCCTACACCAGCTGAAGTGCATGTCTCCCTCAACTGGCACATATCTTTAGACCAACTGGTCTAAGGTAACCCCCATTTTAAAACTGGACATAAACCCATCCCAGCTTCTTATTGCCCCCTACCCCCTTGTTGGGAAGAGAGTTTCAGAATTGTATTCTGAAGGAGCAATACTTTCCTTCCCCACATTTCGACTTAGATTTAATGTACAAGACAGAACCATCTTTAAATACAAACAACTCAGAGAGGCAATTGTCTCCCACATGGAATGAGTACAGATTGCTCTGCCTCCCACAGTTGAACTATCCACAACTCTGCAACTGGCCAGGCAACCTTAGGTGATCTCCATAGTTTATAAAAAGTCACAATCCCTAGATCCCAACTTGCCTAAGGGAGTTTGCTATCATTGGTCTCAGGAATTACCCTTAGGCTATGAAGTAGATCTTTGGAAGAAGCTATGGCTAAATTCTTATAAATTTATTAAACAAGATAGATTGCACTTAATTCAATTTAATGTCATGCACAATAGGTACTTCACACTGGTGAAGCTTCACAAATTGGGTAGACTGCCCTCTTCTGCTTGTCAACGATGTGGGGATAGTCTAGCTACCCTGTACCACATGTTATGGACATGCCCAACAGTGCAAGTGTTTTGGCATACAATCAGACAATCTTTAGACCCAATTTTGGGTATTGACCCTTTATTTACTCCAGAAGTCTGCTTACTGAACTACTTTCCCCATGGTACCCTCAAAGTTAGGAAAGTCCATATGGCTTTGATCTCTGCCACAGCTAAATTAATAATTATGAGACACTGGACGGACATCACATCACCATCTGTCATGGAATGGCATAAGGAGATATTACTTGCTCTAAAATAGGAGAAACATATCTCCTTAATGTGTAATAGGCTCCAAACATATCAGAGTAGATGGGGACCATCAGGTGCCCAGCTTACTATATGGAATCCCTAAATATTTAGGCTGAAGACCCATCTCCTCAAGTGCCCCAATTGGATGGCCCACAAATAACACTTGCTTCATGGTGGGTTAGGGAAGGAAACAAAGGTAATGGGAGGGGGGGGAGTTCACCCCATCATTGGTTCCCCTTTGCTTTCCATCGTACTGTTCTTATTTAGAATAAGTCTACTGTGTTTGAATTGATTATATGTATTGTGGAGTGAACCTCTTGGTTGCCCAATTGTCACCCATCTTTTGGGGATTTTGATGTTAAAATGGAAAACTCAATAAATTTTATTGAATAAAAAAAAATTGTTCTTCAAGAAGCATGTAAAGTTTCAATTCATCCAAGTGCAGAAAATCGTTAAAAAACAAAGTCCTTACAGTGTAACCATACATCAGCGCCACCAATCCACTAAGGGACTAGTATCTGCTTTTGACTGAACTAATCAGTATAGAGAGCCTAACTGGGGACAGAGTGCTGTGTGGGCAGCAGCTAGGGGACAGAGCCAACACAATGCATCAAGATTGCCCAGCAAAGTGCTGCATCTGTGGCAATAGTCTGCTATAGCTGGTGCACTCTGAGGCCTGTAGATGGATGCACTCCTGCTAAACAGCTGTGTAAGGTACTTAGATCCTTTCTGAATTGGGCCCTAACTATGATCATATCCAACAACATTTTAAAGAACACCTCCTATGCAAAACGTTTTCAGCTCCTGTAAAATGTATCACTCAGTTAAGTAGTTTCTTCTGGAACTTCAAGATGGAAATATATACATTTAAAGCATCATTTTAATCTATTTAGGTCACATAATGTATATGCAAACCTCTAATGTTTTCTTGTTTTATGAAAGAAGACATAGGCCCCGATATTCAGAATTTTGCCCGACAATTTCACGAGTGGTTGCACAGCACAACTGAGTTGCGCTGGTGCAACCAAGGGATATATTCAAATGAGATGAGCAATGGCGCATCTCCTCTGAATATTTCAGGTAATGCACACTGTGCAAATACCATGCTCTGGTGCATCCCCCTAGCCAGGGCTGACTACCAGGACTGGGAACTATGCCAGCGCAACAGAATTACGCTATGCGCAAAGTCCTGATAGTCAGACGGCAGTATGTAAATAGGGCCATAATGTATGCAAGGCACAAATGGGCCATTTGCATATCCTTATGGTCCCATTTGCATCAGTTGAGCAGGACTGGCCAGTGAAATGCTCCTGGCGCCCTGCACAGCATACGGTGCCACCAGAGGGGGTGTCGTGGCTCCCCTCACCTGCTTCATAGTGATCACCATGAAATACATGTGTCTGTATTCCCTGGTAGTCTAGTGGCTCCCACCTCCCTCCCTGTAGCTCTGATTGCCAAGAAATAATTTATTCCATAGTTCCTGGTAGTCTAGTGGTAACCCCCCCGCCCATAACCCGATTGCACAGGAATCCAAGTTTAAATCATCCTGATAGTCTAGGGGTTCCCACCACCCTGCTTATAACACCGATCACACAGGAATCCCAGTTTGAATCATCCTGGTGGTCTAGTGGTTCCCCCCACCTTGCCCGTAACCCCAATCACCATTAACATCTCTGTACAAATGTTCCTGGTGGTCCAGTGACACCTCCACACCCACACAGGACCCCCTGCCCACCCAGTTTCCCTCCATCTTTGGCGGGCAGCAGTACACCCACCCACATACCACCACAACGGGCTTGCAGTGCATACTGTTATAGTACTGAAATTCATTTATTCACATATTTGTAAAGTACTATTACAGTATGCACTGCAAGCCCATTGGTGTGGACCAATGGGCTTACAGCTGCTACTGTAAGCTGTCATTCAGCGGGCAGCCGCGGTGGTATGTGGGTGGGTGTGCAGCTGTCCGCCAATGATGGGGGGAGGAGCTGGCTGGGCAGGGGGTCCCGTGTGGGTGGGGGGTGCCACTGGACTGCCAGGGACATTTGTATGATGTTAACAGTGATCGGGGTTATGGGGGGTGGGGGGAACCACTAGACCACCAGGATGATTCAAACTGGGATTCCTGTGTGATCAGGTTATGGGTAGGGAAGGGGGTACCACTAGACTACCAGGGACTATGGAATCATTTATTTTTCGGCCATCGGGGCCACAGGTAGGAAGGGGGGGGACCACTAGATTATCGGGGACTATGGAATCATTTATTTATTGGTGATCGAGGCTATGGGGTGGGAACCACTGGACCACCAGGGACATATGTGGGTGCTTGTGCACAGTGTTGGGGGGGTGGGTTGCCACCCACAGCTGGTGGTTGCTGTAGCCTTGCAGTACAGCAGCTCACCTGTGGGTGGCCATCATTTGAGACCTTTTTTTCAGGCTCAGTTTTGCACATTGGTATGCGGTGCATCTCAGGGTTGTGCCACCAAATGGACCGCATATCCCAGGCTGAATATCAGGATGTACCACATATGCATGGGCACCCCCATGTGGTTACACTGCATACATTATCTTTGTGCCCCGGCACATTGGGATTTGCACTGCGCAAGTCCCTCCTTTGAATATTGCCCCAGGGTGCATTTTTGGGGTTGTGCTGGTGCAACCCCTTTGAATATCTGCACCATAAAGTACAAAATATGTTTATATGTACAACTACTGTGTCTCTTTCAGTTATAACAGTACCTGGAATGTTTAGAACACTAATCCTTTATCATTTTTTTAATCACAAGTCCTTTTACAAGTCCCTTCGCTGGTTGTATGGAGCTAAGTGGTTAGGGACCACTCTAACATGCCGATAACTCAGGTATAGGTCCAGAACCTAGGAGAACACGTGTGGAGGTTAAAAAAAGATTCCAAAGATTACCCATGTAGCTGCTGACACCAAAATACTAAACTCAAAAGCAAACTTGAGCAATGCAGCATTTTACTGCCAAAAGCTGTAAACATGAAAATGTCCAAGTTGGACCCAGTCACCATAGCTATTGCTCCCATTTGATGACTGAGTCCAACCTGGACAATGTCCGAGCTTGGTATTTTGAGTGTGTGGTTGTGTAGCTAATCTTTGGAGTCTTTGGCAAGTTTCAACAGGGGTTAGCCCCCCCCCCCATAGCCATGCATCAGTTCCTATACCTGTAACTGTTTGTTTTGGAACTTCAAAGTATGGAGGTTAGCAGTGAGAGTGCCCAATGTCAGAGAGGATGCAGTCCTCCAAGGGGTGAGTGTCCACAAAGCATTGCTGCCTGAGTGACCACTAGGATACATATGGGAGGGTGCCACTGGCAACATAGCTAGCAATGTATGGCGATGTACCCTACAAGCCAGTTGTAAGTGTGCAGTGCACATTCTTACAAGGGTGGTGGGGGGAAGCTAAGGGCCAAAATACCTCCATTGATTACAAGATGACACCCTTGGCTAATCATTAGCTACATCCGCAGGGCAAGTCTAACAGATGGGCAGCTCATCTTGATTTGAACAGTTGTGATCTGTTGTCCCTGACTGACTATGACCTAATTGGTTGGCAAGGGGTAAGGGATTCTGCACAAGCCAATGGAATGAGAGGGACTTCATTTACTATGGGAGTCCTGAGAGGGGAACTAGGTAAGTAGCAAAGCAGAGAGTAGCTAAATTTGAGAGGCCAAAAATAGAATGCAATTAGAGATGAGTGTATTGCATCAAAGGTGCATGTAGTGCAGTACTCCAAATATAGGGCATTTTAATCAGTTAAGGATATTTTAGTCTGCATAAGGTTTCCTGTCTCCTATTATCTGTTTGCCATTTGGAGCATATCATTTGACCTGGTGATCCCTGTACATCCAACTACTGTATGACTATATGATTTAAATAGACCAGGCAGGTTAACGGGATAGTCTTCTTTTTTTTTTTTTTTTATGTTTTCTCAGTTACTCTATAACACATTTTGTAGCACTAATTGTGTTGCTTATTCCAACATCACTTTCACTGTTCTTTTAATTTAATATTACATTATAAAATATTGTCATTCTGATGATACTCCCCACTGTAACACATTTTTGGGATGCATTTGTTTCTATATAAAATTGTATTGTATTCTATTTTCCAGATGGTGAGCACCAAGCATCTGCAAATAAACAGTTTGACCTTATAGCACTCACCTCATTTTATATTTTTCAAATGCTTTGGAAACAGGGCAAATAAATATCACTATTGAATCATCCTTCTATGTACAGGATGACCCTTGAGTCAATGCTCAGAATCTGACCATTTCCGCTTTTTCCACCTTCTAGCCCACAAAGAGCTTTCTCTCTATGTAGATTGTGGATCTGTAAAATGCTTGCTAGAAGATACAAAAGAAAGTTATAGGGTAGAACATAACTGCACACACTGCCACTATTTTTTTTTAATAGAAATGTTTCATTCAAAAAGAAAAACACTAATGGATACAATCAAAATAGACATATACATATCACAATTACAAATACAAATAGGCAGAAATCCAGGATTACTTTTGATCTTAAAGAGCAGCTGATGTCTTTGGGAAAACATTGGAAAACATACTTAGACACAATTCAGCTTGTATTTCATATATCTTGTATAGTTTTCTCTTCTCCATTATGTATTACTGAAGAAATTACCACAAAAACAAGATTTTTATCCTTAGAGTCCATATGCCTCTATAGCTTAGTCCCTGTTTGAAATTACAATGCTCTGTTGTGACATCACAGTCTATTGCCATGGGAATAACTTTGATGTCACAATCAGAGCATTATGACATCAGATTGGGAAGACATAATAGAAGCTGATGAACCCTCAAGGAACAAGTATCCTGTTTTCAAGCACATAACCTCAGCAAAAATAATGGGGATAAGAACTACAGAGTTAATAAGAAATATAAGCTGCATTGTGTCCAAATATTATGTTTTTCAAACTTCTTCTTGAGGTGTCAATCACTCTTTAACTAATAAATATTATTTCATAATTTTTTATATTACTCCCCAAAAAAACTTCCCATTCCCTGACCAAAATTACAGAAGGGATCATAACTTACTATTAATAGCGGAGATAATAAATCTTTAAGTTCATTCCACGGTATACATGTTTCACTATTCTCAGCTTCAGAAGTGTCCCACAAATGCTCCAGCTGATTTCTGGAGCCAATAAGCCCATTTATATTGGTCAAAGTCTTTTAATTTCTCCATATTCCAATTAGCTAATATTAGGTGTTTAGTAGACAAAGTTGCTAGGCAATAACTCTTTTTTTGAGTGATGGATAAATCAGCATTATGTATATCATTCAAAATCAAGTTGCTAAAGGTCATAGGAAGATTTATATTAAACCAAAGCTGTAGGAACTCATTTGTCTTTGACCACCACTGAAAAATATATTCACATTCCCATAAACAGTGATGCAAATCCCCTATTTTCCCACAACCATGCCAACATCCCTTTTTCTCATTAGCTTTGATATTTCCCAGAATCTGTGGGGTCAGATGAGCTCTAGCTATAATTTTCTTTTGTATAACTCCGTTTATAAAATAGACATAATCCTTATTTATTTTATTGCATAAAATGTTCCACTGCTGCATAGAATAGGATATTTTACCTTCCAGTTCCCATTTGTTATTAATTTTGGTCCATAGGTTATCCTGATTTGTTACCAGTATCAGATAGATTTGTTGTGTTAACTTGAAGTGGTGGTTTTGAATTATTTTCTCATACTCAGTTGTTCTTCCTCTTAAATTCTGTTTATTTCCCTGGAGCATATAGTTTTTATAAAAGTTATGAAAACAGTATTAATAAAACAGATTTGCATTTTTTTATTTTAGGGAAGACAAGGTTAAAAGCTTCAAAAATAATAAAGTTCTCCCCTTCAATTAATTGTAACCAAGTTAATCTATCTAAATTATTCCCCTTTTTCATGGTTTTATTTTCATAATATCAGGATTGCCACACATATTTAAATATGTCCATGGAAATAAATTTCTTTCTTTGATTTTGGTTATAGTTGCAAGCAATACTTTTTTATACTTTGAAAAATCACTGGAATTTTGGATTTTGTGGATACTTCTTGTATAACATTGTCTTAGGCTACTTTACCTTCCATTTCCCCAAAAACAGGTTCATTAAAAGTATTCTTATTGGGTAGGAAGGTCACACTGCCACTAGCTTTGTGACACCTGGGTTAGAAGTATTGCCAGAACATTGTCAAGTGTGGGAACTGCGCTTACTTGTTCTCAAGGATGAAATATATGTACTGTCTAAAATGGATGTAGCAAGCTTGAACATGACAGCTAAACACGTATCATATAACAATAGGATTGTTTTTAGTTATATAGTAACATGCTTTAGTACCACTTTATCTGAAGCAGCTGATTTCATTAGGAAATATCCATTTAGATTTGTATTTTTAAGGAAATCACTACATGCCAGAAGCATCATACTGTAGAATCTAGAAACAAGGAGCAGACTTAAAAAAAAATCATATGGTAATAAATATAGATGCTAATAGACCTGGAGACAGTGCATAATGTGGGCAACATTTTCAAGGGTGTTAAAACAGAGAGAGGCAAAAACTATGACCAAGGTTATGTTTTAGACACTGCAAGACCACCAGGAATACATCACTTCCTACAACAGTAATCAGGTAAGGGAAGATGTACCTTTACAGCACCAAAGATAAATCAATTCTGCAGGGGAGGAAGGGGATACAGCTAGATTACTAAGGACATATTTTGATGTAGCCTTGGTATTTTGGTCGTATTCCCCTCAAGGCAGGTGGGCAATACAACTAGATTACCAAGGATACATCAAGGTTAGAGCTGTGCAGAATATAAAATCATGCCTACAGATTGCCCATGGAATTACCATTTTGATTCCACAGAATTTAGTGTGATTTATGGGAAGATTACACAGAATTTTGTCAAATTTTAAATTTCAGTTATTTTGCTCTAATTTTAAAAGTTTACATCCAACTGACACCACATGTGGTATGTCAACAGGTAGTAACAATTTACATAAGTCTACTAAATGTCAGAGTCATAGATTGAAATGGAGTTGAGTTATGGGTGGCCAAACATTTAATCAAAACTTAATTTTCAGTTATTTCACTCTAATGTTAAAATGTTTTATCCAAATGTCTCCACAGTGTCAGGATTTAGAGAAACATACAACATGGGTATGTGCACTACATTTTAATCTCAAGCTTCAAAGGGAACTGAGTTATAAGTAGCCAAACATTTTGCCAAAATTTAGATTTCAGTTATTTTAGTATAATGTTGAGTATTTATGAAAATGTTACAAAATTGTACAGATCTGCAGGATATCATTACATTTATATATGCACATAGTTTCAGATTTTTAGTTTCAAATGGGACTGAGTTATAGCCTGCCAAACATGTTTCTAAAATTAAAATTTCAGTTATGTTCCCCTAATTTTAAAACAACATATCCACATTTAACCAGATTTGAAGCATTTAAACTACTATACTACATGGTCATTTGTCACAAAGTTCATATTTACAGCTTTGAATGAGACTGAATTAAAAGCAGTCAAACTTTCACAAAATTTTGAAATTTAATTTTGCAAGAATGTAAACTGCAAATTTATAAACCCCTGAAACTTTAAAATTAGAGAATGCAATGCCATTTAATTTGGTAGGTTCTTAGACCTTACAAGGAGACAGTTAATTTTATTAATTGCCTGCTGCTAGAAATTGCAAAATAACATCTGTACTTAAAGTCAAATTCCACAAGTCTTTGTGAAAATTGTGGAATTTCATGAAGCTTCCATAAAATTGGAATTTGCTAATTTCACTCAGCCTTATCTGTGGGATTCAAATTAAAGGATAGGAATATGAGAAGCAGGTAGTGCAGGGGTCACCAGGTTCAGGAGTTTGATGCATAGTTTCACCAAGAAATGGACAGCTGATCTGGATAGCACACCAGTGGTAGACCTCCCAGGTGGAGTAAGGAAGCACAGAGTGTCAACAATTCCAATCTGAATGCAAGATATATAGCGATCACATCCAGTAAACTGATGATATAGGGAGCATGCAAGTCTGGGACGTACAGGTACTCAAAAACATGTAGTGGGGAAGACAATGTCTGGTGCACCACTAGGAAAGAATTCTAGCTATTGCAACAGGATAGGTTGATAGGAAAAGGAGTAAGTGACTTGTTTTAAGGGATTTTGTCACTGTAAAGAAAAAAGAGGATATTAGTGAAACTGGTAGTCCTTCTGAGTCAATCTGGCTATGCTAAGGGGGGGGGGGGGAGATAGTCACCCAGAGAGAAACCACAGGACTGCAAAAAGTTCAGCCCAGTTTATCAAATGAAGTGGTGATAATGTGCATTATGAATGTTAAATTCCACAAAAAAGAATTCTGGGTGTTTCATCTGAATGCTACCAAATATAATTGAAAACATTTTACCAATATTTTTGTAGTTTTTTTCCACTGTAAATTTAAAACTGTGAAACCGATTTATCCAGTTGTGTAGGATACACTGATATCAGATATGCATGTCAAATGTTAAGTCTATGCCTGCAAGAGCAGAGAAGTTACACCCACATTTATTTTGAGTTTTCACAAAATATTGCAAATATTTACAGATTAAAATTTTGAACCTCGTAACTTAAAATTCTCTGATCCAGTTCTCTCCATATTTAGAAGATATGATAGCAATTACAAAAAGGTTATTCATGCTAATTTACACATGACTAGCTCCAAAGGTGCCTGAGTTATGGGCAGCTAAAATGTTTAATGAAATTTCCTGCAAAAAATAAAAGTGCAGACTAATTTTGAGACAATGCATCTTACTGTCATGAGATTTTGTACATTTTTAGAACACCTATTGTCACATAATCATGCCAAATATAAGATCTCTGGCACACTAGATAGTTGATGTATAATGCAGATAAACCTTTTTTATGAAATTTCCCACAAAAAAAATAACACCAATTTTGAGCATCTGTAATTTTGAGAGGGATTCGTACGGTTGCCCAGCTTGAAGTTGCCCGACATTAATCAACCCATCATCAGTTGCCCATCAGACTCTTTTGACCATGATTTCTATCCTGCTTGACAATTGCCCGACATGATAGCATTTACTATGGGATAAAGCAAGATAGCATATGAATACATACTGTTTGCTGTTGCAAGAATACTCACAAAATGACATGATGCCATGATGCATAGGATTGAACATCCGCTGCTTGGAGCATGCTGCAGTTGTAAGAAAACATAGATGGAGTAAGATTTATAGCAGTCAGTTCTCCAGCACCAGTGGCTCCACAAAGGCACCAGTGAATGCAATGCAGAACTCAATTAAAGGCCCGATATATATGGGACAGTAGACAGCGTGGCAGTGGGGCAAGAAGTGTCACGACTGATGCCCTCCCCCAACACTGATAGGGCATATAGTTGAACAGCAAAATAGTAAAGTTCCAAAGAATTTTCATTGGCAAAGGTAGTTGCCATGGCTCCATGTGGCTTGGGGATAAACTCTCCATTTCCAATACAGTGCTCCTAGTTTTGACTCCTGTCCTGGTTCAGGTCAACCTAGCAAGGACTGTAGATAAAACTGTTTCTTTTGCCCGAATGTAGGTTTGCTTACCAATGTTTTAAAATTGTGTTGAACCCAAGTTCAGGAGCTGATAATACAGTTGAGCAAACTGTAACTGGGGAAAAACCGTGTCGGGAACTTGCACTATGGGAAACTGATCGCGGGGAAAAAAGTGTCAGGAAAACTAATGCCGGGCAACCATACTGGACCCTTTTGAGACAGTCCATCCTAATGTCATGAAATTTGAAACATTTTTAGAACACCTATCAGCTTATCATCATGGAATCATGCCAAATTTAAGATCTGTGGCCCAATAGATGGCTTAGGTATATGCAGCTAACACAATTCATGAAATTGCCCCCAAAAAAAAATTATGACAGACTTTGAGCACATATGATTTTGAGACAATCCATCCTAATTTCATGACATTCAGCATATTATTGAAATGCCAAATTTCAGATGTAGCTCAACAGATGGCTGAGTTATGACCACATTAACATTTTTTTTTACTTCTGTGAAATTTGGATGCAACTCTGATACATTTCATAACATTTCATGAAATTTCATTGAAATTCCATGAATTCAGAATTGTTCTATTCTGCACAGCTTTAGTCAATGTCTACAATGGGAATTGGGTGAGGAAGGGGATACATCAATTTCTACAACTGAGATCAGGTTAGGGTGGGGGTTACAATTTGACTACCAGGGAAACATCAGTTCCTACAACAGGGATCAGGGTGGGAGGAGGATACCACTAGACTACTTAGGATACATCAGTTTCCACAGTGGGGATCAGGTGAGGAAGGGGGTACAATGAGACTACAAGGGAGACATCAATTTCTACAATGGTAATTGAGTGGGTACACCATTTCACTACCAGGGATATATCAGTTTTTTAATTGGGGATAGGATAAGGGAGATGGGATACCACTGGACTTCCAGGGATATATTTAATTCTAAAATAGGAAATCCAGGTGCCTCCCAGACTGTGAAATAATAGAAAATAACATCTGGGAACTGCCTGTTCCTATGTGTTGCAGTGAATGTCCAGGAGGCATAGAATAAATAGGTCGCTCACCCCAAATGATTTGATTTCTGTGACGTTTAATTCATTTGCATGTTCTTTAGAAGGCTGCCGATGCCACCTACAGTTTATTTATTTATTTATATCTCACATCACAATACCGTTGAACCACTGGCTTTTTTACAAAGGCTCCATGTTGGAAAAACATGTGAATACAATGGCATATAAAAACAATAACTTTGACATATAAGTTGATAACAACAAGATAAGTACAATTGAGGCAGGATAGAATACCGTCATGTTGGTACATTCAGAGGAATAGCCTAAGTGCACCAAAATGTGGTAAAAAAACAAGTTAGACCGGGGGAAAATGAACATGGAGTTGTGGAGACAAATCCATACATTCTGCAAAAAACATAACCAATAAGAAGATCAAGACAATAGTAACGTAATAGTAAGAAAATGGTGCTGCCAGTGATAGGCGTTGTTAGAGGGCGGGGGAAGTATACAGTGATGGGAGAGGATGAAATGATGGACACTTATAAGGGGTGGGGAGTAGAGTGGAGAGTGCAGGCATGATGGGGGTGGGGTAGTTAGGGTGAGACCATATTGAATACCTACAGGGGTAGGGGATAGAGGAGGGGTTGAGAGGACAGGGTAGTTGTGGTGGGAGCAGTATCAAGAATAGGTGGGTGGGGGAAGGGAGGTAGTGAGAGGAGGGTGATTGAGGTATGAGGGGAAATGAGGTGAGGGTTGGGGGAAGTGAGCAAAACAGGAGGGAGGAGTGGGGTGTTAATGGTGGGTGGGAAGGAGAGAAAAGATGCTATGTAGGAAGGGGAGTGACTTGCAGTCAGAAGTCACAGCTACTAAGTGCAGAGAGATGTTTCCTAAGATTACAAATAAAAGGGCCAATCCTGGACTCTTCCCAATTACTAGTGTGGAGGTTATTTAGCCAGCAGGGTACTCTGTATGAAAAGCAATGCTGTGCCTGGGAGGTGCAGCAAAAGGAAACTTGATATGCCAGTTTAGACATGCTCTGAGTTTGGTGGGGATTAGGTATTTCTGAGTGATAGGGGTAGACTGTCATATAGCAGGTCTGATAGGTGATTCTGCCCTTTAGATTTAACCAGTTGGTCTGTGTGTACAGATCGCAAGTATACGTTAGCCTCTGAGCTCCAGTAATCAACCTGTATGCCGTGATGAGGGTTGTGCAGATCCTTTTGAGCACGGTGTCCCTGGCTGCTCCATAAACAACTAAGCTGTAGTCAACAATAGATAGAATTGAACCAGTTATGGCAGTCTGGAGTGCATCTGGGGTCCTGCAGTGCCTTTGCCTGTATAACAGTCCTATCCTAGTATTAACAGCCCTTGCAACAAGGTCAGCGTGCATCCCATATGAGAGAGAGGCATCCAGCGTGATCCCAAGGTACTTGAAATTTGGGACTTGTTCAAGTGGTGAGCCTTCATTGTTCAGTATAGTTAGCTTGTGCGATTTGTACCTGGTGTATGGGCTAGAGAAGAGCATGGTCTTGGTCTTCTTGTAATTCATTAGCAGCTTATGGTTTTTTAAAGTAGGCTTCAGTGTCAGAGAAACTAACCTGGAGCTGTGTTTCAAGTGGGAGTGGGTCAGGTAGACTGATATAAATGATGGGATCATCTGCATATAGCAGCATATTATTGGAGCATGCCTTGGGGAGTTTATTGAGAAAAAGCCTAAATAGTAATGGGCGCAAGATCAAACCTTGGGGGGACACAGGATAACACTTGCCTGCTGTCAGATAAGATGCCACTTATTTTGATTCATTGGGATCTACTTCCAAGGTAACTAAAAAACCATCCAAATGTGTCATTTGATAGGCCAGTCTCATGGAGGGCATTTAAGAGGAGGTGTGGTTGACCCTGTTGAAAGCTTTTGTGAGGTCAATATAAATTGCCCTCACAAGCTGCCCTTAGTCAAGGGCATTATGTATAAAGGAGGTGTACTCAAGCAAGGCAGTGGTGGTTCTATGTGCCTTCCAGAATCCATGCTGTTGTGAGCACTCTATTTGGTACTTCTCTAGGTACTCCTTTAGTTGATCTGCCACAATAAGTTCAAGCACCTTTGAGGGAGGATTGAGACTGGATGGTAATTAGTGTGCTGGCCACGGTCTCCACTTTTATGTACAGGCATAACCTTGGCTGCTTTCCACCACTGGGGGAACTGGCTGAGGCACAGTGACTTATTTAATAGTTTTGTGAGAAGTGTTAGGACTTCATCAATGGTTTGACTAACTAGCTTAAGGTCTAGTGAGTCACTACTAAACTAGACTTTCTGAGCACCTTTAGCAGGTACTTTTTAACCTCGATCTGGGAGATTATCTTAAAGTGGCTAGGGGGATAACCTAGAGGGGTATCAAAAACTCCCAGTGTTGGTTGAGTTGTCTGGAACTTTGAGGAAGTCAGGGGGAAGTATACCACTCAGGTCAGAGAAGGCCAAGTTTAAAGTGCTGGCAATGAGATTGGAGTCCTTGGTGACTACCCAATTTATCTGCAACATGGAGTGGGATGACTTATTGGAATTGCCCATGATGACTTTGATGTTACTCCAGAATTGCCAGATATTCCCCCAGGAAATTGTGAGCTCCTGTTTGAAGTGGTTGATTTTCACTAGGTGGACCTCCCTGGTACAGGCATTCCTAGCATCTCTTTATTGCTGCAGGTCAGATTGCTTGCCAGAAGCCCAAGCAGGATGACAGATGTTATCTCTTGGCCACGAGATTTGGGAGGGTTGGGGTGATCCAAGGATTGACTAAGCCCTTCACCTTCTGCTTTTTTACAGGAGCATAGACATCACAGATTGTGTTGAATTTAGCAATGAAATATTCTAGGGCTTTGTCTACATTTTGAGCAGCATAGATAGGGGTCCAGTCTGTTTGTAACAGGGAGGACTTGAGATGTTTGAGCTGCCCAGGCTTCAGGACATGACGTGTTGCCATTTTTCCAGGTAGTTTAGGAGCTTTGTTCGACCAGAGGCAAAGGACCGGGGAATGGTCGCTAATCGCATCAGAGGACTATGGTGCCCATGATTCTTTCAGGATGGTTGGTAACTATCCAGTCTATCAGTGTACTGGAGCCAGTCTGGTAGTTAGCCCTGGTAGGGGAATCAACCATTTGTGCAGCATTGATAGAGGAAATTGCATCATTGAAGAGGTCAGCTTCAGGAGCCAGCCAAGTCACACTAAAATCCCCTTGAAGCACCACTTCAGTATTTTGTTGTAGATTGGTTAGATATTCAGCAACCACACTGATGCCACTGGCCTGGTTTCTAGGGGAGACGTAGACAGAGACTATAGAGACAGTGAGAGTCTTACTGTTGGTCCCTAGGAGTAGTCGTATGGCCAGAGTCTGGATGGTTCTCCTTTTGTCCAGTAGGGGGAGGGCATGCCCCTGTAGAGTATTCCTGAGGTAGCTATCACATCCCTTACCCCTTTTGCCCAACCTGTCATGCCCAAAAAGGGTGTATCCATCCAGGAAAATAGCAGAGTCAGGGGTCTTAGGGGTAAGCTAGGTCTCTACCACAGCCAGCACATCCGGTCTGTGCTGGATGACCCAGACTTAGAGAGCATGATATTTGACTAGGAGGCTACAAATATTGATTGATGCTAGCTTTAGCATTCCACAGTTAGATCCATGTTGGTGCAGCTGCCGCACAAGGCCAGAGTTTAGGTGGATGTTACCTGATAAGAGAAAGAGCAGCATGGCTATCATTAGTAGGAAGCATTTAAATATTTTAAGCTTGTTCTTTGACTTGATCCTACTATTTGGCCCATACATTTTGTAGCATAGCGGCAGGGTGAGATGGGTTAGCAGGAAAAAGGTGAGTGTGTACAGCAAGCTGGTAAAGTGACAAGGCTGTCTGGTGAGGAAATTGTTGTTAACGGTAATATTGCACATAGTGGCAGCCCCGGGGGAGCACATAGTTGTGAGAGGGGGCAGCACCAATGTAGTTGGTGCTTGTAATGGCTAGTAAAGATAATTGCCACTATGATCAGGGCAAGTATTACTAAGCTTTTAGAGTCCTGCATGGCAGTCATATAGCAGGAGAGTGTATGGGGGTGCCAGGTGGAGCAGTACTGTGATGCAGATATAAATAGTGAGTCTTAATGGAGTAGAGGGTACAGGGCAGTGATACACTAACACACCAGTCAGGTGACTTTAGGATCAGTAATGGAAATGGGAGGGAGTGGCACAAGAGGGTCTAGGACTAGTGTGCACTAATGGGGTTATAAGGGGCATAAAAAACTCTAAGTGTAGCTGCTTGGATGGCCTAATGGTTAGGGCCACCAACTATGGTGAAGAAGACCGAGGGTTTGAATCCCAGTGGGATAAGGTGAAGAGAAACCCTTGGGATGCAGCTGCTAAGAGTGAGCAAGCACAGGATAGGACTATGAGCTAATATAGAAAGGGTTAAATTATGATAAGGATGCAGTGTAACTTAATATGTACAACAGTGACTCCTAGTGGTGAAGCAGCATAAAAAGCAATAGGGAAAATGGGAAGATAGTCCCAGTAGTGACGGGTCATGTGATAGGTCATGTGACCTGAACTACCTATAATAGTAATCTCCATCCAAGGTGGGAGGGGGTGTGTGATAGGTCACGTGACCTGGACTACCTGTAAGGGTAGTGTCCACCCAGGGTGGGTAGGGCAGTCGCTGCATAAGCAGGGATGGGCTAACACAGTTCCATAGTTGCTATGTACATGGGCTGTGCTAACTGCTTTCCTGGCTGTGGGAAAGAGTTGAGAGGGCTTGCAACCTGTGGGGAGGGAAGAAAAACAGAAGATTTAGGCAGGGAGGGGTTTGCTAGGAACAGCAGACAAAGGGACTCTGGCTCAGGGCAGGAAGCTAGACAAAGGCCGGGAGGGGGCTTCTTCTCCTGCTCCTGACCTCAGAGAACTGCACATGCCCAGTACAATCCTCAGAAAATAGTGAAAAGTCCAGGAGCAGAGAATCACAACAGGAGACCCCTCCAGTATCAGGATTACAGTGCAGTAAGCAACAAGCAAAACTAGCACAAATCACAGCTGAGAAGTGCTAGAACAGAGGCACAATACAGATAAAATGCTAATACAATCTAACAGAGGCTTAGAACAGGCATTTAGATCATGTACAGCTTACCTATAAACACAGTTGTATATGCGTTTGTATCTGTTGTAAAAATATTGCCATTTCTGATGAAACTAACTTTTGCAAAACCTCCACCATTTACGATGTATTAACATGTAGTAGCTGTAAACATAAAAATATGTTATTATTCTGTACCTCTAAAAGCATTTTCCTTTGTACAATCTTACTAGATATGTAGCTGTAAAGATTTCAAACACACAGATACAGTAGTGTCATACCACCTGCAATTATTGTGTTTTCTAAAACTTTAAATGCTCTACAAATGCAACAGGTACTAGAGATGTGCGAAATCTGCAAATTTTGTTACACAAAATATTTCGTGAAATTCACACGTTTTGCGAAATTCCACCGGTGAAATAACAAATTTCTCCTGTGAAATGTGGAATTATGCCTGTGGGCTGTGAAATTTCCCCACTCTTGGGTGAAATTCTGCCACTTGCTGGATAAATTCTGCACTTCATGAATAACATTTGTGATTTCACAAGTGGAATTTTGCATTTTGCACCCACGGAATTCGGCAGCGAATTTAGGGAAATATTTTGAGCAGCAAAATTTGCGGCGCCGCTGGAATTTTGCCAGTAACATTTTATTTTGCTGCATCTCTAACAGGTACCTGCAAAGCGGTTTGTGATTCACATGCCTGCTTGTGGCTTCTATATTTGAAAGAGAAGAACTTGGTAAAAGAGCTGAAACATGGAAGTCAAAGAGAATGTTTCCATAAGGGTTTGAATTTGTTCTTTACCTTAATTCCATTTTCAAGGATCTTGGCTGTTTTGTTCCCTTTTCAGTTGTCAGAAAGCGCACCTGGTGTGGGCTAGAGGCTTTACACATTGTAAATTGTTAAGGCTTTACAGCAGTTTTTTTGTTTGTTTTTGTCAGAAATGGCAATATTTTAAGCATATCTGAAAAAGTATATACCGTTATGTTTATAGGTAAGTCATGCACCCTGATGAAGTTTTTTGTACCTTGAAATGTAGGTGTGAATGGCAACCTTCTAAAGAGTGTGCAAATTAAATAAATATCACATAAATTTTACAATTTGGGGTTAGCAACCGATTTGTCCTATGTTTTCTGGACATATATTTAATTCTACAACAGAGATCAGGCAAAAGAGGAGAACATTTTGTATTTGTTTGACAGTTACCGGTGTTGGTGTGTGTGTGTGTGTGTGTGTGGGGGGGGTTCACTAAACACTGTGCATGCTGATAAGTGTTGGATTTTAAAAGCATTATTCAGTGTTGTCATGACAGCCTTTGAGCACTAACAAAACCTTTTTTTTAATGTACCCAGTGCTTAAAGTGGCCTGGGTCTCACAGGAACACAGACCCGACAAATATTGTTGAAGGATTTGAGGAGAGGTCTAATAGGGTCTCAAAGCAGTGCCCTTATTCCATGTTTGTTTCCCCTTACCATAAGCTGAAGAGGGCAGCATGAATCTTAGTTGCTTTGTCCCTCAATTTCCTACATTATCTTTATGTTTTGTGCCTGTGTTTTTACTTATTATTGAGAAATGGTATAACAATGAAAAGGAAAATTCCACACTATGAAGGAAAAAAGGACTTCCATAGTAGCACTCCATGCATCTTTTTATAATTATGACTCACAGAGACCTGGCAGTTTTCTTGGCTTACTTTATGCACTGAATATACCACTACTCTGTATGCAAGAGAATTACTTTTTGCATGATTGCAGTGGTGTAGTTAGTGTGACTTACCTAATCATTTAGTGATATGCTAAATGTAAGTCTGAATTAGCAGTGGCCACACTAACAAGTTACTATAGATCCTGTTATCATGGAGCTCAGCATGTTAGCGCCATAGTAATGCTTTGAATATGGAGTACTTTGTTTTCGGTTCCCATTATGCTATATTAGACATTCTTTGTAATGAGTTATTACTGGATTTGTTTCCATGTCACTTTCCCTGTTTTTGTTTTTGCCCTCAAGATGATCCTGGAAATAAGTTTTGTTTTTCAACTTAGTCTGTGCCTTCCTGGCTAAAATAATGCTTTTTGCTTTCTTTTCCTATGATCAGTTACATGAATTTCTTTGTAACATGTTATTTCTAAATTTGTTTCCCTATCTCATTCCTTGATTTTTGTTTTTAAGCCCAGGATGCATATCAGAAACATATATATACACACACATAGATATATATATATATATATATATATATATATATATATAGCTATATACAGCTGTACAATATCTGTATAAATTCTATGTACATATGAACTTCTTTTCTTTCTCTGTAAAGAGTATTATCTGTATTGCCTTGTAAATACCTGTGTTGACCTGTATATACAATTGTTCATGCTCCACCCAGGTCCATCTTGCAAATGAACTTCTGCTCAACGATGAATGCCTGGTTAAAGACTTGATATATATATATATATATATATATATATATATATATATATATACACACATATATATATATATATATATATATATATATATATAAATATATTTGCAATTACCAAAGTGTGTCTTTCTGGTTGAAAAGAAATAAATCAATAAATGTCTAAAAGGCACGGTATGCAGTCAAGAGCACGTAGTAATAATAGCACAGTAAAAAACAAGCAGACAAAATAGCATGAGTTAAAATGGCTAAGGAGAAAACAATAGCACTGGTCATTACAGCGCTGTACCCATCGCTGTGTTTACTCTCCTAACCTGAATATGTGGCTGTTGGGTTGTGAGCTGCACTCCTCTCATGGCTCAGCAGTTAAAGCCACAGGTGCTGAGAGGCAGTGCACTATCAAGACAACAGGGATTCTAGTCTGAGCCCTGCAGTGTTCATGTGTATATACTTTTTCAGTGTTTTACAGTATATCTGGATTTTTTTTTTGTCTTGGGACGGTTTCATGTTGTGCCCGTCCTTTGCTTGTCCCTCACCAACTTCTGTGAGAAATGTAAAATATGCCCCCATCTTAACTTTCTCACTCTCCCCCAAGTTTGCCCCCATGGAGTTGATTATATACATTGGGGAGTGCGGGGGTGTAGTCCCCTGCATACATCATGACATTGGTAGTTGTGACATGACATTGGTAGTTTGGTGAGATGCGTGCTTGCTTTCTGTTTGCTTTTATTTCCCAATGCTGTTTTGTCTGCATTGTATATATGAACCACAGAACCACACTGTTATATTTTAGTGGTTTTTGGCTAGATCCAAAGGCACCAGGTGGATATGAATAAATATTGGAGGTAGGGGCATCTCTCTCTACTATAACTCATCTAAACCTCCACTTTCCCACCATCTTCAAGGCCTTAAGAGAAATTTAGGGGCCCATGGCTCACCCACACACTCACACAAACATCACTCTTCAATAAAGAACAGAAGGATTTAAAATTCAAACATTTTTGAGACTGTAGAGCAGTCGTGTTCTACTAATAATAAATAATTTTTTGATGGTGGTTGGACCCTCCCCCACTCCAAAAGCAGATACTGTCTGAAGGGTATAGGTCTTATATCATAAACTACAAAACACTCTTATCACCAGCTTCTGTGAAGCAGGGCATCTATGTTTTACTTGGTTGGGTTTCCAGTTGGAAGCCTAGTGTCTGGCACATATCTGCCCTTTAGGCTACCCTCTACCTTTGAGCAGAAAACTGCACACATGCGCTGGAGCAACCAGGGACAGTGAATGCCATCTGCAAGCAAGGCACATGGAGAGGCTTAAATGGGTGGCACTCTACAGTCAGCTGTAAACAGCCGGCCTGAGTAGAGTATATGGCCCTATACAGTACATAGGTGATGTGGTTTAACCATGTCTAAAATTTACAGTCTCACAAAAAGTAAATTAAATGTTCACCTCACCTCATTTCCTCATTATTGGGGGCTTAGTGGACCCTCCTTCAAAAAAAAAACACTCATTAAAATAAAACACGTTCTGTAGTGTATAAAATAACAAAATATCATTTCTGGTAGTTTTGATCTGAGTACAGCAATTACACAAAAAATATGGGAATCAGTTTTGCATTTAATATACTGATTAGACCAAGACAAAATGTATTTGTCCACTTCTACAGCTTATTACGTGCTGTGGCTCAAGATCCAGCACCATTTGCAAGTCATTCATTATTAAAAGGGTCTCAGAAATGCTGCAATCTGATTGGTTATCAGCATTCTGAGGGCCCTATATTAATCTTTAAGTGATATGCTTGTAGAGCCTAATTACTCAAGTATTGATTTTCATGGTCCTACATGTTTCAGCATTCCACATTTTAAACTGAGAGCTGCCATTAAAGCTGCTAGTGAACCCTGCCACCCCAACTGAACAGTTCTTGGGGGGAAAAAATCCTTACCTGCTTGCTTCTGTTGCCGCCCTCTCATTCATTGATAATGTTGAACATACTAGTACACTTACACTGTGCTTACTGTGTGGATTCATCCTTATAATGTTATGTTGCAGTGCAGAGGGGAACTGAATGCACACATATTATTACAAACATATTTATGAATTTTAATTCAAAAACTTCCAATGCCAACTGCAGATTGATTCAGAAGCAGGAGGGCAGGGCTTTTAAGTTCAAAGTCATGGTGCAGCTTAACAATAAAGCCACCATTCCCAGCTTCTGAGTGAGTGTGGGGGGCTTTTAAATTCACAGCCATGGTGTTGCTTAACAATAGAGCCAGTACTGCCAGTTTGCAAGAGGGTGGATGCAGCTTTTAAATTAACAGCTGCAATATGGCTTAACAATTGAGCTGGCATTAAATTTTGAGTGCAGGAAGGGGGGTTCATTAATAGCTGCAGTGTGGCTCCAGGTGTAAACTGGAGGTGCTGGTTTTAGAGCAGGCAGGTACAAAATTATGTGATGTTAAAGTTCTTTTAATGTTTATCATACAATTTTCAGACCATGCTCAAGATGGTTGCCAGGGTAACATGGGTGTCACAGTGCTTACACTGACTCCATCTCATGCCCTGACAGCATGGCCATGCTCGAGCTCACAAACTACTGTAGAAGGACTATTTCATTATAAAGTCAGTAAAAATTGTTTTAAAAGTGAAACGTACTGTTTTTTTGATTAGACCACACTTTAATAAAAGCAATAATAAGGTACTCTAAGGGGCTATGTTAATGTTCTTGTTAATCACTCCTTTGGGGCATGGGGCACTTGGCTGCACCTTGTGCCACATTATGCCCCAAGGGCATGATTAACTAGAACATTGACAGACCCACTGGTCATACCTTATTGCTTAATTTACAGTACTCGTATTCATTATATTTATTCACTAGCATTGTAGAGAGTAGAATCACAGAACCTTCCATTTTACAAAATTGCAGCTGTGCTTATATGTTATGTCAGTCATATCCACACGTTCAACATTCTATAATGCTATTTTGGATTAATTGAAGATTCTACTGTCCTTATTGCACTAACAAAGAAATTGTCCACTGATGTTACAGTGCACAAGCTTTTTAATACAAACTGTTCCTTTCAAAAGGTTCTAGGGAGCTGGGAGACCCCATAAAATGTCTTTGTTGGTTCAGTAAAAGGCATCGCAATATGCAATAAGTCTGGTTGCTCAAGGAATGACATGCTTGCAAACACTCTCACCTTCATAACATTATTTGGAGATGTTATGTTGTGAAATTACTGTAGTAATAACATTTTATCTGGAAACAGGATAGTTTGTCTGGGAAGTAGTCTATAATCTTTTATTTTGTTACTTATTTTTGCAACAAAATAAAATGTCATGATACTGTTATTTGATTCTAGCTACAACAACAGTAAATGCAATTTCTTCACTATAGAAGTTATAGAGTGACACAGAAAACCAATCACACTGTGAGAATTAGTTCCTGAAATTGAGTTTTGTAATAAATTGCTTCTTGTGGTTGTTCAGTATGTCTCTGTTGTAAATATACATTAGACTTTAAACTGAGACAAAATGAGACCATTGTAAAGTGTGGGACATAATAATAGTTTAAGTTAGAAAAGAATTAAGTTCTTGAATTTATAAACAAATCATTAAGAAAAAAAAATGTGGTTTAGACAGAATAGCTCAGCTAAAAAATTGGCATTTTTATAGCTGACATATTTAATTCTACACTACTGTACACTTGGTCACTTGGTGTTGCCAGTTGCAAGTGATATAAAGGAATAGATTACTGAGTGGTGGGGTCACATGAACCAGAGTTTTGTCATTGATATTTAATATGTAACCCAATTTCAACAGAACAGTGCTAGAATCAATGTATTGTAAACATCCCATTCCAAGCAAAATTATGCCTCCAGTCTATCCAGAGCAACAGTGCAATAGCACCATCTAGTGATCAGCTGCTCATGTTTTTCCTTGCTACAGTAGTAGTGCATGAATAAACACTGTATCCTGTACATTGCTTAGTTAAATTTTGCTAACCGGATAGGTTCACTGTCTCTTGCTTCTATTTTCAGGAATGACCCAGGTCATAATACATAATGCAAAATGGAGCAAAATTATTCAAAATCAAGTGGAGTTATATAGGAATATGATAAAGAGATAAAAAAATGTATTTTTAAAGTGGGCATATTTAGTAGTTTTTATCAAATGATCCTTGAGAGTCTGAGAGTAGGTTATAGTAGAAGTACAGCTGTTGAGGACAGATGGGACACTGTCCTTTTTTGTATACATAGGTAGTGTTTGGGGAAATAAATGTTCATTGTAGGAAAGAGAGTTAAAATAACTGTGACTCATTTCTAGTTGTTCCAACAAATAACTCAACATTTTCCTTATCAGGATTCTGTTTACATAACTAGCCAGTGCATATTTTGGTTTTAAATCAAAAGGTAACCACATTAATCATGAAAATTATATTCAACGATGGATTTGTTGTTTTCCAACAAGTGTGAATTTACTGATTTAGCACTTTTTTTTTGCAAGTTCTGTGACAGGAGCCAAATTGATTATTATTGCCCCAATATAGGAATACAATTCTGCTGCACAGTTAGACTCTTTGCATATTTATTTAGGAAGTGTTTAAGCCTATAAAGACTAATACACTAACATTGCTGGTGCAGGTTGGTAGTTATATTGCAAATGTGCACAGAAAATGAATAATATGGCTCTAAATGAAAATGAAGGTATTTAAAAAATACAAACGGTAAACTGAGTCCATCAGTGGTAGTTACTATAAAGTTTCCCAGCATGGGTACAAAACTTTGGTTTAGAGAAAATTACATAATTTGCATTTTTGTCATTGTGGTGGACCAATGTGTTCACATTTTGCTAATTTCATAGTGTACCAAAATCAGTATCTAATGCAATATGCATGTCAGCAACTGACTTTGATTGACTATAAAGTATTGCATTGTCTGCAGACACTGAAGTATCAGGCAAATGGTTTATGTACAGCAAAACTAGAGAGGACCCAGCATGGATCCATGTGGAGATCTGCATTTAATGTATTATTTAAATTGTATTTATTTATTCGTAATTGTGACCAGGAAGTGCACACTGAGTTATGATAGCTTGTTTCCAGTTGCATCCTGAGGGATAGGTTAAAAGAGAAAATGTTGGCCATGACCCTGGTGAAACTCTCCTATTTTTCTTTGATAAGTACCATAGGATCTTTTACTTGCACCTGGACAGTGACCGTAGATAAGGAGAAGGGACCTTGGTTTAATGTCTCTTCCAAAGGAAAACACATCAACAGTGCAGCACCCCCTTTGTACTGCACTACAGTGTCGGTTTTCAGTATTACCCCACATGCCTGGTGTGAGGCTAGAATCCACTAGCTCCTGATTTGCCAGACCCAGAGGCAAGTGTTCTCCCTACTGAGCCACTGACACTGATAACAGTTAAAATTCAAAGCTATAGATAACACACCCTCTAGTGTGACTGACTGAATTCTATTAGTCACATAATCTGAAAACTGATTGATAGGTGCTTTCCCTAACCCTAATGTCCTCTGTTTTGTTGCAACAGTGTGATGGTCCACAAAATTGAATGCCATTGTCTGGTCCACAAACACAGCATCAGTAAGCTTACCATGCTCCTACAAACCTCATCTGTAAACCTTAGCACAGCCTCTTTCACATAACCTTTTCTAAAACCATGCTGATACTCATTTAACACTCCATAGGTAACAGTGTAAGTTAACAGTTAGTTGTAAATAGGCAATGGGCTAGTGTGATGCTACCCATCATGTAGTTTTCATGACAAAGTACAAAAAGTCCTGAAAATATACCCTCAACAAACATAATGTTCACAAGAAAAGCTGCAAGTTAGCCCCTTGGTCAACTTGCAGTAACTGAAACTTCACCAGCAAAGTCCACAATGCAAAGTGTAGTGGCAGCTTACAAACACTCTTAAAATGTAACACCGCTTCCCCTAGCCTCATAGAACAATCTCCCCCTCTTCCCCCATGGTCTCAATATAAAATCTGAAATTCCTCCTTCCCTCAACTCCCTTGGCGCTCCAAACTTCTACCCTCCTCTCCCCAATAAAAAAGTAAAGCACAGCACCTTTCCCCAAGCCCACTGAGGACACCATCTCCCTCTTCTCTCCTCCTCCATTGTCCCAATAATTAAGAAAATACCCTTTCCCCAACCCACATAGCACCCTGACTTCCCCTCCCTCCTCATTAGGTATGTTGACTTAGAAAAAGGATACATAGCCAAAGGCCAGAACAGCCATCCTCTCACCTTCTTATCTGGTCACCTTCTGAATGAATGAGAGTAACAGTGTGCTCATAATATATGAACTGAACTTTCAAATAATATGAGTATGAATATGGGAGTAGGGACAAGCAAGGGAGCTATAGACCTGAAAATATGTTATCAATTGTTTGTATGATGCTAAAAGCCAGTAAAAGGGAGAGGCTAGTAGATTTCCTGGATGCAAATGGATTTCAGGACAAAAGACAGCATGGGTGCACTAGGGGGAGGTCTTGTCAGATGCATCTGATAGACGTCTTTGACTAGGTCATGAAAGTGACTGACAAAGGTCAGGTAATTGGTGTACTGTACCTATATTTTAGTAAAGACACTGACTCAGTCCCAAATGAAAGGATGGCTAAAAAATTGAAGGATGGGGGTTGGAGACAGAATGACAGAGTGAGTCAGAAATTAGCTGGTAGGGGATCACAGAGGATTTTCTTCTTTTAATTTTTTATTTAATTAAAATGTTGTTAACCAGCTAAATAGCACTGGGACACTTGGCCCTTTTACAAACTTGAAAGGGTAATTCTCAGAGGTTAGGCAAGTCACCAGTGGAATTCTCCAGGGCTCGGTGTTAGGCACAATTGATTTTAATATCTTTATTTGCAATGTTGATTAGGAGATTCTGGAAAGGATCAGCCTCTTTGCACATGACATGAAAATATGCAAAATAATGGACAGCAAGAAGGGCATAAGGGTGCTGATGGAAAGTCTGGGGAGGCTGGAGAAATTGTTCAAGGTCTGGCAGCTTAAATTTATTGTAAAAAAGTAAAATGTCATGCACATAGGGACAGAGAAAACAAGAACAGTGTAGGATGGGAATGTTAGGCTGGAAAAGACACCAGAGGAGGGAGACCATGGGATAAAAATTAGAGGCAACCTAAAAGATTTGGCACAGTGTAATAGAGTGGTGGGGTGGTTAAATTAAATTCTGGGTGCATAGACAGGGGAATCAGCAGCAGAGGGAAGAAAGTGATTCTTACCTGTACTGATCTCTGCTGTGGCAACACTTCAAATACTGCACACTGTTTCAGTCCCCACACTTGAGGAAAGTCTGAGATATGGTAGAGGCAGTGCAGTGAAGAGCTATCAAGATGATTCAGGGACAGAGATGGGGACCAGTGAAGAAAGGCTGGAGGAGGACATCAACATATATACACTGGTGGCCAGGAGGGACAAGGGTGACGTAATAGAGACATTCAGGTTTCTACATGGGATAAACAGAGTGGACAGTAGGGCTTTGTTCACAATAAATGTGAATACAGGCACATGGGGAACATGATGAAACTAGTGGGATGGATATTTAAGAAGGGTGTCCATAATTATTTCTTTTCAAAGAGGGTGCTTGAAAATTGGAATACACTACCAATGGAGTTAGTCTGTGCCAAAAAAATAGGTGGATTTAAGCACAGATGGGATAGGCACATGGGGCTGGTAAAGGTGGATAGGAAGGACAGCACAAGAGAAGGGAAAGGGAGTGACTGCTATGGTACATCCAACATATTGTTTGATATCTAGGGTTGTGCAGACTGGTATAGGTTGAGAAGCCTTTCTCTACTATCCATGTCTATGTTTCTATGAGCAAGCTTGCACTCTCATCTGTTCAGACTGTGATAGACTGAGTTGGTGAGAGGAGGATGCGACTTATAGCTGTTCCTGGCTCTTACTGTCTGAGCATCGGGGGGACTTGTTATACTTAGGGATGGTGAAGGTTTTGTTTCTTTATTATTGAGACCTTTGGAGAGGAGGAGTTGGGTGCTTAGTGGATTGGATAAAGTAGAGATTTCAATTTTGTTTACTGGTACCATGGTTGGGGGGGACTGTGCTACAAGGGTGGGGGGATAAGGATTTTTACAAGTTTTTTTTTTTAAGAAGCTGTGTTCACCTGCAGGGCTGACTGTATTTCTGTATTTGGTGAATTAAAGTAAAATTTCACCAGTGAAGGGCTTTTCAACACTTTAAAATGTTTTTTTGTCAAAATACCCAGTTTACCAGCTCTTTGCCAGATCTTTACACATGGTGAAATTTGTCACTTAGCTACATCTTCTGTAGCAAATCTCTAGCCATATCTTGTGGTTGTGAAAATGTCTTTAGCTTTTAAGTATTGAGGGATTTCATCTTTTTTTTTTCATTTGTATTGTTTGCCACCTGGTCTGTCCTGAGCTCCCTCTTCTGACCAGTCCCTACAGACCCATCACCTGGCTTCTCCAGAGCTTCCCTTCCCTCCATCTTCCTCTTCCACGGGACTATGATAGGCACTAGTCACTGGTGCAGGATGAGCAAGGGATTGGGTCTTTATTCAGCAGTTGGGGGAGGTCCACCAGTTGTTGACCTGGGCCCACCTTGCATGCAATGGGTGTGATATGTAAGCTCCTCCTCCTGTGCCCTGTGTGTGTGTGGGGGGGGGTCCCTCCCTCTCTGTGTTCTCACTGCATTGCCACTCAGACAGCTCCAGGGTGCAGACGTGCAGTGAGCTACATTCACTCACCTCCATGAGTGAGGAAAGCTGTTCTAGGGACACTCATTCCTCCTTCCCCCAGTCAACCCCCTGAGCAGTCTTGATCCATTACAGATCCAGGGTCATCAGCAAGGCAGGAGGAGAGGCAACCCATGCCTCAACCCTCCTCGCCACCAGGCTGGCCAAGAGGTTTATTCTTTGAGCAGCTTCTGTGGGGCAGCAGTCCAGCTTTCATGTTCCACACAAAAACTCACCCTTACTTTCTCAGAACATCATTTCAGACAAAAACACCTACGATGTCCTAACACTTTAGCTTCTATTTGTCAAACACTATCACAAGTTAACCTTTTTAATTACAATAAATAATTACATGAGATTAAGAAACATTAAAGATCAGTGGATACAAACTTAGACTACAATTTATGTAATGATATTTTTCAAAGCAATATGTCTACCTGCACTACCAGACCTTATAAAGATATATTATAAATCGTTTATGTGGTTATACACAATCAGTGTATGGAGCCACAATACCACTTATCCTTCATACAGTAGCTTCTTATACAGGAGCACTAGAAGTTGAGCATCCAAGTTGAGAGTACTGTAACTTCATTTACTGTAACTTTTGAATTAGAAATAAACAATATTACACAGTACATACCTCTAGCTAACTCAAATGATATATAATAAGTTAATACAGTTTCTACAGTGTGTATCCTATGGTGTAATAGACTCCACTCTTGAAGTTTGGGCAGCCAGAACTGCTCCGCTTCACTTTGTGGTACTCTTGACCAAACCTCATGCTAAGAGTCTCTTATACTATAAGAGACATCCATCAGAAGCCCTGTTAATGTATATTGCAGTATTTTTGGTAAACACTGAACTTTGGATGCAACAGCAGGTAGAAATGCTGCATCACATAAGAGAAAACAACAGTGGAGCAGCATAATACCTCATTTAACTGGATAACAGTCTTGAAGGGACACTTTATTATGACTGACTCTTGATGGAAGGCAAGAGGGACAAGGATTCATCAGATCACCCTCTCATAAAGAAGCCCAGCAGAGCAACATTTTGAAGTTGCATGACCAGAGGAAAGCAAAAAAAAAAAACCTTTGATTTACTACAAACTGGTTTAGCCAAATGACTGATTCCTTGTTGTTTCATAAACACTGAATATAAACTTTATCAGAAAAAGTTAACATTTTATTAACACTCTTTGCCTTTCACTATTAAAACATTTGAGACGGCCCAGTGATGCTGAGGGTTGAGGTGCTGGACACCACACCTCACTCCACGCTGGTGACCCGGGTTCGGGAACGAGCCCGGGTTGTCATGGGGTTGGCAGGGGTGGACTAGGATCAAGCATCCATTGACAGCTCTCCTAGTCCTGGGGAAAGGGGTGGGTGCACACCACACTCCGGTGGTCCCTGGGGACGCCCGGAGGTACTGCAGAGGTGCGGGTGCCGAGGTTGGGGAGGAGCACGGCAGATGTCTGCACGCTAGTGCGTGGATGTCATTGCACGTCCATGCCCCCATTGGGGAAAAACAAGGAAAAATTGCAGCACAAGTCCGCAGCAGCTTGATGGCTGCAGTTCGCTGACCTGACGATGCCTGGAGGACGTGCGCTGGTAGTGGATCCTTGCCGGGTGAGGGGGCTTAGGGGAGCCCTTCTCGATGGTGTAGCTGCCTATGCCAGCTGGGCACGACAGCTTCAGGGTCGGCGGATGAGCAGTGGCTGGAGATTGGCAGGACTGTGGCTGCAGGTGAGAAAGCATTCAAGGATAAAAACTATTAAGACATTTGTGCAACTGGTCTCACAATACAATACCTCATTACACGTTTGTTTATTTTCCTATAGTAGTTTATCATTACCTTTATTTTCCAGGTGCCAGACCCCCCTGCTTTTTATTTGCATTGCCCTGTTTCTCTTTGTCCTTGTCTCCTTGCTCAGTGGTACTGTAGTATAGCATCTTCCTCAAAGTACCCAGCTGACCAATGACATTAGCTGCAAGGGGTTCCTAAAGAGAAATTCATTCTAGTCTGCTTCCCCAGAGAGGGATAGCTGCTGCTGAAATAACAAAACTGTGCAGTTTGTGTATCGTACTGCATTAATTCACGTAGTGAAATTTATGCAATTGCGCAAATGGTACTATGCAAATTACCAATGGATGCACAACACACCTGCTGTTGAACTTTACTATATGAAATGCAACACTTTGCATCAATAATTTGCTGCAAAATATGAATAGTATCAAATTGTGTAGTGATATTTGCCACAAGTGTGGTGAATTGCATAATGCACAATTTGCAAATGCTATACAGTATATAGCATGTCTTAGCCAAATTTGCCACAATTTGTGGGCAAATTTTAAATTTACAATGCATGTAAACAGGGAACACATTACCTCAATGATATTTTAAGGTTTAATGAGTAATGGAGTGGGAGACCCATGGGTGCTTTTAAATCTGGAATGCCCATGTGACAATTTAGCCCTTCTCCATCAGTCCACTATGGTTGTAATACCATCATCTTCTATAAAGTAACTTTATATACGTTCTGGCATTTGTATTACTCATTTGTCTTTCCATCACATTTTTGATGCTAATTCCTCATACTAACCTTACAGCATTCACACCAACTTCTGCTGTTGGAGGTTTAGAGACACTGCCTTTGCTCCTCTCCTGTCTGAATAATGTTGAGATGCAATGGATAAAGGCACAGTAGGTTCAGATGTCCAAACTGGTTTTATCCTCTCAGCACCCTAAGTGAGTCATAGTTTTCATCACTGCTGCCTGTCTGGCATGACTGAGATCTGAGTTGCCACACTGAGTGAGAGCTGATCAAAATATAATATAGTCATCCTACCACACTTCTGCAAAGACAGCTTAAAGGACAGCTATAGTACAATCAAAATTGTGAAAAACATTTGATGTGCACAGTGTTTTCATTTCATTTCCATTTCATTTTATTTATTTTTTGTTATGGCAAAGAAAGATGAGCTAAATAGTCTGTTTTTGCAAGCAACCAGTTGTAGAGAATAAATATAGAGTGCAAACACAAACAGAATAACTAGTGCATGACAGTTAAAACAATTAGAAACAATCACAGTGTGAATTGTCAATGAAATGTTGATGGATCCTGAAACGGAGGTGCGGAATATGACTTCTCTCAATAATTTGAGAGAGTAAGAGATTGTAGTGGCCTATAGCCTAATAAGACAGTGTTCTCAGTCTACCATACTAAGGTGCATACTAAGGCAAGCAGGAACCGAGAAGGTAGTAGGCCCGTAAGTGCTCCAACAACCATTATCCATAGTAGGAGAGGTCATTACCCTTTAGTATGTAAGTGTCCAACTTGTTTTTCAATTCTGATTTATCTTTACTAAAGATTACTTCCATAGGTAGTTTATTCCAGGGGTTAACCATTCGTTGTGTGAAAATAGCTTTTCTTTTGTTAGTCTGAACTTTTACAAACCTTATTTGCTGAGGTTGGCCTCTGGCACCTAGTGCGTCATTTTTAAATACAAAGCCCAGTTCGTTGGCCAAGTAGTCATCTTGCATTATGTCATGACATAACAATAAGTCACCCCTCAACCTTCTGGTCTCAAGGGTCATTAGTTTTAGATATGACCCCTGGGGGTCTCCACATTTGAATTTTTCATTTTTTTTTTTTACACTGCCTCCTGTCCCATGTAACAGTGAGTGAGAGTTGTTGCAGCAGCAATCTAGAACCTGATGTTCTGACCCCAACCATACCTCTCAACTGTCCCTGATTTTCAGGGATGTCCCTGATTTTGCTTAAACATTTTACTCTTTCCCTCCTAAAATTTGTGTTTCTGTGGCTAAACAGTGGGAATTTTAAGCACAAAATAATGCCAAGCATTAAAGTTACAGATCTGTTTTCCTTTAGAAAATGCGTTTTGCACTAAGCCCCATATTCTACTAGCTTTCTAGGTGGATATCTTTAATTCTAAAGATGTGTCCCTGATTTTGGTCCTTTGTCCCTGATTTTTTTAAGCCTTGTCCCTGATTTGTGAGGCTGGAGGTTTGACCCCAACTAAATAACTTTTTGTAATCCAATCTTTTGTTTTCAATGCATGTGTCTAGATCTAGCCAGCAGGATAAATGTTTTGTTTTTAAAGCTTTTAATTTAATAAATTAATACAAAAAAAACTGATTTTTTTAAGTGTCCAGTTTCCCATTAGCAGATTATAAAGATCTACCACTAGAGGGACCTTAGTTCTTTTTGCAGTGTGATCGAAGTAAGAGGATCTTTCACTGTCAACTATAAGCCTCCCCTCATTCACTCTCTAGCCAACTCTTGTAGATACTTCAGGCTGCTCTATATCTAACTGTTTTCTTTCTCAGTGTCCTAATCTATTGCACTGTACCTGCCACTTAGGCATCAAACTGGCAACTATCCTCTTTCTATTCTCTCTGCTGTTAACAATTAACTCTGCTCAATATGACACCTAAGGGTATCCTTCTGCAGAGGGTAGCACTATTTCTCACCCTCTTAACGTTTGCTGGGCCTCTAGCTTCAAGTTCTTCAGCAACTGCACTGACAGTACTACAGGGAAATGCCTATTATATATACTGTCATGCTCTCTCATTGTAATAACTTCCACATTCCTCCCAGGGAATAGATATCTTCTGCCCACACAGGGCTATTATACAAACAGCTTTGATGGTTGCCCCAATGGCACTCCTTCCTGGGTTTTTTAGCGCTCATGTAAAAGCTTTCACACTCCGCACACAGTGTAGGCAATCCCAATATAACAAGCAGTTGAAAAAATACCTCCTTAGGATTGCACTGTTGCTGTTGCTGCTCTTGGGAAATATCCACCCCAACCCTGGCCCTCCTCAGTCTACCACTGTTCCACAACAAAATACTGGATGACTTACAATTGCTTCACTGAACATCTGCAGCCTCCTCCCCAAATGGACATTCTAAATGCTTGGGTTCTACAACACAACCCAGACATCCTATCAATAGTTGAAACCTGGATCTCCTCCAGTACAGCTGATAGTGCAGTTTCCATTCCTGGCTATTCCGTGTTCAGACGAGATCGTCTGACTAAGCGTGGAGGCGGATGTACAATCTACCTCCTTGAAAATATACAGGGTCTAGTTCTTCCAATGTCTAGTACTGGGGCCAGTATACAAGCTCTTGTATTAAAGATACTCCTAGGGGCTCACAATTAAACTCTCACTGTCCTGACAGTTTACATCACCCCTGGTCAGAAAACCCTAGGGTTGGATTCTCTTATGCGGCGTCTAGGCACTCTCACTCTTAACTCTGAAATTGTCCTGCTCTGGGATTTCAATGTTAATTGGCTCTTCCCTGCAGCTAGCCCATACAAGGATGCAGTCTCATCAATTAACCTTTTCCAGCTAGTTGATGCCCCAATCAGGGTGAACTATAAGACCGGAACATCCACCATACTGGACTGGGTACTGTCAAACCATCCTGAACACATCTTTCACACAACAATACTCCTGGATGTTTGCAGTGACCACTCCCCTGCCCTTTTCTGCTGGTCTAATAACTACTCCAAACCCCCAGCCAGAACAGTCATAAACAGTGTCCTTAAGAGGGTGCACCTTGAACTGCTAAAAACTGACCTCTGTCATCAGGACTGGTCATTAGTCTGTTTCCCCTGCTCAGGTGACTTTGAACTTGAGCAATTTATATGCCAATTTAATGTTGTGTGTGACAGGCATGCTCCACTAAAAAAGCGTAAAATTAATGGATACAACAATCCGTGGTTTTCACCAGAACTCCTCAAGCATATGAAGGCAAGAGACCACTTGTGGCATAGATACTGAGCCACTGGTAAACAGACTGACATCAAGAACTACAAAAAAGCCTGAAATGACTGCACAAGGACCATACAGACTGCAAAGAACCAGTACTTTAAGGATGCCCTCACACACTCTTGGAGCAATGGCCGAACATTCTGGTCAAACCTTAAGGGAGTAACTGGGAAAGATAACAAGACACCCCCTACCATGCTTAACATTGATGGGTTACCCACTCAGGATCCTTATATCATCGCTAATATGTTTAATGATGCTTTTTCTGATCTGAAAGGTGTTCTTCCCTCTGATTTCTTCCATCACTCCATAATGCTAGTTCTGAAGACCAGCCACCTGCCCCACCCTAATTTCCACTTTAAAGATGTCTCCCTGGGAGAAGTTAGGAAATACTTACTTAGGGTTCTAGAGAAGGTTAGATTCAGTGGTGACTCCCTGGACTTTAAATTTGTGGTACTAACTCTGGATGAAATACTCACGTCTTTGACACATACAATCAACACCTCATTGAGATACTCTCAGTTCCCATAGATATGGAAATCTGTGTTTGTGACGCCTGTATATAAGAGTGGGGACTGCATATCTCATGGTAACTATAGACCCATTTTGTTCCTTCCACCATTATCAAAAGCTCTTGAAAGAATTGTAGTGGATCAACTGGTAGAATACCTACAAAAATATCAAATTCAATGTCTGCAGCAACATGGCTTTCGCAAGGAACACAGCACCACTACTGATTTGTTTGAGTTTGTGGGTCATATCCACAACTCTCTGGATCAGATTGTCTTGTTGGTGTGGTTGTTTGTGATCTAATGAAAGCATTTGATACAGTTAATCATGTCCTTCTGCTTGAACAATTGGAGTACATTGGGTTTGCATGTGACACCATTGCTTGGTTGGAGAGCTACCTTTCAAACTGCTCACAGTGAGTGAATATTGCTGATGTTCTATCTACTAGCAGACCTGTCCAATCTGGTGTCCCCCAAGGATCTATATTGGGTCCATTATTATTCAGTCTATTCCTAAACCAGCTCACATACTCCTGACAGTGACAAATTCTGCTTTATGCGGATAATGCAGTCCTGTTCATGAGTGATCCTGATCCAAAGCAACTGGAAATAAATCTCCAGATGAGTTTTTCAAAGGTAGAAAGTTGGTTCAGTGAGCAAAGACTCATCTTGAACTATAAAAAAAACAAAAACAATGTTGTTCGCTAGCTCCCACAGTAGACATCGTACTTACCTCTTAACATCACAAATAAGGTTGGGACAGCTTTGGAACTAAACTCTCACTTTAAATACTTAGAGGTAACAGCTGGCAGTGCTTTGACTTATGTCTACCACATAGACAGTACAGCTAAGGCAGTTAATAGGTGCATAGGTCTTCTATACAGGCATAAACATAGTCTGATAGTCTGACCATTGAGGCTCTTACTCTAGCTATCCTTAGTTCAGCGGTCTCGCTTATAGACTACAGTCTAATAACCTATGGCTCTGCAACTGACACAGCGCTCCACAGGATTATAGTGGCAGTAAATAAAGCGTGCCACCTTTCATAGGTTCCATAGGTTTGTACTGAGCTTAAACTGACTTTCATCCTTAATGCTCACTATTTACGTGGAACCTTTGTAAAGGAGTCTTTGACTCGAAGGTATGTTATCCGATATCTTCAATAAATAAATAACATTTATTTAATATTTGGTATTAATTTAAAATTTACCCTGTCTGACTAGCTCATCCGATTTTAATTTAAAAGACTCAATCGATGGACTGCCTTTCACCTCCTCAGGTGAACCATTCCATTTGGCTACTACTCTTTGGTTGAACCATATTTTGTACCTCCATGTCCTACAGTTCTCACTCTTTAGCTGCAGTGTATGGGCTCTGGTATAAAAGGGGTTTTCTCTATATTCCAGACCTAGCATTTCCCACAGATCTTGGTTGTCCAGCGCCTTAAACACATGCCCCCCCCTTCCTTCTCTTGTACTCCAGAGGGAACAGGTCCAATTTTTTTGTTTTTGGTTTTTTGTTTTCAATTTAATCTTTTTGTGCCTGCTCCACTTGCTGAGCATTTTCCCAGTCATGGACCCCTCAGCTGCGGCATCCCCACATGAGCCGCACTCCCGGGACCCCCTGGATAACTCCCCAGTGCAGGGACATGGTGCCCAGCCCTAAGGTGCCACAACAGCGTGATAGGGTAGGAGTCAGCCTGGGGAGCTGATTGCAGCCGCGGGGTGGGCTTCATGTAGGCAGTGGAGACAGGCTTGTTTTTTTTCCCCCTGTGAGGGGGCAGGAATGTGCAATGATGCCAGCATCTGCCCCACCCCCTTGGAACCTTGCTGGCATCGGATGCTGTAGTGCCCCTGGCCTCTGCCAGGGGTCTCCCCTGCACCAACAGCATCATGCACCTTCCCCCCGGAGAAGGAGAACAGTCATGGGACACTCAATCATTCTCCTCCGGCTTGCCCTCCAATGAACCGAGTCTGTTCCCGAACCTGGGTCACCGGCACTGCAAGCGGAAATCCAACCAGCCTGGAACTGGTCCAATTCTAGCAGTCTGGTATTGTAGTTTTTACCTTTCATACCATTTATGTAGTATGTGACTTGTTTTTGTACTCTTTCAATCTTGTAAACTTCATTTTGATGATATGGAGACCATAGCTGGGCTCCATATTTGAGGATAGGCCTCACCAGAGAGCTATATAGGGAAATTATTACCTGGTTTTCCCAACTGATTATGAGCCTTAAGATACAATTTAACACATTATTTGCTTTTCTGCTTATGTTGTTACAGTGAGTCTTAAACTGTAGGTCCTCAGTGATAGTTACACCCAAGTCCCTCTCTTCTGATACAGTTCTTAGTGTAGTATTACCTAAACTATAAGATTGGTGTGAATTATTTTTACCCAGGTGCAAAACTGTGCATTTATCTGGATTGAGGGGAGGTTTACACTTGCTGCACCACTTATGTGTATAATTTAGGGCCACCTGCAAGGATTTTTCGTCACCGTGTTATTTAATTTCTGCACCCGATCTGCAGTCGTCAGCAAACTTGGTAAGGCTTGCAACCGGTTCGACAAGATTCACACATACATGTGACTTGTATGTTAAGACAGACCGGTTCCAATTTGTAGGAAGGCTCAAATTCCAAACCTGCCTGATGAGTAAAAACATAAGTCTAGGCCTGGTGCCCCCTGGGGTACAGAAGCTCCTTACCCTGCATGATAATAAGCGCTGCGCCACAAGTACTGATAATATGGTTTTCAAAATCCCGCACTGTTGTGCCTCCCAAGAACAGAGGGCTTTCTCCCATCGAGCTCCATACTGGCTTAACTCCTTACCCTGGACATTTCTTCCATAGCCACGTTATGCCCCTTCAAGCAAAAGCTAAGGAACCATCTTTTTGCAAATTCCAGTTGTGACTGCTTTCACTAATCCCTTCACTTTTGCAGGGGCTTGGTACTGTATACTTTCCTCCCAGGGCAACCCTTAGATGGCCCACTGTTTTTCTACTCTTGGTTCCTAATTTCCTTGACCTTCCAAAGCAATTTTCCCTTAGTTATCCACTCCTCTAATATATCTCCTTCCAATCCTCCCTATGTCTTCCACCCAGTTTTCATCCCTAAGTTGTCTGCCACCTGGACCTGTTTCCACAACTTGTAAATATATCCTCTTCCCCCTATCCCTTATGATAAAGCGTCTCTGGGGGATGTATTCTCCCTCCCCTACGTAAATCTTCCAATCTATTATGTATGTCTTAGCCTGTCTTGCCTAACTGTTACCTTTACTACCCCTCACTCTATTGCTTCTAACTGTATTTTTACATGCAGGTACAATGCCAACTTGATGTCTTGTTACCTTACTTGCCTAAATTTTACATTGTATTTACCGTTTACTTCATATGTAATTCTTGCTGCTTAACAGCAATCACTTTTCTTTACACTGTTTGTCTAACTCTGACATGGAACCTATGCAATGATCTTGTTCTCAAAAGGTGTTACTCTGAGATCACAATAAAATAAAACAGAATAAATGTCATCAAACTACACAGTCATAAAAAAAGCACATAAATCACCCCAAATCATCAAAGCTTAATTAGTAAAGACTGGGGGCTGGATTCTCAAAGACAGCCAAAAATTCCATAGTTGAGGAAAAAATGGCTTTCAGCACTATGGAAATTTAGTTACGGCATATTCAAAAAGAAAAGTTTCGCAGTTGCAGAAACATAGAAAATCGCATTACAAGCGAATTTTGAAATTCTGCAAGTGCTGAAAATCCACATTTTTTTGGCAGCAGCAAAAATAATATTAAAGGCCCAGCAGACAGAACAACAGCAGGTGCCCCATATTAAGTGGAGCAGGAGACTTTCACAGTCTCTCAAAAGTTGCAGCAGAACTAGTACTCCCAGCGAGGCAAGCAGCCAGTCCCACTACTGGGACCATGGTATCACTATCTGTAACAGCAGGAACTTGCACCCACTGGCAATATGTATCTATTGGTTGTGCATCTCTCTCTGAGGTGTTTCTTCCTCCTGTGTCTGTAGCTCATACTTCTGGCTGTTGCCAACTCTGCCTATACTGCCTGTGGGGCTCCTTTATGGGCGCCACTGGGTCCTGTGGTTCTGGTTTGTTGTCTTTCAATGGAAATGCATGCTATTTGTGTTGTAACAACTGACACTACTATACAGCCCACAGGTTTGCAGATGCTAGTGCCTGAACCCCCACTATAATTGTATCCTAATTGTTAGTACACTGCTTTTTGCTCAGGGTGAGTTACGCCTCACTTTCTGTAGTGCAGTATATGCGCAACATTCTTTCTGCAACTGAGGAAAAACAGTGGCTGAGAATAGCCTTTAAAAGGATTTAGAAAATGGGCTAGATTGTAGGAGCTCTCTGATTGGCTGAGAGCTACAGCAGGGGGGTACATTAAGTTTCAATAGACGCCCGGTCGAAAACAAGGTCCAATTCAGGATGCCCTACTACTTGTGTGAATCTTGGGCACCCCTATCCCTCTCTCTAATTGGCTAAAACACCGAATTTCAAAATAAAATCGCCACCATTTTTTTTTTGTTGCATAGCAAAGCGAGAGGTGCTGCCGGCAAATACAAGCTATAGCTTCAGCTTCTTTAGTACAAAAATTTCTTTTTTAGCAATACCTTATCTTTGCCAGTGCTCTCCCCACTCGTCCTCCAGCTCCTACAATCTAGCCCGTTTTCCCAGTCTCACTTAGATACCAGCTCTGTCGACCACCACAACTGCTCGCGCTCCATTCATTCAAATGAAACGGGCTATTTACAACAAGCGCTTCCATGTCGGCGACCTGCATTGGCATCAATTGGAAAAACAGAGCCATGCAAGTAGGACAAAAACCTTTAATTTTTAATTAAATACCAAAACAGATCCCGACAGACTGCTCATGAAGCATTTCAAAAAACATCTCTTGTTTTTTTTTTTTGGGGGGACAACGACAACAGAATGGATCTCTCGAGCAGGCAACAGGGTATGAAACAAAAAAATGGGGACTACTTTACAAGACAAACAGTAAAACATCATTTTACTTAATTTTTACATTGCTTTTAATTTTTTAAATCACAGATAAAAAGTGGTAAAGGGGCCCATTTTCTAAGCACAATGATTGCCCTCCAGAATTGGGCAGTATAGGCAATACCAGACCGCCCAGGGCTATAAGGCCCTCCCGCCTGTGACGCCGGGCCTGATTACACCCCTGGGCTGTCCGGGTATTGTTCTTATACCGCTTCCACCTGTTGGCATTATTGCTTGCATGCCATACTTTTCAATGGCTTTTTTTTGCTCAGGAACTTCTGCAGCTGCACTTTTTTCTGCAGTCTGCATTGTATTTTTCCCACAGCTACAGAAGTTTTGTATATACCATTTAGTACAATTACCATTTCTTTCTGCAACTGCACAACTTTTGGGGGCTTGCACATTTTTTTTGCACCTTCCAAGTGTTTTGAGAATAAAGCCTTCAGTTTCCTCACAAAATAATCCACTTTATTATCCTTCAGGTGTTTGCCAAACTGTGAATGTAGCACTTTTAAGAGCTTACACTTAATGAGAGGCACTTAAAATCATAGCTGTACTGCTGTAAACTTCACACTAAACCAGCATTTGCTAAATCTGTGGGCATGGATGCATCACTATCACATGGGATGAGTGGGATTGTAGGAAAAAGAAAAGCAATAAAATAGTCAAACATGGAGATACCCAGGGGCCATAAAACTAGTAGGTAAATTTAGAAAACATTCTAACAACAGATAAAGGAAGGGCACCGTAGGACTATAAACACAAATCAAAACACTCAGCACAATGTATTTTTTTGCAAATTTGACTGTAGTTACCCTTTAATATGCCACAATACATTCACAATCAATAAATGTTGGGGTAATGTTGCCAAAATTTAAAAATATTTGCCTAAATCAGTGCCATTTTACTTAAAGGGGAGCACTGAGTACTAAGAACCCTCTACCCAAATGTAGGTGGCTCTGGTCCCAATTTGCACTTTGGGTGGGATATTCAGAACTACGCCTGGCAGGGGTGCAAGCTGGGTGCAGCACAACTGGGATGCACCATGGCGTGGACTGGGTGATATTCAATGGTGCTGTGCCATGGCTCAGCACCGTTAAATATGGCACTGTGGCCACCCACATTGCGCATGGTGCAGTGGCACTGCACCAGCACAAGTGGCCAGAGAGGAGCAGGGGGATGTGCTAGCGCAAGTGCCGTTGTACTAGGTATTCAGCGGTGGACATGCAAGGTGCAAATGGGGCCATTAGCATGTCATTATGGCCCCATTTGCATGCAGGTGCGCTGATCCCTGGTGACTTGCACCTGGCGCCCAGCCAGGCAGCAGCCATCGGGGACCGATGCCCCCTGCCCCCACCGGCAACGCACTCTGATGCCTGATCGCGGGTATGGGTATACAATTTAAATGTCCAATATCCCTGATGGTCCAGTGGACCACATCCAGCCCGATCGCGGGCATATGTATAATATTTAAACGTCCAATATCCCTGGTGGTCCAGTGGACCGCTTCCAGCCTGATCGCAGGCATATGTATAAAAAGTAAATGTCCAAATCATCCCTGGTGGTCAAGTGGACCGCTTCCAGCCTGATTACGGGCATATGTATAAAACGTAAACATCCAAACCATACCTGGTGGTCCAACAGTATCCCCACCTGCCCACTGGGCCCACCACGATCCCCCTGGTCAGTGGCGGGCAGCAGCTCCCCACCTGCAAGCCGCCTGGCCACCTGCTGACTGACTGCATACAATGCGGCTGTACACCCATTGGTCCTGGCGTGGGCCAATGAGCATGCTAAACCATACCATACTACACAGTCCGGATATGTGAATAAATTGTGGACCAATGGGCTTACAGCTGTACTGTATGCAGTCAGTTGGCAGGCGACCAGGTGGCTTGCGGGTGAGGAGCTGCCCGCCACTGACCGGGGAGCGGGGTGGTGGGGCTCAATGGGTGGTGGGAGAGGGTACCGCTGGACCACCAGGGATGGTTTGGATGTTTACTTTTTATACATATGCCCGCGATCAGGCTGGAGGCAGTCCACTGGACCACCAGGGATATAGGACGTTTAAATGTCATACTTATGCCCACGATCGGGCATGGGGGGGCGCTACCACAACGGACAGTGCCGCCGGAGCTCAGGTGGCCACCCACAGCTGGCAGCTGCCATGTTGCGCCCTGCAATACGGCAGCTCACCTGTGGGTGGCCAGCCGTTGCTCCTGTTTTTCTCGGCTCAACTGTGTGTGGTGCAGGTAGGGTTGTGCTGCATCTGCTCAGCACATCCGGGATGAATAACAAGGGATGTGCGGAGTATGCATTACGCCCCCCACTGTGCCATATACATACCTAATGCACCCCGGCGCATTGGGATTTGTACCATGCACTTTCCCCTTTTGAATATCGTGCCAGGGCACATCAGTGGGTTGCGCATGGCACAACTGTGTTGTGCCATGTGCAACCCTTCTGAATATCCCACCCTTTGTATGCAAAAACCTTTTTTTATTTACTGTTTAATGCAGAATGATAGATTTTTATCAGACTAATTTTGCTTACTTGCATGTTGAAATTTTCTGTAAATACAAATCCCAGAATCCACTGCAGCTGACCTCAGAGGAGGGTTGCAGCAGTGGGAAATTCAATAGTCTGAATTGCATATTAGAGGTTTTATAAGCTCTAATCTTTTGTTTGCTGATCCCACTGTTCTCCCTGGGCTATGTAAAGTCACAAGAACTGTACCTAGCCCTGGGAGAACACCAGGACTGGCAAGCAGCTGATCAGAGTGTAAAAAAGCTCTGACATGCCCTGCAGGCTATTAAATCTCCCACTGTGCTGCAGTCCTTCTCCGATGTCAGCTGCAGGGAATTCTGAGATTTGTAGTTACAGAAAATGTCAGCTTGCAAGTAAGAAGAATTAGTCTGATACAATCTACTCCACTGCAGTAAACAGGAAGTAAAAAAATGTTTGCACACAAAGTGCAAATTGGAACTAGCACCACATGTGGGTATGGGGCTTTTAGTGGTGACTGTTACCCTTTAAGGCAAGCTAAATGTTGTCAGAATCTACAGTATTACACCCTGCCATATCCAGGGAAATTTCATAGATGAATCATATTGCGTCTAGAAAAAGTGTTAGAAAATTAGTGGTAGAAATGAATGAATCTTGCAAACACTCAGTTCAGTGAGTGAAATGAAAAGTCTGACTTAGTTTCAGGAGAAAAATGGGGGAAGGCTACTGCTGTGTAAAATGTACTATATAATGAAAAATTAGCAAAACTCAATAATTTATGTGAAATTTCTCCAACAGAGATAGTTCCATGAGATGCAGCATCTCATTTTCAAGGGATCTCAGGTAGGACAGCACACCATTAGGCAGGAGAGGATAATAGTTCTATCATTAGACAGTTATAAAAAAAAATAATAAACACAGAAAGACAAATGTTATACAGCAAAAATTACATATTCACTTTAGGGTGCACAAAATAATAGGTTCCCATGTTATAATCGCGACTGTGGAATGGTGACCCTTGAGAAGGGTGCCAAACCCGCAACACAACCAGTTTGGAAGTTATGTTTTTGTGGGGGGCTTTAACCCCCGCGCCCCCCCTTGTGGGGGGCTTTGCCCCACACACCTCCCTTCATTAGGATTTGAACTCCAAGGGGCACCACTCAGGGATGGGGGGGACTGTCGGTCATGCGAACGTGTCGGTGCCGCCGTGATTCCCTCGAGGTTGTCAGGGGTCACCGTTCTACAGTCGCGATTTTGATGGGTTACCAAATAATAGTACAAGCAAAGATAAATGCTAAAACCTGGATAATCACCACAAGTCGCATGTACCAGGCCTTACAGTAGAAGTTGCAGATCTTAATTCACCTTAGAAATATTGTTGCAACTAATTTGATTCTGTTGACTGAACAAAGAAATTGAATGTCTGAATTACAGAGTAAAATAAGTCGAATAACTTGAATTACTACTTTACAATACATGCTGAGCATCTTTCTTTCATTGTTTCTGAAAAGTTGTTCTCAATGTTAGAAATGTTAGAACATCAAGAACAACTTTTTCAGAATGTGCAGAACAAATTAGAATGCCAATCTCAAGCACCTGTGTGGGGAAGCAGCCTGATTGCCTGCTGTGTCAGTGATATCCCATGTAAATGAACTATCAATATTTCATTCAGATAAAATATTGATAATGTATCTGAACCATTAAATGCTTCTGAAAACAAACCTGAACTCAGGCCCTGTCCACACTACCCCTCTGTAACGTTACCGAGTGCCCAAACCGTTACCGCAACGGTTTGCGTTTACACCTGTAACGTTACAGAAGGCATTTTTGTAACCGTTGTTGAAACCACATATGAGGTGGTTTCAGCAATGGTTATGAAACCGGTTACTCCTCGGTAACGTTACTGGGCATAGTGTGGATGCGTGGCACCATTCCCCTAATGCAGCGTGAGCTGCATTGTGGGATCAGGTGCCACGGTAACGGTCACCCAGCTCCTGAAGTGTGGACCGGCGATGCCGGTCCCGTAATGGACACCGCAGCAGTGTGGACACACTGCACCGCTCCCCGGTTGTAACGGTTTCTATCCGTTACGGGGCCTTAGTCACCTACCTGATCCTTGTAGGAGTACCAAAATCTACTGCCTCTACCCGGAGAAATTACACAGCCACAACAACTCCCTACATTACTACACCTGCCTGACATATCCTTGCAGTCCCAAAGGCCCATCCAGTAACTGGATCATCACAGCACAGAGCAGTGTGCATCAGCACTAAAGATGAGGCAGCCTTTTTAAGCTCACAAATGACAGCAACTACCTCCTCAATGGCAGCTTAATCAATGCAATTACAACAAAAAGATGCCCAGGTCCCATTATATAAAATACATAGAAAAAAATATGAGAAACAAGCTTGCTTCTTACATCTTATAGGTTATGTGATGTCATAGAAACAGTTAAGCTTTGCTATTGTGTCTATGGCATGACAGCACCTACTCACTGTAAGAACCAGTTTGCTCTTCACACCTGGGGGTTATTTAGTCTCTATAACATACATAGTTGATCATTTCAGAATGTTGTTCTTAACACCTAACTTTTAAGAATGACTTTTGGATTATAAAAATCTGTCAGACAATTCAAGAAAGTCATTAAGAATGTTATTTTCCCAATAAATCTCTCAATCAAATCCCTCATCACTGCACAACTGTTTTTTTCTACCTTAGTAGCTTTTCACCACTATTTGCCTTGATCTCACAAACAATATATTTATTTACTCCCCAATTCAGTTTGCAAAATGAGGTAACCCTTCTATTATGCCAAATAAATAACCCACATATTTCAAGAAAGAGCTGATTCTTAATGACTTAATGAGTTCTGTGACATCAGGAGCTGTTAAGATTTGCTCTCAAACTTACATGATGTCACAACACCCACTCAGTGTTAAGAATCTGCCTGTTCCTAACACTTGGGGGTTAATTATGCTATATAAGCTGTAGCCTTTATTGTGTCCTTTCTCTATTTGACTATAAAGTTTACTTTAAAACATTTCTTAACATCAAGGCAAACTTTTATTTTTACTTATTTATTGAAATGTTTCACCATGAAGGCACACTGAACAACAAGTTGCTCATCTCCCTGTGTGACCTGGGGGGAAGGGTACATGAAGTAACACAATAGGACATTTTAAGGCACCATTTACAAATTGTTGCGTACACTGAAACAAAAATATTTGGCAGCAATAATTGACAGTAACAGACAAGGATGGAGAAACATGAGAGCAACATAGGGAGGGACCTAGTACAAAATAAAGGCTGGTAAATGGGGTAACTAAGGAAGAAGAAATTGTGAAAATTTGGGAGGGAGTACTAGCAGTTGCCCACCCGACAGTGACAGTTCAACAACGAGGTCCCCTACAGTGACTACAGTGCCATGCCGCTGTAGGGAACCCACCAGAACCAGACGCTGTCTGTCGGGGGTGCTGCACCCCCCCCCCAAATCAGCTCTGTCTCAGAGTTGATAATCCTTAAGTGGGGGTGTGTGGGGGTGCATCCCTTGAAGAAAACACATATAGCCAGTGGAAACTGGCAGCTGACTGCAAAATGCAGTCGACCTGCTGATTTCACTGTCGAGGCATTCAACAAAAATTTTGTCGAACACCAATCGTGGATCCGAGTACTAGGGAGGAAAGGAAGTGTATTTATAAGTGCATAGGGTAAGGTAAGGGATATTCATTAAGTGCCGTGGGGACAGTTTTATTTGAAAAAAAAAAGTGAAGAAATGGGAGAGGAGGAAAGTACCCGGGGAGGAAGGGTGAAAAGTGTGATGTCAGGGGCTCTACAATGCCAGTTTGACAACTCTTTTGTCAACTGGCATCTCGCCGACAGGAATCATGTTGCCCGTAAGTTGCGGTTTACATGATTCCTGTGTATCTCCCATGTCAATTTTGCTGACAGTGTTGTAGTTTGCTGTGTTGGTGTCACTGTATGTGGGGCTTAGCAATGTCGGGAGGGGGAGGGCCCACCGTTGGATAACTGGGAACCCTGTAAATGGTGAGGGAGGCTGCTGGAGATAGGAGGAGAAAGAGAGGAAAGAGCTGCAAGGAGATGTTGGGGGATAGGAAAAAGAGGATGGGAAGGGCTGCAAGGAGTTGCCAGGGGGAGGGAGGAAGGAGGAGGAGGAGGGGGTGAGCAGAGCCCCAGGGCCCCCTTAGGATGTAGATGAACCCTGACAGGGGCTAGGGGTGACTGCAAGGGATGAGGTAAATACAGGACAAGGGTGAAGTGACTATACCTAGGAGAGTGGGTAGTTAGGGAGGGTGGCTACAAGGAATGGGGAGAAGAATCGTAGCTACAAGAGAGTGTAGGGGGATCAATAGATAGGTGGAAGATTCAGTTTTGGAGAGATGACAGTAATAATAATAATAATAAATCTGTATTTGTACAGTGCCTTTCTTAAAACCAAGGTACCTTTACAATAACTGCACATAAAACAATAAAATAAACACTGTTCCCATAACTGCTAGATTCATAAAATACAATAAAATATCATCAGGGTAAGCTTTTGACCATAAATGGGTCTTAAAGGCCTTTTTAAATTCCTCCACGGATGCACACTGCTGAAGCAGATGGGGTAGAGAATTCCAGAGGGCAGGGGCTGCGTACATAAAAGCACGGGCCCCCAAAGATTTTAAAGAAACCCTTGGAATCTCTAGCAACCCTTCGTCTGCTGAGCGCAGCGATCACCTAGGGCAGTAAGGTACCAGGAGCTCTTTCAGGTGGTCAGGTCTGAGTCCATGTAGGGCTTTGGAAGTCAGAAGACTGACTTTAAAGGTGATCCACCACTGTATTAGCAGCCAGTGCAGATCATGCAGCACCGGAGAAATATGATAGGTACGAAGAGTACCTGTCAATAACCAGGCCGCAGCATTTTGCACGAGCTGCAAGCAGTGGATATCAACCCCTGGTAGCCCTAGATAAAGGGAGTTGCAGTAATCAAGGCATGAGGTCACAAAGGCGTGGACCAAAGTAGACAGATCACCAGATGAAACTAAGTGCTTAATCCTGGAGATGTTCCTCAGATGGTAAAACGATGATTTGACGACTACTGACTCCTGCGATTGCAGTGTCAGGCCATCATCAAAAATCACCCCCAGGTTTCGCGCCCATTCAGAGGTAGGGAGCTGGATGCCACCCATAAAAAGTCCTGAGGACAAACCAGCTCCCACCCCCTCTATCCGGCAACCCAGGTCCACAGTCATCACCTCCATCTTATCTGAGTTCAACCTCAGCCAGCTCGAATTCATCCAGTTCTGGATTTCAGTGAGGCGGTTGTTAAATACTGAGAGAGCTCTATCCTGGTTGGGTGCAAAAGATAGGTAGAGCTGGGTGTCATCAGCATAGCAGTGAAACCCCAGCCCATGCCTTCTTACTATGTCTCCAAGGGGCAGCATGTACACTGCGAACCACATGGGAGACAGCACTGAACCCTGAGGAACCCCACAAGACAGAGAGACTGGGCAGGAGGAACTAATCCCCGATACCACCCTCTGAGTTCTTCCAGTGAGGAAAGATCTAAACCACCTGAGTACTGTACTAGACAGGCCGCAGATGAACCTCAGCTGTTCAAGAAGTACCCCATGGTCCACAGTGTCAAATACTGAAGAGAGATCGAGAAGAACCAAGATGGAATGGCTCTTTCGATCTCTTGCCATCAGGAGATCATTGAGCTCCTGAACCAGTGCTGTTTTGGTAATATGCCTCTTTTGGAAACCAGACTGGAGTGGTTCATAAATGTCATGGATGGTCAAATGGTTCTCCAGTTGTGCAGCCACTACTTTCTCAATCATCTTCTCCACAAAGGGGAGGTTAGAGATTGGTCTGTCGTTAGCATGGCAGTCTGGGTCCAAAGAAGATTTCTTCAGGAGGGGCATTACCACCGCCTACTTCAGGGAACTAGGAAACTCACCTATCTCCAAGGAGCACCAGACTATCTGTGCAAGGACCGGGCTAATAATATCACAGCAACCCTTCATCAGGGAAGTTGGGCCCAGATCCAAACTACAGCATGTAGGGCGCATACCCTGGACAATCTGCATGACATCAATGAACTCCGGCTGGTCAAAGGAACTCCAAGAGAGCCTAGGGACTGTGACCAGGCACTGATCCACAGCTTCTCCCATAGAGGGTGCAGGCTTGAGTGCCACCCTGATGTCAGCCACCTTGCCACAAAGAAGCAAGCAAGCTCTTCACACTCAACTTGTGAAAGGGCTCTTCAAACCTGAAGACAGGCTGGGTTGCACAGTCTGTCTACAGTTTGAAAGCACTGAGCTGGTCTGTTCTGAGCAGCTGCAATCTCCCCAGTCTGGAACTCTGCCTTCTTATGGGAGATTGCAGAATGATAGAGCTGATAATGTTCCATCAATCTAAGATGGTCAGCATCAAGGGCGGCTCTCCGCCAGCAGCGTTCTAATCTTCGTCCTTGTCGCCGCATCTCCCTCAAAGTCCCATCAAACCAGGGCCTCAGAACTTATGTCTCACAAAGGGCGGTACCTGACCATCTCCACAGGGGTAGGTCTCCGAAGGAGGGCACAAAAACTGAACTCCACGGTGTAGTGATCAGATCATCCAACCAGTTCCACCCCCAAATCGAAGGCTTTAATCCCCAGGAAGAAGATTAAGTCCAAGGAGTGACCACCTTTGTGAGTGGCAGAAGAAACAACTTGTGTAAGGCCCAAAGAAGTCATCAATGGGAGGAAATGTTGTCCAAACTACGAGAGTTCATCATCGACCCAGGCATTGAAGTCACCCAGGACCATCAGCTTGGATGACTCGAATGCCATGTCGATCACGAAGTCCGCTACTTCCTGCAGAAACCATTTCTCATCATCTGGTGGATGGTAGATGACAGCGATTCTGCAACCCACACCTGCCACTGGAGTACACTCAAATGACTCAGCCTTTGGTAAGTGCATAGTTAGGAAGGGTCATGACAGGTGGAGTTTGAAGAGAGAGATCATTTTGTAGGGCAGAGCAGAGGGAGTAGGAGGAGGAGGAGGAGGAGGAGTGGCGGATTTGAGGAGGGAGGGAGTTCCAGATTTGGGGTAAGTGGTATGAGAAGCCAGACTGACCGATTTGGGTGGAGCACCTTGGAATTACCAAGGTGCGTGAGTCAGTGGATCTATAAGGGAATGAGTAGGAGAAGGGGGTGTTGTAAAAGAGAAAGAGAGGTAGTTAGGGAGAGACTCTAACCAGTGTTTAGAAGTGAGCTTAGCGCAGTGGGATAGATGTCTATTTGTGAGAAAAGGGAGGGATAGTGCATGGTAGAGATCGCAGTGGTATGTACAAGAGGGGGCATCAAGGGCAAAGTGATAGAAAGAATGAAATATTGTGTCCAGTCTGGTCAGGGATGTTTTGGGAGCAGCACAGTAAACTACATCACAGTAGTCAAAAATGGAGAGGATCATCTTCTGGACAATTTTGTGCCTAGCTGTAAGTGTGATGCAGCTACAGTTCCTAAACAGGGCGCCAGGCTTGGGGAGCAGCTTTTTCAGGATGGCGTCAGTATGTCCAGAGAAGTTAAGGTGTTGGTCCAGCCAGACCCCAAAGTATCTGAAGGAGGAAGTGTCATCAAGAATAGTCCCATCAAGGGTGAGGAAGGAGGGGAGGTTAGTAAAATTAGATAGTCTCTGCCTAGTGCCAAAGGTCATGGAGACTGTCTTCTTGGCATTGAGGAAGAGGTGATGGTTAGCAAACCAGAGCTGAACTTTGTTGAAATCATGCTGCAGACTGGTTGTAACCTCAGCAGAACTTGAGCCAGATGCATACAAATTTGCATCATCAGCATACATGTGGATGGAGGAGGAAGGGGAGCAGACAGAAGGCAGGTCATTTAGGAAGATTGAGAATAAGATGGGACCAAGCACCAAGCCCTGCGGGACTCCTGTGTTGATCGGGGGGGGGGGAGAGGGCACCAGAGGTCCAAACCGATTGAGTACTACCAGTGAGGTAGGCCCTGAACCAGTTTGTGGTTGAGGGCGAAAGGCCTGCTGTTGAGAGAGAGTCCAGGAGTAGGGAATGGGAAACTGTGTCAAATGCTTTGGCAAGGTCGACAAAAATGGTTGAGGTGATAAGGCCATTGTCCATTCCAGTTTGGATGGAGTCAGTAAGCCTGAGCAGGAAGGTGGTGGTGGAGTGGTGTTTCCTGAAACCAAATTGGAACAATGTGAAAAAAGGAGGAATCAGTGAGGTAGGAGGTAAGTTAAGAGAGTACCAGGTATTCTTGTAGTTTAGCAAAAGTTGAGAGGAGGGAGATGGGACAATAGTTACTAGGGGAGGTGGAGTCTCCAATTTTGGGTAAGGGGAGAACCACTGTGTGTTTCCATGGGGTGGGGACTGAGCTAGTAGCAAAGGAGAAATTTAGAATGGGACAGAGATGGTAAGCAATGGCATGGGCTGAGAGTGAGAGGAGTTTGGGGTCAAGGTCATCAGGGGAGGAGCCTTTTGAAGGGTTGATAGTGAGGAGGCCTTTTAGAGTATCTTCGGGGTGATGGTTGAGAAGGAGAAGGTAGGGGTAGGGGATGAGGGGAAGTAACAGTGTAGAGGGGGAGGAGGATGGAAGGGATAGGAGTGCCTTTAGTAGCTGTGGCGCCAGTGGTGTAGTAGGAGTTGAATTCAGCGGCAACTGTGCTCAGGTCAGCCACCAGAGAGTTGTTTATTTTGAGGACTGGGGTAGAGGGTGGGATTGGGGTGTGAAAAGGCATGGACCACCTTCCAGAATTTTGATGGTGTCTTTATATTAGAGAGGAAGGCAGATCTAAAGTATTTTAGTTTTAGCTAATCTTGTGGCCTTAGTGCAGGCATTCTGAAGCATACAGTATGAGGTGAGGTCTGTAGGAGAATGGGATGATTTATGAAGCTTCCATGTATGATCTCTAGCTCTGAGGCAAGCCAGACACTTGGGGGTTATCCAGGGCAGGTGGTTGCCCATGACTCTGGTTGTTTTTAGAGGGGAAAAAGTATCCCAAGTACAGTACTTAGGAAAATATCCTTGAAATGGGTGAGAGCCTTGTCAACCGAGGAGAAGGAGGTTAGGGGAGACCAGTCGGTGATGGATAGGTGATGTAGAAGGGGTTTGAGGTTCAGTGAGTTGAAGGAGTGTATTTTCAAGGATTTTGGGGGGATTTTAGCCTATGAATTTTACGGGCTAAGAAGATTAGATTGTGGTTGCTTAGAGCATCTGGGAGGATGCCAGATTTTATTACTCTTTGGGTGTGGGTGGTGAGTGCCCAGTCAATCAAAGAATGGTTTAGTGTCTTGTGGTTTGGATGGGTGGGCTCCAGAATCAACTGGATGAGATTTAGGGCTTCTATGTCATTTCTTGTTTTGGCAGACTAAGGTGACAGCCAATTTAAGTTGAAATCACCTAGGATATATACAGTAGTTCACCAGACTGAGAAAGGGCAGAGATGGAGGTGACTAGGTCAAGTGCGATAGCTGGATGTTTGGGCAGCAGTAGACACAGGCTATGAAAATAGTGATATCTTTTATTATGCCAGAAACTCTGAAATGTGATAACATCCTACAGCAGATTATGGACCGATTTTATAAGGATGCTTAATCACTAATGTGTCAAAAGAGGAATTCCAATTATCATGTTTGATATATGTTGTTTGTGCTCTTGTTTCTGCTAACGGTTTGGCTGTATTATTCTGGTGGTCTGATGCCTTGGAAGGTTGACACACAATATATAAAAATCACGTACCATATAATATATGTTTTTTAGTTAACACTCATAGTATTTGCATATATCTAACACTGCAATTTTACAGCGGTTATATTTGGGTCTCAGTATTATTATTGCTTATATCTTTTTGTTTTTATTGTAGGTTTAAGAATACGACTCTTTAACTTCTCTCTAAAGCTGCTGACTTGTCTTTTATACATTGTACGTGTTTTAATTGAAGATCCAACAGAAGGGATTGGATGGTGAGTGTTTTTGGCCTTTCATTAATCCCCCATCCCATTATCTCTGGCCCCTACACCAATCTTCTGAATATGACATGAAAATCATATCTTCCATCATAGCTCCTGTACCTCCCCCTACATCATAAAATGTGTTTCTTCATTCACTCCAAACTTTCAGAAACTTTGGTACAGACATTTTGTACCAATAAAACTTAATGTTGGAGGTCATTATCATTCCAAATTGCTTTTTTTTATTTAATTTTTGAGGAAATGGAATACCATCGCTATCATTATCTACTAATTTAGACTGTGAAAAATGTACATATTCTACTTCCAATGCATTTTCATAAAATCCAATAAATTTCACAGATTTTTGCAAAATTCTGCCGTTTGCTGACTCTGTGACATTCCCCAGAATATTGCCTTTCTGTGCATGGAAAATTTATTTAACTGCTGTTTACATTAATGATGCAGTTTACATAAAACTCAGCTGACATAAAACTCTGCTCAGTTGGGGTCCACCCCCATGTCCCCATTCCGCCAGAGTTCCACTGGCCAAGGAGGCTGGAGGGAGATGGGGAAGGGAAGGGCAGGGGCATGGGTGATAGGGGCAGTCAATTGGGGTTCAACCCATCTCATACCATTCAGACAGCAAATCACTTTGCACCCCTGGAGGAGGCTCAGATACCTCACTCCACTGGGAAAGGGGGGACTCAAAGTCTGATGGGAGAAATGGGCAAGACAACTTGGTGGCACCCAAGGGGGTAAGCAGAAGGAAGTCAGCAAGGAGAGTGTTAGTGACTGGGGACTCAGTGCTTAGGGGAATAGAGAAGGTGGTGGGCAGGGAAGGGGAAAAGAGACTGAAATGGTCAGTTGCTTTCCTAGTACATCAGCCATCAGGGATATAGATAGGATGGGGAGAATGGTGGAGAAGGGGGAGGGAGATCAGGGGCAACTGTTACACTTAGGTACCCACAGTCTGGTGAATCAGCCTGTGGAGGCAATGAATCAGAATTTTAAGAGTCTGATGGACAGATTGAAGGTGCACTTGGCTTCCCTGGCCTTTTCTGAGGCCCTTCCTGTGTGGAATAAAGGGAATTAATATGACAGTGTAAAGAAGGAAATGACTGAGAAGTTTGATGGGTAGTTGAAGGGATGGTGTCAGAATGATGGGTACCACTTTGTGGGGGTCTGGGGGGAGCTTCTGGGACTGGTGGCTTTTCAAGAGTGATGGACTTCACTTAATAAGAGAGAGGGCCAGTGTTTTGAGGAAGAAGTTTGAAGTTTGCATTGGACATTTACACTGACTGTGGGGGAGATGGAGGCTATGGGAACCAATGAGAAGGTGAGCAGGTAGGGAACCTAGCCAGGGCTCCCCCTGAACAGAAGAACAGATGACTAGTAGCAGCAAGGTGGGTGACAGCAAGGTTGAAGTTCAGATTAGGTTAAGGGATGGGGCCAGTTAGGGAGAGCTGTCAAAGCCTACATTCAGCATGAAAAAAAAAATTAAGGAGACTGGGGGGAAGAATAATTGAGAAGAAATAGGAACAAGCATTTGCAGTGCCGAACGTTCACTTGCAGGTATTTGCAGTGGTGTGTGGTACTGGTACTGGCTTCAGAGGAGCGAGGAGGCAGCAGTGAGAGTGGCAGGTGCCACATGGTGGAAGCTGCACCATAAATGCAGGAAGGAGCTGGTAGTAAAGAAGATGGCGCCTCTAGCCTTAGTGGACCAGGGAGAGAGAGTGCATCGGGCGGCAGGAGCTGACAATAAGTAAACCATACCATGGCTAATGTATAAAGCTGGGGGTTCAGAGGAGTGAGGACCGGGAGAGAGAGAGTGCACTGGTCAGCAGGAGCCACCAATAAGTGAAGTCGCACTCCGGCTAATGTAGAAGTTGGGGGGGCAGAGGAACGAGGACCTGGGGGGGAGAGAGTGTGGTGGGTGGTAGGAGCCGACAACAACCGTAACTCTGGCTATGTGCATTATTATCAATGACTACAGAAAGAAATGAAGTGCTGTCTCATTGGAGTGGTTAATTTCTTTAAACTACAGAACATGCCACATCAGCAAGTAGAACTACTGTCATGACCAGAGTGCCTAGTAATGCTGTGCGGAATGTGGAATTCCACGTGGGGCAATTAGCATGGAATGGCCATTCCACTGGCAGAATTTCTGCTGGAATTTCACTGGTTCTTCACGAAATTCTGCCTACTGTGATCTGCGGAATAATAGTCCACATAAAAGAAATTTTACCACAGAAAATTATTCCACAACAGTTTCCACAGAAAATATTGAGATCTGTTGTTTTTTCACAGAAAATCATTCCACAACTATTTTCTACTACGGAATTTCACCATTCTGTTTGTGGTGAAAATTTGGTGGAATTTCAGTGGAATTTAGAAAATTCAGCAGAATTTCATTCCGCCAGAATTTGAAAATTCTGCACAGCACTAGTGCCTGGTTATTGGTCGACACTGTCAAGCCCATAGCAGTTTCAGCTGTTATTGGTTAGGCAGTGACACACCTCTAAAATGCCACTAGTTTGTTCAGACTCTGAACTTCCATGTTCCGTCATGTTCCTTACTTTCATGTGGCAGCACAGGGTGAGGACCCTGTGCACCCATACCTCCATAGATGCATGACCAAGTTATCAGCATAGTCATCTTATTATCCCAGCACATGTAGGTGGTAGACAAAATTATCAAATCTGTGCCATAACATAATTCTGTGCTAGTAGAATGCCATTCCATGCCATAGGTGGAAACACACATTTTGAAAATGATCTGAAAAATGACAGCTGTAACATACATAAGCTCGGGTAATAAGAAGGCTAAGCTGAGAAAATTTAGGGTGATGATATGTAAGAATTGTACAGTTAAGAGGGTGTGTACTGAAATTGCAATGAATGGGCATAACTTTGTCATTTTTTTTATATTTTGACCCCAAATTTTGAACTTAGTCTTCTTATCACCCCACCTCACGAACCCTGCAGGAGAAAATGTGTAAATCCATGGGGAAAATGCCACAGGTGTGAAAACACTTTTAGGGCAGGATTTGAAAAATGACTGCTCTATTGTTCATGAGGTGGTGTGGTAAAATGGCTATACTGAAAAATTGGTGTGAAAATATTGAAAAGTACCAAAGTTATGCCCGTGCATAGAAACTTTTCAATGATCACACGTAACTCTGCCAATTTTTAAGAAGCTTTTTTTACCAGATCTTCAAAATGGCCTTTTTGGGACCTCACCTCATGAACACTGCCACTGTCATTTTGTTCATTGGTCTCAAAAGGTGATTTTTGTATGGCAAATGCACCATTCTGCACCACGGGTGCAAAAACATGTTTCAGGCAGGATGTGAAGTATAACAGCTATACTCTCCATGAGGTGGTATGAAAAAATGGCAATGTTGAAAAATTGGAGTAAAAGTATTAAAAACTGCCGAAATTCTGAGCGTGCATAGAAAAGTTTCAATGACAGTGCATAAATCGGGTGTTTTCTTTGTATTTTTGTACCACATTTTCAACATAGGCTTTTTGAGGCCCCCATTCATGAACACTGGTACTGTCATTTCATTACTCAGTCCCAAAAGGTGATTCTGCACAGCGACTATGAAATCACCTTTTGGGAATGAGTAATGAAATGTCAGTGCCAGTGTTCATGAGGTGGGGTACCAAAAAGGCCATATTGAAAATTTGGTACAAAAATTCCTAAAAATGAATGGGATATCACCATACGTTCAAAACACCATTGCCAGCCATTATACAGCACTTACCATCATTCTTTAGTTTGCCATTCAGCTTTGAAGGGTGCAGACATGTTCCAGTCCCCAGAAGATTGCACTCTCCAACCTCTGGAGGTAAGTATGGGGTAAGGGGTATGTGGGGAGGTGGGTGCTCACTGGTAGGGTGGGGATGGGGGAGGGAGATGATGGGGATGACAAGGGACTGTTTTCTTTTCTACAGGTTAAAAAAGACATTGGGGTACTGTTTTCTTCTTTTCAGGTTTTTTACTGAAGATGTCAGGACACTGGGAGTGGGCTCCCCAGTGTCCTAGTGTTTTGGGGGGTACACATCAGGGGACACTGGCAGTGGGCTCCCCAGTGTACCACACTGCTGGCTGCAGGGAACATGACTGGGAACAAGGATAAGCTGCATCATGGCTAATGTGGAAGCCGGGGGTGGGGGCAGAGGAGTGAGAACAGATCGGGGAGAGAGAATATGGCAGGCCGCAGGAACAGCCAATAAGTAAAGCTGCACCGTCGCTAATGTGGAAGCTGGGGGGGTCATCAGACAAGCAAGGATGGACCAGGCAGAGAGAGAGAGAGAGAGAGAGAGAGAGAGTGCAATGGGCAGCAGGAGCCGCCAATAACCGTAACTCGGCCATGCGCATTATTGTTAACTCTAATGTGCATGCTCAGAGTTATGTCTACAGAAAGAAATGAAGCACTCTCTCATAGGAGTGGTTCATTTCTTTCAACTAGAAGATATGCTACATCAGCAAGAAAAACTACTGTCATGACCAGAGTGCCTGGTCATTGGTGTACACTGCCAAGCCCATTGCAGTTTCAGCTGTAATTGGCTTGGCAGTGACACACCAGTAAAATTCCGTATAGTAGTAAGACATTCCTTGTGCAAGCACAAATGAACATAAAAAGCAAGAGGAGCTAAGGAGAAAGTGGAAAGAGGTCTGCCTTAATGCCATGAGTCTGGAAAATAAAAGGAGTGAGCTCCAGGCAATGGTGGCAGACACTGAGATGGCTCTAGTAGCCATCACAGAAACTTTGGCCACACAGAATAATGATTGGAGCCTCACAGACCTAGGCCGCACCATGTTTAGACATAAGAGACAAAGGTAAAAGGAGGTGGCATAGCCCTATGTGTCAGAGAGGGCACAGAGGCAGTGCAAGATGGAAACATCAGGGGATGTAATTGGGAAACAGAATCACTGTGGTACAGCTCATGGCATCCTCAGTCAAAAAACTATGAATGAGGGTGCTCTACAAACCTCCAGGATGGTAGAAGAGAGAGATAAGGAGCAATGAGCAAGTCTAGAAAGGAGGGTGACAAAGGGGAAGTGGTGTTGGTGGGAGATCTGAACCTGACAGATATCTATTGATTCATTCCAGTGGCCAGGAGCTCCAGATGTCATGCCCTACTGGATACATTGCCGGACTGCCTGCTGGTGCAGCTAGTTAATGGCCCCACTAGATAGACTGTCATTCTCAGTGGGATGCTCACCAACTTAGAAGTGGTAGGGAGCAGTGAGGGTAGAGGAGCCAATAGGTTCCAGTGACCATATCTCTGTATGGTTCGACCTGGCCCTTGAGACAGTGACCATAATTCTGTATGGTTTGACCTGGCCCTTGAGACAAGTAAGCCCTCATCAAAAGCTGAAGTCCTAGATTTCAGAAGGGCAGACTTCAACCAGATGAGGGAGCTGGTCCAGGACAAGTAAGTCAGAGTGGACAGCTTCAGGGATGTTTAGGAAAGATGTGGGCAATGAAGGGGGCCATTTTCTCTAGAAAGGTCAGGAAAGCAGTGAAAGCCATGAAGTAGGCCTTTACCAGGTACAAGGGAAAATAAGGGAAGGAAGAATGGGGAGTGTACCAAATGAGAACGAAGGAAACAAAAAGGGCAATCACAGAAGCAAAGGCAGACAGAGCTGCATATTGCAGAGGGGGGCCAACATGGGGAAAAACAGCTCATTAGATATTTATGGTAAAAAGAAAGAAGGGGAGGAGGAATTGTTAGGCTACCAGAAGGAGGTAGGGTGATTGAGAGGGGCAAGCCGAAAGCAGTCATTCTTAATGACTACTTTTACTCTGTATTCACAAGGGAAGACAGAGGACCTCTGCCAGAGAGTGGCATTAAGGCAGCTGAAAGGAGGAATTCCTGAGATGAGGTAGCAAGTATTTATCAGTGAAAGGGTTTGGAAAGGGCTGGATAATGCCCCCAGGCCAGATGGGATACATCTGAGGGTGCTCAAGGAACTGGGAACAGAACTAACTGTACCCCTGTCAGGGCTACTCAGTAGCTCAGTTCATACAGGGGTAGTTCCAAAACACTGGAGGGCAGCAGATGTATTTCCACTGTCTAAAGTGGGGCACAAAGAGCAATTGGGTAACTACAAACCTGTCAGTCTTTTCTCTATTGTGGATAAAGTGATGGAGACACTAGTCAAAGAGGACCTCATAAACTACGTGGAAAGCAGTGGACTTCAAGATGGTTAACAGCACAAGTTTGTGGCAGGAATATCTTGTCAGAACAATCTGACAGTATTCTTTGCCTGGATAACAAGGGTAGTGGATAAGGGCCATGCTATGGATTTACTTTGCTTTGAGTTCAGCAAGGCTTTTGACTTGGTGCCTTACAGAAGTTCGTTGAAGAAGCTAGAAGAAAGATAAGGACAGGCTGGAGACATTACATCATAGGCTGACCAAAATGATTCAGGGCCAGCAGGATAGATCTTATGATGCTCAGCTCAAGGCACTGCATATGTACTCAATGGACACCAACCATGAGAGGGGAGATATGATAGAGACTTTCATGTTCCTGAAAATTTAGAGTCAGAATGGACTCTAGGTCCATCAGGTCATCGCTCCATGCTTTTTAAGCAGGGATTCATAAGTATGCCATGCAAGCAATGAATGTACTAATTTATACACATAAAAAAAGAAACATTGTGCACCCATCATCTGAGACATAGGCGAAGAAAAAAGTGCAAAATCTGTCTGCAGATGTCACTAAACTCTGTGGCAGAGTAGACACCAAAGAGGGGCTTAAGAGTATGAAGATGGATCAAGCAGTATTGGAAGGGTGTTCCATGTTGTGACAACTGAAGTTTAATGCTAAGAAGTGCAAAGTTACAGATATAGGCAGGGATAACCAGAGACTGGATTATTAGATGGGAGGAGGTAAGAAAATCAGTGTGACCATAGAAGAAAGAGACCTAAGGGTCCTCATTAGGGATAGTTTGAAGCTATTGAGCCAGTGCACCAGGGCACTTAGAAAGGCAAACAGGATTCTGAGATGTGCATGGAGGGGATTCTCTAGTAGGAAAAAGGAACTGTTGCCCCGCCTTGTAATTGGTGAGGCCACCTCTGGAATACTGTGTCCAGTTCTGGAGCCCATACTTAAAAAGGACAGGAACTGAAGCCTATCCAAATAAGAGCTACAAAGCTAATACAGGTTCAGCAGAGAAAAACATAAAGAGTGCTTAGTCAGTCTGAACACGTACTTGCTAGAGGCCCAGAAAGAGAATGAGGACCTGCTAGAAACCTGTAAGTGCCTAAGCAAAATAAAGAGGTCAGGGGAACAGAGTCAAGATCTGTTTCAGCATTGTGGGGAGTCAAGAACAAGGGGGTGCAATCATAATCTGGTGGTGGGTAGCTTCAGGAAGTACATGAAGAAATACTTTATGAAAAGAGCTATGGATAGATGGAACAGCCTGCCCAGAGAGATGGTAAATACTGAGGCACTGATAGTTTTTAAAAGAGCTTGGAGTAGCTATACGAGGCTGGTGAAAGCAAAAGCAGGGAAAGGGGGTGGGGGTAGAGGGAGGGAAGGAGCTGAGTTCAGGTAGAAAAATGGACAGACCTGATGGGCTGCCAAGTCTTTTTTTGCACCAGCTTTCTGTACTTCTGTTTCTCATCCTGTGTATTCCTGAATAATGTATGTTCTCCCCCAGGAATTGGTCTAGGTCGACTTTAAAATGACTAACCATTCCTAGCTTCCATAACCTCACTCAGTAACTGATATTCTGCATGTTAACTGCCCTCTGTGTGATGTAATGCTTTCTAGTGTTTGTTTTTTTTACCCTTATTTTTCACCCTCAGTTTAAGGGCATAATCTCTGCATGTGAGCTCAGATAATCTGTGTATACAGTGCCCATCTAATGTGTTCATTTCCCCTCTCATCCTTCTTTCTCCAGACAATAATCAGAGCAGTTTAACCTCTCTTCTAGTACAATAGCTTTTGAGGAAATCAGTCCTTTTTCATGCAGATGTCTTTAGTAAGAAAGAAAGAGGGGAAAATACAGAACAGACTACATATAAAATATAAGCAAAACTCTGTCTAATTGTGTTTTCTCAGAGTTTTCCCACAGATGTCAAAGACTTTTTAAGTACTTAGTATCTATTAAAAGAAGATTCAAATGAAGGCGTGACCAAGACTTTATTGCACATATAGCATGTAATTATGTACTTTTGTTGTCTTCCATAAATACAGTTTCTGGGGGCTGCCCATTATTACATCAGTGTAATTACGATGTCTAAGCACATTTCTTGCCATTTTATAGCAAGACTGATTGAGCTAACTGGTATTTTATATTGTGAATGTAGTAATTCATGTTATTTTAACATTCCAACAAAGCTATGCTTGTTTGGCATAGAGACAGCTGGTCCAGTTTTGAAAGTCTTGCATCCACCATGCATCCAGGGTAATTTTCAAGGGGCTACATCAGCCCTATTAGGCCTGTACATTTGCTGAGCCTCAATGTACATAAGACAGAGCTGCTACTTATAGAATCAGAATCTCAGAGGATGGCACTGAAGTGGGGTGGGATCACCCTTCCATCCTTGGGCAGCAGCACCCTTCAAGATGTGGACAGGGATAACAATCTTGGGGTCACAGTGAATGGCAAGCTGTCACTAGAACACCATGTGGCAGTGGTAGTTTGCTGTGATTTTTTTCCACCTAAAAAGCATAACATGGTTGCAGACCTATCTTCAGTATGGTGACCTAGTGACCATGGTACATGCCTTCATTACTTCAACACTCTATCTAGGGCTTTCTGGAGGTTTTGTGCATTGTCTCCATCTGATGCAGAATGTAGCAGCATTGCAGATATATACAAAGTGCTTTGTAACATGGCATAAATCTGCACACTGAAATATTGAATTTCTATGGCCCTAAATATAACAAGTGGTACTTCATCAATCATGGTCTAATTCCCAAGTAGACCATGGTTTGTGATGTAGTACCTTCATGATTTACCATAGGCAAAGGCAGTATACAAGTGAAAACAGTATGCAAACATTTTGCTGTACTGCTTGCTCCAGCTTATTTCTGGCACATGTTTTTTGACAGTTTCAAGATTGTTTTATGTTGTAACTGCCACATAACTTTATAATTTACTAAAGATTCTACATTTAAACTCCACATACACTAAATTATTCTGTAACAATATTTCTTCAGAAGTGAACATTTACATACTGTTACAATCACTCGTGATCTACTGCTTTCTAAGCAACTTTGGGTACAATGCATTCTGGGACCACTGAATAACATTGTGTCCCAGCACTTCCTTGGTAAATACACAGAATTATAAAGATGAGCATGCATGTTCTATAACAGAAAGCAAAAATAAAGACAGCGAGATAAACAAAGCAAGATCAAAGAAAGAGGCTACATCTATGGGTGAAAAGAAAAATAAAGAAAGTGAGAAAAACAAAAGGAAATCAAAGAGAGACTAACAATACTAGTCAAAACAAGTATTTGAAAGGCGAGAGCAGTAAACATTATGTTGTTCAATCTCCTGCTGAGCTAGATAATTTAGAGAGGAAAAAAGTGAAGTTAATACTCAGAAAAATAGTACTTGTTCATTAAAGAGTTTTTCAGATTGGCTCAGTTCAGTGCATTTGGAAAAAGAATGCTATGCTGCTAGCATTGTTTCACAGCCATCTATTGGGCTACCAAGGAACTGCAGGAACAAAACATGAAGGTTCCCATCATGCAGTGCAACCCATATCTTGTAATACACACAGATGAAAATCAAAGAACCTAGCATAGAAAGTTAACTGAAAGTTTTTGAAAAGTTTTAAAATATGTTTTGATGCTAGAAAGCTTAAAACTTGTAATGAAAGCTATTTTTGCAAAAGTTAAATAGCAGCCACGATATTTCCAATAGGTGTGTTCCAATTGTTTTGTACTGTGTGCACACCATGTTTAACAGCTCAGTATAAAGCATTCCAAAACTAAATCAGTCTGTCTGTTCTCATTTATTCAGAGACTACCAGTCATAAAATCATTGCCATGTTACAAGAGGATTAAGCCACTCGGAAGGATGGGTTAACTATGGAATTAATCCATGGTTGGGTCATTGGAGGCACTTGGCCACCCCAACCATGGATTAAATTCCACAGTAGACCCATCCTTTCGAGTGGCTTAATCCTTACATATACTAATGACAAGTCAGTAGAAAGCATTATGCCCACGATTCTGTCTTCAGTATTGATGGGTCTATATTTCCCCTTCTGCTTTCTATTACATAGTCTTTCAGTTTGTTTTTGAATGTGGTATAATTCTACTGGATAGCTGGCACAACACTGTCCGTCATATCACACCTGCATAAACTGCTTTGGCTTCCAGTTAGATAGTACACCTCCTTCAAGATTTGCTTGATGGTATTCAAGGCCCCGCACGAGAATGGCCTGGACTACATTAAAGATGTTCTGCATTCAGATGCTCTGGATTTCCCTCACTGTTCTGCCAGGGGAAATCTGTTAGAGGTTCCATGACACTATTCATAATGATCGAGGGATAAAGCTTTCACCCCCACCCCATCTTACTGTGGAACTCTTTCCTACACGTGCTGCATTCTATCTCCTAATCGAGGCCTTTAAAAAGCCTTGAAAATATCTATTCTCCATTGCATTTAATGATTTATTTTGACATCTTCTGGCCTTTTTTTGAGTTCTGTGAATTATTCATTTTTTCATATGGTGGTTGTTTTTACTGTGTTTTTGTGCTTTTATTTTCAATACCTTGAGACCCATGGATAAGGCACTTTATGAATAAAGAAAGATTGACTGATCTATGATTTTACATTGGTGCAGTAGAAGAAAGTCCCAAGACCAATGTGCTTGCATGTCCATTTGTGAATGCAGTGGCCCAGTGACTGTGATGGTCAGGCCATTTTTTAATGATCTAGCCTGACATAGTCCTAGGTGACAGATTCTTCCAGTGTTAGATGCCTGCTGCTAGAAACCATGGGCTTAATTTTCAAAAGGAAAACTATGACATAAGGTGCCTGCATCAAATGGGTATGATACAAGTGGCACTTTGCATCATAGTTTGTGGCAATCCTAATTTTAAAATGCCAGCTGCAGTGAAATTGGGATGCTGCATGGCTAGCTCCCCTGCACCATCCTTGTGGCAAAAGCACCAGTGCTCCAGATCACAAGGGTAGTTGTGCCATGGTGTGGCTGCACAATCTCCTTGTTTGCTATTCTGAAAGCCCCACTGTAGTCACAACAAGAGACTGCCTTTAGGCTAGCCAGAAGGTGGTCTAAGGGCCTTGAACCACTCACTGGCAGAACAGCAATTAGGGAGAATTTATAAAGAGGGGACCAGGGACTGATGGAGCCCTGGTGGTGCCATGAAGGTGAGGAGAGGCATGATGGAAGTGGGAGGGATGTGTGGATATGGGGTGGAGATGCCATGTGCCTGCCACACAGCTGATTGGTCTGGGTGGGGGGAAACAGCCAAACTGGCATGTTCCTGACCCCCATAGACAGCAGCTGTTTCACCTGTCACACAGGATCCACAGGCACTGGCATTGTCATTGGGCATCCTCCGGCCACCACACATGGGGCTCTGCAGGTGGGTACTGTCATGGTGCCTGGGACACATCTCTGGCCACCACATCCACCCTGCAACCTGCACCCCTTGCCACTCACCACCTTCAGGGGCCTGTGAGTCCAGTGGGGCAGGTGCCAGGGCTTCTGTCCAAAGGTGTCTGGAGCATGCTGGTCCAGCCATGCCTCCCCACCTTCCCCAATCAGCTGTATGGTAGGTGCATGGCATCTCTTCCTGGAGCCTCCACATGTCCTTCCACTGCCACCATGCCACTTGCCCCATGGCACCACCAGGGCTCCATCAGCCCCCAGTCTCCACCTGCTGGGCATTGCAACCCCGCAACATCTGTGGGTTTGCTAGGGTTCTGCTGGAGGGGAGGTGACAGATCCCTTAGTCAAACCCCACAGGTAAGCCACATATTTGGTACAACCCTGTGGCTGTGGCAACTTCTGGGTCTTCGGCACAGGGATGACTATTTTTACAAAATTGGGCACAGGGTCCCTGATGGACTAGAAGTTCACTGCAATCCTAGACTGCTGAAAAGTGCAGTGAGATAAGTGCTTTATGAAAATCTAACACCGTGTTTGATTATTGCAACTGGATAGGAGTTTTGAAAATAGCCCCTGCTTTAAGACAGGCATTACAAACAGCAGGGTCTGTAGGGCACAGTCACATCTGTTAAAAAACATCTCATTACTGGGTATGCTTTTAGGAAGATTATTATAAATAAATCCATGTTTGTAAATCTTTGTTCTAACATGCCTTGTGTTTCTGTGGATTTTCCTTTTAGTTGGGAGTGTCCAAAGCAAAATTACACATTCAACCAGTCATCAACAGAAATCAATTGGTAAGTGCCTTACTTTATAAAACCTAATAATAGAGTTCATGCCCTGTTTAGTGGACCTAACTAACAGACTTTTTTCTATCCCTTTTACATTTTTTTAGTACTTGCTAACAATTAAAAAAACATGTAATTTATGCAAAACCTTGACAATGTCTAATATAGGTGAGTGCTGTGAATTTAAAATTCATCCATGAATTGTGAATTTACCAGCTACGTGCTATGTGTAGCATTTGTGTACTGTGCACAACACAATTGACTGCAATTGTGTTAATTTTTAATTTGAGAATGGATGCATTTCCCACCGTGTGGTGAATTTTTGCCACGAATTGCATCAATTCGTATAGTGAAATTCATCACATCTGAGTAGTGTTTATGGAGTGTGGCAATTTGTGTAGTAAAAATTGTGTAACTGCATGAACTCTACTACATGAATTGTGGTACTATGCTACATGCTACAAGACTTGATGAGTTTCTCACTTTGCTTGGAGCTAGACTACAGTTTTTATGGCTTATTAAGTTATTGTAATCTAGGATTTTATTGTTGTAATGGTTATTTTACTATAATTACTGGTGAGCAATTTTTTCAATGGGCTCACTGAGTTGATATTTGCCGTAATAACCAGTCGGTTATTACGACATTCACGTGCCCTGTCTATTAAAAGGAAGCGCTCCCTCATTGGCTCCTGTTTTGAATCTGGGCGGGCTAAGCAGTTCCCAAAAGATGGTGTCTTCGGCTCTGTATCTTAGCGTGTGGCTGCCACGGTTTCATTTTCACCATCAGCTTCCTGTAATCATTGTATTTTTTTTGATATATCTGGTCGATCCTACCTTAAATATTACATTTTTTTAGCAAGTATCTGGTTGATCCTGCAGTTCGCTAACTTTGGGGAACACAGAAAGCCAGCAGAATGAGTCTGCAGTTAACTAACACGGGTAAGCGCGAGCCTAATCGCGATCGCGATTTCAGCTGTTAATTTAAAAAAAAAAGAAGAAAACTGGGAGCAGAGTGAGCTGTAGTGTAAGAGGGAAAGGGACTCTGGGGATTGCTGCACAGCTCAACTGGGGAAACTGGAGTGGGAGCTGCAGGAGAAGTGAGCTGCTGCTGCTTTATTTGGTGCCCCAGATAGCTATAGAGTGAAGCTGCCAAACGCGGATTTCTTGAGAATGACAGAGGGAGAGAGACTGTGCGTGTGTGTGTGTGTGTGTGTGTGTGTGTGTGTATAGAGATAAAGTGTGTGTGTGTGGAGAGAGAGAGAGCTAAAGTAAGTGTGTGTGTGTGTGTGTGTGTGTGTAAAGACTATGTCTGTTGGGGGGGGGTCACAGCATTTATACTGGAAAAAATTGCTCACCAGCAATTATATAAAATAAAAGATAGGGAAGTATTTGATAATGAGAATTTAATGCATACCCTCAGTGTGGGATGCTTTGATAAACCCCGAGGGTGAAGCCCTCGGGGTTTATGTAGCATCCCACACCTTGGGTGTGCATTAAATTCTTATATCACACTCTTCCCCATCCATTATTCTCTATGTGAAGCGCTCTGCTACTTCATTGAATAGCACTATACAAATGAAGTTTACTTACTTACATAACCAGAAATTTGAAAAAAGGACATAGAAACATAGAATTTGATGGCAGATAAGGACCGCTTGGCCCACCCAGTCTGCCCATTTTCCTACCTAACAGATAAGCTGCAGATCCTAGTTAACCAACAGCTTACTTCCTCCTACCCTCCACTAGGACTGCCTTATGGTAGGACTTGCCCAACTACCTCTGACTCTTCTTTCCAGGCCTTTGCATCTTGTTTTTTCTGGATCCTTGTTCCAGAAATACATATTTTGAGAGTGTTGAGCAAAGTACATGGAAAAGTCTCTTAAAATTTAGAGCTGTAGGCCAATCTGTAGGTTCAATGGAAGCACCACTGGTCATGATGCATGAGACCAAGGTTTGGGAGTAAGCTGGGTTATTTGGGGTTGGCCAGGGGGAGGAGGAGGATTCAGTGTTCTAGTGGATGCTCTCCTCCTCCTCCTCCTCCAGTGAGGAAGGGCTGCTTTGCCTTATTGTGCTACTGCCATCTATAAGTTTATGGATGACAGTGCAGCAGTTGAGATGCAGGGAGGGGTGGATGTTGAGTTGCACTTGGCAGGGCACGTGTTCTTTTTTACCATAAAAGTATTTATTGGTTATTTTGTTGTCACAAAAAAATATATACATCAATGAGAAACATTTGAGTTACACAGAGTCAGTAGATCAGCAGACAAGAGGTGAGGTACTCTCTGTGTGTGTGTGTGTGTGTGTGTGTGTGTGTGTGTGTGTATATATGTATATATACTGTATATATATATATTTATACACACACTGTATGATTACACTATAGACCTCCCTTATATTAAAGTTAATTACAGTCACAAGATCTGTGGTGAGGCGGAGTTGTATTACTGCAGTCCTCATCACTGCATAACTTAGGAACTACAGCTCTTCCTCAGTGATCACTAATGTAAACAGGGAACCCAAGAATTAGAGATCTTGTACAAAGTTATAACTGATATTGTAATACTGAAATTACATTCTGGTGGGATAGCTCTAGGGTCAGTCTTATAGATCATGAGTTCACTGACTCTCTATAGTCTCATCTTTATTGTAGTTTGTCTCCCTGATGGATAGAGGCACTGACACTATATAGGGTAAGTAAGGTAACTTTGAAAGAGTAACGCATTCATACAAAAAACTCTCACTCCAACTCCACTTGAAGGGTAACAACTGGTCTTGGGGGTTGGGGTGACTGGAATATTTGATTTTATTTGTATTTTTATTTTATTTCTGTTTTTATTTGTATACTGGTAAGCACTCTGAGATACAATCCCTTTTACAGGTATGACCCGTGGTTGAAAAATATACACACATATTACAGAACGATTATTACATTACCTACAGATTCATAAATAGGAATATAAATTCCACATCATAATAAAACAGTTTCAAAAATAGTCACACTTTGATAAATCTTTAAGATATAATTTAAGTGCCTTTGAAGCATGTTGTGATTTTCTGTTGTTCTAATTTGTGCAGGAATGTTGTTCCAAACTGTTGGTGCAGCAAAAGAAAAAGAATGCTGGCCACTTGGTGTTCACTTAAACAGGATTCTCAGCAAAACTTTGTCCTCTGTGGATCTTGTGTGGTGCTCCATGTTATGTACTAAAAGTGTTTTTTTTTTTTAATTAAGGGGTATACCAGTGCGTTGTACCCTGAAAGTAAATTTAGCCACAACAAACCTGTGATGTGGGTTTACTGGTAATCAACCAAGTATTTCTAATTATGTCACAGTGATGAGTAGTGTCAGATGCTAGAAGCACAAATCTACCTATTTAATGTAACAGGACAAACTTGCACTTTACAATGCCAACTGGTGTGTTGTCCACCACATTTGAAGCATAATGCAATATTGGCAGCAAGCACTGGTTTGCAATTGCCAGACATTCTTCATCTGTGTAAAAACTTTGCAATCTATACAATAAAGCAATTTTTGAGTGTATTTTAGCTGCAATTGCCTGAATATGAGAGGCATAGTTTAAGGTTGGGTCTAAAACAACCCTGAGATATTTAATATTATTGACATTTTCATAATCAGAGCCATCCATTGAACCAATTCATAAACTATTGCCAATGTCTTTCAGTTTAGCTGAAGTACCGAACAACATAGTTCTAGTTTTTTGTTTGTTCAGCACCCATGTGTTATGAATCAACCATTCCTGCATAATATTGAGTTCCTTTGCTAGTGTAGTGTTAAGCCCTGACAGAGAGGCACCCTAACAATAAACTACATCATCGTCTGCGTACATAATGAGGTGTGCATTATTGAAAACAGTTTTAACAGAATCAAAGAAGATAGAAAATGATGGTGGCATTGTGAGCGGACGCACTGTGAGGAGATCCAGTATTTGTTATTCTTTAGAGCTTTGTATAGTGCTTAAAAAATCTTGAAAACAAATGACGGACAAGAGAAAGCACAGAGCTACATCTTCCTCAAGCAAGGAGTTCACCTCACCTAGTGTGTGGCCACTGGAGAAGCGCTTTTTATGACCAGAAATTAGCCTGAGAATTGGTGAGCATTTTGGCGGCATCACCTCAGAGTTACCCCCAATTCAGCTTGAACAGCGAGAGAGTGTACCACCGCTAGCAACTAATAAACATTTACCTGTTTATGATTCTCAGGGGATGACAGAGAAGAATTTTCCAACCCATGATTCAATTGCAGGGCAACAATCTAAGTTAATTCCAAAGTATGACTTGAATAATCAAGGAATGGAGGCGATACAAGAAAGCGCTGCAAATTATACAATGCAGACACTCGGCATATCTATTGACAGGGTTCTTGCAGTGCTGGAGCATCAAGAACAAAAACAAGATGCCCTCGATGTGAAGCTAGACTTCTTGCAGAAGGAACTTAAGAATAATAAAGAGAAAATCAAGGAAAACACAAAGCAAAACATTAAGAAAATAACCAAGCATGAAAACATATTGCTTGCCCTGGAGGCTACCAATGCGGCCCAACTCAAAGAATCATATAACTTACATCAGAAAGTTGAACTGTTGGAGAATCAGGTACAATATAAAAATCTGAGACTGGTAGGTCTACCAAATAGTTTGGATACAGATTTTGAGAACCTCCGGGATCTTATTAAAGACATTTTTGTTGTTTTTGATTTGCCTGCAGAGAATCTTCCATTCATCACTAAAGTCTATAGGATACATAATAAGTCATTAGAAGAAATGAAAAGTACTGTGTTGCTTAGTTTTGCTTTTGACTCTGACAGGGGTCTGTTGACTAAATTATCTCATTTAAAAGGGGCACTTATATATAAAGCACATTGTTTTTTCATTTACCCAGATTTTTCCTATCAGACACAGCAGCGCCATAGAAAGTTTTTGAACTATAGGCAGGAAGTTCTTGAACTTGGCGTAACTTTTCAGGTGCTTGCCCCTGCAAAAGTTCATATTATGTACAAGCAACAAATTTATATTTTCTTCTGGGTGGATCAGCTGGTTGCCTTTATTCACTCTCAATATGAATCAGAGTCTAAAAAGGAAGGGGAATCTCCTGCATTATCTGATAGGGAATATTCTGCTGTTGCCCAAGAGATGATGGAATAAAATGATCAAGAGACTCTTAGTTATTCACTTCTTTTTTCCTTTTTTTTCTTTCTTTTGGTAATTTTGGATTTAAAGGTTTACTAAGAAAGTGGTATCTCTCCTGCATGTTAAAATGTTCTTATTTCTAAAAAGAATGGGAGGAACTAGATAATAAATGAACCATAGGCCTGAATTAATTAAATAAAATAGTGCATGCTGCTCATAAGAAAGTATATTTTTATTTGGTATTAATAATTAATATTGCTTCTCTCATATGTATTGGACTGGAGACCATCTACATGTAGTCTTGTTGTGTGTAATTTAAAAAAATCTATAAATAAATAATTATAAAGAAGGTAGAAAATAAAATAGGTCCCAGTATGGAGCCCTGTGGAACTCCACACTTTACAGATGCTTTCTCTGATACATATCCTCCATACTTTACCAATTGAAATCTTTCTGTGAGATAGCTAGTTACCCATCCCAAAACTGGAGTCCCAATATACTCCAGCTAATTTATTAGGAGGGCATGATCTACTAAATTGAATGCCTTGGTGAAGTCCATGAACATGGCTCCATTTGGGGAGAGGTCAGTGGGAAGGGAGGGTAGATGTCTCCAAAAAGAGACTTATAGTAGGGGAAAATCAGCTCACAACATGTACGTGATTGGTATGCTTCAGGCTTTAAGAATACTGTTCACATATTAGGGTGGAGTGGAAAAGTAGACCTGTCCCCAGCTGTAGAGCTCAAATCTGGTAGTAGCTGGACATACAACTTGCTGCTGTATATGCCAATTTTTCATACCAGGTGGTCAAAGGGAGGAGATTCTCCCACTCTTTATAGAATGGGAGGTATGGTCTCTCCAGTGACAGAGAATGATTCATTTGGTGGCTGCCAGAGCTCCATTAAGCCAGCATGTCTGTGTTGATGTGCGAGGGGAGTCCAAGGGAAATATGTCAAGTAAAGTGACTGAGGAGTCTCATACTCCTGGTAGGTGTGCAATGGCCTTGAAGTATTTGCAGGCACTTTCCCAGTAAGAAGCTAAGAGGGGACATACCCACAGAATATGTATCAGAGAGGCATGGTGGGGGGATACATCCCCAGAAGTAACTGTGGTTAAACCAATTATATATAGAGCCTGTGGGGTTCTGTATGCTCTGTGTAGAATTTTAAACTGCAAGGTCTTTACTTATAGCTCCCTGTTTTCTTGATAAGCCTAAGTCCAAACCGTATCCCAAGTTGCAGGGAGGATATAAATTCCCAGTTAGCTTTCCCATGTCTCTCCGGGTCCTGATGAGTAAGGTGGACATCTCTAATATGGATAATTTAGATGACCATATGTTTGGGGCTACACATAGAAGATACTCATGCATCAAAGGGACTCTCAGTTGGTAGTGTCAGGTTCAGAGTTAGTTTAAACTGCGGCATGTCTCTGAGCTACAGATATTGCCAGAAAGGTAATTTGTGGCTACCTACTTTTATAGCAAGCGAGGCATAGGAAAGTAAGACCTTGGTAGTCGGGTCATAGATGTCTCCAACAGTGTGGATACCTGAGGCTTTCCAGTTGTTCCAGTTTATGATGGAGTGTCCTATCTGAATGAAGGGTTTTGCCTGATTGTAAGGAGTCTCAGGTGTTTTGTGGACCAGCCTAGGGATCTAAGAAATGTATTCCAGACTATTCCCAATTGTCTAGTGCAGGTGAGGATGCCTCTGTCTGTCTAGTTTCCAGTGTAAGAGAACAAGGGTGGGGTGTATGGAAACCCTTCCTTGCATGAGTTCAGTTGACATCCAGGTGGCTGGTGGGTGCAACAGTGCAGGCCTAAAAGAGATCACTGCTTGTCTCATCACTGCCCCATTGTGAAAAAAATTCAGGTCAGGTAGGCGAATACCCTCCTCCCTCCCTCCTCCAGTGTTTCTACAGGATCAGCAGTTTTATATTCAGGGACTTACCAGACCAAATGAATAGAGAAAACTTGGTTTTGGTGCCTGAAAAAGGATTCTGACAATGGGATGGGTAGGTTTGACAGGGCATATAGCAGCTTGGGGATAGTAATGAGCTTTAGCACATTATGTTTACCCCACAGTGACAACATTAAGGATCCCAATCTCCCAATGTCCTTATCTAATTTATCAAGCATAATTTAGGTATTAGCATTAAACGTTTCCTTAATGGTCTGTTTCAGTTTGATCCTCAAGCAGGTCACCCCCTCTTAGGGTATACTGATATGGGTATGAGCAGAACAGAGTTTGGGTACATGCTGCATTCCAAGGGAGAATCTGAGATTTAGTACCACTGAGTTTGTATCCTGAGATAGCAGAGTATTCAGTGATCATGGTTTGTAGGAACAGCATTGTGGCAGGGATATCTGTTATGAATAAAGTGATAGCATCTGCAAAGAGTGTCATATTGTGGGAGGTCCCCCCCCCCATTCCAATACTGTGGAAATCTTTTGATGCATGTACTCACAGGGAGAGGGACTCACTAGCAAAAGGAACAAATATGGGGATAATGGACACCCTGCCTCATGCCTCTAGCCAGTCTAAAGCTCTCAGAGATCACAAAATTTGTCTGCATTTTTGCTGCTGGATTGATATTTAGGAGGCTAACCATATTTATAAAGGCTGGTGTAAATCCAAATCACCTCGTGGTGTTAAATAGGGAGGCCCACTCTATCCTGTCCAATGCCTTCTGACCATCAAGAGACAGGGTGGAAATGGGCTCCTGACATTCCTTCAGCTCCCACATAAGGTCCAATATCCTACGCAGGTTGTCTGAACCTGTCTGACCTGGGACAAACCCCATGTGATCTGGATGTATTAAGTCCCCTATGATGTGACCTAGCCTCAGCTCAAGCACTTTTGCATAAATGCTGGCATGAACATTGATCAAAGATATTGAGTGCAACACGGAACACTTTTTAGGGATCAAGGTGATCATTGCTTCACCAAACAATGGGGAAGTTGTCCTAATTGCTGCACCTAATTGAAGACCCTCATTAGGCATATGGCCAGTGGGGGCCGGGGGCTGAAGGCATGGCAGAAATCAGTGGGGTAGCCATCCAGATCTGGTGACTTTCCCCAGTTATGGTTTTAATGGTTGTTGCAACTTCTTCAACTGTGAATGGTCACACAACACCTAGATTAATGTCTGCAGGAACCAGTGGAATGTGAGAAGGTAATGTCTCTGTAGAAGGCCTTATACTGCTCCAGTATGGGGGAAACATCTAAGGCACAGAGAATCCTATGGAAAGATAAGAAGGCAGCACTGATGTCTGAAGGGGAGGTTACTACTATCCCTGGTGGCATGTGTATGGCAGGACTATACTCCTTCACCTCTCTGGGATGTAATTGAGGGGCTAACAGTTTGCAAGGTTGCTCACCTGTCTGCCAATAAGGCTGATTAAGATTAAATAAACTACTGTATATTCTGTTTTGTATTGTAGTGTGGTTTCTGTAATTGTACAGTGTCATTTAGAGAAGCAATTTGCCTGCACTTTCAGAGTATTGGATTAATGTTCCAATGATTTAAAATTAGCTTCCCATTGCCTAAGAAGCTTAACCCTGTGTTTCCATACTATTGATGGCATGGGCAATTAATGTACCCTGAATTATCGCCTTAACTGTTTCCCATTGGGTGTTGGTGGAGATATCTGGGGTTTTGTTAATCTTGAAATAGTCTACCATTTCACTCTTTAACCATGAGCAAAATTCAGGTTGCTGAGGGTGCAGGGGCATAGCCAGGATTTTTTTTTTGGGTGGTGTTTAGATATGACATTTTCAAAATGGAACAAAAAAGCCAGGGGTCTGGGCGCCATCAGAAACTCTGGGGGTGTACATGCTCTATGGTAAGTTTTGGGGCTTTTCTTGAAGAAAACACACACTTGTGTTACATGTACCCCACCCCCAATTTCAGGGGAATTTTCCCCCATGGAATCAGGGGTGTGGGAGACTCTTGTTGGCATTACAGTCAGCAGAACCTCCAATGGTTGTTGACAACTGGCTATCCAACAGTGCCATCAACCACCTACCCCATATGCAGTTTTTGTAATATACTGTGATCATTGAAAGATTTCTACATAAAGGCTGTGGCTGGAGTTCTGTGGGGTTTACATGCTCTGTGGTGAGTTTGAGCATTTTCTTGAAGGAAAAACACACTTTTGTTATATGTTCACCACCCATAATTTCAGGGGAATTTTTCCCCCATTGAATCAGGGGTGTAGGAGATGCTGGCTGGCATTACAATCTTCAGCACCTCCAATGGATGTTGACAACTGGTGGTCCAACAGTGCCATTGACCACCAACCCCATATGCTATTTTTGTAATATACTGTGATCTGTGAAAGATTTCTACATAAAGGCTGTGGCCTGGGGTCTGGGGGCCGCAAGACCCCCTGAAGCTCTGGGGGTTTACATGCTCTGTGGTGAGTTTGGAGTCTTTTCTTGATGAGAAAAACACACTTTTATTACATGAACCCCACCCCTAATTTCAGGGGAATTGTTTTTCCCCATGCAATCATGGGTGTGGGTCAGGGAGCAGAGAATCTGGCTGGCTTTACAGTCTGCAGAACCTCCAATGGTTGTGGACAACTGACTGACCAACAGTGCCATCAGCCACCCACCCAATATGCAATACAATATGCAGCTGTGCCTGCAAGGCTGCAAGTAACTGTGATGGGCAACTGACTGACCAATAATGCCATGATTAACCACACCACCACCAACAGCAACCCTTACAGACTGTGAGAGGCAAAGTGAACATCTGTAAAAAAAAAAAAAAAAAATTGTTAAACATGTTGATGTGAGTGTTAAATAAACATTGTACTTACAATGTTCCGTCTTCTTGTCTTCTTTTTCATCATGTTTTCTTTGAGGTCAGGCTGGTGCTGGCCAGCTATGGATTCCAAAAAATGGATGTTCAGTGAGTCAGGTCACAGGTGCAAGGTTTAGGGGTATTGTTTTCTAAGCATCATATGTAAATCTTGAGTCTCTTCATGTGATTGCTGATGTCTTGTGTGGACTTATCCAATATAAAGCTTATCACTGACTCTTCATTCACAGCAGCATCCAGCTTCTCAACGCCACCTTAGTATCTATCTGCAGTGGTGTCATGCATCTGGGAGGATAGTCCTGCAGCATTCATGTAGGTGTCGTAAGGCAGCCTAATCTGTTTCGATAGGAAATCTTTTGAAGAATGGTCGGACATTCATTTCTTTCAGAAACTGAACTCATTTGACAAACATTGTGTTATGCAGTTCTTATTCAACAAGAAAATATGTTGCTTTCAAAAAAGCACTTTAAGCTGCAGTGCTGTCACCAGTCTGCTCAGTAGCCTTTAATAGTGCCTTTGTCTTCCAACCAACCAATTTAATTCACAATCTGATACTTTTTAAATGCTCAAATCACTCTTTGTTCAGCTTTAGTTTCATGAGTTGAAGCTCCGCAGTCACATGGGATGCAGAGGGATGCATTTGGTGATGACAGTACACATTTCTTATTATGTATTCACTCAGTTCTGAGCTGCAGTAAGTTTGTTCCTGAGATGACTGATCTGGGTCCAGCTTCTCCTGGCAACTGATCCAAGACAAGTTGCCCATGACGACTGGTCTGTGACTGATGACTTGACTAGTCTGGGAACAGTTTCTCTGCTTGAATTATTTCTTCTCTTGCAGTTTACACTGTTTAGTGTAGAATTACTATTACAACACCACGTCACTGTGATCACCACTCAAGTGAAATATCAGGTTAAAATACATTTAGTGGAAATTGGGATTCAAACCCAGACCTCCTTGATTGCAGTCAAAGGTTGAAATAAGCACCTGACTGACAGTCCCAGATGTCCAGTTTTCCTCACTGACAGCTGGTGTAATTTCTCTACCTGTCTTTGGGACAGCCAGTACCAAATGAAAAAGCATTAGCACTACATCACTGGAGATGCTGCTACCTGTGTAAGGTTGTGCCATGGATGCCTCAACATCATGGTGATGATTGCTGAAAGATGCTTATTCAATGAAATGTTTTAGGATGGTAACTTCTGTGCAGTCAGCAGTTTCATCAAGCAGCACAAATTAAAACCAATCCTGTGTAGGAATAGACAGTCTGCACATGTAGAAACATAGACTTTAACGGCAGATAAGGACTGCCTGGCCCACCTAGTCCTATTCTGCCCATTTCCCTACTTTTTCTGAAAGATGCCATCATCTTGGACTTTGATGAGGTACTTGAAAGTTTCTATCATGCCCCACCTTTCCTCTAAGGTATACCTATTAATGTCTTTTTGTATTTCTTTGTATGGCTTCTGGTTCAGACCCTGCACCATTTTAGTTGCTCTCCTCTGGACTGCCTTCATCTTACATCCTTGTGGAGATGTGGTCTCCAGAACTGCACGCAGTAGTTCAGATGATGTCTTACCATAGGTCCCCATATACCACAACTGGGAAAGGGCCTTTCAACAAGGTACTTTCTAACCCAGAAAAATAATTGAGAATAGTGACCTATTCTGGATTTAAGGTACTTAAACAAACATATCAAAAAAGGAAAAGTTCAGGATGGTTACGTTGGGATTAGTAATCCCATACCACCTAGTCTGGAGACTGACTGGGAACAATGGATCTGAAGGATGCCTACTTCCACATTGTAGTCAGACCCTGCCACAGAAGAAAATTACTCACTGTAGTAATGTTGTTTCTTCTTGTTCACAGGCAGCAGAGTTTGGCGATGCAAAATTGAAAACCCTTTTCTGGGATGTCTAAGTACTATGACAGTCCTGGTAAGGCTCACTAAAAGCCATTGTAACTTGGCCATAAAACTATATTTGATGCATACTTTTCTGGGCAGAAAGTCAAGGTAGAAAGAGGGAGAGACTCAGTACAGTATTTAACTGGTTAGTACAGTATTTAGAAATTATGAGAGCCTAAATGGCTGAGACAACAACTTAAAATCCCGTGTCATGAGACAAAATGCTCCAGAGACAAGAGATTAGGAGATTGGTTAAAAGCCCATCTAAGAGTTACTAAGCAAGGGTACACTTTTACTGTATACGCTATACACATGAGCAAAGGATCCTTGTTGGTTTGTCATGCTGTACCGGAAGGTAATTTTGGACACTTGCCTGGGGACACACTTGTTAAGTAATTTTCAGGGCCATATACAGTACCAGCCAGCAGGTAATATTTAGAAGCCTGTTTAAGGGCATCATCAGTTATCAAGCCCTTTTTTTCAGGGTACCACACCATACAGGGAGCGCACTAGTTATTAGCTCAGATCTAGAAGCGGAAATGTAACATTTCAAAACAAAAATCAATGAGACAACTACATATTTGTTGGGACAGTCAACATGATTAATACATAATTGCACCTATCCCTCGTTGGACAGCTATCGATGAAAATGTATTTCTTGCCTTGATTGCAGCCTATTGCAGCACTAACCAGTACCACTGTGCTATGGTGGGGGGCTGGCACCTGGTTAGCAAGCTTGGAGTTAGACGCATGTCTGACAGTAAGTGATCCCAGACCAGTTTTAGAAACTGGTCCCAGAGTCCCAGACAGAGCAGTACTCCAACCTCCAGTGAAACTGGTCACAGATCAGTACTCCTGGGAAACTGTTCCCAGACCAGTTGTGGGAAAGTAGTCCCAGACCAGTCGTCATGAGAAAGTGGTCCTAGATCAGATGTCACCAGAAAAATTTTCTTAGACCAACTTTTGAGATGTGGGATTGCAACCAGTCTTGTTACTGGACATTCTAAAGCAGTAAGTTCAAGTGCCAGCTATGTGTGGTCACTAGTCTGTCAATCATTTCCTTACTATCCAATGGAATATCCCAGCAAATGATTAGAAGTGCAAGAACTACAAGTCTGTTTTCACTGGTGGTATTACGAAGGTAACTCTTTAATCGCCTGAGTGAGGAAAAAGCTCTTCCTGAGCATCCGGTAGAAACAGGTAGCGTAACCAAAATTTGCAGAAGTTTGTGCACATTTGGATACAACTGTGCATCACACTGAGTAAGTGCCATTATTGCAGAATTAGGTTTTTCTGCTGTATGTTTCAATTTCTGGCCCCACAACTTCATTTCAGACAATACCACTTGTTCAGAATCAAGATCTGATTCATAACATTTTACAAGATCTAATGCACCAGACTGAAAATGACTTGCAAAGCCATTAGCTAAGTATATTGGCAAGATGCTATTGAAACCAGAAAACACTATTGAGTGAGAAGTAAAGCGATTGTCTAGTTCAGACAAAAAAAAAATCAAGGAAAGGAATGTATACAGCTTTTCGGAAATATTGCTCTGCCTTGTCTTCTGGGTAGTTTGCCCTGTGCTGCTGCCTCCCACTGGGTCTTGGAATCCATAACTCTACACCCAAGCCATGTGGTGTGCTTTGAGTGTCCTCAAAGACTTTATAAAAGGAAGCATCACAGTCTGATTGCAGTTCATGTATGGCATCTTTTACACTGCATACATGGGCTAGGGCAGAACTTATATCACAGTTGTCTTGCTGTAAGTACCTGGACAGAGGGAGTGAGACACTGAACACTTGTACACAGCAGTGCAGTGCAACAAGGAATTTGCTGTGGCCGATAGCAGAGAGAAACTGAGCAGCTCTGGAAAAACATTCATTGTTTCCGTTTTCTACAAAGTGTTCCAATGCTGCTGTCACTGGAGAAATCAACTCACTAAATGTTATTAAACGGTCACATTGTTCAACCCACCTAGTGTCATGCAGAGGTAAAAGTCGGTCTTTTTTTGACTAAGGCAGGAACAGACCTACTTGTTCCTTTAAGATAGCGATACACTGCACAGAAGGTCAAAAGAATGTGCAAATATCACTGACAGTTCCTAAACAAATCCAGACAGCTGCCACTGAGCAACATTTGCTTAGAGCGGTGGCACCTAGAAACAAGCCTCAGCTCAGTGTGCCTCTCTCAGTTACCAATTTTTAACTAATAAATACTCATAAGCCCTCATTCTCCTTATTGGATCTGATCACCACTGTCAATGTCTCAAATGTGGGTGCATATAAAAGGGGAAAGTGGGCATCCTGGTGGGTCCTTCTGGTCAGAGAGAGGGGCTCTGAGAGAAGTCCAATGGTGAGGGTCTGGACTTTGAGATTTGCAGAGGGTGGCTATTAAAGACCTAATCCTAGGTCTGAAACCACACTTTTCAAAAGTGGCAAATGCAAAGGGCCTCTCAACCCAGTCAAAGGCTCTTCTGCATCCAAGTCAAGGGGACTAAATTGAGCTGCACTTTCCCCGCCATGACCACATTACATCTAGTGACCATCTGATCTTATTTATAGCATTCCTACCCTTAACAAATTCCCCTTGGTCATCATGAATCAGAAATGGCAGGGTTTCCTCTATGCTTCCTCTTAATACCCTGGACATCACATTGTAGTCCATGTTGAGTGAGGAACTTGGCTGGTAAGAGACACACTCGGTGGGGTCCTTCCACGGTTTAGGGAGTACTGTGATGATGACCAGGTATTGTGACATAAGAAGTGTCCTCCATCCAGTGTCTTCCAAATCATGACTGTCATAGATGTGTGGAGTTGCTCACAAAATGTTCTATAGAATTCTGGGATGCCATCTGGCCTTGGGGCCTCCTCGCCACCTAAAGACCCCTCACCACTATGCCCACCTCCTCCTCTGTAATATCTACCTACAGATCAATATTCAGGACTTCAAATTTGGCAGCGTTAGGGTATCTAGAAAAATGCTTGGAAGGGGTGTGCCCATCTGCCCTTCTAAAGGTGTAAAGGGATTGCTAAAAGGCTGAAAAGTCCCTTCCAATTTCTTCCTGTTCTTGCCTTCACCCCCTCCCTTCTATCTGTAAGATAGTTTTCTGCACCTCCTTCTGTTTTAGCTGCCATGCTAGCCACCCCCCCCCCAATCCTCCTCAAAATATTGTCTAGATTGGGTCAGGAGCAGTCCCTTTCCATTTCAGGGGATGTGAGCTGTGAGAGGAGGCCTCTGGCTTTAAGCAGTGCTTTATAGGCTTCAGGATTGTGAGAGGCCAATTATGTTGCTCCAGAGCTGCCTCTTCTAGACTAATGGCTCCTTCCCTACCCTCTCCTTTCTTTTTTTAATATTCTTTCTTTTTTTCCATTTCACAGTTTCTTTACAGCTTTTATGGTATCATTACAGCATATTTACAGCCTACATTTTTAAAAATGAATGTAAGACTTTTCTTTGCATTATGTAAGTCTGCTTTACAATATTACAAAGGAAGGTTCCAGATCTTACTATACAACATTTAATATCTTGAGTATAATCATTGCATTGTTCTTAAATTACTACATTGTTTAAGGGACACACAATGCATCTATCTGGGTGATGTAAAATACCCAGGGCCTCCATGACAATTCAAACTGTTTAGTTCTTCCCACCTTCTTGGCTATAATCCATTCCAAGCAATATATCTAATTCATTATAGAATGCCATAGATCTAATGTAGGGGGTTTGCTGGTATGCCAAAGGCAGGTTATAACTTTCTTCGCTGCCGCCAAATATAGGTATAGTTTACTCCTGCTAGGTGGAATCTTATCCTCCTCTCCAATGTAAAGAAGAGCTAATTGTGGGGTCAAATAAAGATCAGTTTCTACTATTTTGTGTATACTATTTTATATCTCTTTCCAATATAATGTTAGTTTTGGACAGCCCCAAAAGATGGGTGTCATATTAGCTAACACTTCCCCACAGCCTCTCCAGCATGCCCCGTAACTATCTGGCAGAAACTTGACTAATGTATCTGGTGTATTAAAAAAATGGATTCTACGCTTCCATATAAATTCCACCCAATATGGAGCTTGTGAGATTTTCCTGGATGGTAGAATTGGTTCCAGCCATTTCTCATAAGTCAGCTGGATATTTAATTCCTGGTTCCAGGTGTCCAATGCATTTTTAGTGGAATCAAGCCAATAGGTTCTTAATGCCCCATAAATAAGTCATATCAAGTGTGTATTTTCACTACCCTTTATATCATTCATGAGGAGTGCCATCATAGGTGGGATAGGATTTGGGAGAGCATTCCAAGGTGGTTGTTTTTGCATAAAGTATGTTCTAACCTGCATGATACCTATAATGATGTGAGTTTGGGAGCTGAACGCTAGCTTGTAATGAAGCGAAGGTCACAACTTCCTGGGCATCTAGGAATTGATATATCAATGTTAACCCTCTCAAACCCCATTCTTTGAAGGAATGATCTAATGTTGCTGTGGAGAAGTCCCTTTCACTTGTTAAGGGTCTAAAATAATAAAAAAATTTCCCTCAAGGGTAAGAGTGTCCTAATCTCATACCAAGTCTTCAGGGTATCCCTGGTTCCAAAAGCAAAATCTCTGAGCCTTGGGGAAGAGGATAAAGGTGAAAACACTATGGTATTTATATTGAATAAATCATTTATCACAAATTCAATATGTTTCCAAAGTGGATGCACCTGTGAATTAAGCCAGATCATTACTGTTTTAAAGGTAACTGCCCTATGGTATTCCCTTAGATTTGGGAGGCTTAAACCACTCTTTTCTAATGATAATGTTAAAATTGACCACCAAACTCTTGGCTGTTTACCTAACCATGTAAATCTTGACATACTTCTGTTCCAAGAGGCAAAGTAAAATCTAGCAGGGGTGACCGGCAGGGTCTGAAAGAAATACAATATTTTGGGAAAGATTGCCATCTGTATAGCTTGTATCTAGGAATAAAATGAGAGCATCAAATGTGACCAATTTCCCTTGAGGTTTTCTATTTCTGTTGATAATGGTTCCAAATTAAAAAGCTCTAGACATTCTAAGTTTTTAGGTATCTTACTCCCAAGTATTTTATTTTATTTTTCCTCCAACTAGCGGAAAGGATTGTTCTCAGGGATTGGGTGGGAGAGAAATTCAGAGACAGTAATTCCAATTATAATTAATTCTGTTTTCTGTATATTTATTTTGTAACCTGAGAGAGCCGAAAATAACTGGACAGCTTCCAGCATGGCTGGGATGGAGTTTTCTGGTTCCAGCAATTTGAGCAGCAAGTCATCTGCAAACAGGGAAAGGGACAATTTCAGGACCCGCAGCTTAATGCCTGGGATATTCAGATGTTCTCGTATGAGTTCAGCTAAGGACTCAATATAAAGAGCAAAAAGAATTGATGATAAGGGGCATCCTTGTCTCATGCCTCCATTAAGGGGGATAAGTGTTGATAATTGTCTGTTTACTTTTATATATGCCTTGGGGGAGGCATATATCCTTTTCAATAACTCTATGAATTCTATTGGCAAACCAAATACAGACAATGTCTTCCTTAAATAGGGCCATCTGACACGGTCAAAAGCCTTGCCTGCGTCTAGTCTAATAAAAGTTGTGTGAATTTGTCTTTGATTTATATAATCTAACAAATGCATTGTTCTACATATGTTGTCTGTGGTTTGTCTGAGCCAAATAAAACCAGACTGATCAGTATGTGTTAAATGTGACATTAGTGCCTCCATTCCAAATTGACATGAGTAATTTGTAGTCCATATTTAAAATGGATATTGGCCTGTAGGAACTTGGTATATCTGCTGGTTTATTTGGTTTCAGGATTGGGGAAATGTTAGTGTAGGCCCATGGGGGAGGGGAAGGGGGTCCTCCTTCCTGTACCTCACGCAACGCTGTCAACAAGGCCAGAGCCAATTGCTTATAAAAAGTTTTGTACTACTTTGAAGGTAGTCCATCTGGTCCTGGGGTTTTTAAAGTTTTACTATGAGAGACTGCCTTCTTTAGTTCTTCTGCCCTTATTGGTGCTTTCAAACTGTCCACCATAGGTTGTATAGCTTTAGAGAGGGGTGATATGACCAAACAATTCCTCGTATATGAAATTGCTTGACTCTCGGGGTCTCTCATATAATTTAGAATAGAATCTATTAAAAATCTCCATAATTTGACCTGTATTTTTAGCATGGGTTTTCTGTTCTGTTCTGTATCTTTAAGATGTGTCAAATATGTTGCAGTTCTATGCCCCCTTAGTCTGTGTGCTAAATTTTGGCCCCTCTGGGCCCCCCTTCGAATTTATAGGATTTAAGATAAAATAAAGCTTTCTGTGTTTTCTAACCTAAAATCTTTTGTAATGCTGCTTTCTTCTGGTTAACCTGGATTCTAAGATTCTCCTTATTTTAAGTTGTATTATGCTGTAATTCTTGCAATTCCACATGGAGCTGGTTATAATTTCTTTCCTATTTTTTTTCTTCCTGTCAGCTGTATAAGCTATAATCTCTCCCTGTAGGACTGCTTTCAGCGTATCCCAAATTACTGATACAGACACTTCTGGGGTGGTATTTTCTGTTTCGGTCTGAAATCTTGTTTTAAAAGCTTCTTCTTTTAATAAGGAAGTATTCAAACGCCACCCAGTGGTCTTTTTTGGTAATTTTAAATCCAGTTTCAGAAGTAAAGGAGAGTGATCAGATAGAAATCTTGGCCCAGTTGATAGATCTTGTACTCAATCCAGGTGTTCCTTGAATATAAAAAATAATCTAGCCTTGAGTAGGTATTATATCTAGGTGAATAACAGGTGTACATCCTAGAGGATGGAAAAAAATGCCTCCAAACATCAGTTATACCCAAGGAATTCTGCTGTGTTCAGAAACATTTTTGGGATGGTGTTAGGCAGCATTGGGATGGGGCTGAGGAATCTAGATGTGGCTGGACTGTTAAATTTATATCCCGCCATGATCAAACAGCCTTCCATATGATCTAGTAATCTGGCAAAACATTGTTTAAATTGTACTGGTGAATATTGCGTTGGGAAATAAACATTCACTAAGGTAACAAATTTACCACATAACTGTCCCTTCAATATCACATAGCATCCCTGTGGGTCCATGTACTGGGTTTCAACCTGGAACTGGGTAGTGGATGGAATTAGTATTGATACACCCCTTCTCTTCCCCTTTGGATAAGAAGAATGGTAAACTTTTAATCGTCTCCCCATGTTAATTTCAAGTGTTCTTTATCAGTTAAATGCGTCTCCTGGAAATAAATAACACTATTCGACTGTTTTTTAATATATTGAAACAATCGTTATCATTTGATTGGATTATTCAGTCCATTAATATTAGGGGATAGCAATTGCACGATATTATGTACCATTTTTAACTATAGCCAAGTAAAACCTCCCTCGTATCACCTGATTAGAACATGGTTCCCCTGAGTCCCAGTACAATTCTGTACATCCCTGTCCATGTACTTGTATTCTATTAGGATCCTTTCCCCCTCTGTTCCCAAGTTTATTTCTGGTCTCATAACAAAAAATATCTCTCTAAATAAAATGCTGTTTCTCTAGATGCTGCCTGCTGCAAGTTTTAATTAGAATATTTCTCAACCACTTGTTCAAACCATAAAAACTTTTCAACAATCGTGACCTAGCCAACAGGGCTACAAACATTTTAGTGAAAGCATTATCTGGTAAGGAAATACCTTCATTCAGGTATTGATATTTGAGTTGAAATAAGCCAATATAATCTCAAAATAACTATCTTAAAAAGTGCATCCAAGGTAGAGGAGATTGCTATATCTCTCCCTTTTGGTGTCACCTTAAGAAATTCAAGGTGCACTGGGGGAAATCCAGAAATATCTGTCTCTCGGGCCCCCCAGAGGGTGAATTAGCCCCTTAAAAAACAAATTAGGATTGGGCCATGTGCTAATATTTAACATAAGAAGAACTAAGCAAACATTTTTTAGCCCTTGTAAATCATAAAAGTGTGGGCTAGTCACCATGGCTGCGTATGTGCCCACTCCCCTCCTTAAACAGATTACTGTTAGCATTGTAACTCTATATCTTGTTCACCATATGGCACTTATAGTTTAGAAGTCACATTTTCAATGGCAATGTCCATAAATGACATAATGCTCTATGCTGAAGCACAGATCCCCTTGGTTCAGTATCCATTCCACGGGAGTGATTAAAATAAACAGAAACAAGCTCCAAATATCTTTTAAACTAAATGTCCCCTGGAGCAAAATGATATATGGCTTTAATAAGCGAGAGTCCCATTATCCGCCAGTCATTTTAGATCAAGACTCTGATTCAGAGGTGGAGTACAACAACTGCCCATGTGTTTAGAAGTGGAATAGCACATTTAGGTGCCTTGCTCAATGTGATGGGCAAATTTACTAGGCCGTTAAGCCTCTGAAAGTCATGAGTGAGGCCTAATTATTAGCCTACATAGTAATTATGCCAGGATTCATAGGCTGTTGCAGGGTTTTAAATAATTGATTAGCAGTTTTTTTCTTGGGACAATACTAACTTTTCAGAATGTATTTATATAGGTTTTCTAGAAGTGTTATATTTGTTAAACACAGTGAGGCAGGTGCTATGCATTTTCACAATGTTTTTGCACTTTTATGAGCAAAACACTAATCAATTTTTAGAGTTAAATAAAACCCTGTGTTGGTTAACTAGGGTCTGTGGCTTATCCTGTAGGTAGGGAAATGGGCAGACTAGGTGGGCCAAGAGGTCCTTATCTGCTGTCAAAGTCTATGTTTCTATTACAGTTCCTACTGTTCAGGTTCTGCCCTGGGTGGGGCGTCGAAATGTAGTCAGTCAGTTTGAGATGGATGCTGGGGTCTGGAGAGATCCTCTGCGCAGATTTTTAAAGTTTGTAGCAGTCTGCCATTGAGACAGATCCGGTGTCTCCTTTCCCAGTGCTGACCTCACCTTAAATTGTAACCCATGTTTCGATAGTTCCTCTAAGGCTTCTTCAGCTATTTGAAACTCCCTGTATCCTGATTGAAGCTGTGCCACCATTCAGGCCAGATAAGGTGTGGTGAATTTAATTGCTGCCTCTTTCAATGCTGGTAGAATGTCTGCATAAGCTCTTCGGTTTTTTAAAGTTTGTGGAGCGTAGTCATTATCCAAAAATACACGTGTTTGGCCATAGAACACCTTTCCCCTGCACCACGCGGTGATTAATATTTGCTCCTTGACTGCAAAATTGAGAAATCTGACCACTATGGAGTGGGGTCGTGAATTTGTGTCTGTGGGGCAGGGACCCGAGGCTCTATGCACCCTTTCTATTTCTGCAGGGAGATCAGTGGGTAATTCCAGAGCCATTTTTAGAAGGGTGACTACAAAGTCTTTTATGTCCTGTCCCTCTGAGCCTTCTGGAACACAGTACAGTCTTATATTTTTATGCCGAGCTCTATTTTTGGAATCTTCTTGTAGAGCCTGTAAATAATCATTTTGTTTTTGTAAGTTTTGTATTTCCACCTCTATGTCATCTACTCAGTTTTCTACCACAGTTGTTTGATGCTCCGTGGCATCCGTTCGTTGTTTAAAATGTACCAAATCTTTCCTTAGTCCCCCCATATAAATCTTTGACCTCTGATCTGAATGATAAAAGTTCCTTATATATCATATCTAGCTTTACTCACTGATTTTTGGCTGTTTTGTTCTTGGTGATAGCATCTTTCCCTTGATGATTGCCATAAGCCTGAGAGAGCTCTGAATCTGATGCCTCGGTTGCAGACATCGCGATTTCATCCCTATTGTGGCTTTTCCAGATCAGTACAGCTTGTTTTGTCTTTTTCCCTGTTATATTGTATTCAAGTCCCCGAATTTCCAGTGTCTCTTTTTTTAATGTTTTTGCTGCTCAGATTGCTGGTTGGGGAAGATTTAGGAGGGAGTAGGCACGGAGCTCTAAAGTTATGCCGCTATCTTGGTAGTAGCCCAACTGGAAGTCCTCGTCTTCTTTTTGTTTTTATATGAGGCATAGAAGAGCACCACCTCCTTATGCTGACTTTCATGGCTTCCCACTTGGTACTCCTAGTGGTGTCCCCACTTTTGTTACTCTTAAAGAATTCCAGCAGTGCCACCCTCATTTGCATGATAAAGTCTTTGTCAGTTAGAAGGCAAGGGTCCAGCCTCCTTCTGGGTGTCGTCCTTAGTTTTAATTCCAACTCCCATTATCATTTTAATGGGGCATGATCAGAAATTAGCATAGGGACATGCTGAGCACTCTACTTTCTGCAATAGGGATGTAGATACCAATAGTAGGTCGATTCTAGTATAGACACTGTGGGTGTGGGAATAAAATGATTACTCCTGGGACTGGGAATGTAAAGATCTCTACACCTCCACTAGCCCATACTCCAACACCATTTGCCACATGGCCACAGAGCTTTTGGAGGATGGGCACATGGCTGGAGTGAAACTGTCCAGTTTGGCATCCTGTAATGTATTACAATCACCCCCTACAATCAGTGAAGTTTGGAAGGCCACCAGGGTAAGGGCCAACTGGTGGAAGTAAACTGAGGAGTCAAAATTAGGACCATAATCTGAGGTAAATGTGTAGGCTGTCCTTCCAACCTTTAGTTATAAAAGTATACCTCCCCTGGGGGCTCAGCATCTGTTGTAATATTTTTACCAATAAACCTTTCTGGAACCAGAAAGCGGTTCCTCTAACATTAGAGGTGAAGCAGAAGCCCACCAGAGTACCCCCCAACTCTGAGCAGTCTTGCTCACTTTGTCTGTCATCAAGTGAGTTTCTTATAAAAGGATAACATCCCCTTTCAATTTGTTAACCATACTTTACACACTTTTTCTTTTGGCCACTATTCTTAGGCCATTGGTGGTCCATGTAATTACATGCAATTTATCAGTTATAACAATGTATAATGCAATAGGCTACTGTAGTCCTGTGCCCCTCTGAATGCCCCTTCCTGTTCTCTTCCCCCCCCCCACTCCCAACACCTACAGTGACATCTGGACCACAGTTTTTTGTTGAAAAGAAAACAACTTCTCCTACAGAATTTGAAACCACCAGCAGTGCCTAACATAATCATTTGTGCTTTCGAACCCTCCCTCCCTCACCAACGAACTGGAGTAATAGGTTCCACAAAACTTCCTTCCCCTTCCAAAGGCCTGCTTGGGTCCCTAACATCTCTCTCATACCATGGTGGAGCCAGTCAGTCCATCTCTTAAAGGGAAATCATCTAAAAGGAGGGGAGTAGGTATCCTAGGCAGACTAGATGGATCAAAGGCCCCCTTCTGCCAGCAAAATCTTAAGTTCTTATGTTCTTATCCATCCTCATAATACACAGCCCAAACTGGACCAAGGTAAACAGCAGGGACCAGTCTGCAAAGCTTACTAAGTAATACTGTAAAGTACCTGAACCAGGTATAACAATAAAGCAAGGTTCTGACCAGAGAGAAAACCTCCTCTGATCTTTAGGGACTGAAAGTGTGTCAAAATACAGTATTCAGGTGATCTGAAAGAAGTAAAGAGTAGCAAACAAGCCGTACATTAAACTCATACAGCTTTCAGCAGCTCTGCCTTGGCTTCCCACCAAGAGTGGGTATGGTAAGGGATGGGGTACCTCCTGGAATTTCTCTACACTGCCCACATAGCTTATCATGCACTTCCCACTGAATGCAGATAACATGCCTTCCTTAAATGCCATGGTCCCTCCAACAGAATCGGTTTGTGACAGACCTTTGTCACTAGACCCATAAAGGTGTAGGAAGCCAGTTCATTTGCAACTCTGGCCAGGCAGGGACACATGCAAATTAACAAGTAGAGGAAGTGTCTTGGTCCCCCCTGATGCTAATCAAATTCTCTCTGCAATGAACTGAAAGTTTAATTGGAGTGGAAAAGCTGAAGGTTCACAACTCCTATGGCCTTCAGGGTTACAGGTTTGACACCACCATGAGCTGCCCAGAATTCTAAGAATTGGAGAGCACATTTCTTCATGTATCCCCATGAAGTTTATCAGTCACATGAGCCATTGTTTAGTGTATAATGGGGATTACACCATAATAAATGAAATGGAAAAAGTTTAGATCAGTTCATGAAGGATATTGAGTGTGCCGAGAGGCTACAGATTATACCCCATTCCCTGCACCCCAGGATCCAGACTTACCATGCTTGTAGGTACCATACCGTATTTGAAACAAATTGATATTTCACCCAGTGCTTGGTCCAGTGCATCTAGCACGGGAATGGGTCTTCTACTGCCTCCCATTCTTGGTCTAAGAATGCTTGTACTGCCTCTGGGGTTGTAAAGGTGTAAGGGGACCTTTCTTGTGGTTGGATTATTAAGCAAGATGGATAAAGATGGATGAATTGCAGACTTTCACTGTGTAGTCACCATTTAATATTATTAAATTCCTTCCACTTCTTCTGTAGGTGCCTGCTATAGTCGGAAAATATGCACACCACTTAGTTTACCACTTTAATTAAGTCTTTTTGTCTTGCAACCTGCAACACATTTTGTCTATCTTGGTATCTCAAGATCTTTATGAAGAAATGTCTGGGATGTTTTTTCATATAGATTTTTATGCTCCTTGGTAGAACCAAGGGGTTGTTCAGCCCTGTCTCTGGGCACCACTGGCTAGCTCAATCACCTTTCTGTGCTTCTCCTCCTGTCTCTCTCTCTCTCTCTTTCTCCAAGGTGGCAGGATAGACCATGGCATCTCGAGCAGACCTTCATGAACCCAGTTCCCCCATCCATTTTTATGTTCACTGTGTGCGCATGGTCAGTGAACATTTTGCTATGAGAGTGGGTTTTGAGGGGTGTGACACTGTTGGTCCATTGCAGAGCAGTCTACAAAGGGCTTGTCAGTGTCACACCAATAATCAGCCAGGCTGATTGTGACATTGCTGCTCAACAAACCACTGTTCTGGTTTGTTGAGCAGCAATGTCATGCAGTTCAGAGGAGAAAGCTGACTCAATTATAGGTTGGCTCTTTCCTTTGATCTACATAATGCCAGCCAGCAAGCACAGCTGATCTGTCATGATCAGCCTGCTGTGGCACCCCCCCCACGTCATCCCCTATGCCATTCTCCAGCACCCCTCCACTATGCCTATTTTTATTGTGCAGACTGGGGAGCTCTCCCCCATTGCCACCAAACATAATGACCCCCCCAATCTCTCTTGCCATTAAACTTCTGGCACTGGAGTGCCCAATCTCCCATGCCAGCTGTTATCCCCCACCCTGCCTCGTTTCATTATTGCCAAAGATAACACCAACACTGCGGTGCCCAACCCCCAGTATCAGTACCTGAGATAAAGAAAACCATCCCTCACAGCATTAAAATTCTGTCACGGGGTGCCCAATACCCCCTGCCTACTGTTACCTCCCACCCTGCCCATTTTGATTATGTGACAATGGGGAGCCCATCTCCAGTGCCAGCAAACATAGCACTGACAATATGGTGCTCAATCCAAGTGTCAGTACCTGAAATAAAGAAAACCATCCCTCATATTTTTTTTTAAAACCCCTATAAAAAAGAAAAACATCCGGGGTTGGCCTGTTGGCTTAGTGGTAACACTACCGCTTCTGACTTTGGTGACCGGTGTTCAGGGATGACCTCAGGTTGTCAGAGGTTGGTCAGATTGGAGGTGGGCAGAGCATCTGGTGGGATGCTTACCACCTCAGGGGGGCTTAAGGGGCAGCATAGGCATGCCCCGCTTGCCTCACCACTGGTGGAAGCCTGGGTGGAGAGGCATATTCTCCAGAAGTGAGCACCAGGAGGGTAGAGCACTGTTAGGCACTTGACGGTGGCATGCTTTTGCTTGTCATCCATCTGCACTTCCATCCTCACACCAGTACCCTTGCGGGGTGGGAAGGTGGAAACGTGGGATCTTGGTGGCTGCAAGAAGTTGGATCCTGGGACCATGGCCTGCCCCGAATGGCTGGTGAACCACAGTATGCGGGGCACATCTGATGACCTTGCGGGGTAAGTACTAGGTGATTCTCCCACAAGTGGCTTCCGAGATCCCGGGGATAAAATGTTTAAAAAAAAAAACATCCATTGATGTCTGTTGCTACCACTGTCATTACTGTACCCCCACCCAGCACCCACCACCCACCACCCCACAACCTTTCTAAGCCCTTACTTACCTACTGGGGGTTCAGTGTCATAATCCTCTCTGGACCAGAGACACATCTTCAGTCTTCAGTGTTGGTCCGTGAACTGAGGAAATCAGGTATGCGGTTCCATGTATTTCGATGGGATTTTGAACTTATGGGCATAACTTGGTCATTTTTGAATATTGTTTCCCCACATTTTCAACATGCCTTTTTTTGGGTCCCCATATTTTGAACAATGACAGTGAAGTTAAGCAAATCTGTTCCAAAAGGTGATTTCGCAGTTGCTGCATAAAATCACCTTTCTGTCAGGATTTGAACATTTTCTCCACCCTTGTTCATGAGGTGTCATTATAAGAAGGCTATGTTTCAAATTTGTGATACAAATATGAAAAAACAACAAACGTATGAGCCTACACTGGGATTTATAAATGCAGGCTCGTAACTGTGGTATTTTTCAATATTTTGACCTCAAATGTTCAACGTAGCACAGCACCTCATGGAATGTGACAGCTGTCATTTTTTTCAAATCCTGGCCAAAATGTGTTTTCACGAAAAATTTCTTCACCCTTGTTCATGAGGTGGTGTCATAAGAAGGCTATGTAGGGTCATAAGAAGACCATGTTGAAAATTTTGGGGTACAAAATATGAGAAAACAACAAAGTTATGAGCCTATGTTGAAATTTTTCAATGCAAACTCGTAAAGTTTAACTGCAGTAATTTTCAGTATTTTGACCCAACTTTTCAACATAGCCATTTTTTCACATCACCTCATGAATGTGACAGCTGTCATTTTTCAAATCCTGGCCAAAATTTGTTTTCATACTTGTGGCTCAAAATCACCTTTCAGGCACCATTTGAACAGTTTATCCACCCTTGTTCATGAGGTGGGCTCATCATAAGGCTATGTGGGGTCATAAGAAGGCTATTTTGAAAATTTGGTGTAAAAAATATATATAAAACAAGCATTTGTCATTGCAGAGTGTTTGCTTGCTGGTATTCGCATTAGAAATGCAGGAGTTAGACAAATGCAGAATAACAATGGCAGTGAAGTACTGAACTTCACATGAACCCCTCCTCCATCCTGTAGAGATGGACAGGATTTGGGGTAAGTTTTTGGGTCCTCACCCGTGACAGTCAAGCCATGTCACCTCACCCTATTCTGCAGACACAGACACATGCTGAGCTGTGCCTTAGGGTGTTTGGCTTTACAGTCACCCCATTCCATAAGGACATAAGTTGAAATGGGTGCAGCATAGGAGAATGGGGTGAAGTCTTGGGACGAAGAGTCCAAGGTACACCTCGATGCCTGTCAGTGGCTGGGGGTTGGGGTTGGGATGGCATGAGCAGTACAGTTGTCAATCCAAAGGCACACCCCAATACCTGTCTGTCTGTACAGGGTAGGACGTTATGGTTAGAAACTGTAATGCCTTGGGCATTTGTTGGTATTCACAGTACAAATTTTGAACATGGCCTTTTTGTGACCCCACCTCATGAAAGCATTTGGGACCTCTTGTCATGAACAATGGCAGTGTGATTTTGTTAATGTGTCCTGAAAACTGACTTCCAACAGTGACAGTGGCATTCTGCACCACATGTATGAAAACACAGATTGGGCAGGATGTGAAGAATGACAGCTGTACCATCCATAGGGAGGTATGAAGAGATGGCAATGTTGAAAGTGGGAATATTAAAAATGTTTGCACTTCCGAGCATACGTGGAAACCGTGCAATGCATGTGCGTAACACAGTCATTTTATGGAGTTTCATCACCAGATTTTCAACATAGGCATTTAAAGACCTGTGGTCATGAACAGTGTCACTGTGATTTTTGTAATGTGTCCCAAACAGTGATTTCCCACAGCGACTGCGCCATTCTGTGCTGGAAGTGCGAAAACACATTTCGGCCAGGATGTGAAAAATGACAGCTGTACTGTTCATAAGGAGGTGTGGAAAAATGGCAATGTTGACAATCTGGAGGGAGAATATTGCAAATGTGCGAAGATACGAGAGTGTGTGGGAGCTGCTCAATGCACGCTCATAACACACTCATTTTATGAACTTTTCTCACCAAATTTTCAACATAGACATTTTAGGACCTCTGCTAATGAACAGTGTCACTGTGATTTTCTTAATCTGTCTCAAACATTGATTTTGCACACTGACTACGCCATTGTGCGGTACATGCGCGGAAACACATTTTGCGCAAGATGTGAAAAATGACAGCTGTACTGTTCATAAGTAGGTGTGATAAAATGGCAATGATGCAAATCTGGACTGCAAATATTAAAAATTTGTGCACTTACGAGCGTGCGTAGGAACTGCGAAACATACGCTCGTAAAACAGTCATTTTTAGGAATTTGTTCACCAAATTTTCAACATAGCCATTTTAAGGCCTCTGTTCATGAACAGTGTCACTGTGATTTTCTTAATCTGTCCCAAACATTGATTTTGCATACCGACTGCGCCATTGTGCGCTACATGCGCAGAAACACATTTTGGGCGAGATGTGAAAAATTACAGCTGTACTGCTCATAAGTAGGTAAGATAAAATGGCAATGTTGAAAATCTGGAGTGCAAATGTTACAAATTCACGAACTTACAAGCGCACGTAGGAACTGCACAACGCACGCTTGTAACACAGTGATTTTAAGGAATTTTTTCACCAAATTTGCAACATAGGCTTTTTGAGAGCCCAACTCATGAACACTGGCACTGTCATTTCGTTAATCGGTCCCGAAAGGTGATTCCACACAATGACAGTGAAATCACCCTTCAGGCCTGATTAACGCCATGACAGTGACAGAATTCACGAGTAGGGGTCCCAAAAACCCCACGTTGAAAATTTGGTGCCAAAATTCCAAAAAATGCCCGAGATATGCACCAAAGTTGAAAAAACCCTTTCTATCCCATTATACAGCTTACCGGCATTTCCTCAGTTCGCGGTCGGCTTTGAAGAGTGCAGGCATGTTCCTGATCCACGGAAGATCATCGCGCCAGACTCCGGAGGTAAGTATGAGGTGAGGGGGATGTGTGGAGGCAGGGTGCACAGAGCGTGGGTGTGGGTTGTGGAAGGGGGGCCCCGGAGACCTCGAGGGACCGTTTTCTTCTTTTCAGGTACAAAAAAAAAAATACAACGCTGGACGGTTTTTACTTTACAACAGCATTTGGCATGCTGGGGTGGGCTCCCAGTGTGCCAAGGAAGTCTTTTGGGGGGGCAGCTGTAGCCAACGGGGGACTAGGCACCCCAAGTCAGTGCACAAGGAAATGGGGGGGCATTATGCTGAAGGGGATTGGGCTCCCCATCGGACACTAGAATGAGGGGTGCCATTATACCAATGGGGATTGGGCACCCCGTCAAGCACACAACAAAATGGGGACATCATGCCAATAGGGAGTGGGCTCCCATCTGCAGACTAACAAAATGGGTTACATCATGCCGATGGGGGAGCAGGCTCCCCGTCGGCAGACAAGACCATTTGGGGGCACCGCACTGGGGTATAGTATATTGTTTGTGAACAGGGTGGCAATGTGCCGCCATGTTCACAAACAATATTACAGCAGCAACGTTCCACCCAGCAATGATGGGTCGCTCCCTCATTGCAGCAAATCGCTGACACTGCAATGACGAGGCAGCCCGTGATTGCTGTGGCAAAAATGTTACAACTTGGTGCAGCTTCTGGAAGCCAGTGTCAGCAGCATACTGTGCCTTCATTGGTGTACCATGGCCAAGCTCCAAAATGCTGTGCCGCCCTTGGCTGCTACACTGCCGTGCCACCCTAACCCACTTCTCTCCTAAGCTGTCACATAATGTTTCTTGCGCATACGTGCAAGCAAACATAAAAAACAGTTATGAATGTACGTTGACAATTTTCAATGCATACTGGTAATTTTCAGTATTCTGTCCCCAGACTTTTAACATAGTTATTTTTTCACACCCCCTTGTGAATGTGACAGCTCTCATTTTTCTGTCATGCTCTGGGGGAGTGGTCATAAAAAGATTATGTGAAAAATGTGGGGTAAAAAGCTGAAACAATTAACTTAGGAGAAAGTGTTGAATTGTTGCAACATTTACTCATAACTTTATTTTTGCAGAATTTGGCCTCTTATGTTCAACATACCCCTTGTGTTACCCCATCTCCTGAACATGGCAGGTGTAATTTTTCAAATCCCCTCTGAAACTTGTTTCCACTGTCGCACAGTGAAATCACCTTTCAGGTGGGATTTTAAAAACTCCTCCTGTCTTGATTATAATGTCAAGTCATAAAAAGAATGTTGGATATTTTGGGGTCAAAATGTGGGAGCCCACTTAAAAGTAGATATTGCCTCTCAGCTGGCCTATCCTGGGGGTACCGAGTCAATATAGTGCTGCCAAAACAGCGCAAGAATAACTGCGCGGTCTGGAGCGTGTAATGAATTAGAGCGACAGGGGTATAATAGTGGTAGGAAATTACCGCTACCCCTGTCAGTCACTGCAAAGTGGAGAAAGGGCTAAAGAAGCCACAGGTGTTGTACCTGGTCGAACCACTCCCATGGTGGAGTGGCTAAGGCACAAGCAGCTGATGTAGTGGAGACCTGGAGATTGGGGTTTGGTTCCCTGTCTCCCAACATGTGTTTTTTTTTTAACAAGAAACTAAGTTCCCCCTCCTGAGTTTCCCCTTACCCCCTAGGTCCACGCCCCCCTCGAAGTTTGTTAATTTAGTTTCGGGGGGGTAGAGCCCCCCCATAAAAACAAAGACATGGAAATGTTTTCAATTTGTTTTTGTGGTCTGTGGTACAATTGTTTTTTTCAGTGTTTTCACCAACTCTGTTTTGACTGCGGCATTGTTTTGCCATGCTGTTTTTTTTTCTATGGCATAATGGCCCCATGCCATCCTGGGTAATTACAATCTAACAATGCATAAAAGCAGGACACCACTGAAAATGAGACATTGCATTTTATTTACTGTATCCTGGATAAATATATAGTAAAAATTTGTACATGCAAGACCCAATGCAACAGCAACAGCAAATTTTCAGCATTGACAAATGCTTATACCTCCTAGTTTTTACCCCAGAGCCACAGCAAATATGGAGGCACATGTGCGTTAAGGTGTTCCCGTGTGCCACATTAACTGGCCCTGCTCCACCCTCCTGGCATACCACCAGCCCCCCAAGGATCGATTCTACAACCAGACATCCACCCGGTGACAGCCAAGAGCAAGCCAAGAAGAGAAGAGCTGCCAGACAACTGCTCGATCCTCTCCCAGCCAGCCCTCCCCCCAACCAACCCCCGGTAACCTCAGCTTGTTCCTGAGATCATGTCACTGGTGTGGGAGAGGTAAGGTGCCAAGGCATCTCAGCCTTCTGCACCACAGGACTGGCCAGTCTCGGATTTTCTGAGGCTTCTGGTTTATGGACAGGGCAACAGTATGCTCTCTGTGCTTCTAGCTCCAGCTCTGGGCCCAAATTGTGAGTCTCAGGTAGCCATTTATGGAGGAAGGCCAGGGGATCCTGGCCCTCCACTTCCTCTGACAGTCTGATCACGTGGATGTTGTTCCACCACCTGCAGTTCTCGTGGTCATCTTCTACGTCTTCTAAAAAGTCTATCATTTTGTGTGCTGCTTGAATCTGAGAAGCCACATCAGTTAAACATTTCTCTGAGTCTGTCACATGGCTTTCCATCTCATCCAGTCATTTAGTGTGCCCATCTACCATATCCCACAGCTCGTTAACCATTCGATGAAGGTGAGTAAACGGGACTGTCAAGTTATCAAAATCCTGCTTTCATCTCGGTCCTCATTTCAAACAACATGATTGAAAGGGATTTCAGTTTGGCAACTGTTGCAGAATGTTCTGTATTGGTGGCTCGTTGCTGCTCCATTGTCAATGGAAGGGCTGGGGGACCTTTTGTGTTAGTGTGTCTTGAGGTTTCTACAGGCCACTCCACATCTGTTAATTCTGCGGACATCACAAAAGTAAGTCGTGACTGTTTCTTTGCAGATTTCAATGTCTGAGCCATCTAGAGACGGTACTTGCAACAGTAATAGTTGTTCTGGTTGATTGGAGTGTAGGATGGTTAATGATAAGGATGGACAGTACCCACAGCTCATTCTAAGCATGTCCATATTGCTCCCACACTAGGTCATGCCCCCCTCCCACAAGAACTCTAAGTTGTCTTCTTCTGGTGTAGTGGAAACTAAGGGTATGCAAAACCATGTAGGATCTCATTCTCATTTTGGTTTTGCTAAATTTCCCCCTGATTTTTATTCTTGCATTTGGATCTGGATTTGGATTCATGGCCAATATGGGGTTAATATAATATTCACCCTTTCCTTCTGTTTTAAAGTATAATAAAAACCTAAAACAGGTGAATAATTATAAAGGAAGTAAGTCAGCAATTACACACCACCCCAAAAACAATAGGTATAAGTCAGGGGCAATTCAAATGATTTTTTTGCTTCAAGCCCTTATTGTAGGGAATATAATATAATAGTTCAAATTTCAGCATTAAGACTTTGAGTAATGCTGAAATTGAACAGGTACCTTCCTTTAAATACATTTAATTGACTCTTGACAATACATTTTGTATAAAAACATGTAGACAGTTTAATTTAAAACTTTTCCTCAATGGTTGGGGGTCACATTTCAGGGTTTATTATTGCTTTTTTCTTGAAAACAGATGGTAGTTGGCCAGTAGTTTCTTGTTATCTACTATTGATTATGAATGTACTGTACGTTGTACTCTGTAGCAGAGGAGAGTGCACTGTTGAGAGTGTGAACAACCTGCATCACAATCTGTAGATTTGTACTACAGACTCCCCTACAAACAGTACACATCATTGTACTCTGTAGAACCCTTTAAATTTGCACTCCATTGAGAACAGATCTCATATATCAGCTGTTTTGCTTAATAAAATTAATTTATGGCACCTACATTTTTGTCTTACAGCATTTTTTCTCAATTATTTATATACATTTGGTACTAGATTTTAGAAAATATTTCAATTTGCAATTTGTGCATAGTAAACTTGTGCAATGATCAATGTTTCTCGGAGCACCTAAATATTTCAACTCATCACCATCAAAGGTTTTAGATTTCCAATGATGTCTTACATAGAAACATAGAATTTGACGGCAGATAAGGACCGCTTGGCCCACCCAGTCTGCCCATTTCCCTACCTACTGGATAAGCTGCAGATCCTAGTTAACCAGCAGCCTACTTCTTCCTACCCCCACCCCCTAGAATTGCCTTATGACTGTCCCATGCATGCTTGAATTCCACCACTGATTTTGACTCCACAACCTTCCTCCGGAAGGCTGCTCCATGCATCCACAACCCTCTCTGAGAAAAAATACTTCCTAAATTACCTCTGAGCTGCCCCCATCTTCAAATTGTGCCTCTTGTTCTTGCACACCTCTTTTGAATAATGCTACCTCTTGACTTTGTTGATTCCTTGAGGTACTTGAACATTTCTATCATGTCCCCTCTCCTCCTTTCCTCGAGGCTATAACATATTAAGCTCCTTTCGTCGCTCTCTTCATATATGCCCTCCGTGCAGATCCTGCACCATTTTAGTTGCCCTCCTCTGACAGCTTCCATCCTGTCTATGTCTTTGCGGAGATTGGGTCTCCAGAACTGCACACAGTACTCCAGATGGGGTCTCACCAGCTGTCTGTACAGAGGGATAATAACTTCTTGTTTTCTACTGGTGATGCCTCTCCCTATGCATCCCAGTATCTCCCCAGCCCTCCTTGCTGCCCTCTCACGTTGCTTGCCCACCTTTAGGTCATCTGATATGACTACCCCCAGGTCCCTTTCCATTTTTGTTGTTGTTAGTATCTCACCCCCCATTGTGTACTCTTCCCCTGGGTTTTTGTTTCCCAGGTGCATTACTTTGCACTGCTTAGCATTGAAGCTAAGCTGCCATACATTTGACCATTCCTCTAACCTTGCCAAGTCCCTTCTCATCCTTTCCACCCCACCCTGTGCATCAACTCTGTTGCAGATATTTGTGTCATCTGCAAAGAGACATACTTTTCCTTCAGTCCTTCTGCAATGTTGCTTATAAAGACATTGAAGAGGACCGGGATCCTAATACTGAACCCTCGGTACCCCCCACTAGTAACCCTCCTTTCTTCTGAGTGGACTCCATTTACCATTACTCTCTGTGTCCTATTCTCCAGCCAATTCTTTTACCCAGGCTGTCATCTTGGGACCCACTCCTAGGCTGGCTAACTTGTATATTAATCTTTTGCGTGGGACTGTGTCAAATGCCTTGCTAAAGTCTAGGTAGGCCATGTCCACAGCCCTCCCTGATCTACTACTTTGGTCACCCAGTCAAAGAAATCTATCAGATTCATCTGGCATGACCTTCCCGCTGTGAATCCATGCTGCCTTGGGTCCTGTGCCCTCTGGCCTCTAGATACTCGACAATTCTTTCCTTCAGAAGTGATTCCATCATTTTCCCTATCACTGAGGTTAAACTAACAGGTCTGTAGTTTCCTGCTTCTGCCTTGCTCCCACTTTTGTGAAGGGGAATCACATCTGCCCTCCTCCAGTCCTCGGGTACCACCCCATCCTCCCATGATTTGTTAAAAGGGTAGTCAGTGGTGTCACTAGTTCTACCCTTAGTTCTTTTAGAATTCTGGGATGAATCCCATCAGGCCCCATTGCTTTGTCCACCTTCAGTTTTAAGAGTTCTTTCTTAGAACCCTTTCTTCTGTAAATGGGCTGGTATCAACTTCTGTATCCAGAGTGTTTCTACTGTTTGTTTTATGTACCTCCCTCTTCATTTGTAAATACTGAGCAAAATATTTGTTTAGTATCTCTGCCTTTTTCACAGTCTCCCTCTGCCCACCCTCCCTCCCCTTTGTAAGCCTCACTATCCCTCCCTTGGTCTTCCTTCGCTCCTGATGTACCTATAAAGGTTTATCCCCCTTCTTAACTAGTTGGCTATCTTTTCCTCGGTTTGGGCCTTTGCTGTTTTGACTGCCTTCCAGCCTCCTTGCTTTAACTGATACAGTCTCTGTCCTGCTCCTTCTGTGATTCCTTGTACTTCCTGAATGCTTTCTTTTCTCTTGAACCTTCACTGCCACTTCCTTTGAGAACCATAATGGTTTCTTACATCGTTTGTTTTGTTTATTTGCTTCACACAAAGGCTCGTTACCTCTGTGATGGCAGTTTTTATTATTCCCCATTGTTCTTCCAACCCTCCTTCCTGCCCATTTGCTAGTGCATTCCTTAGGCACTCACCCATTTTGGCAAAGTCAGCCCTCCTAAAGTCCAGTACTTTTGTCTTTGTATGGCTTGACTCTATTGCTGTGTTTATTGTGAACCATATTGTTCTATGGTCGCTAGTTCCCAGATGGCTACCCACTTCTACATCTGTGATCCTCTCTCCATCTCCATTTGAGAGAATCAAGTCTAATATTGCTCCCTCTCGAGTGGGCTCCAGTACTAGTTGTCTAACGCATGTCCCCTGTAGGGCATCTAGAATAACTCCACTCTTCGAAGTGGCAGCTGTAACTGCACTCCAGTTAACATCTGGCATATTCAGATCACCCATCAGCAATATCTCCCCTTTTTCTGCCATTCTAAGTATACTTCCTATCATTTCCTTGTCCATTTCCTCCCCCTGAGAAAGGGGTTTGTATACAACCCCTGTGCGGATTGTGTTGTCATTGCCTGTCTCCAAATTTACCCACAGTGCTTCTTCTCCTCCCTGTTTACCCTTTTGTTCTGTTGCTTTTATTCCTTCCCTTATGTAAAGAGCTCCTCCTCCTCCTCTTTTACCCTCCCTGTCCCTCCTGTAGATAGTGTATCCTGGTATGTTTACGCCCCAGTCATGGTTTTGTGTGTACCATGTTTCTGTGACTGCCACGATATCCAGATGTTCCTCCTCCATCAAGGCCACTAATTCAGGAAGCTTGTTACCCAGACTACGGGCATTGGTACTCATTGCTTTCCATTTTTTGATGGCTTTACCTTCTGTTGCAGCATCCCCCACTGACCGTCTTTTACTCACTGTCTTTTAAGCATAAATAAGGTGACAATCTCTGGGTGTTCTATTTGTACTTTTTTTCAGTAATGCTATATTTTGTATACTATACTATACAATTTTACTGTGTTTCCTTTGTAAATTTGTAATATGTCCTAAATGTTCTGGTCGCACATGAAAAGGGGCAGTATTGTTCACCATATCTACCAGGTGAAAAATGAGTCAAATTAAACCAAATGCTGGACACAACACCTCCTCCAAAACAATGGCTACTTGCAATAAGCCAGGGGCTACAGAAATACCAGAGCACTACCCCCCCCCCCCCGAAAAAAAATAATAAGCAGTGCAACACAACTGGGGCTTCTCATGTACTGGAGCATGACTGCTCAAAATGACTACAACCAGAGGCTGCATAAATACAAGAGCACTACCCCCCTCAAAACAAAAATAGCTGTCAACTAAGGGATGCTGCAATACCACGTAACTGTGGGCAAATGTATGCCTAGTGCACCTTACCTGGTCAACAAAACTAAATAAATAACTAAAACAGTGGGTACATGCCAGTGGCTTCTCAAATATTGCATCACCACAAAATGTTTTCAATGGGGGCTTCTTAATAAAAATATGCATTGTTCTGCCTGCTGTCTGTTTTAAAAGATGTCACTCTTTTTTGGCAGTTTTTCATGAACATTTCTTATTCATTCTTTTTTAGCCAAGCAATCAATGAGCAGAAGGTGAATGTTTAATGCAAGCAATCCAATCATGCCAGCTCAGCATGGCTGAACCTGCACACAGAGCATGGATTGGATATCAGTATGCATCTGCCTGTCTATTTTTTTACCCTTCCTCCCCTTTACCCTTTCCTCCACTTTAGCTAGAAGTCATACTCATAACTTTTAGTCATTTTTACATTCGCTTGCGCGCATGCGCAAGGAACGTTTTGGGAGAGTAGCACACTTTGGAGGTGTGCCTCTCCCGTTAAATCCACTGCTCAGTTGAGCAGGCATGGCGGTCCTGCACCAATGGGTGCGGGAGCTGTGTATGACAGTGGTGGTCTTCACTTCAAAGAAAACCACTGCTGTCATACAGAGCACGTCACGCCACCCTCCGCCACGCTGCCCCCAAATCCTTGCTGCCACGCTGGGAGCCACCCCAGTGTGGCAACCTCCTCGTTGTTTGCCGACGGGGTGCCTAATCCCCCGGCCGGCCGCGGCCCTCCAGCCATCCTTGTGCCATGATGGGAGCCCACCCCAGTGTGGCAAACGTCCCACGTCGCCAATTAAAAAAAATGTAAAGTAAAACGGTCCCACGCAGTTCCTCCTGCCCCTCCCACAACCCGCACTCCACCCACTGTGCACCCCTGCCTCCCCACACCCACCCACCCCTATACTTACCTCCGGAGCTCGGGCGTGATACATCTTCGGTGGACTGGGAACACGCCTGCACTCTTCAAAGCCGACCGCGAACTGAGGAAATGCCGTAAGCTGTATAATGGGCTAGATAGGGGTTTCAACTTTATTGATATTCAGGCATTTTTGATTTTGTACCAAATTTTCAATATGAGTAGTTTTGATGCATGAATGTCACTGTCATGAAGAGTCTGCCCGGCGGATATTTGCAGTCACTGCGTGAAATCACCCTTCGGCCCAAAATAATACCATGACAGTGACATCATTCATGAGAAGGGGTCCCAAAACTCCATGTTGAAAATTTGGTGCACAAATTCCAAAAATGACTGTTTTATGAGCTGCATGCTATGCAGTTCCTACGCACGCCAGAAGTTTGCGTAATTTTCAATATTTTTACTCCAGATTTTCAACATTGCCATTTTACCACACCTCCTCATGAACAGTACAGCTGTCATTTTTCACATCCTGCCAAAACATGTTTCCTTTCCATAGGAGCGCATACAATGGCGCAGTTGGTGTGTGAACTCAATGTATGGGACATATTAAGGAAATCATAGTGACACTGTTCATGAGCAGAGGTCTTAAATGGCTGTGTTGAAAATTCCCAGGACAAAATTCCTAAAAATGACTGTTTTACGAGTGTTTATTGCGCAGTTCCTATGCACGCTCGTAAGTTTGCGAATTTTCAATATTTTCACTCCAGATTTTCAACATTGCTATTTTACAATACCTCTTTATGAGCAGTGCAGCTGTCATTTTTCACATCTTGCCCAAAACGTGTTTCCGCCCATGTAGCACACAATGGCACAGTCGCTGTGCGAACTCAGTGTATGGGACACATTCAGAAAACCACAGTGTCACTGTTCATGAGCAGAGATCTTAAAATGGCTATGTTGAAAATTTGGTGAACAAATTCCTAAAAATAACTGTTTTGCAAGCGTGCGTTGTGCAGTTCCTACGCACGCTCGTAAGTTTGCGAATTTTCAATATTTCACTCCAGATTTTCAACATTGCCATTTTACCACACCTCCTTATGAGCAGTACAGCTGTCATTTTTCACATCCTGCCCAAAATGTGTTTCCGCCCATGTAGTGCACAATGGCGCAGTCGGTGTGCGAAATCAATGTATGGGACACAGTAAGAAAATCACAGTGACACTGTTAATTAGCAGAGGTTTTAAAATGCCAATGTTGAAAATTTGGTGAAAAATTTCCTAACAATGACTGTTTTACGAACGTGTGTTGCACAGTTCCCATGCACGCTCGTAGGTTTGCGAATTTTCAATATTTCCACTCCAGATTTTCAACATTGCCATTTTACCACACTTCCTTATGAGCAGTACAGCTGTCATTTTTCACACCCTGCCCAAAACGTGTTTCCGCCTATGTAGCGCACAATGGGGGTAACAAAAAGGTCATGCTGAAATTTTATTGTGCAAATACCAGCAATCACACAGGGCATTAGGGTAAAGCACCATACGTGCCAAACACCACTGCAAATACCTGCAAGCGAACGTTCGGCATTGACAAATGCTTGTTGTTTAATATTACCGACTAGCCTGATATGGTCTGCTTGTCTGACACCTCATTACCCTCCACTTGAGATCCATTGAGCTTACAATTGTTGGTCCCAACCAGACCTAATGTGCTCTGTAGTGTCACTAGCCCAGAATGGATGCACATCACAGTGTTATATACAGTGCACTTGTGCATGCACACTTTCTTTCATAAACTGTGTGAAACAAACAGCTCAAGATGTCCCATGGCCAGTTCTGGACTGGGTGTTGCAGTATGGCATTGTGCCCGGGCTCCGGTATCCTTATGGCAATGTGTTGCGGAGTCGGGTCAGGAGCAGAAAGGAATATGCAGCCTAGTCACATGATTGATGAGAGGGAGTAGAGCAGCGTACCATCACACTGGTGAGCAGCACGTACTAAAGTGGCCAAACATGATTTAAAAAAAAAGTCAAAATCCAAGCTTAATATCCAGAGTTCGGGTTGGGTTGCAGCAAAACCAAACCTCTTAAGTTCTGGTATGCTTTTTTTTTTTCCAAAACTTTCTGCACACTAATGCTGTGTGGAATGTTCAAATTCTGTGAGAATAAAATTGTGCAGACATTTTGAAATTCCACCAAACTTTTGTCAAATTTAACTGGAAACAGAAAGGCAGAATTCTGCAACACAAAATGCAGAATGAGTTTTTCTGCAACATTTCTGTGGAATTTTATTCCATGGACCTCAATATTTTCCACAGAAGTGGCTGTGGAATAATTTTCCACTGAAAAAATGCTGTTCTGTAGAATATTATTCTGCAGATCTCTATATGAGTTCTGTGGAAATGGTAGTGGAATGATTGCCCATGGAAAAACTGCTGTTCTGCAGAATATTATTCCACGGATTGCAGCAGGTATAATTCTGCAGAAGAACCAGTGAAATTCCAATGGAAATTCCACCAACAGAATGGCCATTCCACACTACTTTCACTGACAGAAATCTGCATTCCACAAAGCAGGACTGCACACCTCTAGTGGAAACTAACTAGTATGTTTTGCACAAAGAAAAAGGTTAAAGACATTTTCTATCCTCCAGCAAAACAAATCACAGATATCATCAGCAGAAAAGATTTCAAAACTCACCCAAAATTTGAATTGCAGGACCTCCACTCATATATGTTTCACCCATCTCAGCTTATTTACTTATGGAATTGGGTGAGTGTCAGGTCTGATGACCCCAAGGCACACCTCCGATGCCTGTTGCTGTGTTCAGGGTGGGGGTGGGGTGTTAGGGTTGGAAACCCTAATGCCATATTTTCCTACTTTTGTGACTTTAACCCTACCTACGGCATGGTCCAGGATTCTCACCTTTCCCCCACAAAAAGACAGACCACCTGTGTGTTGTTGTGCTCAGATTGGCAATCAATTTATTATAATCCATAGTTACATTTTGTTTAAATTACCATCACCATCTTTACTATTGTCTTATTACACCTCTTTGATTATATTGCATTACATATCAATATCAGTTCAAATCCTCATCTTCTTCAGCTTCTTCTCGCCTCCCCAGGTGGAAACCTGGGAACCTTCTTCTTCTCCTCCTCTTTTCTTATAGGTAATGGTGAGAACTGAGACCACTTTCTTCTCTTTCTGTTGCTTCTCCTTCTCTTCCTTTTCCTTTTTCATTCCCCCTCCTCTTTTCCCCCCCTTGCCATCCACCTTTGGCAGACCACCAAATGTCCAACCGGACATATTCTGCCATCCACCTGTGGCAGATCATCTTGGCCCCTGTCCAAGAAACCTTTCTCCCCCTCCTCCTTTTGTTGGGTGGGTGGGTGGCAACAAAATTATCCAGCAAAAGAGGCTGCATACCTCTGTGCTGCCTGTTATGTACCTTGTATTTTTCCCCTTCCACTTCCTTTCTCCTCCTATGCTTCTTCTGTTCCTCCTTGTGGCCCACCTCTTCCTGTTACCTGACCATTGTCCTATGGCTCCACCGCCTTACCTCCCCCTTCCCCTTTTCTGAGCAATACCAACTCTGTCACCAGGGGAGAGGTCCACCAGCACAATTTGGTCTGCCCCTTAAAGGGCAAACTTAATTGTACCGGATTCTCCCCTTTCCCCCACAAAAAGACAGACCCACCTGTGTGTTGTTGTGCTCAGATTGGCAATCAGTTTATTTTAATCCATATTTACATTTTGTTTAAATTACCATCACCATCTTTACTATTGTCTTATTACACCTCTTTGCTTATACTACATTACCTATCAATATCAGTTCGAATCCTCATCTTCTTCATCTTCTTCTTGCCTCCTCAGGTGAACACCTGGGAGCCTTCTTCTTCTCTTTTCTTATAGGTAACGGTGAGAATCGAGACCGCTTTCTTCTCCTTCTGTTGCTTCTCTTCTCTTCCTTTTCCTTTTTCATTCTCCCCTCCCCTCTTCCCCCCCTATTTCCCCATAGCCTGTCTCCAGCTTGTGTTGGATGACTGGCCTTCCCTCTTCTTTCACTGTCTCCCCCCACCCCATTTATTTGCTTTGCTGTCACCTCCAGGTCTCAATAAACCCCATCATCTCTGTGTTGAACATATCTATGGCTAGGTCTGATAGATGTACTCCATCTGATCTGTAAAACTCCTCTACACACTCTTCCACTCCCCTCAGTATTACATACCCTCCCATGTTTCTTACCAGAGTCCCAACCCTCCTGTTCATCTTTCTCCTGGCTCTACCTATCGCTACGTGTCTTCATGCATGTCTCCATACTCTCCTTGGTATCATATCAGACCACGCCAAGCTCACATCTGGCCACCATTGTTTAACCTTCTCCAGATGCCTTTTGACCCTTAAATATGTGTCCACCCACAGCCTTTCCCCTATGTCATTCCCTCCCAGGTGTATAATAATTAAATCCAGTATGGGTCTCTGTTGCTTCATCTCTACCAGCGCTGAGAGTAATTGTGCCCATTTCATCTCCCGGATACCACACCATATCAACCTACAGTGTCTGACATCCTGGTAGAGGTGCTTTCCCCCCGGTCTTCTTTTCCACTCTCTTTTCCGCCCAGTAAATGTAGGAATGCCCACAGATCCATACCTCCGTGATCCTCCCTCTACCTATTGAATCAGAAAAAACACTTTTTTAATATCTTGACCTTTGTGACCTAATCACTCTTTTTTCCATCTCTGTTTTCTCTCCCCGGGCCCCACACCCTCCCCCCAATATGCCCCTCCCCCTTGTATGATCTGTTCCTGCAAAACAAACATAGATGGCATGTTAGTCTTTAAACCTTAAAAGCACAAATGTTTCTCTTGTAACTGGCAGACCTCCAGTGTCCCATTTCCAACATATTGTCCACTGACTCTCCCTCTGCCGCCTATTTTGACGTGGCTCCTATTCGAAAAGAATAGGAAGAATAAGTAGCTGGGTCCTCACCCAAAAACTCCATGCCTTTCTTAAGTATGGCTGTTACCTGATAACTGGTCACCTTCTTCCCATCCCTATGTACAAATAATCTCCCTTCTTTTTTGTATCGCTCTGTGGCATAAGCCCACAGAGCCTTTACTGGGCACAAGGTCCCATCGGTGTGAGGTATTATGGTTATAGCACACCCTTTTCCCACCTGATCTGTTTTGGACCTCCTGATTATGAGTTGCATTTTTTCCTGACCCCAGACTAAATCTCTCCATTCCTACCCCCCATCTTCATCTTTTCTGCCATGCCCCATTGCCTTGCTCACTCTCAATGCCCCTGTGAACATTACCACATAAATTGTAAAGAATAGCTGCACTTCATCCTTGGATTTACTAATTTCTGGCAATATGCTCCATAATCTGGCTAACCAATGCTCCGCTATTGGTTGCCATCCATCCCTGTCCCTTTGTTTCAACCTGCTCCACCCTTGCATCATCCTCCGTATTGACATTGGTTTCATGGGATCCTTCCATCTCTTCAGGTTACATACTACACTGATCCCAGCTAGGTATACCCCCCATTGTGATGTATGCCACCCCCTTTTACCACAGATCTACCATAAACATTCCTAGCTGCTCCTCCATAACTGGCCCACTTACCTCCATGTGGTGCACTGCCCTGAAAGCTTGCAACGCACGCCTTGCCCCTTTATAGGCCCTCAAGGTCCGTGGTGCCCATGAGTTGCAAAAGAGCATTTCAGTTCCCTCTTTACCAACATCCCAGATGTTCATTGGAATGGGTGTTTTCTGTTTCTCTGCTGTTGGCAACAGCACCTGGAAATGATCCAGCTGCAGACGGGAAAGACTGTCAGCTAGGATATTCCGCACCCCGACTATGTGTTTGGCCCTGAATTACATATTCAACTGTAACCCTCTTAATACTAACTGCCTCAAAATGCACATTACTGGTGCTGACCTGGCTCCCCTGTTATTCAGGACATCCACCACTGCCCTGTTAGCACACCAAAATGTAACATTCTGATTCCGCAATTTCTCCCCCCCCCCCAATACCAGGGTGCAGACCCAAATTAGCATTATTTCTAACAGTGTGATGTCCTTCACCCTGCAATCTCTTATCCAGTCAGCTGGCCATGGTTCTGCAAACCATTTTCCTCTCAAGTATCCCCCCAGCCCCTTCCCCCTTGCCGCATCCGTATACAAATCTAAATCAGTATTATAGATCCACTCTTCCTGCCAAAAGGATATGCCATTGTAGCTGCTTAGAAATTCCTCCCATACCTTGAAGTCCTCTTTTACCCCTTGTGTTATATCCACCCAGTGGTGTGGCCTTGCCACCCCTGCTGTTGCGTTTGCTAGACACCTTGTGAATGACCTCCCTGCCCCAATTTCCCTGCATGCAAAATTCAGATGCCCCAGTATTTGCTGCTCCTGCCTTAATTGTACTCGCCTCCTGCTCATGTGTTGTTGAATCATACCTCTTAGCTTCTGAACTTTTTTGTCTGGCAACCTAAATACTTCCCCCAGCACATCCACCTCAATCCCCAAAAACTCCAGCACCTTGCTAGGGCCTTCTGTTTTTTCTGGTGCCAGTGGGACGCGGAGATCACCACATAATTTCTGAAAACTAACTAGAATATTTTCTGTTTCAGAGCATCCACTGCCTATCAACAGGAAATCATCCAAGTAACGTATAACAGTCCTGTACCCTTTTTTTGCTGGAAGATCCACTGCAGGCAGGTGCTGAATGTTTCAAACGTAGCACAGTCTATAGAACAGCCCATAGGCATTGCCTTATCAAAATAATACTGGTCTCCTATTTTTAAAGCCCAACAAGTCCCAGTCCTCTTTTCTAACAAAGAGCAAACAGAAGGCTGACTCAATGTCTGTCTTCGCTAACCATGCATCAAGGGTCAACCAGATGATCTGCACTGCTTCTTCCCGCATGGCATATGTCACCCGGCTGTGCTCTTCCCCTATAAAATCATTAACAGAATCTCCCTCAGGAAATGACAGGTGGTGGATCACTCTGTATTCACCCTCCTGTTTCTTAAGGACCAAACCCGGGGGGGGATCCTCAAGTTGTCTATCGGGTGAAAAGGATACGGCCTTCTACTCTCCCTGCTGCCCTCTCCTTTTTGATCTGCTGTCTCAAAATGTCTTCCTTTCCCCTGACTGATCCTTAAGTTATTCACCTCCCTCACTTGTCTTGGTACTTTGCACTGCAAGGAAAAACCTGATCTAAAACCCTTCTTTATGGTTTCCACTACCTCCAGGTACTCTATGAACCACTTCCCCTAGGTGTCTCTCTTGATGGGGGTCCTAGCAGCCTGAAATTGTTCCCTTCCCACCCTGCTCCCCGCTCCCAACCCCTTGCCACATTTCCCTGGTATTTCTCCTCTGCCCCTTTCTTCAGTAAGACTGGGAACCCCTACCCCCGTACCCCCTGCCTCTCGTCCCTCTGTTCCATGTCTGGCCCCTATAAACCTGCCCCTCCTGAAAGGGCTGGTGGCCTGTCCCTTGTATGCCTCCCACTTGTGCCCCCTATGACCACGAAGTCTTGCATCTTGTCGCCATATGGGAGCCTCCACATCTCGAGCATGCATGCCTGAATCGACACTGGGGCCACAAACAAAATGCTCTATTGTTCCACCAGCAACATTTTTGAAGCATCCCCCCTTCTTTCCCATTTCTCCCTCTGGGGTGGATTGTTCAGTAACATAGTCCGTCCATAAATCAAGCTGTTTTGTGTCCCATCTTACATCCCCATATGTTGCCATTCTTTGGCAAAAAAATTTGTCGTAGTATATCCACCCCCTCCCACTTCACTTTGGCCCGCCGGATGATCAGGGAATATGTGATCAGCAGGATACCCAGCTCCGTCTTCTTTTCCATCACTATGGCGGATTATGTGGCGAAGCCCACGAACCACCCATCCCATGTCTTACCTTTTGTGAATTTGACTTCCTCTTTCTTAACCAATAAAACTACGGCAGGTGCCATCTCATTCTTCCCTATACTCTCTGACTTCCTCATACTTGGCTGCTACTTCTCTACTTATCAAAGCAAATATGTCCACATTCTCTCCCTCCCCTATTTTTTCCTTTGTGGCCAAAGGCACGTGTTCCCCTATCCTCATGCCCAGGGTTCCTATTTCCCTTGTACCTTTTCCCGCACCGTCCGCTCCCTTATCCACTCCCCCTGTTGATTCCTTATATGACCTTATCTCTGCTAATGCAGTCTCCATCTGCCCTAGCCCCCCCTACCCAAACAGCCACTATAATTTGCCCAATATACTCCTTGATACTCTCACCTACGGAACCTGATACACTAGCTGTTGGCCTGTCCGCTCCATGAGGCCTGCTGTCACTGAGCTGCATCAGTCCATTTTCTTGTGGTAGTATTGCTGTCTGGGGCATCAGGGGCAACAGGGCAACTGTGACCTGAGGATCTGTCCTGGGTTCCGATGGAGGCACTCCCACTGGTTCTGGGGGAGATACTAATGGCTTCAGGACACAAGGAGGCAATGGTACTGAGCTGACTGCTTGGGGAGAGACCACCACTGGTGGCTGCCACTGTGGCCTTTTTGGACTACGTGCCCTCCTTGTCGGTCTTTTCCCATCGCCCCCTTTTCCTTTCTCCACTTTCTGCTTCTCCCCTGACCTCCCTGGCTCAGCGCCTTCTACCAGCTGTCACATCATGTTGGTCTTCTCTGCCAACTCCATATTTGCCTTATATGCCTCTGCTCTTGATGGCGTGTTCTTCTTCTTTGGCGCCATCCCGTCTCCTAATCATATCTGCACAAAAGCTGTAAAGAAAACTGAAAAAAGAAATATAGCTTGTTATCAAAAATGCCAAATTTAATTCCCATCACCTGGCTACGTTTTTATTGCAAACACCCCCACCCCCACACCCAGCAGGCTGACCCCCATACTCCAGTTCATCTCTGCTTATGCTGTATTTTGGCTTCTTTGTTTGCTGTTGTGCTACTCGAGTAATCCCTTAAAACTAGCACCTGTGATAAACAGGTCTCTCGCCCCATGATGTCAGACACCGTCCAGCTGCCACGTGGCCTTGGTTCACTCCGGGAATCAGCGTTGTTCCCCCATGCCCCCCAGTCTCTCTGTGCACCCGTGCAGGGTGTATTGTTTTCTGCCTGTGGATTCCCAACACTTCCCCAGCCGGTATCAATGCCCCCCACCCATCTCCTTGCCTCTCCATGCTTTGTCCAACAAGCCTTCCCATACCACTCCCCCCTCACAGGATGACCCACAAATCTCCTCTTTGTTGCTCCTCCTGGGAGCCCCTTAAAACACGCCCATTCATTCCATTGTTAGGGCACACAATTTTCTGTGCCACAAAAGAAACAAAACCTAAGGTGAAAAACTCCTTACAACTCAGCTTTCGCTATCCTTGGGTGTGACCCACTAGGATTACTGTGTGTACAGGAAAAATCGTGATCGCCCAACCACCAGCATCCCTGGAAACTCCTCCCCCTATCCCCCCAGCAGTTGAATTCCCCAATGAACAAACAATAACCAAATTCCAGGATATTTCATAGAAAACCACTTTGGTAAATACTCTTGCCTTTTGTCTTGCTTCCAGGGCTTCCAATGCTACTCCTAGTGTAAAAAACCCTTGCTGGAGCTTCTTCAATATCCCCCTCACCATGGGTGTGACATCAGACGTCAAAACCGCTGACCGCGTGACTTCCTACTAGGCCCTACCACTGGCATGGCACTGAAACAAAACTCTCCCTATGCAGCTTGTATCATAAAATTAAATCTTCTTGTTTGTCTTAGCAAACCTTTCACACGCTCATATGCTGCCTTCTTCTGATTGCCGTCCGTAATTGCCACATCCCTGCCTCCCTCAGGCTATGTCTCCCCACACTACCAGCTTCTGTTCCTAATGCTTTCTCGCTGCATTTCTCCATTTTTGATTAAATAAATCCCCAGCATCTCTCCCCCTGCCCCGCATGGTTGCAGTAATAAGTTCTTGACCCTGTAAAACAAAAACCCAGGCCCAACGCAACCTGAATTTAGGCACTTCTCTAAAGCCTCTCGATTCCCCTTATGAGATACGTTTTTATATATGGGGAAAAACCCCAATATCTCACCCTTATTGTGTTAGACAAGCCCATATACTTGGTAATAACACACCCTAAGGTGCCTTCTCTCTTATGAAAACAGTTGCTTTCGTGTTTGCATTAGGAAACACATAATCTCTTTGTTTTAAAACAACTTTTTTTTTTCTTTTTTACCTTGCACAAGTTCCTTGTCCACAAACCTTTTTCACAGGCTGGTTCTTAAAAGATTCGCCAACCCAATTGATAGCCAATCTGACGTGCTGCTTCTGTCTAACTAAATCCAACAAAATTATCCAGCAAAAGAGGCTGAATACCTCTGTGCTGCCTGTTATGTATCCTGTATTTTTCCCCTCCCACTTCCTTTCTCCTCCTATGCTTCTCCTGTTCCTCCTTGTGCTCCTCCTCTTCCTGTTACCTGACCATTGTTCTGTGGCTCCACCTCCTTACCTCATCCTCCCCTTTTCTGAGCAATACCAACTCTGTCACTAGGGAGGGGTCCACCAGGACAACTTGGTCTGCCCCTTAAAGGGCAAACTTCATTAGCAAAGTTTTTTGCAATTCATAATATATATATATATATATATATATATATATATTTTATAGGGGGCATGGTTTGCGCCCTGATAGGGTTGAGTAGCCTGTTAAATGTTAAACCTCAAATTTTGCACTGTAACACCTTTGTAACCAATCAATGGATTTGCACAAAATTTGATAAGCTCTGTCCTGTGGGGGTAGATCTCTTGATGTGGCATGTTTTGTTCCAGTCAGATGTGCGGATTCTGAGACCTGGTCAGTGAAAAATAGTAAACTGTCACCATTTATTGCAGTTTTTTTCTCATCACCTTGCAAGTGGAATTTTAGCATGCTTTTTTATGGTAGAAAGAACCTGGGTAACAGAACTGCCACTGTTAGTTTGGTGTAAAAATATTAAACTGTTGCAAAGTTATTAAGTTTTTAAGTTCCCATTATATCCTGAGAAGTTCATTTTTTAGGATAGATGTATAAAGTTCGACAAAGGATTTGATCTCATGAAAAAAGGATTAAGTCTCTCAAGAACATTTTCTTTTTCATGAGAACAGAATCTTTTTTCGTGAGGAAAAAAATCCTGTTTTGCAAACCATCTTGTTTTTTTTCTCCCCCCAACTAAAAAGCATGGAAATACATAAAACGGTTGTCATTTAAAAAAACAAACATCAGAACCTAGCTAAGCGGACCCTGTTTAGCTAGATTCTGCCCTTTGTTTTTTAAAATACCATCCAGAAATATATTTTCAGGGCACCCAAAATCCCAAGGGCCCAGCTTAGTGAGAAGAGCCTTTTGCCCATGTTCTCTATATAAAAACAGCTGGAGTTTCTTGACTTGTGCAGCCGCAGCTGAACCCATGCTGCTGGCTGCAGTCAGCTGCTGTTTCCCTTGTGTTTAGCTGCCACCACCCACGTAATGTGTTTTGCCATTTTTCTTTTCTTGCCTTCCATACCCAGGCCATAAGCTTTTTCATTGCCAAGCAACAAACTTCCTCTTTAGAAAACACAATTACTGTAGATAATACTTGCGTATTTCTTCAGCCATCCATGTATCCATCTGTCCCAATTAAAAAAATGATAGACTAAAACCTGGGAATATTTTGTTGCGAAGAACTTCACAAGCGAAACTGACTGAGGACATCCCCTGCTGTTGTCTAACTTCCAATGTTCTTCTAGGTCATCAGGGGATAACTGCAGGCCATATGATCTATTAAAAATGTTCAGTACCATTTGAGTGTTCACATCTACCACTATACCGATTTTATTGACTGTAAAATAACTCTGCAAAATAGCAGACCTAAAAAGCCCTCAGGCCACACCATCTCACCAATATAATTCATATTCTGCAGCGGAGTAATTCCAATATTGAAACTGTAAATCAATGTCTTAAACATGCTTTTACATTTAGAAAGACCCGGACCTGTCATACCTGTCTGAGTTATGAAATCTTGCCCAGGGTACATACAACACAAAATCCATTACAGAAGTCATACTGCACAATACTTTACACATATACAGTAGTTTGATGATGTCAGGTACTTGCAAATTCTACTATAGTCTGCATAGTTCCTACAGTATGACTCGGATTCTATTATATATAAAATTCTGAATGTCATGTAGGCGAAAGTGCTTTATCAAGGTTCAGTGCATAAAGATGGATCCCTTTATTAATTATGATTTTGCATTTCTTCCTTGTTTCCTTGGTATCTAGTGGCACCCCCAACCTCTGATCCCCATATCAATTATACTTTTGTATTTCTCCCTTCTTTCCCTGGTGTCTAATGGCATGCCCACCCCCTTTGATTCCCATGTATAGATTTTGTTTTCGGTGGTGGTTGGTGGCTCCCCCTTGAATCTTTTTGTGGTCCTGCAGAAGGAAAACAGTCCATTGAAGTCTTTTTTTTACCTGAAAAAAAGAAAACAGTCCCTATTCATCCCTGCTGCCCCTCCCACCCCAACCCTCTCACTGAGCACCCATCACCCCACACACCCCCTTGCCCTATACTTATCATTGGAGGTTGAGGGCTGTCATCTTCTATGGACCTGGATGCATCTGAACTATTCTAATCCAAACTGCAAACTGAGGAACAAAGGCAATTGCCGTATAATGTATTTCAGTGGTGTTTTGAACTTATGTGCATAACTTTGCCATTTTTTGAAATTTTTTCACCAAATTTGCAACATGGCGTTTTTGGGACCCCACCTCATGAGCACTGTCACTGTCATCTCATTAAATGGGCCCAGAAGGTGATTTCATGGTTGCTGTGCAAAATCACCTTTCAGGACTGATTAATGAAATGACAGCACCAGTGTTCATGAGGTAGGGTCCTAAAAAGGCCGTGTTGAAAATTTGGTAAAAAAAAGTGTCCTAAACATGGTTGAATTACACATGTTCGCTAAACTGTTTTCATGTACATGCATAACTTTGATAATTTTCAATATTCTAAGTCCATATTTTCAACATAGCCACGTTTTCACATAACCTCATGGACAGTATAGCTGTCATTTTTTTGCATCTTGTCCAAAATGTGTTTTCACACCTGTGACGTGGAATGGCCTTTTGACACAGATTTGAAAATTTCACCTATGGAGTTTATAAGGTGGGATCATAAGAAGACTATGTTGAAAATTTGGGGTCAAACTATGAAAAAATGCCCAAGTTATGACCATTCATTGCAATTTTGGCATGTCCGCTTGTAACATAAGAAATGTTCAATATTTTGACCCCAGATTTTCAACATAGCCTTCTAATTACCTGACCTCATGTATCTCACAGCTGCCATTTTTCAAATCCTGCCCATAAAGTGTTTTCACATTTGTGGCGTGGAATGGTGTTGCAGTTGTGCAGAATTACATTTTGGAGTGGATCCAAAACTTTTCTGTGCCGGGGTATATGATGTGGGGGTAATAAGATGGCCATGCTACAGTTTAGTTGCTTTTGTCCTATAAATGGCAGGGCAGAGCCCAGAGGGCCCTCTGCTCCCACAGACAAATGAGGATATGATTATACTATCTGAAAATGTAATAAAATTAATTGCAAAAAACTTAATTAATACATCAGTTAGAGTTGTTACTAAAGCAACAAAAGCAGGGAAATGTGGTGTTAGGGTTTCCAATCCTAACACCCCCACCCTGCATACACTGACAAGCATTGGGGGTGTGCCTTTAGGTCGTCAGCCCTAATGCTCACCCCATTCTCCTATACTGTACCCATCTCAGCTTATTTACTTATGGAATGGGGTGAGCATTAGGGTTGATGACCCCAAGGCACACCCCCAACTCATGTCAGTGTCAGCAGGGTGGGGGTGGGGTGTTAGGGTTGGAAACTCCTAACACCACATTTTCCTGCTTTTGTAACTTTAGTAACAACCCTAGGTTATTTCTTACCAAAATTAAAACAAACAAACATCAGAATGTAGCTAAACTGGTCCACTTTAGCTAGGTTCTGATGTTTGTTCTATTAAATCCATTAATTTTTATGTGTTTTCTTTATTTCTTTCTCTCGCTAAATGGAAAACAAGATGGCGGACACAGGCGAGCTCTGCAAAAATATACTAGGCTCCCTGTGACACTATGTGACCCTGTCTGTGAAAATACGACAGCTCCTGTGAAAATAAAAGTATTTTTGTGCAGAGCATCTAACTTTTCCAATAGGAAATAATGGGAAACTTTAAAATGTAATAATTTTGGAACAGATTAATATTTTTTATACCAAACCTTAAAAAAGGAACATCTGTGAGGCAAAGACATTCTACCCTGAACATTTTAGAGCACAAGCTAAAACAGTTTTTGAGTTACAAGTGGACAAAGAAACAGCAAAAAACACATACATTTAGGGATTTGTGACATGCTGTGTCTCAAAAACCACACCAGGCATTCACACAAAATGTGCAACGTCAAGAGACCTACCCCATGAAATTCTGCATGCAAAATTTTATGCCAATCCATTGAATAGCTGCAAAGTAATTAAGGTTCAAAAGGTTGCTTTAACTTAGAAGTGAGCACTCAACCCTAACTATAGTAGTGCTACCACACCATAATATATATATATATATATATATATATATATATATAGAGAACTCGATATCGCACATAGTTGTTAGTGAAATTTGAACTCCTCACGAGATTGGGATCGCCAGCCCCAACCCTCACCCCATGACATGTGTGTAAGCAGCAGAAGTATAGGAGAATGGGGTGAGTTAGACCCACGATCCCAATGCGCACCCCAATGCCGGTTGGGGGTGGCTGGGAGTCCAAGGGCAGTTTTCAACCCTAACAGCGAATTTCCTCACTTTTGTCGCTGTGGAACAACCCTAACTAATGCATTAAACGGAGTTTTTTGCCTCTAATTTCCCTTTTTTTGAGAATGATAATGAAATAGTGAATGTAATGCAGCAGCGCGCTCCACACATGATGTGTTGTGGCATACTAACAGGGACAGCAACATAAACAGAAATGCTAACAGTGGCGCATATGGTAACACAAGCATGAATGAGAACAGAAAGGGTAACGCATACGGTGGCGAGACGGAATGGTCTGCCACGTGATGTGTTGTCACATAGTAACATGGTGCCTGCAAACAGAAATGTCAATGGGCATGGTGATGTAAAGTGAAACAGTAAGATAAACAGTACTGTAGACAGAAATGGCAAAAATAACAGAAACGCAAGCGCAAATGAAAACGAAGGATAACGCATGGTGGCGCAGACGCCAATGGTAAGTGAAACGGGTACGATCCGCAAGTGGAAAGGCTAACAGTAACAGTAATGGGTGCACAGGCTGGTTTTCCCTAAAACCTGCATTGAGAAAGACAGTGAGTACAAATAATGTATGCAAAATAATGAGTATCGCGCAGAAAATGAGATCTTGGAATACTAAATACATTATATCTCAGGAACCTGCATGAATGAGAAAAATTTAAAAGTCATGTTATTTACAACTGTCCTGGCTAACTTGAATCTTAGCCCCATTGTAGGCTAAGAAATTTTCTGACTAAAAGTCCGTGATTCTCGCACTGCTTCTGAGATATGGGCTCTGAAAGGCGCTGCCAAGGCGCACGCCGTAATGTTATCCTTATGGAAAAAAAAAGAAAAGTTCAGAGCGCCATAACTTTGCCTCCTGTAATGTTTTTTCACCAAACTACGAAAGGCACATCTGTGGCTGTTGGCCGTCTTCCTCCAAATTTCAGGAAAAAGACTAAACTGTTATTTTGCAGCAGGGCTCCAAATGATTTCTGTTAAGTGTTGTCAGAATGTTATCCTATGGGAAAACGCAATTTTGGAGTGCTGTAACTTTGCCGCCATGTGATATTTTTTCACCAAACTACTGAAAGGCACATCTGTGTACTGTTGGCTGTCTTCCTTCCAAATTTCAGGAAAAAAGACCAAACCGTTATTTTGTAGCAGGGTGCCAAAGGATTCCTGTAATGCTTCAGGCGCCGTAATGTTATCCTATGGGAAAACTGTCAACTTTGGAGTGCTATAACTTTGCCGCCGTGTAATATTTTTTCAATACAACACCTGAAAGGCACATCTGTGATATGTTGGCTGTGTTCCTCCAAATTTCAGCCAAAACTCCCAACGGTTATTTTGCAGTGCAGTGCCAAAGAATTGCTGTCATTTTCCACAGACTAGAAAATTATTGTATGATTTGCAAGCTTTCACAAAATTTGCGACACTTTCATGAGCACGAAAGTAATTTATGAAAGTACTTTTCCAGAAATTTGAAAACATATTTCTGGGGTGTTTACTACAAATGAAGACATGGCAAGCATCCTCAGGGCCCGACTAGGTGAATACAAAAGAAATTAGGTTGCTAGAGGGTCCCAAATTTAAATGCCAACCATTTTTCTGATCACCAACTGAAAACAAAATGGCCAATTTGCGAAAGTAACAGGCCCATTTGCGAAAGTAAAAATGCATTTGCGAAAGTGTTGAACTTTTTGTTAACTTTTCCCATTGACTTATAATGGGAAACTGTTTTTTGAATAACTTTTGAACCGTTTAATATTTTTTCACGAAATCTTCAAAAGGCACATCGGGGACCCTGGCTGCACATTCCCTGAAGATTTCAGGCTGGTCACTCAAACTGTACGACCTGTAGGCGCGACCACAGAATTCCAGAAAAGCGTAAACGCACGCACAGATCACACTTAATAACTCCACAGCCGTATATCCGACCTGTACAAAACTTGGCATATCCCAAGGCCTATGGTTCTTGATTATAAATTCCAAATTTCAGGCAAATCCATCAAACAGTTGCAAAGTTATTAAGGTGCAAAGTTTTGGGGTTTAACATAGAAATGGCTCCTCAACCCTATCTATGGTAGCACTACCTGTATACCATAATATATATATATATAGTATATATATATATATATATATATATATATATATATATATATTTATGCAATAAGCATGGACATAAATCCTATGTGATAAATCTGAGCTATTATGAGATAAATTCTGAATTTTACAATTATACACATAGTAGACGCATCAGCACAGATTTATATACATAGTAGATATGTCACAGTCACTCTGGAACTAATTTAGAATGTTCAGCCTCAGTACCAGTACTAATTATATTCAAAGGCAAATAACTTTAAAACGAAAAAAGATAGCATAGTGCTGTGAGCATGAAAGCTGTGCAGCACATAATTATCTACAAAATGAGTGGTATTTCATTTATAGATACCTTACAGATATTTTTATAATTAGCAAAAAAGAGCAGAAAATACAAATGCTTTGTTCACTTTTTTGACAAACATATGCAAAAAAAGATAAACAATCAAAAGCAAATGTTCTTGCACTGGCAGAAAGCATCCCTACTGCATAAATGAAATATACAATGGTGAGCTGTCAGATAAATTATTTATCTACACTCATGCTGTTTTACCTCTGACATCTCACTCGTGGCTTACGCCACTTGTGAGGTTACCTGAGGTCAAACAGCACTTGCGTAAATTGATCATTTATCTGACAGCTCACCATTGTATATCCCTTATATATTATAAGGGCACAGCTGTGCCGTTATAGTTAGGGTTGAGTAGGCAGTTTAATGTTAAACCCCAAATTCTGCATGTTAATAACTTTGAACCGTTCAATGTATTTGCACAAAATTTGGAATACACAGTCTCAGATGGTAGAGTTCTTGATTTGCCAAGGTGTGTTTTGATAGGATTTGCAGTTTTCATGCAACAAAGCACCAAAAAATACATGTTTTGACTTTTTTGCTAAATGTCAGGGTCATTTATCAACATTGCACTGCTCCCACACCGTTCGGAATTTTAGCCTGGAAATTTCAGAGTAGAAAGGGAATATCCTAAGGAACAATCGAGCACTGGTTTGGTGAAAACATATAAATCCATTCCAAAGTTATAAAATTTTGAAATTTCAGGTTTTGAGCAGGCTCAGTTCAGTCTTTGAGATAGATGCAGAGTTTCAATCAAGGGTTCCTGGTCCTTGAGAGCTGGTGAAGAGGGATTGTGAAGAGGGATTCAGAAATCTCAGGGAATCCCTCTTTGTGAGAAAAAGCCCTCTTCGTCAACACCATCTTCTTTACTCCCTTAGCGAGTGGAGAAAACAAAACCTCACAACTTGCCCCAGGTTGGTTTTTTTTTTACTACAAAAAACAGCAGTTTTATAGTTTTAAATCCCTTTTCCCAGTCCCTTTTCACTATCTGATCCCCTGTCACCTGATCTACTGGCGAAAAGGGATTGCGAAGAAAGATTTATAAGGTCCCCGCAGCCATTTTCCCTGGTGTCTAGTAGGCCCCTTGATTTCCTTATTTTCCTGTTCCCTGGTTGTCTAGTGGCCCCCCCACCCTCTGATCACCCTCCCCTGCAATCTTTTTTATTATTCTAACACTGTGATGCACACCCCCGGTGTTGGATAACCCCCTCTGCCCCCGCAGTCCATTATATTTTTTACTGCCGACATCGGGAGTCCCAATCCCCAGGTTGGCCTTTTGTTTTGGACCCCATCCAGTAGTATGGGACACAGGGTAATAATTTCTTTATAATTGTTTACCTAAAAAAAGAAAACAGTCCACCAGCATTCCCCCCAGCCCATCCTATTTATCATTTTTGGCTGACATCAGGGTGCCCAATCCCTGTGTTGGCATTTATTGCCCCCTACTGAGGCACACTGTAGAGCCCACCCCTAGTGTGTTGAAATATGTTTTTAACCTGCAAAAAGAAAAAGAAACCATCCCCCAACGTCTTTTTATTGTGTTCTCTATAAAAAAGAAAATGGTGCCTCATTGTCTCCCCCCGGCCCACTCCCCCATCCTCACCCTCCCACTGAGCACCCACCTCTCCTTACCCCATACTTACCCTCTGAGATTGGCAGCTGTGATCTTCTGTGGACTGGGACACGTCTGCACTCTTCAAAGCCAACAGTATAGCACAGTGGTTTGAGGCTCTGAGCTGCAAACCTAGAGACCAGGGCTTGAATCCTACAGCCCCCACTTGCATGCTGTGTGATCCTGAGCAAGTCACTTAACTTCCTTGTGCTCCCAGGTCACACTTGTAAACAAACTTTCTGCTTAGTATGTCTCTCCTGGTAAAACAAACAAACCGCAAACTGAGAAATCAAGGTAAGTGCCGTACAATGGCTGTCAATGCGTTTTTCAAGTTGTGTTGATATCTCAGCCATTTTTAAGGAATTTTGACACCAAATTTTCAACATAGGGTTCTTGGGGACCCTACCTCATGGTTTACTAGCAGTGTCATTTCATTACTCGGTACCTAAAGGTGGAAGGTGGAAGCACCTTTCGGATGGATTAATGAAACGATAGTGCCAGTGTTCATCAGGAGAAGTCCCAAACCCATGTTGAAAATTTCAGCCTAAATCCTCAAAAATCATGCTATGAGCATGCATTGCGCAGTTTCTCTGCACTCATAACTTTGATAACTTTTAATATTTTCACTCCAGATCTTCAACATTGCCATTTTTTCACACCTCCTCATGAACAGGATGGCTGTCATTTTTCAGATCCTGCCAGAAATGTGTTTTTGCACCTGTGGCACAGAATGGCACGGTTGCTGTGCAAAATCAATTTTTAGGATGAAGTAATGAAATCATAATGCCGCTGTTCATGAGGTGAGATCCCAAAAAGGCCATGTTGAAAATTTGGTGCAACAATACCCCAAAATGCCCGAGTTATGCACAGTCATTGAAATTCCACTATGCACGCGTGTATTTTAGGCAGTTTATCATATTTTCAGTCCACATTTTCAACATTGCCATTTTTTCATACCGACTCATGAACAGTACAGCTGTAATTTTTCAAATCCTGCAAAAAATGTTTTTTCGCACCTATGGTGCAGAATGATATTACAGTTGTGCAAAATTGCATTTCGACTGGAATTTGAAAATGTTCAGTATTGGGTACATGCGGTGAAGTGATAAGAAGGTTATGTTGAGCATTTGGGGTGAAAATTATTTAAGATGGCACAGTTAAGACTATTTGCTGCAATTTGGCTACGCCTGCTCATAAATTAATGTGTGGAAGCACAGGGTCCAGAGATCCCATATTTTCACAGCTATATACATACAGTATGTGCATCTTTGGAGGGATGGAATGCAGGGTATGAAGGAGCCTGCGCTCTCACAGCAAAATAAAGCTACTATTATATTATCTCAAAAAGTAAGGAAATAAATTGCAAAAAACATTGTTAATGCATCAGTTAGGATTGAAACGACAAAAGTAGGGAAATGAGATGTTAGGGTTCAGCCCCTAATGCCCCCTGTCACCCAACCTCACCAGCTCACCCCACACCCACCCTCCACAGACCATAGCATAACATTTCCCATTTCAGTCTGGGTTGTTTCCCCTCCCCAAATAAATATTGATATTATTTTCTGGAGTGTGATCCAAATACCTGGGGGGAGAATTGGAACCGCATTGAATATGAACAGCAGGCGAGGAAGGATGTCCACATGCATCAATTCTGCCCTTCCCTTAATAGACAAGGGCAGAGCCAACCACCTCCCACAATCCTGTCATACATTTTCAAGTAATTTTAAATAATTGGTCTGATACAACTTACTGGGATCAGCTGGGATGTAAACTCCTAAGTATTTGAAGCCCTGCATGGACCATTTTAAATCTGATAGCCTCTTAATTTCTAGAGGAGCTGGTGCTCCAATCGATAGTTTATCAGATTTAGTCTCATTAATCTTGAAAACAGATATTACCCCACACTCCCCTTAAAGTGTTAATGCATTAGGTAGAGTTTCCACCAGTTTTTGTAGCTATAGCAGTGTGTCATCTGTGCAGAGAGAAATACAGGTCTCTAGCAACCCTATTTTGATCCCACTAATGTCTGGACTAACCTGAAATGCCTCAGCCAGTGGTTTGATACTCAGAGCGAACAAAAGGGGTGAGAGGGGGCATCCCTGCCTTGTTCCTCTTGTGATTGAAAAACTAGATGATATTACCTCATTAAGCTGCTCCTGAGCTGTTGGATTAGAATAGAGGGTTGAAATCCATGCCCAGAATTTACTTCCAAAGTTAAACTTATGCAAGATCTCATCTAAGAATTTACATTCGAGGTGGTTGAATGCCTTCTCTGCATTTAACATCACTACAACTACTTGCCTCCCTTCCAAATTTATATGTGTGCCAGCTATCGTGGTTAATAGCCTATGCACATTGTCATTGAAATGTCTACCTGGCATGAAGCTGGCCTGATCTGGGTGTATCAGGCCCATTATAATTGACTGCAGACAATTAGCAATCATTTTTGTGAAAATCTTTACATCTATATTTAAAAAGGTTATTGGTCTGAAACCGTCACATGTAAAGGCATCCTTCCCAGGTTTAAGGATTACTGAAATTAGAGCACAGGCCCATGAGTCCAGACTCTCCTCAGGGGTATGTGCTGCATTACATACCTGGAGAAGTAATGGCCCCAGTTCTATCTGGAATCTTTGGTAGAACTCGGCCACAAAGCCATCTGGGCCAGGTGATTTATTATGTTTAAGCGTTTTGATTGTTGATACTACTCCTTTTGTGAAGGGGATTTCCACATGTTCAACTTGTTCCTGAGACATCTTAGGAAGCCTGATTTTGCCAAGGAATTCTGCTATTTTTTTAGGCTGGCCTTTTTGAGATTGGGAAGCATACAAGTCTGAAGAAAATTGCCTAAAGGTTTTGGCTATCCCCCTCTGCGAGGTCTCTATCTTAGTGTAACCAAGGGTCTTCCTACCCACAGGAACAAAGCAGCCTGCCACCTGTTTTCTTAATCTATATGCTGAGAGGCGTCCTGCCCTGTTCCCACCCTCATACTATTTCTGTGCCACAAATCTAAGAACATTTTCTATTTTGGCCCTGAATATCTCCTCAAGCTGCGCTCTAAGCTGTTTATGCTCCACTAGCTGTTCAGAGGTCGCAGCCTCCCCCCCCCCGTTTAATTTTTTTGTTTCAAATGTTTTTGCTGTTTATACATTTCCTTCTTTTTGTGAGAAGTGTATGAGATTGCTTCGCATCAAACTACTGCTTTTAACCCATCTCATAGAAATTTAACTTTAGAGACTGTGCCAGTATTTTCTTTTAGGTAATTAGTAATTACCTCTTTCGTTTTCAAGTTAAATGTTTCATCTTTAAATAGCCTCACATTAAGATGCCATAAAGATTGCCTGTCTACTGGTCCCAAATCCACTGTTACACTAGTTTTAGCATGGTCAGTCAGATATATGGGGTGGATTTCCATGCTCTGTATCATATGGCCTCATGATTTTTGCTTATAAAATTGGTCTTTTCATGAATATGAGTTCTGTGCACTTGAATAGTAGGTGTAATCCCTACTAGATGGGTAGGTATCCCACCATACGTCTATCAACCCTGCTTCTTCTCAGATTTTTAAGAAGCTCTGAGTATGTCCCTCCCTCTTGACTCAGTTTGGAAGATCTCTCTAGGGCTGGTTCTTCCATGCAGTTCCAGTCTCCCCCAGTATGATCTGGCCCTCCGGGAGTGAAGCAATATGACCAAAAAGATGCCTAAGGAATTGAAGTCTCTGGGGGATTGGGCAGTATACATTGACTATATGTATTATGCGGTCAGCTATTCTATCAGACACACTTAGTAACCTGCCCTCGTGATCCCCAATGATCCAGTTTTTTCAAATCTCAGCCCTTTTCGAAGCAGAATTGCCACACTACTGCCTTCTAAGCATTCGGATGCGAGGATGATACTACCTCACCCAGCAACAATTTTCTAAGTGTTTTATGTTCTGTAGGGGAGATATGTGTCTCATGGAGCAGCCCTATGTCACAATTAACCTGGGCCAAGTCCTTACGTATGCTGCATCTTTTGACAACAGAGTTAATCCCTTTTACATTGAGGGATATCACTTTAAGGGATCCCATTTATGGATCTGTGTAGTGACTTCTTTAGTCTTTCCAGCCCCACCAATCCTTTAGTTAATTATTTCCCCATAGGCCTTGCTCATTCATTATTTAAACACTTCCACAATTGCTCCTCTCCTATCCCCACAAACATCAAGAACTTGACATCCTCCCCTCCCTCCCACAACACAAAAGTCCCACAACCACATTCAGCGAAAATATTATAATACAATAAAAATAAAATAGTTTAACCCCAATAAATGGCAGTTAACTGGTGAACCTCGGAAGGAAACCCCTTCTGGCCTGAAGCTTAAGGCCTAAATCAGCAGGCCTTGCACCTGTTCCTCCTTCTCCCTGTAATAGGGTGTTGGGAAATGCATGGGCTCCAGGAGTTAAGGTGGACAAGGTGAAATGTGTGCCCACTAATGGGTGGTCTGCACGTTACTGACCTATGAAACTGTGGGAACATCCAAACCCTGTCCCGACCTCCAGTGGGTAGTGCTTTACTAGCCAGAATTTTAAGGATTATGTTGTCTGGCATCCAAAAAGAAAAGTGGGCTGCTGAACTACAGTCGCTATAAGTGATTTAATAGGCCTCCTGGGACCCCTTTTGTGTAAAGCATAACAATGGGAGGCCTTTAACCTCATCTCCTTTACTCCTCCTCTTCCCCCTTGTCTAGCCTCTAAACCTTAGTCATATTGTTTTAGCCATGCACATGGCATTTTGTTATAGACAGGGAAAGTGAATAGCAAAGGCCTCTATTATTTTCCTTTAACTACTTAACAACTATATACAAAGCAATAGTCATCGCAGCCTAACTGGGCTCCAGTCTCTTCATGTTCAGTTGTTATTGTCTGTACTATAGAAACTGGAGTCTTGTCCATGGAATGCCAACAGGACTAGCGATGTTTCAGAACATCATTCCAACCCCGAACTGGAACTGTTCCCTGATCTTAGAGTAGTGGGCAGAGCAACAAATCTAACCCAGAATCACTGGAGACTTAACTGTTCAAAACATCTATAAGGCCAAGTGTAGAAAGGATACAAAATATATATAGGTCTTAGCCAGACTTCAGCATGTTTCTCAGTTAGGTTGCAGGTTTAGATTTAAGAACCTTAAAGAAGTGTGCTAAGTCCTTGTACATTATCTTGTCTGGGCCAACTACTGTCCTTTTAGCTGTCATCATGCTATTGCTGGTTGACTCCCACTGTAGTTGAAGGAGTGCCTGCTCCAGCATGTCTTTCTGTGTGTTGGGAAGCACTATTCCAATCTTCTGGAGGGGCTTTGCCACTTGAATCAGGGTTTCGTATAGTTTCTGACCATCCTCCCAAAAGACCAGAAGTTAAGTGGGGTATCTTAGTTGAGCTCTTATATTCTTTTCCTTCAGTTGTTTAATTACTAGTAAGACCGGTTTTCTTTTTTGCATGGTAGCAGGAGGGAAATCGTGATTGACATACACTCTTCTCCTATCTAAATTTAAGTCTCACTTCCTCCAGGCTTTCCAGAGGATCATCTCCTTTACCAGGAATCTGTTGAATATCACCAGTATGAACTGTGGTGGAGCCCCTGGCTTTGGCTTTGGGCCTAAGGCTCTATGCACTCATTCCAGCTCTAGCGGTTCTGTTTCTGGTATTCCCAGTTCAGTACGTAGCCAGGTTTTAATACATTCTGCTGGATTGCCTTGTTTGCTGCCCTTGGGGAAGTCGAATATCCAGATTGTCTTTCATCTGCCCCTGGATTTGTTGTCCTCATCCCTCATGGTAAGCTCTCTTTCCCTCTTGGCTAGGTAAACCACCACTCAGCTCAGTCATATGGTATCCTCTCTGACCTCATTCAGGCCTGGTTCCACCTTGGTTGTCCACCACTCTAACTTTTTAAAATCCTGTTTTGTGTCTTTGACATTGGCATCGATATGGTGGAGCATCTTCATAATGTGTGAGGTTGCTCTGCTATCTGTAGAGCTGCTGTGGGAGACTGTAGTACCTTCATCCTCTCCCCCGGAACCTGCCACCAATTCTGAGGCTCTTGATAGCGAGATACTTGGGCTGTGATCTAGCCATGGGCCACGATGATTGGAGTCCTTTTTGCCACTTCTTCCTCTTGTTTTAGCTGCTTGACTCATCATGGCACCTTATCTCACCACAATAAACATTATGCTTAGCCTTATGATGCCAGAGGACTCTAGCACTAGGCTTCCATTATCATTGGTGACATCACTGGAAGTACATTTCCTGTTTTTAAAATACAGTTTGATCACTGATTTTCACAACTGCATTTTTCTCGTTTGCAATCTTCCCTTTATACCATCTGTAGCTGTTCCTACAAATATTACAAATGTGCTATAACCAGATCTTAGAAAACTTTGCAAGATGTATGAAACTGTTTTTTAATATGCAGATAAGCATGCAAAAGAGAAATAGGAAGCACTAAAATGTAAGAAGAATTTTTAAAAGGGGTCAGACTGAAATCAAGTGCGGTATTTTAAAAAGCTGAATATTTAAGTTTTTTTTTTCCTTTGTGAACATAAATCATAAAAGAATAAATATTTACAGTAAATGAAGTTAGTTCATATTTTTTATATATTATTTGACCTGAGAGAGCTATACATTTTTTTTAAATGATCTGTTATCTATTTTAGTGTGATAGTTATGGTTTCGTTCTGCTGTGGTGGACAAAACAATTGTGAAGTTTTGCAAACTGTGTCTTTCTGTACATATTTAGAGTGATACATATTCAAGGCAGGAGGTAGCTTATCCCATCATAGATGACTTTGTACAGGGGTGAACATCATATATTCAGAACACAGTATCACCTTATGGATTGAATGATGAACTTTTGCTGAACTCTTATTTATGATTTTTCCTATCATGACTTTCTTCTGTGTGCCTTCTATGTCTACTGTTGTATATATTTATACAATTATATGCTATATTTTAGATTTTTTATAGACTGATCAATAATATGTATGATACTTTTCCCTTTTCTCATTATGCATTTTAGGTTTTATAATAAATTATTTTAATATAGTTTGTTTTATGTTGTCTGTCATGTTTACACAATTGTCTATGTTTAATGTTGCATGTTGAGCACTTTTTACAGATTTGCGCTTTATTGGTGATATCTTTTTAAAAGTATCTGTGTTTAATGTGTCTCTGTCTCTTTAATTTCTTTTCTAGTTATATATTGGCTCCCTTGCCATGCTACCTCTGATAAAGACATCAGCCATGATGTCAAAATGTTAGGGCGTGACAGAGCGTGAGCATATGTGTAGCAGTCCTCAGTCCATTTGCTAGCTTTCCATATTCAGGATTACATCCAGGTGCTGTTTGCGGTATTATACATTGATGGATCCCTTGTTAGATTTTGGACTTTGTTTTCCTGTGCTGAAGACTTGCTTTACAGTTTGAATGTATGGCACACACTGACTTGATGTGGTATGTTCAATAAACCTTGATACTTGCTGCACAGCTCTTTGTGTCTGGCACTGAACTGATTTAGACCTCTGAGGTTTGCTGCTGTGTAGCATTTAGTGTTTATGGCAGGATATATGTGTAGTCTGTGTATTCCTCTCCCCCCCCCCCACACACACACCACCACCACCATCACCACCCAGCATTAACTATCATGGAGTCTATTTAGTAGGGTATGTTTAGTGCACCTATGCTACATTCCCTGTCACTCATCCTCTCTGTTATTGAGATCAGTTCCATACAGACTGTGCATTTTTGGCTTAACAGATTATGCTCACCCCCACCACCTCCATATGCACACATTTGCAAGCACAGAAAGGCCACACTAAGCAAGAATGCAGCATCAGGACTAGAGATGTGAAGTTTTATTTCACCAGCAAAGTTCTGGCAAAGTTACCAACTTCACCTCCATGGAGCAATCTACAAATTATTTCCATCAGCTTCAAAATTCACCTATTAATTTCACCAGTAAGACAGTTACTATAGGCAAAGTCTGTTCAAAACGAGGCTACTGGTGGTAAACATGTGCATGAGGTCACATGGAAACAACTCCTGCAGGTCACACGCTAATTGTAACTTGATTTGGGATGAAAAATTAAAAAATGTAAATAAAGCCTGCAGTTCATATAAGTACACAGTTCCATAAGGTGCTGATAGCGAACCAGTACAGATAAGTACCAGGAGAAGACAACCCCCACCCCAGGGAATCAGGACTCAGCCATGTGATCTGAAAAACTGCTTCTGAAAACATCCAAAAAAGTTATTTTTATATACAGAACAGGGATTAAAACTACAAAGGTAATAAGGGTAATTTAATATTAAGTATAACTAAAAGTGACAGAACACCATCACTTTAAGAAAAATATAACCAAATAATAAGTCAGCTACAGAAAGACTCTGACAAAATACTTTACTTAAAGAGCAAATGATGCCTCAAGATGAACTTTGAAAAACATAATATTTGGACACAAAGCAGTTTTGTATTTCTTATTAGCTCTGTATTTCTTATCACCATTATTTATTATTGAGGTCATATGCATGAAAACATGATTTTTGTTCCTTGGGGTTGCTTCTTCTCAACCTGATGTCATAATACTCTGGTTACCATTATTCCCATGTCAACAAACTGAGGTCAGAACAGAGCAGTATAATTTCAAGTAGGGAATAAGCTGTAGAGGCAGATGAACTCTAAGGGATACAGATATTGTTCTGGTGTCAATTTCTTTAGTAATAAATAATGGAGAGAATAAATATATAGAAATCTATGGAAGATGACATAAAATAGCAGTTTAACTGTGTCTAAATATCATATATGTTAATGTTTTCCCAAAAGCATTAAGCTGCCCTTTAAACTCACCAAACTAAACCACAGAAATAAAAATGAGAAATTACTCACTACAGATCAAATATTATGAACAAGAAAAGGTAAGAAAACCAAAGTACAGCAGAGATGATCTGCTTAGACAAAAAAGCTTCAGAGCTTTATGGACTGCCTTACTTTGTACTCAGTACACCTACCCTCCCCCAATAGCACTGGTTATACTGACAAAATAGAAATCACTACTTTAAAGTATATAATCAGAAAAAAATAAACAAGAAAACCCATAAATCTAGCAGCACAAGGCCCTGTAGAACAATATATGAGCAATTTGGATTTAAAAAGCTTGGTTTGGGGCTAGTGTTGGGTGGCACCATGGGTGGGCACCTCAGTGCTGCCATGCATATAATGGGAATGGGGTTGTTGACTTGAAGGATAAAGGGTGAAGATAAGTTGTAGCAGGAGTGAGCACCCCAGTCTGCTTATAGAAATTATAAATTAAACATTGGAAGAGAGGTGGGCAACCGGGGGGGGAGAAATAAGTGGTACTAGGGTGGGCACCCTGGTCTGCTAGTTATTTAGATAGATACATAGATAGATTCATACTGTAGCTAGACAGACAGAGTGAAAGAGACAGAGAGAGCAGGAGTTATGGGCTTACTGCTTCAACTGAATCCGGCAGCATAACTGCAGGTGTGGCTTCTGAATTCAAGAATGTTCCACAGTTCTCATACTGAGAACATGGGTGAAGGGCTACTCTCAATAAGCTGGGTATCCAGGATTATGGGTGCCCAGAAACATTATTTTCAGGCAATTTAAAAAAAACAAACAAAGACCAGAATCTAGCTAAACTGGTCCCATTTATCTATGGTCAGGAGTTTGTTTTTTGAAAATACATCATTTTTGTGTATTTTCAATGTTTGTGAGTTAAAAAAAGCAAGAGGGCTGCCAATGTTATCAGTATTTTTTTCTCCACATGATCAGTATGTTTTTCCATGTGACTGGTATTTTGTCCACATGATCAGTATTTCTTTCCACATAACAAGTTAATAATGAAAATAAGCACTCACAATATTTTTTTTCCTGTTTCCATTTGCTGATTATCAAAAAAATCCTTATAACTCTGAACCTATATAATATTTTTTTCATTAGACCTTTGAAAGGCACCCTTCAGCCTTGAAAATTTCATGAATAAATTCCACACCATCTAAGCTGTAGGTGAGAGCAAAAAAATAAAAAAGAACACAATGTTAAGTATAGGGAACCTGAACAGTTTCTTTTTCCATTTTTTTTCTTGGATGCTCCATATCTTGAAAACTGAATAAGATGCCTTAAAAAAATAAACTGTTGATGTCTTGAGACTCTGGCAGCCCAACTGCACATGCCAAATTTTTTGCTGTTTTATCAAAGAATGCCAAAGTTATTAAGGTGCAAAAATTGGGGTTTAACATTAAACAGCCTACTCAACCCTAACCATTGGGACGCTACCATACCCCTATAACATATATAAAACTACATTACACATACCCCAATAATTCGTAATATCTTGGGATGCATTTGCAGATCACCATTAAAATTTAGACTGGTTCTGCTATAAGTAAGATTGCATATATATGAAATATATAAGAATGCGCATATTCTTTGCAAAAAATTATCTTAAAGCTCCAGTTAGGGTTCAACTTAGTGCCACAAAAGTAGGGTGATGTGGTGTTAGGGTTTTCCATCCTAACTCCCACCAGCAGCAAAAGAAGGACAAGGCCACACAAGCATCCAGAGACTTTCATCGTCAAGTAAGACAGACAACATAGAACTGTTTCCAGATGATACAAATGCAGCAGCACTGTTGTGGTACTGTGGTGGATTCATTTCTGTGGTGTGCACAGCGTAACACATACTCACTCACTTGTGGCTACAGATATAAGTCCATGATACTCAAATCACAGCACTACTTCTGTGTGCAGAAACACAGGCCCCTTCAACCATAGATGCAAATCCTTGGTACCCAAATTACAAAAGTTATTTTGTCTGCAGAAACATAGGTCCTATGGGACCAGTGCTTCTGTAGCCACAGCTACTCACTGTAAGACAGACACAGTTCTGCCTGCAGAAGCAGAGGCCACTGTGGTGCCTGAGCTTCTGCAGCCACAGGCGTAAGACATATACACTGACTACTGGCTGCAGAAGTGCAGAAGCCATGAAATCCATGATACCAAAATTGCAACAGTACTTTTGTCTACAGAGGTGCAGGCCCCTGAGGGGCTTACGCCTCTTCAGCCACAGGTCTAAGACATATACACCAACTTCTGACTGCAGAAGAACAGGCCCATGTGGTGCCTGCAATAACACAGCTGCATATACAAAACCATGCATTAGCAGATCCAGCTATGTAACAAAGTACCACCAGCTAAGCCCTTAGGTCAGCAGAAAGTCACTATTTTAATCCAATCAGAACTTTAAAAGGTATTATTTTCCTTTTTTGGGAAAAGTCACACCCTTAGAGAAAACTCTACCCCATTGAAAAATATATGAAACATTTCTAGATCCTCTGCCAAAATCATCATGCACACATTGTAACAGTACTTCCATCTGCATAAGTGCAGGCCCTATTGGTCTGCACTTCTGCTGCCAGAAGTACTCATGGACACTGTAAAACATACACACACACGTGGCCTGTGCTTCTGCAGCCACATATACAAATCCATGAAGGTAGCATATTAGTGTTGCTGCATGATGTCACCTAGAAACAGTTGCATGTTGTTTGTCTTACCTGATGATTGACTTTCTGTGGTTGCTTGTATGGTCTTGTCATTTTGCTGGGGGGTTGGGTGAGGCTAGAGTTTGAAACCCTAATGCCACATTTGTCTACTTTTGTGGCTCTAAATTGAACCCTAACTGGTGCCTTAATGCAGTTTTTACAAAGAATTTCCTTTCTTTTGAGATAGTGGAATTGCATCCTCAGTCACACAGGCCCCTTCAGGACCTGCATGAACAGATGTAGATGTGCAGAATCCTCAAGGCCTTGCACCATGGGAAGAATCCATCTGCCTACAGAAGTGCATGGTGGATGTCAAGGATATGTGACTCTGTCTGGTCAGCTGTGAAAGTGCAGAACCCTCTGGGTCATGCATGTCCATTTGGTGAAAGCTACAAAAGCACAAATCAAGCAGTCCACCTGTCAACCAAACTGCAGGACCCTATGCCACCCTAGGGGGCAGAGGTGCAAGACGCTATGCAAAGAGAAGAGTTCTTTTCACTATATGGTACTTTGGCCTATGCGGGCAACACTGCACCTTTCCTTCCCATGCTGGAGGGTGGTGCCACAAGACAACACCATCTCCCCAGCCTTGGTCCATCCAGCTGGCTCACTGAGCTGAACCTTGAACTCTGCTCACTGGCATGGGATCATGAAGCACTGCCCAGTGGGGTAAAGGCTGGCAATACACACGTTTCTTTATTTTTTTTTATTTTGACTGCAAATTTTCAAGGTAGTCATTTTATGACTCCCCCTTATAAGCATGATATGTGGCATTTATAGAATAGTGATTGAAATGTTATTTCATGCCATAAGTGCGAAAACACATATTGTACATGTTTGAGAAAAATGACACCAGTCACATTTATGAGGTGGTGTAGAAAAATGGCTAAGTTGAAAGTTTGGAGTCTTAATACTGGTAATTACTAAAGGTGTGAGTGAGCATGCAAACATTTCAATGTATATTTATAACTTTATTGTTTTTTTAGTATTTTGACCCAAACTTTGAATACAGAATTCTTATGACCCCATGGCATAAACCCAGTTGGTGAAAAATTTTCTAATTCTGCCAGAAACATAGTTTGTGGAGTGACTGTTAAATCATCTTTTGGCCTGGATTAGAAAAAAAAAATAGCAAAGTTATGAGTGAACATTGAAATATTTTAATATTCACTCATATCTTGGTTATTTTGCCATATTTTTCACCATGTTTTCAACACAGTCTATTATGACCCCACCTCATAAACCCAGTGGGTGAAAATCTTCAGATCTTACCTGAAATCTCATTTTATAGTGTGACTGCAAAATCACGTTTCAGGGTAGATTTGACAAATTTGACCTACCTTGTTCATGAGGTGGGTTCCCAAAAGGACATGTCAAAAGTTTAGTAGGATAGTGAGGCTTAATGGGGGTTGGGCAGAGGTGACTGTGAAAAGACAGAGATACTAAACAAATATTTTTGCTCAGTATTTACAAATGAAGATGGGGAGGTACCTAAAACAAACAATAGAAACACTCTGGATACCGAAGTTGATACCAGCCCATTTACAGAAGAATGGGTTCTGAAAGAACTCTTAAAACTGAAGGTGGACAAAGCAATGGGACCTGATGGGATTCATCCCAGAATTCTAAAAGAACTAAGGGTAGAACTAGTGACATGACTGACTACCCTCTTTAACAAATCATGGGAGGATGGGGTGGTACCTGAGGACTGGAGGAGGGCAGATGTGATTCCCCTTCACAAAAGTGGGAGCAGGGCAGAAGCAGAAAACTACAGACCTGTTAGTTTAACCTCAGTGATAGGGAAAATGATGGAATCACTTCTGAAGGAAAGAACTGTTGAGTACCTAGAGGCCAGAGGGGCACAGGACCCAAGACAGCATGGATTCACAGCAGGAAGGTCATGCCAGATGAATCTAATGGATTTCTTTGACTGGGTGACCAAAGTAGTAGATCAGGGAGGGGCTGTGGACATGGCCTACCCAGACTTTAGCAAGGCATTTGACTCAGTCCCACACAAAAGATTAATATACAAGTTAGCCAGCCTGGGAGTGGGTCCCAAGATGATAGCCTAGCTATAAAGGGTGGCTGGAGAATAGGACACAGAAGTAATAGTAAATGGAGTCACTCTGAAGAAAGGGGTTACTAGTGGGGTGCCGCATGGTTCAGTATTAGGACCGGTCCTCTTCAATGTCTTCGTAAGTGACATTGCAGAGGGACTGGAAGGAAAAGTATGTCTCTTTGCAGATGACACAAAGATCTGCAACAGAGTTGATGCACAAGGTGGGGTGGAAAGGATGAGAAGGGACTTGGCAAGGTTAGAGGAATGGTCAAATGTATGGCTGCTTAGATTTAATGCTAAGAAGTGCAAGGTAATGCACCTGGGAAACAAAAACCAAGGGGAAGAATACACAATGGGGGGTGAGATACTAACAACAACAAAAATGGAAAGGGACCTGGGGGTAGCCATATCAGATGACTTAAAGGTGGACAAGCAATGTGAGAGGGCAGTAAAGAGGGCTGGAGGATACTGGGATGCATAGGGAGAGGCATCACCAGTAGAAAACAGGAAGTTGTTATCCCTCTGTACAGACAGCTGGTGAGACCCCATCTGGAGTACTGTGTGGAGTTCTGGAGACCCAATCTCCGCAAGGACATAGACAAGATGGAAGCTGCCAGAGGAAGGCACTAAAATGGTGCAGGGTCTGCACGGAAGACATATGAAGAGAGACTAAAGGAGCTTAATATGTATAGCATCGAGGAAAGGAGGAGAGGGGACATGATAGAAACTTTCAAGTACCTCAAGGGAATCAGCAAAGTCCAAGAGGGTAGCATCTTTCAAAAAGGGTGTGCAAGAACAAGGAGGCACAATTTGAAGATGGGGGGGCGGCTCAGAGATAATGTAAGGAAGTATTTTTCCACAGAGAGGATTGTGGATGAATGGAACGGCCTTCCGGAGGAGGTTGTGGAGTCAAAAACAGTGGTTTAATTCAAGCATGCATGGGACAGCCATAAGGCAATTCTAGGGGTTGGGGGTAGAAAGAAGTAGGCTGCTGGTTAACTAGGATCTGCAGCTTACCCATTAGGTAGGGAAATGGGCAGACTGGGTGGGCCAAGCGGTCCTTATCTGCCATCAAATTCTATGTTCTATGTTTCTATGTTTGGTATAAATGCAGTATATTGAAAAATGACAAAGCTGTGAGTAAAAGTTCAAAATGCATTGGAATATCTTAACCAGACCTACCTCATTTTCTCATATCATAGCCACAGTTCCTACAGGAGGATAACTTTTTTTTTGTTTGTAAGTTATTTTATTTCCCATGGTTGGCCCACATCCGGCCACTGTCCTGGTACACCCTGGCTCCTATTGAGGCCCTCACCCCCAGTGATACCCCCATGGTGGGGAGGCGGCAAGCTCCCCTTACTCTTCACTTGGAATGGATCCAGTGTAATGGGAGTGACACTCTCAAAGCCAGGTGGTGCATCCTGGGATGGCCATCAAGCCACGTGACCATATTTTCTCTTGTTCTTCCTCACCACCAGAGACAAAGCATACACTCCAGTGCGCGCTTCTCCAGGCATCTGCCCCATCAGTGCCCTCATCATCAGCATCAGTGCTCTGCCCCAAGCCTCCACTAGGAGGCAGGTGAGCACTGACTACTGGAACCCCCCTCCCTGGAGAAGGAGAGTAGTTCTTGGGATGCTCTATCCTTCTCCTCCCCTGCAGACCCCTGGTGGCCCACGCTCATTCCCAAACATAGGTCACTGGTGTGGCATGAGATGTGGCATCCAGTGCTTCAGTGCCACCAGGCCATCTGGGAGGATAACTTTTTGATCAAAAATGGATCTACCTAGTGAAACTATACGTAAGTGAGTGAGGGTGTATGTGGGGTGGGGGTGCTGAGTGGGGGGGTCAAGGTAGGGGTGTGGGGGGCTCAGATCAGCAACGGACCATTTTCTTCTTTACAGGTTTTATAAAAAAGGAGGGGAGAGTGGTGGTCAAGTGGTACCAGGGGTGGGCACCCTATTCCATGTTTGTATTACAGTATATAATTCAGGTTGAAACAGCACATTAAGGATTTTGGAGCAGTAACATGCTTGATTCAAAGCTTGTCACGCATGGTTTCTAGATCAGAAAAAGCAAACTGATCATGCCACAAAAAGGGAAAGGCTGAATTGCACATTAAATAACTACTATAATTAGATGGGTAACAATAAAAACCACACACAGAGACTAATGTTGGCTTCCTATACTTTCTTTTAAGTATACATTTAACAGAAATCAATTTCCTTTCTCCTTTAACCTGACTGTCATGTGGAAGTTGAGTCATTAAAGCTGAGCACAAACAGCTCCTCTCACTAAGCAGGACACCCAGGATTTTGGATGGCCAGAAAACAAGTTTCTGGCCCTAATTTAGAAAACAAACAACAGAATCTAGCTAAATGGGTCCCGCTCAACTAGGTTCAGGTGTTTATTTTTCAAGAATGCATCATTTTTAGGTATTGTCCATGCTTTTTTAATTGTCATGACCCCCAAAAAGTGTTTTTCATGTAGTGAGAATTGAGTGTTGTGAACACAAAGCACTCTTGTAACATGACATTTTCAGGTTATATCAGAGGGTTATCTAAAAACCCTACTGAGCTTGCTCAGAGAAAAAAAAATCCTTGTAACTCTGGAACTGATTAATATTTTTTCATAAAACCTTCCAAAGGCAGTACCTTAATTTATTCGGTACTGTGTAGGCTGTATGTGAGAGCAACAAAAATGCATAGTAAGTATAGGAAAAAAAATATTCCTCTTCATTAAAAATCAGCATTCTGTATATCAGAAACCACAGAAGCTGTCATCACAAAACTTCTCATTCTTGACAACATGCCTCCAAGACAATCATGCCATATTTTGGGCAATTTTATTGAATGGTGTCAAAGTTATTCAGGTGCAAAAATTGGGGTTTAACATCATACACCATACTTAACCATAACTATACTGGCACTATGGTCAAGAGCGACATACAAGAACATACTACCATCAAGGGGGCAAATGAGATTGTAAAGGCCACAAGCCTGAGATGGTATTATTTCTTACTGTATTATCCTTGTCCATTGTTTGTTGAATATAATACATTGAGATACTTAGTTTTTTTATGGTAAGCCTACAAGTTTTTTTATGGTAAGCCTACAAGTGGAGTAATTTCTGGGTTTGACTGCAGTGTTTTGCTCAGTTAGGTTTTCTCAGTACAGTGGCAGTTAATAAGTAGGAACATGTTTTGTCCTGGTTTCCATAGTGTAGGGGTCTGCTATAAAAGGAGATATGACTGTGGTGTTCATTCCCTTAGGATTCTTCAGGCTATATGAACAGTGTGCTGTGTGTGACATGGGGTAGCGGTCTTGCAGTCTGATGCATCAGTCTAGTGAGGAGGAGCAGCAGATTGCAGAGGTGGTCTGTCAGTGTGGAACACCAGTCTGGAGTAGCATGGGGTTGAGTGAACTAGGATGGCAGCATCTGCATAAGCAGCATGGAGGGTTTGGGTAAGTACTCTGAGCCGCAGTGCCAAGGGACCTACTTGTTTGAAGCATTCTGCAGGATGAAGACTGAAATTGCAGCAGCCAAGCTATATATCATGGCAACTAAGGTCATATATCACAGTAATTAAAGTCATATATCATGACTGTCATTGCATTTCATTATTAAAAAGTCAAAGGAAAAAGTCATACTTACATGACTTAGAAATACAGCATATGAAGCAAGTCAATAAACTCGATGATATGTGAGTACACAGATCAATGAAACCCATTCTACTTTTGAATAAAGTTCAGTTGGAATATTCAGAAAAATTAGTAATCTGACAGTTTATGGAACTGTGTCCACAGGTGCATCTCTAATCACAGCAAATGATAATGGGGCAATCTCACTGTCTTCAAAATCTGTACATTCTTGGCATTTATCCTCTTGTCGACTTTTACAACAGCTGGAGAGTTGATCCAGTTTGAAATAAATGTATCTGGCAGAATCAATGATTACTCATGCCTTGAAAGGATACAACAAAGAAAACTTGCCACCCAATTGTTGTACATCAGCTCGATATTGAATGAATTTATGCCTTCGTGCTTGAGTCTGGGGACTAACATCTGGGTAAATATAAACCTTGCAGTTGCTAAAAAGCATTGTCTTTTTCAGCTTAGCTTGTTTAAGAATCTGCTCACAGTCATGTTGAAGTAAAAATTACACAAGAACTGCAGGCAGCTTTATGGCAGGAGTAGTAATAGTCTCAGCATTTGCAACTATTGAAGGCATTCTGTGCATTGGCTTGGTGAAAAGTAGAGCTGTGTGGAATGAGAAAATTCTGAATTTGTGGAATTTCAATGAAATTTCACAACATTCTGCAAAATGTTTCAGAATTTCATCTGGATTTTGTGGAATTTTTTAAATTAAGAACTTTGGTCATAACTCAGCTGTCTTTTGAGCTAAAGCTCTGATATTTGGCATGCTCATTCTTTGGATGGAGTACCAACAATGTGTGAAATGTCATGAAATTAAGATGGATAGTGTCAATATTATAGGTGCTCAATGTCTGCCATTTTATTTTTTTGTGTGAGATTCCATGAGCATTTTTATCTGCATATACCTTAGCCATCTATAGGTCCAGAGATCTTTTAGTTGGCATAGTTACTTGATTATAGGTGTTCTATCAATGTGCCAAATTGTATGACAGTGTGATGCATCTTCTCAAAATTATGTGTGCTCAAACTTAGTCACTTTATTTTTTGTGAGACATTTTATGAAAATGTCATCTGCATATAACCCAGGCACCTTTGGAGATAGACATGTGTAAATTAACATGAATGACCTTTTTGTAATGCTTATAGAAATATCTAAATATGGAGAGAATTCGAATAGAGATTTTTAGGTTACAGATGTTCAAAACTTTACTATGTAAATATTTGTAAAAGTTTGTGAAAACTCTCAAAAACATGAATGTTTGTAACTTCTCTACTCTTGCAGGCGTAGACTTAAAATTTGACATGCATATCAAATGTCAGTGTATCCTGGTGTCTAACACAACTGGATAAACTGGTTTAGCAATTTTAAATTTGCAGTAGAAAAAAAACAAAAACAAATTATTGGTAACAGTTTCTCAAATATTAATGGTAGCATTTAGATGAAGCATACAGAATTATTTTTGTGGAATTTAACATTCACAGTGCACATACCATTACTTCATTTGATAAACCGAGCTGAGCTTTTTGCAGTCCTTCTGTTCCTCTCTGTGTGACTATTTTACCTCCCCCCCCCCTTGGCAGAGCCAGATTGACTCAGTAGAACTACTGATCCCACTGATATCCTCTTTGTTCTTTACAGTGACAAAATCACTTAAAACATGAGACACATAGAAACATAGACCATGACAGCAGGAAAAGACCAGAGGTCCATCCAGTCTGCCCATATTCCCTATGTCTTTTTCTGCCTATATTTCCAGTCTTTTCCTATAGACCTTTCCTGTTGGAATATCCAGAATGGTTCCTTCCTGGTGCTCCAGACATTGTCTTCTCCCATTACATCTTTTTGAGTACCTCTACATCCCACACTTGCATGTATAGCAGGCTCCCTGGATTATAAATGTACTGGGTGTGTTCCTTATATATCCTGCAGTCAGGTTGGAATTGTTGACACTCTACACTTCCTTGCTCATACCCAAGGCCCCTGGAATTCTGTGATTCTGCAGTTGCAGAAATTTCCGCAGAATTTGCATCATGCTGCAGAATGTTTATAGTGCCACAGAATTCACTGTTTTGGTGAAATTTTATTCAAATATACTGTTTTTCCATAGTGCCAGGCTTTCTTTCTGATCTTGTTTATCCGGAAGCCCCTCCTCTATGCTCACCATATGACGTCATTGATGACATTACATCATATTTAACCAATGGCAGAACTGTGTTCTGCCAGAGAAATGAATAAATCATGCCGCAGAAATCAGAAAATGCTGCAGCAGAAATCAGAAAGTTCTGCCGCAGAGCACTAGGGGCCCTGCTCATACCTAGGGATCTACCACTGGTGTGCTACTCATTTGTTGGTGAAACTGTGCATCTAACTCCTGAACCTGATGGCCCCTGCACTACCAGCCTATCATACCCCTATCCTTTAATTAGAATCCCCAAGAAAAGGCTGAATGAAATTAAATTCCAATTTTATAAAAATTTTCAAGAAATTCCACAATTTTCACAAAGACTCATGGGATTTGACGTTATGTACAGATGTTATTTCACAATTTCTCACAGTAAGCAGTTAATAAAATTGCCACCACACATAGTCTCTTTGCAAGGTCTAAGAACCTACCAAATTTAGTGGTATTACATTCTCTAGTTTTAAAGTTTCAGGGGTTTATATATCTGTAGTTTACATTCCTGCAAAATTTAAGTTGTAAATGTTGTGAAAGTTTGACTACTTTTAATTCAGTCCCATTTAAAGCTGCAAATATGAACTTTTTCAGAAATGACCATGTGGTATGGTAGTTTAAATGGTTCAGTCTGGTTAAAATTGGATATGTTGTTTCAAATTTAGAGGGAAATAAATGAAATTTTCATTTTGATAACGTTTGACAGGTTACAACACAGTCCAATTTGAAGCTAGAAATATGAAATGATGTACATACACAAATATAGCGACAGCTTGTATACCTGTAAAATATTATGACATTTTAATGAATACTATCAAAATAATACTAAAAATCTAAATTTTGGCAAATGCTTGGCTACCTATAACTCAGCCGCCATTGAAGCTTGAGACTTATACCATGTTGCATATAGCAATGCTGCATGTTTCTCTAAATACTGAAGCTATGAAGAAATTTGGATAAGATATGTTAAACTTAGATCAAAATAATTAGAAATTAAATTTTGATTACATGTTTGGCCACCCATAACTCTTCCCCTTTCAATGTATGACTCTGAGATTGGTACACCTGTGTAAGCTGTTTCGATCTGTCAGCATTCCAAAATTTGTGTAATTTGGACATGTACTTTCAAAATTATAGCAAAATAGTTGAAGATTATAATTTAGTAAAATTCCACAGAATGTTCACTCAGATTCTGTGGAATCAGAATGGTCATTTTGTGGGTATTCTGTGGGTAGAATTTTATATTCCACGTAGCTCTAGTGAAAAGCTTTTATAGGTTATGGCATATTTTCTAAAGTGTAACCAAGCTACTCGACAAAAAAATTCACAATATCCCAAGTTATTATATCAGAATTCTCAAGTAGAGGAAGAACAATAAAGCACATATTATCTTTCTGGACCACATTCTCTAGATTGACTATCTTCCTTGCTTGACAAATGTTGTCTCTGAGCATAGCAGTGACTAGTGAAGCAGAGGACTTTAGCTAACTTTAGTATAGAGGGCCATTTGATCTTTCTGTATCAAGTCCATGTTACTCTCAGTTGCTGCCATATGGCATTCCACTCCCTTATACTGCACTGCCAAAGCTTCCAACTTTTCATCATATTTTTTTAATTACTTGCAGAAGTGCATGGTAGGATCTATTCACCTTGGTCAATGAGATTAATTCTGGTGAAGGGCCTTTCTCGGGCTTTCAGCATGAGGTGCTGCAGTCAAGGAATCAAACAGATTTTTGGGACCAGACCCATAGCTTCAGTTACAGCTGACAAGTTGCTTTGCTGGGGCTACTAGACACAGCAGGGGATCAAGAGCAGTTTATAGGGCCAAGACACTCATGTTTATCTGGAGTTGCTATATCAAAAGGAGAGGTACTCACTCGTTTTCTTTTATCTTTACACACTCTGTCTCTCTCTCATGCTTTTTTTGCTAAGCTTGCTTAGCTCAGTTTCAGATGACTCCATATGTATTTTTTTTACTTGTAGAAGCCAATTCTGCTCTCAGAAATTATGTTTATTTAGCAACACGTGGAGGAGCAGCTCAAATGTTCATTTGTCTGTTGGCCATTTTGTCTCAACCCCAAATCACACTTTTTGCCTTTTTGTTTTTACTCACATCTAGACCAAACATAATTTGGAACTGTGTTCTGAAATTTTCAGAGTAGAAGTGGCTTGGCCCCAAAAAAGTGCATTTCGAAGGTATCACATCGTATGGGCAAATCAAATTGAGTGACTCAGTTTCGAGTGACTCAGTTTGAGCACCCGTGATAGGAGCTACCCTGAAAGGGTAGCAAAATGTGGTTATCGTGACAATGCGGGACAATAACAATGAGTTTTGAGGAGGGGAATCTACATGAGGAAGGCGATCAGAAGAGGAGGGTTCCAGAAGGAGGTATGTGGGAGGTAGTTTGAGGCGGTGTTGCTGAGCTGGCCATGTGGTGTGGTGGTGAAGGTGGGTGGCTCTAGTCATGGAGGTCTAGGGTTCAGAGCTGGGTACAATAGGTGTGCTATTTTTATTTTGTGTTTGTGGGAGTTTGATTTGTTTTTTTGTTATGAGTTTCTCCCCCTCCATGACATGCACCTCCCTGGAGTTGATAATCATTATGTGGGGGGGGTACTGGGGGAGCAGTCTCCTGCATAAATATGTTATTCCATTTGTTTTTGGGTTGATGCTGTTATTGTTGTCGCTGGGGAGTGTACATCGCTTTTGTGCTTTTCGGCGATGTTCACTCACTGTAACAGCGATCACTATTTAGTGTTTGACATTATGATGTGCAACCCATTTTGAAGACTTTGTGAGAAAATATCACTCAGTACTTGAGCTATAAGGTTCTGCACAAGGGATGAGTAGGCACTTTAATATTAAACCCTATTTTTACAACTAAATAATATTGGTGTTGTTCCACAAAATTGCATGAAATTTTGCATGTGCGGTGCATGTGCCAAGTTCATAAGACTTGAAATGTTTTGTGATAGCTCCTCATCTAGATTCAGAGAAAATTTAATTTAAAAAGCATGTAAAAATGCACTTTTTTTGTCATTTTATTTAATCAGCCATAAAGCAAAAATGGTTTGTAATTTTGTTTCCAAATTTCAAGAGTAGAAGGGGCTTATCCCAAGGGTGTGCCTTTCAAAAGTTATGTGAAACAATATCAGTTGGTTCTCAAATTATGAGGTTTTAAATTTGGCTTCTAAGAATGTCAGTAGGGTTGACAGGATTGCTGTCTGGTGTCAGTGGCTCAGTAGGTAGCACACTCCCCTCTGAGGTCGGGAGATCAGAGGGCTGTGGGTTCAGTTCCCACATCTGGCACTTGGATTAATATCCCAGCACTGACACTGTAGTGCAGCGTGACAGGGGTGCTGCACTTCTGAGATACCGTCTTTCGGATGAGACATTAAACTGAGGTCCCATCTGCCTGGATTGGTGGTAGTTCAGGTAGATGTTAAAGATCCCATGGCACTTATCTAAAAGAGAGTAGGGGAATTTCCCCGGTGTCCTGGCCAAATTTCCCTCATTCACTCAAAATACCACCAACAGCTTAATCTGGTTCAAGGTCAGTTGGCATTCATCTGTATCCCCCTCCCCCGGGTCGTGCCTGAAAATAGGCAGGATTTGTCTAGTGCACTTACCTGGTCAAGAAAAACTAAATAAAATAACTAAGAATTTGTGTTTGTGAGATGATTTTTATTTTGTGAGAAATCCATGGTTAATGGATCAGACTGAATCAAACCCATGACAGCAGGAAATAGAGATCATGTAGTGTAGGAAACGGAGTGTCTCGGCAGTCATGCCTTGCTTATGTTTTGATGTTCACTGGTGTCAACATCAGAGCACTCTGATGATGATGGCAGTGAATGTTGAAACATAAGCAAGGTGCTACCATTGAGGAATGGGTTGGCTCTATCTGTTTGTCTGACACACTCCAGTTTAATTTTTCTGGAGATGTTTTGATTGTTTGAATATATTTCCTATCAAACTGTTAGTGCAATTAAGCCTTTGCACTCACCTTCCTGCACTGCATCATTTCTGTTTTCTGCTCTCACAAGTTTGATTCAGTCTGAGCTGTTAACCATGGATGCCTGTTTGTACAGTGAGCCATTACAATTAATGTCTTTTTGTTGGACCTTTATAAATAAGATTGAGTTTTTCAAGCATTAACTGTACGGGCAATCACTTAGTGCTGACCTGTTTTTCCTCTGAAAGGTAACATTTATTTAAAGCTGAATCTGCATTACTGGTATAGTGCACTATGAATGTATATGTTGGAGCTTCCTTACTTTTTTGTCTTGTAAGAATTTTTAGGTGTATCAGAGGACTATTCTGAAAACCCTACCGCAGTTGCTCAGAAGCAGAATTTCAAAACCTTATAACTCTAGAACAAATTAATATTTTTTCACGAATCCTTCAAAATTGCACCTTTGGCACAAGCCCCTTCTGCCCTGAAAGTTTGGGAACAAAATTACTTACTGTCTTGGCTGTAGGTGAGAGCAAACAAATGGCCAGAAAGGGGTCTATTTATGTGTTATGGATGTTTCTGGATCTCAAAATCTGGGATAAGAGCCTATCACAAAAACTTACCACATCCTGAGAATTTGTCACCCGGACCATGCATGCCATATTTTGCACATTTTTGTCAAATGCTGCCAGAGTTATTACGGTGCAAAGATTGATGTTTTAACATTAAACACTCCACTGAACCCTAACTATATTTGTGCCAAGTGTAATATATTAGAGGCAAACAAATCCATTTAATGCATCAGTTAGGGTTGTTCCACAGTGACAAAAATGAGAAAATTCAGTGTTAGGGTTGAAAACCCCCCTTGGACCCCCCACAGCGCACCCCACAACCGGCATCGTGGTGCACTATGAGACCATCAGCCTAACTCACCCAATCACATGTGTAAGAATCTGAGGTGTAGGAAAATAGGGTGAGAGTTAGGACTGACGACCCAGTGCCACACGATGCTGATTGAGGGATGGGCTGAGGGGGTCCAAGGGGGGTTTCAACCCTAACACCAAATTTCCTCACTTTTGTCACTGTGGAACAACCCTAACTGATGCATTAAAAGTTTTTGCCTCAATTTCCCTTCTTTTTTAGAATAATGACGAGAAATAGTGAATGTAATGCGGCGGCGGGAGCACAGGGATCTTTGAGCCCCGCGCTCCCACCACATGATGTCTTGTGACTTAGTAACAGGAACAGCAATGCAAACAGAAGCGCCAACAGTGGCGCACATGGTAATGCAAATGTAAACGGTAAAGGAAACGTTAATAGAAACGCAAGCGCAAAGTGATGCTGAAGCGAACAGTGACATAAATGGACATTGAAGTGCGTACAAAAATGCAACTGGTAATGCGAACAGTGATGGCAGTGGTATTTAAAATGGAAATGTTAAGTGTCACAGCAAAAAGAACACGAAGGGGAACAGAACCGGAAACGCGAATGCAAGCGCACATGTAAACGCAAACCATAATGCGCACAGGCACAGTACCAGAATTGTAAATGGAAATGGTAAAGATAACAGGAAGAATAATGGCAAAGGTAACAGAAATGGAAATGGGAACAGAAGAACGTTCAGAAATGCAAACCGAAACACGCATAGGCACAGTACCGCAATTGTAAACGCAAATGGTAACGGTAACAGCAAGAATAACACCGAAGCAAACAGAAATGCAAAAGGAAATGCAAGCGCATATGGAAATGCAAACCGTAATGTGCATGGGCACAGTAAAGAAATTGCAAATGCAAATGGTAACAGTAACAGCAAGGAAGACGCAAAACGAAAGAGAAATGGAAACACAAATGAAAGGGCTGCCATAAACAGAAATGGCAGTGCGGACGGTGATGCAAACAAAATGCAAGAAGAAACAGTAGTGTAAATGCAAATGGTAACAGTAATGAAAACACAAGCGCCAAATGACAATACAAAGAATTGCTGCTTTACGATTGGCGTGCAGGGAACGTAAGCAAACGGGGACAGAAACGCAAATTGAAACAGTAACTGCAACAGTAATGGAAGTGCATACCCTGTTTTTGCCAAACAGGTGCATAGAGAAGCACAGTGTGTACAAAGAATGTATGCATTGTAATGGGCATTGAAGCTGAAAACGAGCATTGGAAGCACTTAATTGCTAATATCTCAGCAACCGCACGACGTAGAAAAAACATTTTAATTTCACAAAACTCGTGATTTTCCTGGCTAGGATTTTGCAATTACATAGCCCATAGGGCTATGTAGCTCACAACAAAAAATCTGTATCTCACATCGTTTTCAAGATACGAGCTCCGAAAGACGCGGCCTACGCCACCATGTTAGTCTTTGGGAAATAACGCCAACTTCGGAGCACCGTAACTTTGCAGCCATGCAATATATTTTCACCAAACCATGAAAAGGCAGATCTGTGAGATGTTGGCTACGTTCCCTCCAAATTTCAGGCCAAAAGACCTAACCTTTCTTTTGCAGCAAGGTGGCAAATAACTCCTGTCATTTTGGCCATAGTGTTGCAAAGTACCTTCGTGATTTGCAAAAGCTTTCTCGCAGATTTGTGAAAGTGTCATGATATGACAGTACTTTGCGAAAGTACTTTTTCCAGAACTTTGAAAAATGAATTTCTGGGGTGTTTAACCCCAAAATAAAGACATGGCTAGCATCCTCAGGCTCCGACCAGGTGAACACAAAAAGAATTGTGTCCCTAGATGGTCCCAGTTTTAAATGCCAAGCATTTTTCTGATCACCAACTGAAAACAAAATGGTGGATTTGCGAAAGTACTAGGGCCATTTGCGACAGTAAAAAGTGCATTTGCGAAAGTGTCAAACCTTTTGATAACTTTTCCCATTGACTTACAATGGGAACTTGTTTTTTAAATAACTTTTGAACCATTCAATATTTTTTCACGAAATCTTCAAAAGGCACATTGAGCATACTGGCCACACGTTCCCTGAAGTTTTCAGACTGCTCTCACAAACCACGTGACCTGTAGGCACGAGCAAAGAATTCACCATATAGTGTAAATGTGCGCGCAGATCATGCTGAATAACTCCGCAGCTGTATACCCAACTGGTACGAAACTTGGCAGATCCCAAGGAGTATGGTTCTTGATCATGCTTTCCAAATTTCAGGCAAATCTGTTGAATGGTCGCAAAGTTATTAAGGTGTAAAGTTTGACCCTTTAACACTAAAAGGGCTCCTCAACCCTAACTATGGTAGCACTACCGTGCTACCATTATATATACAGTATATATATTTATAAAATGAGTAGGGAAATTGTTGTTCTTTTATTGGATGACCACACCACATGACCGTGTGTATATCAGAGCGCGACCACACACCTGCACTTTTACTCCCCTCCAAAACAATTTTGACATTTTATAAGATAGATAAACCACTCTGAGGTGTGCGGTCGCACTCTGATATCATCGCACGCCTTGGGCAGTTGGCTTTTCGGCCTGTGGCCTCGTGCGCATAATGCACACCAGGCGCAGTATATCAGAGCAGCTCAAACACCTCAGAGTGGTATATCTATTACATATATATATATATATATATATATATATATATGCAGTTGTACCAGTATAGTTAGGGTTGAGTAGGCAGTTTAATGTTAAACCCCAAATTTTGCACATTAATGTCACTGTTTCTCCCTATTTGACCCCTTTACCCTGGGTGCATCTGGAAATGAGCCTCAGCTTAATGGTGCCTTTCTCGGTTATCAACTTTTAAATAAATAAATGTTGAAAAGTTGGGGCCAAAATATGCAAAAATGGCAAAGTGATGCACATCCATTAAGATTTTCCTAGGCTTACTCATAACTTCTGTAATTTTAAATATGTTGGGCCCAAATTTTCAGCATAGCAATTTTTTTAACACCACGTCATGAACGTGAAAGCTATTATTTTTCAAATCCTGCCCAAACTGTGTTTTTGCACCTGTGGTGCGAAATGACATTTTGGTGGTGTGGAATGACAATTTCAGCCAGGATTTGAACATTTTTGTTACCAGGTTTGTGAAGTGGGGTAAAAGAAGCCTATGCTGACAATATGGTTTCTGAATTGTCAGCATAACTCCAGAATCAGATTCCTCGGGCCCCAATTAGGTAAACACAACTGTTGGTGTTTACCATCTGTCAGTATTTGTTTTTCTTTATTTTTTTATGTCACCTCCCAGGCTGGATTTTTGTTTGCCTATGGTACCCCCTATCCAGCACTGTCTCCTCAACCCCCACACCGGCCGCCATCAGAGCTCTAATCCTCTTGCCCTACTCTTGCCAGGCTGCTTCACAGTGGGTACTTACCCCACATGTTGCGGAAGACCTGGAGGCCGGGCTTGGTGGGAGCTGACTTAAGTGCATCCACTGCAGAACCAGCCTTCATGTGAGCGCACTGGAGGATTCTTTTGAAAACCCATGATTGCCCCACCCCCACAGCATAGGTGTGCAATAACATCAGGGATGCTGCCACGCATGCTTCTATGCATTACATGTCCGATGTTGGCCTGTGCCAACCCACACTGTGACCCCCAATCCTGTACTAGCCCCCAGATACCACCAGGAGGCTATACCTCAGTGGTCATCCCCTCCCACCCTCCATGGAGGAGGAGGAGAGCAGTCCATGGAATGCTCAATCCTCCTCTCCCCGGCCGATCCTCTGACACCCAAGGTCACTCCCGATCCTGAGTCATCGGTGTGGTAAGAGGTAAGATGCCAGCGCCTCAGCTCTCTATACCACCATACCGGCTCTGTCAGTATTTTTTGAAATATTTAAATTTGGGAGCCTTGCGCTCCCAGAACAACATACATATATGCATCTATGGAGGAATGGCAGTGCAGGGCCTGGAGGGCTCTATGCTCCTACAGGCAAGTAAGGATATGATTACACTATCTCAATAAGTATGGATGCTCCACACCCTGTGCTCCCATAGGCAAATAAGGATATGATTATAGTATCTCAAATAGTAAGGAAAATCTTTGCAAAAAACTGCATTAATGCAGCAGTTAGTGTACAGATTAAACCAACAAAAGTAGAGAAATGTGACGTTAGGGTTTCAAGCCCTAACACCCCTGTCCACCTCAAGGCAAATTAGGGGCGGAGTCTTCTTTGGTGTTATCAACCCTAACATTCACCCCATTCTATGCACTCATGAAACATACACACCAGTATCCATACCATCTCAGCATTCTTGTTACTGCAATGGGGTGAGCGTTAGGGTTGACAATGCCAAGGAAGACTCCACCCCTCATTTGTCTCAGGAGTGGGGCAGGGGTGTTAGGCTTTGAAACTCTAACATCACATATCTGTACTTCTTTCAGTTTAATCTGTACCCTATTTATTTATTTATTAAATTTTGATAACCGGGTAAGCCCGCTGGGCCCCGAAGGTCCCTTTTTCAGGGGCGACCCTAACTGCTGCATTAATGCAGTTTTTTGCAAAGAATATGTGCTGTCTACCTATCTATCTATCTATATATCTATCTGTCTATCTATATTATATGGGAGTAACTGTGCCCATATAGTTAGAGTTCATCTGTTACTTCTATATTAAACTCAAAATTTTGCACTTTAATAACTTTGCAACTGGTCCATCAATTCTCATGAAATTTTGCATGTGCCATTGGGGATCAAAGATATCTGGATTTGACCAGTTTCATTTCATTTGGATGTGCAGGTGGGGAGATACAGAGTGTTCAAAAATGTGAAAATTAAAATTTTTGTGTAAATTCTTCATCATGCTGATTCTCAGAAACTGTGTGGAGTTGTGGTCTGAGATTTACAGGGTATACAGGTCTTGAGTCACAGATGCACTTTTTGAAGGTTTGTTGAAAAAATATTCATCAGTTCAAAAGTTATTAAAGTTTCAATTTTCTCATTATTTCCTATGGGAAAAGTTAGATGTGCCATGCAAAACAACTGTTTTTTCCCACAAAAGTGGTATTTATTTTTGCAAGTGCGGAAATGTAGTGTTGAGATTCCACCATCTTGTTTTCAGTTAGCGAGGCAAGCAAATTTAAATATTTCAAAAAATACTGACAGATGGTAAACACCAACAGCTGTGTTTATCTAGTTGGGACCCGAGGAATCTGATTCTGGGGTCAGTTTGCACAAAACAATGGGCAGAAATATGTTTATTTTATCCACTGAGGTTTTACTACCACAAACTGCAGCACTATTTTCATGAAACAAGGGGGGGGGGAGTTTGCTGCAAAGTGCAGCAAAAGGACTCAGTGTTTCACGAACACAGTTCCTTTTACTGCAGTTTGTGGCACAACTTTTTTAATGGCACAGTGCCACCTGTGGAACACGCAGTTTGTGGCACAGTATACTTTTCATGATCAGAAATAGCATTTGTTCAAGTAGCCAAATTGCCAGTTACACAAGCTGAAGATCAAAATATCATGCTTTTTTTAAGGTTTGGCTAAGATGCTTGTCATTTGACTAAAACATTCAGGTGCAGTAAGTCTAATTACCATGGTCAATGATTTAAAACCTTCAGTTTAACTGGCGAACGCAGAGAAAACCTAATAATCTGAATCAGAATCGCAAATGTCAACCAACTATACACCTGACAGTTGCAGCCCCAACCACCCAAAAGGCTTTACTAATATTATTTATTTAAAAGTTTTCCCTGGATTACCAACATGTGGGGACAAATGTCTTACAGGTGGGTCATGGGGACTTTTACACAATGCAAACCATGGAGTTCCTATGGCTCTACAATGTCGGTTTGACATGAAACACGTCAACTGACATCACAACACCAGGCTGCCTGTCGACCATGATTAGCAGTCAGCATGGAGCTGCACACATTGGAGTGTGATTTTCTTCGGGGGCATTACCCCTAAACCCCCCACACAGGGGGCTCTGCCCCCGCACCCCCTGCTAATTTGGATTCCAACTCTGAGTTGGAGCTGGTTCGGAGAGGGGGTACAGGTTGGGGAAATGTGTTGCCTGGTTCCAGGTGCACTGCTACCATGACATTGCACTGTTGTCGATATCGACGCATGTCGCAGTAGAACTTTCACTGTACGGGGGCATACCCCTCCCTATTACTGTGAAACCAGAAGCTTTCTATCTGAAGTAACCTTCTACAAATGGGTTAGACTTAAGAAGTAATGCATTCTGTCTGCTGCATGATAAAAGCCTGAACAGCAGTTTGTTTTGGGATGACATTATTTATAGAAGTGTAGTGGGGTTTGTGTATTAATATAATTTCTGCTTTATATCTGCATGTTGACATATGTGTTAGCCAGTTCAGCCGGCAGCTATTTCATGTAAATTGTGATTGGGTTCAAAAAGTTAGTGGCAGTAGTGAGAGATACAGTATATAATGTGGATAACTCTGGCCACGTATCAGGCAATAACTGAAAAGATGAAAAGGGCAATCAGTTTTTCATGTTTCTGCAACCATTTTGATTTGCACTCCAAGTTGGGTAAAACTGCTCAGCCTTTAGTCAATAAGACAACAGCAATGTGCCCCAAACTACTGGGAAGAGAAAGAGAAAATATGGGACAGATCAGAATGTTTTCAAATAGCCATGCAAATTCACTGACCTAGCTACCTGTCTTGTCCCTGTTCTTCATAACTGGATCTGACCAGCATGTTTCAGTGCAGTTGTTAGCGGACCACAGGTAGAAATGTATTTATTTATTTATTTATTTTTTGTTTACTGGGTAAGTGCACTAGCCAGAGAGACTATTTTCAGGCATAACCTGGGAGAGTACAAAGACAACACTTTCATGTGAACACTAATGAATACAAAACACAAGTTACAGGCAGATATTAAAGCATAACAGTGGTAATTATGACAAGGAATTTTAGGTAGCAAAACAAAAATACACAGGGATACAAAATTTAGGTAACATAAGGCAATACAATCAGGCAAAATTAAGGGAACCAGACACCGTATTAAAGTGGGATAAAGTGCCATGAGAGTGATACCAGTTTGGCAGAAATAGGTGAAGGGGGAGTGAGAGAGAGAGGTGAGGGGAGTAGAGAGGCAGCAGTGCTAGAGGTATAGGCGATGAGAGATAGAGAGTTTGAGTGTAGGGAGTAGCTATGTTTATACAGGAAAGGGGAAAATAGAGGATGAGAAAGTAAGAGATAAGGGAGTGAGAAGAACAATGTAAGGAACAAGTCTTCTCTCTCTCTCTCTCTCTCTCTCTCAATTTTGTTATTGCTAAATGTAAAAGCAATACAAACCCACGTACAGTATATAGCCATTTCTATATAACCATTTTATTGTAAAATAGTTAGGTGTGGGAAGCTGCAGTGTTAGCCAGGTATAATGGACATATGGGCTGTGCTGGACAGCTAATCTAGCAAGGAGGTTGAATTCTGTACCAACAGATATTTCCTCAGGATTCAGTAAACTCATATCAATTAAACAAACAAACAAAAAAAGATTCACATACGCTTCATTTTATTTGAGATACTTAGCTTACTGTATTTTGATCAGGAGATTTTTTTATACAACATTACAAAATTACCTTTCAATGCAATGTAGGATCAATTCAAAGTAACAGTCATAAACACGTGGATGGATATAAAGGCATATTAAATAGATCAACCTGCGATATTTTATAGAAGACCCCTGAAATGGGTCACAAAGAGATCTGACTTATGTTCTTTATGTTCTTTTAAGTTTGTATGCTGTCTGCCGTGGCATAGAAGTATAATCCACTTGTAGCTATTTCCTCGACAACATGGGAAGGGATAACATGTCAAACACCAGTAAAAGCAGTGCTTTTCATATGCAGTATAAGACAAACTAAAAAATGCAATATAAGATTAAAAAAAAATCGAGAATAAACTCAAATTCATGTACCTCTCTTTTCCAAGTGAGTAGATCGAAAATGGGAGCATGACCCAACCACTCCTGAACAGAATGATAAAACAAATAATATAAATATAATATATACACACATCTGTCTTTTTACCTAACACCAGGCAGTCCACTTTACTAGAAATAGTCACGAGACAACGGGTGACCAGATGACTGTATAAGAAAGTATCTGAAACCGTAAAAAGTCAAAGAGCAGCACTTTATCAGAGTGCAAGTCATTTGTAAAAATATATATATAATGATGGTATTGCACATCACTTTTTCTGGGTTTCATTACTTACTGTAAATGTATATATCTGTAACTCCCAGTGTAATGTAAATTACAGTAGTGATTGCCTTCCACCCCATTAAAATTCATCCCTATTGCCTGGAAAGAAGAAAATAAATAAATAACATATTCTTCTTGCTACAGTGGTATTGTGTATATATTTCAAATTACCTGGGGGAACTATTTTTCATTGTTATTGGTGGTTAGTGGCATCACCCCACCCTCCCTGTATGCTGAGAGTAAGAAAACCATCCTTCGATGTCTTTTAAATTTTTTTAACCTGTTAAAAAAAGTCCATTGCTTATCAAACCTGCACCCCCACTGACCTCCCACTGTGCACCCACTTCCCTACACCCCGCTTGACACTCCCACACACCCTCACTCACCTGAAGAGGTCCCAGTTTCAGGATCCGCTCTCCCAATCAAAGCCACACCTTGCTGCTGGAACCAGCAACTGCAGTATGAGAAACTAAGGTAAATGTATTTCAGTGGGGGTTTCAACTTTTATGCATAACTTCAGCATTTCTTGAGATTTTGACCTAAAATTTACAATATGGCCTTTCTGGGACCCCACCTCATGAACAATATGACTGTCACTACGCAACTCCTGCTGGAAAGGAGATTTTGAGGTCAGTTGGTGAAATCACCTGTTTGGTGGGATTTGTGTAATGGCAGTCATATTGTCCATGAGGTGGGGTCATAAGAAGCTATGTTGAAAATTTAGGGTCAAAATGATTAAAAATGGCACAGTTATGACTATTTGTTGCAATTTCATTAAGTACGCCCGCAACTTTGAAAATTTTAAACATTTTGACCCCAAATGTTCAACATAGACTTCTAATTACCCCACCTCATGTATGTCACATCTGTCATTTTTCAAATCCTGGCCATAATGTGTTTTCAGACCTGTGGCACAGAATGCCATTGCAGTTGCACAGAATTATGTTTTGGCGGGGATTTGAAAATTTTCTGTACTGAGTACATGCGGTGGTGCCATAAGAATGCTATGTTAAAAATCTGCGGTCAGAATCATTAAATATAGGACACTTATGACCATTTGCTGCAATCTCGCTATGCACACTCGTAAATTTTGGAATTTTACATATTTTGACCCCAAATTTTCAGCATAGCCTTCTTATTACCCCACCTAATGCACATCACAGCTGTTATTTTTCAACTCCTGGCTAAAATATGTTTTCATACCTGTGACGTGGAATGGTGTTGCACTTTCGCAGAATTACATTTTGGCAGGGATTCAAAAATTTTCTGCACCAGGTACATGAGGTGGGATAATAAGATGTCTATGCTGAAAATGTGGTCACTGTTTTCCTATAAATGTAAGCACATGGCCCCGACAACCCTGTGTTTCCACATCTATATGCATATACACATCTATGGAGGTATGGGAGTACAGGTCCCAGAGGGCTGTGAGCTCCCACAGGAAAATAAGGTTACAATTATACTATCTGAAAAAGTAAGTAAATTAGTTCCAAAAAAACTACAGTTACATAAGAGACAGCAGTTAGCAGTGCAGACAGGGTTTGCCCCTAACACCCCACCTCACTTCGCGCACACACCAACAGTCATCAGGTGGCCTTGGTTGTCAGCCCTAACGCTCACCTATTCTCCTATACTGTACCCATCTCAGCTTATTTACTTATGGAATGAGGTGAGTGTTAGGGCTGACAACCCCAAGGCTCACCCCCAACAACTTTTAGTGTGTGCAGGGGGGGTGGGGGTATTAGGGTTGGAAACCCTAATGCCACATTTCTCTGCTTTTGTCACTTTAACCCTAACTTATGCATTAATTGAATTTGTTTGCAATATATGTATATTTGTGTTCTTGGCAAAACACTTTGTTAAAGTATCAGGATTCCCACCATCAAAAGTTGGGATATATAGTGTTAGGGTTTTCAACCCTAACACCCTTCCCACCCCCACCCTCCATGCAGTAACAGGAGCTGGGGGTGTACCTCAGGATTGTCAGCCCTAACGCTCATCCCATTCCATGTGTAAGTAAGCTAAGATGTTACAGTATAGGAGAATGGGGTGAGTGTGTGGGCTGACAACCCCAGGGCACACCTCCGGTGCCTGTTGGTGCATGGAGGGTGGGGGTGGGATGTTAAGGTGGGAAACCCTAACATCACGTTTCCCAACTTTTGATGGTGGAAACCCTAACTGGTGCATTAAGTGCAGGGTCCTCTGGGCCCTGTGCTCCCATCCCTCCATACATGTGTATATCTATGTAGCTGTGTAAGTGGAACAGTGATGAAATTGCCAGCATAGCCATGTTATTACTTCACCTGATGTACCCTATACAGCAAATTTTTGAATCTCTGCCAAAACATGATTCTGTGCAATAGCAACGCCATTCTGCACCAGAGGTGCAAAAACACATTTTGGCTAGGATTCAAAAAATGACAGCTGTGACATATTGTACATTTCTTTGGGTAGTAAGAAGTCTGTGTTGAAAATTTGGTGTCAAAATATTTTACATTAATGAAGGTATGAGCGTCCATAGCGAAGTTGCAATGAGTATTCATAAATCAGCCATTTTTTGACATTTTGACCCCAAATGTTCAACATGTCCTTTAGGAGACACCACCGCATGAACAATCTGACTGTCACTACAGAAAGTTTGCCCAAAACATGAATTCACCAAGTGGCCATGAAATCACCTTTCAGATGGTAGTTGTGTAACAGCAGTCATGATGTTCATGAGGCGGGGTCCCCAAAAGGCTATGTTGAAAATTTAGGATGAAAATGTTAATAAATGGCTGAGTTAGGATTAAAAGTTGAAATCCCCATTGAAATATATTAGACTGCATTTACCTTAGTTTCTCATATTGCAGTCGTCGGTTCCAGCAGCAAGACATGTCTTCAATCAGGAACTGAAAACAAGATGCTGGCAGCATGAAGGAACATGCCTCATTTGCAAAAGAGAATGACACTTTCCTGAAAGAGAAATGCACTTTTGTATGGGACATCTAACTTTTCTGATAGGAAATAAGAGGAAACTTTGATATTTAGTAACTTTTTAACATACTGATATTTTTCAGCAAACCTTCAAAGGACACATCTGTGACCCAAGTCTGATATATTCTAAAACTGTAAGGCCAAACCCCCTCAAGCCATTTCTGAGATATGGTGTGACAAAGAATTTACACAAAAATGGTCATTTTCACATTTTTTGACACTCTGCATCTCTGCAGCTGCACATCCGACTGGGACGAAACTTGCCACATCAAGAGATCTTTGGTCCCCAACAAAGCAAGCAAAAATTCATGTGAATTGGTCAAATGGTAGCAAACTTATTAAAGCACAAAATTTTGGCTGTAACATAGAAGTGACCATTGAACCCTAACTATAGGGGTGCGATCGTGCCCCATTTTATATATATATATATATATTAGAGGAAAAAACTCTGTTTAATGCATCTGTTAGGGTTGTTCCACAGCGACAAAAGTGAGAAAATTCAGTGTTGGGCTTGAAGCCCCCTTGACCCCCCAAGCGCAGCCCCCATCTGGCATAGCGGTGCGTTGGGGTCATCGGCCCTCTACCCCATCACATGTGTAAAGAAGCAGAGGTATAGGAGAATGGGGTGAGAGGACCGATGACCCCAACGCGCACCGCTATGCTGGATGGGGGGGTGCACTGGGGGTTCCAAGGGGGGCTTTCAACCCTAACATCGAATTTCCTCGCTTTTGTTGCTGTGGAACAACCCTAACTGATGCATTAAATGGAGTTTTTTGCCTCTAATTTCCCTTCTTTTTGAGAATGATGACGAGAAATAGTGAATGTAATGTGGCAGCGGGATGTCTTGTGACATAGTAACAGGAACAGCAATGCAAACACAAGCGCCAACAGTGGCGCACATGGTAACACAAATGTAAATGGTGAAGCAAACATTGATAGAAACGCAAGCGCAAAGTGACGCCAAAGTGAACAGTGACCCAAACAGACATGCAAGCAAGTATGAAAACACAACTGATAACGCGAACAGTGATGGCAGCAGTATTTTAAATGGAAATGTTAAGTGTCACAGCAAAAAGAACGGAAAAGGGAACAGAAACGGAAATGCAAAGGCAAGCGCATACGTAAACCGTAACATGCACGGGCACGGTACCACAATTGTAAATGCAAATGGTAAAGTTAACATGAAGAATAATGCCAAAGGAAACAGAAATGGAACCGGGAACAGAAGTGCGTATGGAAACGCAAACCGTAACACGCAAGAGCACAGTACCGCAATTGTAAACGCAAATGGTAATGGTAATAACAACAATAACAGCAAAGGAAACAGAAACGCAAAAGGAAATGCAAGCACATTTGGAAATGCAAACCATAATGCGCACGGGCACAGTAACGCAGTTGCAAATGCAAATGGCAACAGTAACAGCAAGAAAGATGCAAAATGAAAGAGAAACGCAAATGCAAATGAAAGGGCTACCGGAAATGCAGATGGCAATGTGCACAGTGACGCAAACCAAAATGCAAACACAAACAGTAGTGGAAACACAAATGTTAACAGTAACGCAAACGCAAGTATAAATGAGAATGCAAAGGGTAACGCACACAGTGGCGTACACGGGAGCGGTAGCACAGACGGGGACATAAACACAAGTGGAAACAGTAAATGTAACAGTAACAGAAGCGCACACCCTGTTTTTGCTGAACAGGTGCATAGAGAAACACAGTGTGTACAAAGAATGTATGCACTGCAATTAGTGATGGGCGAAGTGGCCCCAATTCGCTCTGCGGAGTGATTCGTGCTTCTGGCTGAAGCAGTCACCTGGGTGGTCCAATCCATGTCCAGCATATTGAAATCCCCCAGTAGCAGGATTTCACCTTTAGCTGCCACGTTGTGTATGTCCTCCACTAGTTCCCTGCCAACTTCCTCCCTCTGTATTGAGGTCTGTAGATCAACCCTGTGTGTATTGCTGTTCCATTCCCTGGCTCCAGTGTGACCCACATTGCCTCAGCCTCCCCTTGTCTTCCCTGAACTTCTGTAGCCTTTATACCATCTCTGATGTACAGGGCCGACACCCCCCCCCACCCTTTTTACTCTCCCTGTCCCTCCTGAACAGTGTATAGCCTGGTACATTGACTTTCCAGCTATGATTAGCAGAGTACCACTTCTCTGTTATTGCTACTATGTCAAGGTCTGCATCCGCCAACAAGGCTTCCAGGTCTGAACCTTATTTAGTAGGCTACGGGCATTTGTTAACATGACCTTCCATTTTTTACTGTCTACCCTCCTTCTGCTCCTATCCTCCCACTCCAGCATCTTCTCCCACCCTAGTTTCCTTTCCTATGTGTGCCCCATGTTTCACTTGTTATACACTCTTTGCCTACCTGCCCCTCACTGCCTGCTTCAGCTGTATCTGTTGGCAACTTATGTTCCTGCATGTTCCCATGGGGTGTTTTCCTAAGCCACCTTCCCCTTCTGGCTCTCCCCCACTCCCTTGACCAGTTTAAATGCTCACAGTTGAAGTATTTCAACTTCTCACTAAGGGCCAAGGTACCCTTCTCAGACAGATGCAGGCCATCCTCCTTATATAAATTCGCATCTGTTAAGGTGGGGCCCCAGTCCCCTATGATGCCAAAACCCTCCCTTCCACACCAATCCTTCAACCAGGAGTTGAAGGTATGGATGTGGAGTGCCCTATCCTCCCCTGTGCCCTGGACAGGTAGCACCTCCGACAATGAGACGGAGTGTGCTATCTGTTTCAGGTCCCCCCCCAGCTTACTGAAATCCTCCTGGACTCTGGTTAACTCCACCCTTCTCCCTGCCAGGTCATTGGTCCCCAGGTGGACAATGACATCCAGCTGCTCCCTCCTAGCTATTGCTCTACCAATCCAATGGATTCGCTCCCCATCCATCCATGCACCACTTCCTGGGATGTAATTGACCTCCCTCTCTTCCCTGCTAGGTGTGGTGTCCCTAACTCCACTCCCCAGAAAATAGTCCCCCCACTAGAAGAAGTTTCCCCCTCCTCTTAGATCCCCTGCCTCCCTTCCCTGGGGCTTCATCCTGGGGGACCCACCCATTCTCCCTGGTCCCAGCCTCAGTTCCTGAGTAAGGCTTTCCCATTCCTCCAAAACAGTGTAGGAGTTACTAAGTGGGACCAGTTAGGGGATGTGCTTTTGACCCCCCACCCACCCACCTCGAGCCCACCATGGTCCAGTCACTCTTCTTCCTGGGCATCCTTTGAGGTTCAGACTGTGGACCCAGTGGTCTATGGGAGGGGATGGATGCTGCCTGCAGCCTGACCAACTCTGCTTCGAGACAGGCAACCTTCTCCTTCAGCCCAGAGAGGTGCCTGCAGATAGGGCAACATCGCAGCCTCCAGAATGTCTCCCTGAATACTGCAGCTCCACAACCACTGCACTTCACCACTCCCATCATGTTTGTTTTCCCCCTCAATCTACTGCCTGCTTTAGATGCCTATTCTTTATCTCCCAATGTTTTTTTTTTGTCTTTGCTACTTCCTGTATGGGTGCAGGATGCTGCAAGGCCCTATGGAATCTACCCTATAACTGTAGGGAGAGGCCTGGGGTGGGCAGGTTGTGTGCTGGGAGGGTGGGATTACACCACAGGCTGTGTCCAAAAATAATCAGCCAAGGAGTTCTCTGGCAGTGGCTCCTCATTCCACTCACTGCAGTCTAGACACAGCCAGTCACAAACTTACCACCCAGAAACCCTCAAACTTGCCCAAACTAAATGGAAAAACACACTGAAATGGCAGTTAAAACTACTTCAAATTCAAACTACACTAATCCCTGTAATATGATGCCTGCACTTAAGGTTCAGATACAGTCAATTACAAACACACAGTCACAAACCTACCAGCTAGAATCTTGCAATCCTGCCCAAACTAAATGGAGAAGCACACTGAAAGGGCAGTTAAGAAAATACTTCAAGTTCAAACTACAGTAATCCCTGTAATATGATGCCTGCACGTAAGGTTCAGACACAGCCAGTTACAAGTACACAGTCACAAACTTAACAGCTACAATCCCTCAATACTGCCAAAACTAAATTATTTGTTTTGGATTATTTGTTTTTAAAATATTAAAAAACAATGCAGTAGCTCAGTGTTCAGAAAAAACAACAACATGATAATGATTTGAATTACAGGGATTAGTGTATTTTTTCACAGAGAGGGTTGTGGATGCATGGAACAGCCTCCCTGAGGAGGTCGTGGAGTCAAGAACAGTGGGGGAATTCAAGAATGCATGGGACAGACATAAGGCAGTCCTAGTGGGGGGGTAGGAGGAAGTAAGCTGTTGGTTAACTAGAATCTGCAGCTTATCTGTTAAGTAGGAAAATGGGCAGACTAGGTGGGCCAAGCGGTCCTTATCTGCCATCAAATTCTATGTTTCTATGTTTCATTAACGAAGTGACTCCAGCCATCAGCACTCTGGAAAATCATTCTTCATTCAGTAGCAGGGAAAACTATCCTATCACACTAGCTCCAGATACTGGTAAGATATAAAAATATCACCTCATAAGCACATTGCTAATTTCTTTAAAATACAGCATGTATGAGGGGGTGGGGTGGAGGAAGGCTATTACAAATGAACCATAGTGCTGAATAGAATCCAAGTACTAATGCAAAAAAATATTTTGCATTGTATTGGGGAGGTTCAAGACAGGGTAGGACATGAAGTGGAGGATCAGGGTTAGTAGGGAAGTGATGGGGTCTGCTGTGATCACTGGATCAGGGACTCTGCATCAAGCAAACTCGATAGGCTAAATGGCCTTCTTCTCCTGGCTACTTTGTGTGTTCGTATGTTCATATATACATAGCTGCTGTATCCCAATGACACAATTAAATTATACATGGTACTTAGTTTCCAAGTAAAAAGTGCCCCAGAAAAAAAAAGCAAAGCAACATTTTGCAATTACCATTTGGCACCCCATTACCCTCCTCAGGTGTAGCAGTCATCTCCCTGCTTTCCACTTGCTTTTACTAGCACCACAGCAACCTATTTAGACCTTATTGTCCCACACAATTAAAAATCCTTGTAGCGGGTGACACACATAACCTGCAATCCTTGTGCTATGAGCCATGAAGCACTTATTAAGGAAAAGTCAGAAAAAAGCACTCAGTTGTTGCCAGCAGCACCAAGAGCAGTAAATGAACTTGTGCACATAGTGTGCTCAGTGATGAACAGACCTGCCAACCAACCACAACAAGCTAATTTACTGCCATGTTCAATATGGCTCATGATCCTATTTTGCCCCATCAAATGCAGCTAACATATCCAGCCAGTCCTGTGACCTGCTACTCACAAAGCTTATCCAGCCATGTTTCTCTACTCTTCTTGCATATTCAGTGCACAATGATGCCCCTCCACAAAGTCAGGATTTAAATCTACTGACAATACAGAGTGCAGACTGAGTCACAAACCACAGATTAAAATTGTCTTGGTAAAGTGCTATTCAATGTTTTCTTTTACAAATAAGTCTGGCGCATAAAAAAAACAATGAAGCACCTGATGATTTCTGTGGTTTAAACAACCACTTTGACTCAGCATGGGCTAACAGACAGACACAGTAACAAGGACTAATTTAAAGGGACACTGTCAACCTCCATTGTGTTGGGTTGCCATTACTATAACCTGCATGGGTGTAATTTTCTAGAATGAAGCTCTAGTTTGCTGTTTTTAAAATGAATCTCATGCCACACCATACTGGTGTTACTACACTGGCTCTGGTCATTTGTTTACATTTTGGCTGCTGCATTTTCACATAACGCCAGCATGTTGGTATGAGCATGCTCACTCCTGCGTTTGAACGTGCTGCTCTGTACTTTCAGAAAGGAAGAATGGTCAGTCTCCCACCCTTATAATGAACACTGACACTGAGGTAAAAATAAGCTTGTACCTGTAAAAGATAAGTAAATTGTAATGTCACAAAACCCAGTTGTTTTTGATTTTATACCAGATATTATAGCAGAACATAGGATACTAGAATCAGTAACAACTGTACTAAAGCCAAAAACATGGCCTGGAAAAATTGAGTTGTGTTGATCCCCGGATCACAATTTTTTTTTTTTGGGGGGGTTAATGTATCCTGTATACTATCACCTGACTTGATGCTTGACTGGCTTCACATTTATTACTTTAAGATTAATATAGGTAGTTTTTGTGTTACTCAATTGCTATAATAGTATCCTATGAGATCAGGTAATAGTATGCAGAATAGATTATCCCACCTTATCCCCCCCAAAATAAAAACTGTGTTGTAACTTTACTGCTGGGATCAGATTCAAACTTGTTATGTCCTCTCCCCATGCTCTTAAACATTACCACATATAGAAAAGTCCTCCTGTAAATAAACTAACAAAAAGTTACTGTACCGAAGAGATTGTGTCCCACTTTAGAAAGCTCCTTATACATTTTAAATACTCTCACCAGAGATCAAGACAACACGTTTTTCAGTAACAATAATTTGATATTCTATACAATATTCAATTTTATTTTGGTATATTGCAATGAAATAAAATAAAATATTTATTATAATAATAGCTGGTGGAATTATTGCTGGCTCAAAATTAGAAAATTCTGAAATACCGGAATTTTCACAAAATTCCATGATTTTTCATGAAAATTTTGTGAAACCTTTCAGAATTTTCTGAAATTCTTTAATCAGGCATAAGTCAGTCCATGTTAAAGCGATGCATCTGGAATTTAGCACAAATATCGTCTGGGAGAGTGCCCAACAATTCCCCAAGTTCCATGAGTTTTGAATCAAGGGTGTGCAAGTAATAGGGGCTCAAAATCTAGCAATTTAATATTCATGCGACAATTTCTGAAAATATTTCTATGTTTTGAACTTAGCCACCTTTGGAGCTAGATAACTGAAAACTTAGAAGCATACTTTCTTAGAAGATTCATAGAAACTGCGAAATAGAGATAGTAAGGTTTAGCTATGACCTGCCTTCCAACATGACTTCCAGTGGCTTCCTTCTAAACTCGGGTCAACAGCTTGGCATCATGGCATTCTGATGCTGGACCATGGTGGTTACAGTAAAGAGTAATATTTAGGCTCTATGAACTGAACAACATTAGTGATACTCTGTTCTCTAGGTTTAAACTTATAGGAGCTTAAAATTCAGCAGTTTATGTAAATGGGAAATGTAATTTTAACATTTCTGAAAGTTCGGAGCATTATACCTCAGTCATCTTTAAGGCTAGAGATATGAAACTGGGCACACATGTGTATGTGCATTGGTAATGTTACCATACTAAATCTGGTGCAGAATTTTCACAAATGCTTTTAGTATACATAGTTATTAACTGTAATTTTAAAATTTCTGAATGTTTGGAGGCTTATAACAAAGTCAATTTGAATGACCAAGATCTGTGTCTTGGCACACATCCGTATAGGCACTGGGACAGACTGCATTCCAAATGTGGTACAATTTGGACACATGCTTTTAAAATTAAATAAAAATGACCAAAATCACAATTTTGTCAAGCTTTTGCAACATTTTCATGGAAATCCCACAAAATGTCACAGAAGCAAAATCAGCATTTTGCCAGAATTCCATGGGTGGAAGAAAAAAATCACCCTTCTCTACTCAGTGTACTCAGACACAAATTTACCACCAATGGCTTAGCACAGTTGTTGCCAATTCTAGTATCTGACAGTTCACTATAGTGACATGCTTAAAATTGGAAACAGACACAGTACACATACTGGGATTTGTGACATTATTTTTTTTTCCTTTTACAGGTAAATGTTTATTTCTACCTCAGTGTCAGTGTCCATTGTAAGGGCTGGAGGCTAACTGTTCTTAGTTTTGGACAGTACAGAGCAACATGTTCAAACTCGGGAATGAGCACACTGTTACCAACAAACTGGTATTACAAGGACATGCAGCAGTCAAAATTTGAAAAATTACCAGAGCCAGTGTGATAATACCAGCATGGCATGGCATGAGATTTATTGAAAGAACAGCAAACCAGAGCTTTGTTTTAGAAAATTAAACCCATACAGGTTTTAGTAATGTAGTAGGTAAAACAAATTCATTGAAAAAATGTAAAAAATTAAACATAACTAGGGAAGGGCAGGTACTAAAATACCCAACCACCAAGACAACCCATGAGTACCCCAAAAATACCCTGGAAAAAACCTTGATAAAACCGAGTAATTGGGTTGAGTCAGATAGTCACTACCTGACCCATTCTACTAATCAATTACCTGACCATAACAGAAATCATGGAAAAACTGTTTTTTGAGGACTATTACACTATCTGTTAAGTGCCCTGATCCATTATACCCATGGGTTCATTACTGAGGCAGGTACAAGAGGCACAGGCTGTCTTAGTGAGCCTGCTGCTGCTTCCAAAAATAATACCCATGGCAGGCATTGCTGAGGCAGGTACAAGAGGTGCAGCTGCTGTGAGATAGCCTGCTGCTTCCAAAAATAATACCCATGGCAGGCATTGCTGAGACATGTACAAGAGGTGCAGCTGCTGTGAGGTAGCCTGCTGCTGTTTCCAAAAATTATATCCATGGTGGGCATTGCTGAAGGATGTACAAGAGGTGCAGCTACTGTGAGTGAGCCTGCTACTGTTTCCAAAAATTATACCCATTGTGAGCATTGCTGAGGCGGGTATGAAAGGTGCAGCAGCTCTTAGAGAGCCTGCTGCTGTTTCAAAAAATGATACCCATGGCAAGCATTACTCTAAGGCAGGTATGAGAGTCACAGTTGCTCTGAGTGAGCCTGCTGCTGTTTTAAAAAATTATACCCAAGGTGGGCATCAATCAAACTTACACACTGATGACTGACAAATAAAAAACTAAGAGCAGTACTAGTGTGGTACATGTTGCTGGCATGGTGGCAGTGATGGTGTTCCCTTTGTTTAGTGCACAACCTAGACATCATATTCAGTATCATTGTTTATGGGCTGTTGTCCATTTTCAGAGTCAGACTCATATAAATTAGTGCTTGTGGCAATTGGGAAATTGTCAGCATTCATTTTAAGAAATATAAGCTATTGCACATTTGCAGGACTTAGCAGTGTTCTGTGGTCAGTGACTATTCCTCTGGCTGCACTAAATATGCGTTCTGAACATGCACTTGATAGTGGATAACTGAGGTACATCGCTGCAAGATTTGCTAGCTCTGGCCATATTGTTCTCTTCTGTTTCCAATAGAGTAACGGGCCTTCCTTGAGACCAATCACAGTATGGTCTGCAATGTACTCCAGGATCATTGTGCTGCACGAGACATTTACCAGTCTGGGAGATAAATCTGCTGCACTGTCTTTACTGGATACCAGTCCATGTTGCTGCAGGTGACTCAAGTGATTTGCCTTTCTGATCCTGAGCATAGGATGCCCAAGAAGTAGCTGTACAAGTCCTTTCCCTCACCGATGACACTGCTGACTGTGAACAATTGATTGATGTGCTATTTTCTGTGCCAGAGGTGCACTGTGATGGTTTAGCAGGGTTTGACTGCTGTACAACAGTTAATGGTGTTTGTAGGGCAATGTCAAATTTGGTTCGCAGAAGATCTCTCCAGTACTCAATGTCTTCCTCTGCAGGAGAAATGGCTTTAATGTTCCATTTGAAGCAGGGATCCAGCAATGTAGCTAACACATGGGTGTCATTCTTAAACATGGCATTTATTCTCTGATCAGTCAACAGTCTGAGACTCAAGTCATCTGCCTGCATAACAGCAGTGGTGTTGTCTTTTGACTGAAAGTCTTTCTTTTCTATATAATTAATAACATTTTATTCAACCATTATTATTATCCAAATACAACAAGAACATAAAAACGAACAAACAAACAGAAAATTTCCCAGTTCCATATCCCGGTGCATAAGGTAGATAAACTGTATACAATTTGACCCATGAATGGAATATAAAGATATACTAGCAATCTGCAAGCAGAACATCAAATAAAAACAGAATTTGGCTCTATATGAGACAGTGAACTTATTAATATTATCTGGAATTCACAGATCTTGATACATAAAAACATTAAAATTGCAAATAAATTAAACAACTTCAATTAAACAAAAGGCAAGCCCCCCAAAAAGATTACATGTTCTGTTATAAAATAAGGAGTCGTTCCCATTTGGAGTAGAAATGATGGCGACAATGGCAAAGAGAGGCTATGTGTTTTTCATTAGCTAATGCCTGTAAAATTTCAGAGTGCCATTCCCTCGATGTCTAAGAATAATTACTCCAGCTGTACAAGAAATTAGGGCCATCTACATTCTCTTATAACATACCACATCTGATAGAAAATAGTCGAACAAACAGATTTCTATGGTAAACAGGTCTGTTATATTAAGTAAGGAACCTGGGGCCAGATATTTAAAACTTTGCCCCAGGGCTCAATTAGCACTGCCCGGCAGGAAAACTTAGCACGGACACAAAAGCCTGCTATATTCAAAAGGAATAGCCCGGGGAAAACAGCTTCTGAATATAGCATGTATGTGAAGCCGAGCAAACTGGGCTGGGAGTGCAGGGCAAACTTAGCCCTGGAATAAGACAGCTCTGAATATAGCAACCAGAAAGTGCAAACCACAACAGCAACACAGTGCACAGTGACGTGAAGGTAGGTAGAGGTGAACTATGTGGCCAATGTGTGTGCCAGCAAATGCATGGACCCAGTACAGCTGCAGGCAGCAGCTCATGTGAAAGTACAGTGTGCAAAACTGTATAATATTCCCCAAACCTTTGCCATATGCAAAAGTGACATGCAAATGAGCCTACTTAGGTAGTTTCTGGGCAAACATCCAGATTAGCATGTCATTATGCCTTGATTTGCATGCAGTTTGCCCAATGTTACAGCAGGGTCCCACAGCTCCATCTGTAGGTCAGTCTGGAAGTACAGGGGCTGGCCAGGTCCACCCGCAGCTCCATCTGTAGGTCAGTCTGACGGTGCATGATGATAGCTGCAGGCTACATGTATACAGTACAGTATAGCATATTGTACCCCAGGGGACAACACAGCATAGGCACAGGTGGTGGTGGTGCTGCATGCAACTGTCACACTGTAGGTCATGCTATAGTGCACAGCAGAAACTACAGTAGCAAGGGGGCCAGTAGTGTGAGGGACACAGCACTGCCTATGGTGTGTAGGGCAGTGATGACCACTGCATTGTGCACAGTGACAGGCCCAACTTGCAGGTGTTTACTGACAGTGGACATTACTGTTACACTGTTGTGTGACCCACAGATGCTGCACCTCTGGCATGGGATGCTCACAGTGACATATACATGGCCAGCTGTGTGTGCTGTGGCATTTCTAAAGCTGTGTGGTATGTGGCTGGGGGGGGGGACCACATATGATCAGACAGGCACACTGGTATTGGGGTATTCCCAATACTGGCCCATGTGCACTACATGATGTTTCCCAGCCTTGTGGCCACACTTGGTCTATGGCACAGCCTGGCCACCTGTACACCCTCCCCTCAACATCCTCCATGCCCACAGTGCTGCATGTGTGCACTGGCATCTGTTGGTGTCCACAGAAGAGTGGTCTGCAGGTGTGTGCTGTTTGACCACACTGCCATGGTGTCCACTGGCTTCCGGATCACCACTTACTGCCTGGTATGGCTGGGACTGGTGGCAGATGATGACATCATTGTGATGCCGTCAGTGAGCAGCATGTTTCCTCTATGTCTGGCTTTGTCTATGTGTCATATTTATTTGTTAGGGTCATGCAATGCTGCGCAAAAACCGTGCAAATGCCGCGCAAAGCCAAAATGTTGTGCAAAGCTGACTGCCCAGGGTTAAGACTAGCCTTTCCTGGGCGGTAATTTGCACCATGCTAAGTTGCGCAAAACCACTTTGCGTGGCACTAGTCACTGAATATAGCATTGCGCCTCTATTCATGTACACACACCCTTAGTTTGCCCCTTGCATACAATATGATTTTGCCTGGCACTAATACAGTTTGCGTGCACTATTTGGCCTTTTGAATATGGCAAACCTGTGCTAATCCTGCACTCAACCTGTGCAAACAGTTTGCGCCCAGCACAAGGTTTGGAATATCCGGCCCCTAGACTGATATGTAGGTCCTTCCAAAAGGAAGCAACTCTATGGCACTCCCACAATATATGTATTAGAGTACCTTCTTCCAAATTACACCAGGTACAAATAGACAAAGACATTTTTCCCATCTGTTTCAATTTAAAAGGATTTAAGTGTAAATTATGCATAATTTTAAATTGCATCAGATGATATATGACAAAATTAACAGACTTCTATAATGAAGCCATACTTGATGCCACATTAATTCATCACTCTGCAATGATAATACATTCAACCAATGATAACATATCCTAGATGGAGTGCTAGGATCGAGTTCTTGTAGCAATTTGTAAAGACCTGATATAGAGTGAGGCTTAAAAGCAACTGATACCATCCTTAACAAAAGGTCGCCACTTTATTTATTTATTTTTTATTTATTTAAAAATTGGTAATCAGGAAAGGCACAGTAAGCCGAGACTCATTTCCAGGTGTGACCCAGGTGAAAGACAGATACAGGGAAACAACACAATTGGATATGGTACGAATAAAACAATTTTGTACAAATAGAGTTTCTAGAAAAAGCAAATACAGTAATATATACAATAGCAAAGGATTTATAGTATACAAAAATGTGCATCACAGCCCAGGATTGTAAAACATGAATATGTCAAGCAGCAGAGGATAAAATACAATAATGTACATCATAATGCAGGAATTTGAGTAGGAACACTCTAAGTCATTTATTTGTAGTCAACAGTCTAGAATGGCATTTTTTTGTGAAATAGAGACCATGGCAAAGGGGGTTTGTATCAGGTGGGTTAGGGACACCTTGTGTGGAGGGGAAGTAACATGCTAAAAAGTGGCGAGGAGGTTTGCTGGGGGGGTGCAAGAGATGGACGGAGGAGGGGGAATGGCATGAGCAACTAGTGGAAGGAACCACTTGGAGTAGAGATTTCAGGGCAGTGGGAGTCAAGGACTGGTAAATGTCATAAGAAAGCTGGTTCCAGTGGTACGGGAGATGGTAGGAGAACATTGCCTGACCCAAACATGTGCTAGGATGGGGAAGGAAGAAGGTACAAGCATCCCTAGATTGAAACAAGTATGTGGACAAGCTGGCTGGGGACAGACTGGTGGCAAGGTGGGGGGAGGAGTGTCCCAAACCAGAATTTGGTGATGAAGGCTAGGCTATGGACCTGATGCCTGTTGGGTAAAGGCATAAGGGAAAGGGTGGAGTAGAGGAGACAGTGGTGAGTGAGAGGGGGGAGGTGGTGGTGAACTGACAGAAAGACGTTCGTAGAATATCAAGTCTTGAAAGGGAGGTTGCAGGTGCAAAGCCATAGACAATGTCAGTGTAGTTGATTATGGGTAGAACAGTTTTGGTGACTAGGTCTCGGTGGGTTGACATAGGGAGGCAGTCCTTGTTGTGATAGAGGGCCCCAAGTGTAGGATGACGTTTGGTGCACATGGAGCCGATATGGGCAAAGAAGCTGAGGCTGCTGTTCAGCCAGTCCCTGAGATATTTGCCATCCATGGTGGCAAAAGTTGGGTTGTTTTGGGATTTGGATAGTCTCTGCCTGGAGTCAAAGAACGTGGGTACAGTTCTTTTTTCTCATAATTTAGTTTTAGCTGGTTTTGCTGGAACCAATGCTGCACTTTATCAAAGTCGCATTGCAGGGGGGAAGTCACATCGGTGGTGGTGGGACCAGAGAGGTATATCACAGTGTTGTGTGCATACATATGGATTAGGGAGGGAGAGCAGACAGATGGGAGGTCACTTATGAATAGAGAGAATAAAATGGAGTTAAGTATTGAACCTTGGGGGACACAAGTTTGGATGGGGGGGAGATGGTGCTTCTGACTTGTACAGATTGCTGTCTATTTTGAAGGTATGATCAGAACCAACTCATGACAGATGGAGCCAGACCTGAGGAATGAAGCTTTTGTATTAGAAGGTGGAGGGAGTCAGTATCAAAGGCCTTCACCAGGTCCACGAAAATGGCAGCAGTGACCTGGCCTTTGTCCATAGCAGACTGGATATAGTCAGTGACTCAAAGCAAGGTGGAGACTGTAGAATGCTGCTTCCTGAATCCTGATTGGAATGGAGAAAGACTGTCTGAGGCAGTAAGTTGTTCCAGAAGCTAGAGTAAATAAGAGACTCCTGGAATTTGGTGAGGGCAGGAAAGAAAGAGATGGGCCTATAGTTGCAAGACAAGGTGGGGTCACTGCCTTTGTGGAAGGGGAGCACCTTAGCCTGTTTCTGGGCTTGGGGAACAGAACTGGTAGTGAGGGAGAGGTTAAGGAGATGAGCGAGGGGGGGCCTGCAATTGTGGGTGCTGATATGCCAAGAATTTTGGGGTGAAGGCTGTCTGGGCTGGTTTTGGTGGGGTTAAGTGTTATTAGTCTACTCCATGGGGCTGACCTCAAATATCCAGATATCACATGAATCATTTGATGAAAATGAAGAACATCTTACTTTGGTAAAGAAAATCTATTTTGTAATACTTTGAATGAAATAAACTTATCGCCATCCAACCATTTGACCATTGATATTGGAATTTTTGACCAAAAAGCAGGGGAGAGAGTTTGTCTATTTATGCGGAAATTAATATTACCATATGTTGGTTGTGTAATATCTTTATACCATTTCAGACAAAGATAGTTACCTAATTGCCAATGTGCTCTTAAAGACCAATATATTGATGTTGACTTGAGAGGGCAATTTTGAAGTTCTTAGATAAAATAAGCTAGAACGCTGTAGTCCATAATGATGGCAAATATCGTGTTCAATTTTTAACCATAGTGAACTATACTCTGAATTATAGCATATCCTGGGAATTCAATGCCCATAAGCCGTATTTACTGCATTGTAATGCACTGTAGTATTTAAGTTAGAAAGGAAAAAGCCTCATTTTATTAGAGGAGCAGTCAGCTTAAAGTAAGCTCAGTGCACTTGATGCCCCTGTCAAAGAAAATCATTAAGAAGGGACTGCAATACCATGAGCCACTTTTTGGGTAAATAGAAATTCAACATACCCAGTGTATATAAGATTTGAGGTAAACTATTCATTTTAATAACGTGTACACATTCTAGAAGCGTTAATGGAAGGTTTTTCCAATGGTGTAAAGCATTAGACTGGCCTTCCTTCTCCCTGAGAAGACAAAAAAACACCCTCTTGTGGTTCTTCTGGGCCCTGTCCAACAATCTGCCTCCCCTATATCAGCGAACTACTTGAGCACTCTGTGTCCACCTATGGTATAAGAAACTCCCTTATCATCAATTTTAAAATACCTCGGACCAGGACATGTCTTGGCTCTACTGCTATTAGCTCCCTCCTTCCAATGCTCTGGAACAATATACAAAAAGCACTTAAACTCTCCATCCTGCCTAGCTCTTACAGGTTCAGACAGCTGCTAAACTGATGCTTGCATACAGCGTGTGACTGTTTTAAGTAAACAGTTTCCCACTCGATCAACCAACCCTGCAGCCCTAACGGACCAGGCCCTTCTATTCCCCTGTTGCCAGCATCTCTTTAGGGTCAATATACTCCCCCTCCTAGGCCCTCCCCCCCAGCACTTAGCTAGCTCTCCTGGAGGCCACCTCCCCTTTAGTGTTGCTCCCTCCTACTATCTCTTGTTTGTCAACCCCTCTAACCTTCTCTGTGTCTCTCCTCCCCCCATACGAGGTTGAGTTTTAGATAAGGCGATTTGGCTATGTCTGTATTCACCACCTAAGCTAAGTTAAGCTGTTTTGACTTTTTATTACACATTCTTACTATCTGTCATACACAAACTATTATGTCTTGTTATCGAATATGTTCTATGTGTCCAGGACCATCTTGAAAATGAGCCTGCTCAACAATGTAACTGTCTGGTTAAATAAAGTTTGATTGATTGATACTTAATTGACTAAAGTAATGGGTCTAAATTAACTTTCTCTAAAGCAGTTAAGGATCTTGAAACAAATATACCTAAATATTTTAAAGATTTAGTTTCCCATTCCAATGCCATATTTAGAATGTCCTGTTTATACAGTATACAAAGGAATTAATGACTAAAACATTTGCTTTATTGACATTTAATTTATACCCTGAGAAAAGAGAAAGACATTTTTGATTTCACTGAGGGTGGCAGGTATGGACACCTTAAGGTATTCCAAGTGTAATAAAAGATCATTTGCATATGCAGACTGTTTATACCTAATATTCCCCACCAATATACCCCTGATTGAATCGTTAACATCTAATTTCCGGATTAGCGTTTCAAGATACAGATTGAATACCATGGACGATAAAGGGCATCTCTGCCTAGTTCCTCTTTGCAAAATAATTCTATCTGACTGAATACCATTACACCATATTCTAGCAGAGAGATGTTGATATAATACCTGCACTTGATAAATAAAATCCAATGGTATTCCACTCTGTCTTCTGAACATAGTCGCAATTTCTCACAAAGTAAAATAGAATTGCACAGTTTTTAACTAAATGGGTGCAGAGCCTTATTATTAACTACTGTAATGTCCTAAGGGTCGATCTTCACACCGCCTGTCACGCTTACTTGAAGGGGAAAGTGAAGTAATATGCTCCGCTGACTATCACAGTGGCAGGATCAACCAGATAAGTGCTAAAATTACATTTTAAGAAAAACTAATTGGCAGGATCAACCAAATAACATTATTTATATTTTGAAACTGGCAGAATCTACCATATATATGTTTTATTTTTAAGAACATTATCCCTTGTGTTCTGGGTTGTGGGTGTGTTTTGATTTGTGTTCAGGGAGGGGTTCCATTACAATTCAGCCCAAACATATGTTTTTATAAACAGAATATGACATGGCCTGAGTGAAGATATCATATTTATCTTCACTCGAGGCCAATGACATCAAGATATCTCACTCGTGGCTTCACCACTCGTGAGATATCATGATATCATTGGCCTCTCGTGAAGATAAATATGATATCTTCACTCAGACCATGTCATATCCCCTATGTATACAATAGGGGTGAGTGGTAAATGAGTGAGATAAAACAGCGTATCATCCACTGCAGTGTGATATTTTTACCCTCTGCTCTACTGTGATGATATGAGACATTTACACACACAGGTCACAAAAGGTCACTGATATCACCCTAGGCAGCTTTCCACTCAGCATGAAAGAAACACCTGAGCTGTTACCATAGACACAAATGCAGAACTACCTGAGAGGTCTCACTGCTGCCTACAGCTAACTCAGTGAGCATTACAAAACACACCTACCCCCCCAACTTCCAGATCATTACTGTGATGCTCTCAATTTGATGCAGCCAGAATTCTAAACAGCACAGCTTCACAGAACAGTCTAAACTACTGCCTGCAGCTAACTCAACTACCACTGAAACACACGTGCACTTGTTCCTCAAACTCTGATTCTCACCCATTACAATTACTGTGACAATTTCAACTTCACTGCAGCCAGAATCCTAAAGAGCACAATTTCACATAACACTCTGCACTCTGCCTGCAGCTAACTTAATTACCACTGAAAGCAGTATCAGCTGTTCTGACACTCTGCCTCTCAGTTCATTACAATTACTGTGATGCTTTTAACTTCATTGCAGCCAGACTACTAAACAATACAGCTTCACAAAAGTATGTTTCTCATTCCTATCTAAAACTAACTCATTTAGCATTGCAAAACACACTCATGTGTCTCTCAGAGTTTATAACACTGCCAGCCCATTCAGAAAAGCTCACACACAGAATGAGCAAATGCATTAACAGGAACAGAACATAAGACAGCATAACAAAACTTCTAAAACTCTTGGCCCTATTGTATTTATCATACACATGATGGGCAGATCATGTGCTATGGCAAACTTGTCTCCTACATTCGGCACTCGTGAAATATCCAGGCTCACTCTGCAGGAGTGACAATATTTGCCATATCACACTCATGCCCATCATGTATTCCCTATATATATATACACATATACACACACTACATGATGGGCAAGAGTGGAATCTAGAAAATATTCTGACTCCTGCAGAGTGAACTCTGTATTCTCATGAGTGCTGAAGGCATGAGTGAGAATGCACAGCTCACTCTGCAGGAGTAGCAATATTTTCCATAGTCCATGATCTGCACATCATGTGTGCTATTTATACAATGGGGTAGGAGCTTCAGAAGTGTTGTTATGTATTTCTGCGTCCTTTTCCTGTTTCTGTGTACTCTATTTTTTTATTTTAGTGTTTGGTAACCATGTACATTTTTAGAGATGACTTGGGAGCACTAGGCAGTTAAGTGACTTGTTTAGAGTCACACAGTGGAAGTGGAGGTTGTGAGAATCAAACCCAGGTCTGGTGTGCTGGATGTACCAAGCTTGTTCAAAGCTCATTACTCTAAACTCTAGGCTATACTAAGAGCACTGTTTGTGTGTGTGTTCTGAGTGTGTGTAAGTGTTTCTGAATGGGCTGGGAGTTACAAACACTATGGGTAAGAGGCGAATGTGTTTGGCAATGTTAATTGAGTTACTTGCAAGTAGCAGTAAGAAACAGAAACTGTGAGGCACTGTCATTCAGAATGCAGGCATTCTTGAAAATGAAAGTAGCATAGTAACAGGTTGGGAGTTTTACAAACACTATGGGAAACAGCTGAATGTCCTTTGCAATGTTAATTGAGTTACTTGAAAGTAGCAGTGAGAAACAGATTTGTGGAGACCTTCAATTTAGTATGCAGGCTGAAGTGAGTGAGTGGTAACATCAGCAGAGTAGGTATATTTGTAAGTTATTTTGACTCTGGTGATGTCATCATAAATTATTTCACTGCAGTGGAAATAACTGAAGTTATCCCACTCATATTGCTCTCTCCCCCATTGTGTATATATATATATATATATATATATATATATATAATTATCCACAGAATAATAAAGATACTGTATAATTATGTTGTGATTCTTTACCAGTTAGATAAAGAGAAATGTATTTTCTAGATATCTATGTAAAAAACAACAATAAAGAAAGAGGGTATAGTCTGATGTTAAACCAATTAAAAATCATTAAGTTAGACAAACAGTTACTAAGTGTGAAAACCACCCAAAATTAATCAACCTTTTTTAGAATAACAAAGCTGCATAATAAGGATCCCTTTCAGCATTACATATCTTCACAGATCACCTTGGATCTCTGATATGTAAAGATATCCTTAGTAATTTATATTGGATTTTCCCAGACAAAAAAGAAAACTAAGCTTGCTCCAATAGTTAAGTTTCACATCAAAAATTAAAAAAGGAGAGATTAATTCAGCTTTCCATAACCATCAAGCCAACTTGCATAACCTTTGGAACCTATAGGAAGTAAAATAACAATAAGCCAAACTCAGTACTTCCACTCAACCTGTGCAGGAAAAAAAAGAAAGCTAATGCCATGATAATGCTGTTCCAATACTTTATGGGCATAGTTCACAAAGCAGTTGTGCTTGGTGCATCTCTGATGCCCCGGCACCAATGAGATGAGCTGAGCACAAACTGTGGTATTCACAGAAGATGAGCCGGGGATGCTCCTGGCACAACCCCTCTGTTAATACCACATTTTTGCCCAGCCCGAGAACTGCAGGCTCATCTCCCTGCTCAGGCTGGGAAACCAATGGGGCAGTGCATCTCCAGATGCACTGCACCCAGAATTGCCATTCACAGCCACCAACATGCAAATGGGGCCATTAGACATGCAAGACGCAATGGGGCCATTTGCATAGTCATTACAGCCCCATTTGCATGAGTATTGCAGGGATGTACCTGGCATGATGCACCGGGTACCCTGCAAGCAAGACCTGATCGTGATTGCTGTGCACCCAGGAACAATTCCCCTGGTAGCCGTGTGTACCCCACCTCCCACCCGAAGTCCAGTCATGTCTGAAATAGTTTCCTAAACCACTCCTTGGTAGTCTAGTAGACCCCCTCCCATCCTGAAGTCTGGTTGTGTCTGAAATAGTTTCCTAAACCACTCCCTGGTAGTCTAGTGGAACCCCCCGCCCTGACCTGATCGCCCGAGGACCTGAATTCCAAATTTGCCCTGGTGGTCCAGTGGACCCCACCCCTCACCCACTCAGGCATCCATCCCCACCCCACCCCCCATCCAAGCAAGACCTGAAGATCGGCAGGCAGCACAACCCACCCGCATACCACCATGGCTGCCCACCAACAGAGCCATCTGTGAATGACAGCTACTGTACTACTGTAAGCCCATTGGAGACCCTGTTGACCATATATATTTTTTTAATTCTTCATTAGTGTTGCTGTTATCCCCCCACCCTCCCATGTCTTTCCCTGGTGTCTAGTGGCACCCCCCAATCCCCATATTTTATCATGTTTTCTTGTTGGTGCTTAGTGGCTGCCCCTTGTATATTTAAAATGACCTGCAAAAAGGAAAAACAGTCCCCTGATGTCTATTTTTTCTAAAACCTGCAAAAAAGAAGAGTCCTTCGTCGCCCCCTCTGTCTCCCTCCCCATCCCGATCCTCCCACTGAGCACACACCACCCCATCTTACCCTACACTTACCACCAGAGATCCTAAGCTGTCATCTTCTGTGAACCGGGACATGTCTGCACTCTTCAAAGCTAAACTGCAAACTGATGAATAATGGTAAGTGCCGTATAATGTATTTCAGTGGCGTTTTGAACTCATATTCATAACATTGCCATTTTTTTAAATTTTGTCACCAAATTTTTAACATGGCCTTTTGGGACCCCACCTCATGAACACTGTCACTGTCATTTTGTTAACTGGGCCTGGAAGGTGATTTCACAGTTGCTGTGCGAAATCACCTTTCATGACCAAATAAAGAAAGTTCACCACCAGTATTCATGAAGATGGGTCCCAAGAAGGCCATGTTGAAAATTTGGCGAACAAATTCCTAAACATGGCCGAATTACGAGTGTTCACTGAAATTTTTCTATGCACAGGCATAACTTGGGTAATTTCCAATATTTTGAGACCAAATTTTCAACATAGCCACTTTTTCACACAACCTCGTGAACAGTACAACTGGCAATTTTCATGTCCTGTTCAAAAACTTGTTTTCACACCTGTGGCGTGGAATGGCATTTTGACACAGATTTAAAAAAATTTCCCCTATGGGGTTTATGAGACGGGGTCATAAGAAGACTATGTTGAAAATTTGGGGTCAAAATATGAAAAAATGCCAAAGTTATGACCATTCATTGCAGTTTCTTGACACCAGCTCTTAACTTTTTAAATTTGAAATATTTTGACTCCATATTTTCAACATAGCCTTTTTATTTCCCCAATTCATGTATGTATGTCACAGCTGTATTATTCAAATCCTGCCCAAAATTTGTTTTTGCACCATTGGTGCGGAATGGCATTGTAGTTACGTGGAATTACGTTTTGGCAGGGATTCGAAAATTTTCTATAAATGGGTACATGAGGTGGGGTAATAAGAAGGCTATGCTGACAATTTGGTCACTGTTGTACTATAAATGGAAGCACAGGGCCCACAGCTACATACATATATGCATCTACGGAGGGATGGGAGCGCAGGGTCCAAAAGACTGTGAGCTCCCACAGTAAAATAAGGATGCTATTATACTATCTCAAAAAGTAAGGAAATAAGTTGCAAAATACTTTGTTAATGCTCCAGTTTGGGTCACAGTGACAAAGGTTGGGAAATGAGGTATTAGAGTTTCCCTAACCCCGACCCTCCCAAACCAGACAGGAGAGCAGGTGTGGGGTGTGACGCTCACCTCATTCTCATAACGTCTACACATCTGACCTTATTTTCAGATGGAATATATATATATATATATATATATATATATATATATGTATATATATATGCTCTCAAACCCTAAAATTTGAGAAAAAAGTAAAAAATAAAAAAGTTATAGGTCTTAAAAAATTACTTAAAAGAAAACTAAGTCCTATGAATTGAGTACTGCTCAGGCTTATGGATCTGTTTTTTTCTGGCTTAATTTATATCAGTTTTTTTTTTGTGTTACTCATAAATGTTTTATCTCTTAATGTTTTTTTACCACATTTGGGACACAGGATACCCTGCCTCATGAACACCAAAGTGTCAAGTTGTGTGTGCACACAGGACTCTGACCAAAGCATGCTTTGTTTATGGAGTCATGTCCTGCAGGTGTGCTGCTTCATGAAGAGCCTGAACATCCCAGCATGGTGCAAGCTACAGTCTGCTCCTTGTAAATGGGGCTGCTGCCTTGTAAATGGCCCACAGGGTCCTGCACAAAGTAAGATACAGGTCTCGCACAGTGATTGTCATTATTCAGCTGCTTTATGAGTAGCAACTGCAGGGCCACTAACAAAGCAAATTACAGGTCTGGCCTAGTGTACATCATATGCAGCTTCTTCATGAGTGCTCTGCAGAGCCAATCATAAAGCAAGCTACAAGTCAGTACAGTAAGTGTCACTATGAAGCTGCTTTGTAAGTAGCTCACAGTGCTACCCATAAAGCAACACTTGGCTGTGACACTGGGAGTCTCACTACGAAGATGCTCTGACTGTAAATATATTTTTTGAAAAGTAAGGAGATTTCATGCAAAACACTATGTTAATGTATCGATTATGGTTGAATCACAAAACACAAGAAAAACAGGTACATACAAATACGAATGTGAAGTCTTTGGAACCTTGGCAAATCAGTGATGTGGTATTCCTTGGGGTTTGAACAATCATGTGATGCATGGATGGCATTATCCTAATATTGGCACTGTTTTGACACACAAAGTAAATGAAACAGCAATGCTTGCAAAGATGGTGTTGTTATGAGAGTTACACTAACCCTACATTGAATGATCATTCACACCCCAAGGAACACAACACCACTGATTTACCAGAGCTCCAAAAACTTTGAACCCTAATTTTTTATTTCCCTACTTTGGGTTTTAAGCCTAAAAGATGCAGTAACATAGTTTTTGCAATTAAATAAATTATAGGTAAATATGGTGCATGGGGCATATACCAATCAAGGAGGCCTAGAGGTGCAGTAATAATGCCAAGAGCTTGGAGAGTGAGTGGCACCCACAGTATAACCTCCTTAGGATCCAAGGTGTGTCTCAATTTGGTATGCATGTACTGTAATCAGTCCCAGGACCTCTGGATCCAGACAATTTGGTAATGATCAGTTCAGAGGTTAAAAAGTTCTAGAAGCTTGGAAAACACTTAAAAAATAAAATTATATATAAGTGCAAATGCACAATAAGACTATGGTCCCATTAAGGGGGTGTGATACTCACATGGATATCCACAGTGAAGCTTGAGAGGTCCACGATGTCATCTCTCTCCCTCTATGGGAGCACCACCTTATTGTGCATGCGCACCTATGCACTATTATACCAAGTGTATGGTTTCCTCGAAACTGCCCTCACCCCCCCCCAAAGCCATGCTGTGAATAACACAACAGTCACTCAGCTGGTTTTCCAATTTCCAGCACACTACCTGTGAGCACTGCAACAGAAGTTGAATGGCACATTACTAACTCACACTGGAAAACAAAGCGCTGACCCCCAAAATGATGGCATTTAAAATCAAAGCTTCTCATACCTAAGATGCATCCTGGATGGGGCAAGTCTATTCCTCCATAGCCAGCTCCCTGGTGGAACTTCCGAGTACTGCAGCTGTAGCAGTAAATGTTTTTTTCTCTCATAGGCATGTCACCCTGATAGCTACTGATAGTGTCATTGAGAATCAAGAAACAGAGAGACCAAGTGAGTGAGAGAGAGCAGGTAACGTGTAGCTGTGGCTGTACTGGTAGTTGAGTTGGATGAAAGCATGGACAGTCATTGGTTAGGTAGCATACAGGGTACCAACTACAGATAGCAATGTGGAGAGGGAGGGAGCAAGCAAAAGATGGTGAGGGTATTATGAGCAGTGCCAGGTTGCATGAGGATATTTTGATTTATGGAGCTGCTGATTGTGGACAAAAGCAGTTAGCACAAGGTGATTTCAGTTCAGTTCAGTGTATTTGATCAGTCATGATAATACAAACATCATGATTATGTCAATAAAAAAGAAAATACACCACATCAATTACACACATGTAAATACGTTAATATATGCAAAAGCAGCATTTTTTCTTACTAGTAATCCAGGATAATACATCATGATTAAGATTACAAAAAAAATGCAATAATGAAATATGCCAGATCTAAAATAGATTAACCCCAGCTGTTTCAGGATTGCATTTCTTAATATCACAATCCTAACATAAACACTTTCCAATCAAAACTTTTTAAATGCCCATTAATTTCCCTTTCCTTTTCTTTCTTTTTTAAGCTTCTCTATTTTTTCAGATCCTATATCTTTTTTTTAGCTTTAACTACTGATGCAAAAAATTGGGAGATTCGTTCTGCCTCTACAAGAGTTTGAGGATCAATCAATATAAAAAACACATCATAGTTGGTACTTGCATAAACTTCTAGGCAGCTTTGTAAATAAAGTTTCCTTAATTTGTTGAATAATGGACAAAGCACTATTATATGCTCTAATGTTTCAACATAACCTTTATTACAAGGCAGGTTTCTCCCAATTCAACACTCTTCTTTATTTTATTAAAATAGGTATATCTCAAATTAATAATTTCAAACCTAGCCCAAGTGATTAATTTCCTTTGTTCTGGATTCAGTGGTAATTTTAAATAAGTCTCTAATGAATGGTCATTTTTTTTCAGCCATTGGGCACATTTTTGTTCTCTAATAATTTTCATGTCCTGATTTTTCCACACATGAATCAATTTATCTTTAATCCTTTTCCTAAAGTGAGTTGAAATTAAGATCTGTTTTGATAATCATTCCAGAGATGAAGCATTTCAATTTTCTCCAGCCTTTTTTTAATACAGTAAGCCATGGTGAGGACAGACCCTCTTGATGCCATCTAATCTTTTCTAACAAACATTTCTTAGGGATAATGTTTTTATTATTATTCACTATTTTAGCCAATATGAAATATGAGATAATTCCCTTCAACAACTAATTGTGAACCTTCCAAATTCAGCCCTCACCGTAGCATTTGAAGTTAAGGAGGGCATTTTGAGAAGGGCTTTATAAAAAAAACAAGGTTTTTTTTCCAGGGCCTCAGCTTTTACATACCCCCAGACTTCTGCTCCATATAATAACAGAGGGTTGATTTTAGCCTCTCCTGCTTTAATGCAGGGTTGATGATATTTCCACCATATTTATAATTAAACTTTATAAGGGCTTTTGCTATTAATTTGGCTTTTATAATCTGTTCTTTAATATGATTTGCCCATGATGTTGAAGAAACCAATTTTACCCCTAAATAACAATATTCCTTTATAACCTCAATCTTTTCATGGCCCATCAGAAATTTAGATTTATTAGAATTTCCAGGATTATTCCCAAAGACCACTACCTTTATCTTTTTAATATTTACTTTTAATTCAAGGATATTATATTTCTGAGCAAAATAATACATTTTTTTTGCATGCCTACTTTAGTTAATGAAAGATCACCAAATAATCAGCATATGCCAGTGAGTGGACCAATAGTTTATCTATTTTAGGGCAGTCCAGGATGTCATTTTCTGGATATTCATGTAATGAATTTATGTAAAGATTAAGCAATATTGGAGCTAATAAAACATCCCTGTTTCACCCCTCTATTTGTGGGAAAAAAGGGAGTTAGTGAACCTTTATTGTCAAATCTTATTGCCATCAAGGTGTCCGAGTACAAAAGTTTCATTAGCTTAAATAGTGAGGGATCTACCCCCTTTGCCCCAAGAGAATCCCACAATATTTGTCTGTTTATCGAATCAAAAGCTGATGAAAAATTAACAAAAAGTGCAAATAATTTAGTCCCCTTAAAAAAACATATTTTTCAATAAGATGATTTAAACAAAAAACATTATCAATTGCTGAGAAACCTTCCATGAATCCTGCTTGAAATATAGAAATTTTGTTAGAATCTGCCCACTTTGTCAATCTGTTCAGCAGTAATCTGGAGAAAATCTTAGAATTTATATCCAAAAGACTAATGGGTCTAAAATTATTGGGTGAGTAAACTGAACCTTTTTTATCAATCAGGACAATTATATTTTGCTTCCATGAGACTGGGACATCATTTTGAGAAACACACACATTAAAAAAAAAGAGTTAGAATTGGAACCCAAAAATCTTTATGTTCTTTATAAACTTCAGGAGGGATAAAGTCTGGAAGATGGGCTTTCTTATTTTTTAATGTTAATATTGCTGTTTCTACTTCATCTGTTAAAAAAACAATTGGGGGTTCTATTAACCTATCAAATTCCTTAGTTTCAATGACTGATGATGTCAGCGTTGGAACTTTGAAGAAAATTTCCTCAAAATACTTCACCCATTCTTCCTTTGACACATACACTTCCCATGAGGGCTGAAATAGATTTGTTCTCAAAGCCAACATTCTCCAAAAGGCTTTTGAGTCTTTCTAAATAATAATATTACACATCGCATTCCCAGTTTTTATGTAAAAACTCCTGTCTCTTATTTTGTAGAAATCTATTATATTGCTTTCTAGCCTTATTTAGTATATTATGATTTTTCCTAGTGGGGTTTTTTATGGTGTACTTGATTAATCTCCTACATTTCCCCTTTTCTTTCCTACAATCAGAGTCAAACCATGATTTTGGTTCTGGGATTAGATTATTATCCTTAGGGATATAAATTAAATCCCTAATCTGTTGATTTAATTGTTCAAGTTTAAGTCAAAATTCTGAGCAGTAATCAAGAAGGAAGATTCTTCCAGAAAAAGGAGTTCATCACAATTACCTAAAATTTCACTAACTGACCCTCCTGTGATATGATTATATTTTAATTGTTATTTACCTGTAGATGTAAGTTGTGCCAAAGGCATGCTAATTTCTAAGGGGGTATTATGTTCTTTATTTGTTTTTATATATAAACTTAAAGAGGCATGATCACTTTCCTTTCTCATTTGAATGTTAAGAAACTTAAACATCTCATAAATTTCAGGGCTAATTAGAACATAGTCAATAGTGCTTTGTCCATTTGGGGAGAAAAAAGTGGTTTCTCCCTGTTCATCACCCTTCAATCTGCCATTTAGTATTAATAATGCATTCTCCTCAATCAGTTTAATCAACTCTTTCCGTTGTTCATTAGACCATTTATCTTTACTTTCTCTATAATTACAATCCTGAAGATACAACTGGGTTTCTAAAGTGCTAAGATTATCGTATTTGGCTATACAAGCATTAAAATCTCCTGCTGCCACAATAATACATTGTGGGTATTGTAAAAATGAAGAATTAATACCGTCAGACAACAAATTCCAGATACTTGAATCACTGCATACAGAATTTTTGGGGGGTAAATAAACATTCACAAGAATAAAAATATATTGATCCCAAGAGATTGTGATAATAATATAATTTCTGCTATTTTTGAATGTTTCTATAATCGCAATGGTATGGCTGATTTTAATACTAATTGCCAGACCTCCACTTGGTCTCCCCAATTTTTCACTTTTTTAGCTGTGTTTGTGATAGTCTTGTATCCATTGAATTTTATATCTCCCATTACCCAAGTCTCTTGAAAAAAAAATATTATATGATATTTTATAAAATCATAGCTTTCCTGATTAGTCATAATACCCGAAAGACCTGCTACATTCCATGATAAAAAATTATAATTACAGTCATTAATTTTAGAATCCTCTAACCTAATTCCTATCTCCAAAGTAGGATTATCCATTACCTCATGTCATTGGTTTGTTGACAGGGAATTCTGCTTCTCAATTGGAGGTTCATTCATATCAACTAGAAATAATCCCTCACTATCAAATATCTCCTTGTTACTTAACATTAAATAATAGATTGTGGAGCTTTCACAATACAGATCAATTTGTGTTCCTTGGTTTTCCAATACTGTTCTCACAGCATACTTGAAGTAATTCTTCCCTGCCTCTAGATTAAATTTTGAGGCAAGGAGGGCATTAAGGTAAGAAAGTAGGAGAACCTCATTCTCACCAGGCAATTTATCAATTCCAAATAGTAAAAGAATACAATGGTTTTTTTCATTGTTAGTTGAACAGGGGGAACTAAATTCCCAATTTAAGGATGTTAATGTATTTCTAAAAGTATCTCTATTAATAGATACAGTACAAACTTTATTATATGGTGAATGTAGAGTTATTGTTTTCCACATTATACGTGCCCAGAGTTCAAGCCCTAAATTGTTTAATCTTGGTTGCTTAAACCAAACACTCTTAGCTAAACTCATATTAGTAAGAAGAATATATACTGATTTGCTTTTATTAACAACATCCCTAGTAGACAATGTAATCTTACCTAAATTCTGATGAATATCAAGTTCTATAAACAATAGGTATTCCATGAGTTCTTTAAGAGTCTTCCCAGCTTCATAGTGCTTCTCAAAAATTCCATCTATCCTTAAGCACACCTCCTCTCCTATCAACATCCAATGATCATTGTCCTGCCTGTTAGAAATCTCCTGCCCTTGTCCAATTTCTGTCTCAGACCCTATCTTTTCCTTTGAATGGGAAACATCCTTTGATTTTCCTTCAATTCCTATTTCTATAATTCCTTTATCACATGATTCTAATATCCCTTCCCGAGATGCTTTGTTAATAGGTTCTAAGTTTCCCTCCATGGGCTTATTCATAATTGGAAGATGTGTTGTATCATTTTCCAGTTTTGCTGATATCAAGTATGCATTTATGCCATTAGTGCATTTTTTCTTACTTTTACCTATACCTTTACTCCTTCTTTTCTTTTTAGACCTTTTTCCCTTTCCTTTCTTTTGAACCTTTTCTGTAGTCTTTGGAATACCGAATGTTGAGAAAAAGGATTTCTCCATTTTCATTCCTTGTATTTGTTGCATAAGTGTCTCGATCTTACTGTCAAAATTGTGTATTTTAGCATACACAGTAGAGGCAAATCCCTCCATACTAGATTTCAATTCTTTCATGGCCTCCAATAATACTATGTTGGCCATGACCGGATGAGCAAGGGCCTTATTCATGTATTTTTGATAATGTGTCAGGGCATTGTGCCAAAACATCTGCTTCTAGTTCTAGCTTTTCTACTTCTTTATCTAATCTAGGGGAAACTGCACTAGGGGAACCAGCAAGAATAGATACATCAGCCTCTAAATGCAGATCTTCTTGTTCAGAAGGATCTGGACAATCTGGTAGGTCTGAGAAGCAAGGAGAGATTTCCAGAGGGCTATACAACTCTATAAGAGATACTCGAGGGTCACTTATAGGGGTAAGAGTCAAACTGGGCAAACCCCCCTCAATTATTTCTTTACAAATAGGGGGTATGTTAGAATCTGCTTCCTTTAATCTTTTGATTTTTAGTTGTTGGTCAGGAGAGAAATACTCTGTTATTTTCTGTTCCTTCATTTTAGGAGTTCTAGGTTCTTTTTTTTCTCCTTTTGCCTTCCTGCCCTTTAGTTTCTTACTGCTAATTACTTCCTGTGGTTCCTGAAAATGAGTGCTATAATCCTTCTCTACCTTCTCAACCTTCTCAGTTCCAGGGGTCAGGGCAATTAGCACCTCTATGACGTTCTTATTAACTCTCTCTATTGCATGTTTTACTCCTTTAACCTAGTTCTGCAGATGTATTCCATCTGTGTACAGGAATCGTTTCTCATCAGACTTCACCTCTGAAGAAGTGGAGGTGGTTATGAGGAGAGATGCATCACATACACTCCCAATTTTTTTTTGTTTTTGCAGTTAACATGTTCCCACTCCTAGTATACATTTATTCTAAAATGAGACAATAGTAAGAAAATAGTTTTGCAGTCTTAATATCAATTCTTAGGATGAGTGCCAAATTACTGACAAAAGAACATCAAGTTATTACATAAAACAGTGTCGAGCCAATGCCACTACCAATACAAAACCAATACCAGTATCAAAAGTTCAAGGTCCAAAGAAGTCCAGGAATCTTAGAATCCAGTAATCCAGCAAGTATAATAACGCTGGGTAACTTAATTTTCAGTCCAATAGGATTCAGGCATAAATGTAGAATAAGGAGGCGAAAGGAGAAAAAGACACTCAGAAACTCCACTCTAAACCACACTAACACTGAACCTCCTTTTGTGTCCTTCTTTTAAAGGCTGACCCATACACAAAGTTTTCAATCCACAATGGGCCCCCAGAATGTTTATGTACAACCATCCACTGCAGATAATACTCTCGTGCAGACTGATAATCTCTTTCTCTCTTGTTCCACTTTTCTCCCTCCTTTCCAGAACAATCTTTGGAATGTTCATAGAAGATATAAAAACAATATTGCTTTCAGAGTGACTTTTACACTCATAATTCCCTTTATCCTTCCTGTGCTTTAATAGCTCCAACAGGGCCCTAGGTTGAACAGAGAGTGAAAAAATGTGAATACTTTACAAGTATTTTCAATTATTTTTCTGTACTAGCTCTACTAACTTCTAGAGAGCACTTTATTCTATTTTAAAATATAGAGACATATTATTAATCTCCCAGATGTTTAAAAATCACCTCACTACTTAAGTTTGGTAAAATAAACAAATTGCAAAAAAAATCTGCTTTTTTATCTTCTCAGCATGTCTATAAATTAAGGCTTTAAATCAGGTTAATTATTAGTTACTTAAAAGTATAGAAGCATTCTAAGGGCACCCAGTGCTGATCGATGCTAAAGTGCAAAAGTGTAGTGATTTAAAACACTAAAATAAATCCTCAAGTGGATCCAAAAAAATTCAGATCCTACAGCACAATACACCTTTTGGAGGAGCGGAAATCCTTTTTCCTCCATAGCTTAGTAGGAAAGGTCACGCTGCTAGCTCTCTCTGGCTCACTCTGCTACTTGCTCTAGCTTCCTCTTGTTGAAAATGGTGATGTGATACATAAGACACCATGCATGCATATTTGAATCACTATCCTTGTGAGCGGAAGGAACCACTCACGCACAGAGATTTTCTGAGTGGCGCCAAAGGATTTAATATTAATTTTAAAATAATCAGGTCAAATAAATATTAAACTTAAGATGTTTTAAAGTGACCTATTCATTTAAATCAAATCAGTTTTATTTATAAAAAGGCACCTTTCTAAAACCAAGGCACCTGTACAATAAAATACATAAATATAAAAATAAATTATTATAAACAAGCATACAAATTCCAGCAGAAGACAGTGTAATAGCATCATAACCAACTAAGACAACCACGTCAATCAACAAATGTCAGGCTAAAAAGATAAGTTTTTAAAGCAGTTTTAAAGCTCTCGATGGTTAGGCAATCTCGTACCCGATGAGGTAAAGAGTTCCACAGGGACGGAGCAACAAAGCTAAATGACCTTGCTCCAGATGTTTGTAAAGCACAGACAAAACACAGAAAGCAAATGTACACAAAAAAAAAAACATCCACGTCTATCTGGACCTTATTCCCACTGCTCCCAACCCACTATGTCAGGCCCAATACTTTTTTCCTATGATCTCCTGAAGATTCTTTCCTTCCACACAAAAACCTCAAATAGCAAAATGTACAAAATGTACAAAAAATGCAAAACAAAAACCAAAAAAGAAAGGGGGAAAAACTAGATTAGCAGCTTAGTATTGTTTTATTATAGCTCAGCTGATCTCCTCACCCCAGCCAAATTTATCTTTAGTTTCCACTCTCTTTCTTTCCCAGTCATCTCACTCCATTCTCTTTTTCACTCGACTTGCAGTTTGGACCACTGTCTCAAACTTCGCTTCAGCTTCAACCTTTACTTCAGTGCCAAACTCGAATCCCAGGCTTGGGCCTTCTCAAAGGGCCTACAATCTGGCCTCTATCATTACAGCCTTCTTTCTGTAAGGGAGACAAGCACACCAGGGAGCAAAGATGGCAACCAACAGAATCACAGGTTCTTCTGGAAAGACCCGCTATATTTAAAAACCGGTGGCATACCTGTAGTAAATAATTAACAGACTTACAGCGGGTCCTGCTAGCAAGAGCTTCTCCTCAGCTCTGCAGCATGCATATCCTCTCAGCCACAAGGTGATTTAGAATGTTGGATATATTGTTGTGTATGGAAACCCCCATACAGCAAAAATGCTTTGCATGGAAATCAATGCACAACCACAAGTATCGCCCATATACTAAAGTGCTATTGAGAGTAAGGGTTTTTCATAGAAAACAATGTAAACTATATACTTTTATATCTTTTTTTAAGATTTGTCCTTAACATTAGTGCAAAAATGTCTGTGAGATTGAAGGCTGAACATTTCAGGTTAATTACAGTTTGACAAAAGAATGATTATTTGTTAAGTGGCTTAATTGACAACTTTGAAGATTTTAATTCAGCAATAGAAAAATGTTTTCAGTTTTGCATTCATTTTTTTCACAAATTTTTCACAGTGCTTTTCACAGCAACAGTAGCATTTATTTTCTGACTCAGAAACTTTTTCATGAGATAAGGCTCCCTTTAATGTGAGTCTTGGCGATCTCAAAAATGGATGAAAAAATGAAAACCTTTGTGCATGAAAAACAAAAGGAATGCATGGAGCAGTAGTTTAAACATATGTGGTCAACGGAGTAGTGTGTAAGGTTGATTTTTCAAATCTTGTTTTTGTAGAATAAACACTGGTTTTTAAATTCTTATTAAAATTAGGCTGCTGTGAGTCTTGAAAACAGGTCCAGCTATCATGACTGTAAACCTGTATTCATGAATCATTAAGCTACTTCTGTGGAATTTTCATTTGAGCTGTATGACAATGAAAGATTGCCTTGCAATCTGCAAGAGAAACAGTACCTTTGACACCAACTGTAGCAACCAGGTGCCCAACAAACTCCTCCTTCCCCATTGTGTTCCTGATGCTGGGTGCCCAACCCCAGTGTCAGGCAAATCCAAAATCTCCCTGCTCACTAGTACTCATGCTACCCTCCTCCCACTTCAGAGACAAAAATATCTCCCATTCCTGCAGCCCACATAACACCCATACCCATTCTTCTGCCCCTGCCACCATAATTTGAAATTGACCAATGGACAACTAAAACAACCCTCCCTCTACCTCAGCTTCTGCCATCTACTAAAGAAAAAAAATGCTACAGCCCATGGCCCCAATATTCAAACTGCACCTAGAAAGGACACAAGTGGTTTCTCCATGCAATCGAATTGTGCCAGAGCACAAAAGGGCTATATTCAAATGAGATGTGCAATCGCACATCCCATCTGAATATATCACTAAATGTGTGCGGCACAAATGGGGGCCACTGAAGATGCACCAGCGCATCCCCCGTCAGGTCTGAATAACTGAAATGGGAGTGTGCAGTGCATCCTGGAGATACGTCAGGTGCAAATTCCAGATATTCAGACCCAAACATGCAAATGGGGTCATTAGGCATGCACAGCACAAAAGGGCCATTTGCATGTTATTATGGCCCCAGTTGCATGTCAGTTGCAGGGATGCATCCAGCAGGATGTGCCAGCCACCCTGCAAGATAATGGGAGCCACAGTCCCTGGCAGTCTAGTGTCCCCCCCCAGCCCCAATCATAAAATAGTTATTTATACCCCACACATCCCTGGTGAGCTAATGTCCCCCCCCCAACCCTGATCATAAAATAGTTGTTTATACCCCACATCCCTTGTGGGCTATTGTCCCCACCCTCCAACCTTGATCATAAAGTAAATAATAGTACCCCCACATCCCTGGTAATCCAGTGGCCCTCTCCTTCCTACACCCCAGTCATGCTGTAATACATATCCCTTCTTAGTAGTCTAGTGGCCCCTACCCCCACCCACTAGTACCCACATCCCACCCCACTCCCCTGTCCCATCAGTGGAAAGAAGTCAGTGTGCAGTACAGCCTACCCACATGCCACCACAGCTGACCGATGATTGAACTGTCATGAATGACAGCGTGCTGTACCTACTACAGTCCTATTGGTGGGACACTGTTGACCAATGGGCTTGCAGTGTGTACTGTCAGCCATCATTCACAACTGTGTGAATGCTGTGAATGACAGCTTACAGCACACACTGCAAGTGCATTGGTCGACAGTGTCAACCAATAAGTTTGCAGTAGGTACAGTACACTGTCATTTATGACAGTTCAGCCAGTGGGCAGCCATGGTAGCATGCAGGTTGGCTGTGCTGCCTGCTGACTCCTTTCCACTGGTGGAATGGGGGAGCAGGTGGGAGGTGGGTGCTGAGTAGGTGGGGGGCCACTAGACTACCAGGGAAGGGATATGTATGTATTTTGGCATGATCAGGATATAGGGAAGGGGTGGCACTGGATTACCAGGGATGTGAGGGGTACTATTATTTACTTTATGATCGGGGCTGAGAGGGGGGACTCTAGCCCACTAGGGATGTGTTTTGTATAACTACCTAGTTTACAATTGGGGCTGGGAGGGAGGACACTAGACTACCAGGGATGTGTGGGGTATACATAATTATATTACATATGGGGCTGGGAGGGTAGCCACCCAGGGACTGGTAGCTGTTGTGCTGCACTGTGCAGTACAGCAACCCACCTGTGGGTGGCTACAACTTGGGCATGTTTCCTTCATGCCTAACTTTGTGTGGCACATTTCTGAGATGTGCAAGCAGTTGCACCACACATTTCAGCTGAATATCGAGATGTGCGGCATATGCATGGAACACCCCCTCTGGATGTGCTGCATACATTATTTTTGTGCTGTGGTGCATCCAGAATTGTGTGGTGCATTCCCTCCTTTTGAATATGGCCTAGGGATGCATTTTGGGGTTGTGCTGGTGCAACTCAGTTGCGTTGGGTGCATCTCCTTTTAATATCTGGGCCCATAAGTCCAGAAATGTGGTAATTGCACAGCCATCTGGACTTAGGTTTATGTTAGTGTTTTGTTTCCTGTTTGTTCATAATGTGGCCAATATTTTGCCACCTTGGACCTAAATTTTCAGTATGCCCAAGTTGCTACACACCCTCAGGACAATGTTAGTGGCATATTGTAAATTTGACCCAACATGGATTTTCGGGGTCAACCCACCCAGTTGCTCTCCACCATTCCCCCATTTTTTATTAAAATAAATTCCAGCTCCTGCCACCATGTCAAGTTCTGATTAAGTATTTCAAAAAAATGACTGGAGGAAGGAGGAGGATGCAAGAAGTTGGGACTGACTAGGGTGAGTGACAGGTGGTGGAGGGGTGGTTCCTAGCCCTATTTTAGCCTACTAGACCCCATACCAAAGACCTGAACTGTTTTTGACCGAAGTCATGAAGCTGAACTGAAGACATGGGGTCCCAATAAAAACTGAACTGAAGTTTTCACATCCACTCATCCTTAACTCTGGGTCATATATTGTCAAGAAAACATTTAGTAAATGAACTAATTTGAAGTACATTCCTGTTATCTCTATTTCTTCAGATAAACTTAATCTGACAAGGAAATTAAAGACTGCTTTTTAGTCAGTAGAGGTAGAATAGACCGCCTGTTTTGTTAGTCTAAGCTCACCCATGCTGGTGTGCAAACAAAGAGTGCTCTATAAATGAGACTGCAGGCAAAACGGTGACAGTAAAGGTATGAGGCGTGGACTGGGTCGCCCCCCTGCCAGACCGAATACAGTGTCTGCAGTATTTTCTGCAGGTGGGCTGCAACCCGACACCCCTTTAGCCCCTCATACCCCCTTAAACTAAATATAACATCCTCTGGGTTGGTCATGCTATGAAGGGCAGAAGAATTGTGGCAATGCCTAACACAACATGAGTGTGGGATGTTCTAAAATCTAGAATGCCCCTGTCACTCATGACCTTGTTGCAGTGCCCACATTATGGTGCCCTAATTATGACACCCTAAGTACAGCATATCATTATTCTAACTTATTTTATATAATAGATAATAAAGTATAAAACAATTAAGAGTGGTGGACTATTTTCCTTTAATTTCTGCTTGGTTTTCATGCAATTTTTCCCTTTTTACCATAGAAATAAATGTTGCAAAATAAAAAGTGCCATTAAGCAATAACAAAGTGTGCAATTAACATGCTTCTGAAATAAAAACAGTTAAAGTATAACATTTATAGTTCGTATGTCATCGGCATGTTATTTACACAGTATGAATGTCACAGTGAGATCATTTAGCCAATGAGTTAGCAGCCTTTGTGATACTTGATGACATCACAATGGTCCTCTGCTGTACTGAAAAAGAGATCTGAATTCAAAGAAAACCCTCATTTTACATTGTATAGAGAAGTAAAAGGTATAACTTTTAAAATGTGGAATAAATGGCACATGTAATGGTCAGCGGTGGGCTAAACATATGTATTGTGGCTTCACTCCTTGTGTGCTATTAATCCTCACGTGTGGGACTAAATACAATTTAGTATTTTTAGTTTGTTCCACTTACACACATAACATATCCTCTATTTCATCTGCCTATTTTTGTATCTTTTGTTCTGAGCCTAGGTAAGTATCAGGTGGAAAATGAATAGAAAGATGTGCCCACGGAGTTCAGAAAGAATTTGATGTAGTAACAATGTTCTTTATTTCCTATAGTCATATGTTTGCATGATTGCTTGTTGTAATGGTACAAAAAAAATTCTAAATGAAAAAAAAACTTGTTGAAGTATTTATTTTAAGTGAAACATTGACCTACTAACACACGGGGATGTGTAATGTTATAGTGAGATATCACAACACTGAGTTTGGCACTGATAACAGAGCTCAGCTGTCTCTCTTGCCTGCCACCCCCAGGTGTGACAATAGCTCTTCTGTTCTTAGCTTTTCAGAATACCATGCATTCCTGCTTAAAGCAGAACCAGCCTAAATTTTCATGGTGATTTGCATATAGATCCCAGGATAATGTGCATTATTGGGGTATGTGTGATTTTGTATATCTTTGAAACCTAACTTTGTTGCCAGTGCCCTTCTGGTTAACCCTTGCCTCAGTGCTTTTGTGCCGCTGAGGTTCATTGTCTTTCAGAAAACAGCATCATACCATCTCATGTCTTTTCAGTTGCTCACACTTTTATGATGTTGCCCTGGCTTGAAACATTTGTATAAAAAATTATGTTTATAGCTCGTGTTTCCAAACTTAGACATTTATTTTTTTCAGGTTTTTTTTTTCGTATCACTGATGCCTCACTGATGCTTCCTCTAAATGACTGTTGACAAACTGCCCTGTCCCATCCCATTTCTGGTGCACACTGTACCTCCAACCTCCAGTGCTACATTGCAGCATCTATACTGTTGTAGTTTCTTTGGGATTCTTCAGCTGCCTCCTCCAGTACTCTAGTGTGACAGTTGGAGGTGCCAGTCAGGAGGTCAGGGCCTGAGGGCTCCCCTCACTATCCTGCATGCTTCATGGCATTTCCATCTTAATTATGTTCTTCGCATCAGATGCTGGTGATGAGTGCAACGTGTACATGGTTTTGTAGATGAGTTGCTGTGAATGGTGAAAGTCAGTATCCTCCCTCCCCACTAGCTGCTCCAACTACATTGCCATGTCTGGTCACCTAGGTGGCAGTAACAGTCATACTGGCTGTCCCCACCTTCCTGAAGGTGGAGGAGCAGAGCATCTTTTGGGACCCTCAAACCTCTTCCCTCCAGCTAGTCCCAGTGTCCCGGGCTTTCTCTTGAACCAATGCAAGTGTAAAGTAAGACATTTCTAAAGATAATTAATAGCATTTTCAGACAGCCACATCCATTTTTTGGATGTGACCACAGGACATCCACTCAGACTGTTAGACCACATGAAGGGTGGTCTAACACATGGGCATGATTGACACAACTTGCACTATGAAAGTGATGCACGTGTCTACATTTGACATAGTCATCATTCAGCAAGTGTCACAAATATGTTGGGATATTTGAAAATATGCTGCAAGATTCCCAACACACTTGCCTGGATGCAGCAAGCATCAGAACTGTGGACACTAGTATTCTATCTTTACCATTGAAAATCCCCAAAATATCTTTAGAAAACTTTAGCAGTGGAACTGTTTTGGATAGAAAATATGTCTGTCTGTCTACAGTATCTATCTAGCTATCTAACTGTCTATCTGTCTAGTAAACATATGTAATTATTGGCAATTTAAAATATTTAAAGCCAAAAACTGTGTTGATATTATTCTTCTGTGAGCTTACATAGACTCTAACCTTTCATTTAAAAAAGTGGATCAGCCCTAACAGTTCCAAAGTTAGTAAATTCTAAAGTTGCTTTCCATGAAAAAGGCTAACTTTGAAAATGTTAGGGGTAGAAATATATATTTTATTTATCAATAACTTATGAGAGTGTTGGTAATTGATGATATTGAAAATTGAAGCAATATCAACATAACTATTCTCTGATGTCTGACTCCAAGGCTTCAACTACAAAAATAATATTCTAGCCCTAATGGTTTAAAAGTTAAAATTTTCTAAAGATTATTCCTTAGAAAAGACTATCTTTGAAACTGTTTGGGTTAGAAATTACAATTATTGTCTTTCTACATTCTCCCGGCTCCCCAATGACTTGCCTTCATGGCGGGTCCTCACTGACTCATCTATGTGCAGTTTCCTGCTGAGGATTAGCTGTAGTCAGTAGATATAGAGCAGGAGATGCTGGCATCAGCAGCATCAAGGTAGGTGGGCAGTGGTTTCTTTGTTCCTGTAGGGTGGATCTTTTTGCCCACTGTAAAGCCATCCATCCACCCCAGCATCATTCCATGGTACCATCTAATGGGGGGTGCCATCACCAGATCATCCAGAATATAAATGTCAATACTGCTTCCATCATAGCAGGTGCTTGTGCAGCTCTCTCCCAGTGGGATCAGTGAATGATGCCTACACACTGTGCTCTTGACCTTTTTCACCCAGTGAAGGGCAGTCTGGAATGAGACACAATCTGTGATCTTCCACTCAGTGGGGCAGTGCATCATCAGCCTGTTGCACCAGACCAAGTTAGTTATTGATAATTTAAAATATGTATCAATACATTTTATGCTGGCCTATTGGTGTGGAGAGCTGAGGTGTTGGGTGCCCCCCTCCTGTCATGCCAACAACTCAGGTTTAAGAATGGAGGATCACCTGGGGGCCAGCTGGGGGAGGAAGGATTGAGCATTCCCAGCAGAGTTATCCTCCCTCAAGGAGGAGTGTGATTGTGTTCTACTCTTTATGTGCCACCTGATGGAATCAGGGTGGCAGCATAGCCAAACCACACTGGAGGAGGGACCCCACATGCAGGACACTGGTGGCATTTCCACAGAGGTGAAGTGTGGACATCTCATCCATTGCATGCTCAGTTGGCCCAGGTAGAAAATGGTGGAAAATCCCCAGTCACTAGATGAATCCTGATCCCACGTAGGCCTTGCACTTGTGAATGGGCACCTCCAAAGATGGTTGCATGGCAGAAGATGACAAAGAAGTGAGGTGAGCCCTGGAGAAGTTGAGTAACAGGGCTGGGGTACCATTCAGATAAGTGCAACAGGGCAGTACAGACAGCAAAAACTCTAAATAAAATTTTAACAGAAATCAATTGAATTCATACAGTTACAATTATTAATAAAACTTTAAGATATCAATAAATCAAACTTTTATACATATAATTTATCAGTGTTGCATAGATTCTAAATATTCATTTTAGAACAAATGTCTAGCACTATCATAACCCATTGTAAACATATCTTCATTGAAAAAGATTACTTTGGAACTGTTAATGTTGGAAACAATCGTTTTTCATAAAACTGAGGAGCCATGTCAGCATGATTTTCTTATGTCAATATACTTGATACATGTACATATATACATCAGTACATGTTAAAGTATAACAATATTGTTACAAGTGTATTGATATATATTAGCATATATTGACTCATGTATCCTTATGAAGTTGATGTCATACATCATGTACAGAACATGTGGCTTTGTAACCTCAGACTTTTCATGACCTTTTGCCAAAAATGGGAAACTGACAATATGCTAAGTTGTTAAGTGGCTCATGTCAGGTATAAAGGAGATTCTAGTGGGTTTCCATCAAGGAGAACCTCACCCATTATCTAGTTTCTTGAATAGGCACTTTCATTAATATAAAACAGAGTAGATCCATGGTTGCCACTAATAGCCTAGTATTGGCTTTATGCACTCAAGTAAAATTGTGAGGGGAAAATTCTCAGGAAAAATCACAGGTCTGCTTTTGTAAATATTGTATACACTAAGTTTGCTGTGCTATAGGCATTTACTGGATTATAATCTCAAGAAGTGTGATTTCATGGCAAACGGCAGCCTTCTATAAAGTCTGCAATGCTAAGTTGATGTTTTCCCTTACAGGACTCCTATTTTATGGGTGAACAGAGGAATGACACTCTGGGCAGTTCAGGTAGGCTACCCACGTTAATGGAATGCTCTACTATTATTTCTTCTATACCCCTGTTAAGGGAATGCTCAATTAGTATCTCTGCTTCCTGAAAGAGTGTCTCATTTTTACTCAGTGATTTAATTAGTTCTCTTTCACATTTTACATTTATATTAGTGTATAATCAGTCAGTATCTGGTTTGTCAGTATAGCTTGTGCTATGAGTGGGTCACTTATTATACATACTATATGTGGGATGAATATATAATTACAAAACTTACTGATATAAATACAGTAATACAAATAAAATACCGTAGAGACACATGTAAACAGACTCAATAGAGAAGGTTGCAGATTTAGGGACAGAGGAGGCTAGTGCCCTAATCAGTGGAGGGAGTATAAAAAAACAATAACAGAAAAATTACCCAACCTGTACTGAGAAAATGTTTTGCTTATTACATCTATGCATTATATTTTGGTTTAAGTAGTGCTTTAAGTAAACACTCAGGGCAGGATTTTCAGAATCCTACATCCCCCATGCATCCAGTGGAATTTTCGAAAGTGTTCAAAAGTGGATGCATATGAAATCCTAACTATGCCCAATTTTCAGTGCACGCATGCAGGACACAGTAAGCACTAGCCTCTGGAAGATAGTCAAGCAGTTAGCAGGACATCATGGGTTCAAACCCTGCTAATGTGAAAATACTCACCCTGTGACATTGGACAAATCACTTAACCTCCCCGTGCACTAGTATACCCAACAGCAGAAATGGATAAAAGCAGAACCTCACTGAAAATGAGATGCTGCATCTCAACTTGGCTATGCTTGGTAAATTGATTGTAAAATAACTAAATAAATAAGTAAAAACTGTTGGCAGCATGAGTCTAAGTCTGGGCACATGAGGCAAGATTTTGTAAAGTCTGGATGGAGGAAAGTTTATGAGATTCACTTGCATCCAGCTCACCCCCACTCCATCCATTGCCTGCTGCAACAATGGGAGGCATCTGTTGTTTCTAGCCTGTTGGCTATCAATCAATCAATCAATCAGTCAAGATTTATTTATTAGAGTGCACTTCTCCATTGTGACTCAATGCACTTCACAATAATTCTAAAAGTCATTAAAATACAATACAAAAATATGCAAACATACAGGTAAATACAAAATTAATTATCAATTAAAGCATACTAGCTACTCATAAAAGCTTGTCAAAATAAAAAGATCTTAAGCTCCCATTATAAAATGTCAACTGTTGGACTAGCTCAAATTTGGTGAGGGATAAAGTTCCACAGGATTGGGGCCACAGAAAAAAAATGCGCAGGCCCCCGATGTCTTAAGTAAATCCTGGGAACTCCCAATAAACCCTCATCCATGCAATGAAGGCAGGGAGTGGGTGGACCAGTAGGGACAAAGGAGATCTTGCAGGTAACCAGGCCCTTGATGATGTAGGGCCTTATAGTTGATAGTTCTGGGGGACTTCAGTGCCTGGGTCGACGATGAACTCTCGCATTTTGGTCAAAATCTCCTCCAGCTGATGATGATGCTGGGCCTAACACAGGTAGTTACCTCCTCGACCCATGTAGGGGGTCATTCATTGGACTTGATCCTTCTTTTGGGTATGGAGATCGCTGATTTGGGGGTGGAACCAGTCAGCTGGTCTGACCATCACACCATAAGGTTCAGTTTCAGGGCCCCCCTCAATATGTCTGCCCCTACGGAGATGGTTCAGTACCGCCCTTTAAGGGGTATTAACCCCAGTGACCTAACGGCGGTACTGGATCTATCGGGCTTGTCGGGTGAATGCATGAGTCCAGATGATCTCGTACTAGCCTGTAATAAGGCTGTGGGAGATGCCCTGGACAAGATTGCTCCTGCTCATGTTTGGCCTCTTGCCCTTCGTTCAAGGAGCCCTTGGTTTGATGGCTCCTTGAAGGAGTTAAGGCAAGTTGGCCGAAGGTTGGAGAGAGCCTGGCGGAAGTCCAGTCATGATGCTGACAGGCTTAGGTTGATGGCACATTATGATGGCTATCAATCAGAAATCACCCGTAAGAAGGCAGAATTCCTGTCCAGGGAGATTTCTGCTGCACAGAATCGACCGGCTCAGCTTTTCCGGACTGTGGACAGATTGTGCAATCCAATCCGTCTCCAGCCCAGAGAAGCTTTTTCTCAGCTGAGATGCGAGGAGTTCGCTCTTTTTTTTGCAGATAAGGTTGCCAGCATCAGGTCTTGCATCGGTCCGACCTCCCCTATGAGGGACTGCAGTGGTCGACAGGAAGTGGCATGCACTCGGTCTGTCTGGTCAGATTTTCACAGGCTGGAGTTCACTGACATTGTGAAGATCATCCAAACATTGCGACCAACTAGTTGTAGTTTGGATCCGGGTCCTACACCTCTCTTAGTAGGATGTGTAGAAGTTATCTACCCAATCCTTGCTGACATTGTCTGGAAGTCTTTGGAGATGGGGGTCTTTCCTGACCCCCTCAAGGAGGCGGTCATTTGACCACTCCTTAAAAAACCCTCCTTAGATCCAGATTGTCTAGCTAACTACCGGCCTATTTCTAACCTGCCATTTGTTGGTAAGGTTATTGAAAAGGTGTTTGCGTTGCAACTGGATGATCATCTTATAACATACAATGTCTATGATACTCTCCAGTCTGGTTTTAGGAAGAAGCATAGCACGGAGACTGCCCTTGTCTGGGTATTGAGTGATCTCCTAATGGCTAGAAATTGAAAGACATGTACCATTCTGGTCCTTCTCGATCTCTCTGCTGCATTTGACACTGTAGACCATGGTGTGCGGTTGGAGCGCCTGCAGGTTTTTTGTGGGCTGTCTGGTATGATCCTCAAATGGTTTCATTCTTACCTCATGGACAGGTCCCAGAGAGTTGCCACTGGAATTTATTCCTCTGGCGCTCACTCCCTGCCTTGTGGGGTACCGCAGGGTTCCATTTTAGCTCCCGTGTTGTTTGCAGTGTATATGCTGTCATTGGGAGAAATCATTAGGTGATGCAGTCTGGGTTTTCACTGCTATGCAGATGATACTCACCCGGGTGAAACACCTGGTTCCTCCGGGTGATCTCCCAACATTGGTCCATGCCTTTGTCACTACCCATCTTGATTACTGCAATTCCCTCTACCTAGGGCTACCTGAGGTTGATATCTGCTGCCTGCAGCTGGTGCAGAAAGCAGCGGCCAGGCTTTTGACTGGGACTTCTAGAACCAATCATATTATGCCTGTGCTCCACGAACTGTACTGGCTGCCTGTTTGGTGGCGGATCACCTTTAAGGTTGGTTTACTAACCTTTAAAGCCATACATGATCAGGGACCTGGTTACCTGAAAGATCTCCTGATACCCTACTGCCCCCTCCATCCTCTCCGTTCCACCAACGAGGGATTGCTGGAGATTCCCAGGGTTCGATTAAAGACATCAGGATCCCGTGCTTTTGCTTTCTCAGCACCAACCCTGTGGAATTCTCTACCTCATTGTTTGAGAGAATGCCCAACTGTCGATAAATTTAAAGTTGGGTTAAAGACATTTATTTAGTTCAGCTTTTTCTTAGTTATGGATGATATGTTTTAATGTTTGTTTTAAACTCTTATTATTATGTATATGTCTTTATGTACAGCGTTTTGGCTTTGAAAGGTGCTATAAAAATAAATTTGACTTGATTTGATTTGATAGGTCAACAAACTGACCTTCAAGGAGATCTGCCACCTAACTGGCAGCCAGTGCGGCGAGCTGGACTGTGTTTAGCAATTAGAGCAGTATTGGTGCATGTAGATTGCAGTAGAGAAAGGTGAACATGCACCCCACATCTCCTGGGGCAAGACTGAATGCTCTTAAGGCCAACTCACTATGGACCAGTACCCCCAGTTGACCAAAACCATGTCAGCTGCTGTATAGAAATGTGTGAAGTTGGTTAACTTTAATTTGCAAAGCCACTTTGCAAAGCTCTCTAGCTTCATGAGTGCTTTCACAATGTGAAACCTAACTTTGTGAAGTTCTAGAAGTTGCAAAATCGGACACTTTGCATGCAAAGTTGGCAAAGTCGAAGGTGTTGTTGGGAGAAGTTGAGGTGAAAAGAATTTCACCAGCAAAGTTCCACGTAAAATTACAGGCAAAGTTGCAGGCAAACTTCCATGAGGAATAGAGCAATTTCATGAAGTGCTTCATGAAGGTGACTTTGCCAGAACTCTGCTGGCAAAGTAAAACTTCACTCACTCTCTACTGAAGCAAAACCCTTTAAAGGTGAGTGCCAACATTATGCTGGGGAGGGGGGGCAGGATAATGGAACCTTACTTCTCTCTTTGTTCTCCAATGGATAGAAGGGATTCCGGCTCACAGAACCTGTGTTTATTATGGAAATTCCAGTCTGGGCCTATCAGGGGTAGTGCAGCTCTTTTGAAAACATCTTAGAGGAATAGTGGATGCATGGCTTTGAAAATCTGGCCTCAATTGCTGAAAAGCTGGTCCAGTGCTAGCCATTGCAATGGACCTCTGAAATCTAAGCCCTGTGCCTCCTGAGTAGGTCTTGGTTGGATTGGCAATGGAGGCAGCAGGGACACAGCCATGAGGTGTACTTCTGCTGCAAGTTTTGAAAATCTGGCCCCAGGTCTCCAATTCAGTGCAATATTTAAAAAAAACATAATTTATTCACCTACTGTACTTTTCAGAAGGTTTCTGTTCTCTGTTGTCCTTTTCATGATTAAAGTATATGCTGCCACTCTGTCTATGAAATCTGTTAATGCATTTTTGATGAGTATTCTTTGACCTCATAGACAGTATCAGAGGTTCAGTAGTTGCAGGAAGACTGGAAGTGTGTGGGTCGTAGCTCCATACCAGTTACATGGGGTAACACCAATTACACCACCATAGTACAGTATGAAGGGGGTGCTGCACTGCTGAGGTGTCATCCATTGGATGAGATGTTAAACCAAGGTCCCATCTGTCCATCTCTAGTCACTGTCCAGGTGAAGTTAAAGATTCCATGGCACTTATCAAAGAAGAGTAATGAAGTTTCCACTGTGTCTCGGCCAACATTCCCTTTGTCAATAAAACAGGTCCATATAAGCCATCACAATGACACATACCTGGACATAAATTATCAAAGCTCAGTATGCCTTTTCCGGTCAAACATTACAAATAAATAAAAATTACAAATTCATTTGTTTTTAAGTTCATCAAGTTGTTTCCATGCTGCTAAAAATTGTGAGGTCTATTGTGGATAGTCAGGTAATTCTGAAAACCACTAAGGAATAAGTACTAGTTTGTGTGATTGAACTTTTTAAAAAAATGCCTTACATTTATTTGGAATACATAACAGGTTGCAGAGGAATAACACATTTATCGCCACTAGTGAATGAGAAGTCCTATAACTTATGAGTGGCGAAGATACAGCTTAGTTATGAAGGTCTTACCACTCATATGAAGAAATATGTGTTATTCCACTGCAATACATTATTTGATATATGCTGGGCCACAACATTTGCAATGCTTTTGTTCATGTTTTACCATGCTTTAGCTTAAAACTGCATTTCTTTCTATTGTTAATGCTCTATCTGGTCTATAATTCTCTGTGTTCCATTTCCAGATTCTAAGTGGAAATAAAATGTTCTAAGTGAAATTAATTGTATTTATTTGCCCAGTGTATTCACCACTTGTGTGATACATACTTATGTATTTAGTTTTGGCCATGAAAGTAAGAAGGGAGGGAAGGGGTACATAGGGATGGCAATGAACAAAATGTGTACAAGTACATGGATATTCATATGCTCGTGATAAAACATAAAGTACTATACACGCATGTACAGTGATAACATTTTAAATTATACACAAAAGTATAAAAATAGCAACAATGGTTGCCACTTTGTGAGTAAAGGTAAGAGTTCAGAAAGGAAGATACAAGCATGAAGGAAAGGGGGTCAAGAACAGTGACAAGAGGAGGTGGTGTAAGTACAAAGCAGTGATTGAAGAAAGGAAGGGGAATGGAAAGAATGGATAGAGGGTGGAAGGTTATTCCAGAGGTGGCAAAGACTCTTGGAAGGTATTGTGCCCAGCTGTAGACTTATAACAGGATAAAAGGGAAGAACAGGATTTAGAAGATTGGTGGGAGTATTAAGCGGGGAAAGATGAAAAAAGGATAAAGAAGAGATAGCAGGGGAGGGAGATGGGTCAGAAAAAATAAGAAAGGTGAACCCTATCATATCAATTCACAGGATTTGTTACAAAATCAACTGATTTTCAACAACTGACCGCACAGTTTCTGTTGTCATGGAAATCATAGTAAGTCCAGCCCTGTGACCCAGTAATCCTGTTGTCTTGTTGTCAGAACAATAAATACATTCTGGCTTCATTCCCCCAGTCCTCCATGATGAGAGAAAAGCTGGGTACAGATTCACAGAAGACACATACCCATGCGCTCACAAACTGGAGCTGCTGCCACCACAATAAAAATAACAAATGACTACACTACACAGCTCACACTTAAGCAAATAAACAACTTAGGCCATGTGTGCTTTTATTGTCAATCTGATTGTTTCGGCAGCTCAAACTCTTTTCATATCTCAAAAATTAGCCTTTATCAGGGTGAATCATTTCTGAGACACAAAGAGCCAGGGTCTGTGTTGCCCTCTCTTTTGGATTGACAATAACCAGTCCTGCCTTATCTGTTATGTTGCTCAACTGTGCATTGTGTTGTGTTGTTTTGTGACTGACCACAGGCTGGTAGTGAGGTATTGGTGCAGTCTTGACCTCGTGATTTGGTATGATGGGGGTTGCATAGGCCAGTTTTTCTCAGACAACTCCACTGTGGCCACATGCAGCCACCAGCACAATTTTATGAGGGTACAGAGCTCTTTCAAGCTTTAGTTAAAATCATAATTGAACTGGCAACTCCTTACCCTACACAGTTGGATGATACATTTCAATGTGATTTATTATCGGGGGCTGGGGTGAAAAAGTTAGTTCTGGAGGCCAGCCTTTGAGGTCACCGGGATTTAGGCTTGAGAACCACTGGCATACAGTAGGCCCATGTGACAAGGATCAACTGCCATAAGGTTAGCTCATGCTTCTACCTGCTAACAGCCATGCATATGTGGGAAGAGGAATGTTGCAGATTGCATCCATGCCCGAGACACACCTTATACATGCCTTCAACCTGACAAACTGTGTTTCTCCCTGGTACAACTATGATCAGCTAGGGGAGGAGCAAAGGTCCCCCTTTAAGAAACATATCTTGTTGAATAACCACTAATTAAATTATAGCAGCTGTACATGACTGTACATGATTGCAGAAAAAATAATTCATCATGTAATTTTATTTTACCCTTGCTGCTTCTCCCCCTGCCAATTAAAGTTGTCTTCTTTTTTAAAACTTTCCTCTGTTGGGAATTATATCATTAAACTACTAAATAAATCAAAATGTGGGAAGGATTTATAACCATTCTTATATGATTCTGCTTCTTGCATCTTGAAGTCAGACCACTAAGGAAGTGGGCTAATTTTCGGATGCAGTTACCACTATTTGCATCAAATATGTCCACACTAGTACTACAAAAATAATACAAGCATGATTTTTGTAATGCAAGCTGCAACAAATCACAGAACGTGCCATAAAAACTCAACTGCCTTTTAACATAAGGTGCTCAGGTTTTATATGCAACTCCGAGGATGCTGACAGAGCGGAAAATAATCACATGTCTTTGTTCTTCACTTTGAAAATCCAGTCTGGTGTCTCTTACTCTTTCTATTTAGAGCTGCTTTCCAAGATAAGATTCTTAAGATGTAGACTTTGATTAACAAGAGGTCCTGGGGGACAGCTGCAACATCCATTACCTATAGCACTCCAAGTTACAGAGTCAGGTTTCATCACAAGTTGATTGCTAGTACAATGAATGGCATTGTTTGTTATCAGGTAGATACTCTGGAATTCAATTCCATTTACAGGTATGACCCAAGGTCTAAATAGATTTCATAATACAGTACCCTCATCATATTTACATAGTACCAACTAAAAACAGGACTATTATTCCATGTCTAAAAACAAATACAAATGTGTTCATACATAGTGCTATTACAGTCACATTTAAACATATCTGTAAAGTGTAGTATTAGTTTACTAGAAAAAATATTATAACTTAATGAACAACGTATCTGACATGGCAGTTCATTCCAAATTGTTGATGCTGTAAAAGCAAAGGTACATTGCATCAAGAGAACTTGCAAAAGCGTATGATCCTTTGAGGATCGTGTACATATTTTGAGCTATAACCAATCAGCTGGTTGCTCAGACTATTAGGTGTACCTGTATTTCTAACCCTATATGTAAACCTAGACATCAGCAGCTTAAAAGACAAAGGGACAGGGAGCCATCCCAGTTTCTGTAATACTTCACAATGATACATTTCATTGTAAGTAGCACAAACTTTCCTATCTTTTGTATCAGGGCTGATTTCATAGATTAAGTAGTTAAAGGAGCATTATCTGTTACTATTGATGCAAAATTTACTATTGGCAAGAGACCCTGATTGGCTATAGCCAAAATGGTTTCTATCAACAAATAACTACATAACCTGTTTAACAATGCAATTTTAGTATGTATTTTAGTTTTTAGTGTTTGTATGTGAGAAGCAAAACTCAGGGTAGGATCTAATATAACACCCAAACATTTTATATTGTGGACATTTTCTTACAAAATTCCATCTTGGGAAACAACATGGAAGCTATTACCACTGTTCCTTAGCCTAGCATGTGTTCCAAATACCATTGTTTTGGTTTGTATCTTGTTCAGCAATAAGTTGTGATCCCCAAACCACTTTTGCATTGTTCTTAATTCCCTTGTTAAAGTGATTTTGTGAGCTTTGCCATAGCAAATGGGATTAGTAACCTATAGAAGTTGTGATTCAATCTCCTACCATTTAAACTGACAAAAAGTGCTGTTTTCCATGAAATACTTGCTTTTATTTCTGTGCTCTGCTTCATTTGCATAACCAGCCCCCTTTATTTCATAGTGCTGCAACCCCCAAGCATGACATCATGCAAGGGAAACAAAGTTTTTAAGCACTGTTTTGAAACAGAGATCTCAGTTGGTCATTCTTGGTATTGCAGACATCTACACTGCTGACATAGGAGACTACATCTCTCAGTAAATAAATTGTGTCAGCTAGATACTATATGCACAATGCCTTGTTTTGCAAATAAACATATGAGAGATTTTATTGTTGAAGCCAGTACAGAAATATGAGACTGCACCTCACAGTAAAGGAACTGGAAAACAACTTATTATTGTACCCACAATGCCTTGCTATTTACATCTACATATTAGGTGCAATCACCACCACCAAAATAAGGGACTGCTACTCTGAGTAACTACCATTGACATTAACATTATAATGTACCTAGAATTCCTTGGTGCTGTATGTAAAACATTGACAGTTCCCTTGCATGGCATCATTTTGGGGGTGTGGTTACACGTAGAAAACTGGAGGACACAGTGCTGATAAAACATAAATAAAAATGACTATGACTGATTTTTTTTACAAAACAAATTGCAGTTTCAGCATCTGAAGCATGAGCGGTAATGGCATACTATCTGAAAAAGGCATCTGTGAAAGCTCACAAAATCACTTTAATGTGCTATCCAGTTCCCTAATGGACAAACCAGTAGTATAAATTGCTGCATCATCAGTGTACAGTGTTAGTTGTGCTCAGTTAATAATGTTTGTTACAGAATCAAAAAATAAGGAAAATAATATTGGCCCCAATATGGATCCTTGTGGGACTCCACATTTCACCCTTGCCTTTTCTGACAAACATACCCCATGTTGTATAGTCTGTTGCCTCCCTGTTAAATAATCAACAAACCATTCCAATACTGGTTTCCCCAAGCTTAACTGTTTTAATCTCTTTATTAGGAGTGCATGGCCAACCAAATTAAATGCCTTGGTCAAGTTCATGAATGCAGCCTCAGTCAGAAATGCCTTCCCCATGCCATCGTAGACCACACTTGTGAACTGAACCAAGGCAGTCTCAGTTCTTCTCCCCTTCCTAAACCCATGCTGGTTTTGTGACAGAAGACCATCATTTTCGACGTATTCAATAAGCTGATGATAGACCACCTTTTCCAATATCTTTGCAAGAGCCGACAAAATTGATATTGGCCTATAATTGCCAAAATCACAAGTGGAAACTGATTTATGCATTGGCACAATATGAGAGAATTTCCACAGGTCTGGTACTTGTTCTAGACAAAGGTATAGATTAAATATAATACTAACTGGGTACGCTATCTCAGGTGCTGCCAATCATACTAATTTTAGTGCCAGGTTGTCAGACCCACCAGATTTGTCAGGCTTTGACTTATTTAATAATTGTAATACTTCCTTTCTTGCTACAGCTTTCACGTAAAATTGAGGTCAAACCAAAGACTCATCTACATCTGTGTCCAATGAGCAATTCAAATTATTGCAGAATTTATCCAAATCTGAAAATATTTCATTAAAGTTGTTTGCTATGGATACTAGGCACATCATTATTTAATTTCCTTTCTTCATGGCCATATTTACTTTAGTTGAGGGATTGACATGCTCATTAATAGTTTTCCAAAATCTTTTAGAATCCATTAGGCCCTTGTTTTGTTTTGTTTTTTTAAATATTCAGTTTTTGATGCTTTTATTTTGGTTTTACAGTGGTTTCTCAAAGTTCAATAATGTTGCAAATCAGCCAATGTTTTATTCTGCTTATAATTTAACCATGCGCTATCTCTTTCCTTCATCAATTTAAAGAGATATGGAGTTAGCCACATAGTCTCTTTTCCAGTAATAGGCCTTCTTATATAAAGGGCATGTAGATCCAGAACCCTTGTGAATTCATGAATGAAATAATCCAAGGCACAATTTATATCTGGAATTAATTTTAAATATGTCCAATCTATTTCCTGTAGGCTTTCTCAAAATTTTTATATATTAAATCCAGAAAAGTTCCTAAATTCAGAAACCTTATATTTTCTACTACTAGAATGCTTACAGATACAAAATATCGGGTGGTGATTGCTCAGTGAATCACCTATCAACCCGCATTTGAATATGTGGTTGGGCCTATTTGTTAAGAGCCAATCAAGCACTGTGTGCTTTTTTCTTTTCAAATTTAATGTAGTAGGAGATTTTATTAACTGCTGCAAATCAGTATCTGTGAAGACACTACTGAGTTTAGGGATCTCTGCTCCAGACCAATTTGAATTAAAATCACTTAGCACTATGAGCTCTCTTTTGGGCTAATAGATTAGAAAAACTCTTGTAGCCCTTATTTACTTTTGGTGGAATATAAATGTGGCAAATTGTTAATTTTTTGGTGCTGCCCAATTTAATTTGTAATGTCACATGCTAACATGCTTCTGTAGGGGAGCTCATTATTCAACATTCTTCTACAGCATAATTTGACTTAGCATAGAACATAACCCCACCTCCCTCCCCTTCATCCTATCCCTCCTAAAGCTATTATATCCAGGAAGAGTTATTTCACTATTCAGGGTAGTTATTTGCAACCATGTCTCACTAATAGCAAGCACGTCAGGGATATAGCTTGCAGTCCATGCTTCAATTTCTTGAAACTTAGACAGCAGACTCTGGGCATTAAAATGTATAATTCTCAAGCCAGATGGAGTTGTCCTGATGTAACCAATATCAGTATAATCATTTCCAAGGGGTCCCAGATTAGTCTCAATATCCCAGGCCTGCAGCAACATAAATAAAACACTCACTATTGCAGCTGGCCTAGTAATCGATAAGTCCCTGACTTGGCCCCTTGCAGCATACCCCACATTATATCCTAGCTCTTTGTTATTAACACCCAGTATTTAAATATGAGTCAGATTATACTCTCCTATTATACGGCCCAAGAAAATTTTAGAAGCATTATCACAATATACAGATTCCCATGCACAATCATTCATAGTAAGCACATCAGTGCCCAATGGGTGCTATGCATGATGTCAATGTGCCACGGAAACCAGGCACATTGGCATCACTATGCATGAATGCCACGGAGTGGGTTCCATGTGGCTTTCATCATCGGGACACGCAACAGTTATGTGGCTGATCCCCATGGCCACATGGACAGCAATGCACTGGGGGCAGGCAGGGAGTGTGCCTGCACTACATGCCATTCACAAAGGTGTGTAGTGCAGCCCACAGGGGTGCAGAGGAGGGCACAGGTTACAACATGGGGGACCCTGCTATAACCCACTGTGTGCCCCCATAGATGTCACCCGCCAGCCACAGTGAGACCTGGAATCAACCCCCTGTGCTGCACCAGTGCACTGGGCAGAATGGGAGGGCTGGGACTGCTGATTGGGTGAGGGCTCATGTGTCCTGTATTGCCATGCACCCCCCTGAACACATGTCCACCCAACTCCATATGGTCCTGAACCCCCCCCCAACATCCCAGCCCTGACCCGGTGTCATACCACCCTCCCACACACACCCACACCCACCCACACACACACACACACACACACACACAGTGCTGCCCCATTACTCATTCCATGACACATGATCCTGCAACCCCTGTAGTATCATTGGTGGCTAGGGACTCGATGACACCAACATCCCACCTCCCATCCCCAAACCTTCCGGTCAGTGCTGCCGCCTGGGATGGCCAGCAGCACAGTCCTCCACACACTTCCTTAGCCACCGGCCAGCTGAGTGATGCTAGAAATGTGCCCCTACATATAGGCAGTGTGCTCCTAGCATCACTTGGTTGGCCGGCGGCCATGGAGGTGTGAGGAGGGCTATGCTGCTGATTTTCCAGTGCCCAGTACTGACCAGCAGGTATGGGGGAGAGGGTGGTGCTGTTGATGCTAGGGGGAGATACTGCCCACCATTGAGGGCATGGGTGCACTTGATTTGGCGGCTGGAGGGTAGTCTGTACCTGGCTGGGCATTCCTGATGGGGCTACTGTGGGGACTACTCCATCTTGAATGGGGCACGGGGGCTCAGGAGGTATGCCCACATGCATGGCGGGGGGTACAGACTGGATGATGGGGCAGGGTTCTACTGCTGGAGGTCCGTCTGTGCACCAGGTGTGCACTGTGTACCAAGGGCTGGGCCGGTGGGAACACTGGATGATGGGGCCATGCTGCATGGGTTTGGGTGCCTGTGGTAGGCACTCACCACCCCGGACCCATGCCTCGCGCTGTGAGGGATCCACTCTGGAACCTGGAATGGGCATCCCATTGGATGCCTGCCCAGGACTGCAACTCTGCCCTCAGCTGACCTGCAGAGTCCCAGAGCCATGGACAGGTGGCTACCAGTTGTGCATACCGGCATGTGTACACCTGTCCATGGGTGCAGAGCTATGTGAGCAGGGTACATGTCTTTGGTGCATACCTTACGCCCCTTCATGCATAGCATCCATTATGCTTAAAACATACAGCATCCCCATAAAAATTCCAAATACAGCCATTGGCACATACTTTTAAACTAAGTTTAAAATAAGATAAAATACCAGCACCACCCCCTGCCATTGTCCTACCTTCAGCATTGACTCACCACCGAGCCCTCTTAAACTGGTCAAAACACAATAAAAGTAAACAGACTCACTTTAAACACCAATTCTAACACCGTGGGTTCAATGTGTAATACTCGGGCACATTTTAGAGGAAAAGCCAATTTCTAAGTTTTAAACAAGACAGACATTTAAATCAATTAGTTTAAATAAGTTATATTTCTTATCATTTAGTATATCAAGTAAATCACTTAGATTCACCAATTTGACATAATAGTTACATCATATTTTTACCTTGTGCTTTTTCTGTAGTTTCTTTCTTGCACCACTCATGCTCGTGCCGTCGAGCGGCATGGGCTTTGTAGATGGTGTGATGCCCCACCCCCTCGGTGTAACATACAGCTTTTGGCCCACCACCGAGCCCCCTCAACAGCTGCAGGTAATGTAAGACAAAGTAACAGCAAAGCAATGCAGTTCACAGGGCAGTCAATTGAAATAACAAACAGATAGGTATACACATTAGGGGTACTCAAATCAAATGGAATCTGATCCAACACGGCTATTTAGGGTTTTATATGTATCAGAATCTGATTCTGATCCAATTCTGATGAGCTGGTTGGAATATGATTCTGTAATCCAAAAATTCTAAACCTATAGTGAAACACTACCAACATCAGAAACAACAAAATAAGGCAGTATACTAAATTTACAGTTACCCATTAAGCTGTGTAATTCCATGATAAACCGCAGACCTGGCAAATGAAGAATTTATACTAATAATTAATTGCACATACCTTCTATATTAGATAGCTAGATAGATAGATAGACAGATTGATTGATTGATTGATTGATTGAGAGATAGTGACCTACCTGATCTTCATTGTCAAAGGCAGTCGATGAGTGCATGTTGATTTGTTGATTAATTCTGCAGCTAGGGATCATCTTGTGATAACACATAGAAGTAAAATAACAGCTATGAACATTATCTAAAAGCTGACCCTGGTAGCAACTGAAAGCACCAATGTGCTACTGTGTTGTTTTTCATCTGCAAAGCTCCCTCATGATTCTTCTGATGTGAGGTGATATCATGGTAGCAGTCAGATGTGTATTTGGATACATCAATGACCTGCCCTTTAGCTTTTTTGGAGATAACATTGTAGCTTCTTGCATTTTATGTAGCTATCTTTCTTGTAGTTGTTGTGATGTAGTAGAATAAGCCAAGACATGTCACTGGAGGAGGATAATGAGCATTCCTTTCTTCCCAACTGTTGTAGCCAGGCATTGTTTGATGAACTGATATGTTCTTCTTTTTTCTGCCTTTAAGATCTACGGAAGAGGATACAAAGCATATAAAAAGACAGTTTTAGTCAGCATGGGGTACTTCCATGATATACCTGTGGAGGGAAAAGGACATTAGTAGCTAAGTGTGCTGGCTCACTATCTGAGAAACTCACCATTGCAGTGGACAAACAATGCACTGGGTATACCCTGGTGCTGGTGATGGTTGTCTGGCTGTGCTGGAACCTTCGCTGGTGCAACAGACCATGTTTGCACTGGTGGAGGATGGACCTTTGGTGCTGGAGAGGAGGAGGCTTTCGTGCTGGAGGAGGAAGCTTTGATGCTGGTGAAGGCTTAGTGCTGATGCCCCACTGGCATTTGCTACACCTGTAAGACACAGAAACACAAGGGGATAGGAGAAGACAGTTTTATGTGTGCACCAACAGCATGGCATACTGCCATGACATACATTTGGAGGGAAATGATAATGTACCCAATGTGTGCTGGCTCACTGTTTGAGATACTCACCATGGTAGCAACCCAGAAAGGCCTAGGGAATACCCTGGTGTTGGAGGAAGCTTTGGATCTGGAGGTGGCTAGCTGGTGTCACTGCTGTTAATGCTTATACCTGCAGGACATGGAGGCACAAGAGGATATAGGAATGGACAGTTGTAGTCTGGGTGCACCAGCAAACAGACTGGAATCTGCCATGAAATACCTGTGGAGGGAAGCAGACATTGCTACCCTATGTGTACTGACTCACTGTTTGAGATATTCACAGCAGAAGAAGAAGACACTATTCAGGGTACACCCTACAGTGCTGGAGGAGGCTGTCTGACTGTGCCAGGATCTACTCTGGTACAAGAAACTGTTTGCAGTGCTGGAGGATGAGTTTTTTTGCTGGAAGAGGAAGCTTTAATGCTATAGGAGGAGGCTTTGATGATGGAGAAGGCTTGGTGCTACTGTCACTGCTGGCAGTGGCTATACCTGAAGGACATGGAGGCACAATGGGACAGGAAAAGACAGTTTTAGTCAGAGTACTGCCATGACATACCTGTGGATGGAAAAGAAAATTATTAATACCCTATGTCTGCTGGCTCGTGTCTGAGATACTCACCACTGCAGTGGATAAACAAGGCCTTGGGTATACCACAGTGCTGGAGAAAGCATTGTGGTTGAAGAAGGCTGACTGTTGTCACAGCCATCAATGGCTGTACCTGCAGGACATGGAGACACAAGGGGGACAGAAAAGGATAGTTTTAGTCTTGGTACACCAACAGCGTGGAGTACTTCCATGAAATACCTTTGAAGGGAAATGAACATTAGTACACCTATGTGTACTGGCTCACTTTTTGAGCTATCCACCATGTCAGCAGATAAAGAAGAAATCATTTAGAGTGCACCCTACAGTGCTGAAGTATGCTGTCTGGCTGTAATGGGATCTACACTTGTACAAGAGACTTTTTTTTATTACTGGAGGAGAAGGCTTTGATGCTGAGGAAGACTTGGTGCTGGTGTCACCACTGGCAGTGGCTGTATTTGCAGGACATGTAGACACAAAAGTACATCAAGGGACAGTTTTGGTCTGGCTCTGTGGCACCGAGCAAAAGGTGTTCACTCGGCACACGGCGTGGAGGTAGATTAGAGCGTCCTTTGAACACTTCCCTCCTGAGGGGGTGGGCGGGTCTCAGACCACTGTTTGTTGGCTTCTGGAGATGGCAAGGGGTTGGCGTTCTTAGTGTTGTGTGGCCTCAATGTGCCACTGAACAGCCCCACTCCCAGGACACTGCCGCGGCAGGCCCTTTGTAGGAGGGTGTAGGTGGGTCAGAAGAAAAGTGGGAAATACTCTCTTGGCTGACCAGATGATGGATGCTGGTCCCTGTCACCACAGTAACGCTGAGATGTCCGTGCCAACCCAGCCATGCCCGGGATACATTGTATGTCAGCAGGCATTTCTCCTGTCACAGTTGCCACCCGCATGGGGGAGGAGCCCTCTTGATGAAGGGTTACGTCAGGTTACCTGAGGTCACAGCACAGATGGGGCGGTGGATGGAGGGGGGTGTGATGGCAGAGGGGCCTTGGTGGCCTGAAGGACTGGCCGACAGGGGAGGCTTGGGGAAGGCCAAAAAAAAGGACAGTTTTAGTCTGGATGCACCAACAGCGTGAAGTACTGACATGACATACCTGTGGGGGGAACAGACATTAGTACCCTATGTATGCTGACTCACTGTCTGAGATGCTCACCATCACAGCAGACAAAAAAGGCCTCAAGTATACACTCTTGCTGGAAGCTACTGAGGTGCTGGAAGAGGCTGGCTGGTGTCACTGTTGTCAATGGTTATACCTGCAAGACATGAAGATACAAGGGTGCAGGAAAAGACAATTTTAGTCTGTGTGCACCAACAGTGTGGAACACTGCCATGATTTACCTGTGGATGGAAACAGACATTAGTACCCTATGTTGCTGGCCAACTGTTTGAGATATTCCCCATCTCAGCAGATGAAGACGCCATTCAAAGTACACCCTACAGTGCAAGAGGAGGCTGTACGTCTGTGTTGGATCTATGCCAGGTAAAAGAGACACCGGGTTTGCAGTGCTGGAGGAGGAGTTTTTGTTTCTATAGTAAGATGCTTCTGTGATGGAGGAAGAGGCTTTCGGGCTGGAGGAGGAGGTGGCTTTGATGCTGGAGGAGGCTTGGTGCTGGTGTCATTGCTGGTATTGGCTATACCTGTAGGACATGGAGACAGAAGGGGACAGGAAATGACAGTTTCAGGCAGGGTACACCAACAGCTTCAGGTACTGCTGTGACATACCTATGGAGGGAAACAGACCTTAGTACCCTATGTGTGTAAGCTCATTGTTTAAGATACTCACCATACCAGCAGGCAAATAAGATCTCTGGTATGCCCTGGTGCTGGAGGGGGCTGGCTTGTATTGCTGCTGTCAATGGTTAGGCCTATAGAAAAAGGTGACACAAGGGACACAAAAAGACAGCTTTGATCCAGGGGAGGGGCAGCAATAACAGACTGGGGACCTGTAGAAGGAAACATATTTTAGTACCTTGTGTGTGCTAACTCACTGCTCGGGATACTCACAATGGCAGCACACAAACAAGGCCTCAGGTATACCCTGGTTCTGGAGGAGGTTGTAGTGCTGGAGGAGGCTAGCTGGTGTCACTGCCATCAGTGGTTATGTCCGTAGGACAAGGAGATACAAGGAGACATGAAAATTCAGTTTTAGTCTGGGAAGGAAAAACAGCCTGGCGACCTGTGGAGGGAAAAAGTCCTTATTAATGTGTAATGGTAATGTGACTTTCACACACACCATTTCGATGGAGGAAGAAGGCCTTCAAGGTATACTCTACAGTGCTGGAGGATGCATTGGTTCTGTCTGGCTGGCTTGGCTGGTATCTATGCTGGCACAAGAGGCCAGATTTTATCCGATGGAGAAAGATGCTTTGCTGCTGGTCAGAGAAGGATTTTAGATGACTGATTGTAGTCAACAGGTTAGATGCTGGCAGAAGGGAAGAGACAGAGTTGCTGTAGGGAAGGTGTTTCTTGACTGGCTTGCTGGCATGCAACAGGTCTTACAGTGGCACAAGAGACAGTTGCTGAAGGAAATTTCAGTTTTAACTGGCTTTTGGCAACTGATCTTACATTGGCATAGGAGACCAGGTTGTAGAACAGAAGTTCTTTTTTGGCTGGCTGCTGGCAACAGGTTTTGCACTGGCACAAGAGACTGAGTTGCTGGTGAAAAGCTCATTTTGGCTGGCTGGTTGCTGGTGGCTGACATTGATCAGCTGCTATGCTGGCTCAAGAGTCCAGGCTGGCTCTGGACTTTGGCTGGGTGGCAGCTAGCAGGTGGTTGGCTGGTGACCAGCATTGATTGACTGCTATGCTGGCCAAATGGTCCAGGCTGAAGCTGGACTTTGTCTAGCTGGTGGCTGGTTGCTGGTGGCCAGCATTGGCTGGCTGCTTCACTGTCCTAAGAGTTCAGGTTGAAGCTGACATTCACTGGCTGGTGGCTGGCTGGTGACTGGTTGCTGGAAGCCAAAACTGACTGGTTGCTATGCTGGTCTAAGACTCCAAGTCAAAAATGGACTTTGGCTGGCTAGTGGCTGCATGGTTTGTTTGTTTATTAGTTTAACAAGTGAGCACACTAGAACAGAAGTTCCATTTACAAGTGCAACTCACAATGGTGGGTCATTGCTTGTGACTGGCATTAACCATCAGCTATTCTGGCCCCAGAGTCCAGATTGATCTGGACTTTGACTAACTGGTGGCTGGTTGCTGGTGCCTGATGTTGGCTATGTGTTATGCTGGTCAAAGAGTCTGTGTTGAAGCTGGACTTTGGCCAACTAGCTCTTTGGAGTCCAGGGTAAAGTTGGACATTGGGTGGCCAGTGACTAGTGATGGCTGGTTGCTGGTAGCTGGCATTAGCTGGTTGCTATGCTGGCCCAAGAGTCCAAGCTGAAGCTGTACTATGGCTGGCCAGGGTCTGGCTGGTGGCTGGCTGCTGGTGGCTGACATTATCTGGCTGCTACATTGGGCTAACAGTCCAAGTTGAATCTGGACATTGGCTAGCTGGTGGCATTTGGCTGGCACTGACTGGTTGTTATGCTGGCCCTAGATTTGGGGTTGCTGCTGGACTTTGGCTGACTGCTGGCTGGTTGCTGGTGGCCAGCATTAACTTGCTACTGTGATGGCCCAAGAGTATGGGTTGAAGCTGGACTTTGACTGCCTGGTGGTTGGCTGATGGCTGGTTGCTCATGGCTAGCATTGACTCGCTGCTGCACTGTCTCAAGAGTCCAGGCTGAAGATGGGCTTTGGCTGGTTGATGGCTGGCATGTGGTTGGTTTGTGGTGGCTAGTGGTGTGGGGCCAGGTTGAAGTTAGACTTGGCTAGTGACTGGCTTTTTTTGGTTTGATATAGGAATCTGCTGGGTGCTATGCTGGCCTGAGAGTCCAAGTTGAGGCTAACTGGTAGCTTTCTGATGACTAGCTTTCATTGGTTTGATATCGGCATGTGCTGGGTGCTACACTGGCCCAAGTGTCAGGGTTGAGGCCAGTTGATTGATGACTGGTGACTGGCTTTTTTTGATTTGATACCAGACTGTACCAGGTACTATGCTAGCTGAAGAGTCTAGGTTGAGGATGGCTGGTGGCTGACTGGTGCTGGCTGGTGGCTTGGTATTTGTGGTGCTGAGTCTGACTACTTATATCTGTTTTAACACGAGTCTTACATTGGTGCCAGAGAACAGCTTGATGGAGATTGCTGATTGACTATTGCTGGTGCTGGTTGGTGGCTTGGCATTTGTGGTGCTGAGTCTGTCTGTCGATGTCTGTTGGCCATGAGTCCTGTGCTGGTGCCTGAGACATGATTGCTGATGCTTCTGACTTGTTTCTCTGTACCACTGTCAAGTGTCTGCATATTCATCATACCGAATGCCAGGGTTGCCAATTCCTATCTGTATGATCAATAAAGAAATAAAACTTCAGATAAAGTGATCATCTGTCATAGTTAAAACATTATAACCTTCATAACAAAAATTCACTTCAAAATTGTCACCCGCCTTTGTGGTAGATAATGGAAAATGGTATTGGTTAGGTGATGGTCACAGGAGAACTGCATGCAGTATAGACTTGTATGATGCTTGCTTGCCCACCAGCCTTTCATTGTAAGGTCCTTGAAAGAACAGTGGATTTTAAAAGACTACATAATTAGGGTGGTGGCAAATTTATGATAACAATACAAGTTTGCAACTTGTTATGGGGAAGAGAAATGCTGGATCATAGATGGAGACCCATGGGATGCACAGCTGAAGTGGCAAAAGCTGCCGGATGGTGGCCTGGGTAAAAGATTGGCTGGACAACAGGATGCAGAGGGTAACAGTAAACGGAGTCCACTCTGAAGAAAAGGGGGTTACTAGCAGGGTACCGCAGGGTTTAGTACTGGAGCTGGTCCTCTTCAATCTCTTTATAAGAGACATTGCAGAGGGATTGGAAGGAAAAGTATGCCTTTTTGTGGATGACAAAGATCTGCAACAGGGTTGATACACGGGAGGGGGTAGAAAGGATGAAAAGGGACTTGGCAAGATTGGAGGAATGGTCAAAAGTATGGAAGCTTAGATTCAATGCAAAGAAGTGCAAAGTAATGCACCTGGGAAACAAAAACCCAGGGGAAGAGTACGCAATGAGAGGGGTGGGGAGATAATAACGACAACAAAAATGGAAAGGTACCTGGGGGTAGTCATATCAGATGACCAAAAGGTAGGCAAGCAATGTGAAAAGGCAGTAAGGAGGGCTGGGGGGCTATTGGGATGCACAGGGAGAGGCTTCACCAGTAGAAAACAGGAAGTTGTCATCCCTCTGTACAGACAGTTGGTGAGATCCCATCCAGAGTACTGCATGCAGTTCTGGAGACCCCATCTCCACAAGGACATAGACAGGATGGAGGCAGTCCAGAGGGAGGCAACTAAAATGGTGCAGGGTTTGTACTAGAAATCATATGAAGAGAGACTAAAGGAGCTTAATATGCATACCCTCAAGGAAAGGAGGGAGAGGGGGGTACATGACAGAAATTTTCAAGTACCTTAAGGGAATCAACAAAGTCCAAGAGGGGAGCATCTTTCAGAAATAGAGATGTGTAAGAACAAGGGGGCACAGTTTGAAGCTAGAGGGGGAATGGCTCAGGGGCAATGTGAGGAAGTATGTTTTCACAGAGAGGGTGGTGGACGCATGGAACAGCCCTTCTGGAGAGGTCATGGGGTAAAAACAGTAAGGGAATTCAAGAATGCATGGGGCAGACATAAGGCAATTATCGTGGGGTGTAGGAGAAAGTAAGCTGTTGGTTAACTAGGATCTACAGCTCATCCTATAGGTAGGGTAATGGGCAGACTAAGTGGGCCTTATCTGCCATCAGGATCTATGTTTCTAAGAGAAGTGCAGTGAAGAAGCACATTATATTTCATACATGATATGCCAGCTTTTCAGACCAGCCACAAATTTAATTTAATTTGCATTTACCAGGTAAACACATTAGGCAATCAATACTTATTTTCAGGTATGACCAAGGAGATTACATAAAAGATTCCATACATGGCAATACATACAGTAGAATACATTGCAATAAAATAGGCAGTGATGGGAGGAGACATGAAACATTGCATTGCATAACTGAAGGGGAAATACATGCAAGTCAAAGCACTTAATCAAATTTATCAAATTATGGTAACTGGTATGAAAAAATGCAAAGAGCTGCACCAAGTAGAATAAGATATTAATACTTTGAAGTACAGTACAGTGAACAAGGTAAGGAAGAAATATATTAAAGGGGCACTGTCAGCTTTGGCCCTCTTTTTTTGTCTGCTTGCATCAATGGGACTCAATGCACCTATCTATGACTTATCCCCCAAATAAAGTCATTGTGTATGCCATAACAGTGATCACTTACTGTATTTTTTGATTTTTGCAAGTTTCTGCATCGCAACATCTTGACCAAAAATACCTCGTCCCCCGGAAGAGACTGTACGCCTACAAAGCGCCTGTGACACGGAGTGCCGGCATGAACATCAGTTTATTACATGCCCACACTAAAGAGTTACTTGCAGCATGTCTTGCACTATATTGAATTAAAGTGGCCATGTTTTAAGTAAAACTAAGTGCTGGTAGTGCCAATAAATATATTTAAACACTGACGTCAAAACTCCACGCCCACAGGAATATAGCCCACTCCAGGTGTAATCCATGCATGCACAATAGCGGGATGAAACACAGATCCCTGTGCAGCGCAGGAGTGGCCCATGTTCATGCAGGTGCAGGATTTTGGCGCCAGTGTTTAAATGTACTTTTTGGCATTACCAGCGCCCGGTTTTACTTAAAACACGGTTGCTTTAACTCAATATAGCACAAGACATGCTGAAAGTAACTCTTTAGTGTGGGCATGTAAAAAAACTGATGTTCGTGTCGGCGCTCCATGTCACAGGCGTGCTGTAATCATACAATCTCTTCCGGGGGACGAGGTATTTTCGGCCAGGACGTTGCAATGCAGGAACTTGCAAAATTAAAAAAATACAGTAAGTGATCACTGTTATGGCATACCTGATGACTTTATTTAGGGGATAAGTCATAGATAGGTGCATTGAGTCCCACTGATGCAAGCAGACAAGAAAACGAGGGCCAAATCTGACAGGGCCCCTTTAATCAAACATCATGTCTTAGTAAGGGAACATTTTGGAATGGTATCTATCCACATAGAACTACAAAAAGGATATGTATATATCATGATAATATATCAACACTGATTACGCATACACATACTGTATGTGAATGCCATACAGAAATTGTTCAGGTTCAGCAGTAAGAGCAGCATGCCAAGCTAAGGAGATAGCCATGGTACCCAAGACAAAAGGTAGGCACTGAAGGGCAATGATGAATTTCAGGTGGTAGGGAATTCCAAAGCTTACTGACTGCATAGGCATAGGATGATCTACCAGTGCATGTTCTAATCTTAGGGCTGACTCGTAGGACACTGTTACCTGATTTCAAGAGGTAGACACTAATTACTGGTTTGAGAAATGAGGCAAGGGGTTTCGCAGTCCACTATGCATAGTACTAAAAATCATGCCCCCAAAGCTAAGATCCCATTGGCAGGTTGGGAGAAGCCAGCCAAACCTGTCATAAAGAGAACAGTAATGAGTAAGCCAGTGAGATGCCAATGCAAACTGACAAATGTTGTATGTAACATCCTACCTAGGAGAGTAGATTTAGAGGCAGCTGAGAAAACAGGAGCACCATAAAGGAGCTTGAAGAGGATCATCCCATGGGTGATGGCATGGCAAGCTTGTGGAGTAAAGCCCACTTTAAAAGAGATGCCCAGCATGGAGTTAACTGACTTGCAGACTCCCATGATGTAAGATGAGAACTCTAGTGAGGGGCTGAGTGTGACTCCAAGGTATGTGAAGTAGGAGACCGTGGGGAAAAACATACCATCGCACTAAGCAATAGAGAGAGGGAACAAGCATGTTCTTAATCTGGGCAATGTACTGAACAGCATGGACTGCATTTTATTTGTGTTTAGATTCAGTTTGTTGGCAGACAGCCAAGTGTGCACAGATAGGTCAGACATTAAGTACTGGTTTATTTGATCAATACTTTTTGGGCTGCTACAAATAACCAGCTCATCAGTGCTGAGAATGGCAGAGCAGTGGGACAGGCTTTGGTTATGAAGTTTATGTCTAAAGCAAATAAAAGTGGACCTAGGATAGAGCCATGGATAACACTCACCAGGGTTGATGCGGAATCAGTGAGGGAGGTCCCATACTTAACTCTCTGGGATCTGTTTACCAGATAGTTACAAAGCCAGGGGAGAGCAGTTGGCAAGATTCCTGAGTTAGCGAGTTCCCACTGAGTAGCAAGTGATCAACATGATCAAAAGTCATTGCCAGGTTGATAAAGACAGCACTAGTGAACTTATCAGTGTTCATCACTGAGGCAATACCATTGGTTAGGGTGAGGAGGGTCATGGTGGTGCTATGACCTTTTCAAAAGCCATGTTGTGCAGGGAATAGGAGGCCATAGGTAGTGAGGTAATTAATGAGTTGTGAAGCCACAGCATTTCAAGTACTTTGTTCAGAGCAGGGAGGATGGCAATGGCCCTATAATTATTCAGTAGTTTAGGATCCCATTTCTCAAAAACAAGAAGACACCAGTTGCAAGGGATAAGTTGATTAATTTAACAACAGGGAAGATGAACTCCTTGAAAACAATTTAAATTAATTTGGGATCTATCGCATCAGAGCTTGCAAATTTAGAAACAGGACTCTGCAAAAGAAGTCTACAAGTCTCAGCACAGCTAACCAATTTAACATTAAATGGAGGCTGTACAGTGGTTTCAGGGGGCCTTGGGAGGGTAACTCCACTAGCTGTAGAAGAAGGCATATCAGGGAAGGCCTGGGTGTAGGAGAAGAGGTCTGAGAAATAACAGTTGAAGGTACTGGCTATGGCGGTGCAGGTAAGCACTGCTGAGAGCGACACTGTCATAGCGGCCGTCAGTGCAGCAACTACAGCACCAAGTCGCTGTACAGATGGAGCTGGACCCAGGCACTGTATTCAGGTGAGTTGCACCCCCTCCCCTAATCAACTCAGACTCAGAGTTGATTATAAAAAGTGGGGGGGGTGCAGGGGGCACATTCCTGCACATGGAGGGTTCAGGGGGTAAAGCCCCCTGAAGAAAACGTGTCTCCAACTTGGAAACCATCTGCTGACCAAAAATACGGTCAACATGATGGTTTCTCTGTCTGGTCATTCAACATTTTTGTCAACGACCGGTTGTAGATCCAGTGATGTAGTTACTGCGGCTTACACCATTCAAAATCATGTCAGAGGAGGAATGATCCCTTAACTGACCTAACATCTTTTTAATGTGCTTCCAGAAAAGTCTGGGGTTTGAGGCAGTGGAATTAAAAAGTAACATGCAGTAAGAGTTTTTATTATGTCTGATAGTTCTTTTGCAGACTTACGCAGGGTAATGTAGACAGTCTAGTCCATTGGGAAGGAAGAGGCCGTAAATTCATTCAATTTCTTGTCACATTCAATGATTTTGGTTAGTAGTGGGTGATCCAACCACTTGCCATTGCCTATAAAATAAAATGCATTATATATCAAGAACATCAACATAATTATGGTTCTTAACAAAATACCGAACCACCAAAAAAAGAATACCAACCAATTGGAAGACACAGTTACACATAGCACAGATGTCATCGTTCACCAGTAACAGCTTAATTGAAATGCTTGGTTGACTTACTAACATAATCATGTCAGCATTTTTGTCATAGTTCTACTACAGTGCATGGCTGCACATTGCAAAGTGGAACATCACACTATAATTGCAAGTTGTTAACTACATTCATGGTGTCACATTGCAATTACCATTACATGGAATTTCTGTCTACAAAAAAAAAACAACCAGGCCAACCAACCATTAATATACTATTTAGTTCTGTAAATAATGGCATCTGGTATCAACAGAAAAAGTGAAGACGCAAATACATACATACACACACATGAAGTCACTATTTACAAATTATATACAGATATGTTATGATGACAAACAATGACACTTAAGTAATTTTTTTGATATTTTTATATCACAAAATCTATTTTAATATTTTTAGATTTTATATATTTTTTGTTTTGTTTTTATTATTGCTATGGTATTTTTTTAAACAAATAATGAAATATTTCCTCCATCCATGACTGCTCTTGGCAGTGTGACCATATTCAAAACAAGCATTTGTCAATGCCGAATGTTGTCTTGCTGGTGTTGGCATTGGCAGTGCAGAAGTTAGAGGGACGCATAATAGGAATAGCAGTGAAGTATAGAACCGACGTCAACCCCATCCCACCCTGCAGAGAGTGACAGGCATTGAGGTGTACGTTTTGGTCACTGACCATAACAGTCATGCCATTTCACCTCACCCTACCCTGCAGAATCTGACAAGTGTCGCGTTGTGCCTTGGGGTCATCGGGCCTTATGCTCACCTGATTTCATAAGGAAGCACATTGAGATGGGTGCAGCATAGGAGAATTGGTTGAACTTTGGGGCTGAAGAGTCCAAGGCACACCTTGATGCCTGTCAGTGGTTGCAGGGTGGGAGTGGAGGACCAATGGCATGAGCACTACAGCAGACAATCAAAAGACACCCCCCTGATGCCTGTTAGTCTGTACAGGTTAGGACGTAATGGTTAGAAACCCTAACGCCCTGGGTGTTTGTTGGTACTGTATTTGCACTCCAAATTAAAAAAAATGGCCTTTTTGTGACCCACCTCATGAAAGCATTTGGGATCTCTGCTCATGAACAGTGTCCCTGTGATTTTGTTAATCTGTCTCGAGTATTGATTTCCCACAGTGACCGCACCATTCTGCACCACATTAAAATGTCAGCTACACCATTGATAAGGAGATGTGAAGAGACGGGAATGTTTAAAATCTGGAAGTGAAAATATTAAACATTCTCAAAGTTATGAGTGTGTGTGAAAACTGTGCATCGCACGCTCGTAACACAATCATTTAGTGGAATTATTTCACCAGACTTTTAACATGGCCATTTTGGGACCTCTGTTCATGAACAGTGGCACTATGATTATCTTAATCTGCCCCGAATGTTGATTTCCCACAGCAACCGCACGATTGTGCACCAGATGTGCGAAACTACATTTTGGGCAGGATGTGATAAATAACAGCTGTACTGTTCATAACAAGGTGTACAAAAATTACAATGTTGAAAATCTGAAGCGAAAATATTACAAATTCTTGAACTTATGACTGTGCATGGACACTGTGCAATGCATGCTTGTAACATAGTCATTTTATGGAATTTTTTCACCAAATTTTCAATATAGGCATTTTGTTCATGAACAGTGTTAGTGTGATTTTCTTACTCTGTTCCAAACATTGTTTTTCTACAGCGACTGCGCCACTGCGTGCCGGATGTGTGAAAATACATTTTGGTTAGGATGTGGAAAATGACAGCTATACTGTTCATAAGGAGATGTGAAAATCTGGAGTAAAAATATTACAAATTATCAAAGCTACGAGCGTGCGTGGAAACTGCACAATGCATGCTTGTAACACAGTCATTTTATGGACGTTTGTCACCTAATTTTCAACATAGGCATTTTAGGACCTCTGCTCATGAACAGAGTCACTGTGATTTTCTTAATCTGTCTCAAACACTGATTTCCCACAGTGACTGTGCTATTCTGTGCGGGAAGTGCAAAAACACAATTCGGCCAGGATATGAAAAATGACAGCTGTACTGTTCGTAAGGAGGTGTGGAAAAATGCCAATGTTGAAAATCTGGAATGAAAATATTACAGATTCACCAAGTTACAAGCGTGCGTGGAAACTGCGCAATGCACACTCATAAAACAGTCATTTTTTGGATTTTTTTTGCCAACTTTGCAACATAGGCTTTTTGAAAGATCACCTCATAAACAGTGGCACTGTTGTTTTGTTAATCAGACCCAAAAGGTGATTCCGTGCAGTGACCGTGAAATCACCTTTCGGGACCAAATAACGCCATGACAGTGACTGAATTCATGAGGAGGGGTCCCAATAACTCCATGTTGAAAATTTGGTGCCACAATTCCCAAAAATACTGGAGATATGCACCAAAGCTGAAAAAACCCTATTTATGCCATTATACAGCTTACGGCATTTCTTCAGTTTGCGGTCGGATGAAAGAGTGCAGGCGTGTTCCCGGTCCACAAAGATCATTGCATCGGCTCCAGAGGTAAGTATGGGGTGAGGGGTGTGGGGAGGCGGGGTATGCAGTGGGTGGGCATGGGTTGGGGAGGCGGCAGACAGCGAGGAACCATTTTCTACTTTACAGGTTAAAAAATTAAACATCGCAGGAAGGCTTTTTCTTTTGACAGGTACATTTGGCATGCTGGGGTGGGCTCCAGCATGCCACCTGTATTTTGGGTGAGGGGACTGGAGCCAACGGGGACTGGGCATCCCATCAGCAAAATAAAAGGGTGTTAGGAGAGGGGGGAATGATGCCAAGGGGGGTTGGGCATCCCTGCTTGGCAAACAACTGGCATGAGACATGATGCCGATGTGGATTGGGCTCCCCGTCGGCAAATGAACTGGTGAGGGGGGCATGATGATGTCAACAGGGAGATTGGGCACCCCCGACATCAGCTTTTCTGGGGACTGTGAGAGGTGGACAGCACAGCCGCCATGTCTCATTGAAATGTTACACCAGGGAAGGCACTTCTTGCAATGAGGTGGAGCTCCCTCATTGCAGCGGCTAAAACGTTTCAAGTTGGTGGCATACTTTGCAACTGCTGTCATAGACAGCATGCAATCTCATTCGTGCCACACAGCCAAGCCTGAAAAAGCAGTGGCGCCACTGGCCTCAACATGACCGTGCCTCCAAAACCTGCTCTTCCACTTCAAGCAACCCCAATATGTTGTCTCTGCTGCGTGCACAAGACAACATAATAGCATAGTATGTAATAACATACATGTTGATGTTGATGTCACTACCTCACAAAAAGGCAAGAAAAAACAACCCATTGTTACTATATTTATAATATTCATGAGTATTCTGATTATTATAAATAGATGAAAAATACACAATGCATCATATTTATCAAGCAGTTGCTTCAGAAATGAAACACATAAATGCATGTGCTGAATGTCACACAGCATACTAACATGTTAGTTGGCTTCCATGGTAGGTCTTGAGTTGACACAGTTGATAGCCTCTGCAGAGTTTGCTGCATGAAAAAATAGAAATAAATAAAATAAATATGCATATACACAATGTATATGTACTGAAGTGACCCTGCAAATACTTACTTCATACAAGCAACCATGGGTGAGTGAAAAAAAGAGAGTGGTGGTGCTGGAATGGGGATGAGGGTGCTGAGTTGGGAATGGGGACTGGTGGGCTCAGGTCATACGACTAACTGTGGGTGGGCAAAAGAAGGAGACCGGTGGAACTGGAATGGGAATGAGGGTGCTGAGTTGGAAGTGGGGACTGGTGGGCTCTAGGGATTGATGCCTTGTTCAGATTCATTACATTCACTGACTGATACAGTCAAAAATCCAGCTGCCGTGCTGCACATGGAGAAAAAATGGGACAAGTGGTCATGGACAAGAGGATAGGGGACAGAGGTATATTTACAGCACCACTAATACTGTATACTTGTTGTAATAGGTAATCTGCCATTATTACAAACTAGACACAGATGATGATGGTGGATTATGAATGAGGATGAGACATGGTGGTATTTGTTTGGCACAGTTATAACAGTATACCATCTCACTAGTGCCAAATAGTTAGTACCACATTGTTTCATCCTCTTCATCTTCCCATCCAGTGTTGGCAGCAATACTACACCTATGACTGTCAAGAAAAAAGCTGTCAAAACTGACATCCAGGGGGTGAACAGGTTGGTGACCAAACTCCTTATTCATTTTATGTAATGGGAGCATCTCCACATTCCCCATACACAATCTGGTTCTTCTGTCACTAACAACTGCTTCAGCAGCACTAAACACACACTCTGAATACACACGGCTGCGTGGGCACGATAACAGGAACACAGCCAGCTAAAACGGTTCAGGTCACAAATGTAACTTGGAGCTCCAGTATTCCAGTGGATCCAAACCACCACAAGGAAATGGGCAATCTCTTCAGTAGTCCTGTAGCTGATAATCAGTGTTAATGGATTTCTTAAAGGCTCCTTTCCTCAGAATCCTCATCATCAGGTTCAATGATGATATTCATCCAGAAGTAATGCCTCTTGCTGTTTTGTCTTCAGACCTACATGAAGGTTGTTACACGCTACCAGTAGTCTCCATGGACCTGCATGAAGGTCCTACTGTATGTACACAATATCTACTTGCTATTTTGATAATGCTTCCTGCTTTACAGTTTTTTCTGGGACTCCTTCTTAAGGTACCTTTAGCCTAAGGGAATTTTTCCCATGGCACTCTATGGGGAGAACCCTCTGTCAGGGTTCCCTGCCTTCGGCATCCCTACAGGGTGGTAGTCCCAAGAATTGGAAAGGCGAATGGCCACAAATGTTTATTCATCAAATTGCATAAGCACATTGAATTTTTTTTTTTGACTCCTCCCCCGCACCGGGCCGGTCTCTTCTTCAGGCCCCCACATGAACTTCCCCAATGCGACTACTCTCCGACCCCTACCAACCCACATCACAGCCAGCCCCAAGTAGCCCCGGTGTATCCCTTCACCGGGCAGGTCTCTTACCTCCGTAGGAGAATGGCCCTGGCAGCCAACCAATGATCCTGGGGTGCTTCTGGGATGGCATATGGAGGTCCGGGAGCCCAGTGGTGAGGGTTCTGGAGGGCCGTCACCCGATCGGCCTGGTGCCATTTTCCGCTTTGCTTCCCTGAGAAGTGACATGCCACTGACGTCAAGGCATATGCCGACATCTGTCACTCCTCTAGTGTATTGGGGCCGATGTCCTGCTGTACTCCCAGCCTCTGCCAGGAGTCAGCAGGCGCTGAGCCGCATATCCACCCTCCCCCTGAGAAGGCGAGCCATCATCAATGCACATTTCCTTCTCCTCCGGCCGGCCCTCCAGAAACCCGAGTCTGTTCCCAAACCCGGGTCGCTGGCATTGCAGGCAGAAATCCAACCGCTGTGCTGGCAGGCCGGCCAGCACATTGAATTTAATCAATTGGCTGGTCATTGTAAAAATGGGCTTTTGCTCGACAACTTTACAGGATAAAAATTAAAAATGAATTGAAAATGCAGGAAAAATTGTCAACAAACACTCCTTTCAGCAAGACGTAATAGAGCTGGCTCTCCAGTCACCTACACCACATGAAGACCACAGAGAAATGCAACAACAACAAGGCTAAGCGGCAAGAACTACAGGCTTCCACTTACTGTCTGCAGGATGACTATAGTGAGGACAGATTTCAGATTCAGATTTCAGACTTGAGAGACAGTTTAGGGTTTTGGATTTTGGGATGCCAAATCCAAAAATCCCAAATCCTAAAAATGGAACATAATCTAATGATTCCCATTCTATTTGATGGATTTCAAACAACCCTAATACACATTGTTATAATGTTATGCAATAAGCATGTTGACAACAGGATTAGTGGGTCCAGGTTGGAGGTACTGTGTTTCATTGGTTTGGCAGCTGAAGAATGTACAAACGAGTAAAGCAGCTGTGTGTTTTTAAATTGTGCTAAGCAAGGTAAGGGCAAGGCAAGGTGATTTTTATTTAATATACATCCCATCCAAGGGACATGGACTGCTATATAGAGTTAAAATAAAATACATCAAGAAATTCAATTAACCCACTTTGAAAATTAAAACTATTGTAAGGCCATGATTTACATTATGCTGGAAGTAAATTCAGTAATATAGGATGACCACTTCAAATGCTCAGTCCCCAGAAGATTTTGAGTGAGACCTGATAATTGACAAAGAGTTCACCCCTGAAGAGTGTAGATGGTGGCCAGGTGTATATGGGATGAGGAGGTCTCAAAGGTTGTGCAGGGCCAGTTTGTTCAGGACTTTAAAGGTCAAAAACAAAAGTCTTGATAGTGATACACCACTGGATCAGCTACCAGTGCAGATTATGTAGCACCAGTGGGATATGTGCACAAATGCTTGTAGGTGTTCTCATCCTAGTTGCTGCATTCTGCCATAGCTGCAGGAAGCACACCAAAACTCCAGACACTACCAAGTATAGAGAGTTACAGTAATCCAGCTGTGGTGGTAGAAATGTGTGAACCTGGGTGGCCAAGTCCTTCATGGTCATATATGGGTTCAATCTGGTAATTACAGCTCTGCAAAACTTCTGCACCTCACTTTCACCAATGTTTGCAAAATGCGGAAAATCTGTAGAAAACTTTCTGCATTTCACATATTGTACTTCAGTGACATGGTAAACAAACACCCCAGAATGTGGAACAAATTTTTTTTTTCCCTGCATTGAAACAACTTCACGTGCAAGTGAAAATGAACATTTCACAGATGTTTTTAATAAAAAACTACTGAATTTTTGTAGGAAGGAATATAAAAATCTCTGATATTTAACATGAAAAAAATTCCACATACAGTAGCTCAACTTGCCACATTCATAGAATGGAAAAAAACACTCTTCACTGCCACTGGCACCTAAAACTCCAGGGACTGCCTGCAGTTAAGCATGAATCTCAGGGGCCCGATATTTGAAAGAGCACAAAGTGGAGTGCAGAACTTTGTGCTGAGCCTTGCGATTGCCTTGGAGCCCAAGGATGCTATATTCAGTCGAATAGTGCACTGCCCCTATTCAAATGAATATAGGGACATGTCATCGCAGTGCTAAGTCAAGTAGTGATGCCCTGACATGGATCTCAAAGTATACCACCAGAGTGGATAGCACCTGAGTGCTATCGGCAATATTCAAAGGGACCCATGCAAATGAGCTAATTCAGCATGCAAGGCACTAAGGGGCTATTTGAATGCCCATAATGGACTTATTTGCATGGGTAGTAAGGCAGGTCAGCATGGCACCACCACCCCAATTGCCAAGTCCTAGAGCTGTGTAGATATACCTGGTGCTAGTGGTCCCCCCCCCCCAATTGCCAGCCCATACTGTAGAAAGTAAAAATCCCTGGTGCTAGAGGTCCCCCCTCTGATTGCCAGCCCATACTGTATACATTAAACATCCCTGGTGTTAATGGTCCCCCCCAATCACCAGCCCATACTGTGTAAAGTAATAATCCCTAGTGATTTTGCCCTCCCTAATCGCCAGCTTGTGCTGTATATATTAGATATTCCTGCTGCTAGTGGTCCAGCCCAATCTCCTGCCTGCATTGTATAATGTAATAATCCCTGGTGCTAATGGTTCTCCTCCCTCCTCCAATCGCCATCCCATACTGTATACATTGAACATCTCTGACGCTGGTGGTCCCCCCAATTGCTGTCCAGTGCTGTATACAGTAATAATCTCTGGTGCAACCGGTCACCCCTTCTTCCCTCTGATCACCAGCCTGTACTGTACACAGTAACATCCCTGGTGTTAGTGGTCCACCCCCGATAGCCAGCCTCTATTGTGTAATGTAATAATCCCTGGTGCTAGTGGTCCCCCCCCAACCACCATCCTGTAGTACAATAGAAATTCCTCCCTGGCATCCAGTGGTCCCCTTGGAAATCAATCCACTGCAATGCCAAAGTCCCTGGCATCTAGTAGCCCCCCTACCGCAGCACCAAACACCCTCCCCCAGTCACCTTACCACTCCCCTAGGTGCTGCAGGTGCATATGGTGACCGGCGCAGTCCTCCTCACACCTCCTTGGCCATCTGCCATTTGTCCAGGCAGGGAGTGCACTTCTTATGTATAGAATGGTGCTCCGTCCTATAAATAAGGCGTGCTCCCTGCCTGGACATATGGCAGCTGGCTGAGGAGGAGTGAGGAGGGCTACACCGATCACTGTATGCACCCATGACACTGAGGGGACTGGTAAGGTGACTAGGGGTGGGAGTTTGGTGCTGCAGTGGGGGGAAGCAGCTACACACCAGGGAACAGTATGGACTGATGACTGGGGGGGACCACTAGCACCAGAGCTGTTTAATGTATACAGTAGGGACTGGTGATTAGAGTGGGGAGGGGACCATTAGCAGCAGGGATTATTATTTTGTACAGTTCAGGCTAGCGATCTGGGAGGGGACCACTACTAGCACCAGGGATGTTTAAAGTGTACATTATACAATGGCAAGAAAGAATCCTGGCTTCTGATTGGTCAGTTGGCCACCACAGCAGGGCTGTTATCCTGGCATAACATCCCTGCTGATTTGATTGAGCTACATTGTTTGCATCAGTATAGTTTCATCTCCTCTTAAGAAACAAAAATATTTTTACACACAAATAACATTCTTTAAAAATATTTTTTTTATTCTGTATATAACAACAAGCCATTGTATAATAAGAATAGTGCCCTCCAGGGTGGGTGTTATGCTGGGATAACATCCCTTCTCAGGTGTTGGATGCCCTTGGCCGGTGGCCTCAGGCCCAACCACCCGAGGCGGGATGTTATCCCAGCATGACACCCACCCTGTTGGACATTATTCCTTTAATACAGGCTGGTGATTGGAGGGAGGAGGGACCACTAGCATCTGGGATTATTACTTTGTACAGTATAGGCTGGTGTGGGGATCACTAGCACCAGGGATGTTTTGGTATACAGTACATGCTGGTGATTACCGGGGGCAGGTGGCGGCCAGTAGCACTAGGTATTATTATTTCATACAGTATGGGCCGTTGATCAGAGGGAGGATGGAGGGGGACCACTAGCACCAGGGATTATTACTTTATGCAGTATGGGATGGCAATCAGTGGAGAGTTCCAGGGAACGCAGAGGGTGGGTTTCCTTCTCCAATGGCCAACCAGCTAGATAGCTGCATTACCTTTGGTAGCTGCTAGGATTGCCCAGAGTAAGTTGGGGTTTTGTTTGGCGGTATTTGCACTGTGGAAAAGGCCCATGCTAAACTCTTTTGTGCAGCACAAAGCCACTGAATATGGGGTAGTGCAGCTATTCATGGCTATGCCTCTCCCTGTGCCTGCCCGCATACATTATGTTGTGAGTGGGTGCTAACCCTCTTTGCCCATGCAGCAGTCCCTTTTGAATATGGGGATCCAGTGCAAACCCTGGTTTGTGCAGGCAACGATCCACTAGCACCCACACAAACCTTTGAATAATGGGCCCCCAGATATTTAGACAAATCCATAACTCTTAGTGAGAGCTGGTCTAAAACCGAAATGATGGTGTTGTCATTGGTCAGTGACAAAATGACGTAGTCCCAAGACAGTCACAAGCACTTCCATCTCAGCCAGGTTGATTCTCAGCCAGCTTGTGGCCCTCTAGTCCCTAAACATAGGCAAACAGTGCTCTAAAACAGACACTGCATCCACCTTGCTGTGGCCAAAAGTCAGATACAGCTGGTTATCATCTGCATAGCAGTGAACTCCAGATTGCACATTATCAAGTGCTAGATAGCTTGAATTTACATTGGATCTTATATTTTATGAACAGTTTTAAGTTGTTATTGAAGATTCCTAGGATTTCAAATATTTTTAATGCTGGTGTTAAGGCTGTTCCAGTGTTGTGATAAATAAAAGTAACATTATACATACCCTCACAGTGCAAAGCAGAGGGGGAAGTATATGCAAATCACCATTAAATAATTTAAACTGCTTCTGCTTTCAGCAAGATTGTATGGTGCCAAATGGCCTCTCACACACCTTGCAAAGGCTGAAAACAGAATACACAGATCTGTGTTTCATCCTACACAGGACTCATCAGTGTGCCTTATCTGTAACAGCCCAGGGGAAGGATGAACCAGTCTTACTGCAAATGCCCTTTCTGGGTAACCCATACCTCAGTGTGCTTGTGCTGAGGTTCTTTGGCTTTTAGATTACATTCCTATTTTGGGCTCACCATTATCCAAACCAGGAAGACCAATATATGACTGGGTTTAGATCTTTTATCTTCAAAGACAAATGCACAATATTCATTGGAAACACTGAGAAGGTCTATTGATAGGGTGGGTCCTTGCAATATCATAGAAACATAAAATTTGACGGCAGATAAGGACCGTTTGGTCCACCCAGTCTGCCCATTTCCCAACCTGATGGATAAGCTGCAGATTCTAGTTAATCAACAGCTTACTTCCTCCTACCTCCCACTAGAATTGTCCTATGTCTGTCCCATGCATTCTTGAATTCTCCCACTGTTTCTGACTCCACAACCTCCTCAGGAAGGTTGTTCCATGCATCCACAATCCTCTCTCTGAAAAAATACTTGCTAACATTACCTCTGAGCCGTCCCTCCTCGATCTTCAAATTGTGCCCCCTTGTTCTTGCACATCTCTTTTTCTGAAAGATACTACCTTCTTGTACTTTGTTAATTCCCTTGAGATACTTGAAAGTTTCTATCATGTCCTCCCTCCCCCTCCTTTCCTCAAGGGTATACATATTAAGCTGCTTTAGTCTCTCCTCATATGTCTCCTGGTGCAGACCCTGCACCATTTTGGTTGCCCTCCTCTGAACAGCCTCCACCCTGTCTATGTCTTTGTGGAGATGGGGTCTCCAGAATTGCACACAGTACTCTAGATGGGGTCTCACCAACTGTGTGTACAGAGGGATAATGACTTCCTGCTTTCTACTGTTGATGCCTCTCCCTTTGCATCCCAGTATCCCCCCAGCCCTCCTTACTGCCTTCTCATATTGCTTGCCCACCTTTAGGTCGTCTGATATAATTACTCCTAGGTCTTTTTCGATTTTTGTTGTTGTTATCTCACCCCCATTGCGTACTCTTCCCCTGGGTTTTTGTTTCCCAGATGCACTACCTTGCACTTCTTTGCATTGAATCTGAGCTGCCATATATTTGACCATTCCTCCAACCTTGCCAAGTCCCTTTTCGTCCTTTCCACCCCACCTTGTGTATCAACCCTGTTGCAGATCTTTGTGTTATCTGCAAAGAGACATACTTTTCCTTCCAGGTGCTCACCAATGTCACCTATAAAGACATTAAAGAGGACCGGTCCCAGTACCGAACCCTGCGGTACCCTGCTAGTTACCCTCCTTTCTTCACTGTGGACCCGTTTACTATTACCCTTTGTGTCCTGTTGTCCAGCCAGTTTTTTTATCCAGGCTACCACCTTGGGACCCACTCCAAGGCTGGCTAACTTGTATATTAATCTTTTGTGTGAGACTGTGTCAAATGCCTTGCTAAAATCTAGGTAGGCCATATCCACAGCCCCTCCCTGGTCTACTACTTTGGTCAACCAGTCAAAGAAATCTATTAGGTTCACCTGATATGACATTCCTGCTGTGAAACCATGCTGCCTTGGGTCCTGTGCCCCACTGGCCTATAGGTACTCAACAATTCTTTCCTTCAGAAGTGATTCCATCATTTTCCCTACCACTGAGGTCAAACTAACTGGTCTTTAGTTTCCTGCCTCTGGCCTGCTCCCACTTTTGTGAAGTGGAATCACATCTGCCCTCTTCCAGTCCTCAGGTACCACTCCATCCTCCCATAATTTGTTAAAGAGAGTAGTCAGTGGCATTACTAGTTCTATCCTTAGTTCTTTTAGAATCCTTGGGTGAATCCCATCAGGCCCCATTGCTTTGCCCACCCTCAGTTTCAAGAGTTCTTTCAAACCCTTTCTTCTGTGAATGGACTGGTATCAACCCCCCTATTCAGAGTGTTTTTCTTGTTTGGTTTAGATACCTCCCCTCCTCTTCCGTTGTGAATACTGAGCAGAAATATTTATTCAGTATCCCTGCTTTTTCACTGTCACCCTCTGCCCACATTCCCTCCCCTTTATTAAATCTCTGTATCCCTCCCCTGATCTTTCTTCACTCCCTAATGTACCTATTAAAGGTTTTATCCCCCTTCTTAACAGAGTTGGCTATCTTTTCCTCAGTTTGTGCCTTTGCTATTCTGACTGCCTTCCCTGCCTCCTTCTGATTTAAGTGATAAAGTTATCTGTCCTGCTCCTTCTGTGTTTCATTATATTTCCTGAATGCTATCCTTTTGTCCTTAACCTTCCCTTCCACCTCTTTTGAGAACCATAGTGGTTTTTTCCTTAGTTTTGTTTTGTTGCTTTGCTTCACACAAAAGCTTGTTGCCTCTGCGATGGCTGTTTTGATTATTTCCCATTGTTCCTCCACCCCTCCTTCTTACCCGTTTGCTAATGCTTTTCTGAGGCACTCTCTCATTTTCCCAAAGTCAGCTTTCCTAAAGTCCAATACTCTTGTTTTTGTATGTCTTGACTCTATGGCTGTGTTTATTGTGAACCACACTGTTTGGTGGTCACTTGTTCCCAGATGGCTACCCACTTCTAAATCTGAGATCCTTTCTCCTTCCCCATTTGAGAGTACCAGGTCTAAGATTGCTCCCTCCCGAGTGGGTCCCAACACTAGCTGTCTGAGGCATGCCCCCTGTAGGGCATCAAGAATGACCCTGCTCTTGGATGTGCCTGCAGCAAAGGTACTCCAGTTAACATCTGGCATATTCAGGTCCCCCATCAACAATATCTCCCCTTTTTCTGACATTTTAAGGATGCCTTCTATCATTTCCTTGTCCCTTTCCTCCCCCTGAGATGGGAGTCTGTACACAACCCCCATGCGGATTGTGGTGCCATTTCCTGTCTCCAGGGTGACCCATAGTGACTCATCAACTTCCTGTTTACTCTTTAGTTATGTTGCTTTAATCCCTTCCCTTATATAGAGAGCTACTCCTCCTCGTTCTACTCTTTTACCCACCCTGTCCCTCCTGTAGATTGTGTGTCCTGGTATGTTGATATCCCAGTCATGGTTCTCTGTGTACCATGTTTCAGTGACTGCCACAATATCCAGGCAACCCTCTTGTTACACAGACTGCGGGCATTGGTACTCATCACCTTCCAGTTTTTGATGGCCTTACCCTTTTAGTCCCATCCCTGTCCTTACTGCCTTTTTCTGCATTTACCCCTGTCCTGCTCCCTACTGACTTCTCTACCTTGGTGTTTACATCTCTAACTACTGTGTTTTGTGGGGGAAGGCTGGGATGTCCCTGCTTCTCTTCAGTGCCTCCCCCCTTGGCTAGTTTAAATGCTTGTCAATGAAGCATTTAAACCTATCACCTAAGATCCTTGTTCCCCTCTGGACAGATGCAGAAAATCGAGCCAGTATAGGCCTACCCCCCTTCCAGGAGGCTCCCCAGTCCCAAATGAAGCCAAAACCCTGAGCTCCACACCAGTTTTTCACCCATTCATTGAATCCCATGGTGTGGAGTACCCTAGCATCATCCTTGCCATAGACAGGCAGCACCTCCGAGAAGGTTACCGTACATGCTACTTGTCTAAGGCCCCTCCCCAACTCTACAAACTCCTCTTGCACTGCTCTGATCCCATTCACAGCCAGGTCATTTGACCCTAGGTGGACAATGACATCCAGCTCCCTCCCTTGTGCAGCTTCTCCCACGATCCTGAGGATTCGCTTCCTGTTCCTCCAAGCCGTGGCACCTGGCAGGCACCTTACCTACCTATCCCCTTCCTCCCCCTCTTCTACCCCCTAATGATTTAGTCCCCCACCAGGAGTTGTTTCCTTCTCCTGTGGGTTCTCATGCTACCCTCTTGTGGGTCTACTTTGTGGAGGTTCACAGCATCCTCCTTGGTCTCCACTGCAGGTGCCTCCATAGAGGAACCACTCTTCGCCAGAACAGCATATGAATTGTGGAGAGGTACAATTGGAGGGATGCACCTCTGTTCCACCACCCTCTCAATCCCTGAGCCCACCTTGGTCCAACTGCTCCTCTTTCTTGGCAACCTTTGAGGTAGTGGTGGTGGCCCTGGGGGTCCTTGGGTGGGGGCAGAGGTTTCACGAATCTTCGCCAGGTCAGCCTGGAGACTGGCAACCTCCTCCCTCAGACCAGAGAGCTGCCTGCAAATGGTGCAGCATCGCAGCCTCCAAAATGTCTCCCAGAACACTGCTGCCTCGCAGCCATTTCACTGCACCACTCCCATCTTGACTTATTTTGTGTCCCCTCGCCTGTTGCTTTATATGCTTACTGTCTCCTCCCTCTATGGATTTTTACACCTACTTTCCTACTGCCTATGTGCCCTTACAACTCTCACCCTTCCTGATCTGGGACAGAAACTTCCTGTAGTCTTCAGTTGTCTTCTTCTTCTTCTGTGCTTGGATTCAGACCTCCAGCAGCCGGTGGGGGGAAGGAGAAAGAACTATTTTAGGTTTCTTCAAGATTGATGAAACTAATGTATCTCAGTGATCTTTCCTTCCTACTGCCAAACAGGAAGTTCCTGTTGTTATCAAATCCAGTGGCTATAAAAGTAGAACTGACTTAGGGTGGGAGGGTGGAGGGTTGGGAAGGAGGGCAATTAGTAAGAAAACTGTGGTTCTAGACTGCTACTTGCTCTGAAAGCAAATTCTCCTCTGTCAAAAACTACAGCATGAAGCTGTAATTGGAGACTCCTGCTTTTGTACTTCTAAGCCTCACCCCCAATAAGCTTCACCCTCTGACTCAGTAAATTAAGCTGATACAGCCCCCTTCCTCAAACAGAGAAACACACAGTGATTCTTTTCTTTTTTTTTCTTTTATTTAAATGAGACCCTCTGCTTATAATAAAGTATCTGTTTGCTAAATCCAAACAGGCACTGACTCCTGCTGAGATACAAGTGATTTATCAGTAAGAAAACTGTAGTTCTAGACTGCTACTTGCTCTGAAAGAAAATTCTCCTCTGTCAAGAACTACAGTAGGAAGCTGTAATTGAAGACAACCCACTCCTCCTGCCAGAACATCACCCCGTTGTAGGACTCCAGAAAACCCTCCCATACCTGCAGATCCTCTCTCATGCCTTTACTGATGTCCACCCAGTGATGGGGTTGTTTCACCCTTCTTGTGACCCTCCCCAACCCTCTCATAAATGCCTTGTCCAGGATTATGGCCTTGCAGGCAAAATTTAGATGCCCCAGCAGCTGTTGTACTTGTACCAGTGGCACCTTTCTCCTCCTGCCACTAGCACTAGCAAACCTCTTAGTTGTGCTACCTTGGCCCCTGGCAGCTGAAAACACTTCTGCTCAGTGTCCACCTCGATTCCCAGGAACTCTAGCTTGTGGGCCGGGCCCTCAGTCTTTCCTGCTGCCAGGGGGATCCCTTTAGTGCTGCACATGTCCTAGAAGTCTGTCAACATCCTTTGGGTCTCTGCCTGGCTGGCCCAAATCAGTGGGAAGTCATCCAAGTACTGGACTACTCTCCAGTGCCCATACCGGTAATCAAATATCCATTGCACCCATGAACTGGATGCTTTGAATGTTGAGCATGTCACCTAGCAGCCCATGGGCATGGCCTTGTTAAAGTACAACCCGCCTTTGAATTGGAAACCGAGCAGGTCCCAGTCCGCTGGGTGGACCGGCAACAAACGGAATGTGAACTTGATGTCCATCTTTGTCAGCCAGGCCCCTTCCGCCACCCAGATCAACTCCACCGCCTGGTCTAGTAATGCGTAAGAGACCATGCTCAGGGACTCTGGGATCTCTCCATTTACTGACCCCCCCATCAGGGTAGGACAGGTGATGTATGAGGCGGAACTCCCCCACTTGTTTCTTGGGCACCACCCCTAGGGGTGACACCCAGAATTGCCTGCAAGGGGGATCCTGCATTGGCCCCTCCACCCTACCTGCCCTGATCTCTTTCTGAATCTTTACTCAGACTGTGTCCTCTTTTCCTCTTATGGAACCCAAGTTCTTAGCCTGCATCCCCACCTGTGCACCCTTGAAACTCAGTGGAAAGCCTCCCTGAAACCGTGATCTCAGCAGCTCGGCTCCTCTCTTGTCGGGGTAGCATTTTTTCCAGGCCTCCACCACCCATAGCTTGATGGGGGTGCAGGCCAGGCCATAGCCCCACCTCCCATCCCATGGTCCTGTCCTAATTCCAACGGTAGTTTTAATTGTATCCCCCTCTTCCGGAGCCCCCCTGGCCCCTCCCAGCTCCCCCCTTCCACCTTGAAAGGGCTGTTCCTGGACCTGCCCGCCTACTTGTCTGGCTTTGTCGCCCCCTCGTCTGCAGGTCATCTCTAGGTGTGACCCCTGCACCTTGAGTGGCCGTGCCTAAATTTGCAGCTAGGCCTCGTACATGATGCCCTATTAAAAGCCCAGAAGGCCTTAGCACCCCAGGCCAGTGCTACTCTCTTCCCCTGTTCTGCTACCTGCCCTGCCGCTGGACCCGAAAGGGTCCTTACCCACAACTCAGCATGGGTACAGTCCCACCTCAGGAGGGCACCCTTCACTGCCATTTTCCTCCAGAATGCCTCATCATATTTAAGCCACCGGAAACCCAGCTTCACCTTATGTGTGTCTCTGATGATTGCCATATTAGTCAGCAGCAGGATTGCCAGGTCTGGCTGCTTCTCCAGCTGCAGCACACTATAAATCAGGAAACCAGCCTGCCACATATCAATGCTCTTCCCCTTGAACCTTGCTTCCTCCACTTTGTGCCCCACCACTGCCAATGCCACTGCCATCTCCAACTTGCCTACCGACTCCCTTTGCTCATACTTTTTGGCCGTTTCCTCATCCACCAATCCAAAAATGTCAACATACTCCCCCTTCCATATTTTGTCCTTTATCGAGGCCAGCACATGGTCATCCAGCATGAAACCTGGTGGTCCATCGTATAGCTTCCGTACTACCCCGTGGTGTCCGCCCCCGTGTTGCCCTTTTTGCCCCTCCTTAATGGCCTGCAAGGCCAGCTGCATTTTCAAGACCCCTTCCTCCCCCATGTCCCCCAACAAACCCTCAATATACACCTTAAATCTGTTTCATTGTTCATATCCACATTGTCCTTCCCACTATCCAGCTGTGGCCCTGCTGGGACCGGGATTGCCTCAACTCCTGCCCCAGGTGCCGCCGGTGGGCTGGGTCCCACCCTCTTCCGTCTCTTGTTTGTCTTTCTGGTGCCAGCCCTCTCATCTCACCCCTTCCATTTCTTCTGGGCCTCCTCCTCCTCTGCCTCCCTTTCTTCGCAGCCTCCACCAACTCCGTCATCTGGGTCATCAGCTTCGCTGCCTCCGCCAGCATGGTAGCGTTTGACACTGGAGCCCTCTTATGTGCTATCTCTTCTGCCTCATGACTAGACTGTATAATAAACACCACATGAGCATACCGTAAAACCTGCAGCCTGTCACTCGCCTTCCCAAGAGGGGACCCCCAAAAAAAACACCCACCCACCCCTTTTCCTGCCTAAGTTTCCCCCTCTTTGAGGGGGGACCGTGCCCACCACCCAATTCCATGCTTTGATGGCTTCCAGCACTAAAAAATTAGTGTTCTTCTCTAATTGCAATGCACAGCTTTTTTTTTTTAGCTTGACTGTCTTACCTCACTGACTGGCCCATAATGGCATTTTTTCCAAATCCAAATGAATACTGTCTATCTGTTCCATAGCGTCACTTTAGTCTCCTGAGTTTAGAGTCATCTGCGCCATGTGGCTAGGCCTCAGCAGACCTTCCCTCCTTCTTCAGGCCTGTAGGCCCACTCTATGCCTTGCTGGGTGAGGGGGCTGAGCCTGAGCAATGGCTACTGTGCCCCCCTACTGGCCACAGGGCATCCCAGGCCACCACATCCTTGAAACCCCTGCTCTGGCCTCTGGGCCCCCCACACCCACCCAAGCATGGCCAGTACTTGGCCCTGGTGCCACTGCGCCATCCAGCCCCCAGGCAGCATGCCCCTTTGGGTGAAACACCATGAAATTTGGTTGCTCCCCTACTGTGTAGTGCTGTGACCATGCCTTGCTGCTCAGCCCAAAACCCCTAGGCCCACTGCTGGCCATTCCCCCACCACATGGTGCTGTGAACCCGTGGCCCATTTTTCTGGGCCCACACCCAGCCATTGCCTATGGGCCATGCAGCACCACCACACTGTCCCTCAACCCAGGCCTGCTTCACCAAGCTCACTGCACCAGAAACTCCGCCTGCCTCCTAAATGCACCATGCGGCACCACCACATGGTCCTGCAACCCGCGGCCTGTGTCTCCAGACCCCAGTGCTGACTCTTCCCATGTCAAAATGCGCCACATGGTCCTGCATCCCGTGGTCTGCCTCCCCAGGCCCAACACCACTGCATCCTCACCTTTAAAAATGCACCAAATGGCGCCACCATATGGCCTGCGACCCACAACCTGCCTCTCCTGGCCCATCGAATACATTCTCGCATTTAATTGCACCACATGGTGCCACCACACAATGGTGCCACCTTTGTATCCATGGTGCAGTCACCCACCCCTGCAGTTTAACAGCACCACGTAGCACCAACCATGCCCTGGCCTGCACCACCGCGTGGACCTGTGAGCTGTGGCTTACCCCCCTGGGCCCAGCACATCCGCCGCCCATTGGAAAACCGTGCACCACCACACACCCCTGCAGTTTAATGGCACCACACAGCTCTAACCATGTGCTGGCCTGCCCTGCTCTCGTCTGACCATGCCAGAATCTCACACTGCAGCGGGCCCAGTGCATCCGCTGCCCATTGGAAGACCGTGTGCACCGTGACCCGCAGTGCTGCCACCCGCCTCTCCAACTGAAACAATGCTCCGGGATAGAAATGTAGTGACATAAAAACATGGAAAACATGGAAGTTCTTGAGTTATCTACTGCCACAATGCCTCTAGCACAAACCATGTCACTGTGTCCATATGCAGTCTACCCTTTAGAATCACACATTTTTTTTTCATTTCCCCTACAAGAGTATCCAAAGCTTCACAACTATCAAAATTTGAGCTAAACTAGCACCTCTCTTCTGGTGCCTTACCCACAGGCCTCAGACCCTCAGTGCCTTACCTTAGATTGCCAGCAACATGCTGTAGTTCATTCTGGAAATTTACAGCAAGAAAGAGGGCTTACTGAGGGTTACAGGCCCTTAAAAAGCCCCTAAGGACCCCTGATCAGGACCCCTTCTGGCCCCTCCCTTGGCCAATAGCTAGCACACTCCTAGCCTGGTCAGATGACACCATCTGTGAGGTCATAGCTCCTCCCCTTTCCTTGTAGTCCCTCCTTCCTGTCCCTCCCTCCCTCCCTCCCCCCTTCCTCTGCATTCATTTCTGGCTGGGTCCCAGGACAAACTGACTTGCCTTTTAGTGGCAAGCTTAATTATCATGTCTATTTCAGCCATCAATTGCTCACTGTTATCTAGTGTTTCCTTGACTTCCACTTTTTGTATAATATCTGGTGAGTCCATTAATACAACATCTTGGATATTGCTTCCAGTTTGTGTTTTATCTATCTGTTTTAATCCCTGATTCATGAAGATGTCTTACCCAGACCACTTCCCCCCCAGGTGTGGACACAGTGATCCACCCCAGCTCTATATCCCTCTCCCCTTCTTGTTACTCCCACACCTAGATTCCTTTGTTCCCAGCCCGTGGTACCTACCCCTTCCCCCTCTACCTGCCCCCCCTTCTTTCCCCTTGCTACCAAACCCTTCCTTGCCATCTCCCTTTTTGGCTGATACCCTCTGGCAGGGTTCCACCTAGCCCCCCGGCCACCAGCCACCCATCTGTGGCCCCTCCTGGCCCTTGCAGGACCCCATTAGAGGTCACTTCCACCTCATGCCTCTCCATGTCTAGTGTCTATACCATGCTCCCCACCTCTTTCTTGCAGGAAGGGTGGGTGGGGAAATTTACAACAAGAAAGAGGGCTTACTGAGGGTTACAGGCCCTTAAAAATCCGCTAAGGACCCTTGATCAGGGCCCCTTCTGGCCCCTCCCCTCGTCCAATAGCCAGCAAGCTCCAAGCCTGGTCAGTTGACACTATCTGTGAGGTCATGGCTCCTTCCCCTTTCCTTGTAGTCCCCTCTCCTTCCCTGCCCCTTCCTCCCCCCCGCCTCTGCATTCATTCCTGGCTGGGTCCCAGGACAACCTGGCTTGCCTTTTAGTGGCAAGCTTAATTGTCCCTGGATCCCCACCCAGAAATAACTCAGGCCACTGCTAACACTGAGAAGGTCTATTGATAGGGTGGGTCCTTGCTATATCAGTGTGGCAAGAGTGCAAACAAAATGTTTTAAGTGGCAAACTCGATTTCTTGCAGAAAGAAACTAAAACAGCTAAAAAAAAATGTGAGAAAGACACAGCAGAAATAAAAACATGCATAGCCACATTTGAAAATAGAATGTGAGCCCATGATGCTACCAATGCTGCATTTGTAAAAGAAAATTACAACCTGCATAGATAAACTGAAAATATACTAAGTGCTGTACTATATACACTAAAAACAAGACTGTGTTCCCTTGCAAATTAAAGCAAGAGAAGATGCTAGGGGGTTATTTGTCACGGGTACTATTATGGGTAGGTTGTTAACAATTGCATCTATATATGGACCAACCCCTTCTAACCCAGATTTTTTTGCTTCGCTGGAATTAGACTTAGCTACCCTCTCATCTCACCCACTAGTTATAGCAGGTGACTGGAACCTGTGTCCTAATAACTTGTTTGACAGGAATCCACCATCTAGAAAGCCACCTTCTAGAGCACAGGTGGCCGTGACTAGATTTTTAGAGGTCACAGCACTGGTGGACCCCTTTCGGGTGTTTAACTAGGGGGAATGTAACATGACCTTTTATTCAGGGGCACATAAAACTCAGTCACGAATTGACTTTTTTTTGGTTAATAAAGAGGCCCTCCAGGGAGTTAGGAAAATTTTCACCCATAGCAGAATTCTGTCTGACCACTCTCCATTGCAGTATCATGGGAGCTGGAGTCTGTTCGGATGAAGCCCTTTAGGTGAAGGTTAGATGAATCATTATTTCTAGAAGATAATATGATGCCCCAATTGGAGGAAGCCCTGCGAAATATTGTCCAGACCCAAATCTTCACAATAAGAGTTTAGCGTGGCCTACCTGCAAAGTACTATATGCTGGCGTAGCTCAAAGATATACTGCCAGAAGAAATAGTATGAGAAAAGCAAGAGAGAAATTTATATGGGGTGCTATTAATTCACTTGCCCCTCTAGAGGGCTCCGCAGATGGGGTGGATAGAGAACTAAAGGAACTAAGGGACAAAATGACAGATATTCTTTATGGCAAGCTGGAGGCTTGGCTTGAAAACTCAAAGCTAACTATCTTCTTCAAGGAGACATACCTAGTAAACTTCTTGCAAATAGAGTCAAAGAGTGGGAGGCAGCTCGAATGATCCCCTTAATAGAATATCAGGGGGAAGTGACAACAGAGCCGCAGAGAATGGCAGATGCCTTTGCGGATTATTTTGCAGAGATCTATCAGAGGGACTCCCTTAGTAATGAGGAGGAGTTGCGGGGGTTTTTGGAGACCATAAGTTTACCCAGACTGGACCATGCACAAGCCCAGACACTGGCGGTCCCCATATTAGAGTCCGAAATTAGGGAGGTGATTAATGCACTACCTAAGGGCAAAACTCTGGGACCAGACGGCTTATCAGCTCAGTTTTGTAAAGTCCACTGTCAAACTCTCTTATCCCTACTGAAGGATTTATTTTCTAATATCATGTTGGAGGGGGTTCCTCACTTACCACTATATCAAGCTTATATTACACTCATCCCTAAGCCAGATAAACCCAAAGAATTACCAGGGAGTTATAGACCTATTGCTTTGATGAATCAGGATCTTAAGCTGTTAACTAAAATATTGGCTAATAAATTTTAAAGATTGCTCCTGTAATTATTAGCCAAGATCCAAGTCAGATTTATACTTGATGAGGGGCACATGATGCTCTTCGGAAGCTTCATCATATACTCTGTGAAGCCTCTAAGTCTCGGTCAGCCATGGCGCTAATCTCATTAGATGTTGAGAAGGCCTTTGACAGGGTCTCCCACTCTTTTCTATTCGCTACTATGGAGAAGATGGGCTTCCCAGAAGGTCTCCTTAGGCGCATTAAGAATCTTTATGCTGCTCCCACGGCTAGGGTTCTTTGCAATGGCTACCTATCGAAAGAATTCCACCTTGATAATGGGACTAGACAGGGATGTCCCCTTTCACCAATTTTATTTAATATATATCTGGAACCCCTATTAAGAGCGATTCAGGCAGATCCTGCAATACGAGGATTGTGGCTAAGGGGAAATGAAGCTTTCGGTTTTTGCAGATGACATTCTGCTACATCTACAGGAACCAGCAGAGAGCTTTAAAAAAACTCTTGAAATTATAAAGAAATTTTCTACGGCTTCGAATTATAGCTTAAATTTAAATAAGACACAAGTTCTCCCCCTTACCCCATTTACTCATAGGGCAGATTTTGAACCTCTGCAATTGAACTGGGCCCCAAAGGAGATTAAATATCTTGGTATTTGGGTCACTGCTAATCCAGAGGAAGGACCGGAAGTAAATATAAATAAGGTGCTCTCAGCAGCTAAAGCAGATATAATTAGGTGGAATAAAATTCCCCTGAACTTGACGGCCAGAATTGGCTTAATTAAAATGAACCTACTGCCTAGATTTTTATATCCGATATATCTGTCCCCATATAATATCCCAAAGGGTTGGTTTATCAAGATACAGAAATTACTTTTGGATTTTTTGTGGAACTCCAAGCCACCTAGGAGGAAACACAATATTTTACGTCTTCCCTATAGTATGGGGGTCTTCAAATCCCTGATCTTCATTTATATTATGTAGCCGGACAGTTAGCTATAGTGGGTCGATGGAATAGGATACAGGAAGAAGAGGGTTGTACTCCAACTTGGTTACATATTGAGAGGCATATTTTGAGAGATATGGATATTTTCCCAGTTGTGTTGCTCCATATTAATCCAGAAAGTTTGCTGGAGGAAGGGAAATGTACTCCAATATATAAGTCACTCTCGGCCTGGTGGGCTCTTTTATCTCCGACCCAAAAAAACTCCAGAAGGGTTTCAGGGACCAGCCTATTCTGGGCAACCCCAACATGACTATTAGGGGGTCAAATAATTAGAAAACACTGGGCCCCTCAATTACTTAACCTTAACTGGGCAGATTTTATTGTAGATGATAGGATAGTTTTTCCAGCTCATTGTAAAGGTTTTAATTTTTTCAAGAGAATACAGGTTACCAAAATGGTGCAGAAGGTGTTGAGGGAGAACAGAGGCTCCCAGGGGACGGTGTTTATCTGGGATAACCACAAGGAACTTAACTACTCGCATAAACCTCTTTCACATGCATATAAGGTCCTAGTGGACTTTTTAAGTAGGGATATCTCTGCGAGGGTAGCATATTGGGGAAAAAAAAATGCTTATATAAGGCCGGTTTGGAAAGAAATCTGGAAAAGCTCTAGTTACATACCTATACCCAAATATAGGACCATGCAGTTCTTTATATTTTCTAATATGTACTATACCCCTTCCAAACTATGTGCTAGAAGGCTTAGACAGACAGATCTATGTTTTAGATGTGGCTTGAACCCAGGGGATATATTGCATATATTTTGGGACTGTCCTAGGATCCATCCCCTTTGGGTCCAAGTTAAACAAAATATGGACCCCATCTTAAACTACTCTGAATTTATTTTGCCTGAAATCTGCGTATTGGGGGATATGGCCCAAATCTCAGTGTTGCATATTAAATACCATATAGTGTTGATGTCTGCTCTAATTAAAGCTTTTGTTCTGAGGCACTGGAAAAGTGATCATATCTACTCATATGACCAATGGATAGGGATCTATTGAAAACACTTGGTAGGATTAAGAGGCAAATGTTCCGGGACAGGAGGAAAGGAACATATGACAAAAGGTGGAGAACCTTGGAGGCAATTTACTCACTTCAGGCCAAAGGCCCCCAGGCACAGATCTGTCTGTCTGAGTGTAGTTAATTTAAGGTTTATTGGTAACGAATAAATCCCTAATAGGCACTTATCTGTTTTTCTTTTCTTTTTGTGCCAAGAGAATGGGTATTATTGAATTAAGCTCTTTGTCTGCCAAATGATTGTAGGCGGGGGACTCTCTCTCTTTTCTTGGGACACGGTGGCAAGAGTATACCCCAATTGATTGATGTATGTAGTGAGTTTAGATCACAGGATTGAGATATTTCCCAAATGATGGCTGTTATTTATAAGATTTGGCCATTTAAATGTGTAAACCTGATTACTGAAGGGTTAGAGCAATCTTTTAAGACAACTGTGAGGGGTGACTACTGCAGCTGTGTATGTACATAGTTATTAATGTATATAGTTGCCCCACCCAGTTTGGGGGTGGGGACCCGGGGAGTCCTGGGTATCAATGTGTGTCTGTCTGTATCACTAAGAAACTGTCAATAAAGATGGTATTAAAAAAAAAAAAAAAACAAGACTGTGGAAGGCAACAACAGCCCAAAAATTCTGTCTCCCAAATTAAGGGGACTATTATTCCCCTCCAGTTTCTATTATGTAGTTTGTTTTAAATGCGGTGAGATTGTTAGCCTCCACAATAGTCATAGGTAGACCTTTCCATGCTTTTCCTGCTCTTTGTGTACATAAACATGGTTTATTATTATTTGTATTATTGTCCAAGATAACCTGTTTATTGTGGGATCTTAAGTTAAACTCTGTGGTATAGTGCTCTTTGCATATCGTTCATGAGTTCCTTGTTCTGTAATGTTTAGTACATCTCCAGCACATTTCCTCTCCATCTCCTTCTAATGAGACTAGACCTAAAATCCCAAATCTATCTTTATAATTAAGATTTTTAAGCGTGGGCACTATTTTGTTGATTTTATGCTATACCTGTTCTAATTATTTGATTTCCCCTATGTAGTATGGGTTCTATATTTGTCAGCCATAATCTGGGTTCAGTCTGATGTAGGATTTGTAGACCAGAATGTTACAATGTTCATGTGTCATAACAAAAGTGTGTTTGATGTTTTTGGTCAGTCTATTTGCAATACTTGCAATTTTATTACAGTGTTGTTTGAACTTTAAGTCTTGGTTTATTATGATTCCCAAATTTCTTTCAGATTCAACCTGTTTTAATCTCTGATTGTTAAGTGTGTATTCTTGTCTCGTTTTTTCCCCATGTGAATAACTGCACACTTTTCATTGTTAAACTGTGTACAGTTCTTTTCTGCCAAAGTTTCAATATTTTCTAAATCCCTGGTGAGTACCTTCCTGCTAGCCATGTTATCCACTTTCCCTCCCAATTTTGTATTGTTAGTGAATTTTGTTATTATATCCTTAACATCAGTATGCAGGTCAGAGACGAAAAAAAGAAAAAAAGGGCTGGTTCCAGTATCGACCCTTGCGGGACCCCACTTGGAACCTCTTTTTTGTCCAATACTATTCCCTTAATTTTTATTATTTTGGACCTGCTACATAACTAACCTTGTACCCACATAACTAGATTGTTGTTTATTTTGACTGCTTTTAGTTTGTATAGTTTGTAAATACTGGCTAGGCTCGCTCACCTCCTATCTCACTACACGCTTCACAACTCTGGCTTTCATTCTCTGACATTCCCTTCTAGGACATCATCAGCTGGCCAGGCTGCCTTCTTCTACTGCTTCCCCAAACTTTGGAAATCTCTTCACATTTCTAAACGTTCTGCCTCTTCCCTACACTCTCTCTCTCCTTGCTTTTCCTCAAATTCACTTTTACTCCTGCAACTGCACCTGATCTTCACCTCTGTACTACTCTTACCATCCTTCTGCTGCCTCCCTTCTCCCCACCTCATCCCCCCAACTCCTTGCCCTAACTCCTGCTGCAAACCCCCCACTTCCCCCCCAGTCAATGGCACTCTTCCTTGATTACCTGCTAGACAGCTTCACTACCACTTGCCAACATTTATAGCATTCTGTACTTTAATGTAATTTAATTTAATTTAGGGAGACGGTATAGCACAGTGGTTTACGGCTCTGAGCTGCAAATCTGGTGACATCCAGCAGACCAGACCTGGGTTTGAATCCCACAGCTTCCACTTGCAGACTGTGTGACCCTGAGCAAGTCACTTAACTTCCCTGTGCTCCCAGGTTGCACCTGTAAAAAAGCTTTCAGCTTAGTGTGCTAGTCCTGGTTAAACAACTAACAAAAACAGAAACATTGCACCCTCTTGCTACCCTTCTGGATCTGGATGCATTTCTGCTATATCCCATGCCATTGTACGTTTCTCCTGTAGCTAGTTTGTGATGCTTAGCTTTGTTTTTTTTTTATGCCAATTGTACATATTTGACTTATTGCCTATGTAGATTCTTCCTGCTATGTAAATTCTGTTTTCTATTGTTACTCATGACCCTCCTCTAGTTTCCCCCCCACCACCACCACCATGGACGCATCTGGAAATAAGTTATCAACTCAATATGCTTTTCCTGGTAAAACTTTTGAAATAAATAAATATTAGAATGTCAGGAGATATTGTATGAAAGACTTTACAGAAATCCAAGAATATAAGGTCATTTGGTATTTTATTATTCAAGTTTATAGTAATTGTTTCATAGAAGGGCAGCATGTTTGTTGAACAGGATCTGTTATTTTTGAACGTGTACTGCATTCTTTCTGCATTCTGTTTTTGAAGATGTGCTGCTTTCTGCCTTAGATACCCTTCTCTCCAATTTCATTTTCCAGCTCTTGTTTTATTATGTTCTCCATGAGTTTCCACAACACTAATGTCAGGCTAATGGATGTGAAATTTTCCACATCCCAGCAATTTCTTTCCTAGTTCCTTCAGTGTTCTTGGATGTAGCCCATCTAGACCTGCTGCTTTGGTAATATTCACTTTCATGAGTAGATTTTGAGTTTCACTGACCTCAAAAGTTATTTTATGGCTGCTTTTATCTTGATTCTCTTTATTTAAATTGGTGTTATTTGTTTTGGGGACAAATAATGAAGTAAAATACTATATTAGTTAATTTATTTTGGCCATTTCTTTTGGGTCATTTATTTCAGTATTTTTTTTTCTTTTATAGGTCCAATAGTTCTGTCTGAACTCCTGCTACTGTCAATGCAAGCATAGAAGGATTTGGGATTATCCTTACTATATACAATTTTGAATTCAGTCTTAGTCCTTTATCTTTTCACTGTGCTGTTTGCCATCTTTAGTTCTTTCTTATATTTTTTAATATTTATCTCCGTTTGATCCTTTTTCATTTTATTGACTGATATGACCTCCCTTTTATGTTGCTTCTTTATCATTATACCACAGAGTAATTTTCCCTTTGCCATTATATAATTTTCTTGTTGGTATATATTTACATTTTAATTTATGTACTTTGTCTCTGAGTAATTCCCAGCTCTTTTTTGTCTCCAAATTATTTTTGAATGTTCTCTCCTGTTCCAGAAAGATAACTTATCCATTATGTTACTAAAATGTGCCTCTCTGTAGTTTGTCACCACTGCACTACCCTTATTTATTTTTATTTTCTATTATCATGTCTATTTCAACGATCAATTGCTCACTGTTACCTAGTGTTTCCTTGACTTCCACTTTTTTATAATATCTAGTGAGTCCATTAATACAACATCTTGGATATTGCTTCCAATTTATATTTTATCTAGCTGTTTTAATCCCTGATTCATGAAGATGTCTAACACAGTTGCTCCTGTGCACTTCTAGTGGTTGTATTGTTCAATTCAGAATTTGATAAAAATTGTGGTCACCTTCATAATTATTTTCCCTTTTTAACCAGACTTTCTATCTTCTTTCTTAAATGGTGGTTGTAGACTAGATCACCATTGGGTGGCCTGTACAACATATCTAAGTTGAAGTTATGATAGGAACAATATGTTAACTGGACCCATATAATTTCCAGACCTCTATGTTCTATTAATGTTGCATCTCACAACTTTGGAGAGTGTCCATAATATAAGTAGTTATTCGCCTGTTCTTTTTTTCCTGGTCTGTTATAATTAAATAGCTTACAGCCTGTGACCTCTTTTCTACATGGTGCATCCTTGTTCCACCAAGTTTTGGTTATTGCTGCCACATCAACGTTTTCTGTGTGCATTATGGTCTCTGTTTGTTTGTTTTTTCTTAGTATGTTCAAGTTTCTTGCATAAATCAGCAGAAGTTTTAGACTGTTTTTGTTAACTGGCATTTGTTTACATCCCATTTGTGCATTAATACCTCTGACTTATTTTTGTGGAGACCTGATCTAATCACCCTTCCCCTTTAGTTTAAATGTTTATTTACTGCTGATGTGGGTCCCCAGGGTTCTACTCCTTTTCCCGCTAATGTGTAGTCTATCTATGCTAAACATCTCTGTTATTTACAAAATATTCCCAATGCTGGAGGCACTTGTGATTGTTTTCCATACTCTGTTTTAGCAAACAGTTATTGACACATTTGACTTTGCTGTTTCTTATTTTCCCTGCACTTGGTACCGGAAGTATTTCTAATAAAATAATCTCACAATTTTTTTCTTGAAGTTCTTGACTAATGCTTTTGAATTCTGCTATTACTTCTATGACTGTTTTCTTTCCCAGGTAATTGGTACATGCCTAGATGATATCTAGGCTGAGATATTCAGAAATGCACCAAAGGCCGGCACAACTCTGGCACAGCACAAGTCAGATGCATCATGTCAAACTGGGTGCCATATTCAGAAGTTGTGTCAGTGCAAATGCAGTAGTGCAAGCTGGCTGAATATGGCAAAGATGCTCCATGGCACAATCAGAGATGTGCTGGTGCAACCATGGAAGTATGGAGCAAACCTGTGCACAAACACAGGAGGAAGTACAAATGCAAGAGACCCAGGGACACAGCAAAGGAAGCACAGTGCCAATGGTACAGGACTCCACCAGCCAGCAGGGCACACCAGTGCACACACACCAGCACAGAGCAGGAAGGAATAATGGGCATCACAGGATGGAGCACAGCCACCAACAGAGGTGTTGTGCACTGCACCAACCACAGCCAGTCCACGGGTGCACAACAGGGGCATGCACTAGAACAAAACCCAGAACACAATGGTGGGCCTGCCATCAGGGCACAGGTGGGAACAATGGCCAATGTGAGCCTGCTAATGGTGTCCCCACCACAGGCCACCAGCCAGCTGGCTGTTGCCAATGCCACACCATATCCCCCCATAGGTCTGGACCCAAACACACCCATGTCACATGCCATGCACACCCACAGGCAGCACCAACACCAGGCAGTGAATGAGCCAGGACACAGGCAGATGGTCAGAACACACAGGACTAGGAACAACAACAGTGAACATGGACGGCCACACCCCAGTGGTCTAATGAGTCCAGAATGACAGCCAGGCCCGTGCGCAACCCCCAACTGCCCTGCCCAGCCCTGCCCACAGCCCCATGGTGACCCTGAAAGCACACAACACACCCACCACACCCAGGAGACAGCACCCACCACACCCAGGAGACACCACTGGACACAGCGGGGAATCACATACAACCCACACACGCCCGCACCAACACCATGGACCAACACCCAACCACTGCAGCATGGCTCCACACACCACCTACAAAGCAGATATGGACACAGGCATGTAGAAAAATAAATGCTTTATATCATGACAGCAGCAGAGAAACACAGTTACAGGGTCAGGGAAAGGGGAGGTAAGAAGTAGGATGGGGTCAGGAAATAGGGGCTGTACAAGATGCAGGGAGACTGCAGGGGAACAGGGATAGCAAGAGAAAGGGAGCTATATACAGGGACACAGTAGTGCTGTCCATGCCTGGCCATCCCTCGGTGCCATTGCTCCCTGCTCATGGCTGTAGTGACATACTGGATGGACTGCACCATGTAGTGCATTCTCTGGAGCACAGCCAGGATCTGCCTCTAGGTCCTTGCCTGCACCCTTGGGCCCCTCCTTGCTGCCACAGAACCGACACCTAAGGGATGGGACAAGACAGGCAATCAGTGCAATGCTTTAAGGAACCCTACCCACCCACAGTGCACACTGGACAGTGGGGGCACACACCCCTGGAGAGACCAGAATGGACCCTCATATGGAGGGCAACACCAGCTATCCACACGGCACACCACAGTGGTGCACAGAGGCGGACGATGTAGTGCAGTGGCCACAGGACAGCAATGTGAGGGTCAAATGGCACACAGAAACAGCAGTGCTACAGCACAAATGGTGGAAGCCATGTGCACACCCACCCCACCATCAGCCGGTACACGGTTGCCAAGGGATGGCATGCAGTGGCATGCACAACAGACCATGTGACACACACAGCTGTCAAGGCACATGGCAGAGACGGCCATGGCTGTGCCCTATCCCAATCACTATCCCACTGTGACACTGAGAAGGAATGTGACAGTGCATACCTGCCCCTTGCAGTGCAGCTGGTTCCGCCTGCTGCCCACTAGGCTGCACCGCCCTGGCTGCCTCTGCTACTGCCCTGGCCCGTCTATAGTTCTCCAGCCCTGTGGAGGGCATGAAGAGAGGTGGACATCAGTACACAGTCACGCATGAGGAGCCCCCCTCTGCCACACAGCCCACTGTGCACTGGGTGTGTCCTTGTCAGTCCTGAGGCCCACATGCTAGCACGGTACCCCCAGGCCAACAAATTACCCTGCTGTGGAACATGCCTCGCAGCCATGCCAACACCACAGTATAATGCCTGGGCATAACAGCAACATGAGCACACCTATCTGGCTGTGGCACTGAACCTCACAGGACACGGGCCTGCAGACACTGCAGGCAGTCTGGTGCCCTCTGCTGCAGGTCCCCATACCAGTGCCTGCACTGCTCTTCTGAGTGCCCGACACCAGTTCTCTGCTCCAGAGCCTCTGCGACATGGTGCCACACCTCCCCCTGGCCTGCTGGAGTGGCACCTGGCCCTACAGCTGCCCCTCAAAGGGCTGAATCACAGCCACCAGGTTGATGAGCTCAACCTCTGTCTAGTTGCCTGCCTCCTGCTCTGTCCCTGCACCATGGTTAGCAGCCATGTTCAACAGGAAAATGGCTGTGGAACAGTGCATGTGTCAGCCACATGTGCAGCATGTGCGATAGGATACTCAAGGCTGCAATTGTGCAGCACGTGGATGAGCAGACCCTGAGTAGTGCGGGGCCATAGTGCACTCATGGGCTTGCACAACACGCCGGGGCCTAGCGGGGGCATGGGTCACAACATGACCCATGGGTCATAGGTCATCACCCACATGTGCAATGTGCAGATGTGTGATAGAGGCAGTGATCACATGCACAATGGCATACCAGCGCTGCATGCGCCGTGCCATGGCATCGCACATGCTGCGCATGATGCATGATAGCATTATGGACATTGCAGTGTACATGTGCACTGTGGGCATGTGCACCGTGCATGCGCAGGTATTGCACCTCAGAGATGATCCAGTGCAACCCCATTGCGCATGGCTCAAATACGTGATATTGAGACGCCGCATGCAAATCACCTCATTAGCTAATGCATAGTGCAGTGGGGAGCATTAGCATATCATTAAACTTGTGCACAGGCTAATTTGTATGCCTTGCACCATAAAAGCACCATGGAACAGCACAGGCCACAGACCAGCATTGCAACCATTAAGGTAAGTGACTAGCAACATGGATGAACAGCAGCCTAAGCAAACACTGCAACAGAGTGCTGTATTGCAACATGCTGGCACTGACCCACTCTGCTTTACATGTCAACAAGTGGCAGAATGTCGGGTCCTGAAGGAGAGGATAGTCAGGGGCTTGCACACAAGCACAGGCCCAACTTTACAGCCGCTGGGAGCAATGCCCTCTTTGAGGCCTATATGGATTGGGAGGGCCTTCTCAGCAGTGCCATGGGCACGACGCAGGAGTGGGCAGTGGGTTGAGAGGAGGAGGCCTGATACATCAACACCCATGGACACCACCATCGCACCCCGCAGGAGTGCAAAAAGAAGGTTGGCATGGACAGAAGGTGGATCAAGGATAGGGTTGTGGCCATCCAGGTGTCCCACAGGGTGACCAGTGGTGGGCCGGCTACCATGCCACTGCTGACAGCCATGGAGGAGCTTGTGGCATCCACCATCAGCCGCACGGCAGTGGAGGATGTGCCCAGTGGTGGGTTCCAGACAGGTGGCAGCCCCTCACTGCATGGTGAGTATAACCAGCTGCCAGGCATGCCTGGCATTGGCTTGATGTGCAGGTGTGCCTGAGGCCATGCCCACCACCACATGAGTGTGTGGACACGAACACACATTGCTGCAGGGTGGTGTGTGACAACGGTGGCATGGGGGAGTGGGGGGCCATAGGGTATGCTGCACCTCTAACCCTTTGCTCTTGTCTTGCAGTATCAGCACGCCTCCTTGCAGAGGACCAGGCAGGGGTGGCCGTGGACACGGATGCCCAACCCTCAGCATCGATGGTCATCCAGAGCTGGGACAGTCCATGTCTTGGCAGTGTTGGGCATGCAGCCATGCATGACATGCGGTTAGATGACCCCCTGGCTGGGTTTCTGCATGATGACAGCCTGGAGGTGCTGTGTGCAGATACCCAGATTGGGGTGCTGTCTGACACCGATGATGACCTTACTCTGGTACTGGACAGCATAAGAGTGGTGGTGCCCGACATGCCCCCTCCAGCTACACAGGCACTGGCAGATCCCATTACTGAGGCCACAGCTCCACAGCCACCCCACATCCCCACCAGTGCAGCCGTGTGTGGTGCCACAGCTGTGTCTGGTGTGGGTGGCAGTGATGCTGCCATTGCGGCAGAGGTGCAGGACATTGCCCAGCAGTCAGTCGAGCAGTGACAACAGGATGCAGGTGAAGTTGGGCAGCCTGACACGGTACCCACCACCAGTGCGTCAGACAGCACCGCACCCCCTGTATGGCCCACTGTGCATCATCTACCTGAGTGGGAGGCTGTGCAGCAGCATTCCGTGTCACCCCCCCCAGCATTATGGGTGGGCAAGGAGGCCCAGGATGCTGAGAGGCTGACAGTGCACACCCAGTTACTACACGCATCCATGGAAAACCAGGCATTACTTGGCTCCGTGGTGCATGCACTGTGGGCAGAGGTGCGCCAGATGTCTGATCAGCAGGACAGGGGTGAAGCGAGACTTATGGACAGGCTCATCCAGATGCAGGAGGCCACAACTGCAGCATTGAACCACATGACTGGTGCCATTGTGGCATCAGTGGATTGCATGGCTAGTACCATTGCAGCCAGGCTGGCATTGGTGGCAGCCACTGGCCTTGGCCATGCATAAAGGACCCCTCGCAGTGTACTGTCCACCCCACGGTCCTGGCATCTGGCGTCCCCAGCACAGCAAACACCAGGTTCTGATGTCAGCATCCTAGACACCCCCGGGGCAGGCCTTTTTGGCTGCCTCGACACCCCTACACAGACCTGGTCGTGGTCCCACACATCAACCCCTGGGGGGGCATCTGACATGCCCCCACTGTGGCTGATGCACAGCATGCATCAGCCAGTCGGCCCCAGCATGGCCACCCACATGGCTGTCATGGTCATGGGACTGCACGGTTGGAGTGACATGTCTACTGCCCTGACCTGCCATCCGCTGTTGTTGACACACACTCACATGGGTGGTGGTGGTGTGACATGCATGTGATGGCACACATGTGTGTTGTGCTGCATGACCCCCGTGTGTGTGGGTCATGCTGCTGGGACATGTGGCATGGATGTGATGAGGGCAGCTCAGCACCGGTCATGCCTGTGCACCAGTGTCATGCTTCCGATCCATGTCATGTCCCTCACCATGTATGTGGGTGGCTGTGTGTGTATGTGCACGTGCCATTGCTGTGTGTGTCTGTGTGTGCGAGCCTGTGTGCCAGTGGCTCCACCATGTGTGTTGTGCTCCCCTGTCCCTGCATGCATACCACTGTGCACATCCCTGCCACTGTGTTGTGTGCTGGACTGTGTGGGCCTTGTCTGTGTGTCGGTGTACTCACCTGCGTTGTCCATAATACTCTCTTGTGATGGTGTCATGGTGCCGCCATGCCTCCTGTACCAGTCGAGGGTCCCTCCTGCCAAAGGGAAGTTGCCCACCACCCTCTGACCCATCATCACCTTCGTCCCTGCTACTGTTGCCCTCATCAGCCTCGACTACTATTCCACGGTCAATGGCCATGTTGTGCAGGATGCAGCAGGCAGGAATATGCCACAGGTTTTCGATGGGCTGTATTGTAGGGCACCGTCTGACCTGTCTGGGCAACAGAATCACATCTTTAGCATGCCAAAGACAGTCTCAATGATATTGTGCATGCTGGCATGTGCCTCGTTGCATCTTTCCTCCGTGGGGGACGATGGTCGCCGGTAGGGGGTGAGCAGCCATGGCCTTAGGGAGTATGCGCTGTCGCCTGTGTGGAAGACAACATGGTTATCCCTGTGCTGTGCTGCCACCCACTCCCTCTCAGCCACCATACACACCACACCACCTGCTCATCCTCTCTACCCCATCCCCAGGGCTGTGGCTCTCAGCCACCCCGGTGCATGTCCAACTCACTGACAAGGTGGCCCATGGGGATGTCTTCCTGCTCAAACCTATGGCACAGCAATGAACTGTGCCACATGAAGGCATCATTTGCACGCCTGGGGTGTGTGGCGCAGACATTGATGATGCACCCCATGGCATCGCATGCCACCTGGCAGTTGATGGATGGGTACCCCTTCTGGTTGATGTACACTGGGCCCTTTGGGCCAGGTGGTGTGCGGATGCCAATGTGAGTGCAGTCTATTGCCCCAATCACGCCTAGTGGTGGACGAAGTGACCCCAATTCACTCTGCAAAATGATTCGCGGAGTAACGCGAAATCCACGGAGTACTCAAGAATGTGAAGCAGAGTACTTCATATCATAATGAGGAACGCAAAGTCCATTGAAACCAATGACGTTGCATTATTCCGCCTTCCCCAAACCACTTCTCCACCAATTTTAAGGCGAAGTACATTGAAATCAATGTACTTCGCCTCACTTCGCCCTGTAATTGAGCTCCAAATGAAATTCTGCAGTGATTCATGAGATTGCAGGTCACATGGGCTCTAGATTATTCTGCACAGACTCAGTTCTGGCCTGGGTAGTGTGTGTGTAGTGGTAGCTGGAGGCAGTTTGCTCTCAGAGCTCTGCAATTCAAAACCTCTAAAAGCTGTTAAAAATGTCTTTTTGAGTTATTTATTTTGCTCAAAATTTAGTACATCGATTGTAGGAAGCCCTTCTGTGGTCATATCATCGAGTGATTATTGTTTGTGTGTGGATTTTGAATGCTAATTTAGAACAGTCAGTCTGTACTGAAGTGTACTTTGGGGGAGGGGCAAATTTGTGGTGTAGGTAGATTAACTGGGAGAAAAAGGCAGTCTTTCTGTTTTGGTTATATTTTTCTTGTATAAATGTGTTAATGTACACACAGTAATATTTTCAGTAATTCTTGAAATTTTTTGCTGATTGTTGTGGTGCAGCAGTGTATAATTCGTTTGTTTAAAACATTTGGGTATACTGTATTACTAAAGGTTTGCAATTTGCTATGCATTACGTGTGTGTGTGCGCGCGCGCTCGCAATGCGTGCCATTAAATCAGACACCTTTTATTGTGCCACAGAGTAATTGCAGCAGTGTGAACCTGCTATCCACCACACCTGCATGAATTTTTTGTACTGCTTTGTGGTATCTTTACTGGTAGTGGATTGTTCCAGCCGTGCACTAATCCCCCAACCGGCAAAAGGTTTTCCTTTCCAGATTTGGATTTGTGACTTGTGAGCACTGGTTAGATGTTGCTGTGATTTTCATATGCATCTCTTGAGTGTGCAGCACAATCTTAATCTGTCTGTGCGTTTGCAGTGCACCATTAATTCTGGGAGACTTTGCATTTATTGTTACACTCTCATTTCACTTCTTCAGCACTGAGGAATTTTCTGGACATAAGACAGTAGCATTTTGTCAGCACTGAGGAATTTTCTGGACACTAGACAGTAGCATTTTGGGGATGCACATTAACTCTGGTGGCTGTGTGTGACCACTGCACGCATGACTGAGTGTGCCATTAATTCTGGGAGACTGCATTTCTTGTTGTGCTCTCATTTCATTCATCAGCACTGGGGAGTTTTCTGGACACAAGACAGTTGGCTGTTTGGGATGCACATTAATTCTGGTGACTGTGTGTGTGGGGGACTGCTAAATACTGTTGTCACTTCACCTTACTTTGCATTAAGGCGGAATGACAAAGTGAAGTAATAATTACAAGGCAAAGTGAGCCTTTCATATGGGTCACTCCGTGTAGTGAAGTAACAACACGAAGTGCTCACTTCGCGGGCACTTCGCTGGTGGAATTTAAATTCGCTGCATCTCTAATCACTCCTGGCATGCATGCCACCAGGTGGAGCTACTGCATGTTTTCTGTCCGCTCTGCCTGTGTGCTGGGGAAATGTATGTACTCCAAAGCATGTGGCAGAAGAGCGTTTAGGAACTGGGTGAGGAAGCAGGATGTGGCTGACTGGGCGATGCCTGTCGTATCACCCGTTGGTCTTTGTAAGGTCCCCTTGGCAAGTAGGCACATCACAGCGGTCACATTAGTCTTCACTGCCATGGCATGACTACGTCTGGTGGGTGCCTGCATCTCATCACTGCACAGCTCACAGAGCTGCCTCAGAACTGCCCTGTTCAGGCAGTACTGGCCCACTATCTCTGTGTCACTGAAGTTCTCATACATGATCCTGGCGCGGTACCACCTGTGTCAGGCGTACCGCCGCTGGGCCCTTCGTCGGTCACACTGCTGTTCCTCCTGCCTCCTCATATCCCTCATTACTGTGTCCATTATGAATGGGCCACTGTCCATCACTCAGTCACTGGGTGCCTCCCTGGGTGCCTCTCACATGCTGTCAGTCTGTCCATTGGTCTGTGTCTCTCTCTCTCCCTCCCTCCCTTTCTGTCTGTCAGTCTCTCTCTCTCTCTCTTGCAGTCTCTCACTCCCCCTCTCTCTCTGTGCATACTGTTGCACATCTGCTGTCTGTGTGTTTGTTCCTATATTTATTGGCTCAATTCTGCCTGGCGCAACTTAGGGTTTGCTCCAGACTTACACCCTGCTCTATGGTTGAATATGCCAGTGTGCCACTTAATTATGGGAACACTCCCTCCACTTACGCTGCATACATTATGGTTGTGCATTGGCGCACTGGGATGTGTGCTGTGCCATGGCTCCCTTTGAATATCGCTCGGTAGTGCATCTTTGGACTTGCTCCGGCACAACTCAGTTGCGCCATGTGCAAGTGCTCTGAATATCTCTGCTCTAAAGTCTTTTTTGAGTTCTCTTTTATTATATTGGGTGCCATACCCTCAATGTCTGTAATCTTAGCTCCTCAGAAACAATATGTAGTTGTGTTTAATTTGTTGTCTTTTGCTTTATAGCTGTCCATCTATTTTAGGATGGAGCCCCTAGCACAGAATGTGTCATGCTGGTGGTGGTGGTGGTGGTGGTGGGGAGGGGTTGTTTACATTTGTCTCACTTATTTTTTTATTTTTAATTTTTTTTATATTTTCTATTCTTTTTGACCTGGTGAGCCCTTGCTGTTGGTCCTTCAGCACTGGTCATGGCCCCTGGGACTTCCACCTGCCATCCATTGCCGTTATCTCACCAGTTACCCCCAGCTTACCCCCCAGAGGGTGTGGCCATGGCACCGGACCCCCATATTCGAGCCACAGGCTAGTATCTGGTCGGGGAGTGTGGCGATGGCAGGCTAATCAAAGCCCCAGGGAGGGCTTCACTGAGACAGTGGACTCAACCCTCCTGTTCCTTTTTTTTGCTTTTCTTGGAGGCAGGGACGTGCAATGATGCCAGCGTCCACCCTGCCTCCCTGTATATCGAGCGCCGGGTAGCGTGAGTTACTCCTGGCCTATGCCAGGGGTCCTCCTTGCAACAGAAGCTATCCCACCCTCCCCCCTGGAGAAGGAGAGCTGTCCATGGGACACTCCATCCTTCTCCCCCGACTGACCCTCTGACGACCCAGGTCCGTTCCTAAACCTGGGTCTCCGGCATCGCAAGCGGAAATCCAACCGTTGCACCAGCAGGCCGGCTACATTTGTCTCACTCATAGTCTTCTTATTACATTTCAAATCCATTGTTGTTTCCTGGTTGTTTCCCTCTAAATCAGTTAGTGGTTCACAGCTATTTCAGATTCCAGCCTTGATGTTTATTGCTTAGCTTCCATTTTTGCATTTCATTTTTCTATCCACTATGCATCATCTTCTTTATTTTCTGACTCCCTTGGTCTTTTTTCCCCTCTGATAATCATTATTGACAATACAGTAGGCTCATCCTCCCTGGTTGTATTCATTTCATGATTTGATTCCACACTTTTCGTCAAGTTATTATTCTTTAAAGTTCCACATCTTGAAAATCAAGTCCATTACAAAAATGTTTGATTTGTTGGGCTGCCAAATTCTTTGGACTTTGATTTTGAAAATGTGAAAGACTTAATCAAAAACATTTTCATGGAAGGTTTTAAGTTGCCATCTGAAAATCTTCCATTTATTGGCCCCTATGCACTATTGTGCTGAGTGGCTATGTGTAGCATATCTGTGATGTGTAGCCACTCTGCACCTATTTTGTCCCCCACGTGGCCAGTCATGGTATTCATCTATGGGGCACACCGCCTCCTCCACCAAACTGCGTGGAGGGCATTGTGGTCAGGGCAGGTAGGGGGTGTGCCTCCACTCTGCAACATTCACAGAGTCACAGAGTGCTGGGGGGGGCACACAGTATGCATAGGGAACCCCTGCCATAAGATCTGCAAGCCCCCCAGGATGCCACCCCCTGGGTCACTGAATGTCTGGCTGGGCATGCCTTTCCCCACACCATGCCACCACAGACCATAGACAATGACTGGTGGTCCAGGGATGGCTGACTGGACACCAGCCCACTTCTTGGTTGCCACACGCAGTGAAGCAGCAGCCATTTCTTTGTGCCCATGGGTGCAAGGGATCCACCAGCAGACCGGGTTGGGCATCCCATTGGATGCCCACTCAGTCCATGTATATGTCCTCCATGCTCCTGCACACCGGGGGGGCAGGGCCGCAGACAGGTGTGCACTGGTAGTGCATGCTTCCTGGTGCACACCTGTCTGTAGGTGTGGCCCTTCGCAGAAGGGATACACACCTCCAGCATGTACTTCCCACCCCTATGTGCATAGGGCCCATTATGAAAGCCTTCAGGCTGCATAAAAGGGCAACACAAAGAATTCAAGACAATAGAGTTACACCTTTGGCAGGAACTCGGATTTCGGATGTCAGTGCTAAATCCATGATTCTTATCAGCTTTGCATTTTACTAAGGCCAGGGCTTACTCATAAAACTCTCTTGAGTTAAAGTTATCCTATCCTATAAAACTCAGTTTTTTTTATACAGTATACCTGGATTTCTCTTTCCAAACTCAGCAGTAAAGGATGGAATTTCTTGCCTACCAACAATAAAATTTAGAGATGGTTGGGACTTCCCACTTGTTAGTACCAGCTAAGGTGCGATTATCATTAAAAGGAAAACACTTTTTTTTTTTTAAGTGGATCAGTTGGTATCCTTCATTAGAGCACAATTTGAAGCAGATTTGTCTAAAGAAGGTGACTTCACCAAGGATTCATACAAGAACCTAGCTACTGCACTACAAGATGTGGAAGAAAGGATGACTAAGAAAAAGACTAGATTCTAGATATTACAGAACTTTTTTCATTAGCCCTTAAAGCTTATAAATGGAGTATAAATGTTTAAATTCTTTAACCTTTTTTCATGTTTTAATAGATAAAGTTATAAGTCCATAAGGAGAGTAACAATTTATCCATCTATTTGATATAGAATAATACATGGATGGGTGTGTGTAACCAGAATTTTACACACACCTTAGGTGTAGGATGCTACATAAGCCCCAACGTGCAAGCCCGAGGGGTTTATAAAGGCGTCTCTCACTAAGGGGAGTGTAAAATTCTAGTTTTACACATACTCACCCATGTTTTATTTTATTTAACTACTGATGATCATTTTTTTTGTTTCAGCACAGTTGAGTCAGTGCAGCACTTCTGTCAGAGAGAGAGAGACACACACACACACACTACCTGTCTCTCACTCTCAGTGCATGCATTCATTTGTTTTTTCTTTATTTGTGTGTGTTTTAACATTACAGTGCAAACGCATTCTGCAATGATTTAGTTAGTAAGTCGCGATTCATTGGCATAGCCATGCTGTGTGTGGAAGCCCTGCTCAAAGGGTACCAGTGGCAGGATCAATCAGATAGAATGTTTGTTGTTTTGAAGCAGGATCAACTAGAAAAATATTTAAAAATATTAAAAAAGTTACCTGCCTTCACAGTGTGAGGCAAAGCTTGAGGCCGGTACCGGTGCTTGGTAATAGAGCCTCCAAGTTGTGAGAAGTTTGACCCGCCCACAGACAAAGTGCCAATGAACTTTCTGTGGTGGAGCTTGATTGAAAGCTATTGATTACAACAACCCAGCTGTAACCAAAAATATCAATTGTGTGGTTGCAACACAGGCTAAAACTCCCATTATCTGTGCATAAAAAATGATTGCAAGTAATTAAATGAATTTTATTTCTATGCCCTGTTAAAATGTATATGTGCATGCCGACTCATGAGTAAATAGAAAATTGTGCATTATATATTATCTTATAATCTTGCTTTGTCCATATGTAATAGTCTAGAGACCATGATATATGTATTTTTTTTTTCTTTTGGCTACATGTTGGACCTGAAGATTTATGAAAAAAATTAAAAAAAATACAGTGGGATTTTGGAGCTGTTTTAAATCTCTACAGTTATTTATTTTATTTATTTAAAATTTTGGTAACCAGGACAGTGAGCCAAGGCTCATTTCCAGGTGGAACCCGGGGACAGAATAATCAGGGAACAGTAAGCAGATATAAAATTGAACAATATAATTTTCATCTTTTCTGTAAAAGCGTACATAATGGCAGAATGGAAAGGTAGGATACAACAGAATAAGCTGTGTAGCAAAAAAATAAATAGTAGCATTGGTGAACAATGATCTTGACTGCAGCGCAGGGTACATGCAGAACTATGAGTGATCGGCTAATGGTCAGAGAGGGGGCTAGGGAGTAGGCAAGAGGAGGTGGGTAGAGGTAAGGTAGGAGGTGTAGAGGGGCAGAAGCAAAGGGCTGAGGAAGGAGGTGGATATACTGTTTGAAGGAGGAAAAAGAGAGAGTTGCAAAAATGTGGAAGAGTCTGTAAGAGAAAGCAGACTGGCCAGCTGAAGTGTGGGGTGGGGAAGGAGAGGAGTGAGATCCTGGCGCTCGCGTAGAAGGCAGAGGCAGCTGGGGACAGCAAAGAGGCAAGATAAGGGGGAAGCAGGTTGTTAGGGACGCATACGCTTGTACTTTTTGTGGTTTGCTGTTATTTGGGTGACTAATTTTAAACTAAGTATGGATTATGTTTTTCAGCTAGTGCTGTGGGAGGAAACTATGACTGTTAAATTGGGTGTCAGTACTGTTATTTATTTTGTTGTATTGTTACTTTGCCAAGTGTGACCTGGTTTCCTTAGCTACTGTATGTATCTATTGTTATAGGTAAATGTGGAGTTGTTTGTTTGGATGAAGTCATGCATGCATTGCTTTTTATTCTTAAATGTTCAATAAAGAACTAACTGAAAAAAACAAACTCTGATCAGAGATGATATGGCTATCTAGAGCTCTTAGGAGTGGCAAGAGTATTAAAAAGAATATGCAATGCTTTCGCTGCACCGGAGTCAGCCGTAAGTAATACTGCAGCAATTACAGTACTGCGCATGTGTGATACTCACACATGTGAAGTTTGCCCTGTAGTCAGCTCTGCACAATATGGTAATGCTGATATAACTATTTATGCACGATAGTCATGCATGCGCAGTTTAAGTCGTCACCATGTTGCAGACGGTGGCCATCAGTACTGCAGTTGCAGAACAGAAAAGTCATGCGCCGGGAAATGGGTATGTTTATGCAGCCTGTGGGGAGGAAGGGCTGCATAAACAGAATCACTGGAAACTATGTCAGAGCACTGTGGCAGTGCATCAGACAGTGGTCTGGTTACGTGCTTCCACAGTGCTGGTATACGAATCTGATGATGGCATAACATCTGTGGAACTTGGTCCATGCAACCATACAAATAAGACTCAGGAGGAGTCTATTACCGAACTAGAGATCTGGTCTGGGCCTTGCTTGTCATCACAGTCACTTTCTTGTTCTTCTCTAAGCAGTAATTTCTGGCATATGTGCCTTAACCATATTGATCTCAGTGCTGGTAGACTACCGATTGTATTAGGCGGGGGTAGTAGCAGTCTTGAAGTGGTAGCTGCCAGTGGTGGCATGCTCTGGAAAAAAGTGGTCCCCATGCCCGTCTACACATTTTAGAAATTATGCCTTTCCTTGTTTTTGCTGCAAAAAAACTGACCCCTTTAACACAAAAACAAGGAGTCAGTTATGGCCTCCACCTCCCCCTTTTGTTTCAAGTGAGGAACACCATTATGGGTTTGCATCAGATGTACAGAGGCAGCCATAGATGCAAAACATTGTTAAACAGTAATCAACTGTATGTAAAAGCTCTTTCTTTCTTTAATGTGTGCTTTCTTAATGTTGTCAATACCACTTCACCCATGGGTACTCTGCCCCTGGAATTCTGTACCCCAGGTGAATTATTTTACATTTTTGTGTTCAGGAAAAAAATGCCTTTCAAATGAGGGTAGTCACTAATCTAAATTCTTTATAGTTTTTTATGTTTCCTTGTGTGTGTGCAAGAAACATCTTGTGGTAGAACGACATTTCAGAGGTGTGTCAGGGACAAGTCCAATGCATAGCAATCTACAGTGGGCTTGTCCCTGACAGACCAATGAGCATACAACCAGACTGACACTAGTTACAGTTTCACATCTGGAATCCGTTCTCTTGTTGAAAGAATTAAAGTGCTTGAATGAGAGCCCTTAATTCCTTTCGTTCATACCCTTACTGATATTACTGCTTATCTCCCTACCCATCCTGCAGATGTCTGGGTACCCAGCCATACACTGCATCCCCCACTCTCTGTGCCATAAGCAGTAAACAGTCCTAGCAGTAAAGAACAAATAAATATTATTTATCCTTCCCCAGACAGATGTCCACATTGAACTTATTTGTGTCCCTGTGTGAAAATGACAGTGCATGTTCTTGTCCTTGAGCTCCTGTCTCTCAGGTGCTTCATGTGTGTGGCAATACCCAGCCTGAGCATTGCTCTCTGTGATGGTACCCACTGACCCACCCCATGGATCTCTTAGTGCTCATGTTGCCACAGTGTGCCCCCCACCGCGCCACACAATGTAAGGTGCAAGAATGCTGAGAAGTGAGGCAGCATTGCCTGAAGAGCTGTAGCTTAACCCTGAATGGTGGTTAGAGGGAGACACAGGCTGCAGGGACAAAAACCAAAAAGGAGAATCAGCAGCGTCCCTCCTCCCTCAAAAGAGAGCGCAGGATTGAAAGAGGTGGTGAGTGGCACTGATGTTAGGGACAAAACAGAGAAAGAGCCCCCAAACAGTGACAGCAACATGCTGAGATGTGGTGAGTAAGCGGAATGAGAGTGATCGCCAGGTGACAGGCTGTCACTGTTGCAGCACTACCTTGGCAGTGTGAAATTGGGGGCAGTGCAATGTAGCGACCATAACCACGATGGCCGGTGGCTGCCAGATCTGCACCTGGACAAACATTCATTTACCCTCACATCTTGGTATACCCAATGCTGCACTTTTCACCCTCTTGCCACCCTTCCTACATTCCTTCTCCCCCTACCCTCTTCCCTCTCCCTATGACTCTGACACTTCTTATCTGTTGTCTATTTTCTCTGACAAATGCCGCTGGCTGCCTTGTTACAATGCTACCCTTGAACTGTATTAATCTGTACTCTGTTTGCAATGTCCACATTGTTGTAATGCCTGTCTTGATGTTCCCCATAATTTGTATTTCTCTGACGTGGAACCTTTGTAAAAGAGCCATGGCTCAAAGGTATTTGTAATCCTAGACATGATAAATAAAATAAAAAATAAAAATAAATGGGTGGCCTATTTCCAGGCCCAAGCAGTGTCTACTCCCACTGCCCCACGCCCTGAGAGAGACACAGCAATAGGGAGAGCCGCTTCCAGTGTGGCATATATGCGCAGGTCCAATCTGTTCCACTCAGAAACAGTGTCAACCCCCCCAAACAGTGTAGTGGAGTACAGTGTGCACCAGAGCTCAGTTGCCATCAATTTTATATCTGCTCACTCTTCTGGCACCTTGCTGTTAGATTGACTCTCTGTTTGTCTTTCTGAAGCTCAGTGGAAGCAGACAGCACATACAGAGAGAGAGAGAGGCAGAGAAAGTGGCAGCAAAAGTGCAATGACTGGGACAGAGAGCAGTGCTGCAGTTTTCCTTTCACAGTGGGAGAGCAGACGTTAGAGGGAGAAAGAGTGAGAGACCAGAAGAGAGACAGTGTAAAATTAAGTTGGTGCATCTATTCCACCACCGCACAAAAGCAGCACCCAGGCATTCAGAGAGAAAAAAATGAGGTTGTTTAGAAGACCATACTAGAAGACCATATTTTACAAAATATAAAGAATTCAGATTAGTGACTACCTTCATATGAAAGGTCTTTTTGTCCTGAACAACTTTTATACTGGTTGTTTTTGTGCACATTGAATAGTTTTAAAGATATTTAGATTTGTTTGGAAGGTGTGCACATTTGCTCTCAGAGAAAAGCAGCTTGGGGTTATGTGTCCACCATTCTAAAAAGAAAGAAGGGAGTATTTTTAACTGCCACAGGGATTTGCAGTGTTAAGGAAGGATACACTGAAAAGTACTAAAAAATGTGTTCCTCAGGAACCCCTTTTCAAGCTAAATCAATATGGCTGTAGATTCTGCCCACAGCCATAAAAATGAAGGTTAGGGAATGGATAGAATGCCTGTAGGATAGGAGTATGATGAGGAGGGAGGAGTAGAGGTTGCAGTGGTGAGTACGAGGGGGGAGCATTGGTAGCAAATCAACAGAATGAATTCAGAAGTGTATCTAGCTTGGAGAGAGAGGAAACTGGAGCAATTCCATAGATAACATCTGCATAATCAAAAGCAGGAAATATCATTTTAGAGACTAACTCATGGCAGATAGGGAGGAAAAGGCTGTCCTTATAACAATATAGTAGTCCGAGTTTGGGTGGCGTTTGGCATCAATGGCGTCTATGTGGACTGAAAAGTCCAGATGGGTATCCAGCTAAACATTGAGGTATTTGAATGCAGAAACAGAATCCAGTGGGGTGCCATACAAAGTGAAGATCACTGGGGTGGGGGGTTCTACCTAATTTCTGCATGGTACCAAAGACTCTTAGCTCATAAATCAGAAGGTTTGAGAATTTCAGATACATTTTATTTATTGCCTTTTTACTTTGATTGTGGTCATAAGTTAACACGCCAACATACATGCACGTATATATGTTTTATAGTCAGTAATGTAAATAATTGTAGGCAATGTAAGTAACTGATTTATTTATTGATCTGATACTGTTACTGTTGTAGGTAAATGTAGACCAGTGGAATTGAACATTTGCTTTTAGTATATATCTTGAATGAGATTTTCCAAAGAATTCATTCATGATCATCCTGCCACTATTTTCAATAGCAAACATGCATCTGCTTTAGTGTAGACAGTCTACATTTTAATCCATTTGGCTGAATTTGTATAAAAAAATCAGACATAAGTGGTAGTATTAGGTCAAGGCTATAGGTAGGAAACGTTTTATGGGCAAACTGGATAGACCATTCAGCATAATTTTCTGGCAACACCTATGTTTCTGTGCAAATTGATGCTTTTGAATGCAAATTTGGCCACAGACTCGGATGCAGATGCCTGTTTTAAAGTTTTGGTTCAAATTAGGATGCAAAGTCATATGCAAGAGGGTCTGTAGTTGAGTCTGTATCTGACACTTTTGAACATCCCCCTCCTTGTTATTATATATACATCATCAAGAACACTTGATACCATAGGAGAAACCTTAGAAAACAATGGTTTTGCTTATGTTTCACATATTTTTGTATTTAGCTTCACCATTTTCTTTACAACTATGCACATTCACATGAAAACAGAATCACTGTCCCATAGACATCATCTGCTCTGTTTGATTGTCAGTATATGACGTCACAACCCTCTGCTTGTGGCATTGCAATCTCTTTCTTTGGAATTTACTTTAATGCCACAAGCAAAGCATTGTGAGGTATAGGTAAGCAGCCAAGGTGAGAGAGAATGACTGTGAAGTTTAAGGGTATATGATTTGGTTTAATGTTAAAGTATATAGTAGGGCTGGCCAAAATCAACAAATCCTGAGTGGCAAATATTTTGCCAGATTTTGCAAATGTATTTATTTGGTTGTAACTCAGCTGTCCCTTTAGCTAAATACTTGAATGTTGGTTTCTTACTTGTTGTTAGGTGTCCAAAGGGTATGGTAACATTCAGTTGGACAGTTTTGAACTTACAGAGGCTCACAGGATGGCATTTTATTGTGCAAAATTTTGCGAAAATATTTATCTAGTTATACTCCAGTCACCTTTGAAGCTGGATACCTAGATACCTATAAATTAACATACACAATCTTTTTTGAAGGTTTTAGAAACAACTCAATATAGTTTGATTTTTTAAATAGTGTTTACCTTGCACAGGCTTATAAATTCATAGTGTAATTATTGTAAAATTGTGTGAACATTTTTTTAACATTTGGATGCTTGCAAGTCTGCTGTCATTGCAGGTATAGACCTCACATTTGATCAATCAATCAATCAACATTTATTTATCAGTGCTCTTCCAGTAGATCAGAGTACTTTACAATCATAGACAAAATTCAAGACATACAATTACAAAAAAAATCTAATACAGATATAAAATACAACATACAGTATATCTGGATTCAACCTTAATCAGGAAATACCTGGCTAAATAAGTAAGTCTTCATTTCAGCTTTAAAACTGCCAGTGGTCTGGCACTCTCTAATCTGATGAGGTAGAGCATTCCACAGGGTCAGGGCTGCAAAAGCAAAGGTATGTGCCCCAGAGGTCTTTAAATGGACCCTGGGAACATCTGGCAATCCCTCAACAGTGGAGTGGAGTGAGCGGAGGAAACAGTAAGGGCAGAGAAGATCTTGCAAGTAACTGGGTCCCTGTCCATGTAGAGCCTTATAGGTCAGTAATCTGACCTTGAAGGTGATTTGCCATTGTACTGGCAGCCAGTGCAGATAGTGTAGCACAGGTGTGATGTGGCAAGATCTCGGCAAGCCAGACAACAGCCTGGCTGCCGCAAAACTGCAATCAGTGAATATCAAACCCCGGTAGCCCTAGGTACATGGCATTGCAGTAATCAAGGCATGAGGTTACAAAGGCGTGATCCAGAGCTGGCAAATTGCCAGACAGAATCAGGCACTTAATGTGAGCGATGTTCCTCAGATGGTAAAACAAGATCTTTACAATGGTTGGCACCTGAGATTTTAGTGTCAAACTGCTGTCAAACACAACACCCAGATTTTGCACCTGATTTTATGTTGTCAGCAGGTGGGCACCTCTGAGCTGAAGCCCAGAAGGCTGTCCAACCTACAACCCCATGCCTTGGTGACCTGGTCCTATCACCAACACCTCGGTTTTATCTGGATTCAACCTTAGCCAGTTGGCACTCTTCCATCCCTGGATTTTGGTGAGGCAGTTGTTAAAAACTGGGCCCACATCACCCTGTTTGGGCTCAAAGGATATGTAGAGCTGAGCATCATCTGCATAGCAGTGAAAACTCAGTCCATACCACCTTATAATGTCCCCAAATGGCAGCATATACATTACAAACAACATGGGGGACAAGATGGAGCCCTGCATAACCCCACATGACAGGGGGAGAGGTGCCAATGAATAAATCCTCAACACTACTCTTTGTGTCCTGCCAGTGAGGAATGAGCTAAACCAACTGAGGACTGTGCCAGACAGTCCACAGAGAATCCACAGGTGCTGCAACAACACCCCATGGTCCACAGTGTCGAATGCCACAGACAGATCAAAGAGAGCTAAGATGGAACAACTCCTACAGTCCCTTGCCATCAGGAGATCATTTAGTACCTGAACAAGGGTGGTCTTGGTACTATGCCTTTTCCTGGAACCAGATTGGAGAGGATCATAGACATCGTGCATTGTTAAATGATCCTCCAGTTGTATGCCCACCACCTTCTCAATAACCTTACCTCTAAAAGGCAGGTTAGAGACAGGTCTGTAGTTAGCTAGACAGTCCAAGTCCAGAAACGGTTTCTTCAGGAGTGGTATTACTACCGCCTCTTTCAGATGGTCTGGAAGGTGTCCTAAAACATAAATAAGCTGATAAAATTTGGTTTAGTAGTTTAAATGTACAGTGATAATTCTGTAGATTAGGAACTGGCAACAGTTTCTCAAAAAGTCAGTGCCATCACAATGCCACTTGTGGAATTTGTTGGCATTGCAAATTCCTACTACTAGGTGTCTCAGTCATTTACAACCCCCATCAGCTCCACTTGAATGCCTCCTGAGTCCTACTCTTCTAAGTGCATCATGTTATTACCATATGACCTACATTAAAGTGAGAATTTCTGCTCCTGTTCTATTCCCCACTCTGGGAGTATACTATTTAATACTTTGCTCTCTTTCCTTCACTTGGAGAACTCATGCATCTAACTCCTGCCACTTTGATCCACTGCATTAGCTATTTCCCCTATCCTTTAGTTGATATCCCTATGACTGGCTTGTCCATTTTCAAGACCAGTACCCCTTCCGTTTTGGAGTAATGGCAGTCCATTTGGGGCATGCAAGCATTTTATGTCCCAGAATGACTTCTAGATGGCCAGAAAAAAAGACCCTTCTTCTTTGAACAAACTCTTAGCAAGAGTTACTATAGCTTGCATAATAGTAGTACTACTACTTACTTGCAACAATAAGGTCATTTACTTCTGCCCTTTAAATTCATTGTACTAATTTGTCCCTTGTGTAGCTTTGCTTCATGTGATTGCAAGTCTCATTACTGATGCAATTTTTTTCTATCTACTATGATGCTTCTTTTATTTTGGGAGTTCTAGAAGCCTGAGGTTCAATTTGGGGTAAAGCTCCTCCCACATCCACAGCAAAAGGCAACCTCTCCCTCTGGCTCAACTTGGAGCATTTCAAAATCAACTTGGTCCTTCCCCCAATCTGCGGCTTTTCCCTACTACTGCTCTGATGTCCTTCCTTCCTGCTCTTTTGCTGCAGCCTGGGCCCCTGATTTGTTCTCCATCCATCATCCTTCTATGGACTGCTGCCCTACTTTCATGACTCCCTGTTTTGTGCTGCATGGCTAGATTTGGAAGTGTTGCCTGCTGATCGGTATCTGACATCCTCATCGCAGGTACCTGCTTAGGGCTCTGAGTCTGTTGCTGTTGCTGCCCTTCTGTTTTACTCCACCTAGAGCCTCATTCTTGCAGTTCTTCTGCTGCCAAGTGAACTGCAGGGCAGTTGGAACTTCAGCTTCTTGGCTGACTGGGGCAAGCAACCTCCCCCCCTTGCCCTTTCCCTTCTCTTGCATTTTTTGTTTTCCTCTATGATGTCTGTTTTTTCCCCTGCAGTGTTGTTCCCTTTTGGGCCTCCTTCCTGGCTGCTGCACCACCTCTGTTTTCCTTCACTGCCCTGCAGTCCAGCCTGCGAGGCTCTGTCCAGCATTGCTTGCGTGGGCTTTTCACTGTGGATGTCTTATATACCAGCCAATGCACTTCTGTCCTTGTCAGTTCTACTCCAGACCTGAAGCCATGGACATCACCCTCAGGATGCATCTGGAAATGCACTGTTAGCAGCTCAGTATGTCTTCCTGGTGAAATTGTTGAACTAACAACTACCTAAACAAACACTGCAAATCAGCAGAATCGACAGTTACAATACTTAGCACATTCACAATGCTTCTTTTCAAGTTTGACTTTCTGGAAAAGCATCACAAATCCTATATAGTTCAATTAGACATTAGACTCACAAACAAGTCTTATTATTTGCATACATAACATGCCTTCCGTTGGTGAGATTGGCTGTGTCAGCTAGAGGTTTAGCTTACCCAGCTAAGGCACTTATTTCTTTCTCTCTTCTGTCTATGTGTACACCATGTATAGACACACCATGCCACCATGAATTACAAGTTTGCCTGCAAGCAGATTCAGTTCCCAGCTCATTACTTCCCTTGAATGCATGCATGTAGGACTCCTGCAGCATCATCTTTGTCCCCGTTCTTCAGTCATTTCTACTGTTCCAGATGTCTCAATTTCTATTCCTGCTTTCACCCTTTTGCAAGATCATCATAGTCACATATGGTGATTGAGAACTACTCAAGATACTAACCTGCTGTTCCACGTGTTCAGTTCATTCCTTCGTTCCAGCCTCTATCACCATTCCTCATTTCTATGTCTACCATCATACCATCATTTCCTTCACCATAGATCCAACAGTCTGTGTCCCTAGCTCTGCTTATGGGGTACTGAGTGAAGGCGAGCTTGCCCTGGCCACCAGGGATGGGAGTCCCTGTCTTCCACCTCCATTCTCTGCTCCATCGGATTCCTTCTATTATTCAGATGGTCCCCATCCCTAGCTCTGCCCATCGGGGTATCAGTCAAAGGTTGGCTTGCCCTGTCTACCAGGGATGCGAGTCCATGTCTTCTGACTCTAGTCTCTCTTCCTTCCACTTCATTCCTCTCCTCAGACAGTGTCCATCTCTAGCTCTACCCGGGAGGCAGGGAGCAAAGGCCAACCTTCCCCACCCGCCAGTGATGGGAGCTTGTTCCTCATATTCCATGTCTACCTCCATGCATCATTTACCTGCTCTGCCTTGTTGATGTTTGGGTGTGCCTGTTCCTGTTGTTGATCCTCTGCAATCTGCTTCCTGCATGGATTGTGCCTGACCTTGGTCGCTCTCTCCTTCCTCGATGTTGGATCAGCTCTGGATTGCTTCTTGGACCTCCTGTCTCCTGGTCCTTCTGGAACTCCATGGTCATCCTGTGCCTTCCTCAACCATTTACCTCACATCTGGGACTGCCCCTTGTGCTCTGGTGGTGTTTCTTGTCAGCAGCTTTCCTGCCTGGAGTTTGCTTCCTTCATTCCATGTTCTTTGGGGCTTTCAAGTGCACCACCATCTAGTGCTCAACCTCCTCTATAACGATATAATGAATGTACTGAACTTCAGCCATTGCCTATACTTTGGACATCAAGGATTCCACCAATTCTTTTATTTTCTTTGTATAATGCATCCTCAGTATTCTCCATTTCTTCATCCTTAACCAGCTCCAACACCTTGCCTGATCTAAATAAAGGAACTCATTATCCTTTTCTTCCTTGCTTCCTCAAGACTCATAAGATTACATCAAGGAATCCCTCCATCACATCATCCTTCTCCAGGTACTGAAATCTGACATCCCTGCTAAAAACTCATGCTCTTTCACGTTCAACTCTATGTTATTATCCATACACCTCCTATACCTTATTACCAATACCATGACCGAAATTCTGGATATCATTCACTCCCAACCTATCTTCTACCATCTTGACATTCCTATGACTAAGATTTCTACTTCAACATCAAGGATTCATCATCCTCCATATCATCAAAGACTTGGAAGTTAAGACTCATAAGACAAAATTCTTCATCCAGCACATCATCATAAATTTCAGTCCAACCATTCAGGATTATCTCCTCGTAGACTGCCCAGAGTATGGACATGTCAGTAGCCATGGGTCCCAGAGGTTTCCTCCAGAAGGGAGTTTTCCTGTCCTGCATGCAACTGGTCATACTCTTCGTGAGTTGGGGGAGGTAATCTTTGAACCACTAACAAACCTTTTTGGGCCTTCTGTTCCCTACACTCTACCCAGCTTATCTACCAAGGGTGGGAATAGGAAAAGGCCAAACTTCAAGTTCATAAGTATACACAAGCACCACGATATGCACCAAACATTAAATGAGATGGCTAAAAGTCTGAGGTTCAATGTGGGGGAATAGCTCCTCCCACATCCATAATAAAAGTCAGCCTCTTCCTCTAGCTCCACTTGGAGCATTTCAAAATCACCCACCATTCTCTCCTGCCTCATTCTCCTCCTCCTCAAACACTCTGCTCATCCTTGTTGCTGGGACTTCTATTCCCTACTCTCTACCTTGCTTACCTACCAAGGGTGGGAACAGAGAAAGACCAAACTTTAAGTTCATAAGTATACACAAGTACCATGATATGCACCAAACACTGAACCTATTTTTATTTCATTGATACTTGATATAATATTATTTTATATTGTATGTATTGCTTTGTTTATCATTTTGTGTGGAACCTCCCAGGTCGTGCCTGAAAACAAGCATTTGATTGCCTAGTATAGTTATCTGGTTAACAAAAATTAAATAAATAAATAGTCTGCTCTCATTTTTCACTGGCCCCAGGAAAGTGAGAATCTCAGAGAAGATTTACTCATAATACTTTTTCCTTTACAAACATCCCTAGTTTTGTAAATGACCTATTGATGTCCATTATGCAGAATATGTTTCCCTTTATGAGCATCCTTACTTCTGTAAATGACTTCCGAATGTCCCCAAGACTTGTTCTTCTTATGTTGTTTATGTCAGAATGGACACCAGTTATCTCCTCCTTATAGCTGCAGTGCTTGGCTATGGATTGCCTTCACTTGACCTGCACTGCAGCCAGGCAAATCCCCTTACCTGCATAAGCAACATGGCCCTGCAATATCCCTCCAACAATTCTGATGTTATTACTGTGGTGTTCCCTATAAATATTACCTTATTATGACTCAATGAGAACACAAAGGGGCCCCAGCACTTGCATCTAATGATGCTATAACTCAAACCACAACATGGCAAACAAATAAAAAAGCTGCACACACCAAAGCTTAAAACAACATTTCTTGAATAAGGTAAATGTAGCAGTTCTGCACCCATGAGTGTTTTTACACTGACACTATGTTATTTAATAAAATATTTTTTTGTTGTCAGCCTTCCTTGTTTGTTTGTTTGTCTTATTACCACTCTACTCATCCATTTCATTCATCCTCCTGTGTGATATATCAGATGTATGGATGAGCAAAGTTTATGGACATGATTCCAGAAGATTGTCATAAAATTCCATGACATTCACAAAAACCAATCAAAGTTGACCTTAAGTACATATTGTTTTTGAAATATTTGGGTGCTTATAATGTTGTACTCCTTTAAGTAAGAAATGAATAAGTTAATACATGTAACCCCTTTTTTGGGTCTATGAAACCTGAAATATGATCACATTGTGTTATCTAGTTCTAAACTTACAGCAGCTTAGCATCACACAGTTAACTTACTGTACTTGCGAAATGTCATACATTTTTTTAGAATACTACTTATAACTCAGCCCTTAATAAAGCTAGAGATCCAAACCTTGAGATGCATGCCAGTTTTGTACAGAACTTCAACAGTGACACATTTGCGGACATTTGAACAAGTGCTTTTAAATGTAGATGAAAAAATGGAAAAATAAATGTTGCCAAAGTTGCACAGAAATTTAATAAAATATTAACAGAATAATATTTCCCCCAATTGTGCTGGTGAATTTTAAATTTTGCACAGAAAAAGAGAACATCAAATACATTAAATATGTAAAATATGAGCTGACATGCACTAAAATATGTTTGAAAGTTTGCCAGAGACATTAGGAGCTCTTTAACCTCTATGAAACTGACATTTGAAAAAGGATCATGAAAAGAGGAAGGACATTCATACATCATTTTATTTTGTTTGAGGGGAGGTTGCTTAATTATTTAAATAAATTTACTAAAATAATCTTGTCTGCATGCTAAGTACTTTGTTCAAACATAAGTCTGGGTATACACTGATGCCTCATATGAATGAGTATGTCATTTAACAATGTAAATTATACCCCACCTTGTGATATTTAACAAATATTCAACTTGAAGAAAAAATTATTCCCTTTTTCTCTTACAGGTTATAGTGGCTTTTATCAGTTTTTTAGAGACCATGCTTCTCACATATTTAAGTTACAAGGTAAGGAGTTTCATCTTAAAAATCTGAATTGATGTGAATTTGAAGCTTTGCATGTTTTTGACAACTAACTTTGCTATTAATTTATAATTTTATTCTTTTATACTTGTGTTTTGCCAATTAAAGTTTTTTCAATGTAAGTATATTGACAATGTGAAATTTGATGTAAGTGCCATCAAAAGTAGAAGTTATGCCACTACTGCTGAGAGTAGTATGCTAGACTGTGGCACCAGTGCCAGTGAAAGAAGTGTGGGGGAAATTTCCACCAGGAGGTGAAAGAGTGGGAATAGTAGTAGATGTCATATGTTGTTCACGTGAAAAATCAAATGAACATTTAAATGTGATCATTGGTAAGTTGAGTTTGGGAAAGGCTAAGAATTCAAGATTCTCTGGCTCTAGCCTTGATATACAAACACCAAAAGAGGAAAATGAGTACAACCAAGAGGTTGTTTACACACATTCTTGCTAGAGTAGTGTGCTGGACTCTAGCAACCATACCAGTGAAAGAAGTGTGGGGAAAATTTCCACCAGGAGGTGTAGGAGTGGGACTAGTAGTAGATGTCACGCATTGGTGATGTGAAAAATGAAATGAACATTTAAATCTGATCATTGGTTGAGTTTGGAAAAAGTGAAGAATTCAATTTCAGTGCAGTAACTGCTCACTGCTGCTTTTATTGCTTCTTTACTGCTTATTGTTGATTTCTTTTGGTAGCAGGTTGATTTTTTGACTTCTTATAAGGGGTAACATGTAATTGTTTTGGGGCTGTTGAATAATTGAAACCTATTTTGGTGTGATTTACATGAGGCTGTTATTCATAGATACATAGATACATAGACAGTGTCGGCAGATAAGGGCCTATGGCCCACCCAGTCTGCCCATTTAAGTTTGTAAGTTCAGTTTATGTTTTCCAGGAAGTCTGTTGCCCCTTACCCCTGACCTCCAGAATTCCTTTATGTCTATCCCATGCATTCTTAAATCCCGTGATTGTTTCAGCCCCCACCACTCCCTCTGGCAGGGTGTTCCACTTGTCCACCACCCGTTCTGTGAAGAAATTCTTCCTCACGTTTCCTCTGAATCGTCCTCCCTCCAACTTCATCCCATGCCCTCTAGTCCTTTTTATTCCTTTGAATTAGAAACATACTTCTAATTCAAACATATTTTGGTGTACTTTTAGTGGTGCTATTATTTCTTGGCTGTTTTTACTTGCTGTTAAAAATGTGAAACCTATTTTGGTAATACTTAAGTGGGGTTGTTATTCCCTTGCTGTTTTTACTTGCTACAAATTTTTGCCCACCCACCCACTCCTCCCCACCCCCACTATTAATGAAATGCCCTGATAAATCTGATCGACAGGAGCCAAGCACAGGGAGTAGTAGGGTCTGTGGAGTTGGAGGGGCATAAAGGGAAGTAAGCCTGCCCTCAGCACAACAAGTTGCAGTAACATAGAAGTACAGTGAACTTGGGGCTAACATAGTATAAATTACAAAAAAATAAAAACCTGACATAAAAAAAAAGACTTCCAAACACAGGGATCTAAAAGGAGAGCTACATGTCTAGGGGGAACTAGAAGGAGGGCTTCAGAAATAGACAACTAGTGTAATAGCTAACAGACAAATAGTGTAATAGTGTAATTACACAAATAGTGCAATAGCTGTACAAGTGCAGAATAATGTGGGGAGTGGTGCAATGCAGTGGATGTGGGACAGCTGTATTCAGGCAGACCTTCTGGATGCTGAGGTGCTGCTCTATCTGCAGGCATCTCTCTGGACTGCAGGATGAGATAGTCAGACTCAGAGCAGTGATCAACTGGGTCAGGAGTACCTTCACCCCCATCCTCAGACCACCCAGTCCAATGCCACTGCCTCAAAGGATGCCAGGAACGAGGAGCACTTGGATAATGGTGGGCTCAGGGAAGGTTAGGATGGACAGGCAGAGGCACATCAAGTCCTATTCCACTACAGAACTCATATGCCACACTGGCAAATGGGAACAACCAGATAGAGACACCCAGAGAAGTGGAAGGGGAGGCCGTGGAGGTCAACTGAAGAGGTGACCTTAGTGGGGGGAGCAGTGGACACCAGAGGAAGAGGAAGCAAATCCTGGTGGGGGACTCTATCATATGGGGGAATCATGTGAGGGAGAGGACAGGGAGCTGAGGTGCCTACCAGGTGCCACTGCAAGGAGGGATGAGAGGAAGATCCTGGGGATCACCAGGAAGGCAAGATGGGAGGGAGAGCTGGATATAATTATCCACCTAGGATCTAATGCCCTGGCAAACGGGGAGCCTAGGGAAGTTCAGAAGGAGTTTAGAAAATTGGGAAGGGGTCTCAAGCATGCAGCTATATCTGTCACCTTCTCAGAAGTACTTCCTGTGAGAGGCATGGGAGACCATAGGGGTGCACACACCAGTAACTTTAACACATGGTTGAAGAACTGGTGCTGTGAGGAAGGGTTCAGATTCATTGGTGACTGGGGACCCACCTGGAGGGATGGGGGCTTGTTCAAGCCTGAAGACTTGCATCCATCCTGGAGGGGAACCCAAGCACTCAATGAAATGTTTAAATGCTATATGAACAAACATTTAAACTAACTGGGGGGGGCAGATCAGCAAAGAGGGTACCTAATTGCCCACCCCCTATAGCTAGCAGTGGAAGCAGAGAACATGAGGAGGTGAAGATAGCACTACAAAACAGTGTGCAAAAGATGGAGATATGCACACAAGGGGTAGAGAGGCAGAAAAAGGACAAAATACAACAAAAGGGCGAACAGCAGGGAGAACCAGGGATAAAGGACAACCAGGGAGGATACTGGAGTAGACCAGCAAAACAGACCAGGGAGATCACATCATGGAAATCCATGTGTGCCAATGCCAGGAGCCTTAGCAACAAGATGGAGGATCTGGAGGCTGCCATGATGCCATCGGACCCGAACATTGTGGCCATCACAGAGAACTGGTGTAATGATAACCATGACTGGGAGATGGCCATAACTGGCTACAACATATTCAGAAGAAACAGAGTAGGCAGGCAGGGAGGAGGAGTGGCACTTTATGTGAAATTTGGCATAAAGGCCACAAATGTCCAGGAGGAACAATACGGTGGGGGGGAGAGATACTGTGGGTTACGCTGAAAAGGAAAACAGGGTCAGCCATCCACACAGGGGTGGTCTACAGACCATCAGCCTAGGAGGAAGAGACAGGTAGGGAGCTAATGCTAGCCATCCAAAAGATGATGGGCAAGAGGGGAGTGGTGCTGGTTGGAGGCTTCAATATTCCAGATGTGGACTGCAGCTTTCCAGCAACAGCTTCCACTAGCAGTAGATTTATCCAGAACTCCCTTCAGGGTGCTTTCCTTAAGCAACTGGTAATGGAACCAACTCAGCAGAAGGCAATACTGGACCTTGTGCTCACAAACGGGTACAGTGTGATAGGTGTAACAGTGGGGGAGCACCTAGGTAACAGTGACCCCTGGTCACTGTGGTTTGAAATCAAAAAAGGAGCAGAACCAACATGCACAAAAACACATATCCTGAATTTTAGGGCAGATTTTGGGAAAATGGGGACATGCTTTAATAATACACTAATAGGCATGAGGAGGGAATTGGGGTGGAGGAACAGTGGGCAATATTTAAAAGAGGGATTACAAGAGCAACACAATTATGCATTAAGCAGATTAGAAGGGGGAAAAGGAGGAGGAGGCCGTTATGGTTTTCCAAGGAGGTAGCGTAGAAAGTGAAAGCCAAAAAGATCGCATTCAGGCAATACAAAAAGACACAAGCAGAAGGGGATAGGGAGAAGTACCAGGAGAAGCAAAGGGAGGCATGGAGGTCAGTAAGTGAAGCCAAAGCTCAGACAGAAGTGTGCATCACAAAGTCAGTGGTTAGAGGGGACAAAACCTGTTACAGGTACATAAGGGAAAAAAGAAGGGCGAAAGGAGAGATAGTGAGACTGAAGGGGAGGAGGATGGGGCAGTGTGGAGGATGACAACAGTAAAGCTGACATACTGGACAGATATTTCTGCTCAATCATTACTGAGGAAGGGGGCATAACAGGCCTGAAGGGATTACAAGGGGTGGGAAGGACACAGAAATGGACACAAGTCCCTTTATACTGGAAAGGGTCCTAAAGGAAATTAAAGGAATAAGAGTCAATAAAACAATGGGGCCAGATGGGATGCACCCTAGGGTCCTAGAAACATAGAAATTGTCAGCAGATAAGGACTGCTAGGGCCATCCAGTCTGCCTGCAGGCCCTATACATTGTATGTGGCCACTGACCCTATGTGATCAATGGCTTTTATCACTCCCTCCCCTCTCAAGCTTCCTCTGTGCCTGTCCCAGGCATGCTTAAACCCCTCCACTGTGCTTTCCCCCACTACGTCCTGTGGCAGACTATTCCAAGTGTTGACTATCCTTTCTGTGTAGAAAAAGTTCCACACATTACTTCTTAATCTACCCCCTTCCAATTTCATATTATGCCCCCTTGTTCTAGTACTTTTTCTACATTGGAAAAGGTCCCCCACCTGCACCTTGTTTATGCCCTTGAGGTACTTGAAAGTTTCAATCATGTCCCCTGCTGTCTCCTCTCCTCTCCTCAAATGAGTACATATTGAGGTCCATTAGTCTCTCTTCATATGTTTTGTGGTGCAAGTCCTGCACCATCTTTGTTGCCCTTCTCTGGATAGTCTCCACCTTAGCTATGTCCTTGCACAGGTGTGGCCTCCAGAACTGCATGCAGTACTCCAGATGAGGCCTTACCAGTGTTTTATACAATGGCATCACCACCTCCCACCTCCTGCTAGTGATACCCCTGCATATACACCCCAGCATGCCACTGGCCTTCCCTGCCACTTTTGTGCACTGCTTTGATACCTTAAGGTCATCAGAGATGATAAACTCTAGGTCCCTTTCCTCTTTGGTGACATTCAGCTCCTCCCCCTCAACCTGTAGCACTCCCCAGGATTCCCTCTACTCAGGTGCACTGTTTTGCGCTTCTTTGCATTGAACCTCAGTTGCCACATCTCTGAGCATCTTTCAAGCTTCTCCTGGTCCCTCTTCGTTTTCTGCATCTCTTCTGGAGTATCCAACTTGTTGCAGATCTTGGTGTTATCTTCAAACATCCAGTCTCTGAGAAGCCCCAGATGATCTCAGGAAATGAGCCTTTCAGAAATTGTCAGCTGCTACCACCCCGATGTGAGTATCAAAACAAGAGATTTTTCAATAATGAAGTGGTGTAGGGGGCGCAAATAAAAATACTGTAGACAGCTCTAGCGTAGAAAATATTCACAATAATTTATTCAAATTCCAAAACGGCATAAAACCTTGATGTTTCACCTACAGTGGCAGGCTTCATCAGGAGATGCCTTTCATTACTCAAAATGCAGCAATTCAAATTCTGTTGATTTATACAGCACGTATGTTCTCACTTTACTCATTGAACCCTGTTTATAAATTCTTCATTCCATTGCAAATCCCTCTTTCAAGCATAATGATTTAACATACAGCCTAATTTTTCTTTCAATGGATATCTAGATTATGTCTCTCTCTGAGACACCCAGCCACAGTCCTTCTTCTTTCTTTTTCAAATGTAAGTAACCTCTCACTTTAATTTATTAGTAAAGTATTTTGATATCAGCATTTTTATGGCTGTGGACTCTATTTGTGGCAAGTGGTGTACCATGACTTTCATTGCTCTACCCATTTTATTAATCAGCCTTCTATGTGGGACGGTGTCGAAGGCTCTGCTGAAATCTAGGTAGGTGATGTTTAACACCCTTCCCTGATTTATTTCCCTAGTCACCCAATCAAAAAAATCTATTAGATTCATTTGACATGACCTTCCTGCTGTGATTCCATGCTGCCGCAGATCCTGAGCACCGCTGGATTCCAGATGTGTCACTATCCTTTCTTTCAGCAGTGTCTCCATGATCTTTCCCACCACTGAGATGAGGCTGACTGGCCTGTAGTTCCCTGTCTCCTCCCTACTGCCACTTCTGTGCAGTGGGACTACGTGTGCCCTCCTCCAGTCCTCTGAAATGACACTAGTGTTAAGTGACTGTGAACAGGGCCACCAGAGGCACTGCTAGTTCCCTCTGCAGCTCCTCTAATATCCTTGGGTGGATGCCGTCTGGCCCCATGGCCTCATCCACCTTCAGCTTTGTGAATTCTTCCAGAACTCTCTCCACTGTGAATGGACTGGTGTCCACTCCCCCCCTTTGCCTCTGCAACCCAACTGTGGTCCTTGACCCTCCACCTCCTTAGTGAATGCTGAGTGGCAGTATTTATTCAGTATTTCTGCCTTGTCCAGATCTCCCTCCTTACAGTCTCCATTCTCCCCTTTGAGCCTCACAATGCCCCAGTTTTTCTTCTTTCACTGATGTACCTATAAAATGCCTTATTCCCTTTGTTTACAGACTGTGCTAATCCCTCTTCTGTCTGCACTTTTGCCCTCCTAACAGCCTTTCCTGCTTCCCTTAGACATTCAAGGTACACCACCCTGTCCTCCTCCCTTTGGCTCCCCTTATATTTCTTGAAACTCAGCCTTTTAGCCCATACCTTCCCCCACCTCTTTGGAGAACCATAGTGATTTCCTTCTTCTTTTGCCTTTGGCCACTATCCTAATGCATTGGTTTGTTATATCCACCATGGCTCCTTTCAGTTTCTCCCATTGTTCTTCCTCCTCCTCTATTGCCTCTCCCTTCCCCAGGACTGCTTGTATGCATCTACCCATTTCAGTGAAATCTGCCCTCCTGAAATTTAATACTCTGGCCCTTGTGTAGCTTAATTGAGTCCATGTCTCCATGCTGAGCCACACCATGTGGTAGTCACTGGACCCCAGCTGTCCTTCCACCTGTATTTCTTTGACTCTGTTCTCATTGGTCTATACCAGGTCCAGAATTGACTTGTCCCTGGTTGGCTCATGCACCAGCTGCCTGAGTCCAACCACCTGCCGTGATTCCAGGATGGCTGTGCTTCTGGCTGAAGCAGCCACCTGGGTGGCCCAATCCACATCCGGCATATTGAAATCCCCTAGTAGCAGGATTTCACCTTTAGCTGCCATGTCATGTATATTCTCCACTAGTTCCCTGTCTACTTCCTCCCTCTGTGCTGGGGGTCATTAGATCACCCCAGTGCATACTGCTGTTCCACTCCCTTGCTCCAGGGTGACCCACATTACCTCATCCTCCCCATCTTCCCTGAATATCTGTAGCGTATTTACCATCTCTGATGTACAGGGCCACTACACCCTTTTGACCCTTTCTGTCCCTCCTGAACAGTGTATAGCCTGGTGTTCTGCCAACTCAAACCAGGCAGCTATTTACTCACTCACACTCACATACACACAATAACAATACAATAAGTACAGCAAGCCAAAGCTTTATTATAACAAAATATAATACAAAGGTTATACATCACCATTCAATAAAGCATCATCCAAGCCCTCTTCCAATGGCTGGGAAGCCCCTTGTCAGCCTGGGTAGGAGTCTCGAACCGGAACTGGCCCCACAGCGATGCGCGTCACCCTGCAGGAGAGGTTTCTAACCAGGCTGCCTGGAAAGTCCCATTTTATATGTTTTATCTGGTATTTAGAAATGCTAAACCATCATGTCCTAAGCACTGGCCAGGTGCCCAGAACATCACGAGTTCAGCATGACAAACACCACTTATTCTCATAATAAATAGTTGGCATTCGTTAGATCATCATGCCCTAAGCACTGGCCAGGTGTCCAGAACATCATGAGCCAAACAATGCCAGAGATTCTCACAACATCTTGTATGCGACCTTCAAGTCAGCAAAATACACTGTCTGAAGCAAAACATAATAATGAGGCTATCTAAAGAGCAAAACACCAATTAAATGAAGCAGCATGTAAAATGGAGTCACACAATACAAAATGGAGTATGAAATGACATACATTACATGAAATAGCATACAAAATGGAGTAACAATAATCAACATATTATACTATCACTACACCTGGTTAGTTGACTCCCCAGCCATGATTAGCAGAGTACCACATCTCTGTTATTGCTGCTATGTCAAGGTCTGCATCTGCCAACAAGGCCTCCAGGTTGGGAACCTTATTTCCTAGGCTACGGGCATTCATTAGCATGACCTTCCAAGTTTTACAGTCTGCCCTCCCTCTGCTTTTGTTCTCCCTCTCCAGCATCTCCCCCCACCCTGGTTTCCTTTCCTATGTGTTCTTCCCCCCCCATATCACTCATTATACATTATTCCTTGCATGCCCTTCCCTGCCTGCTTTAGCTGTTCCTGTAGTCAACCTATGTTCCTAAGCCTCCTGACCCTCCTGGCTCTCCCCCCTTGGCCAGTTTAAATGCTCACAGCTGAAGCATTTAAACTTCTTACAAAGGACCAAGGTCTCCTTCTTGAACAGATGAAGGCTGTCCTCCTTAAATAAGTTCACATCTGCCCAGGTTAGGCCCCAGTCCCCTATGAAGCCAAAACCCTCCCTTCCAACCAGGAGTTGAAGGATGGATGTGGAGTGCCCTAGCTTCCCCTGTGCCCTGGATAGGTAGCACCTCCAAGAATGAGACAGAGCATGCTATCTGTTTCAGGTCCCCCCCCCAGCTTTCTGAAAGCTTCCTGGACTTTGGCTAACTCCACCCTTCTCCTGGCCAGGTCATTGATCCCCAGGTGGACAATGACATCCAGCTGCTCCCACTTAGATATTGCCATAGTGATCCTATGGATCCACTTCCCATCCCTCCATGCAGCACTTCCTGGGAGGCACTTGATCTCCCTTTCTCCCCTGCTAAGTGTCCCTAATGCCACTCCCTGGACAATAGAGTCCCCCACAAGGAGAAGCTTCCCTCTCATCTGGGGTCCCCTTTCTCCCTTCCCTGGGGCTCCATCCTGGAGGACCCCGCCATCCTCTCTGGTCCCAGCCTTGGGTTCCTGAGTGGGGCTTTCCAGTTCCTCCAAAACAGTGTAGGAGTTACTAAGTGGGACAGGTTGGGGGATGTGCTTTTGACCCCCTCCCTCAACCTCCATAGTCCAGTCACTCCTCTTCCCTGGCATCCTCTGAGGTACAGGTTGTGGACCTTGTGGTCTCTGAGTGGGGGTGGATGCTGCCTTCAGCTTGACCACCTCTGCTCGGAGACAGGCAACCTCCTCCCTCAGCCCATAGAGGTGCCTGCAGATAGGGAAGCATTGCAGCCTCCTGAATGTCTCCCTGAAGACAACTGCTCCACAATCACTGCACTGCACCACTCCCATCATGTCTGTTTCCCTCCTCAATCAACTGCCTGCTTAAGATGCCAATTTGTTATCCCCCAAATATATATTTTTTTACTATGCTTTATCCCTTCACCACTTCCTGTATGAATGCAGTATGTTGTAAGGTCCTAGTGACACCCACCTTTAAATGTAGGGCGAGCCCTGGGGTGGGTGGGGTTGTGGGGTGGAGGGTGACTATACCACAGGCTGTGTCCAAAACAATCAGCCAAGGAGACCTCTAGCAGTGACTTCTCACTCCACTCACCATGGTCCAGACACAGCCAATTACAAACACATAGTCACAAACGTATCAGATAGAATCCCTCAATCCTGCCCCAACTAAATGAAGAATCAAACTGAAATAGCAGTTAAAATCTTACATTCAAACTACACTAATCCCTGTAATAAGATGCCTGCATTTAAAGTTCGGACACAGCCAATTACAAACACACAGTCACAAACGTATCAGCTAGAATCTTTCAATCCTGCTGAAACTAAATGGAAAAGCACACAGAAATGGCAGTTAAAAAAAACTCAATTTCAGTTGCAAACACACAGTCATAAACTCACCAGCTAGAATTCCTCATGCCTGCCCCAACTAAATGAAGAATCAAACTGTATAAAGGAACTAAGCAAGTTGGTGGCGGAATCTCTGGCAATCCTGTTTAGCCAATCACTGGAAACAGGGGAGATACACAATGACTGGAGGATAGCAGATGTAGTCCCCTTATACAAAAGTGGGAAAAAAGAGGAAGCAGGGAACTACAGACCAATCAGCCTGACCTCGGTAGTGGGGAAGATCATGGAAGCACTACTGAAGGAGAGATTGGTGGAACATCTGGTTGCTAACAGACTACAGGACCCAAGGCAGCATGGTTTCACCAGGGGAAGGTCATACCAGACCAACCTCATTGAATTTTTTGAGTGGGTGAAAAGAGAGGTGGATCAGGGGAGGGCAGTGGGCATGCCATATCTGGACTTCAGCAAGGCCTTTGACACTGTGCTGCATAGAAGGCTGTTAAACAAACTAGGCAATATGGGAGTGGGCAGGACAATAGTGTGGTGGGTGGGTAATTGGTTGGATGGCAGGACACAGAGGGTGGTGATAAATGGCTGTCACTCCACAGAGGGAAGAGTGACCAGTGGGGTGCTGCAGATATCAGTGCTGGGACCAGTCCTATTCAACAGCTTCATTGGTGACATTGCATAGGACCTAGAAGACAGAATTTTCCTGTTCGCTGATGGCACAAAGCTCTGTAACAGAGTGGACATGCCAGAGGGTGTAGACAGAATGAGGAGCGACCTGCAGAATCTTGAAGAATGGTCAAGGGCTTGACAGTTGAAATTTAACACAAAAAAGTGCAAAATAATGCATATGGGGCACAAAAACCCTGGAACAACATATCAGTTATGAGGTGAGGATACAGCATGCACCAAGCAGGAAAGGGACCTTGGGGTTATCGTCTCTGATTACTTCAAGGTAAGGACACAGTGCAACCAGGTGGCAGGTAAAGCAAATATGATGCTGGGATGCATAAGCAGGGACATCACCAGCAGGAAAAAGGTAATAATCCCACTATACAGGACACTAGTGAGGCCCCACCTGGAGTACAGTGGCTAGTTCTGGAGACCTTACCTACGGAAGGACATAGAAAGGGTGGAGAAGGTTCAGAGGAGGGCAACAAAGATGGTAAAGGGATTACATCACAAGTCCTATGAGGACAGGCTGAATGACATGAATATGTACTCCATAGAGGAGAGAGGGGATATGATAGAGACATACAAGTACCTTATGGGGAAGAACAGGGTGCAGGAAAACACTATTTTTCAGTGAAAAGTATGTTCTAGAACTAGAGGGTATGGGATGAAGTCAGAGGGTGGCCAATTCAGAGGAAATGTGAACAAGAATTTCTTCACAAAAAGGGTGGTAGACAAGTGGAACACCCTGCCTGAGGAAGTGGTAGAGGTTGAAACAATCATTTAAGAATGCATGGGATAGACAAAAGGGAATCCTGGAGGTCAGGGGTAAGGGGCAATAGACTTCTAGACAAACTTAAAATGATCCTTCAAGCTCAAATGGGCAGACTGGGTGGGCCATAGGCTCTTATCTGCCGACAGTATCTATGCAAGATTCTCTGTCTCTAGCCTTGATATACAAACAACAGAAGGGGAAGAGGAGTACAACCTAAAGGTTGTTTATACACATTCTTGCTGGATTCTATAAGCTGTCTTTACTGTTCTACCATAAGTGTATGTAACAATTTCTGTCTGATATAGTCTATGCATCCAGGGAGGATGAACATATCTTTACATCTGGGATTCAGTAGTGTTGCTATGCAAAACTGCAGGTTTGATCTAGTGCTGTCAAACCTGCCTGCAAGTTGTGTCAGAAACATTTCTGCTACATCTTTAATGAGTATTGTACCCTGCTGCTGCTACTGCTGCTGCAATGACTCAGATGAACTAACAGTGTCAACACCTCTTATTATGTTGCATACCAGTTCTACTTTGTCATCTGCACAATGTGCAAGAAAGAAGATGGTGTCACACACAAAATACAACTGAAAAAGGTTGCACTAGCCTGGTGGTGCACTAAATAAACATTAGAAACTTGACCATTAGAAAAATTCAGCACTTGCAACCTGTTTGGTGGAGGACACCATTCAAAAAAGGTGCTGTAAACTTCCAGCTAGAAATCCATCTTTTTATTTAATTCCAGGTGTAAAAACAAACAAGAATCATACCTGATGCATTTTGGATCTTGGCTAGACCCTTTATAAAAGGTAATTCAATTGCATTTGGTAACGGGTCTAGCCAAAATCCAAAACATGTCATGTGTGATTCTGTATCTATTTTTGCACCTGGAATTAAATAAAAGATGCATTTCTAGCTGGGAGTCTATAGAGTCTTTTCTGAGTGGTGTCCTTTGGCACACACACATTGTAGTGATACATGACAAGGAAACATGTTTCATGATGGAGAGAGGAGGAGGAGGAAGAGAATGCATTGTCTTCAGAACCAGATAACTCATAGGGCTTTTTTTTTCCCTGTAATTATTGGTAGTTATTAATTTTAAAAATTACTCTATATGTAAGGAAAACATGATTTATGATGGGGAAGGAGGAGGAGAATGTGCTTTCAAAGTCAGTTGACTTAATTTTTTTTAATTTTAATGCAATTATTATTATTATGATTAGTTATTATTATTATTTACTTTTGCTTTATTTCTATGCCAAGAAAATGGGATTTGTGGTGGATGGAAGAGGAGAATAGCATCAGCTGGGGTACATACACTGGTCCTGGCTCTGACTTTTGGTTGTCATACACCTTTTGATATAGGGCCAGTCTAGCTCTAAGAGCTACAACAGTTGACTCAAGCCATTGTCACCCATAGTGGCTGGATTGCTTGAATAAACCATTTTATCCTACCACTTCCAATACTTACTATAACCTGACCTGACTCTCCTCTCTGCTTCTGGTCCATATAACCTGAGTGGGGATTAAAGTGGACATGGCTGTTCAGAGAATACCAAGCTCACATTTTAAATCATCAGCCAGAACACTAGTTCCCAAAACTTAAATGGACTTCACAGACTCTGAACAATTATTTTACCACACTGATTGCAACATGATTTTAGTGGATTGGTGGTGTCATCTGTAAAATTATCCTGCTATGTACAGGATCCATGTGCTTTTTAGGTACAGTGGACTGGTGGTAGAGGTAGGGGCTGGTGGTACTTCCAGATTATTTGGACACTGATTGTGAGAGGATTTTTTGTTTTGCCAGTGTGGAATGATGTGCCTATGTAGGCATTGGGCAGATTAGCAGATATGATATATGAGAAAGTAATGTGATATATTATAATATGATATATCACATCATAACATCATCTGATATAACATTGATATGAGATAATGTAACTTAATGTATGATGATTATAAATATATTATTATTATTTTATTGATGTGCCAAGAAAACAGAAATAATGAAACTGAAGTTGTGATTTGCTCTTGACACTTAACTCCTTTTCCTCCAGAAGTTGATAGTGGCAAGAGGGCACATCAAAGAACTGGGAAGAGAATGCCAGATTATTTTTTTAGAATGGGACTTAACATTTTTGGCTTACTTCTATTTAGAGTAGGAGAACTGCAAGCACTTGAAAAAGGAAGAGGGGGAAACTGGTGTAATTCGGGATTGTTCTGGATGGTTTCATAAACAGATGCACAGGGTGACCAGCAGGAGAGCCTGCTTGCACTTCAACAGAGGGGAACCTGCGGATTTTCTAGGGTCTAATGAGCATTGATTTCATTGATTGTACTATCATGTACCCTGTCTTCACAGACCCATAAACATGGCTTCTCTCCATGTCTCTGTCCCACCAAGATCAGCTCCTTCTCCCACACCACCACTTGTAGAATTTTTACTTAGTGGAACTGGAATGGAGGAACAATGATGTACTCCATTACTCTCCCTGCATCCCATTCTCCTCATTTTCTTCTCTTCATATTTTCTACACACATTGACAACACATGCATGACAGAACAAAACCACCACTGGACACTAACAATGATGACTAAAAATAGTTGTTAATGATTTGTAAATGCCCACCTGACACATATACCCAGTGCATACATAAGCCACTGTGCTGTATTACTCTTGTGGTGACAGCGAAGAGTGACACTACAACTGGGCCCTAACCTCCTTCCCCCCACTGGCAAACCACACGACACCCCGCTAAGAGATCTTGTGTCTCACACAAAACCTACTTTACTTTTAACTCACTGATTGGCTGGAAGGCTCACACACAGGCAAAAAAAAAAACAACTTAGAAACACAGAATTTGACGGCAGATAAGGACCGCTTGGCCCACTCAGTCTGCCCATTTCCCTACCTAATGGATAAGCTGCAGATCCTAGTTAACCAGCAGCCTACTTCTTTCCATCCCAACCCCCTAGAATTGCCTTGTAAACTGTCCCATGCATGCTTAAGATTCAACCACTGTTTTTGACTCCACAACCTCCTCCGTAAGTCCGTTCCATGCATCCACAACCCTGTCTGTGAAAAATACTTCCTTACATTACCTCTGAGTTGCACCCCTCTATCTTCAAATTGTGCCCCTTGTTCTTGCACACCTCTTTTTTTGAAAGATGCTACCCTCTTGGACTTTGTTGATTCCCTTGAGGTACTTGAAAGTTTCTATCATGTCCCCCCTCTCCCTCCTTTCCTCGAGGCTATACATATTAAGCTCCTTTAGTCTCTTTTCATATGTCTTCTGGTGCAGACCCTGCACCATTTTAGTTGCCCTCCTCTGGACAGCTTCCATCTCTTGTCTATGTCCTTGCAGAGATTGGGTCTCCAGAACTGCACACAGTACTCAGATGGGGTCTCACCAGCTGTCTGTACAGAGGATAACAACTTCCTGTTTTCTATTGGTGATGCCTTTCCCTATGCATCCCAGTATCCCCCCCCAGCCCTCCTTACTGCCCTTTCACATTGCTTGCCCACCTTTAAGTCAACTGAATTTTGTGCCCTGCCTTACCACAGAAAGTCAGTAAAAATTATTTGTTAAATCCTTTAAAATATTCTCCTGCACTCTTCACAATCTGCTAGATTTTCTCTGCCCTGCTCCTGCTGCAGTGGGGAACAGTAAAAATGATGATTGATTTCTGTGCTCTCTGCAGTTTACACCACCAGCATGCAGTAAAAAAACAACATGTCAAATAAACTCTTTAAAAATCTGCCAGCACCTTTCCCAGTCTGCTAAATTCATTTGGCCCTTCTCCTGCTGCAGAGCTTGCAAATGCAGCTGCCATTGCAGGGCAGTCTTACACTGTGCACTCTGTCGCCTCTCCTCTGCAACATGTTTCACTGGTCTGCATGCCTGAAACTGCAGTTAATGCTGCAAATCAACTAACTGAAAGGATAATGTATGATTCTGTAATGATTTTTAAAGATTCCTAATCAAACATCACTCTTTTGACAATTAATGAGCTCATTTCAGTAGCCAGGTTCTCCACGTGAGATACAGAGCTTGAAATTGCACTATGAAGTATGCAGCGCAAGGAGATTTCGATCTCTAGCATCTCTGATGGTCTGTTGCAGGACATATGGCTTGCCAGCCACCTTGAACATGCACGGTGTAGGCTCCCTGTAAAACGTGCCACTTGATGATGTCAACGTTCTGAGGAGAAACTGAATTCCTTTAGACCAGATTCAGCTGTGGCAAAAGTGCCGAATTTCAATGTTCTTCAAATGCAAATTTGGTACTGGGTCACTCTTATTATCAAATACTATACTGCTCAATCTGATGAGCAAGACTACATTGATGTGGTGGGAAATGGAAGAACTGTATTAAGCCCTGGCCCAGGAATAGGACAGACTATTGTCCAGAATCTGCAGGAAGGACCTGTTGCTATACTTTTTACATTGGCTGAGCTTGCGCACCCAATGTTTTGTGGCAATGATAGGGGATTTCAGAGGCAGTCTACACCAACAAACATGGGCTGCGGTCCTGACATCACTCTCTGCTTTGGGGCTGAAACTTTACGTATTTCAAAGGACCAAGCCACTCTAGTCAGAGAGGGCTTGGTCTTTTGATTTGATGAAGCCGGCCAGCTGCTATGGAGAGTGCCTTGCTTCTTGCTCCTGGCCTCGGTGGAGCTCTCTTGACACCCATTGCAGACCTCTGCCACTGGGGACTCTGTATCAGCGTTCTTGAGCCACATCAATTCTGTATCTCGAGTCCAGCTCTTGTAGTAGCAGGGCTTGATGGCATCAGCTCCCACCACAGCCCATCCTTGGCTTCTTCTCTCAGCACTGCTGTCCTGTGATCAGAGGCTGCCATGCTAATCCTGCCTTGACAATGGGCACATGAACCAGGGCAGACATCCACACTTGTTTTATGCTGTACTCCCGAACTGCAGTTTTTGCAGCAGGTGATGTTGTCCAGTTTGTTGTTGCTGCTGCTGCATGTGCTGGTGGCTGCATAGAAGTGCCAGCTGCCCGACTAGCACATTCATTCAGCCCGTGTCACTGCGCATCGAGTGATATCGCCAATTACACGGGAAGCTCATCAGGAAAAGCATTAGTAGCTAATGCTGAACACCTAGCACCAACGCGATGCACTGGCACTTCTTCAAGGAATTTCCTTGGAAACACCAAAGAAAATCAGCACTGCAAGAGGCAAAACACAAAAAAGGGATGAAATAATCACTGAAACAACTGGCTCTTAACCCCACCCCTGCCTCATTTTAGCTTTTGATAAAAAAAAAGTAAGGGGCAAGCCCACAAGATGCACAACTTTAAAAAATGGTATTTACTGTAACATCTTTAGAAGTAAACAAAAAGGAGTTTGCCCAGGTTTTGTTGTATGAGTCAGACAGGTAAGGGATTGATCTCCCTTGCACATGCCATAAGGAGCAAACTGGACCCAGTTTCTGTTAAATTACTTGGAGCTAACTGAATTAAAATGGCTTCATTAGTGATAAAAATAAGTAAATCTGCAGAGTACACAGAGTGCTACTCTCAGTGGTGGTGGCATGACCTTTGAATATGCACGTCATTGCTTAAGCACATACCTTCATGTTTTATCAAAACAGTCCCAGTTTTGCTGGTTGTTTCTTTGTTCCACATAGAAAAGGTAAACACTTGGGGCACTCAGCTGTTCTGAGTAGCAGTGATTGTTTTTGTTACACCTCTGAGGTTAGCCAGAAACATAGAAACATAGAATTTGTCGGCAGATAAGGACCGCTTGGCACACCCAGTCTACCCATTTCCCTACCTGATGGATAAGCTACAGATCCTAGTTAACCAGCAGCCTACTTCTTCCTACCCCCACCCCCTAGAATTGCCTTATGACTGTCCCATGCATGCTTGAATTCCACCAGTTTTTGACTCCTCAACCTCCTCTGGAAGGCTGTTCCATACATCCACAACCCTCTCTGTGAAAAAATACTTCCTTAAATTACCTCTGAGCCTTCTTCTATCTTCAAATTGTGCCTCCTTGTTCTTGCACACTTTTTGAAAGATGCTACCTCTTGGACTTTGTTGATTCCTTTGAGGTACTTGAAAGTTTCTATCATGTCCCCTCTCCTCCTTTCCTCGGGGCTATACATATTAAGCTCCTTAAGTCTCTCTTCATATGTCTTCGGTGCAGACCCTGCACCATTTTGGTTGCCCTCCTCTGGACAGCTTCCATCCTGTCTATGTCTTTGCGGAGATTGGGTCTCCAGAACTGCACACAGTACTCAGATGTGGTCTCACCAGCTGTCTGTACAGAGGGATAATAACTTCTTGTTTTCTTCTGGTGATGCCTCTCCTATGCATCCCAGTATCCCCCAACCCTCCTTGCTGCCCTCTCACATTGCTTGCCCACCTTTAGGTCATCTGATATGACTACCCCAGGTCCTTTCCATTTTTTTGTTGTTAGTATCTCACCCCCATTGTGTACTCTTCCCTGGGTTTTGTTTCCCAGGTGCATTACCTTGCACTTCTTAGCATTGAATCTAAGCTGCCATACATTTGACCATTCCTCTAACCTTGCCAAGTCCCTTCTCATCCTTTCCACCCCACCTTGTGCATCAACTCTGTTGCAGATCTTTGTGTCATCTGCAAAGAGACATACTTTCCTTCCAGTCCCTCTGCAATATAAGCTTATAAAGACATTGAAGAGGACTAGTCTAATCTGAACCCTGTGGTACCCACTGCTAACCCCTTTTTTCAAGTGGACTCCATTTACTATTACTCTCTGTGTCCTATTCTCCAGCCAATTCTTTACCCAGGCTGTCATCTTGGGACCCACTCCCAGGCTGGCTGCTAATCCGTGCAATGTTAGGGTCTATGCTATATCCTTCTGTTTATGGGATATTCCAATAGTGGCACTTTACCTGTTGACAAGTGAAAATGTTTGGGGTTCATTGTTCCCTGGTTGCACTTTTACTGTACATCAAGTTAACTCTCTTGTATTCTTCCGCTCCTGTACACTGTACATGCCTGAACTGTATAACTGTATTCAGTTTTGTTCTGTATGGTCATATTGTATTACTGTTGACTGTATGTATACTCCCCCTGTACCCTTCTCCCCAGGATACACCATGAGACAAGCAACTTGTTGTTCAGTGTGCCCTTCCTGGTGAAACATTTTAATAAATAAACAAATGTGGGATTGGAAGAAAGATTTTACAGGTCTGTCATTAAAATCTAAGTGGGATCTCCTATATTCTAAGCTACTTTACTCCATTAAATCTTTCATGCCTGTAAAATCTAAGTACAACAATAAAGGGAATATTCCAGCCTGATACAATAGAAATATTAGGAAACTCAATAATATTTAAAAAAAGCATATGCCACATACAGGAGAATTCCAGGTACTCATACGATGTCAGCATATAAGGATATGGCTAAACAATATAAAAGGTAATAAAGGAGTCAAGAAAGGAATACAAGATAAAATTAGCCAACACAAATACAAGAGGAAAAAAAACTAAAACTTTGCTATAATTATAAAAACAGTGTTAAAAAGGAAAGCCAAAAATAGGGCCAATTAATACTGGGGATGCAGTTATCAGTGAGGGAGAAGTGATGGCCGAAGTATTTAACAAATACTTTACAAGTATATATCAGCGAAGCGTCATATGTAATGATATGCCACACATGGGTATATACAACACTTTTGAAATTTCACCACTTGAGGTAAAAAGTAAATTGCTCAAACTTAAATCTGCCAAATCCCCAGGTCTGGATTAGCTCCATCCTGTATTTCTGAAAAAGCTGGCAGAAGAATTATCAGGCCCTCTAGCTAATATATTTTCTAGTTCCATCTCAGATGGAAAGGCATTACCAGAATGAAAGGAAGCCACAGTTGTACTGATCCACAAAAAGGGCCCAAGATGTAATTATACCAAATATAGACCTATAAGTCTCACATCCATTGTAGGAAAAGTAATAGAGGAGTTTATCAAGGAGAGGATCATAGATCATGTCATCAAAGAAGGGTTAGTAGATATTAATGAACATGGGTTCATAGCAGGTAGATTGTGCTTAACAAATCTCTTGCACTTCTTTGAACCTATCAGCAGTGTGCTAGATTCAGGGTTATCTGTGGCTTTTCTTTTACATGACTTCTTTAAAGCCTTCGACATCATGCCACATAACCCCCTGGCAAATCACCTATACAATATAAACCTTCATCCAAACGTAGCAGTGTGGGTTAACTCGTGGTTGAGTGGTAAGAGACAGAGATTAAGTGTCACTTGGCATTATTCATCCTGGGCAGAGGATATGAGTGGGGTACCTCAGGGGATTGGTGCTAGGCCCAACCCTCTTTAGTTTATATATAACATCACTACAAACAACATATGGTATTTGGGATTGTAAGTTTGCAGATGATGGGAAGGTTGGTAAAATTGTGGATAGTGAGGATTCTATGAAGGAATTTCAGCAAAAAATAAATAATATTGGATTATGGGCCATAGAACACAAATTGCCATTTAACACTAAAAAGTGCAAGATAATACACATTGGGAGCAGGACTAGGAGGGCAGTATATTACATGTGTGGAAAGAAATTGATAGATACAGATAATGAATGTGACCTGGGGGTTATTATTACTAACAGGATGTCACATGAAGCACAGTGCAAGGAGGCAGTTAGTAGATGCATTAAGATCATGATCTGTGGACTCAGAAATATCAAGAGTAGAGACAGGGAGGTGTTGGTGCCCCTGTATAGGATACTGGCATGACCACATCTGGAGTACTGAGTACTGTTCTGGGCTCCAAGTACAAGGCAAAACATCAGGTTACTGGAGGGTTCCCAACAGAGGGTCACCAGAAAGGTTAGGAATCTGTCTCACTTACGTTGTGTAGAGAGCCTAAGGGAACTGAACTTATATTTGCTCAACATAGAAGATTGGGGGGGGGAACCTATGTTTGACTTACAGGGCAATGTACAACAATGACATCCTGGAATGTGCGGGGTTGGTTAAGAAACTTTCAGTATGAGGTAACAGATTCCACTCATACCAATTGAAAGACGATGTATATAGAACAGAAAATTGGGAGGGGGGGTTAGTTTAACCAGAGAGTGGTGAGTACTTGGAACAAGCTTCCATTAGAGGTATTGTCTAGTGAGTCACTGGAGCCTTTAAGGTATCACTGGATATGGGCTCCAAGTACAAGGCAAAACATCAGGTTACTGGAGGGTTCCCAACAGAGGGTCACCAAAAAGGTTAGGAATCTGTCTCACTTACATTGTGCAGAGAGCCTAAGGGAACTGAACTTATATTTGCTCAACATAGAAGACTGGGGGACCTATGTTTGACTTACAGGACAATGTACAACAATGACATCCTGGAATGTGCGGGGTTGGTTAAGAAACTTTCAGTATGAGGTAACAGATTCCACTCATACCAATTGAAAGACGATGTATATAGAACAGAAAATTGGGAGGGGGGGTTGGTTTAACCAGAGAGTGGTGAGTACTTGGAACAAGCTTCCATTAGAGGTGGTGTCTAGTGAGTCACTGGGGCCTTTAAGGTATCACTGGATAAGTACATGGGAAACAAGACATTTGAACTTCTGAAATAATCACTGGCGAGTCTCATGGCCGTACGGCTGCTGACCTGTACACTGCTATGATACTATAACTGACTGTGACTGATAACAACACTGTAAATGATATAGAAGCAATTTAATTGACAATACTGTACTTGTAACAGTTGACATCTCTTGCCTGTTTCTGCATCCTGCTGTGCCCAATGACATTGCTGGAGTTACCAGGTCTAACTTTTGGATTTTCTGATTCTTCATGCAGCCATGGAGGCAATATTTAGTTTGGGACATGTTTTGCTCTTATGTAGTGAATATAGCCAACATCTCCTATTAACATTTGATGCATTTTCCCTTTGTTGCATGTAAGCACCAAAGTAGGTACATATCAGAACTCTGAAAACCCAAAAGTCAGAGCTGGTTACTGATGTCTCTGGTGACCAGAATTGTTTGTGAGATAGTTTGTATGGTACTCCATGTGAGATATAACAACATTTGTGCTACATACAACTTAAGTGGGGTGGAATTTAGAGCTGTTATGGAGGAAAGGGACCTAGGGGTCATACTGCAATCAAATCTAACATGTAAATCTAATAATTGTAAAGTGGTTGCAAAAGCATCAACAATACAGGGCTGCATTAGGGAAAATTTCATCAGTAGGCACAAGGATGTTATTTTGCCTTTCTATGGCCATTGACAAGACCCACCATGAATATTTTTTACAGTTTTGATCACCCTGTCAGAAGGGTGACATTCAACAAATGGAAATGGTTCAGAGGAGATTCACCAAAATAATTTATGGTCTTGAGAGATGAGACTTTAAAACCAGGTTGGAACTACTTGTGTTGCACAGTCTCCAAAGGAGACAGATAATGGGTGATCTTATTTTATTGTTTAGTTTAAGTTAAAATGAAGATATACTTGCAGAAATTGGGTTTGAGTTTAAAGAGATGACATATAACAATAGAAAGTTCAAAGCTATATGCTGCTCTGTTCTTCCCTCCCTCCCTCTCCCCCCAGAATGCATCTGGAAATGATCTGCTACCAGTTCAGAATGTCTAATTGTAAAACGTCTTAAAAAAAATAAAGAAAGAAAGAAATAGATAAATATATGGATGCTAGATAGATAGACAGACGGACAGATAAATGGACAAATGATCTCATTGTTTTGGTTATGGCATCTTGGAGTCTGTAGTATAACTTTTATGATAAACATATAGGGCCAGATTTTAGAAGGGTGGTGCAAGTTGCCACCAAATTAAACTTGTGCCATCCACACCTGCGATATTGACCCTGCGCCTTATTCTAGTAGGGCAGGGTCATCGCAGTTGAAAGTCCTCGTGACCTAGACATGTGGCCAGGCACGTTTCAACTGTGGCATACCTGATGAGCATGTCGCAAGCCACAACAGCAGGGCGTGCAGTCAACCCCACCACCCATGCCCCAACCCCTAGTCGCCAGCTGTAAATGTGGCAGATACCCAGGTAGCCCTGGTAGTCTAGTGACCCCCAAACACTGTCATGCAGAAGCATACCTACCCTGGTAGTCTAGTGGCTCCCCCGAACTGCAAAATAATAAATAAAATGATCCCCATATCCCTGGTAGTCTAACAGCCCCCTGAACTGTAAAATAATAAATAAATTGATCCCTGTATCCCTGGTAGTCTAGTGGCCCCCCAAACTGTACAACAATAAATAAAGTGATCCCTGTACCCTGGTAGTCTAGTGGCCCCCCACAGTCAACATAAAATACTCTTACACCCATTCCTAGTTGGTCAAGTAGCCCCACCACCAACCCAGCCATGCCAGCCCACCAACACCCCACCCATCCCAACCAGTAACTGGCACAGCCCTCTCTCACCACCATGGCCAGCCATCAACTGGGTCCAGTATCAGTGCATACTGAGAAGACATGCTCAGATATTAAAATATGGGCCTGCCTTTTACAGTACGCTAGTGATACTGGACTCAGTCAGTGGCTGGCCATGGTGGTGAGATTGTGGCTGTGCCAGTCACTGGCTGGGAACGGTGGGGTGCTGGTGGGTTGGCACAGCTGGTGGGGGGTGGGGGCCACTTGACTACCAGAGAATGGGTGTACTATATTTTATGTTGAACGGGGGGCCGTTAGACTACCAGGCATATGGGATCATTTTATTTATCATTGTACAGTTCAGGGGCCACTAGACTACCAGGGATATAGGGATCACTTTATTTATTATGTTACAGTTCAGGGGGCACTAGACTACCAGGGATATGGGGATCACGTTATATATTATTTTATAGCTTGGGGGGGTGCTAGACTACCAGGGATATGGGGATCACTCTAATTATTATTTTAAAGTTGGGGGCCCACTAGACTACCAGGGCTGGCTTTTTGCCACATATGTAGCCAGCGACTTGTGGTTCAGGGCATGGGTGGGGAGATAGCAGCATGTTGGCATGTCTGCAGGCAGGTCTACAAGACCCCAGGTGAGGTAGTCAGATGTTACACCAGCTAAATGCTGGTGTAACTTACATTATGCCACCTTCTCCGGGGTTCTTTAGAACCTGATGTGGGACTTTGTGGCTGCCCTTCTAGGATGGGGCACAACTGCTGCCGTAAACCCCCTAATGCCGTGTCACAGGAGGTTTATGCCACGTAACTGTTGTTTGGCGCAAGTGGCCTGTGACATGTCGCAGGCCACTTTGTAGAATCGTGTATGTCACAACTGCTGGTGTAAGTTGCTACTTGTGCCATTCTACTTGGTGCAACTGCTGTTATAACAGGTGTAACCCTTCTAGAATCGGGCCCATAGTGTCACATTTATGATAATTGCCAACCACTGATTTTACTTTCTTGATCATGTTATCAATTGATAATGTATACTTGATACTGGCATATCATACATTTCTATTTCTGATGTCAACTGAGGTATGTGGCCTTAAGATGTTTAAAAGTTCCTAATAGCTATGTGGATTTTACATTTTAATCATTCAAAGATACTGTGCATCAGAGGCATTCATATGTTGAGCGTGAGTTGTTTGACAAGTACACAGACTCTATTTGAAACATGGGTCCCAATTCTCAAAGCCTTCCAGAATGGTGCAAAGGGCTTGCACTACCAGGTGCCGTTTGCACCAAAAGATGCATCAGGAGTTATTCTTGGTATTCTCCCCATATGGCGACACCAACACAGCGAACAGTTCATGCACCCCCAACCACACTGTGTGGCTGATGGGGTACCCAAGCCCCCATCAGCTCCAGCATGCATCCAACAAATACCTAGGTGGCACGCTGGGAGCCCACCCCAGCCACGTGCTCATGTGTCCCCCCAGCACACTGTATGGGCTATGGAGTGCCCAATCCCCATCAGCTCCAGCTCCCCTTCCAACTAACACCTAGATGGCATGTTGGGAGCCCACCCTAGCATTCCAAAAGCTTCCTGCGTTGTTTTCTTTTTTGGTTTTTTTCTCCTGTAAAACCTGTAAAAAAACTTCGCTGTCTCTGGTGCCCCCCCAACCTGCAGCCACCCTCTGTGCATCCCACATCCCCGCACCCCCCTCACACCATACTTACCTCCGGAGTCTGGTGCAATGATCTTCCGTGGACCGGGAACACGTCTGCACTCTTCAAAGCTGATCATGCACTGAAGAAATGCCAGTAAGCTGTACAATGGCATAAATGTTTTTCTTTCACCTTAAGTGGATATCTCGGCCATTTTTGCAAATCTTGGCACCAAATTTTCAACATATGGTTCTTGGGACCCCACCTCATGAATTCAGTCACTGTCATGTCGTTATTTGGTCCTGAAAGGTGATTTCGCAGTCACTGTGCGGAATCACCTTTTGGGACCGAGTAATGAAACGACAGTGTCACTGTTCATGAAGTGGGTGCTCAAAAAGCCTATATTGCAAGTTTGGTGAAAGACTTCCAAGAAATGACTGTCTTATGAGTGTGCATTGTGCAGTTTTCATGCACACTTGTAACTTCAAGAATTTGTAATATTTTCACTCCAGATTTTCAACATTGGCATTTTTTCTCACCTCCTTATGAACAGTACAGCTGTTATTTTTCACATCCTGGCCAAAATGTATTTTTGCACTTCCAGCTCAGAATAGCGTGGTCACTGTAGAAAATCAGTGTTCGGGACAGATTAGGAAACTGACAGTGACACTGTTCATGAGCAGAGGTCCTAAAATACCTATATTGAAAATTTGGTGACAAAAGTCCATAAAATGACTATGTTATGAGCGTGCATTACGCAGTTTCCACACACACTTGTAACTTAAAATGTGTAATATTTTCATCTAAAATTTTCAACATTGTCAATTTGCACACCTTCTTATGAACAGTACAGCTGTCAATTTTCACATCCTGCCCAAAATGTGTTTTCGCACATTTGGCACACAATAGTGCGGTCACTGTGGGAAATCAACGTTCGGGACAGATTAAGAAAATCATAGTGACAGTGTTCATGAGCAGAGGTCACAAAATGCCTGTGTTGAACATTTGATGAAAGAAGTCCACGAAATGACTGTGTTCTAAGTGTGCATTGATCAGTTCCTACGTACGCTCCAAAGTCCAAGAATTTTTAATATTTTCACTCCACATTTTCAACATTGCCATCTCTTCACACCTCCCTATGAATGATACAGCTGTCATTTTTCACATCCTGCTCGAACTGTGTTTTCGCACATGTGGCTCAGAATGGCATAGTCACTGTGGGAAATCAACATTCAGGACAGATTAACAAAATCACACTACCACTGTTCAAAGGCCATGCTGAAAATTTGTAGTGCAAGTAACAGCAAACGCCCGGGGCATTAGGGTTTCTAACCATAACATCCCACCCTGTACAGACTGACAGGCATCAGGGGTGTACCATTGGATTGCTGGCTGTAATGCTCATGCCATTCCACCCCTTCCCCCACCCTACAGCCAGTGACAGGCATAGAGGTGTGCCTTGGACTCTTCACCCTCTGAGTTTACTCCATTCTCCTATACTGCACCCATTACAGTGTATCTCTTTATGGAATGGGGTGACTATAAAACCAAACACCCCAATGCACACCTCAACCCTTGCTGGTGTATGCAGGATAGGATGAGTTGAAATGCCATGAACATTATGGTTGACGACCCAAAGGCACACCCCAATGCCTGTCCATCTCTGAAGGGTGGGGGTGGGGTTGCCATCACTTCAGTACTTCGCTGCCATTCCTATTCTGCATCTGTCTAACTCATGCACTTCCAAATGTAATATCAGCAAGCAAACACTTGGCATTGACAAATGCTTGTTACAAATGCCACTGTTACAGCAATTGACGAGTACAGTTGAAGTGGATGCTGCAAGAAACTGCTGTATTGGGAGTCTGGGATGTGGGCATTTCAAAACTTGCCACACGCTGACTCCCGATACAAAAGCACACAGGGGCAAGCTGATGGTGCTTAACATAATGAGCATAAAAATAAATGTGAACTCTAAACATTGAAACATAGAAAAAACACACAAATGTCACTGTTTTTTATTTATAACTTATTTAACAGTTAATTTCATCAGACAATTGTTTCCTATCAATGAAAATTAAGCTTTGCAGTAATAAATGCATGCATTTCCCCAGTGTTCCCAGATTCTACCTCACTGTTTGATGATGTGTCTCATATTGTTCCCCATTCTGATCATCAGTAGCCATATTTCAAAGAAGACAGTTAAGAAGTATGAGGCAGAAATATAAATGAGATGTAAGAGGAGTTGCAGAGAGGTACTCTGTTGGGACATGGGTGATTAAGGGACATGGATACAACTAAGGTACCTACAAGTGAATGTTCGGCATTGAAAAATGCTTGTTAATAACAGTAATCACATCCCTGGTGGTCTAGCAGAATCCCCCACCCAGATCTCCCCTTTTTATTACACATAATCATGCCCCTGGTTGTCTAGCAGACCCCCTTCCTATCCCAGTCTACTCATATTCAACAGTATCACTGTCTCTGGTGGTCAGTGAACCCCCATCCTGGCAGGCAGTGCCCCACCACCCTGCTCCAACATCTCATCCCTGAGCCAGCGACTGGCACAGCTCTCCACTCTCCACCATGGCTGGCTGCTGACTGAGCTGTCAATGAACACATACTGTATACAGTATGTGCTCATTGACTGACAACTCACTGTCAGCTGGCCATGGTGGAGAGTGGAGGCTGTGCTGGTCGCTGCCTTGGGGATGGGATGGGGGAGTGGGGTGGTGAGACACTAGCTGTCGGGGTGGGGGGTCCACAAGACCACCAGAGACAGTGATACTTATTTGAATATGGACAAACTGGGGATGGGGGGTCCATTAGACTACCTGGGACAGTCATACTTACTTGAATCTGGGCAGATCGAGGATAGGGAAGGGAGTCAGCTAGACCACCAGGGACAGTGATATTTATTTTAATATGGGCAGATTGAGATGGGGGAGGGTCTGCTAGACCACCAGGGACAGTGATATTTATTTTAATATGGGCAGATTGGGGATAGGGAGGAGGTCCACTAAATCACCATGGATGTGATTACATTTAATTAAAAGGGGATTGGGGCTGGGGGGATCATTAGCCACCACCTAATTCTGCCCTTACAAGAGTGCCCCCAACCATGCCCACAGCTTGCTGCAAACCATCCAGATGTGCCATCTGTTTGGTGCATAGCCACAGCTGCCGCAAGCTGCAGGACTTTGCCACCAGTACCCTACCCGATATAGAATTGGGCACAGGGTCCTTGGTGCACTGGCAATCGGAGCAAGCTGCTATTGGTGCAGCTTGTGCCAGCCTTTGAGAATCAAGACCATTATATCTGGATGTAAAATTATAAAAGAAAACAGTAGACTTTTTGTCCAATACTGGTTTCTACAAGTATATTCAAAATACTCTGTCAGAGAGATCTTGCTCATTTTGACATGCTGTACCTGATTTTGAGTAGTCTGGTTTTCTGTATGACTAAAATTGCTTCGTACACAAATCTGAACTGCTATGCAGTTCTGCACTGTAGTCTAGTAGTAATCTACTGTACCATTGCAGGGGAAACAAAATCATACATGATTGTATATTTCAGTGCTACATTTTGGTTTTGCATTGGCATTGTAGTGATAATGATTGCAGACAGATATGATGAAAAGAAGCTTTCTTGCTGTAATCTTTTACAAAATGACAACCATATGTTCATGAAGTTCTATATTAGGAGAAAGAGAGGGGTGAGCTGAGAGTAATTATCTGTGTGTTTCCACTGAATTTTCCTGAATTAATCTGTGATTTATGCAACAAGGGCAGTAACTTCAGAGATGAAATAAAAAAAATAATAATATTGAGAAAAAATGCTACCAATAGCTCAGCAGAATCAATCTCATTAACTACAACTTGCAGAACATGTCAATAAATTAGAAAATGAAATAAATTAAATTTCGTTGGATTGATTGAACTAGGAAAGTTATTAAATAAAATAATTATGTTATATGGAACCAATAGGCCCCATGCATGTTCACAACCCTTCCCCAACAACATAAACCAATCATTACCCTTGGACTACAAAGAACTCATCAGAAGCACAACACCCACTTTGTGAAGCCAACAATAACAAAAAATAGATGAAATATAAAAAAAATATATAGATATAAAATTGAATAAAGTGTTAGGCATGCACAGCAAATCACAGTGCAGATAGCATGGTTTGGCATCACGGTTTGACACCTTGCAATACATTTGGTGGTTTAATTTTTTTTTATAAAGCATTGCATAGGGTTAAATGTTATTTTATTCATTACAAAGATCTATCTATATAGAATACAGATACAAATATTAACAAGCAAGCTGCCATTCACTTTATTTAGGACTTAAAAAAAGATCCAAGATATAAAGGTGATCAGTACTACAATAAAGGAGAAAGTTATTTTTTGTCCCTAAAAGGAGCTGGGGCTTTCCTTACAAATCCATTTTCTCCTCTGGCTGATTTCCACTCTCTGCTACTCTATGAGAGACAGGCCCGTGGGTAATTTTTTGGGGGTTCAGAGATAGGTTACAGAGCATTCTGAAATGTCATCTATCTACTCTGTATGGTTGTAGTTCTCTTACAACTGGTAACCAGTTAGTGTGTTTTTTAAGGTTGTGTCCAGATCAAATCATAGATCCACAGGTTTTCCTTTGTCTGCTAGATGTGTCACACACACACACACACAGATACTGTATATATATTTCTTGAAAAGAAAAACAGGCATCGGGCAGGGTGAGGAGGGAAGCTGAAATGTGCAATTGGAGAGGGTTGGGGCATCTGCAGATGGGAGTGGGGAAGGCATTAAAAAAACTGAAAACACATCAAACAAGGTGAGGGTGGATGCTTGCAGCTAGAAGCAGGGTGGTTACTATAATTGGAAACAATGATAGGCTGGAACACAGACATCCCTTACCAACAGTTTGTAAAATACATGAAAAGTAGAAAAACACATCGTACAGCACTTACGAAAAAATATTCATTTTTCTCTTTAATTCTAAGTAATTGGTAATTAGGTTATTTAAAAGCAAAATTTGTTGTGTACCTTGTAGTGCACATCCTTCACAGACACTTAACTTTAGCCATCTAGTTTTAAGTTTTCAAAAAGTTATACTACAGTAGCTTGAAGTCTTTTTGTGTGAGGAACTTTCAAATGGAAAATAGTCTACATGTTGTTTTAGCTATTTTTCTGAAAGTTGTTTTGAACATACAGTACATGTCTAACCAATTATTTGCAATTAACTTTAAACTAATTTTACTTTTTAACACAATCCCCCAAAGTACCCATTCCCAAATGATACCTACAAAACCTCTAAGTTTTATGCATCAAATTGTAGCTGATTTTTAGCTGAGGGCAAAATTTTGGTAGCAAATCAGGCAAAAATTTATAATTTTGGCCTTAGTATTGGCCTCAGTATCTGTAAAAGTACACAGTGGATCCTCATGGTTATGACACCATCAGCTTGAAAAAGTGCATAGCAAATTTTGTAGTCCTGAAGTCTAAAACAGCTAAAATATAATCATCTGAAAATTACAATTTTTTAGTGAAACACCTTTTTATTCCGCCCACTAGATAGCCCCATGTATTTATGACATCTGTCATTGCATGGAACGGCAGGAGCCAGAGGTTCCTGTGCTTATGTAGGCAGACAGAGTCTTTCCTTGGTGCAGGGCCAAGACGGCCCTGTGTGTCTGCATCTGTTCACACAGGTTCAGAAGTGACCTGTGTGAATGAGTATGTTTATTTATTTATTGAACATAGAATTACAAACCTTTGTGTCAGAGACTTCTTTTCAAAGACTCCACGTCAAAATGATTAAACTATCTCAAAAAGAAAGGAAATTTTCTGCCAAAAGCTGCATTAATGTACCAGTTAATGTTCAACTTATTGCCACAAAAGTAGGGAAATGTAGTGTTAATGTTTCCAAACCTAGATGCCCGCCCCCACTCCTCCAAGCAGAGAAAGGAGACCACACAAGGAACCACTGATAACTGTCATCAGGCAAGACAAACAACATACAACCATTTCCAGGTGACACAAATGCAGTAACACTGATGTGCTACCTTCGTGGATTTGTATCTGTGGCTGAATAAGCACAGGAACAACAGTGGCCTGTGGTTATGTAGCCACACTTGTGTGTGTATGTCATGCAGCATCCATGAGGATGTGTGGCTGTAGAAACCCAGGCCCCATGGGGTCTGCACTTCAGAAGACAGAAGACCTCTTGGGGCCTGCACCTCTGCAGGCAGAGGTATTCATGCATGCTGTGCAAGGTACCTAACTAGATAGTATTATCTGCTAGTGCTTAGTTTATATATGCAGCTGTGTAACTGAAAAGTGCTACCCCCTTGAAATATTTCTAGATCTGCTGCTGAAACCATCAGACCCACATTGCAGGGGCCTACCCTTCTGGAGTCAGAGGTCAGTGTGTACTACATGTTTTATATCAGTGGCTGAAGAGGCCAAGAACCCTCAGGGGATGGCAGTTCTGCAAACAGAGGTACTGCTGCAAATTTGGTATCATGTATTTTGTGGCACCTACACTTCTGCAGCCAGAGGTCAATGTGTATGTCTTACATCTGTGACTGTAGATGTGCAGAACCATCAAGTGTGCGTATGCCTTACAATGTGCATGAGTACCTGAGGCTACAGAAGTGCTGGCTGGGGCCTCTATAATTTGGGTATCATGGATGTTTATCTACAGCCACATGTGCCTGTGTTTCTGCACACAAAACCAGTGTTGTGATTTGAGTATTGTGGATTTCTGTCTGCAACCAGAAGTGTCTATGTATGCCTTGTGGTGTGTGTACCTCAGATACAAATCCACAAAGTTAGCATAACAGTGCTACTGTACATTTGTCATCTAGAAAGAGTTGTATGTTTGTTTTACCTGATGATGACTGTCTGTGGTTGCTTGTGTGATCTTGTCCTTTTGTGCGTAGGGGTGGGGAGTTAGGGTTGGAAACCCTAATGCCATATTTTCCTGCTTTTGTGGTAGTAAGATGAACCCTAATGGGTGCATTAATGCAGTTTTATTGCATATTATGGAGGCACGGTCTCGCCTCTATAGTTAGGGTTGAACAGGCACTTTAATATTAAACCCCAAATTTTGCAAGTTGATAACTTTCCAACCGTTCAACAGATTTGCACAAAATTTGGACCAGACAGTGTCAGGTGGTAGATCTCTTGATTTGCCAAGTTGCATTTTAATCGGGCTTATGGATTTCGTGCAGCAAATTGTGAAAAAAACAAATTTTTTGCCAATTTCCAATGTTTTCCATTTTTTTCTTCATTGTGCTGTGACCACACCATTTGGAATTTTGGTCTGAAATGCTCAGGGGAGAAAGAGGTTATCCCAAGAAACAATCCAGCATTGGTTTGGTAAAAACTATTAATTCATTCCAAAGTTATTACATTTAAAAATTTGGGTTCTGAGCATGCTCAGTTCAGTCTTTGGGATAGGTGCACAGTTTTGATCAAGGATTCCTGGTTGCGAATGGCTCACGAAAAGGGATTGCTAAAAGGGATCCTTTTTGTAAGAAAATCCTTGTTCATTGACAGACATTTTGTTTTCTTGCTTCATGAGGGAAGAAAACAAAACCTTATAACTTGCCCCAGGGAAGTCTTTTGAAAAAACCAAGGCATGGGTTTTGGTGAGGGGGATGTCTTTTACCCACCCATGCCTTTGTTTTTTTGTTGTTATTTAAAAAATGGCAAATTTGAACCTCCTGAAAAGGGATTGGCTCGAGAAAAGGGATCAGCTTGCAAAAAGGGATCAAGAAGTGGGAATTTTTAAGGCTACTGCAAAGAAACAGTTTGGAATTTCAGGCTGAAATTTTCAGGGTGGAAAGGGCTTGCCCTAAGGATGTGATATTTCTTGGTTTGGTGAAACAATTTACATTGGTTCCATAGTTATGGGACTTTAAAATCCAATTTTTGTGATCCCTTTTCACAAGCCGATCCCTTTTTGCAATCCCTGTTCATGAGCTGTCAAAATCCTTTTTCGTGAGGGGGAGGGTAACATGACCCTACCTCATGAAAAGGGATCAGCTCACAAAAAGGGATTGTGAAAAGGGATTTTAAAAGGGAACTGCAAACAAATAGTTTGGAATTTAGGACTGAAATTTTCAGGTTAGAATTTGCTTGCCATAATGATGTGACATTTGCTGATTTGGTGGAAGTTTACATTGGTTCCATAGTTATGAGACTTTAAAATCCCTTTTCATTATCCCTTTTTGTGAGCTGAATCCCTTTCACAATCCATGTTCATGAGCTGTCAAAATCCCTTTTATTGAGGGGAGGTCACATGACCCTACCTCATGAACAGAGATCAGCTCACAAAAGGGATTAGAAATGGATCAGAACACAAAAAGGGATTGTGAAAAGGGATTTTAAAAGGGCACTGCAAACAAATGGTTTGTAATTTCAGGCTGAAATTTTCAGGGTAGAACAGGCTTACCCTAAAGATGTGCCTTTTGCTGGTTTGGTGATAAAATGTACATTGCCTCCATAGTTATAAGATTTTGAAGTTTGGAAATGTTTCCATTATGGAGTGATGTAAGTGTGATGGGAGAGTAGGGCCCAGAGGGCCCTGCACTCCCAGAGGGAGATGCAGCGGTGGGAGTGCAGGGCCCTCTCTGGGCCCTGCCCTCCTATGGGGAGAGGGATACTATTATGCAGTTATGTGGCTTCAGGGTCCTTTTCTATGCAGTAGTGAGTGTGCAGGGCTCAGAGGGCCCTGGGCTCCCTCATGGAGATGCCAGTTCATTACAATGTCTTTACACTTATGGATAGATGGGAGTTCTGGACCCATAGGGCCCTGCGCTCCCCAAAACATATAAGGGTAAGATTACACATTCTCAAAAAGCAAGGAAATTCATTGCAAAAAACTTCATTAATGCATCAGTTAGGGTTGAAGCAACACAGAAACATAGAAACATAGAAGTTGATGGCAGATAAGGACTACAAGGCCCATCCAGTCTGCCCATTTTTTCTACCTTGTGAATGAGCCATAGGCCTTTACTCTGTAAATGACCTATCTATTCATACTCATCTGTATTGCTCCCTTATGCCTATCCCATGCCTGTTTGAAGCTCTGCACTGTATTCCTACCCACCACTTCCCTGAGGTAGGCCATTCCATGCATCCACCACCCTTTCTGTGAAAAGAACTTACTCTCATTACCCCTTAATCGGCCTCCTCTAATCTCATGCTGTGTCTTCTTGTCCTGCTGTTTTTCTTATATTGAAACATGTTAGACTCTTTCATCTTGTTAATGCCCTTAAGATGTCTGAATGTTTGGATCATATCACCTGTCTCCCTCCTTTGCTCTAGGGTATACATATTGAGCTCCATTAATCTGTTCTTATATGTTTTCTGATGCAGTCCCTGCACCATTTTGTTGCCTTCTCTGGTCTGCCTCAATTTGTTAATGTCCTTGTGCAGGTGCAGCCTCCAGTACCGCATGCAGTACTCAAGATGGGGCCTAATCAGTGTCTTGTAAGGAGGGATTATTACCTCCCTCTTATAACTTGTGATACCTCTACTAATATACCCCAACATCCCTCTAGCCTTACCTACTGCTTTAGTGGTCTGCTTGGATGATTTCAGGTCATCTGTGATGATGATGCCTAAGTCTCTTTCTTCCCTTGTAATTGCCAGCAACTCCCCTCTCAATCTATAGGTGGCTTCAGGATTTCTCTTCCCTATGTGCATGATCTTGCACTTCTTTACGTTAAACCCCAGTTGCAACTCTTCTGACCATTTTGACAGTTTTTCCAGAACTCTTTCATTCTGCAATCCCCATCTGAATCATCTACTCTGTTGCAGATCTTGGTGTCATCTGCAAACAGACAAACCTTACCCTCCAGTCCATCTGCAATGTCATTGATGAAGTTATTGAAGAGGACTGGCCCCAGGACTGATCCCTGAGGTAACCCACTTGTGACTTGGATCTCTTCTGACTGTATACTGTTTACCACCACTCTCTTTGTTCTGCCTCCAACCAGTTTGCCACCCAGTTGACCAACTTCTAACCCACCCTGAGCCTACCCAGCTTATTTATCAATCTTCTATGTGGAACAGTATCAAAAGCTTTGTTGAAGTCAAGGTAGGCGACATCAACTGCACACCCTTGGTCCACCACTCTGTTTACCTAGTCAAAGAAATCTATGAGATTAGTTTGACAGTACCTTCCTGTTGTAAACCCATGCTGTCTTGGATCCTGTGCTCCTATGGATTCCAGGCATTGCACTATCCTTTCCTTAAGAAGTGCCTGTATAATCTTGCCTACTACTGTGGTAAGACTGACTGGTCTATAGTTCCCTGCCTCCTCCCTGCTATCACTCTTGTGGAGCAGGATCACACAAGTCCTTCTCCAGTCTTCTGGGACCTCTCCTTTGCTCAGAGACTCACTAAACAGTTCTAATAATGGCTCTTCTAGTTCCATCCTTAACTCCTTTAGTACCCTGGGATGTATGCCATCCGGTTCCATTGCCTTGTCCACCCTGAACTCAGCGAGCTCTTGTAGGACCTTTTCTTTTGTGAAGGGACTTTTGCACTCCCTCCTCCTGTCCATGGTGCTGAGCTGTGGGCTCTGCCCTACCTTCTCCTCAGTAAATATTGAGAAGAAGTATTTATTTAGGATAAATGCTTTTCCTTGGTCCCTCCTCCACACACCCTTAACCCCTTTGATCTTAGCAATACCCCTCTGGACTTTCTCCTTTCACTAATGCATCTATGGAAAGTCTTGTCCCCTTCTTTTACTGTTCATGCTAGTGTTTCCATGGTTTGGGCCTTTGCCTGCCTTACTGCCTTCCCTGATTCCCTTAGGGAAGTTTGGTATGCCTCCCTATCTTCGTCCCACTACATTCTCTTATATTTTCTGAAGGCCAGCCTTTTGGCTGTGACCTTTTCTGCTACTGTTTCTGAGAACCAAATTGGTTCCTCCTTCTTTTGCTCTTGCTCTCCCTAACACAATGGGATGTTGCTTCAAGTATTGCATCCTTAATGCTTACCCACTTTGCCCGTGCCCCCTCACCTGTATTTCTTCTTGCCAGGGATAGCGTAACTCTGTTGGCCATCTTATCAAAGTCAGCTCCTCTGAAGTCCCATGTTTTTGCCTTGGAATTGGATGATTTAGTTCTTATGGCCAAATTGAACCATATCATATGATAGTCACTGGCCCCCAGGTGACCTTCTACCTGGGATCTGTAATCCTTTCAATATTAGTCAGTACTAGATATAGGATAGCCCTGTCTCTTGTGGGTTGCTGTACCAGTTATTTGAGGCCTCTCCTGCAGAGAATCCACTATGTGTCTAGTTCTGGTGGATGTTTCTGCTAGTGTTGACCAATCTGTATCTGCATGTTGAAGTCTCTCATTATCAGGACCTCCCCTTTAGCTGTCATGTTTTGTATATCTTCTAACAGTAATGTGTCTATGTCCTCACCCTGGTCTGGAGGCCTGTAGACAACCCCAGTTTGTATGGCTGTCCCATTTCCTGTTTCCAGGGTGACCCACAGTTCTTTTGGCTCCTTATGTGTATTCTGAATTTCTGTAGCTTTGATATTTTCATTGACATAAAAGGCTACCTCCCCTCTTTTTGCACCTCGGTCGCAATAAATGTAAGGAAATGAGACATTAGGCTTAGCACCCTAACACCTCCCCCACCTGACCACCTCAGCCCCACTGTCCACAGACCAACAGCCAAGCAGCCTACATAAGTGTCTATTAATGAGCGACTCAATAATAGCACTTTAAAGTACAGTGACTGGTGAAAAAGGTCACTATATCCTGTATAGCAAGTTTAGCAGGAAGCTATACTTGCTAGAGCAGGTTATAGGACCTTGTTTGGCCAAGCCCTGCCAAGCTGGCCATTTAGCATAGTACACTACCACTCCTGAAGCCTGCAACCAGCTTCCAGGTCTAGTGCCTGACAGTAGAGATTTAGTTTTTTCCCCTAAGTCTGTGCCTACCCCCATTGAGCTGATTATAATTAATTTGGAGAATCCCCCACATAAAAATACATATAGTGAGTTTTTTTTCTTGTTGAAAGCAACCATCGCTATTTGCGATGGTTGGTGTAACTCGTTGTTGCCCTGTTCTGTTGGGCAGTTATTGTGTCACTCTTTGTGGTCAGCGACTATTAGTAGTCACTGTTATCACATAAACCCAGGCAATTGGGTGTGCCTTGGGGATGTCAGGCCTAACTCTCGCCCCGTTCTCCTATACTGTACCATATCAGATTTCTTACACATGGAATGGGGTGAGAGTTAGGGCTGATGTCCCCAAGGCACACTGCATCACTTGTTGGTCTGTGGATGGTGGGGGTGGGGTGGTCAGGTGGGAGAGGTGTTAGGGTGTCAACCCTAATGTCTCATTTCCTCACGTTTGTCACTTCAATCCTAACTGATGCATTAACAAAGTTTTTTTGCAATTAATTATATATTATATATATGCCACAACAGGGTATGCATTATAGGATTTTAATGCATGCCCCAGGAGGGTAGGAAGGCACAAAGGTAAAAGGCTGAGTGTCCATACACCCCTAGGAAGTGTATTAAAATCCTATGTTGCACATGCTGGAGGGGCTTATTGCACTTATAAAATGGATCTATTTGATTTTTGGGGGGAAGAAAATGAGATTCGGCACCTGACTGTGCACTTATAGAGATTTAATGCACAGTCAAAGGATGTCTCTCAGCTAATGAAATTCCAGATATTTCTTGCCATTTTATAAATATATATGATACATGTGTGGCAGTGGCAGTAAAGTTAGAGTTGTGTACAGTGTTCAGTATTAAACCTCTTATTTTGCACCTTAATAACTATGGCATGTTTGATGAAAGTGCCCTAGGTTTGACATGTGTTATTTGATTGGCAAGTTCTTGAGACGTGAAAAGTTTCATGATGGGCATTTATCTGGTTGCTGAGATCTGAATATGTCACATTTACAGAAACATCTACATTTTTAGGCCTTTTTTACATTTTTTTGGCTCTCATTTACATGTAACCCCTCCCCTTCAGATGGTGCTTACCTGGTAGCCTGGGAGCCTGATCTTGCTCATCTCTTCTCGCTGCCATCCCACCACCAGTCTAGAGTCCTGAGTGTCCCTTTTGGTCTTCCTCCAGCTCCATAGTGTTATTTCATCCTCTGGGGGCTGCAGAAGCCAGTTGCAAGATCCTGAAGGCTGCAGGGCATTGGAAACAGCCTTCGTGGTCTGCACATGCACATTTCTGTTTTCAGGCCATTCTTGTGGCCTAACAAGCACCTCTCCAGTGGTCCTGGTCCCAAAATTCAGCTAATCGGGGACCGGGAACCTGGAGGAGGTGCATAAGGAGCCTTTAAGTTTTTATTTAAAGAGTGCCAAAGAGTGCTTGTGGGGAGCCGCCTCATACATAATAATGAGGTTGCTGGATATGGATATTGATGAGCCTGTTTCTTGCCGGGGGGGGACTGTTCATAATAAAGGCAGCAACAGGCAAGAGAAAGTGTCTGGAGGTATATCTTTGCAGCAGGGATAGGTGAAAAGGGCTGCCAACAGACTATGGGGCAAGAACGTTTAAAAAGTGAACTTTTTGTCTGCAAGAGCTGTTCAGAGTTGGGACTGCTGTGTAATCTGTAATGCACTGTGTATTAGGCAGCCATCTTTGTCACTTTTGACCCTATAACATCCAATCATTGGCTTTGGTGCCCAAAACATTTGCTGAGCAGACTCTTGGGAGAGGTGTGAACTAAATCTAGGTGCCAAAGCCCTTTACCAATCAATAATAAAAGATGGGCTACATTTATTAATATTTGTGACTGACAGCAGGATCTAACCAATCAGAAGTCAGGATTTTGGGCTGAAACCCTTGGGACTTTGGGCAGTTTAGACATTCTGTGCTGGACTCTGCTCAAGTCAAGAGGGCTCAGTGCTGTGTGTGGAAAATACAGGAGCCTTTTACAGGACTCAAATGATCAAATGGCTAATTCTCTGAAGATTGGAGTAAAGGATTTCTCTGTTAAAAGGAACTGTGGTATTACAGCTGAACGGGTAAGCCATTTGGTAAAGGCTCCTGGTGTTTTGGAGATTTTGTGTTGCAGTGAGCCTGCATCAGTGTGGAGAAACCCTGAGATGTGACAGGGGAAAATTGGAACTGCAAGTGACCCTGAGCTGTAGAAAGGGAAAACTGGAACTGTGTGTGCCAGAGCTAAAGCTTGGTGCTACACCTGAATCTGAGGAGTTTGGAAGGAAAAAGGTTTGCAGGTGTCCAGAGTTTCAGGAGCCTGTAGTTTGCCGAAACCCAGCTGTGGAAAGGAGGAGGTTTGATCCAGAGACTGCAAGTCACTAACTAAAGGCCAGTAGAAAGGTGGGAACTCTGAGAGCATGTTTACTGCACACCAGAGCTGTTTGTTCCTGCCCAGGAGAAAGGTGAACACTGAAAATTGTTGCAGCTGCAACTGGGAGCCAGGTAGGAAATCTGCAACCCCCTACTAAGTGAGGCAGACTTGGCTGCAGGGGGCTACGGGCATGTGCCTGAGTGCTAGAGCACTGTGGACCCATTAGGAGAGCCAGACTGTAGAGTCACTCCTGGGTCTGGGTTCCTTGTGACCTTGTAGGCCTTGCATCTGGGCTCTGTGATCTGGCCTGTGGAGCACACTGAAGGGGAAAAGCTGTGAGAATCTTCAAGCAAGTTGGAAGGTGACAAACTGCAGGAGTCTTCAAGCAAGTCCAAGGTTGACTATCATTCTCCTGCCCCATCTGCTTACTGCCCTCAGTGCAATTGATTGAGTGATCCCTGGACATCCAGAACCCACTGTGCCAGTAGCTGAATCCCAGTGCCGCAGGACTGTGAGTAACCCAGGGCTTGCCCTGCCAAATGGGGAGTAATAAGTTTAAGAATGTTAGCATCCTAGGAAAAGTACTTAAAGGGCCCCAAGGGTACCCAGCTAGGACTGTTCAGGACATAAGGGGTTTGCACTGATACCAGTGGGGGTTGGAATTGTATGTGTTCTGGCTCACGGGCCTTGTTAACCCAAATAACTAATATTTTCTTCTTAACAGCAATCCTGTTCCAGGTACCCCCCCTTTCCTAGCCCTTCCCCAAAACAAAGCTGTGGTTTGTTTGTCACATTTCCTGTGTGGTGGACATTTTGTTGGTATTAGCTGTCAAGTATATGTGGTGTACAGTATTAGTGAACAATATGCTATCCAGTGTGTGGGGTGGCTGGAAGGGGAGGTGGGTAGGTATAGCATCACAGGGGGTTGTACCAATCAAACACCTGGCCCACTGTTACTTTATTCTCTGTGGAGGCATCATGCTACTTTCTTTCTGTTCTGGGATAGAACCCCAGTCACCATCGCAACTGAACCCAGGTCCCTTAACCTGTGTAGTAGTCAACTGGCAGGGGGGTAGTAGTCCACTGGCACATGGTGCCTGGGCTACATCTTTGGAATCACTGCTGGGTTGTCCTGTTCACCAGCCACACCCACCATTGATGCCAACAGTGAAAAGACTACTGTTGTTTCCCCCTCCCCCGGTCCTACCCCCCCCAAATCAAAATCATGGTTAAAGCAGCAGACAAGGTAAAATTGGTCGAGTGAAGTGGAGGGCAGAAAATGGACCCTCAAAAATCCCTCCTGCTCTTGGGAGTATCCCCTGAACTTGAGACAGAGTCTACAGAGAGGCACCTGCCTGCCATAAAAGGGCTGGGTCAAGTGACTATTTGTGGTCAAATGTTAGATTCTGTTACAGGGATATTGACTGTGTTGGTGGGATGTAAAAATGTAACAGAAGCCTCCTGGGTACTTGAGGCTTTAGTTCCCAGAAGGGTTATCAGAGGCATGGCCTATTGTGACCATGATAAGTGTAGTTACTTCAGTTGAGGTAGTGTATGAGAGAAAATGAACTCCCCCCTCCCAAAGAGGGGCCCCAGCCCAGTTATGTGTCCTCCCCTTTAGATTCTTATAGAAAGCTGAGGATGTTTTCTGGGGTGAAGCCCACCCCAGCTGGGGAGGAGGATTATGAACCATAGGTTAATTATGTGATCCCCTTGTTGCAGGACTGGCAGTGTAGTGGGGGTGGGGTGAATTTAAAAGGTTAACTGAAAGTCTGAAGGTCTGAAGGGTCCTGCCCTCAATGCTATCTGGTCCTTTTGGGCCACTGACCCAAAGCCAGTGTGTAGATTACATTGCTGCCTTGGATAGTGCATCTGGTATCACTAAGTCCAGTCAGAACTTGTGGTGGGTTTTAGGTGAACCTGGAAGCAATGGGGGAACCCTTTCTGAGTATATTCAAAGGTTACAGAGAGCTCTACAAAAAGTGTACTGTAAAAGAGGGGGGTACAGTCTACTGACCTGAACAAAATGTGCTTAGAACAAGTGCTGAGGGGTGCCAAGTACTCTGAGTTGTTACTATTAAAGTTAGGCTGGCAGTATAGCCTAGAGGTTAGAGGACGAGTGTGAAATGAACTTGATACATCCAGCAGACCAGACCCGAGTTTGATTCTCACAACCTCCATTTTCATACTGTGTGACTCTGAGCAAGTCACTTAACCACCCAGTGCTCCCAGGTCATCCCTGAAAACAGGCAGTTATGCCTAGTGGGCCTTACCCGGTTACCAAAGACTAAAATAAAAATTAAAAATAAATACAGGGAAGTACTTGACAGGACTACTTCTGGATTTAATAGAAATCCCAGTTCCCATCCTAGTCAGTTTACTCAGTTAGCCCCAGCCAACCTTCCAGTGATGGGCCTGGGATACAGGCCCAGGTGCCCCCTCATGGCTCCTCCTATTGAAACCTGCCTCCATGAACTGTGTCAGGCTGTCAGAAAACTGAAAAGTTGAGGGTTGCAAAGTCATGGAGAATCAGAGTGAAGAGTGGTTATGACCCAAGTGATTGCCCCAGCTCCCCCAGTGTAACATGGGCAACCCAGTCACCAAGACCCCAGGTGTGATGCTGAAGTTTTCTACCCAGACAAAGTTGAGAAGACATCTACTGCTACAGGTGAGGGAGGGATGCCAATCACATGATGATCCAGCTCAAGTGAGGGACCGGCTATTGGCGGAGATGCACCAGCATCAGGGAAACTTCAACAGGGCCCAGTAAGGGATCATACTGGGGCCCCAGCTAAGCCCAGCTCCATGGTGTATGTGAGAAGATACACTGCAAAAGTCACTAAGCCCTCCCTACCAGATATAGACAAGTTGGTGGGACCACCTACTGAGACTACTGTCATCATAAATGGGGTGTCCACCCATGCCATCTTAGACAGTGGCTCCCAGGTAAACATCATCTTTAAGCCCTGGTACAACCAGCACCTATCCCACCTTGAACTGCAACCCCTGGAAGGGTTAAATGTGGGGCCTTAGTGACAAATCCTATCCTTACCTGGGTTATGTTACAGTATGGATGACTTTCCTGTCCTAAGGTGACTGGAGGGAAACACAGTCGTGACCCTGGCTCCAATTTGCCTGGAAAATGGAATATATGATGGGGTGCCTGTGGTGGTGGGTACAAATGCCCACATGTTTGGACAGTTGGCACAGCTCTTCTGGGCTTGGGAGGCTGAGCAGAAGAGGAAGGCCTTGCCCATTCACCCAGTAGTAAGGGAAGCTTACAGGAAGCAAATACAGACTTTGGCGGAAGATCAGGATGAGCCAATGAGTGTAGTTTGGAGGCAGGATGTGGAGGAAATAGTGCTGCCCCCAAATACAGTGTGTAATATTAGCGGCATGGTGCTGTTGAAAAAGGAGGTGAAGAACAAGATCCTCATGTTGGATGCCCCTGAGGAGCATAGATTAATGGCCGGCCTACTTGTAAAGACTAGTGTTTTACCCACTAAGGCCCATGCTTATGTCAGAAGTGTCATGGTGCAAGTGAAGAATGTGACAGACTGGGGTGGTTGTCAGGAAGGGCAACACCTTAGCCCAGGTATATTGTGCAGACATGGCAGTGCAGCCAGCTTCCTCTGGAGGAGGGGCTCCTCCTGGAATCAATCCTAATTTATTTGATCTTAGTACCTCCCCTATCCCTGAGGAGTGGAAGACTTGGATTTGACAAAAACTGTTGAGATAGACTAATGTGTTTTCCCTGCATGAGTGGGATGTGGGCTACGTGACATGGGAACAGCACCATATATGGCTCACTGATCAGTGCCAATTTACGGAGAGGTCTCAATGCTTAGACCCAGCAGATAATGATGATGTAAGGTGGCATCTCCAAGAAATGTTGGCTGCGAGAATCATTCAGGAGTCTAGGAATCTGTATGCCTCACCAATAGTGGTGGTGAGGAAGAAAAGTGGGGCTGAACAGATCTTTTTGGACTATTGGACACTGAACAAATGGACCATACTGGATTAATACGCTGCCCCAGATTCAGGATGCCCTGGATTGCTTGAATGGCAGCAAATGGATCTCAGTGTTGGACCTGAAGTGTGGGTACTTCCAAAACCCTCATGGCCTGCAGGATCAAGAAAAGACTGCTTTCATATGCCTCCTCAGGTTCTACAAGATTCTGCGGATGCCCCAGAGCATTTCTGGCATGCCTGCTACCTTCCAGCATCTTTTGGAGAGGGCCACCAGGGATATGAATCTGCTGGAATGCCTAGTGTAGCTAGATGATATAATAGTCTATGGGAAAACCCTGGAAGAACACAAGGCGAGGTTACTGAAGGTACTGGATCATTTGGAAGAGTCTGATCTCAAGCTTTCTATTGATAAGTGGCAGTTCTTTCAAGCCTCTGTCAATTATGTCAGGCATATAGTGTCAGCGCAAGGCATCCAGACGGACCCCAGCAAGGTTGAGGCACTCACCACTTGGCCCAGGTCCCAGAACTTAAAAAGTTACAGCACCTGTTGGGTTTCTGTGGGTACTACCAGAGATTCATCAAGGATTATGCCTGAGTAGTTAGACCACTTCTGAATCTGCTACAAGGTTATCCTCCAGTCAACAAAAGCAAAAGACTTAACATCCTAGGGCTCCCACTAAGCAGCAGCATTACTTCAAACTATCTGGGCTGTTTGGTCCCAGGTGGACTGAGGACTGTGAGAGAGCTTTTAAAGACATCATTCATTGTTTAACCCATGCTGTAGTCCTGGCCTATGCAGACCCACAAAAACTTTACACCTTACACACTGATGCCAGTTTCAGTGGCCTGGGAGCTCTGCTGTATCAAAACTACCTAGAGGGCCTGCATTCAGTTGCTTATGCTAGTCAGAATTTGAATCCAGCAGAGAGGAAATACCCGGTGCACAAGCTAGAGTTTCTTGCACTCAAGTGGGTCATATTTGATCAGTTCCATGATTACCTATATGGGGCCAAAATTACCATGAAGACTGATAGTAATCCACTGACTTACGTTCAAACAATGGCCAAGCTTGACACAGCTGGTCATAGGTGGCTGTCAGCCTTTTCCACGTATGATTACTGTGTCAAGTACCACCCTGGTTTAAATCATGTAGATTCTGATGCTTTGTCCTGATGCCCCATGGCTCTTCCTGGTGAAAATTCAAGCTGGGTAATGATATCTGAGCAGACTGTAAAGGCCCTGTGCAAGAAATTGGACACTGAAGAATCCTCAGCATCAGAGGCTGTTGCCCATGTAGTGGACAGCCTGGGAGCTCCTGGAAATTACTTTCCTGTAATGTACTGCCGCCTGACCACTTTGGATTTGAAGTCCTTACCTCAGCTAATAAGCCAAGATTTGATGAGAAAGCAAAGGTCCAATGCAGCTATTGCTGAAGTACTGCGGGTTCTGCAGAGAAGGGGCGACTCCACACAAGTGACCACTAGAGTTCCCAATGCCCTTGTTACAAGAATGGTCCAAGTTGAAGATAAAGAATGGTCTACTGCAATAGTTCTCAGACTTTGTCACAGTGAGCCTCCCCAAATCCATGGAAAAGATTTTGAGCCTCCCCAAAAAATTGAAATAATCTTGGGCCTCCCCAAAGAAAAATAACATACTGTACTTTGCGCAGTACACCATGAATAAATTGAAACCCTTTTGAGTACTTGACTCACATACAGTTCTTTATCTTATACTGACGTGGAACCTTTGAAAAAGAGCGCCTGTGCTCAAGGGTGTTATCTGAATAATAAATAAATAAACTAAACAATTGGTATCATTCAACTTGTCGTAACCCCCCCCACCCAATACAGGCCAACCTATGTATTCTACTATTTTCATTCTTGAACCATTGTTACCCCTTGTTGCAGTACCTTCATGGGTCAGACTACTTTCTCTGTTTCCTCTCTATATGAAATAACCTTCCTACATACTTTGCCTCTCCCTATCCTTTCCTGTTCCTAAGCAACTTCTCAGGGATTACTTTGCTCCTTCCTGCTATTGCTGTTGGCACTTCTATGCTCAACCCTTGTATTTGGGCTGTTCTGCCATCATGCTACAAATTGATCAATTACCACCACTCATTAATAGTTTATTGTTTATATGTGTTTGCACTATTGTTCATTGTGTATTTCTTGACTGTTTTGAAGTTACCTTTTGAAATGTATTCACTCCCTTTCCTTCCCCGGGTACACCTGAAATGAGCCTTGGCTCATTCACCTTCCCCTGTCACCTATTAGTAAATACATACATTAAATCCGCCTACTATTATCCTCTTTCAGTTTGCATCATCTGTTCACACAAAATATATTAAACTCAAAATTTAAATACAGTACTTTTTCAGACATGCTTGAGCCTCCCTGAATAGATTGGGGCCTCCCCAAGGAGGCTGGCCTCACCATTTGAGAACCCATGGTCTACTGTATCGAGAAGTACAGGACCAGGCAAGGGCACTTTATGCACTATTAGTGCTGCCAGAAATGTTCAAAGAGACAGTATTGAAAGCTGTCCATGATGACAAGGACCATTTGGGCACTGAGCACACCTTAGACCTGGTTCACTGCAGGTTTTATTTGGGGCAAGATGTGGCACAGTATTGCAAGACTTATCACAGGTGTATTTAGAGGAAAACCTTCCCGCAAAAGGCCACCCCCCCAGTAAACATCACCACAAGTGGCCCTATGGAGATGGTTTGTATTGACTTTCTCAGCTTGGAACCAGACTCCAAGAACATCTCGAACATTCTAGTGGTCATGGTCCATTTCACCAGGTATGCACAGGCATACCTCATGAAAGATCAGAGGGCTTCCACCGTGACAAAGGTGTTAGTTGAAAAGTTTTTCATGCATTATGGGGCAGTGCAGTGGATCCACTCAGACCAAGGTCATGACTTTGAAAGTAGGCTGATAAAAGAAATGCTATCTCTGTGGGGAGTCCAAAAATCAAGAACAACACCTTACCATCTGTAAGGCAACCCCCAACCTGAAAGGTTAAAAAGAACCCTGCAGGACATGTTGGGAACATTGAACCCTAGGGATAAATGCACATGGAGCCAACAGGTCAGCACATTGGTCCATGCCTATAACTGCACCAGAAATTATGCAACTGGGTTCTCCCCATACAGCCTCATGTTCATGTTTGACAGGGAGGCCTGACTTCCATTTGATCTATGCATCAGAGTATCTGCTGATGACACTAAAGAAGAAGACTATTTGCAGTATGTACAAAAGCTCGGACAACAGCTAAATGATACCTACTGCTTAGCGCTGAAGTGGCTGCCAAAAGAATCATGCCAACAAAGAAAGGTACAAGAAGAAGGTCCGGGGCAAGATTTAATGCCAGGGACAGATTGTTGCTAAGGAGTTTGGGCATCCTAGGAAACACAAGATTGCTGACAGTGGATAGTAGACCCTACATGCATGGTGCTGGAGAAATTTAATGGATTGTCAGTTTACAAGATTCAGCCTGAAGGGGATTCCAGTGAACACAAGGTTATTCATAGAAATATTTTCTTCTTGACAGCAGTCCTGTTCCCAGTAGTCCTTTCCTAGCCCTTCCCAAAATAAAGCTGTGTTTTTTGTTGCATTTCCTGTGTGGTGGACATTTTGTTGGTATTAGCTGTCAAGTATACATGGTGTACAGTACTGGTAAGCAATGTGGTATCCAGTGTGTGTGTGTGGTTGAAAGGAGTGGATAGGTACAGAATCCCAGGGGTTGTACCAAACTCCTGGCCCACTGTTACTTTACTCTGGGTGGAGGCACCGTGCTACTTTCTTTCTATTCTGGGATAGCACCTCCAGTCACCATTGCAAAGAGCCCAGGCCCTTTGCCTGTGTGTGTAGTCAACAAGCAGGGGTAGTAGCTCACTGGCACACGATGCCTGGGCTACATACAGCTTAGATGGTATGGAATTTTGTTCCAAAACTTTCAAGATTCAGGGGCCTGTGCCAAAGGTGTGCCATTTCAAGGTTTTGTGAAAACATATTAATCAGTTCCAGAGTTATAAAGATTTTAAAATGTTTCTTCTAAGCATGCTCATTAGGGTTTTAGGATAACTCTGTGATACAACTCTAACACTGTGTGCCCAATTCCAAGATGCGTTACGCATGGCGCAAGGTAAAATATGCCAAACCCCATGGTGTAAATCGCAACTTGTGCCATGCGTTATGCAGGTTATAATTCCAAAAGGTGCTTTGCACCATGCTGTATGTGGGTTGCACCAAATGTGTGTTATGCCACCCACTACGCCCGCAACCCACAACGGCATGGTGCAAAGGTGGGTTGCAGCAGCAAGTACACCCTATTCAAAAAGGGCGGCTGGTAGGTCGCTGTGTTGGTATCGCTGTTGGGGGGGGCATACCCAGTAGGCATACTAATCTTACTAGTCTATGTTCAAATCTTGATTTCCCATACAATGGTGTGAAGTATCTTGTTAGTTGCTGTGGTGTTCTTATAACTGATTATCTCCCTGGAATTAATTCTGCATTTTTCGGTATCCTGAAAGTAAAAGTGGATATTTTTTATCTTTCTGTTCTCCTGTTATGCATGTAAAGCATTTGTTGTTGTTCCTGAAATAAAGAAAATGGTCCCTCAATGACTTGTTTTCTTAATTCTGTAAAAAAAGTCCCTTGCCAATCTGCCCCACCCCCACCTGACTTCCCACTGAGCACCTACCACTGCACACACCCCACATCCCTTCCACACATCCTCACTCACCTGAACAAGTCCTGGGTGAAGATCCAGTCTTCGATGGAAGACACATCTTGCTGCTGGAACCGATGACTGCAATATGAGAAACTAAGGTAAGTGCAGTTCAATGTATTTCAATGGGGTTTCCAACTTTGTGATGTAACTTTGCTATTTTTGCATATTTTGAGCCCAAAATTTCCAACATGGGCTTTTTGAGACCCCACCTCCTGAACAATGTAAGTGGAATTTTTGCAAATGCAGCCCGAAAGGCAGTTTCACGGTCATTTGGTGAATTCACCTTTTGAGCAGGATTTTAAAAATTTTCACCAACCCTGTTCATAAGGTGGAGTCATAAGATGGCTATGTTGAAAATCTGGGGAGAAATTTGTAAAAATGGCAACCTTACTGTATGTGTGTAAGTTGAAATTTTCATTTGTTCTCTCATAACGCTGGTCAAGTTTTCTATTTTGACCTGAATTTTCAACATAACCATCATTTTACACCACCTCATGAACATGACAGCTGTCATTTTTAAAACTTGGTCAAACTGTGTTTTCACACCCATGGAGTGCAATAGCGTACGGTGGTGTGCAATCACATTTTGGCAGGGATTTCAACATTTTTAGTATGGTGTTCATGAGGTGGGGTTATAAGAAGACTATGCTGACAATTTAATTCCTCTCTTACTACAGATGGAAGCGTATACCCATGGGCCCTTCACTCCAATGAAAAATGAGGATACAATTATACTATCTCAAAAAGTAAAGACATTCTTTGCAAAACCTTCATTAATGCACTAGTTATGGTTAAAGTGACAAAAGTAGAGAAGTATGGTGTTAGAGTTTATAACCCTAACACCTCCACCTCCACCCTGCAGGCAACAGGAAAACCATTATGGTTTCACCTCTCTTGCCTCTTCACAAATCAGGTGTGGTAGATGCCGGTTGTCAACCCTAACGCCACCCCATTCTCATATACTGTACCCATCTCAGCTTCTTTAATGATGGAATAAGGTGAATATTAGGGTTGACAACCCCAAAGCAAAACCCACGCCTGATTTGTGAAGAGGCAAGAGAGGTGAAACCATAATGGTTTTCCCATTGCTGCCTGCAGGGTAGGGGTGAGGGTGTTAGGGTTGGAAACCCACACACATTTCCCTACCTTTTGTTGCTTTAACCCTAACTAGTGCACTAACAAAATTTTTGCAAAGAATATCTATAGGTAGATATATTTTTGCAATAAACTGCAACTGATGTACCAGTTAGTGTTCAGATGAAAGTGACAAAAGTAGGGAAATTCAGCATTAGGATTTGTAGGGACAAAACCCTTGAGGGAAAAATTATTGTATTTTTATCTTCAAGAATTGATTTTTTTTTGCAATTATCATTATTATTTTATCGGATTGTATATGGTATAAAGATGGGAAATGTTTACTTTTATTTCTGGTCAAGATTAATGTTGATTAAGTCTTAAAAAACAGTAAAATGGAAATAATGCCATTTAAAATGGAGTCAGCTTCAGAGTTCAGAGGAAAAAATGGTTTTAAAGAGACTGTTTTAAATTTCAGGGCTCTGTGCACCAACTGTAGAACAGAGATAAGATAGGGCCTAACTTACATGTGCCACATTCCCAGGAAGACACTTTTATTAGGATTTATGTGTTTGTACAGGGGAAACCTTAGATGGAGCTAGGTATCCATGGCTATGGTCAAGATAAGAGATCATGTGACTGGTAGCACAAGAAAGGGAAAAAAATGTCTTAGACTTTGGAAGTCCCATTACTCTGTATTGAAATAAGAAGTGTTATTCATAGTTTAAAGATGCAATGTACTGCCACTATGAAAATTGGACAGTTATTGGACAACAGCATGATAAATAAGCTTACCAAGTTTTATAGTTGCAGAACGAAGCATTCAAAGGTTATGGATATAATTTATTTAATATAATTTTCTTATTGGAAAACTAGACAAATCTAGTATCCTACGATAGCTCACATCTTAGGAAGTCTCACAAGATGAATATTAAATCTGTAGTTTGTTGCTATAGAGAGAAGACCATCTAAATGCTTACAGTGAATTAACTTTGTGACAGTGATTGATGTATTTAAGAAAAGAACAACGGATCTTGTGTGTCTCTACATAAAGTAATGTTTTAAGGACTTTAGGAATGGATTTTTCTTACAAATCTTATATCATTCTGTAGTTTAGACTATTAAGAGTAAGACTATCATTTTGTTTTGAAAAGTTTTATTAGAATTATGAAGTTATAACCTTAATAGTGTAGTTTAAAAAGTATCCATACTACAGATATCAGACTTTTCAAGAATGTTTGTTTAATGTAAAACACTTAAATATGCAAGTTTAATGTTCAAATTAGATTAATTAAGACTTTTATTTAAAGAAATAATTTTGACCCAAAAATAGATTTGAGGAGAAGGAACTGTCTTAAAGAGGCATGTCTATATGTCACCATTTATCTTCTAAGATGCCCTACCTTTCTGGTGACTCAAACCAATCCAAATCTGGTGATGACATCACCAGAGCAGTTTTTATAATAGTAAACACTGCTGGCCACTCCTTATATCCGAGCTATCGATGTAGGAAGACCTATGTTCAGTTAACTAAGAATTTTATGGCTTTATACTGATGCTAGGCCAAAGAACTTTGGGCCACACCTGTTTGAAATGCAGGTGCCAGCCTAAGGATAGGCAAAAGTGTATGCGTGCTGCCAGAAGATATCCAGGTGCAAGAAAAATGCAAGGACAGATTTATTTTGTTTAAAGCAAGATTTGTGTTATTTTCTGAGTATTTTGACAAGTAATGTTGCCTGCTGAAACCAGACAGACTTACTTTTAAGACTCACACAAGCTACACAGCGTGCTGAGCAAAAAGAGGTCTATTGTCCCAAGGTTTTAAAAGCAGATGCACAATGTGAAAGGGTCAATAAGCTCCAGTTGTTAAAACAACTTGCTATTCACAAAAAAGTTCTTTGAATCCAGTATTGCTATGGACTGTGCAGACTGAAGCTATGTTCTACAAATCCAAGAACTGATTTTTAGCAAAGGTTTAACTTGCAGAGTGTATCCATGCTAAAAGAAGTTCCAGGGTCAAAGTTACAGTAGCTGACAAAAGCATCTTTTCATCAAAAGCCAGACTCAGCCAGAGTTCTAAGTGGAGAAGAGAAGAACCACTTTTACAACCAGAAACATAAGTATTCCTTTTTAATTATGTTCACTAATTTTAGTTAATAGTCTTGGTATTTTAAATTGACTTATCTGGGAAAGTAAGAGGAATCTGCTCTTAACTATAGAATCTGTATATAGCTTAAAAGCTTTGAACTAAAGAATTGTGCATGATTTGAAAAGTTAAGACTGAGTTTTATAAAAGTACAGTACAAACCACTACTGTAATGAGTTGTTGCTAGTTCTCATAGAAAATACATTTTACATGCAATGAAGTTTTGAAACAAGTTTTATACAGAAATAATCTGAGATATTAATCTTATAAGCATATGTTCTTATGCATAAAGGTTATGTTAAATACTGAGTATGATAAAAGTAGTACAGCTGTTACCATTTATTATGCTAAGTATTGCTTATTTCTTTACATTGTTTATTTGCTAGAATGTATTAGTTGCTGAATCATCTGAAACAATTTTGTTGATGTTTACAAGATTAGGCTTGATATGTATGCTAATGAGGAATATTTAGAACCATTGTATAGGTGTAAATAAAATATATATTTTTCATATAACTATATGGGTGGTACACAGTGTCATTTACCATTATACTTGAATCTGGAGAGCATAGGATAATATCACATGTGAATATTTATTATTTCTGGTAATTTATGAAATAATTTTTGAGTAAGGCCCGAGGTGAATCCAAGTGCATCATTATAAAAATTGATATTATAGGCCTTTGTTCTGACAGATTTTCAACCCTAATTGGCCCCCCAGCAAGAAAATAAAAAAAAATGTTGCTTTCCTAACTCTTAGTGAATTGGGGGAGGGGATCTTCCTTGGGGTTCTCAACCCTAAATCTCATCCAATTGCAATATAGTCTTCAGTCATACAGAACTGTGTCTCACCACATAATGCCAACACCCTGTAGGCCCTGCCAGAAGAAATCATATCACATCTCCATTTATAAGCCGTTTACACTGGGGGAAGGGGAATAAAGGCATTGGAGCAAGAATGGGATCTGGGGATTGTAATATCAAGCAACCTGAAGGTAGGTAACCAATGCAGCAAAGTGGTGGGGAAGGCATATGGAATGTTGGCGAGCATTGGGAAGGGCATAACTAGCAGAAAGAGGGAGGTACTCATGCCTCTTTGTAAAGCCATGGTGAGGCACACCTGGAGTATGGGGTCCAGTTCTGGAGGTCACACCTATGTAAGGATATAGATGGGATAGAGAGGGTACAGAGAAGGGCAACCTGATGGTGCATGGCATGCAGGGAAAGCTTCTATGAGCAGACATGGAGGGAATTGGGTCCATACCCATTGGAGACTAGAAGGGGGGAATATGATTAAAAGTTTTAAGTACATGAAAGGGATCAACAAGGTGAATGGGGAGTTTATTTAAAAAGAAGAAGGGGCTAGGACTAGAGGGCATAGTCTAAGAATAGAAGGAGGAAAATATAAAGGTAAAGTGAGAAGGTGTTTCTTCATGAAGAGAGTAGTGGAGGCCTGGAATAAACTACCTGGAGAAATGGTGGGGGCTGAGACAGTGGAGGGAATCAAGAGTGTATGGGCCAAGATACAGGCATTGAATAAGGGGGGAGGGAATAGAGCAGACTCAATGGACCAGTGAGGTCCTTTTCTGCCATAAGACTTCTATGATTCTATGATCTCATCTTATTTGGTCATGGAATGGGGTGAGTGTTAGGGTTGAGAACCACAAGGAAGACCCCAGCCCTGATTCACTAAGAGTCAGAACAGCAAAACTGTAATGTTTTTCATTTTCTTGCTTGAGGGGGTAGGGCTGGAAACCCTAATACTGAATTTCACTACTTTTGTTTCTTTAATCTGAACCCTAACTGGTGCATTAACACAGTTTTTTTTTGCAAAGAATTTTCTTACTTTTTGAGACAGTGGAATCACATCCTCATTCTCACAGGTCTGTTTGGGACCAGTGTGAACACATTCATCTGGCTAGGGAAATGAAGGGGCCCACTGTGCTCTGCACTTCTATCTGTCAATAGATGCATACTTTCATCTGGCTGTGGAAGCACAGGCCCTCTGGGCCCTCTGCTTCCATGCTTCCAGAAAAGCAAATTATGTGATTGGTTGTAATTGATTTTTGTGCGACTTACTTCAAAGAAAAATATGTATCAAATTTTATTCTTAACTGTGAGTGGTTTATCATATATGGGTAAAATGTGTTTTTCATTTCTTACTTGTAAGTCAGTACATTTTTGTCAGTTTGCTCTGAAATTTGCAATGATTGTAGTGCACAAAAAGATACATCTTTGGTGCTTTGTTGATGATGATCGGACTTTCATTGTAGATTTGACACCATGGTGAAGAATGGAGGTAATTTTGGAGTGCAGTGCATCTCCCGTGACTGTTTAGGGGGGAATTATGTGTTCATGTTGTAGTACTCACTGACACCTTGTTTTGATATACACATTTTCCCTTAACTCCAATTACTGACAAATTTATGGCTTGTTAAAACTGGAGTGTTACCCTATGGGAATTTTAATTTTTAATTTTTATCTCTTTATATGTACGTTTTCAGCTGGTATTCCATGGGGCCTTACTTTTGTAGTACCTATTGGCACCTTTCATATGATACATAGATTGTCCCTTAATTCCAAAGACTAACAGTGTTACAGCTTGTTAAATGTGCTATGTTATCTTATAGTAAGTAAAGTAAAATATTTATTTTTATTCAGGATAAGTTATTTCTTCACATCTTAGTCTGAAGCCTTTTTCAAGATGGTCCTGACAATAGGACTTTAAAATTGTTCAAATACAAACACAATACAAACATCACTTTCAATCTCTAAGACCATAAAAACATATAATAAATATACTTATAGTCCAACAAAACTTGTACAACTCATTTCACAACATGAAATACCAATTAAAAATCCAAGTGATTTCTTATTCATCTGTCGCACATAAATCTAACTTTCAATTCCTCTGTCAGAAACTTGGTAATCAGAGATGGGAATTAACATTTTTATGTTTTTATAAGGCCACTGAATTTTTTGGTGGGGGTATCATGTATTAGTGTTGTAGTACTCACTGAGACCTTTTTGATATATGCATTGTCCCTTAACTCCAAATATTGATGGAGTTATAGCTTGTTAAGGTAGCAATATTATCCTAGGAGAATTTTCTATTTTTTTTATTTTTATATTTTTATAGGTTTATTTCAGTTGGTATCCTCATGGTAATAATCTTGTAGTGCTATTGAGACCTTTTTCATTTTTGATACATAGTTTGTCTCTTAACTCCAAAGACTGACGGAGTTACAGCTTGTTAAATTTGCAATGATATTCTATGGCAATTTTGGTTTTTAAATGTTTATGTTTTTGTACAGCCCTGAATTAATTTTGTTTTGGGGCATATTATGTGATAGTGTTACAGTACACATTGAGACATTTCTTTGATCTATAGATTGTCCCTTAACTCGAAATAGTGACAGAGTTATGGCTCAAAATTCAAGGGGCCAGATATTCAAAACTTAGCCCTGAGGCTAAATTAACACTGCATAGCATGCTAAATTAGTCCTGAACCAGTAGCAAGCTACATTCAAAGGAATAGCCCCGAGGCTAAACCTGCTCAATATAGCTTGCAAAAGAAGCATTGCAAACAGGGTTGGGAGTGCAGTGCTAAAATAGCCCAGGAAGTAAGACAGCTCTGAATATAGCAACAGGGAAGTGTGAAATGCAACAGCAGCTCAGTGGACACAGAGGTGGAGTAAGGCAGAACTGAAGTTGGTTGACAACGTATGTGATAGCAATGAAGTGTTGCACAATAACTGCAAACAACAATGCAGTCCACACACTGCAGAACTGCATTATGCTTGTGAGAGGTTTGCCTGGGGCTAACCCAACTGCACAGTGAAACACATTAGCCTGGTGGAAACACGTTAGCCCAGGGCAAAGGTTTGCTATATTCAAAGCTCCTATGCAAATGAGCCTACTTAGGCAATCCATGTGCAAACAGCCACATTATCATCTCATTAAGGCCTGCTTAGCATACAGCATGAAGATTGCCTGGTGCTAGTCCATGGTGCACACAGCTCCACCTGTAGGTCAGCCTGGAAGTACAGGTCAAAAACCACAGGCTGGATGGTGCCCACGGCTCCACCTGTAGGTCAGACTGTACACAGGCATCTGGGTATGCGTTGGAGTTGATGGCTTAACTCTCACACAAAACAAGCTGAGGTGGTGCAGTATTGGAGAATGGGGTGAAAGTTAGGCCGACGACCCCAACATATACCCAGACACCTGTTGGTGTGTGGAGGGTGGAGGCATAGGGGTGGAGTGGTGGAGGTGGTAACTGGGGTGGGGCATTAGAGTTAGAAACCCTAACACCTAATTTCTGTTGTTGTTGCTATAGTATTCACCCTAACTGATGCATTAATTATGTTTTTGCAAAGAATTTCCTTCTTCTTCAGACAGCATAATTGTATCCTCATTTTGCTGTGGGAGTGCAGGGTCACATCCTCCATCCAGATAATACAACAGTATCCATATGTCACAGTGGGACCCTGTGATCCCATCCCTGCACAGATGCACATATGTATCTAGCTGTGGAAACACAGGATTCTCTGGCCCCTGCACTTCCACACAAAGTTAAGAGAAAGAGTAGTGAAATCGCAACAGATAGTCATAACTATGCCATCTTAAACAATTTTCACCCCAAATGTTCAAAATACCTTTGTATCACCTCACCATACGCACCCAGTACAGAAAACCTTCAAAGCCCTGTGGAAATATAATTCTGCGCAACTATAACACTATTTTGTGCCACAGGTGCAGGAAAACATTTTTGGCAGGATTTGAAAAATTACAGCTGTACTATTCATGAGGTGGTGTGAAAATGGTAATGTTGAAAATCTGGAGTGAAAACATGAAAAATTGGTGAAGTGACAAGGGTGCAAACAAACCACGAGCGCACTCTTGTAACTCTGTCATTTTTTGAATTTTTACCAAATTGTCAACATGGTTTTTTGGGACCTCCCCATGAACAGTTGTGCTGTTATTTTTGTTAATCTATTTTGAAAGTTGATTTTGCACAGCAACAATGCTATTCTGCACTACAGGTGCGAAAACACATTTCGGCAGGATGTGAAAATGGCAGCTGTACTGTTCATGAAGAGATGTGACAAAATGGCAATGTTGAAACTCTGGGGGGAAAATATTAGAAGTTGGCAAAGTTACGAGTGTGCATTGAAACTGCACAATGCACACTCATAACGCAGTCATTTTTTGGAATTATTTCTCCAAATTTGCAACATGGGCTTTTTGAGACCTCATGAACAATGGCACTGTTGTTTCGTTAATCAGTCCTGAAATATGATTCCACGCAGGAATCGCGAAATCATCTTTTGGGATTGAGTAATGAAATGACAGTGACAGTGTTCATGAGATAGTGTCCCAAGAACCCCATGTTGAAAATTTTTGGGTCAAAATTCCTAAACATTGCTGTGATATCATCATAAGTTGAACCCCCCATTGCCAGCCATTATATGGCGCTTACCTTTGATTCTTCATTTTGCAGTTCAGCTTTGAAGAGTGCAGATGTGTACCAGTCCTCAGAAGACAGTGCCAACCTCCAAAGGTAAGTGTGGGGTGCGGGGGGGTGAGGGGAGGTGGGTGCTCAGTGGGAGGATGGGGATAGGGGACTGGGAGTGTCAATGAGGGACAGTTTTTTTTTCCAGGTTACAAAATATATCACACATCAGGGGATGGTTTTCTTTATTTACAGGAACAATGAATAGGTAAATGTGGGCACACTGGAGTGGGCTCCCAGTGTACCACATGAGTTGGGGGATACATGCTGCTGACAGGGGGATTGGGCACCCCAGTCAGCAATGCATTAAAGAAAATTAATAACTTTTGGGCAAACTGGAGGGTCCCAGTGTGCCACATCAGTTGAGGGATACATGATACCGACAGGGGATTGGGCACCTTGCCGGCAATGAAAATGGAATGGCGCAAGTGGGGACCCTGCACTACCAGGATTGGACCTGGTGGTAAAAGAAGTTACACTTCAAATTACTATGGTAGTAATTTGAAGTGTCACTTCGAATTACTTCGGGTTCCACCACCACTTACTGCATGCTTTTTGCAGGTGGTATTTAGCGCTGTGCTACCGGTGGCACAACAACCTTTAGCGTGACGTTACTATTTTAAAAATGACGGTGCATCAGCATTCATGGCCACTCTCCTACCTCCCTCCCCTGCATACATTAACTTTTAGCATCGGCGCTATCACACAGCACTGGCGCTAAAAGGTCTTTTAAATATTGCAAATTTGGCACTATTCCAGCTCTACAGATTTGCACCGGGTGCAATGCTTTGAATATCTGGCCCCAAATGTAAAAAAAAAAGTCCAAATTCTTGTTTTGTATGAATCAGTCCTGTTTCATGAGATTGTGTTGTTCTCACTAAAGAAGACTGGTTCCTACAAAACAAGAATGTAAAAAAAAAAAAATGTCAAAATTTGTGTTTCGTATGGAGACACAAATTCAGGACACAATGGAAACCATTACCTCTACTTGTTTTGTGTGGCCCTATTCTTGTTTCACGAGTCCATACCAAACAAAAAAAATCATCTCACCAAGAAAGATTTTAAAATGTTTTAAAAACACTCTTCAGGGTCCTTTTTCCAAAAACTAACTGCTGAATCTAGCTAATGGGACCTTGTTTAGCAAGATACAAGTGCTGGTGTCTTTGCAGGATATGTTTTTATGAGTTTTCAAATAAATTTATTTTTGAAAATAATGAAACAAAATGGCCACCATGTGAAAGAAGAATGCTTTTCTCATGAGATGGATTATCTCCTTATGAAACAAAATCTTGTTTCAGACAAATTTCTTGTTTTGTATGAAAGAGCTATCCAATAGAATGTACTGAGTATGCTCTGAACCAAAATTTCAAAGCCTTATAACTCTGGACTGGATTATTGTATTTTTTTCACCTAACTAATGAAAGGCACCATCCTGGGGCAAGTCCTTCTGCCCTGAAAATTTCAGACCCAAATTCCAAACCATCTGGGCACTAGGTGATGACTAAAAAACAGCGAAACACCCAATTGTTTCACTATTCAGATCTCAGAATCCATACATCTGACCAAAACAAAGCTTGGCACATCAACAGACCATGCCCCCAAGACAGTGCATGCAAACTATTGTGCAAATCTGTTGAATGGGGCAAAGCTATTAAAGTGAAAAGTTAGGGGTTTAACATTAAAAATCTACTTCACCCTAACTATAGTGGTGCTACCGCACCACTATATTCGTTACAAAAAAGTTGCTAATGCACCAGTTAGGGTAACTTACAGTAATGCAACAAAAGTAGGGACATGTGGTGTTAGGTTTTCCAACCGTAACTCCATACTCCCATCCCCCCAAGCAGCAATAGGAAAAAAACATTACAGTTTGTGGTTTCCAGAGTATTGGCATATCAGTGGTGGGGTCTTCCTTGGGGTTGTCAACCCTAATGCTCACCCCCTCAATCCGTAGTCTCCAGTCCGAAGCACAAGGTACAGCTCCAAGTTATTGCCTCATAGTAATACAGTGTTCAAAGGTACACATTCAGTTGCCAACACAGTTTGTTGTACCTTTCTTCATGCAGAGCCCTGCAGGCCCTGCGTGAAGAAAGGAGATCACGTGAGACATTGCTTCTCTGGGAATGGAGTGGGCATTAGGACTGACAACCCCAAGGAATACTCCACCACTGATTCAGCAAGACTCCGGAGACCCAAAACCCTAATGCGTTTTATTTTTGCTGCTTGTGGGGTGAGGAGTTAGGGTTGGAAACCTAATCACCACATTTCCCTACCTTTATGACATTAAGTTACCCTAACTGGAGCATTAAATTTTTTTTGCAAAGAATTTCCTTTTCTTTTTTTACTTATTCTTTTTCTCCCCAGGCCCCCAGGTTGACTCTCTTGTCCTGGCTACCTTCTTCATCTGGCTGCCATCTGTACCACACCTGTCCTCCACTTTGGGCCATCACCTTGCTACCCCCACACCTTGCCCACCATGGCGGGGTGCTGGGGAGCCCCCTACTCACCCACCAGGACCAGATCCAGTACGGGCAATGCCCTCTGTAGAGACGGTGCTGTGTGTCGGACAGCCATCAAGCTGCTCGACCTGTGCCATTTTTTCTTCATTTCTTACAGTGGCAGAGCATACAATGCCAACTGTGGGCATGCCACATGCATCCACATGCAGAACACCTGCCAGCTGTTCCACCTCCATGCCCCACTGTACTTGGAGTAGACAACAACACCTAGCCTCCGCTAGGTGTCAGACATATACCAACCTTTTTCCCATCCTCCCAGGAGAGGAGAGCTGTCCTCCAGATGTTCGATCCTCTCCCACTCCAGCCAGCCTCCAACGATCTGCTTGCACCGTAATCACTGGCTGTCAGCGTGGCAGGAGGTAAGGCATTGTTGCCTCAGCTCTCTGTGCCACTGGGCTGGCTGTTTCCTTTCTTTTTTAGATTGTGGAGTTGTATCTCCATTGGGACCTGCGTGACTAGGTGCATATGCGCAGAACACTTTGGACGTTGAACCATGAGAAGACTCTGTCTGCCTACAGAAGTGCAGGGCCTGGCAAATTCACACGTTACACATTCATTCTTTCTACATTCACTCTTTACACATTCAGTCTGCTAACATTTACTCTTCACACATTCACTCTGTATTTTTGTGTTTAATTTTGACTCCAAATTTTCAAGATTGTCATTTTTAATGACTGCTCATATAAACATGGCATGTAGCATTTATAGTATATTAGGCAAAATCACTGGGCAGGTGACCTAGAGGGGAAAGAGGAGAAAGACTTGGTACCGGGGGTTGGCACCCGGATCCACTTCAAGGAGAACTGCTTTGATTTCAGGGTGCTTGCAGCTAAGAAGAATAGTATTTGTCACTACTATTAACAGCAGTACCACAAGTTTTAACCTCTTTTTTGTTAGTTTAGAACAATGGAAAAAGTGCATTGGCAACATTCATTTCAGTTTCACACCACGTATGTAATGACGTACATCTTGACCCATCATGAAATAAGCAGTAAGTTGTTAATCCTGACCCATTCATAATTTTCAAAAGTGTGAAACACAATTACATTCTTATTTGTGTGAATGTCTGTGTTATTCATACAAAAACAAACTCTTATTCTGAGTTGCGAGCATCACAGTAAGCACTGTAATGAAGTAAACATTAAACTGTAAGTTATCTTCCTGATTTCTCTGAATTGTGATCAGTCGCATTAATGTTATATTCTGTATTTATACTATTTCAATCAATGTTTCTATTTCCATTGACAGTATACTGATGCTGGTTCATCAGTTTCGATTTTGGTGACAGTCAGGGTGGTTATGCAATTAAGATTCATATAATCAGCTCACAAAGCATGTTCTACTTCAGATGAAAAATGCCAAAATGCAGCATGTTTTTTTTTTCTTTTTTTTTTAGCCATACTCTAATTTTACTTTGTATGGTGTTCTACAATAATGTTAGTCTTAATGTATTGTTCATTGTATACAGGAAACTTACCATTTGAGATGAGTGCTGGTGTCTGACATGGTTTGTGTGAGTGGGGTGCAAATTTCTGTTACCGTGATTATTATTATTATTATTGTGATTGCTGCTGTTATGCAGATTGTGCAATATTTGTAGACTGTTATGATATGTCCAACATCTTGAGATAATTAACAAAATGAAGATTTTTTTTTGCCTCATCTGTTTTTCTGCCTTCCCTGGCCCCCAGCCTCCCACTCCTTCAGGCTGTACAAGTCTCTGCTGCCTGCCAGTCTCATCCCCACTGCCGGCACCCACCACCAAAGTCCCGCTAGTCCTGCATCCAGAGGGTACCAGCATTAAGCCTACTGGAAGGGCCCCACTCCGCCACAATGGGGAGCACAGGTGAGAGGAGAAGTCTGAATGCTACTCACCTGGAACATCAGGTGCAGGGAATGGGAATGCTGTGTTCTGGGGACTGTGGCATGGTGGGATGGTGGCCATCATCCAGCAGATCTGGAATGGGCCATTTTCCCATTTTCTGTCTCACCCATCTCTCACCTAAGCATGCACTGCAGTGGTAGCCTGGGGCAGGGCCATCCAGCAGTGTGTGGTCACTCACACTGCCAAGGACATCTTCACAGGCCAACACCAGGAGCTGCTGAATGAGCGGTGCTATGCACCTCATTGCCCAGGAGGGAAGCATACAAAGGATGTTCTTGACTCCTTCCCCACCAGCCTCCACTCCTGGTGACCAGGTTCGGGGTGTGAACCCATGTCACCAGCATGCTAAGTGAACATCTGCCTGCATGATTAATTTTTTGGTGTCCTTATATTAGTAGCCACTGACCACCTTCTGGTTTGCTTTACTGCTTTGCAAAATCACCTTTTGGGCAGGATTTGAAAATGTTTACCACCTTTGTTCATGAGGTGGGTCATAAAATGGCTATGTTGAAGATTTTGGGTCAAACTAATAAAATAAAACAATAAAGTTATGAGAGTACATTGGATGTTTTCTATGCATGTTCACAACTCTGGTCCTTTTCAATATTTTTACCCCAAATTTTCATCATAGCCATTTTTTTCACACCACTTCATGAACTTGACCGCTGTTATTTTTTGAATTCTGGTCAAAATGTGTTTTCACACTTGTGGCACAGAATGTCATTTCAGCAGGGATTTGTAAATTTCAACTTACCAGGTTCATAGGTGGGGTCATAAGAAGGTTATGCTGAAAATGTGGTTTAACTATATGGTAAAATAACCAAATTATGAGTAAATGTTGTATTATTTCAACATTCACGCTAATTTTCAGTATTTTGACTCCAGACTTTCAGCATAGCCATTTTTTTTTCATACCACCTCATAAACAGGACAGATGTCAATTTTAATATCCTGGATGAGATGTGTTCTTGCACTTTTGGTGCAAAATGACTTTGCAGCCAATATACTATCATATGTCATGTTTATAGCACTAGCGAAAATAACCACTGATTGGCAAATCGCACTTGATACTAAGAAACATGTATATGCCCTTTTTCTGGACCTTAGCAAGGCCTTTGATACCATGGACCACAATATCTTGCTCAAAGCTCTAAGCAGTATCGGACTGGACAGCCCTGCAACTAAATGGTTCTCCAATTACCTCACCAACAGGATACAGCAAGTCAAAGCTGCAGGAGATATATCATCGCAAAAAACTCTTCTTTGAGGTGTTCCCCAAGGTTCTATTCTGGGCTCAATCCTATTTGCTATTTACATTAATAATATGGACACTCACCTACGTTCAGCTAACATTCATCTATTTGTGGATGACACTGTACTTTGTACCACAAACTCATCTTTGGATATGGTACATCAGAACTTACAGCAAGACTTCATTACCCTACAACACAATCTCATTAAACACAAGCTTCTCCTCAATGCCAAAAAAAAGTTGGCCCCAGACTAACACACACCCCCTGAATCCTAACACTACTGGACGAACCCCTTGAAACCGTCGAATCCTTTAAATACCTTGGATTCTGGCTGGACAATAAACTTAACTTTCTATGCCACCTAAATGAAATCTTGAAGAAACTAAGGCAACGGTTAGGCCTATTCTACTGAATTAAACATCTACTGACCTTAGATGCTAGGAAGGGATTAGTACAATCTACATTCTTACCTATACTAGATTGTGCTGACTTTATCTACACACACTGTCCTTAAATGTCACTTAGCAAACTCGACACTTCATAACACCGGGCCCTTAGATTTATCCTCAACCTACCTTACAAACTCACCATTGCCTACTTTATCAAGAAGTGGAGTGGCCTTTCACTTCTAGTAGGAGGAAAATAAATGCTCTTCACTGGCTTCATAGAGCACTCTCTAACAATCTTCCTACACATATATCAAGCTTGTTTAAGCGAGCTAAGGGCTTTTATGGGTTGAGACATTTTACTTTGCTCTACTTTAGATTCAAGCGTGAAAACAAACTATAGCTCGTCTACAATCAGCTTTACACTTCCATCTCTGTGGAACACCCTGCAAAACACACTAAAATTGTCCTCACTTCCTAGCCTTTCACATTCAAAGAGATGCTAGTTGCAGTACTGAAAGAAACTTGTAACTGCTTCAGAAAAGTTGAACCACTACTAACCCAACCTGCCTCACTAGCTCTTAATTTAGAACTTCCCTCATTGCCTTCCCACAGGGGACAACCATTAATTGCAGTCTACTTGCTTCTCCACTAGCCCTCCTCAACCTGTCTCCCCCTTCCCCTACTCACGCTCCCCGCTACTTTCCCTTCTCCGTTTTTCCACTAATAATAATAAGTAGACTGGATTCGATGACTCTTCTATACATTGTGTAAAACTATTGTTTATGAACTATATGTCATTGTAAACCTGGCAACTCAGTAGATGCTGGCCCGCCACATCCTTCTCTGCCCTGTATCTTGTGCATTTTTGTGTATACATAGCCGTGACCATTTATTTATTGTACTGTATGTACCGTATTGTATTGTTTTCCATCCAGAACCACCTTGAAAATGATCTTGCTCAATGGTGTTTATGCCTGGTTAAATAGAGTGATTGATTGATATAGGAGTCATAAAATGACTGTCTTGAAAAATTTGGGGTCAAAATAAAAAAATACAATTGTTAAGAAACTTTGTGGGTAGAGCCAGTCTTGACCCTAGCAGGTATGCTCTGTAATATCATGTCATCTCATATAATCTTATGTCAGTGAGCTGAGTTCAAGGGCAAGCTCAGTGATGCAACTGGATGAGGTGAGGGTGGGAGGCATGGTGCTATTATATGAAATCCCACCAACCAGGGAATAAAAACTGTAGGATTACTTACATGGGCCAGGGTGCCATATAGTGAAGACAACTTTTCTCTTGGCATAGGGCCCTGCACATCTGCACTCATGGAAGAGGATCCTTTGCATTGCCTGACAGATGGACCCTTTGCCCTGTGCATCTGCTCTGCTACCACATGGAAGCACAGGGATGATTACTGTCCTACTGATTCTTGACATCCGTTGGTGTACTTCCATAGATGGACTTAGCCTTCTCTGTGCAGGGCCCAGTGGGCCCTGTGCATCTGCATGTGTATCACTCTCTCTCTCTCTGTCTATCTGGCCCTGAGCATCTGCATGGCTGTCTCTCTGTCTGTCTGTCTGTCTGTCTCTCTGTCTGTCTATCTATCTATCTATCTATCTATCTATCTATCTATCTTGCAGCAGCAGTGCAAACAAAAAGTAACAAATATCAGGGTTATTCTTGTCAGTCAGGCACCTACAGTGAGCAGCATTTCATGCCAGAACTGGATTGTTTGGAGAAAGTTTTATTTACAGAACTTTAACTGTAACTTCCTTGGGACAGCAGCATAGATCCAAGCATTTTACCACATGAACTCACACCACTGCATACAACATTTCAAATATGGCATGGACCCCTGAAAATTATGCCTGATATTCTACTCGTGATCTGTGACCAACTTGACATCACTTGTGGCTTTACCATTTGCGATGTCATGGGGTCAAGGACCTGTCATAACAAATATTAGGCATATTTTTGCTAAGCCCATGCTATGTCTACAAATCTCTCTCTCTCTCTCTCTCTCTCTATATATATATATATATATATATATATACACACACACACACACACACATATGGTTGGCTGGGACCATTGATCTATAGGAAAGCTATATGTTTGTTTAACACCCCATAATGCAGGCTGATTAAATGTGTAATGTTTAATAATCAATCAGTTGTGACATCATCACTACACTAAGTCAATTATGACATCACCAAATCCTCTTACATCAACCTCAAAACTAGTCTTTCATTTAAAAAACATGGAAATGTAATGCTCAACATATGGTTATTTAAAATGCATATATATTTAAATAAACAAACACAGAGTTGTACAACAAATTTGAAAATGAAACTATTCAATGTGGCCAGTGCAAAACATGATTCTTGCACAGCACACATTTTCAGAATTCCTGCCAAACAGCCACAGTATAAGAAACATTCTGCAAGTAGATAACCTTATTTTCAAGTAGACAGTAAAAGTAGATATTTAAACCAACAATCACTGAGTTGAAAGGCAAACTTGAAAAGAAAGCAATTCCATGTAGCCAGTGATACAATTAATTATTGTACAGCACAAACTCTCAAACTACAATGCCAAACAACCTACTATAACATGGTGTTAGAAACATTTATCAAGCTAGACATTTAAACAAACAAAACAATACACTGGTAAAAGAAACTTAAGAATACAGTGCAATAAAAATTTAGCTAAAAATTTGACCTACATTTTTCATTATAAAATAGACTATGTCTCTTCAGTTTTATTTGGTGGTAAACATTTCTAATTCCACCAGATTTTGTGTATTTTATAAATGTTTAAATTTATTTTTTTTCTGAAGTACAAAATGACCACCACAGTTGACCTAAAAATATCACCTTAATCCTGTCAAGGGTTAGGATCGAGAAAATAAAAAAATATATATGGTGCACAGCATAGGGGGTACATGGTAGATTTGACAGGTGTGCTAATATTTTTTTATAATTATAGCTGAAACTAGCTTTTTTGGGAAAACATTTTTCATTGCACTGCTGCTCTAAAAACAATGGTGTTTCAGTTGGCCAGTGAAACAAACAGCTCTTACACAGTGCAAATTTTCAAAATACTCCACCAAATAGCCTTTGATAATAGTCTAAGAAAGATTATTTTTAGAAGCAGAACATATTCTTTTTAGGAAGAACCTGTGGTAACAGTGTCTGATGAATGAAAACACAGAAAAGGATGTAGCAGAGTCAGATGGTTTGAAATAATGAAAGAAAGCATGAATGAAAATGACCATTACCCAAAGACATAAAAAGTTGCATGCCACCTATCAGTACTGTATCACAATGTGTTTCACAGTGCAGAGGTTTATTCTGATTTTCATAAATGTCCTATGGAGAACATGCTATACACTTAGGCCCAGATATTCAGACTACGCCTGTCAATGGGCGCAAGTGTGGAGTGCAGTGCATCAAGGATGCGCCAGATCAGGACCAGGACCAGGTGATATTCAAAGGCGATGTTGCAGTGCACTACTGACTATGGCACAGACTGCACACAGTGCAGTGGCACTGCACATGGCACGGTGGCACTGTGCCAGCACAAGCCACAGATAGGGAGCATGGGGATGTGCCAGCACAAACGCAGTTAGGCTGGGCACAGCATCCATGATATTCAGAAGAGGGCATGCAAATATGGCCATAAAATATGCAAGGTGCAAATGGGGCCATTTGCATGTCATTATGGCCCCATTTCCATGCCTTGCGCAGGGCAGCCTTGTGAATTGCACCTGGTGCCCTGTACAGAATGATGTGTGGAGTGAGGGGGTCCTGGGGCATCCCCTGCCCTGTAGCTGTGATCATGGGTATTAGTTATTAGAACACATTCCCTGGTAGTCTAGTGGCACCCCTCCCTCCTTTAGCTATGATCGCCGGTAAAATGTAAGAACTACAATCCCTAGTGGTCTAGTGGTTCTCCCCTCCTGCTAATAGCCACAATCACTGGTGAAATGGCATAACTACATTACCTGGTGGTCTAGTGGCCCCCCCACCCCATGCCCTGATCATCGGTAAAATGTCATGAATACATTCCCTGGTGGTTCAGTGGCACCCCCCACCTCTTCCACCCACACAGGACCCCTTCCCCACCCCACTCCCTCCCATCATCAGTGGGTCTCTGCAACCCACCTGCATACTGATCAGCTGCCCGCCAAATGACAGTTTCACATTTGTGACTGTCTAGTACAGTATGCCCTGCAAGCCCATTGGCCCACAGTGTCGACATTGGCTGACAGCCCATACTGTAAGCTGTCATTTGGTGGGTAGCTATGCGAGCAGGTTGCAGCTTCCCGCTGATGATGGGGGGGAGTGGGGTGGGCAATGGGTCCTGTGTGGGTGGGAGGGGTGGAGGTGCCATTGGACCTTCAGGGACTGTATTAACGACATTTTACCGGTGATCAGGACTAGGGGTAGGGGGGAACCACTTGCCCACCAGAGAATGCAGTTATGCCATTGCACCAGCAATCATGGCTAAGGGAGGCAAGGGGGAACTACTAGACCACCAGGGAATGTAGATATGACATTTCACCAGTGATCGCAGCTATGGAAGGGAGGGGGTATCACTAGGCTACAAGGGATGATATGGGTGCTTGTGGATGGTGTTCTGGGTGGGCGGGTGGACACCCACAGCTGTCGGCTGCTGTGTTACATCCTGCAATACAGCAGCCTGCCTGTGGGTTGCCAGCAGTTGTTCCTGGTTTTTCCTGGCACAACTCTGTGCCCAGGTTCGCAGCGCATCTGGTGGTTGTGCCAGCATATGTGCCACATCCTTGGCTGAATATCGAGGTATGCTGAATATGCATGGGTACACCCCTTCAGATGCATCATATACAATTGCAGTGCATCCCAGTGCATCAGGATATGCACTGTGCAAATGCCCCTTTTGAATATTGCACCAGTGAGCATTGTAGGGTTGTGCCTGGTGCAACCGAGTTGCATCAGGTGCATCCCTTTGAATATCCAGGCTATAATGTGCATTTCTCTTTGCTATGGATATCAATATGTGTTCTCTAGCATCTCAGTAGTATAACTAGCTTAATATAAAAATAAAAGTTACTTCTTTGGCAGAATACCTATATACTCCATACAGTATATCCAATCTTTAACATTTGAAGAATCCATTACAAAATAATATGCAACAGCTCTCACTACATTTTAAAACACTAACAGTTAGGCCATGTGTTGGTGTAACCCAAGGAAAATCCTATCACTACAATTTAATACTAGTGAATGTGTAAGATAAGCATGTCTATAGTTGACACTAAATGTATATAAATATATGTACATATACATACAACAGGTGTGAAAATAAAAAAAATGACCAAGATAAATATGTTATTTTGACCAACATGAGCAAGGTAAATTAATATGGCCATTGAGCAGGCTCAGAAATTTATCCTCACATGTGAAAATAAATATCTGAGCATGCTCAGTGACCAATTTAATTTATTTCCCCCCAAAGACACCTATGAAAATGAACTTTTATGGTTCAGTTGACCTTTCCATGGAAAACTGTTTAATACAGAAATGCAATTCCACTTAAAGATGTGATTCATTCTATCTATCTATCTAATCTATCTAGTAGAGACACATTGAAACATTTGATTCATTTATACATTTGCTTATACGTTTGTACTGAGGGATATAAAGTATTTAGGAATTTTAAAATTAAGAATGCATTTCATTTACTTTCTCAGTTTTGTTGCCTATGCATTCGAGTCAGCCTGTAGGTCTTAGCTCTCTGGCATGCTCATGTATTTTGTACCCTGTATTGCATTTCTATCTTTCTGCTCCACAATATGATTTGCTGCATTTGTTAATTTTCTGCAGTGGTCCTTATTGTACTGTCATTATGGTGTATATGGTCCTTACTGTATTGCAATTTATTATATTGTATCTTTGCTTGTCACTGTTGTATTGCCTGCCTTTTAACTTCAGAGGTCATACTTGAAAATAGGCACAACAATGTCTACTGTACTCACCTGTTCAATGAAAGCTAATATATAAATAAGATTCAGTAGTAAAGTACTCACTTTCTGAATGGGAATAATGATGAAATGGAGCTTTTTAATACATACTGTAACACTAATGACAATGAATTATGTGAATCTACACATTTTATCAAAAGGAAATAAAGTTCAGTAGCATTATTTAAAAAAAAAATGACCATGGTCACCCAGACAACCAAAGCCAAAAGATATTCATTTGTATAGGAAGAGGAAAGTACTACCTTGACTGCATAAGAGAAGTACCTTAATCAGAACAAAGGTTTCTAATGTCCAACCTTGCTGTACTCCTCCCATACTGTCACTTAATCCTCCTTGACCTTACCCAACCTAGTAAGAAAGAGAATTTATGTACAGAATGTCACTGAGGGACTTGCAAAGAATAGGGTAAGTGGATCTGTAGCAGGGACCACTGAAAGGCTTGCTTTGACCAGTAGTCCCTAATTCAAGATGTTGTATGCACACAGTCATTAAAATGTGAATTGAGTGTCCAAGCGGATACTGGTTCATTAGTGCAAGGGCTTAGCTTTAGTCCTGGATGTAAGGAAATGACTTGGGAAGCACATAATGGGCTGGATTTGGGTGACTGCTTGTTAATACTCCTATAAGGAGACCTTATCAAATGCCTTATGCCTCTTGTATAAACTTCAGGCACTGAATGCATGGGATCCCTGTTTTTAAATAGTATTCAGAGGCACGTAATGTATTAACTGGAATTGTCACCTTTGTGCAAACCTGTCCTTCAACTTTCAATACATTTTGCAAGTTTAAAAAAAAATGTGACTTGGATGTGCTTTACCATGCCATGCTATGCAGTGTAGTTTAGGCCACTAAATATCTATTGATGTTAATCCATGTTTTAGAACCATCAAGAAATGATTACAGCAAACGGTTAAAGAAAATTATCTCCACTCTAAAAAGGAGGGAGTGTTGGCTTTATTTGCTTTTGAGGAATCTAAAATTATTTAGCTGTAGTCTGGCAAGTTTCATTCCTACTATGTAACTGACATTATGTCTGGTTGAGTTGAGATACAATCAAATGCATATAAATGGCCTGTTATGGTTCGGGACTGGCTTCCTTGTGTAGTTTCCTGGTACTTCATTCTGAAACTGAGCAGTTGTGCAATAAGAAATAAAAAAACTTGTTTAAGAATATGTAACACTCACCATATCTTATAGTGGGTAACCCAAGATGTTTCATTCTATTTTTTACCAGTTCTGAGAGCTCTTGTCTCTCTGATCTCCTGTACAAGTTCAACCTCTGTTGACCGATCCCTTCTGCTGTTTTAATTGTATGTTTGTTTCCCTTTCTACTTAACTTGAGTGCCCACTGCATGCTTTTGCGTCTCAGTAAGGGGTGCTCTGATTGGTCACTAGAGGTGGAGTTCCTATGGTTGCTTTTTGGGTTCCATGGATCTTTCACTTCTTTAGTGTCCTCAAAGTCTTCGACATTAATGGATATTTGAGACTGAATGTATAAGGAAAAACACAAGCAAGTTAGAACCATTTGTATGGATTGTCAATGATTTAGAAACGATACTCATACAGTATACTGCAGCTCATCTGTGGTTATTAACACTGCAAAAGTTACATAGAAACGTAGACTTTGATGGCAAATAAGTACCACTTGGCCCACCTAGTCTGCCTATGTCCCTACCTACAGGATAAGCTGCAGATCCTAGTAAACCAACAGCCTATTTCTTCCTACCCCCCCCACAAGAATTGCCTTATGTTTGTCCCATGCATCCTTGAATTCTCCCACAGTTTTAGACCCTACAACCTCCTCAGAAAGGCTGTTCCATAGGTCCACCACCCTCTCTGTGAAAACATTCTTCCTCACATTGCCCCTGAGCCATCCCCCATCTATCTTCAAATTGTATCCTCTTGTTCTTGCAGATCTCTTTTTCTGAGAGATGCTACCTTCTCGGACTTTGTTGATTCCACTGAGGTACTTAAAAGTTTCTATCATGTCCCCCCTCTCCCTCCTTTCCTCAAGGGTATACATATTAAGCTTCTTTAGTCTTTCCTCATATGGCTTCTCTTGCAGACCCTGCACCATTTTAGTTGCCCTCCTCTGGACCGTCTCCATCCTGTCTATGTCCTTGCGGAGATGGGGTCTCAGAACTGGACTCAGTACTCCAGATGGGGTGTCACCAACTGTCTGTACAGAGGGTTAACAACTTCCTGTTTTTTGCTGGTGATGCCACTCCCTATACATCCCAGTATCCCTCCAGCCCTCCCTACTGCCTTCTCACATTACTTGCCAACCTTAAGGTCATCTGATATGATTACTCCCAAGTCCCTTTCCATTTTTGTTGTTGTTACTATGTCACCCCTCCCACTGTGTAATCTTTCTCTGGGTTTTTGTTTCCCAGGTGCATTATTTTGCACTTCTTTGCATTGAATCCAAGTTGCTATACTTCTGACCATTCCTCCAACATTGCCAAGTCCCTTCTCATCCTTTCCATGCCTCCTTGTGTATCAACCCTGTTGCAGATCTTTGTGTCATCTGCAAAGAGGCATACTTTTAATTCCAGTCCCTCTGCAATGTCACTTATAAAGACATTAAAAAGAGCTGGACCCAGTAATGAACCCTGTGGTACCCCACTAGTAACCTCCCTTTTTTTCAGCGTGTACTCCGTTTACAATTACCTTCTGTGTCCTGTCCAGCTAATGTTTTACCCAGGTTTCACCATAGGACCCACTTCCAGGCTGGCTAATTTGTTTATTAATCTTTTGTGTGGGACTGTGTCAAATGCCTTGCTAAAGTCTAGGTAGGCCATGTCCACAGCCCCTCCCTGGTCTACTACTTTGGTCACCCAGTCAAAGAAGTCAATTAGATTCATCTGACATGACATTCCCACTGTGAACCCGTGCTACCTTGGGTCCTGTGCCCCACTGGCCTCTAGGTACTCAACAATTCTTTTCTTCAGAAGTGATTCCATCACTTTCCCTACCACAGAGGTCAAACTGACAGGTCTGTAGTTTCCTGCCTTTGCCTTGCTCCCACTTTTGTGAAGGGGAATCACATCCGCCTTCCTCCAGTCCTCAGGTAAAGGGGTAGTCAGTGGTGTCACTAGTTCTCCCCTTATTTCTTTTAGAATTCTGGGGTGAATCCCATCAGGCCCCATTGCTTTGTCCACCTTCAGTTTTAGGAGTTCTTTCAGAACCCTTTCTTCTGTGAAAGGACTCTGATTGACCCCTATCCAGAGTGCTTCTGGTTAACTGGATTAGGTACCTCCCTTCTCCTCTTTGTGAATACTGAGCAGAAGTATTCTATTCAGTATCCCTGCTTTTTCACTGTCCCTCTCTGCCTACCCACCATCCATTCTATTCAGCCTCACTATCCCTCCCTTTGTCTTTCTATGCTCCCTTATTTACATATAAAGGTTTTATCCCCTTCCTGAGTTGGCTGTCTTTCTCAGTTTGGGACTTTGCTATTCTGACTTCCCTTTCTGCTGCCTTCTGCCTTAACTGGTACAGTTCTCTGTCCTGCTCCTTCTGTGTTTCCTTATACTTCCTAAATGCTATCTTTTTCTCCCTAACCTTCCCTGCCACCTCTATGGAGAACAAAAGTGGCTTTTTCTTTCATTTTGATTTGTTTATTTGCTTCACACAAAGACTTGTTGCCTCTGTGATGGCATTTTTGATGTTTCCCCACTGTTGCTCCACCCCTCCTTCTAGCCTGTTTGCTAGTGCTTTTCTAAGGCACTCTCCCATCTTGCCTAAGTCAGCCCTTCTGAAGTCCAGTACCCTCACTTTTGTAGGGCTTGACTCTGTTGTTGAGTTTATCATGAACCACACTGTTTGGAGGTCACTTGTTCCCAGATGGCTACTCACTTCTAGATCTGAGATCCTCTCACTGTCCCCATTTGAGAGAACAAGGTCTAAGATTGCTCGCTCATGAGTGGGTTCCAAAATTAGCTGTCTAAGGCATGCCCCCTGTAGGGCATCGAGAATGGCCCTGCTCTTGGATGTGGCTGCAGCAAAGGTGCTCCAGTTAACATTTGGCATATTCAGGTCCCCCATCAGCAGTATCTCCCCTTTCTCTGCCATCCTAAGGATGCCTTCTATCATATCCTTGTCCATTCCCTCCCCCTGAGATGGGGGTCTGTATACAACCCCTGTGCAGATTGTGGTGCCATTTCTGGTCTCTAAGGTGACCCACAGTGCCTCCTCTCCTTCCTGTTTACTCTTTTGTTCCGTTGCTTTTATCCCTTCCCTTACATAGAGAGCTACCCCTTCCCTACTTCTCCCCTCCCTGTCTCTCCTGTAGGCTGTGTACCCTGGTATGTTAACATCCCAGTCATGGTTCTCTGTGTACCATGTTTCTGTGACTGCTACAATATCCAGGCATCCCTCTTCCGTCAAGGCCACCAGTTCAGGGAGCTTGTTACCCAGACTATGGGAATCGGTACTCATTACCCTCCATTTCTTGATGGCCTTATCCCTTTTTGCCCCATCCCTGTCCTTATTGCCTTGGCCATTTTCTCCATTTACCACTGCCCTTCTCCCTGTTGACGTCTCTGTCTTGGTGTTCACCTCACTTACTACCCTGATTTAGTTTTTTTTGGGGGGGGGCTAGGATTCAAGATAATCTGACTTTCTACATTAGTTATTTATTTATTTGTAATTTTTGACCAGGAAAGGCATACTAAACTGTGACAGTTTATTTCCAGGTGCATCCTGGGTGTGGTGGTATGGACATGTTTTATTGATGGAGAAATGTTGGTCATGACAGAGGGAAAACTCCCCTACTCTTCATCAGTAAGTGCCATGGGATCTTTTACTTTCACCTGGACAGTGACCAGAGATGGGCACAAGGGACCTAGGTTGAACATCTCATCCAAAAGATGGCACTTCAGGAGTGTAGCACCCCCCCCCATACTGCACTGCAGTGTCAGTTATGAATTTTACTCCAAGTGCCTGGTGTTGGGCTAGAATCCACAACCTTCTGATTTTCTGGCCCCAGAGTTGAGTGTGCTATCCACCAAGCTACTGACAGTGATAACATTAAATGATTCTTTCCCATAATTGGATAATTTTTCTACTGTAATTTATCGGTAATCTATTTTATACTATGTTCAAAATGCTAAGGAAAATGGGTCTCTCTGCTGACCATTCTGTATATTAAGTGCAACCCAGTAAAGTAGTATTTGAAAAGGCAGGATTGCTTAAAACATTTGAAATATAAAGGTTAACTGAATTTATGCAGGATCTGTAGGAAATCAAAGAGTATTTGATCTTATCAACATTAATTCAATACCCTGATGTATTTTTGACTTTGTTCTCTACAGGTACTTTAACATTAAATATTAGTGTAGCGTAACCTATGGTTTAAAAAAAAACGGTTTCTATGGGAGGCACTTTTTTAAATGTCATACTTGGTGCAGTTAGTACTGAAACTACTCAATGGTTTATTTACTTCTAATGGTTGGAAGCTGCTCTACCATTTAAATCACATATAGTATAATGCCGTCTTGGTCTTAACACAAGAGAGAATATGAAGTACAGTAATAAAGATTTAAATGAATATTCCACGAGGAGACCTGCATAACCTTATTGTCACCACATTAAATCCAGATTGATAGGGATGTAAACAAACCCAATTAATAAGTACAAAATGTCATGAACTTTGTGACATCCAGCACTGTGTTCTGTAACCCTAATGATAACATATTTCAGGTTTGGGTATTTGAGCAAAGTCCCGAGCTGCCTCTCTACTTCCTTAGCCCACTCCTACTCTATAAAATTAAGTATAGGTAACTCCACACCCTCCCAGCCACCAGACATGTGTTTATAAGGCTTCATACACCCCCCCACCACAAGTTCCCTACTTTATGGTCTAGGGCCCAACACTGGGACACTAATTTCTTTTTATGCAGCTACATAGCTCGATCATTAATTCAGATACATTCAATCCTCATGGTAGACAGATAGTAATGTTATACTGAGATGAACTGACCATCATCCTATATTAAGACTAGCTCAGTGGCCTTCATCGCCCATGTTTGCTCCTTTCCATCAGTGCTCAGTTGAACTTGCTGCACCAATCACATTTCATTGGGGGTTGGCAGTGGAGAGCAACTCAAACAAATACACTTGTTATTCAGTGTATATAACAATTTAAAAACTATACATTTTGGAATTAGTGTGTATTATACTTGTGCAGTAGATGAATTATAGTTAGGGCTGAACAGGCTGTTTAATATTAAACTTAAATGTTTGCACCCTAAAGGAGTAGTACAGTCAGAATTTGCAAGAAAAATATGTTGTAGAGAGTGTTTTGATTCGTGTGTGTAGTCCTAGTGTGCCCTTCCCTTTGTCAGCAATTAGGATTTTTTTCTAAATTAGCCTGATAGTTTTATGGTGGTTTTATGGCACCTGTGAATGTCCATCTCACCAAGGGTTATTGCTTTTCTTGTTGTTAGCAGAGTTGTGATATTATGTAACTCTTCATATCCAGTGAGCTCTAACGGCTACATTTGCAAGTTAGCAAATACTTGAGGCTAATTGATTGGTTCATTCTATAAGAAAACAGTTATAGTCTGTACTAGTTACAGCACTGATTATCTGGGGTGATTTGTGTGCTTTTTATGGATGTGTGTAGTTTGATGAAATGTAAAGTTTTAAAAGGAAAATATTCACTCCTGCTGGCTAGACCTGACACACACGTAGGAAACAAAATATTGAATTAGAGTTATTTTGTGGAGGCCAGAACATCTGGCTCCTATCTCTAGTACTTCTAAATCAGTAGTCCTGGCATTTCACTGTCACATGGGACAGGAAGCATTGTAGGAACAAGAAAAGCAATAATCCATGCTGAGCTGAGATCCCAGTGGCCATAAAAATGTAAAACTAGCAGGATCATTTAGAAAAACTCCTAATAGCAGGCAAAGGGAATGATACACTAAGACTACGACACAAATCAAAACACTCTTAACAACATATGTTTTTGCAGATTTTGACTGTACTACTCATTTAATCATTTTTGATGAAATTGCATGATATTTTGCATGTGCAGTCTGAGGGCTCAATTCTCAAACAGCCCTTAGAACAAGGCAAGTTGCATCACTCTAGGGCTGTGGTGAACTCCGGGTACATCAGGGACTCTGCACCCAATTTTATAATGGGGGTCCCTGCACCAAAAAAAAACAGGAGCTGCTGCAGCCACAGGCTGGCACTAAACATATGGTGCACCTCTGGGAATTACCACAGGAATCTGGCCCCTCCCACATGGTGCAACACTAGAGGGGTGGGGTTGGTTGGGGTGGTGGTGAATCTGCATGCTAGGAAGGGGACAGAGGTAGAAGGGATATGAGGGGTACCAAAGGGGGGGTCAGTGGGACTGCAGGCTTAGAAGATCATGATGTGGCACCCAGTGGGGGTGCCATTTCCTGAGTCATGCTACCCACGGGATGGGACCACTTGGGGGGATCCAGGGACAGACATTGCAAGGGTCCCAGGTGGACACAGTCCTGGCAGCTTCCCCATAGGTAGCCAACTTGCATAAGTCTGTAGATGGGAGGCAGCCTGCCACAATGAGGGAGGTGGATATGAGGGACTGTGGTGGTGCCCAAGATGTTACCCCACTGGTATCCCTCACCCTGCACCTCAGCTTACTGTTTACAGACACATTTGAGCTAGATACCTATGGAGCAGCTGCAGGACTCTGCCCACCTGGGGCCATTTCAATGTCTGCCTCATAACCACCAAGGGTCCCATCCTGTGGGCAGTATGGCTCAGCAAACAGCACCACCACTGGGTGACACATCAGAACCTGCTATGCCCGCAGAGTTCTCTGACTCCCTATGGCACCTCCATATCTGATCTGCCACTGGGAGCCCAGTTTTAGACCCCATCACCCTTTGCCATGGTGTGTGGCACAAGTGCATATCCCTTAGACCATCTCCTGGCTGGTCTAAGTGGAGCCTGCTGTGTCAAAGGTGAGGCTTACAAAATCACAAAAGGGGATGTTGCAGCCTTGCCGGTGCAAGCCCCTTGTGACTTGGGCACTCCATTTGGGTCACAAGGCTAGCGTGAGTGCCACTTTGGCATAATGGCTCCTCCTTTCAATGCAGACCACATTTGAAAGAAGGGATGACAGCATCTTTGATGCAAGGTGCCATGTGATCATTAAAGGAATAATGCATGACAGGGTGTGTGTCGTGCTAGGATAATGCCACATCTGGGGTTAAGAGCACGAGGCTGCAGGTCGAGTGCATCCAATGCCCCAGGCGTGGCATTATCCCAGCATGACACACACCCTGGAATGCATTATTCCTATTATACAGTGGCTTGTTGTTATATATAAAATAAAAAATATATTTTAAAGAATGTTTTATTAGTGTGGAAAATATTTTGTTTCTTAAGAGGAAATGCAAAAAGAGTACCTAATGGTCATCATGGTGGCATCCAAATGGGTTCACAGTGCTGAGACTAGACTGGTGGCATTATGCTGGGATGACACTGGCCCCAAACTGACCAATCACAGTCTAAGATTCTTTCTTGCCATTGTATAATTATGTTTGACACAGGCATCATGCATCATCCTCCCGGATTTGAAAAATCGAGCCCTGGGTATCCAGTTCTTAAGACTTGTGAAGTGCTGTAATGATTGTTCATCTGAATTCCAAGAGATGGAATTGTCAAACACCTTTAAAAAATGTACTTTTTGGCCATTTGTCTACTCACCTCTGGAGCAGAAAGGGTTTAAACTATTGTTCTGAAACTTTCAGGGTAGAAGTGTCTCAGCCTAAGGGTGTGGTTTCCAAAGATTTTGTGAAAAAATATTAACTGTAACTTAAGGTATAAGGTTTTGAAATTTGGCTTCTGAGCATGCTCAGTATGGTTTTCAGGGTAATTCTCTGACATGGACAAAGGATTTTATGTTTGCAAGCTGTTTTATTTTTAAGAGAAACTATCATTTTTATGTCCGCAAGAAAAACTTTTATGATCGTGAATGCCAATATGTTCTTTTATGTTTTGGGGGAGAAAAATATGCATTGTTGAGAAACAAACATTTAAACCTAAGTAATTTGTTTTGTTTGGTTAGATTCTGGGGTTTGTTTGATGGAAAATGACTCAGAAATATGTTTTTTGGGTACACCCAAAATCTTAGGTCACAAAATTAGTGAGGGTTGTGATTTTATTGTGGTGAGCTGAGAATTCTTTGTGAGAATATGCAAACAAGGAATCTTGCAAAGAATTCTTTGTTCCCATCATTAAAAAGTGGAAATAACAAATTTTGTTTTTAACATAAAAAGGTAAACAAAAAAATCTTTGTTAGCAACATAAAAAATTGGTCTGTTACTCATAAATTTGCCATTTTTTAAACATTTTTTCACTAAATTCTCAACAATCTTATTTTTTAAGGCCCTTATATGAACATAGTGGGTGAGAACTGTCACTTCCACCTTAAAATGCATTTTTATGTTGTAATGTCAGACAAATAATTTTGAAGGTTGGATTGCAAGTTTGTCACTCTTTTGTATGTTGCAGAGATTTAAAATATAAGTTCTGATAATTTGGGACATAAATATTGAAAAATGGGATATGCGTTGCAGTATAATTCTTTTGGTACACGTAATGCTGAAGGTGCACATAATCCAATGGTAATGGATTTGTGTATGGATGAATGTTTGTTACATAAATTGTGTATGTATGGAATTGCCTATACTGTATGCACATTTAGCTAATGAACATAAGGCTGTTGTGTGGTATTTGTGTTGGGGCCTATGCAAATCACACACTCATGAATCTCATGAGTGGGGCTGAACTTCTGCACCCAGAAGTGGGTTGTACTTTGGATATCATAGATGTCTATCTGCAGCCAAAAGTTGCTGTGTATGTCTTGCACCCAGAAGTACTGTTGCAATTTGAGTTTATTAAACTTTCTCAAGAAGAATGTTTTGTTGCTGTATTGGTCCTTGTAACACAAGATCCCCAAAAAATAGATGATGTGTTGCCTTTTATTGGATCAACAGAGTTGTTAAAAAAGAAAACAGGTGCTTTGAACTTTCAAACTACACAGAGTCCTTCATCAGAAAATCAGTGATGATGAGGGAATCTGTGTAGTCTGAAAGATCAAAGCACCTGTTTTCTTTTTTAACTACTCAGCTGGTCCAATAAAAAGTATCAAATCATCTATTTTTGTGGATCAAAAAGAAAGGAAATTCATTGTAAAAAACTGCATTAATGTGCCAGTTAGGGTTCAACTTAATGCCACAAAAGAAGGGAGAAATGAGATGTTAGGGTTTCCAACCCTAACTCCTCACCCCTCATCAGCAAAAGCACAAGATGATTTAATAAAATGATTACCTTGTTCTTTACAGGCACCTATTTATAATTCTGTATACATTGCAAAAAATTGCATTAATACACCAGTTAGGGTTTAGCTTAAAGCAACAAAAGTAGGGAAATGTGGTGTTAGGATTTCCAACCCTGACTCCCCACCTCACACAGCAGCAAAAGCACAAGACTACATATGCTACCACAGACAGATATCATCAGATAAGGGAACAAACATGCAACTATTTTCAGATGAGACAAATGCAGTACCATATAGAAACACAGAAACTGTCGGCAGATATGGACTGCATGGCCCATCTAGTCTGCCCATAAGCCCTTGTACTGGATTACTGCTTCTGACCCACCCACTGCTGTACCTCTGTGGTTCCCCTATGCCTGTCCCAAGCATGCTTATGGTAAGCACTAAGGTGGCACTTTCAAAATATGCATATAACACACTGCACTTTAAAAAACCTATTCCATCTGTGCTGTTTAGAAACATAACAGTGTGACTGCAGAAGTGTGTGTGTATGTTTTGCAGTTAGTTTGAGTGTCTGTGTCTGTAGAAGTGCTGGCACGTCTGCAGAAAGAAAGAGTGGTGTATTTTGGGTATCACTGATTTGTATCTGCAGCTGCTAAAGTGTAGGCCTTGCAGGGGCCAGTGCTTCTGCAGCCTGAAGTGAGTGTATACAGTATGTCTTGCATTGTTCATTTGTATCAGTGGCTGTACAAGGGCTGGACTCTTAGGGACCTCACTTTTGCAGACAGGAGTAGTGTTGTAATTTGAGAATTGTGGATTTGTATCTGTGGCTGCAAAAGTGGGTGTGTATGCCTTGCACCATGCATGGGTATCTGTGCCTGTAGAAGCACTGGTGCTGTGATTTGAGTATAATGGATTTTTATCTGAAGCCAGAAGTCTTGCAGTGTACATGCACATATGTGGCTGCAAAAGTGCTGGACCCTAATGAAGGATGTCTTTCATATCATCCAGAAACAGTAATATGTTGTATGTCTTACCTGATGACTGTCTGTGGTTGCTTGGGCGGTCTTGTCCTTCTGCTGCTATGTGGGGTGGGAAGTTAGGGTTAGAAACCCTAACACCACATTTCCCTACTTTTGTTGCATTAAGCTAAACCCCATCATGTGCATTAATGCACTTTTTTTGCAATGTATATAGAACTATAAAAAGGTGCTTGTAAAGAACAAAGTGGTAACTGTATCAAGTGGGGGCAGGATAAAACATGAGCCTAAAGGGTGAGTGGCTTCTACTATATCCAGCTGTATGAAATAAAATTACCACTGAGTTCTTCACGTAATTTGTTATATTACAGTTCCTGGCAAACATTTGGTTTGCATCTATGTAATTTTTCCACGATAGAAATATATGTAGGAGTGTTAACTGAGTATGAATAAAATGTTCCTGTTGGTAGAAGTGTGTAGCTGTATGGTTGTTTTGCAAGCAAGTGTAGCTCTGCTGCTAACGATGGTTAATGGAGTCACTGTTATGCTTTAAGAAGGATTATACAATGGCAAGAAAAATCCTGGACTCTGACTGGTCAGTCTTGGGCTGGACCCTTGATGTTATCCCAGTACAACATCGCAAGTCTAGTCTCAGCCTCACTGTGAACCTATAGATGATTGTTTGCTTGATTTGTTTCTGCTTGACTGTTTCATCTTCTCTTAAAAAACAAAATATTTTTTCCACAAAACATCTTTTAAATTATTTTGTATACTGTATAACAATGAGCCATTGCATAATAGAACAATGCCCTCCAGGGTGTGTGTCGTTTGGGATAACATCATGCCTCAGTCATTGGATGCACTTGGCCTGTGGCCTCGTGCTCAACCACCTGAGGCATGATGTTATCCCAGCACAACACACACCGTGTCAGGCATTATTGCTTAATTTCAGTCTGTTTTTCACACTACACTATTTGCAGTCCATTATTTGCTGCTAACAATGAATATCAACATTCCTCAGCCATTGAAAACCAATGGGTAATGGGGTCTGTCATGTAATATATATAATTTTATTATTTTTTTGTGGTGGCATTTAGCAGTTTAATGACTTAAGAAGTACAATTTGAGTTATTAAAAAACACAACTGCAACTGACCCAGAAACCTGGGAGATTGAAGTTCAGTACATCTCTAATGCATAAAACATCCATACATAATACTATTTTAACATTAAAGGAATACAAATTGACATCCCCTGCATTTAAATATCTCAATTATAGCTATATTTATTTTCCAATTCAGGTCAGAATGTTAACAAATTCAGTTACTCTATAAGGCCATTGGAAAAAAACACTACACTTATCTACAGTATCTAGTTATTTCATAAACAGTGAATAGTATAATACTTCATACTCACCTGTGTTCTAATATCTTGTGACTGAAAAAAACAAAAAGAAAGTGAAGGAACGTTAGTGTCCAAATGTTTTATGTCTACATTATGATGTCTACAATTAAAATAGTTTCCTACTGGGCAATGTTTAAATATTGGAATATGAAGTTGTAGAAATAAGTTCTAAATTAGTGTTTCCAATGTGACTCACTCTCAGGGCCAGATATTTAAAACTTTGCACTGGGTGCTAACCGCTTGCACAGGTTTAGCACCAGGTTAGTATGGGTCCGCTATATTCAAAAGGTCAAATAGCACTCGCAAGGTACACTAGTGCTGGGCAAAAGTATAATGCATGTAAGGGGCAAACTGAGGGGCCATGTCAGTGCAATGGTATTTTCAGTGAATAGCGCCGTGCAAAGTGGTGTTGCATGACATTAACGCAACACTTTGCATGGTGAAAATTATCAGGAAAAAACACAAATCCTCCCAGAAAATTCAAGGGAAGATGGGGGCTCAGACAGGGAAGTGCACTAATACCCCAGAGCTGAAAACAAACTCCATAGGCAAAAAATATACAAATGAGGGGTCAGCACTCCACATTACAAAATCTTTAATAAATACAAAACAGTGCAAAATACACACATAAATAAAGTTGATCTCACCCAAGCAGGAGTAAAGCTGCAGGCATAAAGGTAAAATGTCAAAGTCTCAGGTATATATACACAGTCGTTGCAAACATCATGGAAGGCGTGTAAGCGTATTCACATGGAAATAACCAAAGTGCCCAGCGTGGCCGAATTGCGAATGGCAAACTAGCTCGACCTCTGAAGAAGACCGCCCTCAGTCAATACATAAGCGCTCCCTGTTCTGTTTGAGCCATTTGCCTCGCGCTTTGGTTGCTACCACGAGTTTTGGCATTTGTTTTTATCATTGCCTTGACTTTGCATGGAATTCTTTCCCTGCACTCGAGCTAGTTTGCCTTTTGGCAATCCGGTCGCAATTGGGCACTTTTGGTTATTTCCATATGAAGACGTTTTCATACACTTTCTCTGTGATGTTTGCAATGGCTGGGTATATATACCTGAGACTTTGGCATTTTACCTCTATGACTGCAGCTCTATTCCTGCTTGGGTGAGATCAACTTTATTTATGTGTATTTTTTGCATTGTTTTGTATTTATTAATGATTTTGTAATGTGGAGTGCTGACCCCTCATTTGTATATTTTTTGCCTATGCTGTGCAAATTATCACCCAGAAAAAGGTAGTCTTAACTCTGGGCAAATCAGCTTTGTGTGACTTTGTGGCTTTGCGTGGCCTTTGCTCAACTTTTGCATGACTTTATGTGATCCTAACCAATAAGTATTACACATAGAAATAAGCCAGACAAAGAGGACACATGCTGCTCAAGGATGGCATCACTATGATGCCATCATCTGCCACCAGTCCCAGCCATGCCAAACAGTAAGTGATGACCCGGCTCCCAGTGGACACCAAGGCAGTGCAGCCATACAGCACACACTGAAGACCACCCTTCTGTGGACACCAACAGATGCTAGCACACACATGCAGCAGTATTGGCATGGAGGGAGTTGAGGGGACGGTGTGAAGTAGTGAGGCTGAACCACAGACTGGTTGCAGCCACAAGGCTGGGACACATCAAGCAGTGCACATGGGTCAGTGTTGGGAATACCCCCAACACCAGTGTGTCTGTCTCGATCATGTGTGCCCTCCAGCCACATACCGCACATCTGTACAGACACCACAGCACACACAGCCAGCTGTGTATATGTCACTGTGTGCATCCCATGCCAGTGGTGCAGTATCTGTGGGTCACACAACAGCATAACAGTAATGTCCACTGTCAGTAAACACCTGCCAGTTGGGCCTGTCACTGTGTACAGTGCCATGGTCATCATTGCCCTACACACCATAGGCATTGCTGTGTCCCTTACACTACTAGCTCCTTGCTACTGTAGTGTTCCTGAGAACTGTAGCATGACCTACAGTTTGACAGTTGCATACAGCACCACCACCTGTGCCTGTGCTGTGTAGTCTCCTAGGGCACAATATGCTATGCTGTGCTGTATAAATGTAGCCTGCAGCTACCACCATGCACTGCCAGACTGACCTACAGGTGAAGCTTTGGGCAGACACAGCCAGCCCCTCTACTTCCAGACTGACCTACAGGTGGAGCTGTGGGACCCTGTAGTAACACTGGACAAACTGCATGCAAATCAGGTCATAATGAGATGCTAATCTGGATGTTTGCCCAGAGGCTACCTAAGTAGGCTCATCTGCATGTCACTTTTGAATACAGCAAAGTTTAGCCCCAGGCAAACGTGATTGCACCAGGCAAATGGCTTAGCTCCATGTTAAACCTGTGCAAAATGCTAGCACCATGCAAACATTTCGAATATTGTCTTATTTGCACAATGTAATTTCACATATACTGCTGCTTGCAGCTTTACTGAGTCCACTTTGCTAACACACACATTGACCACATAGTTCACCTCTACCTTCCTTCATGTCATTGTCAACTTGGATGCTGTTGTGGTTTGCACTTCCTGGTTGCTATATTCACAGCTGTCTTATTCGACAATTTTACACTGCACTCCCAGCCCAGTTTGCCTGGCTTCTTTAGCATGCTATATTCAGCAGGTTTAGCACTGGGGCTATCCCTTTGAATATAGTGGGGTTATTGAGTCTGGGCTAATTTAGCACACTGGGCATTGCTAATTTAGCACCAGGGCAAAGTTTTGAATATATGGCCTCAGTCTTCAAAACTGTCATAATGTGTTTTTTATGACTCTTTGAGCTGATATGACATTAACAATTCCATGGAGTCTTGCCTAATGGGGTTATAAACCTTTCACTAGCACCTACAATCACTGGATGCATGAGAAAGAAAGGAGGGGCTGCTAAGCAAATGGACCAAGAGGGCCATTCACAGCACAAAGCTGCCCTCTCAGATCTATTCACATACTACTGCATGAACCTATGTTTACTTCCTGCTAAAAATAAGTTGCAATTAGGTCACATAACCTCATCTTTGAAAAGGGAAGCATGTGTTAAAGCAACAGTGCTAGTTAGCCAGCAAAAGATGTCATCATACCTTTTTTATAATAATAGCAATGTATTCCTGATAGTCTTAGAGTCTTCATTCAGGTATTTTAAATTCAATCAGTTATTTGTAAGACTCTGTTCAATTACAGGATTTGTAATTTGCATGAATCTGCAATAAAGATGGCAGCCTCAATCAACTTTCTTAAATCTTCTCCTCAGAGATCACACACTAACTACACACACTGTATTTATAATGCAGGTATGTCTGGGTGTTGACAGCACATGTTTCAATGGCCAACAGCATGACACCACCCTGATCTGCTTACATCTATGATGGTGGACCCGGCATAGGATCAATAATTTTTAAGAACTTCAAAATCCACTATCTTGCCTCAGGAATGAAATGATGCAAAATGAAAAACAGATATATTGATGTTTTGCTTTGTCCTAACTGCCAACCAAATTATTTAAATTTTTGTTAACTAGTCCTGCTGCTTTAAAATTGCACTTGGATAAGGGGTGAAAGATGGGGGAAACACTGGACTACCAGGGTAGATCATTACATGGGAAACAGGAGAAGAGACCATTAGAGCACCAGGGATTGGTTATGTGAGGGGGGACCACTGTACTACAAGGGACCCTTGGACTAGGAAAACACTATTTGCCTGGATGGCCTGGTTCTCAGCACCAGGAGCACAATGCAACTTGCACTGAGTGCATCTTGCAAAAAAAAAAAGATTGTGCTGGGTTTCTAGCCACTAACATTTAAAAAAGCAACTTGCATTGTACTATACTTGTATGGGGATTTCTTCCCCTGCTGAATTCACTGGTCTGAATATGGCAGGCTGAGTTAATAGTGCCATGGAGTTGGTGCCAAATTCTTGTTTTGAACTGCCCCTGACTGCAGCTCAGAATTAGGCTCAATATAGGTCTATTTTCTGTTTGGCAGTAGCACAGCACTATGAACCAGGGTATCAATGATTTGAATGTCACCACAGCCACCGGGTAACTATTACCTTGAGTAGGTTACTTCGTATCTCTCCACTTCAATCCTCCCAGGTGCAAAACTGGTTAGACATTAGACTCAACTGAAAATGAAAATGGCTATCCTGGGTAAATAAACTGTAATTTATGGTGGCTGCTATTTTATAAATAATATACAAATTATGTTCTAATACTTTGTGGGGAAAGCTGGCACAAGCATGGAGAGAATTATGGGTAGGTCAAGAAGAATGTATTTTTGTGATGTGAGTACACATCTTTAAAAGGGTCTACTCTTTGAAAAATTATGACATTGTTATTTGTTATGCTTAATGTGAACTAAAAATTAGAAAATTAAAAAAAAAATGTTTTTTAAACCTGTCATGGCAAAGTCTTATATTAAAATGGTTTGATTCCCACTACTACATACAGTACCAGTATACTGAGCAATGTAGCACTGACTCCAAACTTTCATTTTGAACAAATTAAGTTTCTAGCCCAAAGAGTTTCAGATTAATACCTTTTCTGAAAGATCATTTTATATGGGATCACTTCAGAAGCTTTGATGCTAGAAAACTTTGAAATTTTGTGTGGCAGAGGCTGTCATCTGGGATATTTTAAGACTGAAGGGATCCAGCAGGTGAGGGACTTGTTTCTCCCTGGAATAACAATGAATTTCTTCAGAACCCCTAAGCAGTGATATGATTTCCTATAGAAAAGATGTCTGGAGATATTTGCATCTTCAGAATGTGCTGCAGCCATATCTATCTAAATACCTACATATTCTGGAGGACCAGCTGGGAAGGGGAAGGCAATGGGATGGATCTGTAGTGACTGTGAAAGAACTGTGAAGACTGATCAGAATATATAGGAATGCCACTCCGCACAAGGGTGCCAGCTGACATTAGAATAAGAAAGAGGAGTATGACTTTCAGTGGACCTCCTGTTGGCACCAGGCACATACAGTATAGCACACCATGACCCAAGGAGTCACTTTATACAAAATGTAATTCTTCACTGCTGGTGTAGAAAACTCCAGGTGCTGCACTCCAAGAGACTCATAGATTAAGACAACTTTTGGCACTGTGGCACAGCAGAGGGGTCACTCATACATATCCTATGGTCCTGCTCAATCATTTGCCCTTTCTAGCACAAGGTTAGGGACAACTGTCAAATGGCCATAGGGTGCTCCATATCACTTTCCAGCCCTTACTGACGAGGCATTTTGTGTGTCTGAAGTGAGCACAGAAGGGGCTCTTGTTGATGAAGTGGAGGACAGTTGCATCTCCTAGCATAATAGAGTGAAAAAATTGTACTGGGCATGCAAGATGCTGATGAGCGACTCAGTAATTTGGCCCTCAATGAAGTACTCCATTTACAGAAAATTTGGAGGACATTTATTTCATCTCCATTATGTGCCAGACCTGGTACTGCAGGCCCTAGACCTAAATCTCAAGCTTTTGCCACAGTTCCTTTGGGTAACTGTCAGAGATGCCTCCCATACTCCTTAGAAAGTAATTCATGCTAGTAAGTTAACCTGTAGATCAATTGTATATACATACTCAAGGAAAAACAGCACTTGTTTGATGTTGTTTTAGTGCCACACTTTGCATACTGTGGTTATGGTCATGATGAACTGTTGTATTATTCTTTTGCAATAAACTTTTCAATAAAACTATTTTTAATCAAGCTTTTTCTCATCCCTACTTCTTCTGATAGCACCACCCACCAGCAACATTCTCATGGGCATATTGGTTATCCACCACTTACCAAGGACCACATAGTGATGGGTGACCTGCTGTGTCTGCTATGAGTGAGCAAGCAGGAGTGCTGACATAGGACCAGACTGGGCCTTTTCCTTTATCTCCAGTTTTTCCTCCACTGGGTGCCAGTATTCAATGATGCATACATGCATGTGTGCAAGACATCTGACAGCTACCCCCTCCCTGTTCTTTTGCTTCCAAGCTGGGCTCCCACCTGGTCTTCATCAGGTGGCAATGATGCAGCCAGTGCAGTTTCCCACCCCAATGAGGGAGCGCAGTGCTTGGGACAACTCAGTCCTTCCTCCCTTGGCTGGACTCCGATGCCTCATGTTCATTTCAGAATGCGAGTTGCTGGTGTCACAAACTGTAGTGTAACATTGTGCCAATGGGCCAGCTCTTTAATAAAACATTTAACTACAAAAATGTAAATATGCATCAATACGGACTTCCGGTGGTGTCAGCCTCAACATGACAGCTTGAGGGAAGAGCTCCATGATACAAATAGAACATAGATGTAGGGCTTGCGGCACTAAATTAACTGGAGCTGACATAAGACCAAGAAAGCAAAATGCTCTCACTAGGGCCTGGCATTCTAAGGAGGTTTTGTAATGCCAGAAGGATTTTTTTTAATGATTTTTCCTCCTCTCCACAACCAAAGCAGCGAGTGTATATCATCATCATCATTAATTTTGTTGGAAAGCACATTGAGAGTTCACGGGCCAAGCGGTAGACATCCTTTATCTTGATTTCAGCAAGGCCTTTGACTCTGTGCCCCACAAAAGGTTGATCAGGAAGTTGGTGAATCTGAGTTGGGAAAAGATGGTCAGATGGGTGGAAAACTGGCTGAGAGACAGAACCCAGAGGATGGTGGTGATGGGGAGTTATTTGGCACCAGAGAAGTAACCAGTGGGGTCCCACAGTTGTTCAGTGTCTTCATCAATGACACTGGGATGACAATAAAGGCAAAATGTGCCTATTCACAGATGACACCAAGCTCTGTGGGAGAGTGGACACAGCTGAAGGGATAAGGGACCTACAGGAAGATCTGGAAAAGCTGGGGAGGTGGTCCAGGATCTGGCAACTTGGCTTCAATGCCAAGAAATGCAAAGTTATGCATATTGGAGCCAAGAATCCCAGGACAAAGTATTACCTGGGTGAAGTCCGAGTATCTGCATCAGAGGAGGAGAAGGACCTGAGAGTGATAATCACTAGTGATCTGAAGCACTCCATGCAGTGCAAGAAAGCAGCAGCAAAGGCAAACAAGATGCTGGGATGCATAGCTGGGGGATCAGTTGTATGAGAAATGAGGCTATACTGCCCTTGTACAGGTCACTGGTAAGGCCGCATCTAGAGTATGGAGTGCAGTACTGGTGCCCACACCTCAAAAAGGACATTAACCTGCTGGAGAAGGTACAGAGGAGGGCTACAAAGATGATAGCAGGTCAGCAGGACAAATCATACGAGGAGAGGTTGAGGGCACTGAACATGTACTCCCTAGAAGAGAGGAGAGGAGAGAGAGTGGGGACATGATTGGGACATTTAAGTACTTGAAAGGGATAAATAAAGTTGATAAGGAGAGTCTCTTTAAGCTGAGTGGCAACCATATCACAGGGGGCACAGTCTTAAGCTGGAGGGTGGAAGGTTTAGGAGGAGGTCAGGAAGTACTCTTCACAGAGAGGTGGTGGACATTTGGAATGCGCTGCCAGAAGAGGTCATCTCGTTGAATATGGTGGGCAGCTTTGAGGAGGGCTGGGATAGGCATAAGGGAAAGTAGAATCATCGGTAGGGAGGATGGGAGGGTGGGGAGGGAGGAAAGGACATTAGCTCAAGCTGTGGACCCTGCAATACGAGCAGACTTGATAGATCAAATGGCCTTCTTCTGCTGGCTTTTTGTATATTCGTATATCAAGTTGCCATAAAAATACTACAAAGCATAAATACATGAGAACAATTAACATATAAGTTATGTGAACAGGAAGATAAATACAAGAAACATTAGGGCTCTCAGAGTATCAAATTTCACACCCCATATCCATCCAAAATGGTTATTTTTTCATGATAGACAAAGAATTTTCCTAATGGTGAAGCAAGAAAAGACTGAACCGTTAGCCAGAGGCATACCATTGTCTAGCACCAGAGAGGAGATGCAAACATACACCATTGCTGCAAAATTGATGTGCCAGGCCTGCCTGGAACACTGCAGGCCCTTCAGAATCAAAGCAGAGATAGTCAGAAGCTACACTGCAGAAGATTATTCAACACCTATGTAACAGACAAGCTGATTCATGATCATCTTGAGAGCTACCCTAGAAACATGCAACCAGTTCAGATGTGAAAGCAGAGTTCCCTGAACACAGCCGGGGCCCCTCATGTAAGATGCCACTCTCCTTTCTAGGCTTAGACCACCTAGTATCATTTCCACCTTTTCCCTGTAATACTAGGCTGATGGTTGGGGAGTACTCACTTTCACCTCAGGAGGTTGTGCCATTTGCTGCTGCTGTGTGTGCTGAATTTAGCTGACTGAATATGTACCTGCCCTCACCTTAGAGGGTGTAAGAACCAACACTATATGGGGAAATGGGACTGAGGAGAAGGTTGAGTTGGGTAAGGCTGGGAGCATGTCCAGCAGAATGAGCAAAATGGAGCTAGCTGACTCATAAACTAAGCAGTGGGACAAGGAACACCAGTTATGGATTATGGGGAACTGGGGGTGCTGGGTGGGAGCTGGGTATTGCCCAGTGATCTGGTGCACACTCCAGCCCTCCACTCCCCAACTTTGACCATAGGGGAGCATGCCTGATAAGGGCAGGGCTGCTGGCACCATCCTTCAGCTGTTCAACAGCCTGAAAATAGTGCCTTCTACTCAGATCCAGTAGGTACCATGTATAAATATGAGGGAATACTGGGCATGCCACTCCACTGATTTTTAGTTTATTTCCCCCCTCCCATGAATATCATACTGAGGTTGGGAGCTTTGCTGTGAGGGAGGCACAGGATTTCTCCAGGGTGGGTGGGATCCCTGTTGGGTAGTACATGGGGTGGGAGGGGAGTTGGTTGGAGGGGGCTGCTGGGGAATGTCTGAGCTACAAGGAGTACTGGGGAGTACAACCCCCTTGTTTTCTCCTGTGCTCAGTGGTGCACCAAGAGCAGTGTAAGCTTCTGTCTTGTTTTGAGAACTTTGCATGAAAAGAACTTTGGAATATTGGGTGGTTTGCTAAGTAGACAATTGTAGAAATGTTCCATGCCTTGGAGCCCAGATAGGACTTGAACATTAACCAACAAGTTTGTGTCTCTGTGTACTGATCCAATGGCTAACTGTTGCCTTTATTTTCAGGATGTACACAGTGACACATATTTGGCAAGGATGACATGCTAGCTACCAAGTATTACACTGTTGTGGTAAGAAAACATATGAGCTGGTGTCCCTAACCAAAGCACAGTGTCATTGAATTACAACTAGCTGTGCAGGGAAAGATTTGGTGGTGCTGTCTAACCAGATCAAACTCATCATTACTCAGGGGACAGCTGTAACATATGTTGAGCAGCAGCACTTGCTGTGTGGCACGGTGGAGACCACTTGAGACTGTTGAGGTCTGCTGCCAATTGCCTGCAGCCCTTTGTAGCTAGCTTTGAGAACTTAGTCTTATCATACTGTTTTTTGTTTTACAGTACTGAATGGAATATGGCAGTCCTTGGATGGCAACCATATCCCAGTATCCCCTGCTCCATGTGAAGCAAAGGATCTACTACATAGCTGACCTGGGCATCCGACTGGATACTCGGTGTCTATCACAGCTCCACCCTACACCCACCACTGAATGGCCTACAGTATCTGGCAAAAGAATCATGAAGCACATGAGTTAAGAATCAAATAAACTTTACCTAGGTAGCTAGGTGAAAAATGCATTATACTACTGTAAATTGTTCAGAAAAGGTAAACTCCCGTTGTTACTTATAACAGCACATATAAAAAGTATAAATGGAACAAACTGAAATTCAGAATAGACATAAGTAGCTATTTGTTTAATTAATAACTAATAAAAGTAACAGTTTAGCAGGCAAAGTGTTACATAAACAGACTTTGAGGTCATTTTAAAATATTGGTTTGGTGCCCCAAACTGGGTAAGCTTCAATAAGTTGCTTTCATCATCTGTAACGTTTCTTATATTTTTATAAAAATGCATTTGCACTGCTTTATTCGATGATGATTTAAAAGTCAAATCATCTGTATGTCTTACCTCTGATGTAGAGAACACATGTGATTCTGTCCTATAAATACCAATGGGAATTTCTGCACTGGATGAACAAAGCTTTTGAAACAACCTGCCATATGTCCTGATCCACAAGTCCTCCTCCACGATTTTTAACTAGGAACAAAAAGTAAAAAGCAAATTGTGCTCCAAGTTAAGCATCCATACAAATGTGAATAGTGTTAAGTATAAATTGTAACAGTTCTTGGTCAGTTATTGTTACAGTACTTGAAAAGTCGAGCTGATGGCTACAGGTAAAGGTCTGTTCTGAAAATGAACAGACCTACAAAAATCCCTAAGTCAGTGATGCTGCTCACAAATTGCTCAGATGAAGTTAGAGTTTTCTCCTTTCTATTAAAAATTCATTGATAGTATCATCATACCTGATATCTCACGTATTCAAAACTGCCTCACAATTTGAATTTCAGGACCTTCAGTATTTATTAATGAGGACATTCCTGGAAGTTTGTCAAGGTTCTTCCTCTCCACAAAGGAGTTCCTACACTCCCCTGGTATTTTTGGCCTACCTCACTTCTCCCTACTCTTGACAAGCTGCAAGAGAAGCTTGTCTACAAACAGCTTTTCGATTTCGTCCACTCCATGAATTTCCTCTCACCATTCCAGTCTGATTTCTGTAAAAACCATCCCACCATTTCCTGTCTTCAATGCGTCACTGATTCTACCCTCAAGGGGACTGACCAGGGACACATTACTTCTTTCATCTTCATTGGCCTCGCAGAGTCTTTTGACATGGTAGTCCACTACCTCCTTCTGGATAAGCTGAGAGCTGCAGGACTCTCTATGCCAGCTGTGAACTGGGTCAGATCCTTTTGGGATGCCACAGGCTGGGCCAGGTTGGCAATGCCTTGTCCCTGTCCCAGTTCAGTCTTGGGCTCCCCAAGGTTCTATAGTGGGTGTCATCTTATTCTCAAGCTTCCTTAAAAACCTCCCCTCAGCTTGTGGTAGCTCACATATTCATATGTATGTGGATGATGCAATGCTTTATGCCTTGAGCACCTCAGTCTCTGAACTAGAAACATCACTTCAGTATGAAGTTATTAATGTCCAACACTAGTTTCATTCCCAGCAACTTCAGGTCAATATCAAGAAACATAGAAACTGACAGCAGATAAGGACCGTTTGGTCCATCTAGTCTGCCCATTTCCCTACCTGATGGACAAGCTGCAGATTCTAGTTAATCAACAGCTTACTTCCTCCTACCCCCCACTAGAAGAAGATGATGTACATGACCTTTGGCAACAAACCATAAGCTTGCTAGGCTCCTTTCCCCTCTAATCTTCTTTACCTTGGATGGCACTTCCCCTTGATGTTCTTGACATCAAGCAGAGTGGTATACGGTTGTATGGAAGACTCGATTTTCTCCACTCTTCTCAATGCCATTCACAGAAAGATCTGCCTCAGACTTGTTTCTCTTTAGCCTACTACTTTCATTCTATAGGGAAATTGCAACAGAGGTAGTGCTCCCCATGTTGGTTTATGTGGATGTGGTCTATGATGCCACACCATCTTTCCTTTTGCCAAACCAGATATTCTCTGCAATGCCTACTGCTGTTTCACTGTTAATGCCCTCTCTTATACCCCGCCACTGCTCCCTTTACTCTAACCTCTTGATCCTGCCTTTTGCTTTCCACAGCCTCATTCACTGTGCATCTTTCCTTTCTAAATACTTATTCTCATTCCTCACTCCTTACCTCTCCTTTCATCTCTCTCTCTCCTGCCCATTCTGCCACCTACTCACTTCGCTCTTGCTACTTTCATATCTTCTCCATTCCCTACCCCAAATATGCTGCTGTGCTATTCACTTTCTCCTACTGTCTTCCTTCCATCTAGAACAACTTCTTCTCTCACTTCTTCTGTCCCCTTCCTATCATTCACTGAAGCACCACCTCGACTACTTTTTGTTCCCTCTTGCCTGAGCCCTGGATCGTCTGTTCTGTGTTCTCACCTTCTCTTGCGATAGTTGTTGCCTCTGTGCTCTGAAGCTTAAAGCACACTCATAGCCTGCATGCCTGCCCAGGGTCTGGCAATACTCCATGTCAGCACCACAGCTGCTGTATATACTGTATTTATTATAGTTATCACCATTTTCATCTTTACTACATACACTGTCTGAAAGCTTACCACTGCATATTCTTTCTTGGATTGTATATATTGCCTGCTCAAAATATTTGCATATGTTATTAATAACTTTTCTCTGTATATATTCGTGGTATATATACTGCCAATTTGGTTGTGCATACTGCCAGTTCAATGCTATTGTTTTTAGTACTGCCCTACCTCTGGATGTTTGTTTTCCCTTACACCTACACCTGGGTCACTTCTGGTTTGAGCCTTGGCTCCTTTCGCTGTTACCAATTTTCAGTAAATAAATCAACAAATAAATGCCTTTAGAAATGAAGAAATGTCCTGTGAATTAAAATAATTTTGGAATGTTATGAGATTTAGTCAAGTCAATAAAAACTGTATTTGTTTTTGCAGGAAATTGGAAAATCCCCCCTTTTTTTGACCGGGTAGGTCCACTGTGATCGAAGAAGTCCTTTTTTCAGGGGTGACCCGGGATTAATTATAGAGAAAAATAAGACAAGGCACATGCAATATCAATTTGTAAGTTGCAGCAGAAGCAGTGACACATATGAATCAGCTCACACAGTGAAGGCAAGCATATCTACATGTATCAGCTTCACATAAAAGGTACAGGCATTAAATATAGCAAGCTAGAACTGTATTCAGAAAAGATGTCTAGGCTAAAAAGGTAAATCTTGGTAAAAGAAAAACCAGTGGGTGTCTGGGCCAGAGGGGCAGAAAAGCATACGGTGGGAGAGCCCATCAACGATAGCAGTTGCATAAGTTACGTTCCAGTAGGAGGGCCTTCAGGCCTTTCTTGAAGCGGCTGAGGAAGAAGCATGCTTGTAGATTACTAGAGAGATCATTCCATAGAAGTGGAGCTGAGGTAGCAAATAACCTTTTACCTGTGGTGGTCCTGACTTTGGGGGCCAGGAAGAGAAATCAGCTTGAGGGCCCAAGGGACCTTCTCTGGGGCTTTGGTATCAGTAAGTCTTGTAGACCAGGAACAACATTACTGTTCCTAAGTTTTTTTTTGTAATTCAAAGTTTATTAGCTTTCACCATTACATATGAGAGCAGCTCCATACACGACATATAGAAGTACACATGCAAATTGTTCATGTAGGTGTTAAAGAGACTGCTCCCCCAACCCCATCCCCCCACCCTGCACTCCCTCAGCACAGCTCAGATGATCTGCAGTATACACCAGAATTACCTGAATGATTACTTGGAAAGGTAGTCTAAATAGAAAGCAGTGTATGAAAGGGTTCCCAAATTCGTTACTGTTCCTAAGTTTAAAAGCAAGGTGCAAGCAGGAGTAATTCAGACTGCCTTCAAGTGAGGGCCAGTTTGGCATTTGCAGCACTTTACAATGGTGTTCCCTAGGGGAAGCCCCTAAGGAGAAATAACCTATGCTATGGTATAGTGTTTTGAGCTTCTGAATTTCAGAGAACCTAACTGATTGGAGAACTGGAGACCAATAGAGCAGGGTGGGGAGTAGGTTGCTATTCGCAATAAGCAGGCATGACTCCTTAGTAAGGAGGGGGCTTCGGCAATACAGGGGTCCAACTTTTCGATGCAAGGATTTGATTAGGTGCTCAACATGTACCCTGAATGTGATATCTTGGTCCATGTATACCCCGAGGTACCCGATAGATTCAACTACCTCAATTACAAACCCATTGGAAAAGGAAGGGAACAGAATATGCTGTCATTCAGAGCCTAAACTCCTCGGGTCAAAGAGGATGGCCTTGGTCTTATTAACATTGAGGATCAGTTTATTAATTAAGAACCATTTCTGTCATATCTGCAGGTCATTTAAAAGCAGGCTATTGAATTGGGAGCGTCTTTTTTTTTTTTTTAATCATATCACATTTTTCACCCCTACAGCCACTGACCTGCTTTCTTCCGGCCACCGCTCCAACTCCACCTCCAACCCTGAAGTTGCATGCCCAGCTGGTATATGCAACTATACCTTTGAAAGAGGCACCCCCTAGTGCCCCCACGCCAGGCAAGGAACCAATACCAGCATACGCTGTCCAGGCATCGTCGGCTGATGAAGTGTGGCCATCAAGCTGCAGCGGTCTGTGCTGCTATTTTCTGTTTTTTTTTCTGGCCCCCGGGAGTGTGAACGTACAGTGATGTCAGGACACATAAATGCCAATGTCTACTGCATTCCATACTGCTATACCAACTCTAGCAGTGCCCCCGGTCATCACCAGGGGCTGCTGCAGGGATAGGAGAGCAGTCCTCCAGATGCTCAATCCTATCCCCCCCACTGACCCATGATGGCCCAGGCTCACATCCGAACCTAGGTTGCCAGCATGGCATGAGGTGTGGTGTCCAGCACCTCAACCCTCAGCACCACCGGGCCAGGTGGGAAGCATCTTTAAAGCAACAATACAGTACTGCATCATCTGCATACAGCAGCAAGTTAGCTCCACCACAGTTTAACAACATATCATTTACATAGAAGGAGAAGAAAATGGTACCTAAGATTGCTTCTTGTGGACACCATCCAGGATAAGGCATTTATCCAAGAGAACTCCCTTCCATTTAACCATTTGTGATCTATTTGTGAGGTAGTCAGAGAACCACTACAGAGACAGCCTGTCACCTTGCCTCTGAATTTAATTAGAGCGAGTTAATGTTATTACATTGAGCATGTACTGCCCAAACTGTTATTTTTATTCCAGACCTTACTCATAAATATTAAAGACATTTGGTATAGGGAGATGGAAAAGATAATTAAAAATCATATGGAAAGGTACATGACCCAGACTGAAATAAGGAAAATGTATATTCCCCAACACTTGGGTGGGCTATCCTTACCCAGTCTGCAGTGGTACTACTTTGTGACTAATCTGGCAATAATCCATACATGGTTCCAACAAGAACCTCAGGAAATCTCTGCTCAAATTATGACATCTTCCAGTCCTTGTAATACTGTTAAGCACATATTATAGGTAAGACCGTATAGAAAATGAGTAACAGATCTTAGATTCTGTACCATCACGGTTTGCAAAATGTGGGACCATGTAAAAAAAAACATCACAAGTACCCTCCAAATTTTCTTTCCATTCCCCAGTATACCTGAATGTTTTTTTTGGACTCTCTCTGTCCGACATCACTTTCAAAACATGGCAAAATAAGGGACTGTCAGAGATTCAACATTTGTTTCCTGATCAGGGCCTAATGGACTATAACACTTTATAAAATAGATATTCTTTACCTAATTCTCATTTTTTTGGTACCTTCAAATCAAAGATTATATCTCAAAAAATATTGACATTACCTCACCCCGGAATATGACTATTTGGAAAAATTGTTTATGAACTCAACTAGAAATAAATTAATATCTAAAATATACTCCTTTCTGGTAATTCATTTGGGAGAGGTATTAACCCAGTTGAAATCAAAGTGGGAAGGCAAATTAGATCAGACATTTTTGGGAAAAAATTGGAGATGCATTCTGGATATTACCAAACAGGGCATAATGTCTACCAGATTGCAACAAATCTATTTCAATATGATAAGGACCTGCTACACACCTCACAGGTTAAACATGATGGATCCCACCAGCTTGAATTTGTGCCCCAGACATAAACATATAGGCACTTTAGAACACATGATAGTGACCTGCCAGGTGTTAGACCATTTTTGGCATCATGTCTTATTTATTATATCAACAGCTATAGGTACAAATATTAAGAAAACAAACAGAATGGATCATGTTATGTCATGGTGGCTGTATCGATTGGCTTCCAGTCTCTGAACAAAAGCTCTTAACAGTGGGACTTGTTACTGCATTTAAATGCATTCTGTTACAATGGAAGGATGCTACACCCCCCGATTTTGTCACCTCTCTGAACTTTATGATCTCTGTCCACAGAATGGAGAAAGCCCATTATACTCTGTGGAATGAATTGAATTTATACAATAAAATGTGGTTCCCTTTTAGTCAGACAATTAATGCAGAGGCAATATTAAATCTCCTGAGATAAGAAGTCTAATAATGGGTAGCCTCATGGCCTGTTTATTAAGAGGAACCCACATAAAGTACCCTTACTCCCTCAATTCCAAAAGTACTGCAGTCTCAACATAGGTATCCAGTGAACAAGGTGACCGCAATTGAGCACTTTCAAAAAGGGTGATTCAGTGATGATGCATGTGTTCTGGGCTACCTGGCATGGTAGCGACTGGATACAAAAGTAGTGAGTAGAGTGACAGGATGTTGCTATATATACACTCGCGTGGGGGAGGAGAGACCACGTTGCATGATGGGCAGAAGGGGAGGGATGGTATTTGGAGTGTAGTGCAACAGTCAGCTGCTGAGCTGGCCATGTGGCATGGTGGGTAGGTGGCAGGCTGGGGTTGGGAGGGTGCCAGGTTCAGTTCTTGGCATGATGTTTTTTGTGTTGGGTCGAGGTTTTCATTTTATTTAAGTTTTAACCCCGACATGCACTCCCGGAGTTGAGAATCCTTAAGTGAGGGGTGGGTGCAGGCAACTCAGCCCCTCTCATAACAGAAAACCAGTCACTGGTTTTCTAGTCACTGTGAATGTACATCGTCAGTAATTCATTTTCGCAATGTACACTCGCCAAACAGTGATCACTGTTCTGCAATCACAGTATGACATAGAACCCTCAACATATTATTAATTACTAAGTATATGAGTATCTTTGCTATTTGTGCTGGACTACTGGAATGGATTAACCACTGTTTTTTTCTCTAATGATTAGGTACTGTATATTTTTCCTCTTTTTTTGTTCTTCTTCTTTTCTTCTCCATATCCTTATATATTCATGGAGTTATAATAAATAAAAAGACTGGAAAAAAAGAAAGACAGCCTTTCAAGGCCAAGGGATTTTAATTTTGATAATAACAGCGGGTGGTTTACCAGATCAAAAGCCTTGGTGAGGTCAGTAAAGACTGCACCAGTCAGCAAACCAGTGTTGAGGGCTGCCAGGATATCAGTAGTCACCTGATAGTATACTTATGTTATGCCGAGTCTCACTATCCCAACACTGACCTGCCTGTGCAGTATTGCCTGACAGGTGCATTATCCGGATAGTGAGAATCCCGGCAATACCAAACTCGATGGACGTTTACAGGGGTAAGGTAGCAGATGTGACGGGTTGCTACCTTACCCCTGCTGATGGTCTACAAATCGTGGTTGAATCCGGAGGCTGGCCGAACTCCCCAGTGGTGTTGAGGGCTAAATCACTGGCAGCTCAGCCAGCATGCCCTGGGAGGTCTGGGTTCTGCTCTGCACTGAGTCCATTTCTTTTATGACCCCCCGTAACTAATTTTTTTAAGTACGAGGTCCACTCCCCCTTGGAGTTTATTTTAGTTATGGGTGTGGTTCAGGCGGTAAGCCCCTAAATTACATTTGTATTTTCAATCAGATGCCTGACATTGAATTGTTGGGCATCTGATTGATTTGGGATGTGTATTTTCGGCCCTAAACTCGGTATCCTGAGACTCAGAATCTCGAGTTTAGGGATAGCACAGTATATCCCACCAGACTAGGGCAGTGTCCGTGCCATGGTTCTTTCTAAATCCATGTTGATTATTAGTGAGTAGGCCACACTTTCAATATATTCTTAGAGCTGATTATAAACTAGCCTCTCCAGTAATTTGTTCAGGGTGCAGAGGAGTGAGATTGGGTGGTAGTTTTCTACTTGCTCCTTAGTCTCAGTCCCACCCTCATACCTCTCAACTGTCCCTGATTTTCAGGGACGTCCCTGATTTTGCCTCAGAATTTTCCTCTGTCCCTCATAAAATTTGTGTCTTCGTGACATAACAGTTGGGATTAAAAATCACAAAATAATGTCAAATATTAACATTACAGACTTCTTGTTCTTCAGAAAATGCACCTTAACACAAATTCCCTTATTCTATCAGCTTTTGAGTGAATGGTATCAATTTTTAAGATGGGTCCCTGATTTTGGGACTTTGTCCCTGATGTTTTTAAGCCTTGTCCCTGATTCATGAGGCAAAAGGTTGAGAGGTATGCCCACTCTTATGTACTGGAATCACAAGGGGCCACTTTCCAAATGGAGGGGAAATTCTCTTCTAAGAGGGATCTACTGAACAACATGGCAATGGGGGAGGCAATGGCTGGTGCTGTTAGGTTAAGGAGCTTGGGTTCAAGCTTATTGTAACCAGCAGAGCCTTCCACTTTGTCGCCTAAGGAGTTTGAGCACTTCCTTCCTTGTCACCAGTATGATGTGGAAGCTGGGGGAGGGGGAGTTGTTCTCTGGGAGGTTGGGGGAAGGGGGAACAGGGGGATGATTCTTATACCTATCTAAGTCAGTGAAGAATGAGTTTAGAGCCACAGCAGAGGCTAAGGGGCTACTAAATTGCTTTCCATCCACTGCAATGTCACATTCACTAGAGCTAGCACACCCCCTTCATGAAGGCATTAATTTGTGACCAAAATGTTTTAGGATCTGAGAGATTCTTGTCCTGTAAGGTCCTGAGACAACTACGTTTAGTGGCCTTTTGGTCCCTTTTGCATTCGTTATACAGTTCTCTATATCTGTGCAAGTCTCTTGTAAGGTTGGATGCTTTGACATTTTTTAGGCTCCGTATCAGCCATTTGGGTTGTTGCCCCTTGACTCTAAGTTGTTTAAGGGGGGCATGTTTATTAGCTGCAGAGAGAAAACTGTTTATAAAGAAGTCTAGGGATGATTAAATGCTGGCGAATTCTCTTATCTGGGTCCAATTTACCTCATTGGACTCCACTGACTTTTGTGCTTAGCTGGCACTCATTTCTAAATTGGACTTGTCCTCTTACTTGATTTTTTGCCCATCCACCCACTCCCAACCTCTATTAAATACACTAAAACTCCACCCCATCTACCTGCTTCCGCCCATTGGCTTCTTTGTGTTAGTAAACCCTCCAACCTCCTAGGGTCCTCAGATCTTCCTCTGAGCCACAGCTATCACTAGCTCTTCAGAGTCCCATAGCTTGCTGACTGTTGCTGTTACTAATTTTTATAATGTACCAAGTAACCTTAGTCCTCCTTTCCTTCTTGGCATTGCCAGCCAGAAATCATAGTGATCAGTACAACAACTCTAGCATCAGTTTCAAATCCGTTCTTTGCAGAATCCACACCCAGTTTGGAACAAAGCAACTTATACCCTATCACTTTCACTGGTCTCTAGTGTTTCCACTAAATTCAAGGCTATTCGCCTTCTACTTGTGACATTGCACTATCATTCAGGCCTTCAGAGGAATTGGGCTCCCTTTGAAGTTATAAGTATTGTAACACGGCACTGGGTAAAGTTGTGGAAGGGCGTTACCTCCCAGCACATATGTTCCGTTTTCTCTCTGCCAGGACTACAAAGTGTGGTGCATACACTACAAGTCCCAGAAGGCATTGCACCACAACTTCACAGAGCTAAGTACTTGATTAAGAGCAGGTGCAGGAGAGTGATTGCCTGCATAAAAGAGGGCTCAAACAATTACTTGTGTCTCAGTACCTGATTAGGAACAGACCTGGAGCCTGGCTGGAGAACATTTGCAGAAGGATTTTACTTTGGAAAGAGAGAACTCTGAATCAACTGACTGCCTGGTTTGGAACTTTTGTTTGGCCTTCAACAACGAATTGGATTTTTACTTTGGAAAGAGAGAACTCTGAAACAATTGACTGCCTGGTTTGGAACCTTTTGTTTGGCCTGCAAGAATGAATTGAATTTGGACTTTGGACTGGCTGAAAACCTGAGACTGGTAAATAATTTTCCTTTGAAACTTAGAACAAGAGACTCTGTGCTAATTTTGTTTGTATGTCCCAGGAAACAGCTTAGCTACCTGAGTTATAGAGAGGAACAAAAGTTCACTGTGTGGTTAGCGCTCAACAAAGAGCTAGGTATTATTTTCTGTTGTTTTATTTTCAACTTGTGTTATGTTTGAATGAACCTCTCACAGTAATCTTACCAATAAATGTGCAATCAGTCTGCTGTGTTAAGCTGCACATCCTGGGCTGTGATAAAAGTGTTTATACCCCACCTACAAGATCCCAGGGTAACACACCCCCCTTGTGTTACAGTGGTGGAGGAATGTGGCAAAGGTTGTGGGGATAACAACAACACTAAAACACTGAAGCAGCTATGGAGAGTCTTTCAGCAGCTTGTACAAGCAAATCTGGCCCAGCAAACCACAAACCAGCAGCAGGCAGAGACCAATAGACTGCTGCTGGAAGAGCAGCAGAGGGACAGCAAATGTTGAGCTTAGAGCTACAGCGGCTTGCTGCAGAGATGGCCAAAGGAAGGAAGCCAGAACAGCAGGTGCAGCTTCCATTGTAGCTGGGCACTTCCTGCAGAAGATGACAGCCAGTGATGATGTGGAAGCCTATCTGAAAACTTTGAAAGGACTGCAAGCTGAGAAGGATGGCCTCAAAATAAGTGGGCTGGCATTCTGGCCCCTTCCTCAGTGGTGATGCACAGAAGGCATATTATGACCTTGAACCAGGGGATGCTGAAGACTATGATAAGCTAAAAAAAGAAATCCTTGCACACCTAGGGGTAACAACCACAGTGAGAGCTCAGCAATTTCATTCCTGGTCATTTCAACCAGAGAAACCTCCCTGCTCACAGATGTTTGATCTGATCCACTTAGCTCAAAAATGGCTACAACCTGAAGTACTGATGTCTACTGCAGTAGTGGAAAAAGTGGTACTGGATCACTTTATCAGTGCCCTACTCTATTATTTAAAAAAGAACAGTCAGTCAAGGTAACCCTAGTACTGCAGAAGGGCTGGTAGACCTTGTGGAAAGATATTATGCTACCACCAAACTTTTAAAGACTACCAGACCTGAAAGGATCAGTCTGGATAAGAGAGCTCATCAAGAACAAGATAAGAGAGTCGTCCATTGCACAACCCAGATGGAAGGGTGAGAAGGGGGCAAGGGGACCAGATAACTACAGTACCCACGGAGGGTGTCAGGACACGTTTAAAGTAAGAAAAGGAGTAATGAACTGAGATACCAGAACCTATTTCACATGTGGAGAACTGGGACACATTTCTTGGAACTGTCCTAAGAAAGATGAGCCAATGCAAATACAGGAAAACCTGTCCAAACAGTGTAATATCATTACTGTTCTCCTGGGGAATCATAGTCAGCCTCCTCGTATCAGTCCAGTACAAGTCCAGAACCAGGAAGTGGACGCCTTGCTGGACTCTGTCAGTATGGTGACACTAGTCAAACCCTCTTTAGTACCCCTCAGCCAAGTGAGTGACAACAACTCCATTTCCATCACGTGCATCCATGGGGACACCAAGATGTATCCCACAGTCCACCTTGAAATAAAAACAAAGGAAGGTGTATTTTCTGGAGCAGTGGGAGTGGCAAAGCAGTTGCCTTTCCCCATGTTGTTAGGACGTGACTGTCTGTTCTTCCAAAGACTCTGGAACCGAGGAAAAGATGAAGACAAAGAGGAGGATAAAGGCCATGACACCATAGGTAAAGATAAAGATAAAGAGGAAGGCAAAGACAATGAGAATGATAAGGCGTATGCAGTGTCCAACAAACTTAAAGAAAAAAATGTTCCATCAATGACACAAGTCTTCATGGGAGAAGACAATGATGAAGAGGACGGAGGAGCAGATGTCATAGAAGACACTCCAGAGGACCTAGAAGAGGACGGAGGAGCAGATGTCATAGAAGACACTCCAGAGGACCTAGAAGAGGACAATCTCTTCACACCAGAAGGTGCACCACATAGAGGAAAATTTGGGACAGCACAACTCGAAGACCCCACACTCCATTACGCCAGAGGAGATGTGAAAGTGGTAGATGGGAGGCCCTTCAACCCTGTCCAAACCCTCCCCCATCCACACTTTGCTATGAACAACAACTTGCTGTATCGAGTACACAAAACAGCCGACAAACTGACAGAGCAGCTACTCGTGCCCCAGTCCTTCCGGTGCACCGTATTGCATTTGGCCCATAGCCACCTCTTGGGAGGACACCTGGGAATGGATAAGACAAAAGAGAGACCGTTGAGTCATTTCTTTTGGCCGGGGGTCCATGCTGAGGTGGAACGATATTGTCACTCCTGTCCAGAGTGCCAACCGAGAGCTCCACAACCCTCTTTCCGAGAACCACTAGTTCCCCTGCCAATCATCGAAACACCATTTGAGCGTATTGCCATGGACCTGGTAGGACCCTTGGTGAAGTCTGCGAAAGGGTTTCAGTATATTCTGGTAGCAGTGGATTATGCTACCAGATCCGAAAGCCATTCCCCTGGAACACGGCCACCAAAAACATCGCCTGAGAACTAGTACAGATGTTTTCCCGAGTCGGGATTCCTAAGGAGATCCTTACGGACCAAGGAACACCCTTCATGTCCAGAGTAATGAAGGACTTGTGCAAGCTCCTGCAGATCAAACAGCTGCGCACGTCCGTGTATCATCCGCAGACAGATGGGCTCGTTGAGAGATTCAATAAGACATTAAAGAGTATGATAAAGAAAACCATGGAGACAGATGGATGGAATTGGGATCAGTTATTGCCGTATTTAATGTTTGCCATCCGTGAAGTGCCCCAAGCATCCACCAGATTTTCCCGCTTGAATTGCTGTATGCCTACCGCCCACGAGGTCTCTAGACATAGCAAAAGAGACATGGGAGCATCAACCCTGCCCCCACCAAACCATCACTGAGCATGTGGAAGGAATGAGAGAGCACATTAATGCCATAATGCCCATTGTGAAGGAACATATGTGAAAGGCCCAAGAAGCTCAAAGTAGAGCCTACAACCATTCCGCAGTGCCTAGAGAGTTTCAGCCCGGTGACAGAGTGTTGGTACTTGTCCCCACCTCTGAGTGTAAATTCCTGGCCATCTGGGAGGGACCCTACGAGGTACTTGAAAAAGTAAATCAAGTCAACTATAAGGTAAAACAACCGGGTAGGCGGAAGCCTGAACAAATATACCACATCAATTTGTTGAAAAAGTGGGTGGACCGTGATGTCTGCTGGAGTGAAACAAAAACCTATACAGCAGAGGAAAATCTTAGGGACGCAGTGACGGTTGGAGACCTGACACCAAGTCAGAAGCAAGACCTCTTCGAGTTTCTTGACAGAAATAAAGATGTGTTCTCTGACCGGCCCGGCAACACTCAATTCGTCACTCACAATATTGTGACCCCTCCAGGGAAAGTGGTACACCTCAAGCCATATCGTGTACCAGAAGCACGCGAACTGCGATAAAAGAAGAGGTTAAAAAGATGTTAGAGATGGGAATAATTTAAGAATCTCACAGTGCCTGGTCTAGCCCTATAGTACTTGTCCCAAAACCTGATGGATCGGTCAGGTTCTGCAACAATTTCAGAAAACTGAATGAGATTTCAGCCTTTGATGCCTATCCAATGCCACGAGTAGATGAGCTCATCGAAAGACTGAGAACCACCTGCTTCATCAGCACTCTTGACCTGATGAAAGGCTACTGGCAAGTCCCCTTGACAAAAGCCGCCAGAGAGAAAATGGCATTTCCCACCCCTGATGGCTTATATCAATATACAATGCTTCCTTTTGGTTTACATGGAGCTCCCGCCACATTTCAATGCCTGATGGACCGTGTGCTGCGACCCCACCAGGAGTATGCTGCTGCATATTTAGATGATGTCATCATCCACAGCCACACCTGGGACAGTCACTTGGAGAAACTACAAACCATGACAGAGTCACTTCGAAATGCAGAGCTCACAGCCAACCCAACGAAATGTACCCTAGGGGTGAGTGAAGCACAGTACTTGGGTTATACAATAGGAAGAGGCCTTATAAAGCCAAAAGAGAAAAAAATTGCTGCTATTCAAGACTGGCCACGACGGTCAATAAGAAAAAGTGAGGACATTTTGGGACTCACGAGCTATTACCGAAGGTTTATTAAAACTTTGCTACTATAGCAGCCCCCTCAGTGACCTCACACGTAACAGTCAACCTAATATGGTGAAATGGACTCCCAAAGCCGATAAGCATTCTGTAGCTTGAAACAGGCACTGTGTGCCTCTTCTGTTCTGAATTACCAGACTTCTCCAAACCCATGATTGTACAAACTGATGCATCTGACATGGGTTTGGGGCAGCCCTGTCCCAGGACATTGAGGGTGAAGAACACTCAATAATATACTTGAGCCATAAGCTGTTGCCGCGTGAAAGGCACTTTGCCACGGTGGAGAGGAATGTCTGGCAATCAAATAGGCACTTGAGTCTCTGAAATATTACTTGCTGGGCGTAAGTTTTTCTTGTGACTGATCACGCTCCACTCACATGGATGAGACAGAATAAGGAAAAGAATGCTCGGGTTACCTGATGGTTTTGAGTTTACAGCCTTTTGATTTTCAGATTATGCACCGTGCGGTGCTAAACATGGAATGTGGATGCTCTTTCCGCATCCACTCCTTCTTTTCTTGGCCGCTCAGCACAGGGGCTAAGCTGAGGGGAGGTATGTAACACTGCACTGGGTAAAGTTGTGGAAGGGCTTTACTTCCCAGCATATATGTTCCATTTCTCTCTGCCTGGACTACAAAGTGTGGTGCATACACTACAAGTCCCAGAAGACATTGCACCACAACTTCACAGAGCTAAGTACTTGATTAAGAGCAGGTGCAGTAGAGTGATTGCCTGCATAAAGAGGGCTCAAACAATTACTTGTGTCTCAGTACCTGATTAGGAACAGACCTGGAGCCTGGCTGGAGAACATTTGCAGAAGGATTTTACTTTGGAAAGAGAAACTCTGAATCAACTGACTGCCTGGTTTGGAACTTTTGTTTGGCCTTCAACAACAGATTGATTTTACTTTGGAAAGAGAGAACTCTGAAACAATTGACTGCCTGGTTTGGAACCTTTTGTTTGGCCTGCAAGAATGAATTGAATTTGGACTTTGGACTGGCTGAAAACCTGAGACTGGTAAATAATTTTCCTTTGAAACTTAGAACAAGAGACTCTGTGCTAATTTTGTTTGTATGTCCCAGGAAACAGCTTAGCTACCTGAGTTATAGAAAGGGAACAAAAGTTCACTGTGTAGTTAGCGCTCAACAAAGAGCTAGGTATTATTTTCTGTTGTTTTATTTTCAACTTGTGTTATGTTTGAATGCACCTCTCACAGTAATCTTACCAATAAATGCACAATCAGTCTGCTGTGTTAAGCTGCACATCCTGGGCTGTGATAAAAAAGTGTTTATATCCCCACATACAAGATCCCAGGGTAACACAACCTCCCCCCTTGTGTTACAGTATGCTTCTACTCATATAAGGTGCACTCTCTTTTCTAGATTCTGGTTACTTTGAGTTCTCCTGTTGCTCCTCCTATGCTCTGGCAATATGGAGCCAAATCCTGGTCCATCACCATGGATTTCACTACAACAAAAGGACTAAAATTCATGTTGATCAACATGTTCAGCATTCAGAAAAAATTCACTGAGCTGCAAGCCTGGGTCTCCCCTTACTATGCCAGATGTTCTGGTCCTGACAGAAACATGGTTAAAAGGCCATGTTACAGATCATGCTGTTTTGCTTCTATCGTATTCTCTCTTCCGTGCAGATAGGCTTACTATATGTGGAGGGGTGGCCATTTATATCAATGACAAATACTCTGTCTCTGTCATTAACTCGTGCTCAAAGCCTAAACAATTTGAATGCTAGCTGTTAAAATTAATACATCAGCTTCAGAATCACTAAACATTATTGGTTGCTATAGACCTCCTTCTGCAGGCTTTGATATTTTATCACATTTTCATCAATTCCTTGATGTCAGCACTAATGAAACACTGATTATAGGTGACCTAAACATGGACTGGTTTAATAACAAATCAGCACTGCTCAAGAATGTCTGTGATGAATTTGGACTCTCACAACTGCTCTCAGAAGCCACTAGGCCAGGCCACACAAATCACTCCCTTGGCTCACTAATTGATGTAGTTCTGACAAACAGACCCCATAAAATCACACATGAAGCCATCTGGCAGAACCCCCTGAGTGACCTAATATTGTAGCATGTATCAGGAATCTTCCTAAATTGCTAAATCCAATTAAGATGATAGCTAAAGATCCTTCAGACACTTTAACAGTAGACTTCTTAGCTGACCTGCACATTAATTGGCAACAATTCTACATAGCCCCATCAGTTATTGAGGCACTAGCCTGCTTTAATGTAATACTTACAGGTATCATAGACTTCCATGCACCTGTCAGAGCATATACAGTGAAAAGCTTCTTGCCCATGGTTCAATGCTGATATTAAATCTATGCTAACAAAAAGAGATAAGCTTTGGGTAACTGTCAGATGCACAAAAACATCCACAGACTGGACAGCATTCAGGATATGTTGAAATACCTGCACTAAACTGATTAGGCATACTAAAGAAAACTATTACCTAAGCACCTTAGAGTCAGCCAGTGGTAACCCATCCAAGATTTGGCGCACATTTAAACTAGCCGAGGGGAGCAAAGTTCCACCATCTCTCCCCACCACCATTACCTATCAGGGCACCTCAATTACAGATAAATTTGTCATACTTGACAAACTAAATGAGCATTTTGCCACAGCGGGTCTTACATTCAATTCTTCTCCATCATCAGCCAGCCTAAGAACCTCTCTCCTTCCCCTCACTTTCCAACATCCCAACACACTCACACTTCTCTTTCTCAGCTGTCACATTTAAACAGATGGAAGACCAACTGCTCAGGTTGGATGTTAAAAAGAATGGAGGTACAGACAACATTGACCCTTTCTTTTGAAATTAGGCTATTATCTTTAACTGCCCATCACTCATTTATTTAATCTCTCGCTATCTGAAAGTATCGTGCTCCAAGACTGGAAAGTTGCACACCTCATAGTCCTTTTCAAACCTGATGATGCCAGTGATGTTAACAACTACCAGTCTATCTATCTTGCCTTCCTTCTCAAAAATTCTGGAGAACCTGGTCAGTATCCAACTCAGATCCTTCCTCAAAAATTCTCAGCTGCTGACTCCGAAACAATCAGGTTTCAGACCCAGTCATAGTACTGTGTCGGCCTTGTCCAACGTTACTAACAGCTGGTTGGTGGCCATGGACAGCAGACATGTCACCGGTGTGGTATTTTTGGACCTTAGTTAGGCCTTCAGCACTGTGGATCACACCCTGCTGCTTGACAGCTTGAAGTCCCGTAGCTTGTCGGATGCTACGGTATCCTGGTTTGCTAGTTACCTAGGAAACAGACAACGCATTAAGATAAATGGAACCTCCTCATCACTCTTGCCAGTCACAAGAGGGGTCCCACAAGGATCCATCCTGGGTCCATTGTTGTTCCTAATCTATATAAATAATCTGGGCTTGGGCATCACGGACTCCAATATTCACTTATTTGCTGATGATACGGTCCTCAACATATCGAAACCTGCAGTTACTCAAGTATGTTCTGTTCTCCAGTCTGATTTTGTCAAACTTCAGCATAACTTGATAACAGGCAAATTATTCCTAAATGCAAGAAAGACAAAGGTTATGTTCTTTTATCCCCCAATGTCCCCTCAGTATGCCCCATGACAAACCACTATGCTCCCATCATCACCCTATCAGGATACTCACTTGAAGTGGTGAATCACTTTAAATACTTAGGCTTCATACTTGATTCCACACTATCCTTTTCATGTCATAGCTCTCACAAAAAAAAAAATGAAATTTAGACTAGGCTTCTTTTCAGGAATGAATCATTATTCTCCTGAGACTTCAGAACTATACTGGTGCAGGCCACCTTCATGCCACTTCTTGATTATGCTGATATTCTCTATAACAATTGTGCACTCATCTACCTAGTAAGTTAGACACGCTCTATCACCGGGCCATCCATTTCATTACCAATGCCCCAGCCAGAACCCATCATTGAACCTTGTATGAGGTGATGAAATGGACCTACTTATTCACCAGGAGAATAGTGCACATTTATACTTCTACATATAAAGTGCTCACTCAATAAGCTACCCCCTTATATATCAGCCATCTTCTCATGCTCAACTAGCACCTACGCCCTCAGAAAATGTGCATATATTACCTTGAATGTGCCAAATTATCGGACAAGGTTTGGTAGGGCATCTATAAGCTTTTTCTCTTCCCTACCTTTGGAATAAGCTTCAAGCTACCCTAAACCTCCATACCCTTATCCCAGTTAGAGAGTTCATTGGTAGGGTTCATGAGATCACTGCTGAGACCTGCAACTGCACTTAACTTCCTTCGCAGGTCTATCTTCTCCCCATCTCTCTCCTATTGTCTTTGTGGATTCCTATGTATACTGGCATGCATCTTCCTTCCTTCCTTCCCTCGCTCCCCCTTCCATATTTATTAAGTGTGGTAAACTTACTGTTAAGTGATGCTTCTAATTTATCTCTATGTATTGCTATAATCAACCTATTCTACGTACTGTGATATCCCTGCTGTTTTTCTATGATGTACTACATGTATTGTCTGTGATGAATTTTATTAGGTGGTGCTAAACTTAGTGTCATGTGATGCTTTTGCCTTTACATATTTGTTACAACCATTCTACTCTATGTACCATGATATACCTGCTGTATTACTATGAAGTGTCCTTGTACTGAGTGTCTGTGATGTTTAGTACTTTGTATCAGAGACCTCCTTGTGAATGAGCGTGCTCAAGTAAAGCTATCCCTACACAACAAACTGAACTGAACTGAGATAATGTGCTAGGGAAGGAGTTAATGTTGAATTTGGCCTAAAAGATCCTGGGGGAGGATTTGGGTAGTTATTTTTCCAAACACAGAAGATAGGAGCACGATCGCTTATGGAGTCAGAGAAAGTAGCTACTGCTTTGATTCTGTCTGGTTTTGAGACAAGTATACAGTCAAAGATGGTGTGGTTTCCTGTTTTAGTGTTTAGCCAAGTGAGTTCACTAATGAATTTGGTGAGCTGGACTTCGTGCAGGGTGGCCTTTGTGCCTCTTCTGATGTCAGGGGGATTAAGTTATGTTGAAATCTCCTAGAATTATTCTTTCCCCTGGGGGGAATCTGTGAGTGCCTTTGTCAGAGTATCAAGGGCTGTCATTACCACTTTGGGGGGGGCTATAGATACAACCAACTAGGAGGGACTTTGTGCTACCACATAACAGGTTAACAAATACAGCCTCACATTTTGAAATTTCTAGTGTAGGAATGGAAACCAGGGTGGCCTTCAATAAAGACTTTGTATAGATGAGAACACCACCACCTTTTTCCCATGTATGTCATGCCTGAAGGTCATGAACCTGGGAGCTCCACCTCCTGGGGTAATATGGTGGGTTTGAGCCAGGTTTCAGAGACAGCAATCAGATTCGGGGGATTACATGCTGATCCAAGCTTCCAGTTTGTGTATCTGGGTCCTAAGACTATTTATATTCACATGAGCAATTTTTAGACCATGAGTATTTGCCCAACATGGGTCCATGGGGGAGCCTATTCTTAGGTTTTGAGGGAGGACCAGAATTGGATTCAACATCACCAGCCAATAAAGTTAGGAGGGATGTCAGAAACTTAACAGGGGTCTGGGAAGGGGAGGATGGCTCTACCTTTGTATTCCTGTAGGAGCACACAGCTTATAATAGTTACCCTCTTTTTTTTAGACCTTGGAGGATAAGTAGAAAGGAGCTATGTTTTCTAATGGGACTGTAGTCAGTCGGTGGGGAGGTGCAGTGAGGCAGATTACTGCCCATTTTGGAATTTAGGGTTGGAAGGTAATAAGTCCAAGACCAAGACTAACACAATATAAATGAGGCCATCACAATTCCTTGTAGTGCCATTTTACAGGCAAACAGAGCATGGGCAAAGGACCAGAGGGCACTGATGGGCAGTAAATAAGAAAGGAGGGGGTGGCAGATCTGGCCAAACTGGCTTATAGTCCTTCTGATGAAAGAGTGGCTGTCACTAATGTAGCAGAGCTAGGCAATAACAGGCAGGGACAATCTGAAAAACACAAACTTTCTGGTATAGCCAGAGAATTATTACAACATGGAATACACTCCCTTGAAGTGTAGTGTAAAGTGATAGTTTGGAAACTTTTAAACATAGATTAGATACACATATGGGAAATAAAAAATATTTATACCACCATTAAAATAAGGAATGGTAGCAAGTTCATTAAAGGACTTCAGTCTATAGAACTTGCAACCTCTCTATGAATCTATGATCTACCCTAAGTAGAAACTGCAGTAATGAGAACAAGCAGATGGGAGCAATACTCAGTGGCAATTATTCATAGTATGCACATGTTTAGGAAGGCTAAGCAACACTAGATAGGACCGTGTGGAAACTAATACAAAATTCTCCTGACAAGACCACATTAAAATCAGCAGTACATTTGCTTAAATACACATCTTAAGTTTCAGTTAAGTCCTGATACCTAAGAATAACATAGAAAGGCTAAGCAACAGTAGTAGGATTGTGCTGAAACTAATACTAGATTCTCCCTGACAAGACCACATTAAAAGCAGCAGTACATTTGCTTAGAAGTTTCAGGCGAGACTGGATACCTAACAGTAATGTAGATGTACAGTGACTCTGGTACAGATGCCTAAATGTAGTACAATGGGGGGAACCTTCAGGCAGCTGTAAGTATGGAAATAGAAGTTTTTTTTTTTTGTTATTTACATTTTCCTCCTTGATCTCCCCACGGTGGCCCCTATCCTACCAACCCCCCAGCCCCATCGCCCGGCCCCTCCAGGACCTTACCTTAGCTGTCCATAGCTTGGAATGGCTGCCGCCACCAGTGCAGAGCCTTTGGGGTCAGTCACCATCCTACCCCATGAGGCATTTTCCTCCACTTTTCCCCAAACCCATGCATGTGCAATGGGCAGGGCGACTGCCCATGTCTCCAAGTAGGCAGTCTTATGCCTGGGTGCATGGGTCCACCTCATTCTGAGCAGCATGCCTGTGCTGACCCCAGCCTCTGTTGGGTGTCAGCCTACAGCATGCTATATTATCCCCTCCCAAGAAAGGAGAGATGTCACGGACACTCAATCCTTCCTTGCCCCTGCCGACCCCCAAATGACCAGAGTCTGTTCTCGAACCCCAGTTCCCAGCGTGGCACAAGGTGTGGCATCCAGCTCCTCAACCCTCAGCACCACTGGGCCAGCCAAAAATAGAAGGTTTAAATTGATTTACCTTTCTGCACCTACCTCTGTGCAACGTCTCCACGCTGAGTTAGCGAGGGTAGTGGGCAGGAAGAGAGTCTTGTCCCCCCCACTTGCAAGTACCCTGAGAACTGATTAGGGAAACAGAAAGTCCAAAGTTTATACTTGCAGGCAGCTCCTGTGCTGCGCTGATGTTCATGGCTGCTGGTTGCAGGTCCTGGGGTTTCTTACAGCAAATATACAGTTCTGTCTGGCTTAGTGTGCTCCCTTACACAGCATCTGGATTGCGGGCATTTAGGGACCATGCATCAGTGGTAGTCTCTGGAGTTTTAGCTTCCCTGGATGGCACTTTGGGCAGTGTGGCTGGCCAACAGCTGACTTCCACAGCTGACATCCACAGTGTGACACCCTTGTCTCTCTGGCCCTTAGTGCTCTGGACCACTAGGGTGGAGAACCACTTGACTTGGGTAGATAGCTCTTTTAATGCTCCCAGAGATGATGTGGAGCAAGGCATTTGGTGGCTCTTCCAGGAGGGAGGCAGAGAACAAGGTCCCCTTTGGCCACTTCAGTGGCACTCTGTCTGGCCAAGATTTGGTGATCAGTGTGTGGAGGGTGGACAGAGGTGCCATTCACACCCTCATGACCCTGGAGAGATGGCTCCCTTGAAGACCTGAGCAGGTAAGGGAAACTTACTTTTAAACAGTGGGCCGGGCTCTGTGATGTAAGCATTGGTTGGCTTTTTGATGGCTCAGTGTTCATAGCCCAACAAAGGTCCTCTGGTGACTGGTGACTCTCCTGGGAGGGAGGCGGAGAACAAGAACCCCTCTGGGCACTTCAGTGGCACTCTGGCTGAGATTCAGTGATCAGTTGGGCGGGAGGGTGGGTAGAGTTGCCTTCGCACCCTCACAGCTCCAGAGAGATGGCTCCATTTGTTTTAAATTATTTTTTTGCCTTCCATGGTAGCAGTATCAGAAAATCACCTGTGTTTATGCAACAGTCACTAGTCACTATCATGGCAAACATGAACACTCACTCCTTGCGATTCAGATCAGTCTCCTCTATTATGTTAAAGAAAGGGATCAAAAGGTAAGGTGTTGCTAGAAACTGCTCTAACTAAAGTAAAACTCTTTTCAGAAATCACTTCTGTTGATAACATTAATTGAAGAAAGGCACTTGGATCATTATTTAAAAGTTGTCATTTACAGTACCGCTACAGGACTTTGGGATCACTCCACAAGGGTATCTGTAATACACTTGAATCAAGTGTATCCCAGCCACACACCACAGGACCTCACAGGGATGGTCGTGATCCACAACCCATGTTCCCCCCTTCCCCTGCATATGCATAGCCCCATGCAAGAGCTGTAGTGGCACAAGGGGTGGTCCTGACGGGAATCTCAGGCATTTAGTTGGAGTCCTGGATCAGCACTCTAGTAGATCTTCTCATCCACTGCCAGCAGGGGATCATGGGATATGGCAGTCCATGGCAGTCCTCCACAGGCTGTTATATACCTACCATGCATAACATACATTTTGGTGATACACTAGCTAGTGCTAATGACACCCTCACCCCATACAGATGTTCCTGCAGCTGAGGGCCAGAGGAGGGATGGCTTATCAGGCCTTTTACTGGACCACATGGTCAGGCAGAGAGGGGCACACAGGCACTACTACAGCCTCTTGGGTTGTGCGACTTCTGCCCCCTCTTCTGGCCTTACATGGCACCACTGAGGTTACAGGCATGTCCTCTACCCCTGCCTACCCCCAACCTGGCTGAGCATATAGCTGTGCACACAACTGAGGGTCAGGTGTGGAAGCAGCTTGCAGACATGGCTGGGGATGCGTGGAGCCCTCTGCATGTGAAGAGATGATCATCTCTACACACCTGAATAGGCACTCCTCTGCAGGTGCAGATCCCTTTGTAGATTGGGACCTTGAAATATTGTGAAATAAAAACAGGTATCAGTTGATAGTTTAAGATAGTGTTTTTCTGAAAACTAAGGTGGGTGGTGGCTGTAACTGAATGAGGTTTTCACAGCCTCACCATTCCCCCCAGTGAAGTACACTTCAAAATGGGTTTGACAGAGAGCACTGACCTGATGGCTGTTACAGAGATGTGGGAAACCTCAAACCATGAATGGGACATGACCATACCAGTGTACTAATTTTACAGGAAGGATGGATAAAGGGGAGGGAGTATCACTGTATGTAAGAGAGGAATAGAGGCAACTAACACAGATAGCCTAGGGAAGTTAGGTAAACTGGAAACCCTATGGGTGCTAGTAGTAGTAGGAAATGGGAAACAAATCAGGACTGGGGTGGTCTACAGACCATTGGGTCAGGATCAGATGGCAGACAAGGAACTGGGAGATACTTAGGATGGCAGCCTATTTAGGAGCAGGTGATGATAGTTGGGGACTTCAATATGCTGTATGTGGACTTTAAGTGCCAGTTGTTGCAAGTACAGGGAATCAGGTCTGGGTGGATACATGCCAAGAGGCGTTTCTAGTTCAGCTAGTTCAGGTCCAGACAAGGTAAGGGGCTCTGCTGGATCTGGTGCTCACTAAACATGAAAGTATTCAAAATGTTGCAGTCCTAAAATTACTTGGTTCTTGTGACCACAGAACAGTGGCAATAGAAGTCCAGATAGGGATCACCAACAGGGCGAACACAGTAAGGGTAAAGGGTTTTAAAGAAGCTGATTTTGGCAAGGTGAGTGAACAGGTGGAAAAAAACTCAAGGAGTATAGAGTAGGTGTAGGGGCAGAAGAAAATGGGCAGAATTTAAAAGTTCATACCCAAAAATTGAACAATGGACCCACTCACTAAAGCACTTAATCAAGTTACATGATTTAAACATTAAGAAAAGACCACACTGGTTGGAAGGTTGTACAGAAGAGACCTGAGGAATCACAACTTCACAGAAAGGGTGGTGATGCTTTGGAATGCACTACGCGAAGAGCTGGTAACAAGGGAATCAGTAGGATGTTTTAAGAGGGATGGGACAGATACATGGGCAGGGTACAGGTAGGGAGGTGAGAGTCCATGAGGAACTCGGAATGGAAATCAGGAAGGGATGGAAGAGGGGGCTGCAGCAGTTATTAAGCTGTGAGCTGCATCTCAAGCAGACTCGATAGACCTCAAGGCCTACTCTGCTGGCATTTTTGTATGTTAATATATACTGTACGTAGTCAATGTTTTGTGACCAGCATGTTGCTTCATCAGGACTGCCCATACATTTCATATATCACCTTTTATTATAAACATATTTCTTAAAAACTACATATTTTGAAGTTAACATATGTGCCTGAACTCTTTAATTATAAACTGACTCTAGGTACATATGCATTCTTATACACAAAACAACAGTCATCATTTAGCCAATGAATCACTTGCATTTTGCCATATTTAAATATATTCACATAAATTTCAAACACAAAACCCACTTTATCTACTGTCTTATATGACCTGACTTTTTTAGTTGCATTTAGTAATGCCAGTTTTCTATCTATGGATAAAATAAACCCAATAGTGGTCATGACAACCTTGATTATTTAAGGATTTTCGTTGTTACAAATGCTGTTTTATTATATTTTTTCAGCTTTAAGTGCTCATTTCATATTAATTCTAGCATTTTTAACTCTGCAAACTGCTCTGTTTCTACTCTGTACATAATTCTTTTGCTGTACTACATTTTTTTTGATCATACATGTGGCAACATTTCTCATGTACTCTTAGTAAAAATTGTTTTCAGTTGTACTTATGATGTTATGTTTCATTTTAAATTCTGCCCCTTTCATTCATATTTTTGTCAGCTTTTGCCTTTAAGTATATAATAACACATTTATATTATATGATTGCCTTCTTAACAGCTACCCACTGTCTAAAAACACTAATGCCTTTCTCAGTTGAATACACCGATACACTGCTGCTGGTGGGTTTACTTACTCAAGTATGCTGCTGCAATAATCGACATGGAGGAGGTGAACATCATTCTTCCCCTTTTTGTAGTTATTGGTTGTAATAGCAGCATACTAGTGGTGCAGAAAAAGCTGTACATGCTCAGTAGCGCAAAATGCAATGTTATACTTCTTTTTTTGTATTGGATCACATCAAAAAGTCTTGCATGCTCGGTAGAGCAAAATGCAATGCCAGGCTTTTTGTGAGAACCAGAAATACTTCTTGATGTGCCATCTTACTCGCTCCCATCTTGATGAGCTTGAATGATGGGTTAGTGAATTGGAAGATACCATTGCCCCTGTATTCTGTGAGCACACTATCCTCAAGGAGACCCTGGATGATCTTCAAGCCCGTATTGACAACCAGGAGAACTGGTTGTGAGCTCCAATCCACACCTGTCAGGCTTCGAGGGTACAGAGGGGAAAATCCTGGAAAAACAATGGCTGTACAAAAATATTAAATTAGACCCGACTGCCCTCCAATATGAAACTGAACTAGCATGCCGGGTCGGCCCTCTGCCTAAACCAGGAGATCAACCTCAGAATTGCCTCATTAAGTACCTATGGTACACAGAGAAAGAAAACATGATCTGGGCAGCTAAGTCTCAATGGCCCCATACCAGTGAAAAACAGTTGTATGCTTGTCTTCCAAGACTGCAGCAGGGAGCATCAAACAAGACGGCAAAATTTCAATCATGTTAAGTCTCAACTCCACACCATGGGCTGGACTGTTGCCTTTCTTAATCCTGCTAAATCGAGGATTGATTGGGCGGGTAAATTCCCTAAATATTTCATTAACTATCTGGAGGCCAAGCGTTTTGTACAGAAGGAGTCAGCCGCTCAAGAGGGTTGTTTGCAGACAAGGTTCACAGCCCCAGCAAAGAGATGAGCATCTGCCTTGCCACTGCATATACATTCCTTGGGTTGCAGCTGCCGTGTGGCCTGGGCCTTTCCCCCTGTGTGTTCCCAGTTAATCTACTTTTAACCAGACCTTTAGGTATGTTTGCTTAAGTTTATTTGTGTGTGACTGGGAACCTTCTTCTGGAGGGGGGGAGGGAGCACCCTCAGTATTGGCAGTGCCCATTGCAGGCCAGGGCTGCTTTGAGAGGGCAGCGTTCTACCCTCCTGGTTTGTTTTGACTCTGCGCTACCCTGAGTGTGGTATGGCCCACGGATCTATACCTGTGCTTGAGTCTCCGTCTATGGCATCCAACTGGGGAAAAGGCTTGGCCCTAATGGTGATTAGCTGACTCACTGTGTTCTGATAACTTTCTGGGTTAACACCAAGGGCAATGGCATTCCCCTTAATCAGTTCTCTGGACCACTATGTTTATATTTCCTAGCCCTGCTCTTGGCTTGAATGTATATAATCCTCACTATGCAGAGTTCTCTCTACCATGTCTGGGGACATGGGTACCAGTGGGATATCTGCTGCTTTGGATATATTTAGATGATTTTTTTCTTCCATGTGTGAGCTTGCTGCCACATTGGATGATGCTAACATTTGTTTTCTTTCTGCTGTGTATGGGGATGGAGGGAGCATTTTCTGTTGGGATTTGTACGTCTGTCTTATTCTATGCTGCCTCTCTACAGTGGAATTCAAATCAGTCTGACAGATTATCCTTACACAGCACCTTGGGGATTGCTTGCATTTACTGCATACAGCATTTACTACTTATCATAGACATTAACTGCAGCTGTCCTACACTTTGGCCCTTGACCTATTGACTGTTTTGGCATGTTCCCTGCTGGATGAACCATTACTGTTGCCCCAGCTTTGTTATTCTTTCTACCCTTGTTGTGCCCTCTACTGTTGTTTATTTGTAATGGGTGCTTACTATTTAATACCTGAATTCTGCATGGTATGGGTCCCTGAGGCTATGGAAGGGATACCATTTTCTTTACTTTCTTGCTATAAACCTTTCTGCTCAGTCCTTTTAGCCAGGAGGGTGAGGGCCTCAGCCTTCTTCCTACCCTATCGGCTCTACTCTTTGAGAGTTTTCAGGCATCCTCTATGTTAAGATTTTTCCTGTACATACCCACATTTCACTGATTACTGCCACCTACTTATCTGCCACAAGTTTGTAGGGATGCTCAGCTGGGTGAAATAGAGCTCAGCGAGTCGGGAGGAGGCGGTTTGTTTGGGACTACTTGATTATTGTTTATTATATTTGCATTTCTACATATTGTATTTACCCATCAGTTCAAAGTAGGACCTTGTTTATTTGTTATGCTTGTGGGGAGGGAGAGGGTACAATTATGTGTATTTCTATGGGTCAGGGAGGGAGGGAGGCAGGGAGGTACTATTAAGAGGAAAATGTTTGGCTGACATACAGGCTGTTTTACTCATATCCTACCATTTGTATACCAGTGCAATTTGTTGACTTCTAGCTGAAATACTTTCCAGCTACCATCTGGCTGCATAGCTGGATGATAAATAGCTAACACAGTTAACATAACCACATGGCATGTTAATGGGCTTAGTAGGAATAGTAGTAAAACAACTTTACTGATACAGTCAAATTTAACAAGCAAATGTTTCCTCATAGGGCCAGACAAGCCCTGTGTTCAAGGTGGTCCTGTGTATATCATTTCTGGTTGTTACCGTAAATACAATTACAAGACAATACAGCACATCAAATTGTAATAATTTACTACACAGGGATATAAATAGGAGTTAGAGCCTAAGGTTTTAAAAAAAACATTTATAATTATCACACATTCAAATATAAATCTGTCTAGAAAGGCGTGTAAAACATAACCAACCCTAAAAACACAAATATTCATGGGGTTTTGGATTCACTAATTTTTTAAACTTGTCAATAGGCAGAGTCAGGTCTCTCAGAGGCTTGAAAAATTATGCAGGTAGTACCAGCCCAGAATTTGAGCGTTAACTTCCCAAATTTTTTTTTACTTTAGGAATTTTTATGTGTGGATTTTTATCTCTCAGGGAGTAGGTATGATGATTTAACTCGATTGAGCCAGTCAGTATAGCTGGCTCTCCTAATTTTAGGCTTTTAAATATTAAAATAGCCCAATCATTGTCTCTCTTTTGTTGGAGCGAACTCCAATATAGATCTCTATAGAGAGAACAATGGTGAGTTTTATAGTCACATTTTAGCATAGATCTGGCAATTTTATGATGTCACATCTAGCTTGTGTAATGATTTTTTTGTGCTTTGATTAAATAAGTGACTGCCATAGTCCAAAAAGGGAACCAATAACTAATTAGCCACTACCAAGCGGTCTTTCCTACTCAAATAATACTAAGCCCATCTCATTGCTCCCAGCTTTCTTTCCACCTTATTTACCAATGAGTTAATTTGAAACTCAAAATTTAGCTGTTGATCAAATTCCACTCCCAGGTACTTGTAATTTTGCACCTGGGATATAATACGGCCATTGTCTGTTCTAATTACTAGAGTTTATGGTAAATTCTCTTTGATTCTCCTGTTGACACAGAACAACATACTTTTGGTCTTGTTTACATTCATAAGCAATGCCTTGGATATAAATCATTTTTCCAGGAGAATAAAATCGTCCTGGAGTTTAAATTCATAATCTCGGGTATCGTCTCCCTCTGCCACTATTACTGTGTCATCTATATATAATGTTATATGATAATGTTGGATATAACTAGGGAGGCTGTTCATATATACCAAGAATATCAGAGGGACCAATATTGAGCCTTGGGTCATGCCCTAGTGGTTTAGGCCAACCAGATTTACATTGTCTACAAATACTGATTGAGAGTGGTTTTCTAGGTAAGATCTAAACCAAATCAGAGGTTCATTCTTTAAGTCAACAGCCTCTAGATAAGCCAAAAGCTGTCTGTGTTCTACCAAATCAAAGCTTTGGACAGGTCAATGAAGACTGCGCCCATGGACTGACCTTCCCCCAAGAAGGTAATGAAAAGTAGGTGATTAACTGCTGAGGATAAAAAAGCTAGGGTAATGATTTTACTGATACAGAAAATGCAAATGTCCCTTTTGGAGGCTGGAAAGAGCAGTGCTAATATGGGTAGAGTTAGGATTACCTCATGTTTTTCTCTAAGAAAACTTGGGGCATGGCCATTTGGTTTCCCTGTAGGGTTCAGGTTAATGTTCTTTGTAAGGTAGTGAACTTGGCTGGCAGATATGCAGTAGCCAATGTGGCACTAGCTGGTGTGGGCACCCTTTCAGTGGGTTCTAGCTATACTGTAAACATTGAAGACCCAGACTTTTTCCAGCAGCTGGCTCTGGACCTAGTTTCCCTGCCAGGCTAGTGGACTCTTGGGGGTGATTTTAATTGTGTCTGAGATACAATATTTGACAGGCCCAATCCCACTCCTGTCCTTGTTTCCCAAACCACAAATGCATTCAGAGAGCTGGATGCCTTATACAGTTTAGTAGATGTATAGAGACATCTCCATCCCACCATCTAGGAGTATAGTTTTTTTCTCTCACATCTACCACTTCTATGTCAGGTTGGATAGATTGCTGATCAGCTCCCCTATCCTCTACAGCATCCATACTGCTGAACATTCCCCTGTTCTAATATCTGATCATGCATTACTGACAATGGCTGTTTTGGTTCTGGGTACACCATCTGGGTATCGCCCTTTGTGACAGGAACCCCACCTTTTATGAGACATGACCTTTCTCATATTTATGTCTGGTGACATCAAACAATTTCTGCTTTACAACAGGAGGGTTCATACCTCTCATGGGGGTTGCTGGGAGACACTTTCATTTAATTTCATTTTTATTTTATACTGGAAAGGCATGTGAGTGAAAATTGCCCATTTTCACTAGTGTCCAGTGTAAACAACAGAGTAAGAAGGAATACAAAAGAGTGAGTTGAGCGATAAAAATGAAGGAGAAAAGTAAACAATATGTACAGCAACAAATTATAATCAAGCAAAATAAAATACAGTTACAGTATATTACAACACACAGGTAAACAATATACAAAGAACTAGAAAGTCAGGGTTAAAAAATTACACATGGGTGATGCTGAAAACAGGAGATATGTACAAAGGTAATTTTGGTGGTAACATCAAACTTTACAGGGATTAGAGTCAGCATAGTTCACAAAGCTTTGCTGGGGGAGATTAGTAAGATGTGGGCAGGGAGCTAGGAGGCCAGATTAGAGAAAAGGGGGAGTAAGGCTACGGGCAGGTGCAAGTCAAGTTTTTTAGGAGGAGGCTTGTTAAAGTGCTTTTGAAGACAGCAGTGGAAGGGCACTTGGTGAGGGATTAAGGCAGTGCATTGAAGAGTTTTGTGCCCCTGTAAGTGAGAGAGTGCTGGCTGAGGAGATGCTGTATAGTGGGGTAGCAAAGTAGTTATTACAGGAAGGCCTGGGGTGTGTGGGTGAGGTGGGTCTGGAAAAAGGGAGGAGGTACTGTCAGGAAATGATCCATGAGGATTTGAAGAGGAAGGTGCAGGTTTTACTGCTGAACCTGTTATCAAGGGAGAGCCAATTTTCTGTTCTGTAAAGAGGGTAGTGATGGGTTGTCCTGGGAAGACCAGTGACAAACCAGAGGATGATGTGGTAGGTGGACCTCAGTCTGTCAAGCTTTTTGGAGGGGGGTTGGGAGTAAATGAGGGAGTCATAGTGTGGGTGGCCTGCAAATGGTGGACCAAATTAAATGTCTTGGGATCCATATCCCTTCTAGGCTTAGTTTTCTATATGCAAAGAACTATAAACCCATACTCCTTAAACTCACTGAGGAACGTGAACAGTGGCAGTCTCTGCCTCTTTCCCTGTTGGCCCACATAAACACTATTAAAATTTCCATCTTACCTAGATGCCTATATCATTCTACACTAATTCCTACCTATCTTGGTGCTGCTAGTGCATTTTAAACAATTGAACTCCATTATACATAAATTTCTGTGGAGAAGGCCACCACATCAAATGAAGTATACTTCAGCTTTTGGCCCCATTGTGAGGAGTTGGTCTCCCACATTTTCAAGTTATTATTGGGCTTCACAGCTGGCCTTTTCCAGTGGAACTGCACATCTCTAAACCTTCTTGGCTTCTTGTTGAGGGTGGGAGGCTACAAGGTGACCTGTACTCAGAGTACCTGTCCAGGTCCTTTGAACTCTTTCTTCTCCTGAGGTGTCCAGCCATTTCATGGCAACTACACTTAAGTTTGGTTAGCTTCCACTGCTACATAAACCATCTACCATTACCTTCCCTGTATACTGATCTCATTACTGCTATGAAAAGGAAAGGTTCTTACTCCTAGATCTAAAAGCATCAGAGGCTGCTCAGATGGTGTCGTTTAGGCTTAAAATCTGTGTGTTCAGTTGTACAGGGGTGGTAGAATCCTTGACTTCTCTGAACTGAAAATTGAGTGGAATTTTGATCCAAAGGATTGTTTTGTGTATTTCACTGTGTGACATAGGCTGGGAACAGCACTGGATAACACCTTGGAGTGGATTCACCCTCCTGTTTGAAGAGGAACTCTTGGCCTCAGCCATGCAGTAAGCCCCTAATGATTTTCTATTGATCCCTCTAGGGAAAGAAGACTCACCCATGGCAGACATTTGGGCTAAATAGGAGCAAAATCTCTCTACAATTGACAATGCCAACTGGCCACTTGTTACCAACACGTTCTAACTTGCTTGCACAGTAATGCATTAAGACAAGTGCACCTTAATTTTATGTACAGGGCATATATCAGCCCCAAAATGATATATTATCAATCCTGAGAACTCTGTTGTTTTCCTTAAATGCTCATCAGAGGATGCAGACTTCTTGCATGTGGCCCTAACCTGTCCAAAGGTCACCCCTTTTTGGTATGAGGTGCACAATTGTATGAGTAATGTTCTGGGATACACTCTCTCCAAATACCCTCTGGAACTCTTGTTGGGAGCTGATCCTATCATCCCCAGAAAGTAGATGCTGTACCTCTCTGGTCCCTTGCCTTGGCTACTGCTAGGAAAACTATAGCTCAAATCTGGATGTCATCCAGCTCCCTCACCATCCAACAATGGGCCCACAATCTGAGAATGTGTATCAACATCAGGGCTGAGATCCTTCCGGCATACTCTATGGGAGTTGATAGTGGTCGGTGCTTGGTTACACTGTCTCAGTGTGCCTGGAGTTCTTTCGACCATCTGGAAGTTGTGGACATCATACAGATTGCCCAGGGTATGCGATCAATGTGCTGTAGTCTAGATCTGGGCCCAACTCCCCTGATGATGGGGTGTTCTGACATCATTGGTCCTGTCCTTGCAAAGATAGTTTGGTGCTCCCCAGAGTCAGGTAAGTTTCCTAGCTCCCTGAAGGAGGCAGTGGTGATACCACTCCTGAAGAAAGCTGCTCTGGACCCAAACTGCATCAATGACCACAGACATATCTCAAACCTTCCCTTTGTAGGGAAGGTAATTGAGAAAGTTGTAGCGCTACAGCTGGAGAACCACCTTACCATCCACGATTTCTATGAACCTGTTCAGTCTGGTTTTGCAAGAGGGATAGTACTGAGACTGCTCTGGTTTGGGTGCTCAATGATCTCCTGATGGTGAGGGATCAGAAGCGCTGCTCCATCCTGGTACTTCTTGATCTATCCTCAGCCTTCAACACCGTAGACCATGGGGTGCTCCTCAGGTGCCTGAGGTTCATCTGTGGCCTGTCTGGTACAGTTCTCTGATGGTTCCAATCTTTCCTCACTGGCAGATCTCAGAGGGTGGTGTCGGGGATTTTTTCCTCTGGCCCATTCTCTCTGCCATGTAGGGTTCCTCATGGGTCAGTGTTGTCCCCATGTTGTTCGCCGTGTATCTGCTGCTCCTCGGAGACATTGTAAGATAGTATGGGCTGAGGTTTCACTGCTATGCTGATGATACCCAGTTCTAACTGTCTTTTGCACCCAACCAGGATAGTGCATGCTAGGCCTTTAATAACTGCCTCACAGAAATCCAGGACTGGATGAATTCCAGCTGGTTGAAATTGAAATCCAAAAAAATCTGAGGTGTTGGTTGTGGATCCGGGTCACCAGAGAGAGGGGTCAGTGGCTGGACAAACTTTTGGACTTTGTCTCAGAGGTGTTCAGCTCCCTTCCTTTGAATGGATTTGAAACCTGGGGGTGATTTTTGATGATGGGCTGACACTGCATTCGCAGGTGTCAGCAGTCATCAAGTCCTCATTTTTACAATCTTAGGAACATCGCCAGGATTAAGCATCTTGTTCCATCCAGCGATCTTACAACATTGATCCAAGCCTTTGTGACCTCGCGCCTTGACTACTGCAACTCCCTGTGCCTAAGGCTACCGGGGCTTGATATCTGCCGTCTGCAGCTAGTGCAAATGCTGCTGCATGGTTGTTGATGGGGACTCCTCATTTGCGCACATCTCACGGTGCTGCATGAACTGCACTGGCTGCCGATTCAGTGGCGGATCACCTTCAAGGTCAGGCTTCTGACCTTTAAGGCCCTACAAGAACTTAGCCCAGACTATCTGCAAGGGCTCCTGTTGCCTTACTGCCCCAGATGACCACTCCGTTCAGCTGAAGAGGGGTTTTTAGAGATTCCCAGGGTACATCTTAAAACATCAGGGACTTGTGCTTTTATGTATTCAGCCCCGACCCTGTGGAATTCTCTTCCTCGTCAGAAAAGGGAGTGCATGACTGTGAAGAGTTTTAAAAGGGCCTTGAAGACCCATTTGTGGCACACTGCCTACCCAGACTGATTATTTTTAGATATTTATCTTTTGGCTACCATGCTGTATGTAATTCTATGTTATATTGAATTTTATATGTGCTGAGTTGTGTAGCACCTTGGTTACTGAAAAGCACTTTAAAAGTAAAGTTTTATTTATTATTATTATTTATTTCCTGTACTTGGGTGATGGGGGAGGAAGTGTTGGTACAAGGGTGCTGCCATGATGGGGGGATGGGAGGACTTAGGAGTATGTCTATTTAGCGCCAGCAAGCTCTTCTTGGTGCATAATATGGTGTCTGGCAATGGAGGTGGGCAGATTGTGCTGGTCATCCATAGTGGGATGAAAAATTACATTTAAATGTTTCTTTTTTTTCATTTTACATGTTCTGTGAGGGCTGGGGTGGATAAGGGTGGGATTGGGGGCAGACAATGGGTGGGGGATGGGGTAAATTCTTAATATCTGGGTGGGACAACAAGTATAGGGGAAGGATATTTTTGTACTTTAAAAAAAAATATTTTCAATTGGGAACAAATTGTAGTTCTTGAATATGATAAGTTCCCTATTCAGGAAGGGCGTTTGAATATTTAGGAGCCAGACTATTCATGGTATTTGGGAAATACTATTCAGTTCCTGCACAACCCTCAGGCAAGGTACTGGAGTCCACAGGCTCAATTTTCAAAGCTCTCAATTGCTGCAAGCTCCAGGTGTGCAAAAGATATGGTGCATGAGGTTTGCGGCAATCACCCGGCCAGCGATCGGGATTTTCAATCCCGTGCACCTGGTGCTGCAAGTTAGACCAACTTTTTCTGGTCTAGCTTGCAGCAATCTTGAGGGCTATTTTTATAGTGCTTGCACCAGATATTTGGCACAAGCTGCCATAAAATGTGGAAACCGTAGCAACTGTGCCTGAGATTGGAAAATCTGGTGCAGTTGCGGCAAAGGGGTTTGGTGCACCACCAGAACCTAAGTGTCGAGGCACAGGACTTAATGAAAGCTTTGCGCCATGCTTTAAAAATCAAGCCCCACATCTGAGGAGAGACTGCAGCAAAGTGGAAACAGTACAGCACAGGGCAACCAAGATGGTCCATAAACTAGAGGGCAAGACATACAAGGGGAGCCTGCAGGACCTGAACATGCACATCACTGAGAAACGGAGGGAGCACAACTTGACTTTGACATATAAGTACCTGCACCGGATAAATAGGCTGAATGCCAAAGAACTTTCCTCCTAGAGTTTAACTACAGGGATGAGAGGAACACACTTAAACTCCGGGGGAGGGATTTAAAAGGATGTCTGTAAACACTTTTATACAGAAAGAGTGGTGGACAAGTGGAAAATTATTTAAAGGGATGTCTCTAAACACTTTTATGCAGAAAGAGTGGTGGACAAGTGGAAAATGTTGTTAAGGAATTAGTACAAGCCAAATCAGTGAACAGCTTCAAGCAAGGATGGGACCAGCATATGAGGTTAGTTAGAAAGGGAGTTGAAACAAATGGTAATGCCTGACCACTGGGGCTAATGCAGAGTAGTTAGGTAGGGTGAGTAGCTTGGATGAGATGACAGGCTTTCTGCAACCATTATCTATATATCTAGGAGTAACTGGATCTTACAGATTAGAATTTTGTTATGCTCTTGTTTTACCTTTTGTCCTTATTACCAGTGTCATAACTCATTAGTTTAATCGATCTTTGAAATACTTAGAATGGGATATTCAGAAGGTTGCACATGGCACAACATAGTTGCACCATGCGCAACCACTGATGCTCCAACATGATATTCAAAGGAAAAGTGCATGGCACAAATCCAATCATGGGCGCATCAGTAATGTATCTGAACAAGTGAGGGGCATGCCCATGCATACTCAGCCGGGATGTGCTGAGCAGATGCAGGCACAACCCCTACCTGTGTCGCACACAGTTGAGCCAAAAAAAACAGGAGCAACAGCTGGCCACCCACAGGTGAGCTGCCGTATTGCAGGATGCAACATGGCAGCTGCCAGCTGTGGGTGGCCACCCGAGCTCCAGGCGCACCATCCGTTGTGGTAGCACCCCCCCATGCTCGATCGCTGGCATAAGTATAAAAATAAAATGTCCTATATCCCTGGTGGTCCAGTGGACCACTTCCAGCCTGATCACAGGCATAAGTATAACATTTAAATGTCCTATATCCCTGGTGGTCCAGTGGACTGCCTCTAGCTTGATCACAGGCATAAGTATAACATTTAAATGTCCTGGGCCACCAGGGATATTAGACATTTAATTTTTATACCTATGCCTGTGATCGGGCTGGAAGCAGTCCACTGGACTACCAGGGATATAGAATGTTTAAATGTTATACATATGCCCGCGATCAGGCTGGAAGCGGTCCACTGGATCACCAGGGATATTGGACATTTAAGTTGTATACCTATGCCTGCGATCGGGCGTCTGAGCACGCTGCTGGTGGGGGCAGAGGGCGTTGGTCCCCGATGGCTGCTGCCTGGCAGGGCGCCAGGCGCAAGTCACTGGGGATTGGCACACCTGCATGCAAATGGGGCCATAATGATATGCTAATGGCCCCATTTGCACCTTGCATGCATTATGGCCCCATTTGCATGTCCACTACTGAATATCGTGGTTGATGCACCTAGCGCAATGGCACTTGCGCTAGCGCATCCCCCTGCTCCTCTCTGGCCACTTGCGCTGGTGCAGTGCCACTGCACCATGCACAGTGCGGGTGGCCACAGTGCCATATTCAACGGTGCTGAGCCATGGTGCAGCACCGTCAAATATCACCCAGTCCACGCCATGGCACATCCCAGTTGCGCTGCGCCCGGCTTGCGCCCCTGTCAGGCGCAGTTCTGAATATCCCACTTAGTGTATGAATGACACTATATAGACCCACCTGGAAACAACCTGTTATAGCTCAGTGTGGCCTTCCTGGTTAAAAATGACAAATAATATGATAAATCCAGAACAAATGATTTGATGCCTTTTATTGGACCAACAAGGATGTTACAAAAGAACAAATAGTTTTAGCTTTTGGACCAATAAATCCTTCTTTGGAAGCTTAACAACAGATATTTAGAAAATCCCATATTAATAACATGCAGAACATGCAGAAAAAAACAGAAATAATTCTCATTGGATTAAAACAGACATTCAGAACATAATTAAAGTGGACGTCAGAGAGCTTGAGTATCTTAAGTGTGTTTTCAGCTGAACCAAACTTAAAGGTCAAAGGTTGTCCAGAGACAGTAGCAGGCATTAAATAGTTTGTCAAATACTATAATATAAATCTAAGTTATATTCTACTGTATGCTGTTATTCTCTGGTCTATTCCCTTGTTTAGTGTAAAAAGATTGGTACATTGAGGTATCCACATACAAATTTACTTTCACTCTTATGCTTTTGCAAACATATTTTATAATTCACTATTTGTACATGCAAATAAAGATTACATACACTAAGAAAAGTACTTGTGTCTAGAGATGGAGAAGCCAAGGCAGGCTTAAGCCTGGCTTGAGCTTGGTGCCTTGCTCTGGCTTGCCTCAACCTCTATGAGCAGTTAAGAGCTAAGTTCAGCCTAAGCCACATATGATCAAAGCAAGCATTTTTGTCAGCCTGAGAAGGGATTACAGTGGTAGAAGGGAGTACAGTGGTAGGAAGGAGCCCTTATTTTCTCTTGTGCAACACAAGGGTACTTTGAGTATCATACAGAACAGCTTGCAGCAGCCTTGACTCAGCTCATGGCTTGGCTCATAGAGTCTAACCAGCCCATAGGCTCAGCTCTGGCTTGGCTTTAGGTGAAAATGCTTCACTTGCTCACCTCTACTTGTGTCCTGTGCCATGTGTTTTAGTTTCAGTCAATCAGAATGAAAGATTTGATACAACTCAAAAGTGCTCATAATGTATAAATGTTCTTCATGCAGTACTTACAGCACAGAGGTAACCAGAGCCTGGGATGGTGTCAAGGCCCAGTAATAATCTTGTGATTGAGATCATGTAGTCTTTCACAAATGACTAAAACAATAAGAACATGTAAATTTCAGGATTGCATATAATACATTTCTATGAACAATATACATATTTTCTGGCTGGATAGATGAATGTACTGTGCTGGACAGATGAATGTACTGTGTTTCAACGATTACAACTCTTGAAGTATCAGTTGTTTTATATTGTGACGTATTGTACAATAGCTTCATTACTTTTGTTAAGAGTGCTCATCCTTCAGACTGAGATGTTTCATCCCAGTTGATAATTTCTAGTAGCATATGTGACATAACCTGATTGTGAATAGAGAGAAAAGCACAAGTATATTACGATATTGCTATAAAAATGTTTAAAATTCTCAAAAACTGTACTACTGGGTATGCCACCTTTATCAGTACATTGATCAAGGTCAGGAAAAGTCATTTTATATTTGCCAATTAAATCTATACTTTACTCCCAGTTGAAAAGAACTGCTTTTGCTCTTAGCTCAAACAGTGAAGGGAAACATAAAAGAAAGTAACTGGAATTTAAAAAGTTAATAGTTTCTTATTATCAGTACATATATACTCATTTGCTCCCATCACATTATAGCTTTTAAGCTGTTATCTTGGCTTAGGTTAATAAAAACAAGGAGGAGAAATTGATACTCCTGTTAGTAGTTCAATTAGAAGAGTTAGTGGATGAGGGTTAGTTGATGTTGCTTTCACCACTGATGATATTAATGCAGCACAAAGAAAGAATACTATTTTAAAAAGATCTTACCATCTCTTCTGGTGGGCTGCATTTTCTTTTCTTCCTGCCTATGATGAAGGATAAGGTTTCTGGGCATGAGGGAGTTTGGGCAGTTAAAAGCATCATTTGTGGAATACGGGAGGTCCTGACAGGAGGCATTTTGTTACAGACCAGGAGTGGTACGCTCTGATAAGGGATTAGCCAGGAATGCATGCTGCAGGGGAAATTTAGGTTCCAACTGAGCATAGTGGCTGGATATGCATGAATAAAATGCTGGAAGACAGCAGGGAAGCCTTGCTTTGCAGATGCTAGGCATCTGGTAGTTGCCAGGGACCTTGGGGGAAGGGGATGAAGGAGAGAGGAGCAGATGGAAAGGAAGTAGGAAGATAATGTAGGACTGGTTAGGGGTACTGAATTTGACATAACAGGAATCCATGGTGCAGAGGATTGACTGCCCCAGTATTGTATTAATTCACAGCCAATATGTAGTCTCTCCAACAGTAGTTCAGCATGATGGTGCCATATATTTATCAGACCCCTTTAATTGATTGTCAGGTTAATAGTAGGGCTGGATGACAGATTCATGACCCAAAAGTGCAACAAATTTTCTGTCCAAAATAATGTCTGTAATTACTAATGAACTAAATTTATTTTCACTAAGAAAATGTTTATCAAACACAATTATTCACAGTCAGAAAACAATATAGTAAACAATAAGAAAACTACATTCTCAAGTAATAACAGTGCATAGTATAACTTAAAATGTAGGCTCACTGTAAGTTCAACCCTTTTGTCACAACATAAAACAGCATAAAGCACAAATAATTTTTATACATTGCAAAAGAACTATTTTATGAAGCTGCTGTTTTTTATTCATTTGTTGCTGTTTTCTGAACTTATAACAGTTTGCTTAATCAAAATTCTCATTGTTTCTACAAAGTAATTACATTTTATTTAGTAGTGGTTCGGACATTATTTTGGACAAAAATTAGTCACACTTTGGGGTCACTATACTGTGATCAGTGCCAGCAACATTAACTCTATTTACAGCAGGTTTCCTTACCAGCTAATGCCCTTATTCCTTACATCACTGAGACTGAGTTGTACTTGTCACAATTTTAGGGGAAGAAGTACATTGTGAACTAGGGCTGTTCAAAGCCCAAATAGTATTTCTCGAATACCACGAATGATGCACTATTTGGTATTCGGATCCCAAATAATGAATAGTTCACTATTCGTCCGGTATTCGGGAAACAATGTTTGAAAAAAAAAAAAAAGACAAGAACTAGCCCTCTCCCTCATCTCCTAGCCCATGCCAGCAGCAAAACCCCAACCCTCCACTTCCAGCAAAAAAAGCATACTCCCTCCCTCCCCCAGTACTCATAGATTGTTTTTTCTTTTTATTAATGCCCCTGAAAAAATATTAATGTAGATTGCAGGTGTCGGGTGACCGATTCTACCTGCCCACTTCCACTGTCCATTGTAGGCTTGTGAGGCAGTCTTCTGTAGTGAAAATAGTACATTATGACCTCCCCCCCCCCCAAACACCTGACCATGGAACCCACAAGTCCAGCATCCAGTTATTCAAATTCAAAGCTGAGACTTGTGGGTGTCAGGGTCAGGTGCTGTGGGTGGGGTTGGGTGTTATAATGTACTATTTCAATTACAGAGGACTGCCTCACAAGCCTACAATGGACCGTGGAAGTGGGCAGGTAGAATCGGTCACCTGACATCCGCAATCTACTTTAATATGTTTTGGGGGGCATGAATAAAAAGAAAAAACAATGTGTGGATGTTGGGGGGAAGGAGGGAGTATGTTTTTTTGAGGGAGGGTAGAGGGCTGGGGTTTTGCTGCTTTTGTGGACTGGGAGACAAGGGAGGGGGGCTGGTTTCCATCAATCTCATAAATGGTGAAATACTGAATACTGAATATCTGGCCGCCGAATACTGAATATTCGTCTGAATATTTGGAAAAAGGTATTCGCATAGCCCTGTTGTGAACTGAAATGCTATTTAAACAACAACACTTCTTTACTGCCTGCCATTCTGAAGTAAATTATGGTGACCATAGAAAAATCACACTTGATCCTTCCTTGGACTTCTCCCTTCACCTCTCATCCATCTGCAAGGCAGTAAACTTCAGCCTTGGGATAGCATACCAGGCTAGCCCAAATCTCTCCTCATCAGCACGAAAAACTGTTGCAAGTAGTTTACTCCTTCACAAGCTCACATAAACCTGCCAGTATTTTCATGCACCTCCAGTACCCTGATGGAAAAATGGGAAGTGGGATACAATAACATTTATTGTTTTGCCCTTGCATGTAATCGCCTCACCCACCACTGCACACTCTATCATAAACTAGGTTGGCCCTCTCCCTCAGCCATGATGGGCCTTTTCTTAGGAAGAATTATCCATAAAACTCTTCTTAACCAGTTGCCTCACTCCCCAGTATCTCTCCTTGTACCCAGTAATAACCTTTACTCCATTAGATCCTCTGACAGTGACCTGCTGACTATCCCTAGGTCAAGATCCAAATACGGCACTATGGCCTTCACAAGCACTGCCCCCAAACTTTGGAACAGCATCCCCCTACACGTGGGTCAGTGCCAAGCACCCATCCTTTTCAAAAAACAACTTTGCATCTTCTTGATCCAGCGCTTCCAATACACTTGCTCTGTATAACCTTGTACCCTTACCACACGCCTCTCACCCAGTCATGCTTCTGGTGAAGTGCTTCCAATACACTTGCTCAGAACAATCTTGTCCTCTTCCTACATGCCTTCCACCAACTCATGTTTCTGGTTAGCTGTTAAACTTTCCCCTGAATGGCGCTGTCTCGGGTTTCAGATGTGCAAATGTCACTATGCTGAATATGCTCATTGTACGTATCACTGTATCATATGTAACTTGCATTCATGGGCCTCAGATGGGTAAATGCCACTCAGCTAAATAAGTTCACTGTACAGTATGTGTCACTGCATTTTATGTAACTTGTGCCACTCACTTTTTTATACTTGTTTTATCTTGCTGTATTTGTTACCCTGCACCCTATATAGTCTGTGCCTTTTGATTAAATCCTACTGTACACACTCCTGTATCCTCATTCATTAGTTAAGGTTTGTACTGTACCAGGTGAAGCATCATGTTAATGTTTGGGTTGTTAAGAGTCAAACCCTGCCTGTAACCTCCTGTGTCATGCCTGACAATAGGCAATTGCCTGCCTAGTGCACCTTACCCAGTCAACAAAAACTAAACAAATAAAATAAAAATAGAATCTCCAAGTCATAAACTGAAGGAGAGACTGGGGTGACCTGGAAAAGTTGGAGTGCCTGGATGATAGACAGCATGGATTTGTCTCAGAGAAATCGTGTCAGACAAACCTTGTGGAGTTCTATGACTGGGTGATGAGTGCCTTGGACCTGGGTAGACCAGTGGATGTCCTCTTTCTTGACTTGACAAGGCATTTGACTCTGTTCCTCATGGGGGCCTGTTGGATAAGCTGGGAGAAATGGGGGTGGGAACCAGATGATCAGATGGATAGGCAATTGATTCCAGGACCGGAGGGTCATGGTTGGTGGGATAGTCTCATCCCCAAGGAGGGTCATTAGTGGAGTACCTCAGGGATTGGTCCTTGGGCCCCTCCTGTTCAACACCTACATCTCTGACATTAGGTAGGGTATCAGGAGTGAAATGAGTCTCTTTGCAGATGACTCAAAACTGGGGGCGGTGGTGGATGGGGAGGGGGTGGCCCTACAGGAGGACCTGAGGCTCTGGAAAGATGGTCTACAAAATGGAAGCTGAGGTTCAATGCAGGGAAATGCAAGGTACTGCACCTAGGAGCCAGAAACCCAGGCCAAGTGTACACCCTGGGGGGCAAATGCTACAAGTCTCGATGGCTAAGAGGGACCTGGGGGGTGGTGGATGTCAAGATGAACAACTTGGAGACTTGTAGGAGGGCAGCAGCAAAGGCTAACAGGATGCTTGGATGTATCACTAGGGGGATCACCTCCAGCAGGTGGGAAGTGATACTCCCACTGTATAACTGCTTGGTGAGGCTGCACCTTGAGTACTGTGTGCAGTTTTGGAGGCCACATTTAAAGAAGGACACTGAACTCCTGGAGAGGGTCCAGAGGAGGGCAACCAAAATGATTTGTGGCTTGGGGGATAGGACCTATGGGGGCAGTCTTGAAGAGCTAAATATGTACACACTGGAAGAAAGACGGGACTGGGGGGACATGATAGAGGTCTTCAGGTACATGAAGGGGGTAAATAGGGAAGAGGCAGTCAGGGGCTCCGAAGGAAGGGGACAACTAGAGGGCATGGGTGGAAGCTGGGGAGATTCAGGGGAGAAAGGAGGAGGTGCTACTTCACTGAGAGGGTGGTGGAGCCATGGAATGCACTGCCCAGGGGGCTGGTGGAGCAGAGATGGTGGAGGGGTTCAAGAGGGGGGTGGTACAGATACAGGGGAAGGGTTCTGGAAGCAAAAACAAGTGCAGCGAGAATATCTGGGACTGGGAAAGGAGAAACCAGAGAGGAGGGGGCAGCAAGGTCAGCTCCCAGGGTGGGGCTGACCAAACGAAAGATACGCTTAAAGACCAGTTAGGCCTATTCTGCTGGCATTTTAGTATGTATGTTGATTAAATTCAGAATATCATATAATGATACATCAGGTGCTGCAGGAAGTGGTGTTATTAACTCTTCAGGGCGGTACTTCCCCTTGGTTAATATTGGTTAATAATAGCAATAATGATGCCCAGCACATTGTTTGGGAGATAGTGCATTGTTAGAGGTGCCATCTTCCAGACCAGATGTTAAGCCAAAGTCCTGTTTGCTTGTTGTGGTAGTTGTTCAGGTGTATGTTAAAGATCCCATGGCACTTTGAAAAGAGTATGGGATTTCTAGTGTCTGCCAAATTTCCCCCATTCACTAAAATATCATCAGCAGGTGGTTCAATATCAGTCATTTTACATCAAAGTGAGGGTCTTCCTTCAAGTGAGTTGCCTGGAGAGTCATAACACATTTAAAGTTTCAAGGTGGTGGAAGATGGCATCCTAGGCTATGCATATGGAGCTATGAGGTAGTCGAGAAGAAATCATCCATTCATCAGCCATCATGACTATTTTGACTGAAGGATTCACGTTTGTGCCAAGCATGGGCCAGCAAGGTATATGTCTGTGCCCCAGAAGGCTCAGGAAAGTTTGCTGCACAGTAAACTGGAGCCAGAGATAGGTTGCAGGAAAGCCTGGGGAGAGGTACCCATGTTAAAGTCAGACCACCGGGGTAAGAGTAACAGCAGACTCTAAGTGCAACAGAGGGTGGGTCACTATAAAACTGGCCAAATTCCCAGCTCTGTGTGGTGGCATTTAAAGATATAGAACTGCATATACATAGTTAGAGGGCTAAAAGGTCTGTGTAGGGGGGACTACCTGTAATTCCAGGGTGCTAGCAGCAAGGCTTATGTACTTTGTGTCCCTGTAAATAAATGTTTCTCCCACCCTTGGAAGACAAAACACATGTCAGATTAGACATTAAACTGAGGTCCTGTCTACCTGTTGTGGTGGTTGTGTGGATGTACATTAAAGATTCCAAGACACTTCTCAAAAAGAGTAAGGGAAGTTTGCTGGTGTCCTAGAAAAATTCCCCCATTCACTTAAGCAATAATGCATGACAGGATGTGTATTGTGCTGTGACAATGACACACCTCGGGTGGTTGAAGCATGAGACCAAAGGCAGAGTGAGTTTAACATCTGAGAAGTAACATTATTCCACATGATACACATCCAGGAGTACATTATTGCTATTATACAATGGCTCATTTTTAAAGAAAAAGCAATAATGCATGACAGGCTGTGTACTGTGCTGGGATACTGTCACACCTTAGGTGGGTTGAAGCGTGAGGCCACATGTTGAGTGCATTGAATACCCGAAATTACATTATCCCACAACACGCATCCCAGAGTGCATTATTGTTATGTACAATGGCTCATTTTAAACAGAAAAATATAGTATTTTTAAAATAGTTTTTTACTTGATTTTTCAGTGTGGACATATAATTAAATTTTAAAAAGTTTCTCTTTTCTGTTTCTCTAGTAGGTGAAGCTGTCTTTGTAGTAGGTGGGACTGTCTCTGTCTGTGCTCTTATCTGCCTCTCAGTCCCAATTGCTTCATATCTGGTTTTGTGTTCCCCCCAAGAGGGTAGCATCTTTCAGTAAAAAAGATGTTCAAGAATAAGGGGATCATGATATGAGGCTGGGGGTAGTCTCAGTGGTAACGTGAGGAAGTATTTTTCATAAAAAGAGTGGTGTATGCATGGACCAGCCTCACAGTGGAGGTGGTGGGGGCAAAAATAGTAGGTGAATTCAGGAATGCATGGGATAGGCACAAGAGAACCCTAGCGGTAGGAAAGAGAGGGTAAAAGCTGGAGATCAAGTAGGATCTGTGGTATTGCAGTAGGTAGGGAAAATGAGCAGACTAGGTGGGCCAAGTGGTCCTTATCTGCAATCAATTTCTATGTTTCTATCTCTTGGCTTCAGTGACCTTGGGCCTTATACAAAGTCACAATTTAGTGATGCAAAGCAGTTGTGCCAGTGTTCTAACTTAAAATGGAAACATAGAAGTTGACGGCAGATAAGGACCGCAATGCCCATCCAGTCTGCCCATTTTTCTACCTTATTAATGTGCCAAAAGGCCTGTACTCTGTCAATGGCCTATTTATTCATATTCATCTGTATTGTTCCCTTATGCCTATCCTATGCCTGTTTGAAGCCCTGCACTGTATTCATATCCACCACTTCCTGGGGTAGGTTGTTACATGCATCCACCACCCTTTCTGTGAAAGAACTTCCTCCTTTACCCTTAATTGGCCTCCTTTAATCTCATGCTCTGTTCTCTTGGCCTGCTATTTTTCTTATATTGAAACATGCTAGACTCTTTCACCTTCTTAATGCCCTTAAGATGTTTGAATGTTTCGATCATATCACCTCTCTCTGCCTCTGTTCTAGGGCATTAGTTCTCACACTTTGTGATGGCAAGCCTCCCCAAGCCATGGAAAGATTGTGAGCCTCTCTCAAATTGGAAATAATCTTGAGCCTCCCCACAGCAACATATATCATATGGAAACTGTGACACTGCGCTTCATCCTGGTGGGCTTCACAGTACTTTGCACAGTACACCAGGAATAAAGTGACAGTAATAAAGTTGACTGAGTGTATTCTCTTTTTATTCAACTTATTGTTCTCCACCCCAACCCTACACCCCAGGTTATCCTTGTCACTTCACTTTTCTGATTCTTGGACCCTTGTTACTCTACTTCCCCTCTGTCTGAACAACCATCCTAGCTACTTTCATCTCTTCCTCCCTTACTCTGTTGTTAAACAACTTCCTGCACTCTTGCCCTAGGTCACACCTGAAAACAAGCATTTGCTCAGTGTGCCTATCCCAGTCACCAATTTACATATAAACACCTACTGTAGGAACACGTCTTGACTCAGTCTGCCTTTCCCATTAATTTACATATACACACCTACTATAGGAACAAGCCTAGACTCAGTGTGCCTTTCCAGTCTCAATTTACATATTAACACCTAGTGTAGGAACAAACCTGGACTCAGTGTGCCTTTCCCAGTCTCAAATTTACATATAAATAGACACCTACTGTACAGTTGCAACCATGGATATGTTCAGATATTTTCAAATATTTTGCAGTATAACTGAAGATATTATCTCTGTTGGCCCACAGAGGAACTGCAGGCAGGCAAAAATTTCTCCAGAGATATCACAGAAAGCTCAGGAAATATCTGACCATGTCTATGGCTGCCACTGTAATGACAGGTTTTGACTCAGTGTGCATTTCCTAGTCACCAATTTAATTATAAATACACACCTAGGAAGAATATTTGGCCCAGTGGGATTTTCATCACCAATTTATGCATAAGTAAAGAAAATTCACCTGCCATTATCCATATTTAGTTTCCGTTCATCCTTTCACACAAAACATCCAAAACTTAAAACCTGTACATTCTCACACTTGACTGGGCCTCCCCTGGAACAGACTGGGGCCTCCCTTGGGAGGCTGGCCTCACCATTTGAGAACCACTGTAGGATATACATATTGAGCTCTGTTAATCTGTTCTCATACGTTTTCTGATGCAGTCCCTGCACCATTTTGGTTGCCCTTCTCTGGACTGCCTCCATTTTGTTACTATTCTTGTGAACTGAAAACCGGGAGTCGGCATAGTTCGACTTTTTTTTTTCTCTATAACTGCCAGTTTTTGAAACAAGTTGAGAGCATTTTTGGCTGGCAGCAGAATTCAAAGATTCTAAAGAAAGCAGGGACATGCTGCTTGTAATAACTAGAAACTGGTAGAAGGTGGAAGTTATGTGACTGTGCTTTAAATACTGTGAATAAACTTTAAACAACCGTTTGGAAGGTAACTAGAAGCATAGAAGTATAGAAGCTTGTTTTTGCACCTCTGTTTTTTTCTGCCTGGTTTCTATTGATTTTCTAAATATTTTAAATAATTAGCAGTGAGTCCTTTTAATTTTATGCCAGTTTATTTATAGATGCTGTCAGCAGCTAAAATTGCCCAGAACAGAAGTAAAGAGCACAACTGGGAAGCACCCAATCAGTGGTCTGAGTACCCTTCTGGACATAGGGATCCGGTTATATTTTTAAGAGACTCCGTGGAAAGGCTCCTGTTATAAATTTTAATTTAGAAGTAATATTGTTGGAAAAGAAGTTTTATTTTTATTTTTTTAATTTTAAATCGCAGTGCCATTGGGATAAAGTCTAAAGATAAAGGGAATAAGACAAATTACTAAAGTAGAATATATAATCCAGGAAGAAATAAAGTGAACCCATAGCAGCAGCTAAAGGAAACAACTAAAAGGACTGAAGTATAAAATTATAATTTGGAAAGGGCTTATGGGTTCTTACACATAGGAAACTAAGAATTCTACTGGTATAGCAGGTTCAGCTGGACATTTTAATGCACTTGTGTAAGAGTGATTAGGGCATCTGAAAGTGTAAAGTGTGAATTTTTTACATGGTTGAAAGTAGCAAAGAAGTTTCCTACGAGGAAATTTTAGACTATTATTATTCCATGGCGAATTATAGAAACATAGAAACATAGACTTTGACAGCAGATAAGGACCGCTTGGCCCATGTAGTCTGCCCATTTCCCTACCTACAGGATAGGCTGCAGATCGTAGTTAACCAACAGCCTATTTCTTCCTACCCCCACAAGAATTGCAATATGTCTGTCCCATGCATTCTTGAATTCTCCCACAGTTTTAGACCCCACACAATTCCTCAGGAAGGCTGTTCCATGCATCCACTACCCTCTCTGTGAAATAATACTTCCTCACATTGCCCCTGAACCGCCCCCCTTCTATCTTTAAATTGTGTCCCCTTGTTCTTGCATGTCTCTTTTTCTGAAAGATGCTACCCTCTTGGACTTTGTTGATTCCACTGAGGTACTTAAAAGTTTCTATCATGTCCCCTCTCCCTTCTTTCCTCAAGGGTATACATATTGAGCTCTTTTAGTCTCTCCTCATACGGCTTCTCTTGCAGACCCTGCACCATTTTAGTTGCCTCCTCTGGACTGCCTCTATCCTGTCTATGTCCTTGCGGAGATGGGGTCTCAGAACTGGACACAGTATTCCAGATGGGGTCTCATCAACTGTCTGTACAGAGGATAACAACTTCCTGTTTTCTGCTGCTGATGCCTCTCCCTATACATCCCAGTATACTCCCAGCCCTCCCTGCTGCCTTCTCACATTGCTTGCTAACCTTAAGGTCATCTGATATGATTACCCCCAGGTCCCTTTCCTTTTTTGTTGTTGTTACTACCTCCCACCCATTGTGTATTCTTCCCCTGGGTTCTTGTTTCCCAGGTGCATTATTTTGCACTTCTTTGCATTGAATCCTAGCTGCCATACTTCTGACCATTCCTCCAACCTTGCCAAGTCCCTTTTCATCCTTTCCGTGCCTCTTGTGTATCAACCCTGTTGCAGATCTTTGTGTCATCTGCAAAAGGCATACTTTTCCTTCAGTCCCTCTGCAATGTCACTAATGAAGACATTAAAAGGACTGGACCCAATACTGAACCCTGTGGTACCCCACTAGTAACCCTCTTTCTTCAGAGTGGACTCCATTTACAATTACCTTCTGTGTCCTGTTGTGCAGCCAATGTTTTACCCAGGCTACCACCCTGGGACCCACTCCCAGGCTGGTTAATTTGACTATTAATCTTTTGTGTGGGACTGTGTCAAATGCCTTGCTAAAGTCTAGGTAGGCCATGTCCACAGCCCCTCCCTGGTCTACTACTTTGGTCACCCAGTCAAAGAAATCTATTAGATTTGTGTGACATGACCTTCCCTCTGTGAATCCATGCTGCCTTGGGTCCTCTGCCCCACTGGCCTCTAGGTACTCAATTATTCTTTCCTTCAGAAGTGACTCCATCACTTTCCCCTACCACAGAGGTCAGACTGACAGGTCTGTAGTTTCCTGCCTCTGTCTTGGTCCCACTTTTGTGAAGGGGAATCACATCTGCCTTCCTCCAGGCCTCGGTACCACACCATCCTCCCATGATTTATTAAAAAGAGTAGCCAGTGGTTTCACTAGTTCTTCCTTAATTCTTTTAGAATTCTGGGTGAATTCCATCAGGACCCATTGCTTTGTCCACCTTCAGTTTTAGGAGTTCTTGCAGAACCCTTTCTTCTGTGAAAGGACTGGGATCGACCCTCTATCAAGAGTGCTTCTGTTAATTGGATAAGGCACTTCCTCCTCTTTGTGAATACTGAGCAGAAATATTCATTCAGTATCCCTGCTTTTCACTGTTCCCCTTCCCACCCACTGTTCATTCTATTCAGCCTCACTATACCTCCCTTGTCTTTCTAGCTCACTGATGTACCTATAAAGGTTTTATCTCCCTTCTTAACTGAGTTGGCTATCTTTTCCTCAGTTTGGGCCTTTGCTATACTGCTTCCCTCCCTGCTTCCTTCTGCCTTAACTGGTACAGCTGTGTGTTTGCTCCTTCTGTGTTTCCTTATACTTCCGGAAAGTTATCTTTTTCTTCCTGACTTTCATAGCCACCTCTTTTGAGAACCATAGTGGCTTTTTCTTTTGTTTTGATTTGTTTATTTGCTTCACACAAAGGCTTGTTGCCTCTGTGATGGCAGTTTTGATGATTCCCCATTGTTGCTCCACACCTCCTTCTAGCCTGTTTGCTAGTGCCTTTCTGAAGCACTCTCCCATCTTGCCAAAGTCAGCCCTCCTAAAGTCCAGTACCCTCACTTTTGTATGGCTTGACTCTGTAGCTGAGTTTAATGTGAACCACACTGTTTGATGGTCACTTGTTCCCAGATGGAAACCCACTTCTAGATCTGAGATCTTCTCACTGCCCCCGTTTGAGAGTACAAGGTCTAAGATTGCTCCCTCATGAGTGGGTTCTGAAACTAGCTGTCTGAGGCCTGCCACCTGTACAGCATCAACCCTGCTCTTGGATGTGGCTGCAGCAAATGTGCACCAGTTAACATCTGGCATATTCAGGTCTCCCATCAACAGTATCTCCCCTGTCTCTGCCATTCTAAGAATGTCTTCTATCATATCCTTGTCCATTCCCTTCCTCTGATGTGGGGGTCTTTACACAACCCCTGTGTAGATTGTGGTGCCCTTTCCAGTCTCCAAGGTGACCCACAGTGCCTCCTCTTCTCCCTGTTTACTCTTTTGTTCAGTTGCTTTTATCCCTTCCTTTACATAGAGAGCTACTCCTCCCCCTCTTCTCCCCTGCCTGTCTCTCCTGTAGGTTATGTACCCTGGTATGTTAACATCCCAGTCATGGTTCTCTGTGTACCATGTTTCTGTGACTGCTACGATATCCAGGCATCCCTCTTCCATCAAGGCCACCAGCTCAGGGAGCTTGTTGTCCAGACTACGGGCATTGGTACTCATTACCCTCCATTTCCTGATGGCCTTACTCCCTTTTGCCCTATCCCTGTCCTTCTTGTCTTTGCCACTTTCTCAATTTACCCCTGCCCTTCTCCCTATCGACACCTCTATGTTGGTGTTTGCCACACTTACTACCGTGATTTTTTTGGAGGGGCTAGTATTTCCCTGCTCCTTTTCATTGCCTCCCCCCTTGGCCAGTTTAAATGCTTGCCAATGAAGCATTTAAACCTATCAACTAGGATCCTGGTTCCCCTCCCGGACAGATGCAGCCCATCATGCCAGTATAGGTTTGCATCACTCCAGGTGGACCCCCAATCCACAATGAAGCCAAATCCCTGAGCTCCACACCAGTTTTTAAACCACTGATTGAATCCCATGGTGCGGAACACCCTAGCCTCTCCTATGCCATAGATGGGCAGCACCTCCGAGAAGGTTACCGTGTGTGCTACTTGACTAAGGCCCCTCCCCAATTCCACAAACTCTTCCTGCACTTCTCTAATCCCTTTCTTAGCCAGGTCAATTGTCCCTAGGTGGACAATGACATCCAGCTCCCTCCCCTGTGCAGCTGCTCCGGCAATCCTGAGGATTCACTCTCTGTCCCTCCAAGCCATGGCACCAGGCAGGCACCTTACCTCCCTCTCCCTTCCTCCCTAGTTCTACCTTCCTAACAATGGAGTCTCCCACCAGGAGTTGTTTCCTCCTGCATGGTCCCTGCCACCCTCCTGTGGGTCTCCTTTGTGGGTTCCAACATCCTCCTTGGTCTCCTCTGGGTGCTCCATAGAGAACCTCCTTTGCCAGAATGTGCCTGCAGATGGGACAACACCGCATCCTCCATAACGTCTTCCAGAAGACTGCTGCTCCACAGCCACTGCACTGCACCACTACAATCATGTCTTATTTCTGGGCCCTGAACTGTTTGCAATCCTTACTCTTTCCTCTGTTTTTTTTCCCCTCTCTGTCTCCTTACTTTCTGCCTGTGTGCCCTTTAAGCTCCTGATTGTCCTGTTCTGAGGCAAGAATATCCTATATTTCTCAGTAGACCCCTTACTTGCTCAGAGGCAGACCTCCAGCAGCTAGAGGGATCCAGAGAGCTACTCTTGCCCTTCTAGGATGGTGGGTCTTGTGGTTCTGTGATCACTCACTTCCTGCTCCCAAACATGAAGTTCCTGTGTCAGTCAAATCCGTGCCTAGAAAATAGAACTAGCTTTGGGTGGGGGTGGATGGGTGGGAGGAGGAGGAAGGAGGGCAATATAGTCCCAGTAGAGAAGTCCAGTCACACAGCAGTCCTTTCTCCTGGTGTCTTCTGCCAAGCTATTAGCAGAATCTTTCTAAGGCAGTCTTTAAATGTAGCTTTCTTCTAGCTAAGCCACTCCCCCTACTTACTAGATCTTTCTACAAGTAATTTAAACCTCACAGCTATTAAGTCCTTTCAATCACCTGAGATTTACACCTAGATAACTGTTCAGATAACCATTCAGTTCAGTTAACTCAGACAAACATACACTTTTTTTGTTTTGTTTGTTAGTTTTTTTTACCCTAAATTAAAGGTCCAAGTACAAAAGTTCTTCTTCTTTAGTCCCAGCAGAGAAGTCCAGTCACACAGCAGTCCTTTCTCCTGGTGTCTTCTGCCAAACTATTAGCAGAATCTTTCTAAGGCAGTCTTTAAATGTAGCTTCCTTCTAGCTAAGCCACTCCCCATACTTACTAGATCTTTCTACAAGTAATTTAAATCTCACAGCTATTAAGTCCTTTCAATCACCTGAGATTTACACCTAGATAACTGTTCAGATAATCATTCAGTTCAGTTACCTCAAACATACACTTTTTTTGTTTTGTTTGTTAGTTTTTTTTACCCTAAATTAAAGGTCCAAGTACAAAACTTCTTCTTCTTTAGTCCCAGCAGAGAAGCCCAGTCACACAGCAGTCTTTTTCTCCTGGTGTCTTCTGCAAGCTATTACTTTTAGAAGTAATATTGTTGGAAAAGAAGATTTATTTTTTAATTTTTTATTTTTAAATCGCAGTGCCATTGGGATAAAGTCTAAAGATAAAGGGAATAAGACAAATTACAAAAGTAGAATATATAACCCAGGAAGAAATAAAGTGAACCCATAGCAGCAGCTAAAGGAAACAACTAAAAGCACTGAAGTATAAAATTATAATTTTCCACTTCTTTTATAAACTATTTCTAGAGCATTTTGTATACTGTTAGTGATGTACTCCTTTTTGCTCATCCTAGATAGTATAGAATATAAAGAAAGTAACTAATGATGACTAGGTTGTCAAAAAAAAAGAATAAATGCAAATCCTATATGTTACAAAAATCAGAAAAAGGAATTAAAGAAAAGTCTGGAAGAAATGGTAAAGAAAACAGAGAGGAAAATTACTAGCTACATTCTAGCCCCAGGAAGTCAAATAAACTTTGTGGGGAAAAAGGAGACCTTAAGAATTCAAGGTTCAGTCCTTCTCCCTATAAGTTCCTCCCCCATACAAAATGGATAAATTAAATTGTAGACAGCTAAGTATGAATTAGCATCCACTGATGCGATCTATAAGGATACTTGAAACAGAGAATGGAAGTATGATTTTATAAGAAGAAGAGTTAGAACAGAAAGAACAAAGGAGCAACAGACTCAGATAAAGGTGGGGAAGTATAATACACAACAGTCTGAGGTATATTTAGGAAAGGAAAGAAAGCAGCAGATTTAAATTATAGATTTGGAGCAAGGAAATGTTAAAAGCAATGTTAGAGATGCCTCACATCAATGCTTTAGTGCTTCATTTCTCTGTGATGTTGATGCCTTTCTTACTCCACATGTGCAAAGACTTAAACTAGACCCTCCATCTAGATTTTCATCAGATATATCACATCTAATCCAGAATAGAACTGGGAAAACTTAGAAGATGTAGCAGTGGTAGGGAAGAGTAAGGATAGTAACAGAATGAATGAAAGGAAATATGAGTCAACTCTATTGGAAATTTTAAACAAAATAAAGAATGGGATTCTACTAAATAACGACCTGCTGATTAATTTTACAACAATGCTCAGCAGAAAATTGATAAAGAATGTGAAGGGTGAAAAGCATACTAGTGTTGAAGAGATCAAATATAAAAAGTATGGAAAAGATAGAAAGAAATATAATCAAAAGAAAATATAAAGGCTATAATGACAGAAACTGACAATAAAGAAAAGGGGAGATAGAAATTAGTACAGAATTTACAGGAAATAAAGCAATTAGAAATAGCAAAAAAATAGGGAAACGAGACAGAGGAGTAAAGGGAATAAGAAGAATCAGGATCAGAGTAAGACAAGGAAGGAAAAAAGAAAGGAGAAAGTGGAAATGAGGAATATAAAGAGTTTGAGGAAGAAGGTACAACAAAAAACATAAGAAGCTGAATGAATATAAAAATAAAAGGCAAAATCTTAGTGAAGAAGGAAGAATGTCAGAAAAGACTGAAGATATTTTAAATATAGAAAAAGGAGTGAGAAAACAGATTGAGAAAGGAGAAAGACTACCTACAATTTTCCTTAAAGGTATACCAGTGCAAAAATGAAAATCATGTAACTTTAAAACTGGTTGTATATACGATGTATGCAAAGGTATTTTGGGAACATATTTTCTTGGAATTATATAAATAGTACCTATAGATATCATGGAGGTAAAGAAAAAGGTTGGATTTGTATGGTGGTAAAAAATAGTAATGTTAGGAAACAGCTACTGATTGTGAAAGAACAATTCCAGGAGACAGGAATAAAAGCAGATACAACTATAGAAGAGAAGAATATTAAGGAGAGGTTTGATTGGTCAGACAAGGAGAATAATGAAAATGATAAAAAACAAAAGAGTAACGTTCAACAAATGATATCTCACTACATGAAACCAGTAGTAAGTGAACATGTATTAACAGCAGATGTGGAATACAAGAGAGTGATAAGAGGTAGACTGCAAAAAAGGCCCAAAATAAATAGTAGTGTAATTTTGGATGATACTCAAAATGAGGACACAGTGGACAATTACATGAGCATGAATCTGAGTGGAACAGGAGAAGAAAGTGTGAAATATGTGACAGAGGAAACAATATAAATAGAATGACAGTTTGATCAGAAGAAAAGTGATATACTAAAACAGAAACTATACATTTTAAGTTGGAATATAGCAGGAGCTTCTGGAAAATGTAAAGATAATAGATTACTTAGGTTCCTAAATGAAATGCATATAATTATGTTACAAGAAACTTGGGCAAATACCCTAAAGGGTTGCCACCTGGAAAGATATCAAGGATGGCTTATTCTTGCAAAAAAGACAAGTCTAAATGGGCATCCAGCAATCCAGTAGGGGAATCAGTACCTTTGTTAGGATGATGTCTGGTCTAATATGTAAGTGTATTTGGAATGATAAGAACTTTAACATTCTGGTTAAGGAACTTGTGTGGGAAAATAAGGAGAAATGGTTACTGGTAAATGTGTATTTTCCACCTGATACCACTGCTGCTCCCATTATACACTGCATACGTAGATATGTAGAGATTTTAGAACAATTACAGACCCGGTGTCCAGGTGCCATGATTATTGCTGCTGGGGATTATAATTTAAGGTTAGGGAGGAACAAGAAGAAAAGGGTAATAACTGAATTTGGATGATATCTTTGAAAATCTATTAGGAAATCATGTGACAAAAAAGAAAAGTAAAATGGTAATATATTTTTAACTGAATTATGTAAATTGAATATGTGGACTGTTAATGGAAGAGGCAGTGGGACAAAATCGGTTATGTACCTTTTTTTATAAAAATGGTATGAGTTTGTTGGATTACATAATTGTAGATGTATATTCCTACCAAAGATATGTAGCTTGGAAATTGTTGATAACTGTGATAGTGATCATAGACTATTACAGGTGTCCTTGGAATGTCCAATTAAAATTGTCAAGGAAGGTTGGAATAGAAGCAATTGGATAGATCAGAACATGGAAGTAAAGAAAAGCAAAAGAATACAATGGAATAAAGTAAATAAGGAACAGTTAAAAGGATATATAAACTCATCAGAAATAGAGGGACTAAAAATGCTGCAAGATAACATTACAGGCTAAATTAAATTTAGATTTAAAACAAGATCAGAAGGAAAATTTGTTTTTTGGAATATCTAGCATTAGAAGAAAGAATATAGAGAGAACTGGAGAAACAGCCAAAAAAAAAAAAAAAGGTAAAACTAGAAGGGCTTTTTGCAGTGCCAAATGGTATGATGGTGAATGTATTAAAATGAAAAAATGAATAAATCAAATTGGCAGGAGAATGACAAAAACTAATAATGTAGAAGACTGAAAAGCCTTGACATTATTAAAGTCTGAATATAAAGTACTGATAAAAACTAAAAGGATAAATATAATTATGAGTTATGGAAGAAATTGCAAATAGCTATACAAGAAAAAATTGAAGTGATTTTGGAGACTAGTGGCATTTGGTATGGAGGATATAATATATAATATAACAGCAGTTATTCCACCAGAAAATGGATATATTATTTTATTACCATGTTTAGTAGTAGAGAGAATATCTACAAACAAGAGATAGGTACAGAGATAGATAATATTGACAAGTCAAATTGGATGGAGTTTACAAAAGAGGAGATAGGTTGGCAATATAAAACAGAAAGAATAAAGCCCCAGGTATAGATAACCTTAGGGCAGAATTATATCAAACAGATGTAGAATGGTGGGCTGAAATACTTACTAAAATTATATAAGAATATACTAAAATATAAGAGAATACCTGAGAACTGGAATACAGGGGTAATAGTACCCCTTTTTAAGAAAGGGGATATGACAATACCAGAAAATGACAGACCAATAACATTACTGAATATTAACCAAAAAATATTTACTAGACTTTTTTTGAACAGGATAGAACACTGGATGGAAAGTAATGATATTCTCTCCTGGTTTCAAGCAGGTTTTTGTAGAAATAGGTCCACAATGGACCAGATGTTCACGCTCAGATATATTCTGGACAAATGTGATGGTTCTAGGAGGGGAAAGATATACACTGCTTTTATTGCCTTTAAGTCTGCATTCGATTTGGTCCATAGAATAATCTTATGGGAAATCCTGAAAGATTTGGCAATGGATTCAGAACTATTGAATATTATTAAGATATGGCATCAAGAAAATAAACTTGTTCCGTATAACAAGAAGGGTGATATGAGTAAAGCAACAAAAGTTAACTGTGGGTGAAACAGTGCATTTTGGCACCAACACTATTTAATGTATACATTGATAAAGCTGTGAGGGACATAGAAGGGTGATACTTTTGCACCAAAGATAGAGGAAACTAGAGTACAAATATTGTTATATGCAGATGATGCAGTGGTAATATCTCAGACTCCGCTTTGCCTAAAAAGAGCTGTTGTAGCAATAATAAAATCATTAGATAAGTTGCATATGAAACTAAATCAGGAAAAACTAAAATAGTGGTATTGAAGCAAGTCCAAAATAAACAAAATCGAGAATTGGGAATCTAGAGCTTGAAGAATTTAGAGAGTTTACATATCTGGGGTAATTTTAGTGAGGACTGAAAATGGAAAAAAATGGAAAATAAATGAAAAGCATTAAAGACCTTGAATGGAATTAAGCATTTTACAAAGAAATTGGTGGAAATTCCTTCATAGCTCAGTAAAGATATCTAAAAGCAAAGTTAACTCCCAAATTTGGTATGCCTTGGAGGAATGGGGACTTCAGTGTAACTATAAAATTTAGAAATGGTCTAAAATAAGTATTTAAGAAATCTTTTGGTCTTCCAACGAGGGCCTCAGGGGCTGGTGCAAGATTAGAAACAGGAACTCTATCAATCCAAGCAGAAATTATTTAAAAGAAATATAACATACTGGAAAAAAATTATAACAGCACATAAAGATAGCCTGATATAAATAAATGTTGAGCGGATGCAAAGAAAAGTGATGCTGGATGGGGCACAAATTGGTTTAGTATATTAAATCAAGTGCTAAATAAAGCTGGATTAGCCTATAATAATATCTAGGGATTGGAAGGTACCATGAGGGACATATCAGAATTTGTACAAATGGCAGCTTAAAGAATAGAATATCAAGCGATTCAAATTGATCTTGGAAGGATAAAAGACTCATGGAATTGTTCTCCACCTAAGAAAATTGAAACAACTTTTGGAATAGAGGAATATCTATTAAAATGTGAGAATGAGAAACATAGAAAAGCAATTACTAGATTAAGGTTAAGTGAATTTAACAGATGGGGAGAGAAGTATGGTGGTTTTAACCAGGTAGATACCTGTGTATGTTGTAACAATGCTACTGCAGCTAGTGCCCATCTGATTTTGAGTGTAATGCACTTAGTGATATAAAGAGACTATACATTGAGCGATCCTTCCAAAATAATGTAGGCATGAATAAGGATGAGAAAATAAAGGCGGTATTTTAAACTGTAATACATTAAGCAAGATATTTGCCTTAGCGAATTTCGCATACAGAGTGACAAAAAAATGAAGTGGAGTACTTAATTAAGCTAAGTGTTTCTATGGATTTGATAATTGTCTATACTGAAAATCTGTTGGATTAAAGTCATTGGAGATGAAATATATAAATATAGTGAGAAACACAGAATGTTAAAAGTATATTTATGTAGATTTTAATATTTTATATGTAACAAATTATATTTTTATACATACTTGGAAATAAACTTTACCTTACCCACAGGTCCCTCTGCCTTTTTCCACACCCTTGCAGCCCCCCCATCTCTCTCCAGACCTCCGGCACAGGGTAGTTAGACTAGCTCATGGCTGGTCTCACCTCAGCCCCATCTTGCAGCTATGGTGTGGCTTCCAAATCCCCAAACAAGCGGACACTGCAGCCCCACCATTTTGCAAGCCCTTTACGCCCTGGTGTACCACCTCTCTAAGTAAGGTGGCGTATGGTGGTTTTGTGCATGGCATCCCAATTTTGATATAACCTGCATTCCAAAATCAGGATTGTTGCAACATTTGGCCCTAGGGCCACTTATACAAACCTTGGCACAGGCACTGTGCAAAATTTCAGCATTTGAAAATCAGGACCAGTATTTTAATTTTTGTCACAGTAAGTACTTAATGTACCAAGCTCTAATGCTTTTGATACTGTCATATGCAGATGTAGGTTTGATTCTCAGCACTGCCACTCAGGTTGGTATATAGAACTACAGTATGTTTTCAGAAGGCCTGATTCTAGAACAGTAGGCTTGATTTTAAAAGCCAGTTTAGATGAACGCATTGTGTGGCAAACCATTGCCAGTGGCAAACCATTGCCAGTGGCAAACTCAAGTGAGCCAGGATCCCTGCACTGGATTTTACAAGAACAGTATCCCAGCACCAAAGCCCCAAACTTTCAGTAAGTCAACCTGTGTACCAACCAAATGTCACACAGAAGGGGAGTACTGCAAGCTGTGGTACAGGCCTGCGGCATTGGTGGCCAGTGATGGCAACCCACCGGCAAGTCACCCTGGTGGCTGGCAGGTCATCTGTAGGATGCTCTAGCTCATAGTGGGGTGGTACAGGTCTGGCTGGGAGGACAGTGCAGATCTGTGGGGAGGGAGGATGCACTAGCACCACAATGGGTGGGGGGGGCTTGCAGGCTCTCATCTGTCACAGACCATCGGCCACTCCAATGGTGGTTTGGCAGGTGTCAGGAGCTATCTGGGCACCTTGTCCATGGGGGCACAGGGTCACCCCCCACCAGTGAGGATTGCAGCAGTGGTGCATGACAGCTTAAATCAGCTCCAAGCTGGTCTAACTGCAGGGTCTGTCTGCCCCATAGGGTGGCTTGCAAAATCCCAATGTGAGGGATATTGCAGCCTTGCCCTTGTGCAAGCCTCCTTCTGCCATGGCACACCAGTGCAGCTGTCTCAAGAATAACGAAAGCCTGGTTGGTGCAGGCAGTCCTCCCAGTGGTGCACAGTCCTTTACAAATAGAGACTGTTGAAAGGAGTCTTTTGTGCCACTTCTCCTTGCCACAAGCTCCATGTTCCAGTCCCGACCCTTTGAAAATCAGGTCCAGTATTTCTCAAATGAGTCCACCATGGCTGCATGAGACCACCAACACAATATTGTACTGCTACAGAGCTCTTTAGAGCCCCAGTCACAAAGGTAATGAAATGGAATGCAAAATTTCTTAGCTTTACATAAACATGGGAGATACGCTTCAAGTAAAAATGCACCAGGGACTTGATTTCATGTATGCTGTTTGAAAAGAAATGTGGTATAGGAACATTGGTGTATTAGGGGCTCTGGGGTAAAAGGAGTGAGGCCACCAGTAGGTTCTGGTGACTGCATTTTATGGCCTTTCCAGGCCACTAGAATTTGGGGCTTGAGAACCGCTATGCTAGAACATATTGTGAAACACAAATGCAGTAAAACACTGATGCACTGTACATCATGTGCCACATGAGGCAGTTTGGTGTTAGTAGCAGGGTTGCTATAGCTGCTGCGCACCAGTAAGATCCTTAGCAAACATCCGGTGTGCAACTGCAACTGTCTTGAAAGCTGACAGACTGTTTGCTGATGTGGCTTCATGTACATCAAAGGACTGAAGCCCTCTCTGATTGGAGTGGCTTCGGTCCTTTGAAGTACATGAAGTTTCAGCCCACCGAGCTGAGAGTTGTGTCATGACCACAATGCATGGTCATTGCTCTAGGCTGCCAAGCTCCTTGCAGTTGCAACTGCAATGGGGTCGGCAGTGATACACCTCCAAAATCCTGATGTACATCTCAAAATGCTTAGTGCACAAGTGCAGCAAACACAAAAATCATAAACAGCTGGTTCGATATCAGTCAATTTGTATTTGTATCCTCCGATGAGGCAGACAGCAATATTTCCTGGCCTCTTTCCAGCCAACAGAACACTAAATAAATAAAATGTTATAAAAGCAGAGTTCCACAAAAACATTATATTTCAATACCCTATTAGAAAGTACTAATTGATTTCAAAGCAGATATTCGGCACAGTATTTCATTTAAAAAGAAAGCATTATCATGGCGTTGCCAGTGAAGATATATTAGTAGATTTCTTGTTTTTGTAGCCAGTCTCTCAACCCCCTGCCTATTCACCAGCTTTACTAGACTGTTGCATAGTGCACACAACTACACATGTTAGGACTATGCAAATTCTGGGGAGCTACCTGCCCCCCCATACTTCATGAAACAGAAGGAAGTGTACACTATTCATTTCTGAGCATTGAAGGTCTTGAGTACATGAACTAAGTTTCACAGCTAAGATGAGCACAGAGGTACTGATCTACAGCTGCAGCAGTATAATGTTCAGCAGTCCCCTCCCCCCCAAAGGAGGTACTTTCTGGCCAGAGACAGTAATGAAGCTAAAGAAAGAGCATGACAGAGCAAGACAGGGAGAAAAAGAGAGAGACCTGAAGCATGAAATCTGAGAACAGAAAAACGAGAGTACAAAAGTAAAGAGAACAGAGAGTCCAGAGGCCCTACAATCTCACCACAGGAGGAAGAGGATGACTTTCATGGGGTCACCCCTTAAGGGAGTCCCCCAAAGGTTTGTGAGAACACACTCCAGGTTTCAAAGTGGTGGAGGATGACCACCTAGGCCATGCATATGGAGCCATGGGAGAGTCAAGAAAAATGTCCTCCCTTCATCAGCCACCATGATTAACTGACTGAAGGGGTCACATATGTGTACTGATTGTGATGCATCAAGGTACATGTATGTGCCCCAGGAGGCTCACAAAAGCTTGCCCCACAGTAAGCTGGGGCCAAGGGAAGGACCGGGGGAAGTTACTTATGTTAAAATCAGGCCTCCCAAGTAAGAGAGTAGCATCAGACTCAAAGTGTACTAGAGGGTGGGTCACTAGGACTACGACCAAATGCTCAGCTGGGCATGGCAGCAGTTGAAAGAAACTGTAAGTACTGTATATAGTTAGAAATCTACAAGATATATGTAGAGGGCTTTCTTCAATTCAGGAACCCTAGGAGTAAGCCTCATAGTACTCTGTATCCCTCAAGGAACAAAGCATCTTTGTTGGGATCAATAAATGCTGTCTATGTTTGACTCAATGTGCCCTGAGTGGACAATTGCATTTGTAAGTGTGTAAATATTTACTGCAGTTGGTAGCAGCTTTAAATTACCCCCTGCTAGTTCCCAGTGGCCAGACTCAATCTAGAGCCCTGATCAGCTCCTTAACTTATTAGGTGGGGACCAGAAGTACCAGGCATCTGGGGGAACTGGCTTCATTTATATTGTACCATTCCATAATGCCCAGGACACTTCACAGTTTAATAAATACACAAAAGTAACAAAATAATAAATACAATCCGAAATAATTTCTGAAAAAGAGGCTATTCAATTGTACAAGCCTTTATAATCTGTTGTTTTTAAACTATTAAGTGATGAGGCTAGGTGGATTGTGATGGGTAAATGGTTCCATAGGACACATGCCATGATTTGCAAAGAAATAATCACCAACAGTCTTTAGGCAGGAATGTGGAACACATAGACTACCTCAGACCGTGGAATGCATCATAGCCTGGGGATAATGGCACTAGCAGGTCATGCAAGTACAGCTGCAGCCATTGACATTGCCAGATATTTCCACATATAACCGTAATATTTCTAAATAGTTTCTCTTTAGCCCTAAAGCACTATTTCAGGCTGGCAGGAATTTCTAGAGATAGCACTGAAATTTCAGGAAATAACTGATACTGGCAATGGCTGCAACTGTAGAGAGTGCCTAGATTAGCAATTGGGATTTTTTATTTATTTTATTTATTTATTGAATACAATCGGAATTAATACCTTTGAGTCAGAGACTCTTTTACAAAGGCTCCACGTCATAGAAAACAATACAGAGCATACAGTGTACAGACATCACAGTATAAATAGCAGTGTGGGAAATATCACACCTTACAAAAGATACATGGAAATTACAACAGATGGATGCGTTACAGGGTAATTTCAACCATCAAAGACAATGCAGTACAGTGGCAAAATACAAAAATACAGTAACAACAGCAGCACTTAGAAGCAGGACCAAATGGGTCCATTGTCATGGCAGTTATGGGTCAGGTAGGTCAGGTTCAGTCACAGGTGGAGTCACGCAAGATTTTGCTACGGAGAAGGGATTTGAACATTTGTCAATGCTGAATGTTTGCTTGTTGATATTAGCCTTGGATGTGCAGAAGTTAGACAGATGCAGAATATGAATGGCAGTGAAGTACTGAACTCATGCCAACCCCACCTCCACCCTGCAGAGATGGACAGGCATTGGGGTGTGCCTTTGGGTCATCGCCCATAACACTCACAGCATTTCACCTCACCCTAACCTGCAGACACCGACAAGTGTTGAGGTGTGTCTTGGGGTGTTTGGCTTTACAGTCACCTCATTTCATAAGGACATATGCTGAAATGGGTGCAGTATAGGAGAATGGGGTGAACTCTGGGACCAAAGAGTCCAAGACACACCTCGATGCCTTCCACTGGCTTCAGGGTGGGGGTTGGGATGGAATGGCATGAGCATTATAGCTGGCAATCCAAAGACACACCTCTGACGCCTGTCAGTCTGTACAGGGTGGGAGATTATGATTAGAAACCTTAATGCCCCGAGTGTTCATTGGTATTTGCAGTACACATTTTCAACATGGCCTTTGTGACCCCATCTCATGAAAGCATTTGGGACCTCTGCTCATGAACAGTGGCACTGCGATTTTGTTAATCTGTTCTGAGTGTTGATTTCCCACAGAGACCACACCATTCTGTACCAGATGTGCGAAAACACAGATTGGGCAGGATGTGAAAAATGACAGCTGCACCATTTATAGGGAGGTGTGAAGAGATGGCAATGTTGAAAATCCAGAGTGAAAATATTAAAAATGCTCAAACTTCTGAGCATATGTGGAAACTGCGCAATGCATACTCGTAACACAGTCATTTAGTGGAATTATTTCACCAAAATTTCAACATAGGCATTTTGTGACCTCTGCTAATGAACAGTGTCACTATGATTTTCTTAATCTGTCCCGAATGTTGATTTCCCACAGCGACCATGCCATTGTGCCCCAGATGTGCGAAAACACATTTCGGGCAGGATGTGAAAATGACAGCTGAACTGTTCATAAGGAGGTGTGCAAAATTGACAATGCTGAAAATCTTGAGTGAAGATATTACAAATTCTCAAAAATTACGAGTCTGTGTGGAAACTGCACAACGCACACCTGTAACAGTCATTTTATGGACTTTGTCACCAAATTTTCAACATAGGCATTTTGGGATCTCCGCTCATGAACAGTGTCACTGTGATTTTCTTTAATCTGTCTCAAACACTGATTTCACAGCAACCGCATTATTGTGCTCATAAGTGCGAAAACACGTCTTCAGACAGGGATGTGAAAAATGACAGCTATAATGTTCATAAGGAGGTGTGAAAAATGTCAATGTTGAAAATCTGGAGTGAAAATATTATAAATTCACAAAGTTACAAGTGTGCATGGAAACTGCGCCAATGCACGCTCATAACACAGTCATTTCTGGAATTGTTTCACCAAATTTGCAACATGGAAACTTTTAGAACCCCCTGTGAACAGTGACACTGTTATTTCATTAATTGGTCCCAAAAGCTGATTCCGCTCAGTGACTGCAATCACCTTTTGGGACTGAATAACCAGATGACAGTCACTGAATTCATGAGATGGGGTCCCAAGAACCCCATGTTGAAAATTTGGTGCCGAAATTCCCATAAATGGCAGAGATATCCACCTAAGTTGAACACCCCTCCATTTATGCCATTATACAGCTTATTTCTTTAGTTCGTGGTCAGCTTTGAAGAGTGCAGATGTGTTCCTGTTCCACCAAAGATTGTCGCGCCAGGCTCCGGAGATAAGTATGGGGAGGGGAGTGTGGGGAGGTCAGGTGCACAGATGGTGGGTGCAGGTTGGGGGAAGGGGCACCAGAGACAACGAGGGATGATTTTCTGTTTTTACAGGGTTAAAAAAAAAAGACCTCGTGGGACGGTTTTTCTATTACAGGGACCCCAGCGTGCCACCTGGGTGTTTGTTGGTGGGGCTGTAGCCGATGGGGATTGGGCACCCCATCGGCACATACAGAGTGTTTGGAGGCACATGAGCCCAGGGGTATTGGGCACCCCCTCAGCACACAACAAATAGGGGGGCATTATGCTGACAGGGATTGGGCTCCCCCATTGGCAAATGAACTTGGGAGGCGGCATGTCAACAGGGGAATTGGGCACCCCCATTGGCTTTCATGGGGGCTGTGAGAGGCAGACAGCGACAGCCATCACCATGTTTATTTAAAACAAATGAGGGGGACATTATACTGACAGGGATCGGGCTACCCCATCAGCAAATGAAATGGGGAAGGGGCATGCACAGAGGGATTGGGCACCCCATCGGCTTTTATGGGGATTGGAGGTGGCTGGTGACAGCCACCACCATATTTATTGAAATAGGACAGCAGACAAGGAAGCAGTGACTCACTACTGGAATCAGGGACTGCCCCAGCAGCAAAAACAGCTGATTGTTAAATGACGGGGCCCTCCCTGATTGCAGCAGCGAGTTTCTTTCAAGTTAGTGGCACGCTACAATACTGCTGTCCTTGACAGCATGCTCCTCTATTGGCACCATGGAGACCTGCCCCAAAATGGACTGCTGGCATTGGCCACAACACTGCCGCACCTCCACAACTTGCTACTACAGCAAGCGGCTGCAATATATTTCTTGCGCAAGTGCGCAAGCAAACATTAAAAGGATCTTCCACTGACAGGTCATGTTTAGCTTTTGCTACATATATGTAATTTGAGCCATCATCCTACATTTGGACAGAAATCAGACTCAGAAGCTATCTTTCTCTGTTGTACTCCAGCTGCTGGTGATTAATCTGATTTCACTGGGATCTAATAAGGTGCATTACAAAAGTTAGAAAACTTGGCACAAGATGAAATGAATGCCCCTAATAGCGCGCTGTGACTGTAAGGTCCCAAAAGGGGTGGACAACATGGGAGATGTTTTTCAAGTGATATAGGCTGATCCTGAACCCCACACCAGCAGGCACCCTGGGTTCCAAACCTATGCTCCTGGTCAGAACAACTCCTAAAGTATAAACTACCTCTCCAGCCTTTAGCTGATCCCCATCCAATAACATAGGTTGCCATTTGGTGCTGATACCTGGCATGCTGGGCCAACAAATAACAGCTCCAGTTTACAGGGTTTAACCTCAACTAGAGGCCATTCATTTGCAGGTTTCTGGAAGTACCAATGTAACCCAGGGTCTTGCTTGTTGGTGCTTAAGCCCTGGGTCAAGTATGTTTTTTGATAAATGTAGCCACAATAGCACTTTATGTTTGTACAAATTTGCACTAGAAGATGCTCTGAAGACACTTAAGCATGAAATATGAAAGCACTTTTAGAAACATAGAAACATAGGGTCCGATTCTAGAAACATTACACATGGTGCAAAGTGACTTGCACCAATGAGAATGGTGCAAGTAGCACTTTGTGCTATGATTTGACATTTGGGATTCTGCAAGCAGCCTGTGACATGTCATGAGCTGCTTGCCATAAACAGGAGTTACCCCACCAGTTACACCAACCCCCTCGCAACATGGCACAAGGGGGTTTATGGCAGCAGCTGCACCCTATCCTGTAAGGGAAGCTGCAAAATCCCCGATTTTGGTAATCTACAACGACCCCCGGGAGCATCTGTCAAAGTACAGTTATACCAGCCATTAGCTGGTGTAAGTGTAGTTTGCATCCACCGGGGGTTGCACCTATGTTCCACCAGCCCATCCCTCAGTACATGCAGCCCCATAAACAGCAACCCCTCAGCACAGATCCCTGTAATATTTATAAACCCCCTCCCAGCCCTGATTCCTGTAATATTCATGAACTCCCTCTCAGCCACGATCCCATGTAATATTATTTTATAATCCTCCCTTAGCCCAGATTCCCCTGTAATATTCATACATAACCCCCCCTCAGCCCCGATCCCCCATAATATTAATACAATCCTTCCTCTCAGCTCTAAGCCCCGATCCCAATCCCAATCCATGCACCCTGCAACCAGAGTAGCGTGGCAGTCGTAAATGTAAAAAAAAACATATCTGTAGTCCCTGTTATCTCTGGTAGTCTAATGGTCCCTCACCCCCACCTGGCAGTGCCAGACCACCCCGCCCCACTATACCCAGCCAGTGACTGGCACAGCCCACCACTCACTACTGCGGCCAGCCACTGACTAAGCTCTGCTAGGAGCCTCACCATCAATTTATGCAGGGGTACACCACCTCCCTTCTGCTGATGATATCCCTTCATTTTTTTTTATTAGTGAGTGAGAGGTTTCAGACATATCAAAGTCATATCAGTTGACTTTCAGACCTATGTCTCTACCTTCCAGTGGAGGTCCTGAGAATCCTATGATATGTATCTTCATTACCCCACCCAACCCTCCTAACTGTCCTCATCTAATTTATACTATATCACTAATTCTCCCAAAAAGAAAAATAAATCTTATTTTCCTTTACCCCACCCTCCCACCCTAAAGCAACAAAATCAGTGGCAGCAGAAGGATAAAAATATCTGCCTTTTATATAATTATAGGGGCCTGAGAGTATTAACTTATTACTTATTACTAATGCCAGTGGCAGAGGGAGGGGCAGAATCTATGCTTTTGAGTTGGATTTGCTCTAGTTCCAATAGTTGTTCTGAAGGTTCCCAAGTTGAGCTAACTTTTGATTCTTGATTTCTACTCCTATAATACATTTGTTCCAATTTCATACAGTCCAGGAAGAGATACTTCCAGAGGTCATAAGCTGGAGGTTCAAGATTTTTCCAATTCCTGGCTATACAACGTTTGGCATTCAACAAGGCTATATTCAAGAGTTTAGACAAATTACCTTGTGGTAGCCTTTGTTTAGAACTGGTATTTAACATACTAATTTCAATCTCCCTCTGGATAACAATTCCTGGAAATTTTTTGACAGTTAAAAATATTTTTTCCCAAAATGGGATAATCTTTGGGCATGATGCAATCACATGTTTTAAAGTCCCAATGTCCCCCATGTCCTTTATTACATAGAGGATATATTGTTGGGCACATTTTATTAAGAATATATGGCATATAATATAATCTATGAGAGACATTAAATTGAATCTGGTTCAATCTATTATTTATTGTAGTGAAGATCCCTGAGATAATAACTTAATATTTTGTTACCAAATTATTATCTATAAATCTGTCTCCCATTTACTCTTTAAAGCTATTATTGAGAAGTCAATGTGCCCAATTGTTTATAGGCTTTGGAAATTAGTTTAGGTTGTTCTTTAAAAAGCACTGCTGTAACTGCATCATAGGGTGCATGGACCAACGAGGACCCAGTTCTTTAATAAAAAGATCTAATTTGCAAGAATACAAAAAATCTTGTAACCAAACCTGATATTTCTCTTGAATGTGAATGAAAGACATAACCTGTCCCTCTAAATAATATATAAATCCTTAAGGCAAGAAATGCCCTTTGCAGCCAAGTTTTAAATACCTGAGAATTAGATGTTCTTATTTTTCTATATGGGTTAGCTAAGTTCATCTCAAAGTTTCTTTGGATAGTCCATGGAATTCAACCACTCCTCTAAGTTATATCTGGGAAAATATTCTTCATTTTGCTTTCTCAGTTTTCCTAGGGTTAGAGAATAAAGTATGTATGGGATTAGGATATTCACTTTCTAAATTTTCATAATATATTCCACCAGGGGGTCAGACTTATAATATTCCACTATCTGTGACCCAACAGGAAAGGTGGTATTTTTGAAGTCAGAAGATTTAAACCCTTTCCAATTTTGAGGCTTTTAATTTACTCATACTGATCCAAGGTTTTATTTCTCCACAGGAAGTTATGTACAGGTTTATCTATTTTGTGAAGCCAATTACTTCCACTTTTATTGGTATAGCTTGAAAAACATAATATTTTGGGAGAATGCACATTTTTATAGTTTGGACTCTGTCCCAAAGGGTCAATGGAAGATCTATCCAGGAGTCTAAGATATTTTCTATAGTTTGTCTAACTAATTCATAATTATACTTGAACACATGGGCTGGGATATTCAAAGGGGTTAACGATAAACCTGGTGCGATATTCAAAGGGGGCAGGTTTTTGTGGTGCAACACCCAATGTGCTGGGGCACATTGGTAAATATATGCGAGGATGCAGGTGCTAATGCATATAATGCACATCCCAATATTCAGCTGGAATGTGCGGGTGCATATGCTGGCACAACCCCTACATGCTGCACACTGGTGCTCAACGTTGAGCTGTAAATATAGGCTCAAATGCTGGCCACCTATAGGCAGGTGGCTGTATTGCAAGGCAACACAACAGATGCCAACCATGGGTGGCCACCCACCTAGCAGGAACACCATCCACAAGCACCCAGACCCCCCAGCAGTCCAGTGGACCCCCTCCCTCCCCGTATGCCTGATCATGAGCTGTAGTAATATGAATGATTAACCTAGTGGTCTAGTGGACCCCCATCCCTCCCCGTATGCCAGATTGCAGGCTGTATTAATACGAATGATCAACCTGGTGGTCTAGTGGGCCCCCTCCCTCCCCGTATGCCTGATCGTGGGCTGTAGTAATAGGAAAGATAAACCTGGTGGTCCAGTGGTACCTCTTCCCACCTACCCTAGAGGTCCCGCCACCCAGTACCCTCATCATTGGCAGGTGGCAGCACCCAGCCACATACCGCCCAGCTGGCCACCAAATGACAGCATACAGTATGATCTGTACACTTTGGGCCAGTGTTGGACCAATGGGCTTGCAGACCATACTGTACTACACAGGACCAGATATGTGAATGAATGAATGAATAATCTGAGGAATAATATTTTCTAATCTTTTGGTGAGAATTTTGGCCAATATCTTATTATCAGAATTTAATAGAGAGATTGGTTGGTATGACCCAAGGAGAAGTAAATTCTTCCCTTCCTTAGGGATCAGAACCACTAATGCCTCAAAAAAGATGCAGGTATGAGCCCACTCACAGGAAATGAATTATACAACTTCATCAATAAAGGGGTGATCAAATCAATACAAAGTTTACAAATTTCTATTGGTAGCCCATCCGGGCCAGGAGCCTTGCCATTATTCTGTAACTTAATAGCTGCCCTGACTTCAGTTTCAGTGATAGCACCATTTAGCCTAGTCTGTGCTTCCTGGCCAATTTCTGATATTTCAAATTTTGATATTAAATTCAAGTTTATATTTATATAAATCTTGATAATTTTTAAAGACTTAATTTATTTCTAGTGGATCTGTGATTTTTATGCCTGCAATCCTTAATTCTTTAATGGCTCTACTCTTCTCTTTCTGTAGTAGGTATGATAGAATTTTACCTGATTTGTCTGCTTGAGCATAATATTTAGATCTGGTTTTCATTATAACCCTTTCTGTTATAACATCAGTTAATTTATTATATTTCCATTTTAAATGTTCCTAATGTTTGAGATCTATGTCTCTCTTTGTATGTAAATAATGAGCTTCAGCTCTCCTAATTTCTTATTCCAACAGAGTAGTTTGTGATTTTCTAGCTTTATATTTAGTATAAGAATAATAGGAAATTCTTTCCCTGATGAATGCTTTCCAGGTATCCCATACAATATCTGTAAAACAATCAGATGTTAAGTTTTTGCCCATGTATATTATACACTCTTTTATGATAAATTTGGTGAATTTTGGATCCTGCAATAACCATACATCCATAGCTCACCTGTTTTGTTTTTTTAAATTTCTACTCTGAAGTTTCAGTATTAATGGGGAGTGATCCAAGATCAAAATCCCTTCATAAGAACTTGCTATAATTGTATTCCTTAGTTCTTGGGACCCAAGCAAAAATCTATTCTAGAATAAGATTTATGGGTTTGAATAGAAAGAGAATTCTCTTATGAGGGGATTTCTATTCTCCAAAAATCAATCAGATTTAATTCCTTCATATTTTTTAATATTATGCGTGAGGCCTTCCATAGTGTGGAACTGCTACCCTGTCTATCCAATAGGGGATCCAAGGTTAAGCTGACATCCCCTCCTAGTAAATAAGGCCCTGGAAATTTGATTAGATTCAAAAAGACATCTATTAAACACATCTGGGTCATTTTTATTCGGCCCATAGAGACAGGCAGTAGTTAATTCTTGGTTATTATACATTATTCAACAAATCAAATATCTGCCTTCTTTGTCTGAAAAAGATTCTTTAATAACTATATTCATATGTGAAGAAAAAAGGATCGCCATTCCCCTATATTTTTTCCTACTGGGGAAGAGTGTAAACCTGGGCCTCCTCACATTCTTCTACAGTTTTCAAACTCTATTAGGCTAAGATGCATCTCCTGTAAAAGGAGACAATTAATGTGCCTTTTTTAACAAAGTTCAATATTTTCTTTCTTTTAACAGGATTGGAAATACTATTGACATTCCATGACATAATATTTAACTTATCTATCCTAGCTTGTTTGGTCAAAATTCCCCCATTCATCAAAATTAGAGTGAATTCTTATTAAATCTGTGATGAAACACTCGTGTTGAAGAACCCACAGATATTGCAAGCACTTAATGTCTGCCCCTCTGCCTGTGCCCTGTGCTGATTCCATCTGGTCCCTAATATATAGTCTTCTGCTGCTCATCACATATGCTTCCTTATTATTGTCTCCCTCCCCAACCACAGAGTCTAGCCTCCCTAAGACCCTGTATCCCTCATAACATCAAATGTTGCCACACTTAGTTGTCAGCACTCCCATAATATATTCATTTCCCTTTTTCTGCTCTCTCCCCATAATGTCAGCATTATTTTTATAGAAACTAGGGCAATCCTTCCCTTGTAAAATGCAGGGTAGCAAAATAGGATTAACTACCTTCTGGTGGGTCACTACCCATTTGTGTATTTAAGTTGTTTTCAACTTCAGCTCATTATAAACATAATTCTCTGCATCTACTACTGAAGAGAAAATTTTCCCCATACCCAGATAAGTTATTTTAAGTTTAGTTGGTGTTGGATAAAAAAAAAAAAAAGTATTCGCTGTTCTCAAAGAAAACTCTTAATATTCTTAAAAGAGGCTCTTTTTTGTTGCACTTCTGGCAGGAAAAATCAAAAAATAATTATTGTCGTACTTTAAAGATTTCTTCTTTTATAAATTGACAAAAGAGCTTCCCTTTCTTGATATTTCACAAATACAGTTTTTGGGTGTTTCAAATTAGGATTTGGGAATGATGGGAATCTATGAACTCTTTGTAGCTCAACGTTTTCTTCCGGGTAGCTCCGATCCAGTAGTGTTGTAATCATTTTTTCACAATATCCCAGAATGTCATTATGTTCTGAGCCCTCTGGGAATTCCTAAGATTTTCAAATTATCTCTCTGTGATCTAAGTTCCAAATCAAGGACTTTTTCTTTTAATTTTGTTGTCTGTTCTGTTAAATTTCCTGTCTGCTGCTTTAGTGCAGGTAGATCATCTTCAAGGTTCGATGGTCTTTCTTCAAAATGCAACATTCTGTTGTTTATGACTGTAATTGCTTGTCTGAACTCTACTCATTTCCTTGTGAATACCTCCCAATTTCTCCTCCATTTTTTGAAACCTCACTTCCATTTGTTGTAAAATATTTTGAAGCAGTGAATTATTATCTTCTGAGTTATTATTAACGGGGGGGGGGGGAACTGAAGCATTTTATTCTCTTCCTTCTAAAGAATCCCTCTCTTCCAATCTCCCTGTTTCTTTAATACTCTCCTTATTTTGAAAAGCCCTGACTTCCAGATCTGTGTTTCTTCTCTCTTGTGTATTCAAAATTGCTGTTCTCCCATCCCTTTTAGGGGTTATGTTATGCTCGATGTCTGGAGGCAGGCTTATACTTGGGAATGTGTACATTGTATTATTATCAGATTTTTTTGTAGATTTACTCACATGTGGAAAATTATCAGAGTCATCTATAGTGACTGAACTATGCTGTTCTCCAATCTCTGGCTGTGAACTGGATGGTTTATCCTGAGAGTAAGAGGGAGATATATCCTTCACTGCCCCTTCTAGCACTCCTTCCAAATTATTTTCTCCATTACCCGGCATTGTTAAAAACAAGGGTAGGGGACTACTATCCCCTACTGTTATACTTTGTTTTTTTAGAAGATAATCACTTCCCCACTCCCCAACCAGTAGGAGATGATTTATCTATATGCCTCCCGTTTCACTTTCCTTTGGGTTTTAGCTCTGTTTTGGAAAAAAGGCCTAATTTCCTTTAAGTTTTCTGGTCTGGTAGCCATTCATTGAATAATTGGGAAATATATGAAGCCCTTTGAACAAGTAAAGGAAAAGTTATTCTTAACCCCTGATCAAAGTAGTTAACAATTAGCCACAGCTTCAGCCCAACCACACTTTACTTGGGCTCCAATTATACCCCATGGCCTACTGCAGGTGTCTGCATTTTCAATCAATCATGAAATTCCTTTAAGTTAATGAAGGCACAGTGCTAGACAGGTTGTAATTTCTGAGGAAAGATGTAAAGAAATATCCTGCTTACCTTTTCTTTACTATCCGCTTCTGCCTTCAAAAATTAAAGCAAGTTCCCCAACAACCGGACTGCTCATCGATGTAGTTGTAAAGTCAGGTGCACCATGACAGAACCATTGAGGGCTTCCTCACTATCCAACAAACACAATGCTCAAAAAAAAATGTTCAGCTCCCAGCTAGAGATTGGTGCCCCAGTCAAACAGGGGCTCCCATTGAGTCTCAGAGAATAAGACGTTCACCAAAAATCAGTTTGCTTCCTCTCACTTCCGCAGGGAGAAACCAAGCAGGTACACCGATGACCCAGACTGCCAAACCAACATAGCTGCAGGGCTAGATGTGCCCGAAGTAGGAGACGGAGGAGAGAATTAAGAAGGGAACAGAAAAAAAAAACAAAACCTGTTGTACCTGAGTTACGAACCCTTCATTTACCAAAAAGATTACAATTTCAGGTGAGAATTACCCATTGTAGAGAGATGCAATTGGCTAGATTATCTGTGCTGAGAGCCCAGACCCTGCAGTCCTTCACAGTACCATCTCTTCCCTGTCCCCGGTGATATCTCTTCCTATCCACCCCAGCATTCTACTTACCTTTCCCACTGCCTTATCACACTGCTTTGCTGCCTTCAGGTCATCAGATATGATGACTCCCTTGGTCCCGCTTCTGTTTTGTTGATGTCACCACCTCCCCCACCAAATGGTACGTTGTCCTTGGATTCCTGTGCCCCATGTGTATAATTTTGCACTTTTTGGCATTGAAGCCTAGTTGCCATACCTTTGACCATTTTCCCAGATTTTTCAGGTCTTCTCTCATTTTTCTACTCCCCCCAATGTGTGACTACTGTGTTGCAGATTTTTGTGTCATCTGCAAACAGGCATAAGTTCCCTTTCAGCCTTCTGTCATGTTGCTAATGAAGACATTGAAGAGGACCAGTGCCTTCATCTGGAGTGACCCCATTTACCACCATCCTCCTCTGGCATCTGTTACTCAGCCAACTTTGTACCAGTTTTACTCACCTTCGACCCACCCCAGGCTGCCCAGCTTACTCAGTCTTCGTGTGGAATGGTGTCAAAGTCCTTACTGAAATCCAGGCAGGCCACATTTACTGACCCTCCCAGATCCACTTCCCTGGTCACCCAGCTGAAGAAATCAATAAAGTTGGTCTGGTAAGATCTCTCCCCTGTGAATTCAAGCTGTCTTGGATCCTGCAGTCTATTTGTTGCAAGGTATTCCACAATCCTTTCTTTTAGTAGTGTTTCCATAACTTTGCCCACCACCAAAGTCGAGCTTACAGGTCTATAGTTTCCTACTTCCTCCCTGTTCCCACTTTTGTGAAGCAGAACAACATTCACTCTACTGAAGTCCCCTGGAACTTCCCCCATAGCCAGTGACTGGTTGAACAGGGCCATCAGAGGTGCAGTGATCTCCATCCTAAGTTCCTTCAGTATCCTGGGATGAACCCCATTTGGTCCCTTTGCCTCATCCACCTTTAGTTGTTCTAGCTCCTTGAGGACTCTCTCCTCTGTAAAGGGGTTAGTGTCCACCTCCTTTCCCTTAATGCCCTTTTCCCCTACCTGTGGCCAGTCACTTACCCCTTCCTTCATCAATACTGAACAAAAGTACTTGTTCAATATGTTTGCCTTCTTCTGGTCCTCTTCCACACATTTCTCTCCTTCCATTTTTAGTCTTACTATCCGTGTCTTGGTCTTTCTCTTTTTGTTTATATGCTTAAAGAATGTTTTATCCCCCTTTTTTACTGACTTGACAATGTTCTCCGTTTGTGCCTTAGCACTCGTAATTGCTTTCGCTACCTCCCTTTGTTTCTCCTGATAACCTTCCCTGTCCTTTTCCTTCTGTGTTGCATTGTACCTTCTGAATGCTAGCTTCTTTGCCTTTACTTTCTCTGCTACTTCCTTGGACAGCCACAGTGGTCTCTTTTTTCTTGCTTTTGTAATCTGTCTGGCACAATATGTTTGTTGCCTTCTTGATGGCCTTCTTTTTCCACCCAGTGCCCTTTACCCTCCATTTTCCCTATCCCTGTTAGTGCTTCCCAAGGCACTGTCCCAGTTTCTTGAAATCAGCCTCCTGAACTCCAGGACCCTTGTTTTAGTGTGGTTTGTTTCTAGCCCAGTTCTTATATCAAACCACACCTTCAATGATCGCTTGTCCCTAGGTGGCTCTCCATTATAACATCAGTGACACAGTCCCCATTTGACAATACATGGTCCAGTATCACCCCCCCAAGTGGGTTCTCTAACTAGTTGCTTGAGGAATGCCCCCTGCAGGGAGTCAAGGATTTTTATACTTCTACCTGTTGCTGCAGCTGGGATGCTCCAATCCACATCTGGCATATTGAAGTCCCCCACTAGCAATACCTGCCCTTTGTTAACCAATCCCTTGGATTTCCTCCATCACATCCTTATCTACCTCATCCCCCTGTGCTGGAGGTCTGTGGATCCCCCATTCAATAGCAGCTCCTCTGTCTTGTCTCCAGGGTAATCCATAGTACCTCTGCTTCTTCCTGATCCCTTGTATTTCTGTGGTTTCTGTGTTCTCTCACATAAGGAGCCATACCTCTCCATTTTTTCTCCTATCCTGTCCCTCCTGAATAGGGCATACCCTGATATGGCTACATTCCAGTTCTGGATATGATTGTACTAGGTCTCTGTAATTGAGACTATGTCCAGGTTTACTACTGCCATGGTGGCCTTTAGGTCTGCAACCTTGTTGCTCAGACTTCGAGCATTTGCATACATGGCTCTTCAGATTTTACTGCCACTTCCCCTCGTCCTGCCCATTTGCCATCCCCTATTTTCTGCTACATTTTCTTTCCACTCTCCCCTTCCCTCACCTTCCTGGATTCTTACATGTCTTTGTTTTTGTTGGGATTTTGAGTCCAGAAGGGCAAGAAGTGAGTTAACTATAATCAAATCTGTATCAGCATGAAATAAATATGTTCTTGAAGTGCAATATTTACTTTCTGTGGCATTTTTCAGTAGTAAGGGGTACTAGTGAAAGAGTACTGTTACTTGACCCACAGTATGTGCCCTTTTTTTTGTGTTCCAAACAAGAGGAGATATTAGTATTTAGTGAAGTTGCCACTCCACTCAGTAGCACCACCCTGCACCAGTTTAGCACACTTCTGCCTCAGACAGTACAATTCCAGTCTAACCCATTGAGTGGCATACTCTGCTATGGAGCAAATGAGAGGCTGAAGTAAGCCACTAGCATAGTAATGAAACCCGACACTGTGCCTCCTAGTCACCTCTAATGGAGGCAGTTGATACACTCTGACCAGCACCAGGTAAAGCAACGAGTTATAGCAAATATCACAAGTGAGAGCCATAATCTGGGACTGGATTTCACTCTTGGAATGTGCTGCAAAACTTTAAGTAGTAGGACGCTACTAAAATGAATGAAGTTACCATGAGGTACTCCTCCATGTAACAAATGGTATGAGATCAAACTGAGTGCTATTTGCAAGGAGCTGTGATTCTTGAAAATAAGACTCGTGCAATGGCTTACCACTAACATAACACTTTAGAATGTTTGTTTTAATACATACTTTTAAATTTGCTTTTCTTCTTACAGTACATAGTTGTGAAGGCTGCTTGTTCTCAAATATTTCCTTAACACCAGAGATACATATACTGAATGTTAGCTTATTGATATGCTGAGTTGTGACAAATGACTTTTTTATAATCTAGAGTGTGTAGTAGTTGGGAGGGAGCTGTATATGGTACTATTCATTTTTTCAATTGCAGAGAATCAGATACTGTCACTGACCTGATAAAGCAATGTATCCAACATGCTGATACTGAACACTCTGCCAGCTGCAAATGGGAGTCGAAACATGAATGCCAAGTTTGAGCCATTTTCTCTTTCTGTCTAAAAAAAATCAGAGGATTGCAAAGTTATTAACCCATTGATATAACAGCATTAAACAATGTCAGTTATGACATTTAGACAATTCAATCACCACTAATATGCAGAGAAAAACAATGCATTATTTTAAATTTGCAGTAAATGTTTATTTTTTAACGTGCAGCATCTTAGTCTGGGGTATACATTAGGTTATATTAGTGCCATGCAAAATTTAAATTTTATCAGTGGAATTTGGACAAAACTTACCACTACTATTAAATCTTATGAAATATCTGTGACATTTTGTGACATTGTGCCAAAATGTAGCATGGAGTGCTTTCCATCTGCATTTCAAACTGAACAACTGAAATTCACCAAATTTGGTAGTTTTCAGGGATCGTGTATGTATACCAAGTGTCAGTTCTCTTATTTTAAGTAAAGCTGACTTGCAGTGTAGGCAGTCAAATATTTCACAAATGTTCACCCAGTTTTGCAAATAGGTAAACTGTGACATTGTAAGTCCCCAGAACTGCAGAACAACTAAACAAAATGTTGCAACACTTGGTAAACACTTTGGACAGGGTTTCAAAGTCTAGATTGCCTCAAACCCCAGTGCATGGACAATACAGCACATGGGGCTTGCAGCAATGTAAATGATTTTCTATACCTGCAGCAACTGTCACAAATTACACCACATTTTTCAGGTCTAACTTGTGGCAATCCTGGACTCTGTTTTATGGAACTTAAACCAGACATTTGGTGCAAACTGCCATAATCGGTGGAAGCTATCCAACGGCACCCAAGACTGCAAAATTGGATGCAGTTATGGTGAAGGGTTTGGCATACCATCAGTGAACCATCAGAACTTAGTTGCTGGCACAGGGCTGGATGCAAGCCCTGTGCCACTTTTGAAAATCCTGCTCTTGTCCCTAACAGAAATGCTGTGCATGTCAATAATCTATTAGTTGAATGGTGGCTTCCATTTTCCTCTATGACAGCTTAAACTTTCATAAAAATGCATTGAAAAGGCCCCAAATACTTGTATGCACCCCGTGCTCTCCTTGCTGAGACATCACAAAACCTCTGAGTGTGGGGCAGGGCTGGCAGACCAGGAACTTGGAAGGGATTGGCTGGCCATAGGTTCTGCTGCTGTTATGATCCCTTCCCTACAGAAAAGCACTCATTTAAAAATTATAATTTCTACACCATTTGACACATGCTGCCATTAGCTATTGGGCTATGAAGCACATAAGTCTAGATAGAAAATTCCTTTAAAATTACTCAACTGAATTTTTCCAGATTTGGAATTTTTAGGATCCATTGACATTGGGCATGCATGTGGCAGCAGCAGCCTTAAAAGCATCCAAAGTTTTGGGAAATGTATTCACAAAATTTCACAGATTAGTACATTGTGAAATTATGACCTCTCACATAAAAACAATTTATCCAAATGCTGCCACATTTAGCAGTTTTCAAGACTATCACAAAAGGCAAGGCATGCTATTTTTCAGCTATGTAGCTCAAAGGTGGCTGAGTAATAACTGATCACTTCATTATTCCTTACTCAGTTGGACTATAGAGACCATACTTCTCAAAATGCCTCCACTGCTCTGCTAGGAATGTTATATTTATGATATCCCCCCCTTCACCTAGCCCAGTGTATGACTGTATAGTCCATGTTAGCACAAATAACCTGGCCATGCCTGCCCACCCCCTTCCCTTGTCGTGCTTTTCTCTATAGTATTGCCTATCTCTACTCTCTCACCTCCAGCTGTAACCCTAACCTCCCACTTAACCACCCCTCTTCTCAACAAAGCCCCACAAGGCTACTTTCTACCTCTCCTTCTACCACCAATGCCCCATTCTCTCTCACTGATTCAGTACAAACCCTTGCAACTATTGTTTAGACATTATTACTGTATGTCTTATGTTAATCCATTAGGAGATTTACCTGAGGCAATGAAATTACCGCAGTACTATATTCAAATTGTCACCGCTCCACTGTTGGAGGATGCTGTCATGTACCTACTGTTCAAATGCCTATTGCTCATGTAATTGTAACCACTCTATTGTGTTGTATACTGTTCTTGTTGTCCACTCTGACTTGGAACCTTTGTAAAAGAGTTCACACTCAAAAGTCTTTCTGAACTACTAAATAAATAAATAAAATATCACAGCTCACTTAGGTTTGTAACTGGTTTGCTATGGAGAACTAACCACTGCACTTTGTATTCTTCGATGGGTTGAGTGTAAAGACAGGGCAAATAGAACTTTCAGCCAGTGTTTAAAGGAGAGGAGGAACAGAGAGAGGTGGAGAATGGGGGGAGGTTGTTCCAGAAGGAGGGAAGGTGGTAGATGAAAATGGACTGCCCAGCAGTGCAGTGTGGGTGAGGAAGGGAGAAGGAGTGTGAGTGTCTGGAGCAAAGAAAATAGGAGGCAGAGTGTCAAAGGGTATGGGTGCAATGACAGACACTGAGACCACAGTAAGGTGGCAAGACCAATGTTACCAAGCCAAATCTTTTATTAAGTAGAGACAAGTAAATAACCAAATAAAACTTGCGAACTTGCAACGTCAAAAGAAATACAAAAGATACAAAAAACAAAACAATACTCCAGTCTTCCAAGGACTGTTCCAGCAATGAGCTGTCCTGGATTCAAAAAGAATCTTAGTCTGAAGAGTTGCAGACTAACACTTTGGACCAGCACCTACTGATCCTCCAACGAAATCTGACTGTTCCACAGGATGAGTTCCCTTTTATACTAGGAACCCATCAGGTGACCACATCAGACTCCACCCCTTCCTACACTTACACACAGCATAAAAATGGAGTGGAGAGGGATGGCTGGCTCCTAGCAGAACATAGCAGGGATCTGAACAGGTCCCAAACAGACCCACCTCTGTTACCAGGCTTGGATTTCTCATTATTTGGGTAAGAACTGCTTACTTCATGTCTTAGAAATGAGACCAAACACTTGTTACTAAGGCAGGTGACTTACACATTTTCAACCTGTTTGAACTTCTGTTTACAATTGTCTGAATTTCTAACTTGAACTAGTAAAGAGGGCAGGCAAGGCTGCAGCACACACAGCAGTAGTTACATGGCTCACTTCACTCAGCCTCAGTCACAATATATTAAAGAAAATACTTAATGTTGCATTTGTTTGTTTAGTAGCATTGCTATGAAAAGCACTGGACTTAGCAGCAAAACCTTTTGGATTGGACAACCAACCTAGTCTGGTACTAAACTGTTAGTGCACTACATCTTATACCTTTCTTCTTCTTCATAGAAACAAAAATATAAACAAACTGAAAAACAAAAGCAAAATAGCAGCAGACATTCCTGTGCCTCAATAAATAAATGTTTTAAGGCTGCAGACTGCTGCACCAGCATTATTTATGGTTTGTTGCTTGGGGGGGGGGTCGAGTACCACAATTCCACATCTGCAGAAAGACAGTGAAGGATTTAGCAAGAAAGAGATGTCCCATTCCAGGTGGCCAGTCTGGAATAAGGAACGAGGGATAGACCAGAAAGAAAAGGAATAGCATGGTCACACACATATGCTACTGTAGTAGGCTTACACATACAAAGTGAGCAGAATTATGGAAGGGTACTAGTGCTCTCTCACACAGAGGGACTGGGAAAGAGGAGGGAGGAGAGATAAGGAGGAAGAGACTCAAATATTTGGAAATGAGGGAGAAACAGTGAGATAGGTGATGCAAGAGGAGAGGAGGGATAGAAGGAGGAAGAAAGGAACAGTGGTCAGTGCAGAAGGGATACTAGTGGTGAAGTGGCAGAAAGCACTGCAGAGGGTATCCTGTCTGGCAAGGCAAGAGGAGGGGGCAGTGCCATAGATCACATCTGCATAGTCAAATACTGGGAATACCATTTTGGTGATCAGCTCCTGGTGGACCTGGTGAGGAAGGCAATCCTTGGTGTAACACAGGAAACCAAGTTTAGGGCAGAGTTTGGTGTGGATGGCATCAGTGTGGACAGAGAAGTCTAGCCTGCTGCTCAACCACACACCAAGGTACTTGAAAGTGGAAACTATTTTGAGAGGGAGGCATCCAGGGTGGTAAAAACAAGGGGGAGGAGAGACTGGCCAGCTTCTGGCTGGTCAAGGATCATGGACACTGTTTTGTTAGTGCTGACCTGGAGCTGGTAGGCTTGGAACCAGCAAAGGGCTTTTTGGTAGTCTCACTGCAGCAAAACATCAAAAGCCAAAGCTGAGGAACTGGAGGCATACATGACTGTGTCATCTACATACATATGGATATGCCAATTTTTGTAAATGTATGGAAGGTCATTTAGGAAGACTGAGAATAAGATGGGTCCTAGGATAGAGCCCTGGGAGAAACTGGACTGAATGGGGAAGGGGAAGAGTGCCCCACTAATTTGTACTGACTGCAGGTGGCCAGAAAAATAGGAATGGAACCGTCTACAGCAGAAACTGAGAGACTGTCAGAACACAGCTGGGGGCACTGAGTCAGAGGCTTTAGCTGACTCCATGAAGATGACTGCTGTTATATGCTAAAAATGACTGAGTGCATAAAACAAAAAGCAGGCACTCAGTCTATGAGAGATGTTTACTCATTTATTAAATAAACTACATATTTTTACTAAGCCATATTGTAGTGGTAGTGAGTTGTTACAGATGGTTTTGGGACATAAGTGCGAGGTATATTTTTTCAGTATCCTAGATTAATTTTACCTTACACCACGTATTTCAGGGTGACCTTTTTCTTTTGTACTGCTGTGATATGCCCCTGATCCATACCAGTGAGGATGGAATTATAGACCCATAGCAACGCGGAGATGGAGGAGTGGTATTTATGAAAGCCAACCTGGGAAGGAGAAAGGAAACTGGAGGAGTAGAGGAAGTCAACAAGCCTGGAGTTAACTAAATTTACTTGCTGCATGGCAAGACTGGGGAGAAAGAGATGGGGCAGAATTTGCCTGGGGAGGTGAGGTCATCCTTTGTGGAGGGAGAGAACTTTAAGAAATGCCCAAGACTGGGGTGCAGCACATAGGGAGAAGGAAAGGTTGAGAAGGTGGATAAGGGTAAAGACAATAGCAGGGGTAGAGAGAAGAAGATCCAGACCATCAGATCAGACCAGATTTGGACAGATTAAGGTAAGAAAGTTCATTCTAGGACTCCTTAGGAGTTACAGGAGAGAGGTGAAACCCCTGGGAAGGGTGGGGCCAGAGTGAGGAGGGTTGAGGGTGAGATGGCAAGAGCAGAGGTAGTAAAAAATTCAATAAAGTGAGACTTAACAGAGGAGAGGTCAGAGATAGGTGAAATATTCCTGTATATACTACTATTATACTATTATATTTTAGTACTTTTGTACCTTTTGTATATAACCTATGTAAATTTTGGTATTCTGTAATTCTGTAATTGTACCTCTGTATTCTTCACTTGTATGTATCATCCTGTCCCAAACAACCCCCAGGACACATCTGGAATCAGTGGTAGTCTGCTCAGTATGCCTTTCCTGGTAAAACTTTTAAATAAATAAATAAATAAAAATTACCATTAGGATGGGGGAGTGACTGGGTGGGGGGTCAAACAGAGAGTGAGTAACCTTCCAGAACTTTGCTGGGGAGGTAAGGTTTAACTGATGGTTGGTTTTAACATAGTCTGACTCTGCTGCATCTACAGCCTTTGTGCAGGACTTTGAGCTTCCTGTAGTAAAGATCAGTAGAGGAGTGGGACAGTTTGAAGTGGGCCAAGGCTTGGTCACAGAGGTTGTCTGATTTGTGTGATCAGGCATGATCCAGAGTGGTGGGATCCTTTGACCCTGGATTTTCTGAGGGGGGCATGCATGTCCCAGACACAAATGAATTTAGAGTGGAAAAAGGAGAGGGCCATGTCAATATCGTGGGCAGGGTTCCACCATGCTACAGTGACAGACATTCTGTTGATGGCCATTACAGCGGTGGCACAATGCCGATAGCTGGCATTGCGCTATCTGGGACACAAGTGTTTTTGTGTGGGGAGCTTTGCCCTCCCCGATCTCCACACTCTAGATTTCTAACTCTGAGTCAGAGTTTTTTTGGGGAGGGGGTGAACACCCTAGAGACAGTGGCATTGGTAACACAGTGGGACCAGTACAGTGAACAGCCAATTCTGTTACTGTACTGGTCTTCACTGTGTTACCATCACTGTAGCAACAGTATATAGTGCAGAGAGGATGGGGAACCAGTCTGTGGCAGCATGGTCACTGAGGAGTATGTTGAGGTTAAGTGACTAGAGAGACCTGGACCAGATGTATTTGGGAAGGACAGCAGGGAGTTGAACATTTCCAATACAAAACGTTATACAGTGGTCACAGAAGACAAATGAAATAAAGCCCCCTAAAGGCATAAATTAAAAAAAATAAAGTGTAAAAATGCAACAAATAATGAAAACAATTGTGACCTGAGACCCCTGTCAGGTATTTTCAATCCTACATCAATGGAGGTGGATTCTCTCAGTGAATTTTGTCCACTTCCAGCACCGGGTGACAGATTAAACATTGCTTGCAATGACATGTTAATATAGTAGTAATTGCAGGGCTGACTTTTGAATGAGTTGTGGAATGATTTTCATGCACTTGCATTTCTTGTGCTGCTAAGCCACAGAAAACATGGTCTTGCTGCATGTCTCAGTGCCAAGAATTGCATTCTAAAAATGATGCATGTATTAAAATACTATCCCATGCATAATATTTGTACTGTAAAATGATGAACATGTCACAACTATATCAAATCATGAAAACAGCCCAACAACATTTGGACACATTTGTCATGATACAGGTTGCATCTTCTAAAGAGTCTTGTACCAATGTTATGGGTTCTGAGAATTTAGCCCATAACCTTTATTAGCAAACAATAAATGTAATCACATTTTTATGTTGTCTTGTGCACAAGCACAAACAACATATTGTGGTAGCTTGGAATAGCAGGTTTTGGAGGTGCAATTATGTTGTGGCCAATGGCGCCACTGTTTTTTTGGACAACACTGTAAAAGCGTGTCACCAACTTGAAAAAATGTCACCGCTGTAATGAGGAGCAACCATCATTGCAGGGTGTGCCTTGCCTGGTGTAACATTTCAATAAACATGGCGATGGCTGTTGCCATCCACCTATCACAGTCCCACCTGAAAACTGATGTTGGGGTGCCCAATCTCCCTGTCAGCATGCTCCTCCCAGTTCATTTACTGATGGGGAAGCCCAATCCCTGTCGGCATAATGTTTCCCTATTTTAATTTGTCTGCCGAGGGGTTACCCAGTCCCCCTTGGCATCATGAGCCCCCCCAATCACAGACATGTTTTCTGTGCTGACCAGGGGCCCAATCCATGTCAGCTTCAGTCCTCCTCCTAAAAAAACACAGCTGGCACACTGGGAGCCCACCCGAGTATGCCAAGACAAACCTGTAAAAAAAAAACTTCCGTGATGTCTTTTTTTATCCTGTAAAGAGAAAACAGCTCCTCATTGTCTCCAGTGCCCCGTCCCCCAACCCACACCTGCCCTCTGTGCACTCCACCTCCTTGCACCCCCCTCACCCCATACTTCCCTTCAGAGCCTGGCACTACTATCTTCAGTGGAGTGGGAACACGTCTGCACTCTTCAAAGCCAACCGCGAACTGCTGAAAGGCCTGTAAGTTGTATAGTGGCATCAGCAGGGGGGTTTCAACTTAGGTGGATATCTTGGCCATTTTTGTGACTTTTGGCTCCAAATTTTCAACATGGGGTTTTTGGGACCCCACCTCATGAACTCAGTCACTGTCATGTCATTATTCATTCCCAAAAGGTGATTTCGCAGTCACTGTGTGGACTCACCTTTTGGGACTGAATAATGAAATGACAGTGCACTGTTCATGAGGTGGGCTCCCAAAAAGCCTATGTTGCAAATTTGGTGAAAAAATTCCCCAAAATGACTATGTTATGAGCATGCATTGCGCAGTTTCCATGCACGCTAGTAAGTTCAAAATTTTTCATATTTTCACTGCAGATTTTCAGCATTGCCATTTTTTCACACCTCCTTATGAACAGTACAGCTGTCATTTTTTACATCCTGCCTGAAATGTGTTTCCACAAATTGACTATGTTATGAACATGCATTGCATAGTTTCCACACACACTCGTAACTTTGAGAATTTTTAATATTTTCACTAATATCACTTCTCTCACTGCAGTTTAGCCTGCAAGGCATATTTTTAAAATCAAGGATGGGAATGAGAGACTGGGAATTGAACCTCATACGGCATACCAGAGGTCTGAGGTTCAATTCCCAGTGGGCCACACTTTCCTTTCTCATTTCCATCCTTGATTTAATATTTTCACTACAAATTTTCAACATTGCCATTTCTTCACACCTCCTTATGAACAGTACAGCTGTAATTTTTCACATCCTGCCTGAAATGTGTTTTCACACATCTAGCACAGAATGGCATAGTCGCTGTGGAAAATCAACATTCGGGACAGATTAACAAAATCACAGTGCCACTGCTCATGAGCAGAGGTCCCAAATGCTTTCATGAGCTGGGGTCACAAAAAGGCCATGTTGATAATTTTGGAGTGCAAATAACAACAAACACCAAGGGCATTAGGATTTTTAACCATAACATTCCACCCCATAGAGACTGACAAGCATCAGGGATGTGCCTTTGGATTATTGGCTGCAATGCTCATGCATATCCACTCCCACCCCCACCATGCAGCCAGTGACAGGCATCGAGGTGTGCCTTAGACTCTTCAGCCCCAAAGTTCACCCCATTCTCCTATACTGCACCCATCTCAACGTATTTACTTATGGAATGGGGTGAGCGTAGGTCCAAGACCCCAAGGCACAACAGAACACTTGTCAGAGTCTAAAGGGTGGGGTGAGGTGAAATGGCATGAGCGTTATGGCTGATGACCCAAAGGCACACCTCAATGCCTGTCAGTCTCTACAGGGTGGGGTGGGGTTGATGTCAGTTCCATACTTCACTGCCATTCCCCATTATGCATCTCTCTAACTCCTGCACTACCAATGTCAACACCAGCAAAACAACATTCAGCATTGACAAATGCTAGTTTTAAACTCCAGCCATACATTTTTATGTACTGTATAAATTACAGCTTCCCCAATAAAACACAGTCCTTCATTTTAAACATGAATGCTATAATTTCAGTAAACATCTTGGACAGGATTTTCAGAACCCATCATGATTTGCAGGTCCCTATTTCAGATGCAGCTTACATCATGGGAAATGTATCCAAATGTTTGTGGAATATTTTCAAATAATTTGACATATTTGTGATACTTTCCTCACTTTATGGCACAAAAGTAATGCATGCCTCATTATTTTAACGTGTCACTTTCCGAAGTTCAACTCATGGCACTTGCAACATGCCAAGCACCATGTTTTCTGTGTAACAGTTATGTCACAAGAAGTGCAAGTGCCTAAAAGTCATGCCATAACCCTTTGAAAATCCAGCCCCTTGAATTTAAAATACACAATAGTACTTACCGGAATTAATATTGAAAGGGAAACTATCAGTGATGTACATTGAATCCTTCAACAGTTAATTATGGTACATTTTTCATTTATTATATTTAATTTGAGCTGCTTTTTTTGCACGCATTGCTACTTTGCTGAGAATGTAATCACTGCTTGTTAGTAAACTCAGTGCATTGTTATCTTTCAATTACTACAACTTATTAATTAGTGAGTCAATATACTGTACCGTTTTCATGGCATGTTAACAAGGTTTCCTTCCCTGTTTTTGAGAATGGTTGCTCATGTGGGTGGTGGGTGGGGAAGCATAATGTATTTATTTATTTTGTTTGACAATTGGTAACTGGGAAGCACACTAAAGCAAGGCTTTTCAGGTATTTTATTTATTTATTTAAAATGTGATAACGGAAAGGTACCATGACCGAGCTCATTTCCAGGTACAACACGGGGAAGGGGTACAGATACAACAGAGGGTAGACATAAAATAGCATTGATGTACATAGAGTTACTTCTATGCTATTTGTCGTTATCTTATGTCTACCCTCGGTTGTATCTGTACCCCCCCTTCCCCGGGTCATACCTGGAAAAGAGCTTCACTCATGGTACCTTTCCCAGTTATCAATTTTTAAATAAATAAATAAAAATACCTGGAAACAAGCCTTGGTTTGGTGCGCCTCTTCCAGTTACCAACTGCCAAATAAAAATAAATAAATGCATTATGCCACCACCCCCATGAGCAAGCGTTCTCAAAAACGGGGAAGGGAACCTTGTTAACATGCCATGAAAAACAGTACTGTATATTGAATCACTAATTAAAAAGTTGTAATAATTGAAAGATAACAATGCACAGAGTTTACTAACAAGCAGTGATTACATTCTCAGCAAAGTAGCAATGTGTGCAAAAAAAACAAAAAACAGGTATGACCCATGGGGAGGGGAACAGGAGAAACAGCAATACAATACAAAATAACAAGTCAATTGAGCAAGCACTTGGTGAATAAGTTGGTCCAAAATAGGTAGGAACAAAAGTACAGAAAATAAAGTATGGTCACAATTCAATGTGAAAACAGCTGTTGAACTGCAAAGTAAAATGGCAGCAACAGACCTGCAGGATGAGCTTATGTCTAGCCCCATGGTGGAGGGAAGAGCAGAGGTGGTGAGGAAGTGAAACCAGTAGGCAGGTAGTGGAGACCCAGCCAGATGCCCTACCAAGGACTGCTGAAGCTCAGGCAGGGGGGAAATGTCAGGAGGAAGGGTAACAGGAGCAGATGGAGTGGGCTTGGAGTTTCAAATGGTGCCTGAGGGAGCCAGGAGAAGAAGAGAGGTAGAGGAAGGAGGGGAGTTGGTTCAAAGTTGGGGAGGTCAATAGGAGAAGTAATTCCATACTTCTTAACTTGCTATTACTGAAATATAGGACATTTGTACTTAAAATGTGGACGGCTGAGCTATAACATCAACATACAGAGAGAAAACTATTGTTGTTAGTTGTACACATTTGTATGCTTATTTAGCAGCATGCAGTAGATCTGAATTAAGTTCTACTTAAAATAATGGGTTTACAGTGTGTGAAAGAGTACCTTCTCTATGTGGGACATCACTCTTTCTGTGTGGAATGGAGCAATACAGAGGAGTAAAATATAGGATGTCCCTTTGAATGAGGGACAGTTGATACTCTAGGTGCAGTATGATTTATTCATGTAGGCACCATCCAGTACTAGAAGTGAGTGTGACCACACAATGACAACTTATGAGCAAATGGGCAGATATTTTCTTTATGTGACACCCATATGTGTTTTCTATTTTTATTACACAAACTCCCTGCTCTTACACAGAGATAAAATATTTTAACATCCCTATTATGTTTGCATCAAGTAGAAGAAAGGGCTGTGGTTGTCCTTGATAGAATATCACTGGTATCTTCTAATGCAGTAACCAATATTATATAAAGAACTGTCCACCTTCATTTAACTCTTGGACACCTGATTTGATGTGAACTGATGTATGAAAACTGTATCGGCATGACATGGCAATATCAATATTACTAAATGCTTTCATTAAAGAAAATGTTCCTAGCCTAAACTGATACAAAGTGAGCCTTTTTCAATCAATTATCTATAGAATGGACAGTTATGGCTAGGACATTAATTTTTTAATGGACAACTTTATGTCATATTGACATGGCAGAGGCATGTCGAAATAGTGTAAGTATCAATACACTATTTTTCACATTGTTGTATTGTCTTATAATGATAATGACAATGCAAATCCAAAAGTCAGTATCTTGCACCTTATGTGCTAGAACCAATTACTATACTCTACCTTGCCAACAATACAGTATATAACAATAACTTCTAACATGTACAGGTGCAGCTATTGGCCTCTACAGTTGCATCCATAAAAAAAAAAATACATCAATGTACATATTACTCAGCATACTCAGTACAGCATTGTCCCAATACAATACATTAATGTAACAATTTAACAGATTTGTTTAAGTATATATCTTTTAAACTTGTTCTACATGAATTTTGGTTCATATCTATGGACAATACTAAAGAATTGTGGGAGAAAATGGGTACAGTGGCCTAAAGAACTTATCAGTTACTTGTTAATAGACAAATCCAATACATTTGAAAAGACTTTGGCATCATTCTTCAGATATGGTGCTACTAAAAATAATTCACATTGCTGTACACTTAAGATATTTGATGTCTGATACTTTGACCTTCCCCATAACCCCTTTTTTCTCTCTAATAACTTCCCCCTCCCCCCTCCTGTTTTCAATATATCTATGGTTCTAAAATACAGAAATTTCATCTGTTCTAAACTATTTTATATGTAGAATTGTAACATTTTTATGTTTTTATTCATGTAGTTAGTTGTCTGTTATATTATCCTCTGTATAGTTATGTTATGAAGAATTTATTTTATGCTGTAACTTGAATTATTTAATAAAATAATAATAGCAAAAAATATATATGGACAATTAGCAGTGATGACATAAATTTAAGCATGATAACGTATTTCCAATGTTGTCTAATTGTGTTACATAAAATCTTTATTTTCCTTCAGTAACCTGGAATATATTTGCTGTATTCATTCCCAGACAAGATGATAATAGAACAGTAGGATCTTCTTTAATAATATGATAACAGGCAGCTGAGACATGGTAATAATTGTATTTCTAGATTTGAAAGATTACAGCAAGGTCAGCTTCTCTTTATTTGTTATCACATTAACCTCTTGAAGATATAGATTTATCATGGAAAATGTCATGCCTTACCTTTTCTAATTTTGACAGAGCAAGCGAGTAGCAATCCTTTGCTCTAAACTGCATGAACCTCATGTTGGATGGATGTGTGTCAGTTCTGTTATAATGCTAAGGCTGGGAAACAATCTAAAACAAAGGCCAATCTAGAATTAGTCTCATTTTATCAAAATATTTCAACAGATTTCCTAAGGAACAATTTTATTTTATGTTATTGAGAAACTGTATATAGTACCATCTACAAGTATCTGTAGGGCTTTTACTGACGGTACAAAAATGCAGAAAAATGGTGTGGTCCTCCTTAATGGAACACCACTAGTATCTTTGAATGACTCCCTAACTCCAAGCTTTCATTTATTCTTTAATACTATATTGTTTATGCCACTCCAATCACTTGTACTGTATTTCCCCCTACAGCCCTGCTACCCAACCCTGCTTCATCCCTTCTGTCAATCTTTCTTCAGCCTCCATTTACACAGGGCTGCTTCTTCCCAGTGGTGATTTTGGGTGGGGTCTCCCACAGCTGCCTTATTATGCCTCTAATTCAAAAGGCAGGGCCTTGAAGCATAGGATGTCACCTGGTATGCATCTGGTTTTCTTCCTGTGTTCCTTTCCACTTACAGGATGCTGATGGCAATGACCCTATGTTTGCATGCCTTGCAAGTGTGGGACTGTGCACAATGACAGTCACCATCTTTCCACCCTAAGATGAACAAACTTTACTATCACCTGTGGTCACCAAGGTGGCAGTATTGTAGCAGAGCCAGTTACCCACCCACCCTTCTTCTCTCGAAGGGAGTGTCTCTTGGGAGACTTGATCCTTCTTCCCCCCCCCTTTGGCCATCACCTGATGTTCTATGCTCATTCCCAAACCCAAACTTCTGGAATCATGAGTAACAGCCCTCCCACTGTGCAAATCATCTGGCAAGACCTTCATGCTTTTATTTAAAAAAATATTCTATCCTCAGTAGTACTAAAGTTATCCCTTTCTAAAGATAATTTCCTTGAATGGAGATACCTTTGGAACTGGAGGGGATAGAAAATACTTTGTTGAAAATAAAAGCTTGCAGTTAGTTAAATATCAATATAATACACTGGCACAGCATATGTTTATCAATATTTTAAACTTTATTGATAACTGTTACAAATACTGATAACACTTTAATATATAGAGTAACCATTAGGGTGATATAGAGGATGGTTGCAGAGGTAGAAGTAAGTTGATCTTCCCTGTAATCAACATAGCATACTGGCAGAAACTGCATGCTCTGATACAGTGAAGTCATGCTGTGAGAGTATGGTCTTATTGTGCTTTGTGTTTATACGCTTTGCACTATGAAACTGAAGAAAAAGAAGAGAGAAACTGTCCCAGCACTGCAGCAGTAGTGCTACCACTTGTGGTGCTGGTGACCCTAGTTTGGGAGCGAACTTGGGGCATTGGAGGTCTGCCGAGGGGGGGGAGGATCACATGCCCATGGGACTGCTCTCCTTCTCTGGGGAGGGGGTGGTACAGTGTCCTAGCTGTGGCTGAGATGGCAGGATGTCAGAAAGTTACAACATGAAGATGACGAGCAATGGACTTGGGTATGCTGCATGTGGAAGCTTGCACACCATCAGCCTAGATATCATGGCATGCATGCTCCTCAGGAAAGGACAGAACATAGGAAAATCATGCTGACTGGCAGGATGAGCATTGACCCTCCACAGCCCCCACACTTGTGAACCAGGTGCCATCTGAGACTGGGTTCATGTCTTGTGAGTTGAGGAGGACTCCCCACCACCCCGCCATGGGGGACAAGGTGTGAGGGAATCAGGTTGGTATGTCCGGGAGAAGAACCAATCTAGATGAGGTCTGATGCCAGTGCAGTGAATCCATCTGCCATACAGTACATTGTGTTGCTGTAATGGGTGTCTTCATTTCCCCTCTCTCTCTCTCTCTGGAGTTGAAATATGCAACCTAACTTCACTTATTTGCAGTAAGGGGTAAGGCTGGCAGTGTGAACTAGGGGCTTGCCGACACCACTAGACTGGACTTGTTTTTATTTAGTGACATTTTTAAGGAATTCTAAAATAAGTCCATATACCAGCGTTCTACAATAATTGGCTGAAACTTGGTTAAGGCTGCCAGTACTCACACAATATTTACCAACTGACCACAAAGATGCACTGCTGCCATTTGCAAAGACAACTAATGTACATATCAGCCCAAATGGAAATAATTGTATGTCTGTGGAAGCCCATGAGAAGGGTGATGAACAAGGCCATTATAAAGGCATAAAGTCCTTAACATAAGAAAATATCATTTAAAGGAAGCATTCAAAATCCAGAACTTGATACTGACCTTTAACTGAAAGGTCAGTCATTAAATGCACATTGACAAGCATGGTGCAGCAAGCACTCAGAAGAAACAGGTATACATTGTTCAAGAGAATGTGAAAAATATAAAGATTTAATTTGAACCCTTGAACCCAGGTCACATGGTATACAGATTCATTTCTAGCATATGTTGAATGGTATGCAATCATATTATGATGTTTCTACCAAGTTGAAAAAGAATCTGACTAATAACAGATGAGAAAGGTGGCTCTTTCAGCAACTTTAATTAATCAGTAAGGCATGCCAAAAGGCTGGGACACCACCCGCTTTCCTAATGCTAGAGGTATAATGAGCCATAAGAAGAACACAGGCAACCCATCCCATATAGTGTCTTTATTGTACATGATCATTTCTATCAGTTAACCCTCAGAATGTGAATCAGTCAATCAGAGAATGTCATTCTCAGCCTTTGTTTTATGACAAAAATGTTGCCATATAGACATAATTCTGAAGACACAATATCCCATTCAAAAATAAGACTGTCATAGTATGCTTTTACAATTAAGATAATGAACCAATATAGTTTAGAAGCAGCTCTTTACATTGCTGAAATGCAGAGTGATTACTAGGTGTTAGGAGGCACAGAGATAATGCTACAAAATTCACAGATAAGCGGGAGCCAGTGTTTCAGAAGTATGGGTTCAGCTGTAGACCACTGGGATGCATTGGTGGTCTGCAATACTATGGAGAATCTAGTATACACACTGTAGTTACTTACTGAATTTTGTTGACCCGGTAAACCCACTGGGCCTAGAAGTCCCTTTTTCAGAGGCAACCAGGGGGAGTGGAGATACAGTTGGTAAGCAACTCAAATTGAACCGGATTAAGCTGTTGGTGGTATTTTTAGTGAATGGGAGAAATTTACTAGGACACCGGGAAATTCCTCCTCTTTTTTCGATAAGTGCCATGGGATCTTTGGCATCCAACTGAACTACCACCAATCCAGGCAGATGGGACCTCGGTTTAGCATCTCATTTGAAAGACAGCACCTCAGAAGTAGTTGTAGAAGTAGTTGGCTTCAGTTATGTTACTATAATCAAAACCATAACCTGAGTTGATTATCTGTAAGCATTTGAAGTTGAGCATTATTTCTTCCCTTATCTCCTGGTAGTGCCTGTTGTAAGATTTACCTGTAACTACTTTATATAATCTATAGGTCATGATTTATTCATACCTGAACATGGTTTGAACATTAACAATAGTTTTTTGCATCAGCCATGTAGTCTTCCTTAGCACTCATTGTGCTTTCTTTATCAACAACGACCAAATTGTCCGCATAAATAATTCCACACTGCAGTAAGTTGTCCAGGCTAATAGGAAAGAAAGAAAGAAAGAAAGAAAGAAAGAAAGAAAGAAAGAAAGAAAGACAATTACACAACTGTGTCTATGCGGTCGACATTTGGCAAAAAGAAATATATCTAAAGATTTTAACACTATCAAAGGACATGACAATTTTCATGCATGTTTTGAAATGCTAATTACTTTATGGGAGGTTTCAGCATTAATAATACATAGAAAGGAAATAGAAACATTCATTTTCTTCTCAGCACATTTTGGACCCTGTTTTGGCAGTTGTGATGAGTAATGAAAATGAATCCAAGTACTGTGCAAGTTAAAAAAAAACAGGAACCCATACAAATTATTGTAGATCAAGGGAGTACTCCTGACCAATCAGAGCGCTCCATTCCTCTGTGCGTTAGACACTCTTATCCTGTAGAGTTTCTCATGTGTAGATGCCCTGAAAATGAGCATGTTCTAGGACAGTTTTTATAAAAAAATATACATATTATTGATCACGCTTGATCAATAATATAATATGTCCTCCATTGCCACTCATTTCTGGATAAGAGTGGTTTCACTTGTGTTCTGCTCGAGCCAGAATGGCTCAGCTTCACTTCACTGCTCTCGCTTGAGCGGAATGCATGTGAAACCACTCTACCCAGCAACAAGTGGCTCCACAAGGCGATTAGTATATACAAGCACGCAAGTCGTGGGCCTTGAAGACTCTAAATTACTGGTTCCATGATAAAACTTTATAAAACTGTGTCTATAAAAACTAGGACAAACGCAGTTTTTCTGACCAGCACTATTAATCATAGGTCATTTGATGGTATAGATATTATTTCTATAAAATGAACACATTCAAACAGCTTCAAACTAGATATAATGTCCTGCCCTTTTAAAATATAATTAATTATTCCAGTATATATTGCCACTCTGCTCCATTGGGAAGAAGACTCACAGCTACTGTAATAAGCAGTCCAGTGGTCACTCCTCCCAAAAATGAAACTGACAATTTTGTAACACCTGATGACAGATATATGCAGAGTCCTAAAGAGATTTCTCATGGTAGCACAAATAAATATTTGTTAAGATGAATCTGGATACACCCAACTTGGAATTTGTCTTTTTTTTCCCCATCAGCTGAGTGCTGTAATGCTGTAGCAATGTGCATCTTTATTGAGTGGTCTATTTAAGCAATAAGGCACAACAGGGTATGGGTTATTGGGGATTTACCCACACCTTGTGTGTTGTGTCACGAGGCACAGCCAAGTGACTTAATCACACAAGAAGTGGGTAAATCACCCAATAACTCATACCCTGGAGTGCCTTATTGCGATTATCCAGTGGACCCATGTGTAAAATAAATTTAAAATGTGTTTAATTGTGTTTTTTATAAATGCCTTTCCTCAGCAGCCTACCAGGTAATAATGTTGTACGTTTAATAGCATACGACATTATAGCTAACCCAAAACAGCGCTGTCCATGACAGCAAATGGTGCAATACCACGTATACTGCTGTATACGGTATTGTACCATTCACACAATACCAGGCAGAGGATAAGACCTTTGCTGGGAGTGGGTTCTGCTGAGCAGCTGCTGTGGCTCACTGGACTGAGCCACAGCAGCAGGAACCCAGGCACTGTGTCTGGGACTGGGTTTGATTCCTGGTCCCAGAAATTTTATTTTTTGCCACAAATTGTACGCTCCCCGAGTTGGACCCCCCCTGGAGTTGAAAATCTGTAGTGGGGGGTCCAGGGGGCACAGCCCCCTATAACAGGGGTGGGGGGCAGAGCCCCCCACAGAAAAAAGACTTATGCCGCATGGCAATATCATGCTGTATTGGCAGCTCTATTTTGCCATGTGGCATAATGTCTTGTGACATTATGACCCCGTGCCCCTCAGTGGTGGGTTATGCAGGATTTGCCCATGGTCATGTGACATGTTTTGACCAATGAGGTTACAGAATTTTCACACACCATTGTATAATTATTAATAATATAATGAGAAATCTCTTTAGAGTCTGTGTAAAAATTTATATGCAGGTGTCACAAAGCTGCTTTTTTGGGGTGTGTGGTGCTGGACTATTTTCTGGTTGTGGATCTGTCTAATGGAGCAGTGAGTACCTCTGTTCTAAATTTTTTCTCCCCATGGGTTGTCACTCCTTCTGCAGCACTTGGAGCTCTGGGGGTCTTGTATTTCATGTACTGCTACTGAATGACTAGGAATGGGCAAACTGTATTTGGGGACATTTTCTAACAGCATGAATGTAGCAGGTAAGCAATAATACACAATAGGGAGTTGTCTTCACAATCCTTGGGAAATGTATCACAAATGGTTTAATGAACACCTGAAGTGTATTATTTTTTTGTAAGATGGAGTTGGTGTGAATAACAATTTGTTTGGCGGGGGGGTTGGGGTTAGAAGGGAGATCAGATCATGCAGCACTAGTGTTTATAATACAAAGTCAGATGTTGACAAATAAGGTTCCTGAATTTGTTGCTGTCATTTTATAATGTGTAATGATTGTCACTTGATGGAGTCATTAAGAGAAGAAAGTATAGTAAAAAACAGTTATGGCACTGAATTGTAAACCAGAATATCACAGGTTTAAATCTCATAACAACTTGCTGCCCATTAGATGTTTTGTGGTGGAGTGCTAGCCACTGCTGAGCAATTAAAACCACACACTGTAGTGAAAAAGATATGTGAGTTACTGGGACTTATGAGGATGGTATTTTGGGAGCCTGGGCTCAGTTTCCAGTAGGTCACACAATTTCTTTCTCGCTGCAATTTATTATTTAAATGGGTTAGCAGTGCTAACACTGTATCACAAAACTAATTGTCATCTTGATTATTCCTAATTGCAGGATATAAAATACCAGAGAAAGGAAGTGTGTCTGGGAACCCCAGGTCCAACCATGTGAGCCTGGAGCTCAGTCATTAGAACACCAGGATGGTATTCCAGGGGCCTGGGTTCAATTCCTAGTAGTCACATAATTTCTTTCTCAATACAGTTTGTGCATAACTTGCTGTGCAACTCTAAAACAAGTCACTTGGCCTTTGTGCCGCAATCCTACCTGCTCTAAGCATGGGTGAAAGTAGGACTTCATTGAAAATGAGATGCTGCATCTCAGTTGAGCTGTCCAGTGTAAATAAAGTATAATCAGTGGTTAGGTTTGACACCAGCCTGAAACCAGTACTCTAAAACACATGTGATAAACAGTTATGACTATTACAGGACTTTTTACACTTTTGTTTTCAAATGAACTGATGCTTAACTCTTAGGAAACTGTGAGTCTCTCTCTCTCTTTCTACATATATATATATATATATATATATATATATATATATATATCTCTCCAGAATCTGTATACGTTCAAACATACTCAGCACTCAAACAGTTAATAATGCCAGGCTTGATTTCTACCTGCCAACCGATCAGGCATTGAATGCTGTTTTACTCAACTGACAGAAATACAGTGTGTTGTGAGTCAGCATCTTTTTTTTCAATGGGTTGGAATTTCCTGAAACCACTAATTATAAAAAAGAAAACATGGGCAGCCATATTTGTGAGTCACGTTCTGCTGGTATTGGCACACTGGTTGTTCCACAGTCAAAATTAAAACTGGCTGGGGACAAAGCCTTTTCAGTAGCCACTCCCCTACTTTGGAACAGCCTTCCCATGGAAATTCAGTTTGTCCCTTTAAAAGTAGATTGAAGACATGGCTTTTTTTCATACAGGCTTTCCACAGGGGACTGAAATAGCCATGGATACCTGCTTTGCCTGTAATGTTATTTGCAATGTATGTTTGCTTCTTTTTATTGTAATGTAATGCTTCATGATTAGATTGCAATGGTAAATTATTTTTCTTGTATATATTTTGACTTTATTGGAAAGCACCTTGGTTTTTACACAGGTGTTTTTAAGTAAACTCTAACTCTCTCTCTCTCGAGCTCTCTTTTCTCTCTCTCTCACTCTCGTTACTGATTTTTATTTACACAGCCTTGGTGTGTGATGCCAGTACATACCACACAAAGTTTGCTCTTGGTATGTGGCATCTCACGCCTTGGGTGTATACACAAACACTTGTGCACCACGCCACTGCCCATTATTACTTTTCACGTATAAAGAGTAAAATAGTATTTTAGCTAAGGATTCTCTATTCAAAAAATAAATTACTTTTGTTTATTTATTTGAAGTTTGGTAACTGGGTAGGCTCACTGAGACCATAAGACCATGTAATTCCTTTTTCAGCTGCAGCCAAAGCAGTGTTTGTACAGATCCAGTTCTCCTGTATGTTTATTTCAGACTGCACACTTCAAACACTTCAAGATGAGATTCTCTTCATTAGGTTCCTTGAACCATGTGACACACCTTTATTAGAGTTGTCTTATATTAACAACAACAAAATAAAAAACCTGAAATCCTTATTTTTCTGACAGATGAAGTATGCCAGGAAGAGCACAAAAGATCGGTATATACAAAATATGGGTCTATAAAGCTTTCAGTCCAAATCATAGTGCAGAGGCAGGTGGGGAATTGGGCTAATATAAAATTGCTGCAATGATTTTTAAATAAAAAAAGTAATGAGGTTCAGAAAGTTAACTGTGTTTCTGACCAGTGCTGTTGTACTGGAATAAAACACAGTCATGTGAGCATATTTAATCTGTCACATTTATTAGTTTATTTTGACTATTTTCCAATGTATAATGTTTCCCTTAGAGTACAGTCTACAGAAATTTAAATACGCTTCAACTAAACTATGTAAGTGCCAATGTCTATAACACGTCAAGCTGCAGTGTGCCCCAGCACAACAAAAGACTGTTTTGAAATATTTCTGAGCTGTGAACAAAAATGACAACTTATAAAATGGGCAGGGACAATACTGCATCCTGACTGGTCACTTGTTGTCCAGACCCCTGCGTAGTTGAGTTGTAACCAAATGGGTCTCTAAACTCCTTATGCAGTGATCTTGTGGTATGCAGCTTCCCGCTTACTAACTGAAAGTAATGACCAAGAGTGCTACAACACCGACCAATTTACTACACCCATGAGACTTTACTATACACACAGCGACTCTGAAACTGGTGAACAGAAGACACTGACATGTGGAAACACCCACATGATGAGTTATTCATAATTTTGCTTAGTTTCTTTCAGTTTCAACATAGGCTTAATGACTACCATGGAGACTGTGTGCTACGTCAACAGAACCCCAAATGAATGCACTGGAGGGTAATGTAAAGATTGAAATTTTAGAAACTAGTTTAATGCCAATTTTATACACACAATAATACACTCCAGGATGTGCAGGTACCGCAGATTATTATACACCACTTATTGAAGGCACTCGCTGATGCTCTGTGCCTCCAACCTGGGGGTTGTGTGGTAATACACTGTAACTGCACACCGTGTCGTGTATTACTGCTTACTTGTCACAGGTAACTAAGTAACTGTTTTCTAAATTGATGAATGTTAGTGGTTTTCAGTTCAAAGCAGCAATGTAGAGCTGAACCACAGTTCCACTTCCTATAAGCATGGCAGAATTTAGCAGTGAATCATCGATGTGAACCTGCGATTTTAAAAGTAAACCATGGGTTTTAATATGACCTGCAGTTTTGTTTGATATATAGTAGCACAAAAACTATGGAAACTTCAGCATTTTACTATGTTCTGGGAATTTTGCAACCATTGTTGAAATTCTGCAATTTCTGTGATTTTTCTGTGATTTTTTTGTGTGAAAAATGCCTATTATACCTCAGGCAGAATTCTAGCAAATGATGAATTTCGCAGTTCCACACAGCACTATAAAACAGCCTTGGTAGTAGGTATCAGGAAGCACTAGGGCTAGTATGAACTAGCTCTCAACAAAAGAATTCCCTAAACCTGGCATGTTATACAATGTGGCATATGTGGATGCACTTTAAGCCAAGTGGTCATAATGCTGAATGAGGAAACATTTCATTAAGCTTACAGCTGTTCCCAAATAGTTAAAAAGTTGTTAAAGTTTTACACTTTACAAAATTGGGAGGGGTGGATGGTGAGGAAAGGGGCCTCCCTAACTACTCTCAGCTGCCACAGCAAGGTTCATGTGCCATCTTAACAGAAGGACAAACATACACAAGGCAGGCTGGGGGAGAGAGAGAGAGAGAGCAACAGAAAGTTTTTTGCTTGAAATATTATGTTATCTCACTTGGAGGACACAGTAATGGGAGATGGATCCAAGGATAGCTGTTGCTGGAAAGGCAACTTACCCAAACCATAGAGAATCAACTTAAAAGAAAAGGTGTAATTATTATTCTAATTACTGTGGAGTCAAATGCAGTCACACAAAAATGACCCCATTGAGCAGTCCCCCCTCAAAAGACATATGGCTCATTCTTTATTAACAGCATTCTCTCTGTGGAATAGCTCATGGCGAAATTACATTATCATATAGATAAATACAAGGGGCATTGGTTACCCTTTCTGAATTTCCTCAAGGAAACCAAAGGTAGGTAGGTAAAGTTTATTTTATACAGGTAGAAATGTTTTACATCATTGGGTCATGGACCCATTTTTAAGATGGACCTGTTACATTTAAGTTTAAAAATTAACAAATAAACAAACAATTGAAACAAACAGTTTAGTGTTACGTCACACATTAAGAACATACATTAGACAGCTAATAAGTTTATCCACATTCTAACATATAATTGACAACACAATACACATTTAAATTCAGGCTTTAACTTTTAACTATTTTCCTAAAACTTTAGGAAGAACCTCTACAAACATTCCTCTTCAGGCTGACATAACCATCCAAGAATAAATATATCATCCATTGCATATGCATTCTATTTTTAAGTCATAACCAATCAATCAATCTTTGAACAGACTGCTTCCTTATCTTAGGTGGGAGACAACTCTGTCCACCCACACCATCCACAGACTTTATTTTTCATTTTGATTTTGATTTTTGATGTAATATACTTTCAGATACCTCAAGAGTATAAAAAAGGTTCAAGAGAGAAGCCTTTTTCAGAGAAAAGGATATACAAGAACAAAGGGTCATGCAATGAAGCTGGAATGGGGGGGGTTAGAATCTGGGAAATGTAAGGAAACACTTCTTTACAGAAAGGGTGGCGAGTGCCTGGAACAGCCTCCCTGAGGAGGTGGTGGGAGCAAAAACTGTAATGGGATTTAAGAAGGCATTGTATAAGTATAAGGGAAGCTTAGAAACAAGGAAAGGGGTGAGGGGTAAAGCCAGAGATCAAGTAGGGTCTACAGTGTGACAGTAGGTAGGGAACATGGGCAGACTGGGTGGGCCAAGCGGTCCTTATCTACTGTCAAATTCTGTGTTATTGTTTCTATGATTCTTTTCCATACCTCATGACCCTAACCCCATTAAAAGGGTAATTAAACCTGATATGAATTTTGAGTTTAGAACCAGGCCCTTGTGATTTGTACAGAGATATGCTGAATGAAATTATAAAATTAGAGCATCCAAGGTGTGAAAGGTTTACTGTTATTTTATTTCAGTTAACGCATTAATGTGAGAACTTTTACTTTTTTCTCCATATATTGTTGTGTCTTATTCTTTATTTGTTATTGTTTCATAGCACTTTATGTTCGGTTGGTTACGTGTGGAGAGATGAACTGTCTGTAATGTTGTATTACCTATAACATTCAATAAAATTATTATTGCAAAAAAATGTAGCATAAACATAATATGCAAGTGTGCACACATTATTGGGCTTAAACAGTAGTTAAGAAACAAACAAAAAAAAAACATTTGAAAGATTTGGAGTTCAAATTAGAACTGATCTAACTTAGAAACCATTTCTCAGTGCCTTGTCAGCACTGTTCTTGAACTTTGATTATACTGTGGAATGTGAGATCAATGACTTAGTTAAACTAGAGCTATCCAAACCTCCGTAAATTCAAACCTTGGAACATCAAACTTCAAACCAGGTAAAATCTGTCACTAGGGGTGTTGTTAATGCAATTACACCAGCTAAGTTGGTGGGATATCAACAATTTTGTGCTATCATAGTGGAACAAAGTTCCTGATTTACCCCTAACTTTGCTTTGGGTAGGGATGGTCTTTTCTTTTAAAACATTTTAATCCACCCCACTCACTGTGAAATAACGTACCCACCCCATCCCACAACCAAGACCCTTTCATATATGTGACTCCATTCTACCTATCCTCTAGCACTTTACCCCCAGTTCACTAACACTGGTCCTCCCCACACACTCACACATGAGTATTAACATCCACCTTACACCTCTCATCCTGATCTGAGTCAAATTAACGCATTCATAACCTACCCACCCTCTAGCACTCAACCTCTCTTCTCCCCCAAATACCCAAATAGTCAAAGAAGGATACAGTAGAAGAACTCTGTAAACAAGCATTTGTCAATGCCGGATGCTTGCTGCTGGTATTGATGTTGTACCGGGTCAAGGTGAAGATCCTGTGCCGTGCTGGAAGACTAAGGCTTGGATCGGGGAGGGGGGGAGTTATGGTGGGACAACTGACAAACTGAAGGGAATTTAAAAGAATAAAAAACACAGTTTTCTCCTTTTTCTGCTTGAAGTGGGGGCTTTGCTCTCAGTGTAGAGGTTCCTCTGCAGCAGTGTGAGGGGAATCTTCTCCAGTAATAGGGAGGTGATCCTTCCCCTGTACAGGTCTCTGGTCAGGCCTCACCTGGAGTACTATATGCAGTACTGGCACCCGTTCATGAAGAAGAACATCAAGTCATTGGAGGATACAGCGAGGGTGACAAAGATGATCCAGGGATTTGAGGGGAAGTCCTATGAGGAGAGATTTGCAGAGCTGAACATGTACTCCCTGGAGGAGAGTAGGGATGAGGGGATATGATCAAAATATTTAAATACCTCAAGGGATAAATAAGGTTAATATGGAAGGGATTTTCCGCTTAGAAGAGGGAGGGATAGGAGAGGGCATCAATTGAAGTCAGAGAGGGGAAGATTCAGGAGGGAAATCAGAAGGCATTTTTTCATGGAAATGGTTGTGGACAGGTGGAATGCTCTGTCTGAGGAGGGGTGTCCTGTAGAATGGTGGGTGGCTTTAAGAGGGGTTGTGACAGAGTGGGGGGGGTTATGATGAAGAGAGGTGAGGAGGGTGGGGCAGCTGCAAGTTGAGGGGCTGCACAATCGAACAGACTCAATAGACCATAAGGCCTGCTTCTGCTGATCTTTTCATATATTCATATGCTGTAGTCTGGTGTACATGGGTGACTTCAGAAAGGAATGTGGCTACTAGTCTCACCAGTCTGGTGTGAGAACATCGTAAAACTGAACTGCAGGCTGTGGTAGAGCTGTGCTCTATGTTAGGAATAACTGGAGCACCCAGGGACATATTTTTCTAAGCTCTCCCCTCATCTTTCTTACTAGTCTGCTGCAGCAGTGCCATTTTCCTAGCCTATTTATTTCCAGTGTTACTCCTCAGTACTTTGGCCACCTACCTAGGTAATCTCTCATCTCACTATTCTTCTCTCATTTTTTTTTTGTCCATATGTGGTACTAAAGTGCCTGCCATGCTGAATAAAAGGCTTGATATGCATATGAATAAGGAAAAACTGCTTAAGAATGGTGACAGAAATGCATTAGTGAAGCCCTAGACTGAGAGAGACAGCTGGTTCCGTATTAGGAGTGAAAGGGTTACATCAACTGTCTCAAAGAACAGCTTCTATAGTTAATCTGGCAGAAGTCTCCTCAAACAGATTTATAGCTTTTCCCATGTGCAGCCCTCATTACAACAGTACATTCCAAATAGCATGCTTCAGACACGGACATTAACTTTTCCCTGCTCTGACGCAGAGAGAATGAAAGAGCTGATTTATGAATGTGTCTGTCGGCACAATGTTTTGAAGTCCATGCACTTCATGCCTGAGAGTGTCATAATCAGTCTTACTGATTATTGGTCAAGCCCCTTGTAGACTCTTCTGGACTGGATCACTGTGACACACCTCTCAAAGCAATGTATCATACCAAAATGCTCTGTCTATGGCAAGCATAAAAAGAAAACCATCCCATGCTAGAGTGAGTGTGCTCACTCTTTATTGACCAGCTTCAGAATGAATGAAAAATGACACCCTCATCTATAGTATCACCTGATTGGCCACTTGTCAACCAATAGGGTGTTATTATAGGTGAGAACACCATTGTCATTCTTAAAGGGAAAATCCCTTTAACCTATTTTCTGTATCCCTGTGCAGTTTGTAGGCATGGACACTGATTCCCTCTCTTGCATCCCTGTAATTTAATATTAATTTAAATATAAATGAGGTTGCTTCAATCTGTTTTGCCCTGGTGTGAAAACCTGTTTGTCTCCATTGCAGAGGCATGACCCCACTCATGCAAGGCATCGTGGAAGTTGCTGATGCTGCACTCGCAAGCCAGCTGAAGTTGTACTCTTTCAGTTCTGTCATATGTTTTATGAAGTCCCTGTATTTTCTAGAAGCATTTTTTCTCCAACTCAGATGCACTTCAAACTGTAGAAAACAACAGGACACTTACTATGTCCTGGGGAGATTTTTGGGACAGACAGCACCTAAAAAGTGACAGACTTCACCTAACAAGAGGGGAGGCAGTGCACTGGGGCAGAAATTTGATGTCTGTATCAGGCATCTAAACTGAATATGGGGGTGTCCTGGTCTAGAGGATCAAAAATGGAGGGTGAGCAGAAGGGGATCCACGATAGTACTCCGTCACACACAGGGGACGGTAGCAGAATACAGGGTACAGGGAACACTGGAGGGTTTACAGGACAAGGGGGAGGGACAGTTGTGAGAGGGAAAACTACAGGTAAAATCACTAATGGAGGGGGAGAAAACATGAAGGGTAGATGGACAGTAGCAGAGTCAGTGCAAGGGTTAAATGAAAGGGAATATGCCTCAATGCAGGAGCCTAGGGAACAAACTTAGTGAGCTCCAGCCAATGATAGCACACACTGAGGTAGACCTTGTGGCCATCACAGAACCATGGGCCACAGGAAAAAAAATGACTGGGAGGTGGCATTCCCTGTACAGACATTATTCAGGAGGGATCGAAGGACAGGTGGGGGGAGGAATCACCTTGTATGTCAGGGAGGGCACTGAAGTAACTAAAGATGGGGGCATTAGAGGTAACAATGGGGAAACTGAGTCTATATGGGTGCCATTCACAGTGGTCTCAGGCAGGAAATTAAGATTAGTAGTAGTAGTCTATATGCCCTTGGGTTAAGGGGGGGTAGGACAGAGAACTTAGTGAGGAACTTAAAAGAGGGGTAGCAAAGGGGGAGATGGTAGTGGTGGGGGACCTCAACTTGTCAGACATCAACAGGGGGGTCCCAGTAGCCAGGAGCACCAGGAGTCCATCACTGCTTGACATCTTTCAGGACTGCCTGCTGGTACAACTAATTTAAGGAACCCACTGGGCAGTCTGCAGTCCTTGATATGGTACTCACTAACACAGAGTTAGTGGCTGCTGAGAAAGTGGGGGAACCACTGGGGAATAGACCCCCACATAATTATTTAGCCTGAATACCAACTCATGGTCATGAGGACACGAGTGGAAGTTGGCAGCCGGAAGGTTCAGGAGAGACATGAGGAAGAACTTCTTTACGGAAGGGGTGGTGGAACCCTGGAATGGTCTGCCAGCCAAAGTGGTAGGAGTGAAAACAGTGAGGAGGGTCGAACAGGCCTGGGATAGAATGAAGGTAATAGTGGTTACCTGGGCCAACAGGTTCAGGGAAGAAAATAGGAAAACGCCTGGGAGAGAAAGTACCCTTGGGGACATTTGGCTCCAAGGAAGATTCCAGGATTTAGGACCTTGACAGACTGGATGGACCATCGGCCTTTTCTTCCATCATTGTCTATGTTTATATGCCTTGAAAAGTTTCATGGCCAGCATAAGATAAAAACACAGGGGGCTTGATTTTCAAAAGTCGTGACCTGGCTCAAGGGGGGCTTGCAGCAAGGAGAAATGGCATACCCCTTCCTCTCTAGCTTGTACGTGACCTTCTTCTCCAAAGGGACAATGACTGCAGCCACTCACTAGCCTGCCCCACTGACTGCCTCCAGTCCTGAGATGCTACTACTGCAGCTGTAAAAGTCACTGCACCATGCACCAAGAAGAAAGCATCCTCAACCTTGGGCTGGAGTTTAACTGTTGCACAAGCAGGCTGCTGGCCAGCTTGCAGCTCACCCTCATACAAGTCATGACTGCTGTCACCACTAGATGGCTAACAATGCAATGGTAGATGAAATGCACAAAGCTGAGAGACTGCCTACTTCCCCATTTCAAGTGGAGTGCACATGGAGGGCGGGAGGGAGTGGTAGACAGTTTGTTGTGGGCAGTATTGCTGAAATTAAACCACAGTAATTGGAGGTGCTACTGCTGTGCAAAAGCAGAGTAGACCCCACCCCCAAGCATCATCCAGACCTGGCTGGCAGGCTCCAAGAGTGTGGCAAAAAACTAAAAAAGAAAAAAAAAACACATACATTCACACAAAGTGGCACTCACAGTCTCACACAGAGCTCAGTTGATGGGCTCCTACAAAGTCGGGGTGCTATGCTCATGCTTATTTTGCATAATGGTAAATCTATCCCTGCTTTGTGGGGGCCCAGTCAATTGAGCTCTATGTGCGAGACTGTCAGCGCTTTCTGAAACTTTAAGATCTCAATCTGTGCTCAACTACATCTCTAATTAACATATTTTAAAAGTAAAGTCCTCAACCAGTACCCAGTTACTAATTTAAAACTCAACAAGCATTCAACTGTGCAAGCTGAGTTTTGTTGAGTGCTGGTTTAGTTCATGTGCCGACACTCTAGCACTCAACCAAAACTTATCATAGCAATGCATTTTACTTGCTGCTCAACCTGCTATGGTGAAGCTTTGGTGAATGCTCAATCGCACATTTCTGTATGGGTTATCCTGTACTAAATATTGAAAAGGTAGGCCATGATAAAGTGTATTTTCTTGTCTTAGGAATAAGTTGCTGTATTTATGCTGGATTGCTTTTTGTATGTCATTTATATGGCCAGCAGTATAGCCTAGAGGTTAGAGTAACGAGCTGTGAATGAGCTTGGATCCAGCAGACCTGGGTTTGATTCACACAACCTCCATTTGTATACTGTGTGACTCTGAGCAAGTTACTTAACCATCCCAGTGCTCCTGAGTCACCCCTAAAAACAGGCACTTGTACCTAGTGGGCATTATCTGGTTACCAAAAGAATAAAATAAAATAAAAAATATGCCCGAGAAGGGTACTGCTGCTACAGGATCTTTAATGCTGTATCCACCACTGATGCAGGGGGTTGATACTGGCTGTGAGATATGTAAGCAATAAGACATGGTGGGGTATGCATTAGACACTTCTAGCACACGGCTAGGGGCTTAGCAAGGCATGAGGCCGAAGGCTGAGTGCCTTCAGCTCTTAGCCAAGTGCTAGACATGTCTAGCTCAGTACACGCCCGGAGTGTCTTATTGAGCTTATGAACTAAGCACCTTAGCTGTTCATGTGTGAGAAAATTAAAAAGTGTGTGCAGTGCTACTACAGTGTGTATCTAAAAATAACAAAAGTAATGAAGTCGTAAAGTAGTGTTCAAGGAAAATTGTTATGTGTTTGCAGTGCTACTACTGAGTGCATCTAAAAATAACAAAAATAATGCAGTGGTAAAGGAGTGTAACAGAAATTCAATGCAGTGTATTTACAGTACAGTTAATAAAAGCACTGATATTTCAGTCAGATCTATGACAGTTGGTCAGCAAATTAATTGACAACCAACATTACAGCGACACCTTTATGTCAACCGCATTTGCAGTCGGCATAAAGGCAGTCACTTCGGATTGTGTTTTCTTCGGGGGGCTTTGCCCTTAAACTCTGCATGTGGGGGGCTTTGTCCCCCACATCCCTGTCACTAAATTAATCAACTCCAAGTTGGAGTTGATTCGGGGGGGTACAAGACCCCCAGAAAGGAGTGCCGGGGTCCTGCACTAATGCTACAGCGACCTGGCACTGTTGTCGCTGTAGTACCGGTCGCTGTAAAATTGTCACCATAGCAATGGAAAACCATTTCAGTCTACACTGTGTTAACACTGAAATGGGACTCTAGATTACAGTGTACACTATTCCCTCTGGGAAGGCAGCTGATTGCAGTCTTGTCTTCATTTATGATTCAGTAGTATTTAAAAAATTGTACTTTGAAGAGCACCGCAGATCTATCTCTAACCTTCCTTTAGTAATAATTTACTCTTAAACTGCTAGTCTGTTGAATACTTCTTAGAGATTACTATTCTTAGAGGTTGTATTATTTTGATGATGATTAAAGATAATTAAAGATAACTAAAATTACTCTTTGAAGACAAATTAATGACTGCTTTAATACTAAATTAAGTATTCGACTTCAGTGAGGGAAAAGGCTTCTTGCACCACACCTTGCACCAGTCCTGATTTTGGAAGGAACTGTGCCCACTTGGGGGGCACTTGCACAAACCAGGCATGTGCTGGCCATGCAGCAGCTGCACTGGTGTACCATGCCAGATGGGGTTAGTACCACAGTGGGGCTGCAGCATCCTCTAATTTGGGAGTTTGGAAACCTAGCCATGGCCGTAACATGCGGCTGTGGTTAGACCAGCCAAGTGCTGGTCTAACAACCCTTGTGGCTAACTTTGGATCTGTGCAGGGGGGAGGCAGCCTGCAACTGGTGTAGACACTGACCAGGGACCTGTGGGAGTGCCCTAAGGGATGCTGTGTGCACAGATGGTAGCGCTGGGTGGATGTGCCCACATCAGGCTCACAGACCCACTGACGGGGTACCACTTAGTCAGGCTTACTGTACAATGTGCAAATTGAGCCCAGGGACTGCAGAAGACAGCAACAGCACTGACAAATACAGTAGAACTACTGCAGGCTCTAGCACTGGAACATCATAAAATTCCAGGATGCCATACATAAGTCGAGTTATGACCTTTGCAATGGGGTCAAGCAAGTTTCCACACCAGACTTAAATTACTTCATTTACATTTAAATACTGATAAATGTAAGAGGGTGCAACAGATGCCATCATTATTCATGCCCACAAACTACATAGGTAAAGAGAATAAATGGCTCTGGTGACCTTCCTTTAGCAGAACACTGAAAAGTGAGCATGATTGCTCCAGTGTGATATGGTTTCATTTGTTAAATGTTTCGTCACTGTATTCTTTTGACTACTTGGGGCTTAGGGAAGGAGGGAGACTGAGGGAGATTGAGTGCTAGAGGGTGGATAGGATGGGTGTTCCAATGTCAGTGCTCTGACTGTGTTTACAACATGCCTCTGTTAGCATTTATTTGTAATGCCGGCGTTGGATTGCTCCCATGTACTTGTATTAAGACTGTGTTATATTGTGTGCCTCTGTCTCTCCTACCCAATCCCCTGTACTCAGTCTGTAAATATGATTTTACTACGTATATGACAATGCCTGTGCCCAACTCATGTAACTGTCCCCACCCTTTGTTTGACGAGGACCCTTTGTAAATGAGCTTCTAGCTCAAAAGTTGTAATTCCGATTCTCTAATAAGAAAAAATTAAATAAAAATGTGCTGATTTGACTCAGATGGAGAAGGAGATGGGTGGGTGGATGATAATATTGATGTGCTGCATGAGTGGGGTTAGGGTCAGTGTCAATGTGCCTTACTATAATCAAGTAAGTACCATGAATAAAATTTCACTGGAACTGTGAGGGGGAAGGGAGGTAGCAAGCTAGAGTGGTGGAAAGGGGCCCTTTGTGCTATGCAGATTTGTGAATCTATGTTTAGTGCTATATCTATATATGTGTATATATATATATATATATATATATATATATTTTTTTTTTTTTAAGTTTACAAATTTTGCACACACCTATCTGTCACAGTTCACCAGAGTTGGCCTGGTTCACAGTTCACACTGTTAAAAAAAATGCTGTATCCTCACAGTGACAGCAAGTCTGGCACTAAGATATCTTTTAAGGAATCCGCTTCCCAAGCTTGATCCACAAGTTGCCCAACCCTGGAACCCTGGTCAATGCTTTGGTAGGGGAACGAACAAATAAACATATAAGGTTAATTCCATGGCATTCAGCTAGGAGCTGGGATAATTACTGAATGTAATTCCCACTCCTAACTCAGCCTCCAAGACTTCCAAAGTATGTTGTAGTTCCCTCATATCTTGATCCCTGACCAGGGTGGGGAAGCCAACAGTGTCCATCATTCTCTCCTGGCTTACTTAGTGGTTTCCTTTCACTATGCCCACTCAAGTCCCCTGGGCACAGTATACTGATGAAGAGAGCAGATGCACGCATGATAGGACTATGGGGCAGAGCAGCTGCATCTTTGATGACATTCAGAAGACTGCCAAATCTGACTGTCTAGCATCATCAAATATTCAACAGCACTGCCCCCTCCCTCGCTTCAAGTCACATGCCTACTTGCTCCACCAGTCTATTCTGCACAAGTGAATGGAGCAGACACATTGGTTGGGGGGGGCACTGCCACCCCAAATCAGATGTCAAAAGGTTGGGGCTACAGCATAAACAGAGGTACTTAGGAAGTCTTGGGAGGATTACATTCAATAACTCTGCCAGCTCCTGACTGAATGCCAGGGAGTTACCGGGGTGGTACCCTGATAGCTTTAGTTGTTTTCCCTCACCCTAAATCATGGACTAGAGGTCAGTGAGGAGGTAACTTATAGGTAAGATTGCTTTGGGGCCCTTGGGCTGCATACTAGGGAAGGGGGATGATTTAAAAGACAGTGTCAACTTCTGGCTCACTGTCAGAGCCAGCAAAATGTTTTTATGTACCTGTATATGAGAGAGGATGAGAGAGTGGTAGAGAGCTGGTTTCAGCTTTTCCAGTTTGACTGTTTTGTTCTAGCCAAAGCAGTCAGACCAAAATCTGAGTTCTTATCTAAATTGTCCCAGAATGTATGAGAATCAAAAGGCAAAGTTCATGGTGTTTGATAATAGGTAGTACCAAACATGCAGCTCCAAATTAAACTGTTAAAAATGTATGTTTTTTGCTTTCCAGATCTTTTATTGTTCTGTTAAATGTGTATAAAGGTAAAGGTTACATAGAGAATTTGTACAGTAGATCATTTTAATGTTCGAGGGAAAAAAAGAGTAAAACCTACTTATCTATAGTGCCAACCATGAAGTAAACCATTGGAAAACAGGAAATGGCTTCCAGAAAGTGGCTATCGGGCCTAGAGAAACACAGAACATTGATGGTTAGTATCAAATGTGGACATAATTTCCCACACATTCACAACTACAAACTCCAGACTGTCCAAGCATAGGGCATATTCATGATCCAAGATTTCTTGGGGCTTCACTGCACTGTGTTACATGGAATGTGATAGGCAAAGCTTAATCTCATCCTCTGCTTTATTGATAACCATCTCTGTAAATTTCCAAACTGGACAGGGTTCACTCTGTAATCTTTTTAAATAAAAATCAGTGGAAATAAAAATGATAAGACTTTTCTTGAAAGTAACAGATGGAATTTTCAGATGTTTAGATGTTTTAAATACTGTTTACATAAAGAAACACAAAATTACTCATACTCTATAATATGAGACATTATGGGTAATAAATGCAAATCACCATGAAAGAATTGTCATAAGGTGCCAAAAGGCCTCACAAACTCTGCAAGGCTGAGAACAGCAAATCACAAACCTGTGACATGCATATTAGAACTCATCAGCATGCTATGGCTAGACGACTCCACCCAGGACATGGAGTTTAGTCACCAAGATACATGATCTATTGGTTGTGTCATGGTGAACTACAAAGAGTAATGGGGTACATAAGGACAAGGACCTCAACGCAAAATAAGTAATGAAAAGATTACATTAAAAGGGCACTGGATGTGAAGCCAAAGATTAAAGAAACTCAAAATTTCAAATCCCCTATAGTGCACGGCACCATGGTTATAAATTACACAGGAGTGACAGGATGGTAGAAAAGGGGTGGGGTGGTTAGGTTTTACATCAGGGTGGATATAACACGAAAAGGGAGGAGTCAGAAGAGGAGGGCTAAACAATGTGGATATCGTTACTAATACAGGGAGGAAGGTGAGGTTGGAGGTGGTTTACAGACCACCCATCCAGCAGGAGGGAAGAGACAGGAAATTGAATTCACAAATACTGATTGTTGCAGGGAAGGAAGAGGTGGTAGTAGTGGGAGATTGCAACCTGACCAAGGTGGACTGGAGGGTAACAGCTACAACCTGCGCTTAGGAGTCAGATGATCCTAGATGTTCTGCAAAGTGGATTGCTGACTCATTGCATTTTACAGCCCACCAGGAGAGGGCAACCTGGATCTGATTATGACAAATGTGGAGCACATCCAGGATATATCAATCGAGGAGCCCTGAGCTGTAGTGAGCATCGACTGTATGGTTCTGGTTGGACATGGGCAGGGAAAGGCCTGCACTTAGACAGGAATCCTAGATTTTAGGTGGACTTCAAGAAGATGGGCAAGTTGCTAAGGAGTTAGCTGAGAAGCATTGAGGGATATGGGGTGGGCCAAAGGTGGGCCATCATCAAGGAGAGAATGCCTTGATCAGTTCACAAATGCTGTCCTTCAGGGCTTTGAGAAAGGTCTTCTTATGGGGGTGGTCTTTGTGGACCTGACCAAGGCATTTGACCTAATAAATCATCCACTTTTGTGTTTTAAATTAAATGGTCTTGGGTTCTTTGAGAATGTTGTAACCTGGTAAAGAGATTATCTAATTGGTAGATCACAAGTGGTCAGCCTTGGGAATATAATTTCTTCTGTAAGATCTTTAGATTTAGGAGTGCCACAAGGATCCATTTTTGGCCCCTTGTTGTTTTCATTGTTCATTAATGCACTGCCTTCCACCTTTAAGTCATGTTCTAGCTTATTATATGCTGATGATCTTATAATTTATCCTCAGGCTAAGTCTTTACCTCAAATTGTTATGTCATTAGAACTGGAATTTCAAAGTACTTGTGATTAGTTCATTGATATCATTTGATCTCATATGTCAAAAAGACAAAGACGATGCTGTTTGGTACACCCTATCTTTTGAAAAGTGACCCGGTTCTTGTTATATATGATAACATGGGAGCATCAATTGAGTTTGTTAAGGAGTTAAAATATCTTGGTATCCTGTTGGGCCTTGGACTTGATTTTTCTTCCTAGATTAAATCAGTCTGTAAAGGTTAATTTGAAGTTGGGTTTACTTTTTAAATTAAAAAAACATTTTACATTGATATCTGTAGGGCAATTGCTGCTGGAACTTTACTACCCCACTTGGATTATGCAGCCAGTCTATATTATAATTTATCAACCAAAGAAATTAGCAAACTGTCAGTCACCTTCAATAATATATGTAGTTTTGTTTTAGACTGTGCTTATCAAACCCATCATTGTTCTATATATTCCAGTTTGGCCTGGCTGTCCCCTTATTCAAATATCACATATTTTTTTGGTTTCAAGTTTTTAAATCTATTTTTCTATCTAATTATCCACTTAAGGACTTGATTGATATGAGGTTTTCTACTCAGAATTTATAATATTATAGTAGTGTCTTACTTCAGGTCACCATACATTATTCTAAAGCTGGGGCTCGTTCTTTCTCTGCTGCTGCTCCTTCATTGTGGAACACATTACCAAATGGTTTGTGCTCCTCTTCCTCATTGCACAATTTTAAATTGCATTTCAAGAAGTATTTAAAATCATCTAAGATTTGTCGCTGCTTTGCTTAATTTATTGTATGTCTGTTTATATTTATTTTATGTTTGTATGTGACTGTTAAATGTTTTTGTTGGGTCAAACCTGAAAAGTGCTAGTCCCAGTGTTCCAACTTGGTTAACAAAATAAAATGAAATGAAAATGAATAATGGCTGCCAAAGAGGAATGCATTAGGCTCAAGGGAAGAACTCAAGGGCCAAGGTGCACAGCCTGCTTAATACTGAGGTCACCCAGGCAGTAAGGGACAAGAGTTCTGCCTACAAGAAATTCAGGAGGAGCAAGAGAGAAGAAGACAGGGAGGATTACCTGAAGATGGCTAGCACAGCAGGTAAGGCAGTGCAATGGGCTAATGCTCAGATGGAACTGCAGCTAGCTGAGGAAATTAAGAAGGGGAGAAAGCCTTTTGTCACTATATTAGTAAGAAAGGGGAGGCAGTATAGTGCAGTGGTTTAAGGCTCTGAGCTGCAAATCTGGTGACATCCAGCAGATCAGACCTGGGTTTGAATCCCACAGCTTCCACTTGCATACTGTGTGACCCTGAGCAAGTCACTTAACTTCCCTGAGCTCCCAGGCCACTCCTGTAAAAAAGCTTTCAGCTTAGTGTGCTACTCCTGGTTAAACAACAAAATAAAAAAAAGAAAAGGGGCAAGAAATATAAGATTGTTAGACTAGGAAAGGAGAGCGGTAGGTGAAGGAGAATGGGAGCAAAGCAGAGGTACTGAATGAGTACTTGTTTTGGATTATGTAGCTGGAGAGTTTGGGATGGAAGCTGGAGTTGGAGATGGACATTTGCTATGCGCTTTCTGACCTTGTGGAGTAGGGCAGAGAAGTAGGGAGACATCGCTTGTGTAGAATTGTGGAAAGGTATGCTACCTAAGCCTTTGAGATGTGTCTCCTTTTAAGAAATACTTTTGTGCTAAACCTCTGTTGTGCAAGATTGTGGCATTCTTTTTCTTTTTGGCCTGCTGCAGGAGGAGGCCTATTAGTGCTAGCATGGGAACATTCCTGGGACTTCTCTTGAGGTAGAGCGGAACCTCAGCACTTGCCAGAAAGGCTGCTCAAGATAGTCTAAGAATGCTGGACCTGTACCCTGTAAAGGAAAGGATCTCCAGCTTCATCCAACAAGGTGTGTAATTTTATTTAAAACTATCGTGCTTTTTTAATGTACTTTGAACTTAGCACTTACCGATTCAGTGTTCTGTGTAACTACGCCTTCTACCAAAAGAACAATGCTGGTATTGAATTCTAGGATTTCTAAGGATACTTTTCTGATTAATTTTAATATTGGATTGTTTTTTGTTTAAGAGGGTTACACGGAAGCGATTGCTTATAGGGGCTTTCAGTTGGTTGTTTCATGTCATGTGGGCAAAACACTTTTAATGTGCATGTGTGAATCTGGAAGAGTCATTGAAATCACTCTCAGCTAGTTGTTGCGATTACGGTATATAAATGCAGTGTGTAACACGAGGTAATTTAAGAACGTTGATGTAAGCAGTTATATTTTATATATTTTGTTCTATTATTCTAACTAATTTTAACTAATTTTTAAGATTTTGGATTGCTCAGTCTTGTTAGTGTTAAGAGTAAGAGTAACATCCTGAGAATGGCACCCAGATAACATCAGTGAAGTGTTTGGCTAAAGCTGTTAGTGTCGCGTGTTGGCATGGCTGGTAAAACAGAAAGCTTTAGAAGTTTTAGAAAGAGCTTTTCTTTCACCAGTATTTAATACTAAGAACCGAAAAGAGTAAGTAGTGGTTGTATTTTCTATTACATAACTGTATCAAGCTTTATGCCTTTTTACCTTTTTGATATTGCTCTGTAGTAAAGTTTGTTGATAGAAAGAGAAATTCAAGGAACAGTAGTGCTGATTTTCCCTTTCCTTTTTCTCAGTGCACTTGCCAATGATCACTTAAAAGAAAGATCAGCTATAATGAAAGGGTGGTTGATGCAAGATACCAGCAAACTATGTGTTGGGACTCACCTTTGAAAGAAATATCTGTGGAGCTCCAACAAGGCAGCGCAATACAGTGGATTTCAGTTTATTACAGCACTTACAACTTGTTATAGCATATTGAGACATTGACAGAGCAAAAATAAGCCTTCCGGTCTTAATCTTAAAACTTAATCCTATGACATACTTACCTAACTGGTGGTCACTTGCTGCTAAGTGTCTATTTAGACAATTTAATATATCAAGATATTGAAAAGCTACAATATTTACTTGATAACCGGCTGGAGTCTGGCTCATTTAAAGAAGAAGCTATTAAAGAAGGCTACCTCCTTTTATACCTAGACTGCACTTTAATATGAAAATACCTCTTGGACTTCACTTAGGAATTTTGTATAAAAAGCCCTTTCAAAGAGAGGGAAGTGATTAGTAAGCACTATTGTTTATTAAGGTCGCTCCTGTAAAAAAAGTGTTCAGCTTAGTGTGCTATACCTGGTTAAACTAAAAAAAAAAAAAAAAAAAGTGGTTTTAAGCACAACTTACTGTATTTACTTGCATTTTACAATGTTAACAGGTCTACATTTGTTTTCTTCTCTTTTTTCTTTTTTAATATATTAATCCAGCACAACTTGAGATGGTGATTACTAGAAAACAATCAACGCAAGCTGAGGTTGAAGAGAACCCAGATTTGCTATCAAGAGCGGTAATTAGTGGTAATACAAATATAAATAAGTCAATTACAGAACACAGTTTCAATATGAATGGTCATGTTGACCCCATAACTGATAGGGTTAACAAGAAAAAAGTGGTAAAAGCTAAAAAAGGGAAAATTAAAGCTAAAACCAAAAGGGCTATCACAGGAAAAAATCAGCTCTATCAGAGGGGGGAGATAAATACAAAAACTGCAGCACAGAAGGATGACTAGCAGGGTCCCGCAGGGCTCAGCTCTGGGGCTGATCCTCTTCAGCATATTCATCAGTGATACTGTGGATGAACTGGAGGGAAAAGTATACCTGTTTACAGATGACACCAAAATTGGCAACAGGGTAGTCACAACAGAGGGACAGCAAAGCAAGGAAGCTGATCTCTGAAAACTGGAGGAGTGGTCCAAGATCTGGCAATTGAAATTCAATGCCAAAAAAATGCAAGGTCATGCACCTGGGAAAGCGTAACCCAGGGAAACTGTACTCAATGGGAGGGGAGCAGCTGGTGGCTACCAGGCAGGTGTGAGACCTGGGGTGATCATCAGATGACCTCAAGATCAGTAGACAATGTAAAGGCAGCATTAGGTAGTGGTATCCTGAGATGCACAGGAGGGGCATCATGAGCAGAAGGCATGAATTAATCATGACCCTGTATCCATCTCTGGTCAGGCCTCACCTGGAGTACTGTATCCAATTCTGGAGGCTATACCTCAGGAAGGACATAGATAGGCTGGAAACGGTACAGAGAAGAGCAACAAAGATAGCGCAGGGCTTGCATCAGAAACCGTATGAGGCAAGACTGGATGATCTCAAATTATGCTCCCTAGAACAATACAGGAATCATGGAGACACAATAGAAACATTCAAATACCTTAAAGGCAACAACAAGGTGCACATGCAGAACCTCTTTCTGGTAAAGGACTACAGCAGGACTAGAGGGCACAACCTTCGACTTAAGGGAGGAAAGTTCAGAAGCAATATGAGGAAATTCTTCACAGACCATGTTGTGGAACCATGGAATAGCCTGCCAGAGGGGGTGGTGGGAGCCAACACAGTGGGGAAATTCAAGCAGGCATGGGACAGACATAGTGGGATACACAAGCAGGCAGCTAAGTAGTGGGGAGGAAGCCAAGGACAGACTTAATGGATCATACGGTCCCCATCTGCCAACAACTTCTATGTTTCCATGTTAAACATAAAATAAATCTCAACATAGCTAAAAGAGGTAACACTGATTTTGATGGGAAACAGTCCAAAATTAGTGATAATTTTTTTTTAAAATGTGATTTTTTTAAATCTCTCAAATTTGTTTGTGAGATGTGTTTATGAAGATGCTGTGAGGGAGGATAGCCTGAATCCTGGTGAGTCTTTAAGACTGTCCTCCACTCTAAAACTCTTCTGTGAAGTATCTGTCTCTAGGCAGAGAATAAACAATTTGCAAGAGAACTCACAAGTAACTAATGAGAATCTCGGTATAGAGGAATCACTACAGATACTAATGAAGGAGGTACAATTATAAATGAGGAAGAAATAGTGGAAGCTGAGATTACCTTCCAGTCTAATTATGATACTTATGAGTCACATTCTGTGGGTTTCTCACCTGAAGTGTACACTCCAATAACAACTACGAAAAATATAGGACAACCTCAGTTACATACTAATTTTAATGAGGTACTAGGGAACTAATGCCTATTATTTCTGAATTAAAAAGTATGATCCTTTTGCCCAAACCTGAGAAGTAGGAAAGACAAGGAAGACATAGAAAAATACCCTTTTCTGCTTAGTGATGATATTAAGCAGTTTGTTAGAGACCACTATGCTGCTCATCTCATGATTCTGGACCAAATGGCTGGTATTCAAAATGAAGTGGAAACAATCAAACAAAATATAACTCTAAATAGTTTTAGGTTAGAAGACATAATGGAGAAATTGGGCAAATTGGTCCCTGATAGAACAAAATCTCCTTCAATAGTAATAGAAGAAAATGGACAGATAAGGCCTAACTTTTCACCAGTTATAATCCCTGACAGTGATAGTAAAAGTAAACAAAAGAAAAGAAAAAGAAAAAAAAAAGAAAATGAGAACGCCTACTGAAATAAGCATAGAACAAACAGAACAGCTAAATGTAGCAAATATTGAAAACGATGTACATAAGAATTGTGATATTCAGAAATCAGAAGGAAAAACAGTATTACAGGAAATGCAAATTAGGGATGACACAATCATATAAGCAGTGGACAGGTTAGAAGCAGACGTAAGAAAAGAAAATTGGAAAGCATCAAACAATACATGTGTTCAAAAATCATTGACAGATGAAACAAATATTTTACAGGTGGATTTAATTGCTAAAGCCCTGAATGCATTTGAGGCTGAGCTCAAGGCTATTAGGGAGATTTAAAGAATTTACTCAGGATAATTCCACTGATGCTCTCTCTCTAAAGGAAATATACATCTATGTACTGAGAATGATTTATTGAAAGTTGATATTGATGCATGTTCAATATTGTGCCTGTATGGTTACGTTTGTGAAACTGAAAATTCATGAACACAAAATAAGAAAAGATTGTGCACCTTTGAGGACATTGTCGGGTTTACAGATTCTGAAACAGACTTTCTTCAAATATGGAAGGACAAAGATGACTGTGGTATAGAGTGTATTTATTTGTTTTGCAACTCGCAAAGTTTAGTAAACCATATTTGGATGAATAATGAGAGAATGAGTAGAATGGGCTGTTACATAGATTTTATAAATAGGAATTTATTAATTAAAATGAGGACCCCAAAAATAAATAGAAAGCCACAATTAAGTATTTTTGGATACAAACTATTACCCAGAAAGAATGAGGGCAAGTTGAGAAATGTACTTCAGAATCTTTTGGTGCATTTCCTACATATACCTGCAGAAAATATCAAAATCATTTGAGCAATGAGAAGATCATATAGGACTACCCATGCCCAAATTGATGTATTACTTGAGACCATTGAGATGGTAGAAAAGATTTGCAGAAGGCCGCTGTGTTGGATAACCTTGGCATTTATACAGTAAAATGTGAGCTTTTGGGCATGGATAGTCCCCAAAGCATGGAGGATTCTCAGAAGGTATTTAGGAATCACATTTGCTTGACCTGGAAGGACACTACTTCTTTATTCAGCTGTGAGCTGTGTGAAATTCTATATTGCACTTGATATCTGCAACAAACGTGCACTTTTGCTTAATTCTGGGAGGTGAAACTAACTACCCTTGGTAATTGCTTTTATTCACATATTTATTTAGTGTTTAACCAAGAACGGGTTTGCAAACTCTGTTTATCTTGTTAGTAACTTCAGAAGGATTTAAATACTGCATTTGGGTAGATCCTTGGAGGTAGCTAGATTGTCTACTAGGATTTTCTGACAGTTAAACTATTTTTAAATAGATTACAGGTGGCTGAGGAGTTGAAAAAGGAGCTTGCAAACTCTGCTTATCTTGGAAGTAACTTCACAAGTGTTTGAATACTGCATTTTGGCTGTCCCTTGGGGGTAGCTGGATTGACTACTAGGATTTTGGGACAGAAACTATTTTTAAATAATTTACTGGTGCATAGGAGTTTGTGATAGTTAAACTATTTTTAAATAAGTTACTGTGGTTAAGGAGTTGTCATAGAAAAACCTGCAGTGTGAATTGAAACACAGACAGCCTTAGGCAGGACATTGTTTTCAGACCAAAAAGTGTTGTATTGGAACAGGAAGGGCTGCATCATAACCATTGTCAACAAATTGCCCTGGGTGGAGATATCCAGACTAGATCAGATTACTATAAATTACTGGAGGCTACAATTTTTAGACACAAAGCACATTTGCTTGACCTGGAAGGACACTTCTTCTTTATTCAGCTGTGAGCTGTGTGAGAAATTTTATATTGTACTTGATATCTGCAACAAATGTGCACTTTTGCTTAATTCTGTGAGAGGTGAAACTAACTACCCTTGGTAATTGCTTTTTATTCACATGTTTATTTAGTGTTTAACCAAGAAGGGGCTTGCAAACTCTGTTTATCTTGTTAGTAACTTCAGAAGGATTTAAATGCTGCATTTGGGTAGATCCTTGGAGGTAGCTAGATTGTCTACTAGGATTTTCTGACAGTTAAACTATTTTTAAATAAATTACAGGTGGCTGAGGAGTTGAAAAGGAGCTTGCAAACTCTGCTTATCTTGGAAGTAACTTCACAAGTGTTTGAATACTGCATTTTGGTTGTCCCTTGGGGGTAGCTGGATTGACTACTAGGATTTTGAGACAGAAACTATTTTAAATAATTTACTGGTGCGGTAGGAGTTTGTGATAGTTAAACTATTTTTAAATAAGTTACTGTGGTTAAGGAGTTGTCATAGAAAAACCTGCAGTGTGAAACAGGAAAAGACAGTCTTTCAAGCAACAGAGGGAGGTGGATCTAGGTTTACGCTTTTTTGTTACAAATCTTAACATTTTCAGTGCAGGAAGAGTTTAAAGCACAGCTGACTTATTTTGGGGCTGACAGCTTTCAGAGCACAAACCACCAGGCCTGTTTTGGGGCTGGGAGGTTTACCTGTGTCTGACTTGGATGTGTGGATTTTTCTCTGTTTGATTAGCAGGGTATTTTCTCTGTCAAATTGTTGTGCAGGGCATCTTGCTGACAGGAAGGCACTCATCGCAGTGGTGGGTCATAGCTTTTAGCTGATTGTTTTGTGAGGGCACAGTTTAGGCCCAACCCCTTCCCACCCTCACCCCACCCACCCTGGAAATAGTTCCTTTATACCTGGGGTTCTGACATCATTTCCTGAAGAGTGCAAGGTATATCACTGTCATATCCTCTCTAGCACACTGCACTGACAATATAAGCATACACATTGTATAATATATATATATATATATATATATACAAACCAACCACACACACACACACACACACACACACACACACAAAATGTGGGAGTAGTGCAATGTAATGGCTGTGGGGCAGCAGTCTTCCAAGTCTTTCTGGAGGCTGAGATGCTGCCCTATTTGCAGACAACTCTCTGCCCTGAGGGAGGAAGTGCCCGTCTTCAGGCCACACTGGACAGTAGTAAGGTGACCATCCCCCAGGCCACACTGGATGGTAGGAAGGGAACCTCCCCCATCCAGGGAGCACCAGAGCCACCACCACCACTACCTCAGAGGTTGTAAAGAAAGCACAGCAGTTGGACCACAGTGGGCTCAGGGAGGGTGAGGATGGTGGAACAGAGGCACACCCAGTCAGTTGTTCCACACCACAATCCATACACCATTCTGGGGGAGCATAGCTCCCCTATGGATGCACCCACAGAGGAGACTAAGAAGGCTGAGGACAACTGTCACAAGGGAGGCCCACAGGACGGAGGCAGAGGACACCACAAGGAAAGGAAGCAGCTCCAGGTGGGGGACTCAATTATTAGGGGGATAGAACTGGGGGAAGCAGGGACAACTGAAGTAAGGTGCCTGTTTGGTGCCATGACTTGGAGAGACAGGAAGCGCATCCTCAGGATCATGAGAACAGCTGCATGGGAGTCTGAGCTGGACATCACTGTCCACCTAGGGACAAATGACTTGGCTAATCATGAGATTAGAGCAGTGCAGAAGGACTTTGTAGAATTGGGGAGGGGCCTAAGACAAGTAGCACACACAATATCCTTCTCTGAGGTGCTGCCTGTCAATGGCATGAGGGAGGCGAGGGTACTTTGCACCATGCAGTTTAATGAATGGTTGAAAAAATGGTGTGGAGCACAGAGGTTTGGCTTCATTGGGGACTGGGGTTCCACCTGGAGGGACACTAGCCTATACTGGCAGGATGGTCTGCATCTGTCCAGGAAGGGAACAAGTCTTTTAAGCAATCGGTTTAAATGCTTCATTGGCAAGCTTTTAAACTAGTCAAGGAGGAGGCACTGATAAGCAGCAGGAAAATCCCAGCCTCCCTACAAAAACAGGGTACTAAATGAGAAAAGACCGAGGTAGACAGGTCAGTGGGGATGCTGCAAAAGAAGGTAAAGCCATCAAAAATGGAGAGCAATGAGTACCAATGCCTGTAGTCTGAGTAACAAGCTTCCTGAATTAGTGGCCTTGATGGAGGAGGAACATCTGGATATCATGGCAGTCACAGAAACATGGTACACACAAACCATGACTGGGACATAAACATACCAGGATACACTATCTACAGGAGGGACAGGGAGGGTAAAAGGAGGAGGAGTAGCTCTTACATAAGGGAAGGAATCAAAGCAACAGAACAAAAGGAAAACAGGGAGGTGAAGAAGCACTGTGGGTAAATTTGGAGACCGGCAATGGCACCACAATCCGCACAGGGGTTGTATACAGGCCCTTCTCAGGGGGAGGAAATGGACATGGAAATGATAGAAAGAATACTTAGAATGGCAGAAAAAGGGGAGGTATTGCTGATGGGTGATCTGAATATGCCAGATGTTAACTGGAGTGCAATTGCAGCAGCCACTTCAAAGAGTGGGGTTATTCTAGATGCCCTACAGGGGGCAGGCCTTAGACAACTAGTACTGGAGCCCACTCAAGAGGGAGCAATCTTAGATCTGGTTCTCTCAAATGGAGATGAAGAGAGGATCACAGATGTAGAAGTGGGTAGCTATCTGGGAACTAGTGACCATCGAACAGTATGGTTCTACACAAACACAGCAATAGAGTCAAGTCATATAAAGGCAAAAGTACTGGACTTTAGGAGGCTGACTTTGCCAAAATGGGTGAGTGCCTAAGGAATGCACTAGCAAATGGGCAAAAGGAGGGTGGAAGAAATGGGGAAAATAAAATTGCCATCACAGAGGTAACAAGCCTTTGTGTGAAGCAAATAAACAAAACAAAACGATGTAAGAAACCACTATGGTTCTCAAAGGAAGTGGCAGTGAAGGTTCGAGAGAAAAGAAAGCATTCAGGAAGTACAAGGAATCACAGAAGGAGCAGGACAGAGAACTGTATCAGTTAAAGCAAAAGGAAGCTGGGAAGGCAGTCAGAATAGCAAAGGCCCAAACCGAGGAAAAGATAGCCAATTCAGTTAAGAAGGGGGATAAAACCTTTTATAGGTAAATCAGGGAGCGAAGGAAGACCAAGGGAGGGCTAGTGAGGCTTAATAAAGAGGAGGGAGGGTGGGCAGAGGGTGACTGTGAAAAGGCAGAGATACTAAACAAATATTTTTGCTCAGTATTTACAAAGGATGTGGGAGAGGTACCTAAAACAAACAGTAGAAACACTCTGGATACAGAAGTTGATACCAGCCCATTTACAGAAGAAAGGGTTCTGAAATAACTTTAAAACTGAAGGTGGACAAAGCAATGGGGCCTGATGGGATTCATCCCAGAATTCTAAAAGAATTAAGGGTAGAACTAGTGACACCACTGACTACCATCTTTAACAAATCATGAGAGGATGGGGTGGTACCGAGGACTGGAGAAGGGCAGATGTGATTCCACTTCACAAAAGTGGGAGCAAGGCAGAAGAAAACTACAGACCTGTTAGTTTAACCTCAGTGGTAGGGAAAATCATGGAATCACTTCTGAAGGAAAGAATTGTTGAGTATCTAGAGGCCAGAGGGCTCAGGACCCAAGCAGCATGGATTCACAGTGGGAAGGTCATGCCAGACACATCTGAGAGATTTCTTTGACTGTGACCAAAGTAGTAGATCAGGAGGGGCTGTGGACATGGTCTACCTAGACTTTAGCAAGGCATTTGACACAGTACCACACAAAAGATTAATATGCAAGTTAGCCAGCCTGGGAGTGGGTCCCAAGATGACAGCCTGGGTAAAGAATTGGCTGGAGAATAGGACACAGACAGTAATAGTAAATGGTGCCCACTCTGAAGAAAGGGGGGTTACTAGTGGGGTACCGCAGGGTTCAGTATTAGGACTGGTCCTCTTCAATGTTTTTATAAGCTACATTTCAGAGGGACTGGAAGGAAAAGTATGTCTCTTGCAGATGACACAAAGATCTGCAACAGAGTTGATGCACAAGGTGGGGTGGAAAGGATGAGAAGGACTTGGCAAGGTTAGAGGAATGGTCAAATGTATGGCAGCTTAGATTCAATGCTAAGAAGTGCAAGGTAATGCACCTGGGAAACAAAACCAGGGAAGAGTACACAATGGGAGGTGAGATACTAACAACAACAAAATGGAAAGGACCTGGGGGTAGTCATATCAGATGACCTAAAGGTGGGCAAGCAATGTGAGAGGGCAGCAAGGAGGGCTGGGGATACTAGGATGCATAGGAGAGGCATCACCAGTAGAAAACAGGAGTTATTATCCTCTGTACAGACAGTTGGTGAGACCCCATCTGAGTACTGCGTGCAGTTCTGGAGACCCAATCTCTGCAAAGACATAGACAGGATGGAGGCTGTCCAGAGGAGGGCTACTAAAATGGTGCAGAGTCTGCACGGAAGACATATGAAGAGAGACTTAAGGAGATGAATATGTATAGCCTCGAGGAAAGGAGGGAGAGGGGGGACATGACAGAAACTTTCAAGTACCTCAAGGGAATCAACAAAGTCCAAGAGGGTAGCATCTTTCAAAAAGAGGTGTGCAAGAACAAGGGGTACAATTTGAAGAGATAGAAGAGGCTCAGAGGTAATTTAAGGAAGTATTTTTTCACAGAGGGTTGTGGATGCATGGAACGGCCTTCCGGAGGAGGTTGTGGAGTCAAAAACAGTGGTGGAATTAAAGCATGCATGGGACAGTCATAAGGCAATTCTAGGGGGTTGGGGTAGGAAGAAGTAGGCTGCTGGTTAACTAGGATCTGCAGCTTATCCATTAGGTAGGGAAATGGGCAGACTGGGTGGGCCAAGTGGTCCTTATCTGCCGTCAAAATCTATGTTTCTATGTTTTCTGTAGTTGGCCTACCAAGGACTAGTGGGGAGATTGACCTAAAGTTAAAATTCATAATGCAAGATTTATTTACCCACACATTAAATATTCCTTTCAGTCAGACTGGCCAATTTGCCCCCAAAAGAATTGGACAGGACATCAATGATGACCAAGTGATTTTTACTATAGAAACAGTAGAAGCCTGTAATGAGCTATTAGAATGTTTGTGTCTTTTGGATAAAATGGGTATTTACAAAATAGAATGGGAGGAAGTAAAGGTAAATAGGATATTAAATACTGGGGAGGTCACACATGAAACTAATATACTCATTAATCAGCCCCAAAAAAGTGTCCTTACAATCTGAGTATCAACAATGCCCTGAAACCATACTATTAAGCAATATATTTCAGTGTCTTTATGATGATGGTGATGATGATTATGGAGGCACTCCTATGAACACCTGGAATCTATAGGAGCACAGGATCCAAGACAGCATGGGTTTACAAAGGAAGGTCCTGTCAAACAAATTCATAGATTTCTTTGACTGGGCAACCAGAGTGGTGGACCAAGGGGGAGCAGTTGATGTCGCCTACCTTGACTTCAGCAAAGCTTTCGATACTGTTCCACATAGAAGATTGATTAATAAGCTGGGTAGGCTTGGGGTGGGTCAGAAGTTGGTCAACTGGGTGGCAAACTGGTTAACAGGCAGAAAACAGAGAGTGGTGGTAAACGGTATACAGTCAGATGAGATGCAAGTCATAAGTGGGTACCTCAGGGATCAGTCATGGGGCCAGTCCTCTTAATATCTTCATCAGTGGCATTGCAGATGGACTGGAGGGTAAGGTTTGTCTGTTTGCAGATGACACCAAGATCTGCAACAGAGTAGATGATCCAGATGGGGTGGGCAGAATGAGAAGAGATCTGATAAACTGTCAAAATGGTTGGAAGAGTGGCAACTGGGGTTTAATGCAAAGAAGTGCAAGATCATGCACATAGGGAAGAGAAACCCTGAAGCCACCTGGTGGCTGGGAGTGGAGTTGCTGGCAGTCACAAGGGAAGAAAGAGACTTGAGCATCATCAACACCAATGACCTGAAATCATCCAAGCAGACCACTAAAGCAGTAGGTAAGGCTAAGGGGATGTTGGGGTGTATTAGTAGAGTATCACAAGTCATAAGAGAGAGGTAATAATCCCTCTTTACAAGACACTGGTTAGGCCCCATCTGGAGCACTGTGTGCAGTACTGGAGGCCACACCTTCACAAGGACATTAACCAAATTGAGGCAGTCCAGAGAAGGGCAACCAAAATGCTACTGGGACTGCATCAGAAAACATATGAGGACAGATTAACTGAGCTCAATATGTATACTCTAGAACAAAGGAGGGAGAGAGGTGATATGATCGAAACATTCAAACACCTTAAGGGCATTAACAAGGTGAAAGAATCAAACATGTTTCAATATAAAAAAAATAGGAGGACAAGAGGACACAGCATGAGATTAGAGGGAAGCGATTAAGGGGTAATGTGAGGAAGTTCTTTTCACAGAAAGGGTGGTAAGTGCATGGAATGGCCTACTTCAGGAAGTGGTGGATATGAATACAGTGCAGGGCTTCAAACAGGCATGGATAGGCAAAGGGAGCAATACAGATGAGTATGACTAGATAGGCCATTGACAGAGCAAAGGTCGATGGCACATTTATAAGGTAGAAAAAGAAATGGGCAGACTGGATGGGCCTTGCCGTCCTTATCTGCCGTCAACTTCTATGTTTCTATGTTTCTATGAAACAATCTGAATAACTAAAGAATCTACTGAAATTAGTGAGAGTAAGTCCCCACAGACTAGAAGGTTTATGTTGTCATTTAATGTCTTGGGTCTAGTGAATAAGTTTGCAGATGAGGATTGGAAAAATGTTATCAACCAACATCACATAATTTGTTTACAGGAAACATGGCATTCTGCTTCTAATGATGTTTCCTTGAATGGTTATATTTGTTTCCAGTATGCAGGAAGTAAATTATCAAAGGCCGGAGAATGTCTGGGGACTTGTAACATGGGTCAGAATAGAAAAGGGGTGGATGTTCAGTTGATAGTTAGCAGACCTTTTGCATTGGTATTGTTTATCCAGGTTTCTGGGCTAAACTGTTGTTTAATCAACACTTATGTTCCCCCAACTAGTTCAAAATATTTTTTCCATTCGGTTTGGGAAGAATTGCATTCATTAATTCAATTTAGCTGGGCTGTAACAGGCTGTGACAGTATTGTACTTTGCAGGGATTTCAATGCATGCATAGGTAATTTCAATGGATATTCAGACAGTGATATACATAACTGGTTATTTGAGAATACTACTAGTTATCAACGTTCCTCTCAAGATAAAAAAAAAGAATGTTTCTGGAAATAATTTAATTGAATTACTTATGGTAAATAATCTTGCACCAATAAACGGTAGGGTACCCGGGGATCAGATGGGGAAATACACCTATAGTAATGCCACGGGAGCCTCAGTAATGGACCTGATTTTTTGGAATGGTCCTATGGAAATATGGTCATCACTGTCTATTAAAGAAAGAGGTGAAAGTGACCATTCCCCACTGGTTTTAGCCTGGGAGGAAGAAGGAACTGCTAACCATACTGAATAAATAAGTATTGAAATTAGAAACAGAACTAGACTTATATGGAATACTGAGAATTTAATGGAATCTGTTAGTATTGTGCAATTAGCTGTAAATAAAATGTCAGTTATCCCTGTTCAAATCTTGATATAGAGACTATGTCAACAATTATTACTGAGTGTCAGGATCATATAAAGAATATTGTTAATGACAAAGGTAGTCAGGGAAGGTTTAAGAAAGTAATATCCACATTGTTTGACTAGGAGTGTTTGTTGTATAAAAAGAATTTGACCAAGCAAATCAGACAAGCTAAGTCAATTGGTAATAGGAAGGCTTATTGAACACTAAATAAGGCTAGGAAAAAGTACAAGGACCTTCTTAAAAATAAGCAAAAAAAGTTCCAGATGAAACAATGGTCAGGTATGCTGGAGATAATTAATCGTAATGACCACCAAGCTTTCTGGCTTATGGTGCAAAAGGAACTAGAAATAGTAGTAATCGAGTAGACACATACAGCTCTTTAAATCAATGGGTTAAACACTATACTGATCTATTTTATGATTGTAACTTAGTATCTAAGGAAGCAGATTGGGTGTCAGCTATAGATAGAAGTCTATTTCTGCCTTTGACTTATAAAGAAGTCTATATGTCCATTGTACAGCTTAAAAAGGGAATAGCCCCAGGCTGGGATCAGATGTCTGCTGAAGTTTAACTGTCAGCTTCATCTTTATGGACAAAGTTAGTACTTTACCCTTATAATCTTTGCATATTTAAGAGTCAACTTCCTAGTTCTTGGAAGGGGGCCGTTATAGTTTCTATCTTTAAAAAGGGAAATAGAGCTGATCCTTGCAAGTATCGTCCCATTTCTTTGCTTGTTGTAAATAGAAAAAAAAAATTTAAAGTCATATCAGGTAGACTGTTGGATTAATTACATATGCTCAGTGATCTTAGTGAAATGCAATCTGGCTTTCACCTAGGCTATAGCACAGCAGATAATTGCTTTATTCTTCTACATTTAATAGAAAAATATGTAGTCTTGAGAAGACAACTTTTTGTAGCATTTATCAATTTTAGTGCTGCATTTGACAGTGTATCTCATAATATTTTGTGGCAGACAATGGCACAGAAAGGTTTTACTCCAGTGTTAATTAGTATTATTAAAGATTTATATAGTGATACCTGGGCGCAAGTCAGAACTGGGACCTCTGGTCAATTATCAGCTGAATATTAAACTAACAAAGGGGTCAGACAAGGTTGTGAGTTAGCCCCAATTTTATTTTGTGTTTATATTGATCAGTTGCTTACAGGTCTTCTTATATTTACCTCAGATTCTCCTATGGCAGGAACTAAGGCCTGCCCTGCATTAGTGTACACTGATGATTTGGCCCTGTTTTCACTGACTAGGTCTGGCTTTCACAAGAAATTAAAGATCCTAAATGCATTTGCATTAGTTAATAATCTACATATTAATATACTTAAAAGTGAAGTGGTAATCTTTGGATCTAGAGATCTTTCTAGTACTTGAATGGTAGGGAAAGACAAAATCAAGATGGTCAAGTCATATGTATACCTAGGTATTATATTTTCTAATAATGGGAGTTGGAAATTACATGTTAAAAATTTATTAGTTAAACTTAAGCAGCTGGCATTCTCTTAGGATTTAATAAAAAAATATGGTGGTAATTCCATAAGACCTTTGCTACAGGCCGTTCAGGCTAAATACATCTCACAAGCTCTCTACCTAGTAGAGATATGAGGGATTGGAAATCTAAAAGTATTAGAAACATTACTAAACCAAATTCTCAGAACAGAACTTGGCCTTGGCAGCTCAACACCAGTTTCACTGGTACATGCTGAACTAGGCACCTCAAATCTGGAAGCTACCACATTCTCTAGATTAATAGGATATTGGATGTCTATCATTAGAATGGCACCAGATAGACTCCCCAAAGAATGTCTAAAAGAGAAGCAGAAATGGAATACTATAGGGTGTAAACTATCCATATGGTACTTAAACTTGTTAAAAGCATTATATATGCATGGATTAGAATATTTAAAGAAAGGTCAAGAAAAGGACAACAACATTAATTTAAAATATAAAAAGCACTGTACTAACAAAATTACTGACAATTATAAAAGGTTAGACTGTGAAACTATTGCTACATTAAGAATAGCCCCCTGGCTAGTTAAAAATGACAATTCCCATGGATGTAGATTTTACTTGGATGGTTAAACAGACCCAGAATACAGGAATTGCTATGCAAGATATTGATTTGAATTTTTTGATAGTAATGTGCTAACATCTAGATATCACAAATCAACTGATCCAGCCTCCAGGTTTTGTAGCTGTACTAGAAAAGAAACAGAAAACGTATTTCACGTGGTTTTCAAATGTTCCAAGTACACTAAACCCAGGAACTATTAGTTACCAATATGGGCAGGAATAGATACTTTAAATAAGGACGGATTCTGCAAATTATGATGACTGTACAAGATGAAGTTATAATCCAAAAGTTGCTGGCTTTTTAAAACTATTGCTTATATTGAGAAGTACAAATAAGCTTATGCACCTAAGCACTTTAATGCTAAAAAAGCTTAGTTACATGTAATGTATGAAATGTTTTTTATAAATATTGTTGACCTGTTAATTTTTAGATTTCTTATTATTGCCTTTTGTATTTATGTGACATTTGTAACGGTCTTTGACTGAACAAATAAATAAACAAACTCAACTACTTTTGTTTTGTCTTCACCAGGGAGAAAGGCAGAGTGATGCCACAAGAGGAAAGAAGTGGAGCAGGGGTTGAGGGGTACAGATGAAGTGATAGAGGTGGATAGGATGAGGACATGGCTGCTAGGATTGAAGGTGGACAAACTCTCAGACCCAGATGGCATATACCCAAAGGTGCTGAGGGAGCTGGCAAATCCACTGGTGGCCTGTTTAATAGTTCACTGGAGTCAGGCATGGTATTGCAGGACTGGAGAATGGCACACGTAGTGTCCCTCCATACAAATGATCCCAAGGACGACCCAGGGAATTACAGACTTGTCAATCTGACCTCAGTCATGTGCAAGCTCATGGAAACCATTTTTAAAGTTGGTAGAGCATGGTCTCCAGGATGTGAAACAGCATGGGTTTGTGGGACAGAGATCATGTCAAATGTATTTGATTAACTTTTTTTGACTGGGTCACTAAGACACTGGTCAGGGGCCAAGCAGTGGACATTGTTTACCTGTGCTTCAGCAAGGCCTTTGACTCAGTACCCCACAAGAGGTTGATCAGGAAGATGGTAGATCTCCGGATTAGGAAGAAGTTGACCAGATGAGTGGAAACTGACTGAGGGGCAGGACCCAGAGAGGGGTGGTAATGGGGTGAGCTATGTAGCACCACTGAGGTCACCAGAGCTCACTGTTAGAACCGGTGCTGTTCAAAGTCTTCATAAATTATATTGGGGATTGCTTTAAGGCAAATGTGCCTATTCACATAAAACACCAAGCTCTGTGGGAGGCTGGACATAGCATAAAGGAAACAGAACCTAAAGGAGGATGTAGAAAAACTAGAGAGGTAGCTTGGGACTTGTCAGCTTGACTTCAGTGTGAAGAAATGCAAAGTTATGCACATTAGAGCCAAGAACCCCAAGATGATGTACAGCCTAGGAGTGGTCTGGGTATCTGCATTGTAGAAGGAGAAAGATCTGGGAGTGATGATCACTAGTGACCTGAAGCATTCCACACAGTATAGAAAGACAGCAGGAAGGGCAAATAAAGTGCTGTCTGCATTGCCAGAGGGATCTGCAACAGGTGAAAGGAGATAACACTGCCTTTGTACAGGTCATTAGTGAGGTTGTATCTGGATTACAGTGTACAGTACTGGTGCTCATACATTAAAAAGGACATTAACCTGCTGGAGATGATCCAAAGGAGGGTAACAAAGATGAACATAGACCAGCAGGGTAGAACATATAAGAAGAGTCTGGAGGCCTTGAACATGTACTCCTGCAGGAGAGGAGAGATGGAGGGACATGCCTGAGATCTCAAAGTATTTGAGGGGAATAAATAGGGTATATAAGGAGGGTCTCTTTAAGCTCAGCGGAGATCAAAACATTGAGGGCATGATCTCAAATTGGAGGGGAGGAAGTTCAGGACAGAAGCTAGGAGGCACTTCTTCAGGGAGAGGTGGTGGTGAGTTGAAATGTGCTTCTGGAAGAGGTGGTTTCATCTAAGGGATCAAGAGAGGCTGGAAAAGAGTTATGGGGAAATAAGGGTCAAGGGAGGGGTGAATGGAGGGGAAGGGTGGATTGGGGAGGGGGGCACGGTCAGCAGCTTAAGCCAAGGACCCTGCAATATGAGCAGATTAGGTAGACCAAATTGTCTTTTTCTGCTGGCTTCTTTGTATGTTCATAATACACACTACAGAATTTGCTGTCAACTGTGTCAGAAAAAATATGACTTTTTAGTGGATAAAATACAATTACCAACCAGATTTAAAACAAAGATAAAATGTATAAAATGCTGGTAACAGTCACTCTTCACATGTAGATACTATCTGCTGTACTGGGATTGTGCTATTCAAATAGAAACCATGCAGTACAGTGGAGCACACCAAAATGCATTGCAGCAACCTGCATAAAATGATATGTCACATAATACTGCATGGCAAAAGAGCTTCAATTCCATTGATGTACACTGGTCCCTACAGCATGCTGCATCATTTTGCAGTAATACTGCAAGGTACTGCATTGCATCCTGGCTGGAGCTGCTGTATATTTTGTATATGCCACACTGCAGTGTCTGTTACTGGTATTACTGCAAGTACCTGGTGTTGGGCTATGAACCATAATCTTCTGATCTTCTTGCTCCAAAGGCATGCAGCAATTTACTGAGCCACTGCCACTGAGGGCTGATCAAGATTTTTAACCAAATTAAGGTACAGACTGTTAGGCTTACGACCTGGTTACTTTCCTGATTTGAACAACAGTTTTATTACATTAGGTTACAATCCATCACCATGTGGAAAAAGGCTTTATTGAGTGCAAATTACAGCTGCCACAGCTCAGGCATATGACTTCGGCCAATTTCATGGTAACATACATCATCAGGAGATCCTCCCGATGACGTATACTACAAAACCAGTCAAGGTTGTATGTCCGAACTACTGCAGCTGGAATTTGCACTCAATAAAGCTGTTTTGCACATGATCAGTGGTGCTGGTATTTGTTGCTCGCTTTATGTTTTATACTTAGCGCACTGTGTGGTTTGGAGCTGGGACTGCTGTTTTTTGGGTTTTACAATCCTTCACCAACTATAATAATTTAGTAGTTTAGTTCAAAGATATAACAACATGCAATTATATGCTTTTAACCCCAGTCTAGAGTATCATCCACTGTACCACCATCTGCCAAAATTGTGGATCTTTCAATTTAATTTAGTAATGTGCAGTGCTTTCTGTTAATGCATGGTCTAATAATTTAATGGCTGTGGGTGGTGGGGTAAAGAATTTTTGAGGGTGTGTACAGTTCATAGAATGGGAAATGCACTGCTGGTTGAACAAAACTGGAATAGCTATGATATATATGGCAATCAACTATTTAAAATAGTGGACACAACTATCTATTGGATATGTGGATTAAGTAAATTTTACTAAAGACCTGTTTGAAAGTGGTTAATATAATCTATACAAGGTTAGTCACACTTTTATTTAAACATTTGGTGAGCTGCAATCCCATTGTTTAAGACATGCTGGTGACCCACCTGCCATGAAAAACATGCCACATGCTGATGGCCCACCTACAGTACTATGAAAATTATTATTTTTACAGTAATTGTGTAATCAGAAAAAAATAACATGTTTAGGTCAGGCTTACAATATTTTAAGGTGTTCTGCAAAAAATGAAATGTGAGCAGAGTTTGATATGAAAATTACATTTTTTCAGTATCTGATTAATTACTGTTTTATTCCACTCCAAGGAGACTGGCTATCGTGAGAGTAAATGATACTCCAAGATGCTGACAAACTGGTAATTGGAAGTACTAAAAATATATATACTTTAATGGTTTACATATGTTGCAATACTGGGAATGTGTTATGCATTTAGAGAGGACATATTTTTACCAGGTATATATACAGTGTATATATATACCAACTATTGATGTGTTCAACAGATGAGCATCTCTGACTAATATATTTTGTTAGTTCAAGACTTTGCAATGAGAGAGGAAAATGAATGAATGCTGTTGTCAGCAGTATGCTGCAAAATGCAACACAATATATGGAAGCATCTGTATTATCAGGAGTTAGTCCTCAAAGAAAGTGGAATTTACTCAGCACAAAAGGGCTCTACCATGCTGGTTCGACAACCCTTTTGTCAACCGGCATCTCACCGACAGGAATCATCTCGACTGCAAGTTGTGGTTTACTTGATTCCTGTGTGTCTCCTGGTCCATTTTCTTTCATCAGGGGGCTTCTCCCCCCAAACCCCCCATGCAGGGTGATCTGCCCCGCCCCCCCTTTAGGATTACCAACTCCAGTCGGAGTTGATTCAGGGCAGGGGTGCAGGACTGGGAGACCGTGTGCCCCTGTCTCGGGCACACCAAACACAGTGACCTATTGGCAAAGTGTTGATTTTGCCGACAGGGTTGTAGTTCGCTGTGTTGGTGTCACTGTACGTGCGGCATACCACACAAAAACATACAATGAAAATAATTGAATCAGGACAAATGCTATACAATGAAAATAATTTAATCATATTTTTCAGTTGATATCTGAGCAACTTATGACTGGGGTGCTGCAAGTGTGGCTAGAAGTTTGCAAATGAAGAGTGTATTGCCAACATAATAATTGAATACCTTGGGGGAACCTAGTTGTTTATTGGCCAACAAATACTTCAGCATAACAAAGATAAAGATAACAGATAACAGCAAACAATAAGAGAGAAATGTAAAACATTGTGTCCCAGTGTATTGCTTTCTGATACACAGTACTTGACTATTTACAAACATGGCAATGTCACAGACAATACTACGGGTTGTCCAGAAGCAAAACAATTGGATTTAATTCTTTCCGAGGGCGATAGTAGGCACAAGTGGAACAATAAAGTTATATAATCCATTGCCAGCAGTCTCTACAGAAACAATAATCAACTTGTTCTTAAAGCCGTAGGGCCTTGGCATCTTCAAAACTATTGTGTTTACAGCCCTTTACAAAAATGAGAAAAATGTGCTGTCAGTCGATTAACAATTCAAAGCTTACAAATCTGAAGAAGTGCACAAGGCTCAAAATAAGAAGGCAGGTACTGAACTCAAAAATAAAATGACATGCAATCTCTGATGTGAAAAATCTTCTTTCTTTGAAACATCCGCACTGTAATATTTTTCTTAAAATCCTCAATGAAATCAAAACTGTAACAATGAAAATGTATATATCACACACAAGTACTCTTTATACCCATCTAGTCATGTTATAATTTTGTCTAGTTCATTGTCTGTGGTTTCTATAAAGTTTCACACTGAAGCTGTTTAGTTATTTTTGTCCCTTATTTTTCTTGAGGACAAAACACAAAATACATATGTATACAAAAAAAAAGAAGAAAAGAATAGCCTTAATATACAGTGATTTCATCAGGTATTCATCATTGATCCATGAAATATGTAAGGATTGTCAGGTCTTCAGTTGGTGCAGCTACTGTTCCTCTCTCTGAAAATTTTCTAACTCATATTTTTCCACCTGTTTGCTACAGTGGAGCCAGCCAGGAAGCAATGCAGTTTTTTGCAGTAAATGACATGTCACAAAACGCTTCATGACAGAAGGGCTTAATTGACATTGAATTACTGTACACTGTTGTCAGCAGTATACTGCAGCATTTTGCAGTAATAATGCAAGTATTGCTGCATTGCACAATGGCTGTGATGCTGTACTTGAGGGTGGACAAGAACCTGCTAGTCATTTAGTATAATTGACTGGAAGGCTCCACCTCCCAAATTACACTTCAATGGCACATCCAGAGGCTTTGATCCTCTTCAGAGCTGCGTGCCATAAACAAATACTTATATCTCCTTCAGCCTTCAGGGAACAATTAGGGAATAGTGATCATGTTATGATAACTTTCAATGTAAAACAGGAAATAATAGGTATTAGAGGTAAAACAGTGGTAAAAAATGATTTTTTATTTATTTATTTAGTTTTTGTTGACCGGGTAAGTGCACTAGACAAATCCTCCCTATTTTCAGGCATGACCCGGGGGAAGGGGATACAGATGAATGCCAACTGACCTTGAACCAGATTAAGCTGCTGGTGGTATTTTTAGTGAATGAGGGAATTTTTGGCCAGGACACTGGGGAAATTCCCCTACTCTTCCAGCAGGGGGCTTGACTTCCTGAAAGCAGAGTGGAGAAGCACTCCCCCCCTTGTCTTGTATACCACTAGAAGCCTGAAAATGAATTCAGACACTTTTATGGATCAAGAAGATTGAAGTGAGGAGCTAGAAAGGAAAAGAAGGAATTAAGAGAGAAAACATCTTCTGTGGAGATGGAGGAGGAGATGGCAAATGTGAGTAAAAAATGTTTTGGAAAATAATCAGCAAAAGAGTAAAGAAACAGGAGGTCTTATAGAGCCAGATATTTCTGTTGTGGAAAGCAAAGAAAATAGGCCAGACTCCTATCAGGCTAAATTGAGAAGCAATGATGTGGCAGTATCAAAGCAAGCTGCACCTGCTGAGACAGGGAAAAACAAGTGAAAGTATCAGCACAGAAGGAAATGCAAAGTAAGTCAGAAATGGCTTGGCCTGAAAAGGATTGTAGAAAGCAAGACAGAAAGTAAAGAAAGAGCTAAAACAAATAAAGAAAACACAGATTTTGAAGATATTGAGGAAGTCACAGAAAAAAGGGCCCATTAGGAAACAGTAAAGGAGAAAAAAAGGTTTCAGATTCAGAAGACAGAACTTTTAGAGACTTTGCAGACACACCTGAATGGGTAACAGAAGCCTTATTACAAGCAGGTTGGAAAAGAAAGAATGATAGGTCTGGGTGGGATCCAAATAGTCCCAGTACATCAGGAATTAGTGAAAAACAAAAAGAAGACACAAGGGATGTAGAAAGTAAATTTGGGGAAAAAGTGGATGAAGCCGAAAAACAGAAAGATGTAACATCAGAGGCAGATAAAACAAAAGAGATAATTTTTGATGGACTTGATAGCAATAATGAAGAGTCATCTATGGAGCTTGAGCAGAAAATGATATTAACAGATAAAGAAATGCAGGAGGAAGAGGAAGGCCAGAAGGAGATACCCTGGGGTGGGAATACTAAAGAAAGATTATTTCCTAAAGATATAAAACCACAGCAAGCTAAAAGAAGAAACGCGGTATGCCTGAGATTTAGAAGGCCCTCTGAGGATGTGCCCAACAGAATTTTATTGGGAAAGAACTCTTAATGAATAAAATGAAGTTTTATCCATATGAACTATATGCCTTTATTCATGTACCAGGAAGTACAGAATTTGACATAAGTTTTAAACATGGAGGAGGTTGGACCGCTTTTGGAAATTATATCAGCAAATGAAATATACAGACTTATGGAAGGATTTCAGAGTTATTCCCTTATCAAAACCTGCTTTTAAGATAGTGACTGTGTTATTTGAAATGAAGGCGTCAATGTGGTCGACATTAATTTCTGGATCAAGCAGAGGGGTGTAATGCATGGACTGCCGCAACCAATATTGGATGAAAATGGTCTGTGGACAGGTGGATGGAAATATAAACTAACACTTAAACAAGTAGATGGGGAAATTCAACATTTGTCAAACTGTTTCTTTCTAGGTCAAGATAGAGGCATTGTTTTTATGCAGGCCAAGTGAGGGCCTGCTATAAATGTGGAGAGTGAGGCCACTTAAGTAATGTCTGTGGTAAAGTCAAGTGTGGTATATTGGGGTTGTTGGGCATTTTGGGCAGAATACACAACCAAGTTAAATGTAGTTTGTGTGAAGAGGAAGGACACACCTCTGCAAAATGTCCTGGGCTTCCCATAACAGCCAGAAACTGGAGAAAGAGCACAGCAAGATGTCTACCTGGCTGTGGCGCAGAAAGAGAAAGAGAAGCAAGATAAGGTAATAAGGGAATCCATTACCAGAGAGGACATGGAAAAGGAATAAAGGTACAACCTCAGACTAAAGGGTTGGTAATACCAGAGCAAAAGAATCAAAAGAAAAGACAGGGACTTTTAAAATGGAAGGAAGACAGAAAAAGAAACTGGATTTACTATGGTTGCAAGATCTAAAAACAAAAAGAAGAGTACAGCAAAACAGATAATTTCATTGGAAAAAGATCATGAAGCTGTAGAGTTAACAAATAAATGCACCTTATTACAAGGCAAAGAATGGTCCACTATGGAGGAGGGCTCTGATCGGTCCAACACGGATCTTTTTGAAGGTGCAGGAGAGGAAGATGGAGACACAACAGACATGCAGGTGTCAAAGAAAAGGAAAAAAATCTAAAGAGGCAGGGTAAAAGTGAGGGGAAAACAAAATAGGAAGTTTAAAATGCCTCACTCATAATCCAAATTGTATTAAAAATAGAAGGAAGAGGCTGGTAACTTTTAAAATACTATATGACTTGAAAAGTGACTTATATATATTCCAAGATACAAGGTTACACACTATAGATGAAATTTAACAAACTCATAAAGACTGGACATGGGGACCATCCTTATGGTCCTTTGGGATAAATAGGTGTACAGGGGTTGGGGTAGCTTTCTCTTCTCATGATGTTAAAATTTTAAAAGTAATAGATTTGGTACCTGGAAGAGCTATGATTATTGATGTTATCTTAAAAAAGAATTCTGTGAGAATTATTGTAATTCATAATCCACAAAGGAAAAAAGAAAGGAATATGCTAATAGATCAAATAGAGGCTTATTTGCATACTTCAAAACTTGTGGTGTGGGGGAAGACTTTAACTGTGGGTTATCTAGAGCAGATTGGGGAGGGCAACATCAAATATTTTTTGTGATACAACTCACTTGAAAAAAATGTTAGATAAAGCTGGGATGGAGGATGGATATACTGTAAGTTAAAAGGGAAAAAAGGAGAACACACATATTTCAAGGGTTCACGTTCCACTCGTATTGATTTCTGGATGGTACAAAAAAAGTGGAGGTAGTTAATATTAGGAGTATACCTACTGAGACATCAGATCATATAGCAGTAGAAGTTGAAATTAACTTGGGGAATAGGATGAGAATAGGAAAAGGCTATTGGAGGATGAATACAGCTAAGCTACAAGAAGATACTTATATAGAAAAGATTAAAATAATACTGGAAGATAAGTTGACAGTTATGGAATTATATGATAGTGGAACAGAATGGTGGGAAGATACTAAAAATGACATCAAACAATATATGATCGAAGGACAGAAAGTAGAGGCAACAAATTATGGGAAGTATTTAAAATTAAGGGCTAGATGATATAAACTTATGACAAGGCAGGTTAAAGATAAGGTGGATGAATCTAAACAAATTGAAGAAATTAAGGTTAAAATGAAAGAATACCAATATAATAGGGTCACGGTTTTAATTATGGAACAAAAAGTGGCACCAGGGAACAAAAATTATACAAATCCTTATGATAGTAGTCAAGAAAGAATAGAAAATTGAGTTATGTACAAATTACAGGATGGAAAACGGAGGATACATACAGATATAAAAATATAAATGTACAGTACAAGAGTTTTGAAGGAAAAATGCAAGCAACAAAGAAATAGGAAAAGTGAGGATTTTTTTTCTGACAATTGAGATGCCAGAGTTGGAGGAAGATGAGGCAGAGGTGATAAAGGGGGGAAATTAAAGAAGAAGAAGAAGTGAAAGAGGCAATAAAATCTTTGTCAAATAACACGGCACCTGGGGTGGATGGGATTCCGAATATGTTCTATAAAGTTTTGAAAAAACAAATAGCTCCCATTTTAACAAGAGTATACAATGGTATAATAAATGGAGACAGTTTGGCAGAAAGCATGAAAAAAGGAATAACAATTTTTTGCATAAAAAAGGAGAAAAAAACACAACTTTAAAATTGGAGGCCCATTAGTTTATTGACTTCAGATTACAAACTTTTAGCCAAGGTAATAAATAATAGGTTAAGGACTTTTTCGGAGAAATTGATAATGCAGTCTCAAACGTGTGCTATTCCTGGATGGAGCATACAACAAAATTTTATTTATATTAGAGAAGTCATAAATAAAGGACAGGAGGATTCTTTGCAAGGGTATTTGTATGCCTTGGATCAAGAAACATCATTTGATGTTGTAAAGCATCAATATGTATGGGATACCTTAGAAAAGTTTAAAATTCCAACAGAACTAATTAGTTTAATAAAAGCAATATATAAGGAAGTGCAAATTTGTCCTATGGTTAATGGGCATCTAGGGACTTCAATGTATATAAGGAATGGGGTTCGACAAGGGTGCCCATTAAGTCCCCTACTATATGTATTTTGTCTAGACCCACTTCTGAGGAGAATAGAGGTGGAGAAAGAGATTAAAAGTATTGTATGGCAAAATAGGGAACTGAATAAAACAAGTGCTTATGCAGATGATTGCTTAGTTTTAGTAAAAGATCAGAGTTCAGGGGATAAGTTAATAGAGACAGTAGAGAAGTATAGCCAATATACAGGGATTAAGATAAATAAAGGGAAAAGTAGAATTTATCCGTTGTGGGCAGTGGAGAAAAAGAAAAGAGGAGATTTGGAGATAGCAGAAGGAAGCATTAAGGTGCTGGGAATAAGATTTGGAGGGGATGATGCAATACAACAAAACTGGGAAGAAAAGTATCAACTAGCCCAAATAAAAGTACAAAAGGAAACAATGGAGTATGACACAAGAGAAAATAATTTACTTATTAAAAACGTTTATTGTCCCAATATTTTTATTTTTAGCATACATTTTTCCAGTACCATTTCAAATGCAATCCAAAATTCAAAGTCTTTTTTTCAGTTATTGTGGGGTAGCAAGTTAAATCCTATTAAAAGGGGGATAATGTATAGAACCATAAAATATGGGATTTAAACATGATAAATCCAATTGTTTTTCATATTAATATTTTTGTGTTTTCAAATATTGTACCATTAGTAAAATGTGAGAACAAAGCTTGGTCTTGGTTAACACGCAATGGAATTTACCTTTCATTAAATGTATTGGAAAGAAAGGGAATATAGTAGGAGGAAAGTGTGGCCAATATATATGGAAATTGGAAGGAAGTATTTAACCCAGTGGGGGGTAACGGTGGATGCTCTAATTAGGGGTAACAGAAAACAGATGTATAAAGAAATTATGGAGAGGAATTTCTGGGAAAAACAAGTTTTTAAGGTAGAAAAAGGAATAAAAGAGCAGGAAATTTTAGCTGTTACATTAGAAAAAAAGAATTCTGGGGAAAAATGAAAGATGTAGTATGGATGTGTAGTCATGGGAAGTTAAACGTGAGAGGTAACCATAAACATAAAAGAATGGAGGAAAGGATATGTGGAGAAAGAGATTGTGGGACAAAAGAGGAAAGCATGCAGCATTTATTTTTTGATTGTGATTTTATTAAACCTTTTTGGGGTATGGTAGCTAGTTATTGGGGATGCAAGCTTTAAAAATATGACATACTGATTTTGATCTATGGTCAGTTAACAAAGAATGGGAAAAAGTTAATAAAAATACAGTCTATGTTATTTTGGCAGTTTTAATTTGGTCTATATGGCAAAACAGATGCTCAAGATTTTTCAGAATAAGGATTTGACTGTACAGGATGTTTTAAGTTTCAAGATGAAGTAGATAACATTTTCAAGATGAATGTAAATTATGGGGAGAAGAGAAAGCAAGAGAGCTGTGGTGTAATTTGTTTTGTTTTGGAAAAAAGTGTGTTTTTGTTTTAATAAAACTTGCCCTACTCTTTTGATAAGTGCCATGGGATCTTTAACATCTACCTGAACTACTACCAATCCAGGCTTCAGGGACCTCGTTTAACATCTTATCTGAAGAGCGGCACCTCAGAAGTGCAGCACCCTCATGCTGCACTACAGTGTCAGTTCTGGGATATAACCAAGTGCCAGATGTGGGAACTTAACCCAAAGACCTCTGATCTTCTGGCTTCAGAGGCAAGTGTGCTACCTACTGAGCCACTGACACTGCTATAATAGGGCAGATTTTGACAAATTAATAAGGAATTAAAAATGGAATTGGAAAAAGGATTTGGATAATAAATCAGTAAATCAAATGTGGGAATTATTAAAAAGAAGTTATTAGATTTAGAAAGACTATATGTTCCAGAAAAAAAAGTGTATAATAGAAGAGGAAAAAAAACTTTATGGTGTACTAGCAAGGAGTTAAAATCTTTTAAAAAAAAAAGAATAAAGCATTTAAATATATGACGAAATTAGGAACAGAGGAGGCCAGATTATGTTATAAAAACAGTAAAACAGAATATAAAAAAAGAAAGAACAAAGATAGAGTCCAATTTAGTATATAGGAAAGACAATGGGAAAAGTTTATTTACATATGTAAACCAGCAAAGAAGAGATAAGTAAGGAGTGGGGCCATTAAATATAGATGGGAGAGATATTACAGATACAAATGAAATGGCAAATACAAAACTATTTTTGGGACTGTTTTTGAAAAAGAAATGATGTAGAAAAATTATCAAAATATAGAAATAGAAACTACAAAAGAAGAAGTGGAAAGACTAATAAATAAGATTAAAATACATAAATTAGCAGGACCAGATTTATTACAACCCCGATATATTAAAGAGGTGTTACCATGGATATCAGAAATCTTGATGTATTTATTTAATAGACCTTATAAGACAGGGATATACCAGAAGACTGGAAGAGAGCCTATGTGGTACCATTGTTTAAGAAAGGCAAGAGGTCAGAGGTGTCAAATTATAGGCCAGTAAGTCTAACTGCAATCCTTGGAAAAATTGCTGAGAGTATATTAATAACAAAATTAGAAAAATTAAAGGGAGAATTGATGAGTATATAATGGAAAATAGACTAATGTGTGCCCACTGATGTGGGGAACAGTTTATATGGACATAAAGTCTTCTACTGTTCTAATACCAAGTATGAGAACCAAGTATGAGTCTTTACATTTAGTAGCCGTGTGACTCCTACACAAAAAGGACTCTCAAAACTATTTACAAAAGACGAGGGAGAGGAGAGAGAGAGAGAGAGAGAGCATATATGAAACTACCATCTCTGCCTACATTGGATTAAGACCAGTCCCTACTGAGATTCTTTTCTGTCCATGCCTATACCTCCTTCTTGCTCTTCCCTCCCTTTGGCTTTCATCTTCTCGGTTCACTAGTTTACTAGTTCCTGATAGTAAATCTAGAATACCTGCTTCTTCAGTTGCCTCAAGGTATTTCAGGAATGGTATCCATTCAGCTGTATATCTTTCTGTTCTCAGTCTGAGCATGGCTGTAATGTTCTCCAGTTGCTTAATTTAGTTACTGATATCAACCCATTCCCAATATGCTTGGAATAATATTGGTAATACACCCACATTTAAAGATTTTGTATAAATACCCTTTTTGGTTAGTACATATCTCTTTGGGCCATGAGCTTAGTAAAACATTGCTCAACTCTTGTGGGGTGTTAATATCCAGTATCTTGAATTACTCAAGAAACATCCACCCTGCAGTGCTCCAATTTGGGGCAGAGCCACAGGATGTGTGGATGGTCTCCTATTTTCCCACAATCTCTCCAACACTTGTCAGTGAAGGTGGCTTTGAAATGATGGGTTTTCAAAAAGGGTTCAGATGGAACTGATTTTGCAGCTGTATCTATACTGTGCCTCCTCCAGTTATGTGAGGTCATAGTGGAATGGGCCCCACCAGGGCCCACTTCCCCCTCTTTTCTTCTGAACTTTGCCCACTGGTTTGGTACATCTTTCAGGTACATACTGCACAGCTTGTAAATGTGTTCCCTGCAACTCTCATTATCCATGGCCATTTCAATATAGATCACAAAGGGGTTCCGTTCCTGGTTCAGCATGTAATGGACCTCTACTGTTTTGATGAAGCTCCTTAGCTGCAGATATTTGAAAAAGCGCCCCCTTAAAGTATAATAAATTTAGCCCTTAGGGCTTTGAAGGACTTTATCTCCCATCCCTCCATTAGGGTGCCATTAGTTCTCAGCCCTTTATCTGCCCATCTTTTAAAGGAACTGTCCCACTTTTTGGTTGGAACCCCAGGCAGCATTGGATCAAAGTGTATTTACTGATTCTTGTCTGGAAATTCAGTTTAGTCATTGCTTGGTGCCACACCTTAAGCATAGTTTTAACCATCTGTTAGAGATACTGGCAATTATCTTCCTGTCTAACTGCACAAAAGGTATAGCTCCCATATTTGTATCTCCCAAGCTACTTAATTCCATTTTCAGTAAACCAGTATCTTCTTCCTTTGGCAAAAGTGATTAATGGTTGGGCTTGCACCATGCTGTAATATGCTTTTATATTGGGTAACCCCAAAACCCTCTTTGCCTTGGGGTAGCATGCTATGTTCCAGTTTAAACCTTGGCTGCATACTTGAGTAAGCATGAACAAAGGCTGCACACCGCCTTCTTGATGCAGCTTTGTAAAATTCTTGCCTTAATGGGCAACATTAATTGTGCACAAAGTGCCTGTCACACTGTGGAGGTTGGACTGTACCTGTTCCAAAGTTCTCTTTCTAGGTATTGTTTTATTTTATTTTTTCACCCATTGTTTAATACAGGCTATATATGTTGTATTGCATATTGCCTATATTGCTACCAGAAAGTCCAACCATAAAATAAATACAAAGTAAATTCAAATCAAATTTCAAATCAAATAACAACCCAAGAATTTATTTATTTTAATTTATTTATTTATTGAATCTTGGATTAAAAAATCTTTGAGCAAAACTGCTTCTTTATAATGGTTCCATGTCATAGGGTTACAAGAACAAAGAGTACATCAAGTAGACAAGTCATATAAATACATACATACAAGAAATAGGTAATAATTGCTGGATTACAGTGTATAATTACAGAAAAACGCTTTACAGGTAAGCCATATTGGTATAGATGTACAATGTTACATGAAAAAGAATACGTTTGGGAATGCTGAGATTTGGGGGGGAATTGCTAAGTTCAGTATTAGGCAAGTGGGGGGGACTGAAAGAGAGTTAGTGTGTAGCGGAAAGGGGCAACGCCAGGAGAAGGCAGTGTACCAAGACAGCAGGGTTGCAGGATAGAGATAGGTTAGAGGAGGAGCAGCCCAGAAGGTTTTTTCCATACAGTAAGGGAGGAGAGTGGTCCTAGCAGGTGAGGAGCTGGAGAGGGAGGAAGTAGCTGGCACATAGAATTTTACAGACCAGACCAAGGGAGTTTTGACTTGTGAAAGGAGAAGCGGAAGCTAAGACCAGCTGTTTGGGGGATATACTGGGGTGAAGGAGGGTGAGGAATAAATGCAGCGTTTTTTATAATTCAAACAATTTCACTAGACGTTGTTAAGATGTGGGATCACAGTCACACATGCTGAGTGAAGTGAGATGAGCACATAGTTGAGTCTTGAAAGGGCCAGTCTTCAGTTCAGAAGTGAGGGTGGTGCTAAGAGAATTTAGCCAGAGAGGTGCCCTATACTTAAAGGACCTCTGCCCTTGAGTAGTGCAACAAAATGGGACTTGGAGGATTGCTTTACTTGTGCCCCTTGTTTATTGAGAGCTGGCAGAAGGGCAGAGGGGAGTTTGCACACCTAAGGGTGTAAGGCCAAGGGTGGCCTTTTTAGTGAGCAAGCACACCTGGAATTGGATTCTGTTGCTTAGATTGAGCCATCTGGTGTTAGAGTAGAGCTTGCATGTATACATTAGGTGGTGCACCTCAAGAACATGCCTGCAGGCTTTGTTTAGGGCAATTTTATTCTCCTGAGTGCCATGTCTATGGCAGCCCCATAGACTACAAATCTGTAGTCAATGACGAACAGGACTGAACTATTAACTGCTGGTTTGATGGCACTATTAGTGAGGCAGTGTCTGTGATGGTAGGGTCATTCTAATCTGCCATTGGCTGCCTTGGCAACATGGTCAACATGCAGCCCATATGAGAGGAAGCTGTCAAGAGTGACCCCGAGATATTTGAAATTGCTGACTGAAGCCAGAAAGTCATAGCTTTGATTGTGTATTTTGATGGGATATGCCTTATGGCAGTTCTGGGTTTTACTATAGGGCTGCAACAGCACTTTCACTGACATCCCCCACAGCGGCAGACACAATGCCAAGTGCCGGCATTGTGCCATCTGGGATGCCGGCATGTGTCTATCAGAGGTCTGTGCCCCCCTGAACCCCTCATGTGGGGGGTTCTGTCCCCAACACCCCCAGGTCTCTAAATATCTAACTCCGAGTTGGAGTTGGATGGGGGGGTGCAACACTGGAAAACGCACCACTGGCATCTTCCTTGCACCAGCACAATGACTTGCCACAGGCAGGTGATTTCTGTCACTGTGCTGGTGTTCGCGGTGCTTGTTTTGACCTTGTGTCAGCACACCCAGTTCTGAAGGGAGGCAAACAACATCATCTTAGCTTTTTTGTAGTTCAGTAGAAGTTTGGATCTAAGGAAACAGGCCTCAATTGTGGTAAAGTCAGATTGAAACTGTTTTTCAAGCAGGTCAGGTGCAGAGTGACCTGTATAGCACAACGTTGTCTACATGTAGAAGTACCTTGTTCTGGCACTCATTGGGAGATCATTCAGGAACAGGCTGAATAACAGGGGCCCAAGACAGGGCCTTGGGATACCCCAGGAAACAACTTGTTGGTCAGATAGAGCACCTTGTATTTTGAACTGCTGTGTTCTCATGGAGAGATAGCTCCTAAACCAACCCAGTGATACAGAGGATATCCCAGTGTGGGCAAGCTGGCTGTGAAGTAATTCATGATTAACTGTATCTGCCGCTTTGCACTGGATTGCCCTCCCACCACTCACCACTGTGACATCTACAGTCACCTTAACTTACCCTCCCTCATCAATCAGTGCCTTTACCACTGCAACAGACTCACAGCTAAATTCTGGACCCTGCTTCTGCCCTCCTACCTAGCCTCTACTCTAACAGCCCAAAAACCACCAGCATACTCACTCAGAAACTTTGACTCCCGTCTACTTCAAATCCCACACGTGACTACCTCTGCTGAGCAGTCAGCTTTTAGAGTCCATCTACCAAAACTATGGAACTCTCTGCCAGCTGACATCCAGCTCTCCCCCTTCCCTGGGCAACAAATCTCCCTCTTAAAAGGGCAAGTCCCTATAAGATGCTCATGTCAACTTGTCAGGCAATAGCATGGGTCATGTCTTAACTTTGTGAGCAGAAATGTGATGACAAACCATCCAAGTGATCCATATTGTCCACCCAAGTGCTTAACTAACAAATTTTTAATTACCACTACTTTTCCGTTCATCTCTGCTGCATCCTGTACATGTAACTATTTCATGATTATTTTTTCGTTGAAATTATACAACCTTGTACATATTGTATGTAACCTTTGTAAATTGTTTTTGCTGTCCCCCCCAAAAAAATGTTCTGTATGACTTGTATGTAATATCCCATTTCCGCCTACCCCCAGGACGCATCTGGAATCGAGCGGTAGTCTGCTCAGTATGTCTTTCCTGGTAAAACTTTTAAATAAATAAATAAATAACTAAAGGTCTTGGTGAGGCCAATGTAAATGGCCCCCACCAAGAGGCCCTGGTCCAGTGTCTCATGAATGCAGCCAGTATATTCCATGAGGGCCATAGTAGTACTGTGTGCCTTGCGGAAACCATGTTGCTGCTGGCATTGAAGCTTGTAGGTGGTGACATAGTCGACTAGCTGGTCATATATATTCTTTCAAGGGCTTTGAGAGAGGTGTAAGAATTGATATTGGTCAGTAGTTGGAGAGATGAAAGCTATATCCACTTTTGAATACTGGAGTGACAACTGCTGACTTTCAGATTGGGGAATTTGCCTGTGGTGAGTGATAAATTAAGGATCCTTGTGAGAGGGAGAGTAGGACATCTAGGGGCTGCAACTCTCTTGAGGTCTAGCGAGTCACTACTGTGACTGGTTTTTTGAGTGCTTGCTTTATATACTTGTTGGCCTCTGCTAAAGTGACTGCTTTAAGGAAAAGGGAGGATGTACTAGCGGACAAGGAGATTTCGTTGTTTAAGTTGGTTCCTGCTTGAGGTTCCAGAAAGTCGGGAAACACATTGTTAAGGTCAGTAAAGGCCTTATTAAAGACATTAGCAATGTCTCTAGGGTCTTGAGTTACAGTACCATTGGTGCTTATTATTATGATAGGAGCTTTATTAGCTTTCCCTGTTAGGGAATTGATATTCTTCCAAAACATCTGACTGTTACCCAGGAATTGTTTAGTTCATTGTTGTAGTATATACTCTTAGCCAAATTGTTGGCACTAGTAAATTTGTTCCTAGCTGCTTTGTATTTTGAAGGTATATTAGAGATCCAGTACTTTTGGCTTTGTGCCATAGATTGTCCTTGTCCTCATTTGTTCAAGGAGAAGGTGTGACTCAATACTTATGGTACTTTTGATTTTCTCTTTCTGACTGGGGCAAATATGTTGCAGAATGTGTTAAAGATCTTGATAAAGCACTCAAGTGCTGTATCAACATCAGTTGCATTATAGATGCCTGACCAGTCCTGTGAGCTGAGGTGAGGTTTTAAGTGAGGGAGTTGCCCTTTATCAGCACACGCAAGGTAATTGTTATGGAGGGTTGGGGGCCTTATTTGACCAGGCGATAAGACTAGGAGTGGTCACTGATGGTGTCTGGAAGTACAGTAGTACTGGTAATTCTTTTAGTCGGTTGGTTATTACCCAGTCTATCAGTGTACTAGTGCCCGTATGATAGTTAGTCTGTATGGGGATTTCAAAATTTAGAACGGATCAATGGCTGTGATGGCATCTTTGTACGGAGCTGCCTCGGGGGACAGCCAATTGATACTGAAGTCTCCCAGTGCGAGAACCTCAGAGGTGTTGCAGAGATCAGAGAGGTAGTCAAGAGTCAGTTTGGAACCTGTAGACTGATTTTTTGGGGGGATGTACACAGATACTAAAGTGAGGCATTTCTCTTGTGCCCCAAGCTGTAGCTGAACAGCAAGCAGCTGGGTGTTGCTCCCAGAGGGTGGGTGGCAGAGAGCTCTACCTTGCAGGGTGTCCTTGATATATATATAGCACCTCTACCTCCATGCTTACCTAGTCTTTCTACTCTGTAAGAGGTATATCCCTCCAGCTGGATTGCCCAGTCAGGTGTTCTTGGGGTAAGCCAGGTTTCTACAATTGAGAGAACATCGGGCTTGTGTTGCACTACCCAGGCCTGCAGAGAGTCGTACTTAGCCAGAAGACTGCAGATATTGTTAGATGCAATTGTTAACACTCCAGATTTCCTATTTTTTTTTAATTGTTAAACCAGGAGTGGCACACTAAGCTGAACGCTTTTTTACAGGTGCGACCTGGGAGCACAGGGAAGTTAAGTGACTTGCTCAGGGTCAGACAGTATGCAAGTGAGGTCTGTGGGATTCAAACTCAGGTCTCCAAGTTTGCAGCTCAGGGCCTTAAACCACTGGGCTATACTACCTACCCTCTTGACTGATGTATGTATCCTTGGCCCTAATCTAGATCCTGGGTTTGGGTGAACCCAAAAGGTTGAAACCAAATACATAACAGATAGTCACAAATATACACATTCAATAGATAAATATCAAATACATCATATGGACTCACTATGCATTACACATACATTCATTTAGAATGCTTTAAGGTATGAAAAAGTTCTTTATTTTCAGTGGCAGCTCTACACCCAGGCACACCAGGGAACATGCCCTGCTAATAAAATACTGTGCCCCAATTGGTGCTTCATATAATGCAGAGCAACTCCCACAGGAATAATATGCGCACTTTGTATTGGTTCCCTGGCTGCCAGCTGTTGTACCCACAATAGATCTTGATAACCGTCAGTGGCTAGGACGTTACTGCATACCTTGCTCAATACACAATGACTACGGAATGGGTGAAGTTCTTGATTATGGGTGCATCCCTTTCATCACAGCCTTGCACCCAACCTGAAAGCTAATGTGGGGTGGGGGTGTGAGATGATGGAAAACATTCTAATATTCCCCCAGAGGCTATGACAATGGGGTCACATCCTCAATAAGACAGGGTCTGTCTATTGTTATGTATGTATGTATATATGTATGTATGTATTAATTAATTTAGTTATTCTTTGTTAACAAGGTAAGGCTGACTAGGCATACTAGCTCTGTTTTCAGGGGCAACCTATGAGCTTTAACTGATTTATGACTTACCTAAAGTCACACAGTATGCAAGTGAGGTTGTGGAAATCAATCCCTGGTCAGCACGATGTACCAAGCTCATTCACAGCTCATTATTCTAATCTCTAGGCTATATTGTCAGTCTGTTTTAACTTGCTGTGAGAAAGCGCAGCCATAAAATAATCCTCATAGTACTGTAGATTCAATTATTTAAAATAAGATGTAGGCCTCTTACCTTGTCCAATCTCAAACAACAGAAAGATGCTTTCTCAGGCAACAGGTGGCACAAAGTTGGGGAACTTCCAATGTAAGGAGAATTTGGAGGATAGCCTTTCACATACCTGGGGAGAAGAGTTTGTAGTCTTATAATGACTTTATTTTTAGAAATATCTAACTTAATTCCCTAGAAAGCACAGACAGCATATTTATCTTATGCATCAATATAAAAAAATAGTAACCCAAAGCAATGTTATTCAAATCCTTCATTCATAGTAGGTAAACAGCAGGTGAGCCAATACACATACTGTGCAAGTATATCTCTCAAATGTCCCTGTTAAGATGGATGTACCTTACTGTACCATTCAGAAACACTCTGCTACAGAATAGCGGACATTCCCAATATTGTACAAAAAGATATACTGGTTTCTGCTTTCCAGTTTTCTCTACTTACCTGGTGAGTCAGCATGTACTTCAGCTGTCAACAAACCCTGGGTCTGGGGAATGGCCTAGCTGGGGACTAAGGTAGATGTCTGAGCTTGATGCTCTGTAGAAGTCAGCCCTAAATCTCTGCCATCCAAGAGTTAGTCTTAACAAAAATAACTTTTTCTATCTAAGCCTGACTGTATGGTGCAGCAACCTAACTCATCACATAGACTGAGGCAGATCAGCTTTAAACCAGCCATGGAGACTATCAGGGGAAGGTGGCCTGTGGAGCTCCCACTTCAAGTTTTTACCAAAGTGGGAGTGGGACAATCGAACAGAGAAACTACAACAATATCACAACCACCCTCTACCAAATGGAACATCAAGACTTTGACCATGGAGCTAAAAAATGAAGTCAGAGCAGAACTCGACAATCTTCATGTACAAATTACCCATCTCCAAAGTGCACTCTGAGCAGCAGGATGAACTAGACATGTGACTCAATGAACAGGAGAACCAAAATAGAAAAATCTCAGCTGAGCTGGTCTCAGTCCAAAAACAAATTTCAGAACTGTACTCCACCCTTGACAACCATGAAAACCACAAAAGGAGGAATAATATGCAGGTGACTGGCCTCTTAGAAGGTCTTGAAGGCTTGGACCTCATCTCTTTCTTAGCAACATGGCCCCCAGAGATCCCAGGCCTGGAGGTTTGCACAGCTTTTGAGGTAGAGCATGCACAACAATCACTGGGGAAAAAGCCTGGCCCCACAGACAGATCCCCCACTTCCTTATTGAATTCCTCCCCCTATCCTGCCATAAAGTCCTTCAAGTGGCTTGCTCCAAAGGACAGATTCAGCTGCAAACCTTGGTAGCCAGCTTCTATCCTGACCACAGTTACTGACTCCAAGCCATATGAAAAGAGTTTAACCCAGTAAAGCACCACCCTCATGAGCAACAATGACATATTACTCATGTTTACCCATCACAGCTCACTTGGCAGCTAAAAATCTTCACTCAATCAGGCCTTACCATGGTGTATTTGGATGCAAAGTTAGCAGCTAGGGAAGGATGCTCTGGACTTTGGAGGACTGGGCCCAATACATGAGTGGCTGTCTGGGACAGTCTTTCTGGATCTGTGACACAGGAAGTGTGGGTTGGAGGTGGGACTGGTTCTTCCACCTGCAGAACAGCAAAATGGATTACTTAGACTAAATCTGTGATCAGTGCAGTCATAGGACTTGAGCAAATATGTGCTGTATTCGAAATGCATTTAGCTGGGTAATATCTGAGCATGAATCCTAGACTAGCTAAGCTGATTTCCAAATTCAACCTGGTGGGTCTCCATGCCTCTATGATGGCTTGCTGCACTGATTAGGGCTATTGTGGTGGGAATGAGAACCCAGAGCTGCAACTCACAGTTTGTGACAATTGGATATTTATGTACAGTGTGCTGCTGCCTGAAAGTTTGAAGGGCTTCACCAGAAAACCCTGACACATAAGGCATAGACTTTTTCTTGATGGCTTCATCTTGGCTCACTGAGGGCAAGCACTGATGAAACTGCTCCACTCTTAATTATGCTGACTTGTTAAAAGATCAGGACAATGATGCAACCTTTTTCTTGCTGTAGCCCCATATAACTTTCAGTGATTGAGCAGTTGCCGGCAAGCTGGACCCTGTATTTGAGGTTGTGGCCTAGGGAGGGAGATGCAGCTCCTCTGGGTTCCCCTTTCAGGGGACTGGGGACTTGATTCCTTTTTCTCTGGACATGCTGCTATGAATACTTCTGATGCCTTATGCCTTGCCAGTTCTTTTTTTTTAATTATGTATTTATCTCCTGTTGCATCCTTCAGTGGCCCCCTTCGGACCCACCCCCCAGCCCCATCACTTGGCTCCCCTGGGACTTACCTTCAGTGCAGTCCTCTAACACAGGACCCACGGTTCTACCCGGCCACCGGTGCAGCACCATGGGAGAGGTGTCGATCTTTCATCCTGCCACTTGGAAGGGATTTTCATCCGATTTTTTATTCCCTGGGCCCACATACATGCAATGGGTACAAGGCCTGAACTTTGTCTGCACAAGATGGCTCCAGCACCCTGAACATGGGATCTCTTCCCCTGCATTGCGGTATGCAGGTGCTGCCACCTAGCCACGACTGGATGGCAGGCAAACATTGTACCACAGCAACCCCCCTCCCTGAGGAAGGAGAGCTGTCCTGAGACACTCTATTCTTCCTCTCCCCACTGGCCCCCAAGCAACGTGAGTCCATTCTTGACCCCGGGTCACCAACATGTCAGGAGGTAAGGTGCCCAGCACCTCAACCCTCCATGCCATTGGGCCAGCATGCCTTGCAAATTCTAAGCTGCAAGGCACCGGTCATTTTCTTAGCATTTGGAGCACCACAACTCTACTGTTAAGAATTAGACCGTGATGTCTTTTTTGCATTGTTTTCTTTCAGGCTGTGTTTTTACCTGCTGGGACATTGGAAGGCACAGGCATAGTGTGTTCTGTGGTGATTTCCCCGCAGTCTTGTTAGGACACGTAGATTTCTATACAGGTTCCTATCAGAAAATGTGTGTGGGAAATCTGAATCCTACGGGATTCCAAGGGAAAGGTGAGGGGAACTGTATGCAGTTTTGCTTGAGTATGTTGCTCCTGGGAGTTGCCAGTTGCTCATGGTTTTGAGGTGTTTACAGTTCACAGGAAAGGGAGGGATGGGGGTTTGTTGATGCTTTATGTGTTAAGAAATGGCAAGAGTCAACTCTCTTTTATGGTACTGGCTGGTGGGGGATGTGGCTTCTGTGTGGCTATGTCATATATTCAAGAAATAGACTATGGCTATTGAACTGAGAATACTAAGCTGGAATGTTAATGGCCTCAAAACTGTGGTAAAGAGGAAGATATGGTGTTACCTAAAAAAGTTAAAAGGGAAGTGGCCATACTACAGGAGACCTATATGGGGGGGGGGCTTGTAAACTAGAATGCTCATGAGGGAGACACTATTTCATGCTGACTTTGCAACTGAGGCCTGGGAGATAGCCATTTGGTTTCATCCAGGGCTCCCAGTTTAGGTGGAGTAACAGCTGCTGGACACCCAGGGCAGGTATCTAATTTGTGTCACCCATCTGGGGGAGAAGCCTTTACCCTTGTTGCCCTCTATGGCTTGAATTATGACCAACAGTCTTTCTTATAATGTGGCTCTCACCCTCAGGGCTTTCCATGACCCCCTGGAGATTTCAACATAACCTTGGACCATATCCTGGATAGGTCTGCCCTCTTGCTAGGCCACCTCTGAAAAGCTCCCAAGCTTTGAAATGCATGGCCTCTGAAAAAAGCTATAACAGATGCATGCATATATCTCCATCCCATTAATCAGGAATGCTCCTTTTTCACATGCCCACCAACTATATGCTCGTATAGCTCTCTTGCTGCTATCCTCTGGTATGTTCCAAAGAATGGACACTGCTTCCAAGGTTCCATCCTCCATATGGATCATGCTCCCCTTCTGGTCACTTTAGGGAAGGGGTGCCCCTCCACTGCAAGGCGGTGGTACTTAGATCCCACACTACTGGTAGACCTGAGTTCTAGGACAATAAGGCCAAGACCCTTACAGAGAATTTCACACAGAACACCAGGAAGTCTACACCAGCTTCCACCAGGTAGGAAGCTATGAAGGCATCTGCTTGGGATATTGCTATCTCTGGGGCTGTCCACAAACATAAACAAGAGGCACAGGAGGAGAGGGAGCCAGAGGAGAAGGTTCTGGAACTAAAAAGAGAGCACATGACCTACTCCTCCCCCACTTGCTTGAGGGACTTACAATCCTTGAAGGGGAAATTAAATCAAGTCGTTACCTCCTGTTAGGTACAGACAATCCTCCTAAAGCATGTGGCTCCTACTTTGATGGAGACAAGGGGGGCACATGCTACCATGGCAGTTTAAGTAAAAAGAGACTAACAAGTTCATTACCCACATTCAGCTCCCCAATGGCTCTGTATCAGCTAAGCAAAAAGATATTGCCAAAGCCTTTACAGCTTTTTATGCCTCTCTATATACTGTACTTCAGTGGTAACAAGTAGCACACCCACTGTGGTCTGTTTTTGGACACCCTCACTATGCCATCCTTGGGGAGGAGGACCAGGACTCCTTGGATGTCTCAGTTACACAGGAAGGACTCCAGAGGGTGCTGAGGGCATTGACCTCAGGAAGGCCCTGGGCCTGGATGGTCTCATGTCTGAATTCTACAAGGAATCATGGCATGTATTACAGACCTCCTTTATGGATATGGCCTTGAGGCCTTGGATTTGGGGAGTATGGCTACCTCTGAAACACTTGCAGCCATTACAGTCCTCCACAAGCCCAGTAAAGATCCCATCTGTGTAGTTTCTATCAGCCCATCTTGCTACTTAATGCAGACTACAAGATTCTGGCAACGTTGTTGGCTGGCAGACTGGAGGGGATCTTACCAGGCTTAGTACACCTGTACCAGGACTTCGTAAAAGGATATCAGACCAAAAATAATATAGAAACTCCCTTAATGTAATGTGGCGGCGGTATGGAAGAAGGGTCACTCGGTCTAGTCTCCTGGCCCTTTTTGTTGAGAAGTCCTTTAACAGGGTTGAGTGGCCATTCATGTTTGCCACGTTGAAACACTTTTGCTTTGGACCTAAGATCAGGTCATGAATTGCTGCCATGTGTCAGACACCTAGTTCTCAGATACTCACAAATAGTATCCTGTCTCACCCTTTCTTTCCATCCAGGAGCACCCAAGAGGGATGTCCCTTGTCCTCTATGTCTTTGCCATCAAATCTCTGGCCATGGCAATACAAAAACACACAGACATTACAGACCTCACTTTTCAGAGCGTGTAGAATACCATTTCTCTATTTGCTGATGATTATGTCTTGCCAATCCTCAGAAGACTATCCAGGCTGTAATGTCATTATTTATAAGCTATGGGCCAATATCTGGTCACAAGATAAACTGGGATAAATGTGAGTGGCTTTCTCTAGGCAAGGTGAACAGTGCATCCTATGGGTGATGGCCTCTAACCCCGGGCTCTAAATTAAAATATTTGGGGATTTACTTCCCCCAAAATGTTCCACACTGAGTACTATAAACTATCAACCAATCCTCCTCAAAATTAAACATGATAGTGACAGATGATAGTTTCCCACACTTACCCTTATAGGGAGGGTAAACATTGTTAAAATGTATGTAATTCCCCAGTGTTTATATACAGTATATTCCAGGTCCTGCCAGTATGCCTCCCTATAACATTCTTTACATCAGTCATAGTATGCCTTTCATCATTCATCTGGCAGGGGGAAATGGGTTTAGATCAAGCAATCACATTATGGTATCCTATAAAAAAGGATGGTCTGGGTCTTCTGCACTTCAGTTTGTCATACTTAGCAGCCTAACTGACATTTCTGAGAGATGGTCAAATCCAGGGTGGGGAGGAAGAGCCCAGGGGGGGGCACTCCTGTCTCACCTGTTAGCAGCTGCCTTGTTGAACGGTATCATAAAGCAAATTCCCATACCTTTTCCTAGATTCACAGCCAGGGTGTGGCTGACCGTCCACAACCTTATCACTCACCCTAAGAGTCTATCCTCAGAGGTGGAAATGGGAAAAACTCTATGGGACCAGCTCTCATTACCCTCTCCCATGGGACAGACCCTGGAAAACATGGAGAGAAAAAATGGCTAGTAAAAATTGGGCACATATAAAAGGCAGGGATCCTTATTCCTTTCTAACTGCTGTCCCACAGATATGGACTGTGACCTGCAGACTTTTTTTGTACCTACAAGTGAGACATAGGCTGGAATAAGGGTAATCTTCTACTCTTCCTGCTGCAGGGGCCTTCAGGAGAAGAAACTCCCTATGCGCCCTGTGGGGCCAGAAATTCATAAAACAATATTACTCCTTGATCCTGGGGAGCCTCACAGACATTCTGCAGATGGTGAGGTGGACATCAAAGAGGGACCTAGGGAGGATACCATGTTGGGGGAGGGGGGGTTGAGACATGATAATTACATGTATTTTCATTTTTTTAATTTTTATACCGGTAAATCTGATGAGCAAAAGTTGCCTGTTTTCACAGATAACAAGTTACAATAATACAAAAAACGGATAAAGACATAACATAACTTTCATAATACAAAATACAAAAACATATAATTTTTACATTTACATAAAAATTGTGGTCAACAAGTACATTTAAAGTGACTGGAAAGCCATTGCTTAAGGTATTGACAGCTGTTCAGTCAAAAATGTATTAAAATAGGTCTTCTTCAACTTGAATAGCTCGACTGTAAGGAAGAGAGGCCCTGACAGTCGAGCTATTTAAGAAGAGTCTAAAGGCTCATTTGTTTTCCTTGGCCTTCCCCGATGATATCTGATCCTGACCAGAGTTAATTTAACTGGAGTTAATCTAACTGAAGTTTTATCTGTTTAATTGTACTATAGTTATTGCTTTAAATATTTATATATTGTATTCATATACTGCATGTTTATTTGTTTTCCCTACCTTGCTTTTATGTAAGGCACCCAGAGCCTCAGGGATTGGGTGCCATAGAAATAAAATTGCCTTGCCTTACCTTCCTCCATAGAATGCATTTTACCCGAGTACTGGCAAACCATACTGACAAGACTTAGATCACTGTCAAAAATCAGAATCACTAAATGATAGAAATTTGTCAGCAGAAAAGGACCCCATTGGCCCATCTTGTCTGCCCTTGCTCCCTCTCCACAGGTAGCCTTGACTCTATCACCCTACACCCCAATTCCGTGTCCTCCCCACCGTATATTCCCTGCCGCTCTATCATGTCAAGGTATCTATCTCTCCCTCCCTCTCTTGTTTAAACTCATGTAGTTATCCAATGCACTTTCGAACCCCCCCACTGTAAATGCCTTAATCACCCCCTCTGGTAGCCCATTCCAGGGGCCCATCACCCTCTCAGTGAAGTATTACCCTCTCTTATTATTGTTGAATTGACCGCCCACCAGCTTCAAGCTGTGCCCCCTGGTTTTTAGATTGTCTTTCATCTTGAATATACTTTCTTCCCTCATCTTGTTAATTCCCTTCAGGTATTTAAAAGTTTCAATCATATCCCTCCTCTCTCTCCTAGTTTCCAGTGAATACAGGTCAAGCTCCTCCATCCTCTCCTCATATGTCCTCTGATGCATACCATGCACCATTTTGGTCACCCTCCTCTGGACTCTCCACCCTGTCAATAACCTTCTGTAGGTGCAGTCTCAAGAACTGTACACCGGGGAGGTCTGGCCTAGCTAGGGAGCAAGATGGAGGGTTGATCTCAGAGCTCCAGGAAAATCCACTGCATTTTCTCACCATCCCGTGATAAATATATCCAAAAACTGCATAAAATTGAAGATTTCAGTGTACAGATGCCTTCCTATTTCAAATTTTCAAAAAAGCTAAACAAAATTGCCCTTTAAATTGCTGAGGGAAATATCTACCGATACGGGCAGGAATCAGCCTGCAGCGTGAGTTACAACCAGGCTTGAAAATACATCTCGACCTGAGGCTCCATCTAGCATTCCACCTATGTCTAATGAGAAGGCAAGTAGATCTAATATGGCAGAAGGATATCAGACTTTGGAGAGACTGATTAAAGATCTGAAATATGATTTGGGAACAAGAATGGAAGCAGGCTTTGAGAACATTACTTCCCAACTGCAACACCTTCAACAAACAGTAAACATGGTCTCAGAAACGGTGGATACCCATGAAACTAGAATAACAGAGCTTGAATCTAGACTGGGGATACAAGAAGATAGTAACCAGAGAGTTTCTACTGACCTGCAAAAAGCCCTGAAAGAAAGTAAGTTTCTAAAACAGTGCATCGATGATCATGAGAACTGCGAATGGTGCTGCAACATCAGGGTGTTAGGCATACCTGAGGGACAAGAAGGAAGAGACTGCGCGACCTTCATGAAAAATGGATCCAACAGGCTCTTCAAGTTCCCCAGAAATATCACTGGAAATTCAAACAGCTCACTGATCCCAGGAGTAAAACCATCGCCGATCAGTGACCAAGGCACCTCCTGGTGAAATTTCTCTGGTATCAAGACAGGCAGTACGTCTTAGATGCAGCTTGTAAACAGGGCCCACTCACTGTTCAGCAATCCAGGGTCAGCATTTTCCCTGCTTACTCCAGGCAGCTCCAAATGCAGAGACAGGCGTTCTTTGAGGTGAGGAAGAAATTGCATGACCCCAACTATCCCTTTTCATTGATCTACCCAGCCGTTTGATTATTCGTCACCAATGAGGAAAGCAAAAAGCCTTCACAAATTCTGATGCTGCTATGGAATATATCAGGGAACTGGAGAAAGAAAAGAATAGCCAACAAGCCGCTTCATCTAAGGGCTGAAGGGGCCTGAGAACAAACATTAAAAAGGTACTGAAATAACTATGTTCCGTGGGATGGGCGGGGGGAACATTTTGTCTCTTGGACTGTAACACCTATTGGTGGCCTATTAGGGCTGGACCATGGGGGGGGTTCCCTGCTCTGCCTTCTCCTCCTCCTCCTCTGACCATGAGAGGCCCTTTAGGCCTTAATTGCCTAGCCAATAATTTAGGCCTGATGCGCTACCTGTGTCAAGGAATTGGTGTTGGCCTCAAGAAGTACTGTGCAGCCCTTAATGTTGTGAAGCTTAGAATTGTTCCTTGCATAGAGGGCTTTGGTTATTTCTATCCTTTTTTGACTTTTCCTCCACAGTTTAGGATCGATGATCCTGGCAAGCCTGGATGACTTTTATTTTTTAGGGCAAAAGTGTACATTTTATTTCTACATTATAAGAGGGTGAGGAGGATGTGTGGCAATAATGACTGGTGTTTATTTACATTTACTTTAAAAAGAATGACTATCACATATTTCAAAGTTACTTCTGTTATTTCCAGTGTTGTGAAACAGTCTTGAATTTGTATGGACATTAATTTGGAGTGATGGCTTGGGGGGGGGTGAGCTAGTACATTCAAAGGTGATGGTGGGCTCCTCTTTGGCCTAGACCACATCCAAGAGTCTGATCACTGGTTGCAAAAGCAATTTAAGTTACACTGATCTGAGCATTTGGTTGGGGGGTCCCTGCCCACAATCTCAGTGTGGGGATCACCCCTCCCACAAAATCTGGAGGGGGTTTCGACCAGAGGAATGAGGGGAGCCCTATACGATACCACATGAGGATAAATTTAACAAATAGAGAGGAGTGATGCTGGCCCTCCTTTTTTCCTCCCTTCAAAGGGGGGTAGCTACCTCACCCCCCATCCATGCCTGGAGGGAGTATGGGGGGGTTACATTTTTCTCTTTTCCTTAATATACATGAAAAGCAGTGGATATCTAGCTCAATCCATGAAAAGTAGAAGACGGGAAGTAATGAGGTGTTTTACCTTATTGGAGTTACAATTTGCTTCTTACTAGTGTTTTTGTATGCTAAAATGTTTTGGGGAGGAGAAATAGTTGGGAAGGTTTAAACCAATTGTACAGGGAGGGATTAAGTAAGAGAGGGGAAAAATGGGTTAGTTAATGGTTGTTAAAAGTTAAACAAATTGAAGAGCTTGACTACTGTGTGAGGATTGAAGCTGTATATCATAGGCAGAGGGTTCTGAGAATATCACTACAGGAATATAAATGGAGAAGATGACTTTTGTTTCTTGGAATGTTAATGGGTTAAAAATGGTAATAAAAAGAAAAAAGGTGAGGACACAAATAGGAAAGCTAAAGGGCGACACAATTTTTCTCCAGGAGAAACATCTGACCAGGGAGGAGGCATCCTGTCTGGCAACCTCCTGGGGGGGGACCCTTTTGGTGGCCTCGTTCACTTCTAAAGCATGAGGGATGGCTATCTGGGTATGCCCTAATATACCACATAAGGTGATTGCTGTCCTTTCAGACCCCCAAGGGAGATACGTGGTGGCTGAGGTGGACTTTAGAGGTATTAAATACATGTTGGTGTCAGTTTACGGGCCACATTTTGACTCCCCAGACTACTTCTCCCATTTGGTGGTAACATTGGCCCTCTACCCGGATAATTTTGTTATGGGTAGAGATTTAAATGCCTATTGGGACCCACAATTGGATAACTTGGGAGGGAGAAACAGACCCCCTCATGCAGCGTAGCAGCCCTTAGAAACCTAGCAGAGAGTAGAGCCCTTCTCGAGGCCTGGAGACATTGTCACCCCCAAGATAGGGATTTCTCCTTTTTTTTCCCATGCCCATAGGGTTTATACCAGGCTAGATTACTTGTTCATGTCCTCTAATTTGGTTGGGAATGACCTGGAAGCCACTTACAGTCCAATGATTAATTCAGACTATGCCCCATTGCAAGTGATACTCACATCCTATAAAGGGGAACCTGTTTCTATGCAATGGAGAATGGATCCAGCACTGCTGCTGGATAAACAATTCATAGGGCAAATAACAAAGAAAATAAAATATTTTACTGAGTACAACAAAACAAGGAGATGGGCATTAATAATGTCTGGGATGCACTAAAGGCATTTATCGGGAAACTATTTCTACATAGCCTATAAAAAGAAGTCTCTGTCAAGAAGAAGAGAACTTGAAAAAAATTTCTGAGTTAGAGGGAATGGCCATGGCTTCCCCAAATCCCCAAAGTGCTATAGAGCTCAAAAATCTCAAAGGCCAGATTAGCCAGCTAACCTCAAAAGGCTTGAGAGGGACTTATTAATTATGCAGTCCCTACTCATACTTTGATGGAGATAAGGTGGGAAAATGGCTGGCAGGGCTGGTTAAAAAGAAAAGGGTGGAACGGAGCATCCTGGCGATGGAGGATCCCAATGGGAACTCACATATAACCAGCAAGATATTAATAATATTTTAAAGACTTTGTACCTCCTTATATATTTCACAGTTCCCCAGGGGAAGATCCTGATGATTTTCTGCAGGGTATCCATCTACCAGTAATGAATAGACTCATAAGAGAAGAGATGGACCAGCCTCTAAAATGGAAGAGCTTAGCTCAGCAATGTGGAAGTCCAGGAGGGGGAAAGCTCCAGGCCCAGACAGCATCTCTGCTGAGTTCTATAAATGGACTTGGGATGCATTGGGACCCCTGATGTTTGAAATGATTGAGGAGGCCTTAGGGAAAGGGTCACTGCCAACCTCTCAACTACTGGCCATGATCACAGTCCTGCCCAAACTAGGAAAAGACCATGCTAAATGTGGCTCTTCCGCCCCATCTCACTTTTAAACACAGATTATAAAATTATAGCCAAAATACTGGCTTCCAGGTTGGAAGGAGTCCTACCAGCCCTTATACACCTGGACCAAGGGGGCTTTGTAAAGGGGAGGCAGGCAAAAGATAACCTAAGATGAACAGTAAACATCATACATAAATGGTCACAGAAGAAGGGAGGGGGAATGGGACTCTTGGCCCTCGATGCTGAAAAGACATTTGACTGGGTGGAATGGCCCTTTATGCTGGCGGAGCTCTGGAAGTTTGGTCTGGGGGAAAGCATGATGAGATGGCTAAAGGCTTTATATACATCTCCACAGGCACAAATATTAGCTAATGACATGCTATCCAGCCCATTTAAACTCACACATGGGACGAGGCAGGGATGTCCTCTACCCCCTCCCCCCCCCGTTATATGTACTTACTATCGAAGCAGTAGCAATAAGAAGTAACAAGACATTGAGGGCTACTATGGAAGGGGAAAAATTATGTAATCTCACTCTTTGCACATGACATATTACTTTTTTGGACCAGTCTGATAGGGCTCTGCCTGCTTTGACTAAAAGTTTCGAGGTATACGGCCCACTATCAGGGCATAAGATTAACTGGGGGAAATGTGAGTGGCTCCCCCTAGGAGACAGGAGACCTTCAGTTTTGATAGAAGGTGTTTCTAGTCCCCCACCCAAGGTGATCAAATACTTAGGAGTTTATCTCCCAGCTAAACTGTCCCTACTGGCTAAGTCTAACCTTCACCCAGTGGTCAAAAAAGTTAGGGAGGACTGTATCAACTGGTGGGCGATGCCTCTGACACTCTTGGGCAGAGCAAACCTCATAAAAAGGAGTATATTACAAAAATTTCTATATATATTTCAAACCCTCCCAGTGGTCATCCCACAAAAATATATTAAGTCTCTAGAGGGAGCTATTACCTAGTTACTGCGGCAAGGCAAGAAGCCAAGAATAAAAAAAGAGATTATGTGACATCCAATTAAACAGGGGCGGCTGGGGTTACCTAATGTAAAATACTATTATATTGCTTCCCAATTGGCTCATGTGCAGGAGCTGCTGAAAGAGAGGACTGGCCATCCAGCTTGGATAGACTTGGAAAACTTTAGATTTTCCTCATTTTATCACCAGTTGTTGGTGGGATCCCTTGGAGGATGGCAAGTCCAGAAAATTACTAACCCAAGCACAAGATCCACTTGGAAAGCTTGGATGAGTGCACACAGCATATTAAGACATGGGAAATCACTTTCTCCAGATAGTACCTTTGGGACACTTCTGCTGGGGGAGAGGAGCTTGTTAGCTAACAAAGCTAGTGTCCTGAGACAATGGAACTCTCGTGGTCTCTTCTTTTTAAACCATTTCCTGGAGAATGGTAGAATTCTCTCCTTTAAGGAGCTATCACTGCTTTTAAACTGAATGCCTCACACTTTTTCTTTATTTAAGACTCAAGGTAGGGGTGGAATTCTGGCTTGATCTCTCTCAGGTTGGGGCCCCTGGCTCGCTCCCCCGGAGGAGCTTCTTCGTGGAGCAACATTCAGACCCCTCCTTTAAACTATTGAAAAGATGTTATAAACTTCTTGTGAGGGCACTCCCAGATCCTCTGGAAAAGATCAGGAATAAATGGGAGACCGACCTTCATCCTGAATGATTGACGGGAGGGGACTGGTCATACATTTTAAAAAATATGTTACACTGCTCAATCAATAACAGGTTGAGAGCCATCCAATATAACATATTGATGTGCACCTACTTTACACCAGTCCTGGCCCACAAAATTGACCCCACGAACTCAAACCTGTGCCTCAAGTGCTCAATTCATGAAGGCACTTTTTACACTTGATATGGGACTGCCACAAGGTTAGAGAGTACTGGAGGCGTATGCTCTCCATATTATCAGACACACTTAAAATCCCACTAAGGTTGGACCCTATCGAAATTTTGCTGGGACTATCCTTGGGAGGAGGGGGGAGACCCAAGCCCAATTATGGCCTATGGAGACTGGGAGTGGTGGTAGGCATATGTATGCTAGCCCAATATTGGAGACGAAAGGAGCTCCCTACAGTTGCCTCCTGGATAAGCTCCCTCATGGCTTGCATGAAACTCGAGAAAACCCAATACTCTATCCGAGGGCAAACAGAAATACGAGAAGGTATGGCACCCTGGGGAGGAAGCCATAGAGCAGAGTGGTTGCCCCTCTTCTGAATTATCTCACTGACGTTCCAGCACAGGTTCACTAGATGATCAATGCTCTATTGCTAATTTGTGAAACCAAGTAATTAATGGAGAAGATATTCCACTCAGCTGCATGAGTATTTAATAGATCCCTCTATACAGTACAGTTTTCTGTCTTGTAACTCTGCTGCCATTTGACATGTACCATCTACAGCTATTTCTCTTTTTAGATGCTGGATAAAGTTTATAAGTAAGAAACCAATATTCTGTTATTACCCAGTTGAACTGAATATGTATTACCGCAGCAAATAAGTTGGTATGTATATGTACTTACTGTATACTCTATGTAACCAAGCTCTGCTTTGAAAAATAAAGTTTACAAAAAAAAAAAAGAACTGCAGTCCATACTCTAGGTGGGGTCAGACCATTGACCATTGACCTATATAGCCTGTATAGGGGCATTATCACCTCCCTTCTGCTTATAATACCCCTCCCTATGCACGCCAGCATACAGCTTGCCTTTCCATCCGCTTTGTTACACACTGGTTTGCAACCTTAAGGTTGTCCGAAATAATAATCCCCAGATCCCACTCCTGCTCTGTTACCACAACATCCTTTCCACCTAGTGTGTATACAGCCCTTGGGGTTTTGTGCCCTATGTGCATTATTCTTCATTTTTGGCATTAAATCTCAGTTACCAACTCGACCACCCTTCCAGCTTTAACAGGTCCTCTCTCCTGCTCTCCACCCCCTCCCCTGGTGTATCTATTCTATTGCAGATATTTGTATCATCTGTAGGCACACCTTTCCATTTAGTCCCTCTGCAATATCCCCAAAGTAAATGTTAATCGGCCCCAGTACTGACCCCTGGGCACCCCACTTGTCACATTTTCCTCCCTTGAATGAACCTCCATTTACAACCACTTTTTGACTCCTGTAACCAAGCCAGTTTTCCATCAAATTTGTTATTTTCTCCCCTACATTTAGACTGCCCATCTTGCTCACCAGCCTCCTGTGATGGACAGTGTCAAAGGCCTCACTGAAGTCCAGATAGGCCACGTTCACCAGCCATCCCTGATCACACTACTTTGTCACCCAGTCAAAGAATTTGATGATGTTCATCTGGCATGACCTTCCCTCCATGAACCTGTGCTGCCTGTCATCCTGTAGCCCATTTTTTACAAGGTATTTTGCTATCCTTTCCTTTAGGCACGCCTCCATAATCTTACCTACCACTGATGTAAGACTGACTGGATGATAGTTACTCGGTTCCTCCTTTCCTCTGCTCTTGTGTAGTGGCACTATATCCGCCTTTCTCCAGTCCCCTGGTACCTTACCTCTGTCCAATGATAGGTTGAACATCCTTGTTAGAGGTTCTGCAAGCTCTTCCCTACGCTCTTGAAGCACCCTGGGATGCAGGGCATATGGACCCATTGCCTTGTCCACCCTTAACTTCTCCATTTCCTCCACTACCCTGCACTCATTGAATGGGCTATTGCTCACCTCCCTACCCTCATTGCCTCTCCCTTCAATACCAGTCCATGTTCCTCCCTTTCAACTGTAAACACTGAGCAGAAATATCTGATTAGCAGGTCTGCTTTTTCTGAGTCACACTCTAGGAGATCGCCACCCCTCACCTTTAAGTCTCATTATACCCTGCTTGTTTTTCCTTGTCTCACTGATGTATCTGAAGAACTTTTTGTCTCCCCTCCTGGCCTCTTTTGCTATCCTTTCTTACGTATCTGCCTTCACCCTCCTGATTATCTGCCCTGCCATTTATTTTATTTATTTAGTTTTTGTTGACCAGGTAAGTGCACTAGACTAATCCTGCCTATTTTCAGGCATGACCGGGGGAAGGGGATACAGATGAATGCCAACTGACCTTGAACCAGAGTTAAGCTGTTGGTGGTATTTTTAGTGACATACCTTAGCTTTTCCCTATATACCTCCTTGTCATCTTTTCCTTGTATTCTTTTATATGTCTTGAAAGTCCCATTCACATATCTGGAATGTGTAGTATGGTATGGGCTGCATGCCCATTGACTCATGCTGTGGACCAATGGGCGTACAGCCCTACTGACAGTGTCAGTCGGCGGGTGGCGGCAGGTGGTGGGTGCTGCCGCTTTCGCCGCTGGAGTGGGGAACGGGGCGATGGGATTCATTGGTGGTGGGGTGGGGGTCCACTGGACCACCAGGGATTTTGGGATCTAATTTTATTACTGAGCCAGCGATCAGGTGGGCAGGTCCACTAGACCACCAGGGATATTGGAGAGATTATTCATTTATTATTACAAATGCCCGCGATCGGGCAGACAGCGGTCCACTGGACCACCAGGCATATTGGAGGGATTATTCATTTATTATTACAAATGCCCGTGATCAGGCAGACAGTGGTCCACTGGACCACCAGGGATATTGGAGGGATTATTCATTTATTATTACAAATGCCCACGATCCCAGGCACAAGTGGTCGGGGATCAGCGCACCTGTATGCAAATGGAGCCATAATGACATGCAAATGGCTCCATTTGTGCTATACGCCACATTATGGCCCCATTTACATGTAAAGGTTTGAATATACGCGGTTGCTGTGCATAGCACAATGGAACTTGTGCTAGCGCATCCCCATGACCCACTCTGGCCACTTGTGCTGGCGCAGTGCCACTGCACCATGCACACTGCAGGTGGCCAGGATGCGATATTCAACGATGCTGTGCCATGGTGCAGCTCCGTTGAATATAGCCCAGACCACACCCCTGCATAGCCAAGTTGCACTGCACCCAACCTTGTGCCACAGCCTGGCACAGTTTAAATATTTGGGCCATGGCTTCCATAAAAATGTCACGTTATAAAGTATGACAGGCACTATATAACATATATGTTACATAATGTTATGGGTGCTGATAATATTATTTTAAAGTTATCCCTGTGGTATCAGAGGTTTTTTATTGCTCTGTCTTGAATTTTGATATCTGGAACATTTAAACTGCAGGTTTTGCCTTAGGTCTGTATAGATCTCTTTACTAATTCCCACTGGTTTCATAACACATACGTTGTTTTTTTAATTTTTTTTTATTTTGCATCTTTGCAGTTATTGCAGACATCAAAGCAAAATAATTTAAACAGACTTGTTACCAAAGATTGCGAAAAGAATGAAATCAACAGAAAGGAAGTTACCCCATGCTACAATACATACAGATACATATAAAGAAAGAAGACTCACTTCTACATGACAATATGGCAGTAGCTGATGAAAATGAACATATTCCATTTTGGAAAACCACTGCCCCCTCAAAAAAAAGTTCTCCGGATTGAATGTAATAATATTTCTCTGTGTTTTGACCCCAATCTAATATATGTTTCAATGCATGATTTGTTTTCTGGCTAGTTCAGTGTTACTGCTGTCATATATATTCTGGTGCTTGAGCCCTTTACAGTACTTGTACCTCCTCACTCCAGTGTTATGTATTTTGACCTGTCTGCCTGTGTCTTCAAAATTAATTTGAAAAAAATATAATGTACTAAAAGCATTCTTTCCCACTGAGGCAGACATAATATAGGATACTTGAGAAAGAAGTGGTAGTGCTGTCTGAGAAAGACGTGACAGCACTGTTGTAAATCTCTGTCTCAAATGATGCAGTTATAACAAGCTCTGAAAGCAGTTATAAAAAGAGGAAGCAAAGCACAAAGTGAAATGTAATGTAGGATTGTGTTTGCCTGCAACAAAATCTAACAAAATAGGTGATATCAATGTATATTTGTTATAATATTTTTTGCCATTTTATTTTACTCCCAGGTTGGAGACTAACTGAGTTCCCAAAATTGCACTGTATCGCAATGCATGATCTGAAATAAGTGGTGTAATTAGAGTGAATATGCTCATAAGGTTATATACTATATTTAAATGTGTAGCCAGCTAATGTGTTTCCTGTGTGTTAAACTACCAACTTTCAGATGCAGCACAGATCTACTTCTTTTGTATTGGTGTCATTGTTGTGTGTATCTAAATGCATATAAACTCTATCCACACCAGTGACTTCCTAATGCTGACCAATTAAAATCTGCACCATACAGTAAATTTGATGGACCGTGGTTTTCTACTTTTCTTGCCTTGGCTGTTCTAATAAGTAGCTTATGGATTTTTCCACACAGAAAATTAACTAACTAACCAACCAACTGTGGAAATGAATATCATCACACTTATACATTATTCCACTGTTGAAGATACAGTAGATTGGTTAGATTTCATCTACCACGGCATCAGCAAATTACAGTTCATGGATGTGCCTAGTTTTTATTGCAACAAACACTAGACAGAAACAGAACATACATAATTTTTATGTCATATTTAGGTTAATTTAGTTAGGCTTAGAGTATCAAGTGTATCATGTTCCACCCCATTCAAAAAAAAAGTGTTCCCAAGGACTCATTCCTGTAAGGGGTGAAAAAAAGAATAAATTGGTTATAATATACAGTTCCATGAAATACAGTGTAGCACAACATCTAAATACAGGTTTAGAGTCATTCAAGCTTCTCCAATCACTTTACAGCGTAAATTAGCTTATCAAAAATAAACTCAAGGTTACAACAAGTGAATGAATGTAATCATTTTTGAAGGCACAATATGGTGTGTGTGTGTGTGTCTGTCTGTCTGTCACTTATGGGTAGTTGCATTTGGTGCAGTTTGACACGAGCACATTAAGTTATACTGGTGGTGGTACTGGTGTTGGCGCATTGGTCATCGGGCTACATGGATTGGTATTGGTACCTGTCTTTGTGCACAGCATCGCTATCTAAAACATTATGATTGCAACAGTTGTGCTGTACTTGGATATTTACTATCGCCATATCAGATTAAAGAAGAGTACAAGTGGGTTTTACTGAGAAGGCCATTATCACTTGGAAAATCCACACTATGACAAAAGCTACTGACAATTGACATATTCACTCCAATTACACCACAAACTTTACAGCACACATTGTGAATACTGTGCCATGTTTGGAACTCCCTTAGCCATGCCCCCTTCCAAACTTAGGAGTAAAATAAAATGACAAAATATGTAATGACAAATATTCATTGATGTTATCACATATCTCATTAGATTTTGTCGCAAGTAAACTAATCTTACTTTGTTTCACTTTGCTCTTTTTGCACCAGCATTAACACTACTTCATCTGAGAGAGAGTGAGGGAGATTTGCAATAATGCAGTCATGTCTTTCTCAGACAGTGCTGCCGCTTCACACCTGTTAGTTTGCGGACTGATATGTCGGGGGCTGTACTGCCTCACTGAAGTGTTCTGTATGTTGCATAATCAATTTATGGCAGTTGTTCACAGAGGGTAGTCTGAGCCACTAGGAATCTGCTACAATGTCTACTTTCTGGGAATCAGGAAATAAACCTTGCCCCTGGTTAGACAAAATGGGTAGGGGCTCATGGTATAAATATGTTTTTAAAGTTGTTAGACTTTTTGCAGTACCCATGGACATAAAAGAAGGGGACAAATGGGGTGCATGAGCACACTCAGTGAGACATCTCTTAAAAGTGGGAAATGGTCTGGTGCTGCACACCAGCCACCCTTAAAGCCCCCATAGTGTTTTGCATAGGTCTGGCTGAGTGACCCCCCCAGAGGGTTCTGTTTTTGAGGCAGGCAAAGAGCACAAGCAACTGATGCACCCTGTCTGTATGAGACCTGGTTGGACTTCTTCCAGGGGTCACTCTCAGCTGACTTATGCCTTTGTGCCATTGCCATTTGCTGCATATAGCACACACTCTTTGTTTCTTGCTAGCTTCCCACTCATGTCATTCCTCACATGATACCCAATCCCCAATCAGCACCCACTTAGCAGTACAAAAAAGGATAGCCCAACCAGCTCTCGATAACATCCCCCCACCTCCTCTGCCAACAGTGTGCTCTGTCCCATTGACCTTTGAGATGGTGGCTGACTCACCATGGCAGTCTCCACTGGTAAAGGGTGAGGCACCCCCATCTCTGCTATGTTTCTATTATCTTGGGCCAGTTTAGATGGTAGGTAGAGGTGCTGAGCAGCAGTTCTGTGTGCCTTGTTTAAGGGGAGAGGTTCAACGTACATAAATGGATGTGCATGGCATTCTTATACTTCAGAGGGATGGAGAGTTACTACCTGCCTACATCTTAACAAGAGACCCTTGATCCTGAGCTTCCTAGGATACTTTCATAGATACATAGACACTGTCAGCAGAACCCAGCCTACAGCTCCTGTCCTTCTGGCAGATGTGACAACCACCAGGAAGGCCGTCTTCCATGAGACATGTGACAAGGCACACTTGTGCATTGGTTCCGAATGGCTTGCCAATGAGCTTTGCCAGTACCAGCAGCAGATCCCACTGAGGTGGAGGTTCACGCACTGGAGGATATGTAACCAGGCCTTTGAAAAAGCACCACCACTGTCTCCTGCATCAACATCGGCTGACTGGCCCGCGCCCAGTAAGCAGAGATGGCTGCCAGGTGTACCCTAAGGGTTGATGACTGCAAACCACCTTTGGAGAGAGACTAAAGGTAGGCCAGAATGTTAGCCACTGGACAGGACAAAGGGTCCAAGCCCTTGCCCTGACACCAAATGGAAAACCATTTCCATTTGAAGACGCAACATTTCCTGGTCGATTCTTTTCTGGATGCCTCCACCACGGTGAATACATCGGAGAGACCCAAAGCCTGGAGCTCTAGCTGCTCAGGTACCAGGCTATGAGGTGCAGGGATTGAAGGTCTGGATGGAATACCTTCCCCTGATTGAGAGATATCAGGTTCGGGCATGCTGGAAACTGCTCCGGCGACCTTCAGCTGAGGCTGAGGAGATCTGGATACCAGAACTGGCGCGGCCAGTCTGGGGCTACCAGGATCACCTGCCTGTTGTCCCTCTTCACCTTGGGAAGCACTTTGTGGATCAAGGGCAATGGAGGGAAGGCATGGAGGAGGCCTGGGGTCCACAGCCTCGAGAAGGCATCCCCCTGCAGCGAGCCCTGCTGAGGGGGGCGGGCATGGAACAGCCTCAGCTTGGTGTTGTCCCTGGAAGCGAACAGGTCCACCATCAGTTTGCCCCAGTGGGAGAACAGGCTGTAAGCTACCTCTGGATGGAGAGACCACTCATGGGATGTCTTGCCTAAGCGGCTGAGAGCATCCGCCAGATGGTTTGAGGCTCCTGCCACATGGATGGCTAGGAGATCTGCCTTCAGACAGCTCACAAGGGTCCAGATGTGGAGCGCCTCCCTGCACAGCAGACGGGAGTGCATGCCGCCCTGTTTGTTAAGGTAGTACATGGTTGTGGTATTGTCCATCTGGACTTGAACCGCTTAACCCTGGAGCTGAGGAGCGAAAGCTGACAGTGCCAGTCTGACTGCTCTGAGCTCCAACAGGCATATGTGGCATCAGGACTCCTCAGGGGTCCAGAGCCCGTGGGCCCTTTTGACCCCCATGTGGGCTCCCCAGCCCATGAGAGAGGCATCAGTCGTAAGGACGACCGTCTGCTCGGGCAGACAAACAGGATCCCTTCCTGCAACCAGTCTGGGGCAGTCCACCAGTGGAGAGCATCCCACATCTTCTGGGTTACAGTGATCAGCTGGTTGAAATGACCGTGGTGCTGAGTCCACTGGGCGGCCAGCTCCCATTGGAGGAGGCGCATGTGCAACCGGGCCCAATGGACCACTGAAGTATATGGCATTAGACTGCTCAATGCGCTGAAGATGACCAGCCACTCCTCGGCTGAACAGGTCTGTTCCTAGCAAAGACACGTCAGCTAGTTTGTGCGGAGTATCCGCTGGGAAGGAGGAGAGCCTCAGCCAAGCCCTGCAATACGAGACAACTGCGGCTGCTATCGAACGGGCACAAAAATCCGCAATGTCCAGGGCTGTCTTAAACTGCTGTTTAGCAACAGCTCGGCCCTGATCCCAGACCTGCTTGATCGTGGTCTGCATGTCTTTAGGGAGATGTGGGAGGACTTCATCCAAAGACCCTAGGAGGGCGTGGGAGAAGTGTGCTATGATGATGGCCAAACTTACCTGACAAAGGCCCAAGGAAGAAGCTGCATAGACCTTCCTTGCTGAATAGTACAAAAGCTTGGACTCTTTCTCAGGAGGTCGGTCAGTATCAGCAGAACTGCCAGTATGCCTGAACATAGAGGTGGTCACCAGGCTCTCAGCCGAAGGGTGCTCTATGAACCCCGCAAGGGACCCCATGAGCACCGCATACCTGCGAGCCATGCAGGCAGATGGAGCTGGACAAGAGGCATGGCGCTGCCAGAGTTCTAAGATCAGGTCAACAATGGCCTCGGCCACAGAAAAGGCCTCCATCGGGGTATCCCCTCTCTTGAGGATGTCTGTGAGAGGGTACTCCGCCTTTTTCTGGATTGGCTCCAGGGGCATCCCTGTTGACTCAGAGATGAGGCAAAGAATGCCCTAAAAGATGAACCTACCTCATCTCTGCCACGGCAGTTGCCATCCCGGGATGAGAATGCAGGCTGATTGCATCAAATCGAGGAATCCGGATATATTAGTGCGACGCCCAGGTCTGTGAAACCTGCGAGGGCAGTCCGGGGTGACAGTGACCAACAGATGCTGGGGAGCCTGGGGTCGGCTTACCTTCTTTGGAAGGGCCTTCCTACAGACTGCTTGGGTGGTGGTTCCACCACAAATCGGTGGAGAACTGCTTTGGGGTCGAACTGGAGGCTAGCGGCTCTGCGGGCAGAGGAACCAACGATTGGCTCGAAGAGGTCGGCCCCGGCATAGAGATGAAGTCAAGTAACAGCCGGGGGTGGAAGCGGGGGTAGAAACATGTGCCCGAGTGAAAAATCAGCTGCTGCATGAGGGTCCCTCGTGGCGGAGTTTCTGCTGGAGCCTCTCCCTCATCTGAGGAGGGCCAGGGGCAACGATGGCCTTGCCTCTTTTACAGAGTTTATGGCTCTTCCTCCGCCTTTCGATCTGAGACCTCAACTGAGATCAGACAGGCTGATTCAGTTGCTCGGGAGATACCGGCGGGACCGGTGATTTCCCGGGGTTGGGGAACCACTTCCTCGATGGGAGTCCCAGCAGGCTGGGTCTCCTCGTCGGGGAAAGTCAGAATTTGAGTTCGACTGAGAGAATCGTCGACCACAGTTGGCGATAAAGGATCGATCGGATTGATGACAATTTCTACATCGTCGACTGACAGTTCGGTTGACTGACCAGACAGCAAAGCCGAGAAGCCAGCGGCCAAAAAAGCAATCTCAACTGAAGTTGAGACCGCATGTTCCTAGGACCAAGAGTGTCTCCGTCGGGACGAAGACGGTCCTGGAGCCTTCTCCCACTTGCAGGATCGAGAGGAGTGCATGCCCGCAAGACCCTCTCCCTTGGTCGGGAGAGACTGGCACAACTCTCAGAAGGAACCTGAGAAGGTGGAGCCCAGGTTGAGCGGAACGAAGAAGCTCAGAGTAGTTTCTGCAGCCCGAGACGCTTCCTCTTAAAATGCTTGCCTGCGTTCCAATTGCACGATGGATCCCGCAGCCGCGGAAACTGCCCACTGAGCCTCCTTGGATTTCACCGGATGGTTCCGTTTCTCCGGCCTCCCCAACTTCAGGCATGCGAGATGGTCGTCGAGGGACGTCAGGAAGGAAGCGAGACACAAATCGCATTTCGAGGTGTCATGGTGAAACAACGAGACAGTAAGCTATACGTGGTGGATCGGTGTCACGACATCTTCTAGCTACTGAAAACTTGACGAAATCTGGGAAGAACTTGTCTTCCATAATCGAAGGTATAGAGTCGCAATCACTAATGCAAACTAGACGGATTTTTGGAATAACCGAAGGTTTTTGAGCCAGGACCTACAAAATGCGTGAGAACAAGGGAGGCAACCCGAATCAACCATCAGAAAGGAAGATCTGGCATCATGGGGCACAGCCGGGGGTTATACCACCCAGGTGGGTGGGAGGAGCCACCTTGAAGACTTCTGGCAAGATTCAAAATGGAAGGGGACATGCCAAAGAGTGTGGATGAACAACATATCCACAATCCTAGAAAAATATATACATATACATATCCATATCTATATACACACACACACACACACACACACACACACACACACACACACACACACTCTTTGCAAAAAAAACTGTTCATGCACTAGTTAGGGTTAAACTGCCAAAAATAGGGAAATGTGGTGTTAGGGTTTCCAAACCTAATACCCACTCCAACCCTGCAGGCAGCAACAGGAGAAACCATTATGGTTTGACCTCTCCTGAATCTTCACAAATCAGGTATTGGGTGTGCCTCGGGGTTGTCAACACAAATACTCACCCCATTTCATCATTAAAGAAGCTGAGATGTGTAGAATATATGAGACTGGTGTGAGTTTCGGTGTTGACAACCCCGAAGCACACCCCATACCTGATCTGCGAAGATGCAGAAGCAGTCAAATCACAATGGTTTCTCCTGCTGCTGCCTGCAAGGTGGGGGTGGGGTGTTGGGGTTGGAAATACTCTATTTCCCTACTTTTTGTGGTTAACCCTAACTAGTGCATTAACAAAGTTTTTCAAGAAATACCTTACACGAGATAATTAATAATTATCGCTCATTTGCCAGTGGGAGTGCAGGGCCATCTCTCCAAAGATGCGTACATGTATGTTGCTGTGGAAGCGCAGGGCCCAGCAGTTGTAGCAAAACAGCAACAAACTGTCAGCATAGCCTTCTTATTACCCCTCCTCATGAACCCAACAGGGAACATTTTCAAATCCCCACCATGTTTTATAGCACCACCAACATCATTCTGTACCACCGGTGCAAAAACGCTGTTTAGCCAGGATTTGAAAAATGACAGCTGTCACCTTCATGATGTGGTTTTAAAAAATGGCTCCGTTCAAAAATAGGGTCTAAATATTTAAAATTCCCAAAGTTACGAGTGAGTGTAGCAAAATTTCACCTAATGTGCATAACTTTGGCATTTTTACATATTTTAACCCTGAATTTCAAACATAGCTCTTCAGACACCTCCTCATCAAGTGTGGTGAAAATTTTCAAATCCCATTCCCACCAAAAAGGTGATTTTTTTTTTTTTAACCAATCTGCCACAAAATGGCCATTCGGGACAAATTTGTGTTAATTCCACCAACACTGTTCATGAGGTGGGGTAAAACAGCAATGTTGAAAATTTGGGGTCAAACATACAAAAAAATGACAAAGCTATGCATCGAAGTTAACCCCCCCCCACTGAAATACACTGAACTGCACGTCCCTTAGTTTCTCATATTGTAGTCAGAGGTTCCAGCAGCATGACATGTCTTCAATCAAAGACAGGATCTTTATGCCGAGACCTATTCAGGTGAGTGAGGGTGTGTGGGGGCAGAGGGTGGGTTCCCAGTGGGATGTCGGGGTTGGGGGCGGAATAGGACCAGCGAGTGACTTTTTTTTTGGTTTGTTTTTTTACAGGGCTATGTAACATGGGGATGGCGATCGGAGGGTGAGGGGGTGCACCACACACCAGGGAAACAATCAAAAATACGGGACGGTGACCAGAGGGTAAGAGGGTGCCACTAAACACCATGGAAACAATAAAACATGGCAGACGGAGGGTGGAGGGTGCCACTAGACACCAGGGGAACACTGAAAATTACTGGGACAGTGATTGGATGAGTGGTGGGTGCCACTAGACACCAGAGAAATACTAAACAATACGGGATGGCAATCAGAGAGCTTTATTTTCATTCACATGAAAATTTTCATATGAAATTTTCGCTCATGCAAAAATTTTCATAAGAATGTCCAAATGAAAAAAGCGGAAGCAAGTCACAAGAAAGTATAATCGTATTCTCATTTGCCAGTTGAAGCGCAGATGCATACATGTTTGTTGCTGTGGAAGCACATCATTTCTGCAAAAAGTGCAATTTCTTTCCTTCCTTGTAGGGCTTGTTAAAGTTCCAATGTTATTCTACGGGAGTTTGCATTTTTCTAATTTTATGCCTTTTTTTTTTTTCTTTTTTAATATTGCCCCAAATGTTAACAGGGAATGTGTGTTATTTAAGCAATAAGGCATGACAAGGTGTGTGTTATCATGTAATAACATCACTCCTGGGTGAGTTGATACAGTAGAAGCAGAGTGCTTCCTACCAGGTGACATTATTACACAACACACTTGGAGTGTCTTATTGCAACTATACAATGCCTGATGTTACAGATAACAAAAATAAAAAATGTTTTATGATTTTAGTGAAGCAGTGTATCTATGTTTCTGAGAAAAAAATCCACAATCCTCAAAAAAAAAAAATCAACACAGTGATGTTATTGTGTAATATCATCACTGTCTCAACACACTGACCAATCAGAGTCCAGGAAATTTTCTTGCCATTGTATAATCTTGCATTACTCATTACGGCCTTTGTTTTGATATAAGGATTGTCCTTTAAGTGAAAATATTGAAGGAATTATGGCTTGTTGAAATTCCAATGTTAACCTACAGGAATTTTTTTTTTCATTGCCCATAACTGTTTGGGTTGGGGGAAGAGATGTGTGTGTTATTCTTCTAGAAATGTATTACAACCCTTGTTTTGATAATAGATTTGCCCTCAAGTCCAAATATTGAGGGAGTTATGACTTGTTAAAATTCTAATGTTATCCTAGGAGAATTTCCATTTTTTTTTTTCATTTTTATTTTTTTTATGTGGGCCCTAAATTTGTTTATGGGGGTTATGTATTGTTCTCATAGTACTCATTAAAACCTTTGTTGTGATACACAGATTGTTCCTAAAGTCCAAATATGGAGGGAATTATAAGCTTGTTGAAATGGTGGGGGACAAGTCCAACATTTGTTTTCACGTGAGGGCATTCTTTTTTCACGAATGAAAAAAGCAGATAAAGAAAAGCAGCTCACGAAAAACTATTTTTAAGTGTAAAAAAAACCCACACATTTCTGCTTCGCATTTCCAGAAAGTAGGTGCAGAATCCACCTGACGGGGTGCTGATGAGCAAGATATAGGTGTTGGTATGAAAAAAAGAATGAGAGAAAAAAAAAGTACAAATTCTCTTTTTGTATGAGGACATTATTTTTTCGAAAGCGTACAAAAAAAAGAAAATCAGCTCACAAATAAAATGTCTTCCTATTTACCATCCACCATAATTTATTTTTCTGTTAGTTCTAACATTGTCAATGGGTAGTCATTACATCTGGGTAATGTACACCCCTGCTGGGGGAATATAGCACAGCCCAAAGCTTTATTGTCCACACAGTTCCTCTAAATATAACAAGACAAACCATACCGGTTGATCAAAACCGAAGGCACAAAAAATAGCTATCTACACAAATGCATCTCTGGTCAGAGGAAAATATTGTAAACGATGGCCTACCTTGTCATACGACAAAAGGATTAGAGAATATATCCTGCATCTTGGCATCAACCAGTGGTGTACCTTGTCAGCCAAAAAAGCATGAGGAGAAGGAAATGGAGTTCCAAATCAGCACCCCAACAGTGCCTGCAGCAGCAAGCCAACTTGGAAGAAAGGCAGATTCATAAAATGGCAAAAGAGAAACTGCATGTAGTGCAAGCAGTTACCTGCAATGAAGGAGGCACCCTTGGTTAGCCTCAAATATGAATTAGGCAAATGTGCGTGACAGCAAAGCAAACAGTATTCTAATGGAAAACTGCAGTGTTTCTTCTTTTTTTCCAGACGTATTCATATAGACATAGGGCCAGCAGGAAAAAAAAACTACAGATGGATGTCTAAACAGCCTCAAAAAACAGAGTTTAAACAACAGACATCCCCACACCAACACATGGACAATATTCACCCACAGGAGCAAGGCTCCCGTGCGGGTCCCATTGAGAATGTTGGAGCTAACAGAAAAGGAAATTATGCTAAGTATGAAGAAATGTCTTCTTTCTGTAGTGCTCCACACTATCAATGGGTAGTCATTACAGCTGGGTTCTAAAAAGCAGTATCCAGAGAAGAAAAAACGGGTGTGGGAGAATGCTGTCCCATACAGGAAAAGGAATTTACCTATCTGCCACCTCCAAGAATCTGCGACCAGAGGCCACATCAATAGGGCTCAGAACATCCCAACAATAGAGTACGAAGAAAATCTGAACGGAGGACCATGTAGGTGCCTTACATAACTCTAAAAATAGATGCCTTGCCCTTCTGTGTCCAGGAGAAGACAATAGTCCTGTTGGAGTAAGCCTTGCAGAGGGCAAACCCCATATTAACTGCGACATAAAGATAGAAACAGGCCCTCACTCACCTGGCTAGGGTAGTCTGATAAAATGAGTATGGCCTAGCCACTCAGAAAGGAACGAACAACCTGACTGATTTTGGGAGCCCAGTATTCCATCTAAAGAGTGCCCTAATGGTCCATTGCAATCTAAGTTGCGCCACTGCTTCTTCTTCAAATGAGCAGTTGTGGACAGAAGACAGATTTCCTGATTCACATGGAAGGTCGAAGGAGACTTCCGAAGAAAAGCAGAACTGTTCTTAGCACCACCTAATCCAAATACATAACGAGGCATGGTTCTGTACGGACCAAGCCTGGAGCTCACCAATCCTCCTAGCTGAGCATATAGCAAGTAAAAAAATGCACCTTGAAAATGTGCCCAATGATACTGAAGGAAGCAGCTCAAAAAGCTCTTTACCAAGGGCATTCAGGACCAGATTCAAATACCATGGAAGAACACGAGATCGGAACAGAAGCCGGATCCCATCTAAAACTCCCCAGAGAAAGGAATAACCTGCCAGCTGGTCCCTAAAGAGAATCCCAAGCAGACTCCTGCTTTGTTTTATTCTTTTGTTCAAAAGATGGCCCATACGCGAGCATAAGCCACTGACATACAAATTCTTCCTGGTAGCATCAGGATGACCACCACCATCTTAAAGAAACTAGTGTCTGAAGGCTGTTCCTTACAGGAGCTATGTCGAGAGCTACATCACTCCCCAGCCTGGATACAGGATGAGGCCCTAAGATAAAATAGGTCCTCCACACACGAGAAGGAGAAAGGAGTGCCTGGAGTGAGGTTCATCAGGTCCAAAACCATGGAATTCTGCACCACTCCAGAGGTACTAGAGAAGGTTGCCTCTCAAATGCTTCAAACTGCAAATAACCTTGGAGGGAAGACACCACCGAATTCTACTCCAGTGACAGAACATCCACTGTGTACGTCTGTGGAAAATGGTCAAGGCTGAAGAGCTGCTGAAGTTGAGCATTCTGGCAGGATGGAACAGATCAATCTGACGATGACCGAACCTTGACACCAGAGGCCGAATGCCTATGAGCTCAAACTCCACTCCCCTGGATGAGCATTTTGTGACTTAGCCAGTCGGCTTGAAAGAGTAACTTCCCTGCCAAGAGGGCTATTGATAGGAAGAGATGATACTGTTCTTACTCACAGAATGTCCCTGCTCCTGGAGTCGCCCCTTTCCTACCTATTCACCATCCAGTCATGGGACCCCAATTCCTCCATGGTTCTTGGCACCGATTCCCTAGCCAACAGTGCTGACGGTGCTTGAAAGAGAACATCGTCCAGGTAGGACAGACAAGATGTCCCTCCTGATAAGAGACAAGCCACCCGGACTATGGGCCCCCAGGGAAAAAACCCTAGGGATGGGAACCAGCTCAAAAGGAAACACCCTGCACTGGAAAAGCTGTCCCAGGACCAGTTATCCAGAAGTGTCTGAGAGACTGATGGATGGGAAGGATGGGCGGAGATGCATGTCCCTTAGACCCCCAGGATGCTAGGTAAGGCTCTGAGCTGCAGATCTGGTGACATCCAGCAGACCAGACCTGGGTTTGAATCCCACAGCTTCCACTTGCATACTGTATGACCCTAAGCAAGTCACTTAACTTCTCTGTGTTCCCAGGTCGCACCTGTAAAAAAGCTTTCAGCTTAATGTGCTACCCCTGGTTAAACAACTAAATAAGAAAAAATAAATAAAATAAAAAAGCTCCTGGCTGGACAACCTGAAAGAATGAAACGCAGAGACTCCAACTTTTTTGGATTTGTGGTATTCTGTTTTTAGCGCTCTGGAGCCTGATGGGCGGTTATGGCCCTCCTCGGAGGGACTTGTTGTCCGCACTGCGTATCTCCCCATGTCACTCCCCCAGTAGTTCCCTCGAGGTGGGGCCAGGGAAGAAAGAGAGCACCAGCCATCTCTCTCCCTCCCCCCCGAGAGCGCAATCCAGAATCCGGAGGTGGCACAGGGATGCGGGGCCATCATACAGCCAGTCAGTTCCCTTTTCCACCATTACTCCCATCCCCCTCCTCACCGATGTGTTGCCCTCCAGTTGCTGCCAGAGGGTAGTCAACAAGCTAGACGACAAACTGTCTCCCCCAAGAGAGGAGAGCAGTCCCTCCAGATGTTCGATCCTCCCTCGCCCCTGCCAACCCCCGGCGATCCAGGCTCATTCCCAAACCCGGGTCACCGGCATGGCACGAGGTATAGTGACCAGCACGTCAACAGGGGTGCTGGCTACCGAGCAGACATGACAGATCATGGGGCCTATTCTGCTGGCTTTTGGTATGTTAGTATGTCAACCTCCAGCGCCACCGGGCTGGCCCTAGGGACTCCAACTTAAAGGTTGTGTAGCAATCAAAGCTGCTTAGGATTTCTAGAGCCAGGAAAAAAAACTGCCCCCCAAACTTCTTAAGAACTAGAAAGAGATGAAGTAGAACCACTGGCCTTGCTCGCTGGGGTGCACCGGCCCACATACCCTGATCAGCAGAGACAGTCCAGGGCTTGAGACACTGTTAGTCTTCCCCAAACCCTGGAAACCAGGAATGCCAGAAAAAAAGACTGTATAACCTAAAGGCCAGAATCTTCAAAACCCAAGCAGCTACTGAAATATGGGCCTGATATGAGTAAAAGTTATGCAGTCTTCCTCCAAGGAAAAAGGGAGACTGAGATGGTCGTGGGGACCCTTATTGTGGAGGAAACAATGGGGGCGGGGTTGGGGAACCCATGGAAGAGGGAGTCATTACCCCCCCCCTGCAGGAGACACATCTATAATAGTTGGAGGTCTCCAAAATGCCAAAAGTGCTAACAGAAAAAACAATAACACATATGTATGAGTTAAAATACAAGCCCTGTTTTCTCCGATTATATTTACAGCACTAAAGATGGAGCCACAAGGCTTCAAAATATGTACAGAAGTGCTAATATGGAACAGTAGAGGTTGTGGGGATTCAACACCAATCTGATGGACGGAACAAGCTGGCTCATAGCTCATCAGTACAACCACTAGTCTAAGCTACCAGCTGGTAACTTAAAAAGCTAACTATCCCTGAGCTACAGGGACTGCCTGGAAAAAGAGCTGGACGTCTCATTAACACACAGGGAGAATGCTAGAGGTTTTAGCTCACTCACCCTTTGCTGATGGGGGCCATGGATACCAACTATAACATGTCCGCCCCCTGCAAATCTGGGGGCGCATAGCTACTCAGGACCAAAAAGCTACCAGCTTAAAGCTCTGGCGAAAAACTAAAGGACGCACAGGAAGAGTGCAAGATAGCTCCATTGCATAAGCATGCTCTTCTGTGCACAGTGTCCACTCGCTGTCGTGCAGCTCCATGAAGGCCAAAGTACCCTTCAGTAAGAATGGTGGAGTCTGGCGCAAAACATGAACTGCCCCCTCTGCTGGGGGGGGGATTCCCTGCAAGTATTTTTATTTTGTATCTTAGGATTCTGCAGATATTTTCTTTGTCCGCACCTGCCCATTCCTGTTCAATAAATTAGACACAGAAATTTTACAAAATACCTTGGAATGAAGGAGAACATGAACAGGATATGATTGACATCCAATGCCTCCATGGATTGCACCTCCTTGAGCAGAGAAGCCCTACACGCCTCAGTTATCAAACAGAATAAAGACATAATATCAATACAGGAAAGAGATAGGAATACCCCTTCTCAACTCCATCCACTCCCCATCCTCCTCCTCCTCCTCCTCCTGAGAGGGGACATCCTCCTCCGCCTCATTAAATAAATTCTTTAGGTCAGGAATTTTCCCCAAGACCTCAGAATTCCTCATCCTGTCCCTCGTAAAGGGCAGGGTCGAGGTCTGCCAGCAACTCTGAATAGAAGCAGCCCTGTTCCACTGTGGAGCACCTGGATGTGCCTGTGTGCCCCCCACCGACCTGAGAAGCTCTGTGTGGGGTCGGGCGTACCTCATGTGGTGTCCTGCGGTATACAGAGGCTTAAAAATTCTCCTAAGAGTGACAAAGGTTTATACAATTCTGCTTGCCACTGCCAACTGGTACACAAGGTACACACACCCCAGCTCAAGGGTGAGATATGGGGGGAGCTGTAAGGGACATATTAACTTGGTAAAAAACAATGGGAGCAACAGGAACCCATTTGGAGTGATTCACCTTACCCTCTTGCAGGACATACATCTTTTAATGGTAGGAGGTCTCTGATATGCCATGGTGCCAAGAGAAAAAAACATTTAGAAAACGGTCACTGACAAAGTTGCAGTCTGAGTGTCTGAAACACCCTTGTACCCAGGCTGTTACTTGTTAACAACACCCTGCAAATCAGTTCCTCCTGGCAGCACCCATCACCACCTGGTATCCCTGTGCCAACGCCCCGACAGCCGCCATTTTTTACTGTATGCTTAGCAAGAGAGCGAGGTATAGGCACACACACACACAGTCAGCCCTCAAAGCAGTCCATAGTAACGAAATTCAAAAAGTAACACAAGTATTTAAAAAAAAAAAAAACATAAAAATCTTGTTTTTGTTGCAATTTTTTCACTACTAAGCCGGTCCTGACTCAGGCGCTGGCAAGACACAGGAACTCCGTTCCTCAACCCACTGTCGCAACTGCCGCTACCCAGCAGTGCGACTCCATTTCCATCAATGATTCACAGCAAAGTCCCGCTCCTCCGTTCACTAAGTATCCACCCGTACCGCTGAAACACCACTACTGCTGCACTCCATAGAGTCCTGCCATCCAGATAAACACAAATCGGCCCCACAACAGCAACCTTCATATTTTTAAACAAAAAATAAGTACCCCCTTTTTTTTTTTCCCTTCTCCAGAGGTCATCAGCCGAGTTCCGAGACCCTGGATAGCGTGTCACAGGACACCGTACCACAGCTGAGCCTCTCGCACCCCGCTCTCACTCTGGCAACCAAAGCCACATTAATCCACATAGCACAAAGACATAACGGGGGAGGACGAAAAATTATACCAACAATTCCCTGAGTAGCTCTATGGAAAACTGATACTCCAAGCTAAAAAAAATAAAAATAAATAAATAATATTGCAAACAGCAGCACCCTCTAGTGGCACCAAAGGGATTATTTTCCAGAACCCAACATTTCTGGTCATTTTTAATATCTTAGTCTTTTTCCATGAAATCATCATGTGTCAGTGGCTCAGTAGGTAGCACACTCGCCTCTGAGGCCGGGAGATCAGAGGGCTGTGGGTTCAGTTCCCACATCTGGCACTTGAGTTAATATCCCAGTACTGACACTGTAGTGCAGCATGAGAGGGGTGCTGTACTTCTGAGGTGCTGTCTTTCAGATGAGACGTTAAACCGAGGTCCCATCTGCTTGGATTGGTGGTGGTTCCGGTGGATGTTAAGATCCCATGGCAGTTATCGAAAAGAGTAGGGAATTTCCCGGTGTCCTGGTAAACTTCCTCATTCACTAACATACCACCAATAGCTTAATCTGGTTCAAGGTCAGTTGGCATTCATCTGTATCCCTCCCGGGTCGTGCCTGAAAATAGGCAGGATTTGTCTAGTGCACTTACCGGTCAACAAAAGCTAAATAAATAAAAATAAATTAAAAATAATGTAAGCCCATTTTCTAAACGCAATAATACCATCCAGGGTGGGCGTTATGGGATATAATGGACCTACCAGGGGGCTATAAGGCCCTCTGCCTGTGACATCGGGCCTCATTAAGTCCCTGGGAAGTCCGTTATATCCCAATAACGTCCACCCTGTCAGGTATTCTTGCTTACGTACTATAGTATGGTTCCAATATATAAATAATATATATCTTCATAAGTTATCTTGTAGCCCCTCTTCTCTTCCAATTTGATTTCTGCCTCAAATCTGCCAAAAAGCCCTTTAAGGAGGAAAGTACTGGCATAGGGAACCATAATGCCATTCAAGGCTTCTCCTGTGCTTCTGTTACATCCACTGAAGCACACACAGCTGGGAACAGACAACTGAAAATCACCAAATATTCTATGGAAAGAGTGTGCTGCAATGATCTCATACACAGCAGCTGCTCTTTTTTACTTTTTTTTATTTTATGAAGCCAGCATTGCAGCGCATTAACAAAAATAGAAGAATATGCTGAAGAGCTGGGCCGTCCAAGACTCACGTGCAAAGAGCTCATATCAGCTCAGGAAGCCTTCCCTAGTAAAACGCTTTGACATAACCCAAACTCAGTAGTAGCTGCCCAAGCAGAAGGAAAACAAAACCAAACAGCTGCATCTATCACTGTAAAGGGGCCGACACGAACACGCGCTTCCATAAGAATACGTGCAGGACGTCACAATGCTAAGCGTGACATCAGCACGTCAATGGAAGGAGCACGCACCACTAGGCGCGCAAAAACAAAACCATGCTTCACAGAAAGGGAGGAAAGCCATGTGTACATGCCCAACAGTCATGGAGCTAGTTAAACATCGGTAAATGCAGTGCGGCTCAATGAAGCTGAAAAGAAAAACCACAGAGAGTGAAAAAAACAGAAGGAGGAGGAGGATATTCTGAGATTGCAGAATGCAACTCATTACTGACCCTCCCAGCTTCTGCTCCTCCAAAGTGAAAACAAAACCAAATTTACATATGCATTAATCCCATTTAACCTTATCCTGAAAGAGAGAGATGGACAACCCTGTCAATGATGAGCAGGGGCTTACACGAAGGAAGAGACGTGCCCGACAAAAGTAGAGAGGAATGCTCAGTATCAAGCAGGCTGCATTTTTTTTTTCTCTTTTTGATTATAGAGGAAATAAAAAGGGAAATGTCCCTGCATAGTGGAGATCAAGTAAAATGTCAATGTCCCCCAGGGACAAAAAGAAAAAAACAAAAGAGTTAAAAGTGTGTATGTGTGTGTGTGTGGGGGGGGGGTGCTGATGCCCACAGATTTTTTTTGGTGGTGGGGAGGTGCCAGAGAACCCTAATCAACTAGCTAAGCGAAAATAAACTAGATACTTAACCCGCAGCCCCAAGAACATATTAACTAAATCGGAGACCTCCAGAAAAATTAAAACACCCTTCAATAATGTGGCAGACGTGGCTTCCAAGCCAAGCTCATGCAGTGGAAAAGGGAAGAGCTGGTTAGACTATTTAAAAGCCGCAGCTTAACAGGCACTCTTTTAAATCTGGAGTACCCTCTGCCTCCAGGAAGCCTCAACCTGCTATGCAGAACTGCAGCTCCAAGGCCTTGAAGCTGAAAGTTACCTCAGAGAAGTTTCAGAGGTATTTCCGCTTTGATGGCACAGCTAAGACTGGAGAGTTGCTGCCTGTCCAGAATCCTCATATGCCCAACAGTCTAAAGCTTTGGGCTGTGCCATTTCCCTTAGTAGGGGTGCACATTACCCAGCTGTAATGACTACCAACTGACAATGTGGAGTGCTACAGAAAAAAAGATTTGTAAAATGTTTAAAAAATAAATCCACACATCCGACCACAACAGAACTTGGCAAATTCAAGAGATCTACACCCCCCCCAAGCAAACTTTCGTGCAAATCTGTACAACAGTTGCGAAGCTATTACAGTGCAAAGTTTAAGGTTTCACATAGAACCAACCCCCTGCTCAACCCTAACTATACTGGCGCAATAATATATAAATATGTAATAGATATCTGGTCCACTACAGCAGACCCTTAAAGCCTTTGAGAAAAAAGGCTTTGTATCTTAGCAGATTCTTACTGTGTTCTGGTATGTTTAGAGACTGCAGATGTTGATAGATCAGGTGTATAGGAATTTACGGCCTAGCTTGTTGCAACAGTAGCTGAGTTTCAAAAGAAATCTTGGCGCGAGTTTGTATTTTTTTTTAAGCTAGAAGCTGACTTAAAAAAAAAAAAAAAAAAAAAAAAAAAAAGTTAAATTATTTATTTTTCTCAGTGGATGGAAGGCTATCCCTTACAGTAGTGAGTGTCATTTACTCTCTGCTATGTTCCCCCACTAGGCTCTCCACCCCCAACTTGTCTGGGCACACTCCCATGAACACTCAGCAGTTCTGTGCGCCAACTACTGTTCAATTTGGTAGTGTTTAAGGATTTATTAGTGTAAAATTTGTGCCCAGTCCTTCATATGCTTTGCAAATGCTGGGCTCTCAGATCAATGTAACGTTTTTCTTACAATTCCTGGGGAATTTCCCCATGTCTTCCTGTAAATTGCAGTCCATCACTGGCTATGGAACCCAAGTTGCTTAATTTTCCTGCATAAGTAATACAATTTTATGTTAATGTAAACCCCCTCTTTCAGGGGGCTTACCTGCTTGCTCCTTGGGGCTGCCCCGGTTCCCTGGATCCCCATTCCACCTCCATCTGGCCCTGGCCACCTGAATGTCCTAAATCCTCTGTCTGGCCCCTACTTCGCTTTTTTTTTTTTTTTAATTCAGAATGGGGCCAGAGTAGCAAAACCGTGGCACTGCCGCTATGGGTTTGCACTTCAGTGCGTCCGGCGCCATGCAGTAGTGCAAAATGATTTTCTTACCACGACTGCAGTAAAATGGGAGCTGTTTCGTTGGTCTTGGTCCCTAAATTTAGCAAATCAGGGACCGAAGACCAGAAGAAGGTGCATGAGGAATGCCAACAGCACTAGCTCTGGCCTCATGAATACGAGGTAATATAAATATTAATGTTGCAGGCCTGCCCAATGCCTGGGGACACTGTAGATCAGTGCTAGCGACAGGCAAAGGGCTGGCTAACATTGTTAAATCCTGCAAATGATGAGAGAGGGGCTGAGGACTGCTAAAGGACTAAGGGCAATAAATTAATAAAACCGTTTATTCTGACTGCAGGGACATTTTTGAAGTTGGACATGTAAGGACTGCTGTGGAACTGTTTGTGTCAGCAACATATTGCAGCCTTGTGACTCCAGTTACAGCCAATCGGAGAGCCCGGATTGCTGCTAGGGGACTATGGGACTGTTCGCAAGACTTGTGGCGGAATAAGCTGGGGAAATACTCGGCGCTGTTTTACAGGACCAATCAGGTGTCGAGGGAGCCTGTTGCATATTAATTTTTCAATGGGACAGTTAAGGCAGCCAACGGGGAGCTGCCAGACAGCTTGAAAAACCCAAGAACTGTTGCTTCTGGTGCCCCTCCAGAGGAAGGGGACCTACAAGTCTTGGGAAAGGCCTGCCTGGGGGTTGCCAGCTACCTCTCCCCCAGGGCCTGCGGTTTGCCTTTCCCCATTTCAGAGGAATTTTGGTTAGAAATCAGTTTTGCAGCTTCAGCTGAAGGAGACATAGGCCCAGTTACACTTCCAGTGGTGAGAAGTTTAAAGGTTCTGGAGGGGAAGGCCATCTGGAATTTCAAGGAGATGGGAGATCTTCTTGAGGCTGCAGATGCCCTTGGTTCAAGGAAACTTTGTCTGCTTCCTAGATGACACAGAATCACAAAAAAGGATGGACACTGGTTTAGGAAATGGTCATGGAAGCTTCTGGTTTATGGAAACTGGTATGGGAGTCTCCCTGACACACGGGGACTCGGCGGTATTGCTAAGGTTGGTCTTCAAAGATGAAGAGAGGGAGCCCCTTCTGGTTCATGAGGTCTGATAGTATGGGATGGTCAAGTAAAGGTCGGCATCTCAGTGCCAGGTTCAGGGTCCTTGGAGGAACCCATGGTGTGTGTACCCAAGTCTCACTGAGGCTGTGTGTTCAGTGAGAAACTAGAGAATGTGTCCTGTATGCAAAGGGCCATAGCTGCCACATTGGTAGTGTGGCTGAAAATGTCTTCAGTAGCCAGATGTGACTAAACTTCTAAAGTTGCCAACTTGATGTGAAGCTGAGAGAGACCGTGAGTTTCTAGCAACAGCCACTAGCAAGGCAGAGTCCAAAAGAAAGCACTGGAAGACCATGACTGCAAGCTGCAACCTGCAGCCAGGTAGGGAAACCACAAACCCCTATTAAGTGAGGCAGACTGGCCTGCAGGGAGGGGCCATGGGCGCATGCCTGGGTGCTAGGGCATTCGGAACCCACTTGGGGAGCCGGACCATGGGGTCACTCCTGGGTCTGGGTTCCTTTGTGCTCTGCAATCTGGCCTGCCTGGTGGGCTGAAGGGGAAAAGCTGCTAGATTCTACAAACAAGTAGAAAGGTGCTAGTTTCCCAAGCTTCAATGTGCCTGCCACACATCTCAAGCTTCTTAAATTCCAGAGTTCTGCTGTTCCATCTACCCCAGAGCTACAGTCCCAATGCCACCCGTGACTGTCTGCAGAACTGTGAGTATAAGCAGGGACTGTCCTGTGCCTAGGGACTCTAAATAGTTGTTTTCAACCTATGCCCAATGGTATAGTAAAATCCTAAAGTAACTAATAGACGCACATAAAACCAAATTAATCTCCGATTTAAGCAAGCGCGCCAATGCCGGCCGACCAGCTGCACCACAGGCATGCAACGTGTTAGTGCTGGGTACCCAGGGACAGAGTTTTGGGGGTTTAATCTGAACTGGGGACTGGTACCAGTTGGGGGGGTTGTGTGACTTTCATTCTGAGCTGCTTGTTAGTCAGAAAACGAATATCTGGTCCATCAGTGAGTTGGTGGTTGTAAGTCTATGAATGTGTATAAATTCAAAATGCAAAAGATTTGTTCTGATGCTGATCTTTAAACTCCAACACAAAATGAAAATGTTGTTTAACTCTACTTCATTCACCTTCCTAGCCCCCGTAAATAAATGGTTTAACTGTTTTGGAAAATTTCTGACTTGTGAGCATATTACTAGCTTAAGCCATTAATTCAAAGCGTTGAAATTGGGGGTTTGGTCTATGTTAATCCATGTGTTGGGGTGACTGTATGGGGAAGTGGGTTGGTACAGCATCCCAGGGGGTTGTACTGTTAAATAGCTGACCCACTTAATATGTACTCTGGGTAGAGGCACCACACTTTTTAACTGTTCTATCTTGGTAGAAAACCCCCCCCCCAAATAACAGCAAAATGGGAACCCAGGTCCCTCAACCTTGTACCATCTGGCAAGGCAGGGGTAGTAGCCCTCTAAGGCCCCGTTCGCACTGGGGCATTTGAAACAGTTCTCAGCGATTGAACCATTTCAAATGTGTGCTGGCCCGGATCACGTTCGCACTTAACCCACTTCCAGATTTGATTTATGGAACCATGCTCAAACCCTGATAAGATCAAGGTTTGAGCACGGTTCCGTAAATTGTTTTTGAAAAATGAATAGTTTACTTACAGTGCGAATGGTCCAGTCTGTTTTGATCCATGTTGGCTGGTAAAGCGCGCAGTGCATGATGGTAAGCAGCTTTTAGCAGCCGCTGAACCGGACCTGCACTGCACACAGATTATGGCCATAATGTGAACGCCAGAGACCGCTTCTCCTGAAACGGATCAGAGAAGTGAGTTTCAGTGCAAATGCAACAGCATGGTAAGCACAAATCCATTTCTGAAAATGAATTTTGCAACTGTGCTGTAGTGCGAATGGGGCCTAAGATATACGGTGCCAGGGCCACAGTAAGATTTCCTTATGTTGCTCAATTCCCCTGTAAAATACAGAAAATCTAACTTATGAATTTATTAACTAGTACTTATGAATCTCTGCTTATTAAGTAGTGGTGATGGGGGAGCCCTGATGGACCCAGAGTCCCTTCTGACTATATTATTACTACCTTGGAGTCCCCAGAGTGTCTTGTTAATGACTTAAGGAACACCTTTTCTGGTACTCACCTCCCCACCCCAGAAGGATCCTTAGGTTCCCCAAACCTGCAGGCTGGATTAAAAAAAAAGTATTCTAATAGCAGGATTTAGGAAGGGAAGAGATCATATTTTGGCTTCGTAGAGCCAAAAGCCCAATCCCTTCCGCTTCCCTATTCGGAGCACCACTCCTGCACTAGCACGTTTTGTGATAAGACAGTCGGGAAAGCGTGGGACATGCTCCATTGACGTCAATAAAGGTTTTATTTTAAGGCTGATTTTGAGATTTTAATGGCCAATGGAACTAATCAAGGCCACAGCTCAACTAAGAAGGGCCTTCTTGGTTAAGTGGTGGCTTTGGATATTCTAATCAGACCATTAAAATTTCGAAAATAGTCTTTGAAAGAGAAGCAATATTGAGGTCAGTGGCGCACGTCCCACACTCTCCCGACTATTACATCACAAAACATGCTAGCACGGGGGCATCACTCCTAATAGGAAAGTGGAAGGGATCGGGCTCTCAACTCCACAGAGCCAAGATATGATCCCTTCCCTTCCTACAGTCTGCTATTCAAAACATGTATTGAGTCCAGCCTGCAAGTCAGGGATGGGGGCCTAAGGATCCTTCTGGGATTCCATGGGGGGAGGGGTCAATTTTAGAAAAGACACAAAAGATGCTCTTTAAGTATGGTTTCAGAACTCCTAACGTAGTCAATCACAAATCATCAGTTTGTGAAAGCTACACGCCTTTGAATATTTATTTTATATTTATTTAAAATTGATTGATCATGATAGGCACTTTTCCAGATGCAATCTGGCTTGGGGGAGGGGGGAGCGGTACAGCACAGAGTGAACAGCAATAACAAATACGATGGTAACAATGGGTGCATGCGTATGAACAGTAAAAGCAAAGTACAACTAATAAATTTCAGAAATATATAAAACAATGTAGAAAGTGTACAGAATACATTGGTAATCAGGTTAGCAGGGATAAAGGCAAGGGGAGTGTGCCACCAACTTATGGCAAGATATCTAATAGAATCACGATGGCCTAAAATTCAAATTACAGAGTACACCGAATTTTAAGCTATACTATTCGGTAAGGGGCAAAATGAGTAATTAGTGGGTGACTAATGCAAAAACTGTTCCAAGGAATAAGATGAGCCAGTTTTCATTGTAATTTGCTACTTAAAAAACGCCGTTTGCTGATCAAATGCAGCCTCGATTAGGAGAGGTTGCTAATCAGCTGATTTGTCGCACTGTGGAAAGAAGTTCTAACTACTGTAATCTTCTCCAATTGCTGTTAAAAAAAACAGTATTATGTAATTTATCTCGCAGTATGAAACTTTCCCCCACAGCCACTCATCAAGCTTGGCTTGTTGCTAATCAAAATTTGGTTGATTAGCAAAGATTGCTAATAAATTTTCAAACACTAATTTATGTCTTGTGTTCTAATTGAGGAAACAAAAGAAAGATGACTAGCTGCAGGTGTATGCTTTTGATAAGTGTCCCAGTATGAGTGGTTTAAGAGAGTGCAGGGAGGATGAGACGTGGCTTGGGAGAAGTAGGCTGTTCCACAGTGTTGGAAGGCAGACAGAAAAAACAGACTGGCCTGCTACAGATTTACTGTGAGGGATATGAAAGGAACCAGCAGCAGATGATCAAAGGAAGTAGGAGGACAGAATGGCAGGGTTCTAGAGAGTAGTAAAAGAAGAACAGTGGCAAGCCAGTATTTGACCAGAAGGAAGCAGTGCAACATTCAACAGACTTCTAGGGAGGGAAAGTGAGATAGCATAAAGATAGCAGTGATGGAGGACAGATGGTGCACTAAGGGTAAAGCGGCAGAATGAATGAAACAGCCTGGCAAGTGTAGACTTTGGGGCAGCGCTGTAGACTACATCTGCATAGTCAAACACCTGCAGTATTATCTTGAGAATGATGTCTCAGTGGACCGGGAAAGGAAGGCAGGCAGGATTTGTTTCACTACAGCACACCAAGCTTAGTGCAAAGTTCCTTACACATGGTGCCAATGTGGGTGGAAAAGTTGAGGTTCTGGTTCAAGCACACTCCTAAGTACTTGAAGTTGGGTACCTGTTCAATCACGTTACCATCCACAGTCGGAGACAGTTTATTTGGCATTTATTGAGAACTGGTTTGAATGGAACCAGCACTGGACACTGTCAAAGACACATTTGGGTCCACAACTCTTCATAAACACAGTCACCATAAACCATCAGTGGGCCTAACCTGACTTGTTTCAATACGGCAGTCCTCACAGGTCAGGCACAACTGCCATTCTGGTGGTTAAGTAAGTAATAACCTATGACAGGGTATGGTAGGGGGAGGGGATTAAGCAACACCCCGGGTGTGTTGTGAGGCACGAGGCCACAGGCCAAGTGCCCTCCATAGCACCACAGTGTTAATTAATCTAATAACCATACCCTGGAGTGGGTTACTAACGTACTAACATAAGTCTTTGTTAAAAATAAATAAAATAAATAAACAAAAATGGTTTTATACACCACTTCAAACAAGAATTGTTACTGTATCCCGCTAACTTTAGTCCCGAACAAGTAATACATATTGCACTGATGTTATGAACACAGAAATACAAGAAATATACTATTACGATGATTTCTAACGTTTCTTGTCCAAAACATAGTTTGCAACATATAGAAACAGGCTTTCGTTCATTCTGTCTCTCTACCCCTTCCCCCCGACACACGCAATCCAACGGTCGCGTCCCGATGGCTTCTGCAGCACTGGTTTGTCTGTGTGGTATACTGTACATTGTTTAGGGGGAGTAGACATTGTCAGGTGACCCCGTTCTCTCTCTCTCTCTCTCTCCCCCCTCCGATCTGCACACTGGAGGAGAGACTGCGGATTGTGGGGTGGGGGGGCCCCAGAACAGACAGCCAACCGTGCACAACTGGGACCTGCAGACAGGACACCGCAGGACTTTTCATTATATGTGGTGGTGCCAAGGACTGCCTGTCACTGAAGGGCTACATCCGTTAACAACGGGGACAAATGCTGTGGCAGGGCATGGGACAAACAGCCACGAACAGGAATGGAAGGTAGCAATGCTTCAGAAGGAAACAGCCGAGGAAACAAGAGCCACTAAGGGGCGCAGCGGCTACAAATGCTGCAGGATGGGATGGGATGGAAAACAATATGGGGTATGATAAACAAGCAAGACAACTGCTGAATCAGCCTCACCTGACCGTGCATTAATCCACACCATACACAAAGATTTTACACATGTCATTCAGTACCTCTTGCTCCTCTCTTCAGTAATGGCTGCCTTTCAGTTTGCTGCTGTCAAGTATATAACGAGTCCCGCTCTGCCCACTGATTATTTTTTCTGGCGATTCACAGCAACTGTGCATATATTGACAATTAATGAATGGTCAGGTGACACTGATTCACCAATTGCCTTGCTTGTTCATCATACCCCATGTTATAATATGTCTTTACATATGGGGCCCGTTGCTTGTTATTCAGCCTCTGAGTCAGCATTTAAAGAGCTGGTGACACGTTCAGGAGAACTTTAACAAAACATAATATTTTGGCACTGTTGAGCTTGTATTTCCCATTAGTTCTGTATTCCTCCTCCCCATTATTTAGTAGTGAGGTCATTTGCAAGAAAATAGAATCTTTGCTCCAGAAGAGTTCACCTATTCCAGCTGCTTTCTCCCTACCTGAAGTCATACAGCACTGCTCGTGACATCACAGTTACTCCCATGGCAACAGATTGTGATGTAACAACAGAGGATTATGACTTGAAGTAGGGAGTAAGCTACAGAGGCAGATGAACTCAAAATGACCTGTAAGAGACAACAATCATACATTCATACACATTTCTTTAGTAATAAATTATGGTGGAAAAAAAATATATAAACTATAAATGGAATGCTAGCAGAATTGTACCCAATTATTATGTTTTTTAAGTTTTCTTTGAGGAGTCAGTACCTCTTTAAGCTGCCACTCACCGAATCACAATTTATTTCACTTTAAGGGAAAATGTGCATAGGAAATGTGGGAGCTGTTTGAGAAGAAAGTCAGAGTTGGGAAAGAGCATATTCTATCAGTAAGAAAATACATCTCAAAAAGGTAGAATTCCACTATGACTTTCAGTAAAAAATAAATAAAAATTAAAAGCAAAATTAGGAAATTCTCTGACAGAAAGAAGGCTGCATATCGGTGGCCAAATTAAGCAACACAGCAGCAAACTGGAAAAGGTACACTAAACTTCTGAGACTGCACAAAAAAGAGGCAAGGAGAGTGAAAAAGTACAAGGAGGTCAGGAGTAGAAATTCAGAAAATCTGGTGAGGGAGGCAGAATATCAAAAACTCATATTTCGTTATTCCGTTTTAAGAGGTGGTATTCCACCTATCCAAAACAACATGCTATAGATTAACAGGGAAGGTTTTAACTGCACAATTTTCCACAACATATACACATAAACCATTCTGTGAAGCAAACAGTAACTTGCTACACATTGGAGTTTACCTGAACGGTTGTACGGCTGATTTATACAAGGTTACCTGCAAAATGCTACATATATTAACACTGCAACTGCTATGCAAACATGTTTTTTAGTAAAATGTTTCCTGTAGATTAAACTGCAGAGTGGGGGAATACAAGAGTGGTATTCCAGTCGAAATACCATATAAACATGGCATTCTGCCCCGAAAACAGGTATGGAAAACAGGGCAAAATGCCATTAATTTCTAACCCTAGAAGTAGATACAGTATAGCAACAAAACCAGGTGACAATAATGAGGAGCTCTGCGAATACACCAAGGCTGCCAAGGTGATAAGTTTGGCTGGACCTTTAACTGAGGATAATAGAAAAATGGCAAAGGTGCAAGATAAATGCCTTCAACAAGTATTTCTGCTCGATTTTCCACAAATGAGAACAGAATAAGGCTGCATTAAGCACTGAGCAGTGGGAAAAACTAATTATCAAGGAGTCTGTTAGAAGGCCACTTGAGGGTATATATCATATTAAGTCAGCAAAGCCAGACAACTTGCACTCTAGGGTTCTCCGGGAATTGAAATAGCAGCACCTGTAACAACACTTTTCAAAAAATCCCTTGAAACTGGGGTGGTCCTGTGCATTTGGCGAGAGGCAACTGCAGTACTGATCCAACAAAAGGGGGTTGGGGGGCAATAAAGCTAACTGTAGACCTGTTGGCCTAACCTCTCTGCTGGGCAAAAATCCTGGAAACTATCATTAGGAGGAAGTTTGCTGACTATCTGCAGGTAAACAACTTGAGACAAGACCTAACGTGGGTTTACAAGGGGTAGGCTGGGTCAAACCAATCTATTAAACTTTTTTTGAACCTATAAGCAAAGCTTTGGATGAAGGGCAGTCTGAGGATGTGGCCTGTATAGACTACAGTCAGGCATCCGAAACCGTGCCACACAAGGAACTGGTTGAAACACAGGAAAAATGGGATTACCAACCACCATTGTAAAATGGACTGCATCATGGCTAACCGAGCAGACTCAGAGTCAGATTCAAACGGCTATGTTTCAGACTGGTCAAGCAAAGGTGCCTAGCACCATGGTAAAGGCTAATGCCGCAGCAAAATAAAATCACATAGTATTTCACAAGAAGGGCAGCTCGGCTACCCTGTCTCCACACTGAGCCTTGACAAAGCGCTAGAGGCGCAAAAACGTTCAGCTGTAATAAGACGGTGGGTCTGGCATCTTCGTGCTGGACCTTTTGACAATAAAAAGATTTAGCCTGTACACAGTTTATGTGTGGAGACAGGGCAGCCGAGCTGCCCTTCTTGTGAAATGCTATGTTTCAGACTAGGTTGTTTGACAAGTGGAGTCCTACAAGGATCTGTATTGGGGTATATGCTATTTAGCCTATATGTAGCTAACATGCTGGCAAAATGTGGCTGGCTGGCAAAATGTGCCAATGATGCCAGAACTGACATGATAGTGAACATGCTGGAAGAGACTGCAAACACTTCTGGAGAAAAATCTCAGAGTGGGGGAGACAGTATTAAGATATCCTTTATCTTGGAAAAAATGTGTTGTGGTGCACTTTGGGATGAACAACAAACAAGTTACATATATATTCGATGGCAAAAACTTGAGATACTCTATTTGTGAAAAAGATGTGAGGGTTGTTAAATACAATGAGTCTGACCTTAAGCAGTCAGGCACAGTGCGACCAGACAGCAAAAAAAAAAAAAAGTACAGAATTATAAATTGTAAAAAGAAATACTGTAAGTAGAGATAGAGAGGTAATGTTGACATTATTCAAGTCCCTGGTAAGACCTCACATGGAGTACTGTGCTCAGGTATGGGATCCATTTAAGAAAAGGAGATATCATTGGACTAGAACAGGTAATAGCACAGATTTACAAAAATCAATCAAGGGATTAAGGGACTATTTATATAAACAAAGGCTGGGGGAATTAAATCTATTCGCACTCTAGCAATAGGAAAATGTGAGGAGACATGATCATGATATATACGGTACTGCATGCTGAAGACCTTAGATCTGGCATGGGATTGGAACTAATAAATTCAGACTAGATCACACAGACGGCAACTGGAGGGTGGGGGAAGAGAGCGAGACTTGGAACAGAGAAAAGGAGGTACTGGTTCAGCCAGAGGGTAGTAATAATAATATGGAATAAACTACTGATTGGGATGGTTTAAAGCAACACTATAATGGATAGCTTAGATACTTATATGGGTAGAATGGGTGATCACTGGTTACTGCTGCTAAAGTGATTTTCTCACTTTATCATTTAGCACCTTTCCTTATGTTACTGTATACCTTAGGTGGGAGAAAGTCATTCTGCAGTATGTTTCATATTTAATCCACGTTATATGGTGATATAAAATATTTTATTTCGTCCTCGAGAAGATGCCCCAGCTGATTCTTGTAGTTTCTGTGCATGCTGGAGCTTTTTAAGCTCTTATCAGCTGTTAACCGGTCCTGCTGGGGCTAAGTACAGTCCTACCTGGCTGTGCTTTGTCCCAGGAGGAGTGGGGACCAGCAAACAACAGATTAGTGCTTCTATAAACTGTAATATGCACTGTTGGTGACTGACTCTTCCACTGCTGCAGCCCTGCTCTGATGTCAGCTCCAGGGGATTCTGAGATTTGCAGTTGCAGAAAATGTCAGCCTGGAAGTAAGTAAAATTAGTCCGATACAATCCACTATATTACAATGAACAATAAGTAAAAAAAGAGATGTTTTTACACATTAAGTAAAAACTGGGACCAGCCACACTTTGGTGTGGAGTTCTTACTGTCCCACTTTAATTTGTCTGTACGGTAGTCAGCAGATCTTAACTCTGATCCTATTCAAACAGTGTGAGGGATATAGTGGGTAACAGATGGACACATATGCCAACTTGGAACTTCAATTCCTTTTTTATTTAGTACAGAACAAATATTAAGCGGACTGTTTTCGTCAAAATAAACAAAAGAACAACAACTAAAGATGGCTTCAAAGCAACAATAATCCCAGAATATACATCCAATATGACTAGCAGGAACTAGTCCAAATGGGTGTTTCACCTTCCACACCCAATTCGAATCTGACTTGTCTTTCTCAATGCTAGACATATAAAGAGGGTTGTAGCCTAGGATTGGTCCGCTCTGGCTGTCACTCATTTATTATTTTACTAAACATGTTTTGTTCACTTCATGAATCATTTTTATTATTTACAAACAGTACAGGTATCTGTAACACCTTATAAGAGGGCAATCATTATGTTTTCATGTATTTTAGAGCACTGGATCCAGTTTTTATTCAAAGAGGTGTTCGATATGTCCCTCCTTCAGCTGGGCTCTGTATAAAAGTAGTAGAAATGAGGCCAGCCGACTCTTAGAGCGAACAGTTGAAGGCAGGGAACAGTAGCAGAAGACCTCATTTGGATTTGTGTAAGTACTTGCACAGCAGAGTGCAGTTGTAGCAATACAAAAAAAAATTAAAAAAATAACCCATTTTCCTTTTAAGCTTCAGCAGAGGTGCACGGCAGCTACGGTTTATGTTTGCAATCGCTACGGGATCAATGTCCATACTTCAGTAGCGTCTTGCAAGAACAACCATTTCCATGCGGCTATATGGAAGTGGGTTGCAACTGCTGCGACTCTGCGGACCTTCGTGGTGGTCCTTAGGCAAACCGCACCATCGTGAGGTCTTATCAGGACTGCTTCTGCAGTCCAGAGGTGTCTTTTATTTCAGGGGGCAACAAAACAGAGAGAAGGAGTGCTCCCGGACACCTTGTTGCCTTTCCAACCAGTACTTTAACGAACATTAAAAACGGCACATATAGCCTCGCTACGTACCTTCATAATACCGGACGTTCATACTGTGGGCGCTTGCCCTTCATATTATTCTGTCCCTTACCTCTTTAGGCTTTCACTCAGTTTACCAAGCAGTGCAACAATACAACAGCAGTTCATTTTATGCATATTTGTATATCTATAACTTGCTGTATATCAGAGGCATTACAAATATAGCTATCCTGGCACGCTAGTGCACATAACCTCTCAAAATGCAGGCACGCTTGTTTTCCTCTGTCCCTCATAAGGACTTTCATTATTTATTCGTTAAAACGTATGCTAATGGACAGGTTGCTGCCAAACTTGGGGGAGACAAAACACAAACATTGCTAATAAACAAATATACACAGACAGGGAATACATGGGTGGCCAGTCCATGTAAGACATACACATTTTAAACAAACAGGACTACTAATAGCAAGGGTAGGGACACAAAAAGGAAACCCCAGTGTTCCCCATTCATTGTTTTAGGGCGGTGGGCCACCACCCTATATTTTTTTTTACCACCGCTCTATATTTTTTACCACCACCCTATATTTTTTTGCCACCACCCTATATTTTTATTCATTTTTTTTTTTTATAAAATTCTCCAAAATTGGCTTTTATTGACATCCTTTATTGCAATACTACCCATTTAATACCAGGACACTATATGTTACTTAAAAGCTACTTATGCACATGTACAGTGCATTTAGGAGGTCCTGAAAAATAATGCACCATTTGACCCGATCACCATTGCCACCGCCCTATATTTTCAGAGAGTGGGGAACCCTGAACCCTCTAGGCAGACCCGTGGATACACTAAGGAGAACCTTCCACAAACAGCCCCTTGGTTCTCCTCTTGCCATCACCCGACTCCATTCTTTTGGCCAATCTCACCACAGGCAGCCCGACTCAGAATCCAACTGCAAAGAGACTGCTGGGAGTGGCCGGCAGGTCACTGGTGCACACTTTTTGTCCAGTCTTGGGCCCTCCCACGTTCCATTATCTATCAATCAATCAATCAAACTTTATTTAACCAGGCATAACACCACTGAGCAAGCTCATTTTCAAAGTGGTCCTGGACAAACAAATAACAGGCAGGTATAGGGTAGGCAAAACAAAACACTGTACATACGAGGAGTTAAGTCAGGCCTACACATTCAAGGATAAACATAATTAAATGCTAATTGTAGCACACTAAACAAGTAAACAAATAGGTCAAAAACTTAGAATGGTTTAACCCTGGACACTCACTAGTATATGTAGACCAGTGGGTATTCTAATATTGGACTTGCGAGGAGGAGGGTATAGGAGACATGGGAGAAGTAGGGTGGTGAGGGCCAGCGGGGTTGAGAAATGAGGTTGCAAAGTGCTGGGGCTCCCTATTAGGGAAGACGGGAGCCGAGCGTTCCTTAGGTGTCAGAAGATTCTTGTGGGACACCAGATACTAAGGGCATATAGGTCACCTATAACAGTTGCAGGATTCCTTCAGATACTCAGTTATCAGTGCTTTGAAGGTAAATGGACCAGGAAGGGTTGAGAGCTTTGCATTGTATTCCATAAGGAAGGAAAGGAGAACTGAACTGCAGCCGAGCCGAGAGATGATTTTACTCTGGGTATCTGGAAGCAGATTATGAGCAACCTCAGTGTCAGGGAGGGTGGCTGCTGCATGGTCACCCATGTCAAAACCATTCTTAACCTGAACAGAGGAGGTGCTTGTGTTTCAGGATGGCCAGCGTCCTTCCCCTACAGTCAGAGCATGCAACCTCCATAGTATTCTGATCTCCTCATTCTACTAGCCTGAAGGAGGGAATTATATGAAATATACATACCCAAGTCTCCCATATGACCATCCACATTGTCCCCAGCACCCCTGGGTCAGGCTACACAGAACATCTTTAAAAGGTCTATTTACTTTGGATTCCTCTTGGTTTTTATTTATGTTATTATTCATAAAGCTCTATAAGGTGTGTGTACAAATGATGCTAAATAAAGTCAGAGCCCTCGCTGCTAATGTTATCGGTTATACCTTTCGGCAGGTAACTGCACCAGAAAACATTGATGCGCACCAAATTTATTAATTTATCAGGTCTAGTCTTTTAATAGCTCTAAAACCCATTTTACTCAACAATTTCACTCAATACTGTCAAAATTTCTTAGCAAGTCTATTCCTTTATAAAGATATTCAAAAATAAAGGCTTCACTGTATTTACATGTCATACAGAAATACGTGCACAGCAAACTTGTTTATCTGATCTACTCATTTATCTTGTGTCTGCTTATGAGTGCTCCACTGTACTTGAAACAAAAGGTATATCTCTAATGTAAACTAAAGATCAAAAATTTAGATAGAAAAGACCTTGCAAAGAGGAGTCCTTGTTAAGGTCTGACTAAGTGATCTAGCCTTTTAATTTACTGAGAACTTTAGTTGCAACAATTCAAACTGAATCAAATGATTATAAACTCAAGTAATATATCTACTTACCTTGTATTTGTTACCTTTGTATATGGTCACGAGTTCAAAAATTAATCCAATGGCTAAGGTCAGATCCCTACCAAGGCGCCACTGCAGCAGAGTACTAGCTCCCCCCAGATAAAAATATGCTATTCAAAATAACCGCTTATAATCATCTAATTCAGTTCGAAGCCAAGGGACTAACCCTCCCCCACAAAAACAAAATGGTCCAATGGTCATTTTTTGTGGTGTGGGGCAGTTTTTTGTCTTGCCCTTTTTTCTTTGTTCCTGATCTACACCTACAGAACAGCAGTCATTCAGCAAAGTCTGAAAGTGATATAAAGCCAGCGCAGATGGTCAACAGTAAGGAGACGTCTGAACAATCACAGCAGGAATACCTAGGTTGTTGGTCAGACATACTGTATGACAGATGCAGTTCAGTGGATGTTGGGATGTGCAAATTAATGCAACTAGGGGATAAAAACAGAAAATGTGATTGCAAACTAAGTAGCACCATATTGGATGTCACAGACCTGGAGAGGGCTAGAGGGTATTTATTTAACTGTTAATCGGGTGGGTGCAATGGTTCCAGGGGACTGTTTTCAGGCATGACCTGCTGAACCATCAAGATGGCACATAATAAACATAATGTTTTATAATACGGTTATCTTTGAAATTTCCCAAACAGTGCTTGGCAGTAAACAGCAAGACAAACAAAATGTCAGGTTCCGTAATGAGGGGCTACACAGTACAGAACAGAATGTGATACCACCACTATACAAGGCAGTGGCGGTACCCTATTTGGAGTACTGTTTGTAGTTCTTGGCACCATGTTGCAAAAATGATATAAAAGGATCCTGGCAAAATACAGCAAAGAGACACAAAGACGATTAGGGTGGCTGAATACATAATGTAAGAAGAAAAGCTAGAGCACAAAGAAGGAAAAAAAAAAAAAAAACGGACGGACACGGACATGAATGAGGTATTTAAAATAACAACAGGGGTGACCAAGACAGACTAGTCTGAGGATAATCAAGCTTTGCAGAACCAGAGGGCATATGTACAGACTGAGAGAGGAGATCATCAGGAAGGACATAGCATAAGAAATATTTTTTTTTCATCCAGCGAGTGCAGGGTTGTGGACCAGATTACCAGAGGAAGTGTTAAGTGCAGAATGTGTTTAGAGTTACAAAACTAGACTCGATGACTACCTGAAAGGAAAGGGTGTTTAGGTTACTGCTGTTAGGATAAAAGGAAGGCTAAATAAATTGGTCACACAGTCTTACTTCATTCGTCTCTTTATATGAATTCCTAAAGAAGGCCTAGCAATCCAAGTCTAAACTCTACCTTTCCTTTCTTGTTCCATTTACAGTCCAACTACTGATGAAGTGTCAACTTTTATTCGGGGTGAGGCTTCCTGCACTGTTCCTGTATGATCATAAAGCAAGAAATCCCTGAACAGAAAGAAGAGTGCTACTGCCAACCTTACCTTTGGGAAGGCTGGCATAGTGGTAAGATTACCTCCTTTAGGGAGGCAGTATAGCGCAGTGGTTTAAGGTGCTGAGCTGCAAATCTGGTGACATCCAGCAGACCAGACCTGGGTTGGAATCCCACAGCTTCCACTTGCATACTGTGTGACCCTGAGCAAGTCACTTAACTTCCCTGTGCTCCCAGGTCGCACCTGTAAAAAAAGCTTTCAACTTACTGTGCTACTCCTGGTTAAAAAAACTAAAATAATAAAAAAAAAAAAAAAAAAAGTATGACGCCAGCAAATCAAGTTTGGAAACGAGCCTTGCACACTGGGGGCTTGCCAGAGTAGAAGAACTGAGCATTCCATTGGATGCTCTGATCCACCGAGGGAACGAGGACTGTGAACTTAAGAAAAGCGCTGTCAAGTGGTTATCCACAGGCAGAGGTGCAAAATAGGGCGGGGGTCAGGCACTGCCTTACGTTTGCTACAAAGTAACACACAAGTACAGCCACATTGTGTTCATCAAACATCAAAACAGAAAATGCCCCAACTCAGCAGGATGAAGAAAGCCCTCTTCACTTGGGGCCTGGACAGCCTATTTGTCACTTTCCACCAATGCTGGACATCTGCAGGTGCTTTAAGGAGAAGCCAGATGCAAGAGTGATGGGTATAACTCTTAACTGTCCCCGATTATGAGGGGCATCCTCATTTTACCCCTCAAAATTGCTCTGTCTCTCACAGAAAAGGTGCTGCCCAAACATTTCAGTAAATGCTGGCTTTAAATCAAAAATACATAATATTGTAACATATTAAATAAAATATAAACTTTGTACAAGTAAATGCAGCGGTTTCCACGGTGTTCTGAGCTTGCATCTCTCATTTCTGAACATGAGTTCTTCATTATGAGGGTCAATGTCACTCATCTGAGTGACAAACTGTTGAGAAGTATGGTGATGGGTGCTGGCCTGGGGCTGGGTGGTTGCCCTGGGATAACAACGGTAGGTGAATCAAAAAGGCATAAGTAACAAAAAAAAAATATATATATATATATTAAAAAAAACATACACTTATTGGAGATGGCCTAGTTGCCAACGAGTCCAAGTACCAACAATGGTGGTGGAGGGGTGACAAAAACACACAGTTGACCCAACCCCCCTCCCCCTCCTAAAAGTTTGCCAGCTGGCCGGCCCGTGCACTTCACATGCAGCCACCTCCTACCTGCTGCCGCAAATGTTCTTTCAATAAAGTAAACACTGAAGATGTGTAAATAAGCACACCAAAACCACCATGATACTGTGCCTAAATCCTCAACTGGTATTCCGGCACCGGTGTCTGAAAACAGTTTGGCAAAGACAGGCAAGAAAATGTATTTACCGATACCAGACCCACAGGTGACAGCTTTTCATCAGAGCCACGGGACAGAACAGTCAGCCTAGCAGCGGGCCTCCCCAACTTCTTCTTGACCGCAGTTTAGCGTGGAGACATTTTACGGCTTCCCTTCTGCTTTCCGATAACCGAACACAGATGAACCACTTTGCCACTGCAGCACCAGCAGCTTCCATTACTGTGCGAGCAATGACATCGGAATAAGGCGGATACAGCGTGACGTCACCTCCGGCGGCGGCTAGGGCAGCATAGGTCCCAACCTTTCCTCGGAGGGACATGAACAGTTTTGGACACTCAAAATGAGGGACGCATTCCTCAGACATGGAGGTAAAAAGCTCAGAACACTGTGGGAATCCATTGTGTTTACTTGTAAAAAGTTTCTTTTTGATTTAGCATCTTAAAATTGTATACATTTCTGCTTCAAAGCCTGAATTCACAGCACATTCTCTGTGTGGGCAGAACTTTTTCCATTAGGAACAGGGCAGTTTTAAAGAGTAAAATGAGGGACGTCCGTCGGAATCGGGGACAGTTGAGAGGTAGATATGCGGGCGGCCAGCTCAGGTTGCCATTTATATGCCTTATGAGCCGCTTGAGGCAGACGTGTTCATTTGACTGCTGCATTTGTACTTATCGTATCCGGCGGCATTTGACACCACAGATGGGTATGCAACAGTGAGTAAGAGACAGAAAATAATACGGCCGGCGATTATTTATATTAAGGGACATATAGTGAGTGCCCTGGTTCTGTTATTCTGCGGATTACGGTACTTGTTCTTACACACGGCGCCAGTTAGCCACGCCCCCTTTCTAACGTCAGTTCTCCCAACCCCTAAACACACCTCTTGCAAGAATGGGGATTACGGTACTTGTCCCCTAAAGCAAAAAAATTTTGTAGGTGCCGTATTGGTCCTTTTAAAAACAGATCCAGAAACAAATGAAAAAAGAGTGTAAAAGAGTGTGAGTGGCCACTTTTTTTCTTTAATAAGAGACAGTTATTTCGGTTTGTCTGAAACATAACAATTCAGCACAGCTGAAAACTTCACTTCGTTTCATTTAAACCCCTTCCCTGAGGACTAATTAAATTCAACCGGAAACCATTATTCCTCTCGTTTCCTGTGCCTGCAAAAATCTGTTCGGGTTACTGACTTCTGACGGATATGACGTCACATAATGTGTCTGCCTTCTAAATGCCGATGTAATCTAAGACTTGAAAGCTCTTGCGTCATTTGTTTCTCTGCTGCTGAGCGTAGTAGGCGGTTCTTTGTTATCGCTAAGGTAGGCGGTCCTTCCACACTCAGGAAGATAAATCCGAACAGAAAAGCAGAATGCTGTAAGCTTTTCAGTACGACCCGGCAAAACCGAGCTAACCAAAGCTGCAAGAGGCAGGTGTTGTGCTGTCACATGAGAGACACATGAAGACGGTCCTCTGCTTCTTTGTTGTAAGAGTTCACCAGCGGAATGGACCCGGCCGCGGTACAGTAACTGGAAGATGTATTTTGAGCGTATTTATCGGACACATGTAAGTATAATTGGCTAATTTCTTAATACTTATTGCACGCATAGAGTATTAACTGTTGGCATTGTTTACAGTGTTATCCAAATAAGTCGGTATCAACAAAATGCTGGAAAATTCATAGTTATATATCTGACTTGGACAGCTCTAAAATTGATGTTCTGATTTGTTTTTGTATGGTGGACAATAGGAGAATGGCTTCAGAAGAAAATAAACCACTTTTGGGTTCAGCCGAGAGGATTAATGACGAGCCAACTTCTGCAAGTGGTTCCGAAGATTATTTTATGTAAGTCGCTTTCTGTTCTTGGTCCCTATTACTGTTTAGTAGTTCACAGTAAGTAAACCATTTGTTGCATAAAGAACAAAAATACTGTAAAAGTCATGATTCCACATGTGAAAGCAAACCATAGGAGCAAGGACTAATGTTAAAATCATTCTGTCTCTTTTTCATGGTGTACACCAGGGCCGTTGCCATGATTTTCACAGGGTGGTTCTTTTTATGCAGTCTGCAACCTTTAAAAAAAGATGTGGGTCTTAGGGCCGCCAGGACCCCAGAAGCCATGTGGTGAATTTAGGGCTTACTTTGAAGCTAAAGAAGTCATATCTGAGACCTTCTACACTCCTGTGTATTCAGTACCAGACGGCAGCAAGATGCTGCTACTGTAATATAGGGAAGGCTCAAGCAAGTCTGAAAAGGAAAAGTCTGAAAGGGTACTGTATTTACATTCTGAGTTTTATATATTTTGTGTGAAGAGATGAAGTAAACTGAGAGAATAATAGTAGGTGAATTTTATGTATTTATTTACTATTAGGTGACAAAGTAAGGTGAATGTGCCAAGGCCCATTTCAGGAGAAAACTGAGAAAGTAGTGTGACCCATGAAGGGACTGCAACAAGGGGTAACAATGGTTCAATAATGAAAATAGTGGAGCAAGTAGGCTGGCCTGTTTTTTTTTTTTTGGGGGGGGGGTACAGTAAGCTGAATAGTAATATTTTTATTTTATTTGTTATTCAGATAACACCTTTGAGCACATGAGCTTTTTTCCAAAGGTTCCATGTCAGTATAAGAGAACTGAATGTGAACCAAGTACTCAAAGGGGTTTCAGTTTATTTATGGTGTACTGCACAAAGTACAGTATGTTGTTTTTCTTTGGGGAGGCCCAAGATTGTTTCAGTTTTTTGGGGAGGCTCACTGTGACAAAGTCTGAGAACTATTGACCTAAGGCATTGTCTCAGATATAGTATGTCCCCCAGAAGCCATGGGTTATGGTCAGGGCCCCTACTTTTCTGCGGCACAGTGGGACCAAGTTCTGCGGCAAGACTACCACTTGCCGCAGAACTTCGGCGGTGGTTTGTAATTTCTGCAGAAGTTCTGTGGCACTAACAAACTACCACATCACAGTGACAGCTTGTCATCCTGACTTCACTTTCATGGCAGTTTTTTATAGCAGTCAGGATGGTGGAAAGCACAGTAACACTAGTGCCTGCTTTGGCTATATGATCCATGGCTCTAGGAATGAGCCAGCTAATGGACTGCTGCAGCAGTCAGTTCACGCATGCGCGGTAGTGCGATGGTGACGTCACCGCGCATGCGCAGTTAGCGCAATTGTGATGTCATCACGTTATGATGTCCTCTCGCGGGATTTTAGCAAAGCAGGCACAAGAGGCACATAAGTAACAAAGAGGCTGTAACAAACACAAGCAGCCATTTTTGTGGTTTGGAAAACTCTGCACTTTTTCAAGAACTTTAACTACAACAGCCATTTAGTAAGTAAAAAGAATTCCTTTGGAATACAGATAATATTTTTTAAAGATATGCTTTCAAATGAAGTTAAATAAATGTTGTTATTCTGGTTCTTTTTCCACAGAAATTCAATTAGTGTTCTTGTACACATTTTTTCATATCAAATAAAACACATGGATTTAGGTATGCACAGCTTTGGTAACACACAAAAAATTTATGAACTGCTATAGATTGCCACTTTAAATTGAAGGAATTCAATCTAATTATCATGAATTTTCTATTTTTATAGAAATTATATAGTACCTTAAAATCCACATTTTGACTGTTTCTACACAATATATGTTAAAGGTATGTAAAATGTTTTTTAGATACAAAGTGGTACAAGGTTTATAACCTATATATAAGTCACTGCCACAATGACTGTTTCATATATTTAGACTATTGTTTTGTATATGTTAGAGATTTGAGAAGCAAGCAAAGCACATTCAGTTTTTTGAATATTACAGTTTTTCAAGTGAACAAAGTCTGTATCTTTACTGAGGTATGGGAAAGATAAAGAGAATTATATAATGTTTTGAAGTTACCTTATTTAAGCATATTGTAAGTTTATGAAAGACAATGTATTAACATAGAAACATAGAAACATAGAAGTTGACGGCAGATAAGGACCGCAAGGCCCATCCAGTCTGCCCATTTCTTTTTCTACCTTATAAATGTGCCATCGGCCTTTGCTATGTCAGTGACCTATCTATTCATAGTCATTTGTATTGCTCCCTTATGCCTATCCCATGCCTGTTTGAAGCCCTGCACTGTATTCATAGCCACTACTTCTTGTGGTAAGCCATTCCATGCATCTACCACCCTTTCTGTGAAAAAGAATTTCCTCACATTCCCCCTTAATCGGCCCCCCTCTAATCTCATGCTGTGTCCTCTTGTCCTGCTATTTTTCTTATATTTAAACATGTTAGACTCTTTGTATTATGTTTGTATTAATTTGCAGAAAAATTCAGAATATAAAATCTACAAATTATCCCCGTGAACAAGCCCACTTTGTGGGTGAAACGTAGAGGTCTATTCAGAATAAAAGGAAATTACAACACAGAGAACTCGTTTGAGAATTCTTCAAGGGCCCCCACCTTCATTGACTTGTCTTGTGCTGCCCAGCCAGCTCCCAGAGCTATTCTCTGAACCTGAGTTGCCGGCACAGAAACACAGCATGCTACCCTCTGGCCCAACAGCTGTCCCTGCACATAACATTTCTCCATAACTTTTAGGTGATTCTATCACCCAATGACAATATGTAATCAATAACCCTGGCAAAAATGCATACAGTGCAATTATTTATTTAACAGGTCTATTCTTTCAACATGTCTACACATTATTATATTCTACTTTTCTGGGCATAATTACTTTATTTTTCTTAAAAATGACAGTTAAATTCATTTTATCAGTTATTCATTTCAGATGGCATCTCAATACCTTAAAGGCACAAATAGATTTGTACAAAGTGAGGTATGGACTTAACAGGTCTTTGCTATTGACAAGGTTTTGTTTTAGTTGTCCCTAGTGCAATAATGTAAGACTGAAAATTGTATTAGGCTGTAGTGCAGGTTGAGCAAATATCACCATGCCTGATGTGCTGTGCCACCGTCTCTGGCAGTGGGAGGTGTGGTAGATAAGTGACTGTTCATTTCTGTTGCAGAGTGCAGCCATTTCATTAACTAATGTATGATGTTATAGCAATGATAACATCACATTCTGAGCATATAGGGGTTTAGGATATAAAAAGAGGGAGGGGAAGGGAACCAGATTCTATGGAAAAACAGAAATAATAAAAAATCAACAAGAGTGAATTCTGCGGCCGCAGAATTCTAGTGGCCTTGGTTATGGTATGCTCTGTGGTGCACTTTAATGGCTTATTTTAAGCCTATATAACTCGTATATCTGAGCTCCCTCTACTCCTTGCTGTAACCCCCCACCCTCCCCAACTCAATATACCATTTAAGCAATAGAGTCAGTGCAACATGGTCTATAGCAAGGCTAGCAGGATGCTGGGATGTATCAGTAGGAGTATTGATAGCAGAAGAAAGGAGATAATACTTCCTCTCTACAGATCCCTGGTGTGGTCTCACCTAGAGTGCTGTGCCCAGTTCTGGAGTCCTCACCTCAGAAATAAGGATGAATTGGAGACAGTGCAGCACACAGTAACTAAAATGATTCAGGGACAGCAGGGCAGATCCTATGAGGAGCGCCTCAAGGCACTAAATATGTACTCATTAGAGACCAGAAGGGAGAGGGGAGATGTGATAGGGACCTTCAAGTTCCTTAAAGGAATTAACAAAGTGAACTGTGGGATAGTATTTAGCCAGAGTACCAATTCATGGTCACATGGGCACGAGTGGAAATTAACAGAAGGTAGGTTCTGGAGAGATGTGAGGAAGTACTGCTTTACGGAAAGAGTGGTGGAACTTTGGAAGAGTCTGTCAGCAAATTGGTGGGGCGCAAAAACAATCTGAGGATTCAAGCAGGGCTGGGACATAATGAAGTGAACAATGGTTACCAGGGGCAACAGGAAAAAGGAGGAGAATAGAGAGATGATGGGGAGGGTTAGTACCCTGGACAAATGGTAGGTTCCAGGGATTATAGGGAACTTGGGCAGACTGGATGGAACTTTTTTTTTTTTTCTCCTGCCATCACTGTTTGTTTCTATACCAAGCACCCTGCTTGAAAAAAATGTGTAACATAATTCTTAGTTCAGTATCTGGTACTACACTTGTTGCCCCCACTTCATTCTCCAGTGTGGTAGGCATGACCATGGGAGTTGGGGGAAAGGTAATTTGACAGTGGCGGGGATTCCCAGTGCAAAGGTACCATCTCCTAAATGTCCACCCCCCACCATACTTCCAAAAGTATAGTGGGTATGATCGTAACACTGAACTGTAGCAACAAATGCCATTCTATTGACACATGAGATCATCTGGAGAAAATGCTTATCACAACATATTTGTTTTAACTGTGTCTGTCACAGATAGCACAGACAAAAGTGGAACTGAATGCCAATAAAAATGGGACCACAGCGAAGACCTCTCTAAACAGCACAATTAGTGAGGTGGCAGTGCAGATCCCAGCTAGACCCTTTCAAACACTTGCATTGCCTTTCCACTGTGTACCTCTTTTGCTTAATTTATGAAAAGTTAAAACAGGCATATGAAACATGACAACTTTGAATTTTGTATAGAGGAGGATTTAAGTAATTTATTTCTAAATCTTCAGCCCACCCACCTGAAAAGCTCCTTTGCCCAGTTCTGCACAGCCTATCCCTTGATACGTAGTTAATAAGGGACACATCTTTGGCGATTATGGGCAGCAAAATGTATCTGCTGGTGACTGGTAAACTTGTAAGTCTAGGTCCTCTACTTTTTTTTTTGCACTCCTGGAGATGTCGTCTCTGAGCCTGCCGCCATGCTCCATCTTCCTTGAGTGCCAGCTGACGGTGTGAATTGTGGGCAGCAGCCGTGCTGTATTCCAGTCACATTCATGATGCTGTCATGAGCTGCAGTTGGCCAGCCAGCCATAGGGAGACAGTGCTGAAAAGACTCAAAAAGCAGCTCCAGTCATCTTACTGGCACTGATTAACAGCAGATGATGAGTGGGGATGCATGCTGAGAGAAAGTGCTGGGGTTCATCATGTGTGCGTAAGCACTCTGTGGCAGTCACAAAATAAACAGAAATAGTGAAAATTTTTTTACAAATAATGAAAAAAGGGGAGATTTCAAAGGGGTTCTTTGAACCATCGAATTCCCAAGGCAACGGCTATGTGTACACTACCATAGCCCTACTGGTGGCATTACCCATCGTTCCCCAATATCTTAAACATCATCGTTCCATTTTATGTACCAGTCCAAATTAATCTTAAGTGTGTTGTTTAATTCAGTTCATTAAAATTGGTTCTACAGTGTAACCGTGGACGCTAGTGGTTGGTGCACAAATGGAGAGATGTACCACTGGTGCAGAAGTGCAGTTTTATTGCAAAAGGCTAACACCATGCACATACCAGACCCAGGATAATCAAGAAAATTAGCACTGAGCTAATGGGGTTACTGCCTCGCTAACCTTGGTTTGTGCCTATGAAGCAGGGGCTCACTAAAAGGTCCATAGTGCAAGGCATAGTTAGTGAGTCAGTAGCCCATAAGCTTGTCATTGACAAAGCATACCAGGTACCTGTGTAGCTTACCTGAATGCACCTTGCATACAGGCAGTCTGGCATATTTTAAGGTTTGTGGAGGCGGTAGCCAAACATTAATGTCGTGCTGGTTAACTCCTCCACAAGCCTATTGCCAGTCACTTACATGGTGGTGCCCCACCTTGGCTCAATCCTAGTGCCATTAAATGATCACCATAAGTCCTGGTAGTCTAGTGCCCCCAGGCCAGATCAGCACCATAATGAGCCCTGATAATCTGGTGCCCCTGTGTCATGACTGTAACTGTCTCCTGAAACGTGGTATTCTGGTGGACCACGAGTCCCCATATAAGCGTTCCAACCTCTCCTTCAGCATGTCACAGAGATGGCGCCTGACACCCACCACTCACCACCACTTCTGGCTACTGTCTACACATAAAGCCTTTGTGATAGTAAGTAAGTAGAGATATGGACATATGGCGCATGTGTGTGGATTTAGAAATTATTTCCTTACACCAGATTACTAGCCATAGCTTTTGCAATGTCCTGCAGAATGGCATCAAACTTGGGAGGTATCTTGGATACCACCGCCCCTCCCCTTCATGGACATGTACAGTTAGTGGGTCCCATAAACACCTACCTGAGATATGGCTTCATGGGCAAACAGTTGGCTCCCCCCAAAGCGATATTGTAGGTGAGTGTTCAGGGGCCCCACCTCTGTGTCCATGTGGGAGGTTAGAAGACCAGGAAAATGGTCTGGTTATGGTATAGAGGAGTTGCAGCTTTTCTGGTGTAAAACAGGTCGAAGAAGTAACGAACAAACCTTCCGAATTTGGTTGAGTTGTTCAAATACTTTTGAAAATTTGCAGCAGCGTAGTTGACCATGGCCATCATGTTGACCTAGTACAGACATTATTATTTAGCTGCTTATATAAGATTGTTTGCCAGACTGCAAGATGCTTTGTACAAGTACCAGACAGGGTCACAAGTTTTGAAACAAACTCTAAACTGGGCTAATAATCACAGGAGATGAGGATCCTTGACATAGGATTTATGAAGCCCATCTTGTCTGTTTCAGGTATTGATGAATTTATCATTTAAAAAAAAAAAAAAAAAGTTAGGCCTTGTCAACGTTATTTCACAGTTTACACTGTTTAGTTAGAGACTAGATCATGTTGTGAAGGTCCAGTAGTAAAGTGGTGTGATTTATGTGGCAAAGAGAATTTGTAAAGATGACTTTGGGCTGCCTTGGGTCTGAGGATTCTGTGTGCACATTATAGGTTATTCAGTAGTCACTGAAAATAACCTGAAGTAGACCCGCATCAGCAATACACTGGGTGTAAGAGGAGATCCAGTTGATGAAGGTGTGGTTTGAGGTCTTAGCATTAATGTGAGTGGACTCTGTGGTGTGCTAGGTGAGGTGAAGAGCCTAGGTGTTTTGTACAAACTTTGTAGTTGGGCTCAACCCAATTTGTAGTCCAGCCCCCGAAGAGGAGAAGCTCACCAGAAGAAGTGAGGATACTTAAGAGAATCTCGAGCATCATTTTTGATACCAGGATAGCGGTAGATACCACAGAGGAACATGGAAAGGATAATGACATCATGGGATTTGAGGAAGGCAGCACTGAGTAAAACCCCACAGCTGAAACTGCAATGTGCATAGAATTGCCACTCCATCCTCTCTTACTGTGTTTGTGTGGATAGCATAACATGGCGGAGAGAGTGCTGTTATTCCCGGATTCCAAGAATTTGTGGACATCAGGTTTGACTTGAATTGTCCAGAGCCTAACTCTATCTGTTTTGTGAGTGTTGAAGTGCATCCTATAAGGCTTTTTGGGTGGGGACGGAAGAAGTGTTCCCAAATGAAAGGTAGTTGCCACTTTGTCAGCTCATATTACCCCAGATCTAAAAAGACTGCATTGGTTAGCCATTAAATGCCGATCAAATTCAAAGATCAAAATTAGCACCCACACACAAAATAGGTGTGGATTCTAAATTAGAAATATAAAATCTTGAATTATGCAGATTGCTTGGTGCATTCACCTCCCCACTTACTCACACTGACATCCAGTGTATTGGATCCCACTGGACACTGAGTGGAGGGTTATTTTCCCAGACAGAGCCTTCATTAAACAGTGCTGCCTACAAAGCAGATTGGTGATCTCTGCCCCCTCCTCCTGTGCTCCAGTGACACTCTAAGCACCTCACAGCCACTAGACCTCAGAAAATGTTGAACTCTTTTCCCCACTTGCTCCTTGCCCAGCCAGACTTGTGTCCCTGTTTTGGTTCACTTTTTTATAGTTTTTATGCTCATTAGGCACAGGTACACATTCTGAGGACAACAATGACTTTGTATGAGGAGTCTGAAAGTCTTAAGTGTGTTTTCAGAGATTACTATCGCTGGACCAGTAATAAATATTTTATACTGCACATAAATGGGGACAGCTAATTGTACTGGGGAGGGGAGTGGGAACTGACTGCACAAAGAAAAGTCATCTTGAGGTTAGGGGCTGTTGCTGGTGTCATATGGAGCTTGTGTGTGTGTGTGTGTGTGTGTGTGTGTGTGTGTGTGTGTGTGTGTGTGTGTGAAGTGGGGTTAAGAAGGGGCATGTGACACAGGCAGGTGGTTTGGTGGTGGTGACTTGTTGCTGTAGAGGGCCAGTTTTATAGTGCCGGGGGAGAGGTGGTAATGCATTTGCTGCAAGACTGTTTTGTTCACTAGGATGATGTGCTATGGTGATGAGAATATTGTGATTTCTTATTCATATCTGAATTGTAATTTCTGTTGTGATGGGGGTAAGTAAGCAATAAAACTGGGACCTCCCCCCAACACTACCACGTGTCTACCTGGCAGTTATAAAAGGGGGATGTTTCAACTGGCCCAGTGGGGATGCGCTGCCACCTCAGAGACTGGCATTTGTGTGGGAGCTCCAGAATCTCACACTAGAGCTGGCTGGGAGTTACTTGCCTCTTCATGGTGAGGCATTCAGTTTCTGGGAGGATGGGAGGGTACCACCTAGGCATTCACGTGCACCCTGCTGGATGACCTCAAATCACCATTGATCTTACTTCAAGAGGGCTCTTGCAGTAGGTAATCACCTTGAGGATTGTGCCCCCTGGTGTCAGGACCACACGGAAACTTTAGTTAGCTGTGTCTGATGGGAGAATGTCCACCCAACATCACATGACTGATGTCAGTGTGACGTTATATAGTGGATGGTCCCCACACCTGCCTTCCAGTTCTTTCCCGCCATCGACCTGATCATGTAGTACCTTGCCTGAGAGCACGCATTGCAGTTAGACCGTGTTTTTTTTTTTGTTTTTTTTTTTTTTTCAAAATTTTTTCTCAGTTTTTGTACATGTCGTCGCCATCTTCTGTCAAGTCGCATAAAAATAAGTGCGCTTCGTTCAGCGTGCAGCTCCCGCACAAAGACTCATACTCTCTGTGACTTCTGTCTAGGCCTGGACCACAAGGTTGAGGATTGTGAGGCCTGTTCTAGCTTCAGCCAGGTCACATGAAAGCATCGTCTGCAGAGCCTCAAGGCCCATTTATTTAAGAAAAAGATGGCCATGGTGGTAAAGGAGCTTCAAAATCTCTGCAGCACTTCCTCCTCCCCAACTGAGTCGTCCAGGCACAAGAATGAGGAAGAGAGACATTGGGACCAGGATAGGTCTCCTTCCCACCCGCAGACGCATTCAGGCCCCGTGATGAACTGCGGCTGTCTTTCTCAGGAAGTCTACTGCTGCAGTCTAGCCTGTCCCACAGCAGGGACAGTCCTCTGACCTCCCGCCACCACTGGTCACAGTGACTGTGGGCACCTCTGTATCGTCTGAGGCCTCCACCGCTCTTAGGCCCCTTTCCACCAGTGGGTCTGAGCTGCCTGGCGGGGCTGATAAGCTGCTCATCGGGCTTGCCGATGAGTGCCCAGCCCAAGCTGTATCAGCCTGCCTGGCTTCAGTCGATAAGTCTGGCATCAGCTCCTTAGACATCTGCCTGACTAGTCCAGTTGATAAATCGGGCGTCAGTCTGCCTAATGTCTGTTCAGCCGATCTCGTGTCAGCGGCCAGTGAGAGCCCAGACACCTCCTTTGTGCCATACCTGCTACAACTCTCTCTTGTTGGGCCTTCCCACTGGTTCAAACCCAGTTCCCCTGAGGGGGAGTTTGTCGCCTTCCCCGTACAAGGGAACAGCCGGCATTGGGGATCATCTGTTAGGTGGCCTTTCTCCTGCATCTTCTCCGAATCTTACATCAGGAGTTCCTTTTGGACCTCTGGGTCCTCCTCCATCGGGTCTCCTGGTGGGTTGCCCCAACTCCGTCTCCACGTTTGCTGCCCTCAGAGCAGACGTTCGACCCAGTTCATCCGGGTCACTTAAAGTCTGGTGCAGGAGTCCCTCACGGTCCTCCTTCAGGCTCTCTGGTTCTGCCATCCGGGCCTCTGTCAGGGTACCCGACGCCTACTCCCCCGACATACCCTGGTTACATGCCATCAGGCTTCCATATGCCTGGTTATGGAGCCCCTTATTCTCCTCTGGGATACCAAACGCCACCTTATCCATAACCAGGTTACCCGACGCCTGGGTTCCCTGTGGGGTACCCACCAGCTTATCATCCTCCGCCTCCTCAGCCTCAGGCAGACTTCCGGACCATCTTGCAGTCTTGGTGGTTCGAGACTAAGGCCCAGCTGTTTCCTGAGTTGAATAGGCAAGGCAAAATTTATTTAAAGACGCCCAATCCCGGAGGCTGTGGATACCGCACAGATAGACGCATTTTCAGAAATAAATCAATAAACACAAAAATAAATAAGCACATAAAATAACATTTCATGCAATCGTTACACATAAACAATACACTAAATATAAAATAAGGAATAACTATAATCAAGTAGCAGCCATATCCCTCAGGAGATGTCCTGAGGCTCGGCAGATCTGCCTCCTAGGGCTTCTCCTACACTGGCCCCACGCCACTTGTCGTTGGGCCCTCAGAAGCTACCTTCATCAGAGCGGATGCAAGGTGGAGCCCCGACATAGAGAGCCCTCCCAACCTGATGTCCGTTCCTCCGATTAGGATCCGACTCGGAGTCAGGTGGCTCTTTTTTGCGTTTCGGGGTTTGAGACACTTTTCCTGGAAGAACCACGGCCTAAGGAGTCTCCGAAATCTCCACCTAAGGATCCCTCTTTCACAGACCTCCTCAAAAGATTGTGGCGGTCTATGACTGGAAGTCAGATGCTCAAGATCTCTAATGTCATAGGCTGGCTGAGCGTCTGGACATCTAGGAAGCGGCTCCTCGCACCTCCCTGGCTCGAGCCACACCAGGATCTCGCATCCACTATTTGGAGGATGCCATCCTCGATACCGGCGGTAGCCAAGCAGGTCAACCGCACATATCGGATGCCTGACGGGAAGGACCATCTGAGTGTCCACCCCAGGGCGGACTCAGTAATCATTGTGGCCCATGACGGGTCATCCAAGCTGAAGCATATGAGCACCTCCCCTTCTGACAAGGAGTCGAGGCAGCTCATCCAGTTCAGTACTGAGTTTTACTTCTCCTCCACACTGGCCATTCACACTTTGAATTGCGTAGCCCACATGCTGGTCTACCAGAAATCTCTGTTTTAGCCAGCTGGTGCCAGCAATCGTAGCGCTTCCAGACAGTTTGTCCTGGTGGACTCTATCCAGTCTGCCAAGGTTAATTATAGGCATTCCTTACGGGCCACCTATGATGCCGTGGACTCCTCAGCTAGAGGAGTTGCCATGGCAGTCAGCCTTGGGAGATTTTCCTGGCTTAGGGTCTGTGGCCTGGCTCAAGACGCCGAGGTGGCTATCCAGGATGCTCCCTTTAGGGGTTCAGTCCGCTTTGGCGGTGATGCTCAAGACATCATCACTAGCCTATAAGGCAAGGGCAGGGCCCTTAGGTCACTACAGACTTTGTACTGTCCTAAGTTTCAGGCCAGAAAGCCCTTTTGACGCCAAACAAAGCAGCAGCCGAAGCAGCAGCAGCAGATGTTCAGGCATTGGCCTAAACATCGGGCCCAGTCAGATTCAACCACCCCTCTCCAAAAGCCCAGAGAGCTTCAGGAGCGGCTCTCCCCAACCACCCCATCCCTCGCTTGACTCAGTCCACTCCCCCTTTCCAGTCTTTCGAAGGAGCCGGTGGGTGGAAGGTTCGCTAGTCATCTGTCATGGTGGCGGGCAATAACTACCAACTTGTGAGTCCTTCAATTAGTCAGACGGGGCCACACTCTGGAATTTCGAGGAAAAAAACTCCAGACAAGCCCCCACTAGTGTTGCACTATCCAAAGGTGCATGTTCCTCTCTTAAGAGGAAATACAGGCTGTCTTGCAGAAGAGGGCAGTAGTCGGTTCAGTACGACCAGGTAGGGACAGGGTATTACTCCCACTTCTTCCTGGTCCCCTAGAAAACTGAAGACCTGCACCCCATTTTTGGACCTCAGTGCCCTGAACCTGTACATAGAGTACAAGCATTTCCGGATGCTGACTCTCCCAGGCCTGCTGCCCCTCCTGTGCAGAGGACAGTGGCTCTGCACTCTGGATATGCACAATGCTTACTTGCATATCCTAAACTTTTTTTTTATATATATATAAATATATATATTTCTTCTCCCCCCCCTCCACCGCCCAAGCCCATCACCACTACCTCCGGTTCGCGTTTCAGGGGGAGCATTACCAGTTCAGGACCCTTCCATTTGGCCTGTCCTCTGCACCTCTGGTATTTACAAAGTGCCTGGCGGTAGTGGTGGCAGCTCTGAGACATCAGGGCCACTGCATGTACCCCTACCTCGTGGACTAGCTATTGTCGGTCTCATCGAGGAAACAGCTGGATCTCTCCCACTCCGCTACCCTGGACCTCTTTGCACAAGTGGAGATTATTATAAATCTCCCAAAGGCCCTACTTGTTCCCTCCCAACGTCTTCAGTTTATTGAAGCGGTGTTGGATATGGCCCAGGGTATGCCTTTCCTCCCTCTGGACGGGGTGGTAACATTGCAGGAAAAAGTTTGTATGGTAGCCTCCAGCAGGCTGGTTCCGTCCAGGTCGATCCTTCAACTTCTTTGCCTCATGGCAGCGGCCATCCCTACGGTTCCTCTAGCCAGGCTTCACATGCGTATCTCTCAGTGGATGCTCAGGGCGCAGTGGGATCGGAGGCTGGATGACCTGGACCATATGGTCATGGTTTCCAGTTCGATGCAGCAGGATCTCCTATGGTGGCAGGATTTAGCCAATCTCATTAGGGAAAGGGAAAGGGGAAATTGTTTAACCAGGAAAGGCACACTAAGCCGGAGCTTGTTTCCAGGTGTGACCTGGGAGCACAAGGAAGTTAAGTGACTTGCTCATGGTCACACAGTATGCAAGTGGAAGCTGTGGGATTCAAACCCAGGTCTGGTCTGCTGGATGTCACCAGATTTGCAGCTCAGAGCCTTAGACCACTGCGCTATACTGCCTCTAAGGGGTTTGCTTTCCAGTCCCCTCCTCTCTCTCATGCCTTGACCACAGATGCATCGGTGATGGGTTGGAGCGGTCATCTTGGAAGCTACAGGACGCAGAGTCTCTGATGGAAACCAGATTCTCATTTGCATGTCATCGTTTTAGAGATGAGCGGTGCTGTATGCACTTCAGCCCTTTCAGCACCTGCTTTGCCAGGACACCCTAGTCTAGTGGAACAATAATGTGTATCGTGTGGTATCTCTGCTAGCAAGGAGGTATTAGCTCATATCCCCTTTGCAGGGAGGTGATGCGGGTGTGGAATTGGGCAGTTCTGCTTTGAATTCTCATCACTGCAGTTCATGTTCTGGGCTTGCAAGACGTCCTAGCGGACAGTCTTGGCTGCATCAGAGTCAGAGCTCATGAGTGGGAGCTCAAGCAGGACGTGGTCAAACACATTTCCGACCTATGGGGTCGTCCAGACCTAGATCTGTTCGCCTCCCCATACAACGCAAAACTTCCCATGTTTAGCTTACTCGGGCCTGGTGTTTTCTGGCAAGATGCACTATTTCTTTGCTGGACAGGGAGGTTTTTGTATGCCTTCCCTCCCTTTCCGGTTCTGCAGAGTGTACTGCTCAAGCTTCAGGTGGAAGGGGCACACATGGTTCTGATAGCCCCATTTTTGTCTCGCCGAGTTTGATTTCCGCTCCTTCAGCAGTTGGCAGTGGAACCTCCGGTTTCCCTGCTTCTCTGTCACGATCTCCTTACTCAGGAGAGGGACATGCTAGTCCTTCCCAGGCTGAAGTCCCTTCACCTTCATGTGTGGCACCTCAGTACATAGCTGCTTCTCATTTCAGAGTTTCCTCCATAGTGGTGCAGGTTCTAGTAGAGGCCAGAAAACTGTCTGAGAACTACGTATGCCTTAAAGTAGAAGCACGTCCCCATATGGGCCACCTTGAAGTGTTGGGATCCCCTTTTTCTTGCCTGGTACTACAAATTTTGGAGTATCTCCTGCACCTGTCTGACTTGGGCATGGGCTGCTCTTCTTTAAAGGTCCACCTGTCGGATGTTTCTGCTTACCACAGCAGGAAAATCCTAGTCTCTCCCTACAAAACAGGGTACTAAATGAGAAAAAGACCAAGGTAGAAAGGTCAGTGGGGGATGCTGCTACAGAAGGTAAAGCCATCAAAAAATGGAGAGCAGTGAGTACCAATGCCCATAGTCTGGGTAACAAGCTTCCTGAATTAGTGGCCTTGGAGGAGGAACATCTGGATGTTGTGGCAGTCACAGAAACATGGTACACACAGAACCATGACTGGTACGTAAACATACCAGGATACACTGTTTACAGGAGGAACAGGAAGGGTAAAAGAGGAGGAGGAGGAGTAGCTCTCTACATAAGAGAAGGAATCAAAGCAACAGAACAAAAGGGTAAACAGGGAGGAGAAGAAGCACTGTGGGTCAGTTTGGAGGCAAGCAATGGCACCACAATCCGCACAGGGGTTGTATACAGACCCCCCTCTCAGGGGAAGGAAATGGACAAGGAAATGATAGAAAGTATGCTTAGAATGGCAGATAAAGGGAGATATTGCTGATGGGTGATCTGAATATGCCAGATGTTAACTGGAGTGCAGTTGCAGCAGCCACTTCTAAGAGTGGGTTATTCTAGATGCCCTACAGGGCATGCCTTAGACAACTAGTATTGGAACCCACCAGAGGGAGCAATCTTAGACCTGGTCCTCTCAAATGGAGATGGAGAGAGGATCACAGATGTAGAAGTGGGTAGCCATCTGGGAACTAGTGACCATCGAACAGTATGGTTCACAATAAACACAGCAATAGAGTCAAGCCATACAAAGGCAAAAGTGCTGGACTTTAAAGGCTGACTTTTGCCAAAATGGAGTGCGATGCCTAAGGAATGCACTAGCAAATGGGCAGGAAGGAGGGGTGGAAGAACAATGGGGAATAATAAAAACTGCCATCACAGAGGTAACAAGCCTTTGTGTGAAGCAAATAAACAAAACAAAACGATGTAAGAAACCACTGTGGTTCTCAAAGGAGGTGGCAGTGAAGGTTTAAGAGAAAAAGAAAGCATTCAGAAAGTACAAGGAGAGTCACAGAAGGAGCAGGAGAGAGAGAACTGTATCAGTTAAAACAAAAGGAAGCTGGGAAGGCAGTCAGAACAGCAAAGGCCCGAACTGAGGAAAAGATGGCCAACTCAGTTAAGAAGGGGGATAAAACCTTTTTTAGGTACATCAGGGAGCGAAGGAAGACTAAGGGAGGGATAGTGAGGCTTAATAAAGGGAGGGGTGGGCAGAGGGTGACTGTGAAAAGGCAGAGATACTAAACAAATATTTTTGCTCAGTATTTACAAACGAAGAGGAGGAGGTACCTAAAACAAACAATAGAAACACTCTGAATACAGAAGTTGATACCAGCCCATTTACAGAAGAAAGGGTTCTGAAGGAACTCTTAAAACTGAAGGTGGACAAAGCAATGGGGCCTGATGGGATTCATCCCAGAATTCTAAAAGAACTAAGGGTAGAACTAGTGACACCACTGAGTACCTCTTTAACAAATCATGGGAGGATGGGGTGGTACCTGAGGACTGGAGGAGGGCAGATGTGATTCCCTTCACAAAAGTGGGAGCAGGGCAGAAGCAGGAAACTACAGACCTGTTTGTTTAACCTCAGTGATAGGGAAAATGATGGAATCACTTCTGAAGGAAAGAATTGTCAAGTACCTAGAGGCCAGAGGGCACAGGACAGCAAGGCAGCATGGATTCACAGTGGGAAGGTCATGCCAGACGAATCTAATAGATTTCTTTGACTGGGTGACCAAAGTAGTAGATCAGGGAGGGGCTGTGGACATGGCCTACCTAGACTTTAGCAAGGCATTTGACTCAGTCCCACACAAAAGATTAATATACAAGTTAGCCAGCCTTGGAGTGGGTCCCCAGATGATAGCCTGGGTAAAGAAATGGATGGAGAATAGGACACAGAGGGTAATGGTAAATGGAGTCCACTCTGAAGAAAGGGGTTACTAGTGGGGTGCCGCAGGGTTCAGTATTAGGACCGGTCCTCTTCAGTGTCTTTGTAAGTGACATTGCAGAGGGACTGGAAGGAAAAGTATGTCTCTTTGCAGATGACACAAAGATCTGCAACAGAGTTGATGCATAAGGTGGGGTGGAAGGATGAGAAGAGACTTGGCAAGGTTAGAGGAATGGTCAAATGTATGGCAGCTTAGATTTAATGCTAAGAAGTGCAAGGTAATGCACCTGGGAAACAAAAACCCAGGGGAAGAGTACACAATGGGGGGGTGAGATACTAACAACAACAAAAATGGAAAGGGACCTGGGGGTAGTCATACCAGATGACTTAAAGTTGGGCAAGCAATGTGAGAGGGCAGTAAGGAGGGTTGGGGGGATACTGGGATACATAGGGAGAGGCATCACCAGTAGGAAACAGGAAGTTGTTATCCCTCTGTACAGACAGCTGGTGAGACCCCATCTGGAATACTGTGTGCAGTTCTGGAGACTCAATCTCCGCAAGGACATAGACGAGATGGAAGCTGTCCAGAGGAGGGCAACTAAAATGGTGCAGGGTCTGCACCGGAAGACACATGAAGAGAGACTAAAAGAGCTTAATATTTATAGCCTCGAGGAAAGGAGGGAGAGGGGATAAAAACTTCCAAGTATCTCAAGGAATCAACAAAGTCCAAGAGGGTAGCATCTTTCAAAAAGAGGGTGCAAGAATAAGGGGCATAATTTGAAGATGGGGCTCAGAGGTAATATAAGGAAGTATTTTTCACAGAGAGGGTTGTGGATGCATGGAACAGCCTTCCAGAGGAGGTTGTGGGTCAAAACAGTTGTTGAATCAAGCATGCATGGGACAGCCATAAGGCAATTCTAGGGGGTGGGGATAGAAAGAAGTAGCCTGCTGGTTAACTAGGATCTGCAGCTTATCCATTAGGTAAGGAAATGGGCAGACTGGGTGGGCAGAGTGGTCCTTATCTGCCGTCAAATTCTATGTTTCTACCACACCCTGGTGGAAGACAAAACTGTGTCTCAAGTTGGAGGTTTCTAATCCCTTTCTGAAAGGGATCCTCCACTTGAAACCCCCAGTGCGCAATCTCGTGCCGCCATGGGATCTTAATTTTATTTTAGAGACACTGACCCTACCTCCCTTCGAACCGGCCAGTTCTTGTGATATGCGCTGTCTTGGAAAGCGCTGTATTTGGTTGCTATCACTTCCACTTGGAGGATTTCTGAGCTTCAGGCCCTGATGTGTAAGGAGCCTTATTTGATTTTTCATAAGGATAGGGTGGCTTTGCGTACAAACCCTCAGCTTCTACCAAAGGTGGTATCTGAATTTGTTAATCCAGTAAATTCAACTGCCAGTTTATTACCCTGAGCATTCTAATTGGGGAGGGAGGGGGCGCAGCACTTCTGCATTCATTAACATCCTTTCAGTTTCAGCAGGATGTAATGATACCTCCATTGGTATATTTTTTCTTTCTGTACCTTATATTTGTGATATTACTATGATAGTCTACACATGGGCACTTATCTCCATTTGTATAATTTACACCATTATGTGCCTCGTACCTATATTAGTCTAAATTTTTGTCTCACTTTCTGTTTGCGATGTATTGCATATCTCCTGACACTGTATTCTATGTAACTGTATCTCTCTGTGTTGTTGATCTCCCGGGTCGTGCCTGAAAATAGTCACTTTCGTGTCTAGTGCACCTACCCGGTTATCAAAAAATAAATAAATGAAATTCCTTGGATGTTCACAGAAGTTGGTATTATTACACTAATAGTGCCAAGTCTGTTAGAAAGTCGGACCAGCTTGTCATGTTTTTCACGCTACAGAGGGAAGGCGCGGCAGTTTCCAAGCAATGTCTGTTTTAAGTGCTTGGCAAACTGTATTGTTTTCTGTTACCAGAAATATAGGCAGTCTCTCCCGGGGAAGTTAAGGGGCATTACACTAGAAGTATGGATGCCTCTACTGCTTGTTTCAAGAATGTGTCAGCCGCTGATATTTGTGTGGCTGCTAACTGGAGTTCTGTCCACACTTTCACCAAACATTACAGTCTGGACATTGCCTCTGGGTGAAGGGCAGGTTTTGGCCTAGCTGTGCTTCAGGGTCTCCTGTCCTGAGCTTCCTGCTTTTTCTGCAGCCTTTCCTGCCTCCCATGTTTCAGTTTCTTCTGATTCACACTGCTTGGGTCTCGGTTCTCAAAATAATTACCTACTGCAAGAGCCCTCTCAAAGTAAGATAGTACAGTTGTTTATATAGGAACTTACCGTAACAATAGATCTTCGAGAGAAACTCTTGCAGTAGGTAACCTTTTTCCCCTGAGTTTATTGGCTGCTCCTTTTCCATCAGCTCGTTTCAAGCTCCAGGTGCTTCCTTTATCCTGTCGCACCTCCTTGGATGTCTCTGGTGGGAGAACTGGAAGACGGGCGTGGGGACTACCCACCATATAGTGTCATGCTGACATCCGTCACGTGACGTCAGGTGGGCAGTCCCCCGTCACACTGCTAGCTATAGTTTCTGTGTGGTCCTGATGCCAGTAGGTGCAGTCCTCAAGGTGATTACCTACTGCAAGAGCCTCTCTTGAAGATCTACTCTTACGGTAAGTTCTTACGTAACTACTTTTTTTGGCTGTGAAGGCAGCAACTCGCACAACCCCCTGGCCACAGGAAGGGTGGAGCCATGGCAGTCACAGTATTGGATAGTATGTCCTGAGAAGTTACAGTAGAACATGTAAAAGAATTAGTGGTGTTCTGAAGCAAATAGTATGGGTTTGTTTTGAAAGAAGCCCTTGAAGGATAAAAAGGTTAAAACAGGAAAATGAAATGGCAAATATAAAGGGAAGTCTTTATCAAAATAACAACCAGGATTGACCTATCCCCATTCAGATGGAATTTTTATGGCACAAAGGGAAGCCAAGCCATTGATAAAGGTATTAGGAGGCACCTCCTGATGAAGCCTACATGGTGTAGGTGAAATGTTGAGCAATGGGCCTTAAAGAAATATGAATAAAGTTTATTTTGGAGAAGAATTACAGTGCTGTCAGTTATTCCATTGCACCCCCCAGACTTTTTTTTCCAGTCATGGCATTGGAGTAGGTGGCGAGAGGGATGAAATTAATAAACACTGTAATGAAAAATTATATTGTTGTGTACTACCATGTACTATAATGTACACTGGGGAAGAGAGGAGTGTATGCCACCAAGTGGGGATGAATTGTGTGAAGAAGCCTAGGCAAGGAAAGGGTTTTGCCTGTGTAGCAAATTGGGTCCACAGCCTGTGGTCTCATCCCAATCCCTCAGGATCCTGATTTAATAAAATTAGGCGGGTGTCATTGGTGTATAAGTAGTGAGTTAGGCAGTGCCATATTTAAGAGTGGCTGGGTCAGTGGAATGAATGATCCGTCTTGCAATCACTTAAAATTTGAACTTGCTCATAAAGGAACATTTGTCTTGGTGAGCTCAGCAGAGTAACAAAATCCAGTAAATTAATAACAGCGTGAACTAAGAAATGGGGGCTTAGAATTAATATGAGGAAATGTAAGGCAGTACATCTCAGGAGCAAAGAATCTTGGTCATACCTACACCCTATTTAGTCAAGTGCAACTGTGGACAGGATCTAGTGGTAAGTAAGTAATAGAACATGCTTTGATGTGTGGTTCTGCTGGGATGACCAAATGCCCCGAGGTATGTGTGTACGGCCCATAGTAATTAATACATTAGTCATGTGATGTGTTTAATTAACCAGCTAATGATGTATGTAGGATTCCTAGGTTTTTTCAGACCCAAGAGTTGCATTTAAGCTCATCAGCCAGAGTGCTACCCCTTCTCATGCTGTGTAAACCTCATTTTCCACAGGAATCTATCTAGTTCTGTTTGCATCACAAGACATCTTCATTTTACTTAGATATCAGCATATTTCTGTGTTTTGTTTTTTTTTTTTTTTTTTTTAATTATCACTCATTGTGTACCCATTTTATAAGTCCCATAACCCACAAGGCATGTATTTTGTTAGAATTAATGCACGTCTCAGGTGTTTGAAGGACACTTGATCTTCAGCTTCTTGTGTTACAGTGCACTTGGGGCATTCGTTAATACCTAAGAAACGCATGTCCTGTCATTGGTTATTGCTTATATGCCATGTTGCAGGAAGGGTGGACAAGATGGAATCTACATCCCTTTCATCACCATGATATGTTATTATGTACAAGTACAATTTATTCGCACATAGGGAATAATGCGTGAGTAACCATGGACAAGAAGGCTGTGTTTCCATCGAGGGGTTTACATTATAATATAGGATCAGCCTATTTCAGATGTATTTTCAAAAATCAACAAACAACTGCTTGGAACATTCTGAGAAAGCATTCATATTTTAGAACGTGAATTATTTCTCTACATAGTTGCCCTAATCAGACTCGCTCTCCAGCCATCCAGATACATGACTTGGAGTGTCAGCTGATTAGAGCATCAGATCCTGTGGGGAGGGGGGACTTTCGGGACTGAATGGTGGTGCGGGTGAAGGGAGAGTGGGTGGGGCTTCAGTAAGCCCACCTGACTCAATTTTCCATTGTTTCCTCATCCCCCCCGGCTACAACAGCATGCAAGTGCATGTGCATGAAGGCACGCATGTACTGCGGAACTGCAGATCTCACCCTTAGAAGCCTTTCAGAACCTGCACTACCCCTGGGCCTCCATCTGGTGACAGTCAAAGGCTAAGATGGCTTGGCCACCCTTCATTGGGAGAGTAAAGCTGTCTCTTGGACACTCTATCCTCTCCCCCTCCCCCGAGCTAGTCCCCAGCAACCTGAGGTCATTACTGAATCCAGGTTGTCAGCATGGCAGCAGGTAACGCACAAGCGCTTTAGTCCTTCGAGCCACTGTGCTGGACTCTGCTCAAATATTATATATAATAGAATAATTGAAAAAAACAAACAAACAAAAAAACTTCATGAAGAACTCTTGACTTCACACCTCATGAGTGTGGTGACATCATAAGGGCATCCCAGCTTTGATTTTGTGCCCATGGTGTCACCACACTCACTTGGTGTGAAGCTACCAGCCTGTTCTTCATCGAGTGGGGTTAGTTATTCTCTGTCTGATTAAAAAGCTATTGTACCACATGAAGGTGCAACAGGATTCCATGTCCTTTGAACTGTAGTACAACAACTTTTTAGTTAGGATGGAAATCCATACACAACAGACGTTAACCACGTATGGTACTTTTAAATTAGTAAAGAAGAAAAACAGAACACTGATCCCCCTCATAGGAACAGGTAGTAGCGAAGCTGTAAGGTACTTTAAACAAATTTATCGATGCATAGTTTGTGAAAAATGCATGCTGCATTGTGCAGTAGATACACAGTGACGCTCTTAATGGTGTGCCTGATAGATTTTGCTAGAGAACCCTTTTTCAAAGGATCCACCTCCATCCTTACCTCTTAAAGTAATGCTTTCGACCCCTTAGACCTCAGTATTTTTAGTTTAAAAAAAAAAAAAAAAAGTATGATTGCTTATTTTTTTTTTTTTTACAGATTGCTGATGTAGCTGTTAGTTTGATTTTTGGTTCTGTTTTTCTTTAAAAAAAGCGAAAAACAGGCTCCCCATCATACTGTATCTTTTCTGGACTTGAGAACACCACCAACACAGTTCAGCCACTGAGAACACTATCAACACAGTTCAGCCACGCATGATGCAGTGGGAGAAGATTAGACTACTGCATCATGTGTGGCAGAACTGTTTAGGGGTGTTCCTAATGTTCAAGAAGTATGCAATAAGAGTAGATCAAACAAAACAAGGCTGGGTATACTTACACTATTAGCATGCACTTCAGTTCTACTAAGAAAAGAAAACGACAAAAAAAAGTCAGGATCAATGAATTTTTGAGAAGGTAATCGATCATAAAACATGGGTTTTCAACTAGAAATAGTATGATGCCAAGAGTTGACCGTGTCAAGTACTGATCCCATAAAGGCACAATTCCATCTTTAAAGTAACACAGGGCCCCATTTTCAAATGCTTAGTGCAACAGTAACCGGGTTAGCCCTGTGCTAAGTCGGTATAGTGTTGTTGCTGTGACAGTAAGAGACAGATGAGAGTTCAGCGCAGTCACACTAAACACACCACTGCATCCATGCAAAAGAACACCTCTTGCATACAGACAGCAGTGGTGTTTTGAAGGAGTTTGGAAGTGCTAAAAGGTGCTTTAGCAGTGCTATTTAATGCTTGCAAAACCCTGTTTTTAACAACATGTACAGTAGTGGCACCCTCTTTCTCTCCCCACCCCACCCCACCCGCAGCACTGGTGCCATGTCATAAAGTTCCTTCTCCCACACTCGATCCATTTTGCATATACAGAATATTCCCTGGTGTCCAATGGTACTCTCCACCCTTGCCTGATCCCGTGACAGTTTTGCATGTACAGAACATTCCCTGTTGTCCAGTGGTACCCCCATCCTCGTCCGATCCCAGTGCCTGCTTCTGAAGCAACTGACTGTATCACTGGAAGTCTAGTTGCCCCCCCAACCCAGTCCCACTGCCCATTTCAGAAGCAGATGCGTCTCTGGTGGTTTAGTGGTTGACAGGATGAACCCCAATCAACACAATATGTTGCTATGTACAATTAGTACAATATATTAGAACCCTGTTAATCACTTGGGTTAGGAAGGAATATGCAGTGTCCTAGGAGCATCACTACGAGGAAGGGGAAGTTATTTACAATTTATTTACCTTGGTAGCCCAGCTGAGATTCAGTATCTCACTTTAAGTAGGGTTCTGTTCGAGTACTTAGTTTTATATTTGGGTAGACTGAAGCACTAGGAAATTGACTCGCTCAGGGTCACACAGTAAGCAGGAGTCTGTGGTGTGATCTGAATCTGGATCTCCTGCGATACAGGGCTGTGCCCTGCTATAGTGGATCCCATTCCTTTTCAGAAGAGGTGGGCAAAGGTAGCTATGGACTGGGATATGGAAGGATGTTGGGGAACAGTATTCTCTTAGGCACATTCCAGATGCAAGTCTGAGTGGTCACTACTTCTACATTGTGAACACTTGTGGAAATAGAGGTAGACTCAATTTGGTTTACTTGTAACTTCTTTCTAAAGGACTGATAAAGAAAACTGGTGCTTACAGAGTTTACCGTGAAGCTTTGTAACCTGGGGAATATCCCGCATGGCCTCATGGATTAGATCAGGGGACCAAAAAAGATCACATCAGTTATACTGGTTTATGAAATTGGTTTGAAAATACCTAGGAATCCTAGAGATTTTATTGGTTAAAGCACATCACACGACTGCAATTTAATTCCCAAGAAATGCACAGCTGTAACCTAAAGAAAATGTTCTGCCTAGTAATAGTTTACTCATATCACAAGAAGTCTTCATTTTATGTACTTGTAAGGAAGATCTTTGAGCACAAGTGCCTTTATTTTAAAGGTGCCCAAGTCTGTGAGGTTCACGGGAGAAAGAAGAGAACAGAATGACTACAACAAGCATCACAATTTTCTACAGGTTGCAGAGCTGTGAGGGAAATAGTAACATGATACAGTACAGCAACAGCTGCAGGGAACAGCTTATGAGTTTGGGGGGTTACAGTGGCAAAGGAAGCAGCAAGATTACTGTTGTGTAGAATAATTGCAAGGTTGTAGCAGTGACCTAGACATTCTCGTCAGCTACAGTGGAGTTTTCAGAAAGTGGATATAGGCACAGATCTTGAAGTCTGAGAAGGTGGTGGAGTAGTCACTGTAGAGGGCAGGGAGTTCAAGGCTTTGACTGCTCTGTACACAAAGGACTGCTGGCTGACTGCCATTTCCCGAGGGGCAGGAGCAGTTTGAGACTGAGTGCCATAGCAGTTGATCTGTGAGAGGTGGCTGCTAACACCAGGGGCATTTAATAAGCAGGCTATTTTGCACAAGAGAGGAGCTATGTTAGGGTTAAATGGAGGTGGAAGGGGCCCCAGCTGGTTGAGATATAGAGGTCACGGTGGGTGTTTGGTTTTAAGTTGAGAGCACATCTGCAGGCATGATTGAAAACAATGCAGATTCTTTTAAGGATGGAACTGTTGGTGGCTGGATAGATTACCATTCCATAATTAAGAACAGATACAAAGAGGTTGAAGACCTGTGTGTGTGTGTGTGTGTGTGTGTGTGTGTGTGTGTGTGTGTGTGTGTGTATGTATGTATTCTATATATATACACACACAAATAGGCCAAGAGTTTTAGAAGTTTTGTTATGCTGTCTTGTGTTCTGTTATTGTTTATGTGTTTGCTCATTCTGTGTGTGAGCTTTTCTGAATGGGCTGGCAGTATTATAAACTCTGAGAGACACTTGTGTTTTGCAATGCTAAATGAGTTAGTTTTAGGTAGGAGTGAGGAACATACTTTTGTGAAGCTATATTGTTTAGCAGTCTGGCTGCAGTGAAGCTAGCAGCATCACTGTAATTGTAATGAGCTGAGAGGCAGAGTGTCAGAACAGCTGATACTGTTTTCCATGGTAATTAAGTTAGCTGCAAGCAGTGTTCTGTGAAATTGTGCTCTTTAGGATTCTGGCTGTAGTGAAGTTGAGATTATTACAGTAATTGTAATGGGTGAGAATCAGAGTTTGAGGAACAAGTGAGAGTGTGTTTCAGTGGTAGTTGTTGGCTGCAGGCAGTAGTTTAGACTGTTCTGTGAAGCTATGCTGTTTGGAATTCTGGCTGCATCAAGTTGAGAGCATCACAGTAATGAGCTGGAAGTTGTGGGGGGGTGGGGGGATAGCTGTGTTTTGTAATGCTCACTGGGTTGGCTGTAGGCAGCAGTGAGACCTCTCGGGTAGTTCTGCATTTGTCTCTATGGTAATAGCTCAGGTGTTTCTTGCATGCTGAGGGGAAAGCTGCCTAGGGTGATATCAGTGACCTTTTGTGACCTGTGTGTGTAAATGGCTGATATCATCACAGCAGAGCAGAGGGTAAAAATATCACACTGCAGTGGATGATACACTGTTATATCACACTCGTTTACCACTCACCCCTAGTGTGTGTGTGTGTGTGTGTGTGTTCTTTACTAGTATGTGACCATTTCTGTATGGTTTTTAAAATTACCATTTGCCTATTTTATAAGCACAGTAAAGCACTACAGAGCATATGTTTTGTTGAGAATTAATGTACTTTCTGGGAGGATGAAGGACACTTGTCCTTACAGTGTATACAGGGCATGCATTAATTCCAAAGAAATGCATGCCCTGTCATGGGTAATTGCTCTGTTAATTTTGATAAGATCTTTTAGTGTGGTGTGGTCCCCCCCCCTTAAAATTTGATATGCTTTCTGCCCCTTGCCAGCCCCCATTGGTCCTGCCACACTTGTCTAGCCCCATCTTCCACTTTTTCTGGGACTTGCCTCCTCGCTCTTACACTCCTGGCTTACCCTTCAGAAACAGGGTCGCCTTGAGGGACCCTCTACCTTCTTATGAAGACTGGGTAGGTGCTTGAGGGAGAGTGCCACAGTAGGCGGTGGGGGCCTGTGGCGAGGGGTGGATGTCCTGTTGCAGCTGGTGCTCCTTTTTTGGTTTTCTTCCCCTTAATGGATGTCTAGAAGGGCTCCTGGCATCCCCCCCCCGCCGAGGTGGACACTCAGTTCACCTTCTCCGTCTGGCCCTCTGACCCAGGCTCGTTCCTGTACCTGGGTTGCCAGCATCACATGTGGTACTGCTACTGCAGTGCCAGCGAGCCAGCCTATAAGATCCTTTCTTGAACTGATTTGCTTCATGGCTCTGCAGATTGATATACCCACTAAAAATGGTGTAGAGCACATTTTGTAATTCTGGCTGTGCCTCAGACAATAACTTAATTAGTGAAATGGTTTGCCCTTCCTTAAAGTTGTTACACCAAGGACACCACAGAACTAAAGTGTGCATGAGCACTTAGCAATATTTTGAGACGTTAAAATCAGATAATTCAGTGCCTGAATGGAAATATTAACATTTCTATGTATATATTTTTTTTTAGTAAAGTCCAGAATGGGAAGCTGTACCTGGCTACCTTTGCTGCTGTTTTGGGTCCTCTCAGCTTTGGATACGTGTTGGGTTATAGTTCACCTGCTATTCCAGATTTGAAGAGAATTAATAATCCTGATCTCAGATTAGACAGCAATGAGGCATCCTGGTTTGGGGTAAGACATATATACATTCCATTCACAAAACCTCATCTGTTACCCACACTTAGTACCTATGTAAGAAACGATCTTGCATTTCTTTATTGAGCCTCAGAAATACAAAGACTTTCTTTTAAAGAGAACCATTCCTCACACTTCTTAAAACAAACAGGAAGCTCCCTTACCTTCATAATCCTTCTGTGTGACTAAAATACACTTTTTTAAAAGTTGTATCTAAGGTAGGAAAGAGATTGTAATTTGCCCCTGAGGGCTTGCTGCTGGATCCCATCCACTTCCCGTTTGCTGGCCATGTTCCTGTGCTCCGTTTTGTGACAGCTGAGTAGGGAGGGCCGCGGGCACGCTCCATACAAGTCTATGGAGTGGCTTTTATGATGCACTTTTATGTTCTCTAATTTGAGCTTTGGAAAAGATCAAAGCCACGCTTAGCTAAGAAGGGGTCAAGGGTCTTGTTTGCTAAGTGCTGGCTTTCATTTCTTCAATGCTCAGGTTAAAGAACATACAAAATGTATCTGAAAAGCTGGTCCATAAACTTGCATGGATCTCACCTCTGAGCTCTCCCTATTCAGAAGTCACAAAATGTCGGAGCACAGAGGTGTGCCGAACAACTGGGAAGTGGAAGGGCCTGAGCAGCAAGCCCCTTGGGCAAATTATAATCCCTTCCTTGTGGCAAATTAGTCGTAGAGGAACTTCCATGAAGGTAAGGGGGCTTAATTTCTGTTCTGAGAGTTTTGAATTTCACCAGAAAGGGTTCTCTTTAACAGAAATATGATGAGAGAAGTGTGAGGAGGCATAGCAAGAATGTCTCTTATTTCTTAGAGACATGTCATTGTGTTAACTTCTTTTATTATCTGTCTGGAAGGCCTCTAGTGAAAAGTGTGCTTGTGTATTTTGACGGTGGGCCTCTAGTTTGTGGTGGATTTGTTGAACCTTTTCTGCTTTATCCAAGTAAGATGCTGTAGTTCAGTTCACCCTTACTACAGCATAGTATCATGAACCTCAAAGAAAGGCTCAACTTGTAATGGTTTGTTGCAGTCTCTGATCATTGCATACAGCCTTCATTTGGGGGAAGGGTGGGGGGGGGTCTTCCGGACAGGGACTCTACTGATTTTAGATGGAAAAAGAAAAAAAATTGGAAATCAACTGTAATTTACACACATGAACAACTTTTTTGTTTTTCAAAACTGATGTTATTCCCAAACCATTAGATCTTCTCGAAATAGTAACATCTTTGCCTGTCTAACTACTGAGCTAATCTCCGATTTTTGAAGATGCTTGGACATCAGTGTTCTTTATGTGGTGGCACTGTTTTAAAGCATTTACTTAATCTCCTCTGTGTGTTGCTGTTTTGTAAGCCGTTGCTTCCTGGATAAGGGTACCTGAGAATTAAAAATATTGAAACTAATGTGTTCCAAAATGTTTTAAAGACTGTTACTTTGTTGTGCTCATCATAAATGATGTGAAAAAATATTACTCGAAAAAAGACCAGAATTTATTTTTCTTATTATGCACCCAACTCTACCGATAGACAGCACATTTTAACAAAACTGAATAGTATACTGAATACACTTGTTCATTTGCTGATCAATTACTCATTTACCAGTCAACAGAATACACTATTTACTTGTGATATTTTATAGTAGAGTGTTCTGTATATAATTCCATCCCTTTCAAAATGCTGTTCTACCACCGTTCCAAAGGTCATGGAATGTGATTCTACCCTATTGTGGTAGAACAGGATTCTAGAACCTCAAGAAACTGCATGAGTCAGTTTCATTTTGAAAGCAAAAGAACTCAAGCACACATATTTCACACAGTACTATACATTATAAAAAATACAGGATGAGCAACTCTATGCACAACCAGTGTGTTCTGCCACCTTGGGGTCCTGATTCCCATGGACCTCTCGAGCTTCGCTCTCGAGGTCAGAGGGAATCAGAACCCCTCTGTGGCAGAACACACTGGTTGTGCATAGTTGCCCATCCAGTATTCTCTATATAATAAACAGCATGCCATCATGGGATTCTCATTCTACAAATGTGCACTTGTTTTAGTCTGTAGTGACATTAGGAGCTGCTGTTGGAGGAATAGTTGGAGGATGGATTGTGGATAAAATTGGAAGAAAACTGAGCCTGATGCTGTGCTCCATTCCTTTTGTCTTTGGGTTTACTGTCATCATCTCGGCCCAGAATATCTGGATGCTGTATGTTGGGCGCATATTGACTGGTCTGGCCAGTGGAGTGACTTCACTAGTTGTCCCTGTAAGTAACTTTTTTGCTGCAAATCTCTAAGCAAATTTGTACTGGTGTTGTATTATGTTTTTATCATTTCTACTGTATATCTTATTTTTATTGCTATCTGAAGTTCAGACTGCAAACTCTCATTGCACTATTTAATTGCATATGTCAGTGTTATTTCTGTTTAATTGTAGATCTTACTTCGAGAGGAAGCTCTTGCAGCAGGTAACACATATATAGGACTGACGCTACCTGGCGGCAGATCTCTGCACTTCTTGTTCTCTAGCTATACCGACATGGCACCGCCTATCTGGTGTCTGTCCCGCCCCCGACGTCACGTAGTATGAAGGGCATAGGCGGTCCCCTCGTGCTCCAGTTCTTTCCAGCAGCGGCAACTCGCTAGTCGGCTCTCGGCTCGCCTACAGGTTCCTCAGCTCTAGAACAGTTCCTCTTCATTTTTTCTTAGAATATTTTGATGCCGTATGTCATCCTTTTCGACCGGGCACTGTAACAAGTGCTCTTGCAGCCGGCAGATCCCTGCCAAGGATGGTCATTCAGCCTGCCTTTTTTGCCTGGGCCCAGACCACGACACCGGCATCTGTACTCACTGCCAGGCCTTCAATAGTAGGACCAGGATCTGAAGACAAAAATCGCTCCAGGCCCATCTAGCGCAGTAGCAACTGGCCCAGATGCAGCAGGACACGTCCTCTGGGAGGGATTCTCACTCCCCTATTCCTAAGAAAGGGAAGGAGAAGCACCGCTCACCGGGACAGAGATCGCTTGCCTTCTAGGCCCAGGTCTTCCAGCTCCGCTGGTTGTTCCGACTCCTCCGGACATGAGGACTGGCTTACCTCACTCAAGCCTCCCGCCTCGCTTCCCAAGGTGCCCGCCTTGCAACCCATTAGGATCCTGACTTCTGACACCGGCTTTGCAGCGGCGCTAAGTCCTCTGACTCCGTATCATCCAAGAAACCGTCCGGCTCGGGCTCCTCTGGCCACAAGAGGCACTGCAACACTGGCCTGTGCCGGCCTCAAGTAAGCAGTCCTCCCACTTGGCGACCCCGGGAGGCCAAGCAGTCTTCGGGCATTCTGCTTCTCGGTCTCTTATTTGCCGCCTAAACATAGGCATGACTGGCATCCGTCCGTTGAGTCGGACCGACGCCACTCTGACAAACATAAGGCTGATAGGCCTTCTAAGGCCTCCTCTTCCTCAGACCACCCCCCTGTCCTCCTCTGGCTAAGGGGCGTCGGTCTGACGTGGCTGCAGCACACACCAGTCGCACCTCCGGTTCCCCACCGTGCTGGACGAGGCTGTTCCACTGGACATTGGACCCACCGCCGCCGAGGAGTTCTAATGGCATCACCCGCCCCACTGACGCCGGTGCCCGCCTGGCCGACGGCGTGCCTACCAGAATGGGCTCTCCAAGGTTAGGGATGTCCCAAGTAAAGGAACTTTTTGCACACTGGTGGGACATAGTCGAGCAGAACTTAGTAGCCCCTCCTGTTCTTCCTCCAAAAGTTCCTCCTGTCCCTTAGCCTGATGGGCAGGCTACGCTGGGACTGAGGGGATAGTCTCTGCCAGCCCCAGGAAGTGCAAGAGGCTGTCGTCCCTCCTCTCGCTCTCCTTTCCTAGACCGCCAGGCATAAGAGGAGATGATGAGGGTTTCTCCTTCTTCCTTCTTCCTCCACCTAGGTGAATCTGATTCCTTCCCTGATTTGGACCCAGGCTCGCCCCTGGTGACACAGAGGACCAGCCTAAATCTCCTCCCGATGACCCCAGCTTCCTGGAGGTCATGCGGCACATTCAGGAGAACATTGGATGGGATACGGAGGCCCTGGACCCCGAATGCTTGTGCCTGTCAAAATATCTGCACCAGAAGGATCCCAAGCCGGTGGTCATCCCTCCCTTGGTGGACACCTTCCAGGACATTACCCTGGCTACCTGGAGGCATCCACATGCGTCCTATGCGGTGCCCAAGAAGGCCAGCGGCTTATACCGGGCCCCCAAGGACCATTCTTACTTGGCCGAATACCCCATGGCAGACTCTGGTAATTTTGGCCGTACATGATCGTTACAGAGGCTGAAGCACCTAAGTACCCAGCCGCCAGACAGGGAGTCTAAGCAGCTGGAATCATTGGGTCACAGGGTGTACTTGTCTGCCACATGCAGCATCCGTAGTCTAAACTTTGACTCGCATGGTCCAATTCCAGAATGCCCGTTGGGACCAAGGATTGGACGTTCTGCAAGGTTTGCCTAACTGCCCCCAGAGGGTAGAACTTGCTAAACTCTTACAGACTGGCTCACATGTGGGTACCCACGCTCTTTGAGCTGCGTGACGACTCATGGACACTGCCAGGGCAGACTCCACTTGAATTTGCCTTGGCACCACTCCTGGCTCGTCTCAGGGGTTCGACCCAGAGGTGCAGACTACACTTCTGGATGCCTCTCAAGGGCTCTGTGCTGTTCGGTGAAGACACACAGAAGGTTATAGTTAGACTGCAGGACTGGCAAAGCAGTCCGTATGGGTGTAGTCCAGCCCCAAACGGGAGCGCCGCTCCGCCCCTTTTCATGGCAGACAGAGACACCAGCCTCAGCAAACCCGTGATGAGCCTCACGCACAGCAGGGTGGCTTTAGTCGACGAGAGGGTCATTGAGGTGCTGCCTCGGCCCCCTCTAGACAGGCTAGACCTCCAGCAGCCGCCCTCCCGCCCCATTCTTCCACCCGACTATGCAGGCGACCTTCCCCTCCCAGACCTGTCATCGGGAGAGCGGTTGGGAGGTCGTTTTTCTCACTACCACCACCATGGAGAGAGGACCTCTGACAGATGGGCTTGACCACATGGAGTTTGGGCACCCATAGAGTTGAGTCTCTACCCCAGACAGACCTCCCGCCCCTTCCTATTACCTGGGAGACCACAGAGCTCCCATCAGGCGGGAGATCCAGTCTCTCCTCGACAAGGACGCCATAGAATGCCCCCCGGAGGCAGAAGGGGACTCTGGGTTTTACTCCCATCTTCCTGGTTCCCAAGAAGTCAGGGACCTTCGGCCAATCTTGTATCTCAGCGACCTGGAAACATAGAAACTTAGAATTTGACGGCAGATAAGGACCGCTTGACCCATCTAGTCTGCCCATTTCCTACCTAACGGATAAGCTGCAGATCCTAGTTAACCAACAGCCTACTTCCTACCCTACTAGAATCAGTTTTATGCCTGTCCCATGGCATTCTTGAATTTCCCCACTGTTTTTGACTTTCTGACCTCCTCAGGAAGGCTGTTCCATGCATCTAGAGCCCTCTCTGTGAAGAAATATTTCCTCACATTACCTCTGAGCTGTCCCCCCATTATCTTCAAATTGTGCCCCCTTGTTCTTGCACATCTTTTTTTCTGAAAGATGCTACCCTCTTGGACTTAGAAACTTTCAAATACCTCAAGGGAATCAATCATGTCCCCCCTCTTCCTCCTTTCCTTGATGCTGTACATCTTAAGCTCCTTTAGTCTTTCTTCCTATGTATTCTGGTGCAGACCCTGCACCATTTTGGTTGCCCTCCTCTGGGCAGCCTCCACCCTGTCTGTCTTTATGGAGATGGGGTTCCAGAACTGCATAACAGTACTCCAGATGTGGTCTTAACCAACTGTCTGCACAAAGGGCCAACAACTTCCTGTTTCTGCTGGTGATGCCTCCCTATGCATCCCAGTATCCCCCCAGCCTCCTTACTGCTCACATTGCTGGCCCACCTTTAGGTCATCTGATATGACTACCCCAGGTCCCTTCCATTTTTGTTGTTGTCAGTATCGCACCGCTATTGTGTACTTTTTCCTGGGTTTTTGTTTCCAGGTATTACTTTGCACTTCTTTGCATTGAACCTGAGCTGCTACATTTGACCATTCTCCAACTTTGCCAAGTCCCTTTTCATCCTTTTCACCCACCTTTGCATATCAACTTGTTGTATATCTTTGTGTCATCTGCAAAGAAACATACTTGCTCTTCCAGTTCCTCCCAATGTCACAAATAAAGACATTAAAAGGACCGCCTCAGTACTAAACCCCTGCAGTACCCACTAGTAACCCTCCTTCACTGTGGACCTATCTTACTACTACCCGGCTGGTCCTGTTGTCCAGCCAGTGTTTTACCCAGGCTACTACCCTGGGACCCACTCCAAGGCTAGCTAATTTGTTTATACACTTAGTGCAGGACTGTGTCAATGCCTTTGCTAAAGTCTAGGTAGGCTATGTCCATAGACCCTCCCTGGTCTACTACTTTTGTCACCAAGTCAAAAGAAATCAATTAGATTTGTTTGACATGACCTTTCTGTTGTGAATTCATGCTGCCTTGGGTCCTGTGCCCCACTGGCTTCTAGGTACTCAACAATTCTTTCCTTCAGAAGTGATTCCATCATTTTCCTACCACTGAGGTCAAATCTGACAGGTCTGTAGTTTCCTGCCTCTGTCTTGCTCTCACTTTTGTGAAGGGGAATCATATCTGCCCTTTCTCCAATCTCGGCACCACCATCCTCCCATGATTTATTAAAAAGGGTGGTCAGTGGTGTTACTAGTTCTTCCCTTAGTTCATTTAGAATTCTGGGGTGAATTTCATCAGGCCCCATTGCTTTATCCACATTCAGTTTTAAGAGTTCTTTCAGAACCATTTTTTCTGTGAAAGGGCTAATATTAACCACCATATCCAGAGTGCTTCTATTGACTGGATTAGACATCTCCCCTGCTTTTCCATTGTGAATCTGACCAATGGGTCGCCATCGTAGATTCCGTGATGGTGTCTTCTTCCGACTTCCTCCCTTCCTTGCGGTCAGATTGGCTGGCATCTCTGGACATGCAGGATGTTTACCTCTCACATTCCTATTTGCCAGTCATCGGAGATTCCTGAGGTTCAAGTTCGAGTCGATCCTTTCAGTTCAAGGTCCTTCCCTTCTCGCATTTCTTCCACTCCCAGAGTCTTCACCGTGCCTCATGTCATTGCAGCGGCTCTGCGCGCGATGGCACTTTTTGTTCCCCTTATCTGGGATCGACGGCCCTTTTGAATCTCCTGGCTCAGGTCTCTTGCTTTCTTGGGAGACTATCCTGGCCACAGTCTCCCTTTATCAGCATCTGGGGATCACTGTAAACCCGGAAAGTCTCAGCTCTTCCCCCTCAGTGTCTGCAATTTATAGGCGCTCTATTGGTTACCATCTTGGGGAAAGCTTTTCTTCCTTCAGACGGGGCAGAGCGCGTCCAGGCTCTGGCATCCCAAAGCTGTTCAGCCTCTATGGTTCCCGCCAGGTCCATTTTCAGGCTTCTGGGTCACATAGCGGCCGCCATAGTCTTGGTTCCCTTTGCCAGACTGCGCATGCACACCATTCAGTGGGTTCTTGGAGTCCAATGGGACCAGACCAGGGACGACTTGACTTGCCGGTCAGGATTTGAGCCACCCGCCGCGAACTCCTGTGGTGCACATTTCTCAGCATCTCTGCTGAGGACTCCCTTCCAGACGGAAAGCCCTGTCCAAACGCACTACAGATTTGTTCAGACAGGGATGGGGGGGCCTCTCCTGGGGACCCATAGGACTCGGGTGGGGTGGTCTGTCATCCCATTAGAAGAGAATTTACATATCAACATGCTCAAGCTCAGAGCGGTCCTGTACTCCCTACAAGCACTAGCTGTCTGTCCGGTTAACTCTGTTTTACAATACCTGCTATCCATGTCGGAGTCTGGTCTCGGCTACTCTTCCATTAAAGTGCACCTGGCCGCTGTTTCTGCCCATCATCACTGTATTCAGGACAGGACAGTGGCTCAATTGGAGGTGGTTAAAACCTTTCTGAAGGGGATCTTGCGTCTCTGTCCTCTGGTCTGGGACCCTGTTTCCCCCTTGGGACTTATTGATTGTTCTGGAGAGGCTTATGCCTCCTTCAAACCAGCTATGACTTGTGAGACTCCGCTATCTCTCTTGGAAGACTTGCTTGGTGGCTGTCACCTGCTCGATACATTTCAGAGCTCATGCCCTACTGTGTTGGAGCCCTATCTTATTTTCCATAAGGATAGGGTAGACCTCTGCACTAATCCGGAATTTCTTCCTAAGGTAGCTGGAGCTCACTCTAACCAATCGGTTCAGCCTGCATGTATCCGGAGTATTCCATTGGGGAGTAGCGCCTTGCACACCCTTGATGCACCGCACCCCATGTGTTAGTTTCTTGTCCAGAACAAAGGGAACCAGGAAATTGGACCAGCTGTTTGTATCCTTTGTGGATAGGTCCTTGGGGCACCTGCTACAAACAAACGCCTCACGCTGGCTGGTAAACTGTATATCCTTCTGTTATCAGCAGGCTAGCAGACCTTCTGGGCTCCGTTAGGGTTTCTTCCACCAGAACGGTGGCTACCTCCTTCGCAGCCCTTCAAGAAGGTGTCGGCGGCTGACATTTGTGCTGCTGCCACCTGGCATTCTGTTTATACTTTCATCAGGCACTACAGTCTGGACATTGTTTCCAGACGTCGCGCAGGTTTTGGCCTGGCGGTACTCCAGGGCCGTATCTCCTGAGAGGTCTTGTCTCCTGAATGGTTCCTGCCCACTCATGGTTCTTAAGTTTAGACCTTGAATGTGTTCTGTGTATTTGACTCCCCTTCCCAGGGTTTTTTTTAAGTTTATACCTCTTGGAGTTGTGTCTATTGTTGTTTTCCCCCAACCCTTTCCCAGCAGTTGTCTTTAGTTTATACTGCTTGGGAATCAGTCCTATATATGTTTTACCTGCTGCAAGAGTTTCCTGTCGAAGTAAGATAGTACAGTTACGTAAGAATTCACTATAACAGTAGATCTTCGAGAGAAGCCTTGCAGCAGGTGATGATTCCCCCTCTTCCCGAAGTGGGTCTTTCTGCTTGCCAATAGTTCAGCTAACTTTGTGGCCTTGCAGTTTTATAGTTTTCGTGGGATTTTTCTTTTTCCAGTTTTGTTATTTGGCCTGTCTTTGCATGCAAGAACTGGAGTACGTGGGGACCGCTTATGCCTTTTTATACTATGTGACGCTGGGGAGTAAAGCCGACGCGGTAGGCGGTCCTGCTGCCGGTACTGCTAGAGAAAAGAAATGCCGGGATCTGCGTTGGGTGGCGCCGAGTCCCATATATGTTACTGCTACAAGAGCTTCTTGAAGATCTACTGTTACAGTAAGTTTCATGGAACTGTACTTTCCATGATGTCTTTTCCTGCTGTGTTAGTACCTTGTTGATGATGGTGATGTAGTCCTTTTAATTTGAAGTTTTGTTGTTCTCTTCAGGCATATTTACACGACCTGATCTGCTTTGTTGCGAGTGGTGCAGGTCAGTTGCACCAGTGCAGATCAGGCTATGTAACCCACCTGTGGAGCATTGTAACTCACTCTGTTATGATGCAGGATGGCCCCTGGTTTTGTGGGTTTGCCTACCAGTGCAGGTATTTTAACATAGTGTGGAAATTTCTGTTCTTTTAAATGCTAACTGCATTTGTGGCACCATGACCCCAAAACCTATATTGACTGGCCTCCTGTAATAAGATGAGTCTGTAGCTTTTATGTATAGCGATAACTCAAGTCTTAAATCTGTAGATTTTCATTTTTAGCCTTTTGAATTGTTTATAAGGCCTAGTACGGGTACAAATTAGGTTTTGCAGTCACTAACCAGCATGGACTGTGAAATGGGTCTACTATGTAATAAGTTTAGCAGCGCGGTTACTATTCCTAATCCACACTGCTTTGGGACCCTCTCTGCAAGTCGGGAAGCAGGATTCTCCCTCCCCGTTTTTATAATTTAGAATACTGTCAACATTTGAAAATCCAGTGGCCCCACCAATTTTTCACTAGCCCAACTACTGTAATTCTTGAACTATTTCCTTTCCTAGTTTTTTAAGGAAAATATTATGGGCCCTGTCACAGACTGGTTCTCACCCAGAACTTGGTCCCCACTTCAGCCAGTTCTCACAACCCTTCAGATGTCTGAATGGTCACCTCGATGTGCTGCCACCACCCAGCTTGACTCTCACTCAGGGTATTTCTTAAGTCAAAATCCTACCACAGCAACTGCTCACCCACTACAGTAAACTTTCCCAGAGGGCAAATGACCTAACCCTTTAGTCACAGTTGAGAACACTGGTTTAGATGACTCACAGACCTGCCACTTACTCCACGTAATTTATAAAATTCAATCATAGCATAGAGTATATAAAAATAACATATGAACTATACTGTATTTACATATGCTACAGGATTTTATACAATGTGTGTGTGTGTGTGTGTGTCTCTCTCTCTCTCCCTCCCCCCAGGAAGGTAAGAGATATCTCACTGACCACACGTGATATATCACTTTTTACACGGTTGGGTTTGTCACGATGGATATCTTGGCCGGTTTCGTATGTCACAAAAGGTTCGGAAAGAATGTTCAGCCTCAGTAGCAGTACTTAACTGTAGACAAATGCAAATAACTGTTAAAATGAAAAATAACATGGTACTGTGATCACAAAAGTTGTTCTGCACAAAAGATCTACAAAATGAGTGGTGTTTCATTAATAGCTAGGTTGGGGGTAAAATGGAAATATGTAAAATGTTTATGGAAAAATAAAACATTTAAACAAGGTAGAATTCACAGAATAACCCAAGTTCTGACCAAATTCTAAGAAGTAGACAGTTTTAGCTTACTCCCAACTGGGACCTTGTGAGTTACAGTATGGCAGACTTGAATACAGTACTTGATGTTAAAATTCAGTGTCCCAACACTAACTGACTGACCCATCAGCACTGTCTCTCTGACATCACACCCCCAGACACTCTCCTGATAGAAGAGCCAACCTCCTGAAAAAACTAGTCCGAGCTACTAATGTGTGTTCACCCTTACTTGCATTGTTGTCATGGCTGTCTGCTCGGCAGGAAACATCTAACTTTGGCTTGGCCACTGTTTACACCCAAAATGTGAGTGTTTTAGATGAAAGGACTCTGCTGTTTTGTTGTTACCTTTTCAGGTAAGTGGAACTCTACTGTTCATACCCAACTTGCACTCCAGCCTGGTACAGTAAATTTGAAATAAAATGTAATTGCAGTCCCTACCTTCCTCCCACGTCCACTAAAATATTTTTTCTAGAGAAACTAGATGATGATCCATTTAAAAAAAAAAAAAAAAAATTTCTGGGTGTTGCATCTCCATCTCTCAGAGAAATGAAAGGGTATCTTTAAGTAACCCTAAAAGATGTTTTTCATGTTAGGTTTGCTCTACCTGCTATGCCCCAGTTCTCTCCTTTTTAGCAGTCTTCTTTTTTTTTTTTTTCAGAATTCTTTTTCTTGCTCCGCTGGGCCCCGGAGAACTCTCTCGTGCAACCACCATTCTCGGCTCTAGCTCCAGGCCTGAAACTCTCCAGCTTTCTAGCACCAGCTCGGCTATCCCCAAGATGGGGCCGCCCTATCCGCCCAGGGTGCTGTATATGTAATTCGGGCCAGGCTGGGCTCGGCCCAGGAACTGGAGGAGTCTAGCCAGTGGAATGTGGACGAGGGGCGGTGCAGTCTCCGGGAGTGCGGATTTTCTTGGCTGTGCATCCCTTCCCCTCCATCCTCCCTGGCAGAGCTCGGACGTGCAATGGCGCCTGGCACGCCTGCCGCAGCTCTGGGTCCCCTCTAGCAAGCCCTGGTGTTGTAGTACCTCCGTTGCCACTGGGGTTGTAGCGTGCCGGGCAGAAGCCTGTCCTCCCTCAGAGAGGAGAGCAGTCCTCCGGATGCTCAATCTCCTCTCTCTCCTCTCCCTCCCCGCCGCTGACCCCCGGCAGCCCAGGATCGTTCCCAAACCCAGGTTGCCGGTGTGGCGCAAGGTGTGGCATCCAGCACCTCAACCCTCGGCGCCACCGGGCCGGCTGTTCTTTTTAGCAGTTTATTAGTTATTTAATCAGCATTACTAATTAGTTGGCAATAATGTCATCCTACCTTTTTTTTTTTTAGCTGTAATGTATTCCTAATAATCTTAAATTCTTTGGGGTATTTTAATTCATTCAGCTGTTTTTCAAGACAGTGTTTAATTACAAAATTTGGAATTTGTGTGGATCTGCAATAAAGATGGCAGCACCCAGCATCATTTAAAATCTCATCCTGGAGGTCACATTTTAACTCGCCCCTTTATTAATAATGCACATATGTCTGGTTGTTGCTAGCATATGTTTCTGATAACAAAGAGCACAGCATTACCCTGATCTGCTTACATCCATGATGGTAAACCTGGCAAAGGAGCAAGAACTTTTAAAAACAGAATCCTCTCTTGCCTCAGGAATGAAAAAAAAGTAAAAGAGAAGTTGGATATATTGATGTTTTGGTTTGTCCTAACTGCCAATATAATTTTTGACATTTTTTGTTAACTAGTAATGCTGTTTTAAGGCACCCCACCTCTTTCTTTACAGATCCACTGGTTACTGCCTAGACAAAACAATCTGCACTGCCCTGCTGTTACCCACTGTGGTGCCTGATGTCCATGTTATAGGACTGCAGCACCAGGCTCCATCTTAACAGTTTGGGATTTTGCCCACTGGTCCTATGGAGCCATGTTGAGGTGGTTGTTGTCGGTGACCAGTGTGAACTCCATCCTGTACGAATATGGCTTCCGCGTCTTCAGACCCAGACTGTACCTAGACTCCCCCTTCTTAATTGTGGCATAGGCATCTTTTCTGGGCAGGAGCTTCCTGCTCTGGTACATCACTGGGTGTTCCTCCCATATATGTGTGACCTGACTCGGAATCCCCCTTTGTGTGTGACCAGATACATCCATGTGCACAATGGAGTTTAGAGACTAGTCCAGGCTGGTCAACACAGGTGCTTGACACAGTGCCTCCTTCAGTTGGCAGAATGCTGTCTCACAGTGATCCATCCAGTGAACTTTTTCTGCATTTTCTTTATAGGGAGATTGGACAGTGCTTTGGCCATGCTACTGACCACAAGAGTTTCTTACCTATGCAACTCCCTTTGTAAATCCTCCAATTCCCCTTCCTCTCACTTACTCACTTGTGGTGGCTGTAGCCCATCCCTGCATAGTTTGTTTTTACTGGCTCAGGCCAGATGTGTCCACTCCTTGCTCTGTGCCCAAGATATGACCTCTGCCATCCCTATTCAGCACTTCTTCACCTTGAACTGCCAGCCCTGCAGCTTTCAGCTGACAGAGTAGCTCTGTCACATCCCTGACTTGATCCTTCCATGTCTGGCTGTAGGTGGAAATGTCATCCATGTACACTAGGGCAAAGTCTTCTGTCTCAGATGAAATGCGATCCATGAGCCATTGAAAGGCGGCTGTTAGATTCTTCATCCTAAATGGCATTATTCGAAACTTAAATAGGCCAAATGGACTGACAAAGGCTGACTTTCTTTTTTTCTCTTTCTCTCTCTTCCCCCTCCCCCCGAGGTACCTACCAGTAGCACTCCTCTGTTTCTCTCTCTCTATGCGTCACAGGTACCAATCAATTGAGTGTATCCTAGTTCATATGATCATATGAATAAACCTTTTTACTACTTACTACTACGAGTAGCACTTCATCATGCTTGTGGTAGTTGGGTACATGGCTCCCTTTAACGTTTGTTTATTTATTTATTTATTTATTTATGACTTTGGTAACCGGGTAGGTGCAGTGATCCCAGGGACCGTTTTCAGGCACCACCCGGGCCACTACAGTGGCACAGAGTAAAACACAAACTACAATGCATAGAACAGTAGACAGTCTGACAAATAATAAAAGGTTACAATAGTACACAAGATAAAGGTAGCAAAATACATAAATCCACATGATACGAGGTGATTAGTACATAAATCCGATGTTCACATACATAAAGAGAAATATATATGAAATTGATATACAGCAAGTTGCATAGAAGATAATCAACGCTCATCAGAGTAGCATGAAAAGGATAGAGGGGCTAGTAGAGGAAGGAGGGGAAGGCTGTGAGAGGAAGGGAATTGGAGGATTTACAAAGGGAGTTGCATAGGTAAGAAACTCTTGTGGTAAGTGCAGGCGGGAAATGAAGAACTACTCAGGAAAGCAGTGGCAACGGGAAGTCTCCAGGAGCCAATCTTTGAAGCAGGATTTGAACTGGCAGTGGGTGTGAATGGAGTGGAGCTCAGCAGGCTGTTTATTCCACAGCATAGCGGCTGCCTCTGACAAGGCTCTACCACCCATATTGGTGGATATTCTGGGAACATTCAGAGGAGGAATGCTGTTTGAGCGGAGGCTGTGGTGTAAAGTTAGGACCTTGAGGAGGGCTGCAAGGGGAGATTCCTGGCCAGTACGGATGGCGAAATCCACCATGCAGCAAAGGGCAAGGTCAAAACAGTCTTGCAGTGGAAGCCATCTTAGCGAATTGTGAAGGACACAGTGGTGTGTAGTGAAAGGGGCCAGTAAGGTGAAATGACAGGCACTGTTGTAGGCAGAAGAGAGCTTGGCCATAAGGGTTGAGGATGTCCTAGCATAGATGGGGGAGCAGTAGTCCAAGACTGGGAGTAGATTCCCCTGGACGATGGCAAGTCAGCTTCAGAGGTCCAGTATTGTCGGCATCTGTAGGCAGCACCTAATTTTTGGTGAAACCTTTGAACTAATGAGTTGATGTGCTCAGAGAAAGAGAAGGATGGGTCGAGTAGATTACCTAGGTATCTGAAAGTACTAACAACTTTAAGGGCTTGGCCATCAGGGGAGATGCTGTTTTGGGTGGGGGGGGGGAGTTTTGGATTTGGACTTCTCTAGGACCTCATCTGTCCAGGGCAGGGCTATGCTTCCAACTCCGTACAGCTGTTGAGTCTGAGTCTACAGTAGTTGATGCAGAACCTTGTTGTACCATCCTTTTATGGGATCAGTACCACCTGGGAGGCCCAGGGACTACTTAACTGCTGGATTACCCCAAGACCCAGCATTTCCTTGATCTCCCGTCAGTGGCATGTTTCACTCCCCTTGGGGACTCTGTAGGCTGGTTGCCTCAGCTTGGCCTAGGACCTTGTATCCACATGGTGGATTGCAAGCTTGGTATATCCTAGTTTTCACGTGAACATTTTCTCAAATGTCTGTAGCACCCCATGCATTTTGGCAGCTTTGGACGGTTTCAGCCACTCAGAGAGGGTGATAGCATCCACTGAGGATTCTTCCTTTTATCTCTCAAAGGAGAACCACCAGCTGGTCTGCTTCTACCTCCTTCAGATAGCTGCACACAGCTGGAACCATCTCTTCTTGGTCATGGTAGGGCTTTATTATGTTTCCGTGATGGACTCACTGCATGCGCCTTCTGTCGGGTGGCTCCACAATGTCATTAACATCATTTACTCTTTTGACCACTAAGTAAAGACCTTCCCAAGCCACCTGCAGTTTATTCTGTCAGACAAGGATGAGTACCATAACCTGCTGCCTGACTACATACTCTCTGGCCCCACGGTCATATCACATCTTCTCTCTCTGCAGTGGCTAGGTGCTCCTGGGTGAACCCCATGAGCTTATTGAGCCGTGACCCGAAATTCAGGATATACTCTGTAACAGACTCCCTTTGGAGAGCAAGTTCCCCCTCCCGTTCATCTCTTACAAAATCTAGGGACCCCTAACCCTATGGCCAAACAAGAACTAGAAGGATGAGAACCCTGTGGACTCCTGGGGGACTTCTCTATAGGGGAATAAGAGATAGGATAAGTACTTGTCCCACTCTTTTGCATGCTGGTCGGTGAATGCCCTTAATGTAGATTTAAGCGACACATTAAAACCCTCAACCAGACCATTAGTCTGGGGGTGGTATGGGGAGGCCCTGAGCTGCCGTACTGCACACTTCTCCTACAGACTAGTCTTTAGGGCAGACATAAAATTGGTGCCCAGATCTGAAAGAATGTCCTGGGGAAATCTCACCCAACTAAGTATTCCCAGCAATTAGTCTGCCACTTTTTTGTGCATCTATAGGGGACAAAGGCATGGCCTCCAGGTGCCTTGTAGAATAGTCCACGACCACTAAAATGTACCTTTGCCTGTGTGACTTGTGGTGCTGAGTGGCCCACAGTGTCCACAGCACCTCGCTGAAATGACTCTTCAATTATAGGCAGGGAATTAAAGCCACCTTAGCCTTGTCCCCAACCTTTTCCACCCTCTGGCAACTGCAAACAAGTCCTGCAGTAGTTTGCCATGTCCTTGAAAATACTGGCCTGTACATGTTTAGTCAGCTGCCCTTTTGTACTGCTGACTCCTCCTAAATGTCCAGAAAAGTGTATATTGTGGGCTAAGGCCAGAATCTGGTTCCGGTACTCCTTAGGAACTACTATCTGCCAGTGTTACCCCTTCTTCCGGTCCTTTCTGTGGAACCTACTCTTTATATAGGAGCCCATTCTCCTAGTATGCCTCCCTTTCCTCTGAACCCTGAGTCACCTTCCACCCTGGTGGCCAGCTCTTAATTTCTGTAGGGATGGTTCAGTTTATTGAGCTCTCCCTGCTCTGCATGCCTTACCTCCTCTAAAACATACACTCCTGTAGGAAAGCAGCCCACAGCTGGGCTGTCCCTAGTAAATAGCTGTGGGACAGAACTGCTGCTTCCAGCTCATCCTTCAGCCACAACTTCCCCTGCTGTTGAGGGAGCTGGTTTCGTAGCTTTACTATGTGTAGTGACACACTTAATATAAGGAGTGGCAAAAACTGAATTGCCAAAGAAGCCCTGTCCAATTCAAATTACCCACCAATTATTTCAAGGGATTTTAAAAACAAATCAAGATTATCCTCCTGATATACTTTGGAAACATTTTGAAATTAATTTTGGCTTCTTGGATTAACCTCCTGAAGCCAGTACTCGTGGTTTGCGACAGTGCTTACTGGCACAGAATCTCTATCTCCCTCCTGTTGGCACTCTTCTCAACTGGTTCTCGTGCTGGGAGTGACTTGCTTGATCCTTTCTCATCTTGATCTCATGTTGGCACTGCTGCCGTCGCTCCTCTGCCTGTAGCCTAAATTTTTGCAGCTCTTCCTCCACTTTCACCCTCCGCCTTCTGCCACTTAGAATCTGCCTTTGCCTTAACCAGGGTGAGCTCCAGCCACATCATTTCCATCTCAACTGCTTGCGTGGCTGCCCCCAAGTTATAGGCTTTAGCTCACTGGCCTTTTCACTAGCCTCAGTCTCCCATCTTTGATCAGCAGTGACCACTTTTGCACTGTCTCTCTGGTTACTTTCTTCAAGTAGGTCTGTGAAGCTGTCCTGTGAATGGCCTTCCTCACATACATGCATAGCTACTGAAGGTGTGCCACTGTATATCTTTCGTGTCCCAGACATACTGTCTTCTAGCTGTCTACTCTTACTTGCAACAAAATTAAAAACTGTTGTGTATACAGTATCCCCTTTGTATATTCTGTTGTGACTGGACAGATAGTCTTTTGATTAATCTAAGACCTCAGCTGCTTCCAGTTTGCCTCAGGCATGTTCTTTCCCAGAACTCAGTCTGCACTGCTACCAGTTCTCACAACCCTTCAGATATATGTACGGTCACCTTGATATGCTGCCACCACCCAACTTGGAGATCAGTCATGGTATCTTTAGGCACTTTTACACTGCACCACAGCGGTTTTGTTGCACTCACTCTCGCTCTGCGTTACTCCTGCAGAATGTGCTTTTACACACCAGAGTTGAAATCGATCCCAGAGAGAGTCTTGCATGACCCTCTGGGATCCCTCTTGTTTGCCATGCCACACTTCCCATGGTGGGTCCTAAGGCTCAGTGTGAGCAATATACTAACATACTAAAATGCCAGCAGAATAGGCCTAATGGTTTCTTTGAGTCTGCTCGATTTTCCAGCACCCTTACTGAGGGCCGATTTTGGTGTCTCTCTCCCCCACACACACACACAACACACACACACACCTACCTTGGGTTATACTGTCCCCAGTCCCAGATGTTCCACATGTATTGTGCCTGGTCAGATTTACCCTCCCGTGTACCTGTCCCATCCCCTCTTAAACCTGTCCACAGTCTTCATCTCTACTAGCCCTGGGCAGTGCATTCCATGGCTCCACCGCCCTTTAATATCAGCCTGAGTTCAGCTACATATTTTCTGATACTAGAAAGAAAGCTGAACTCTGACAAGTAGGCAGTTTTTAGAAAGGGTTAAAAATGCTTTAAAATCACTTGGAAAGTGGGGCATGATACTGGGCATGAATGCATATTCGTATCCCAAAGAATTGCTGCTGATGTGCATGCCCGGAGTCGAAACTTGCCTTGTCAAAGAATAGTTTCTATTAGATAAACCACTTGTATCCATATGAAACCCGTAGTGGCAAGCTCAGTGAATGCTGTAGAATTGCATCTGCCATTAAACTACCATGACTTTGGAAACACTGAGCGCAGTCATAAGCAAGCTTACTGGTGCTCTGGCACCCTGTGCACAGGTGGGTGAGTGGGATCAGCAAGCAGCGGGGAATTTTATCCAGGATGAGTGAAATACATTGTTGAACAAAAAAACATCAATAGTCCATATCTTATTTCTATGGGGCTGTCAATGGGAAGACCGGAAGCAAAAGGAACCAGCACACAGAATTATCAAAAAATTGCAAACAAAGCTGACAGTGTCTTTTTTAAGGTTAACCATAAGTGGTTGCAACAGGCCAGTCTTGTGGAGAAGGCTGTGGATGTTTACGTGGGCCCTCTCAGGACTTTGAAGAGAGGAGTAGATGGGGAAGGGCCAGGGCTGAGCTCATTATCTCTTTCAACTAAAAGCAGCAAGGAGACAATGAGCTTAAGAGAACCTGTGAGAAACTTATGGGAAGAGTAAGGAGGGGGACAGTAGAAGAATAAAAGTTAGTGAGGTAAGCGGGAGGGAAGGAAGGATTTGAGGGTTTCGAAGTGGAAGCCAAGAGGATTAATGGAAACTGCAACCCTGATTTCAGGAAGAATAAGGTAATGCAGGGGGACAAGAGGGTGGGAGAGGCAGGTAGAGAACGGGGAGGGTAGGTAAGATGAAAGGGGAGAGGGAGGTAAGGGGGAGAGAAAATGTGATAGGAGCAGTATAGTGGAAATGTAAACTCGGCAAAAACGCACTCTGCAGTGTACAGGTAATATGGGGGTGGGGGCAGGTTCACTCCAAGGAGCGAAGGCTGAGTACGGTGAGTGATGTGTACCAAATGTGGTAGATCAGAATTAAATAATTTCGGGAGGCCTGAAATAAATAAATAATCTGGGAGGGAAATAAATTAACTTTTACTTTTTTTTTTTTTTTTAGTTGGATGCCGACAGGGAGCGCCGGTCCCTCCCTCTGAGGGTCTCTTCCTCTGACCTGATGGTCTGGTCCTCATAGACCCTGTTTGCTCCTGATTTTTGCTGTTTTGCCCTCGGCCCACGGGCCGTGCTGTGGGCAGAGTGACTAGCTCTGCTTCCATGGAGGCAGCTTAACTCTCTGGACGTGGGCCCTCCCAGTTCTTGGCAGTGCGCCTGTGCTGACACCCAGCCACCACTGGGTGTTGGTCTGCAGTGTGCCGCGTGAGTCCCCCCTCCCCTGAGGAGGGAGAGGTGCTAAATCCTTCCTTGCCCCCGCCCTACTCCCGAGCAACCGAAGTTCGTTCCTGAACTTGGGTCAGCGGCATGGTGCGAGATGTGGCATCCAGCGCCGCCACCGGGCCAGCAGGAAGTAAATTAACTTAACCTTGTGAGGAGAAAACAAGTAAAACAACATGGGACGGGGAAGTGTTATCCAATTATGATATATTGCCCATGACACATTGTATTAGGGAGTATATGTGTAATTTGGTGCTTCTTTAGCATGTGGTTTTACTGCCTATGTCCTTTTTTTTTTTTTGTAAATCTTTTTGCCCACATTACCCTGAGGTTTGTGTCTTTTTGCCTTTCGTACAAGTCGGCCTAGTTGCGTGGAGGACTGAGGTGCCGGCGCCTTACCTCCTGCCATGCTGGCGATCTGGGTTTGGGAAAAGAACATAGGTCGTTCGGGGGGTCGGCAGGGAGTAAGAAGGATTAAGGGTCCCAGAGACGGCGCTTCTCCCTCGGGAAGGGGGGGTTGCTGTGACCCACTGTTAAACTGCCTCCTGAAGATGTCCGGCAGCAGTACAGGTCTGAGTGCAGCAGGACATAGAGCAACGGCTAGACATTTTAGGATGTCTCCATGGAGGTGGAGCTCACCCACTCACGCATTGCACAGCTCAGGCCTTAGGGGGAACCTTACAAACCAAAGATGGGGGAGGGGGAACCCATGGCCACAGGATGAAGTCCGATCCATCACCTCACCACAGTACAGAAGCCGGACGTCAGTGGGAAGGTAAGTCCTGTAGAAGTCTGGTGATGAGGCTGAGTGGACCGGATGGAAGGGGGCATGCCAAGGGTGTCCGGGGGCATAAAATGTATATAGAAAAAAATGCTTTTCATACTTGGGGAGAAGATAAAACACAATCTTTCCAGCTTTATAGTTTTTGTGTTTGCTGCATAGCTGTTCTACAACCATTTTGAAAAGAAATGCCTGAATAAGATGAAGGGAGTCGGGACTGGCATACCTCCTGTATTCAGTGAGACTCTTCATATCAACTTGAGTTCACACTGAACTATACATTACTTGCTTTTATCTTTTAGGTATACATTTCTGAAACTGCCCATCCAGGAGTTAGAGGGACGCTTGGATCCTGTGTTCAGTTGATGGTGGTCATAGGTATTATGGGAGCATATGTGGCAGGTACTTAACATAGTTTTTATTAGTATTTTAAAAAGCCTGACTTCTTTTAGGTAACCCCAGCTGTTAAGCTACATTTCTGCTGATATAAAATTTAATAAACAAATAATTTTGCCTCACGTTCTTAGATTATTTAAAGCAACACTATGGTATTTATTGTACTTTCATGGGGACAGATCATAAAAGAAAAGAGCTTTTAATATAAAAGGTTAATCATGGCATAAAACTAGTTTTATGAAGTTTTAAAACTATAGAATGTTTGGCCCTGTGGTACCTATGGTAGCCTGTGTCATTATGGGCAAGACCCAGGTTCATGTTGTAATCCTGACTCCTTGCTGGGGTGGGGGCTATTAAGGGACCACAGCTCCATGGGGGGGATTGGAAACTTCCTGATGCTGTAATGCCTACTGCACCTAGCAATAAGCACTGCAGCCTGGGTGGCCACATTCTTTGGTCTGTAACCTTGCACATGGGTTGATTCTTTGGGGGGTGGGGTTATGATCGCTGGAGGTGGGATGGGCTAGGGAAGACAAACTGGAAAAACAGGCCAGTGGCTACATTGTTGACATCCCCATTTGGGCATTTGGTCATAACGGTGACATAATTTTGTGCTGGAGTTTAAGTAAGACGCCAAAATTGTATTTGTGTGATTTTTTTTTTTTTTTTTATTCCAGGAATTGCCCTATCCCTCACCCCTGGTTATGGGGTCACCCATGTAATAATTAAAAAAAAAAAAAAGTCTGTCTGTGAAATGTTTATTTTCAGTGCATGCACATATGTGATCCCCACAGCGACAACCACGTAAATCTGTTGTTAATCCTAACTTGTTTATTTTACAACCTTTTTTTTTTTTTTTTAAATTTCAACAGTCTTATTGTTGTCACAGATATCCATGGCCACACAAGTATCATTATTCACAAACTAGCTTATCGTTGCTAACTTCAGAACTCCTGTTACATGTGAAGCGACAGCAAAACCCTGTTGTCGCAGATGGTCTTTAACACCAGCCAGTTTAATAATGTATCTCTGACAGTGGGCACATGCAGCACAACAGCGGAAAGGAAGGGAACTTACCCTTTGTTCTGTAGTAAAAAAAAAAAAATTCCATCCTGCCCCATCAAGGCCCTCAAACGAATCATATTGGATCAACTTGTGGACCATCTTAACAAGTACGATATCCAGTGCCCCAACAGCATGGATTTAGAAAAGCCCACAGTACTGCTGCTGCATTGGTAGAGTACGAACTACATTCATGAGACATTGGACAATGGCCAACTCGTCGGGTCTATCTATATAGACCTAACAACAGCATTTGATACAGTTAACCACCAATTATTGATCACAAAACTTTATGCATTAGGGCTATCCTCTGAGGCAGTGAGCTGGTTCAGAAGCTACCTTACCCAGAGAACCCAGTAAGTAAAGATAAATGGCATACTATCAGATAGCAAATGGGTCACACTCTGTGTCCCTCGAGGGTCCATACTTGGACCATTGCTCTTCAGCCTTTTTGTAAACACCCTCCCAGATGCATGCCTATCTAATGCTCTCTACTTATGCAGATGATGCCGCCATCTTCACTGTAGTCCTCGGATAAGCTCACTGAATCATGAGCTCAACATAGCTCCCAACAACTGGAAGAGTGGTTTATGAAGAATAAACTACTGCTAAACAAAAAAAAAAAGATCATGGTATTCTCCAACCCCCAGAATAAGGGCAAAGTGAGCCAAATGATTATTTTGAACAGACTGGTGAACCGCTTGACCAAGTGTGCACCTTCAAATACCTTGGAGTCGCACTAGATAACTCTTTTTCTTTCACCCCACACATTGACCAAGTGGTTAAAACAATAAATGCCAGACTAGGCGCCATTTACAAGCATAGAAACTATCTTACACAAGAGGCATAGAGACTCTGTTAACAGTTCAGTACTGTCCATTATAGATTATGGACTAACCGTGTACAGCATAGCCTCTGAAACAGCTTTAAAAAATGTATTTAGTTTTTGTTGACCGGGTAAGTGCACTGGACAGATTCTGCCTATTTTCAGGCACGACCCAGGGGGGAGGAGGATACAGATGAATGGCAACTGACCTTGAACCAGATTAAGCTGTTGATGGTATTTTTAGTGAATGGGGAAAATTTGTCCAGGACACCGGGGGAAATTCCCCAACTCTTTCATAGGGGGCACTGTGACTGGTGCGGTGATGGCCAGTCTGCCTGGAGACTCGAGGAATAGGAGGGATGTGTCTGGGGCCGGGGAGCAGGCCTCCCGGTCGTAGTACGATGTGAGGTAATAGAGGAGGATTTTATCTTTGCACAAGAAGAAGTTACTCAGCTGACAGATGAGGATATGATGCAGGATTCGAGTGCCACTGAGGACAAATTACATGAGCAAATTGCTGCTGAGGAGCAGCGATTCTGCAGGAAAAAGCTGGAACGTGAAAAACAGCTGCAGGAGTAGGGGATGCGTGGAGAGACTGGCTGTACAGCCCGAGGAGAGGATTTGGAGACACACGTTGTGAATTGGGTGACGGAGCAAGGCTCAGATGCCAGAGTGACTATGGTGGACAAGAGAGAGGAACTGCTGGATGGCTCTCCAATTCTAGAGGTAACGAGGTTACTGGGAGAGAAGCAGAAACTGGATGGGAGCAGGGTTCAGAATAATTGTCATGAGAAGGTTGTGTTGCGAAGTAATTCTCCTCAGAAAGCTACTGAGGGTCAGAAACAGCAAAAGGGTAATGAATCTAGTGAGAATGGAAATGTAGCCACTGATATTGAGGCTACAAAGGTTAACTTCTCAGACTGAGTATCCACGGGTGGGTCTGTGAAAAGATCACACATTAGGAGCAGCAGCACAAAGGAAATGTAAAGGGCCAGGGGTTCTGCTCGGGTATCTCTGCCATGTCCTTCAATAGCTGCAAGGCTGTCAGGGTCTCCGTGGCACCCGCAGACTGGGTTACTAAATCATTAGAAGCAGCAGAGTGGAAGAAGAATGCAGATGGTACTGGCTGGGATGCAGACATCCAATTTGTTACCACATACAGTGAGTCCTGGGTACCAGCTGGAGTGTTCTGGCCAAGACGTGGTTTCTCCAGACTTGCAGATACCACCTGGGCAAGTGCCAGGGCACAGGATCAGTTATTAGTCCTGAATCGGGTACAATAATATCTGTCATTAGAGAACTGGAAGATGAAGAGCTGTCACAAAAGAGATAAATGACACCTCCTCTACTCCCATTCCAACAAGTCTGTCTGATGAAATAGAGCTAGCTGTTGGGTCCACCAATCCTAGTGGACATGTTCTTGGGGAAAGGGAAATGGGGATTCCAGATAAAACAGAAATGTATGGAATGATAAAGTTAAAGGAAGGCTATTCCCAGTGCTACAAGACATGGCTTGGAGCCTGCTATGAGGCAAAATGCAGTCCGGCTAAAATTCAGAGGGATTCTGTGGATATACCTGATAGACTCTTTGTGGGGTGTGCCTTGCTGAAAAACAGTATGAAGTTCTATGCATATGAGATTTATGTGTTAATTCATATGCCTGGGGAATACTATCTACAATGTTAGCTTTAAACATCCAGCTGGTTTAGATCGTTTCTGGAAGCGGTACCAGTTGCTAAAAAATGGCCCAGTATGGAGATCTTTTCTGGCCATTCCATTGACTAAGCCTTTGTATAAAACTACTGTATAACGGTTCTCTTTCGCAATGAAGGAGTTAACGTGGCAGACATTTCTTATTGGTTAAAACGGCATTGCATTGTGAGTGGGTTCCCGGAGCTAATATTAGATGAAGAACATATATGGACGGGGGGGGTGGAAGTACAAAATCACACTCAAACAGCTGAATGGTTTGATCCAGAATCTCCCAAATTGTTTTTTGGGGGGGCAGGAACAGAGGGGTGATATTTTAACCATGGCATGCTACAAATGTGGGGAATTCGGGGCACCTTAGCAATATTTGTGAAAAGCAGAAATGTGGCCTTTGTGGAGAACTTTGCCATTTTGGTGCACAATGCAGGCAGCCTCAGAAGTGTAACTTGTGTGAGGAACAAGGTCACACATTTCGAAATTGCTCTTGGGCATCTCATAATAGTGTTGATCGCTCAGTAAGGGACAAACATGATGGGTTTGTAGGCCAGGCACAAAGAGAAAAGATGCGCACATGAACTGAAGGCCCAGCTGAATGTTATAGATTCGGACCCTGCTGGGGACCTTAACCTAAGACCACTGGTGCAAGGTTCTGAGAGGGTGATGGTACAGTTGGAGCACAGTTCAACTCCCCATGACCTCACAGCAGGACACTCGGTTTTAAATGAAATAATGCAGGATCAGGACATGGTACAGGGGCTGGTGGAAGAAACCATGGGAGCGGTACCTCTGGATTAGGTGAGCTCTGGGCTGGTGAATTCGGCCACAGAAAAAACATGGAGGACGTTATGCCACTCCCAGGTTTAATGGCAGAGCTTCCTTTTCAAAGAGTTACAAGATCAAACACCGCGCATAAGAGTACTCCTGACATGACTGATACCCCAGTGCATAAAAGGAAATGAGACTGGACTGAATGGTGTTTTGATTATTTGTATTCCCCATGCATTATGCTCTTAACATTACGACAATCAATGTCAGTAGCATTAAACACAGAAAAAAAGTCTGATTTACTTTTTCTAGTTTGTTTAATATGGGAGGTCAGTCAACCTATGTGCAGAATACTAGATTACATACGATTATTGAAATTGAACAGGCTGAAAGGCACTGGCATTGGGGACCCTCTTTATGGTCAGTGGGGGAGGAATCCTGTTCGGGGGTGTGGATTATGTTTTATTAACATGCATGTAAAATTAAAAGTTTTGGATCTCTGTCTGGGAAGACTTTTGTTAGTAAATGCAGTTTTGTATGGGGTAGCATATAGGCTTATTAATGTATATGCACCCCAGAAAAAGGCAGATGGGTCTTTGTTTCAAACTGTAAAACCTTTCCTGAATACCTCTAAGTTAATATTGTTTGGGGGGGGGGGATTTTAACTGTGGCTTGACACCTAAAGACTGGGGTAGAAAAACAGGCAAAATTTATAATGACACACACGCTGGCAGATATTTTGAAAACTAGTTTATTCAAGGATTTTTATGATATAGTAAACAGCCCTCCTGAGCATACCTTTTATAAAGGGAAACTATCGACACGGATAGATTTTTGGTTTGTGTCCGATAGAGTAGAAGGCTTTTTTATACAAGCTGTACCTATGGAAACATCGGATCATATGACGGTACAGGCCCAAATTGTAACTAACCATAAAATTACATTTGGAAGAAGTTACTAGAAATTGAATGCCTCTATGTTGCAGAATGAGAGAGTACGGCAAGGAATTAGGGATTTGTTGGTAGACTGTAGAGATGTTAGGTTTTTTGTTTGACACACCTGGTGAATGGTGGGAGGATACGAAAAGGGATGTCAGGGATTTGTTGAAACAATTGTCAAACTACTGCTAGCAGCACATACATGAATTGTCTTAGATTAAAGGCACAATATTTAAAGTCATGAACGCAGCCATGGACCTTGGGGAGACAGGGGCCCAGCTACAGGAATAAAAGAAAAGATGTATGAGTATCATAAATTAAGGAAGGGGGAAATGGCAAAATTGCAAATGTTTGAAACAAAGGGTAGGAAAGAGATGGTGAATCCTTATGAGGTGGAACAAGGGGTTAAGAAGACAATATTTACTTCCCTGATAGGGCAGGATGGTGTGGTGTATGACACTCAGCAGGGTATACAAAACATTATTACTGCTTATGTTTGTAATACATTTCAGAAGGATGTGGGTTTATAGAGGGCAGGATTTGTGAATGACATTTTAGTGCCAGAAATACCAGAACAGGAGAAGCAGGCATTAATTACACCTATTGCTAGGGAAGAGGTCCAGCTTGCTATTACAAAGTTGTCAGTCAGCACTATGCAAGGGTTGGATGGCATATCCAATAATTTTTATAAAGAGTTTAGTGATGAACTGGTACCGTGGTTGCAAGAAGTTTTATCGGAAACTGATGGATGGAGGTACATTAGTCCCTAGTATGCAGCAGGGGGTGATGATGGTTTATATGTAAAAGGGAGTCTGCAGGTTATTAAAAATTGGAGGCCGTTGAGTTTACTCACCACAGATTATAAACTCTTTACTAAAATACTGACAGCTAGGTTAGCGCGAGTGGTAAGCAGAGTAATTTTGCCACACCAGTCGTGTGCGGTCCCTGACAGGAACAGTCAGCAGAATTTGATATTTATTAGGGAGATTATGGAACAAGGGCTAGGCATGAAGTTGGATGGCTACCTCATGTCCTTGGATCAAGAGACTGCTTTTGATGCGTGAAGCATGACTATCTTTGGGGAAACATTGTTTTATTATGGGATTCCGACACAGTATATTAAGATAATTAGAAATTTGTATGAGAATGCCACGGTGGTCCCATTGGTGAATGGACACTTAGGTGTCCCAGTTCACCTGCGCAATGGGGCAAGACAGGGCTGTCCTATAAGCCCATTACTATATGTTTTTGCATTAGATCCAATTCTGCGTGTTATTGAGAGTGCTGGGACTATAAAACCAGTGTGTAATGAGGATGGACAGGTATTTCAGAAGGTGTCAGTGTATGCAAGATGATTGCATGGCTACGATACAGGATTTGGATTCTGGAAGGGGTGTCCTGGAGATACTGGAGAACTTAAAAGGTAGTACATTATTTGTTCTGGGCAAGGCACCAGTATAGGAGCACTTTCTTATTCCAGTGGAAAAAGACAATGTCAAAATTCTAGGACTTTACCTTGGTACCAAACAGGTGGAACAGATGGACTGGGACAAAGTGTATGAAGAAGCACATAGGAAAGTACTATCATGGAAATCATGGAAGATGACTAGAAAGAAAAGGGTGTATTTACTAAAAACTTACATCTTACCGACTTTGTTGTATGTTTCTCGTATACAGTATATCCTTTGCAGTTTAGTATGCATGTTAAGATAATGGGATTATTTTTGGTTTTTGTGGGTAGTCGGTTGAATCCGGTAAAACGGGCACATACATATCGAGCGTGGAAAGAAGGTGGTCTAGATATGATACAGATGTTGGTGTATTTATTTGGGAATTTTTTTTTATAGTAATATAAAACCACTGGTGGGAGGGGAAAAAAGGTATTAGGGATAGGAAGTATGAAAAGATGGGAAGCACAATTCTTGGCAGCATGAGGGAGAGGGAAGTGGCATGTGTCAGATGAACTCTTACTTATATACAGACTGCTCTGAAGTATATCAGGCTATGGCAGATTGCGTTGTATTGGTTCGTCAGTGCTGACAGAAAAGGATTTTATAAAACAATAGTTGCAAATTGGTATATTGAAGAACCCTCATTTTCTATAGACGTTCATATAGATAGTGTTATTGTTGGAGAGAATTATTGAGCCGAGAATTCTGTTAAAAATGCAGAATATCATATGGTTGTGTGGTCATCAGAAATTAAATGTTAAAGGCAATCAGAAACATAAAATTAGGGAAGAAAGAATGTGTATGGAAGGGACTTGTATGGGGGAAATAGAAACCATACAAGATCTATACTTTGACTGTACATGTATACAAGGATTTTGGTAATCCCTAGCGGGAGTTTGGGGGAGCAGCTCTACACAGATGAGTTGTGAGATTTTGATGTTTGGGCAATTGACGAAGGAATGGGAGAAATGGCACAGAAGCACCATCTGGGTAATGTTTGCCTGTCTTAAATGGTCTATCTGGCATGCTAGGTGTCTAGTCTTGCAGCACAAGACTGCAGATATACAGGATATACTGTTTAAAGTCCAGATAGAATTGGATAAAGTTTATAATTATGAGAAATCTACATTAGGGGATGAAAAATGTCAAGCTTTATGGAAAGGGCTGGGCTGGGTGGAGTGAGGGGGGTATTTTGTTAATATCAGACAGGTAATAAGCAGAATTGAGAAAGTGGGTATCTCAAACTGTGGGTTGGAAAGGGGAGGTGAACGATATTGTTGGGGATTGTTATGCTTATATAATAATGTTATATGTTAATGTTTTGTTGATTTGGAGATGAGGTTTGAGTTGCATTGTACAAAAAGTTATCAGAGTTGTTATACTTGCTTATGAGTCATGTTTTTATATGTTAAGTTATTGTTGTACTTACCAGTATGTGTTTTGTCTCTTAATAAAATTTCCCTATTTTTCGAGAAGTGCTATGATATCTTTAACATCCACCAACTACCACCAGAACAGGCAGATGGGACCTCTGTTTAACATCTCATCCAAAAGATGGCACCACAGGAGTGCAACACCCCCCTCATGCTGCACTACAGTGTCAGTATTGGAATTTAACCCAAGTGCCTGTGGGGATAGAACCCACAGCCTTCTGATCTCCCAGCCTCAGAGGCAAGTGTGCTACCTGCTGAGCCACTGACACTTAAAAAGAGTTAAGGTGGCACTAAATAAAGCATGCATACTGGTTCTGGGTGCTGGAAACTAACACCCACCAGCGACCTTTATGCCAGATCCAACTGGCTCACACTACAGGGGAGGATCATGTATCAAGTATGCCTCCTTGGTAAAAAGCATGCCTAGGACTTTACCCCGATATACAAAAGCTCCTCCAGCATTCACACTGCCTGCAACTCACTAGAGCATCGCCAGAAATGCCCTCTAGGTGCCTTTCAGAAATGCCTCATTAGCCCATTGCCTTCACCCACAGGGCCCTCTGTGGCTCGGTTGACTCTCCACTACACTACAGCTGTCCAGACATTGGGCAGTTCAAAAGGGAGTCTGCTTGCATCTGATTCTGATGGGTAAACGTGAGTGCACCAATTATCCTGCTTTACCTCTGCATATAACAAAGCCCACTCCTGTGTGTCCTCTGCCCCATAATATCTATACCCTTTACTTTTTCTTGCCCCCCCCCAAGTTTTCTCTCTTTTCCTATCTATGCTTGGTGCACCGGGACCAAACCTAACTGGTAAGGTCGGTTTTGTCCCTGTGTCCTATCACCCTGCTGTTCCCCACTTGACAAGCCTATATTTAGTTGCTATTTTCTCCCCTTCCTACTGATAGAGCCAACCAGGCTGCCACTTGTATTATTTTGCACTGGCCTACATTGTACTGTTCCTTGCATTGTGTAAGTCTGGAACTGATTGTGCATAATTTAAATACCTTTGTATATCTCATTGTTTGTACTGTGGAACCTTTGTAAATGAGCTACTAGCTCAAAGGTTGTTGTAATCCGAGGCAATAAATACAATTTTTTTTTTTTTATTTTGTGCTCAAAAAGCACTGAACCAAATTTCACCAAACTTGCCACTGTAGAGATCCTGCACTTTTATGGTTTTTGTGAAAAATCCATCAAGGAATGGTCAAGAGATAAGCGACTGAAAATCACAATTAACATTAAAGTACCCATAAACCCTAACTGTAGTGGCACAACTGTGCAGCTATAATATTATATAGATGTAGAGATCTATATATGAAGAGTGCTACAAGCCTCTCTTGTCTTTGCTCCATTAGTAGTTAAAATTAAGAAGGTAATCTATGATTTCTTGGGGGGGAAGATATAGAACCAAAAACAGCAAAAGCATCATGGCCCAGCCAAGGAGGCTGATGTTACTAGACAGCCGAGGGAGGAAGTTGTAATTGGACTTTAGAGTGTATATGACAATAAAAGTGATATTGAAGCATTAATAATAAAGTTTTTCATGCACTTTTTTCTCATGTATTCCTTCATTTCTGCATTATGTCACTAGTTTCATCATAGAAAGTCAAAATATAAGCAAGAAAAATAAAATGTTTTAGTGTTTGTTTCCTAAGAGTCTTAAGCCAGGAAGATCATTCATCCCACCTCTTTTATTTCCTTCTTTTCTGTCTGGTGCAGCTTTTTAAGAGTTATACAATCCCATAGTTGATCAGGGTCATAAAACAGATTTTCTGAGTGATACATGGCACTTTGCAGGGAAGGGTAGTAAGCATAGGATCCAGTTCATTCATATCATCCTGAAGAATACAACATTTTTATCTATTATGTGTAATTCGTAAGACATCTGAGAGATGAAACGCCTTCCTATTCCTGGCTGTTAATGCTGCAAACTCAGTTTCATAGTTGAGAGCAAGCATGTAGCTGCTATCTTAGCACCATTTTGGATAACTCCATTAATGCATTATGATTTAAAGGTCCCTGTGAAGGAGAGTATAATTTCTTTTACAGGGTTAAACCACTGATCTTACTTGAGAGGGTTCCTGGTGTAGGTTTTCACATACAGGACTGTGCCCCCTGGTGTCCAGTTCCAACGGCAAACTTGCAGCTATCAGTCGTCAGCGGGACCGCCCGTGTCAGGTGACGTGACATCTGCCTGACCATAAAAGGGCGGGCCTGCGCCCGCCCACCAGTTCTTTCCTGCCGTCGCTCAGTTCTTTGACAGACGTGGTAGAACTGCGATTGGTCACCCTCTTAGTATTCGACATTTTTCGTCATTCCTCTAAATTTTCAGCAATTTTTTGATTGAGTGTATGTCTTCTCGTCTCGGAAAGAAGTGCACTAAGTGCGGAGCCCAAATCCCGCATGGGGCCGACCTCCCTGCCGCCTCTGCCTGGGGCCTAAGCACAACTCAGCTGAGTGTGCCATTTGCCAGGGGTTCAACCAGGCCACCACGGACCCTCGAGGCCCACCTTCTCACCCAAAGGCTAGCTTCTATGGAAATAGAGCTCCAGGAGCTTAGGGAGTAGTCGTCATCTCCGGCCCAGAAAAAATGAAAGAAAAAGGACAAGGAGAAGCGCCGGGAGAGAAGCCCATCGCCGCAAGGGAGGCCTTCCTTTTCAAAAAACATGTATACCAGCACTCCATCTGCTTCTGCGGGCCTGATGCCTTCTCCCTCTCCTGCCGAGGTGTGCGGGCAGATGGGGGTTGCCTCTCTCAAGGTTTTTATCAGTTCTCCCACTTGTAGCACCTCCGATAAGTCGCCCGACCCAGACTGATGAGCCTGACCGTGATCCTTCCACAACCAGCCTGGTTGTGTCTGATAAGCCGCGCATCTGTTCTCCTGTCATGCTCCCTTGAGGACCCCGACCCTGGGATGAGTGTGCTCAGGGGGACACTTCATCCCTGCCGATATCTATCTCGAGGGATTCGCCACCCGTTCCGACCTTTCCCTTCTGTCGGGATCGTTACCGGCCCTGTCGTTGGGGTCTCTTCCTGAGCTCCCCCCCTTCGCCTGGGTCTTTTCTTCCTATGGATTCCCGCCCTCCCAGGGATCCATCACCAGACCAGGATCTTTTAGGCATGGAGCCCCCTCCCTCGGAACCCTTGGGGACGATGCCTGATCCCTTGCTGCTGCCCAGCGGTCCTTCGGCACCTCCCCGGCAGGGACTTCCGCTCCTCCTGTGGGACCCTTTGGTGGCTTTCCGGGGTCTGACCCCCCCATGTTCCGCTGCTGGGCGGCCTCGCCAGACCCTTCTTATCTGACGCCTGGATATCCCTCGGGCTTACCAGGATACCAATACCCTTTTTGGCACCATCCTGCTTACCAGCCCTTGACAGGGTATCCCGGGTACTAGCCGCCTCCTTCCTCCTCCCTCCCCACCCCTGCAAGCACTCAACTCCTAACCAAACTCACAGTCCCAACCATTGGAGGAATTCCTCTACCCAGAGCACCACCTCCCCTCCAGTTCCTGTGGGAGGTGCTGCGGGTTCTCTGCCAGTGGGCAACACCGGTTTGGACCCTTCCACTCCCAGTGGCTCGGAGCCCTCAGATTCAGACTCTAATATCGACCACTTTGAACCCCGTTCACCGGTCAAAATCCATCCTAAAGAATCCTCAAAATCTCCACCGGAGGATTCTTCTTTTGGGGACCTATTGAGAACCATTCAAACAGCAGGGGGCTGGCCATCCAAGGAAATTGATCCTCCACGCAAAAGGCTGGCAGAACATTTGGATTTGTCCACCACGGACCCTCTACCCATCCCCTCTTGGATGGGTCCGCAAGAGGATCTTGTCACGACAATCTGGCATCAGCCCTCATCCATGCTGGCTGTTTCCAGGAAGGCTTACAGAACCTACTTCCCCCTGGAAGGGATCTCTCACCTCACCAACCATCCTAAAGCTGACTCTATGGTCATCACGCCATGCATGACTGCTCAGCTCAGCCCAAGCACCCGAGTTCCTCCCCACCAGACAAGGACTCAAGGCAGCTTGACCAATTAGGTAGGAAGATCTGTTAGTCTACCTCTTGTGCCATCCGGTCGTTGAATTACATATCCCATATGCTGGCTTTTCAGAAGTCCCCTCTTTCGCAACTGGAGAGGGACCTTCAGGACATCCCTGATGAGAACCTCAGGGTGAAACTGCTTGACAAGGTTCGCATGAACAAATCTTCTTACCGTCACTCTTTCCGGGCCACTTACGATTCTGTGGACTCCGTGGCCTGGGCTGCATCCTCGAAAGTCTGCCTAAGGTGCCTAGCATGGCTGCGCCTCACAGGCGTGGCACAGGAAATCATCCCTCTTGAACGCACCTTTCAGGGGGTTCCATCCTTTTTTGCAGCAACGTCAAAGACATCATTATAAGGCTGCAGGAGAGTGGCCGATCCCTCAGAGATGTACGCTCTATGTACCGGACGGGTCAAAAGAAACGCCCTCTTGTCGCCAGAGGAGTTGGAACAAGAACCAGAACAAGCATCAAGGCAAGAGACGCGCCACTGGTTCTGGAGCCCAAGCCCTTCAGGCTAAATTCGCCAAAGCAGCCTCAGAATCTAAGGCTCTGCTCCCCTCTGCATCCTGACTCGCTCCCGCTCCCTCCGCTTCCCATGGAGGAACCGGTAGGAGGGAGGTTCGGCCTCCACCTGGAGGGGTGGAAGGCAGTCACCACAGATGTATGGATGCTTCAACTCGTACAAGGAGGTCACTCCATAGAGTTCCTGGAGATCCCACCTCCAAACCCTCCGGGAAGGTCTTTTTACCCATCTGATCAGATCCCCATCATCCACCAGGAGATTTGGGCGCTGCTTCGAAAAGCGGCCATAGAACAAGTCCCTCAGAATCAACTAGGAAGGGGATTTTACTCCCATTTCTTCCTAGTTTCAAAAAAGATGGGGGATCTGCGACCTATCCTGGATCTCGGCACGCTCAACCTCTGTAGAGTACAAGCAATTCCACATGCTGACTCTTCAGGGACTTCTCCCCCTGCTCCAGTCAAACACATGGCTGTGCAACCTGGATATGTAAGATGCTTATCTTCATATCCCCATCCTTCCATCCCACCTCCGATTCTCCTTCTGGGAGAACCATTTTCAATTCGAGGCACTTCCCTTTGGCCTGTCCTCAGCGCCCTGGGTCTTCACCAAGTACCTCGCGGTGGTAGCGGATTTTCTTCATCACAAGGGCGCCTATATGTTCCCTAACCTGGACGACTGTCTCTTTTCAGCCCCATCTCTGGCCAGCTTGAAGGAGGCTCTCGCCTTCACTCTGAATATGTTTGCCCTGCTGGACATTTCGGTCAGTCTCCCCAAGTTCCAGCTAGTAGCCTCTCAGCGCCTCCAATTCATTGGAGCATTGCTGGATACAGTCCAGAGCAAGGCTTTCTTGCCACTGGATCGAGCTGAGACCTTGGCTTCTCAGGCCACTTTGGTGGCCAAAGCTTGATGGACCCCAGCGCACTCAGTGCTCTGTCTTTTTTGGGTCTTATGGCAGAGGCCATTCCTACCATCCCCCTGGCCAGGCTACACATGAGTGTTACCCAGTGGTCTCTTCGGATCCAATGGGATCAACGAGTTAACAACATGAACCAACTGATCATGGTATCCACCAGCCTTCCAAAATACCTCCTCTGGTGGCAGGACCTCATCAACTTGTTGGTGGGAGCTCCCTTCCACACTGGGGCTCCCTCCCAGACCCTTGCATTATATGCCTCCGATATGGGTTGGGGAGTCCATCTGGGGGACCACAGAACTCAAGGTTCGTGGTCTCCTCAGGAGCAGCACCTTCACATCAACTTCCTGGAGACCAGAGCAGTCCTCTATGCTCTCCAGGCCTTCCAGTCGTTGCTACTTCCGGGAACACTCTTGGTCCAAACAGACAACATGGCGACTGTCTGGTACTTCAACAAACATGGGGGTACCCAATCATACCCTCTTTGCAGGGAAACAATGAGAGTATGATATTGGGCTCTTCAGCACAGCCTGTTCCTGACAGCCGTCCACGTCCCAGGGCGCATACAACACCCTGGTGGACAGTCTCAGCCGATCAGTGGCCAGGGCTCATAAGTGGGAAATCAAGCAAGCGGTAATCCAAGACATGTTTCTTCAATGGGGTCGGCCAGTTCTGGATCTGTTTGCCTCCCCATTTAACGCAAAACTACTCAACTTTTGCTTGCTCGTTCCCGGGCATGGTGCTTTTTGGCAAGACGCTCTCTCTCTCTCTCTCGGACAGGGAGATTTCGATACGAGTTTCCTCCCTTTCCTCTCATACAAAAGGTTCTGTTGAAACTCCAGGTAGAGGGTGCCCACTTGATTCTGATTGCTCCTCTATGGCCCCAGCAGATTTGGTTCCCACTGTTGCAACAACTAGCAGTGGAACTGCCAGTCCTTCTGCCACTATCTCAGGACGTTCTGTCTCAGGAGTAGGGCACTCTGGTACATCCGAGCCTTCAGTCTCCATCTTCATGCGTGGCATCTGTAGACATAGCAGTGACTCGCTATGGAGTCTCCTATCAGGTCGCTAAGGTGATGGTGGAAGCCAGAAAACCATCCACCAGATCCACCTACGCCATGAAGTGGAAAAGATTTTCTATTTGGGCCACAGCCAAACGCTTGGACCCTTTTTCTTGATCGGCTGCCCAGGTGTTGGGAGTACCTCGTACATCTTTCCAAGCTGGGTCTTAGTTATTCTTCCATTAAGGTCCATCTTTCTGTGGTGTCGGCCTACCACTTTCCGGTGGAGGGCAAAACTATAGCACAGCTAGAGGTTTCTAGAACTTTCTTGAAGGGTATCCTTCACATCAAATCTCCAGTCCGGAACCGATGCCCTCCCTAGGATCTTAATTTTATGTTGGAGAAACTTACTTTGCCCCCTTTTGAACTGGCAGCAAGTTATGATATGTGCTTCCTGTCATGGAAGACTCTGTTTTTGGTTGCAGTTACTTCAGCTCGAAGAGTTTCAGAGCTTCAGGCCTTTGTTTGCAGAGAGTCTTATTTGATTTTCCGTAAGGACCAGGTGGTCCTAAGGACTACTCCATCCTTCCTTCCGAAAGTGGTTTCGGAGATGACTCTTAATAGACCGGCAGTTCAACGCTCTGGTTATCTTCATTCCAGCAGGGGGGAATTCCTTTTGCACACCTTGGATGTGCATCGGATTTTGAGGTACTATACCTCCCAGACTAAGGAGGTCTGAAAGTCGAACCAACTCTTTGTGGCCTTCACCTCCCAGTACCAGGGCAAGGCCATCTCTAAACAGACTGCTTTAGGTGGCTGGCTAACTGTATTCACTACACTTACCAGCAGTACGGAAACCTTCCGGGTGGTTAAAGGCCACTCCACTAGAAACGTGGCCACCTCTACTGCTTTTTTTCAGGAATGTGTCCACTGCAGAGATCTGCTCAGTGGCCACTTGGTCTTCCATCCACACCTTCACTAAGCATTACAGTCTGGATACTGCCTCTAGGCGTAGAGCTGGTTTCGGCCTTGCAGTCTTGCAAGGTCTTCTGTCTTAGGGCGGACCCTTAGTTGGCAGACATTTTTCCTCCACCCAGAATGTTGTCTCCGATTCCTTCTCCTTTCTTGGACTGCTTGGAATTCAGTCCTATATGTGAAGACCTACTGCAGGAACCCTCTCGAAGTAAGATATAGCAGTTACGTATGAACTTACTGTAACAGTAGATCTTCGAGAGGTTCCTGCAGTAGGTCCTGTTTCCCACTCACCTTCCCCCAGCTCCTGGAAATATGCCTTTTTTATTATACTGTACCTAATCCTCTGGTTCTACCAGGGCACAGGGTCTCAAGAGTTGTTACTCCTTTCTTTCTGTTATCCTCTCTAGGTCTCCAGTGGAAAAGAACTGTAGGGCGGGCACGGGACCGCCCCTTTTATGGTCGGGCTGATGTCGCATCACCTGACGCCGGGGAGCAGTCCCCGCTGATTGCTAGCTACAAGTTTGCCTTTGAAACCTGACGCCAGGGGGCGCAGTCCTATATGTGAAGACCTACTGCGGGAACCTTTCTTGAAGATCTACTGTTGCAGTAAGTTCTTGTGTAACTCCTATTTACTGTTACTTGTTTGCTTGACAGTGCATTTAAGTTGTACCTGTGACTTGAGTTGTACCTGATTGATTAGCTCATTCTGTGTATTTAGTAGTAAGACCAAGCTTTATTGTTCTGCAAATTGCCATTACAAATCCATAAAATATTTTCCAGTACACAGAATCTTTAAATAACCTGATACAACACAAGTTAAAACACAGAGTTCAATTGCAGGCCATCCTCTGAGTGTATCCTTCCCTAATAGACTTCTCATTTTCATTGCTCCCACCAGAAAGCTTGCCAAGTTTGTTGCTTGTTTGGGAGAAAGATATTTTTGAGATAAGGAACTAAAAGTCTTTCCTTTAGTTCCTCATATCATAGACCACTCATGACTGCATGAAATATATCTTCTATGTGAGAGCAATTGCATGGAGAAAAACTAGGTTGCGTTTTTAAATCCTCCATACCTTGTCATCAGTTCTTTTTTGGGGGGAGGGGGGTGAGCTGATGTGAATGCTTTTTGCCTTTCTGAGTTTAAGAGACAAAGTTCTACTTTATGGCCACGTTTAAACAAACTGTACCAAGGGGGAATTTTAATTTTGTTATATTAGGTAACTGTTCTTTTGAATGTATCCTCCCTCCTTTTTCACCAAGAAGCTTTTATTATTGGGACTCAAATTTCCTTGTTAGGAGGAGTCACGAATGGTCATCTAATTTTCTTTTAGAAATGGTATTTTGTTTTATAGAAGCATCATTAAAGCCATGTGTTAATGCATATATTTTTAAAGCCTTTTACATTAGTCTCTTAACTGGGAAAGGTGCTACCCACATTCAGTACCATTTCTAATGCAGTTATTAATACTAAATCTACATAGCTTAATTCTGCTCCAACCACTGTCACTGGAATTACTTGTTGAGAGCAAGGACTCAACTGATGTGTACAATTTGAAACTGAGACTTGACTCTGCACAGGAACCCAGCCCCAAGCTTCTATTGCTTATTATACTTGTGTTGTAAGTCTGGCTTGTGTTAATAGCCCTTCCCACAGTTACCTTTGTATTTTCTGTGACACGTTTCATTTTTTTTCAAAATTTTAATTGGGGAAGACCAATTTAGTTTTTTTTGTATCAAAGACCAATCCTAAATAATGTTAATTATCAGCTGCTTCAATCTTCTGGTCAGTAATCTTCCATTTAAAGTTTTTATTTTCATTTACAAAGTAAGTCCATAAAGCATTTAAGGATAGCAAAACAAAGTCATCTAGCAAAACAATGTCATCTACATATACTAAGTATTTTAAGTGAGGTCTTACCAGTGATCTATACAGAGGCATCACCGCCTCCCTCCTTTTGCTGGTGAGACCTCTTCCTATGCACCCCAGCATCCCACTAGCCCTTCCCACTGCCTTGTTGCACTGCCTGGCCCACCTTCAGGTCATGAGAAATGCTTATGCCTTGGTTGTCAGTAATGCATCCTCCATTTTATACTCTGACCCTAGGTTTCTGTGCCACAAGTGGCATTATTTTGCACTTTTCTTGCATTGAAATCCAGCTGCCATACCCTTGGCCACTCCTCGAGTTTTCTCAGGTCTCTGTTTATATTTTCCACCACCTTTCCATCCAGCTCCTCTGCAGTGCCACTTACAAAAACACGGTGTTGAAAGCCTTACTGAAATCTAGGTAGAACACGTCAACCACTCCTCCCTGATCTAATTCCTTGGTCACCCAACCAAAGAAGTCTATCAGATTAATTTAACATGACCTCCTCCCCATGAATCCATGCTGCCTTGGGTTTTGTAACCCATTGGATTCAAGATATTCTGCTGTCCTCTCCTACTGATTCTGTTAAATTTCCCGTCACTGATGTCAGGCTGTATGGCATACAATTGCCAGCCTCCTCCTTGCTACTACTTTTGTGAAGTGGGTGCACATATGCCGTCCTCTAGTCCTGAGAACCATTACTGTTTCCACTAAGCTATTAAACAAGACTTTCAGAGCTGCAGCCAGTACCTCCCTGAACTCTCTCAGTACCCTAGGATGTACCCTGTGTGGTCCAATTATTTTGTCCTCTTTCAGATTAGCAAGTCATGTCAGGACTCTCTTCTACGAAAATGGGCTAGTGTAGAGCTCCTTCCACTGTGAACACTGAACAAAATTATTTGTTCAGGATAGCTGCCTTTTTCTGATTTCCCCCTCTGCACATTCCCCCCTCTCCCTTTTTAATCTTACAATCCTTCCCCTTGTCTTCCTCTTTTCACTTACATACCTAAAAAAATATCCTGTTCCCTCTTATTGCTGAGGCTGTTCTCTTTCAGTTAGTGCCTTTGCACTCCTCACTGCTTTCCCTGCTTCTCTTTATTTCTCCTGATTCACCTCCCTGTCCTCCTCCTGCGTCTCCTTATATATTTTGAATGCTACCCTTTTAGCCTTTACCTGTTCAGCCACATTTTTTTTCAAGAACCATAGAGATCTTTTTTTTTCTTTTCCTCATACTTTCACTCACTTGCACGATGCAGAGATTTGTTGTTTCACTATGCTTCCTTTTTAGCTTTGTCTACTGTTCCTCCACCTCACCCAGGTCATCCCTGAGCATTCACCCGCCTTTATAAAATCTTCCCTCTTGAAGTCCAGGACCCTCACTCTTGTGTGGTTCGAATCTGCAGCTGTCCTTATATTGAACCACACTGTACAGTGATCACTGGTCCCCAGGTGGCCTCCCACCTTGACATCTGCAACACCGTCCATGTTTGTGAGTACTAGGTTCAGTATTGCCCCGTCATGAGTGGGTTTACTGACTAGTTAAAATAGAATTGGGTAAATAGAACAATTTCATAAACTCGTGCATTTCTGGGGCTTATATCTCTGAAAAGATATGTTATATATATATTTAGAAAGATGGGCTGCAAAGCTATCCAGCAAATATGTGTGTGTGTGTGTGTGTGTGTGTGTGTGTGTGTGTGTGTGTGTGTATGATATATATATATATAATATATATATATATATAATATATATATATATATATATGTGTGTGTATATATATATATATATATATATATATATGTGTGTGTATATGTATATGTATATATGTGTGTATATATATATATATATATATATATATATGTATATAGTATGTATGTGTGTGTGTATATATATATATATATATATATATATATGTGTATATGTATGTATGTATGTGTGTGTGTATATATATATATATATATATATATATATATATGTGTATATATATGTATGTGTGTATATGTGTATGTATGTATGTTTTTGTGTTAACCAGGTAAGTACACTAGACAATTAAAGAACAGTTGATATGTTTTTGTGCTTTAGGCAGGCAACACACCATGTACTGTAGTTGCCAGCCCCAGGAGCTTTTTCAGCCTTAAATCAATTTTCTCTTTGTCCTGGGGTTAAAAATTAATTTTACTTGTAAAGCCCAGCTGGTAACTTCTTGATACAAACTGAGCAGCTGCCGAGCACTGCAGCCCCACCCTTAAAAATAGCATAAACATGACATGAAGTAGGGAACGGCGCTGCAGGCATTGTATGGAGGTAGTAATTGAAATGGGGGGGGGGGGCGCTGCCTAAATGTACCAATATTACATGTATGGGGCTATAGCTATAACATAAAGTATGAAGAATTAACATGCAAATGGTGGGTAAGACGAGATCAGAGAAACAGCAGATATTTTTAACCCATTTACGTAGTGCAGATTTAGAGACATGGTAGTGAGTTGACAAGCAATATTGTAATCTGGGGGCAGGACTCCTTGAGCTATGGCCATTCTTGTCTTGGGAGTGTGAAAGTGGTGTGAATGTGGTAGTCAAGACCAAGTCAGGAGTTTTTTGCTTTGCTGATGGTGGAGATGTGGCTTATGAAGTCCAGAGCCAAGTCCAAAATAATTCCTAGATATTTGAAGTCATCCACAGTGGAGAGATGGGAGAACATCGGAGAATTGGATGGCAGTGGATTTGAGCAGGCAACATCTCTCACAGAGGGTCATCAACTCATGGAACTTTTTGACTTTAGATGTAGTAATCCGTGAGACAAAAACATTTGTTGAAAATAGGCTTTAACTTTAGAGCAGAAGACAAGAGTTTATTTTACTATGGTTGAACGATAGGAGTTTCTATGGGCTAAGGCCTTCTGCTCCTTACCTGAATCTTGGTGAATCTAGCCTTGGACCCAAAGTGCATGACTTGGGTTTTAGAGTAATTGAGGACTATATTATTATCAGCGAGCCGGCTCTGAATCGGGGAGAAGTTGAGGGTGAGATGCGAGTTTAGAGTACTGTCAAGGGGGGAGCTATACTGTGTAGTGCTGTACTGTTGGTAAACAAGTTGGTGGAGCAGGACGAATAGATGGGGGGTAGAAGGTGGAAAAGAGAGGTGATCCAAGAATTGAGCCCAGGGGAGACTCCACAATTGATAGAGGTCAAAATGGATGTAGCATCACCAAATTTAACAAATTGTTGCCTATCAGATAGTTGGTGAACTAGACAGTGTCATAAGAGACTGATTTTTAGATCATTTGGAACAGAGTAGGGCATGGTCAACAAGGTTGAAGGCCTTGCACATGTCTATGAATATGGTGCCAGTGAGAGCTTTTCTCCATCAGTGTTTTTTTTTTTTTTTTATTATTATTTACAATTTACAACTCCTCCGCGGAGCCGACAGGTGGCTCCGGCTCTCCCTTGGAGGGCTCCTTCTTCCGACTCCACTTGTCCTTCGCTTTGCCACTTCCCGCGATTCCTCTGCAGATTGCCCCCGCAGCGGGGCCAGGGTGAGGAGTGTTGGCTTACTCCCCCTCCCTGGAGCACACATCCAGAAGTGGGGAGGGGGGCATCACGGAGGAACGCTCTGGGCCATCATGGGTCCTGTCAGCTCCTGGCCCATTTTCCTCCAGTTTCTTGCCCCGAGCCCAGATATGTGCAGTGGTTGAAATGGCTGTCCCCACTTTCGTGGAGGCAGCCTAGCACCCTGGACATTGGCTCTTCCTGTGCGTGGCTGTGTGCCTGTGCTGACAACCAGCCACCGCTGGGTGTCAGTCTACAGCGCACAGCACTAGTCTCCCCCATGAGGAAGGAGAGCTGTATACAGATGCTTAATCCTTCCTCACCCTGGCCAACCCCAGAGCAGCCTGAATCCGTTCACGGATCACCGATGTGGCAACCAGTACCTCCGCACCACTGGGACGACTCTCCATAACAGTTTTATGTCATTAATTGGCTGAAGCAGGGTGGTGGAAGTACTGTGGTCTTTATGGAAACCATGTTGGCAGAGTTGGAAAATTTATTTCTAGGGACATGGATATATTGTTCATCCACACTGTCTGGCAGGTTCCTTGCCGCTTTAAATCTTGCTGGAAGGTCTTCAAGCTGGCTCCTTCCACCCACCCGGGTGGTAAAACTCTGCTCCGCCCCATGATGCCAGATCTTCCTTACCGCTTGGAAGCTCAGGTTCCCTCCTTAACGCTCTGCGTGTAGACTGTATCCTAATTTTTTTGGTTCTCCTGAAACTCATTTTAAAATTTTCTAGACTTCAGTCACGCGAGCAGATGATCACCCTCGAGGGGAAGGCGGCTCAGGCCGCATCTTCCTCTTCCTTGGTCGCGGCATTTATCCCGCTCTCTCTGGGTACCTCATATTTAGCTTCTTTCAAGGAGCTTTGCCAGTCCCTTTCCACGAAGGGAGAGGGGTCATCAGGACATTCCTCTCGGTCCAGAAAGAAGGACTCAAAAGTTAAGTCCCATCGTCTGCATTCGTGGGAGCGGTAGAGGTCCCCGGACAGTCGACAGTCTACTTCGGTCGAGGTTGCGGCTAAGGCTGCTGGCTTCACGGTGTCCCCGTCAGGTCAGCTGGCCGAGACACCCGTCGACACGGTCGAGATTTTTCTCGACCCATGTCTGCGCCTCCGGTGCCGCAGTGCCTGGTTAAGGCTTCCGAGCCAAGGGAGGAGCGGGTGTCCCTGCCCCTTTCCAGACCCGTCCTCGGAAACACTGAGGATCTCGGTCTCTGTCTCGGACATCGTCTCGGTCCATCCGATCCCTCCGACATCGGCGGTCTCTGTCTTGGCACCAAAGTAAGCGCCGCCGCTCGTTCTTGTCTTCCTCCTCGGAAGAGGAGAAGCTTCGACACAAGCTGCATCGGTGCTACGAGGACCTGATGTGGCAGCAGTTACTTCTGTCCGGGAACAGGCCGATGCCGTCGCCTTCCCTGGCCATCAAGTGGCTGTCACCCGAGCGGCCGAAACAACCCCTCGCTGTAACAGAGGTGCCCAAGCCTGGGCCGGTTGTTCGGCCGAAACCAGCTGCCCCACCGATTTGTGGTGGAACCTCTGCCTCCACAACCAAAATTAGAGGCGCCGACCAAGGACTCTCAGTCTGGTTAGGGCCTGCCCCACAGGTTCAGTCACCCTCACTCCCGACAGTCCTTGGCAGGTGGAGGGTGGCTCAGGCCCCAGGCAGCTCTTTGCGGACTCCTCAGAGTCCGACTCCTCCCTGTTCTCCAGGCCCATTGACCTGGAGTCCTCCGGGGGCCAGTTGATGGACAAAAGCCCATCGTCCTTCATGGGTTTGCTTTGGCTCATCTCGGCATCCACCAGGATGAGCTCGAGCCCATATCCAAGTGGGCCAAGTATCTCCTCATGGACATACTGGACCGAGGAGATTCACCCACGGAGGCCTTTCCGGTGGCCGAAGCCATTGTTGGCCCTGCCTTGGAGCTCTGGCAGCGGCCTGCTTCCTGTCCTGCGCCTTCAGCCAGGATGGCGAGGAAAAAGGAGAATAATAATTTATATAGCACTTTTCAATCATCCAAAGCGCTTTACAAGCAATGCTAGACTGGTAGTGAAGTGACTGAATGTGTGGGTGGTGGCCATATTGTACATCATCACCCACACACAGCCTGAATAATTGCATGAACCGGTTTTATGGGAAGGGGAATGTTGGCCAGGACACCGGGAATGTTCCCTACTCTTTGCGAAGAGTGCCCTGGGTTCTTTTAATTCCACCTGGACACCCACCAGGATGGGCAGAAGGGACCTCGGTTTAACGTCTCATCCGAAGGATGGCACACCCCAGCAGTACAGCGCCCCCCCAATACTGCACTCTGATGCCAGCGATTTTTATGTGCAAGTCCAATCCCATTGTGGGACGAGAACCCATGACCTTCTGGTCCAGAGGCGGATGTGCTACCAACTGAGCCATGCTGACACCAGGAAGTATGCGGTCCCTACTGGCTCTTTGCCAGTTTTTTTGGAACATCCCTCCACCGAGGGGTTGGTCACCGACAGCGTTTTCCTGCATTCTGGGAATGCTAGGGATGTGGACAAGCTCCCCGACAAGGAGTTCAAAAAGCTGGACTATGCCGGGCGCAAGGTGTACGCTGCGTCCTCCCTTGGCCTCCGCCAGGCCAGCTCGGCCGTGCTGATGGCACACTTCTCCCCTGTCCTCATGGGCTCCCTGGATGAGGTGATTCCCTCATCTCTGGCCGACCTGCAGACCACGGTCCGGCAGGTACGGGACCAGGGTAGGGCGGTGGCTAAAAAGCAGCTCCAAACGGCTCTGGACATTGGAGACTCCTGTGCCAGATCGGTTGCGGCCGCGGTGGCCATGTGCCGCAGAGCATGGCTGAGGATATCCACCTTTACGGAGGATACCCAGCACAAACTGGCGGATGTCCCCTTCCTGGGGATTGACCTCTTCGGCCCTGTAGTGGAAGGTCACCTCCAGCGGATCAAAGTCCAGTGCCACTCTGGACTCTGTCACCTCCGCCCAGAAGGACAAAGGCCGCCGACAGCAGCAGCACAAGTCCTTTTGTCCTTCTGCGCCTGTGGCACGTCCGGCCCAACAGCAACAGCACCAGCACCAGGGCCAGCAGGCTCGCGCTTGGCATCCCAAACCCAAGCCTGTGGCTTCCTCCAACAGGAAGCAGGGAGGTAAAGGCCCAGGAGGTCCCTCGGCCAGTCCCTCCTCTTAAGCCTGCCCAGTGACGGGTTGAGGGGTGTCTTCCCCCAGCCTCGTCACTCCCACCGGGTTCCCCCCATGGGGGGACGGCTCCGCCACTTCCTTTGTGCTTGGTCCATTATCACCACAGACCGTTGGGTGTTGGAGGTGGTAGGAAAGGGCTTGCCCCTGGAGTTCGAGCAGGCCCTGCCCTTCAGAGCCATCGTCCCTCGGGGTGGCGTGGTCCACAGCCTCTTTGTCGGCTCATTGAGCTGATATCGCCCTGCTCCTCGAGAAAGAGGTGATCAGAAAGGTGGCGAATCCGCCTCCAGACCCGGGGTCTGTGTCCAGGTACTTCCTAGTCCCAAACGGACCGGGGGGGGGGTGGCTGGCGCCCCATTCTCAACCAGCACGACCTGAACAGGTTTCTAAGGTCTCGGACCTTCAGGATGGTCACTCTGGCTCAGATAATCCCATCCTTGGAATGAGGCGTGTGGTTCTGTTCTCTGGACCTCCAGGACGCGTTCTTTAACATCCTAATCCGTCCGTCCCACCAGAGATTCCTCCGCTTCAGGGCAGAGGGATCCCTCTACGAGTTGCGGGCCATGCCCTTCGGCCTTTCCCTAGCTCCCAGGGTCTTCACCAAATGCATGGCAGTGGTGACAGCATTCCTGCGGCGCCAAAGGGTCCGGGTGTACCCCTACCTGGACGACTGGCTGATTGCAGTCCAGAGATCTGGCCCTCCAGGTTTGCTCTCAGGTTGGCCTCCTCATCAGCGAGGCCAAGTCGGAACTCGTGCCAGAGCAGGTGATCCAAATCATCGGGTTAGAGCTTGACTCTCTACGGGCCAGAGCACGGCTCCCGGCAGACAGGGCTGAGGTTCTTTCCTCCTTTGCCCAATCATTTCAGGTTAGGCAATCGCGCCCTGCCTGGGACTTCCTGCGCCTCTTGGGCCTCATGGCGGCCTGCACCAGCATGGTCCGTTGGGCCCACTGGTACATGCGTTCCCTTCAATGGGGGCTGGCCAGCCAATGATCACAGCACTTCGATCCTCTGGATAAGCTAGTGACGGTGACCCAGGGGATGTGGAACGCTCTCCAGTGGTGGACCGTTCCAGCACATCTGCAGGAGAGCATCCCATTTGTCCGCCGCAAGCGGACGGTCTCTCTATTGACCAGTGCCTCTCTGATGGGTTGGGGTGCCCTTCTGGAGGAGCACACGGCCTCTGGTCCCCTCGGGAGTCCCGATGCCACATCAACCTGCTGGAGCTTCGAGCGGTTCATCTAGCCCTCACCGCCTTCGCTCCGTTTCTACGGGATCAAGTGGTTCAGGTCCAGACAGACAATACCATGACCATGTACTACCTAACCCGCCAGAGCGGGACACGCTCCATGCCTCTGTGCAGGGAAGCTGTCCGCATTTGGTCACTCATAACGCAGCCTGGAGGCGGATCTCTTCGCCATTCATGTGGCAGGAGCCCCCAACACCCTAGCCAATGCCCTAAGCCGGATAGGGGCTGCGTCCCATGAGTGATCTCCCCTGCCGGAGGTAGTACAAGATCTGTTCTCCCACTGGGGCATGCCTCAGGCGGACATGTTTGCCTCCAGGGAGAATGCGAAGCTGAGACTGTTTCATGCTCACCCCCTTCAGCAGGGCTCGCTGCAGGGGGATGCCTTATCGGGGCCGTGGACCCTGGGCCTCTTCTACGCCTTTCCCCCATTTCCCTTGATCCACAAGGTGCTTCTCAAGGAGAGGAGGGACAAGGTGCAGGTGATTCTGGTAGCCCCAGACTGGCCCCGCCAGTTCTGGTATCCATATCTCCTCAGTCTCAGCTCCAGGCTCCCGAGGCGGCTTCCAGCCCGCCCGGACCTGATCTCAGTCAGTCAGGGGGAAGGTATTCCATCCGGACCTTCAGTCCCTGCACCTGAAGGCCTGGTTCCTGAGCGGCTAGAGTTCCAGGCCTTGTGTCTTTCCGACGAGGTCCTCAACGTCATTGAGGTGTCCCGCAAGGAGTCGACCAGAAAATGCTACGTCTTCAAATGGAAGAGATTCACCATTTGGTGTCAGGGCAAGGGCCTGGACCCTTCCTCCTGTTCCTTGGCAAGCATTCTGGACTACCTGTGGTCCCTTTCTCAGCAAGGGCTTGATGACACCCTTAAGGTGCACCTGGCAGCCATCTCTGCTTAACGGGCACGGGCCGGAAAGCAGTCGGTGGCGCAGGAGAAGGTGGTCGGGTGCTTTTTCAAAGGCCTTGATCACGTATCCTCTCCGGTGCGAGAACCTCCACCTCCGTGGGATTTACTGCTGGTATTGGCTAAGCTCATGGGCAAGCCATTCGAACCGATGCACAGGTGTGACATCTCTCCCCTTTCGTGGAAGACCGCCTTCTTGGTGGCTATCACATCAGCCAGAAGGATGGGAGAGCTCCAGGCGCTTTCCATCGAGTCTCCTTATCTGGTCTTTCACAGGGACAAGGTTGTCCTGCACCCCCACCCGAAATTCCTTCCGAAGGTGGTGTCGGAGTTTCACCTTAACCAGGTGTTGACTCTGCCAGTGTTCTACCCCAATCACACCTCGGAGGCCGAATATAGGCTCCATACTTTGGACCCTAGGAGAGCGCTCGCTTATTACAAGGAGCAGATGGCTGAAGTTTGGGGAGAGGTTCACCAGCTGTTTGTCACCTACGCTGAAGCCGCATCTGGCAGACCTGCAGCCAAGCGGACGATAGGCAGGTGGGTCACCTCCTGCATGGATCTCTGCTATAGGTTGGTGGGCATGGAGCCTCCCAGAGGGATAAGAGCTCATTCTACCCACCATACCGCTGCATCGGTGGCTGCTTCCAGGGACGTCCCTATCCAGGAAATCTGCAGGGCTGCTACCTGGAAGTCAGCACACACCTTCATCACCCACTACCACATCGACCTTGAGTTATGCTGAGATGCTGGTTTTGGGGCCTCGGTTCTCCAGTCTTTATTTCCCAAGTAGGGGGTGTGTGCCTTGCCTCCCTCCTCCCGGAGAACTGCTAGGAGTCTGCCAGACATTGTGGATGAACAACATATCCATGTCCCTAGAAATACAGGTTACTCACCTGTAACAGGAGTTCTAGGAATGGTATATGTTGTCCATCCACACGACCCTCCCGACCTCCCCAGCTTCGACGCACAGCCTGGCTTCCAGCGGGCTAGATCTGGCGTCATGGGGCGGAGCCGAGAGTTTTACCACCCGGGTGGGTGAGAGGAACCAGCTTGAAGACCTTCCGGCAAGATTTAAAGCGGCAAGGAACCTGCCAGACAGTGCGGATGAACAACATATACCATTCATAGAACTCATGTTACAGGTGAGTAACCTGTATATTTAAGCAAATATTCTATAATGTGGGTGTCCACTAACTTTTTTTCAAGTAGTTTACTAAATACAGGGATTAGAGCGATGGGGCAGTAGAGTTAGGAGCTTAGGGACTAGCCTTTTTTTTTTTTTTTTTTTTTTGATATTGGGATTTGTTTTGCAATTTTTATGTTTGCTTGCATGCATGCACAAGAAACATGTGGCAGCCAGGGAGAGAAGAGGGTTTTTGAGGTGCGGCACTGTGACGGCTTGGCTCTCATTTCCCAGTGTGGTGGCACGCTGCTGCTGACACTAGTTCAGCCAGCGTGCCACCAACTTGAAATGAATTAGACGCTACAGTGAGGGAGCAACCCGTCGTTGCAGTGCGGTGCCTTGCTTGGTGTAACATTTCAAAAAAACATGGTGCAGCTGTCGCCATCCACTTGCAGTCCCCATAAAGGCAGATGCGGGTGCTCAGTCCCCCTGTTGACATGCCCCCATCCCAGTTCATCTGCCAACGGGGGAGCCCAATCCCTGTCGGCATAATGTCCCCCCCCTCCCCAATTTGTTGTGTGCCGGGGGGGGGTGCCCAGTCCCCCTCGGCATCATGCCCCCCCAAATAGGCTTTCTGTGCTGACGGGGCCAGTCCCCATCGGCTTAAGTCCCCCTCCTCAAAAATGCAGGTGGCACACTGGGAGCTCACCCCAGTGTGTTCAAAGTAATTCTGCAAAAAAAAAAAAACCTTCTCTCGCTTTTTTTTTTTTTTTCTTCCCTGAAACAAAGAAAACAGTTTCTCACCGTTGGATCCCTTCCCCAACCTGCACCCACCTTCTGTGCACCTCACCCCACCAATACGTGCCTCCAGAGCGGGTGCAATGATGTTCGGTGGACCGTGAACACGTCTGCACTCTTCATAGCCGACCACGAACTGAAGAAATACCAGTAAGCCGTATAATGGCATACATGTCTCTCCCCCCCCCCCCCCAACTTATGTGGCGATCTTGGCCACTTTTTCGACTTTTGGCACCAAATTTTCAACATTGGGGTTCTTGGGACCCCTCCTCATGAATTCACTCACTGTCATGGCATTATTCGGTCCCGAAAGGTGATTTCGCGGTCACTGCATGGAATCACCCTTCGGGACCGATGAACGAAACAACGGTGTCACTGTTCATGAGGTGGGCTCCCAGAAAGCATATGTTGCAAATTTGGTGAAAAAATTACTGTTACGAGTGTGCCTTGTGCAGTTTCCACACTAGCTCGTAAGTTCGAGAATTTTTTTATATTTTCACTCCAGATTTTCAACATTGCCATTTTTACATATCTCCTTCTGAACAGTATAGCTGTCATTGTTCACATCCTGCCTGAAATGTGTTTTCACACGTCCGGCGCACAGTGGCGCAGTCGCTGCGGGAAATCAACGTTCGTGACAGATTAAGAAAATCATAGTGACACTATTCATGAGCAGAGGTCCCAAAATGCCTATGTTGAAAATTTGGTGAAAGAATTCAAAAAATGACTGTTACAAGCAGTTTTCACGCACGCTCATAACTTTAAGAATTTTTAATATTTTCACTCCAGATTTCCAACATTGCCATATCTTCACACCTCTTTATGAGTGGTGCGGCTGTCATTTTTCACATCCTGCCCGAACTGTGGTTTCGCACATCTGGCGAAGAATGGCACGGTCACTGTGGGAAATCAGTGTCCGGGACAGATTAACAAAATCACAGCGTCACTGTTCATGAGCAGAGGTCCCAAATGCTTTCATCAGGTGGGGTCACAAAAAAGCCACGTTGAAAATTTGTAGTGCAAATACCAACAAACTCCCGGGGCATTAGGGGTTTCTAACCATAACATCCCACCCTGTACAGCCTGATAGGCATCAGGGCTGTGCCTTTGGACTGCTGGCTATAATGCTCATGCCATTCCACCCCCACCCTGCAGCCAGTGACTGGCATTGAGGTGTGCCTTGGACTCTTAGGCCTCAGAGTTCACCCCATTCTCCTATACCGCACCCATTTCAGCATATGCCCTTATGGAATGGGGTGACTGTAAAGTCGACCCCCCCCCCCAAAGCACACCTCAACCCTTGTCGGTGTCTGCAGGGTAGGGTGAGGTGAAATGGCGTGAGCATTATGGGTGACGACCCAAAGACATACCCCAATGCCTGTCCGTCTCTGTACGGTGGAGATGGGGTTGGTGTGAAGTTCAGTACTTCACTGCCATTCCTATTCTGCATCTGTCTAACTCCTGCACTTCCAATGCTAATACCAGCAAGCAAACATTTGGCATTGACAAATGCTTGTTCTACATGTTGGGAGACACTCCATAAGTGAGAGACTGATTATAAATGCAAGATAGGGGTGGGCAAGAACAGACGCTCCAAGGTGGAGAATTCTAGGTTCTTTATGTATGGGCCTGGGCTGGCACCCATAGGAAGGGACTTGAATAAAAACTTCCCTTGTGGAGACTGCTTTTAGCAGGTAGTGCAGATGGTTGGTAGGGGGCAAAAGTAAGGATAGGCCCAAGGATGGGGTGGGGATAGGGCTGTTCAAGTATGCCCCTAGATCAGTGAAGAGAGTGTTGAAGGCATGGGCTATGGCTACAGGGTTGTTGAAATAGACTGTATTGTTAATTGTCATGTTGGGCTCTTTGTGGAGCTACTCATGAGACCTTCTTTTTTTTTTTTTTCCTTTCTGTCTCAGCCTCTGGCAGCCCCTATCCTGTGGCTACACCCAGCCCCATCACCCACTGAACCCTAGAGTTACCTCCTACCTCTTGAACCTCTATGAGTAGGTGTCTTAGTGGGTGGTGTGGAGCCTGCAGGGTACACCACCTTCATACTACTACCCAAGTTTTTTTTCCAGCAGCTTTTCTACCCAGATGGCATGTGTGCTATGGCACACATGTACTGTGTGAAGACACAATACACCTCAGTAATCTGCACCCGGCCAACCAGGTAGATGATTGCTGCTACACCACCTACCCTCCACTAGCGCTGTCTTCCCCCAAAAAGACAACTGTCAAGGGATGATCGATCGATCAATCCTCCTTCCCCAGCCAGCCTCCGAGCCACCCCAGTTCGTTCTCATGAAAGACCCTTGTACAAACAAAGGTAACAGTATTGTTGCCAAGGGGAAAAATCTATTCCAAATAAGCTGTTGGACAAATCTGTAACTCTTTAAGGGCCAGAAGCGTAACACATTTAGTTTAGTTTCCCCTCCTTTTACGCTGCAGGCATCCATTTTCTGCAACACTAGCACAGGAAATGACAGAAAAGGGGGATAAAGAGGCAAATGACAGTGCTGTCAGTAGTTACTAATGAAGATTTCCTGAGCCCTATGATTCTCAGTGTCATTTTTAATAACTTGCGAAGGCATTTCAGGCACCAGCACTCCTGCAGACTTGCAGATTTCTAAAGCGCTGTTTCAGGCAAATAAATTTTGTAGTATTCTGAGAAATGTTTTATAGTGCCAGTGCCACCAGGTACCAAAACATTTGTGGACTGATTGCTTTGCATAATGTTTTAAAGATCCCCATTTAGTGAACCTCCTTGTACCTGTGAAGTTTGCAAAATGTCAGATTGCTAGTACTGTGCAAAATCATTTTTGTGCCAGTGCCGTTTGACATGCTTGTTTGCAATGATACAGTTTTGCATAATGTGCTGTGCAGGCATTGTTTTGTACAGTGTGAAGCGGGGTGATCTAGTTGTTATAGCACCGGCTTGAGAACTGGGGGATCACAGGTTCAAACCTTAGCAGTGTGAAATAGTCAGTGTGTGTCCTTGAGCAAGTCACATAACCCCTCAGTGCTCCAGTCAAGCCAGCTGTAGAAATGGGTAGATACAGGACCCCATAAGAAGTAGGAGCATAAATATCCAATGGGTTGGTCTGGTTAAGTAGTTTGTATAAATTAGCAGTAGCCCATGACGGTATGGGATTATAGGCATTTAATCCACACCTCTGGTGCATTGTGAGGCACGAGGCTGCAGGCCAAGTGTCGTGGATTAAATGCCTATAAGTCCATACCCTGGAGTCAGTTATTGCGCTTATATGGGTTATGTTTAACAATTACAAAAAAAAAACAGAAAGCTGTTTTGTCCCTAGTCAAATGGGAAAATAATTGTACTGTATCCTGAGTTGAAAAGTAGTCCTGAGAACTCGTGCATATTTTATTTATTGTATGCACACTAAAATGACAAATACAGTCCTGAAATGATTATCCTTCAGTTCTATGTTCATACAGTAAATAAGGTATGCATGACTTAGTTTGAAGCTCTGTTCTTGATCCCCTCGCCCCCTGTACTGCCGCAAGCTGGGGGACAGATGTTATAGACAGTCATAGAAGAAATGCTTTAGTATCAGTTAAACGGGTTGTTTTTCTGTGTGCTTTTGTGGAGAAAGTAGGTGCATTTACTTAAATTTCTTTATTTGCTGCAGTTCTGCCTGAAAGGAGACCTCGGTTCCGTCTGTCTCTCTCCAGCCTCCTTGTTCACCCCCCAGCAGCATGATGCTGCTTACTTTATCTACAGTACGGGAGTTACTTGCTAGTCAAGGGGGGTGGGAGGACGGGGAATTGTGGTGGGCTATTGCCTGTCGCTGTCTGTCACACTACTCCCCGCAGAACTGTGCAGTTGAATCACTGCCCACTTTTGCTGTCTGTGTCTGCTCCAGCAGACTGACCTCGAAACCCTCTGCTGCCCTTCATTCTCAATCCAGGTGTGGGTGGTGAACAGTGCTGGGCAGATGGCCGGTATAACCCCCAAACACTCTGCTGGGCTCCTATTGTCTATCAAGTGCTAGGACTGCCTTAAATTTCCTGGTTTCTCTGTCTCTGTGACTGCAGGAGAGGATGATGTACAGGTGCAAAGTGCAAGGAGGGGGGGCGCTAAGGCACGATGATGACGGTGACAGACATACACACAGCGAGAGGACACCGCAGGACTCCTGATTTACATCTCCCTGTGTCGCACCGTTGCTGTTACTATCTGTCTAGTTGCATGCCTCTGCTCACTTTTAGATCTCATGTGGGATATACAGTTACACAGTGCCCTGCAATAACATGGGTTAGGAAAAAAAAATAAATGCCATTGGTGAAACATCATCAGGTAACTGGATTACATGCCAAAAGTTGCTTACAACTCCCCAGTATCCCTGATGACCATAGTGGAGCACTCTGTTGCTTCATTACTGTTTTAAATGATTGCCTTTCAGTTCTGATTTTCCCAGTACATAACGAGTGCCGCACTGCCCCAGGATGTTGATTCAGGGAGCATCACAGCAACTGTGCATGTACAGGCATTTAATCCATGGTCACCTGATGGTGTTTCACCAAGTGCATTTTTTTTTCTTCCCCTAACCCATGTTACAACAATATAGAGAATACTGAATGTGCAACCATGCACAACCAGGCTGTGCTGCTGCAGAGGGGTTCTGATTACATTAGACATCGAGAGCACAGCTTGAGATGTCTGATGTAATCAGAACCCCATGGTTGCTGCACAGACCAATTGGGCATAAGGTTGCCCATCCAGTATTTTATATAGTGTATAGTTAAATTTTACTTTTCCATTTTTTTTTCTTTTTTTTTACCCCAAAGGAAACTTGCAGCACTCTGCACCAGCAGTTTTAGTTCAGAACTTGGCAAAACACCAGGGACCCCATATTCAGATACACGCAAAGTGAAGTGCAAAAATTTGCACTGCACCTTGCACTTGCCTGAGTGCCCAAAGATGCTATATTCATTCGAATAGTACACCGGCACTGTTCAACTGAATATAGGGCAATGTCGGCCCAGCAGTATGCCACTTAGCACTGCCCCAACAGGGCTCCTGAAGTACGCCACCAGAATGGATAGCACTGGAGCACTATTTGCAATAATAAATGGGACCCATGCAAATGAGCCCATTGGGCATGCAAGGCACTAAGGGCCCATTTGCATGCCCATTACGAGCTCGCTTTGCATGGTAGTGAGGCAGGTTAGCGTGGCACACCCCCAGTTGCCCAGTCCCAGACTTGTATATATCCCTGGTGTTAGTGGTGTCTCTCCCACCCCCACCCCGATCACTAACCCTGCCATACATAGATGTACCCCTGGTGGTAGCGGTGTTCTCCTCCCCCCAATTGCCAGCCCAGCAGTACAGGAAAAACCTCCCTCCCACCACCACACTCACCGTAGCATGGGAGCACTCAGTGACCGGCATACCGTCCTCACACCTTCTAGGCTGGCTGCCATATGTACAGGCAGGAGCATGCTTCTTATCTATAGGACCAGGCATGTCACCCTGTCCTATAAGAGGCACGTACTCTGCCGGAACATACGGCAGCCGGTCGAGGAGGTGTGAGGAGGGCTGTGCTGGTCGCCGTATGCTCTTGCGGCACCATGAATAATGCTACAGTGAGTGTGTGGGAGGGGGTTTGCCTGGTGCCCAGGGGGACCACTGGATGCCAGGGAGACTTTGTTTTATTTTGTACTACGGGCTGGCTATTAAAATTGTACCACTGGGATACAACCATGTGGTGGGGCTGGCAGTCGGGGAGGGAGGACACCACTACCACCAGAGACCTTATTTTCTGCAGAACCATCCAGCGATCGTCGGTGGGGAGGTGCCAGGGATCACAGGAGGCAGTTGTGCCCCCAGCAGCCAACTGGCTCAGTGGCTGCAGTACCTCTGGCAGCTTCAAGGGTTGCCTGGAGTTAAGTATAGGTTTTTGTTCCATTTGTATTTGCTCTGCATGAAAAGGACCACACAAAACCCTTTGCACTGATGCAAAACCCCAATGAATATGGGGTAGCATGCATATTCATGACCATGCCTTCTCCTTGCCCACATGCATACATTATGTTTTAAGTGGTATTAACCCTCTTTGCCCTCCCAACAGCTCCTTTTGAATAAGGATCCAGCACAAACCCTGGTTTGCACAGGCAAAGACCCATCAGCGTCTGTGCGAACTTTTGAATATCAGGCCCCAGGTACCATGAGGATTTATGATCAGCTGGAATGTTGTACCACAGAATGGTATAACGTTCCATGACCTTGGAACTGTGGAACAACATTTTATCCGAGATAGAAATCCATGCAGAACAAGGGCCAGTTATACACTATTAATGTTTTGTGATTATGTGTGATAGGGTCCCTGGCTGATATAAGCAGTTCTGGGAACATTCAATTGAGGACCCTTTTCAAGGTTCAAAATTAAGTCTTTCTTTGAACACTGTCGCCTTAAGATGAGATAAGATGCAGTATAAACATTCATAGAAACATAGACTTTGACGGCAGATAAGGACCGCTAGGCCCATCTAGTCTGCCCATTTCCCTACCTACAGGATAGGCCGCAGATCCTAGTTAACCAACAGCCTGTTTCTTCCTACCCCCCACAAGAATTGCCTTATGTCTGTCCCATGCATTCTTGAATTCTCCCACAGTTTTAGACCCCACAACCTCCTTAGGAAGGCTGTTCCATGCATCCATTACCCTCTCTGTGAAATAATACTTCCTCACATTGCCCCTGAACCGCCCTCCTTCTATCTTTAAATTGTGTCCCCTTGTTCTTGCCAGTCTCTTTTTCTGAAAGATGCTACCCTCTTGGACTTTGTTGATTCCACTGAGGTACTTAAAAGTTTCTATCATGTCCCCCCTCTCCCTTCTTTCCTCAAGGGTATACATATTAAGCTCCTTTAGTTTCTCCTCATACGGCTTCTCTTGCAGACCCTGCACCATTTTAGTTGCCCTCCTCTGGACGGCCTCTATCCTGTCTGTCCTTGCGGAGATGGGGTCTCCAGAACTGGACACAGTACTCCAGATGGGGTCTCACCAACTGTCTGTACAGAGTGATAACAACTTCCTGTTTTCTGCTGATGATGCCTCTCCCTATACATCCCAGTATACCCCCAGCCCTCCCTACTGCCTTCTCACATTGCTTGCTAACCTTAAGGTCATCTGATATGATTAGCCCCAGGTCCCTTTCCTTTTTTGTTGTTGTTACTACCTCCCCACCCATTGTGTATTCTTCCCCTGGGTTCTTGTTTCCCAGGTGCATTATTTTGCACTTCTTTGCATTGAATCCTAGCTGTCATACTTCTGACCATTCCTCCAACCTTGCCAAGTCCCTTTTCATCCTTTCCACGCCTCCTTGTGTATCAACCCTGTTGCAGATCTTTGTGTCATCTGCAAAAAGGCATACTTTTCCTTCCAGTCCCTCTGCAATGTCACTGATGAAGACATTAAAAAGGACTGGACCCAATACTGAACCCTGCGGTACCCCACTAGTAACCCCCTTTCTTCAGAGTGGACTCCATTTACAATTACCTTCTGTGTCCTGTTGTCCAGCCAATGTTTTACCAGGCTACCACCCTGGGTCCCACTCCCAGGCTGGTTAATTTGACTATTAATCTTTGTGTGGGACTGTGTCAGATGCCTTGCTAAAGTCTAGGTAGGCCATGTCCACAGCCCCTCCCTGGTCTACTACTTTGGTCACCCAGTCAAAGAAATCTATTAAATTCGTCTGACATGACCTTCTCGCCGTGAACCCATGGTGCCTTGGGTCCTGTGCTCCACTGGCCTCTAGGTACTCAACTATTCTTTTCTTCAGAAGTGACTCCATCACTTTCCCTACCACAGAGGTCAGACTGACAGGTCTGTAGTTTCCTGCCTTTGTCTTGGTCCCACTTTTGTGAAGGGGAATCACATCTGCCTTCCTCCAGTCCTCGGGTGCCACACCATCCTCCCATGATTTATTAAAAAGAGTAGCCAGTGGTTTCACTAGTTCCTCCATTAATTCTTTTAGAATTCTGGGGTGAATTCCATCAGGACCCATTGCTTTGTCCACCTTCAGTTTTAGGAGTTCTTGCAGAACCCTTTCTTCTGTGAAAGGACTGGGATCGACCCTCCCCAATCAAGAGTGCTTCTGTTAATTGGATTAGGCACTTCCCCTCCTCTTTTAGGAATACTGAGCAGAAATATTCGCTCAGTATTCCTGCTTTTCACTGTCCCCTCTGCCCACCCACCATTCATTCTATTCAGCCTCACTATCCTCCCTTTGTCTTTCACGCCGCTGATGTACCTATAAAAGGTTTTATCCCCCTCTCTTAACTGAGTTGGCTATCTTTTCCTCAGTTTGGGCCTTTGCTATTCTGACTTCCTCCCTGCTTCCTTCTGCCTTAACTGGTACAGCTCTCTGTCCTGCTCCTTCTGTGTTTCCTTATACTTCCGGAATGCTATCTTTTTCTTCCTGACTTTCACAGCCACCTCTTTTGAGAACCATAGTGGCTTTTTCTTTCGTTTTGATTTGTTTGCTTCACACAAAGGCTTGTTGCCTCTGTGATGGCAGTTTTGATAATTCCCCATTGTTGCTCCACACCTCCTCCTAGCCTGTTTGCTAGTGCTTTTCTGAGGCACTCTCCCATCTTGCCAAAGTCAGCCCTCCTAAAGTCCAGTACCCTCACTTTTGTATGGCTTGACTCTGTAGCTAAGTTTAACGTGAACCACACTGTTTGATGGTCACTTGTCCCCAGATGGCAACCCACTTCTAGATCTGAGATCCTCTCACTGCCCCCGTTTGAGAGTACGAGGTCTAAGATTGCTCCCTCAAGAGTGGGTTCCGAAACTAGCTGTCTAATGCCTGCCACCTGTAGGGCATCAAGAATGGCCCTGCTCTTGGATGTGGCTGCAGCAAATGTGCTCCAGTTAACATCTGGCATATTCAGGTCTCCCATCAACAGTATCTCCCCTTTCTCTGCCATTCTAAGAATGCCTTCTATCACATCCTTGTCCATTCCTTCCCCCTGACATGGGGGTCTGTACACAACCCCTGTGCGGATTGTGGTGCCCTTTCCAGTCTCCAAGGTGACCCACAGTGCCTCCTCTCCTCCCTGTTTACTCTTTTGTTCAGTTGCTTTTATCCTTCCTTTACATAGAGAGCTACTCCTCCCCTCTTCCCTGCCTGTCTCTCGTAGGTTATGTACCATGGTATGTTAACATCCCAGTCATGGTTCTCTGTGTACCATGTTTCTGTGACTGCTACGATATCCAGGCATCCCTCTTCCATTAAGGCCATCAGCTCAGGGAGCTTGTTGCCCAGACTACGGGCATTGGTACTTTACCCTCCATTTCCTGATGGCTTTACTCCCTTCCCCCATCCCTGTCCTTCTTGCCTTTGTCGCTTTCTCCATTTACCCTGCCCTTCTCCTGTCGACACCTCTATGTTGGTTTTGCCGACTTACTAACGTGATTATTTGGGGGGGCTAGGATTTTCCTGCTCCTTTCCAGTGCCTTCCCCCTTGGCTAGTTTAAAAGCTTGCCAATGAAGCATTTAAACCTGTCACCTAGGATCCTGGTTCCCCTCCCGGACAGATGCAGCCCATCATGCCAGTATAGGCTTACATCACTCCAGGTGGACCCCCAGTCCCCAATGAAGCCAAATCCTTGAGCTCCACACCAGTTTTTCAACCACTGATTGAATCCCATGGTGCGGAACACCCTAGCCTCTCCTATGCCATAGATGGGTAGCACCTCCGAGAAGGTTACCGTGCGTGCTACTTGACTAAGGCCCCTCCCCAATTCCACAAACTCTTCCTGCACTTCTCTAATCCCTTTCTTAGCCAGGTCATTTGTCCCTAGGTGGACAATGACATCCAGCCCTCCCCTGTGCAGCTGCTCCGCAATCCTGAGGATCGCTCCTGTCCCTCCAAGCCATGGCCAGGCAGGCACCTTACCTCCCTCCCTTCCTCCCCAGTTCTACCTTCCTAACAATGGAGTCCCCACCAGGAGTTGTTTCTTCCCTGCAGGGTCCCCTGCCACCCTCCCGTGGGTCTCTTTGTGGAGGTTCCCAGCATCCTCCTTGGTCTCCACTGTGGCCTCCATAGAGGAACCACACTTGCCAGAATGGCATAGGAATTGTGGAGAGGTACAACTGAGGGATGCGCCTGTTCCACCACCCTCAACCTCCCTGAGCCCACTGTGGTCAACCGCCTCTTTCTTGGCAACCTCTGAGGCAACGGCAGTGGCACTGGTGGTCCCTGGATGGAAGAGGAGGTCCCACAAATCCTGGCCAACTCAGCCTGGAGATGAGCAACCTCCTCCCTCAGCCCAGAGAGGTGCCTGCAGATGGGACAACACCGCATCCTCCAGAACATCTCCCGGAAGACTGCTGCTCCACAGCCACTGCACTGCACTGCACCACTCCAATCATGCCTTATTTCTGGCCCCTTAACTGTTTGCAGTCCTTACTCTACCTCTCTTTTCTCTCTCCTTACTTTCTGCCTGTGTGCCCTTTAAGCTCCTGATTATCCTGTTCTGAGACAAGAATGTCCTATATTTCTCAGTAGACCACTTACTTACTCAGAGGCAGACCTCCAGCAGCTAGAGGGGGCTGGAGAGCTACTCTTGCCCTTCTAGGATGGTGGGTCCTTGGTGGTTCTGTGATCACTCACTTCCTGCCCCTAAACAGGAAGTTCCTGTTGTCAGTCAAATCCTGTGCCTATAAAAATAGAACTAGCTTTGGCTGGGGGGGAGGGAAGGAGGGCAGTATAGTCCCAGCAGAGAAGTTGTCAAACAGCAGTCCTTTCTCCTGGTGTCTTCTGCCAAGCTATTAGCAGAATCTTTCTAAGGCAGTCTTTAAATGTAGCTTCCTTCTAGCTAAGCCACTCCCCCTACTTACCAGATCTTTCTACAAGTAATTTAAACCTCACAGCAGTTAAGTCCTTTCAGTCACCTGAGATTTACACCTAGATAACTCTTCAGATACCCATTCAGTTCAGTTAACCCAAACAGACACTTTTTTTTTTGTATGTTAGTTTTTTTTACCCTAAATTAAAGGTCCAAGTACAAAAGTTCTTCTACTTTAGTCCCAGCAGAGAAGTTCTGTCACACAGCAGTCCTTTCTCCTGGTGTCTTCTGTCAAGCTATTCTTCAGTCAAACTAAATAAAATGGCAGGTTTTGTTGCAGCTTTTTTATGGCAGGACCTCCTTGTAAATGAGCTTGCTCAATGGAGCTTTCCTGATGAAATAAGCTTGAACTTTTTCTCTTAACAGACCATTTCAGTCTATCTTTCCAACATAAAATCCATAGCAGCCCCCTTCTCCCTGAAACATGACCATTTTGGGTCCCTGGCTTCCCAAGTGCAATCACTAAATGGTGGGCTGGTGGTTTCTTGATAGCATAACAAGACTGTATTATTGGTGGTACCTGTGAAGCAAATAAAAAGCAAAGCAGAAAAGAAACAGAATGATAAAGTACCCCTAGACACAGGAGCTCATGGTACAATAGTTAGCAAGGAAAACCCCAGCGTAGAGCCATTTATTACCAGGTGTGCTTTCATGCCACAGTTCAGTTGCCACACTGTAAGAGTTCTTATGAGGACATGCATGTGTTTTTGTTAAATTAGGGGTGCTGGATGGCTTTTATTTTATGTACCATATATAGTTATATACATGTATGGCTATAAATTGCTTATGTGAAGTCATGCTTTAATTACAAATTTGGATCTGCATTGCTAACCTTTTAAATACCCAATGGCATTCATTGTGACAGTGACCAACCTGGATGCCTGGATATTTCCAGGTGGGCTCCTGAAAATGGGCCTCATCTTAAAAACACTGGACTTTTGTTTTTCATACAGGGTCTATTTTCAAATTAAATTCTACTTTTCTGGTCACAAATGTTAATACAAAAGTAATACATTTCTAATTACCAAACTCAAATGCACGTGTGCTAGGACTGGGACAGTTTCAACTTTCTAGGTGGACCCTCTACACCACTCTCCAACCCTTGTCACAGTATAGTCCATGGCAACTGTATGTAGAGTTCCTGTGTTTGCTGTGGAGACAGTCAAAAATAAGACTTTGGGACAGGGGCTGCTGTGTGCTGTAATGAAATGGCACAATGTATATATTTTATCACATAATAAAACTCTGTTCTGCTAAAATAAGAGTTTCTGAAGTGGTATGCTTAACAGAATTGCATTGTATGAGCTAAATGAACGATGGGGGTGTGTCTTTAAAATGTGTCCCTTCTCACAAGTAAATCACAGTGGTAAATGCACTTCTGGAACGTGCTTCAGAATGGGGGGGCCAAACCCTGTTACCCCCTTAATTCCAGCATTGGCACTGATAGTGCCTTCATTTTTGAATCCTAAATATGTGACACATAAGCAGTGACAGTATAGCAGTGTGAGCTCCTTCAGCTTTTGTGTTTCGTACTGTGACTACCTCTTGCATATGTAGCACTTTAACTTGATAAAAGAATAATTTGGATACGAGACAAAACAAGTGTAATTTTATACAGAAGCTTCTCAGTACTGGCTTTGCACGCTTACATTCTTTTTTTGTTTTTTTGTTACTTTCAGGGTTGGGCCTTGACTGGCGCTGGCTGGCTGTGTTAGGTTGCTTTCCACCTTCCCTCATGGTGGTTCTCATGTGCTTTATGCCAGAGACACCTCGGTTCCTGCTCACTCAGAACAAGCAATCAGAAGCAATTACAGCATTACAGTTTCTCAGGGGTCCACATGTGGATCATGAGTGGGAATGCAGGCAGATACAAGCCAATTTCAATGAACAGGTGGGAATCTTTAAAGACATATGTTTTCTCCTGGCTAAATATCTGAAACAGAAAAATGTATGAGTTGCCTTTATTCGTTGTCCTTGTGTCATCGTTTCCCCCCCCCACTCCAATTCATATAGTATGTAGGGAAACCTATGGTACAGCTGTTCTTCAGGAGCCCCATGGTTAATGTTGTGTTCTTGACATGCTCCCCTCCTGGGCCCTGCCTGTTGTTATAAGCCTGTCTGCATGGATTGCGTTCAATTTGCTGTACTAGGATTGTGCTGCTGTATTAACAAATCTGTCATGAAAATCTAAATAATAGAATGCATGGGAGCATTAAAGCCACATACCTTGTAATGTGATGTGGGCTTGATGCCTTGCATTTCATTAGATTCATATCTAGAAGTAACATGCTACCAATACCTGTTCAGATTCCTAACCCTCACTGTTGTACTTCATCCTCCCACCATATCCAACATTACCTTTATTTCCTTTGTTTCCAGGAATGCAAGTTGGCATGTGGCGAGTTCAAGAATCCTGCTATTTACAAGCCATTTCTCATTGGCATATTACTAATGCTTTTCCAGCAACTCTCGGGGATTAATGCCATTATGTTTTATGCAGAGACTATCTTTGAAGATGCTAATTTTAAGGTAATGTTTTATGCCATGTCACAAAACTGTTATTGTATTTTATTATTTAAACTCTGAACAGACTAAAACTTGGGTAACATTGTATAATGAGTTATATGGAGTGCCTTCCGGTTCTCCGATATAACTTCCTTGCTCAGTCTCATGTACACGACTTTCACCAAGACCTTCGGAGACTGGCAGTCTTTCCAAATCGTCCACTAATTGGGCTAGTCCAGGATAAAGTTTATTTGGAGTGGCAACACAGAGGGGTTGGAAGAGTGACCCCTGTATTATGCTCTAGACCGCCTGCCACAATTATCTTATGACACCTGACTGACCAAGACTATTTGATCTCCGTCCAGAAAGGTGCTGTGTTCATTAAAGTCCAATGTTCCCTTGTGGGTATGAATATTTGTCAGTGGACAATGAGTCCTTCCTGGTTCTTCATATATTCTTATATTTATTTTAAAACGATCTGTGTGTCTGTGCCTGGGACAGTCCTATATCTTACACCAATGTCTTCTCTCAGAATCAATGATGCACCAACCCAAATATTTATGTAGTAATTCTGGGCATAGAAAATCTGTACAATTAAGCATGTGAATATAACCTGGAACTGTTATCTTAAGGGTACCAACATGGCCAATAAAGCAGAAGACTAATTCTGACTTATTTTTTAGTTTACTATTTTGTAGTTTACTGTTTTCTAAGTCAAGAGCCTTTAGTTTCATAATATTAAATTGAGAAGCACAAGTGAAGTCCGGTTTCATAGTTAAAAATGTTTTTACTTTTGATATTAATATTCAAGGTTTACAAAATAGTTTTAGCAATAATATGAACAGACAGTTACAATTTAAAATGCAATTATAGTTTTGTCTGAACAGCAGTGCAAAGCGGAAAATAATTTCTTCGTCGCAATAAAAGAAAAATAAATGCAAGCATATGTCCATCTTGGTCCTATGCCTGAGGTAGAGGTAACAGACTCACCAACCAGTACCAGGTGATGTCCCTGCAAGATCCTGAGAGCTGAGGTGACTCTTGGTTCTCCCTCTGAGACTCCTTACCTTGGCTGGGGCTGGTGAGGACTTAAATACTTTTGCCAAGGCAGAAAATAGGAGGGCCAGATACTTTGATAATTTTAGATCCTAGCAGTTTTTATAAGCCAGGTGGCCACTAATTGATGATCAGATGCTGAGAGCTGTCCGAGATGGCCAGGGAACTTTCCCAGAGGTTTAAAAGCAAAACTTGTGAGAAAGATCACACCTTAGACAGAGGTGTGAACAGCTGGCAACCCATTGTGGTTAGTTGTTTACTTGGCAGGACAAGGTTGACTGCTCATGTGGTCAATTATTCACCTAATGCAGAGCAACGGCTTGCTTAGGTTATGTTGCTGTATTATACTATGCTATTGTAGTCCTAGTCTCTCTCTTGTAATATGTCTGTATATGGTGCTTGCATATTGTAAAATGTCTGTACATATTGTTGTATTTTATCTAGATGTTAGTCTCTGTACACTCTGTACCCGGAAACAAGCCTGTGCTCTGTGTGCTTTTCCTGGTCACCCAAATTTAAAATAAAAATAAAATAATTGGACTGGGTTGACTGGTCGTGATTGCTCATGCGGCCAGGTGTTCATCCAGTAGGACAGGGCTGACCACTCGCTAACCTCTTGTGGCTAGACTGAACAGGTAAAACTATATTGCCTGTGGTTACCAGTGGAAAGTACCAGACAGGTGTCAGAAGTTGAGGAGGTCACACTCAGTGCTCATGAGGACACAGCAAGCCTGAGAGAAAAATAAAAAGTAAGCACATCAATTTTAAACTTGCAGGATTAAGCTACCAGATTATAAATTTCTAATTGATTAATACAGAATCAATACACACTGAAAACTTATAGTAAATAACAGATTATAAATGTTAATCAATCAATACTGGATCAAACACACTGCAGTCTATTACTAATTATTGATTAGAAAATAAGCTGATGCCCAAGTATTACCGGCTTGACTATATTTTAGTGTCTGCTGTGTGGAATGTTTGCAGTAATCCATCTGGTCAGCATGCCTTCGAGCTCTGGGTCCATTTCTTCAATTATTGGGGGTAATGGGGCAGGTAGAGTCTGTGGAGAAAGTAGTCTACGCAGTGGAGCAGGGAGAGTCAATGATGGGACAGGCAGTCCGCCATGGGGCATAAAAGTTCAGTGGCATAGCCAGGCTTGGTGGAGCAGGTAATACTGTGGGCCAGCCAAGGCCGGTCCTGACAACAGGGCAGGCAGAGCCAGACCTGGCAATGGGTGAGCCTGAGGTGGCAGGTCCAGTGATGGGGTAGACCTGCTTAGTGGAATGGTCAAATCTAATTGAGCAGGTGGACTTGGTGACAGAGGCAGACCTGGTGGGGTCTGCGAGATGGGATTGCATGCAGAGCAACTGCTTACTTGGTTATGTTGCTCTATTAGTACATTACCAGTTTTATTTTCCAGATTTTAAAGAGCTGGTAACACGTTCAGGAGAACTTTAACAAAACATAGTATTTAAACACAGTCCAGCTTGTATTTCTCAGTAGTTCTGTATTCCTCCTCCCCATCGGAACCAACTGTTTAACACCCACAGTTGCACCTGTCTCTAACTGGCGCTCCGCTACTGTCACTTTGCACCTGACAATGCCCGCTGGGTTGAACCCCCAACCTCACTCCCTCCCAGCCTCCCACCCCTCTGTTGGTACCTACATGTGCCAAATTTTGTCACCTTGAAATGTCTCAAAATGCTCGTTGTATGAAAACAACTGTGTAATTCTATGTCACTCTTTTGTTTTGTATTCTGTAAATATGGTACACTGTATGTCCTCTCTGTGACGAGGTACCTTTGTAAACAAGCCTCTGGCTCTAAGGTTGTAAATCCGATTTGTGTAAATAAATTCTATATTACGTAGGTTATTTGCATGAAAAGTTCTTTGGTCCTGAAGAGTTCATCTATTCCTGCTGCTTTCTCCCTACCTGTAGTCATAGAGCACTGCATGTGACCTCACAGTTAGTCCCATGGTATGTATATTCCTTGCCCAAGGGGCTTGACTTTCATCTTGGACACATTTACGACCAGTTTCTCAAGCAGAAACTGATCATTGCAGAAAGTGAAAGGTACATACAAGGGCATTGTTGATGTCTGTTATGTCTCTCCCATGGACATAGACAGCTGCATCATCTGTGTGAAGCAGGGATTTAGCAGATGTGCAGGATGAGGGGAGGTCATTTATAAAAATTGAGAACAGGAAGGGTCCAAGAATAGATTCTTGTGGCGCTCCATGGGTGGTGATGTTTTGCACTGGAAATAATTTTACCAAGCTTAACAGATTAGGATCTATTCTGGTGGTAGCTTGCAAACCACTGAGTAGCCCCATTACCCTGGCCTAAGATACTTTTCTTTCAAGAAGTTGACTGTGGTCTACCAGGTGGAATGCTTTGGTTAGAGCCACAAAAAACTGTTCCGATCAAGCAGCCCCTGTCCATAGCTTGATGTAGAGTTTGTGAAACTGACCAGGGCAGTACAGGTAACATGGCCCTTCTGAAAACCATGCTGCTTCTCACAGAGAAGCTTGCCTTGGTTAAGATATGCAGTTAGTTGATTGTGTGTGATTCTTTCCTGTACTTTTGCAAGGACTGGAAGTATGAATATAGGCCTGTAGTTGTTCAGAGCAGTACTTTTATCTTTTTTAAAACAGTGGCATGACTATAGATAACTTCCAAACTTCTGGGACCATTTGTGTAATGAAGGAAAGGTTGAGGATTTTGATGCTGTGGGTGCAATCAGCTTAAGAAATTTTTGGAGGTAGGCCATCACTGCCAGCAGATTTAACATTTAATATGGCCAAAATTGATAAACCTCATTAAAATGTCCAAAGCAAATAATGGTCACCCACTGGCTGCGACTGTGTAAGGCCAAACAGTAATAAATATAACAATTAAAAATAGCATCGCAGCCCTCCCATGTGTAAAAATAAATGGATGCCAGATCCAGTATGCAGTAGAAGGCAGATTGCATTTAACACTGGCTACAACATAAAAGTTAACAGTTAAGCAATCGGGGGTGCAGTTGTTGTACCAATAGCTTTGGACAGTTTGTCTGCTGGCCGCCTCCAGGGCTAACTCCTGGGGGTGTACTGTCAGCACAGTGAATGTTGCTGTGGTGGTCTGTTGTACACCGGCACCATGACTCCTGGCATTTTGCCCGCACCCCGAAGCAACTCGGAGTTGATTATTTAGAGATGGGGGGGCACAGTCCCCCGCAGAAAAACACTTTGTCCTGATGGGAACAATGCCAACAGTTGGCATTGTTCCCGCCGCTGTCAGGGATGTCGACAATGTTATCTATATCGTGACATGGAACCACTCCTAGGCACACTCCTTTGATATCCTTTGCACTACGGCTGTTAGCACAGAAGGACCGCTAGTGGGCAGCAGCTTAACGATAGGAAAATGTTGGTGGCTGATAGGGCAGAGTTTGCAGGCAGGCATGGCTTCTGTAGGTCTCGAGAAGGCTAGTAGAGGTCAGGGCTGGTCTCTCTTGGTGATCGCTGGTGGGGAGTGGGCAGGATTCTTCAGGCAAGTGCCCTCGCGACCACCAGTGTGGCTCCCCCAACAGTTAGTGGCTGTGAAGTGGAGGAGGAAAGCTGCTTATACATCTTGAATTTCCATAGGCGAATTTCAGCTGTCTGCTCCTGCAGATGTCTGTCTGATTGGGCAGAATTTGCAGGCAGCTGGGCTTCATGCAGCTCTCCAGAGGGCTAGTAGAGGTCAGGGCTGGTCTCCCATGTTGATCGTTGGTGGGAGTGGGCAGGATTTATGAGGCAAGGGCCCTCACAACCTCCATTGTGGCTTCCGTGATGGTTGGCAGCTATGGAGTGGAGGAGGAAAGCCTCTAGTACATTTTGAATTTTGCAGGGCCATTTTCAGCCCTGTCCACTCCGGCAGATGTCAGTGACTGGGCAGAGTTTGCAGGTAGGCTTGGCATCATGCAAGTCTCTGGAGGGCTAGTAGAGGTCACGGCTGGTCTCACACAGTGATTGCTGGGGGTGGTGGTGGGATTCACGAGGCAAGTGCCCTCACAGCCCCCGATGTGGCTCACATGATGGTTTAGTATACATTTCCAAACAACTGAGCTTGATTAAAGTGAGCAAAGGAACACGAAAGGTTAAACTGTTTTAAGTAAAACATGCTTGAACTGATTATTGCTTATTCCACTGTTCAGTGATTGAGGTCTGGTTACCTGTGACAAAACAGGACAAGTGACTTTGCTGTATTTTTGACAGCAGGGGAGATGAGACTGCTTTACAGCAGTAACTACTGTAAGTTCGGTAAATTGACCCCCCCATCTAGCCACTGAGAGGCCCTTTGATTGTCTGTGTCACCGGGACGGGATACCAAAGCATACTCATTGGGGTGAAGACTGGCACTACACACACAGTTTCTTAATAATTGTATATTTTTTTATTTTGACTTCAAATTTTCAGATAATTGCTGTATGACTCCCTTCTAACACGATATGTGGCATTTATGGTATATTGGCCAAAAAGTCATTTTGCACCAGAAGTATGAAAACACATCTCATTCAGGATTTAAAGTAACACCTGTCTCGTTTATGAGGTGGTGTGAAAAAATGGGTACTTTGAAAGTTTGGAGTGAAAATATTGAAAATTAGTGAAGTTATGAGTGAACATTGAACTATTGCACTATCCAGTCATAACTTGATAATTTTACCATATCGGTACACCAGATTTTCAGCATGGCCTTCATATTACTCCTCTTCATGAACCTGGTTGGTGAAAAGTTTCAAATCCTTGCCAAAACATCATTCCATGCCAGAGGTACAAAAACACATTTTGACCAGGAGTTGAAAAATGACCGATGTCATGGTCATGAGATGGTGTGAAAAACAAAAATGGCTATGCTGAAAATCTGGGGTTCAGAGATTTAAAATTAGTGCAGTTATGAGCGAGCATAGACAAATTTCAATATAGGCTCATAACGTTGTCATTTTTATGTATTTTGACCCCAGATTTTCAGCATAGCCTTCTTATGACCTTGCCTCGAGCAAGGATGGTGAACATTTTCAAATCCTACCTGAAGGGTAATTTTGCAAAGTGACCGCGAAATCGCCTTTTTGGGCCAGATTTGCATAATTCCACCACCACCACTGGTCATGAGGTGGGGTCCCCAAAAAAAGTAATGTTGAAAATTTGGGGTCACAGTATGTATTTAAACAAAACCAAAAAAATAACTTATAAATCAAAATTCAAACTCTATTGAAATACATTAACCCGCACTTACCTGATTTTTCTCATGTCGCAATCGCCGGTTCCAGCAGCAAGATGTGTCCTCGATTGGAGAGTGGATCTATGCCATGGGACATATTCAGGTATGTGAGGGGGTGTGGGGTGGTCAGTGCAGAGTGGGAGGTCAGATTGACGAGGGTTCAGTTTCTTTTTTTACAGGGTAAAAAAAAAAATTGAGGGACCCTTTTCTTTATTGCAGGGGATATTCTGACACTGGGAATTGTGCACCCCAGTGTCTGGCTGCTGTTTGGCACCGGGTGAGCACCCCGTGCCGCCATGTACATAGTTTAGAATGGGGGGCGGTCAACATGGAGGTTAGGGGGTTAAGAGAAGTGGTACCGGTGGTGGGCACCCCGATGTGCTTAAGAATAATGTAACATACATAGATAGACAGAGAGAACAGGGGGTCAGGGCTCACTGCTTGCACGAAAGCTGGCAGCATGATCCCAGCTGTGACTTCATGATTCAGGAAAGTCCCACTGTTCTCATACGGAGAACGGCTCCTCTCACGTAGCTGGGCACCCTGGATGTTGGGGTGCCCAGGAATGGTATTTCTGGCATTATTTTGAGAGAGAGAAAAAAAAAACACCAAAATGTGGCTAGACAGGTCCCGTTTAGCAGCTAGTTTGGGTGTTTGTTTTTTGAAAGGAATGAATGAAATCTTTTATTTATAAAGCGCCTTTCTAAAACCAAGGCGCTGTACATAAACCAAACACAATAACAATTTAAAAACATACATTACAATCAAATATTAAAATCTATAAAACTACATAAAGTACATCATTTCTTGTGTTTTTTTTTTTTCTTTAGCTACAGGAAGAAGCTGGCTACCGTGATGAACTAAACAAAAAACTGGTTCATGAGGAGTGTTTTCGGTTTGTGATACCTAAGTGATGCAAACCAGAAACACTGTCACAAACAGAAAGTATCTTGGTTTGCACCAGATAGCCATCCAAAACAAAATTTTAAATCCTTATAACTCTGGAGCTGTTTAATATTTTTTCACGAAACCTCGTAAGGCACTAACTCGGCAGAGGCAGCTAAAGTTTCATGGAGGAATTCGGTACCATCTAGGCTGTACAGGAGAGCAAGCCCTTCCCCCCAAAAACATGTTTAAGTGTAGGAAAAAGTGACCTTTTTGCAAAATAAGGGTTATCCAAATCTCGGAAACAGCACAAAATGCCATCATGAAACTTTCCACGTCTTGACTATAGCAGTGTGACCTTGCATTGAAATGTTTGGGGTATTCCATCGAACATTGCCGGAGTTAGTAAGGTGCAAATATATTTATTTATTTAAAAGTTTTACCAGGAAGGCATACTGAGTGGAGGTACCGCTCGATTCCAGATGTGTCCTGGGGAAGGGGGAAGAGGAGCAAAAATACAGACAATAAATATTACGGGTTTAACATTCAGCACCACACTCAGTCTTAACTACTGGGGCAGCACTGCACCCCTATATTAAGTATTTATACAACATATCTTTGGATATATGCCAAGCTAAAAAGTAATATTTTGGCTACTGTGAAAGATAATATTATCATTATCTGTTTCTATACGTTGTTCTTGTATCTTTGACTTTGTGTCATAGATACAAGAATGACTAAGAGAATTAAAAAGTGAAGGTATTTTGATTAAAGGATTAACATCTGGAATGCGTCAGGCTGTGTCTGGTGTGATTAAGTTGGTTGTCATAGTGAATAAATAGATACTTTACTATAACTACTTGAGCTCTGGTGGTCCTTATGGATTTGGGTTGTGTGTGATAAGTGTACTGATTTTTACTGGTTTGGTATCACATTCCCTGTGCTCATTCTTTGAAGAAGGACAAGGTGTTTTTAGACTAGCCTACGCGGCTATCAGAACTGTGACCAGCCTATTGCTCTGAGTGCCGCCTTCATTTTTCAACATAAAATGTAGTTTCAATTTACTTTTAGGTTTGATGTACATCCCACTCTCCTTCCCCCTTTGACATGCAGATAAAGTCCCACACACAATGCTCGACTTCCACAGCTGGCCAGTTTCCAGCGCACACAGGCAGCACATTTGTGAGCCACGCTACTGCAGATGGTAGTGCGCTGCTGATCACTCCACCTTGTGATTCTTGGTGGCCATTCCCTGGCGTGTCTTCAGTTAAACAGTACACCAATGGGAAATCATTGGTGGAATTGGGCAGTTTTGTAAATGAGGCACCACTCCGTGCACAGAAGGGAGCAAACTATCACTAGCAGTGCAGCATGTAGTGGGGGAAATAGAGAAATGCAGCCATTATTTTCTGCTCTGTCCTCTCCTATCCTGAGTGAAACAGAGGAGCAAGGGGGTTCACGTTTTTTAAATGAAATCCCCATTCACAGCTCAGAATAGAGCCAGCTTTAACATCTATGGAGGAAGATAGAAAAATAAATCCTATTGATCTGTCCTACTGCAGGACCTCTGAGTGGCACAGCAGTTCACAGGTACCATCATCTGGCCAAAGACAAATGTCTGTATAAACCGAATATGACATGGCTCAACTGAAGATATCCTATTTATCTTCATTTGAGGCCAGTGACCTTAAGATATATCACGAGTGGCTTCGGATATCATGATATCATTACCCTCTCATGAAGATAAATATGATGTGTCGAGTCAGGCCATGTCATATCCCTTGTATCTAAAATTATTTAAGGGATATGCCATGGCCCCTCTAGAAATTTCAGCTTTATTCTCTCCCCCCCCCCTCCCCGAGTGCAGTTTGACCTAATGACATGAGTGGTGAAGCCACGAGTAATATCAAAGGTCAGAGTGTTCGAGGGAAATGTAGCATTGATATTTTTGGTGGGACCATGGCATATTCCATTTATGTAGTGCCCTTTTCTTTTGTTTCAGGATGACCGCAATTGAGCTTGTGATGTGATGCCCATTGCACATCACACTGCATCATGCATCATTGGTTAGGCTGTGGCCTTGTGGTGAGGTTCTGTGACAGACAGTGGAGGGCCTGAGTGTGCGGGAAAGTGCAGAGAGGCAAGGAGGTCATGCGTGTGCTACTCTGGTTTCGGACTGTAGTATGTGCCGGTCAGTGTCTGGAACCAGCTGGAGAGCATGAATGTTTGCAGTAATTACAAGAGCTGCTGGATATTGGAATAAGAAACTGTCTGAGGAGTTTTTTTGAATGCTCTTTTTGGGCTTGGGTTTAAAATGTAACGGAAAGTGTTTTTTTTTTTTTTTTTTATTCATTTATTTATTTTTCTTGTGTGCTAGGTCACGCTGTAGGAAACTGTGAAAATCAAAGTAATTGGCTGGAGTCGGCAACTTACGCTGCAGGCTGCAACTAGTCACAGCCTACTATGTGGATACATTTGGCCATGGGGATCTAGAGTTAGGATAGACATCATATTCTCACACTAGGTCCCCAGTAAACCAAAAAAAAAAAATCACACTAATGTATTTGCCAGTGTTTTAGAATAAATGTTCAGATAAAATGTCATATCTTGGGCTACTGTATACCTTTTTAAAATACTCTCCTTCTCAAAACTGGAGAGAGAGAGAGAGAGAGAGAGAGGAGAGAGAGATGTGTGTCTGTATCAAAGCTGAAGTGTGGCTTATGTGAGGACTGCCACACTGGATGATGCCCCTACCTTCTTTCTTTGGCAGACGAGGGTGAAAACTACAAAAGGAAAGATATTTTATTTCTTGTGTTTTATAGCATTACAGCACTCGGTTTTGTTTACTACAGCGGTGCTGTTCTAGGAAAAAGAAATGAGTATGTTTTAGGGAGGTCAGGCTGCTGTTCTGATTACCACACACAGACACAGAAGAAAACAAGGACAGTGCGAGCAAAAATGACATTTATCCTGAACATAGGTTGTATAAACAGAGCACGATATGGCCTGACTGAAGATCTATCTATCTTTATTGGAGGCCACTGACATTATGATAACTATATCTTTGGTCAGGCCATGTCATACCTCCTACATATACAATAAATAATGGGTAGGGGTGGTATATGAGGATATATGCCCATCGAGGAGCCTAATTAGGGCTGTAAGGCCACGGTTCCGAAGGGTGAGCGGCTTTATTGCCCCAATTTGCACCCCCGATATGGGTATACTTTCTGAGTGTTCCACCCTTACCCATTGTTTGTTGATTATAATACATTTTGATGGTTATTGGTATGAAGATCGTATTTGCGATCATGTTATGGCACCTGAAGGTCTCTTGCAGCAGGGAGGGAATAGTGTGTAGTGACTGCGGAGTAGGAGTTTGGGGGATTTCTGGGTATGGGAGGGTTTTGTGTGCTTTTGTCCAGGTTCTTTTCCAGCTTAATAGGCTTGGTTAGCTTCCTAATGCTGTGTTAATTGTGTTCTTAGTGGTGTCCCATAGGGTTTAATGTAGCGCAGGTATATATTTTTTTTATTAGTGCAGTTATATACTTTTTAATTGATTAGTTTAGGTTTATAGTTTTAATTAGTGTAGATATATAGCTATAATCATTCAATTAGTGCAGGTATATACTTTGAATTGATTAGTCACAGGTATGCAGGGAAATAAATGTTGGCCCATCCACATCTTATGTTTTAGTATATGATGGTACGCAGTTAGCAGAAACGCAACCAGTTAACCGCTACTGCTTTAGTAATGTGTTAACAACTTAAGAGCACATTAATACCTAACACACTAGGAACCACTATATTACATCCTTATTAATGCATATAAGAACGAGGCAGTATAGTGCAGTGGTTTAAGGCTCTGAGCTGCAAATCCGGAGACCTGGGTTTGAATCCCACAGCCCCCACTTGCATACTGTGTGACCCTGAGCAATTCAGTTCACTTCCCTGTGCCCCCAGGTTGCACCTGTAAACAAGCTTTCAGCTTAGTGTGTCTCACCTGGTTAAATAATTGGAAAAAAATATATAAGAACTGGCTTTAACATGTGACAACCACATTAATAATGCGCATAACAGCTGCATTATTAACTCTTGTAACAGCCACCTTATTAATACATGAAATAGTCACCATATATAGAGAGAATAAATGCTAGGAAACTGTAATATATGAGGATATAATGCCATCGAGGGGGGTAATTAGTCAATAACCCATGAGCCCGAAGGGCGAGTGGGTTTATTAAGCTAAATAGCCCCCTTGACGGCTTTATATCCTCATATACTACACTTTTCTAGCATTTGTTTTATACAGTACATTAGAAGGGTTACTAACTTTTTGTTTAAGATCACATTTGTGATAATTTCTGGGTTTGCCTTGATACATGTTGTCCCTTGTGCTTTTCTGTAGTGCAGGGTCCTCCAGTGTAAGGAGGAGTGGCCAGGGAGGTTGGTCCCTTAATGTGTGCTGTTGAGATTGGGAATGGTGTGGGTTTTGGGCTAGCGTGGCAGTCAGGAGTGCAGTTCGAGTCAGTATGGTGGTTGGGAGTGTTCGTTTGGGACCGAGCACATGAAGGTGTCCTGTTTTCAGCTTGGGTGGTAGTTGTGTGAAGGGCTTGGGAGAGTACACTGCCTCCACACACTTTATTTTTATCTCTGCAACATGATTCTCCGGGCCCCCCCCCCCAAAATTAAAAAGAAAATGCTGCTAACGACATGGGGGGGGGAAGACGGGGGCTTCAGTGGCAGACGGGTATATCATGCCAATTAGTCACATATGATGGCCAGCTGTGGTATGTGACTTCAGTTAGTCATATACTGTCTTTAATTGGTGTGATATATGAGCAGTAGTTGATGGGCTTTTTAATGGGACACAGGATCCATCCGTGTATTTTATATGTAAATGTAGATATAGATACATATTCACTGAAAAAAAAAAAAAACTGTTAATGCACCAGTTAGGGTTTACCTTAACACCAAAAAAGTGGGGAAATATGATGTTGGGGTTTCCAACCTCCCCCCCCCCCCCCAAAAAAAAAATAAAGTAGCACATGGAAAAAATATTAGGTTTTCAGAGCTCTGGAGTCTCTGTAAATCAGTGGTGGGGTCTTCCTTGGGGTTGTCAACCCTAATGCCCACCCCATTCCATGAGCAAATAACATCAGACCCTTTCTTCACATGGGGCTCACAGGGCATCACACCAGTGCTATTCCATTTGTATCATCCAGAAACAGGGTATGTTGTTTGTCTTACCTGATGATGGGTGTCTGTAGTAGCTTGTGTGGTCTTGTCCTTTTACTGCTGGGGGGGGAACCCTAACTCCATATTTCCCTACTTTTGTTGCGTTAAGTTGAAACCTAGCTGGTGCATAAGTATAGTTTTTTTGCAATGCATTTCCTTTCTTTTTGAGATAATGGAATCGTATCCTCATTCACACAAGTCCCTTCATTAACAGAAGCACACGCACAGTGCCCTGTTTGCCCTGCACCAAGGAAAGAATCTGTATGCAGGCTGAAGTGTCCATCTGCCTGCCAGCTATGAAAGCAAAGAATGTGTGGGGTTGTCTGAGAGGCTGTGGAGCCACAGTGCCTTCTGGCCCCTGTGTTTCCGTGTAACTACAGATGCAGACGTGCATGGCCAAAAACTCTATGGCTGTAGGCTTAGGGCCTTCTAGGCCTGTGCAACTCCATACAGCTAATAATGTACAGAGGTGCAGGACCCTATGCAGAACAGAAGACCTATCTTCACTGTATGGTTACTTGGAATGTGTACGTGAAGACTGAGATTCGAAATGGGAGCTACTGAACAAAGGGGACTTCTGTTGGGGGGATAAGAGGACATTTTGCCTGCCAGCAATAACTGCACTCACTGAGGATTACTTTCGATTGGAACTGAAACGTTTTGGTTTGTGAACCCTCATTTTCAGTTTGAACTGAAATTTTCAGTCAGCAAACCAAACGTTTTTTATGCAAACAGAAAATGTCAGCTCACGAACTGAATTTTGGTGCAGACCCCGTGAGCTGAAGTTTTTGGTTTGCAAACTGAAATTTCTAGTTTGCAAATCAAAAATGTTTAAATTCGAATCAAAAAAGGTTTAACAAACCGAAAATTGGAAGAAGACAGCCCGTTTAACAAACCGAAAATTGGATGAAGACAGTCCTAAAGTCCAGAAATACTATTTCTGGCATGTTTTGAAAGAAACATCAGAATCTTCCTTAGGCGGTCCCATTTAACAAGATTCATACTCTTGTTTTTCACAAAGTGTCTATTTCTATGTGGTGTTCATATTTTTGTGGTAACTGAAATGAAGAAACTAGATGGTAGCCATCATGAGCAGAAAAAAATCCATTTTAGTTCATGAGTAGCATTTTCAGTTCATGACTTCGCGAACCAAAAAGTTTCTGGTTCGCACCAAACAGCTATCCAAAACCAAACTTTAAGTCCTTATAACTCAGGAATTATTTAATATTTTTTTCATGTAACCTTCGAAAAGCACTACCTCGGCACAGGCAACTTCTACCCTGAAAGCTTCGTTGAGACATTCAGTACCGCCTAGGCCAGGGGTCTCCAACCTTTTCGGAGTCATGAGACGCATTTAAATTTCTGAGTAAGATGTGAACCACAACATACCCAACATGTGCCCCTTATGATACCCATGTTAACCCATATTTAAGGATTCTAATAGTCCTAGTCAATAATCATATTTTATTAAGTTACGGTATTTTTAAGAAATGGTTATAATTTTAAAATAATTATTCAAAGCCGCTTTGGAGCTTTAGATATACCTGCAGTCTTAGTCAAAGTAGCTTGTTGAGCACTCTGGGCACTTTTCAGCTCCTGTACTTTGACTTTTCTTAAATTTAAAAAACTGTGACATGTACTTGACGCATAATTGACAAACCCCTCGTGAGCCACAGCAAACTGCTTTATGAGCAATATGTGGCTCGCGAGCTACAGGTTGGCCACCCCCGTCTAGGCGCAGTAAAGCAACCCCTCCAAAAAAACAAAAACATGTTGAGTATGGGGAAGTGATCCTTTTACAAAATAAGGGGAGGAGGAGAATCCAGATCTCAGAAACTGCATAAGGTGCCGTCATGAAACTTTCCATGTCTTGAGACTATTCCTGTGTGACGGTGCTTACATATTTTTTGGCTATTCTGTTTGAATGCCACTAAAGTTATTAAGGTGCAGTTTTAGGAGTTTAGCATTGAGCACTAGCCAGCCCAGTGGTAAAGAAGGTTGAGGCGCTGGACGCCACACCTCGCACCACGCTGGTGACCCTGGTACAGGAGCGAGCTCGAATCGCCGGGGTTTGGCAGGGGAGGAGAGGATTGAGCATCCATCGACAGCTCTCCTCTTCTGGGGGAAGGGTGGGGAGTGTCTTCCTGGTGCAAGTGACGCCAGGCAGAGGCTGGGTGTACTGCAGCCTGGGACCACTTACAAGTTGGGGCAAGTTGTCGGCGGACATCCTGCAGGCGGGTGCGGGAGCGCGCACACCTGCTCTGGACGTTATTGCATGTCTGCACCTCTTGGAGGGGGGGGCAATAAGCACAAACAAAATCCCTGCACCATTGGGTAGGCGACAGCACCTGGCCTCCGTGCCCACCGCGGGATCCCACCCACCTGGTCTCCTAGATTCCCTCCTCCCAGGCCTTGCCTGCAGCAGAATCTAGACTTCAAAGGAGCACCAAGTGGGTACAAGCGAAGGGTTTCCAGCTGCAAGGGTTGGAGCACCGCAGGGGAGACTCAGGCTGGGGCAGGTCTCAGGCAGGTAGGAACAAGCCAGGATGCCCAAGTCCTGACGGAGCAGTGGCTGGAGGGAAAAATAAATTGAAAAAAATGAAAATAAGAAAACATTGAGCACTGTACTAACCCTAACTATAGGGGTGTTGTGTGTGTGTGTGTGTGTGTGTGTGTGTGTGTGTGTGTGTGTGTATGTATGTGTATATATATATATATATATATATATATATATATATATATATATATATATATATGTATATATATATATATATATATATATGTATATATATATATATATGTATATGTATATGTGTGTATATATAATTTTTATTTATCTATTTCTGATCTCGGATTAACCATTTGCGCTTAGAGCTCTTAATATAGGTTCCACGTTAGTACATTTAGAACAAGTAGGTGATTTTACAGAGGATTGAGACAAACAAGGCAATAGAATTAGAATGAGAACATTTAGGTACAATTGGCCTTTAAACAAAGGAATGCAAAAAATACAGTGAAAACTAAAGCTGGAATAAGTAAGACTAAATAACTGTGCCCAACAGGGAGCCTTTTAGTTGTCAGCAACACGAGGGGGTTAGCGCATAGAGAGACGGGGTGGGGGGGGGTGAGCCCCAAGTGCAGGGTGTGTGTGAGGGAGAGAGGGAGTTTTTGAAACATCAAAAATAAGGAAAATGGATGTTAGGGACCCACTCCCATGCACCACCCTATGAACTCCACAGAACTTATTGAATGCCAAAGCACAATCTAGGTTCTAATCCTGAAATGGCCTTCATGAACCAAGTTAATATCCTTAGATTTAAAAGAAGTCCTTCGTGTCCTGCACAAATCGCAAGTTGTCTTAACTTGGGCCATGCATAAACAGAAGCTGTGCCCTAACTTCGTGTTTTTAGATTTTGACCCAAATGTTTCAACATAGGCATGTTTTTTTTTGTTTGTTTTTTTTTTTTAAACCACCTCGTGAACATTATAGGTGTCGTTTTTCAAATCACTCATGAAGTTTTCTCAGTTCCATGGCACCACCACCCTCTCAGAGAAGTAAAACATCCTCCTATTTCTCTTGCATTTACCGACTAACTTCCAGTCATTCCCTCTTGTGATTGTGTCCCTATTTCTAACATACAGGTCTTCACTTTTCACCCTGTTTATACCCCACAGAAACTTATGTGTTTATCATGCCCCCCCCGTCTTGTCTGGCCTCCAGTGAGTACATATGTTCAGGGCTACCTGCCATTCCTCATAGCATCTGCGATGTTGGCCATAGCTTGGGCACCCCGGTGGTCACCTTATCACTAGGGGTGGCGACCAATCTTTGGGCAACCTTGTGGACAAATAAACTGTAGTGATTGCCACCAGGATCCGGCACACCAGTGGCCAAATAAAGAACAAAGTGGGGGTTACTGTTAGTATTGGCGCTGGGCTTGAGCACCCCATGGCAAATAGAGAAACAAAGAGGAGGGGTATTGGTATTATCAGTATTGTCCACTCGGCATGGGCACTCTGATGCATGGTGAGCCAGAGGCAGTAGTTCTTAAGGGCCACTGGGCTGGGGCACCCCAGTGGCCATACACTTATTTATTTTATCATGACATTTTTATTAATTCATCACACAAGCTTGAAATACAGAACATTAAGTGCCACATTTTGAATGCAGAAACAGTTGCTTTCCATATGGTGCATTAAATACTTTGCATACTGTGTGTCTGAAGAGTGTCATAATTTAGTTTTCATGAGCCAAAACAGCAGTTTCGGCTCATGGGTTCTTACTTGGATCAGACTGGGAACTTTTACACCATTGACTCTAGTCATTACCAAATTTTCTGGATCCAGAGATCTTGTGCCCTAGAATGTGCATGCCAAAGTTCAGGCTATTCCATCCAGAGACAGACTCATTGTTAAGATGAAGAAATAGTGTTTTAACATAGAAAGGCATTTGTAACTCGGTGCCCATATAAATATGGCACCTGCAACATCGCCCTTATCAAGGGCAGTAGTTTTGTTTGTAAGTTACTTAAGTCACTGCCTGCTGCCAGATTGGTGTTTACAGTAGTTAAAATGTTACGTCTTGAAATACGGGCTATTAAATGTGTATGAACTATATGTTCCGTTATCCTAAATAATGCAGGTAATTATTGGTGTAGGCTGATAGTCTGATGTTAATTGAGGATCCCCGGATTTAAAACTCTGCATAACATAGTTCTTTATTCTATGTGATGGCACAAGAGCTGTAATAACCTCACCTTATTGATTTGTTGATCGCTACTGCAATTTTCAGAAAGCTAGGCTGTTTCATCTGCCATTACAGTTATAAGCTACAGGATCAAGTAACATTCTCTAACTATATTGATATCCTTGAGCTGATTTTGGTTGGTATAAGGAATGTTCAAAATTCTTTCTTTTTAATCACTTACATCTTCCAGACCAGCACCCTCAGACAATTGCATTGCAGTGGTAATGGAATGTCTGTTCAAGATCTTTACTATGGGCTGGCCAAGTAGCACAGTGTCAGCGTGTTATGTGGGTACTTGGGAGATTGTGATCCATGTGCAGTCCCTGGAATCCAGTGCTGCAGCTAGCGGAGGTTGGGCACATGCGAGGCAAGGTGCCAGCTATCAAGTTTCACTCTCTCCACTACCACTAGTAGCATTATGGAGACCCCTGCCGCCCCCTTCCAGCCAGGGGAATGGGGTAGCCATGGCCGCCTCGAGTGTTGGACTGGAGGATGGGTGAAGGAGGAGAAACATTTTTTGTGAATTAGTTTTGTCCTTCCATAGTGGCAGTGCTATGCTACACCATAGATGCATGGGGGGTGTTCTCGTAGTGCCACCCCCACCACCACCAAAAAAAAATACTGGTCATCCTGCACAAATGTAGTGGAGAGTGGCAAGAAAAGGGTCTGTTTTCATCTTGGGTCGGGGGCCTCCCACACCCTTTGTCCTGTGAGTGCCTCCTTATTTATTTTCAAGTTGTATCATATTTTTATAGACTGTTTCAAGGTAGCATTTCTATTCTTTGCACTGCCTGCATTATGTTGCATTCTACAGTTGTATAAAAAGTAGACTTGACACTGGACTGTATAGTGTATAATGACACATGTACTTGTTCTGTTCTGTTTAGAACAGCAGTGTGGCCCCCGTTATTGTAGGTGCCATTCAGGTGTTTTTCACTGCAGGGGCGGCACTTATTATGGACAAGGCAGGACGAAAAATTCTCCTCCTCATATCTGGTAGGATCAAATTTTATTCTAAAAAATACTGTGAAAATATATCTATAAAGCATAGATTGTGGAAACCTGAAAGTACCCTATTTGAAGATTATGGGTAAATGAATAATATTGTCTTCAAATGAATTTTCCTGTTTAAGGTACTGGGCTTCATAGCCCAATACCTTATGACAGCAGTAGCTGATTACAGATAAAAGTAACATTTTTAACTGTGACTATTTAGCTTGGGAAGGGATCGTACCTGCCTTTGAAGCCACGGCCAGACGATCCCTTCCAGCTTCCTGGTTTGCCTACTCCGCCCCCGTGCTCAGAGGTTTTATGACATTTCAGTAGCGAGGGGGTTTCCCATACAAGTCTATGGGGGCAGTTTGTTATGCCATTTTTTGTAACTTTAAGCAATATTAGAGGGAAATGAAAGCCACCACTCAACTTATAGGACTCCTGTAAGTTGAGCAGTGTCTTTCATTTCCCTCTAATAGTGCTTAAAGTTACTGAAAACAGCATCAAAAAACTTCCCCAATAGACTTGTATGGGGCCAGCCCCCATGCTCTCCCTGCTGAAATGTCGCAAAACCTCTGAGCGTGGGGACAGAACAAGCAAACCTGGAAGTTGGAAGGAATCGACAGGCCGTGGCTTCGGAGGCAGGTATGATTCCTTCCCAAACTAAATAGTCACAGTTAAAAATGTTATTTTTAGCTGCAATCCACCAACACTGTCATAAGGTATTGGGCTATGAAGCCCAATACCTTATAACATTAGGTCGGAACATCACTATAAAGGGAATGGGACACATTTTCTTACCCCTGTTCTTTGTGTTTATACCTCTCTTTTTAGTTTTCTACCTCCCTTTTCATTAAAACTAGTGCTATATAAAGCTACACTTTGCACAGTTATTGATGCTCCAGCCAGTAATATCTATGGTTGCAGTCAGTCAGTGGATTTTAGATGTCTCTCTCTCCACATTAACTCCATCCACTCCAAACTGGGAGTTTTTCACAGGATTAAAGACTTGTCTCTCCCTCCCTATCTGCAAGCAGCTTGTTACCAAGCTAATCCCCCCCTCAATAGACTGTCTATGCTGATGTGTCCTACAGCTCGGCCCCAAATCATCTCTAGCAAAATTAGACCCCCTATACAATGCCAACGTTTCACCTCCATTCGCCCCTTTCATATCCACACTGCTCCCTTTATTCTGCCGTATCCCTCTTTTCTCTCTCTCACGAAAAAACATCTGGCTCACTGTGCTGCCTTTGTCGGCAAGTTCTGGTTCAAGGCCCCCCATCTGTCAGCCAGATGTGGGGGGGGTCTATCACCTCAGAACCTGTGAAAATATAAATTGTCTAAAAATGGTACGGAGTTCCTGTGTGCACACCCTAGTCACGAAAGTATAGTGCAGCAGGCAGCTTGTGAGAAAGCTGGAGTCTCCTTGTCGCCCTCTCCCCCTGACAAGGATTCCAAGAAAATTGACTTTATAGCAAAGAAAATGTATGCCACAGCTTGTCAGGCTTTCTTCATACATGGCATTCACAGCCAGATATCAGAAGCCCTTTGGAAAACTGTCCAGGCTATCGCCCACTATGGATCAGATTCTGTGGTGCAGGAGCTGGTGGATACGTCAAAAACTGCCCTGGAAGCTACTATGTACCAATTCCACATGGCAGATGACAACAGTGATGCAGCCTCTAGGGCGATGGCTCATGCCATCTCTCTCAGATGCTTCGCCTGGCTTAGAACAATCAGTCTGACTACAGACACTCAGAACAAGGCCATGGATTTTTCGTGTGATCAAAATGTTTAATTACAGAACCACTGACTACATGAAAAAAGTCTTAAGTACAAGGCCTCCTGGCAGAGCCACTCATCCAAGCCTAACTCCGCCCCCCCAAAGAGATCCCAGGGGTGATAGAGGCAGAAGTTTTGTTCCCAGGCCTTACAATCCCTATCCCCAGTCTAACTTCTGCCAGTACAGGGGGTCTTTCAGAGGCAGGGGCAGAAGGGGCTTATGAAGAGCCACCTCCACCCAGCCATCTGCATCTCAGTCTAAGTTCTGATGTGGTGTCCAGGTTGCCTCCCCATTTCCGGTTGTAGGCAGACTCTCACTATCTTCAGCACTGATCCCTCATCACGTCGGACAAGTGGGTGCTGGAGATGGTGGAGAAGGGTCTGTCATTACAGTTCAAGCAGCTGCCAGACCTCAAGCATACCCAGGTGTCAAGACCTCTGTCCCCAACCCAGATACCGCTGTTGGAAATGGAGGTACAAAACCTTCTGGCTTTACGAGCAGTGGAGAGGGTCCCCACCCACAAGAAGGGCAAGGGCCTCTACTCCAGTTATTTTCTGACACAAAATAAAACGGGGGAGTGGCAACCTATCTTAGATCTCAGATATTTAAACAAACATCTGAAAAAAACAAAAAATTCAAAATGGTCACTCTGTCACTGGTCGTACAGTCCTTACAGTAGGGAGACTGGTTAGCCTCCCTCGACTTAAAGGATGCCTACTTCCACATACCCATAATGAGATCTCACAGGAAGTTTCTTAGGTTCAAACTTCCTTTGGGTCACTATCAGTTCACCGCAATGCCCTTCGGCATGTCCTCGGCCCCAAGAGTCTTTGCCAAGTGTCTCGCAGTGGTAGCAGCACATCTCAGGAGACAGGGTGTCGCACTCTACCCCTATCTGGATGACTGGCTCATAGTAGCAAAGTCTCCTTACCAGGACAAGGAATCTCTTTCCCTCACAGAACGCACTCTGGAGTCTCTGGGTTTCCTGGTAAATCTAAAGAAATCTCACCCGGAACCCACCCAACTGCTCACCTTCATAGGGGCCCAGCTGGACACTCAGAAGGGATATGCTTTCCTTCTGCAGGAAAGAATTCAAAGTTTCCTTTCAGTGGCAGATTCCTTCGTCCAGGGAAAGCCAAGACCAGCCAGACGTTTCCTCAGACTTCTGGGACATATGGCCTCTATGAGCGTAGTAGGCCCAGGGGTCAGGTACAGGATGAGACTCCTGCAAGCTTACCTCAGAGCTTGCTGGTCTCAGAGAAGCAATACATTTTCAAAGTTGATACCTGTGTTGGAGCAGTTCCTCCAGAACTTGCTGTGGTGGAAGAACCTTGCAAATTTACAGGCAGGGGTTCCCTTTCAAGCTCCTCTTCCCACAAATGTGATCACCATGGATGCCTCCCTTTTGGTCTGGGGAGCTCATTTAGACAGTGCCTCAGTAAACGGCAACTAGACTTCCAAAGAGTCACAGTTGCACATAAATCTTTTGGAACTCAGAGCAGTCTTACTAGCTGTCAAAGCTTTCACTCCCAGCATAGAAGAGCAGGCGGTTCCCATTCGAACAGACAACACCACTGCAATGTTCTACATAAACAAGAAGAGTGGACCAGATCAGGAATACTCTGTTTAGAAACTCTGAAGCTCTGGTCTCTAGCATTCTCCTGGGAGTCTGCCTCTTAGCTATTCACCTCCCAGGCAAACTCAATACTCTGGCGGATGCCTAAGCCGCATCAGTCAAGGTCAGGCGAATGGACACCGAACAAGCAAGTACTAGCCACAGTGTTCAGGTGGTGGGGCACACCAGACGTGGATCTGTTTGCCTCTCCTCTTAATTTTCAGCTTCCTCAGTACTGCTGCAGGCCCCCAGTTCCGGGAACACTTCCTCTGGATGCCCTGATCCTGGACTGGTCAGGAGGTTCCTATATGCATTTCCTCCTTTTCCTGATATTCAGGGTTTTGCTGAAACTTGGACAGCAGCCTGCATCGATGATCCTAGTGGCTCTGGACTGGCCCAGGCAAGCCTGGTACCCTCTCCTTCTCTGTGTCCTGCAACAGGCCCATTCACCTGCCTCCGACTCGCTCCCTGCTGACCTTTCCTCAGACGTGAGTGCAGTACCCAGACATACACTCTCTTCACCTCAAGGCCTGATTCTTGAGGAGTTAGTTTCCATCTTCACAGTACTCTGAACAGGTCCTTAAGATACTGAGGATGGCTAAAAAAATTAACACTAAGACTTATGCAGCCAAATGGAAAAGGTTTTCCCTCTGGTGCAAGAGCAAAAAGGTCGAACCCTATCAGCTTTAGACCCTCAGCTGCTAGACTACCTGGTACACCTACAGGCGTCAGGCTTGAAACCATCTTCACTCAAGCTACACCTGGTGGCAATTTCAGCCTACCTTTCAGTGGGAAAGAAGAAATCAGTTTTTTACCCACATTTTTAAACAGTTTTTCAAAGGCCTCTTGCACCTCCAGCCTCCAACCAGGGAACCTGTTCCTCCTTGGAGCCTGAACCTTTACATAGATGGGCTCATGAATCCACCTTTTGAGCCTGTGTCCACGGCCCACATCAAGTTTGTAACTTGAAAGACCATCTTCCTGGTAGCCATTACGTCTGCCACGAGGATTTCAGAGCTACAGGCCCTGTGCACTGAGCCGAATTACATCATTCCTCACAACAATAAAGTTGAGCTCAGGACAAATAGGAAATTTCTGCCAAAGGTGGTTTCAGAGTTTCACTTGAACCAGTCCATTACTTGCCTGTCTTTTTTTTTACTGAGCCATCCACTCCTGGTGAGCAAAAGAGCCATCTTTCACTACCTAAAGCATACTTGACCGTCCAGAGGCTCTTCCACTCAGTTGTTCCTCACCTACGGGGATGTAGGCAGAGGAAGACCAGCTACCAAGAGAACTATTTCTCATTGGTTGGTCTCTTGTGTTAGATTCTGCTATGAGAATGCTGGTCAGCAACCTCCAGTGGGGCTCAGGACCCATTCCAGCCTCGCTTGCAGCAACAAGGGTCATTCCCCTTCTGGATGTCTGCAAAGCAGCTACCTGGAAATTTGTGCACACCTTTGTGAAACACTACAGTTTAGATATGCAGACCAGATCTGATGCCAGATTTGGCAGGGTGGTTCTGCAGAACCTCTTTCTTAAGTAGGTTCTCTGCCCGCCTCCCACTTGGTACTGCTGGGTAGTCTGCAAAAAAGTTACTGATGCTAAAGGACTCCTGGGGTAAGAAGAAAAAAATTACTCACCGCAGTAATCTTTCATTGAAGGGGTCCTTTACCATCCGTAAGCTCCCACCCTTCCTCCCAGCTCACCTGTCAGGAGAAGGCTCTTATGTCACCTTTACCAAATTTGGAGTTTCTTATTGATGAGTTTTAGCTTGTGTTGCTGTTGTTTCTGTTTTCACTTTTGTGACATTTGCATGTTTTGGAATCCTGTTGATTCTTTTCAGGGCATTTGCTCTCGTTTTTCCTTGAAAAAATTCTGAAGCATTCAACAGCTCTCACTCAGCTCACACCCCCTCCTGTCTTATGATTGGCTTGGCACTACACTCACTTAAATATCTCTTAAAGGCACACCTCTGGGGCAGTTGCACTAGCCAGCTAAGTGCAAAAAAGTTACTGATGCTAAACAACCCCCTTGGAAGAAAGATTACTGCAATGAGTAATATTTTCATCTTGTCCCCATGTATGTCCTATTCCTTCTATATTTTCTTCCCTGATCCCCTCCGCTAACCTTCCCAAAACGCACCTCTCTTCCTCCCCAAGTGCTGTGCAGAGCCTACCCTACCTCTCTCTTGTTTGCTATATGTTAGCTGTCTATGAACATTACCTATTATAATGTAACTTGTCTATATTGTATAAAATTGCCTGTCGCACTTAACACTTGTAAATCTATTCTTAATATTGTAACTGTATATATACTTGCTGTGATTTATTTTGACAAACCTGTGCATCTGAATACTCATGACATTCTTGCTATCTGCCTAACTCCCATTACCCTCTCCCCGGGTCACACCTGGAAATGAGCCTTGACTGTGTGCCTTTTAAAGTTACCAAAATTTAAATAAATAAAATGTCTGCATGAGTTACAGTATTACTATGACAGTGGAGCACATTGAGGAGTTTTACTCAGTGAAGCAGGCAATGCAGATTGGGGTTTCAACAACAGGAGCCACTAACTGATTGCAACTGAAGATGTCACTAGTGCAACTGAAGATGTCACTAGTTGGAATGCCAATTATGGTGCAGTGGGGAGGGGCTACAACACAACTCAATTTTAAAACCAGGGACATAAAATGAAGAGCGGGAGCTACAGAAGAGAATAGGGATTGCTACAGTGCTTCACATCCACTTTAAAGGCACACTAACTTTCATGACCTGCTCAACAACAACACAAAAAAGGTAAGAATGGAACAGAAGCTAATGATTTTTTTTTTTTTTGATTAAGCAGCAATCAACCATTTTTGTATCATCACAGCAGAATTCATCTGTCTGGTGTAAAGTATGCCAAATCATTTTTAAGTACATTGTTTTCACTTTTCTTTTGTTAACTATTTAACAGCCTATATTAGGAAGTCATTGACAGTGTCCCAAGGTTTATTTCAGAAATTTGTCTATGTGTGGGGCACTGGCCCTCTTGGCATAAAAAGTATGGGTTTAAGGGGGGAAAAAAATTCATCTGGGACTGTGCTTAGGCCAGGTAGAGTGGCGGCACCAGCAAACAAACAATCAGAGCTTGTAAAAACTTTATCATGCACGGCAGCCTATTGTATCTCCCACTGCTGCAGCACTTCTCTGTTATCAGTCATAGGGGATTCTGGGATATGTAGTTACAGAAAATGTCCTTTTGCAAGGCAGCAGAATCAGTCTGATACAACATTTTTATTTATTTATTGAAATGTTTCACCAGGAAGCGCACTGAGAAAAAGATGCTCATCTCACAGTGCAACCGGGGGTTTACAGAGGACAGCAACTGAGTACAGTGATGCATGGAATTAAGTTACACATTAGAACGTGCAGTAGGAGTAACATACTATACTGTGGTAAACAGTAATAAAAAAACCAAAACGTTTTTGCAGACAAAATGCAAATTGGTATCATCCGCACACTTGGGTGTGGGGCTCTTATAGTGCTGACCATTCCTTTTTTAAAGAATGAGTTGAAAACCATTAGAACAGGGAGCTAGACTGATCCCAAGGCAAAACAAAAGGCTGGGCAGAATTGAAAACTGCAACAATTATCACATCCCCCACTCAGAAATGAACATTGATGTCACCTAAGTATTGACTTCTAATGAACATTTCTTCACCTCTGCCGTACTGGGCATTGCTTGGGAAAACTGCTGTATGTTTTCATTTCAGTAGATTCTGAAATGTTAGCATGGTCAATCTGATGATAAACTCAGTACAAATATTTGACAATGGCTAGATTATTTCATACCCTAGTATGCATGTTTTGCTGTTTTGTATTATTTATGTAAGCAATAATAATAAGCCGCTCCTGGGTGTGCTGTCATTATCTGATATCAGCACATCCTTGGTAGCTGAAGGCACGAACTTCCTAATTTCTTACAGAGCACTAGATTGCAGTACCTGTTGATCAGCACACTCTGAAGTGATTTATAAAGCAACTAAGTGCATCAATACCTGATCGTTACAGTGCTCTAAAACATCTAATGTAGTTTGTCACACCAAAGCACAAAAGTGGCACACACTCTAGTAAACAGGGAAACAAATATTTACGTAAATACTTGAATGTGCAAAAGATAAAGATGCTAAATGTAGTCCCATGGATGAAAGGCACCCTCTAGTATGGATCACCTTCTAGTTGAGGCTTTGTCATGCCTGTCTATCATCTGTTTTATAGGACTACAGTTAAAGGTGCAGCATACCCCATATAAATATCTGCTTTCAATAACTTCAAAAAGGAGCAAGCAGTTAGCGGGGAAAAGTGCAGACTTCAAATGGCATTGATGACATCACATCACATGTAATGACATAGATGCAATTTAAAGTTTGCACTTGACCCCACTAACTGCTTACTCTTCTGGAAATTACTGAAAGCAGATACTTGTATGGGGTATCTACCTTCTATTGCAGTTGTATAAAACTGGTGATCAACAGGTGAACCTGCGGTCTGCCAGGGATCGGCCCCCACTCTCCCCAGTCTCCCACCTCGCCCCTGGGACTTACTTCTTCCAGGCAGCCCCTGGCTTGCCTCCCAGGGCAGGGCCATCTTACAGATGTGAACCCCACGGCACCAGTACAAGGTTACTGGCAAGAGTCTCCTGCTGACATTGCCTTCCTGGCTTGCCCTCAGGGCGGGTGGGAGTCGGGTCATACTCGATGGATGACTGGTCTCTGTCGCCGTTGGAGTACGTGGCGGTGGAACAGGGCCAGAGGCGGGCATCATCAATAGCGGCTGCAGTTTTGAACAAAGGATCTGAGGGGAGGGTGGCATGCAGGGATGTGAATGTACAAAGTGGCAACTGTCATGCCCACCCCCTCATCTAGGCATTGGTAGGTGCTGATCCCGTCCTCTGCCCAGGGGTGAGTCAGACATTGAGTACCATCAGCCCCCGAGGAGGAGAAGTCTGATCTGAGGGACGTTCAGTCCTTCTCTCTCCACCCCAGCTGGCCCTCTGACTCTCGGGTCTATTCCTGAAGCCGGGATGTTGGCATCGCAAGCGGAAATCTTACTGCTGCACTGCCAGGCTGGCCTCACATGCAAGTATTTAAATATAACCTTTCTCTTCTTATTTTATTTTTAACGAACCCCAAACCAAAACAGGGAGGAAGCTCCCTTACCTCAGTGGGGGTTCCTCTGTGAAACTTTATTTTTTTTTTAAACAGCCCCCCCAAGGAAGGGAAGGGATCATAATTTGCCCCCAAGGGGCTAGCTGCATGATCCCTTTCTACTAGCCTGCTCATGTCTTTGGAGCGTCATTTTCAAGCGCTACTTTTTGCTGAGTAAGTGGACATTGGATAAAATCGGAGCCAGGGGTCAGCTAGCAGGAGCCTTGTTAGTTGACACCTGGCTCTGATTATACTTAATGTCCACTTAAACAGCAAAAAACAGTGTTTGTTTGAAAATGGCACCCATAGACTTCAGTGGGCGCCCTGCACTTTCCTATACAGACGTCATAAAGCATCGGAGCGTGGGGGCAGAGCAGGCTAGCAGAAAGTAGAAAGGGGTCATGTGGCTAGCCCCTTGGGGCGAATTACAGTCCCTTCATCATGGGGGCTGTACAAAAAAAATTAACAAAGTGCCACAGAGGAACTCCCATTGATGTAAGGGAGCTTCCTTTTGTTTGTCTGATTGAAAAGGTTCACTTTAAATTGGTTTCTTCACCAGTATTCAGGAGTGTTCATCATTTTGTGCTTTGGTGTGTTGGGTTGTTCGTGGTGCAAGTTTTTTTCCTTTTTTTTTTTTTTTTTTCTCTTGACCAGGAAAGGAGGGCTAGGAATTGCTTCCTGTTTTTTAGCCTTATCTTGGCGGGGGTGGGGGTGGGCGGGGAGAGATACAGTGCAAACTGACTGATATGCAGCCAAGTTAAGCTGTTAGTGAATGGGGTAAATTTGGCCAGGACACTGGGAAAATTCCCGTTCTGTTTTTGAGACGTGCCCGTGGGATCTTGAACAACCACCAGAATAGGCAGCTGGGACCTCAACATCGTGTCTGAAAGATGGCACCGGTTAACAGCACAGTGTCCCCCAAGCACCAAAATGGGGCATTGGTATGGTTACTTTAACAAAGGAGGTGCCCCCACCCTGAGCTACGAACACCACTTTGTCCAGCACGTGGTGTTCATGGGAGGTCTTCCATCCTGCTACTGATCAGACCTAATGCCGCTTAGCTTCTGAGATCTGAAGGGATCAGGATCCAAGGTGTAATGTTGCAGGAGAATGATTTATTTTGTCCAGAGGTAAAAGCTTCTTATTTTAAAACACAAACATTCATTTTGTTCACTTCTGGTCAACTGCAAGATCAGTGATATGGAAAAATGCCAGATATGGACAGTGAACCATTATACTACACTTAAGCTTGTCTTTATTTTTTAAATTCATTTTTTGTGCCACAGCCATCCTGACTTCTACCTTCCTCTCTCTCTCTCTCTGCACGCAATATGTCCCCTCCAGCTGCCCCTCTCACATGCTTACCTGCTTAGCTATCTCCAGTCCAGATCCTCAGCTGCTCCCCTGGCAGTCAGCAGCTTTTCCCTGGCACTGTGAGGCATTCTCCTTTTTGGTTGTGACCCATATGACTGGCCATACAATGACAGTCACCAGGGAAACCGCCTAAGTAAGAGTAAGGCCGACAAGCATTTGACATCACTGTCATGCATCACAGAGTGGGCTTTTTATCCCCTGTAGACCCCTACAACCAGTGAATTATATGTGGGTGCCTGGCCACACCACTGCCCTGTAGGCATGGGGTTGGCCGATATCATGTAATTCATGACATCCATGCTGCCACTGTTTTTTTTTTTTCCAGTTATCTTTATCCTCCTTCAGCGGGTCTCCTGATGTCTGCCACCATACTGGACTCTGGGGGTCATTTGGGGACTTATGGTGCCATGCATCGCTGACTGAACCCCAGAGCCAGCCCAGGCTTCATCCTTCATGTGGCCTTGATTTTTTTTCCCCTCTCTCTCTTTCTCCCCATCAGTTCTACTGCCTGAGACCCTGGGCGGTGGCGCATGGCGCACATGCGCACTCACACAACTCCAGTACCAACCTCTTCCACCACCCACGACCTAACGCTGGCACTCCTTGGGCCAGGCGCGGGGCGGCCAAGCTCAAGGAGACCAAGTAGTCCTCCTGAGGTGGAGGGCCACCAGTCGTCAGCATCCTCTTCTCCCACCCCCCTTTTGCAGGCCTCTGACCTAGGCTCATTCCCGAATCTGGCGCCGTGTGGCGGAGGTGTGGTGTTCAGTTCCTCAACCCTCTGTGCCATCGGGCCGGCCCCACTACTACTGTCTTAGAAAGAGATACTGTATTTCAGTGGGCACTCCAGCACTCTTTCTGAAATCAGTGGCTGACGCCTCCACATTGCATCCCTGATTCTACCAACCTGAACCAGGAAGTCAGGATCAAGATTCATTCTCGGGTCTTTGCACATGGCAGTACAGTGTGCTACCAGTCAGCACCGCGGGACCAGGCCCAATTTTTTTTTTTTCTTTTCAGTTTTCTTGTGCTATGGAGTACTGAAACTTTATATATTTATCAGTCCATTGTACCTCAGTGTAGAAATTTAAAGTGTTTGAATATTTATAAGTTTACCATCTGTATTTGTTTGCCCTGTAAGAATTTGAGGATTCTAAGTTTTGCTTTTTGGATGAGCACTTTCAAACTCAAGATGTAAAGCTACTAAAGCAGTTCATAGAGGAGAAAGCTTAGCACAGACTGCATAGTTTAGACTCGTGAAAAATGCAGACTAAAGCAAACTGCATCTTCAGTTCTCCAAAAATAAACTCGCTTCCACTTTTGCAACAGAATTTTCAGCAGTATTTGTTTTCTTATACTGTTGCAGGGGTCATTATGGCAATCAGCACAGCAGTGTTTGGAGTTTATTTTAAAATTGCCAGCACAGATCAGAATAACTCCTCATTTGCTGGCATAAGCCTCTCCACAGTGCACACGCCAGTCCTCCAAACTGCAGAGAACCATCTGGCATGGTTGGCCCTTGCTAGCATTAGCATCTTTATAGCAGGTGAGTAAAGCTACTGGTGTATTTAGGTGCTTTTGCAGGATTAGGTACCCTGAACATTATTTGCTGTCATTGCAGACTTTCTTCAGTTTTCTGACAGCAGTTAGCCATTCTGTGGCAGAAGTATAATTTGTTTTGTTCAGCTGGTATGTTGTTATGCAGGTATACAAACTCTCTTGTACTTGCGTTTTCAAGTGATCCGTCCTGCAGCATGTAGACAGAATACTTTATTCCCACTTATAAAATGGGGAGAGTCCCTTCTGACCTTTAGATATCGTGCAACATAGTATGTTACACAGCTCTGCTTAATTTTTATACAGTTTTTGTATGTCTTGCCTCCTATTGTGTATTACTGGAGCATTTGCATTAAAAAAATTTTTGGCTGGCCCCTCGGGACACAAGTGACCCAAGTTTGGGAATGAGTTCTAGTCATTTTAAGGTCCAGCATTGGGGTATGAAGATCGAGCATCTCGGTGTGCGCTCTCCTTTTTTTTGTTGGTATTTTTCCTCTCCCGGCCGTCCTTTCCTCCTTCCAGCCCCATCCCCTGACGTTCAGGCACCTACCTTAACTCCCACGGGTTACCCTCTGTGGCAGGGTGGTGGGGAACCCCAACTTGACCCACCAGGATTGGATCCAGTGTCGGGAGGTGCCTTCTCTGTGGCGGCACCTGCTGTGGGCAGTCATCATGCCGCTCGACCTGGACCGCTGTTTCTGCTTTTCTGCGGAGGGGAGCATGCAAGCTGACAGTGGCCAAGCCATGCGCATATCCATATGCAGCACGCTGGTCAGCTGCTCCGCTTCCATACCCCGTACAGGATCTGGGATGCTTACACCTAGCCTCCACTAGGTGTCAGGCAGGTGCCAGTCTCTGTTCCCCACCCTCCTCAGAAGAGGAGAGCTGTCCTCCAGACACTCGATCCTCTCCCATCCCAGCCGACCCTCGGTGACCTGCTCGCACCGCGAACACGGGTCGCCGACATGGTAGGAGATACGGCATCGCTGTCTCAGCCTTCCATGCCACTGGGTCCATCCCGAGTATGTTCAGGAGGGAGTTCCACTGCTACAGCTTCTGTACAGCCATCTGGGTGATCACATGAGGTAGTGCAATAGGCAGCATGTGTTCGAGGGGTGACAACAGACGGTGTATGTGTGCTTCCCATTGCACCCCCTTAATGCTGGCATACCTGAGGTGGCATGACCAGGAAAAACTCAAAACAGTCATTCTCTGTGCAGTATTATCTCAGCACACTTGGGCCCTGACTCCAGCTACTGACTGCCTCAGGAACACTTGCCTCCATAACCTGCAGGGAGTGTGAGGTTGGAGCTAGCAGGGTGGGGGTTGTGGTGGTAAATTCATGTGGTTGAAATCCTGAGTGAAAGCACTGGAGATGCAGGGCATGGGGCTGGGCCTGGGCCTGACTGGGCAAGGTGGACCAGACCAAGGAAAAGAATAAATGAATTGGAAAAAAAAAAAAAAAAAAAAATTCAGCTACTTGCATGGCTTGTTTCCCACATGATCACAATACTCTGCTTGTGACAACTATCTGTTACTATGCTGTTACAAGCAGGGGATTATAACCCCAGGTGGTGACTTTAAGTAGCTGTAGTAGATCACTTCCAAGGGACAGATGTCCTCAGTAAAGAAGCCATGCTGGAAAGACATGCATAAAAATTGTCAAATACTAGCTGAATTGTGTCGTAAAATGCTGTTTTTCAGAGTTGTTCCTGATGTGTCGCCTGCTTTTTAAAGATCACAAGAAACCTTAAAATCCATTTTTTGTCACTGTTGAGGTGCTTTTGGGAAACATTCTTTCTAGGCACATGGATATGTTGTTCATCCATACTTATTGGCAGGTTCCTTGCCGCTTTAAATCTTGCCGGAAGGTCTTCAAGCTGGCTCCTCCCACCCACCCGGGTGGTAAAACTCTCGGCTCTGCCCCATGACGCCAGATCTTCCTTACCGCTTGGAAGCTCAGGTTCCCCCCTTAACGCGTTGCGATTAAGACTGGTTCCTAATTCTTGAAAAGTTCGAAGTGAAAAGGTTTTTGCTAAAAGACTTCAGTCTTCTTCTCCTCAAGCTCTGCGATGGACCGTCGACTCGGTTTTGGGTGCCCTTGCGAACCGAAGATGTCTAGGGACGGATCCGCACTCCACGTGCGTCTACTGCCTGGGCTTTGAGCACGACCCGCGACCTGCGACTTGTGCTCTTCTTCGCACCGCCTCGTCACGAAGACCGTGCTGCCCGATTACAACTGGGCGCCCGAGAAAAGAATTCCACGGTGAAATCCAAGCGGCCCGATTGGGGTGTCCGAGCGGATCAACTAGAGCAGATGATGCGCCTCAAGAGGGCGGCACAGGCTGCTTCTACCTCGACTGCGGCATTTGTCCGCTCTCTCTGGTGCCCTCGTACTCAGCTTCTTTTAAGGAGCTTTGTCTGACCCTCTCGACCAAGGTGAGGTCCAACTTCTTCAGGACCTTCTTCCAGGTCCAAAAGAGGCAAAAGTAAGTCTCTCGTCGGCTCTTGGGAGCAGGAAAAGTCCCCCTCCTTGTCGACAGTCGACGGTCGACCCCTCAGCGCCGACCACTGGCTTCACGGTGTCCCGTCAGGCCAGTTGACGAGATCTCCTGTCGGCGCGGTCGAGATTTTTCTCGACTTCGTTAGGCGGGTTGCTTCGGCTGGGCTGAAATCCTCTCCCCGGTTCCCGGTGGAGTTGAGGACCCGTCGGCTCGTCTGTGCCTCGGTTCCAGAGCCTTCGGTGGATAAATCGAGCGAGGGTACATTCCGACACTTCTCCTCGCCTTCCTGCAGCCTAATCGAACTCTCTGTCTCTCTGACATCCTGCGGTACAACCGATCCTGCGTCCTAAGCGGTCTCTGATCTCGGCACCACGGCAAACGGCCGCCCGCTCTTCCTCCCGGACAAGGGGAGGCTTCGGCTGGGATTGCGTCCGGTGCAGGAACTTACGTAGCAACAGCTCGCACGACCCGGGAATAAGCCGACCAATCGTCTTCCCGGCCATTAAGTGGCTGTCACGAACAGCGAAACAACCTTTCGTTGCTAGTCGAGGAGCCTGTTCTCAGGCGGTTGTTCGGCCAATTCCACCCTGCCCCACCGATTCTGGTGGAACCTCCACCTCCACAGCCATTAGTTGGGCTCCGACTAAAATTCTCGGTCGGCTTTGGGTTTGCCCCATAGGCTGTCTGTCACCCTCACTCCCGATAAACCTCGGCAGGTGGAGGGTGGCTCAGGCCCGAGGCAGCTCTTTGAGGACTCTTCTGAGTCCGATGATGGTTCCTCCATCTTCTCCAAGCGCATGGACTTGGAGTCCTCGGGAGGGCAGTCAATGGACGATAGCCCTTCATCCTTCTTAGGGTTGCTTCGACTCATCTCGGAGTCCACCGGGATGAAGCTCAAACCAGTTTCTAAATGGGCCAGGTATCCCCTCACAGAGATTCTGGACCGAAGGGATTCTCCTACAGAGGCCTTTCCAGTGGCCGAAGCCATAGTGGGTCCGGCCTTGGAACTTTGGCAGCGTCCTGCTTCCTGCCCTGCGCCTTCGGCCAGGTTGGCCAGGAAGTTTGCGGTCCCTACCGGTTCCCTGTCCGGTTTTTCAGAACACCCCTCGGCCGAGGGGTTGGTTACCGACAGCGTTTTCTGGCGTGCGGAGCATCAGGGATGTGGACAAACCTCCGACAAAGAATCCAAGAATTGGATTAAGTCGGGCGAAAGTCTATACTCGTCCTCTCGGCCTTGCGTCAGGCCAGTTCGGCCATCCTCATGGCACATTTTCCCACGCCTGTTGGGCTCCCTGGATGAGGTTGTCCTCATCTTCCGCCAGATCTGCAGACTACGGTCAGGCAGGTGCGGGACCAGAACAGTGGCTAAACAGCAGCTCAGACTGCGTTGAGACATCGGGACTCATGTGCCAGGTCTGTGGCGGCCGCAGTGGCCATGCGTCGTCGGGCTTGGCTGAGGATATCCACCTTTACCTCGGATACCCAGCACAAGTTGGCGGATGTTCCCTTTTTGGGGACTGACCTCTTCGGCCCTGGGGTGGAAGGTCACCTGCAGAGGATCAAGAAGTCCAGTGCTACCTTGGACTCTGTCTCTTCCGCTCAGAAGGACAAAGGCCGCAAGCCACAGCCTAAGCCCTTTCGTCCTTCTGCGCCTGCGGCGCGCCCGGCCCAGCAACGTCAGGGCCAGCAGGCTCGACCTTGGTAGCCCAAGCCCAAGCCGTCGGCTTCCTCCAACAGGAAGCAGGGAGGTAAAGGCCCAGGAGGTCCCTCGGCCGGTCCCTCCTCCAAGCCTGCCCAGTGACGGGCTGAGGGGTGTCGCCCCCATCCCTGTCACCTCACCCCTGGTTCCCCCCATGGGGGGACGGCTCAGACACTTCCTTTCTGCCTGGTCCGCTGTTACCACGGACAGGTGGGTACTGGAGGTGGTGGGAAAAGGCCTACCTCTGGAATTCGAGCAGGCCCGCCCTTCAAGTCGCCGCTGCACTGGGGCCTCGGGGTCCGCAGCCTCACTGGCGGCTCGCCGAGCCGACATCGCTCTCCTCCTCCAAAAGGAGGTGATCATGGAGGTGGAGAACCCCCCTTCAGACCCGGGGTTCGTGTTCAGGTATTTCCTGGTTCCGAAACGGACGGGGGGCTGGCGCCCCATTCTCGACCTACATGACCTGAACAAGTTCCTAAGGTCTCGAACCTTCAGGATGGTCACTCTGGCGCAGATAATACCATCTCTGGAACACGGTGTGGGTCTGCTCTCTGGACCTACAGGGAGCGTTCTTTCACGTTCCTATCCATCCGTCACATCGGAGATTCCTCCGCTCCGAGCGGAGGGATCCTCTTGAGTTCGGAGCCATGCCCTTGGCTTATCTCCAGCTCCCAGGGTCTTCACCAAATGCACGGCAGTGGTGAGCAGCATTCCTCGCGCCGAGGGGTCTGGGTGTACCTCACCTGGACCGATTGGCTGATAGCAGCCTCCTCCAGGCCGGGAGGTGGAGCGGTCAGAGATCTGGCCCCTCAGGTTTGCTCTCGAGTTGGCCTTCTCATCAGCGAGGCCAAGTCGGAACGCGAGCCGAAGTAGGTGATCCTGTTCAGCGGGGCAGAGCTCGACTCTCTTCGAGCCAGAGCACGGCTCCCGGCGGACAGGGCCGAGGTTCTTACCTCCTTTGCCCAGTCATTTCTGGTTGGGCAATCGTGCCCTGCCGGGGACTTCCTGCGCCTTCTGGGTCTCATGGCGGCCTGTACCAGCGTGGTCCGTTGGGCCTGCTGGCACATGCGCCCCCTTCAGTGGGGACTGGCCAGCCAGTGGTCACAATGCTGCGATCCTTTGGACCAGATAGTGATAGTGACCCAGGAGATGTGGAACGCTCTCCAGTGGTGGACCGTTCCATTCCATCTGCAGGAGGGCATCCCGTTTGTCCGCCCCAAGCCGACGGTCTCTCTATCGACCGACGCCTCTCTGATGGGTTGGGGTGCCCATCTGGGGGAACACCGAGTGCACGGCCTCTGGTCCCCGCGGGAGTCCCGATGCCACATCAACCTGCTGGAGCTCCGAGCGGTCCGCCTAGCTCTCACCGCCTTTGCTCCGTTTCTCCGGGGTCAAGTGGTCCGAGTCCAGACGGACAATACCACGACCATGTACTACCTGAACCACCAGGGCGGGACACACTCCATGCTTCTATGCAAGGGAAGCTCTCCGCATTTGGTCACTCGTGCGCAGCCTGGAGGTGGATCTCCTAGCCATTCATGTGGCAGGAGCCTCCAACACCCTGGCCGATGTCCTGAGCCAGATAGGGGCTGCATCTCACGAGTGGTCTCTCCCGCCAGAGGTAGTACAAGATCTGTTCTCCCACTGGGGCACACCTCAGGTGGACCTGTTTGCCTCCAGGGAGAACGCGAAGCTGAGGCTGTTTCATGCCCGCCCCCTCAACAGGGCTCGCTGCAGGGGGATGCCTTCTCGAGGCTGTGGACCCCGGGCCTCTTCTACGCCTTTCCCCCATTTCCCCTTGATTCACAAGGTGCTTCTGAAAGCAAGGAGGGACAAGGCGCAGGTGATCCTGGTAGCCCCAGACTGGCCCCGCCAGTTCTGGTACCCAGATCTCCTCAGCCTCAGCTCCAGGCTCCCGAGGCAGCTTCCAGCTCGCCCGGACCTGCTTTCAGTCAATCAGGGGAAGGTGTTCCATCCGGACCTTCAATCCCTGCACCTGACGGCCTGGTTCCTAAGCTGCCAGAGTTCCAGGCCTTGGAGTCTTTCAGCGAGGTCCTCAATGTTGTTGAGCGTCTCGTAGGAGTCGACCAGAAAATGCTATACCTTCAAATGGAAGAGATTCTCCATTTGGTGTCAGGGCAAGGGCTTGGACCCTTCCTCCTGTTCTGTGGCAAGCATTTTGGACTATTTATGGTCCCTTTCTAGTCAAGGGCTTAGGTCGACGACCCTAAAGGTGCACCTGGCAGCCATCTCTGCTTACCGGGCGCGGGCCGGGAAGCAGTCGGTGGCGCAGGAAAAGGTGGTCGGCGCTTTTTCAAAGGCCTTGATCACATTTCCCCTCCAGTGCGAGAACCTCCACCTCCGTGGGATCTACTGCTGGTACTGGCAAAGCTCATGGGCAAGCCATTCGAACCAATGCACAGGTGTGAACTCTCTCACCTGTCGTGGAAGACCGCCTTCTTGGTGGCTATCACGTCAGCCAGAAGGATGGGAGAGCTCCAGGCGCTTTGCATAGTCTCCTTACCTGGTCTTCCACAGGGACAAGGTTGTCCTCTTCCCCCCACCGAATTCCTTCCGAAGGTGGTGTCGGAGTTTCACCTTAACCAAGTGCTGACTCTGCCGGTGTTCTACCCCAATCACACCTCAGAGGCGAATATAGCTCCATACTCTGGACCCTAGAAGGGCGCCGCTTATTATAAGGAAGCGACGGCTGAAATTTGGGGAGAGGTTCGCCAGCTGTTTGTCACTCACGCTGAAGCCGCATCTGGCGGTAGACCTGCAGCCAAGCGGACGATAGGCAGGTGGGTCACCTCCTGCATAGATCGCTGCTATAAGTTGGCGGCATGGAGCTCCCAGAGGATAAGAGCTCATTCTACCCGTCATACTGCTGCAGCAGTGGCTGCTTCCAGGGCGTCCCTATCCAGGAAATCTGCAGGGCTGCTACCTGGAAGTCAGCACACCTTTATCCCATTACCACATCGACCTTGAGTCACCCGGGATGCTGGTTTTGGGGCCTGTCTCCAGTCATTATTTCCTAAGTAGGGTGTGCGCCTTGCCTCCCTCCTCCCGGAGAACATGAGAGTCTGCCAATAAGTGTGGATGAACAACATATCCATGTCCCTAGAAATACAGGTTACTCACCTGTAACAGGAGTTCTAGGAATGGTATATATTGTTCATCCACAACCACCTGACCTCCCGGCCCGCCCCTAAGCCTGAGCTTTCCAGCGGCCAGATCTCGGCGCCATGGGGCGGAGCTGAGAGTTTACCACCGGGTGGGTGGGAGGAGCCAGCTTGAAGACCTTGCGGCAAGGAACCTGCCAATAAGTGTGGATGAACAACATATACCATTCCTAGAACTCCTGTTACAGGTGAGTAACCTGTATTTATTAAATACAATATTGAAGTGTGCCTCTGTGTACTGTGGTGGTGTCACTGATGTCTTTCTCGAAGGTTTGAAAGCCATAACATTCCATGTTAAATTTTGTGATGTCCCTTTAATAACAGCAACATTTTTTTACAGGTGTAAGTTGGCAAACTGACACCATTGACTTATGTCAATATGTGTGTGTATAGATATAGATAGAAAGAAATAACCAACCTCTGTGCAAATGCACTTAAACAGAGATCACCCTGGAAGGGCATTGTAAATGAAAACAAGTTTTAATGAAACAACCAGATTACACATATCCCACTAAAGCAAAGCATCTTGGGAAGAAGATGAAAATCATCATGAAATAACTAATGCTGGCTGAGATAGTAAGCAGAACAGAATGATGCCAAAATGGTGCTTTCATGGTGATTTGCATATACTTAAGTATGGGACTTTGCATTAGTGGTGTATGTATAATTTAGTATTTCTTTAAAACCCGACTTTATTGCCAACGTCCTTCCAGGGTAATCTGCTTTAGTGCTTTCACTGAGGTTCATATAGTCCAGGAAGGGAAGTGTATGAAGCCCAATAGATCGTTACCTCTTGACTGATTTTGTTTCATTATTGGAGACCAAGTTTGGTACGTTATGTCTTCACAAACTTGTTCACTCGTGCCCATGTTCTGTTCAAGCAGAACCACTCTGTATTTGTAGGAAGGTTTTTTTGTCCAAGGAAAGTGTCCTCAAGATGGATGATTTTGATTGGGCAGGCCAGGAATTTATGTTTGTCCTAAAAACCATATAAAAATGCAAAATTAAATATTTGTTAAAAAGCACATCGAAAGACTGAACAAAGTGATTAGTATAATATTATGTGTAGCAGTTACATGCATTTGAAAGGGACTTTGTCAGTGCCGATTGGAACTCTTTAACATAATTATTTTCCCTTAATTCTGGCTCAGCCTTATTCCAGGACATTGCCATGCTAGCTTGCAGTGTAACCTCCCCAAACCTGTTGTAACTACGGGGAAGCATCAAATCCAGTGTATTAGTTCTTAAATTGTATTTTCTTTCTCTTGTTGATTCAAATGTTGGTAAATCCCGTAGTGGTTACACTAGACTTAATCAATTTAAAACTCCAGGTTAGCCAATTGTATAAATGTATGCATGTTAAAATCTGATTGAAGTTGTTCCTGCATCTTAGTTGGGGAGCTGCCATTGTAGTGCAGTACAGCATCATCCACGTACAGTTGGGATTGTGTTTGTTTCTGGTGATTTGGGAAGTGATTGTCAAACACTGAAAAAAGTAGATGGCCCATGATTGAACCTACATAATTAACACTGTACTTTCCCTTTTTGGTTTTTTAATTTTAGATTTGATTTTACAGAAAAGTAAATACATGTTTACTTCACTAGATGACAAGTGCAGTGTGATAAACGGTACAAAAGTTGTGGATCTTAAACTTATTATAAACATGTCAGCCCTAGCTGTGCATAATCAAAAACAAAACTAATCATTACTCAAACTACATGTATATCTACACAGCCTAAAGTCCTATAACCTGTTGGGTGAGAGGACAAAAAATTAAAAGTAAAATACTTAATTCACTGTACCTGTACACAGGCCAGCTTATTAGCAGTGGTCATTGGGAAGCACTGGCTGCAGAACATAGGCTAAGCAGTGTTTTTATCTTGCAGAAATCATGTATGTGACAGGAAAAAAAAAAAACAGAACATTGCATGCAAGTAGGGGCATAGTGAAATATCTTCGTTGCATATAGAAACAAAGGAACCTAGGCAGTGACGTCGGGGGAAAAAGAACACTGGTCTATCCAGTCTGCCTATAAACCCTAACTAACCAGGGACAAATTGTACATACAGGGTTCTAACCAACACTGTCCACCCCATGCTTCCGTCCCTACTGCTACCATCCTGAGCAACCACTAAGTCCTTTACTCTATCCAAACCGCATTTGAAACCATTGATAGTTTTAGCATCAACCACTTCAAATGGCAGATTGTTCCACTGCTCCACCACCCTTTCTGTGAAATATAACTATCACTTCCTTCTTGAGTATCCTCCCCAATCAGTTTCCTCTCACGCCCGTGTTCTTAATCCGCCACTTATGCAAAATACTTTCCTTTCAGGAATTTGAAGGCCTGTGTTGTGTCTCCACTCTCTCGCCTGGCCTTCAGCGAGTACACGTTCAGTGCCTTTAGCTGCTCTTCATAAGCTCTACACTGCTGGGCCCTTAATCATTTTGGTCACTCTTTGTTGCACTAGTTCCAGCCTGTCCTTCCCTTTCCAGAGCTGGCACAGTGCACCAGGTGGAGCCTCACCAGTGATCTGTAGAGTGGTAGTAATACCTTCTTCCTTCTGCTGTCGATACCCTTCCTGTACACCCCAGCATCCTGTTTGCCTTACTGTAGACCTTGTTACACTTGTTTGATTGTTTTAGGGATAACCCCTTAGGTCTGTTTCCTCAGAGGTCATGCCCAGCTTTACCCCCACATCCACTACTCTGTCAGGGGTTCTTGTTCCCTGTGTGCATCACCTTGCACATTTTTGGAATTGAATTTCAGCTACCAAACCTCTGAACACCTCTATAGCCTTTCCATATCTCTCTGCATCTCCCTAGCCCCTCCTCACTCTCTGCCCTGCTACAGAACGTAGTGTTGGTTGCAGCGAGACGCATCTTACCCTGGGTTGCTCTCCCATGTTACTGATGAACATATGAAAACTGCTGAACCCAGGACTTGTCCATGTGGCATCCCACTGGTGACCTCCCGCTCTTCTGATTTGGATTTCATCACCGCAGCCCTCTGCTGTCTTCCTTTTAACCAATTTCTTACCCATCTTTGTTCTTTGCTGCACTCAAGTCAAGTCAGACTTTATTTTTAAAAAGCGCTTTTCAAATGCCAACGCACTTGTACAAAGTAAAAGCAGAAACATACTCACAATTAGACACACAGATTGAAACAACCCAGATCCTCAGTCTTCTTCAGCAACCTTCTGTGAGGCACTGAGTCGAAAACCTTGCTGAAATCGAAGTAAAATAACTCCACAGCATGGCCCTTATCCACTATCCTCATTACCCAGTCCAAAAAATACTGTCAGGTTGGTCTGACAGATCTCCCTGCCACAAACCCTTGCTGTTTACCTGGAGCCCACTATTTTGCAGGTAGCTCACAAGGTCCTCTGACTAGTGTGTCTCCATCAGTTTACCCACAACAGAGGTAAGACTGACAGGTCTTTAGTTACCCAATTGCTCGTTTCTGTCTCCCCCCCAAATTTATGGGTGGGACTATGTCTGCAGCCCCCCCATGATCCCTCTGCAGTACACAGCTCTCTGTCTGCCTTTGCTCCTTTGATCACTCTCCTGGTTTCTCTTCTTCTCATTTGTACTCTCCCCATTCTTTCTCCTCTTGTTTTTCCTTGTACCTGGTGAAGGCCTTCTTTTTGGCTCTCACGGCTTCCCTGACCTTTCCATAGAACCATATTGGTCTCTTGTACCTGTTTCTTTTGAGTACCGTTCTCATACATGACTTTGTTGCCTTGAGAAAGGCCCCCATCTTTCTTCCACATCCCTGATGCTGTTTACTCTAACATGTCCCAGACCAGCTCCTTCATCTGGTTGAAGTCTGCCCTTCTAAAGTTTTATTTATTTATTTATTGAAATGTTTCACCAGGAAGGCACTCTGAATAACATGTTGCTCTTCTCCGGGGGGTGTACAGTTGGGTGAAAATTAGACATACAGTTTAACATTTAACATATCGAGAAATTAAACAGTTATATTTGTAACAAGATGTACAGGTAAAAAATATAAATCATACAGTCGCCTTTGTGACATAACATACAGTTAAATATATCATACGTGTGGAATATGCATGTAATTACAAGTGGCATATCTGAGGAGCATAATGTAGCCTTGGAACCAACTTCTTGCAGGAATGGATCACTGTTAAGAGGCAGATTATTTAGCAATTATTGAGTGAATGAGGTCCAGTGGGGAGACATCAAGGAGAGTAGTGGGGTAGACAGGGGAAGAAACCAGCTGGGGGAAGAAAGGCTAAAGATGGGGGGAACATTACCAGAGAAAAGTGAGCACAGGAAATATCAGTTGAGAGGGCAAGTTAACACAGGGCTAGAGCAATCTGGGAGCACCTCAGACAGAACAGAGTGCAAATTATTAGCTCAAGTGTACTAATTCCTTTGATTAAGTGCAGGGGTTAGAGAGAGGTGGGGGGAAGGGAAGGACGAGTCATACCTGGAACTGACCCCTTCAGAGTGCGGAGATTGCTGCCAGTGGCAGAATGAGGCAAGGACTTACAATAACTGGCAGGAGTAGGCAAGGACAAGTTGGGTAGAGATAGTAGAGGGGGTAGTAAAGGGAAGGAGGAGGAGGGGTGGAAGAAACTTGCCTAAGACTAGGCCTCTTCAGGATGCTGAGAACCCTGCCAGAGAGCGGAGTCCGGCGAGGACGAGTTGGGTAGAGAGGATGAAGGGAAGGGAAAGGAGTCATTTCCCAGTGCTGGACCCCTCCAGGATGCTGAAAACCCTGGCAGGGGGCAGAACTAGGTGAGGACAAGTTGGGAAGAGAGAAGAGAAAGGATGAAGGGAAAGAAGGGAAGAGGAGGGAAAGAAGAAGCTTGCCTAAGACTAGGCCACTCCAGGATCCTGAGAACCCTGCCAGAGCGCAGAATCAGGTGAGGACTAGTTGGGTAGAAAGGATGTAGGGGGAGAGAAGGAAGAGTAATTGCCCAATGCTGGACCCCTCCAGGATGCAGAGAACCCTGTCAGGAATTAGAATTAGGTGAGGACAAGTTGGGCAGAGAAAATGGGGGAATAGAGGAGGGAGGTAAGAAACTTACCTGAGATTAGACATCGCCAGGGTGCTAAGAATCCCAACAGAGGGCAGGTTTAGGCAAGGACAAGTTGGGTAGAAAGGAGAGGGGGAGAGGAGAAGGCTTGCCCAGTGCTAGACCCCTCCAGGATGCTGAGAACCCTGCCAGAGATCAAAACTAAGCAGGGGCAAGTTGGTAATGGAAAAAAGGTTAGGGATAGGAGTGAGGGGTTAAGCGGTGAGAGGAGAGCGTGCTGAGAAGTGGGCTCGGGGTGGGGGGAGGTTTAATATGGGATGTGAGTCATGGAGAGGAGCAGAGGTATAGGAGGACGATTTAAGGAAGGTTGAAGCAGGAGCAGTTAGATGAGAGAAAGTTATGTAAGGCAGATGCAAGGGAGTAGGAGGAGAAGAGTGCCATATTGGGGGAGGAGTTCTGATTTGCGGGAAACGATGGGTAAAGCCTGACTGACCGATGAGAGTGGTTCGATGGGGGACCAACAAAGTATGAGTGTCTGAGGATCGGGGGGGGGGGACTGATCATGAGAGGTTGGAGGGAAGTTCTCCTAACCAAAATTCAGAAGCGAGTTTGGCACAATGAGTGAGGTGCCTGTTGGCTAGTGGGGGAAGGGACAGGGCGTGGTAGAGGTCACAGTGGTGAGTGCGTGATGGTGCATCAAGTGCAGATTGACAGAAGAAGTTGGAGAGTGTCCAGTCTGGTTAGGTAGGATTTGGGAGCAACACCATAGACTTCATCACAGTAGTTGAAAATGTGGAAGTTCATCTTCTGGACTAGTTCATGCCACACTATAGGAGGGATGCAACTATGGTTCCTGAATAAGGCACCAAGATTGTGGCACAATTTTTTCAGGGTGGCGTCAATGTGGTCAGAGAAGTTGAGGTGTTGGTCCGACCAAACCCGAAGGTATCTGAATGAGGAGGTGTCCTCTAGGATTGTCCCATCAAGGTTATGGAAAGACTGTTAAGGGTGGAGTCTAGAGAGTCTCTGCCTAGTGCCAAAGGTCATGGAGGCAGTCTTTTTGGCATTTAGGAATAGTTGATGTGAGGCAAACCATAGCTGAACGTGGTGGAAGTCAATCTGAAGGGTGGTTGCTGCATCAGTGGGGCATTTGCCAGAGGAGAACAGGACGGTGTCGTCTGCATACATATGGATAGTGGAGGAGGGGGAGCATACTGAGGGCAAGTCATTTAGGAAGATGGAGAAAAGAATGGGTCCAAGCACTGAGCCCTGTGGGACTCCTGTGGAAATAGGGAGGGGGGAGAGATTGTATCCTGGATCTTGACTGATTGTGTTCTGCCTGAGAGGTAAGCTCTAAACCAGTTTTGGGCAGAAGTAGACAAACCAGCAGCCATAAGGGAGTCAAGAAGTAGGGCATGGGAGACTGTGTTGAAAGCCTTGGCGAGGTCGACAAAGATGGCAGAGGTAATGAGGCCATTATCCATTCCAGTGAGGATGGAGTCAGTGAGCCTGAGAATGGAGGTAGTAGTGGAGTGATCTAGCTTAGAGGGTGGAGCTCTTGCAGCAGGTAATACCATTAGGACTGAAGCTGGCAGGTGTCAGGATCCCACGGAAAACTTGTAGCTAGCAGGTCTGAGGCAGGGACCACCCCGACATCGCCTATGCGCAACGTCAGACGTGGTATATAGGGGGTGGTCCCCTGGTGCCACCTCAGTTCTTTTCCTGCCGTTGACCCGCATAGTTCAGCTCCTCAGTCACCTTCTCTAGCAGTCAACAGCCAAAGAAAGAAGTCCTTATTTTTTCATCCTATTCAACATTCATATTGCCTCGTGTATGTCGTCACCCTCTCCACCGCGGCGAAAAGCAAAGTGTGCGTGCGGGAAGCAGAATCCAACCAAAGACGGCCACGCGGCCTGCCTCATCTGCTTAGACCCAGAAACATGGAGTTCAGTCCACACTTTCATCAGGCATTACAGCCTGGACATTGCATCTAGAAGGAGAGCAGGTTTCGGACTAGCAGTCCTGCAGGGCCTACTCTCAAGTGCCTTTTTCAGCTTCAGCTGTTTTCAGCATCTCTCCCTACCACCCTCTCAGACCTGGGTCTATCCTTGGGTACTGCTTTGGACTTAGTCCTAATGGTATTACCTGCTGCAAGAGCTCTACCCTCAAAATTAGATAGTACAGTTACGTAAAAACTTACCGTAACAGTAGATCTTCGAGAGGAGCTCTTGCAGCAGGTAGCTTTCCCATCCTCCATCTCCCAGGATTGTTATTTGGTTTTCATGTCACAGACCAAGGTGGGGACTTCCTCTTTGGTTCTCCAATATTGTTTCTAGCCGGGTCACTGGCGGGAGAACTGAGCTGGCACCAGGGGATGTAGCCAACGTCCGGGACTGTCCCCTGCCTCAGACTGCTAGCTACAAGTTTTCTGTGGGGTCCTGACACCTGCCGGCATAAGTCCTAATGGTATTACCTGCTGCAAGAGCTCCTCTCGAAGATCTACTGTTACGGTAAGCTCTTACGTAACTGTACTGTTCTTCCGAAATCCAGATTGGAACAGAGTGAAAACGGAGTCATCAAGAAAGGAGGTTAATAGAGGACCAGGTGTTCTTGGAGTTTAGCAAGGGCAGGGAGGAGGGAGACTGTGTGACAATCTCTTGGGGAGGAGGGGTAACCGCCCATTGGGAGAGGGAGGACCACTGCATGTTTCCAGGATGAAGGGACTAATGAGGGCGAGAAGGAAATATTTAGGATTAAGGAGAGAGGTTAAGCTATGGCAGAAGCTGAAAGATAGGAGTTTAGGGTCAAGGTCATCCAGCGATGAGCCTTTGGAAGGATTAAGAGAGAGAAGGGCTGTTAGTGTTTCTTCTGGGGAGACAGGAGAAGGAAGGGTGGGTGTGGAGGGGTTGAGTGCTGGGTGTGGGAGGATAAGGAGGGGAGAGGTTAGAGGGGAGGGACTTTAGAAGTGCTGTGGCACAGGAGGTGTAATAGGAGTTAAACTCTTGAGCCACTGCGTATGGTTCGGAGACCAATGAATTGTTTATTTTAAGCATGGGGAGGCGGATGTGAAGGGGGGAGAATAGGGCATGGACCACTTTCCAGAATTTGGAGGGGGAATTGATGTTGTTGCAAAAAGATGAATTAAAATATTCAGACTTGGCAAGTCTGGTAGTTTTGTGCAGGCATTTCTTAACATGCGATACCTGGCATTGTCTGGGAGAATTTGGGAGGCCTTATGTTTCCTCCAAGCTTTGTCTTGCTCCCTGAGACAGGTCAGTAACTCATGGGAGACCCAGGGATGATGATTGCCACAAATTCCAGTGCGTTTGAATGGAGTGTAGGAGTTCCATGTAGTTAGAAATTTCACTTTAAAATAAGTGAAAGTTGGTCAGTGGAAGGGGCAAAGGCAATATGGGACCACTCGGAGCTGGCCAGTTCATTAAGAAGAGGATTAAGGTTTAAGGAGCTGAAGGAGCAGAGTTGCAGAATTTTGTGTGGCGGTTTTGGTCTATGAACTTTCCTGACTACGAAAATTGGGTGATCACTGAAGGAAGGCATCCAGGAGGATACTTATTTAGTGACTCAGTGGGGGTGAGGGTTGAGAGGTGAGAGCCCAGTCTATCAGGGTGTGGTTAAAGGTTTTATGATTTAGGCAGCTGGGTTCCAGGATAAGTTGGGAGAGATTTAGGGCCGTGATGTCATTACGGATTTGGCAGTTGTTGGTGATGGGCAGTTTTGGTTTACATCACCCAGAATGTATAGCTCGCCTTTATGTGAGAGAGAGGTTGTGGAGGTAATGAGATCCAAAGTACTGGGTGCCTTGGAGCCAGGTCAACAGTAGATCCCAGCTATGAAGATAGGGGAGGAAAAAGGCAAGGTAATATTTACTACAAGTGCTTCATAGGTGGAGGGTAATGAGGATGGTAGAATGGTTGTGAACTGAAGTGAGGACAGGATATACATGGTTACTCAACCACCCCTGCCAGTCCTGTCCTGCCTGATTATGGAATAAATTGGGATATTAATAGCGAGATCAGGTGTTTTAGCGTTTAACCAAGTTTCCATTAAAATTAGAATATCGCCGGCCCAGTGGCGCAGAGGGTTGAGGCGCTGGCGCCTTACCTCACACCACGCTGACGACCCGGGTTCTGGAACGGACTCGGGTCGCCGGGGAAAGAAGAGGATTGAGTGTACGTAGGACTGCTCACCTTTCCTGGGGTAGGTTACAGGGCCGCTTTGGTCTGCAGCAGCCCCAGTGGAAACCGGGAGCACTACAGAAGCGTCGCAATGTGGGAAGTACCAAAAAAACTGAAAATCACTCCGGATTGGCCAGATGCCGGCATCCGGTCCACTAACACCCTCCAGGCTTCCTGCCGGCCACTTCGCCTCAGCAGCGCCCCAAAGGCTGAAGAAAATATAGTGTGCTGGGCTGCCTCCACCAGTGCCTTCCCTCTCTTAGGAGAGGGACCCATTCAACGTATGGGTAATGCCGAGCTACCTCAGGGGTCAGCTGCGATATGAGGTGAGGGCTCAAGAGAGGCAATGAAAGAAGTGCCAGTGACCTAGGCTGCCTGAAGGAGATGTGGATACAGAGCAGAGTAGGGCAGAAAATAGATAACTAAAAAAAAAAAAAAAATTGAATATCAGGTGTGAGGGAGATTACTATAGGATGTAAAAGGTCAATTGTTTAACACGAGACTGCAGATATTTAAGTGGAGAATTTTCAGGCCCTTGGGGAGAGCAGAAGGGGTGGGGGAAATTGGTACTTTATCAGAAGGATTGCAACTGGCAGAGGTGGATGTAGTGGGACCAGGATTGGGATGAACATTTCCTGATGCGAGTAAGAGGATTGCTGTTATGAGGGAGTGGGGTTTAGGACATTTGTGATGGGCCAAAGATTTGGGAAGTATTTTGGAGGTGGCTAGATGAGGTGAAGATAAGAGCAGTAAATACAAATCAACAATATAAAAATGTGTGCAAACTAAGCAGCTTAGGGAGATGAAAGCAGTAGCGAGTGAGAGGGCAGGAGAAAAGTGAAGGGTCCGATTAAGGCTGAAGAAGTGAGATGCAGAACTAAATGAGCCAGTGGAGACAAAGTTCCAAGATTCAAGCCCGGTAGCTCCAAAGGCCGCATCTCTGTGCCCATACCTGTGGGTCTCAGGGCTGGCTGGCAGTCGGGCAGGTCGCCATGGAAGAGCCCCTGGAGAAGGCACAGCTCCCACGGGAGAGGTTGGAGGCAGACGCTAGTTTAGGGCTAGTGGCCTGTGGGTCTTTGGGCTGGCTGGCAGTCGGGCAGGTCACCATGAAAGAGCCTTCAGCCTTTGAGTGCTTACTTGACTCAAGGGCCTGGTTGAACCATATAGAGTTGTGGTCACTGGATGCTATTTGGCTCCTCACCCTCACTCCTCCTCCTACCACTTACGAGTTGGTGAGCACCACATCGAGAATGGCAGCCTGCCTTTTGGGTTCCTTAACCAGCTGCACCAGTAGGCAGTCCTGCAATGTATCCAGCAGGGCCTGACTTTTGGTGCCTCTGACTGCTGGAATAACCTAATTAATATCTGGCAGGCTTGGATATCCCACCACCACCACCTCCTCTTCCTTTGCCACCTCCTTTTCTAGTTCTTCCCGTAGCTCCTTATCTCACTCTTCCCGCTGCACTGGAGGTTTGTAGATCACCCCCATCCGTAGTTTCTTGCCTGAGGAGGCCATGAGCTGAACCCACAGTGGTTCTGTTTCCCCATTACCTCACCTAATGTTTCCAAACTCCACCGTCTCTGTGTCTTCCCTGTCAAACAGGGCTATTTCTCCTCCTTTACCTTTTCCACTATCCCACCTGAACATGGTATAGCCTGGGACTTTCTGGTCCCTATTGCTATTCTCCGTGGCCCAAGTTTTTGTGATGGCTACTAGATCCATCTCAGTGTTTGTCGCCATTGCCTGGAGCTCATTAATTGTATTTTCCAGACTCCTGGCATTAAGTAGACCGCATTCCATCTTTCTTCTGATCCCCCCTTGCTTTTTCCTATTCATTCTCCCTTATTCTTTCCTAGTCTCCTTAATAATTTTTTCCATGCCGAATGTAGGCTTTGTCAGCCCTCCCTCACTGGCCTCTTCCCCAACCTAATTTGAACTTCAACCTTGCTGTTGCCCACCTTTCTTATGCCAGTCCCCTGTTCAGAGGTAGCTCTAGCTAGGTTCCTCACCTGCTCGCCCTTCTCTGTGGTGCCCATAGACTCCATCTCCCCCACAGTCAGTTTAACTCTCCAGTGTAGATGTCAACTTCAGCCCCAGAGCACTGGCCCTCCTCTCTCGTTGGATGAAGGCTATCACCCTTGAAAAGCCTCCTGTCCTAGAACCCCTCACAGTCCCCCACAGAGTGGTACCTCTCCTTCTGACACCATACCTTCAACCACCCATTAAACTCCTGTCTTTTTCTCCTACGCTTATCAATCCCAATCCCCCATTCAGCACAAGGAGGACTGCGTAAAAGGCCAGGGAAACTGAGTGTAGCTTCAGTCTGTCCCACAGCCTCTTAAAATTCTACTTCATTGTCACCATAGGCTGGTTTGCCAGGTCATTACCTAAGTGTATCAGCACCCCCAGTTTCCCTCCCCCTTCTTTGCCATCCTCCCTGTCCTATCTGTATCCTTGATGGCTAATGCACCAAGAAGGCATCTGACCTTTTCACTACCCTTCCCACTACCTTCTCTAGTCCCCTAATCATGGAGTCCTCATTCACTAAGAGACTCTGACTGACTTCCTCCTGCCCAACCCCAGGTGTCACCAAGTCATCCTGCCCATTTCCCCTAGTTGACTGAGTCCACCCCTTATGGAGTCTGTATGGGAGCCTCCTTCATGGGTGCAAAGTGATTTGCTGTCTGAATGTTCGAGATTGGTCGAAACCCTTGAGACTAGCTCTCCCATCCTTCCCTCCCGCCCCCCACCCTCCAGCCCCCTGGGCCTGTGGGCTTCTAGGTGAGTGGGTGTGTGTCGAGTGAACCCCACCTGAGCCAGTGCCACAGCTAAGATATCTCTTGCTGCTACCAGCTGAGAATGGAGCTCCTCAAAGGTGTTGCAGATAGAACACTGTTCCCTCCTCCAGAGCACAACCCTGGAGAAGTGCCCCACAGTCTGCCCAGCTGACTTCATCTCCGACGTATCTCATCTGTATACTGATTCTGTGATAATCCCTAGATCGTTGTTAATAACTTGATTTTTTTTCTCTATCTGCCTGGTACCCTTAGACTAGAACCAAAAATGTCTGCCTTATATATAGGGGTTCTGTTATATATGGAGCACTTCCTGCACCTCTTACCTAATCCCTTAACCTTGTTTAATTCCAATGATGTATTTGTATTTGTATGATGTATAGTACATATGCATAAATATACAAAACCATATAAATGCCTATTTATGTATTTATTACCTTTTAATAACCGGGTAAGTGCATTAGCCAATAACCCTGCCTATTTGCAGGCACTACCCGGGAGAGTGCAAAATAGTCTTTCAAACAATATCAGGTAACAAACACACAATCCTGGACAGCTTACAAATAGATATCCACGCTGAGATAGTTGGGGATTATACATGCTAAGCACAAACCATCCACACAGGGATGAAAAAGTCAGCTGAAAACAAGGCAGGTAATGCACAATGCATCCAGAGCTAATGTCATGGCAGGTAAAGAAGCAAGAGCAGGAAGCCAAGCGAGGTGAGGCACAGTCACAAGTATCAAGTGCATAAAGGTGAGAGAAGTGCATTCTTGAAGGAGAGGTGAGATAAGGAGCACTTTAAATGGGAAGGAAGGAAGGGATTTCAGAATCTGGGAGTGAAATGGGAGAATGCTTGCTCATCCATTTTAGTTGAGCAGTGCGGGACTGAGCAGTGGAGAGTTTGAAGACCTCAGAGGGCGGGAGTGAAGCACGGGGATAAACATAGCCGCTAGAGTCAGGGCAGGGATTTCTGGTCATAGATTCGATTAAACATCCCAGTGAGTAAGAGCAGAGGAAATTGGGAGACAGCCAGTGCAAGGCAAGGGGCAGATGGGGCAAATCTACACATGTTAATGTAAGTGGTGTCCCACTAGCGAAGAACACCAGCATTGGTCTGGAAAAGGACAGGGAGAGCATGTAGTAGTCTTGGGAGCAAGACACACCTAGCGACAGAGATCCTGGCAGCAGGGGTGAGGAAGTGACTCACACGGTAGGCAGCATCAATCTTCAAATTAACAGATCCACATACCTCATTTATATGAGAGATGAAGTCAAGTATGGGATCCAGCATCACTTCCAGGTATTTGAGGGAGTCAGTGGTCAAGTGGGTGACCTGTCACAACAAAGCACTCGAGGCTTGGGGGACGCAACATGGACTTTTCTATAGGACCCAGAGAGCGTGACCTGAGTCTTTGGTAAATTGAGGATTGCGAAGTTTCACTTATATCATCCAAATGTAATGGCAAATCTCAATTTTCTAGAAGTCGGTGGTCTGCTACTTCAGATGTATCAGAACTAGAATGCTGTACCAGGAAAGCTGTTTCTTGGCAACAGCTGGATTCTGGCAAACAATGCTGTCCTAAAATGCTTCTTTTAAGGCCCTGGACACACTACAGAACTGTTTTTGAAAAACGTTTTTAAAACCAGTTTAGCTAAACCATTTCAGTGCAGCCATACTACTCGGTAACCGTTTTTGATAATGGTTTAGTGTGGCCACACTGCTAGTGTTAAACCTGTTCTCCTTGTAACTATTTTGTGTGAAGTTCAACACACAGAACTGCGCTTGCCTGGACACACTGCAGCTAGAACTGTTAGTTAAACCATTACAGCTTAAAACGTTTTTACTCCTGGACAGACCTGTGAGTAAAACCATGCAAGCTCCAAAACGTTTTTAAAAATGGTTTTAAGACTAGGTATCTAGCAGGATTTAAAACACTTTTGTTAAAGCGTTATATGGGGCTTATGGTCTGTCTGCAAACAGTGCTAGGGGGATTTAAACCATTTTAAGGCACTTAAACTGATTTAAGTTCCCCAGTGTGTCCAGGGCCTTAAACAATCAGCAATCTAGAAAGCCCACCGCACAGTGACAAATAAAATCACAATACCAAGTAGTTAACAGGTCACCACACAGCTACAAGCCAGCAAATTCTGGTGACAAGGACAACCCACCAAAGGCAAAATCTGCCAAACTGTATGAATAAAATGAAATTTACACTAGATGTGATTTTTAGAAAAAATATGAAAAATGTTCTTATGAGAGCTCCACATAGACACAGTCACTCTGCAGCTGCTAGTATTCTGAAATCTATATATTTAACTAAGCATTTAAATAATTTTAGTATTCTTAAAAAAAAAAAAAAAAAAAAAAAAAACACAAACCACCAGCCACATTTGCAGAGATAATGGGGGGGTGGAAATTAACTTGTCAGCTCTATAGAATCCATTAAGAGTGGCGCTATATTTAAAAAGATCAGATCCATAAAGTCTCAGCAAAATAAATATTCACATTTTTAGTAATATAAGATCAGTTTGTAATATGTTTTCCAAGACGTACTTTTTCTGCTGTGGTGGGCATTTATTCAGATACATTGTGGAATCAATTACAGTGCAGTGGCTGTGGGGCGGCAGTTTTTTCAGACAGACCTTCTGGAGACTACTGTGCTGCCTGATTTGCACACACACACATCTCCCTGGGTTGAGGGAGGAGATTGTTGGACTCTAGGCTGAGTTGGCTAGGAGTTGGCGGACCTCTTCCTCCACCCAGAGGCCACCAAGTCTGCCACTGTTACCTCAGAGGATACCATGGGGGAGGAACAGCTGAACTATGGTGGGTTCTAGAAGGGGTGGGGTGGTGGGACAGAGGCCGCAGTCCTCAACTGGTACCACTACATAATTCCTACGTTGTGGTGGGGCTGGACTGCCAGAGGAGTCACCACAGTAGTGAAGACTCCAAGGAGGTGATAGGGGACCCCAGTAGAAGGAGGAAGCAACTTTAGTGAGAGACTCTATTATGGGGGGGGGGGATAGATTTGGGAATAGGAAAAGTGGGAGAGAGACAGGTTACATACCTCCATGGGGCCACAGCTGAGAGGCTTGTTAGGGCAGCAGGACAGGAGGGAAAGCTGCATGTTATTGTCCACCTGGAGACTAATGGCCTGACTAGGGATGGGGATGGGACAGTTCAGGGGCAGTTTAGGGAGCTGGGAAGGGGTCTTGAGTAGCACGCTCGGTGGTTTTTGCTGAAGTGCTGCCTGTCTGCGACAGAGTGGAGGAGAGGGATCTCCACACCATGAACTTCAACTCACGGCTGAAGGAATGGTGCAGAGAGGAAGGGTTCAGCTATACTTGGGACTGGGAACCCACCTGTGAGGATAAGGGCCTATACTGGGATGATGGCCTGCATACATCCTGGAGAGTAACCACAATCCTCAGTGCACAGTTTAAATGTTACTTCAGCTGAGGGGGGTGGTGAAAGGAATCGGAGGCAGAAACTGCGTCTCTCTCTCCCCGGCAGGTTGAAATAGAGTAGGGAGAACCTGGGAGGAGAGGAATCCCCCAAGGTACAAATTATTAAATGAAGCCTGGTGGTAGAGACAAAGGGGGAAGGGAATGAGAGCATTAAAAAAAAAAAAAGGGGCAAAAATGGTAACAAGCACAGGAGAAAGAAAATCTAGAAGGCCATGCGTGCAAATTCTGGAAGTCTAAGAAATAAGATTCCAGACCTTGAGGCCAGCCTGGATATTGTGGTCGTTACTGAGTCATGGAGGACTGACACCCATGACTGGGACATGGCCATGTCACTCTGTACTTTGTTCAGGAAGGTCAGGATGAGAAGGATAGTAGGGGGTGTGGTGCTTTTATGTAAGGAAAAAGCATAAAAGTCATAGGGATGCATGGAATATAGAGGGAGGCGGAGACACTGTGTGTACCCTGGAGATGGGGAATGGAGCCACTATTTGCACTGGTGTAATATACTGTACAGATCTTACTTCGAGATACAGCTCTTGCAGCAGGTTACACCATTAGGACTGACACCGGCAGGCGTCAGGACCCCCCGGAAATTTTCTAGCTAGCAGTCTTCAGCGGGGACCGCCTCCAACGTCTGTCCTCCCCCGACATCTGGCGTGGCAGTACATGAGGCGGTCCCCCACAGTCACAGTTCTTTTCCTGCCGTCGACGCCCATGAGTATCGGCCTCTCGGTCCTTTTCCTAGCGTCGATATGACCTTTAGAGCTACGACGATTTCGTCTTCCTTCACAACTCTGGATTCAACTGATGTCCTCTCCAAATACTTCTCTGGAGGGTCACCAATCGAAGTATGCCTGCGGCAAACAGCTCCCCTTCAAGAATCCACACTCTGCCTGCGTGTGCTGCCTAGGCCCGGAACACGACACCAAGGCCTGCTCCTTCTGCCAGGGCTTCAACAGTCGCATCAGGATCTGCTGCCAGAAGGCCCTTCAAGCGTTCCTATTAGAGGAGAAACTGAAAACCATGGACAAGGAACTTTCCTCCAGGGGGAAGTCGTCAGGTAAAACCCACAAGCACGGGGAAAAGGAAAGGCCCAGGTCTCCTGCGAGGGCCTCGGACTCCCGGAGCTCCGGCTCGCGATCGGACCGCTCTCCCTTCAGGGCTCAATCGCAACCTCCCCCAGTTCAGGTCAGATCCTCCAGTGCCTCTTCTCTGCAGCCCCTGAAGACTTCCAGGCCGTCGGCATCTACCACTCCATGTAAGGCCTCGTCGAAGTCGGGGGAGTGCCATAAATCTTCTTCCTGCCGGTGGGACTCCACCAGGTCAGTTTCCCAGCCTCCACGTGGGTCGGACCCGGTTCCTCGCAAGACCAAGGACCTGACATCCCTCGGACCCGACGTCAGCCCACCCGGCGTCGGCTAAGCATCACGGCGCCCAGGGCAGCGACACCAAACTCCCGTTGCCGGCCAGCGTTAGCCTCTGGTCGTCGGCCAGGGACCGGCGTCGGCTACCCCAGAGAAGACCACACCACCGTCGCCGGCTGGCGCCGGTCGGAAGGACTCGTCGGAGGATACCACACAGCCCGAGGACCAGGTGGGCGACACCGGAGATGCTGGGCTCCCACGGGAACCTTCCCCGGAGCGGGAGACCCCCGGGGACCCGACGCCCGACCCCGGTGCCGGGCCCGTCGTCGGGCATGAACTTGGCAGAGGTAAAGGAGCTCTTTACCTTCTGGTGGGACACCATCAGGAAAGATGTGGTCGCCACACGTCCTTCTCAGACTCCGCCTCCTGCTACTCCTTCACCGCCTACGCCCCCTCCTCCACCCGAGGGCCCGTGGGGCAGTCGCCAACCCAAGGGGCAAACAACACCTCCTCGGGCAGATCCTCAGACGGAAGACCTCCCTCCAGATCCACCTCAGGGTCACCCAGTTCTAAGAGACCCAGACGATGCCGGTACACCCTGTCTGGGGAAGATTCTAGATCTGACACCTCAGGGTGCTCCAGATCGCCTTCTCCCATCAGCATTCCCTCTCCGGACCCACACGACCTACCTAGGTCTCCGGGTGATCCCTCTTTCGCGGAGATCATGAGGCACATCCAGGAGAATATGGGGTGGGATGCTGAAGAGCTCGACCCCGAGAGACAAAGCGTTGCCCGCTGCCTTCGGCAGAAAGACCCAAAGCCTGTAGTAGTGCCGCTCTTGGTGGATACCTTTGCGGGCGTCACCAAGGCTGCCTGGAAGCGATCCATTCCACTCCAGCAGTGCGAGAAGGCTGACCCGCCTAAACAAGGCCCTAGGGAGGACCAGTATCTGGCAAACCATCCTCTGGCAGACTCCCTGGTCATCACTGCTTCGCATGACGATGTAAAGACCTCAGCATTTGAGCACACAGCCACCGGACCAGGAATCCAAGCAATTGGATGTCCTGGGTAGCGCATCGCTAGCTGTGACTTGTGCCATCAGGTCACTGAATTACCTCACTCACATGGTTCAATTCCAGAACGCACTGTGGGAACAGGGACAGGACCTGGTCGAGAAGATGCCCGATGGCGACCAAAAGGAGGAGCTCTTGAACCTCCTCCGCACGGGTTCGGATATGGGGACCCAGGTGCTCAGAGCCACATATGATTCTGCGGACTCTTCAGCCAGAACTGCAGCCTCAGGCATGTGTCTCCGGAGACGTTCTTGGCTACGTATCTCCGGTTTTACCCCGGACATCCAGAAGAACATCTTGGACATCCCTTACAACAGCGAGGTCCTATTTGGTGAAGCCTCCGAGAAGGTAATCACCAAACTTCAGGACACAGGGAAGGCAGTCAGATCTGTACAGGCCATGTACTGGTCTCTGCCCAATTCCTTTTGTAGGAACCAGAGCCGCTTACGTGGCCGGCTACAAAGGCAACAGCCACGTTCCAGCCAACAGCAGAGGGGCACTTTCACCCGCAAAGCCCAGGCCAAGTCATCCCTAGGCAGAGGCCAACGATTTGCAAAGTCTGCACAGCCTGCCGGATCGAACGCTGCCACAGCATGGCTCCTTCCTGGCCCCTGCCCGTCCTCAGATCAACGGGAAAAGAAAGTGGAGTCGCGCATCGCGCCACTTGCCAGGGTGGCAGGCGATCACCACCGACAGGTGGGTTCTGCAACTGGTCAAAAAGGCCACTATATAGAATTTGTAGGCAGTCCACCACAAGACCTCCCTGCTCTCCCGATATTGGTCCAGCATGCCCTGCTCATACAGCAGGAGGTGCTCACTTCTGGAAAAAGAAGCCTTAGAGCATGCTCTGGAGAACCAGAGAGGACTAGGGTACTATTCTCACTTCTTCCTGGTTCCAAAGAAAACAGGGGACCTCCGTCCAATACTGGACCTCAGCGACCTCAACCTGTCGGTTGTTTTACAAATGCTTCCCCATGGTGACCCTTCCGGGCCTAATTCCCATGCTGAGGCGAGACGCTTTTCTGGCGTCTATGGACATGCAGGATGCCTACCTGCATATTCAGATTGCTCAAGCGCACCGAGTTCCAAGGCCGCTATTATCAGTTCCGAGGTCTTCCCTTTGGGCTGTCATCAGCACCTCGCGTATTTATGAAGTGCATGGTGGTCGTAGCGGCGTCTCTGAGGAGACAAGGCCACTACGTGTTCCCATACCTGGACGACTGGCTTCTCATGACACCCTCCAGGGAGGCACTGATGACAGCCATTCACCACACCCAGTCCCTTTTTCAATCACTGGGTATTCTCATCAACTATCAGAAGTCACTCCTGGTGCCATCCCAGAAACTGCAGTTTATAGGAGCAGTTCTGGACACTGTCAGAGGGAAAGCTTTTCTTCCCTCGGACAGAGCGGAACACATCAGATCCCTCATCAGGGACCTGTCAGTGAAGAAGACCGTCCCTGCCAGATTGGTATTCACCTGCTCGGACACATGGCTGCGGCCATTGCAACAGTCCCGCTGGCACGTCTCCACATGCGGGTAACCCAGTGGATGCTAAGGGTGCAATGGGACCAAAGGCAAGACCATCTGCAGCAGCCAATTCGAATCACGAATGCCGTGATTCGGGATTGGCAATGGTGGCTAGATCCAGGGAACGTCTCCTGGGGGTTCCCTTCATACCGCCGTCTCCGACTGTGACACTCTCCACAGACGCCTCAGGGCTCGGGTGGGGAGCACACCTGGACGGTATTCGGTCTCAGGGCCTTTGGACAGCCCAGGAGTCTCATCTCCACATCAGCATTTTGGAAATGAGGGCAGTCCTTTACGCTCTGCAAGCCTTCCAGTCGGAGATTCCACCGGGTACACTCCTGTTACAGACAGACAATACCGCGGTGATGTATTACCTCAACAAACAAGGAGGCACTCACTCCTACCCGCTTTGCAGGGAGGCCATGAGAGTGTGGGAGTGGATATTACAACACGGCGCAAACCTAATTGCAGTACACGTCCCGGGAGTGGACAACACCGTCACCGACAGTCTGAGTCACTCTCAGGCAGAGTTCACGAGTGGGAACTTCTACAGGAGGTGGCAGAGGATCTGTTTCACAGATGGGGCACTCCAGAGTTAGACCTTTTCGCGTCTCCATCCAACGAAAACTGCCCAATTTTTGCTCGCTAGATCCAGGGCCTGGTGTTTTCTGGCGAGGCGTTGTCCCTCTCCTGGACGGGCAGATTCCTCTATGCCTTTCCTCCTTTCCCGTTGATCCAGAGGGTTCTCTTAAAACTGCGCAGGGAGCAAGCGACGCACATTTTCATCGCGCCTTTCTGGCCCAGACAGATTTGGTTCCCTCTTCTGCACCAGCTATCCTGGGAACCTCCAGTCCCGTTGCCAATCGGCTCCCATCTATTGTCCCAGGAGGCGGGTTCATTGGTCCACCCAGACTTGCGTTCATTGAACCTGCACGCTTGGCTCCTAGACACATAGCCATGATGCGATACGGGGTCTCTCAAGAAGTGGCAGATGTACTCTCTGCTGCCAGAAAACTGGCAACCCATGAAATGGCGTAGATTCTGTTTGTGGGCTCAAGCACGTGGTTTTTCGCTGTTAGACTGTCCTGAAAAGCTGGTTCTGGACTACATGCTTTCCCTTTTCCACTCCGGACTGGCTTACTCCTCGATTAAGAGTGCTCCTTTTTGCAATTTCTGCTTACCATTCCCCAGTAGGCCATCGGTCAGTGGCCCAGCTGGACACTATTCGTGCCTTCTTAAGGGGAGTCCTCCACCTTAGGCCGCCCATCAGGGATCCATTTCCTCCTTGGGACTTGCCCTTTGTCCTGGAGCAGCTTATGCTGCCACCTTTTGAACCAGCCGCAGATTGTAAGCTATGTTTTCTCTCTTGGAAAACTTTATTTTTAGTTGCTGTTACTTTGGCAAGAAGAATCTCGGAATTACATGCTCTTCTGTGTAAAGAGCCTTATTTGGTTTTCCATCAGGACGGGGTATCCCTAAGGACAAACCCAAAGTTTTTGCCTACGGTGGTTTCAGCCCTCACCCGTAACCAGGATATTGATTTACCAGTGTATTTCCCAAGGTACACTAATCGAGGAGAAGCCCTTCTGCACGCCCTCGACGTGCATCGGTGCCTCAGATGCTATCTGACCAGAACCAAACAGCTTGGAAAAGCGGACCAACTTTTCATCTCCTTTGCTCACAGGATGAAAGGAGCTCCTGTCTCCAAACAGTCACTCTCGAGGTGGCTCATCCAGTGCTTCACTTTCTGTTATGACAAGCGCAATAAACCCTTACCGGGCCCGGTCAAGGGTCATTCCACAAGAGGGGTGGCTACTTCCTTTGTGGCGTTAAAGAACGTCTTCACCTCAGCTATTTGCGCTGTAGCTACTTGGAGCTCTGTGCACACCTTTATCAGGCATTACAGTCTGGACATTGCGTCGAGGCAAAGAGCAGGGTTCGGTCTAGCCGTCCTTCAGGGACTTCTGTCCTAGGCTCGAGTAATATCGAGATCTCTGCCTTTCCTCCTCCCAGTGGCGCATGATTGCCACTATTGCTTGGAAATCAGTCCTAATGGTATAACCTGCTGCAAGAGCTGTATCTCAAAGTAAGATAGTACAGTTATGTAAGAACTTACCGTAACAGTAGATCTTCAAGAACAGCTCTTGCAGCAGGTACCTTCCTGCCCACCATCCTTCTTCTTTTGGAGGTAGGTCGTAGTCAAGCATCCATCTTATGGGATGGGACGTTCCTATTCTATAGTCTTGGCCATCTGGTAGCGGATCCTCTGTCTCTCTCTGATGTCATCGGGGAGAACTGAGGATTGTGGGGACACAGCCTCCTTATGTACTCGCCCTGGCGTCGGGCGGGACCGGCGTCTGGTGATCCCGCTGGACTGCTAGCTAGAAAATTTCCATGGGGTCCTGACGCCTGCCGGCTTCAGTCCTAATGGTGTAACCTGCTGCAAGAGCTGTTCTTGAAGATCTACTATTACGGTCAGTTCTTGCGTAACTGTACTATCTCCAGCACAGGGGAGGAATTAGATAAGGTGCTGTCGGAAGTCACTGGCAAGATGGGAGAAAGGAGAGGTGCTGCTGGTGGGGACTTCAACCTACAAGATGTAGATTAGAGCCTTCGAAGCTGTTCAGCTAGAAGCAGGGACATCCTTAACTCTTTGTGGAGGGGGTCCTCAGGCAGCTAGTCAGTGAACCCACTTGTGGTGGGGCAGTACTGGGCTTTGTACTCATTAACAGGGACAGTGTTGCAGACTTCAAGGTGGGAGACCGCCCAGGGACCAGTGATAACCGGTATGGTTCAATATAAGAACGACTGTGGAATCAAACCACACAAGAGTGGGGGTCCTGGATTTCAAGAGGAGAGATTTTATAAAGATGGGTGAATGCCTCAGGGATGGCCTGGGGGTAGGGGGTGGGGTGGAGAAACAGTGGGCAAAGCTAAAAGGGAGATAGTAAAAGCAACAAACCTCTGCGTCAAATAAGTGAGCAAGAGGAAAGAAAGAAAAAAAAAGACTGCTGGGGTTCTCGAAAGAGGTGGCTAAAAAGGTAAGGACTAAAAGATAGCATTTAGAATGTATAAGACAGAGGGAGGAAGAGGATAAGGAGGTATATCGGGGAAGCAGGGAAATCAGTGAGGAGTGTAAAAGAGCAAACTGAAGAGAGAATAGCCCAGGAGGTAACAAAAGGGGACAAGAAATATGTTAGGCATGTAAGTGAAAAGAGGAAGACTAGGGGTGGGATTGTAAGGTTTAAAAAAAGAAGGGGTCTGTGCAGGGGGGGGGGCGGGAAAAGGCAGACGTCTGAACTAATAGTTGTTTTTCAGTGCTCACAGGGGAAGGAGAATAGGAGGGGCCATAACACAGTAACGGAAGCTTTGAAGGGAGGTAGACATTAGTCCTTTCTCGGAGGAGAGGATCTTGCAGGGACTCGGTAATCTGAAGGTGGACAGAGCATTGGGGCAAGACAGGGTGTCTCCAGGGGTATTGAGGGAGCTCAGGGAGGTACTGTATGCTCCTCTGACAGTCCTGTTTAACAGCTCACTGGAAGCAGGAGTGGTTCTGGAGGAAAGCAATTGTCGTCCCACTTCACAGAAGTGGTAGCAAGAAGGAGGCTGGCAATTATAGGCCAGTCATCCTGACAGCAGAGGTGGGAAAATTAATGGAATCACTGCTGAAGGAAGAGATTGTGGAATATCTTGAATCCAATGGGTTTCAAGACCTGATGCTACAAGGGTTCTTTGGGGGGTGTCATGTCAAACTAATTTGATAGACTTCTTTGACTGGGTGACAAAGGAATTGGATCAGTGTGGAGCGGTGGACATGGCCTATCTAGATTGCAGTTAGGCTTTCTACACCTTTCCAAGTAGGAGACTAGTAAGCAAGCCTGGGTAGCTTAGGAGTGGGTCCAAAGTTGGTAAACCTTAGTTTATAGTCTATAGTGCTGCTCCCAAGACTTCCCTTACCAGTTTGGACACTCTTTTCAATTCTTTCTGTTGCTTTGCCCTGGAGGCTCCTTCCCATACATAGTACTACTCTTTGTACTACTCCTTCTCCTTCCCCTCCCTTGAGTCAAGGCGTCTATCCCACTGTGCCAAATTCACTTCTAAATTCTGGCTTGGTACTCTCCCCTCCTACCTCTCCTCTGCACTTTCTGCCCCACCACCCTCCTCCTGACCTCTCAGATCCACAGACGCTTGCACTCTAGCTATTCCTCTTTGCTCTACCTCCATAGGCCAGGAAGCTTTCTCCTACTGCTTCGCAAATCTCTGGAACTCACTCCTCCTATCAAACTCTGATCAACACCTTACTCAGTCTCTCTAGCCCTACACAATTGTTACTCCACAAACTATACCTGCTACTAGCCTGTTAGCACCAAGCTGCACTTATTCTCATCCCATTCCGTTATTAAATTGCTGACCGCCCTTCAGCTCTCTCCTCTCTCCCCATCCAGTCCCCCAATCTGACTCTTCTGACCCCTTGTGGTGTACCTTGGGGCCCAGTCCGGCTCTCTCTCTGTAACCCTCCTCCCAATCACCCCTGCCCTACCACCTACTTTATACTATTCCCCACTCCCTCGCCCGCTCTACTCCCTACTTCTTGCTTACTGCACCAACTGCCATCCCTCTCCTCCAACACTCCTTGGACCCCCTCCTCTACTAATTACACTCCGGCAGCCATCCTTCTCGCTACTACTGACCTCTGTCCTCTTCCCCAGCTCTGCCTTTCCTGTTTAACACCTTCCTCCCCCTTCTCGCAGCCTAGTATGTTGATCCCCGGCATGGTTTCAACATCCTGGAGGGGGATTATATACTAGCCACCTCCACCCTCCCACTACTATTTCCCTGCCATCTTCCTACCTCTTTACACACCCTATACCATGGTTATCAAAATGACACTCCCTCGAGTTTACATTAGCACGTCTGGTCTTTTAAAACACCTACTTCCCTAGCACTTTTATCTGTGTCAATCCTTCCTTAAATTCTCCTCCTACAGGAACATCTATATTTTAGACTGATGTGACCACATGACTCATTGGTAGTTTGCTCTTCCTCATTGGGTGGGCTGAATCTGTCAATTCTGTAGATGTACCCAGTGCTTTGCCTTAATAAAAGTTTTCATTTACTCTAATACCCCCACTGTACTCTTTCCTGTTATTTGATACTGCTACCATTTGCTCAACGTACTCGCTTGTCTTGTAGTAATATTTTACCTGTACTGCCCCCCCCCAGTGTATTCTTATTCCTGTGTATTTGAGGTTTCCAATATTTGTTCAATGTACCAAAATGTTTTGTATTAATATTGGCAGGCAGGGAGGCAGTATAGCGCAGTGGTTTAAGGCTCTGAGCTGCAAATCTGGAGACCTGGGTTTGAATCCCACAGCCCCACTTGTATACTGTGTGACCCTGAGCAAGTCACTTAACTGCCCTGAGCTCCCAGGTCGCACCTGTAAACAAAAAAACAAAACAAAAAAAAAACAGCTTTCAGCTTAGTGTGCCACTCCTGGTTAAACAATGAAAAAAAAAAATACCTGTTCCATTCCCAAAATATTTGTACCTCCTCCCCCCAGGATGCTCATGGAAACAAGCTGATTACAGCTAATGTTGTCTTTCCTGGTGAAACATTTTCCAAATAAAATAAACTGGATGGTTAGGGGATAGGTGACGAAGGGTGTTGGTAAATGGAGTTTCTCTCTGAGGAAGGGAGGGTGACCAGCTGAGTACTTCAGGGATCAGGGCTGGAATCAGCCTACTTTATAAGTAACATTGCAAAGGAGCTGGAAGGGAAAGGTCTGCCTCTTTGCGAATTACACAATCAATCAAATTTATTTGTCAACTTATAAAAGTCACTACGATGCAATGCAAAAAAACTTAAACACATTTTACAATTCATACAAACACAGTGTATTAAAACCTTAGTACTTCTGGGATCAGTTCAAACGCATTATAAAATCGGATATTGTACGCCGGCCTGGTGGCACTGAGGGTTGAGACGCTGGACACCACACCTCGTACTATACCAGTGACCAGGGTTCGGGAACGACCTTGGGTCGTCACCATAGGGGGGAGGGCAGAGCAGGATCGAGCATGCCAATGGGCAGCTCTCCCCTCCTGAGGAAGGTGAGGGTGGGTTGGCACCCCCCCCATAGATACGCTCCCACCAGATGGAGGTTCAGTAGCATAGGTGGAGAGGGAGCAGCAAACCATTACAGGAGGTGGAAGGGGCTGAGCTGGCACCATGAGGTAAGTAGCGTGCCACCACATGCTCACACGGCTGTTTGCCGGGGCCTCAGGGGGGGATACCTGTGTGCCCCCATCGCCAGTTGGCAGGAGGAGGCGACAGACCAAACTGCTATAATTAAAAAAAAAAAAAAAAAAATCCGATGTTGCACACCATTCTTATTACCTTATTCCTTTATTTGTTAAGTATAGCAGGGTCTCTAAAAAGTCCATATAGGTTTAGAAGACATGGGAAATACCTAGTGTAAACAGCACCCATTTATACATTCGTCTGTTTGCTATGTTTCCATGGTGAACTGTATTCTCCATTCCTAAATATGACCATTGACTAATCAGACTAAGAAACCTAAAAAACTTTTGCTAGTTCCTGATTCTCTTTTATAATATGGAGTTTCTTTCCTTGTATTATTGACACCAAAATCTGCAGTAAGGTGGACACTCCGGGGGAGGGTGGAAAGGTTGAGCAGAAACCCGAGGAAAGTAGAGAAGTGGTCAAGGGATTTCAGCTGGGTTTCAATACAATAAAAAGTGCAAAATAATCCACTGTAGGCACAGAAATGTGGGGTGGAGTACAAAATGAGTGGAGTGGTATTGACGACTACCAAGCAGGAAGGAGACCTGGGGGTGATTGTATCTGATGACCTAAAGCTGGCTAGGCAGTGTGACAAAGCAGTCAGGCAGGCTAGTGAGATGCTAGGATGCGTAGGAAGGTGAACCACCAGCAGAAGGCGGGAGGTGGTGTTGCCTCTGTATAGATTGCTGGTAAGACCCCACCTAGAGTACTTTATCCAGTTCTGGAGACCACATCTCCGGAAGGTCAAAGAGTGGAGGCAGTCCAGAGGAGGGCTAGTAAAATGATGCAGGGTCTGTATCAAAAACCCTATGAGCAGAGACTAAAGGACCTCAATATGTAATATAATAATAATAATAAGTATTTATTATAGCGCCTTTCATATAACCAAAGTGTTGTACATCAAAATAAAACTAATACAATAAAATCAAGATGCAGAGTAGGCTTTCCCCCACAAAAAAGTCTTAAGTGTCTGCTTAAAACACCCCACCGTCCTGCACTCCCGAAGCTGACGTGGCAGAGAATTCCAGAGGGTAGGTGCCACAAAACCAAAAGCATGTGCAACAGATGACTTTAAGCTTACCCTCGGAATCTCCAGCAACCCCTCATCAGTCTAGCGGAGCTGTCACAGAGGGGTGTAAGGAACCAGAAGCTCTTTCAAGTAATCTGTACCCTGTCCACGTAGGGCTTTGTAAGTCAATAGACCTACCTTTAAGGTGATCCACCAGTGAATAGGCAGCCAGTGCAGACCGTGCAGCACAGGGGTAATGTGCGATCTTCGAGATGCCCCAGTCAACAAATGTGCTGCAGCGTTCTGCACTAGCTGCAAGCGGCGGATATCAACCCCAGGAAGCCCTAAGTACAGGAAGTTGCAGTAATTAAGGCACGATGTCACAAAGGCATGGACCAAAACAGGTAGGTCGCAAGACGGAACAAGGTGCTTTAATCCTAGCAATGTTCCTAAGATGGTAAAAGGCTAGCTGTCAGACCATCGTCAAGCACCACTCCCAGGTTACGCACCCGTTCAGAAATGAGAATCCCCCGACTAAACCGGAGGGGAGCTCAGTCCTCAACCCCTCTGCCCTACGACCCAGGTCCACCACCAACACCTAATTCTTGCCTGGGTTCAACTTTAAACTGCTGGTATTCATCCAGTCTTGGATTTTAGCAAGGCAGCTGTTCAGTACTGAGATAGCACTAACCTGGTTGGGGGCAGAAGACCGGCAGAGCTGGGTATCATCAGCATAGCAGTGAAACCTCAGCCCATACCATCTTACAATGTCTCAGAGGGGAAGCAAATATACTGCGAATAACATGGGGGACAGCACCGAGCCCTGGGGTACCCCGCAAGGCAGAGAGAAAGCCCCAGAAGAAAATACGCCCGAGACGACTCTCTGCGTTCTACCAGCGAGGAAACATGTAAACCATCTGAGAACTGTACCAGACAGCCCACAGATGGACCTCAGACGCTCGAGCAGGACTCCATGATCCACAGTATCAAACACTGATGATAAATCAAGGAGAACCAAAATGGAACGATGTCTCCGATCTCTCGCCATCAGGAGATCATTGAGCACCCGAACCAGAGCAGTCTCAGTACTATGCCTGTTACGAAAACCCGATTGGAGAGGTTCGTATAAATTATGGATGGTTAAATGGTTATCCAGTTGAGCTGCCACAACCTTCTCAATAACCTTCCCCACAAAAGGGAGGTTAGAGATAGGCCTGTAGTTTGCTAGGTTCTGCGGGTCTAAAGAAGCTTTCTTCAGGAGGGGTACCACCACCCCCTCCTTCAGGGAAGTAGGGAACTCACCCGATTCCAGAGAGCACGGGACAATCTGAGCTAAGACCTGGCCGATGATATCACTACAGCCCAAAATCAGGGAAGTAGGGCCAGAGTCTAAACTACAGCAGGTGGGACCCATCGCCTGAACAATCCTCATATCTACCAACTCCGGCAGATCAAAGGTACTCCAGGAAACTCCGGGTTCTGTGACAAGGTACCGATCAACCACATCCCCCATAGAGTGAAGTTGGCGGCATTCCTGCCTGATGTCAGCCACCTTATTTGCAAAGAAGCGAGCAATCTCATCACAATCATTTTGTGAAAAAAATCACTGGAACTCCTGACAGGCTGGGTTGCACAGTTTGTCAACAGTTCTGAAGAGTTGAGCCAGTCGGTTCCGTTCAACAGCTATTTCCCTGGACAGGAATTCTGCCTTCTTACGGGAAAGTTCTGTTTGATAGAAATTATAATGTTTTAACAAAATAAGGTGGTAGGCATCTGAGGTGGTCCTCCACCAACCTACGCCCCTGTCTCCTCAACTCCCTTAGAGTCCCATCAAACCAGTGGGCCCTAGGGCGACGCGGGAAGGGGTGAACATGGACAGGAGCAATCTGATCAAGAGCTGAGGGAACGGTCCTATTATAGGTGGTAACTAACTGCTCAGGATCTGTGCTAGTCTCGCCCAGTAAGGAGAGGTCAGTTACTGCCATCAGGTCTTCAGGGACCACATCCCACAAAGGGCGATAACTGACCATCTCTACAGGAGCCAACCTACTCAGGGGGGCTGAAAAATGTAACCCAACAGAGTAATGGTTGGACCAACCAACTGGTTCCACCACCAAGTTGGAGGCCTCGATCCCCAGGAGGAAGACCAAATCAAGAGAGTGACCACCCTTGTGAGTAGCTGAGGAAACAACCTGTGTGAAGCCCAGAGATGTCATCAACTGGAGGAAGTGTTGTCCAAAAAGTGAGGATTCGTTGTCAACCCAGGCGTTGAAGTCACCCAGAACCATCAGTCTGGGTGACTCCAACGCCATGTCGGCGGCGAAGTCTGCTACTTCCTGCAGGAGCTGCTTCTCATCACCTGGTGGACGGTAGATGAGAGCTATCCTGCACCCCACACCAGCTACCACGGTACACTCAAAAGACCCGGCCTCCTCGACTGGTACACTAGTTAGGCCCCCCCCCCCCCATGGTCCACTCTTGGGCGATGTAAAACAGAGTACCTGGCGGGAACAGCTGCCTCTAAAATGGGGCCAGCGTTCCCGTCCAACCAGGTCTCGGTAGTGCAAACCAGATCTGCCCTACCAACAAAATCTGCAGTAAGGCCAGTTATGTTGCAGACAGATCTGGCATTGCATAACAGTGCCCGAGTTGGATGAGATTGGTGAGCTGTCCCAATTACATGCCTTCCCAAATCGGAGGTGCCCTTGGGTATGGGAACTAGAACTGAATTTCTACATTCTAGGTACCATTTCGCCCCAGGGCGTCTACTGGCCCTAGCCACCTCTATGGGGGAGCTCCACTCATTCGGGTTCCGCTGTCTGCAACCCCCCACCCACCCCAGCTCCCTCCCCGGCGAGCAATCCCCAGTGCTGATAGGTAAGAGCAGGTGGGGGGGGAAGAAAACGGGCAGAAGGCGCGGAGATCGGAGGCCGAATAGCACGGGGGGGGAGCAGGCACATTCTACTCATAATTATAACACAATAGTAGGGGAAAAAACATAAAACCCCAGAAACCCAAATTCAGAGTGGAACAGCAATCAATTAAAAGCCCCAAAACAATAAAACTTCTACAATAATCCTTGTCCAAACAGAAAATATTAAACTATCCTCCTCCCACTAAAAGATGATTTATAAGTTATAACCCTAAAATAATAAAATCCCCTCTCACAGGATATACAACAAACAACAAATATAAATTCTCCCCCTTCCACAGCCCTCACACAGCTGAGGAAGAGAAAAAATAAGAAACATACAATAACACAATCCCCTCTCACAGGATTTAAAAATGTACACAAAAATAAATTCCCCCCCTCCCACAGCCCTCTCACAGCTGAGGAAGAAGGAAAATAATCAGACAACCACTAAAATAAACATAAACATTAAATAATGTGAAAATAAAAATAAAGGCCTCCTGGTCCTCACACCACCAGGAAACCAAAACAAATTAAAAAGTCCAGGAAAAAGTCATCAGTCAGTTGGAGGAGCCGTAGGAAAATTTTAAAATAAGTCCAAGCCCAACTGAAAATTATAGAAAGTCCAGCATAGGTAAAATCCAAAATGCAGCAATAGAAATTTCATCGAACGCCAAATTTAAAGCTTCCCAGGAGTAGCAACACCTGGTCTCAGTATGGATCCAGGAAACGGTCACAAAGTCTCCAAAAGAGCCAAAAAATACAGGCCAAATCACTGAAAGCAGGGGCTCTCCCCCACCCTCACCCCCAAACTGCCTAATCGGGTATTAATTTTACCACCGGGACCTGCAGCTACAGATACCCCAAGGCCAAACTGCTTTGACCGACCCTGAGGTAACTTAAGGTCCCCCCACTAGTCCCTAATTCCCCAGGAAGTGAGGTAGCTCCTGCTCAGTCCCAAGTGTCACCCAAGACTACCTGGGGGGGTGGGGGCAAAGCAAAGCCTAAGGCCCAGCTTCTGGACTCAAACTCAGGAGACAATTGGAAAATAATGATATAGGAAAGAGAGGGGTTCTGATCACCAGGACAGCCAGGAAAAAAGTTCAGTTTCTAATGCAAATTCAGAGAAACACCCACAGAAGAAATAATCTTCTTCTTCGATTCCAGCCACGGGCTAATTATGAGCCGAAACGCTCTTTCCATAAGCGACAGCAACAAACACATGAACTGACGCTACGGCCAGACACCCGTCGGAGAACCAGTTGTAAGCAGGAGCAGGTCGAAAATAAACTATCCGACCTGAACTCCACCACCAAAGAAAGCACAGAGGAGACACTGAGAAAATGCCAGGACAATAATGCGATAGCCAAAACAACGACCGTCGCCAGGAGCCCATGCAAGTACACATTTACCGAAACAGCTAAAAGTACAAACAAAGCAAAATAAATGAAAAATAAACGAAAACAATAACAGGGCAGCAAACAAGTAAAACTGGCTAGTCCAGCATGAGCGCCATCTTGGAATAGAGTCCACCATGTACACACCCTGCAAGAAGGGGGGTATGGTAGAGACCTTTAAATACCTCATGGGGATAAATATGTTACAGGAGGGAATCATTTCAGAAAAAAGGTGCTTGTAAACAAGGGGACATGCTATGAAAATGGATGGGGAGGTAGGTTCAGGAGAGATGTGAGGAAGTAAATATTCACCAAGGAGTGGTGGATTCCTGGAACAGCCTAATAGCAGAGGTGGTGGGGGCGAAAACAGTGGTAGGATTCAAGAATGCATGGGATAGGCCCAGCTGAATCATAATGGAAAGGAAGGGGGTGGAGAAGAAGGAGCTGTAGATCGGGTAGGGTCTGAAGTGATAATGTAGGTGGAAATATGGGCAGACTAGGTGGGCCAAGCGGTTCTTCATTTCTGTGTGTTAGCTAGAATCTGCAGCTGATTTAACAAAAGAAAAAAAAACTTGTCAGTGAAATTAGGTTTCAGCTTGTCCTTTATTTCCGAGAACATTTACAACTGACGGAAAATGATGTTTTGTTAATTTGAACCACAGACCATGTTTGTGTTTTCATACTGCTACCAAGGCCACTCTTACAGTTGCAAAGAGTGGTCTTGCGTGCATTCTTGGAGTATGAGAACTGCGAATTGAAGATGAGCGGTTCTGATACACTAAGCATGTAAAATGAGACCACTCTTACAAATGTAAGCGTGGCCTTGGTGATGGTGTAATATATTACTGGATGGAGCTCAATTAATAATATATACATTTTTTAAACAACCTTACCCTAACATGCTAATTTCCAGGGCAGCTGCGCAAGAGATGCTCTTCACAGAATAAGAGTGTCACACGTGCAGGGGAAATTAGTGCTCAGATTGGTTGGGAGTGCTCCCTCAAGCTATAATGCATTTAATGAATAGCCTCCGTTTCTCATCGCCAGATCTGTGTCCTATTTCCACCTGCCTAAGCCCTTCTGCCTATCAAAGGAATCCTCCCATATTCCAGTCCTCCACCAGCTTCTGCTTGACATCCTCTTTGGAAACCCCAACTGTAACATGGGTGTGACCCCAGTTCCTCAAGTTTGTAAGAGGATACTTCACTGGACAGCCTAGGCCTTGGGGGAGGAGCAGTCAAAGCATGGGAGGAGTCGTAAGTACCTTACTATGGTGTGGGGGTAGGGTGACTTCATCTTCTTGGTGCTACTGTGGTACTTTGGCCCCCTAGGCCCTCCATTATCCCTCATCCCTGGGTGCCTGCTGTCTTGGGGAGGGAGGGTACCTCTTTCCACTGCATGACCACAGCCAGAGTGGTCACCCAGGGTATAGTTCTGAGAAGTGACCCAGCAGAGTGCCTTTCAGGGCCATTGGAAGGGTGGGTGAGCCTCAGCCTACCTTTGAAACTCCCCAGGCAGCCCACACTGGGTTTGTGACATCTCTGCATCACTCCCATGTGAGCGGATATGTGCTGACTTAAGGCCACTCCAGTGGGACCACTTGTTCTTTTCTGCATGATATGCCCTAGTCCTGAGCTACCAGGGAGCAGTTATGCAGCGGAAGGAGGTGCTCTCCCTCCCCAAGGTTGGAGCCACCCAGATAGATGCCAGAACCCTGCTTCACCTGTTAGCAGCAGACGTCCCAGACTTGGGTCCTGAATACGGGTTGTCTGGATGCACATGGTCACTCTACCACTGCGCCGGCCCTTTTTTTTTTTTTAATTTTAATTGTGTTTTCCAGTACAAGCCTTGTTGGAGCTGGATTTCTCCAGAATTTTACAGGCTTCAGACTTTGATGTCAGTAAGACCCAGGGTCAGCCTTAACCTATTTGTGCACTAGCCAGCAGGACAAGTTGATTCAGGATTGCACTGGCCCGCAGATGGTTACAGTAGCCCACAATTATAATGGTGAACTTGCGCAGGAAAAAATGCCAGCCAAGAAATGCATTTATTATTGCACATTTATCTTGCACTCACAGTGCTTCCTGCCTCACTCAGCAAACCTCAGCAGAAAGCCCCACCCTGTGATCAACCGGAGAACTGCACTTCTGAAAGTTTTTGTACAGTGTCACATGATCTACGGACAGATCTAGGATTTCGTTTGGGAGAGAGCTAAAGAAACCTAGGGAGTTTGGGATATAGAAAACTTTATATTTTTATTTTTTTAACACTGTTCTTATATCAACCCAAGGGAAACAGCACACAGGTGTGGCACTGCACTACCTATATTTCTGTTTAGGAGGATCTGTGCACCTCAGGAATGCCTATGGTAACCTTTCAAATTATTTGTTTTATTAAGGTTTATTTTTGTACCATGTGTGCTCCAAAGCATTGTTTTTAGATAAAAGGACATGCTGGGTGGGATAAGAGTGAAATTGCATGTATGGCATTGGCTGGTGTGGTCCATTAAAAAGAGCTGGGACCCCTGTACTTGCCAATAATGGCAGCAGTGGGTCTATGGATTGTTATTTCAGAGTCTGGTCTGTAGTGATGTGCAGGGAAAGTACAGAGTTGAGAGATTAGGAAGGGTGAGGTAACAGCTGTGTTTACAGTGGGATAAAACCCACAACCTGTAGGTCAGACCCTGTATACCTCTTAGCATTTTGTCACTGAGATTTTGGCTATAGACACTCAAAATGTAGGAAAATGAGGCAAACTGGTCTTACTAATGTGGGACAAATCATCAAAGAGAAGTTCAAAAAAACTGGAAGCTAGTGACTTAACATCATTCTACCCTTGAGCACAAAAATCCAAAAATAGTCCAGCACACTTGTAGCCTATATAAAGATAAATCCAGGTCCAGACACTGAAATATGCCAAAAGAATTTATTGTGTTCCATAGAACGACAGGACCAGCAGGCAGACAAAACAAAACACAAAGCGCTTAATGTGCTCCAGCGCTTCGACTCACTAATGAGTCTTCATCAGGGGGGTAAAGGTTACATTATGCACATAGCCTTTTTATAGTCAGTAAATTAAAAGGAATTAATCAATTAATGAAAGCACACATGATTTCAACAAACACTTTAAAGCCTGTATAACATGTTAAACCTAGATAGGTCACTAGATAGTGCTGTTACAGCACAATCATCATTCAAGGGTATATACCCAGGGCCCCTGGTGTTCTGCGGCAGAATTTTCTGATTTCTTCGGCAGGGCTCCTTGACTTCTGCGGCATCATTTTCTGATTTCTGTGGCATGATTTATTCATTTCTCTGTCAGAATGCAGTCCTGTCATTGGCTAAATATGATGTGATGTCATTGATGACATCATATGCTGAGCATAGAGGAGGGGCTTCAGGATAAACGAGGTGGGAAAGAAAGCCTGACACTATGGAAAAACAGTATATTTATATGAAAATTCACCAAAAACAATTATTTCTGCGGCACTATATGTATTCTGCGGCATGATACAAATTCTGTGGCAAATTCCACAACCGCAGAATTCCAGGGGCCTTGTATATACCAGAACATATATAATGCAGTTGCAAAGTGTTGATGAAAAGATGAAATGAAATGAACAAGATAATAAAAAGATGACTCCATGGATGAAAATGAGACCAAACCTCCAGCAAATCCTGGAAACAGAAGAGAGAGAATGCAAGGCAACCAGAGTATAGGACCTCCCAGTAATTGAGGACTAGGCAGCTGGAGGACAGTCAGATAAGATGAAATTTTATCCTATAAAAGAGAGAGAAACAATATTACATGATTTTAACAGGAAATTCCAGGTTTCTATATTTAAATATGTATGTGCAGCATAATGTTTTTCCTTCTCAAAAAGTCAAAAGACAAAAAAGAACATTTTTACTATTTCAAAAAGTGTTTCAAATCCCATTTGTCATTAAGTCCATGTGGTTTTACACTATGTAAAGTGTAAATCCAGAAGCTCTCACACTGCAGTAGTAGGCTAGATCTGTCCCCACCATTTTTCATCTGTGATACATGTTCTGACCCTAAAAATTTCAAATCGTGGTTTTGAATTATGTACATCTGAGAAATGTGCACCCACAGGAGTGTCTTGTTTATTATTCGCAATGGAGCGAATATGTTCCTGTACCCTTTGTTTTAAAGGTCTGACAGTTTTGCCCACATAAACTAAATTACATGTGCACCATAATGCATAGACAACATAGGGAGTATTACATGTAATGAGTTCCCTGATCTCAGGTTTTTTGTTTTTTTTTAGACTTTATTTATCCTCCTGCCTACCTCCGGTGCCCACTCCTTCCGTCCGCTCATGTCCCCCGAATCACCTACCTTAGGGATCTGCCCCTAGAGTACTTCCTCCTCTTCTTCACCTCGCACAGTGGGGTCTGTCCTGTAGGTGGCCCGGGTGGACCTGGAGCGGCCTTCATCTAGGGCTACCGGAGGGGTTTTTCTGGTATTCTCCCCTTACATCCCTCCCCCTGGGACGTTGCGCTTGGGACGCGTCCCGAGTGGTAGCGATGCTAGCCAGCATGCACACCGTCATGCGCCCGCTGACGTCCCCGGCTCCGACGGCGAGTCGCTCTACCCTTCCCAATGTCGGTGCTTCCACCGGCCACGGAAGGGATGCAGAGCGCTCTTGGTAACCCGCCCCTGAGGGAGGAGAGCATCCGTTGGGACGCTTGATCCTCCCTCTCCCCAACGACCCCTGGTCGCCCGAGTCCGTTCCCGAACCCGGGCCGCCGGCGTCGTGCGAGGTGTGGTGTCCAGCGCCTCAACCCTCAGCGCCACCGGGCCGGCCACTGATCTCAGTTTTAATGTCCATAAGTATAGGATGGGTGAATTCTTTGGCTGGCACTCCATATTTACAGATGTTACAATTACATCTGTAAAAGCCATTAGAACAGCGTGACAACCATGTGCCAGTGGTTTTATTTACACAAGGAGTTCGGCTATGTACCAATCTATCCTTAAGATTCTCACTTCTATTAAAAGTGACTCTGGGTCTGGGGCCCACTGATGTACCCACCATATTATCTCCTAATAAGATGGGCCAGTTCTTTTGTATAACATTACCTATCTGACCTGCTACATGGTTAAAGTCTGTCACAAATGTACAAGATATTTTTTTGTCTCAATGTTGTATTTGTTTTGTTTCTGTCTTTCAAGAGATCATCCCTATTCATTTGTTGTACTTTTCCTTTTGTTTGTTCCAAAAGTTTTTTGTCATAACCCCTCATTTCAAATCTTTGCATGAGTTCTTCACTTTGTTTTATGAATTCAGTATCTGAACTGCAGTTTCTCTTTAATCTTAACATTTGTCCAAAAGGAATAGAGTTTTTTAGACTACAAGGGTGGGCACTGCTAGCCAATAGTAATGAATTTGTTGCTGTATTTTTTTCTGTAACACTTGGTCTCTTATTTTATTTTTATTAACATAAAGACAAAGATCCAGAAAAGAGATACTCCATGGATCAGTGACCTAAGTAAATTTTAAGTTAAATGTATTTTCATTCAGCCAGCCTAGAAATTCAAACATGGCATCAGTAGGTCCCTCCCCTCTCTGTGTGTGTGTGTGTGTGTGTGTGTGTGTGTGTGTGTGTGTGTGTGTATATAGGGGATATGACATGGCCCGACTGAAGATATCATATTTATCTTCACGAGAGGCCAGTGATATCATGATATCTCCGAGTGGCGGAAAGCCGCAGTGAAGATCATGATATGACTGACCTCGAGGCCCTAGGTCAGTAAGTCAGAATTCCCGTCATTTCTTTATTAAATCGTGTATTTTCTTGTAAAGCTTGAACTGCACATAGAGTGCAGCAGTAACGACCGTGACTTCTAGGCAACAGGCTCACAGCTTCATTTTACTGTTGAAAACGCCGGCTCGGTTACTGCTGCACTCTATGTGCAGTTCGAGCTTTCTTAAGAAAATATACTATTAACAAAGAAATGATGAAATTCTGACTTACTGACCAGGGCACCTCCTAAAAGATATGGCAATATACAAATCGTCAGTGTTCATAGCGCTCGGTCACGCTACACTTGTAGGGAAAGTGAAAGTGCTCTGAGTGGCAGGATCAACCAGATAAGTTTCGATATGACGTATAGGAACGTGGAGATAACATATGACGTATAGGAACATGAAGATAACAATGTTATCTTCACTGGCCATCTGAGATATCATGTTTTATACTGCCATTTATCTGTCTACATATATTGTATAAATATATATATATATATATATATATATATATGTATGTATATATGTATATGTATGTGTGTATATATATATATATATATGTGTGTGTATATATGTATATGTATGTGTGTGTGTATATATATGTATGTGTATGTGTATATGTATATATATATATATATATATATATATATATACACATACCACACACACACACACACACAACACATCTATCAATAAAACAATGCCAGTGTACAATGTTTTTGACAAATGGATTGGTATTAGAAAATACTACATCTTTTTCCCAGAATCCTAGAAACAGATTGGCATAGCTGGATCTTTGTCTGGCATCCTGTCCATTGTCCCTGGCTTCCCGCAGCCTTCATTGCCCTCCAAGGATCCAGCGTCTCCCCTGGTCTGACCCCGGGGATGCAGACGATGTGGGCACGCTCCCATCTGGTCTCCCTCCCGCGGGGCCTGACGACCTGACATCGGTTCCTCGGATGCCGGTGCCAATGCCGGTTTTGCCGACGCCGGGTGACATCCCTCCCCATGCCATCCCTACGCCGGGCCTGCTGCCTGCCAGGCCACCCATTCCGGGTCCGCCCCTGAGCCATTGCTGGGACCTTCTGCTCCGGCAGACTTCCCCCGGTTCCCGGGTATCCGACGCTGTCATACCCAGGTCCGCTGTATTCACCCCAGTACCAGACGTCGCAGTACACGGTGCCTCAGTACCCAACGCCGGGCTACCTGCCTTCAGGGTATGGATACGCTCCCTATGGATACCCCTAGTATCCGTATCCCCCTCCTCCTTCTTCACCGCCCCCTCAGCCGCTGGTTGATTTGAAGGAGACTCTGGCTTCCTGATGGGCTGAGGCCAAGGCTCAACTCACCAGGGAGGTGGAGAGCCGTCTTGCGATACAGGTCCTGGTTCCAGACCCCCATGTCAGAGATAAGACTCCTTCCCCTATTCCAGATACCAGAGGTGAGCCCTCCAGTTCCAGAGCGGGTCTGGATACGCTTCCCAAGGGGTCTGTTCCTTTCCCGCGTCAGGAGGTGGAGTCTTCCTCTTCTTTTTCCTCCTTGGAGCCCTCTGACAACTCCAATGGGCGCTCCGATTTGGATGACGAGCCGAGCTTTCTGGAAAAGCCCAGGCAGAGGACCCCTCCGAAGTCTCCTCCGGAGAATCCTTCCTTTTCGGAGTTGCTGTGCAAAATCCAGGCCATCCATCAGTGGCACTCTTTGGAGCCAGATTCACAGCGGCAGAAGCTAGCTGCCAATTTGGATCTACCCGAGGTCACTCTTACCTTGGTTCCACCCTGGATTGAGCCTCACATGAACCTTGTTAACACTGGAAACAACCTTCCGCCATAGCACCCCTTCCGAGGAAGGCGGACAGGCTATATCAGGCTCTGGAGGGTGTTGAGTTTCTTACCTCTCACCCCAAGGCTGACTTGGTCGTGATCAGCGCCGCCCACGGCCGGACAGCCAATCCAAAGCATTTGAGCTAGTCACCTCCAATAAGGAATCCCGCCTTCTGCACCAGTATGGGAAGAAGGTCTTCGCTTCTTTCACTCTGGGTATTGGGGCCTTGAACTATGTTGCCCATATGGGGGATTACCAGAAGTCCATCCCTAGAGAGGTGAAAGCTAAACTGGGCTCCCTTCCTGAGTCACAAACCAAACAGGAAGTGCTAGACCTGGTCCGATCTGCTCGTTCAGCCAGTAGGCACATGCTTCGTGCTTCATACGATGCCGTGGACGCTGCTGGTAGGAGCTTGGCATTTGCTGTAGGTTTGCAGTGACACGCCTGGCTCAGAGTATCGGGTTTGGTCCTTGAAGTGCAGTCTGCCATCCAGGACGCGCCCTTCAGGGGTTCGGTGCTGTTCGGTGGTGATGTCAAGGATGATATCACCGGACTGTGAGAGACGGGCACTGCTCTCAAGGAAGTCTACGACTTGTACAGAGCTCCCCAACCGCAGCGCCGTCCCTTTTGCAAGCGGGCACGGGCCAAGGCGAAACCACAAGGGAAGCGGGTCAATAAACGCCGGGCCCCTTGGACTGCAGAGCCCCCGCCCAAACGAGCAGCGGGAGCTCCAGCCACTGCACTGCCTCACACCACCTGACTCCTTTCCTCTCCACAGCCTCTGGCTCTTCCAGAGAAGCGGTGAGGGGAGGTTCTCCCTGCATCTACTGGGTTGGAAAAGGATCACGTCAGACGTTTGGGTGCTCCAGCTGATAGCGGAAGGACACTCAATAGAGTTTCTTCAGAAACCCCCTTCCAAGGTCGTCTTACTCACTGGAACACCTTCTGGTTCGGGAAGAAATCTCTGCCCTTCTTCGGAAGGCGGCGTTAGAGCCCATCCCCCTCCATCTCAGGGGGACGGGTTGCTATTCTCATTTCTTCCTGGTTTTGAAGAAGTCCGGTGAAGTGAGGCCAGTCCTGGACCTCAGTTCCCTGAACCTGTTCATGGAGTACAAGAGGTCCAGAATGCTCTCTCTACAGAGCCTTCTGCTCCTCCTTCGGCCGGGACAGTGGCTGTGCGCCCTGGACATGCAGGATGCCTGCCTGCATATTCCTATCCACCCGTCCAACCGCAAATGCCTTCATTTTTATTTCCAGGGGGACCACTACCAGTTCAGGGCCCTCCCATTTGGTCTCTCCTTGCCCCAGTATTTACAGATGCCTTTCTGTGGTGGCGGCCACCTGCGTGCCCAGGGGTTCAGGTTTTCCTTGCCTGGATGATTGGCTCCTGGGAGCTCCATCCAGGGAGCCTCTCCTGCGCTCCCTTCCCCTTACCGTGCAGGTTTTCATCAGCTTGGGTATTACCATCAACCAGGACAAGTCCCATCTGATCCCATCTCAAACTCCAGTTTATCGGGGTGATCCTGAATATAACTTCCGGTATGGCCTTCCTGCCTCTGGACAGGGTGGCCACCCTTCAGGCTCAGGCCAGCCTTTTGTCCAGCTGCAGGCGGGTCATTGCCAGGTCAGTCCTTCGCCTCCTCAGGCTCATGGAAGCTGCCATTCAGGCGGTGCCTTGCACTCGGTTCCACATGAGAATCTCTCGGTGGACGCTTCGGTCTCAGTGGGATCAATTGGTGGACGACTTGGATCGTGAGATCCTGGTCTCCTCTCCGATGGTTCGGGACTTGCAGTGGTGGATGGTTCAGGAGAATCTTTGCTGGGGTGTTGGCTTCTGTCTCCCCCAAAATCCTGATGACAGACACCTCTGGCGAGGGTTGGGAAGTCCACCTGAGATCAATGGACCCAGGGACCCAGGGCTCTTGGTCCAGGCTTGAACAGACTCTTCACATCAGTGTACTCAAGCTGAGGGCTTCCTGTATGCCTTACAAACTCTGCATCTGTATCTGCTTCCTGGTCACCTGGCCGTTCAGACCGACAACATGTGCGTAGTGTGGTACATCAACAAACAGGGAGGAACCCGTTCCTACTCTCTTTGCAGGGAAGCGATGCGGGTTTGGGATTGGGCGATGCGTCACAACCTTCACCTCATGGCAGTTCATGTTCCGGGGGTCGAGAACACTTTGACAGACCACCTCAGCCAGTCGTCCGCCCAAGCACACGAATGGGAACTGGATCAGGGGGTAGTAGATGTCCTCCTGTGCTGGGGAACCCCTCAGGTAGACCAGTTTGCCTCTCCTCTCAATGCAAAACTTCCCATCTTCTGCTCGCTCGCTCCAGCGCGCAGTTTTTTGGAGAGATGCTCTGTCTCTAAACTGGAAGGGCAGATTTGTCTATGCTTTCCCCCGATCCCGAGGGTCCTACACAAACTGTTCGGAAGGAGCTCGCATAATCCTAATCACTCCGTTCTGGCCCAGGCAAGTTTGGTTCTCTCTTCTGCATCAGTACTCAGAGGAGCCTCCTCTTCCTCTTCCTCTGTCGCAACTTTTGTTTGCCCAGGATCAGGGGACCCTGGTCCATCCAGGACTCGAATCCCTTCAGCTGCATGCGTGGCTCCTGCAGATGTGATTCAAACCCGGTTCGGGGTTTTGTCGCAGGTGGCGGAGATTCTAGTGGAGGCCAGAAAGCCCTCCACTCGTTCCACTTATGCCATTAAATGGAAAAGGTTCTCTATTTGGGCCTCTTCCAGAGCTTTCGAGCCATTCTCCTGCTATGTTGGGAGGCTCCTGGATTACATGCGTCACCTCTTCGATCTGGGTCTCAGCCACTCCTTTTTGATGGGTCACGTGGTGGCCATTTCCGCATGCCATGTTCCTTTTGGGCAGCTGGAAATCGCTAAGACTTTCCTTAGAGGGGTCCTCCACTTGAGACCCCCCATTCACGCACCTGCCCCTCCTTGGGACTTGAATTTCATTCTCGAGAAGCTTACCCTGCCTCCTTTTGAGCCGGCAGCATCATCAGCAGACCTTAAGTTCCTTTCCTGGAAGGCTCTCTTTCTGGTGGCCATTACCTCCGCTCAATGAATTTCCGAGCTTCAGGCCTTAATGTGCAAAATCCTGTACTTGATTTTCCACAAGGAACGTGTGGCTCTGCATACCAACCCTAAGTTTCTCCCTAAGATGGTAGCGGAATCTACGCTGAATCAGTCCATGGAATTGCCTGTGTTTTTCTACGCAACATTCCAATCAAAGGGAGTACCTCTTGCATACTCTAGATGTTCACCGGATTCTGAGATACTACACCAACAGGACAAAGGATCTCAGAAAGACTGATCAGCTGTTTGTCTTTTTTGCTCGCAAAAGAGAGGGCATTGCTGTCTCCAAGCAATGCCGTTCGAAATGGTTGGCTCATTGTATCACTTTCTGTTATGACAAGTATCACAAGACCTTGCCAGGTCACGTCAGAGGTCACTCCACTAGGGGTGTAGCTGCCTCTGCTACTTGTTTCAATAATGTGTCGGCGGCTGACATTTGTGCAGCCGCAACTTGGACTTCTGTCCATACCTTTACGAAACATTACAGTTTGGACATTGCCTCTCGCCGTAGAGCTGGCTGTTCTGCAAGGTCTTCTTTCCCAAGACCTTCACAGCCAGAGGATCTGTGTGAGTAGTTTCCTCCTCCCATGAGCTTCTCTTTGTTCCAGACTGTTTGGGACTCAGTCCTACATGTAATTATCTACTGCAAGAATCCTCTCAAAGTAAGATAGTACAGTTACATAAGAACTTACCGTAACAGTAGGTCTTCGAGAGAGGCTCTTGCAGTAAGTAACTTCCTGCCCTCCATCCCCTTAGCTTTTCAGTTCCTTTTCCAGGATGGGAAATATCAGCTTCTCTCTCTGCTCCTTTTGGCCTTTGGCGGGAAAGAACTGGAAGAGCGGGTGTGGGGGGCCACCCCTTTATACTGATGTCCGTCACCTGATGTGGGGGCGGTCCCCTACCAGAGAATGCTAGCTAGAAATTTTTCCGTGGGGTCCTGATGCCTGCTGGCTTCAGTCCTATATGAAATTACCTACTGCAAGAGCCTCTGTCGAAGATCTACTGTTGGGGTAAGTTCTTACGTAACTGTACTATCCTTCTCCTGCGTGGCTGCAGCCATTAACCCCCATCCCACTGTGTATGTGGTATTTAGATTCCTTCTCCCCAAGTGCATCACTGTGCATTTCCTGGCATTGAATTTTAGCTGCCATGTTTCCGACCACTCTTCCAGTAATCTTAGATCATTCTTCATTGCCTCAACTCCCCCCCCTCCCCAGTGTCCACCTTGTTGAGTTTTTGTGCCATGCGTGAAAAGACGGACCTTCCCCTGAAGCCCCTCTTCTATGTCGCTGACATAGATGTTAAACAGAATGGGCCCCAACACCAACCCTTGGGGGGCCCCACTCGTCATCCCCGTCTCCCCAGAGTGCACCCCATTGACCACCACCCTTTGGCTTCTACCCGTCAGCCAGCTCTCCACCTATCTTATTTTCTGCCCCACCCCTAGACTCCCCAACTTATTAACCAGTCTTTTGTGGGTCACTGTGTCGAAGTTCTTCCCGAAGTCTAGGTAGGCCATGTCCATTGCACCACCCTGATCATAGAAACAGAATTTGATGGCAGATAAGGACCACTTAGCCCACCTAGTCTGCCCATTTCCCTACCTAACTGATAAGCTGCAGATCCTAGTTAACCAACAGCCTACTTCCCTACCCACACCTAGAATTGCCTTATGTCTGTCCATGAATTCTTGAATTCTCCAACTGTTTTGACACTACACCTCCTCAGGAAGGCTGTTCCATACATCTACAACCTCTCTGTGAAGAAAATACTTCCTCCATTGCCTCTGATCCGTCCCCCCTTATCTTCAAATTGTGCCCCCTTGTTCTTGCACATCTCTTTTCTGAAAGATGCTACCCTCTTGGACTTTGTTGATTCCCTTGAGGTGTTTGAAAGTTTCTATCATGTCCCCCTCTCTCTCTCCTTTCCTCGAGGCTATACATCTTAAGCTCCTTTAGACTTTCTTCATATGTCTTCTGGTGCAGACCTGGCACCATTTTAGTTGCCCTCCTCTGGACAGCCTCCACCCTGTCAATGTGTTTGCGGAGCTGGGGTCTCCAGAACTGTACACAGTACTCCAGATGTGGTCTTACCAACTGTCTGTACAGAGGGCCAAAAACTTCCTATTTTCTACTGTTGATGCCTCTCCCTATGCATCTCAGTATCCCCCCAACCCTCCTTACTGCCGTCTCACATTGCTGGCCCACCTTTAGGTCATTTGATATAACTACCCCCAGGCCCCTTTCCGTTTTTGCTGTTGTCAGTATCTAGCCCCCATTGTGTACTCTTCCCCTGGGTTTTTGTTTCCCAGGTGCATTACTTTGCACTTCTTTGCATTGAATCTAAGCTGCCATACATTTGACCATTCCTCCAACCTTGCCCAAGTCCCTTTTCATCTTTCCACCCCACCTTGCATATCAGCCCTGTTACAGATCTTTGTGTCATCTGCAAAGAGACATACTTTTCCTTCCAGTCCCTCTGTAATGTCACTTATAAAGACATTAAAAAGGACCAGCCCCAGTACTAAACCCCGCGGATCAACCCCCCTCAACACCTCATCAAAGAATTTGATTAGGTTCGTCTGACATGACTGACTCCGAGTGAAGCCATGCTGCTGAATGTCTTGCAGCCCCCCCTCCAAATAGCTAACCACCCTTCATTTCAATATTGTCTCCATTACTTTACCCACCACCAATGTGAGACTGACCAGGTGATAATTGCCTGCCTCCTCCCTGCTGCCACTTTTATAAAGTGGCACCACATCTGCCTTATTCCAGTCCTCTGGTACCCACCCGGAATCCAGGGACAAAGTTGAATAACCCCACCAGTACCCACCCTTAATTCCCTGAGCTTCCTAGGGTGTAGACCATCAGGGCCCATGGCCTTGTTCACCCTCAGCTTCCCTAATTCCTCCCTTACCTCTTCCACACTGATTGGGCTAGGACCCCCCCGCCTCACTTAACGCTGGTCCCCTTCCTTCTTAATGAGTTGTTAATTATACCAGGCCATTTGGAACACTGAGGGAGATTAGCATGATGACTAGAACTTGCTAAAGTAAGGACTTTAACTTCATTAACAGCCATAGAAAACCTGCAGTAGTTAAGATGGACAAGTAGAGGGTTAGCTACACTAGCCCTGGTCAATTTGCTCTAGTAAAACTGTTAAAATCGACCCCTGAATGAGACACTTTGGGACACATTCTCAGTTGTTGTGGGTAGTGCCAAGTAATCACTGTGGCCACGTGGTGCCTATGGGAACCTTTCAACCCCATTCAGCTATGCTGAATGGGGTTACATCTCCTTCTTAAATGGTCGCACAAGTGTTTGCAACAGTTTGGGAAAGGGAGGGGGCAGGGACCACCTTGCAAAAGGGCTGCAGTGCCATTTTGAAATCATTTAATTTCCCGGGAAAACAATCATTGAGCCAGGACACATTTTCTATGATACCCTGACAGAAATGCATGTCAGTCGTCGCCACCAATCACAGCCGCCTGCGCCTCCTGAGGCTACTGCCCAGGAAAAGCAGGCTGTAATGGAGGGTTTTATTGCTGTGACTGGTTGCAGCTGACTTAATCAGGGAAGAGGATATCACGGGAGTGGCATACACAGTGGCAAGGCGGAGTTAGGATAGGGGGTGTGTTCCATTGTATACCAAGCATTATATAGTGCCTTGGGAGGATCCACTGAATCTTCAGGTGCCTGGCATCAGGAGGACCAGTTGCAAATGCACCTGGTGCAGTGCCATGTGACTTGGTCACATGTGCAGTCCATCCTGTTAGCAGGTGCATCTTCTAACTGCTGGATTTACAATTTACACATGTGCCTCATAGATGGGAAGTCCTTGCCACTTGATGTAGAACCCAGCTATGTGATGGTGCTGCCAGGTAGCAGCGCAAAGTTCCATTTAGTTTTGGGTTTGTTTTATTCTGGGTCATCATCCATAGCTGCTGACAACGCAACCCTTGGACTACAAGTAACAAAGCTATACAGAAAGCCTGGTCTGGTGTGTCTGTGTGTGTGTGTGTGTGTGTGTGTGTGTGTGTGTGTGTGTGTGTGTGTGTGTGTGTGTGTGTGTGTGTGTGTGTGTTGAGGGCAGGAGCTCTGCATTCTCTGGCTATTAATAATTTCATTTCTAGTTTCATATTCTTGTAAGAGTGCTTTGGCAAGGTGAACTCTAGTTTCCATCTAGCATTTCCTGTGTTTCAAATTCTTGACCAAAGAAGTAGGTAGTAAACACAGTTTATAATAGAGTATTACATGGTTGTCACAACTTTACTGCTATCCTGTAAATGTTTTTTAATCGTTATATGTGTACAGTTTTCTGCCTCCCCCCCCACTAAAAGCAAGCATAATGCTGTTTAATTATGTTCTCTAGGTTTTGCCATTGGTTGGGGTCCTATTCCATGGCTGATAATGTCGAAATATTTCAGTTAGAGCAAGAGGTTTTGCCAGTGGTGTGTGTAAAAACTAACAGGGGATCAGCCTTCCTAGTAACCAAAGAATTTCATGATCTCATGGTATGTGTCATTTGTCACTTATAAACTGTATACACTTTTGCTTTGTATTAGATCAGCAGATGCAATAAAATATTTTACAGTAAATTAGGATAAAGAATTAAAAAAAAATCATATTTTAAATTGTTTGTGTAATGTGCTAATAATGCTATGTGTCATTTAATGTAACATAAGGACATTTTAGAGATAGGATTTTTAAGTCCTGATAGTCCTATCCTAAATAAAAAATAAAATGTTACTACAAATACTACTGTTTTCTAAAACAAAAGGTTTAAATCAAGTGCATAGTGAAAATAGAAAAAAGTTAGAGTCGTCATTTTGACCATGAAATTTTGCAAGATATTTGGGGAGGAACAGTAGCATAGATCTTCATGAAAACTTTGCAGCAGGTCATTATAGGAATACCCTGCCGACATGATCCATCAAGAGGATTCATCAGCAGTCAACCTGGGACTGCCCCACTGTACCACGGCTGTAGTGATAGTATAAGGGGTCATCTTAGCTCCTCAGTTCTTTTCCTTCGCCACCTGCACATTCTCCCTCCTGGAATTCAGTTTCAGTAAACGATGACTGAAGTTCTTGCTACTTCCTTCTTCGACCCTCATCAATGATCCGTGCCTCAGACCACTTTTTGATAGTGTTCTATGGCAGAAAACTCAGATGGAGGACCACAAATCTGTTTTCGTGCCTGGTCCAACCGATAACCGCTCTGTGTCCTTTGTCAGAGGACCAACAAGGCTACCAAACACAGTGACCAGACTCTTCAAAATCTCATGGGCACAAACTTGTCCTCTAAACCAGGCGCAGCGCCCAACGTGAGTCCTCACCTCTTCTTCCAGATCCCAGAGGTCTGGTAAGCATTTGCACAGCCGAGATGGATAAACACAAACACCCCCAAAGTAAACTGAGGTTTCTTCCTCCCTGTCAGTGCCCAGCCTAACGTGTCATCTTCCACGTTGATTACCTCGGGCATTTGTCTTCCACGACTCCTTCATCAATGATGGCTGGGGTTTCAGTTAGATTCCAAGCTGCCGCCCCCGCTAAAGTGCTCAGCATTGTTAAATAACTGTCCGGCCGCGCCTTGACTGCTAGGGCTAGGGCTGAACTTGTCTCAAACTTTTCCACGGCTCCGTCGAACGCTCTGGGACTTGCATTCACCTCCGCTGACGACTTGCCTAATACCTCAGCCTGAGCTATGTCTCGATTGTGCCAATCAGTACATACACACTGCTTCCTCAGGCCTGTCCACAATGGGCCACGGTTGACATCAGGGTTTGGTTCAGACCATTCTGGGTCCACTAGCCCACTCCCACTTCTCTGGAGACTGTCCCTTCCACTGCTGTTTTATGCCCTCTAGACATTCTTCAGCCTAGACTACTTAGCTCTTCACCGCATCCTCAAAGCCCTGTTCTGCAGACATTGAGGAGATGATGGGGACCCCAACTGATCCACACACCTGGAGATGTTTGGGTCATGAACCCATGTCTCCTGCCACTTCTCTGCTCTCCTTATGGAGAACCGATGCCACTCTTCCCTGTTCTGCCCTGATGACCCTAGTTTTTCTAATAATAAATTGCTTGCAGAAACATTGGATTTAAGGAACTGAGCAGAACGCCCAGGAGAAAGGTGGCGATTATTTGGCCTTCCTCCCGCCCATTTTAATAGTTCTCCTTAATGAAGCCTATGAGGATGCAAGTTTGGTCACCTGACAACAGCCCTCTCAGGGCTGAAGCCCTCGAAGGCCAATAGGACACATTTGGCCCTTTGGAAAAAAATCCATATTTTGCCAACCTGGCAACCTCTGTAATTATTAATGCAACATAAAACGGCCCAGTCAAAGCATCTTAGTACCCAGCCTCCTGACAGGAGTCCAAATGCTGGATATCCAGAAGATAGTCTTCTTCCTCTACTCTCACTATCAAATTTGACTACATGGGTCACCTCCTAGATATCAGGAGGAAACCCCAAGACTACTCAACCCTCTGTTCATTCTCTCCGGACTCTGTCCCAAAGGATCTGAATGCAGCTTTCCACTCCTCGGTTGGAACACTTGAGAACAACATGTGCCATGGACTCATCTGCTGGCGTTTGTCTTAGCACGTGCTTTGCTCAGGTTTCTGGGTTTGCCCCAGTATGTGACATTCCATCCTTAATACCCTTTACGCCCTAGTTTACATCTCATCAGCGGTTCCTCTGCTTTCGCGCAGATGAAGCCCTCTGAGTTCCGCCATGCCCTTGACGCTCATCTGCTCCAGGCCTTCACCAATGCTTGGCAGTGGTGGCAGCATTTCTGCATCGAGGGTCAGGGCCCGCCTCACTGGACAACAACAGCACCCTCCAGGTTGAGGCAGCGGTCAAAGATCTGACCTGGGTTTGCTCTCAACTTGCTCCTATCAATGAGCCAGTTGAAACCAGCAACTTAGCAGGTGATTTCACCGGGCTGAGTCACTCTCAAGCCAGAGCCCTGCTCCCGGGACAGGCCGAGATCCGTCCTTTGCTCGGCAATTCGAGTCAGGCAATTGTGCCCTGCAGGACCTGCACCTTCTGTCTCATGGCAGCTGCACCAGCGTGCTCCATTGGGCCCACAGCATATGCCCCTGCAGTGAGCCCGCCAGTGGCATCGCACCAGGTCACCTAGACAGCCAGTCTCCATGACCCAGGAATGGGGCAGCCTGCAATAGTGGCTCATCCGCCACATGCGGAGGAATCCAGTTTGTTGCCCCAAGCGCCGGTCATCTTGACGACCCACTCAGATGGGGGTGCCCATCTGGGAGCTCAGACCCAAGGACTCTGGTTCCCAGGAGTCGATGCCACATCACCCAGCTGGAGCCACGAGCAGCTCGGCTGCCACATCACCTTAGCTCCATTCCTTCAGGTCAAGGGTCCAGGTCAGATGGGCACCACCACGTTATGTACTGTCTCCAGTCCACAGACCGGGATGCACCCTTGCCTCTGCAAGGCTCTTCATTGGCTCTCATGCTCAACCTGAGCGATCCTAGCGTTAATTTAGCAGGGCTTCTAACAGTCTGGCGTGCCCTCAGTTGAAAGGGGATTTTATTCACAGTGTCTCTCTGCCGGAGTGGTACAGACCTGTTCTCCACTGGGGCACCGCAGGTGGACCTGTTCACCTCCAGGAAGAATGCCAAGCTGAGGCTGGACATGCCCCCCGCCAGCAGGGCTCGCTGCAGGAGAATGTCTAGGCCTTGGACCCAGGCCCTTTACGCTTCCTCCATTTCCTCGATCCACAAGTGCCTCAGATGAGAGGACAAGGCGCAGGTGATCCAGGTAGCTCAGATGGCCTGCCAGTTCTGGTATCAGATCTCCTCAACCTCACCCACAGGCTCCCGGGGACTTCAGCCTGCCCGGACCTGCTGTCTGTCAACAAAGGTACTCCATCCTTCAGTCCTGCACCTAATGGCCTGGCCCTGGTGGCTAGTTCCAGCCAGGTCTTCGGCTGAGGTCCCCCAATGCTCGAGCATCCCATAGGAGTCAACCAGAAAATGTTATGCCTTTAAGTGAAGTGGAAGAGATTCCCCATTATGTCAGGCAGGGGTTGGACCCTTGTCCCGCCAGTAGCTAGCATTTCGAATACCTGTGTTCCTTTCCCAGCAAGGCTTCAGTCGTACCAATGTGACCATGCACCTGGCAGCCATCTCTGCTTACCAGGTGCGGGCTGCAAGCAGTCAGTGGCGAGGAAAATAGTCAGCACTTTCCAAGGGCCTAGATCCCATATCCTCGGTGCGTGAACATCCACCTCGTGGGATTTACTGCTGATATTGTCTAAAGCATGGGCAAGCCATTCAAACTGATGCATAGGCGTGACATCTCACTCGTGGAAGACCGCAGCCTTGGTGCCTATCACATCAGCCAAGAGATGAGAGTTCCAGGCGCCCATTTAATCTCCTACCTGGTCTTCCATGGGACAAGGTTGCCTGTGCCCCCAATGCAAAATTTCTTCGGTGGTATCAGAGTTTCACCTGAATCAGGTGCTGACCCCGCCCGGTGTTCCCAACCGCGCACTCGGAGGCCGGGCAGGCCCATACTTTGACCTGAGAAAGGCAGCCTACTATAAAGAGCATACAGAGAAAGTTCAGGAGGGTTCACCAGCTGTTTGTCACCTACGGAGCCAAACCTGGCAGTTCTTCAGCCAAGCAGATGATTGGCAGGTGGATCACCCGCATTGATCTCTGCTATAGGTTGGCAGGCAAGACCTCCATAGTTAGGCCATTCACCCACCATACTGCTGCCGATGGCTGCTTTAGACATCTCTATCCAGAAATTAGGGGCTACCTGAGTCAGCACACCTTCATTTCCATTACCATCAACCTCGAGTCACGCGGGATGCTGATTTTGGGACCTCAGTTCTCCAGTCCTGGCCCTAAGTAGGGGTGTAAGCCTTGCCTCCTCCTCCGGAGAATCTAGAATCTGAGACAGTGTGGATGGAACAACATATCCACATACCAGTACAGGTTACTCACCTGTAACAGGAGATTCCAGCGAATAGTCTCTTGCAGTAGTCATTACTCCCAGGAGTCCCATAGGCGATCTAACAGCAGTTTCTTCTAGAGCCTCCACAGGGACCACCTACACGACCTCACTTCTGGGCTCTGCCTATAAAAGTGGGCGGTCCCCAGTAGTCTCCATTCATTTTCCCCGACTTCAGCTCTGACACATCTTATCTTCGATGACAGTCTGACATGATTGAACCCAACTTGGGGTGCCTGGGCTTTATCTGGCAACATATTCCTGTGCTCAACAAGCTTTACAATGGATGTTTAACAGCTACAGACCTGGGTACCAATCAAAGGCTCTAAAACTGAGTCCTCCCACAAGCAAAATAGGGAAGGAAATACCTTCAACTAAAGTCCTGCAACCCGCTCTTCAATGGTCGACCTCCTAAACATGTATCATCAAGAAACATTCCTTATTGATGAGCAGTATCCCCCATCAATAGCGGCACCCTAATCAAAAACATAGTTGAACTTCACCAGAAAGAACGCCATTGTTGATGGATATATTCCTCGCTCCTCAAACCAAAGCCACATACCGGCGACAACAGAGGTCCTGCTGCATTCTCATCAAGGGCATTCCTCACCGAAAGAGGACCCCACACATCCTCATCAATGAAAACACCTCCTCCATTGAAACAGCACATTCTTGTTCATAACGACGGAAGCTACATCCCAGTCAAGGGACATGCTCTAAACCTTCATCGTTGGCGGTACGCCACCATCGATGAAGCATGCATTTGCTCTCATCGCAGAAGGAACATGTCCCAGCTGCCTGATAAATCGCAGGAAAGAACATCACACCGCAGACATGCACCAACTTCCTATCATCAACAAGGTGTATTCAACGCTGACGGAGTATGCATTCACGTATCCATCATCAATAAGACACATTAACATCGACAGGCATGCTTTAATTCCTCTTCCACGAAGTCTTGATCCCATCGACGGAGCAGCCTCATCATAGAACCAACTTACCAACATGTACATTTATGGAAGATCCTAAAATTAACCATGAAATTTCACAAAAATGTATCAAAAGATACCCAGCAGACTGCAAAACCACAAAATAAAGGATCGAGTATGCAAACGGCAGGGCAAACCACTATTTGCACTATGCATGGTGCCAGACAAGTCCGAGATGAAAACAAATTTCAGACATAGCGGATCACTTTATACAGGGCACAAATTGATCCCTGACTTCAAGCACACGGGCTCAGAACCTGCTTAGATGGCAGTTCCATCCTCACAAGTGCCAACATAGAAGAAATTAAATAAAGTGTTGAATACTATGGGTTTGATTGATTAACCCACTCCAGTAAACACCTCACCAAAAACTGTTCCACCTCCATCAAACAGGTATGCAGACAAGAACACTCCCATTCCTTCCTCATGAATATTCTGAGGAATATTTTTCAGATTCTCATATAATTCAGAACATTCAAAGACACAAATTATGATGAATCCCACTACAAGAGGTGAGTCCCATATTCTGCACCTGTACTAGGATGAAGAAATATTACAACCACTAAGGTCATTTCCACGGATGACCCTCATGCCCAGAAATGATGTTAAATACAAAACAATGAGGGTTTACAACAGAACAAGTTAAATTAGTAAAGATATGGCTGCATATCTTGACATCCCAGAAACCCATCCGGCAGTCCTCCTTTTATGCCAACCTTCAAACGCATCACAAGCATGGAGTCAACCCATAGCTGCACAGGCTATCTAGAAAGCACAGGCTTTATCAGGCCCCCTTGATTATCAATATTTAACAACAGCCTCGCCATGATTCTGTGTTATTAGCCACAAACGACTACAAACCTAAACATACAAGCAAAGTACCTCCTAAAAGTCTAACGTTTTGATTATATGGGAAGAAAGTTTGCTCTAAACACATTAAATATAAAACTTAACTACATGGGACATTATGCTGAAACACCAGCATGGTGGACAATTTGCTGGGGACATTATAAGAAACCATACATCCCTGAAAAGAGCAACTCACATCAATAATAAACACTTACTTCCTCTCAACATTTATTATGATCAGGATACGACATCACGACGCCAGCTAGACCTCTGCAGCGATATTCTTATCGCCATCAAGCATAGCTCTGACTCTCAGGGCTAGCACTTGACTAGATAAAGTAGCTAATGCCCTTTTCTGAGACCATCTTTTGGCCCTGGGGCACAAACAATACTGGACAAAAACAAGCCTCAGACAGACAACTAAAACACAGTACAATATAACCAAACCACCCTCAGTATAATTCTTCATACAAAACTGAAATACTATATCCAAACAGAAACTTTAGGGCAAGAACAAATGACAAGAACACCTAAACCGACCTGGAAACCCCTCAGGACGGCTGAGTGCCTCTTCCTCTCTAAAAAAAACATCAGTCTGCGCCCATCTCCCCTTCTAGCCTTGAGACCTTTTCTGGGCTTGACCGAAATTACACTGAGGCCTTTCCCAGGGCTTTATACATCCAGCCACTTTTGGTATCACTGATCTACTGAGAAACAGCTCTTGCAGCAAGCTACACCATTAGACTGAAGGCAAGTCGCCAGGACTCATGGAATCTTCTAGCTAGCAGAGTTAAGCAGGACCGCCCTCAGACATCAGTCCTGTCCCCTCAAATGGAATTACAAAGGCGGTCCCCAGAATCACAGTTCTTTTCCCACCGTCGACTTGCCAGCACGGCCTCGGTCTCTACCTAGCGCACGATGACTTAGAACTCAAAGTTTCTCCAAACTAATGTCCTCCAACTCCTTCCTTGAGGCATCTTTCCAAATAACCTCTGAAACGGATCCCTAAGGATGCTCATTCCTCCTGTATGCGGTGCTAGGCCCGGACCATGACACCAAGACCACTTTCTGCCAAGGGTTGCAGCCACACCAGGATCCGCTGTCAGAACCTCCAGGCTTGTCTACTGGAAGAAAGATCAGTAGGATGGACCAAGAACCTTCCTCCAGAAGTTTCTTCTTCCAAGGCCCACAAACACTGGGACAAACAGGAGAAAGCAAGGTCCAGATCCCGAACCGGCCTCGACTCCGTAGCTCAGGCTCCACCAGGTCGGACCGCTCCTCCAGGGCTCGCTCACCCTCTGGTCAAAGTCAAGTCTCAAGCGGCTCTTGACTTTTCAGCCATCAAGACTGAGCCTTGACTCCTCCACCCCTCAGGCCTCTTCCAAGTCTTCTGATACATAGTCTTCTCATCACCCGGCGCCTGGACTCTGACTCAGGTCCAGCCCCAGCCTCCCAGAAGTCCAGATCCACCACCCAGGAACTAAAGACCTGACGCCCAAAGGATGCCGGACCAACAACCAAGCATACAAAATCGCCAGGCATTCGCTGAGCTGGACACAGCCAGGAAAAGGCGCCAGTGGGCATTTGTGGACCCAAAGATCGCCCGAGACGCCGCCCACCTGTGGACACCATGACCAGACGCTGGCGACAGACCAAGCGCAAGCCCGCCTGGCATGAACCTGCAAGAAGAAGGACCCTTTATTTGGTGGACCATCCTAAAGGATGTGGTCCCAAAACCTCCTCCTCCTCCTTCCTATGCCCCATCTCCACCAGGCCAGCAGGAGACCACCAACCCTAAGTATGACTCCTCCCCGAGGTAGATCCAGGATCAGAGAGCCTCTCAAGATCTCCGGCAAGTCTCTCAGCTAAGCGACCCAGATGCGCGGTATACTCCATCAGGAGGACTCAGATCGGATACCTGATTATTCCAGACTCCCTTCCACAACATTCCATCACCTGACTCACGACCTGCCCAGGTCTCCGGATGATCCTCTCAGATCATGAGGCATCCAACAACATGGATGGATGGGATGCTGAACCTCGACCCGAAAGACAGCGCCTTGCCCATTCGGCAGAAAGACCCAAAGCCTGTGGTAGTGCCACCCTTGGTGGACACCTTGCAGACGCCACAAGCCTGCAAGGAAGTCGCACTCCCTCCTGCAGTGCCAAGAAGCTGACTGCCCGTACAAGGCCCAAAGAGAGACCGTACTTGGCTCAACAACCTCTGGCAGACTCCCGGGTCATTACGGCCTCACGCCCGGTCCCAGACAGCAACATGAGCCACAGCCACGGACCAGTCCAAACTATTGGGCCCTGGGAGGCGAGAAATGGCTGCCATGCTCCATCAGGTCCCTAAACTACTAACCCACATGGTACAGTTTCAGAATGCCCTATGGGAACAGGGCCAGGACCTGTAGATAAACTCGGATGGCGATCGAAGGTGGGCTCCAAACTTTCTCCGCATGGTCTGATGGGTCAAAGTACTACGAGCCACGCACGATTCTGCAGACTCGTCCGCCAGGCTGCAACTTCAGGCGCCTGTCTCTGCGACACTCATTGCTCCGTGTCAGCTTCACCCTGACATACAGAACATTCTTGACATCCCTCAACCGCAGCATCTTAGGTGAACCTCAGAAGGTTATCACCAAACTCCAGGACCTGGAAGAAGTCTGTCTGTACAGGCCGCGTACAGATCCAGCCTGGTTCCTTCAGAGGAACCAGGCCGCCGCAAACGGCAACAAGGCAGCAGCCACGCCCGGAAAGCAACAAAGGGCACCCTCGCAGAAAGCCCAGGCTGTAGCCCCAGGCAGAGCCCTGCGCTACACTAAACGGCCAGCCGCAAGGGACCAGTGCTGCCACAAAAGACTCAGCCAAGCCCCCCCCTCCTCGGATCAGCGGCACAAAGGTCGGTTTGCACCGCTGCCACTTTTAGGCTAGCAGTCAATTACCATGACCGGTGGGGTTCCAGTTGGTCAGAAGGTCACTTCACAAATTTCTACCACCCACCTGAACCTCCATGCCTGTTACTTCAACAGCAGGAGGTGCTGCTTCAGGAAAAAGGCGATAGTGCTACCACGGAACCAGAAGAGTGCAAGGTATTAGTCTCACTTTTCTGGTTCCTAAAAATGGGACCTCCATCCGACACTGGACCTCAGCAACCTCAGTGAGTCGGTCCTGTACAAACGCTTCGCAGATCACCTCCCAGGTCATTACATACTCAAGCAGGTGCCTTTCTAGCATCCTTGGACATGGGACGCCACCTGCATATACCCATTGCTCGCACAGGAAGTTTCTAGCCTCGAAGCTCAGGGCCACCATTATCAGTTCAGAGCCTCCCCTTAGATGTCATCAGCACCTGGGTATTCACGAAAGTGTATGGCGGCTGTAGCGCGACTCTGAGAGACAAGGCCACGTGTTCCCTACCTGGACGACTGGCTTCTGCGGCGCCTCAAGGCCCTGATGTCCGCCATTCATTATAATCTGTCTCTGTTTGAGACACTGGGCATCATGATCAATCAAGATAAGTCACGCCTGGTTCCGCCACAGCTGCAGTCTGGGTGCTCCAGACACCGTCCAGGTAGATCCTTTCCCAGGACACATCAGATCCCCATCAGGACATTTTGGCGAAAGACGCCCCTGCCAGATTGGTCCTTTGCCTGCCCAGACACATAGCTATAGCTACTGCACGTCCTACTTGCCGTCTCCATGGGATCACCCAGTATGTTACGGTCCAGTGGGATCAAGCATGACCATCTGCAGCTTCCAACGGATCACAAAGGCCGTAATCCGGGATTGGCAATGGTGTAGATCAAAAGAATTCTCATGAGGTCCCTTCATTGTGCTGACTGAGACCTTCCACAGATGCCTCAGGGCCCGGATGGGGTGCACACTGACTGTGTCTGGTCTCAGGGCCTGTGGACAGCCCAAGAGATCTCCACATAAATTTCCAAATGGAACAGTTCTTACCTGCGAGCCTTTCAGTCTGAGATTCCACCGGTACTCTTCTGTTACAAACGGACAATTCTAAGGTGATGTAGCACCTCAACAACAAGAAGCACCCATTCCTACCCGCTGCAGGAGGCCATGAGGGTGTGGGATTGGGTTTGCAACACCGCACAAACCTCATTGCTGTCTTGTTCAGGAGTGGACAACGCTGAGTTGCAGACGGCCTGAGCCGATCTCAGGCCAGAGTCCACGAAAACTACCCAGGAGGGTAGAGATCTGCTCACAATCGGGTACACAGGTTGGACCTTGGCGTCCCCATCCAGTGCAAACTGCCCAGTTTTTGCTCGTGATCCAGGCCTGGTGTTTTCAAGCGAGCGTTGTCCCTTCTCGGTGGGCAGATTCCTCCATGCCTAAACCCCTTCCGCTGATCCGAGGATCTCTGAAATCCCCAGGGAGCAAGCGATGCTGATATTTATCACGCCGTTTGCCCAGGCAGATCTGGTTCCTACCACACCAGCTATCCGAGACCTCCGTGCCTCTCCCAGTCAGCTCTCATTTGTTGTCTCAGGAGGAGCCTGGTCCATCCGACCTCGCTCGTGAACCTGCGCTGGGCTCCTAGAGACATAGCCATTTCACGACAGGGTCTGCAAGAGGAATGACGTTCCAGGGTCACGAGAAACCGCCCCCATACTACTATGCAGTGAATGGCGCCGGCTGGCCCATGGGCCCAAGCCAGGGATTTCGCCCAGACTGTCCAAAAGCTGGTCTTGACTACCGCCCTTTTTAGACAGGCCTACCTACCTCAGCAACAGTACCTCTGCTGCAACCTAGCACATCATCCTATAGCCCAACGCACCATATCTCAGTTGGACATGGCACCAGCCTCAGAGGTATTTCCACCTTAGACTTGATTAAGGATCCAACTCACATGGTATCTACGCTGTCCTGGGCAGCTTACTCTGCCACCTTGGACCAGCTGGGATTATGAGCTACGCCTTCTTACTTGGAAGACGCTTTTAGATGCCGCTACTCGCCAGAAGAATTCGAACTAATGCACCGCGCAAAGAGCCTTATTGTTTTTCACAAGACAGGGCATCACAGGACTAATCCAGCTCTGCCCAAGGTGAATGGCTCCCACCCTTAATCAGGACATCGATCTACCAGTGTACTTCCCAACCATTCTAATTGAGAGGCCCTGTTACCTAGATTTGCATAGGTGTCCATGCTACAGCCAGAACAAACACCACTGAAAACCGGACCAGCTTTTGTCTCTTTGCCCACAGGATGGAGCTCCTGTTTCCAGCAGTTGCCGTCCGTGGCTCATTCAATATATGTGTTCATTACCAGAAACTCAACAAACCCTTGCTGGGCGGTCAAGGGTCATTCCACAAGAGGCTGCCTCTTTACGCCATAAAAATGTCTGCCTTGGCCATTCAGCAGCAGCTACTTGTAGCTCCAGCAAACTTCATCAGACATTATAGTCCAGCCACCCATGGGGAAGAGCAGGTTTGGGCTAGCAGTCTTCAGGACCCTGTCCTAGGCTGGTTTCTATTAAGAGTTCTTTCCCTCCTCCCAATGGAGTGGGATTTCCATTATGCTTGGAATCAGTCCTAATGGTGTAACCTGCTGCAAGAGCTGTTGCAGAGTTACAGTTCGTACAACACCGCAACAGTAGATCTTGATAACAGCTCTTACGCGCTTCCTCCACCATCCCTGCTAGGGTAGATTCTCATCCAACATCCTTCTCCTAGCATCAGGTGTTCTCAGCATCTCTGATTGCCATTTGATGGTGGATCCTCAGTCTCCTCTTCTGATGTCATCCAGCAGCCGGGAGTCTCCCGGAAGAACTGGGGATTCTGGGGACCGCCTCCTTATGTACTGCATCTGACATCGGGGCAGGATCTACATCTGAGGTGGTCTCACGGAATGCTACACTAGAAAATTTCCATGGGATCCTGGCACCCGCAGCTTCCAGTCCTAATGGTGCAACCTGCTGCAAGAGCTGTTCTCGAAGATCTACTGTTACGGTAAGTTCTACGTGAACTGTAGCACCAGGCCATTAGTCATTTCCATCAGGATGCCTTCAGCCTGTTGTGCGCCGGACCCTGTGTCCCTCCCACAAACAAGGCCAAGCACTACATGCTAAGAAACAATCAATTTATTCGATATTATAATATGGATCATAATATTCTTACCAAACTTATACTACTACGCGAAGTCTTCACTAGGCCATAGATAAAGGCCACAGAAACAATGGTGAGTACATATATATTGTAAACATACTAACATCTCAGGCTGCAGGCCCTGACATACTTGGGACCCCCTTGCAAATGAGATTACTAATACACGATGGAACTGACATCACTCTTGCATTTCATGTTGTTACCATAAAACAAGTACAATATTGACTACAATATTACTGACTCCAAGAGCCACTGGATTTCATTATGAACTAGATGCATTGTTTCATTTCACATCATTGTTTACTACTTATGTAGCCTATTTATGCCAAATGGATACATTTTCTAATGACTTGACATACATGGCAAAAACTCCTAGCTTGCTACATTGTAGCACTACAAATATAAATTGTATTATTTGGTTATATTCAAAACTCGAACCTATCGGCTTTGAAATATACTGTCTCTTCCAGTGCCGCCATAACTACCATTACTCCATTATGGCTGATTTATTCTGAATTTACAGACGAATGCCATACCTAATCGGGTTTATCTAATTAACTCATTTAACGTGCCAGAACAGCAGTCTGGCTTGTCTTTCATCATAATTCTATAATGAATACAATGAATACCCACAGATAGAATATAAAGTATCTTTATATGCTGATATGCTGCTCTGCATCTATCAGTCCTAAGACCACTATATGTACAGCAGAATGCCATATCAGCCATCCCACTGACTGTAACAAGTAGGATCTCCATAATGACTACTGCAGAGACATTTGTGGAAGATAGATCAGTGCAAGACCTTTGCTGTAACAGATCTTCTGAATGTCTTGCGTGTCTTTCACTCAACCCTGCCATTCTGTAATGGGAAACGATGTAGGTTAAGGCTTTGGTACCTTGTTCATGGTCCCTCACTTCCAAGCTGAAACTGGCGGGAACTGAGACCTCAGGACCACCCACTTTTATAGGCACAGCCCAAGTGAGTCATGGGTGGTCCCTGGTGTGAGACTACTAGAAGAAACTGTCATGTTAGACGCCACCTGTCCAACTCCAGAAGTAATGACTACTGCAGACATTCTAGAAGATCTACTATTATAGAAAAGTCTTCACGTAACTGATCTTCTAGGAGTATATATTCATCTACACAGACCCACAACTTCCTGACTTCCAGGCTAGATCTGGCTTCATGGGCGGAGCTGAGGGTTTCACCCGGTGGGTTGGAGAAGCCAGCTTGAAGACCTTCCGCCCATCTTAAAGTGGCAAGGTACCTGCCAGACAGTGTGAAGACAAGACACCTCCTTAGAACTCCTGTGGGTAGTAACCAGTATTTTCTAACTTGCATCAATTTGTGATTGCATTTTATGGAACTAATTGGGACTGTAATATCCAAAAGTGACTGATGTCCACAATTGCAGGCAGTTCACTGCTTCCACACATGACCAAGATCAGAAAAGCTATAACAGTCTCCAATGTGATGCCAGAGTAGAAATTATAACCAGCCTTAGTTATAACCCCCGCATCCTCGAGGCCACCCGCTACTCCACAGCATGGAGCACCTCCCCAACACCCCACCTGTTGCCCCAACCAGTTTGGATGTCGCCCTATTTCCTCCTACTCCACACACGCATCTCCAACTAGCCCAGCCTTCATCCATCCAATCAGAGCTTCTAGAATAAATACAACAAGAGCCTAGCAGAAAGTGCAAACACCTACTTACCATTATGCACCACTACTCCTACTCAGGTAACACACACCTAACCGGGTCATGCAACACCTACCTGCACACCAGGGCCCCACAGTTAGCATTATCAACATCACCTACTCCAGATAGATGGCTCAGGTTTAGGTAACCAGACAAGCCTGACGTGAAGGCTGCTGAGACTTGGCTCCCCCCAAGTCCCAGAGTAATTCGCCCATGGTACACTATTTACCGGGATGATAGGTTTGAGAGGCAGGTGATTGCGCAGTTATGTAAACTATCCAATGCTCTTCCTGGGATCTCCACTGGTACCAGCAAAGTTCTTGCTATCAAACTGCTACTTGGACAACTTCGCAAGCTCACCACTTTTGGCCATTTCTTACACCTGACAGCTCAATAGGTTTAACATCCTTGATTACATCTCAACCTTCCCATACCCAGAGATGGTGCTGGGGGATTCAATATTAACTGGCACTCCCAATGCTGCTAGCTTTAAAATGCAAGGTGCTGCACCTGAGACGAAACCAGGCCAAGTGTACACCCTGGGGGAATGCAACAATCTTGATGGCTGGAGGGACCTGGGGTGGTGGTAGATGTCAGATGAACAACTGGAGGCTTGTAGGGGGCAGCACAAGCCAACAGGATGCTGGGATGCATAGCTAGGAGCATACTCAGAAGAGGAAGTGACTCCCTCCAGATAACTGCTTGGTGAGGCGCACCTAGAGTACTGCGCAGGTTTGGAGCCCACACTTAAGAGGGACATTAAACTCCTGGAGAGGGTCCAGGAGGCAACCAGAAGATTTGGGGCTTGAGGACAGGAACTATGAGAGGCCGAGAGCTAAATATGTACACATTGGAAGAGAAGGGACCGGGGATATGATGGAGGCCTCAGTACATGAAGGGGTAAATAGGGAGGAGCTGTCAGGGTGTCAAGGAAGGAGGAGGGGCCACCAGAGGCATGGTGGAAGCTGGAGGGAAGATCAAGGGTTAAAGGAGGAGGTGCTTACTGAGAGGGGTAGAGAGCCAGGAATGCACCTGCCTAGGGGCTGGTGGACAGAGACGTGGAGGGGTTCAAGAGGGGTGGGACAGGTAAAAGGGAGGTTGGAAGCAAATCAATGAAGGAGAATCCAAACTGGGAAGGAGGCAAGGAGGCAGCAAGGGTCGCTTCAGGGTGCGGGCTGACCAAACGACAGACACGAAGACCTGAGGCCTTATGCTGGCATTTTGGCATGTTAGTAAGATGCAGCAGCAGCTCCTCTGACCTGACCAAGTTATCAACACCCCTACCAGATTACCGCCAAACCGGCATCAGCACGATGATTGAATCTCTGACACTGAGGTACTCAGACTTCATCGTGAGCACTTCCCGTTAACACCCTGGTCGACAAGTCCCCAAGGGCAAAAGCACAATGTCCTTCTAGCGTGTCTTAAAGAAGGACAGCCAGTCAACCCAAAGCTGACTCCAAAACGTACTGTCCTCCGGCCCTACCACCAGTGTTGACCAGGCCCTCAACCATTTTTATTGGTTGCTTACAGCCGGCAACTCCTTGTCCCCAAGCGAAGGTTAAGTCATCAACCCAAGTTTCATCCCACACCTCAGTCAATATAGAGAGGGACCACCTGGGCCAAAGCCGAGTCACAGGCAACAGTGACTGGCAGCAGTACTGCCACTCTAGAATCCTGTATCCTGCTGTCCAGAAAGCCAACGACGACTATAAGGAAGCACTCCACCTCTTGAGGAGATGGTAGGATGTTTGGGAAATTAAAAACTGTCTGGTAAATGGATAAATCACACTCAGTGTGGGAAGGACACAATTCCGGATGCAAAACTAATCACAGATAAACTCAACTCAGCATTCACAACCTCAGCATCATGCCCCTGACTTTTCATGAACTCCCATACCCCACCATTGACCCCCTCTAAACCACCCCCTTCTACTTTAGAAGTCACACCGTGGAAACTAAGCGCCTCCTAAAGGCACTAGGAAACCCATTTCAACGACTCAAGTGACCTCAAACTTCTTCACCTAACCCTTGCTGTTGTGCTCCCCCTCTCAATCATTAACCTATCATCGACTACAATTTCTCCATCTGAAGTCTGCGGTTAGGACCCACATTCATAAAATGGTGATTGGTTCCCATACCAATTACCACCTATTCCATCTCCCCAGGCGTTAGGACATTGTCTTTAACCATCTCACTGAATATTTATCCAGTACAGCATCAATGCCCAGAGCAGCATGATTTCGAACAACAGTCGACAACTGCTCTGGGAATATTCACGGACTACATCCAAAAGTCACAGTCGACAACTGCTCTTGTTGTCTTCACGGACTACATCCATAAAAGCAGGCCATGGCCACCTGGTGGGATTAGTGTACATTGATTCACAAAAGACGCTGATAATGATCATCACAACCTACAACACTCTCCGCGCACAGGTATCTTCCTGCAGGCTAACTGGTTTAAGTTACCTGACTGACATCTCAAAGGGTAAAATTGGGACCATCATCCACCCCAACCTGCCTGGTGTCCCACAGGCCCAATTCTCAGACTATTCAGCACTTCATAACTTCCCACCTCAGTCTGTAACACAACCTCCTCCTCTGTGATGATGTACTCTTCATTAGTGATAAACACTGCCCTGGTAAGGCTTGTCAGCTTTGGCTGTAAAACAAGTTCTCAAAAAAAAACTGATTGAATTAAAAAATCAGGTCCATGATCTTGCCATCCCCAAAACAAGCAAAAATAAATACCTCTCCATCACAAATGCCAATACCCCCATTGACCAGGTCCACACCTTCAACACAAGGCATTACTCTGACAGTGCCCTTTTTTTCTGGGAGCATATCAAACGCCATATCAAAGTTGTCAACACAAAAATTGGTCTGTTGTACAGGGACAGGCACTGTGGCTAGAATGCCTTGTCTGGCGTCCAATTCACACTGTCTGTCATCATTTATGGCCTGATAATTTATGGTTATCACAGACACCACCCTTAAAAGCGATCATACTACTTTAAGCAAATCATGCTGGCTGATCACTGGAGCCTTAAACATACACACTTGTGACCTCTACCTAGTACTAACTGGCTAACTTCAAGGTAGACTCTCCCCACACAGTTTAGTCACTAAAAACATGGGACTCATCACACCTCCTGTCAGCCCAGGGTTTAATAATTGATAGCATTATTTTCGGAGACAATGCTAACTGTACAAAAAGTTATATAGGTTTCTAAGTGTTATGTTTGATAACACAAGAGGCAAGTACTGGCATTTTCACAATGTTTAGCACTTTATGAGCAAAACGCTAATCAATTTTAATTCACTAAACCTTACAGCCTCAACTCCCGGTCACTAAAGCCCATGAAACAGGGTGGCACAAGTCTCTACCAGACTCCTTTTGGCGTACCTCCAGGCCCAGGTCTTTCAAATACTGACTCCCAGTCTGCTTAATGCCATCCCGATGCGTCCCCTAATCTAACGACAAGCATAAGGATGTCAAAGACACCTTATGAACTCAGGATGGGACTGTCACCCAGCCCTCCCCTCTGGATTACCTGACAGTTCACATCACTGAATGCTCTTTAATGGTTATGCCTCATCCTGCACAAAATGTACTATCAGCTAACTGCCTTTGTCTGATGTTTTGACAAGATCAGTATCAATGATTGCTTTCAAATGGTTCTGCTCAGTCTGCATTTAAAAAAAAAAAAAAGTTACAAATGAAATTCCGGCAGTAATGGTTCTGCCGCATGTTAGAAGATCTGTTTCTATCTTAGGTATGTTATGTTTTCTGACCATACATTGCACTGCTGTGTATTGTCATGTCTTTTCTTTTATTTTTTTTTTATTAAACCTTGATGTGGAACCTCTGTGAGTTTCTCAACTCAAGGTTGCAATCGGGACAACAAACATTACAACAAGACTGTGCTATTGTACTTCTCAAAATCTGTTGATGGTAATAAAGAGACTGGACTGCATAATGGGCCTATGAAAGGTCTCGGATAATTTGAGGGACTGAAATATTTGTAACCATGTTGGTCATGTACAAACTGTTAGGTGATTTGAATATTTTATTGGACCCATTAATCATTTTAGTACACAAGCTTGCGGTTACACAGACTGTTCATCAGATAATGGTAGTTTCAAAAGAAGTTTGTTGTTTTGCTTTTTAAAGGCAGTATAGCTGATAAGATTAGAGAACTGAGGATGAGCTGAAACCCTGCAGACCTGGGTTTGAATCCATAACCATCCCAGACCTAAGCAGTCTCTTAACCTTCCTGTGGCCCCAGTCAACCTAAAATGCTTTGGCTCAGGTGTCTTTACAGCTAAAAAAGTCTATATTAGTGAATAAAAAATTGCTTATCTGAAGAAGGCCTGTAGGCTAAAACTTGAATATTAGCTTATAATACCCACTGTGAGTGCAAAGAGACCACACTAACACACACCAAATGCATGTAGTACATAACCATATAATGCATATTGAAATTACCAAGCTATGAGTGAAAAATTACCAATGTACCTTCTAATTGGCATTGAATTTTGACTCAGATTTTAACTTTTATGAAACCGCAGGAACTTGGTAGGAGATAGTTTTCAAATCTGACCTGAAATGTGGTTTCACAGGTATAACAAGTCACTTTAGCCAGATTGAAAATACCACCTACAAGATGGGAACCTGGGCAAACAGGACAAGAATGGATGGTTTTCTACAGTTACTATAAAAAAAAAAAAAAAAAAAAGCGAACTTTTTTTTTTGGTTACTACTGGTGATACTGAGTGTACCTATGTAGCAAATGTATGGCGCACTGGAGTAAGCACCCAGAATCCACACATGGCGGGTGGGGGTTGATTACATTACGATGTCGACAGGGATTGGGATGGGGTACATGTGAAACCGTGACAGGAACCAGCGAAGACCATCACAGAAATATTTTAGCAGTTCATCAGTGGTCTCGGGTCCCTGGCACTGTTGCTCCGGGTGTTTGCCTCACCAACCAGCTCCTGACTTGAGTTGGTTAATTTACATGGGGGTGTAGCAAGCCCCACAAAAACGACGTTCAAGCGACAGCACAACACCAGTTGGCGGGGTAGCACGCCCATATGCTGATGATCTGAAAATTCCGGTCGCCAAGCGGCATGGTGGAATTGAGATGGCACACCAATGTCTACATGAAGTGGTGGGGAATACCGCAAGGTGGGTGTGATTACATTGCAGATGCTGACTCATGATGGGTCTTGGGCCGATCAACTAGGCTGATGACGACCACACCAGCTGCTTGCCGGTGGTGTCATGCAGGTGAAAGCATCGAGCTGCTCTGTCGGGAGCGGCTTGAACCTTTCAACTACAGTTACAGCGCAGTGCACAAGCGCTGAACAATGTCATGATCATCTGCACTGATCATTCCGGTGACTGTCGAGCAACTGCAGCTTGAGCTGCATTGACCCAAACAAGACACACACCTGAAATGCCATTCTTAACAAAATGTTTGCTGTGCATGTGTACATACAAATATAAAAAATTATTATCAATAAAGGTAGCAAATGACCTGCGCTGTCATTTTGAAACCATTTCATTGCTTGAAAACCACTTTTTTTCATCTTTTGTCATAGGATCTCTCAGCTCCTAAGGAACATTTGGCTTTTCTCAGTTTCTAGCCTGAGGTCATCTTTACTTGTGTTGTGTTCTGAAACAAAAGGAAGACCCTAGAACAAAAGCAAGCCAGAGGATTGCACTGACCTATACAGCAAATGTGGTCTGTATCACAGGTGGTCTTTGTGGAAGGAATGACAGGTTCACTGTTCTCACCAGCTGATTCAAAATGAATCAAATTGTGTGATATAGGTGCTTTTTTTTGAGGCAGGGTTCTGAATATAAATTTAATTATAAAATTAGTTGCATAGTAGTTATTAAATTCAAAAATAAAAGTCTGTAAGGTTCTCGGTTGTATTCCCAGCCACAAGTGAAGAGTTATGTCAGTGAAGTGTGATTTCAGTCTGTCATCTTGTTTATGGTTTATATACCATTGTTGCATTTTCTTTCAGACTTTGTCGATAGATTATCGACATTCTATGATATCTGCAATAAACATCAAAAAATACATTTTAGTGTTTCACCCTTTGAATATATAGTTTTTTAGAATGGTTTGGTTCTCTAAAACAAATACTGTATATGCATCCTCTAGTTGAAATATATACAGGTATAATGAACAACTGAGTTTTCTGTATAGCAGACACCAACAATAAAAGTAAACTTGACCTTGAGTAAGTCATGGCCTCCCTTTGCTTCAAACCACAAATAGACCCTGTAAACTAGATCCCCACTGTAAACAAGTATTAAATCTCGGACTATCCTAGAGTTGACTGAAGGGAAAATAAACTGTTATAATTCAAATCCTTGCTTCTCAGATCTTCTAAATTTGGTTACCCTCATGAAGTTGAGCTAATCAGGGACTGGACGACAATGGAGTGATCACTTTTAAAGTCTGGATTGGGCCAGTTATGTTCCTAAGTTTGAGTTCAGTCGATCAAAGCATTTATAAAGGTCTCATCCAACAAACTCAAAGTGGTCAGATAAAATGATCACACCTGACATATTGTATTAAATGCAAAACATTAGCCAGCCGGTTTCACTGAGTTGAGGCATTGAACACACTTAGCTCCACATCGGCAATCAAGTTCGGGAAAGACTTGCTGCTCTGGGTGTCAGGGAGGGCGAGGAAGATTTAGAATCCATAGATGACATTCTTCTAGTAAGGGGGTTAACAACATGCTGTACACACAGAGCCCTGTGGGCGCCAGTAAAACGGTCGGACTGTTTGTGTGTTCTGGGAGCTGTTGTCACTTTACAGCGCGCTGTATTTTACCTTTCACGCTTATGGTAAAATATTGATTTATTAAGAAGTTAGGCTGTCTTTTGACTGCTTTGTCAGCAGGCAGACCCACATCCAGGACTTTAGACGCCCTGCGGGCCAGCCACACCCATTACCACCCTCGGCCCAGGGCAAAACAGTAAAATCGGGACCGACAGTATCATGATGACCGACTATATCAGGACAGACGAGCCCTCGAGAGAAAACTAGAGCTCCCTGTCGACATCCACAAAAATTATTCACAAAGAACACACACACTCACACAAGCAAAATGTAGAACATGTAAATGATTTGATAAACAGTTTGAAACAGTACCTACACAATTAGTAACATTGTAGAAAACAGCTTGGCTACATTAGGTTCATGAAATATTAAATGCAGTGAAATTTATCAATGTCTTCAGAGAAGACATAAACCTATCTAGGGGTCACTTTGTTAGAACTGATAGGGCATTCCATAACAACAGGCCCTAACGACAACTGCCCTACAACAACAGTTTTAGATGGTATTGAACAGCTAAAAGTCTTAAATTTGCGAGCGCGAAGAGGTTAGTCAGCAAATCAGAGATATTTGGGATCATGCTCATGGGGTATTTGTTTCCTTGCTGTATGAGCACACGCACAGTTCAACCTAGCTAGAAGTGGCCAAGTGCAGTTTGCTCCTCTACAGAGGGTTAGTGACACCCTGGTATCAGGAGGATAGAACAGACATGTTCACTGAGTGTTAATCTTCTGATATCTGTGTCATTGCAAATTTGTCATGATGCCCAGCACTGGGTGTCACCTCCCATATTGGGACAGTTTATGCTCCTGGCCTGAATGAGACAAAGCATAACAGGCACCTGATTATAAAGGTTTTAACTGTAGGCACAAGGACCACGTCCACCAACCTCACTTTAATGATCCATAGGGTAAGGACCACAAGAGGAGGATGGCATCAGGGTGGTTCACAGGTTTGCAAGGTCTCAGCCAAGTAGATGAGGAAAACAGGAGACAGAGGAGCTTGCTCACATGGTGAACCTGTGGGATGAGAACTGACAAATGGTAGTTTCTGTGTTAACAAATCAAGGGGCAAAATGGGATTAAAAGGGTCAGACATATACAAGGAGATCTGGGAGGACTGATAGAAGTGGTGAAGATTCTGGACATTTAAAGGACTCTAGAGAAATCCTATCTGAAAACCCGATAGGGTTTCTGTCCTGAAACCATTTCAACAGCACTGGTAGTACTATATAGTCCATCACATGGCAGCTAAGGGAATATAGAGTCTTAAAACATGGAGAGCCACGGGAGGACAATGAGAGGGTGAGGGGCCTGAGAAGACAAGCACTGCAGGAGGAAGGACAGTGTATAGCAACAGGGCAGAAAATCATTCAGCAGTGCAGGAAGGTAGCAAGCTTACAAGTCTGGGGTGCATTAGGAATCACTTGAGAGTTTATCTGCCACTACACGGTCAGTCAGACCGAACCTGAGTACCATGCGTTGCTCCTTACAAAGAGGATATTGAGATCTGGAGAGTCAAAGCAGAGCAACAAGATGATAACAGATGGAGGGACCCCACGAGGAAAGACTGAGAGAGATATGTACTCTGAAAGGGAGAGGCAAAGGGATATTTATTTATTTAGTTAGTTTTGTTGACCGCTAAGTAACTGAAACAATCCTGCCTATTTTCAAACAATACAGGGGGGGATACAGATGAACAACTGACCTTGAACCAGATTAAACTGTTGGTATTTATGAATCAGGGAATTTGCCATGATCAAGACCTCAAGTATGAGGACAAAGAGTCAACAAAGAAGATGTTTAGATTATAGGAGAGAGGGCACTGGGCATAATCTGAGACTGAGGGCAAGTTCAGAGGAGTTGAGAAGACACTACTACACAGAGAGTGGTAGCAGGGTGAATGCACTTCCCAAAGAGGTAGTGTCAAATTGGTACTAACTTTGAGGGGGACAGACCAGGAGGGAGGTGGAATGGAGGGGAACAGCCGGAGTAACTGGACAGCAACACCACATAGACCCAAGGGCCTGTATCTTCTGGTGTTTTTTGTCGCTCATAACACCTGTAGCGGCCACCAAGGAAGTCCTGTGGAGCAGAATTGCTCAGTGCAACAGGCTTCAGAGTTCACTGCAAAGTTGATAGCGTTGAGGCTGTACCATTCTTCTCCAGAGCAGGTCCAGCTATTGTTGGTGCAAGTAGACACAGCCCTTCCCCGGACATCTAAGGTGCAGATTTGGGGTGGGGCCCAGAGTTCATGCAGAGGACCATGAAATAGTAACTGTAAACAGATTTGTCCCCTGTTCGACGGTGCCAGCCACCCCATAGAAGACAAAATGTGTAGTCATGAAGCAGACCAGGTCAGTCTCTAAGACGCGTGGCGTGCATCAGAGCCCATGGAAAGAGACACCACGAATGCCTGCATAGGTCCACTGCAACGGAAGGAAGGGGCAAGGAAGTGGAGAAGAGAGACGGCATGGTTAGGTGCTTTCAGGACGACTGGGGGGGATGGAGGTGAATGAATTATAAGGGGGAAGGATTGATTAGCTTGATATCATTCTCCATCTAGGGACTAACAACACAACCCCTGGAGGAGGGTAAAGATGACAGAAAGCTAAGGGGCTGGCAGCAACCTCATTGACCTGTCCTGGGCCCTGTCAGATTAGAGGACCTTCACATCATTTTCTTCAATGCATACTGGAAGGAGTGGGCATGGATGAGGGATTGGGGTACCTGAGATTAGGAACCACACCAGCAGGGATAAGGTTACTCAAGTGCAATGGCCTGCCCTTTAGCAGAGAAAAACAAGTCAGGGGGGGATAATGCCTCCTCAATTGAGGGAGATCGAATGACTACCCCAAGTGCTACCGCCAACAGTTTATGCGTTTCTGATGACAATTCTTTGTTTTGGTAACTAAAGACACACCACTCTACTAGAACCAAAACCCAGCCTAGCAACAGGTCCAATTTCTGCCCTGTTGGGTGTGACAGGACTGTCTAGGAAGAAACAGTTGCTGAACGTTGAGAGCTGTGAAAAAGTTGCTGCTGATTCTGAGGATGAGGCAGTAGAGCCGAGAAGCCACCACGGAGTTTATAACAGGTATGCCATCATCGCCTGAGTTCTCTGTATGAACTCGTGGTCTGTCCCGCACATTTTGTTTTTACGCTTCCTTAATTCAGGATGTCCTGTGTTGCCCAGACCTCCGCACCAAGTCCTGTTTAGTTGAGGTTTGTCAAGCTGGTGCTCGGGTGCCTACGAGAGGTTGCATCAGGAACCCTATATTCACATTACAAAGAACTGCAAATGTCTGCTTAGTAAACCATCTAACTGAAAAATTTGATTTAAAATATTAAAGTCCAAGCCTAAACATTCCTAGCTTCCATTTTCCTAGGGTTTAAAAGATATTTGCGTATTGATTATATTAAGGTATTTCATGCTGGGTCATATGTTGATTTATATACCCACAGCGAGTAATTAGAGTTGAAGCTTTGTTTGTGTTATTTTAACTTGGATAATTAATGCTGGGGAAGCCAGCCTGGAGCATTTTCAAAGCAGATATGCTTGTTCTGACATTGTATGTGCAACTTTGAAACCTTTTTGAAATTTGTTTTATTGTGAAGGAAGTTTATTTAAATAATTTGGAATATTTGAATTGCAATCTGTATAGCATTTAGGTTACGATTGGGATTGGGAACAACGAACAGCTGATTAGCCACTAATAAAATTAGTTTAAAACAGACCAATAATATTGATTAACATGTATCTAACAAGGCTGTTTTATGCTCAAACATCTTTGTATTCCTTCAATAATGAACAATTAGACTGATGGTATCAAGTGGTCCCAGATTAATTAGTGAGGACTTATTTTCTCATACTGTTTCCAGATGATGATTTGTCTGATGGAAAGCATCAGTTTAAACTAAACCACCAGAGCTGTTCATAGTCAGCCACATAGCTAATAGAGGCAGAGAAACAGAAATGTTATAACCACAGGAAGCTGAGGGAAGAGGTTGTAGTGAAAAAAGGTGCATCACTATACAGTTTCTCAGTATACTTGTATTGTGATATTGAATTCCAAGCGGTTAGCCTGGGAACTATAAATTCTGAGACTAAACTTTTGCAACGATGGTGACTTTTATCTAATATGTCTCTAAATAAAATTGTCACTTTCTGACTTGATCCAAACCTCGTGAACAAAAGTGAGTATTTTTATTTTCATGTTTTATTCTCTAGATACAGTTGAGTTTGTTATATTACCATATTTATTTAAACAGTTGGCTGTTGGTATTCTCCTGCTCCGCATACAGCGGCTCAACATTCAAACCGAGTTCTTCCAGTAAAACAGTTTATAAAAAAAAAAAAAGAGTTTCAGTGTATTGTATTATTTCATTTATTCATGCTGGTCATATGTTGATTTTATATACTCAAAGGCAAACTGACAGTGCAAGAACCCCAGCATTAATTACAGGCTAAAATAACTCAAACAAAGGGAAATAACTTCAGGAAAACATAAACCGAACACAAGCTCAAATGGCAGACTGGGTGACCATAGGCCCTATCTGCGGACACTGTCTATGTACTGCTTAGTATAACTTAGGATAATGACGATTAGTAAGTTTAACTATTACATATTCAGATGTAAACATTTTACTTGTGATTTTATTTTTATTTTATCTAATATAGAGGACCCTTCCAGGATAGAGAAATATTGATACAGACCTCGCCAGATATTGGAAAGTTGGAAAATCTACTTTGTCTTTCAGATGGAAGAGTATGTGCAAAATTTTTTTGACATTGATTGATACTTCCACAGTTGAAGATTTTTCCGCATCAGGATGGACACCAAGGCTATATCAAGGAACTTGGACAGAGCTTGTGACTTTGAGTTAGTCAGAAACTATCTTAGGGCTGTTTTAGAGACATCTAGTAACTATGTTTGCTTAGAACAATATAAGGTGTACTTAAAATTTACTAACTAATATATACCAACATTTCAGTTTTGTGAACTAAATGTTTTAATAGAGAATATTAGGTTAAATATTTAACCTGTTTAATCCTGGATATTTATTTATTTTGAGACTTAATTGATTAGCTGATTAGTCTGATCTAGTACCTAGTACTTCTGTTATTTATACTCCCTATAATGAACAATGGTCTAATTTAAATTGTTAGGGAGGATATGTAGGTTATTGGGATCGCTTTGTCTAGAGCCATAGAATTAGTTACTATTCCTGATCACACTCTACTAATTGGCGACAAATATAACCTATTGTTTTACTTGACCATCTTTGGGGGGTTAGAACATAATTTTGTCAACTGGTTTGTGAATTAGAGTGATTCCATTATTGTGCCTAATTAAGTATGGTTTCAAGAAGCAAAATTAGTACCAATGATAAAGCAACTAGAGGGAGCATGGTGGTATGAAGGAAGAAACAAATTGGTTTAATAAGGTTAGGCCAAGGAAGAGGTTACTAATGGAGAAGGAAGCTGGAGAAGATCCCCAAACTAAATTAACAGAAATATGGCCTACCATTAAGGTGTGGCTAAAGGGAGACCTAAAGACCAATTAAAAAGACTGAGAACATTTCAAAAGAAATGGAACAGCTGTTAGGGAAAAAGTTAATATGGAAAATTAACTCCTTGTTAGGTAAATACCTCAACCCCTTAGAAACAACGAGGCATATGATTGATGCATAACGGAATACCTGCACCAGTTTCTCCCAGTCAGTCATAAGTTTAGATCAAATACACCACATAGTCAAAGAGAAGTCTATGATCAGCATATCTTATAATAGTGATATAGAGATGACTACAAAGAAAACTTTCCCAAAGTATTCATAGTAGAAATGGTCATCTCAGAAAAACTGCAGGCAAATGTTAGGAAATAACTACTTTGAATAAATGGGGATCTTACATAAGGGAATAATAAGAAAATGAAACTAAAATTAGAGTATAAAAGTCTTAGTGTTATAATTGATGGTTTAAACATTTAGATAAACTAAGTAACCCCAAACTTGAAAACTTAGTCTCTTCAAGATTATTACAAGAGCAAGGGTCACTGGATAAAGATAAAGCAGTGGTATTAGAGAGACCCTTAACCTAGTAGTGAACAAACACGAAACTATTCTATCACTCACTATTATTAGTTATAACCAAGTAGTCAACAACAATATCATTCTGAATTAAGAAAAGTCGAACTCCAAAGAAATAGGACACCAAGCATGGTAATTGTTTTAAAGAAAGGTTGAGCCCCAAGAATCTGGGCAAGGGAAAACAAAGCCATACAGGTATATTGCCACCACTTTTTGATGAGAATCAGCCTGGCACCTGTCATTTGAATCATTATTCAAGAAGTGCTAATGGAAACAGGATAAAATAAGAACACCCAGTTACAATCTAAGGAGAAAAGTCAACTAAACAAAGAATAAGGTGATTTTGGAAGAATATACAGTATACAAGTTTATTAAAATAAACCAGAAAGGGAAAAGTAAATACTTCCAAATAAAGGCAATAATGAGAAAATAGGATCCGCAGTGAAATCTTTGGTAAAAGAATAGGCTTCAGGAACATACGCGAAGAAAGAAAGCTAATGCATATAAAGGAAATCACTTCAACTAAAGAAATAACTGAGATACTAACACAAGATTTGATTTTGAGACTAACAAGGAAAAATTGATACAACTGATGGTGTAAAGAACAGAATGAGAGAAAGGTGATGGAAAAAAAGGAGGCCGAGATTGCCATGATCACCTAGGAAAGGTTATAGCAACGAAGAATAGATTGCGATCTGGGAACAAATAGACATACTTGAGAGAAAGAGCACCCAGATTGGTTATGAAAATGAAATTGAAGGAGGATGGTTGATTCTCCACCTTGACCTTCTATTAAAGATAAAATCTATACGATGAGAGCACTCATAAGTCCTTTCAGATTGCATATTGATTTATAACAAAGGACATTTACTGAGGATATTTAGATGAAGTGGAAAATTTTAAATCAGTAGGACTTCATATTATGCCAACACAAATTGTCCCTTATGAGATCCAAAATACTCCAGAAACTAAGAAGGTTAGAAGTAAACAAAGTAGTTCAGCAAAAGAATTGAGGAGACTAGGAAAAAGAGGAAGATCTTGTTAGGTACTAGATATTATCAAACAATTTGAACAAAACAGGAAAAGAGAAAATAAGATTTGACTGTATTCAGATAGAACATTGGAAAAGGTTACCATAGGACAAATGAACGAGTAATTTCTCAAGGTTATAGGGAGAATAAACAAAAATTCAATAGAATATATAACATTACAAAATAAAGAATTAACATCACAAATAGATATTACATTTAAAAAAGCAGAGGTAGTTCAACGGTTATTAAATAAGAACATTTGCTTGGAAAATGGGACTTTACTTGATTTCAGGAAACAAAAGCCCAAAAGGCTGTAAGAACTAAAAATGGAGACTCCAAGATTAAGATGAGAAAAGTTAAAAGAAGATAGTTGGAACCAATATCTGAGTTCCAACAGATTTCATATTTAGGTAAAATGAAAGAAAAGAAGATTGACTAAAATACAAAAGGAATAATCAGGAAAGAAAGCAAAATATTAATAAAAATTCCATCCTGGAATATTGAAGGCACACTTAAAATTACAGACAGAATTGATCAGTTTCTGCAAACTTTGATCTAGTTGTTTCAAGAAAACCTGGTGTTCCGAGAATACTCCTAAAATTTCGGATATACCAATATAACAAATCTACAATTAAAAGTAATATGGGAGGTAAAGGAGGAGAAGACATTTGACAACTAAAAATATATAAAATCACCAAGACAATATCCTACTTTGGAAGATAATGGTGAGAGTTGAAGAGGAAATGATAAAGGAGGAAAATTAAAATCAGTAGTAAACATATACTTGTCTCAAGATTAAAGAAATAACGAATAGAATGAAAGTATTTGATCAATTGATGGATGAAGTTGAATATTCTGTTTATATAATTGAAGACCTCAATGCCAAGATTGGGAAAATCTGAGGGCCAAGATTTCAAAAAAAACCAAACCCCAAAATCCCACGGACAAGGCCTCAAAGATAAAAGGGATAATGATGGAACTCATTCACCCATTTTTCTGAGACAATGTACCAATTAATCGAAGAATAATGATGATGAAATTGACTTATAATGGTCCCAAAGGCGCCTCTATTACTGATCATGTTGGAGTAATTTAGAGGAACAAAATGGTTAAGAAATGATTGCTGACAGACCAAGCCGTAATATAACCCAACTGAACCTATAATCGAAATAATCAAATTATAAAGGAACAATTCAAGAATAACCAAGTACTATTAAAGATATGGAATAATCATCTAAAAGGATAAGATGGATTCTAAGGAAATTAAACAATTTGTACCTTATTTAAGGACCAGTAAATGATATAAGAACATTGATAGAAATATTAATTACATATTAAACACTGGGCTGATTTAACAGTCTATACCACCTACTACTGTTAGCAGGAAGGTGTCAAAAGAGACAGACATAAAAGCCCAGTTAATAAAATTGTAAAAAGCTAAAGAACTGAGTAAAGCTTTAGGAGATATAGGAAACTAATATAATTAAGACCAATAAAGTTAATATAAATATTAACAAGAGAAAAAAATAAACAAGTATTAGAAGTAGAGAAATATAAATATTTATAATGAAAACTGAGAAACGTAAAGAAAAGATACTAAAGTTCTGGACATTGGTTAGTCAAAGTTTGACAATATGCAAGATAGTAGATGCATATATTCATCCGAAACTTGGGTTCTTACTTCACAGAACTCTATTATTCCAAACAGTAGCTCTACTAAATTAGTAAATAGAGAATTTAAAATATTCTAAGTGATTTATCCAATTCCAATTTCAATAAATATAAATACAAATTAAATTAATCAACAAAACTTAATAAACCTGGTCCAGATAACACAATAGGAGATGTATAGATCGAAAGCTGATTGGTGAAATCAACTTTGGGAAAATTATTCAACATCATCTACAAGGACATGACTACCCCATGAGCTGGATAGGAGTACTATATTCTATCTTTAAAAAGTGATCGAAGATCCAAAATGTATGATCCAATGCTTAATAGACATTTCACAAAAGATGTTTACTAAATGATTCTAAAAGATTAAGTGTGAAGAAGGTAATAATATTTTACAGAAAATCAAATGGATTCGGACGGATCCACAATACAATGCTAACACTTAACATTTAATTTGAAATACAAAATTAAATACTTCACTTACTGCTGTTTTGTGAATCGCATTTGATAAATAGAGTCATTACATAGAATAAGCTAAAGAAATTAGAGCTAGACCCAGAACTCCTTAACATCCTTATAGATTACATGAGATACCAAGGTGCAATAAGATAATCTTTGGGAATATCTCAGGCCTTTAGATGACCGAGAGTCAGGGCGGGATGCCTGCATTTCCAGTTTAATGTGTATATATAAATGACATCTTGAAGGAACTAGAAAATCACAGTTTTGTGCACCTAAAATAAAATATCGGGTTGAATGTTTATATATGATGACTTGGTTTTTAAACCACAGTCTTGGGATTACAGGAAACTTAGTCATTTTCTGAACTATGATCATAAATTAAAAATAACATATCAAACAAAAATCTGACATTGAAATAATAAAATATATCAAAACCTTATGGATAAATCAAAAAAAATGAGTTATATTCGTTATTTGAGAGTTATTTAGCCACCTAAGATGGAGATCACAGCACAGATCTTAGTGAAATAAAGAGAACATTTAATGCTTTTAGGATATTTACTCAGATGGGACAAAATCACAAGGGTTTCCTAAGAGCATTGAAACTAAAATAAACCTATATTCTTTATGCTGTTGAAATATGGGGACAGATGATTTGAAAATTTAGAAATATTACAACAAAATAAAAGGTATATTTGAGAGTACCTCAATCAGTACCAGTTGAGTTAGTGAATGAATTGGTCAATTTTCATTTCACTTAGTAATTGAAGATCACTCTTCAAAGACATTTTTACTAAACCAAATAGACTGCCTAAGTATGTCTGGAAAATTAAATATAACGGATGGAAAGTGTCCTAACTCAGATATTTTAAACATTTTGACACTGAAATGGACGGGAGACATTTGTGGAGAATACATATATCCTTGGCAGATGATTGTAGGTGAGAATAGATTAAGAGATAAAATAACCAGTTTAATAAAATGAAGCAATTGAAGTTACACAGGTGGTTCAAACGATTAAGCTAACACATGGTTTGAACCTTACTGAGAGAACAGACAACCCAAGTGAGAGATGAACTATGGTTAAATTTAGGCTTGAAATATAAAATACTATGTATTTATAACAAAAAGGAAAATATATCTATCATATTGTCTATGTGATATTCAGAGGCCGACCTAAAACATATATTGTTGTTAGCCCTTTATATAAGAGAATACATGAAATGGCTTAGTGACATCACCAGAATCGATCTCCCCAATGATATGGTGAAATATCTTATAACAATGAAAATCAACGATACTGGAGAAGTTGGTTTCTTCAGGCCACCCATTTAAGAAAATATTTGCAAATTTCAGATGATCTAAATTTATTCAGTGACAATATTTAATTAGATCACTACTGACACTGATTGAATATTATTCATACGCTATTATAAATTCTGAATGGAAATTTAGATGATTTACAACAATTGTAACAATCTAAATTAATATGAAAGTATTCTGTTTATAGAAAACCTGAATTGATGTTAATGGAATGTAATATTCTATTTTAGAAATGTCATGTTGTAATGGTTTTAACTGATCAACAATAAACAAACTTGAACTAAAACCACAAGAAAAGGAGGGGAAGGTGGGGTAAGGAACCTTTAGGGCTCTTCATTAAACATAATTAGGTAGGAACAAGAGACAACACCAGTGGGCCTTTCGATTCTGTATTGCCATGTTTAAAGTCACAGAAGAAACAGAAAACAAGTTGCAGAGAAGGGCTGCATGGTATCTAGGAAGGACACAGGGAGGCAAGGGCAAGGCTGCAAGAGGTTGAAAGCAACGTGGCCAATAAGGAGGTCACGCAGGCAAACTGTGGGGGATGTACAAACACAAGGGCTTGATAACAGACCAGTGATCTGGAAGCAGAAAAAGAAGCCCATTTGGACAATGGCAATCACAAGAGATGTCTCAACTAAAATAATTGAGACGTATTCCAGGGTATGCAGCATTTACAAGGGTTAGAGAGGGAAGGGTTTGGCATTATTCATAAGGAGAGTATAAAGTTATGGAATCAGGATATGGGGAAAAAGTACCCGAAATATGGGCACAGGTAGTTATGTAATGGAGAACTTCAAGATAAGGGTGGTGTACAGGACACCATCTCAGAAAAAAGCGGATAAGGGGCTGGGATGCGATTAAAATGGAAGCAAAACTGACTGACTACTGTAACATGCCTAACGTGACGGAGGATCTCAATAGCAAGTGAAAGAAATCTATGCTGGTAGAGCTTTTGCAAACATTCTAGTACAGAGGTGGAGAACCCACAAGGGGCAGCCATCATCTACTTAATCCTTACAAACCAGATATAGTATAGGTCAGGTTACAGTGGTGAGCCAGTGACCACCACACAGTATGGTTTAACTGACGAGTGAAAGATGTCAATGCCAAGTCCGGATTCAAAGAGTTAATTTTGCTAGGATAAGGAGCTGCAGGAGGAAATACAAGGATATTATATAGAGGGGATGATGAAAACAATTGATATCATGCCAGAAATCTCTGTTAGGGTAATAGGAAAATCGATGGCAGGCGCTTGTGGCTCGCGAATGAAGATCAGTGAAGACCAAACAGATACACTAGGTCCCAGGGTATGATAGGTTACAGGCAGACTGATGGACCATTGGTCGTTTTATGCCATCATTTAACTGTTGCTATGTTCATAATTTTCAAACATGAAGTCCTTGTATTCTGACATAGTGCAGTGATGTCCAACCTTTGAACTGCCCCGAGATGAAAGCTAACTTCCATGCCAGGCATGGACATGAGTCAAGCTCGTTGAGACTCTGTCGTTGCTGTTTAATCAAACCAGATTCTTTACTCACCTCATGAACAGTCGCCCGAGATCTCCCATGTTTCGTTCAAGTTTGTCGTTAAAGTACCGTTTTTCTGGTTTCGACCGAACTTAATCTGTATAACCGGTTCAGTCTCTGTCTATGTATCGAGTACTAATAGGCTTATTTTCTGTTCTTCTGTGGAACTTGTAAACGGGATCCGGTCGGTTTGAACAGATCAGGTTAAAAAAAAAAAAGTTTATTCTGCTTTTAGAAGTGATAACCAGTCTCATCATTCTAAAAAAAACAGATTTCATTACAGTTTTCACGACCATAACACAGTCAGAAACGATAAGGGTGTCTTGCCAAACGGATTGCCAAAAAAGGGCGTTTTTGTGGACTGGCAATGTCCAGAAACCAAAGAAAAACCAGGCCACTGGGTTTCAAGCACTGTAGTGTGTGTGGGAAGCCACTGCTAGGCGGCCCCAACACCACCTGTGTGGGCTTTGACCACACCATTTGAACCATGAATTTGCAAGAATTTTCCTGCAACTACCTGGAAAAGAAAGCTAGTGCTACGAAAGGGAGGCAAAGTCCGCTGACCGGATGGCCAGCCGGTTGGTTCAACTGAACAGGAGGAGTCCCCTGACCAGGCGAAACTGGAGAAAAGGAGAACCAACTCAGTGAGTCAATTAAAAAAGAAGGATAAATCAGCTGCAGATCCATATTCTTTCTCCCACCATGATGAACAGCCAGCGATAAATTGTCAGTCAACTATCCCGGTTCCACCGAACCGCACCATCAGGAAGGGCTAGATTCAGTCAGTTCAGCAGGTTCCAGATTATAATTTAGAGGATTTTATGAACCGGAGGAGGAAGGAGGATGAAGATAATGGTGGTGATTACGAGTCTGTAGCCTATTGACCTGGACATCTCCCCAGACAGACCTTCAGGGTTTCTCCTCCTAGGCTTTCTGAGTCCCCTCCCAATTTATGTTCTACAAAAGTGGCTGAAACTCTTCAACTATGGAAGAAGCTGTGGATGACCAGGAGGAGCCTGACTATGTTGAAATGATGGATATCCCAGAGTCCAAGAGGCTGTGTATTCCCCTTCATAAGTCCTTTGAGAAACAGACAATAACAATTTTAAAGACTCCTAATTTTATATCTCCTGTGGACAAGAGAATGGACAAGAAGTATACTCAGGCTCAGATACGGAGTTCCTTACCCAGCAATGCACCATGTTGGGGTAGTGCAGGCTGCAGCCTGTGATAAGGCAAATATACCCTTAGCTTCACCCCCAAGATAAGGACTCGGATTGATGCCATGGCAAAGAAATAGTACATGGCAGCATCACCTGGGACTCAGCAGGCTAATTATATGACCTATACAGCTAGATATCAGAAATCTAGGTGGGACACTGTAATGACTTTAGCTAAGCGGATCCTGGCCCAGCTTGCCAAGAGCTGGAGCAGGTGGCTGTGGATGGTATAAGGCATCCAGGTGCAATTCCATGCTGCAGTGAACTCCAATGATGTTTCATCTAGAGTCATGACTACATCTGTGGCATTAGGATGAGCTTGGCTCAGATATACTAGCCTGTCTCAGGATACCCAGACTAAGGCCATGGATTTTCCTGTTGTGGGTAATTCTCTGGGGAGCAGAGAACTACATGAAAAATGGATGAATACAGGACCACCATAGGGTGCTCAGGCCAAGGAAAGGCAAGCCACCCCCAGAGGCAGCATTTGAGGGCAGGGGCATGCCTTTCATAAGCCTTTCTACAAGCCAGGCCTCTTCTTCTGCTTGCTCATAGGGGTTCTTCAGAGGAGGCAGACTACGGTCACAGCAGGTCTACTTCCACCTCAGCCCAAAGCCCCTGCCAAGCAGGCACCCTGATGGGGTTGCCAGGGCCGGTTCTCAGCTACCTGTAGGGGGCAGGCTGGCTTACTTTGTCCAGGACTGGAAGTCTCTGACATCAGACAAGTGGGTCCTGGAAGTAGTAAGCCAGGGACTGGTTCTCAGCTTCAGAAAATTCCCAAAGATGAGAACCAAATCCTTCCGAAGCACTTGCCTTAGAGGCAGAGGTCTCTTCCCTCTTGGCTCTCAGAGCCATAGAGAGGGTCCCACCCCTACACAAAGGGAAAGGATTGTACTCCAGGTACTTCCTAACCCCCAAAAAGACAGGAGAATGGCGGCCCATCCTGGACCTCAGATATTTAAACAAGCACCTTTTAAAGCCAAAGTTCAAAATGACTCTGGGAATAATTCTACCCTCTCTAGACCAGGGGACTGGCTAGTCTCCCTGGACCTCAAGGATGCCTATTTCCATATTCTTATCAGAAGCTCCCACGAAAGTACCTCAGGTTTGAGCTGCCCTCAGGCCAATACCAGTTCAGAGCAATGCCTTATCCTAACTTCTGCTCAAGAGTGTTCACAAAATGCCTGGCAGTAGTGGTTGCCTTCCTAAGGAGAAAAGGATCTCCATCTTTCATTCCTGGACGACTGGCTCATAGTAGGCCAGTCGCCAGACCAAGTCAAGTTACACCTACAGATAACTCGGCAACTGCTCACTTCTCTAGTTTTCCTTCTGAATCTTGCAAAGTCAGTTCTAGAGCCTGTGCATCTCCTCACCTTCATGGGGCAGAGCTGGATACAGTAAAGGCAAGAGCATTCCTTCCCCTGGACAGGACAAGGACCCTTATCTCACTAGCCTCTTCATTCACCCTCCAGGTGTCTCGACCAGCAAGGCATTTTCTGCAGCTCCTGGGACACATGGCTGCCTCTACAGCAGTGGTGCAGGGAGCAAGATTTCAAATGAGGGATATTCAGTTCCACTTGAGAGCCTTCTGGTCTCAGGAAAGGGACCCTCTGACCAAACTAATTCCAGTGACTCGAACCCTGATCCAGGCATTACAGTGTGGCTGGATCAAGACAATCTAAGACAGGGAGTTCCTTTTGTCACTCAGTCTCATTCTCTAATCCTTACTACAGATGCCTCCCTCTTGGGGTGGGGAGCCCACTTGGGAGACCTGACCACCCAAGGGTTGTGGTCTCCTCAGGAATCTCTGCTTCACATCAATCTGCTAGAACTCAGAGCAGTGTTTCTAGCACTTCAAGTTTTTTCCAAGTCTGTTCAGAACAAAGTAGTTCAGATCAGGACAGACAATACCACCACAATGTGGTATATCAACAAGCAAGGGGGCACTCGGTCTACGACCTTGTGCACAGAGGCAATGAAGTTATGGTCTCTGGCCTATTCTCTGAACACCTCTCTTACAGCAGTACACCTCCCAGGCAAGGACAATGTCCTGGCAGATGCTCTCAGCAGGATATCTCAGGGCCATCACGAATGGGCCTTGGATCCCCTAATTTTGAAGGTGATTTTCTCCAGATGGGGCACCCCACAGATAGATCTTTTTGCAGCCCCAGACAATCACCAACTTCCTCTCTTTTGCTGCAGGCCCCCAGTGTTGGGCTCAGTTCCCCTGGATGCCCTAGTTCTCAATTTGGAAGGAAGTTCCTGTGCTTTTCCCCCTTCCCTCTCCTGTTCAAGGTGTTAGTCAAAATCAGGTCTCAACCCTGCAAGGTGATTCTGATTGCTCCAGACTGGAGCCAGACAGCCCTGGTACCCTCTCCTGTTGTCATTAGCAGTCCACCTTCCCTGTCTCTTTCCCGGAATTACAACCTGTTAACATGTGCTCAGGGAGGTTTGGTATCAGTCTCAAATCTCTCTCAATCTCAAGGCCTGGCTCTTGAAGACAGAGTTTGCTGATTTGCTCCTCTCAAGATGTTATGGATATCATAAAGGCTTCTCAGAAGCCTTCCACCAAGCTACTTACAACTCCAAGTGAAAAAGATTCTCTATATGGTGCTCTGGGAAGCATATTTCTGCAAGTCTGCTAGCCTGCCCACAGTCCTTGACTATATGGTTCATCTTAATAGCTTGGGACTCAGACCAGCTACACTAAGAGTGCATCTGGCAGCTGTCTCTGCCTTTCTTTCAGCAGGTAAGCACTCTTCCCTTTCAGCTCATCCTGTTTTCTCTAAATTTTTCAAGGGATTGCTTCATACCAATCCTCCATTCGGGGACCTTGCCCCTGTTTGGGACCTTAATGTTTGCATTGCTCAACTTATGCAACCCCCTTTTGAGCCTTTGTCCTCAGCAGAGCTTAAGTACTTGACTTGGAAAACTGTTTTCTTGGTGGCCATCACTTTCTGCCAGACACATAAGTGAGTTACAAGCCCTGTCAGTGGAGCCTGATTTTATCTCTTTCCATAGAGATAAGGTGGTCCTCAGGACTAATAGGAAGTTTTTGCCTAAGGTGGTTTCAGATTTCCACCTTAACCAATCTGTCTCTTCCGTTTTCTTCACTGACCATTCCTCCTCTGGAGAGAGGAGGCTGCACAGTTGGATATGAAAAGGGCCCTTAACTACTACATAGAATCGCCAAGGTCATGAGGTTACGACTCCTCAACAACTGTTCCTCACTTATGGTGGAGGTTGGCAGGGGAAAACCTGCCACTAAGGGATCTATTGCCAGGTGGATTGTCTCTTGCATTCAATTTTGTTATGAAAAACTAGGTAGGACTCCGGCCTGAAGGCTACCTCTACCAGAGGTACAGCTGCTTCCCTGGCTGCTACCAGGGATATTCCTATCTTAGAGATTTGCCAAGCAGCCACCTGGAAAACAGTACACACTTTTACCAAGCATTACTCTCTGGATATCCAGGCTAGGAGTGATGCTCTGTTTGGCACAACAGTGCTTCAGAGCCTATTTCCTAAGTAGGTTCTGTCCCTCCTCCATGGAGGTACTGCTTGGTAGTCTGCAATATGTCAGAATACAGCAAGACTTCATGTTTGAAGAAAAAAATACTCACCTTAGTAATGTTTCTTCTAATGGAGTCTTGCTGTATTCTGACCTCCCCCCCCCTCCGGCCTCCCCTCTCAGAACCTTTGTTTTTGGGATGTGGGTGGGCAGTAGCAGTGTTGGCACTCAGTAAGTGCCCCCACCCCTTATTTTCTCACCCCTTTGGTTTGGGTGTGTGGGTGTTGTGTTTTGTTTTATTTTTTGGGTTTCCTGACTTGAGTCTTTGTTTTGGGACCAAAAAAATCTGTTTATTATATTTAGTAGCCAGTTGGCTAGTGTAAGTTTACAGTTTCCACACAGGACACCCAGTGAGTATAGCTCGTAAAGATCTGACTGTTTGACTTCAAACAGCAACAGACAGAGTCTCAACCGAGCTCGAGCTCAGCGTTCCATGCCTGGCAAGGAATGTTAACTCTTTCATCTCCGGGGTAGTTCAAAGGTTGGACATCACTGCAATATGTCAGAATACAGCAAGACTCCATTAGAAGAAACAACATTACTAAGGTGAGTAATTTTTTCTTACATGCTACTGATGACAAACTGGTCAGTAGGTTGACATTTTGTTCCAGTTACACTTCTTGTAAAATGGTACCAACAATAGCCTGCTTTCAATCTCCTGCTTTCAACCCTTATGCTAGAGAGTGCATAAAGATTTCTCCGAAGTCTTCACTAGCTCCAGTAGAACAAAGAAGCAGTGTGTGTGTCTCAGGAAGGTCTAGGTGCAGGCATGGGTGGCTAACTCAGGCAATCTATAGAATACAAAGGAACTGCACACTGGTAGCAAATTAATAAACAGGAACCACAAGTAAAGAAAATGAATTGAAGTTTATTGCTTAAAACTGTCAGAGGACTCACTAGCCCCTAGTGCCTCATTCTCCCTTGAAGAAAACCTGCATAGGCCTGGCAAGGGCACATTTATTAGCCCGAGTTTTATTTCACCAGCATGCTGCAGAATCATGGTTTCTTCTTCCCGAAAGGTCTGTAGCAACGTTGTACTAATGCTAAATCGAAATGGGCCTTCTTTGACATTCAGTGTCATCCAAAGGAATTTAGCTTCCCCATCAGAGGCTTTTTTTGGCTCACGACATAGAAAGGGTCAAGCTGGATGGTGAGAGTGGTGCTGTAAAATCAGCAGCAAGCAGAGCTGTACAGTCACAATGTGCCGTAATTAGAAAAAGAAAAAGTTAAAGCGCTCTAAATTATGCACCATAAAACATTGACTAGAGCATGACACAGAAGGGTGCAGCAAACATTTCAGACGTACATTTTTCTGGGTTGATGAAAATGAAATTAGAAGACCACCCTGAAACAATGTTAAAATGATACTTGGAACACGAAAGCTTCACAGTGTCAAGTGTGCAACAGAAGGTGTGGTAACAAGAAACCTGACTTGTTTCTGCACACACTGTGCTCATGAAGATGGACCCTGCGAAAATGTACATAATGTTGAAGACTGGAAGGTTAAAAAACTAACTGCTTCCGCATCATACAGAATGTTGTCTTCAGATGCTAACGCCAAACCCATTGGTCCCTCTGCTCCTGCACACCCAACAGCTTCCCAAGCTGCTGCCTCGCATGTCAATACAACCCATGACTTGCTGGCCTATGATTATCTATGTTGAGTCTCAAACAGCCTGCAATGAGACTCTAAGCGGCCTACTGAGGCCATACCTGAAGAATCCACACAGGTAGCGATGGTGTACATGACAGTGGAGTCAAAGGTTGCTGAAGAGGATGCCACCAGAGAGTAACACTACAATCACCACTGATGCTTCAGCTCCAGTACCTACGAAACACACAGTCCTTAAAAGTGGAGAACTTTGCTGAACCCACAAATGATACAGACCACTTGGTATTCACGCGGTGTACTACTCAAAATAATTTGTGGGCCAACTAACTGCAGTGGATCACCAGATAGGACAGTGGTACTCACTGAAGTTCATGAAACAGCGTGGAAATATCTTTACATGGCCACGGCATAAGGACAGTGACCGTGTTTGAAGAAAATGACTTTTTCGTGGGCCAATTCAGTTTTGGTAGGAAGGTGGGACCTTTGAAATTAACAATGGTGAACTTGGTGCAATCAGTGAGAAGTTCTGTACACTTCAGGACAAATGGAATTAAAAGGACGATCATTTTCAGTGTACAGTGCTGAACTCCAAAAAAATATCGATTCCAGTTTGCCAAAAAATTCATAATAGTGTGTTTGTATAGGGGATAGTGTAGCCTTGTAGTCGTTGAGTAGCCTTGTAGTCATAGTAGAGTAGCCTATTGCTTTATGTAGAATTATTTATTTTTTGTTGTAATAGAGTGCTAATGTTGTAAATATTACATTTTTATTTTTATATGGTTACATGTTTGGTTGTATTACCCATTTGACTTTTTTTTTTTTTTTACCTTGAATGATAAAAAATTAGAAAATTGAACAGGTATTCTCTGTCTTTTATTACATCCTGTTGTATGTATCATGTCCCCAGTTACATGGGCAGTCACTTTCGTGTCCCCGTCTCACGTGCAGCCCTAACTTTCTTGTCTCCATTACATGTCTGACTTTGAGGAGCCTTTTTCTCAGGATCTGAAATGGGAGTTATCCTGCAGCATACCACATATTTATAAGGCAAGTCACAGCATAAAAAAATGATAATCATTGCTATTTTTTGACTTTTATCTTGGATGCAGAAAGAAGATAAATTAACTGTACTGTACATTGCCTTGGGTACATTTGCCCTTGACCATTTGTTGTCTTATCAGTTGATTTGCTCTATTTGCATTTATTCATTCGTTCAAAGTTCTCCTTCCCTGTGGCAACAGACAGCCTGTTCATAAGGAACATCTTATTTGCCAGGTCAAGACTTCTTTTTAGCAGAGATGCTGCTTCATGGATTCAACCAAAGAAATAATCTTTCCATGGTGCAGTAGTTAAATGAAACCGCACTGACAATTCTTCAGAAAATGTACAGTACAGTTGTCATTATGGCACTTCTTTGGGTCTCATGTAGTTTTGAGCAAAGATGGCATCTGGTGATACAGCCCCTGGCATGAACATCTTATAGGTGCTTTCCTGCATCATATTTCCAAATAAGCGATGCACTTCCACAGCTGGGCACTCCTTTGCTGTAATCACATCTGCCAGTGACAATGCTGAAGAAGATAGATATTGGAGCAGGCAACAGGAGGATGATGGCTGAAGAAAGCATCAGAAAGATCTGTGTGTTTCTGAAGAGCACTGGGATCTCCTTTACAGATAGTGGACTGATGGCACACCTGAAATGCCCTGTCCCAGCTCATATGACCCATGGCCTACTGTCTGCTCAGGTGCACACCTTAGATTTTATGCCATCGAGTACTAATTAGCATTGTTATTCACCCAAACGCACACTATCTCGATATACTATAGTATTAGAACATTTCAACATTGTGAGTTACTGTCCACCTGTTTATTTTATCTAGCAGACATTACTGTTCTTTCTGCTGCGGAAACAATGCTACTTGGTGACAGTATAGCTACTGAGGATAATGAGACTACTGTGATGGACATTGTAGAATGTCTGGATAATGTACATGGGGTAGTGGCATCTGTTTCCTCTGTAAAGAGAATGTGCTGCCAGATGGGATGGAAATATGGGTAGGCACAGTAAAGCCACCCAAATAAGGTGATTATCAAGATAGTTCTATCTTTCATTATCACATGCAGTTAGATGTCATAATCCATGTTTTGTTTCCTAAAGCTTTCATTTCAGGATCAGGAATGTGAACACACTGAAGTGACTTGAATAGGCCAGGATGTGGACTGAGAACAATGAGACATTCATTGATGTAATTTTTGTTCAGATGAGGCAACAGTGCCTTTGGAGCAGTTGCTTCTATTGCAGTTTATAAGAGTGCAAGAACTCCATGAAAGCCAACACACACCTGAAACTCATGTCTGGGGCTTCATAGCCAACTGTCAGTGTGGCCCACTGCACATCTTTGATGGTTATTGATGCTAAATTGTAGAACACAAACTCTTAAGGTGGGTACTGTCATATCATGAACTATTTTACTACACATGCACAAGACCTGTGCCCACAAAAAACTTGGATGGCAAATTCTTAAGGAAAAATATAGTTGGAGCAGTGAAGGAATAAATAAGGAAGAAATATCCAGATAGACATCGTTTCTTTCAACACAATGACTCTACACATACTGTATCAGCAACGGCTATTGCTGCTGCTGGAATTAAGTGAGTCAGAACACCACCAGAGAAAGTACTGCACATAAGACACATTAAAAACAATTGTCCATAATAGTGTGATTAACTTTATTTTTTGTTTTGTACCATCTGGTCTCCAGATATGAGTCAGATTGAGATGGTGTTACATACCATGAAAACATTTATCTGGAGAAAGAAACAAAAACACGGATGAATCAAGAAGTCATTGATGCCATTAAACAATTTTGGAAGACTTTAAAAAGAAGACACTACAGACAGTACATTGCACATTTGCCAGAAAATGTGCCAGTTGTGTCCAAGCAGTAGCATGCAACAGGAATTTGAATCACATATGTGTACAGAGTATAGTCATTAGCTGTATTTGTGTGAAAGATCTAGCAAAAATGTATAACACTTTATATGACCCTCACACACGGCTGTATTTTTGTCAACAAAGCCTAAACCACAAAGACATTTTCAGGCATACGTCATGCACTGTGCAAGTAAGCATCAGCTGCAAACTACAGATGTCACACATACACTAAACTGATGTTCAAACTGAGTGGTGGCCACATTTCGTTAAGTGCTCCTTGGAGGAAGAGAAACACATCCAAAAACTTGGTTTCCCAGAGATTTCTACCTCTGCTTTTTTTTTTTTTAAATAACTCTTCTTTGTGCCTGGATGTTGTGAAAAGACAGTCTGACAAAAACGTGTAGCACTTTTATAAGACCCTTACACATGTGCTGTACTTCATAAACAAAGACCAATTCATGTGCACATCATGCACTGTGCAAGTAAGCCTAAGTCACAAACTACAGTACATCACACATACACTAAACAGATGTTCAAACTGTGTGGTGGCAACATTTCATTAAGCACTTCTGGGAGGAAGAGGGACACATTCAAGGCCATGGTTTCCCAGAGAATTATGTCACTGCCATTTTATTTCTCTCCAGAGTGCCTGGAAGTTGAGAAATGATGCAACTTGCCCAAACGTAATGTGATAAAACAACCAAGCACTTGAAGTGTGTACCATATAAAACACCATCATGAAACATAGCGGTTTGGCCCCAGTGAGTACATCAGGTACTACCAGGAGGAAGGAGATGACAGAAATTACACTGCCTAGCCATAATGTACTGAGTTGTCTAAAACAAGGAAAATGTACAGTACTTTATTCAGATGTAAGGAGCATCTCCAACTAGAAATTCCATCCCTGCTGGGATAATTCAAGTAGGATGATTTGGGTTTCCAACCACCAAGAAACAGATTGTCACCTTGTTACCATGACATCACAATGTGGTAAGGATGAGGTAAAGCATTTGTCACCTTATTTAGATTTTAATGACAGGCCCACAGACTTATGAAATGAGTAAATGTGGGAAGTGAGCACATGAGTAGGCACATGCTTAGATGTTTGGACAAGGTTGAGGTCCGAGTTCAGCCAGGACAGAGAGAAAATTCTGATTGTTGCATGCCATACTGTTTGTGGCATAAAATCCCTTTCATGAAACTTTAGGTCACACCCAAATTACAGTACAGTACTTTGTGCATTGTCACTGGGGTGTGGGTGTCAGGTTATGACTAGATGAAATACATGTGCACTGACATGCTTATGTGCAAAAGTCATGTGACTAGGACAGTTAACTAATTACATGCATACAATATCCCAAGACTAAAACTGGGTAAATACTGACACTATTGATATGAATATTACTGTAACGAACACCCTCTGATTCCCCCTCTAGGAAAGGTAGAGCCCAGGAATAAGAACCATAGAACATACTGCATAGTACAGGTGTTTTAAAAACTGCTGAAGCAAGACTACCATCACCTCCAAGCCACTTCATAATGGGATTACTTGGCCCATGGGGGTGGGTGTTCACTGCATCCACACAGTGTAAGTCCCGAATTTTAACAGTACAGTACATACCATTTAATATTTATCATTTGTAATACTGTAATGAAATATGCAATACACAGATTAAAAAACAATATTCAGTCTTGTTTCATTTCAGAATGGTTGTACCACTATAAGACAGATCCCAAGAGGAAGGAGCACAGTCGGGAAGGGCAGCATTGACCAGTGCTGGTAGATGGCACTCCACTGCAACCAACACTGACCCACAAAAGGAACCACTATGTGGACCCCACAACAGGGAGTGGCAGGTTGTAGGGCACCCTGAGTACTGACAATAGTAATATATTGTGTGCATGTTGAAATGTTAGTGTTTGTGCCCAGTAATAAAAACATATCTTCATCTTCTGTCTTTCAGACCAACAGTAATGGATTCTGTGAACCACACTGGCCTAGCCACTGTACAACTTTAGAACTAAACAAAGAAATAAAAAGTAAAGTACAATACAGCACTTGGATTAAAATACAGTACAAGAAAATATATATTATAGAACTATAACAAATATATATTTAATGGTACCACTAGTGTCTGTGTATATTTATTCTGTATAGTATACTCAGTAAAGTGTTTTCAAGTGATGCATCTGTGTGGTGGATGTTAGGCAACATGCAGCTAGAATGTCTGCTCACATCCTCAGCATTTACATGACAAACATCACGAAGCAGTATTAACTGTGATTTTCTTGTGGTATACACAAGAAATTCCAGATGCTGTACATGTTCCTCAGTGTGTCCTCTGAAGGTCCACAAGTGCCCAGGTTAAAAAACATAAAGTGTTTTTCAAAGGGTGAATTAGGCTGAAATTCCAGATATGTTTCCCAAGGTGTCACTTAAATACATCTATCTACTGTAAGTTCTAACTAGAATAGTAGAAGATACTTACCCCAACTGGGAACTGATTAGTTATGGTGGACTTGAACCCGTGATGTTGGTAAATCAAAATTTCAAACATAACTCTAAGAGCAAATACACACAAAAATATCTTAGGCTGGCTGACCCACTACACCAGCATCACCATCATATATGCCTCTCTGACTTCACACACTGTACCGTCTCCTTTAATCTGTGGCAACCACCCTTTCCAGAACATGGCCAAACTGATTTTGTGGATTGCCTTTTTGCCATCCTGGCCTGGCTACCCAGCAGAAAACGATCTTACTCTGCCTTGACCCTGTTCACTTTCAAAACAGGTCTTTTTATGAAAATGAGTCAACCCTTTGAAGTTTAACCAAATTAAAAATCATTTACAGGACAGGAACAGTTGCAGTTCCCGCACAACCTCTGTGAGAACCCAGTAATGCTCACACAAAAGACCTAGGGCTGCAATATGAGGCAATTTTCAGTTTTCTCTGTATGTGCCACAACTGCAAAATTTTATAGGTATCATAACTAGTAAGATAATAAACACATTTCCTGGGTGTTGCATCTTGCACTTATGCTACAGCTTACGCTTGCACTAAAACTAATGCTGCAGTTTATGCTAAAATATGCTAATACTACAGCAAGTTACAACAGTGGTACAGCTAACAACGCTAATGCTACAGCTAATACCAATGATGCCACTAAGTTTATGCTACAGCTATGCTTGAATGAAGTTATGCTAAAGCCACAGGTATGCTAATGCTATACTGATGCTACAGCTAGCTAAGCTAACACTACAGCTCTGCTAATGCTACAGGTACACTAACAGATGTAACACCAAGACATTTTCTGCTTTATCTTACAGGCTACATTGCCTGTAAGATATTTTAGTTAATGTGGATTTATGGAGTTAGATTGAAAAATAAAAGCTTTATATTGCAGTTTGAGGCCTTGGGGCACTCAACTAGGGGAACTGTGTTAAGCAGCTTGTTTCCTGTCAGTAGAAGGCTTTCTTTTTTATAAAAGGGACTCAGTCATTTGAAGTTTATCAAAAATAAATGTTTTGAATGTAAACAGGTTAAAGGCAGATTGATACTGATTTCCTGCTGGTTTAGCCAGTCAGGACAACAAAGACCAGGCTTCAATCCACCGCAAATCAGTTTGGACCTGTTCTTGGAAAATGGTGGTCTAAGGTCAATGGAATGGTTCAGCCTGTGATGTTAGAGCATGTATGATGATGTGAATAATAATGGGCCAGCCAACCAAAAGAAACTTTTTATTGAGATGTTTACAAAGAGAGTTTCATTATGTTTGGGATTTTGAACTAGGAACATCATGGGTTTGAGTCTGTTATAACTCACCAGTTCCCAGTTAAAGGGTAAGCTTCTTCTGCTCTACTTAGAATCTAGATAGCACTGGTTAGGTTTTCTGTGTGACCTCTAATATTTCAAGTGCATTCACGTTTATCTCTGCCAAAATTCTGCATTCCATCATAGTTTTAGGTGTTTATTATCCTGTAATGTACATAAATATTGTGGAATATCAAATATGATTTTATACACTTCCTGCTTTCTGTGACTCGATCATTTCAGGTATAGATAACCAGTGGTAAACTGGCATGTCTGTGATCTGCTTCTGAAGGAAGGCTATAAAGTTACCATTTCTTTTTCAAACTTTCTGTGTATTACAAGTCTTTCATAAAAAAAAAACATAGAATAACATACAAACACTTGTCTGGGCGTGAAAGATTGATTATGAATAACTGAGTTTTCCACTGATTACACATCTTATTCATTACTATATTATGTTGCGTATTATAGTGACGCATGCAAGTTTACCTAACATGGACCAGACTTTGTAACTAACAACAAACAACATAGAGGATATTACCTGGTGTGCAGGTGATAGCTATGCTGTAATCACCTCAAGTGGTTGCTACGGCATCAGTAAACCTCAACAGCACAGCTCAAGAGGTTTAACATTGCCCTCACAACCGTGAGAGGTGATTACAGATGTGTTATCACCTGTAAACAGGCATTGTCATTTACAGGTGTATCCTGACTTGACCTTGCAATTTCCACCCAGCACAAATGCAGAAATGCAACGCATTATGAATGAATCTACCATGTATGTTGCAAAAAAAAAAAAATATTTAGATACACAGGCTGAATGGCACTGAAACTCAATTACTTCACAATTCTAAGCTTAAGTAACTTGCTACAATACAGAAAACAAGTCACAAAAGTTAAACAGGAAAATCCGTTCACAGCTGTAAACATGGTCTTTTTTTTGTTTTGTAAAGGGGGTTAAATGAAAAAAAAAAAAACACCAAAAAAAAAAAATAAAAAACAGCCAAACAACATTTAGTTGACAAGATGAGGTCACGTTGACAGGTGAAGAGGAGAAATGTGGGTAGAGACGCTGTGTCCTCAGCTCGGGTCCAAACATCCGATGACTCTAGACGATCTCCTTGGCCAAAGGAGTGACTAGGAGTGAGTGAGGTAATCTAAATAACTGAAATAGCATACGAGTTGAAATCTCTTTCTGACATGGTGATTGCTAGACTCAGTAACAGTAAACTGTGAGAATAGGAATGTTGTTTGAATTGTGCACTGAGACTAGCGATCATATTCTGAGTGTTTAGAATATTGATGACTACAGGCATTCCATTTTGTAATCCCACTACCATGACGTCCATGAGAGGGGCTAACAAGGTTCTGACATCATGACAGTGGGATTACAACCTGTAAACTTACAACAGGTAATAGATACTACTCATACATTATATAACACAGAGAGCACAGTTACAGTTTGTAATGCATCATTACAGATCATTGTTACCCAAATATCATCTACTTTTCCAAAATACAATTTTAAAGCAAAAGTGTTTTCAGCTGTGACAAAAGGGTTGGATCATTTGCCGATGGGGAAATAACACTGTACCTGTGTGAGCAGGGGCTCTAGTGGGATTCAGACCTAGAGAAACCTGCGAGTGAGAGTCATGCAAAGTGGTGGTGGAATACCAAGGTGACCCATTCAGGCATCTGAAGGGCTAATGAAAACTGACAGCATTGCAGACTGCGTTTCTGGGAGAAACTGTCTGTGACCAACTGTTTGGCAGTGGTTGGAATCTCAAACAGATTATCAATAAATAGTCATCTAATCACAGAACAAGATGTACAAAGGGTTCTAGAGATGTGGATGTGATGCACTTATTCACATCAGGCAATCTTCCTTTCCCTTTAAGTCTAGCTGGAACATCTTCAAGCTAAGTTCCTCCCTGCCACCTGATAGCTATCCTCAAGGGTCTGCCCATGATTTCAGATTTTCCTTTCTGCTGGAAGAATCAGGTCTCCTCTTTCGCAGCTCCATTTGTGCAGTGTAGGGCAGTTTTTATTCAACCATTTTCAAGTGAAATTCTCTGAGTTGTTACCTGCTTTTCTCAAGAATGGAACACAACAAACCTAAAACTGGTCCCGGTTTTAAGAGATGCATTGCCTGCAATCTGCAAATGTCTCATAATTACCCGCATGACTCATGTATCTACTGCCTACGGGCTTTGCACATCTCTGCTACCTTCTTCTCTTGGCGACCAGTACTCCTGTCTCCTCCTGGGTTGCCCAGATGAACTGGTCCTCTAAGGATCCTGCAAAGTGGTTTTGGTGGCGGGGTGGTTGACCTCCAGTTTGTGGCCTTTGAGGAGGTGATGGCTCAGGCTGTGTTTCATCCTTGGCACCCATGTTGCTCATGGTGGGCATCAGCATTGGAGCTTTTCATAAGCATGTTCAGAGCAATGCTAGTCCTGTAGACCCTTGGGGAGGCCCTTCCAAGGTGATAAGTCAGAAAAGTCTTATTGGACCTGCCATCAATTGTGGGACTAGGAATGAGCATGCTTTTCTGCTCTAGCAAGTCCTTTGACCAGTTGATGACTGATGAGTTCTTGGCTTGGCGAACAGCCTGAGGTCAAAGAGCAGGCCAATAGCTCATGGTAACCCCATCATGTCTCTTGGCCAAGATGTGGGCTGACCAGCTAGTCGATTTTCTGACTAGGTCGACCTGTTGTCTGAAGAAATCGAGGATGACTTGAATTCTGGAACTCCAGTCCTTTCAGCCTTCTCTCTGGAGAGGCCGATAATCAGCTGACTAGACTGCCTCTTCCCAAGAGATAAACCCTTTGGGTGTTCCATGGCAGGATCTGGCCTATGTGTCGAGTACCAGGCCTTTCTGCCTCCCGCATCCCTTGCCATCAACTCTCTTATGACTGGTAGAGGTCTAGGTTGAGGTCCCCATCTGTGTATTCCCACCTCAGCCTTTGATTAGAAAAGCTGTCAATGCTCCTCTTCCTGATTGTCCTCACATGATGAGACTCCATTGCAAGTTGTGCAGGAACTACAAAGGAGCTGAAGTGGCAGCAATGGGTCCTTGGCCATAGTAGGCCCCTTAGAAAGAACACCAGTGCTCCTCTGGTCTTCCCTGGTGCACCTGTTCTGGTTTTCCCTATCTGGTCAAGCCTACACTGGCTTCTCCACCAATTTACATAGAAGCATCCACCAAGAAACATTTGCAGGAGGTGGCACATAAGGCTGCTCGCTCTGCTACCAGTCTTTCTGGTGGGTTGCTCATTCAGATCACCCACTCCGGATGAGTCCAGGGTGGTCTATGAAGAAAGCATCAAGGTGGTGTTTGAAGAGTTGTCAGAGTCCAATGGTTCCTTCACGCAGTTCTTTAGGACTCTGGGCTTCAACCATGAGTCAACTGAAGAGCTCACTACAGACTATGGTCCAGTCTCCTTCAGGGCTTTGCTCTGTCTCCTCTCTGAATGATGGAGATTCCCCTGGAGCTAGTTCAGAAGTAGGCAAAGTACTCCTTACTGAAATCCTTGACTGGGATGACTCCCCAGGGGTCGCCTTCCCACTGATGGAAGCTATTTTGGGTCTTGCATAGGATCTTTGGTTGCATTTGGCTTCATGCCCAATGCTATTGGCTCAAATGGTCCACAAGTATGTGGTTCTGACTGGTTCTGTTCCTGGTTTCTCGAACCTCCCCTTGGCTGAGGGATGGTGGCAGACTCCATCTTTCACAAGATTGGTAATGTCACAGATGTCTAAGCCCCACAACAAAGAGTCAAGAAGCTAGACCATGCAGTAAAAAGGTCTACACTGCATCCTGTCTGGGTTTCCATCAAGTGAGCTCCACTGTGATGGCCATCCTCAGACATGTCCTTATTGGGGTCCTGGACTATGTCTTTCCCCACATTTCTGCGGACCTACAGTTGGCAGTCAGACTGGTTAGAGACCAATGTTGCTCCCTTGCCAAGCACCAGCTTCAGATGGCCCTAGACATAGGCAATTCCTTTGCCCAGTCCATGGCAGCAATGGTCGCTATGCACTGTAGAGCCTGGTTGTGGATTTCCACCTTTATGGTAGACACCCAGCACAAACTGTTGGAATTCCCCTTCCTGGGCACCAACCTGTTTGGGCTAGTGGTGGATGGACACTTCTCCAGGCTTGAGAAGTCCAGTGCCACCCTGGATTCAGTCATGTGTTCACAAAAGGACCCCAAGGAACAGAAACTGAAGAAAAAGCCCTTTTTGTTTTGGCCATTTCTGTACCAGCTGCCAAAACTGCAGCAGCCCCAGTTGGGGCAATCTCAGGTCTGGTGACTTAAGTCAGTTTACCAGTTAGGGCTGCAAGAAACCCATAGGTCAGGGTGGCTATGCCTTCCTGATAGCTAGTATCAGGGCCTCCAAGGTTTCTTAGTGATGGTTCCTGTGGTGTCTTCCTCCCACCCATCAGGCTCCTGCCTCAGCATCCTGTGGGGTCAGTTTTGCCATTTCTTGCACACCTGGTCCACCATTACTGTTGACCAGTGGGTGTTGGATGTGGTGGGTTGTGGGTTGCATCTCGACTCGAGGCTCTACTGCCCTACTGAGCCTATGCACTACGGTTGTCTGCAGTGCCTTGGAACATGCTGTCCACCCCCAGGTAGGATATTGGTCTGCTCCTGGAGAAAGGAGATGTAGCCCATGTCATTGATGCCATGGCCGGCCAGGGCTTTGTATTCAGATATTTCCTGGTCTCCAAACTGAGGGGGGTTGGCTCCTTACACTGAATCTTAATGATCTGAACCAGTTTCTGAGGAGGCACAAGTTCATGATGGTCACTATGAATCAGATAATCCTATCTCTGGTGCAGGGCATGTGGTTCTGCCCCTGCACCTGCAGGACACCTTATTTCACATCCCTGTCTGTCCATCCACTGGCAGTACCCCAGTACTGCACAGAAGAAGGTGCTCTGAGTTCCAGGCCATACCTTTCAGTCTCTCCTCAGCCTCCAGGGTCTCCACCAAGTGCATCACAGTGGTGGCAGCCTTCTTCCAGCATTGAGGGGTTCAGGTGTATCTGTACCTGGATGTCTGGCCGATTGCCGGTTCACCTCAGGAGGCAGTGAAGTGGTCCAAGGACCTGACCCTCCAGATGTGCTTATCCCTGGGTCTCTTCTTCAACCCAGAAAAGTTGGAATTTAACTTCTCACTAATCCACTTCTTCAGGGCAGAGCTCAATGACTTTTCTCCAGGCCAAGGCCTGCCTCCCAGCAGACTGAGCAGTAAATCTTTCCTCCTTTGCCCGATCATTTCAGGTTGGGCACTTGTGCCCTGCTCAGGACTTTCTGTGGCTATTGGGGTACATGGTGTCCTGCACCAGCATTGTCCAGTGGGTCCACAGACAGATGTGCCTCCTGCAGTGGGAGCTGTCCCATGCGCATGATTTTATTTCTGTTGTGACCAGAAAATCTAGGTTAGTCTTCACCATGATGTCTTCTATGTCTGGGATTTTGTTTTCTAGACTCCTTTCATCAGTGCACATAGATCTACATTCCTTACTAACCACCATGTGGCATGGCAGGATGCATTGAGAGTTGCCTCAAGTGGGGCTGGTGAAGATGGTGGCCCATCAGTGCATTAGTGGGGTAATTAGTGCAGATGTCAGAATTGCTGCCCATCATTGTCACACAGCACAGGGCAAACAGAACCAGCAGTTACCCTCCCCTTCGTAGGTAAACTTCCTGAAGTAGCAGTACTGGCAACACCAGCACCATCAAATGAGTTGGATGCACTGCAACGATAAATTGTAGAGCTGTGTCACCTGGTGATGTAGCTCCAGCATGGTGTCACACAGGTCCATGCTAACCAGGACTGTCAGCTGGAGATATTGTAGGAGATCCATCATGGTGGTGCTTATGATGCCATTTAATAAATACATGGCACTGTTATCCCTTTGTAATCTGTACCCCTTTCTCATCCTCCTTTCATCTAATCTTTTGTTTAATTCCATTTCATACACACCTTTTCACATTACAAAAATAAATAAATGAAAGTTTAAGAAATTGACCCGCAAGAATCTGTGCTATCCTTCTTTTACCTTTCCAACTTTATATGTTAAAGGATAACTATGAGCACTGATGAAGCCCCGACTGCTGCAGGGATCATATCTTCAGTTCACTGATCCCCCTGGAGGCACAGTAGTAAGCAAAGTGTTCTTTTTACCATAACGCTCATAAAAACTGCCTGAACCTGCAGTGCAGCCATCATCTTGTTGTAGTATGGTGGTCCTTCCTCCCTGAGATGGGGATGCTAATCATGCGGGAATAGGACATGCCTTTGCCCCTTCCAGACTGTTGCCTATATCTATGGAGATGAAATAATCTCCCATGCCCAGTGCCATTTTTACAGAATGAGCCTAAATGACATGTGTATCATGTCATTAGCACATTCTGTAAACATCGCACTGGGTTGTGAAGATACAGAGATTATTACATCTCCAAACATATGGGCAACAGTCTGAAAGAGCAAAGGAATATGTTCCTGTGGGTTAGCAGCAGTCTTGAGGAAGAAGGACCACCATAATTACATGATGCTAGCCTACACTGGAGGTTCGGGCAGTTATGGTTATTGTGATAAAAAAATAAACACTTCACTTAATACTGTGCCTCCAGCCGCCTGGTGGCACTGAGGGCAGAGGCATCCACCTTACCTCGTGTCCACGCTAGTGATCTGGGTTGGGGTGAATTTCGGCCACGGAGGTCAGATGGAAAGGAGAGGATTGAGCATCCAGAAGACTCCTCTCCTCTCCTGGGAGGGGTGGCTTTGGATCCCTGGCGTCAGCAGTTCCTAGCAGAGACTGGAGTGCTGTAGCTGTGGGACACTCAGAAGGGTGGAGGCAATGGCGGACAACCTGCGGACAGGTGCAGTAGTGTGCCCATCACACACTGGATGTCTTTGGACATCTGTGCCTCCAAAGGCAAACACCTGTCTGTAGCATGCACAGTGATGCCCGTGATGGACCTCCACTTCCCCCTGTCCTAACAAAGCCCGGCCTAAGTCAGGGCAGGGGCTCAAGGGTGATCTCGGTCTCCCCTCCTGTCCCCCACCAGGAGCTCCCCATCACACAGTCATGGCAGAGGTCAGGTCGGGGGGAGCTTGAGAGGGCCACTTATCAGGGCAGAAATGGGGACACTGATCCCCCACAGCAGGAGGAGCACAAAAGAGAATTGAAAAGCACAGAGAAACACAAAAGAGAATTGGGAAAAAAATACTGTGCCTCCAGGAGGGATCTGTGAGCTGAAGCCCCAATCTCTGCAGTGGTCATGGCTTAATCATCAGTGCCAGTAGTTCTGAATACCTGAATTTTTCATTTCATCCTGTTGTATCCTTCTTTTTCTACTTTCCTGAGAAGTGAAGCATAATTCTTGTTTTAGTGTTTAAGATGTCTCCTGCTAGCCACAAATATCAAGTAGTATCCCCAGTGAATAATTGCTTTCCTGCGGATAGGTGATGCTGTTGCAGTGGTGTGCAACTGTACAGAGAAGTCGACAAGAATCCCACATGAACATCTTTCATGAGAAGTAAAAAACATAATTCTTGTTTTAGTGCTTAAGATGTCTCCTAATAGCAACAAATGTCAAGTAATGGACTCAGTAAAGAACTGCTTTCCTGCAGCTAAGTGATGCTGTTGCAGTGTTGTGTCATTGCCAAGCAAAGTTGACAAGAATAAAACAATCAAATTTCCTGCGAGTCTAAACATAATTCTTTCTTGCCTTGTCTGGAAGATTTTTTATTTATTTATTCTGCTATTCACAAATGTCAAGTAGTGGCCCAAGGCCCAAACCTCTGTTCTGCTGGCTGATGCTAGCAGCTGCTGCAGTGGTGTGCAACTGTCAAATGATGTCAACAACATGCACATTCTTCTTGCTGGTGCTGCTGCTGGAAAAATACATGAAAAAAGTGGATGAGAAGGAAAATTCACCATCTTGTGTTGATAAATTCTCAGGATGTCTAATAATGAGAAGTTTCAATGAGAAGTTGAACTGCTGCTGTTAAGTACTGGTGGTTCTGCTGCTGCTGATGATGTTGACAAAACTGGGGAAAACAGTGACCAAGAAAGACAAGTTCTCTATCTTGCTGTGGTAAAGTGTGTTGATGCCCACAGGTGACCTCAGTTTGAAGGATAACATTCAGTGCTCCAGCTGTGTGCTGCTTGTGACAGATAGTTGCTGGCGGTGTATCTGTACTCTTACTACCAATGGTACTTTTTTTGTGTGTGTGTTTGGTCATGTTCTGTGAGATTGTTCAGGAAATTTTAACTTATTGTGTTTGTAAACATCTCGTGTTGCTGTTTTCTTGCAGTGAATTATCATGCAGATTCACTGCTGCTGCTGGAGGGGTATGTTGGCCACGATGCTTTCCATTTGGATTGTTGCCTAGTATGGGAAGGTAAGTTTTTTTTTTATTTATTTATTTATTGGGGGGGATCATTTGTAACCATTCTTTCATACTGTTTGTATTTTTCCATTTTCAGGTCTTCTCAACAGAGCAATGAAACCATGTTACTGCATTGGTCCAAGCTGTGTTTTTGGGGGCAATTCATCCAGTTTTCCAACTATGGAAGGTAAGTATTCTTTTGGGAGGGGTGTGTGGATTCTAAAAAGCTTTGCATCATGCTGTTTCATTTCCTGTTGTTCTTTTTTCATGTACTTTTTATGTTTGCTTGCACGCATGTGCAAGAAACATAGTGCCACCATCCAAGTTTTTGTAGGTGTGGCACCCTGTCTTCCAGTTCAGTCAGTGTGTTTGCAGGTGTGGCCACAGTTCACCAATGAATGCTGCAGCTGTCTATGACAGCAATTGAAAATGCAGTGGTGTACAGTTGAAAGGGAGAGACCACTTCAGTTAGCAGCGATTAGATAGTGTTGATTAGCATATTGCCGGCAATCCTGCTTGTATATGTCTCTGCTTTCTCTTCCTGGAACATAAATTCAATTTGAAGTGACCTTTTCCTGGGACTATCTTTCCAGGAAGCAAGTGACTAAAATGACATCCTTGGAATGTTTCCAAAAAAAGATCTAACTGCCATCCTTGGAATGTTGAGTCAGAATTTGGGGTAGGAGCGGCATTGACAAAAGCAGGAAAACAGAACCCCAATGAGACTGAAAAAGTAGACGCAGTTGTCGTCTGTTGGCACACCTGATCAGTATTGTAATAATATTCCCCAACCCTCTGAGTGTCTCTGAATAGCGCCCCCCGCCACACACAGTATAGCTGATGGGGTGCCCAATCCATCGGCTCCGCGCCCCTCCCAGAGTTCTAGGTGCATGCTGGGAGCCCAACTCAGCATGACATAAGTGAGAATGGCAACAGGGTGCCCAATCCCGTCAGCTGATTAACCCCCCCAAAAGAAACAGACTTCCAGTTGCCATGCTGGGAGCTCACCCCAGTGCGACACATGTCTGTATGGCCGATGGGGGGTGCCCAATCCCCCATCGGCTCCACTGACCCCCCCCAAAAAAATCTTACAGCTGCCATGTTGGGAGCCCACCCCAGCGTGACACAAGTCCCGCGTCATCTTCCTAAAAAGAAAAACACCTGAAAAGAAAAAAGGTCCCTCATTGATTGTCTTGACCCACAACCTGTGCCCATCCTCTGCGCATCCACCTTCCCACACCCCCACTTCACCCCATACTTACCTCTGGAGGCTGGCGAGATAATCTTTGGTGGACCAGTAACATGTCTGCACTCTTCAAAGCTGATAGTGAACTGAAGAAATGCCGGTAAGCTGTATAATGGAATAAATAGGGTTTTTTCAACTTTGATGCATATCTCAGGCATTTTTGGAATTTTGGCACCAAATTTTCAACATGCGGTTTTAGGACATCTCCTCATGAATTCTGGCACTGTCATGGTGTTAATCGGCCCCAAAAGGTGATTTCTTGGTCACTGCATGGAACCACCTTTGGGACGATTCTGAAAATAAACAGTATCACATTCATGAGTTAGGCCTAAAAACCCTATGTTGAAAATTTGGTGAAAAAAATCCCAAAAATGACTGATTTACGTGTGTGTGTTTCACAGTTCCTATGCATGCTCGTAAGTTCGCACATTTTTAATGTTTTCACTCCAGATTTTCAACATTGCCATTTTACCACACCTCCTTGTGAGCAGTACAGCTGTCATTTTTCTACATCTCACCCAAAATGTGTGATCTTCCTGGACATAAGTCTCCACCACTCATTCACACTAGTGGGATTAGCACCTGAGGCACTAGGACCCATCGGGAGCAAACTTTTTGCTGGAGGGTCAGGGCGAGAGATGGTGCCGTGAGGAATGGCGCCGCAAGCAGCGGCTCGAGCGGCAATCACTATCTCGGCGATGACCCTCCAACCGCCTCAGTTCCTTTTTTCCCGCCATCGAGTGCGCTTCAGTGACAATGTCGCTCGCCTGTCGGGAGTCAGACTTCAAACTAGCGCATAGTTTTCAGTTTATTGTTTTGTAACATTTTCACGATAGTAGTATCGCTTAATTTTATTCTATTTTCGTTAAATTTTTCTAATATTTTAAATTTAACTTACTCGAAGAAGTCTCGGCCTACTGGACGGAGTCGACCATGAGCAGGTCAGGTGACGGTAGGGAGACTTCGTATGAAAACTGTTCAGTCAGCCGGGCTGGGTCCAGTCAGCCTCCTTCTCCTCAGCGGGGTTCCGACAACGGTCAGTCCGATGCCCGGGGGGATGGGCGGTCCCCCCGTCGGCATAAAAATAAACGGTCGCATTCTCGGCACCGTTCGAGCCTCAAGCTCTTCTTTGGCCCACAGGTCAAAAGAAGAGCATCACTCGGTCGCCCTCTGGTATGTCTGCGCGCCGACAATCGGTTATTGTAGCTAGTTGCGGTCTCCTTCTTCGAGTCGCCAACTTCGGTGACCGTCGTCCTCGACATCGGAGCCCTTCCCCGCCTATAGGTAGGGCTCCAGATGAGCAGTTTCATCAGTGGGCCGCTCTTATGGAGCGATGGGCTCGGAGGTTGGTTCTTCTGCCTGGCTCGGTTGCCACAGAGCCCTCGGGCTCCTCCGGCGATCAGGTAGGGCGGTTGGACCTTCCTAGTTGCACTGCACCTTCTTCGGTGCCAGCGACTCCACGCCTAGGTGTTCCCCCCCACATGGCTGCGGTGCAGGGGGCCACACCGATGCCCTTATCTCCTGTTTTCTTTCCTTCTCTAGCTTTCCAGGTTCCTGGGGCATTCCTGGCACCTTCGGCGGGGTCTGTTGGCTTGTCGGCGCCGTTTTCAGTGCCGCTGGGCCTTGCGGTGCTGTCCGCGGTGCCAGAGTGAATCTCAGCGGCACTGCCTGCGGCGCTATTGGAGTCTATGGCGGCATTAGCCGGTGGCGCTGCTTGGTCTGGCGGCACCGCTTGGTCTGATGCGCGCCTGGCGCGCTCTCGGTCGGCGGCGCTGTCGGCGGCACCGTTAGACGGCGGCACCGTCAGTGGCGCCCGTGTGCTCTCGCGGTGCTGCCAAGCGCTGCAGTGCCAGCGTGCCTCTTGGCGCCATGCCCCTCCAGCGGTGCCGTTTTCAACCCGTTTTGCCTTCGCGCTGGGGCTCTCGGGACTCTCCTTGTTTCTCTGGTATTTCCTCCTCTCTAATTTTCCTCCTTTCCTGTCCAAACAGTCCTTCCTGGACCATCAGGAGATGATGTTGAGCCTGACCCAGACCTTCGGTTGGGTGATGAAGTGGAGGAAACAGGATCTTTCTTTGCTACAGAGCCTGTGGTCGAGGACCTGTCCTTTAAGTCTCTGTTGAAGAACCTGAGATCCTCTTTCTCTCCAGACTACAGGCGTCGATCCTGGGAAGATATTAAGACTCCAGTATCTTCATGCTTGGAGATCCTACGGATTTGACTCCTCTGATCCAGCCTTCCTTGAGACACTGTCTCAAATGATTTGGAATAATCCTGCTCTTATTCCCTCAGTGGCTAAATCCATTGATAAAGTATTCAGCTCCCAAGGATCGTCCCATTTTGGCATCCCAAGCCTCTGCGGATCCTATTGTAGTCCTGGCAGAGAATGACAAGGTCGTTCTTCCTCAAACTACTACAGCTCGACCTATTAAAGAGTCTCGTAAGATTGATACATTAGGTAGAGAGTCTTTGCTGCCTCCACTCTAAGTATCGTATTGCCAGTTATCAAGGCTATTTTCTCAGTATGAGTATATCCTGTGGCACTCTATGAAAAGAATGGTTGAAGCTCTTCCAGATTCGGACTCCAAGTCAGAGCTTCTTCTGACCGTTATTAGAGGGTATTGAGTCCAATAACCAACAGGTCAAAGCCGCCATGGACGCTTTCGACACTGCTTCTCGCTCAGCAGCCGCAGGTATTTGTACTCGGCGCCATTCCTGGCTGTGTACTTCTGGCTTCACGAATGATGCTCAGCAGCAGGTAATGGCACTGCCTTTTGATGGCTCCTATCTTTTTGGCCCTCAGGTGGAGCAAGCCTTAGAGGCCACTCAGAAGACTAGATCGGCCATTAAGTTGGCCAGACCTCCGCCTACCCCCTCTCGGGGGCATGTGAACAGACGTCAGTTTCATAGTCGTCAGTCCTTTCGAGGCAGAGGCAGAGGAAGCTTCCATAAAAGCCAACCTGCCCAACCTCAAAAGAAGACGCAGCAGAAAGTGCAGGGGCCTAAAGCCCCCAGCGCCACCTTATGAATTGCTGGCCCAAGTTCCATCCACATTGCCCGAGGTGGAACTTTCTCCTCCGGTGGGAGGTCGTCTGATGTACTTCTACAACCAGTGGAAGTCCATAACTTTGGACAAATGGGTCCTTCGGATAATTCGCGGTTATTCTCTCAATTTCTTGGAAACCCCCCGAATTGTCCTCCCAGACGACAACCCAGGTTGTCGGTCTCTCAGTCAGACCTCCTCACCGCCGAGATCCAGGGCCTTCTAAACAACAGGGCAATAGAACTGGTGCCCCGCATCTGCGAAACACAGGGTTCTACTCCCATACTTTCTGGTTCCAAAGAAATCTGGGCAAATGCGCCCCATTCTAGACCTCAGAAGTTAAACAAATTTCTCCCCAGGGAGAAATTCAAAATGATTTCCTTAGGTATCCTGTTACCCTTGCTGCATCAGCATGACTGGCTGGCCTCCCTGGATATGCAGGACGCTTACCAGCATATCCCCATCCACCCGACCCACCGCAAGTGCCTCAGGTTTGTAGCTTTGGGTCAGCATTATCAGTTCAGAGTCCTGCCCTTTGGGCTATCCTCGGCGCTGCGAGTTTTTACAAAGTGTTGTGCAGTTCTCGCTGTGCATCTCAGGAAGATCGGACTCCAGTGTTTCCCTACCTGGACAATTGGCTAGCAAGCCCTTCCAGCTAAGGGACTTTGGAAGCCATGCAAATGACTTCTCGTCTTCTTCGTCCATGGGAGTTCTGCTGAATTTGAAAAATCACAACTGCAGCCCTCCCAGAGGCTCCTTTTCATGGGACGCTTCTAGACACCTCTTCATGAAGGCTTTCCTTCCAGAGGACAGAAGACTTGATATCCTTCAGATGGCCCATTACATCAGGGAGAACCAATCAGTTACAGCTTTCTCAATGCAATGCATATTGGGTCTCATGGCATCCTCGGTGTTCACTGTACCCTGGCGGTTGCACATGAGAACCACCCAATGGATGCTCTCCACTCAGTGGTCTCTGACCTCTCACCCCAGTCTTATCCCATCAAGGTGTCGGGCCCCTTCTAAGGTCTCTCACCTGGTGGTCTCAAGAAACAATCTCCTGGAAGGGTTCCCTTTGCTCCCCCGGATCATCAGATCTCCATCACCACAGATGCATCGCTAATGGGATGGGGAGCTCACTGTCACTCCCTCCACACTCAAGGTGTGTGGACTCAGTTTGAAACTCATCTCCACATAAATGTCCTGGAGATGAGGGCGATCCTCTATGCGATCCGAGCTCTGAAGGATATCCTTTGTCACAAGAACATTCTCCTTCAAACGGACAACAAAGCTGTGATGTATTACATCAACAAGCAAGGCGGTGCTCATTCTTATCCCCTTTGCAGGGAAGCAATGAGGGTGTGGGAGTGGTGCTTGGAGCACAAGTCTCTGATTCAAGCGGTTTATCTGCCAGGTATACAAAACAACCTAGCAGATCACCTCAGCAGAACGGAGGCAGACCCTCACGAGTGGTCTCTCGATCCAGCCGTAGCTCGGTCACTGTTCGAAGAGTGGGGGACTCCAGACCTGGACCTTTTTGCATACCCACTCCAACGTAAAACTGCCTCTCTTCTGCTCCAGAAATCAGGGCCTGGCATTTTCTGTCAGGATGCGTTCAGGCTGCGGTGGACAAAAGCGCTTTCTTTCGCCTTTCCACCGCTTCCTCTAATCCAGAGAGTACTCCTCAGTTCGAGTCTCAGGGACCAAAATGATTCTCATTGCTCCCTCTGGCCTCGGCAACTATGGTTCCTCTACTCAACAGTATGTTGGCAGCCTCTCCGAGATCACTTCCCTTGCAAATCAATCTTTTGACTCAGGGTTCGTTGGTCCATCCCAACCTGAAATCACTTCACCTTCATGCTTGGCTTCTGAAGAGGTAGAAGTGAATCGGTTCAACGTCTCTCGTAGAGTCTCAGACATCCTTCTGGCTGCTCAGAAGCCAGTCACCCAAAAAACGTACGCTTCCAAATGGAAATGTTTTTCTCTCTGGTGTGCAAAGTCCTCTTGGAATCCCTTTTCCTGTCCTCCTGACAAGGTTCTGGAGTATCTTTTGGACCTATCAAACTCAGGTCTCCAAGTACTCCACAGTTAAAGTTCACCTTAGTGCCATCTCAGCGTTCCATGAGCCGGTTTCTTCCTTGACTTTGGCTCAGTTACCTATGGTGAAGAGATTTCTTAAGGGATTCTTCATACCAGACCCCCTGTTAAGCATCCAGTTAGAGCCTGGGACATTAACCTGGTGCTGGACATGCTCACTCGGAAGCCTTTCGAACCCCTAGCTACCTGTGAGCTAAAATTTCTTACCTGGAAGACTGCCTTCCTGGTGGCCATTACCTCAGCCCCAGGGTCTCTGAGATACATGCCTGGTTATGGACCCTCCGTATACTGTATTCCATAAAGACAAGGTAGTTCTCCTTACTCATCTAAATTTCTTCCCAAGGTTGTGTCAAATTCCATCTAAACCAACCTCTGGTACTCCCTCTTACTTAGCTAATTTCCAAAATGAAGGGGAACGATCTCTTCATTCCTTGGATGTTAAGACAGCCTTGCGGTTCTATTTAGATAGAACCAAGAATTTTTGCAAGACTCAGCAACTGTTTGTTTCTTTCAGCGACACCCAGCTGGGTCAACCTGTCGCTATCAGATGCATCTCATCATGGTTAGTGGCATGCCCTCGACATTGCTATTCCATGACTCAAGTTAAATTAGAAGGTAGAGTGTGCGCTCACTCTACTAGGGCAGTCGCGGCATCCCTAGTGGAAAGTCGCAATGTTCCAATTGCAGATATCTAGCGCCACCACCTGGAGCTCAGTGCATACCTTCATTAAGCATTATGCACTGGATGTTCATATCCAGGACATTCCGCAGTCGGCAGAACTGTCCTAATGGACTTCTATCTTAGTCGCGTGAGCTCTGGCTGTCCTGCCGCCCTTTTGGGGATTATCAGCTTGGTACTCTCCACTAGTGTGAATGAGTGGTGGAGACTTATGTCCAGGAAGATATGAAAGTACGTACCTACCGTAATTCTTGATCTTCTTGACGAGTCTCCACCACTCATTCATTCCTCCCTCCATCCCCCGAGCTCACCGCTGTGTTGGTCTTCACTCCCTCAAATCTTTAGGCCGTGAAGACTTCTTTGCTGACCCTTCTTACACGGGTAGTACGGACTGTCTTATGTCCGTTTTTTAAGGTTAGATTTACTCTTTACGTTAGTTGCGCTGCACCTCCTTGGTAAAAAAGGTACTGAGGCGGTTGGAGGGTCGTCGCCGAGATAGTGATTGCCGCTCGAGCCGCTGCTCGCAGCGCCGTTCCTCGCGGCACCATCTCTCGCGCCGACCCTCCAGCAAAAAGTTTGCTCCCGATGGGTCCTAGTGCCTCCGGCGCTAATCCCACTAGTGTGAATGAGTGGTGGAGACTCGTCCAAGAAGATCAAGAATTACGGTAGGTACATAATTTTCATTTCACACCTGTGATGCCAAATGGCATAGTCGCTGTGCAAAATCAGCTTTCAGCTAACAAACTGATATTGCCACTGTTCATGAGATGGGGGGTCACAAAAAAAAACATGTTGAAAATTTGTCGTGAAAATATCAACAAATCCGTGAGGCTTTAGGGTTTCTGACCATAATGCCCCACCCTGTAGAGACTGACAGGCATCAGGGGTGTGACTTGGGATTGTCACCTGTAATGCTCATACCATTCCACCCCCACTCACACCCACACCCTGCAGCCAGTGAGAGGCATTGAGGTGTGCCTTGGACTCTTCGGCCCCAAAGTTCACCCCATTCTCCTATACAGCACCCATCTCACCATATTTCCTGATGGAATGGGGTGAACATAAGGGCCAAAGACCCCAAGGCACACCATGACACTTGGTGTCTGCAGGGTAGGGTGTGGTGAAATGGCATGGCCTTTATGCCTGATGACCCAAAGGCACACCTCAATGCCTGTCAGTCTCTGCAGGATGGTGGTGGGGTTGGCTTCAGTTCAATACTTCACTGCCATTCCTGCTATGTAGCTCTGTAACTCCTACAATGCCAATGCCAGCAAGCAAACATTCGACATTGACAAATGCTTGTTAGCAGCTGAATTTATATAGCAATGTTGTCCGACTGGAGATTGGAAGATAGTGATGACTTGATTACTGGATCCTGATGAGTCAACAGCACAGTTAACCTGTGAAGGCAAGAAAATATTTTATCCTTTACTCAATTACACACTGTGACACTGCCTGCATGCTATATCCATTGTCAATTCCTCGTCAGAACAGTCACTGCTTCTGAAGGAAAAAGATAAATTGTTTGGCCACATTCAACCACTGTGGTAGACCTACAGAACTGACATTGTAGACCCCACGCCTTACTAACTACACATCACCTGTGAAGATAAGAGTAATATGTGGCCACTGTTTGGCCATTGTTGCATACTAGGCACCTGTAAAAAAGAACAAAATTGGCAGTATAGCCTAGAGGTTAGAGGAATGAGCTTGGTACATCCAGCAGACAGACCTGGGTTTGAGTTCCACAACCTCCAGTTGCATACTGTGTGACTCTGAGCAAGTCACTCAACCTCCCCTGTGCTCTTGGGTTACCCCTGAAAACAGGCACCTGTGCCTAGTGGGTCTCACCTGGTTACCCAAGAACAAAATAAATAAAGAAAATAGAAAAAAAAATCAAGAGTAAATCATAATGATACTTACCAGTACATTACAGAAATTATTTAATTTGACCACTGTGGTAGATGCACAGAATAGATGTTGTAGACTTGGTGTCTTACTAACTACACCAGATCTGACTGATGCTGGGTGCTGCTGCTGCAGAGGTGTGCAACTGTCAAGAGACGTCCACAACATACACATTCTTCATGCTGATGCTGTTGTTGGAAAATGCATGAAAATGTGGATGACAAGGAAAATCCACCATCTCATTTTGAAAAATTCTCAGAATGTCTAATAATAAGTTTCAATGAGAAGTTGAACTGCTGCTGTTGCTAAGCACTTGTGGTTCTGCTGCTGATGTTGACAAAAATGGGGAAAACGGTGACCAAGAAATAAAAGTTCTCTATATTGCTGTGGTAAAGTATGTTGTTGCCCACAGATGCCCACATAGTTTGAACGGATAACATTCAGTGCAGCTGTGTGCTGCTTGTGACAGATAGTTGCTGGCCAGTGTATCTGTACTCATACTACCAATGGTAATTTTTTTTTTTTTTGATGTTCGGTTATGTTCTGTGAGATTGACAGAAATTTTAGCTCATTGTGTTTGTAAACATCCCGTGTTGCTGTTTTCTTGTAGTGAATTGTCATACAGATTCACTGCTGCTGCTGGTGGGGTGTGTTAGCCATGATGCTTTCCATTTAGATTGTTGCCTAGTATGGGAAGGTAAGCTGGTTTTTGTTTTTTTTTTGGGGGCGTCATTTGTATCCATTCTTTCCTACTGTTTGTATTTTTCATTTTCAGGTCTTGTCAGCAGAGCAATGAAACAATTTTGCTGCATTGGTCCAAGCTGTGTTTTTTGGGGGGGCAATTCATCCAGTTTTCTAACTACGGAAGGTAAGTATTCTTTTGGGAGGGTGGTGGATTCTAAAAAGCTTTGTATCATGCTGTTTCATTTCCTGCTGTTCTGTTTTCAAGTACTTTTTAGCAGTTGAATTTATCTGCAATGTTGTTCGACTGGAGATTGGAAGATTGTGATGGCTTGATTACTGGAGCCTGATGAGTTAACGCACAGTTGACCTTGGTGATAAGAAAAGATTATTTAAACTTTACTCAAGTACACACTGTGGCACTGCCTGTATGCTATATCCATTGTTAGTTCCACATCAGACCAGTGACTGCTTCTGAAGAAAAAGCGAAATTATTTAGCCGCATTCAACCAGTGTGGTAGGCTAACAGAATAGATGTAGTAGATCCAGTGTCTTACTAACTACACCTGTGATCAGTGAGTAAAAGAGAAATTATTTAGCTGCATTCGTCCACTGTAGTAGACTCACAGACTAGACATTATAGACCCCATGTCTTACTAACGGTACCCTGTGACAATAGCGAATAAAGAATAGGGTGTTTTTGGTCCATTTTATTAATTTATTCAGTCCCCCTTTTTTGGTTTGGGTAGTATTATTTTCTTACCAACCTTCCCCTTTGGTGTATCTGAGATATGCATTGTTGAAAATTACATCTTTTGTTTCAGCATTTGCTGAACAATTTCATTAATCTTTTTTTTCCAAGTAATCCATCCTATTCAATATCAAATTTATAAAGCTATCTATTTTATTCCTTAGATCATTTATGTCCTCTACCAATACTACATTGGCCATTATAGTATGGGCTAAAGCTTTTATGGTATACTTTAAAAGAGTGTCCAGGCATTGGGCTGAGAGATCAGCTTCTAATTCAGTTTGTTCAACTTTGGTATTCAATTCCTGGAAAACAGTATTTAGGGAACCTGCTAGAATAGAGATGTTTTCAAGGGGCTGTTCTTTAGAATGCAAGTTAGATACTTAGACAGGTCCAGTGGGCTATAAAGTTCTTAGTGTCCTGATTTCTGTTCTGTGCATTAGTTTTATTTCCATCCTGGGAAGGGGTTAATATCAAGGAGCCTTGCTCATTTTTTGAGCCTTTAATTCAGTAGTAAGTGAGGTCTCAACCAAAAATAAATCAGTAATGGCTTTTTGTGAGGTAGGGTTTTGGGTAGTTTTACCCCTTTTTTCTTGTTTCCCCTTTTTCTCTTCACTTTTTAAGGGGAGGTAAATTCTGGGTCCTCTGAGTCCCCTTCTTTAATTTCAGGGTTTCCTTTATCCCCCTATTATATTCATTGTTGGGTAAGATTTCATTTGGGATTTAATCCAGTACTGTGTTTTTTTTTTCTTCTGTTTCCCCTTTACCATATCTACATAAGATTATAACTTTGTTTTACTTCAACTGGTGTTGAATTTGTAATTCCTCAGTGAAAACACTCCCATTTTCTTTTACCCTTAGGATGAAACTCTTTACCACTTCGAGGACTCATAATACAGTGATACAGTAAATATATTACCCGATGAGAACAAAAAAAGAAAACAAAAACTCTGTTTACTGAAAAAAAATTGTTCAATATTGTCATAACAATCGTAAAGTCCTGGAAGTTCTCAAGTCTCAATTCAATTGCAGGAGTCTTGAGTGACCTTTTCCCTTGTGGTGAGGGCTTGACAGTATAGTTCCCAACTAGTTCCTAAGGTTATATATTCCCCAAAGCCAGGGAGAGATGAAGTAAGTGGTTCCTATTATTAGCAGAAAGTTATCAGTACTTAACTTATGTTAGGCACTCTGGTCCAAGCAGGCCCAGATTTTTAGATAATCCCAGATGTCCTTAGTAGGTCCAATGGTTCTCTGTGAAGGCAGATAATGTTTCAGCTCTTCCTTTCGGTTGTCAGTATGTTCTCTATGCTGTCTTGTCTTTTCCATCCAGTCTGGTCTAGTAGATTCCAATTAGTTCTTGTTCCCATTACGATATGTTCTTTATAATTCTCCTCTCCTGTCTCTGGGTTCACTGAAGTACAAGAAGCATTTATATCCATCCAGAGCACTTGTAAATAAAATAAAGACATCACAGTAAACCGGGTCAAGTATTTTACTACTGAAATACTTGTCTTATAAACTTATTTACCCTCAAATATCTTAAACTGATTTACACTGGCATTAACACTATTGCGTAACAATACCACGCAGTGCCTTACTAAACTTTATTTAGTGCTCTGTGTATCTGTAACTTCTTTTATATATAGTGTAGCAAGCACTATGTCAGATATTTAAATTACAAAAAATTTCAAATATCTTGTATATCTGTATGTATGTGTATATTTATATTTCCTATGCAAATTTCCTTTGGGGTGATATTCAAAAGGGTTGCGCCTGGTGCAACCAAGATGTACCAGCACAACCCTGCAATGTGCCTGGTGTGATATTCGAAAGGGTGACCTGTGCAGCGCAAGTCCCAATGTGCTGGGGTGCATTGGTAATGCATGCTGTGCATCTGAAGGGGCATGCCCATGGATATGTGGCATGTCCCGATATTCAGCCAGGGATGTGCAGCACATCTGCTGGCACAAACCCCGGCTGTGCCACAGAAAATCCTGGCTCAAATGTTGGCCACTCACAGGTGGGCTGCTGTGTTGCAGGGTGCAACACAGCAACCCATAACTCATAGGTGGCCACCGCAACAAGAACACTGTCCATTACAACAATCACACTGGTGAGAATGTTCCCACCCCCATGAGCCTAACAGTTAATTTTGATTTGTAGGTTGTGCTGCAGCAATAAGAAGTGTTTATTGGTTATGGTATATCCTAACAGTATTTGTCAGTAGCATTGCTCTAGTGGACAGGACTATCAATTCGTACACTCTGCATGCAAAATGATGTTAGAACTCTTCTGTGGATGTCTCACTACCCATGCTGCAGTCACACCAGATATCCATAGTTGCAGCATATGGTTCAGTGTGTGTGTGTGTGTGTGTGTGTGTGTGTGTGTGTACCACTATGCATATGCAGGATTTTGTCTAAGTATACTAAAGTAGTGTAGCACATCAGTCATATTTGTTTGGGTTCAGATTGCTGTTGTCAAGCATACCTTTGTATTTGTAGTATGACATCAATTGCTGTGATGAGCCACCAGTGTAGCTGACATTTGAAATGTCTGAAACCGTTGAATGCATTGATGTTACAGTCCCTATCAGTTCCTCAAATACGTTCTACATTTAATCTTACCGTTCCCTTGTATATACGGACCCTGTAATCTTGTGTTGGCCTGTTTCCCTTCATTTAGTCACATTCATCAGGTTATGTGTGTCTGAATTAATCACTCATTTTATTGTGTAATGCTGTTGTTGTTTGCTACCACTGACATAAGCATGGATTGCTAACTTTGATTACGAATATCCCCCCAAGAAATAAGTATATAACCGTTTGCCTTGTATATCTCATGTGACAGCCCCTTGACAAACCAAGCTTAGTAATGTTCTCATAACAGCACTGTACCAAGAACCGATTCCTGTGGCACCATTCTTGTCATTTACCTGTTTCTGATGGAACCCTGTTAACCACAACCATCTGCATTCTATTTCATAGCCAAGTGTCCAACACAGTTTCAAAACCTTAGACCTAAACCTGGACTGCCCAGCCAGTTCTAAGGTCCCATATGTGGAACGGTATTGAAAGCACTGCTGAAGTCAAGGCAGGTCACATTCCATGCCTCCGCCCTGATCCACTTCACTAGTGACCCCCCCAGACAAAGGTATGTATTATTTTGACATAATTATCCTGATGTGACTCCATGTTGCCTCTGATCTTGTGCTCCTCTTTATTCAAGCTGCTTTACTTTAGCAGGGATTACATAGTGTTGCACAGTTCTGAGGTCAGGTTATTAGGTCTATAGTTTCCAGCCCCCTTCCTGCTCCAACATTCTGTGGTGAGGGACCACATGAGCACTGTTCCAAGCCTCCAGACCCACTTCTGTTCTCAGGTACTGGAAGTGCTGATGCTTGTCATCTCACTCACGATGGGGGAGCTTTAAGCTTCATGCTAGCTACATGCAAGGTGCTGTACATGGATTACTGTAGTGGGCAAACCACAATTTAGGAAATGCATAACCACTTTTTACCGACACACAGGCAGTGTCAATATATGTCCCTGGCCAGCAGTGGTTGTAGGAAATTTGCCAGTCTTGAGTCTGTCACAAGTTACAGGTAGTGAGGGGAATCCCTTTCAAACATGAAGTCTTGCTATATTATGACAATTGCAGTGAGTCCCCATCTTCGAACTGCTCTGGAGGTGAAATAGTTAACTTTCCATGCAGGCATGGAACTCAGAGCACGAGCTCGGTTGAAAACTCTGTCTGTTCTTCAAACACAAACTGTCAGATTCTTTACTCCGCCTCACTGAACAGTCACTCTGGAGATTTCTCCTTCTGCTCGGTTCATTTTGTCAGTTTAAAAGTATTATTTTGTCAGTTTTTCTATTGAAATTAAACCACAACCGGTTGGTTCAAGCTCTGTCTGTGGTAATGTAAGTAATAGATAGGTTTTACATTTAGTTTTTATGTGTGGAACTTGTAATCATTATCGATTCGGTTTGAACCGATCAAGTTGTTTCTAAAGCTACTAGTCCTTTTTAGAGTGCGGTTCCCGGTTCTTATCGGTTCTAAAAAAACGGATTTCATTACATTTTTTCCCCGACCCGTGACACGGTTGGGAACCGATAAGGGTGTCTTGCTTGGCGGATTGCCATAAACGGGCAAGTTTGGTTAGGCTGGCATTATGTCTGAGAAAACCAAAAGAAAAACTGGGCTCACTGGGTTTCAACACTGTAGTGTTTGTGGGGAAGCCTTTGCCAAGGCTGACCCACACACCACATGTGTCTATTGTCTGGGGTTTGACCACCTCAGTGCAGACTGCCAGATTAGTAAGAATTTCCCTGTTGCCACCATAGAGAAGAGAGTTGGTAGACTCAGGGAAAGGGAGGCCAAAAAGTCCGCTGACCCGGATGGCCAGCCTGGTTCGGCTTCAACCGAACCGGAGGGAGTGCCCTCTGACCAGGGCGATACTTCCTCGGGCAAATGAAGAGCCGGCTCTGAGGAGCCGGTTCCAGCAAAAAGGACTAGAAAGTTAGCTAGTGTAGAGCCAAAAGTTGTCTCGCCAACCGCTGAGGAGATAACTAAAGCAATCCAAATTGTCCAGTCTCTTTCCCCGGTTCCGACCGAACCGACACCATCAGGGAGGTGCTCGGTTCCACCGGTTCAAGATTACAATTTTGAGGATTTTTATGAACTGGAGGAGGGGGAAGAGGAATACAAGGGGAGTGAATATGGGTTTGAAGATCTGGATGTGCCCATTGAACCGGACATCTCTCCAGATAGACCTTTAGGGGTTTCTCCTCCCAGGCTTTCTGAGTCCCCTTCTCATTTCATGTTTTATAAAAAGTTGCTGAAACTCTCCAACTCCCTGTTGAGAAAGCTGTTGATGTCCAAGAGGAGCCTGATTATGTAGAAATGATGGATATTCCAGAGTCTAGAAGACTGTCTATTCCTGCATAAATCCTTTCGAAACAGACAGTAAAAGTTTTAAAAACTCCTCAAACTATACCTCCTGTAGATAAAAGGATGGACAAGAGGTATACTTTATCAGGCTCCGATACTGATTTCCTCACTCAGCAATGCAGTCATGTGGGGGTAGTGCAGGCTGCAGCCTGTGACAAGGCTAATATTCCCCTAGCTTCACACACCCCTGAAAAGGATTCCAGGAAGATTGATGCTATGGCAAAGAAATAGTACATGGCAGTATCCTTGGGACTCAGACAGGCAAATTATATGGCTTATGCTGCTAGGTACCAGAAATCCAGATGGGATACTGTGCTGGCTGTAGCAAAACAAGTCCCTGACCAGCTTGCCAGGGAACTGGAACAGGTGGCTATGGATGGTATTGAGGCATCCAAGATGCATTTCATGCTGCAGTGGACTCTAATGATGTTTCATCAAGAGTCATGGCTACATCTGTGGCACATCGGAGAATGGCTTGGCTCAGATGTACTACCCTGTCTCAGGATACCCAGTCTAAGGCCATGGATTTTCCTGTTGTGGGCAATTCTCTGTTTGGGGAGCAAACAGAGAATTACATAAAGAAAAAAGATGAATATAGGACCACCTATAGGAGTGCACAGGCCAAGGAAAGGTAGGCCACTCCTCAAAAGCAGCTTCCTAGGGTACGGGCCAGGCCTTTTCATAGGCCTTTTTACCAAACCCAGGCTTCACCTTACGCCTATGTCTGGAGGGGGTTCTTTAGAGGGAGAGGCAGATGGGGTACAAGCAGGCCTGCTTCCACCCCTCAGCCCAAAGCCCCTGCTAAGCAGGCACCCTGATGGGTTGGCCAGGGCTGATTCTTCTCTACCTGTAGGGGCAGGCTGGCTTACTTTGTCCAGGACTGGAAGTCTTTAATGTCAGACAAGTGGGTCCTGGAAGTAGGAAGCCAGGGACTGGTTCTCAGCTTCAAAAAATTTCCAAAGCTGAGAACCAGATCCTTTCCACCTGCAACTCCATCATAGGCACTCACCCTAGAGGCAGAGGTCTCTACCCTCCTAGCTCTCAGAGCCATGGAAAGGGTTCCTCCCCTACACCAGGGAAAAGGTTTGTACTCCAGGTACTTCCTTACCCCAAAAAAGACAGGAGAATGGCAGCCCATCCTGGATCTCAGATACTCTAAACAAGCACCTTTAAAACCAAAGTTCAAAATGGTGACTTTGGGAGTTATCCTACCCTCTCTAAGGCCAGGGACTAGCTAGCTTCCCTGGACCTCAAGGATGCCTACTTCTAATTCTCATCAGGCTCCCAAGCCAGTACCTCAGGTTGAGCTGCCTCAGGCCACTACCAGTTCAGAGCAATGCCATTCGGCCTCACCTTCTGCTCCAAGGCATTCACCAAATGCCTGGCAGTAACAGTTTCCTACCTAAGAAGGCAAAAAATTGCCATCTTTCCTTACCTAGATGATTGGCTCATAGTAGGCCAGTCTCCGGACCAGGTCAACTTACATCTTCAGATAACACAGCAACCGCTTACCTCCTTAGGTTTTCTTCTGAATATCCCAAAGTCAGTTCTAGAACCTGTCCAGCTTCTTACCTTCATAGGCACAGAACTGAACACACAGGAAGCCAGGGTCTCCCTTCCTCTGGACAGGGCAAAGACCCTAGTCTCACTGGCCTCCTCTTTCAACCTGCAGGTCTCTCAACCAGCAAGGCATTTTCTGCAGCTCCTAGGACACATGGCTGCTTCCACAGCAGTTGTGCAGGGAGCAAGATTTCAGAGGAGGGACATCCAGTTCCATTTGAGAGCATTTTGGTCTCAAAGAAAGGATCCTCTTACCAAGTTGATTCCAGTAACTCAAACCCTGATCCAAGCCCTACAGTGGTGGCAGGATCAGAGCAACCTGAGACAAGGGGTTCCTTTTGTCACTAAGTCTCACTCCTTAATTCTTAACACAGATGCATCCCTCTTGGGTTGGGGAGCACACATGGGTGACCTCACCACCCAGGGTCTGTGGTCTCCCCAAGAATCTCTGCTGCACATCAACCTGTTGGAACTCAGAGCAGTTTTTCTAGCACTTCAAGTTTTTTCCAATCTGTTCAGAACAAGATTGTACAGGTCAGAACAGACAACACCACTACAATGTGGTACATCAACAAGCAAAGGGGCACTCGGTCTATGGCCTTGTGCACCAAAGCCATGAAGTTGTGGTCTCTGGCTTACTTCCTAAACACATCCCTTACGAGCAGTTCACCTCCCAGGCAAGGACAATGTCCTGGCAGATGCTCACAGCAGGATTTCTCAGGGCCACCACAAGTGGTCTCTGGATCCCCTGGTCCTGGGAGTGGTATTTGCCAGATGAGGCACTCCACAGATAGATCTTTTTGCAGCCCAAGACAATCACCGACTTCCTCTTTTTTGCTGCAGGCCCCCAGTGTTGGGCTCAGTCCCTCTGAATGCCTTAGTCCTCAGTTGGGAAGGGAAGTTCCTCTATGCCTTCCCTCTCCTGTTCAAAGTGCTAGTCAAAATCAGATCCCAATCCTGCCAAGTCATTCTGATTGCTCCAGATTGGGTCAGACAACCCTGGTATCCACTCCTTCTGTCCTTAGCGGTCCATCCTCCCCTGTGCCTTCCCAGGAATCACAATCTGTTAACCTGTGCCCAGGGAAGGGTTTGGTATCCGAATCTCAAATCTCATTCTCAAGGCCTGGTTCTTGAAGAGTTAGAGTTTGCTGATATTCACCTTTCCAAAGGTTATGGATACATTGAAGGCCTCTAGGAAGCCTTCCAAGGGCTGCCACAATTCCAAATGGAAAGGTTTTCCAGTACGTGTGCTCGAAAATCATATTTCCCCAGATTCTGCTGATTTACCCACAGTCCTGGATTATATGGTCCATCTGAACACTTTGGGGCTGAGACCAGCTACCCTGAAGGTGCATTTGGCAGCTGTCTGCTTTTATTTCAGCAGGTAAATCATCCTCTCTTTCAGCTCATCCTGTATTTTCCAAGTTTTTTAAAGGGCTGCTTCACACCAACCCTCCATTCAGAGATCCTGTCCCCACCTGGGATCTTAATGTTTGCATTGCTCAGCTTATGCAACCCCCTTTCGAGCCCTTGTCTTCAGCTGAGCTTAAGTACTTGACTTGGAAGACTGTGTTTCTAGTAGCCATTACCTCTGCCAGATGCATAAGTGAATTACAAGCGTTGTCAGTGGAGCCAGATTTTATCTCCTTTCACAGAGATAAGGTAGTCCTCCGGACTAACAGGAAGTTCCTACCTAAGGTGGTTTCAGATTTCCACCTTAATCTATTTCTCTTCCAGTGTACTTTACTGACCATTTCTCCTCTGGTGAGAGAAGGCTGCACAGCCTAGATGTGAAGAGAGCCCTTAGTTACTACACAGAGCGTACCAAGGGTCACAGGTTTAACTCCCTCCAACTGTTCCTCAGTTATGGCGAGGTTGGTAAAGGAAGCCAGCCACTAAAAGATCCATTGCCAGGTGGATTTTCTCTGTATCCAATTCTGTTATGAGAAGGTGTAGTCTCCCTCAGGCCTGAGGGCTCACTCTACCAGAGGTACAGCTGCTTCTCTGGCTGCTGCCGAGACATTCCTATTCTAGAAATATGTCAAGCAGCTACCTGGAAAACAGTTCACACTTTTACCAAGCACTACTCCTGGACATCCAGGCTAGGGTGATGCTCAGTTTGGCTAACTGTGCATAGCTGAGCCTATTCCTAATGTAGGTTCTGTCCCTCATTCGTAAATTTTCTTTCTGTAGTCTGCAATTGTCATGATATAGCAAGACTTCATGTTGTTTGAAGAAAAAATTACTCACCTTGTAATGTTGGTTCTTCTAATGGAGTCTTGCTATATTATGGCCTCCATCCCTGCCTGCCCTCTCAGAACCTCTGTTTTGGGATGTGGGTGGGCAGCCATGTTGCACTTTTTGATGCCCACCCTGTTGTTTTTTTCACCCTACTTTTTGGGTGAATTGGTGTTGTGTTTTTCATTTTTTGGGTCTCCTGACTTGACTGTTTGAGGCCAAAAAATGGGTGTTTATGATGGTAGCCAGTTGGCTAGTGTAGGTTTACAGCTTCCACACAGAGCCTTAGTGAGTTTTAGCTCGTAAAGATCTGACAGGTTGCGTTTGAAGAACAACAGACAGAGTTTTCAACTGAGCTCTCGCTCAGAGTTCCATGCCTGCATGGAAAGTTAACTATTTCACCTCCAGAGCAGTTCGAAGATGGGGACTCAATGCAATTGTCATAATACAGCAAGACTCCATTAGAAGAAACAACATTACTAAGGTGAATAATTTTTTCTTATCCCCCCCACCACAAGGACATATCTTGTAACAAGCTATTACAGCTCAGTATGCCTTTCCCGGTGAACCGTTTCAGAACTAGACACAGCACCACACAGCTAGCCTACGCATTCTACTGCACTCCTGTGACAGCCTTTTTTCTGCATCATAATTGAACACTGTGCAGCAGTAACAGCGGTGGAATAATGGCAGTGTCACTCTATAGAACTCCACAATTACAAATGATCATAATATATCCATTCCATTCTGTCACCTGACTTGTATCGGGCAATCGATATGGCTTTTCAGAAAAGCACCATACTGACTGTCTGGTACAGTATGCCCTGGTAGCCCACTGGTCCACACTGTGGACCAATAGGCTACCGCTCACACATGCTGTCATTTGGTGGGTGGCTGTGCAGTATGTGGGTGGGTTGCAGCCCGCTGATGAGGGGGCTAGGTGGGCTGGGGACCTGTGTGGGTGGGGGTTACCAATGGACCACCAGGGAGATGTGGGTTACAACTTCAGCAGTGATCGGGGATTCGGGTGGGATGGGGGAATCCACTGACCACCAGGGATCTTTCACTACTGCAGACGATGGCAATCGGGGCCGGGATGGGAAGAGGGGGTACCACTGGACTACCAGAGCATATTGTTTATGTACAAATACCTGCAATCAGGTTACTGGATTCCACTGGATCATAAGGGCTTGTTCCATAATACTGTTTACTGCAATCACGGTTATGAGGCTGGGGGTGTCCCAGGACCCTCTCAGTCCAGACTATATTCTGTGTAGGGTGCCAGGTGTATTTTACTTTGGCTGCCCTGTGCAGCTCATTCAAATGGGGTCATAATGACATGCAAATGGCCCCATTTGCGCCTTGCATACATTATGGCTCCATTTGCATGACCAGTTCTGAATATCGTGGCTGCTGTGTCTAGTGTAACTACAGTTGTACTGGAGCATTCCTGGTCCTCCCTGTCTGGGGAATGCACTGGCTCATTATATATGCACCTTGCACATTCTGTGCCATTTTCAAAGGTGGCGCATCACCTTTGAATATCTCACTCTCCTGACATCAGTGCATCTCAGATGTGCTGTGCCCCCTCCGCGCCATTGCCTGGTGCGGTCTGAATATCGGCCCTATATCTCAATTTGGTTCCTCTATCCTTAAATTATCACACGTTGAGCATGTAGTGTTCAGACAGTTAAAAAAAAAAAGTAACCTGAAAATGCCAAGTGTTCAGGAAATATGAAGGACTGACTTCTTATGAGCTGGTGTTTTAACTAGGTACTCAGATATCACTCTGTTTTTATTTTGATTGCCAGAGGACACCACTGCAGTATTGCAAGTAGGCACTATTCTATGCTTTTTATTAGTAGTTTACTCTGCAGCTGCAGCTTTTATACAACTCAGTTTATTTTTGTGTTCTTGGCAGTTTCAAAGATATTGCTAGGGTCATTTCAAAACAGCCATTTCAAACGACTTGAAATAGCTTTAAATAACTATGGGGACTTAACTTGCTCCTGCACTTTTATGTAGTTCTTTCTGTAACTTCTTGTGATTTTACTGGATGCAAAACCCACTTCTAATGGCTTCCTGTTATGAAACATCAAAACACATAGCTGCTATGAGCACTGTTCCTTAATGGATCTACCACGACTGACGGTGAAGAGCTACTAGAGTAATTACGTTAGTTGAGTTAATAATAAAGTAGGTAGTGGCATGGGCAGAACATGCAGACTCAAAAGATTAGCCAGCTACACAATCAGTCAGTCAACCAATTGGTCAATTTCATCACTCAATTAGATGATCTATTCAGTTTGTGCTCTCCTTAAGGGGGAAGTCTCCCATAGTACACACCCATATTTTCCCAACTCTTTATGTGTAACTGTTGTGTTCCTCCTCTAGTTGCCAACAGTCCTATTGCTGTCCAAATCTAGATTATAAAAAAAAAAGTACAGCCCCCAGAAGTTATCAATGTGCTTATCCTCCATTTTACCATCAATGCTGCTGGAGGATGATGTCATCAGAGCAACAGATAATGGTGCTGCATTAAATGCTGTTCCACCAGTAAACAGAACCCACAATGTTTGGTCCCCCACTTGAGTAATGGAGGAACTCTTAAGTGTTGTGCACATCCTGAAGTGCAGGTCTAACAGGGACTAGGACCATATGAGTGTGATTCAGCACTGATTTGACATGTATATACAGTATGCCTATAAGTAAATGCCTTTATGTATTGTGTTAATGTTTCTGTTAGCAAAAACAGTTTACCCAATAAATGACTCTGGGTACAACAAGCATCTTAAGTGGTATTATAGCTGTTGTATTATGTTATGTATATATGCATTCTCTGTTTTGATTGTACCCACAGTAGAGACACGATCTTGTACTTAATGCCATTTTCCTTTGTAACTGTGTAGGCAGTGATTGGATGGCTGATGTAAGGCAATAAAGAGTTCAGCTATAATAAGGAATAGGTTACCAGGACAACATTAGCTGCAACATATGGAAGAAAGAGTAATCTACTGGTTAAAGCACAGGCACAAGAACTAGGAAACTCTGGTTCAAATACTACTAAAGTCCATTACTCTCTAACCCTTAACAAGTTTCCATGACCTCCTTGAGAACTGTGATGGCCCCTCAGGTCCATGACTTTAACAGTGCCTCCATTCCCATTATAAATCATTAGCAGTGATGTGAGAGCTACAGCACTTCACTTTGAAGGTACTGAAAACAAGCTGTGTCAGCTCCCACCCCCTTTGTAATGCCAGCATTTGAAGTAGGATGTCCCTCGCAAATCAGATGCTACACTTCAGCTGTTGTAGGTAAAGAAACTAATCAGTGTCTGTGTTTGTAGTACTCTGTATTTGCTTAGCTCATTCCTCCCATGTCATATGCATTCTGTATCCTGGTATTTCCAGACAGAACCCAGATGTAAGGGCCATCGGAAATATAAAAAATACACTTTGTAAAGTAAATGATCTAGCTCTCCACTTTCAGGCTGCTGAAAGGGAGTGTATAATTTGTGCAAAGGAGTAATTCAGTCTTGTGTGATCCTTTGGGAAACTGCGCAAGTCTACCTTGTAAATGAATCCTCTCAAGGGTGTTCACCTGGTTCACTACAGAGTGACTGATTGACTACTTGATTGGTTGGTTTGATTGGTTGATTAACTGATTCAGTCTACTGCTTTCCACAACATGTTACAACTGTCTCACATAGAGGAATGAGCAGTACACAGGAACAGCTTTTGTTTCCTGTGAATGAAATAGTAATTAGATGTATTATTTGCTCTACACATGCAGTATTAAGGCTACAAGTACCACTCACTGTGTGAGTTGCATATCAGAACTGTCTTAAGCCATTGCAAACAAACTAAATTCAGGATAGACAGCATTGATACCCTTATGTTTTGTTCTGCACTGTTGCTGCAGTGACATCAAGGAAGAAAAAATTACTCACCTTAGTAATGTTGTGTCTTCTAACGGAGTCTTGCTATATTATGACAATTGCAGTATGACTGCAGGTTAGAACTGCTCCGGAGGTGAAATAGTTAACTTCCATGCAAGGCATGGAATCTTGAGCGCGAGCTCGGTTAAGGAAGCTCTGTCTGCTTACTTTCAAACCGAAACCATCAGATCTTTACGAGCTAAAACTCACTAACGTTCTGTGTGGAAACTGTAAACCTACACTAGCCAACTGGCTACTACCCTAACAAACATACATGTTGGTCTCGAAAAAAGACTCAAGTCAAGAGACCCAAATGAAACAAAACACACACCCCAGAGAGGGTGAAACAAAACAATAAAGTGGCAAGAAAACAGAGTGCCAACACTGTGATGCCCACCACAGCGTAAAAACGAGGTTCTAGAGAAGGGCAGGCAGGGAGGGAGGTCATAATATAGCAAGACTCCATTAGAAGAACCAACATTACTAAGGTGAGTAATTTTTTCTTCAAACAACATGAAGTCTTGCTATATTATGACAATTGCAGACTACACAGCAGTACCCCCATGAATGAGGGACAGAACCTACTTAGGGAATAGGCTCTGAAGGACAGCTGTGCCAAACTGAACATCACTCCTAGCTTGAATGTCCAGGGAATAATGTTTGGTAAAAGTGTGAATCGTTTTCCAGGTAGCTGCTTGACATATCTCTAGAATGGGGATGTCTCTGGCAGCAGCCATAGAAGCAGCTGTACCTCTGGTAGAGTGAGCCCTCAGGCCTGAGGGGGGAATCTTACCCAATTTTTCATAACAGAATTGGATACAAGAGACAATCCACCTGGCAATGGATCTTTTAGTGGCAGGTTTCCCTTTCCCAACCTCAGCAGAAGTGAGGAACAGTTGCAGGGAGTCAAATCTGTGACCCTTGGTACGCTCTATGTAGTAGCTAAGGGTCCCTCTTCACATCTAGGCTGTGCAGCCTTCTCTCACCAGAGGAAGAATGGTCAGTGAAGTAAACAGGGAGAGAAATAGATTGATTAAGGTGGAAGTCCGAAACCACCTTAGGCAGGAACTTTCTATTAGTCCGAAGGACTACCTTATCTCTGTGAAAGGAGATAAAGTCTGGCTCCACTGGCAATGCTTGCAATTCACTTATGCATCTGGAAGAGGTGATAGCTACCAAAAACACAGTTTTCCAAGTCAGGAACTTAAGCTCAGCTGAAGACAAGGGCTCGAAAGGAGGTTGCATGAGCTGAGCAATGCAAACATTGAGATCCCAGGCAGGCAGGGTCCCTAATAGAGGGTTAGTGGAAGCAAACCCTTAAAAACCTTGGCAAATACAGGGTGAGATGAAAGAGGAGATAGTTTACCTGCTGAAAGAAATGCAGAGGCAGCTGCCAAATGCACCTTCAGGGTAGCTGTCTCAGCCCTAAAGTGTTTAGATGGACCATATAATCTAGAACTGTGGGTAGATCAGCAGTGTCTGGGGAAATATTCTTTTCCGAGCACCATATGGAAAATCTTTCCATTTGGAGTTATAAGTAGCCCTGGTAGAAGGCTTCCTAGAAGCCTTGAGTATATCCATTACATCTTGAGAGAGGTGTAGACTAGCAAACTCTAGCTCTTCAAGAACCAGGCCTTGAGATTGAGAGACTTGAGATTCGGGTACCAAACCCTTCCCTGTGCACATGTTAACAGATTGTGATTCTTGGGAAGGCACAGGGGAGGATGGACTGCTAAGGACAGGAGGAGAGGATACCAGGGTTGTCTGGCCCAATCTGGGGCAATCAGAATGATCCTGCAGGATTGGGCTCTGATTTTTGACTAGCACTTTGAACAGGAGAGGAAGGAGGAAGGCATAGAAAACTTCCTTCCCAGCTGAGAGCTAAAGCGTCCAGAGGGACTGAGCCCAAGACTGGGGCCTGCAGCAAAAGAGGAAGTTGATGATTGTCTGGGCTGCAAAGAGATCTATTTGCAGGGTGCCCCATTTGGCAAATACCACTCCCAGAGCTAGGGGATCCAGGGACCACTCGTGATGGCCCTGAGAGATCCTGCTGAGAGCATCTTCCAGGACATTGTCTTTGCCTGGGAGGTGAACTGCCGTAAGGGAAGTGTACAGGGAGTACGCCAGAGACCACAACTTCATGGCTTCGGTGCACAAGGCCGTAGACCGAGTGCCCCCCTGCTTGTTGATGTACCACATTGTAGTGGTGTTGTCTCTTCTGACCTGCACAGTCTTGTTCTGAACAGATTTTGAGAAAGCTTGAAGTGCTAGAAAAACTGCTCTGAGCTCCAACAGGTTGATGTGGAGCAGATATTCCTGTGGGGACCACAATCCCTGGGTAGTGAGGTCACCCATGTGGGCCCCCCACCCCAAGAGGGATGCATCTGTAGTAAGGATTAATGAGTGAGGCTGAGTGACAAAGGGCACTCCTTGTGTCAGGTTGCTCTGATCCTGCCACCACTAAAGGGCTTGGATCAGGGTTTGAGTTACTGGGATCAGTTTGGTAAGAGGATCCTTCCTTTGTGACCAAAAGGCCCTCAGATGGAACTGAATGTCCCTCATCCGAAACCTTGCTCCTTGCACTACTGCTGTGGAAGCAGCCATGTGCCCTAGGAGCTGCAGAAAATGCCTTGCTGGTCAAGAGACCTGCAGGGTGAATGAAGAGGCCAGGGAGACTAGGATGTTTGCCCTGTCTAAAGGGAGGAAGGCCCTGGCTTTCTGGGTGTTCAGCTCTGAGCCTATGAAGGTTAGGAGCTGGACAGGCTCCAGTACTGACTTTGAAAGATTCAGAAGGAAACCTAGTGACGTAAGCAGTTGCTGGGTTATCTGAAGATGTAGGTTAACCTGATCTGGGGATTGTCCTACTATGAGCCAATCATCCAGGTAAGGAAAAATGGCAATCTTTTGCCTTCTTAGGCAAGCTACTGCTACTGCCAGGCACTTGGTAAATACCCTTGGAGCCGAGGTGAGTCCAAAGGGCATTACTCTGAACTGGTAATGGCCTGAAGGCAGCTTGAACCTGAGGTACTTTCGGTGACAGCTTCTGATGAGAATATGGAAGTAGGCATCCTTGAGGTCCAGGGATGCTAGCCAGTCCCCTGGCCTTAGGGAAGGTAAAATGATTCCCAGAGTTACCATTTTGAACTTTGGTTTTAAAAGGTGCTTGTTTAGGTATCTGAGATCCAGAATGGGTCGCCATTCTCCTGTCTTTTTTGGGGTAATGAAGTACCTAGAGTACAACCCTTTGCCCTGGAGTAGGGGTGGAACCCTTTCCACGGCTCTGAGAGTGAGGAGGGTTGAGACCTCTGACTCCAAGGTGAGTGCCTCTGATGGAGATGCAGGAGGAAAAGATCTAGTCCTCAGCTTCGGGAATTTTTTGAAGCTGAGGACCAGTCCCTGGCTTTCCACTTCCAGGACCCACTTGTCTGATGTGAGAGACTTTCAGTCCTGGACAAAGTAAGCCAGCCTGCCCCCTACCGGTAGAGGAGAAGTGGCCCTGGCCACCCCATCAGGGTGCCTGCTTGGCAGGGGCTTTGGGCTGAGGAGTGGAGGGCCTGCTTGAACCCTCCTTCCCTTCCTCTAAAGAATCCTCTGGGAATAGGAGAAGAAGAGGCTTGAGCCTGATAAAAAGGCCTATGAAAAGGTCTGCTCTGCCCCTGGGGCTGCTTCTGAGGGTGGCCTGCCTTCCTTGGCTTGTGCACTCGATAGGTGGTCCTGTATTCATCCATTTTCTTCATATAATTCTCTGTTTGCTCCCCAAACAAAGAACTGCCAATCACAGGAAAATCAATGGCTTTTGACTGGATGTCCTGTGACAATGTGGTGCATCTGAGCCAGGCCATTCTGCGAAGTGTCACAGAAGTAGCCATAACTCTAGAAAAAAACATCATTAGAGTCCACCGCAGCATGAAATTGCATTTTTGATGCCTCGATACCATCTAAGGCCACCTGTTCCAGATCCCTGGCAAGCTTGTCAGGGAGTTGTTTGACTAGAGCCAGCACAGTATCCCATCTGGATTTCTGGTATCTGGTAGCATAAGCCATGCAATTTGCTTGTCTGAGCCCCAAGGATGCTGCCATGTACTGTTTCTTTGCCATAGCATCAATCTTCCTGGAGTCCTTTTCAGGAGGATGTGAAGTTAGGGGGATATTTGCTTTGTCACAAGTGCAGCCTGCACTACACCCACATGGCTGCATTTCTGTGTGAGAAATTCTATGTCAGAACCTGATAAAGTAAATCTGTCCATCCTTTTATCCACAGGAGGTATAGAATGAGGACTTTTTAAATTTTTTTCTGTTTCCTGAAAGATTTATGAAGGGGAATAGACAGTCTCTTAGATTCTGGAATATCCATCATTTCTACATAATCAGGCTCTTTCTGATCATCCACAGCTTCCTTAACAGGAAGCTGAAGAGTTTCTGCAACCTTCTTGTAAAAGATGAAATGAGCAGGGGACTCAGAAAGCCTGGGGGGGACCCTTAAAGGTCTGTCTGGGGAGGTATCTGGCTCAATTGGAGCGTCCAGATCTTCCAGACCATAATCACTCTCTTCATATTCTCTCTCCCCCCCCACGCTTCATAAAATTCTTCAAAATCATAATCCTGAACCGATGGGACCTGGTGAACCGAGAGTCTCCCAGATGGAGTCGGTTCAGGAACCGGGAAAGAGTTTGGACAATTTGGATTGCTTTGGCTATCTCTTCCGCTGTTGGGGAAAGGACTTTTTCCACAGCAGCAGACTTTCTAGTCCTTTTTGCAGGAACTGGCTCCTCAGAGCCAGCTCTTCGTTTGTCCGAGGAAGTTTTGCCCTGGTCAGAGGGCACTCCCTCAGGTTCGGTTGGCACCAAACCGGGCCGGCCATCTGGGTCAGCGGACTTTTTGGCCTCTCTTTCCCTGAGCCTACCAACTCTCTCTTTTCAACGGTGGCAGCAGGGAAATTCTTGCAAATCTGGCAGTCTGAATCGAGGTGGTCAAACCCCAGGCAATAAACACAGGAGGTGTGAGGGTCAGCCTTGGCAAAGGCTTCCCCACAGACATCACAGTGCTGAAACCCAGTGGGCCCATTTTTTCTTTTGGGTTTCTCAGACATTATGCCAGCCTAATCAAAACTTGCCCGTTTATGGCAATCCGCCAAGCAAGACTTTCCTATCGGTTCCCAACCGTGTCATGGGCTGTGAAAAAAAACGTAATGAAATCTGTTTTTTTAGAACCGATAGGAACCGGGAACTGCACTGTAAAAAAGGACTAGCAACTGAAAAATGCACCTAATCAGTTCAAACCGAACCGATAAAGATTTTACAAGTTCCACACAGAAATCGAATGTAAAACTATATTTTACTTACGTTACCACAGACAGAGCTTGAACCAAATGGTTGCAGTTAAAATTAGACGATTTTAATACTTAAAAACTGTTTTAAACCGCGAAAATGAACCGAGCAAAAGGAGAAATCTCCGGAGTGACTGTTCAGTGAGGCGGAGTAAAGAATCTGACGGTTTCGGTTTGAAAGTAAGCAGACAGAGCTTCCTTAACCGAGCTCGCGCTCAAGATTCCATGCCTTGCATGGAAGTTAACTATTTCACCACCGGAGCAGTTCTAACCTGTGGTCATACTGCAATTGTCATAATATAGCAAGACTTCATGTTGTTTGAAAGGGAGGGACTGTATTACAAGTGACTTATTTGCATGTATGTGGAGGCTTGCTTGACATTTTACTACCTTGTGTCAGAGTCTCAAACTCTAGATATGTGTTGCAACAGAAGAAATGACTGATCACTTATTGACATATGTGCAGTACTTGATGTAATATATAATAAACACATCAGATATATCCAAATCATAAATATACAGGAGTCTTCTCCTTTAATAGGAAGCCAAGACTCAAAAAAAACAAGACTTAATTGAATTCAGGCTTTCAGAAATGTAATAAAAGCAGTGAGTTGAGTCTAAGCGAGTTTTTTGAATCAAGTTTAAATAAATGTACAGGCCAAATGTGTGGGAAATTAGATTAATTTCACCCACTTCACTTAATTACACTTTTGTACCTTGAATCAATTGTTTTGCTTTATAAAGAATACATTTAAATGCCGATTTTATGTACGTAGATGTCAGAGATGTCTTGATAATCTAGTATCACCTTCTAGCAGTGGTGCAAAATTACATAAGCACAAAACAGCAGCACATCTAAAACTGTTTAAGCACCTTAAAATACTTCATAAATACCTCAGAAAAATAAGGATATTAAAACAAACTAGTGTGATAATCCTTAAAAAACATCTTTAATGCATCAAGAAATTGAGACATTGACAAAACTTGTAAGAATATTTATAAAGTATCAGGGAGAAAAGGACAAGAGATAAAAAAATCACTACTAAGAGCTAATGTATATAAAATGTGAAATGTAAACAAAATAAACAATATAAACATGCGGTTATTTTAGTCTCTCCTGTTATGGCATATTCACATTCACAGTAGAGTTCATTAAGTTTGATAAAATTCTGTCTGTGCTTAGACCATGAGAAAGTCTGTAGATTAAAAGACTGGCTTTAAAAAAAAAAAATTAGCTACCAAGGCTCGCCAGTCACCAGGCTCATACTGGAGCTTACACTGGAGCAAGATCACCTTGGCTTGCTGCACAAGACTTCAAGCCTCATAGCTGCTGGGCTTCAAGGCTTCAAGACTTAAAATTGTCTGGTGTGCGGTCTCACCACCTCATTTCATAGACCAGGTAAAATTTGACAATGTTTTTTCGTCTTTCGGATGAGACGTTAAACCGAGGTCCCATCTGCCTGGATTGGTGGTAGTTCAGGTGGATGTAAAAGATCCCATGGCACTTATCGAAAAGAGTAGGGGAATTTCCCCGGTGTCCTGGCCAAATTTCCTCATTCACTAAAATACCACCAACAGCTTAATCTGGTTCAAGGTCAGTTGGCATTCATCTGTATCTCCCTCCCCAGGTCGTGCCTGAAAATAGGCAGGATTTGTCTAGTGCACTTACCCGGTCAACAAAGCATAAATAATAAATAATAAATAAATAATTCTACAGCTAAGATTACACCTAATGCTACAGCATTCACTAACGTTACAGCTTACGCTAGTGCTACAGCTAAGTCACAGTAGTGCTACAGCTAAGCTAATGCTAATGCTACAGCTAATGCCAGTGCTACAGCTAAGCTAATGCTACAGCTCTACTTTTGCCACAGCTATGATGAGGCTACAACAAAGCTAACACTACAGCTAATGCAAGCGCTTATGCTTACATTAAAACTGCTTATGCCACAGCTCGTGCTTATGCTACAGCTCGTGCTTACGCTACTGCTTACTCTTGCACTAAACCTAATGCTTCAGCTTATGCAACAGCTTACGCTAATGCTACAGCTCATGTTAATTATAATGAATCAGTAGCTAGCACACTCACCTCTGAGGCCGGGAGAACAGAGGGCTGTGGGTTCAGTTCCCACATCTGGCACGTGGGTTAATATCCCAGTAATGACACTGTAATGCAGCATGAGAGGGGTGCTGCATTTCTGAGGTGCCGTCTTTCGGATGAGACATTAAACCGAGGTCCCATCTGCCTGGATTGGTGGTAGTTCAGGTGGATGTTAAAGATCCCATGGCACTTATCGAAAAGAGTAGAGGAATTTCCCCGGTGTCCTGGCCAAATTTCCCTCATTCACTAAAGATACCACCAACAGCTTAATCTGGTTCAAGGTCAGTTGGCATTCATCTGTATCTCCTCTCCCGGTCTGCCTGAAAATAGGCAGGATTTGTCTAGTGCACTTACCCGTCAACAAAAGCTAAATAAATAATAATTCATAAATAATTCTACAGCTAAGATTATAGCTAATGCTACAGCATTCACTAACATTACAGCTTATGCTATTGCTACAGCTAAGTCACAGTAGTGCTAAAGCTAAGCTAATGCTAATGCTACAGCTAATGCCAGTGCTACAGCAAAGCTAATGCTACAGCTGTACTTTTGCCACAGCTATGCTGAGGCTACAACAAAGCTAACACTACAGCTAATGCTAGTGCTTATGCTTACATTAAAACTGTTTATAGTACAGTTTGTACTTATGCTACAGCTCATGCTTATGCTACAGCTCGTGCTTATGCTACAGCTCGTGCTTATGGTACAGCTCATGCTTATGCTTCAGCTCGTGCTAATGCTACAGCTTATGCTTACGCTACAGCTTATGCTTGCACTAAACATAATGCTTCAGCTTATGCTAATGCTACTGCTAATGTTACAGCTAATGCTACAGCATTCACTTACGGTAATGCCTCATCATATGCTAATACTACAGCTAAGACCACAGTAGTGCTACAGCTAAGCTAATGCTAATGCAAATGCTTCAGCTATGCCTATGCTTCAGCTATGCCTATGCATCAGCTAAACTAATGCTACAGCTAAGCTAATGCTACAGCTGTACTTTTGCCACAGCTATGCTGAGGCTACAACAAAGCTAACACTGCAGCTAATGCTGAGTGCTTATGCTTACATTAAAACTGTTTGTCATTTGCAAGCTCATGTATGCTACAGCTCATGCTTATGCTACAGCTACGTGCTTAAGCTACAGCTCATGCTTATGCTTCAGTTCGTGCTTATGCTTCAGCTTATGCTTGCACTAAACCTAATGCTTCAGCTTATGCTACAACTTACGCTAAAGCTACAGCTTATGCTAATGCTACTGCTAACGTTACAGCTAATGCTACAGCATTCACTTATGCTAATGCTACAGTTTATGCTAATGTTACAGCTAAGTCCACCGTAGTGCTACAGCTAAGCTAATGCTAATGCCAGTGCTTCAGCTAATGCCAATGCTTCAGCTAATGCCAATGCTACAGCTAAGCTAATGCTTCAGCTATACTTTTGCCACAGCTATGCTGAGGCTACCACAAAGCTAACACTACAGCTAATGCTAGTGCTTATGCTTACATTTAAACTGTTTATAGTACAGCTTGTGTTTATGCCACAGCTCGTGCTTATGCTACAGCTTACTCTTGCTCTAAGCGTAATGTTTCAGCTTACGCTACAACTTACGCTAATGCTACAGCTTTGTTAATGCTACAGCTAAAGTTACTGCTAATGATACAGCATTCACTAACGCTACAGCTTATGCTAATGCTGCAGCTAAGTCACAGAAGCACTACTGCTAAGCTAATGCTAATGCTACAGCTAATGCCAGTGCTACAGGTAAGCTAATGCTACAGCTCTACTTTTGCCACAGCTATGCTGAGGCTACAACAAAGCTAACACTACAGCTAATGCTAGTGCTTATGCTTACATTAAAACTGTTTATCGTACAGTTTGTACTTATGCTGCAGCTCATGCTTATGCTGCAGCTCGTGCTTATGCTGCAGCTCGTGCTTATGCTTCAGCTCGTGCTTATGCTTCAGCTTACGCTTACGCACAGCTTATGCTTGCACTAAACCTAATGCTTCAGCTTATGCTACAACTTACGCTAACGCTACAGCTAATGCTAATGCTACTACTAACGTTACAGCTAATGCTACAGCATTCACTTACGCTAATGCTACAGCTAATGCTAATGCTACAGCTAAGTCCACAGTAGTGCTAAAGCTAAGCTAATGCTAATGCCAATGCTTCAGCTAATGCCAATGCTTCAGCTAATGCCAATGCTACAGCTAAGCTAATGCTACAGCTATACTTTTGCCACAGCCATGCTGAGGCTACAACAAAAGCTAACACTACAGCTAATGCTAGTGCTTATGCTTACAATAAAACTGTTTATAGTACAGCTCATGCTTATGCTACAGCTCATGCTTATGCTACACCTGCATGCTTATGCTACAGCTCGTGCTTAAGCTACAGGTCGTGCTTATGCTTCAGCTCGTGCTAATGCTACAGCATACATTGCATAACAGCTTATGCTTGCACTAAACCCAATGCTTCAGCTAATGCTACAACTTACGCTAAAGCAAAGCTACAGCTTATGCTATTGCTACTGCTAACGTTACAGCTAATGCTACAGCATTCACTTACGCTAATGCTACAGCTTATGCTAATGCTACAGCTAAGTCCACCGTAGTGCTACAGCTAGCTAATGCTAATGCCAATGCTTCAGCTAATGCCAATGCTTCAGCTAATGCCAATGCTACAGCTAAGCTAATGCTACAGCTATACTTTTGCCACAGCTATGCTGAGGCTACAACAAAGCTAACACTACAGCTAATGCTAGTGCTTATGCTTACATTTAAACTGTTTATAGTACAGCTTGTGCTTATGCTACAGCTTATGCTTATGCTACAGCTTACTCTTGCTCTAAACATAATGTTTCAGCTTATGCTACAACTTACGCTAATGCTACAGCTTATGCTAATGCTACAGCTAAAGTTACAGCTAATGCTACAGCATTCACTAAAGCTACAGCTTACGCTAGTGCTGCAGCTAAGTCACAGTAGTGCTACAGCTAAGCTAATGCTAATGCTACAGCTAATGCCAGTGCTACAGGTAAGCTAATGCTACAGCTGTACTTTTGCCACAGCTATGCTGAGGCTACAACTAAGCTAACACTACAGCTAATGCTAGTGCTTATGCTTACATTAAAACTGTTTGTAGTACAGTTTGTACATATGCTACAGCTCATGCTTATGCTACAGGTTGCGCTTATGCTGCGTGCTTATGCTACAGCTCGTGCTTATTCTTCAGCTCATGCTAATGCTTACAGCTTACGCCTACGCAACAGCTTATGCTTGCACTAAACCTAATGCTTCAGCTTATGCTACAACATACGCTAACGCTACAGCTAATGCTAATGCTACTACTAACGTTAAAGCTAATGCTACAGCAGTCACTTACGCTAATGCTACAGCTTATGCTAATGCTACAGCTAAGTCCACAGTAGTGCTACAGCTATGCTAATGCCAATGCTTCAGCTAATGCCAATGCTTCAGCTAATGCCAGTCCTACAGCTAAGCTAATGCTACAGCTATACTTTTGCCACAGCTATGCTGAGGCTCCAACAAAGCTAACACTATAGCTAATGCTAGTGCTTATGCTTACATTATAACTGTTTATCGTACAGTTTGTACTTATGGTACAGCTCGTGCTTATGCTGCAGCTCGTGCTTATGCTGCAGCTCATGCTTATGCTGCAGCTCGTGCTTATGCTACAGCTCATGCTACTGCTACAGCTTACGCTTACGCAACAGCTCATGCTTGCACTAAACCTAATGCTTCAGCTTATGCTACAACTTACACTAAAGCTACAGCTTATGCTCATGCTACTGCTAAGTCCACAGTAGTGCTAACGCTAAGCTAATGCTAATGACAATGCTTCAGCTAATGCCAATGCTACAGCTAAGCTAATGCTACAGCTATACTTTTAAAACAGCTATGTTGAGGCTACAACAAAGCTAACACTACAGCTCATGCTAGCGCTACAGCTCATGCTAGTGCTACAGCTCATGCTTATGCTACAGGTCGTGCTTATGCTTCAGCTCGTGCTAATGCTACAGCATATGCTTGCGCTACAGCTTATGCTTGCACTAAACCTAATGCTTCAGCTAATGCTACAACTTACGCTAAAGCTACAGCTTATGCTAATGCTACTGCTAACGTTACACCTAATGCTACAGCATTCACTTACGCTAATGCTACAGGTTATGCTAATGCTACAGCTAAGTCCACAGTAGTGCTAACGCTAAGCTAATGCCAATGCTTCAGCTAATGCCAATGCTTCAGGTAATGCCAATGCTACAGCTAAGCTAATGCTACAGCTATACTTTTGCCACAGCTATGCTGAGGCTCCAACAAAGCTAACACTACAGCTAATGCTAGTGCTTATGCTTACATTTAAACTGTTTATAGTACAGCTCGTGCTTATGCTACAGCTCGTGCTTATGCCACAGCTTGTGCTTATGCTACAGCTAACTCTTGCACTAAACGTAATGTTTCAGCTTATGCTACAACTTACTCTAATGCTACAGCTTATGCTAATGCTTCAGCTAATGTTACAGTTAATGCTACAGCATTCACTAACGCTACAGCTTACGCTAGTGCTACAGCTAAGTCACAGTAGTGGTACTGCTAAGCTAATGCTAATGCTACAGCTAATGCCATTGCTACAGCAAATGCCAGTGCTACAGCTTAGCTAATGCTACAGCTATACTTTTGCCACAGTTATGCTTTCACCAAAACTATGCTGAAGCTACGGCAAAGCTAACACTACAGCTCATACTAGTGCTTATGCTTACATTAAAACTGCTTATGCCACAGCTCTTGCTTATGCTACAGCTCGTGCTTATGCTACAGCTTACTCTTGCACTAAACCTAATGCTTCAGCTTATGCAACAGCTTACGCTAATGCTACAGCTCATGCTAATTATAATGAATCAGTAGCTAGCACACTTGCCTCTGAGGCCGGGAGATCAGAGGGCTGTGGGTTCAGTTCCCACATCTGGCACTTGGTTAGATCCCAGTACTGACACCTGTAATGCAGCATGAGGGTGCTGCATTTCTGAGTTGCCATCTTTCGGATGAGACGTTAAACCGAGGTCCCATCTGCCTGGATTGGTGATAGTTCAGGTGGATGTTAAAGATCCAATGGCACTTATCGAAAAGAGTTGGGGAATTTCCCCGGTGTCCTGGCCAGTTTCCCTCATTCACTAAAAATACCACCAACAGCTTAATCTGGTTCAAGGTCAGTTGGCATTCATCTGTATCCCCTCCCCGGATCGTGCCTGAAAATAGGCAGGATTTGTCTAGTGCACTTACCCGCTCAACAAAAGCTAAATAAATAATAATAAATAAATAATTCTACAGCTAAGATTACAGCTAATGCTACTGCATTCACTAATGTTACAGCTTACGCTAGTGCTACAGCTAAGTCACAGTAGTGCTACAGCTAAGCTAATGCTAATGCTACAGCTAATGCCAGTGCTACAGCAAAGCTAATGCTACAGCTGTACTTTTACCACAGCTATGCTTGAGGCTACAACAAAGCTAACACTACAGCTAATGCTAGTGCTTATGCTTACATTAAAACTGTTTATAGTACAGTTTGTACTTATCCTGCAGCTCATGCTTATGCTATAGCTCGTGCTTTTGCTTCAGCTCGTGCTAATGCTACAGCTTATACTTGCTCTAAACCTAATGCTTCAGCTTATGCTACAACTTATGCTGATGCTACAGCTTATAATAATGCTACAGCTAAGTCCACAGTAGTGCTACAGCTAAGCTAATGCTAATGCCAATGCTTCAGCTAATGCCTATGCTACAGCTAAGCTAATGCTACAGCTATACTTTTGCCACAGCTATGCTGAGGCTACCACAAAGCTAACACTACAGCTAATGCTAGTGCTTATGCTTACATTATAACTGTTTATCGTACAGTTTGTACTTATGGTACAGCTCGTGCTTATGCTGCAGCTCGTGCTTATGCTGCAGCTCGTGCTTATGCTGCAGCTGTGCTTATGCTACAGCTCGTGCTAATGCTACAGCTTGCGCTTATGCAACAGCTTATCTTGCACTAAACCCTAATGCTTCAGCTTATGCTGCAACTACGCTAAAGCTGCAGCTAATGCTAATGCTACTACTAACGTTACAGCTAATGCTACAGCATTCACTTATGTGCTAATGCTACAGCTAATGCAAATGCTACACCTAAGTCCACAGTAGTGCTAACGCTAAGCTTAATGCTAATGCCACAGCTAAGCTAATGCTACAGCTAAGCTAATGCTACAGCTATACTTTTGAAACAGCTATGCTGAGGCTACAACAAAGCTAATACTACAGCTCATGCTAGTGCTACAGCTCATGCTTATGCTACAGCTCGTGCTTAAGCTACAGGTCGTGCTTATGCTTCAGCTCATGCTAATGCTACAGCATATGCTTACGCTACAGCTTATGCTTGCACTAAACCTAATGCTTCAGCTAATGCTACAACTTACGCTAAAGCTACAGCTTATGCTAATGCTACTGCTAACGTTACAGCTAATTCTACAGCATTCACTTACGCTAATGCTACAGCTTATGCTAATGCTACAGCTAAGTCCACCGTAGTGCTACAGCTAAACTAATGCTAATGCCAATGCTTCAGCTAAGCTAATGCTACAGCTATACTTTTGCCACAGCTATGCTGAGGCTACCACAAAGCTAACACTACAGCTAATGCTAGTGCTTATGCTTACATTAAAACTGTTTATCGCACAGTTTGTACTTATGCTACACTTCATGCTTATGCTACAGCTCGTGCTTATGCTTCAGCTTACGCCTACGCAAAAGCTTATGCTTGCACTAAACCTAATGCTTCAGCTTATGCTACAACTTACACTAATGCTACAGCTAATGCTAATGCTACTACTAACGTTACAGCTAATGCTACAGCATTCACTTATGCTAATGCTACAGCTTATGCTAATGCTACAGCTAAGTCCACAGTAGTGCTAAAGCTAAGTTAATGCTAATGCCAATGTTTCAGCTAATGCCAATGCTTCAGCTAATGTCAATGCTACAGCTAAGCTAATGCTACAGCTAAGCTAATGCTACAGCTATACTTTTGAAACAGCTATGCTGAGGCTACAACAAAGCTAACACTACAGCTAATGCTAGTGCTTATACTTACATTAAAACTGTTTACAGTACAGTTTGTACTTATGCTACAGCTCATGCTTATGCTTCAGCTCGTGCTTAAGCTACAGGTCGTGCTTATGCTTCAGCTCGTGCTAATCCTACAGCATACGCTTATGCTACAGCTTATGCTTGCACTAAATCTAATGCTTCAGCTAATGGTACAACTTACGCTAAAGCTACAGCTTATGCTAATGCTACTGCTAACGTTACAGCTAATGCTACAGCATTCACTTACGCTAATGCTACAGCATATGCTAATGCTACAACTAAGTCCACCATAGTGCTACAGCTAAGCTAATGCTAATGCCAATGCTTCAGCTAATGCCAATGCTACAGCTAATGCCAATGCTTCAGCTAATGCCAATGCTACAGCTAAGCTAAAGCTACAGCTATACTTTTGCCACAGCTATGCTGAGGCTACCACAAAGCTAACACTACAGCTAATGCTAGTGCTTATGTTTACATTTAAACTGTTTATAGTACAGCTCGTGCTTATGGCACAGCTCGTGCTTATGCTACAGCTTACTCTTGCTCTAAACGTAATGTTTCAGCTTACGCTACAACTTACGCTAATGCTACAGCTTATGCTAATGCTACAGCTAAAGTTACTGCTAATGATACAGCATTCACTAACGCTACAGCTTACGCTAGTTCTGCAGCTAAGTCACAGTAGTGCTACTGCTAAGCTAATGCTAATGCTACAGCTAATGCCAGTGCTACAGCTAAGCTAATGTTTACGCTTTACTTTTGCCACAGCTATGCTGAGGCTACAACAAAGCTAACACTACAGCTAATGCTAGTGCTTATGCTTACATTTAAACTGTTCATAGTACAGCTCGTGCTTATGCTACAGCTCGTGATTATGCCACAGCTCGTGATTATGCCACAGCTCGTGCTTATGCCACAGCTTGTGCTTATGATACCGCTTTCTCTTGCACTAAACCTAATGCTTCAGCTTATGCAACAGCTTACGCTAATGCTACAGCTCATGCTAATTATAATGAATCAGTAGCTAGGACGCTCGCCTCTGAGGCCGGGAGATCAGAGGGCTGTGGGTTCAGTTCCCACATCTGGCACTTGGGTTAATATCCCAGTACTGACACTGTAATGCAGCATGAGAGGGTGCTGCATTTCTGAGGTGCCGCCTTCGGATGAGACGCTAAACCGAGGTCCCATCTGCCTGGATTGGTGATAGTTCAGGTGGATGTTAAAGATCCCATGGCACTTATCGAAAAGAGATGGGGAATTTCCCGGTGTCCTGGCCAAATTTCCCTCATTCACTAAAAATACCACCAACAGCTTAATCTGGTTCAAGGTCAGTTGGCATTCATCTGTATCCCCTTCCCCCGCATCGTGCCTGAAAATAGGCAGGATTTGTCTAGTGCACTTACCCGCTCAACAAAAGCTAAATAAATAATAAATAATAAATGAATAATTCTACAGCTAATGCTACTGCATTCACTAACGTTACAGCTTATGCTAGTGCTACAGCTAAGTCACAGTAGTGCTACAGCTAAGCTGATGCTAATGCTACAGCTAATGCCAGTGCTACAGCAAAGTTAATGCTACGGCTGTACTTTTACCACAGCTATGCTTGAAGCTACAACAAAGCTAACACTACAGCTAATGCTAGTGCTTATGCTTACATTAAAACTGTTTATAGTACAATTTGTACTTATCCTACAGCTTATGCTTATGCTACAGCTCGTGCATATGCTTCAGCTACTGCTAATGCTACAGCTTACTCTTATGCTACAGCTTATGCTTGCTCTAAACCTAATGCTTCAGCTTATGGTACAACTTACGCTGATGCTACAGCTTATGCTAATGCTACAGTTAAGTTCACAGTAGTGCTACAGCTGTAGCTAATGACAATGCTTCAGCTAATGCCAATGCTTCAGCTAATGCCTATGCTACAGCTAAGCTAATGCTACAGCTATACTTTTGCCACAGCTATGCTGAGGTTACAGCAAAGCTAACTCTACAGCTAATGCTAGTGCTTATGCTTACATTAAAACTGTTTATAGTACAGCTCATGCTTATGCTACAGCTCATGCTTATGCTACAGCTCATGCTTATGCTACAGCTCATGCTTAAGCTATAGGTCGTGCTTATGCTTCAGCTCGTGCTAATGCAACAGCATACACTTACGCTACAGCTTATGCTTGCATTAAACCTAAAGCTTCAGCTAGTGCTACAACTTACGATAAAGCTACATCTTATGCTAATGCTACTGCTAACATTTCAGCTAATGCTACAGCATTCACTTACGCTAATGCTACAGCTTATGCTAATGTTACAGCTAAGTCCACCGTAGTGCTACAGCTAAGCTAATGCCAATGCTTCAGCTAATGCCAATACTTCAGCTAATGCCAATGCTACAGCTAAGCTAATGCTACAGCTATACTTTTGCCACAGCTATGCTGAGGCTACCACAAAGCTGACACTACAGCTAATGCTAGTGCTTATGCTTACATTAAACTGTATGGTACAGTTTGTACTTATGCTACAGCCTGGGTGTATGCTGCATCTCAGGTCCTTATGCTACAGCTCGTGCTATGCTTCAGCCACGCCTACGCAACAGCTTATGCTTGCACTAAACCTAATCCTTCAGCTTATGCTACAACTTACGCTAACGCTACAGCTAATGCTAATGCTACTGCTAACATTACAGCTAATGCTACAGCATTCACTAACGCTAATGCTACAGCTAATGCTAATGCTACAGCTAAGTCCACAGTAGTGCTAAATCTAAGCTAATGCTAATCACAATGCTTCAGCGAATGCCAATGTTTCAGCTAATGCCAATGCTTCAGCTAATGCCTATGCTACAGCTAAGCTAATGCTACAGCTATGCTTTTGCCACAGCTATGCTGAGGCTACAGCAAACTAACTCTACAGCTAATGCTGGTGCTTATGCTTACATTAAAACTGTTTATAGTACAGCTCGTACTTATGCTACAGCTCATGCTTATGCTACAGCTCATGCTTAAGCTGTAGGTCGTGCTTATGCTTCAGCTCGTGCTAATACTACAGCATACGCCTACGCTACAGCTTATGCTTGCATTAAACCTAAAGCTTCAGCTAATGCTACAACTTACGTTAAAGCTACATCTTATGCTAATGCTACTGCTAACGTTACAGCTAATGCTGCAGCATTCACTTACACTAATGCTGCAGCTTATGCTAATGTTACAGCTAAGTCCACCGTAGTGCTACAGCTAAGCTAATGCTAATGCCAATGCTTCAGCTAATGCCAATGCTTCAGCTAATGCCAATGCTACAGCTATACTTTTGCCACAGCTATGCTGAGGCTAGCACAAAGCTAACACTACAGCTAATGCTAGTGCTTATGCTAACATTTAAACTGTTTATAGTACAGCTTGTGCTTATGCTACATCTTATGCTTATGCTACAGCTTGCTCTTGCTCTAAATGTAATGTTTCAGCTTACGCTACAACTTACGCTAAAGCTACAGCTTATGCTAATGCTACAGCTAAAGTTACTGCTAATGAAACAGCTTTCACTAACGCTACAGCTTACGCTAGTGCTGCAGCTAAGTCACAGAAGCGCTACTGCTAAGCTAATGCTAATGCTACAGCTAATGCCAATGCTACAGCTAAGTCCACAGTGGTGCTAAAGCTAAGCTAATGCTAATGCCAATGCTTCAGCTAATGCCAATGCTTCAGCTAATGCCAATGCTACAGCTAAGCTAATGCTACAGCTAAGCTAATGCTACAGCTATACTTTTGAAAAGCTATGCTGAGGCTACAACAAGGCTAACACTACAGCTAATGCTAGTGCTTATGCTTACATTAAAACTGTTTATAGTACAGTTTGTACTTATGCTACAGCTCATGCTTATGCTACAGGACGTGCTTAAGCTACAGGTCGTGCTTATGCTTCAGCTCATGCTAATGCTACAGCATATGCTTACGCTACAGCTTATGCTTGCACTAAACCTAATGCTTCAGCTAATGCTACAACTTACGCTAAAGCTACAGCTAATGCTAATGCTACTGCTAACGTTACAGCTAATGCTACAGCATTCACTTGCGCTAATGCTACAGCTTATGCTAATGCTACAGCTAAGTCCACCGTAGTGCTACAGCTAAGCTAATGCTAATGCCAATGCTTCAGCTAATGCTACAGCTAAGCTAATGCTACAGCTACACTTTTACCACAGCTATGCTGAGGCTAACACTATAGCTAATGCTAGTGCTTATGCTTACATTTAAACTGTTTATAGTACAGCTCGTGCTTATGCTGCAGCTCGTGCTTATGCTGCAGCTCGTGCTTATGCTACACCTAAAGTTATTGCTAATGATACAGCATTCACTAACGCTACAGCTTACACTAGTGCTGCAGCTAAGTCACAGTAGTGCTACTGCTAAGCTAATGCTAAAGCTACAGCTAATACCAGTGCTACAGCTAAGCTAATGTTACAGCTTTACTTTTGCCATAGCTATGCTGAGGCTACAACAAAGCTAACACTACAGCTAATGCTAGTGCTTATGCTTACATTAAAACTATTTGTAGTACAGTTTGTACTTAGGCTACAGCTCATGCTTATGCTGCAGCTCGTGCTTATACTGCAGCTCGTGCTTATGCTGCAGCTCGTGCTTATGCTACAGCTCGTGCTTATGCTTCAGCTCATGCTAATGCTACAGCTTACGCCTACGCAACAGCTTATGCTTGCACTAAACCTAATGCTTCAGCTTATGCTATAACTTACGCTAACGCTACAGCTAATGCTAACGCTACTGCTAACGTTACAGCTATTGCTACAGCTTTCACTTACGCTAATGCTACAGCTTATTCTAATGCTACAGCTAAGTCCACAGTAGTGCTACAGCTAAGGCTAATGCCATGCCAATGCTTCAGCTAATGGCAATGCTTCAGCTATTGCCAATGCTGCAGCTAAGCTAATGCTACAGCTAAGATAATGTTAAAGCTCAGCTAATGCTACAGCTATACTTTTGCCACAGCTATGCTGAGACTACAACAAAGCTAACACTACAGCTAATGCTAGTGCTTCTGCTTACATTTAAACTGTTCATAGTACAGCTCGTGCTTATGCTACAGCTCGTGCTTATGCCACAGCTCGTGCTTATACCACAGCTTGTGCATATGCTACAGCTTGTCTTGCACTAAACGTAATGTTTCAGCTTATGCTACAACTTACTCTAATGCTACAGCTTATGCTAATGCTACAGCTAATGTTACAGCTAATGCTACAGCATTCACTAACGCTACAGCTTATGCTAGTGCTACAGCTAAGTCACAGTAGCGCTACTGCTAAGCTTAATGCCAATGCTACAGCAAATGCCAGTACTACAGCTTAGCTAATGCTACAGCCATACTTTTGCCACAGTTATGCTTTCACCAAACTATGCTGAAGCCACGGAAAGCTAACACTACAGCTCATGCTAGTGCTTATGCTTACATTAAACTGCTTATGCCACAACTTGTGCTTATGCTACAGCTTACTCTTGCACTAAACCTAATGCTTCAGCTTATGCAACAGCTTACGCTAATGCTACAGCTCATGCAAATTATAATGAATCAGTAGCAAGCACACTCTCCTCTGAGGCCGGGAGATCAGAGGGCTGTGGGTTCAGTTCCCACATCTGGCACTTGGGTTAATATCCCAGTACTGACACTGTAATGCAGCATGAGAGGGGTGCTGCATTTCTGAGGTGCCGTCTTTCGGATGAGACGTTAAACCGAGGTCCCATCTGCCTGGATTGGTGATAGTTCAGGTGGATGTTAAAGATCCCATGGCACTTATCGAAAGAGTTGGGGAATTTCCCGTGTCCTGGCCAAATTCTCTCATTCACTAAAAATACCACAAACAGCTTAATCTGGTTCAAGGTCAGTTGGCATTCATCTGTATCCCCCTCCCACGGGTCATGCCTGAAAATAGGCAGGATTTGTCTAATGCACTTACCCGGTCAATAAAAGCTAAATAAACAATAATTAATAAATAATTCTACAGCTAAGATTACAGCTAATGCTACAGCATTTACTAACGTTACAGCTTACGCTAGTCCTACAGCTAAGTCACAGTAGTGCTACAGCAAAGCTAATGCTACATCTGTACTTTTACCACAGCTATGCTGAGGCTACAACAAAGCTAACACTACAGCTAATGCTAGTGCTTATGCTTACATTTAAACTGTTTATAGTACAGCATGTGCTTATGCTAGCTATGCTTATGCTACCGCTTACTTTTGCTTTTAAACGTAATGTTTCAGCTTTTACGCTTACAACTTACGCTAATGCTACAGCTTATGCTAATGCTACAGCCAAAGTTACTGCTAATGAAACAGCATTCACTAACGCCACAGCTTACGCTAGTGCTGCAGCTAAGTCACAGAAGCGCTACTGCTAAGCTAATGCTACAGCTAATGCCAGTGCTACAGGTAATCTAATGCTACAGCTCTACTTTTTGCCACGCTATGCTGAGGCTACAACAAAATAACACTACAGCTAATGCTAGTGCTTATGCTTACATTAAAACTTGTATCGATACCAGTTTGTACTTATGCTACAACTCATGCTTATGCTGGCTCGTTAACATGTGCTGCAGCTCGTGCTTATGCTGCATCTCCTGCTTATGCTGCATCTCGTGCTTATGCTGCAGCAGCGTGCTTATGCTGCAGCCTACGCTACGCCAACAGCTTATGCTTGCACTAAACCTAATGCTTCAGCTTATGCTACAACTTACGCTAAGCGACAGCTAATGCTAATGCCACTACTAACATTACAGCTAATGCCACATGCTTCACTTACGCTAATGCTGCAGCTAATGCTAATGCTACAGCTAAGTCCACAGTAGTGCTAAAGCTAAGCTAATGCTAATGCCAATGCTTCAGCTAATGCCAATGCTTCAGCTTATGCCAATACTACAGGTAAGCTAATGCTACAGCTAAGCGAATGCTACAGCTATACTTTTGCCACAGCTATGCTGAGGTGACCACAAAGCTAACACTACAGGTAAAGCTAGTGCTTATGCTTACATTTAAACTGTTTATAGTACAGCTTGTGCTTATGCTACAGCTTATGCTTATGCTACAGCTTACTCTTGCTCTAAACGTAATGTTTCAGCTTACGCTACAACTTACGCTAATGCAACAGCTTATGCTAATGCTACAGCTAAAGTTACTGCTAATGAAACAGCATTCACTAACGCTACAGCTTACGATAGTGCTGCAGCTAAGTCACAGAAGCGCTACTGCTAAGCTAATGCTAATGCTACAGCTAATCCCAGTGATACAGGTAATCTAATGCTATAGCTCTACTTTTGCCACAGCTATGCTGAGGCTATAACAAAGCTAACACTACAGCTAATGCTAGTGCTTATGCTTACATTAAAACTGTATCCTACAGTTTGTACTTATGCTACAGCTCGTGCTTATGCTGCATCTCATGCTTATGCTACAGCTCGTGCTTATGCTTCAGCTGACGCTTACGCAGCAGCTATGCTTGCACTAAACCTAATGCTTCAGCTTATGCTACAATTTCGCTAAAGCTACAGCTTTTTGTAATGCTATTGCTAACATTACAGCTAATGCTACAGCATTCACTTACGCTAATGCTACAGCTTATGCTAATGCTACAGCTAAGTCCACCGCAGTGCTACAGCTAAACTAGTTCTAATGCCAATGCTTCAGCTAAGCTAATGCTACAGCTATACTTTTGCCACAGCTATGCTGAGGCTGCCACAAAGCTAACACTACAGCTAATGCTAGTGCTTATGCTTACATTTAAACTGTTTATAGTACAACTTGTACTTATGCTACAGCTTATGCTTTATGCTACAGCTTACTCTTGCTCTAAACGTAATGTTTCAGCTTACGCTACAACTTACGCTAATGCTACAGCTTATGCTAATGCTACAGCTAAAGTTACTGCTAATGAAACAGCATTCACTAACGCTACAGCTTACACTAGTGCTGCAGCTAAGTCACAGAAGCGCTACTGCTAATGCTACAGCTAATGCCAGTGCTTCCGGTAATCTATTGCTACAGCTCTACTTTTGCCACAGCTATGCTGAGGCTACACCAAAGCTAACACTACAGCTAATGCTAGTGCTTATGCTTACATTAAAACTGTATCGTACAGTTTGTACTTATGCTACAGCTCATGCTTATGCTACAGCTCGTGCTTATGCTGCAGCTCGTGCTTATGCTTCATCTCGTTCTTATGCTACAGCTCGTGGTTATGCTTCAGCTTACGCTTACGCAACAGCTTATGCTTGCACTAAACCTAATGCTTCAGCTTATGCTACAACTTACTCTAATGCTATAGCTAATGCTACTAATAACGTTACTGCTAATGCTACAGCATTCACTTACACTAATGCTACAGCTTATGCTAATGCTACAGCTAAGTCCACCGTAGTGCTTCAGCTAAACTAATGCTAATGCCAATGCTTCAGCTAAGCTAATGCTACAGCATATGCTTACGCTTGCACTAAACCTAATGCTTCAGCTAATGCTCCAACGTACGCTAAAGCTACAGCTCATGCTAATGCTACTGCTAACGTTACAGCTAATACTACAGCATTCACTTACGCTAATGCTACAGCTCATGCTTATGCTACAGCTCATGCTTATGCTTCAGCTTACGCTTACGCAACAGCTTATGCTTGCACTAAACCTAATGCTTCAGCTTATGCTACAACTTACTCTAACGCTACAGCTAATGCTACTACTAACATTACAGCTAATGCCAATACTACAGCTAAGTCCACAGGAGTGCGAAAGCTAAGCTAATGCTAATGTCAATGCTTCAGCTAATTCCAATGCTTCAGCTAAGCTAATGCTACAGCTATACTTTTGAAACAGCTATGCTGAGGCTACAACAAAGCTAACACTACAGCAAATGCTAGTGCTTATGCTTACATTAAAACTGTTTATAGTACAGTTTGTACTTATGCTACAGCTCATGCTTATGCTACAGCTCATGCTTATGCTACAGGTCGTGCTTAGCTACAGGTCGTGCTGTTTATGCTTCAGCTCGTGCAAATGCTACAGCATATGCTTACGCTACAGCCTATGCTTGCACTAAACCTAATCCTTCAGCTAATGCTACAACTTACGCTTAATGCTACAGCTTATGCTAATGCTACAGCTAAGTCCACCGTGGTGCTACAGCTAAACAATGCTAATGCCAATGCTTCATCTAAGCTAATGCTCAGCTATACTTTGCCACGGCCATGCTGAGGCTACCACAAAGCTAACACTACAGCTAATGCTAGTGCTTATGCTTACATTTAAACTGTTTATAGTACAGCTTGTGCTTATGCTGCAGCTTATGCTTATGCTACAGCTTACTCTTGCTCTAAACGTAATGTTTCAGCTTACGCTACAACTTACACCAATGCTACAGGTTATGCTAATGCTACAGCTAAAGTTACTGCTAATGAAACAGCATTCACTAACGCTACAGCTTATGCTAGTGCTGCAGCTAAGTCACAGAAGTGGTACTGCTAGTTACCGCTAATGCCACAGCCAATGCCAGTGCTACAGGTAGCTAATGCTACTGCTCTACTTTTGCCACAGCTATGCTCAGGCTACAAAAGCTAACACTACAGCTAATGCTAGTGCTTATGCTTACATTAAAACTGTTTGTCGTTACAGTTTGTACTTATTCTACACTTCGCTTATGCTACAGCTGGTGCTTATGCTGCATCTCGTGCTTATGCTGCATCCTCGTGGCTTATGCTACAGCTCAGGTTTATGCTTCCAGCTTACGCTTACGCAAAAGCTTATTCTTGCACTAAACCTAATGCTTCAGCTTATGCTAAATCCACGCTTAACGCCACAGCTAATGCTAATGCTACTACTAACGTTGCAGCTATTGCTACAGCATTCACTTCACGCCAATGGTAATGCTACAGCTAAGTCCACAGTAGTGCTAAAGCTGCTTAATGCTAATGCCAAATGCTTCCAGCTAATGCCAATGCTTCAGCTTATGCCAGTGCTTCAGCTAATGCCAATGCTACAGCTAAGCTAATGCTACAGCTAACTTTTGAAACAGCTATGCTGAGGCTACAACAAAGCTAACACTCACAGCCAATGCTAGTGCTTATACTTATCATTAAAACTGTTTGTAGTACAGTTAGTAGTTATACTACAGGTCATGCTTATACTGCAGCTCATGCTTTAATACTGCAGCTCATGCTTATGCTGCAGCTCGCGGCTTATGCTACAGCTCGCGGCTTAAGCTTCAGCTCGTGCTAATGCTGCAGCTTACACTTATGCAACAGCTTATGCTTGCACTAAACCTAATGCTTCAGCTTATGCTACAACTTACGCTAACGCTACAGCTAATGCTAATGCTACTACTAAAGTTACAGCTATTGCTACATCATTCACTTTTGCTAATGCTACAGCTTATGGTAAAGCTGTAGCTAAGTCCACAGTAGTGCTAATGCCAATCTTCAGCTAATGCCAATTCTTCAGCTAATGCCAATGCTACAGCTAAGCTAATGCTACAGCTAAGATAATGCTACATCTAAGCTAATGCTACAGCTATACTTTTGCCACAGCTATGCTGAGGCTACAACAAAGCTAACACTACAGCTAATGCTAGTGCTTATGCTTACATTTAAACTGTTCATAGTACAGCTCGTGCTTATGCCACAGCTCGTGATTATGCCACAGCTCGTGCTTATGCAAAGGCTTGTGCTTATGATACAGCTTTCTCTTGCACTAAACCTAATGCTTCAGCTTATGCAACAGCTTACGCTAATGCTACAGCTCATGCTAATTATAATGAATCAGTAGCTAGGACACTCACCTCTGAGGCCGGGAGATCAGAGGGCTGTGGGTTCAGTTCCCACATCTGGCACTTGGGTTAATATCCCAGTACTGACACTGTAATGCAGCATGAGAGGGGTGCTGCATTTCTGAGGTGCCATCTTTCGGATGAGATGTTAAACCGAGGTCCCATCTGCCTAGATTAGTGATAGTTCAGGTGGATGTTAAAGATCCCATGGCACTTATCGAAAAGAGATGGAATTTCCCGTGTCCTGGCCAAATTTCCCTCATTCACTAAAAATACCACCAACAGCTTAATCTGGTTCAAGGTCAGTTGGAATTCATCTGTATCCCTTCCCCGCATCGTGCCTGAAAATAGGCAGGATTTCTTTGCACTTACCCGCTCAACAAAAGCTAAATAAATAATAAATAATAATTAATAATTCTCCAGCTAATGCTACTGCATTCACTAACGTTACAGCTTACGCTAGTGCTACAGCTAAGTCACAGTAGTGCTACAGCTAAGCTGATGCTAATGCTACAGCTAATGCCAGTGCTACAGCAAAGCTAATGCTACGGCTGTACTTTTACCACAGCTATGCTTGAGGCTACAACAAAGCTAACACTACAGCTTATGCTAGTGCTTTGCTTACATTAAACTGATTATAGTACAGTTTGTACTTATCCTACAGCTCATGCTTATGCTATAGCTCGTGCTTATGCTACAGCTCGTGCTTATGCTTCAGCTCCTGCTAATGCTACAACTTACTCTTATGCTACAGCTTATGCTTGCTCTAAACGTAATGCTTCAGCTTATGGTACAACTTACGCTGATGCTGCAGCTTATGCTAATGCTACAGCTAGGTCCACAGTAGTGCTATACCTAAGCTAATGCTAATGCCACTGCTTTGGCTAATGCCAAGGCTTCAGCTAATGCCTATGCTACAGCTAAGCTAATGCTACAGCTATGCTTTTGCCACAGCTATGCTGAGGCTACAGCAAAGCTAACTCTACAGCTAATGCTAGTGCTTATGCTTACATTAAAACTGTTTATAGTACAGTTTGTACTTATGCTACAGCTCATGCTTATGCTACAGCTCATGCTTATGCTACAGCTCGTGCTTAAACTACAGGTCATGCTTATGCTTCAGCTCGTGCTAATGCTACAGCATATGCTTACGCTACAGCTTATGCTTGCACTAAACCTAATGCTTCAGCTAATGCTACAACTTACACTAAAGCTACAGCTTATACTAATGCTACTGCTAACATTACAGCCAATGCTACAGCATTCACTTACGCTAATGCTACAGCTTATGCTAATGCTACTGCTAAGTCCACCGTAGTGCTACAGCTAAGCTAATGCCAATGCTTCAGCTAATGCCAATGCTTCAGCTAATGCCAAAGCTACAGCTAAGCTAATGCTACAGCTATACTTTTGCAACAGCTATGCTGAGACTACCACAAAGCTAACACTACAGCTAATGCTAGTGCTTATGCTTACATTTAAACTATTTATAGAACAGCTTGTGCTTATGCTATAGCTTATGCTTGTGCTACAGCTTGCTCTTACTCTAAAAGTAATGTTTCAGCTTATGCACAACTTACGCTAATGCTACAGCTTATGCTAATGCTACAGCTAAAGTTACTGCTAATGAAACAGCATTCACTAACGCTACAGCTTACACTAGTGCTGCAGCTAAGTCACAGAAGCGCTACTGCTAAGCTAATGCTAATGCTACAGCTAATGCCAGTGCTACAGGTAAGCTAATGCTGCAGCTCTACTTTTGCCACAGCTATGCTGAGGCTACAACAAAGCTAACACTACAGCTAATGCTAGTGCTTATGCTTACATTAAAACTGTTTATCGTGCAGTTTGTACTTATGCTACAGTTCATGCTTATGCTACAGTTCGTGCTTAAGCTGCAGCTCGTGCTTATGCTGCATCTGCGTGCTTATGCTGCATCTGCGTGCTTATGATACAGCTCGTGCTTATGTGTCAGCTTACGCTTACGCAACAGCTTATGCTTGCACTAAACCTAATGCTTCAGCTTGTGCTACAACTTACGCTAACGCTACAGCTAATGCTAATGCTACTACTAACGTTACAGCTAATGCTACAGCATTCACTTACGCTAATGCTACAGCTAATGCTAATGCTACTGCTAAGTCCACAGTAGTGCTACAGCTAAGCTAATGCCAATGCTTCGGCTAATGCCAATGCTTCAGCTAATGCCTATGCTACAGCTAAGCAAATGCTACAACTCACGCTTTTGCCACAGCTATGCTGAGGCTACAACAAAACTAACTCTACAGCTAGTGCTAGTGCATATGCTTACATTAAAACTGTTTTATAGCACAGTTTGTATATGCTACAGCTCATGCTTGTGCTACAACTCCGCGCTTGCTACAGCCTGCAGTTATGCTTACAGGTCGGGCTTATGCTTCAGCCTCGCTATCGCTTCAGCTAATGCCATATTACAGCTAATGCTACAGCATACTTTTGAAACAGCTATGCTGAGGCTACAACAAAGCTAACACTACAGCTAATGCTAGTGCTTATGCTTACATTAAAACTGTTTATAGTACAGTTTGTACTTATGCTTCAGCTGATGCTTATGCTAGAGACTCAGCTTATGCTACAGCTCATGCTAATGCTACAGCTCGTGCTTAAGCTACAGGACATGCTTATGCTTCAGCTCGTCCTAATGCTACAGCATATGCTTACGCTACAGCTTATGCTTGCACTAAACCTAATGCTTCAGCTAATGCTACAACTTACGCTAAAGCTACAGCTTATGCTAATGCTACTGCTAACGTTACAGCTAATGCTACAGCATTCACTTACGTTAATGCTACAGCTTATGCTAATGCTACAGCTAAGTCCACCGTAGTGCTACAGTTAAACTAATGCTAATGCCAATGCTTCAGCTAATGCCAATGCTTCAGCTAATGCCAATGCTACAGCTAAGCTAATTCTACAGCTATACTTTTGCCACAGCTATGCTGAGGCTACCACAAAGGCTAACACTACAGCTAAAGCTAGTGCTTATGCTTACATTTAAACTGTTTATAGTACAGCTTGTGCTTATGCTACAGCTTATGCTTATGCTACAGCTTACTCTTGCTCTAAACGTAATGTTTCAGCTTACGCTACAACTTACGCTAATGCAACAGCTTATGCTAATGCTACAGCTAAAGTTACTGCTAATGAAACAGCATTCACTAACGCTACAGCTTTACACTACTGCTGCAGCTAAGTCACAGAAGCGCTACTGCTAAGCTAATGCTAATGCTACAGCTAATGCCAGTGCTACAGGTAATCTAATGCTACAGCTCTACTTTTCCCACAGCTATGCTGAGGCTACAACAAAGCTAACACTACAGCTAATGCTAGTGCTTATGCTTACATTAAAACTGTATCGTACAGTTTGTACTTATGCTGCAGCTCGTGCTTATGCTGAGGCTCGTGCTTCTGCTGCAGCTCGTGCTTATGCTGCATCTCGTGCTTATGCTACAGCTCGTGCTTTATGCTTCAGCTTCACGCTTACACGCAACAGCTTATGCTTGCACTAAACCTAATGCTTCAGCTTGTGCACAACTTCACGCTTAACGCTACAGCTAATGCTATGTACTACTACTAATGTTACAGTTAATGCTACAGCATTCTTTTACGCTAATGCTACAGCTAATGCTAATGCTACAGCTAAGTCCACAGTAGTGCTAAAGCTAAGCTAATGCCAATGCTTCAGCTAATGCAATGCTTCAGCTAATGCCAATGCTACAGCTCATGCTTATGCTACAGCTCGTGCTTATGCTTCAGCTCCTGCTTATGCTTCAGCTCCTGCTAATGCTACAGCTTACTCTTATGCTACAGCTTATGCTTGCTCTAAACCTAATGCTTCAGCTTATGGTACAACTTACGCTGATGCTACAGCTTATGCTAATGCTACTACTAACGTTACAGCTAATGCTACAGCATTCACTTACGCTAATGCTACAGCTAATGCTAATGCTACAGCTAAGTCCACAGAAGTGCTAAAGCTAAGCTAATGCAAATGCCAATGCTTCAGCTAATGCCAATGCTTCAGCTAATGCCAATGCTTCAGCTAATGCCAATACTACAGCTAATGCCAATGCTACAGCTAAGCTAATGCTACAGCTATACTTTTGAAGCAGCTATGCTGAGGCTACAACAAAGCTAACACTACAGCTAATGCTATTGCTTATGCTTACATTAAAACTGTTTATAGTACAGTTTGTACTTATGCTACAGCTCATGCTTATGCTTCAGCTTACGCTTATGCAACAGCTTATGCTTGCACTAAACCTAATGCTTAAGCTTATGCTACAACTTAGGCTAACGCTACAGCTAATACTAATGCTACCACTAACGGTACAGCTAATGCTACAGCATTCACTTTCGCTAATGCTACAGCTAATGCTAATGCTACAGCTAAGTCCACAGTAGTGCTAAAGCTAAGCTAATGCAAATGCCAATGCTTCAGCTAATGCCGATACTACAGCTAAGCTAATGCTACAGCTAAGCTAATGCTACAGCAATACTTTTGAAACAGCTATGCTGAGGCTACAACAAAGCTAACACTACAGCTAATGCTAGTGCTTATGCTTACATTAAAACTGTTTATAGTACAGTTTGTACTTATGCTACAGCTCATGCTTATGCTACAGCTCGTGCTTAAGCTACAGGTCGTACTTATGCTTCAGCTCGTGCTAATGCTACAGCATATGCTTACTCTACAGCTTATGCTTGCACTAAACCTACTGCTTCAGCTAATGCTACAACTTACGCTAAAGCTACAGCTTATGCTACTGCTAACGTTACAGCTAATGCTTCAGCATTCACTTACGCTAATGCTACAGCTTATGCTAATGCTACAGCTAAGTCCACCGTAGTGCTACAGCTAAACTAACGCTAATGCCAATGCTTCAGCTAATGCCAATGCTTTAGCTAATGCCAATGCTACAGCTAAGCTAAAGCTACAGCTATACTTTTGCCACAGCTATGCTGAGGCTACCACAAAGCTAACACTACAGCTAATGCTAGTGCTTATGCTTACATTAAAACTGTTTATAGTACAGTTTGTACTTATGCTACAGCTCATGCTTATGCTACAGCTCATGCTTATGCTACAGCTCGTGCTTAAGCTACAGGTCGTACTTATGCTTCAGCTCTTGCTAATGCTACAGCATATGCTTACGCTACAGCTTATGCTTGCACTAAACCTAATGCTTCAGCTAATGCCACAACTTACGCTAAAGCTACAGCTTATGCTAATGCTACTTCTAACATTACAGCTAATCCTACAGCATTCACTTACGCTAATGCTACAGCTTATGCTAATGCTACAGCTAAGTCCACCGTAGAGCTACAGCTAAGCTAATGCTAATGCCAATGCTTCAGCTAATGCCAATGCTTCAGCTAATGCCAATGCTACAGCTAAGCTAATGCTACAGCTATACTTTTGCCACAGCTATGCTGAGGCTACCACAAAGCTAACACTACAGCTAATGCTAGTGCTTATGCTTACATTTAAACTGTTTATAGTACAGCTTGTGCTGATGCTACAGGATATGCTTATGCTACAGCTTACTCTTGCTCTAAACATAATGTTTCAGCTTACGCTACAACTTACGCTAATGCTACAGCTTATGCTAATGCTACAGCTAAAGTTACTGCTAATGAAACAGCATTCACTAACGCTACAGCTTACACTAGTGCTGCAGCTAAGTCACAGAAGCGCTACTGCTAAGCTAATGCTACAGCTAATGCCAGTGCTATAGGTAATCTAATGCTACAGCTCTACTCTTGCCACAGCTATGCTGAGGCTACAACAAAGCTAACACTACAGCTAATGCTAGTGCTTATGCTTACATTAAAACTGTATCGTATAGTTTGTACTTATGCTACAGCTCATGCTTATGCTACAGCTCGTGCTTATGCTGCAGCTCGTGCTTATGCTGCATCTCATGCTTATGCTGCATCTCGTGCTTATGCTACAGCTCGTGCTTATGCTTCAGCTTACGCTTACGCAACAGCTTATGCTTGCACTAAACCTAATGCTTCAGCTTATGCTACAACTTATGCTAATGCTACAGCTAATGCTAATGCTACTAGTAACGTTACAGCTAATGCTACAGCATTCACTTACGCTAATGCGACAGCTAATGCTAATGCTACAGCTAACTCCACAGTAGTGCTAAAGCTAAGCTAATGCTAATGCCAATGCTTCAGCTAATGCCAATGCTTCAGCTAATGCAAATACTACAACTAAGGTAATGCTGCTAAGCTAATGCTACAGCTAAGCTAATGCTACAGCTAAGCAAATACTACAGCTATACTTTGAAACAGCTATGCTGAGGCAACAACAAAGATAACACTGCAGCTAATGGTGCTTATGCTTACATTAAAACTGTTTATAGTACAGTTTGTACTTATGCTACAGCTCATGCTTATGCCACAGCTCATGCTAATGCTACAGCTCGTCATGGCTTCTGCAGGTTGTGCTTGTAGCTTTAGCTCGTGCTAATGCTACAGCATATGCTAATAGACAGCTTATGCTTGCACTAAACCCTAATGTTTCAGCTAATGCTACAACTTACGGTAAAGCTACAGCTTATGCTAATCCTACTGCTAACCTTACAGCTAATGCTACAGCATTCACTTACGCTAATGCTACAGCTTATGCTAATGCTACAGCTAAGTCCACCGTAGTGCTACCGCTAAGCTAATGCTAATGCCAGTGCTTCAGCTGATACCAATGCTTCAGCTAATGCCAATGCTTCAGCTAAGCTAATGCTCAGCTATATTTCTTTTGCCACAGCCATGCTGAGGCTACCACAAAGCCACACTACAGCTAAATCTAGTGCTTATGCTTACATTTAAACTGTTTATAGTACAGCTTGTGCTTATGCTACAGCTTATGCTTATGCTACAGCTTACTCTTGCTCTAAACGTAATGTTTCAGCTTATGCTACAACTTACGCTAATGCAACAGCTTATGCTAATGCTACAGCTAAAGTTACTGCTAATGAAACAGCATTCACTAACGCTACAGCTTACACTAGTGCTGCAGCTAAGTCACAGAATCGCTACTGCTAAGCTAATGCTAATGCTACAGCTAATGCCAGTGCTACAGGTAATCTAATGTTACAGCTCTACTTTTGCCACAGCTATGCTGAGTCTACAAGAAAGCTAACACTACAGCTAATGCTAGTGCTTAAGCTTACATTAAAACTGTATCGTACAGTTTGTCCTTATGCTACAGCTCATGCTTATGCTACAGCTCGTGCTTATGCTGCAGGTCGTGCTGATGCTGCAGCTCGTGCTTATGCTGCAGCTCGTGCTTATGCTACAGCTCGTGCTTATGCTTCAGCTTACGCTTACGCAACACATATGCTTGCATTAAACCCAATGCTGCAGCTTATGCCACAACTACGCTAACTCTACAGCTAATGCTACTCACTAACGTTACAGTTAATGCCACAGTATCCACTTCACGCAAATGCTACAGCTAATGCTAATGCTACAGCTAAGTCCACAGTAGTGCTAAAGCTAAGCTAATGCAAATACCAATGCTTCAGCTAATGCCAATGCTTCAGCTAATGCCGATACTACAGCTAAGCTAATGCTACAGCTAAGCTAATGCTACAGCAATACTTTTGAAACAGCTATGCTGAGGCTACAACAAAGCTAAAACTACAGCTAATGCTAGTGCTTATGCTTACATTAAAACTGTTTATAGTACAGTTTGTACTTATGCTACAGCTCATGCTTATGCTACAGCTCGTGCTTATGCTTCAGCTCCTGCTAATGCTACAGCTTACTCTTATGCTACAGCTTATGCTTGCTCTAAACCTAATGCTTCAGCTTATGGTACAACTTACGCTGATGCTACAGCTTATGCTAATGCCACAGCTAAGTCCACTGTAGTGCTACAGCTGTTTCAATGTTAATGCCAATGCTTCAGCTAATGCCAATGCTTCAGCTAATGCCTATGCTACAGCTAAGCTAATGCTACAGCTATACTTTTGCCACAGCTATGCTGAGGCTACTGCAAAGCTAACTCTACAACTAATGCTAGTGCTTATACTTACATTAAAACTGTTTATAGCACAGTTTGTACTTATGCTACAGCTCATGCTAATGCTACAGCTCATGCTTATGCTACAGCTCATGCTTAAGCTATAGGTCGTGTTTATGCTTCAGCTCGTCCAAATGCTACAGCATACACTTACGCTACAGCTTGTGCTTGCATTAAACCTAAAGCTTCAGCTAATGCTACAACTTATGCTAAAGCTACATCTTATGCTAATGCTACTGTTAACTTGTTGGCTAATGCTACAGCATTCACTTACGTAATGCTACAGCTTTTGCTAATGTACAGCTAAGTCCCCACCGTAGTGCTACAGCTACGCTTAATGCTAATGCCAGTGCTTCAGCTAATGCCAATGCTTCAGCTAATGCCAATGCTACAGCTAAGCTAATGCTACAGGTATACTTTTGCCACAGCTATGCTGAGGCTACCTCAAAGCTAACACTACAGCTAATGCTAGTGCTTATGCTTACATTTAAACTGTTTACAGTACAGCTTGTGCTTATGCTACAGCTTACTCTTGCTCTAAATGTAATGTTTCAGCTTATGCTGCAACTTACGCTAATGCTACAGCTTATGCTAATGCTACAGCTAAAGTTACTGCTAATGAAACAGCATTCACTAACGCTACAGCTTACGCTAGTGCTGCAGCTAAGTCAGACTAGCGCTGCTGCTAAGCTAATGCTAATGCTACAGCTAATGCCAGTGCTACAGGTAATCTAATGCTACAGCTTCTACTTTTACCACAGCATGCTGAGGCTACAACAAAGCTAACACTACAGCTAATGCTAGTGCTTATACTTACATTAAAACTGTTTATAGTACGGTTTGTACATATGCTACAGCTCACGCTTATGCTACAGCTCGTGGTTAAGCTACAGGTCATGCTTATGCTTCAGCTCATTCTAATGCTACAGCATACGCTACGCTACAGCTTATGCTTGCACTAAACCTAATGCTTCAGCTAATGCTGCAACTTACGCTAAAGCAACAGCTGATGCTAATGTTACTGCTAATCGCAGCTAATGCTACAGCATTCACTTACGCTAATGCTACAGCTTATGCTAATCCTACAGCTAAGTCCACCGTAGTGCTACAGCTAAGATAATGCTAATGCCAATGCTTCAGCTAATGCCAATGCTACAGCTAAGCTAAAGCTACAGCTATACTTTTGCCGCAGCAATGCTGAGGCTACCACAAAGCTAACACTACAGCTAATGCTAGTGCTTATGCTTACATTTAAACTGTTTATAGTACAGCTCGTGCTTATGCCACAGCTCGTGCTTATGCTTATGCTACAGCTTACTCCTGCTCTAAACGTAATGTTTCAGCTTACGCTACAACTTACGCTAATGCTACAGCTTATGCTAATGCTACAGCTAAAGTTACTGCTAATGATACAGCATTCACTAACGCTACAGCTTTCGCTAGTGCTGCAGCTAAGTCACAGTAGTGCTACTGCTAAGCTAATGCTAATGCTACAGCTAATGCCAGTGCTACAGCTAAGCTAATGTTATAGCTTTACTTTTGCCACAGCTATGCTGAGGCTACAACAAAGCTAACACTACAGCTAATGCTAGTGCTTATGCTTACATTAAAACTGTTTGTAGTACAGTTAGTACTTATGCTACAGCTCATGCTTATGCTGCAGCTCGTGCTTATACTGCAGCTCGTGCTTATACTGCAGGTCATGCTTATGCTGCAGCTCGTGTTTATGCTACAGCTCTTGCTTATGCTTCAGCTCGTGCTAATGCTGCAGCTTACACTTACGCAACAGCTTATGCTTGCACTAAACCTAATGCTTCAGCTTATGCTACAACTTACGCTAATGCTACAGCTAATGCTAATGCTACTACTAACGTTACAGCTATTGCTACATCATTCACTTACGCTAATGCTACAGCTTATGCTAATGCTACAGCTAAGTCCACAGTAGTGCTACAGATAACCTAATGCTAATGCCAATTCTTCAGCTAATGCCAATGCTTCAGCTAATGCCAATGCTACAGCTAAGCTAATGCTACAGCTAAGATAATGCTACATCTAAGCTAATGCTACAGCTATACTTTTGCCACAGCTATGCTGAGGCTACAACAAAGCTAACACTACAGCTAATGCTAGTGCTTATGCTTACATTCAAACTGTTCATAGTCCAGCTCGTGCTTATGCCACAGCTCGTGATTATGCCACAGCTCATGCTTATGCCACAGCTTGTGCTTATGATACAGCTTTCTTGCACTAAACCCATCGTTTAGCTTATGCAACAGCTTACGCTTAATGCTACAGCTCATGCTAATTATAATGAATCAGTAGCTAGGACACTCCTCTGAGGCCGGGAGATCAGAGAGCTGTGGGTTCAGTTCATACATCTGGCACTTGGTTAATATCCCAGTACTGACACTGTAATGCAGCATGAGAGGGTGCTGCATTTCTGAGGTGCCATCTTCGGATGAGACGTTAAACCGAGGTCCCATCTGCCTGGATTGCTGATAGTTCAGGTGGATGTTAAAGATCCCATGGCACTTTTCGAAAGAGATGGGAATTTCCCGGTGTCTGGCCAAATTCCCTCATTCACTAAAAATACCACCAACAGCTTAATCTGGTTCAAGGTCAGTTGGCATTCATCTGTATCCCCTTCCTTCCGCATCGCGGCTGAAAATAGGCAGGATTTGTCTAGTGCACTTACCCGCCAACAAAAGCTAAATAAATAATAAATACTAATTAATAATTCTACAGCTAATGCTACTGCATTCACTAACGTTACAGCTTACGCGTAGTGCCACAGCTAAGTCACAGTAGTGCTGCAGCTAAGCTGATGCTAAAGCTACAGCTAATGCCAGTGCTACAGCAAAGCTAATGCTACGGCTGTACTTTTACCAGCTATGCTTGAGGCTACAACAAAGCTAACACTACAGCTTATGCTAGTGCTTATGCTTACATTAAAACTGTTTATAGTACAGCTTTGTACTTATCCTACAGCTCATGCTTATGCTATAGCTCGTTCTTATGCTACAGCTCGTGCTTATGCTTCAGCTCCTGCTAATGCTACAGCTTACTCTTATGCTACAGCTTATGCTTGCTCTAAACCTAATGCTTCAGCTTATGGTACAACTTACGCTGATGCTACAGCTTATGCTAATGCTACAGCTAAGTCCACAGTAGTGCTACAGCTAAGCTAATGCTAATGCCAATGCTTCAGCTAATGCCAATGCTTCAGCTAAGCTAATGCTACAGCTATACTTTTGCCACAGCTATGCTGAGGCTACCACAAAGCTAACACTACAGCTAAAGCTAGTGCTTATGCTTACATTTAAACTGTTTATAGTACAGCTCGTGCTTATGCTGCAGCTCGTGCTTATGCTGCAGGTCGTGCTTATGCTGCATCTCGTGCATATGCTACAGCTCGTGCTTATGCTTCAGCTTACGCTTATGCAACAACTTATGCTTGCACTAAACCTATTGCTTCAGCTTATGCTACAACTTACGCTAACACTACAGCTAATGCTAATGCTACTACCACGTCATAGCTAATGCTACAGCATTCACTTACGCTAATGCTACAGCTAATGCTAATGCTACAGCTGTCCACAGAAGTGCTAAAGCTAAGCTAATGCAAATGCCAATGCTTCAGCTAATGCCAATGCTTCAGCTAATGCCAATACTACAGCTAATGCCAATGCTACAGCTAAGCTAATGCTACAGCTATACTTTTGCAGCAGCTATGCTGAGGCTACAACAAAGCTAACACTACAGCTAATGCTAGTGCTTATGCTTACATTAAAACTGTTTATAGTACAGTTTGTACTTATGCTACAGCTCATGCTTATGCTGCAGCTCGTGCTTATGCTACAGCTCATGCTTATGCTTCAGCTTACGCTTACGCAACAGCTTATGCTTGCACTAAACCTAATGCTTCAGCTTATGCTACAACTTACGCTAACGCTACAGCTAATGCTAATGCTACTACTAACGTTACAGCTAATGCTACAGCATTCACTTTCGCTAATGCTACAGCTAATGCTAATGCTACAGCTAAGTCCACAGTAGTGCTAAAGCTAAGCTAATGCAAATGCCAATGCTTCAGCTAATGCCGATACTACAGCTAAGCTAATGCTACAGCTAAGCTAATGCTACAGCAATACTTTTGAAACAGCTATGCTGAGGCTACAACAAAGCTAACACTACAGCTAATGCTAGTGCTTATGCTTACATTAAAACTGTTTATAGTACAGTTTGTACTTATGCTACAGCTCATGCTTATGCTACAGCTCATGCTAATGCTACAGCTCGTCCTTAAGCTACAGGTTGTGCTTATGCTTTAGCTCGTGCTAATGCTACAGCATATGCTTATGAAACAGCTTATGCTTGCACTAAACCTAATGCTTCAGCTAATGCTACAACTTACGCTAAAGCTACAGCTTATGCTAATCCTACTGCTAACGTTACAGCTAATGCTACAGCATTCACTTACGCTAATGCTACAGCTTATGCTAATGCTACAGCTAAGTCCACCGTAGTGCTACAGCTAAGCTAATGCTAATGCCAATGCTTCAGCTGATGCCAATGCTTCAGCTAATGCCAATGCTTCAGCTAAGCTAATGCTACAGCTATACTTTTGCCACAGCTATGCTGAGGCTACCACAAAGCTAACACTACAGCTAAAGCTAGTGCTTATGCTTACATTTAAACTGTTTATAGTACAGCTTGTGCTTATGCTACAGCTTATGCTTATGCTACAGCTTACACTTGCTCTAAACGTAATGTTTCAGCTTATGCTACAACTTACGCTAATGCAACAGCTTATGCTAATGCTACAGCCAAGTTACTGCTAATGAAACAGCATTCACTAACGCCACAGCTACACTCAGTGCTGCAGCTAAGTCACAGAAGCGCTACTGCTAAGCTAATGCTAATGCTACAGCTAATGCCAGTGCTACAGGTAATCTAATGTTACAGCTCTACTTTTGCCACAGCTATGCTGAGGCTACAACAAAGCTAACACTACAGCTAATGCTAGTGCTTAAGCTTACATTAAAACTGTATCGTACAGTTTGTACTTATGCTACAGCTCATGCTTATGCTACAGCTCGTGCTTATGCTGCAGGTCGTGCTTATGCTGCAGCTCGTGCTTAAGCTACAGCTCGTGCTTATGCTTCAGCTTACGCTTACACAACAGCTTATGCTTGCACTAAACCTAATGCTTCAGCTTATGCTACAACTTACGCTAACGCTACAGCTAATGCTAATGCTACAGCTAAGTCCACAGTAGTGCTAAAGCTATGCTAATGCAAATGCCAATTCTTCAGATAATGCCAATGCTTCAGCTAATGCCGATACTACAGCTAAGCTAATGCTACAGCAATACTTTTGAAACAGCTATGCTGAGGCTACAACAAAGCTAACACTACAGCTAATGCTAGTGCTTATGCTTACATTAAAACTGTTTATAGTACAGTTTGTACTTATGCTACAGCTCATGCTTATGCTACAGCTCGTGCTTAAGCTACAGGTCATGCTTATGCTTCAGCTCGTGCTTATACTGCAGCTCATGCTTATGCTGCAGCTCGTGTTTATGCTACAGCTCGTGCTTATGCTTCAGCTCATGCTAATGCTACAGCTTACACTTACACAACAGCTTATGCTTGCACTAAACCTAATGCTTCAGCTTATGCTACAACTTACGCTAACGCTACAGCTAATGCTAATGCTACTACTAACGTTACAGCTATTGCTACATCATTCACTTACGCTAATGCTACAGCTTATGCTAATGCTACAGCTAAGTCCACAGTAGTGCTACAGATAACCTAATGCTAATGCCAATTCTTCAGCTAATGCCAATGCTTCAGCTAATGCCAATGCTACAGCTAAGCTAATGCTACAGCTAAGATAATGCTACAGCTAAGCTAATGCTACAGCTATACTTTTGCCACAGCTATGCTGAGGCTACAACAAAGCTAACACTACAGCTAATGCTAGTGCTTATGCTTACATTAAATCTTTTGTAGTATAGTTAGTACTTATGCTATAGCTCATGCTTATGCTGCAGCTCGTGCTTATACTGCAGCTCATGCTTATGCTGCAGCACATGTTTATGCTACAGCTCGTGCTTATTCTTCAGCTCGTGGTAATGCTACAGCTTACACTTATGCAACAGCTTATGCTTGCACTAAACCTAATGCTTCAGCTTATCCTACAACTTACACTAACGCTACAGCTAATGCTAATGCTACTACTAACGTTACAGCTATTGCTACATCATTCATTTATGCTAATGCTACAGCTTATGCTAATGCTACAGCTAAGTCCACAGTAGTGCTACAGATAACCTAATGCTAATGCCAATTCTTCAGCTAATGCCAATGCTTCAGCTAATGCCAGTGCTACAGCTAAGCCAATGCTACAACTAAGATAATGCTACATCTAAGCTAATGCTACAGCTATACTTTTGCCACAGCTATGCTGAGGCTACAACAAAGCTAACACTACAGCTAATGCTAGTGCTTATGCTTACATTTAAACTGTTCATAGTACAGCTCGTGCTTATGCTACAGCTCGTGATTATGCCACAGCTCGTGCTTATGCCACAGCTTGTGCTTATGATACAGCTTTCTCTTGCACTAAACCTAATGCTTCAGCTTATGCAACAGCTTACGCTAATGCTACAGCTCATGCTAATTATAATGAATCAGTAGCTAGGACACTCGCCTCTGAGGCCGGGAGATCAGAGAGCTGTGGGTTCAGTTCCCACTTCTGGCACTTTTGTTAATATCCCAGTACTGACACTGTAATGCAGCATGAGAGGGGTGCTGCGTTTCTGAGGTGCCATCTTTCGGATGAGACGTTAAACCGAGGTCCCATCTGCCTGGATTGCTGATAGTTCAGGTGGATGTTAAAGATCCCATGGCACTTATCAAAAAGAGATGGAAATTCCCGGTGTCCTGGCCAAATTTCCTCATTCACTAAAAATACCACCAACAGCTTAATCTGTTCAAGGTCAGTTGGAATTCATCTGTATCCCCTTCCCCCAGATCGTGGCCTGAAAATAGGCAGGATTTGTGTAGTGCACTTACCCGCTCAACAAAAGCTAAATAAATAATAAATAATAAATTAATAATTCTACAGCTAATGCTACTGCATTCACTAACGTTACAGCTTACGCTAGTGCTACAGCTAAGTCACAGTAGTGCTACAGCTAAGCTGATGCTAATGCTACAGCTAATGCCAGTGCTACAGCAAAGCTAATGCTACGGCTGTACTTTTACCACAGCTATGCTTGAGGCTACAACAAAGCTAACACTACAGCTTATGCTAGTGCTTTTGCTTACATTAAACTGATTATAGTACAGTTTGTACTTATCCTACAGCTCATGCTTATGCTATAGCTCGTGCTTATGCTACAGCTCGTGCTTATGCTTCAGCTCCTGCTAATGCTACAGCTTACTCTTATGCTACAGCTTATGCTTGCTCTTAAAGCTAATGCTTCAGCTTATGGTACAACTTACGCTGATGCTACAGCTTATGCTAATGCTACAGCTAAGTCCACTGTAGTGCTACAGCTAAGCTAATGCTAATGCCAATGCTTCAGCTAATGCCAATGCTTCAGCTAATGCCTATGCTACAGCTAAGCTAATGCTGCAGCTATACTTTTGCCACAGCTATGCTGAGGAGCTACAGCAAAGCTAACTCTACAGCTAGTGCTAGTGCTTATACTTACATTAAAACTGTTTATAGCACAGTTTGTACTTATGCTACAACTCATGCTTATGCTACAGCTCATGCTTATGCTACAGCTCATGCTTAAGCTATAGGTCGTGGCTTTTGCTTCAGCTCGTCCTAATGCTACAGCATACACTTACGCCACAGCTTGTGCTTGCATTAAACCTAAAGCTTCAGCTAATGCTGCAACTTACGCTAAAGCTACATCTTATGCTAATCCTACTGCTAACGTTACAGCTAATGCTACAGCATTCACTTACGCTAATGCTACAGCTTATGCTAATGCTACAGCTAAGTCCACCGTAGTGCTACAGCTAAGCTAATGCTGATGCTAATGCTTCAGCTGATACCAATGCTTCAGCTAATGCCAATGCTTCAGCTAAGCTAATGCTACAGCTATACTTTTGCCACAGCTATGCTGAGGCTACCACAAAGCTAACACTACAGCTAAAGCTAGTGCTTATGCTTACATTTAAACTGTTTATAGTACAGCTTGTGCTTATGCTACAGCTTATGCTTATGCTACAGCTTACACTTGCTCTAAACGTAATGTTTCAGCTTATGCTACAACTTACGCTAATGCAACAGCTTATGCTAATGCTACAGCTAAAGTTACTGCTAATGAAACAGCATTCACTAACGCTACAGCTTACACTAGTGCTGCAGCTAAGTCACAGAAGCGCTACTGCTAAGCTAATGCTAATGCTACAGCTAATGCCAGTGCTACAGGTAATCTAATGTTACAGCTCTACTTTTGCCACAGCTATGCTGAGGCTACAACAAAGCTAACACTACAGCTAATGCTAGTGCTTAAGCTTACATTAAAACTGTATCGTACAGTTTGTACTTATGCTACAGCTCATGCTTATGCTACAGCTCGTGCTTATGCTACATCTCGTGCTTATGCTACAGCTCGTGCTTATGCTTCAGCTTACACTTACGCAACAGCTTATGCTTGCCCTAAACTTAATGCTTCAGCTTATGCTACAACTTACGCTAACGCTACAGCTAATGCTAATGCTACTACTAACGTTACAGCTAATGCTACAGCATTCACTTACGCTAATGCTACAGCTAATGCTAATGCTACAGCTAAGTCCACAGTAGTGCTAAAGCTAAGCTAATGCTAATGCCAATGCTTCAGCTAATGCCAATGCTTCAGCTAATGCCAATACTACAGCTATGCTAATGCTACCACTAAGTTAATGCTACAGCTATACTTTTGAAACAGCTATGCTGAGGCAACAACAAAGCTAACACTACAGCTAATGCTAGTGCTTATGCTTACATTAAAACGGTTTATAGTACAGTTTATACTTATGCTACTGCTCATGCTTATGCTACAGCTCAGGCTAATGCTACAGCTAGTGCTTTAGCTGCAGGACATGCTTATGCTTCAGCTCGAGCTAATGCTACAGCATATGCTTCACGCAACAGCTTATGCTTGCACTAAACCCATGCTTCAGCTAATGCTACAACTTACGCTAACGCTACAGCTTTTAAGCAGCAATGCTACTGCTACTGTTAATAGCTAATGCTACAGCATTCACTTATTGCCAATGCTACAGTTTATGCTAATGCTACAGCTAAGTCTTCACCGTAGTGCTACAACTAAACTAATGCTAATGCTTATGCTTCAGCTAATGCCAATGCTTCAGCTAATGCCAATGCTACAGCTAAGCTAATGCTACACCTATACTTTTGCCACAGCTATGCTGAGGCTACCACAAAGCTATCACTACAGCTAAAGCTGGTGCTTATGCTTACATTTAAACTGTTTATAGTACAGCTTGTGCTTATGCTACAGCTTATGCTTATGCTACAGCTCGTGCTTATACTGCAGCTCGTGCTTATACTGCAGCTCGTGCTTATGCTGCAGCTCGTGCTTATGCTGCAGCTCGTGCTTATGCTGCAGCTCGTGCTTATGCTACAGCTCGTGCTTATGCTTCAGCTTACGCTTACGCAACAGCTTATGCTTGCACTAAACCTAATGCTTCAGCTTATGCTACAACTTACGCCAACGCTACTGCTAATGGTAATGCTACTACTAACGTTACAGCTAATGCTACAGCTTTCACTTACGCTAATGCTACAGCTAATGCTAATGCTACAGCTAAGTCCACAGTAGTGCTAAAGCAAAGCTAATGCTAATGCCAATGCTTCAGCTAATGCCAATAATACAGCTAAGCTAATGCTAGAGCTAAGCTAATGCTACAGCTATACTTTTTAAACAGCTATGCTGAGGCTACAACAAAGCTAACACTACAGCTAATGCTAGTGCTTATGCTTACATTAAAACTGTTTATAGTACAGTTTGTAGTTATGCTACAACTCGTGCTTAAGCTACAGGTCGTGCTTATGCTTCAGCTCGTGCTAATGCTACAGCATATGCTTACGCTACAGCTTATGCTTGCACTAAACCTAATGCTTCTGCTAATTCAACAACTTACGCTAAAGCTACAGCATATGCTAATGCTACTGCTAACGTTACAGCTAATGCTACAGCATACACTTACGCTAATGCTACAGCTTATGCTAATGCTACAGCTAAGTCCAGCATAGTGCTACAGCTAAACTAATGCTAATGCCAATGCTTCAGCTAATGCCAATGCTTCAGCTAATGCCAATGCTTCAGCTAAGCTAATGCTACACCTATACTTTTGCCACAGCTATGCTGAGGCTGCCACAAAGCTAACACTACAGCTAATGCTGGTGCTTATGCTTACATTTAAACTGTTTATAGTACAGCTTGTGCTTATGCTACAGCTTATGCTTATGCTACAGTTTACTCTTGCTCTAAACATAATGTTTCAGCTTATGCTACAACTTACGCTAATGCTACAGTTTATGCTAATGCTACAGCTAAAGTTGCTGCTAATGAAACAGCATTCTCTAATGCTACAGCTTACGATAGTGCTGCAGCTAAGTCACAGAAGCGGTACTGGTAAGCTAATGCTAATGCTACAGCTAATGGCAGTGCTACAGGTAAGCTAATGCTACAGCTCTACTTTTGCCACAGCTATGCTCAGGCTACAACAAAGCTAACACTACAGCTAATGCTAGTGCTTATGCTTACATTAAAACTGTTTATCGTACAGTTTGTACTTATGCTACAATTCATGCTTATGCTGCAGCTCGTGCTTTGCTGCAGCTCTTGCTTTTGCTGCATCTCGTAGCGACTGCTACGGCTCGGGTGCTTGTAAGCTTCAGCTTACGCCACGTTAAAGCTTCTTGCTTGTATTGAACCCATTGCTTCAGCTTATGCTACAACTTACGCTAACGCTACAGCTAATGCTAATGCTACAGCTAAGTCCACAGTAGTGCTAAAAGCTAAGCTAATGCTAATGCAGTGCTTCAGCTAATGCCAATGTCAGCTAATGCCAATGCTACAGCCGAAGCTAATGCTACAGCTAAGCTAATGCTACAGCTATACTTTTGAAACAGCTATGCTGAGGCTACAACAAAGCTAACACTACAGCTAATGCTGAGTGCTTATACTTACATTAAACTGTTTATAGTACAGCTCATGCTTATGCTACAGCTCATGCTTATGCTACAGCTCGTGCTTATGCTTCAGCTCATTCTAATGCTACAGCATCGCCACGCTACAGCTTATGCTTGCACTAAACCCATGCTTCAGCTAATGCTACAACTTACACTAAAGCAACAGCTTATGCTAATGCTACTGCTAACGTTGCAGCTAATGGTACAGCATTCACTTACGCTAATGCTACAGCTTATGCTAATGCTACAGCTAAGTCCATCGTAGTGCTACAGCTAAAATAATGCTAATGCCAATGCTTCAGCTAATGCCAATGCTACAGCTAAGCTAAAGCTACAGCTATACTTTTGCCGCTGCTATACTGAGGCTACCACAAAGCTAACACTACAGCTAATGCTAGTTCTTATTCTTACATTTAAACTGTTTATAGTTCAGCTCGTGCTTATGCCACAGCTCGTGCTTATGGCACAGCTCGTGCTTATACTACAGCTTATGCTTATGCTCAGCTTACTCTTGCTCTAAACGTAATGTTTCAGCTTACGCTACAACTTACGCTAATGCTACAGCTTATGCTAATGCTACAGTTAAAGTTATTGCTAATGATACAGCATTCACTAACGCTACAGCTTATGCTAGTGCTGCAGCTAAGTCACAGTAGTGCTACTGCTAAGCTAATGCTAATGCTACAGCTAAGTCCACAGTAGTGCTACAGATAACCTAATGCTAATGCCAATTCTTCAGCTAATGCCAATGCTTCAGCTAATGCCAATGCTACAGCTAAGCTAATGCTACAGCTAAGATAATGCTACATCTAAGCTAATGCTACAGCTATACTTTTGCCACAGCTATGCTGAGGCTACAACAAAGCTAACACACAGCTAATGCTAGTGCTTATGCTTACATTTAAACTGTTCATAGTACAGCTCGTGCTTATGCTACAGCTCGTGATTATGCCACAGCTCGTGCTTATGCCACAGCTTTGCTTATGATACAGCTTTCTCTTGCACTAAACCCATGCTTCAGCTTATGCAACAGCTTACGCTAATGCTACAGCTCATGCTAATTATAATGAATCAGTAGCTAGGACACTCGCCTCTGAGGCCGGTAGATCAGAGAGCTGTGGGTTCAGTTCCCACATCTGGCACTTGGGTTAATATCCCATTACTGACACAGTAATGCAGCATGAGAGAGGTGCTGCATTTCTGAGGTGCCGTCTTTCGGATGAGACGTTAAACCGAGGTCCCATCTGCCTGGATTGCTGATAGTTCAGGTGGATGTTAAAGATCCCATGGCACTTATCGAAAAGAGATGGGGAATTTCCCCGGTGTCCTGGCCAAATTTCCCTCATTCACTAAAAATACCACCAACAGCTTAATCTGGTTCAAGGTCAGTTGGCATTCATCTGTATCCCTTTCCCCCGCATCGTGCCTGAAAATAGGCAGGATTTGTCTAGTGCACTTACCCACTCAACAAAAGCTAAATAAATAATAAATGATAAATTAATAATTCTACAGCTAATGCTACTGCATTCACTAACGTTGCAGCTTACGCTAGTGCTACAGCTAAGTCACAGTAGTGCTACAGCTAAGCTGATGCTAATGCTACAGCTAATGCCAGTGCTACAGCAAAGCTAATGCTACGGCTGTACTTTTACCACAGCTATGCTTGAGGCTACAACAAAGCTAACACTACAGCTTATGCTAGTGCTTATGCTTACATTAAAACTTTTTATAGTACAGTTTGCACTTATCCTACAGCTCATGCTTATGCTATAGCTCGTGCTTATGCTACAGCTCATGCTTATGCTTCAGCTCCTGCTAATGCTACAGCTTACTCTTATGCAACAGCTTATGCTTGCTCTAAACCTAATGCTTCAGCTTAGGGTACAACTTACGCTGATGCTACAGCTTATGCTAATGCTACAGCTAAGTCCACTGTAGTGCTACAGCTAAGCTAATGCTAATGCCAATGCTTCAGCTAATGCCAATGCTTCAGCTAATGCCAATGCTTCAGCTAATTCCAATGCTACAGCTAAGCTAATGCTACAGCTATACTTTTGCCACAGCTATGCTGAGGCTTTACCACAAAGCTAACACTACAGCTAATGCTAGTGCTTATGCTTACATTTAAACTGTTTATAGTACAACTTGTGCTTATGCTACAGTTTATGCTTATGCTACAGCTTACTCTTGCTCTAAACCTAATGTTTCAGCTAATGCTACAACTTACGCTAATGCTACAGTTTATGCTAATGCTACAGCTAAAGTTACTGCTAATGAAACAGCATTCACTAACGCTACAGCTTACGATAGTGCTGCAGCTAAGTCACAAAAGTGGTACTGCTAAGCTAATGCTAATGCTACAGCTAATGGCAGTGCTACAGGTAAGCTAATGCTACAGCTGTACTTTTGCCGCAGCTATGCTCAGGCTACAACAAAGCTAACACTACAGCTATTGCTAGTTCTTATTCTTACATTAAAACTGTTTATCGTACAGTTTGTATTTATGCTACAGCTCACGCTTATGCTACAGCTCGTGGTTAAGCTACAGGTCATGCTTATGCTTCAGCTCATTCTAATGCTACAGCATTACGCTTACGCTACAGCTTATGCTTGCACTAAACCTAATGCTTCAGCTTATGCTACAACTTACGCTAACGCTACAGCTAATGCTACTACTAACGTTACAGCTAATGCTACAGCATTCACTAACGCTAATGCTACAGCTAATGCTAATACTACAGCTATGTCCACAGTACTGCTAAAGCTAAGCTAATGCTAATGCCAATGCTTCAGCTAATGCCAATGCTTCAGCTAATGCCAGTGCTACAGCTAAGCTAATGCTACAGCTAAGCTAATGCTACAGCTATACTTTTGAAACAGCTATGCTGAGGCTACAACAAAGCTAACACTACATCTAATTCTAGTGCTTATACTTACATTAAAACTGTTTATAGTACAGTTTGTACATATGCTACAGCTCATGCTTATGCTACAGCTCATGCTTATGCTACAACTCGTGCTTAAGCTACAGGTCGTGCTTATGCTTCAGCTCGTTCTAATGCTACAGCATACGCTTACGCTACAGCTTTTGCTTGCACTAAACCTAATGCTTCAGCTAATGCTACAACTTACGCTAATGCAACAACTTATGCTAATGCTACAGCTAAGTCCACCGTAGTGCTACAGCTAAGATAATGCTAATGCCAATGCTTCAGCTAATGCCAATGCTACAGCTAAGCTAAAGCTACAGCTATACTTTTGCCGCAGCTATGCTGAGGCTACCACAAAGCTAAAACTACAGCAAATGCTATTGCTTATTCTTACATTTAAACTGTTTATATTACAGCTCGTGCTTATGCCACAGCTCATGCTTATGCCACAGCTCGTGCTTATGGCACAGCTCGTGCTTATGCTACAGCTTATGCTTATGCTACAGCTTACTCTTGCTCTAAACGTAATGTTTCAGCTTACGCTACAACTTACGCTAATGCTACAGCTTATGCTAATGCTACAGCTAAAGTTATTGCTAATGATACAGCATTCACTAACGCTACAGCTTACGCTAGTGCTGCAGCTAAGTCACAGTAGTGCTACTGCTAAGCTAATGCTAATGCTACAGCTAATGCCAGTGCTACAGCTAAGCTAATGTTACAGCTTTACTTTTGCCTCAGCTATGCTGAGGCTACAACAAAGCTAACACTACAGCTAATGCTAGTGCTTATGCTTACATTAAAACTGTTTGGAGTACAGTTAGTACTTATGCTACAGCTCATGCTTATGCTGCAGCTCGTGCTTATACTGCAGCTCGTGCTTATACTGCAGCTCATGCTTATGCTGCTGCAGCTCGTGTTTATGCTACAGCTTGTGCTTATGCTTCAGCTCGTGCTAATGCTACAGCTTACACTTACGCAACAGCTTATGCTTGCACTAAACCTAATGCTTCAGCTTATGCTACAACTTACACTAACGCTACAGCTAATGCTAATGCTACTACTAACGTTACAGCTATTGCTACATCATTCACTTACGCTAATGCTACAGCTTATGCTAATCTAATGCTACAGCTAAGTCCACAGTAGTGCTACAGATAACCTAATGCTAATGGCAATTCTTCAGCTAATGCCAATGCTTCAGCTAATCCCAATGCTACAGCTAAGCTAATGCTACAGCTAAAGTTACTGCTAATGAAACAGCATTCACTAACGCTACAGCTTACACTAGTGCTGCAGCTAAGTCACAGAAGCGCTACTGCTAAGCTAATGCTGCAGGTAATCTAATGCTACAGCTCTACTTTTGCCACAGCTATGCTGAGGCTACAACACAGCTAACACTACAGCTAATGCTAGTGCTTATGCTTACATTAAAACTGTATCGTACAGTTTGTACTTGTGCAACAGCTCATTCTTATGCTACAGCTTGTGCTTATGCTGCACCTCGTGCTTATGCTGCACCTCGTGCTTATGCTACAGCTCATGCTTATGCTTAGCTTACGCTTACGCAACAGCTTATGCTTGCACTAAACCTAATGCTTCAGCTTATGCTACAACTTACGCTAACGCTACAGCCACCGCTAATGCTACTACTAACGCTACAGCGCACGTTACAGCATTCACTTCACGCTTAATGTTACAGCTTATGCTAATGCTACAGCTAAGTCCACAGTAGTGGTAAAGCTAAGCTAATGCTAATGCCAATGCTTCAGCTAATGCCAATGCTTCAGCTAATGCCAATACTACAGCTAAGCTAATGCTACAGCTAAGCTAATGCTACAGCTATACTTTTGAAACAGCTTTGCTGAGGCTACAACAAAGCTAACACTACAGCTAATGCTAGTGCTTATACTTATATTAAAACTGTTTATAGTACAGTTTGTACTTATGCTACAGCTCATGCTTATGCTACAGCTCATGCTTATGCTACAGCTCGTGCTTAAGCTACAGGTCGTGATTATGCTTCAGCTCGTGCTAAGGCTACAGCATATGCTTACGCTACAGCTTATGCTTGCACTAAACCTAATGCTTCAGCTAATGCTACAACTTACGCTTAAAGCCACAGCTTATGCTAATGCTACTGCTAACATTACAGCTAATGCTACAGCATTCACTTACGCTAATGCTACAGCTTATGCTAATGCTACAGCTAAGTCCACCGTAGTGCTACAGCTAAGCTAATGCTAATGCCAATGCTTCAGCTAATGCCAATGCTTCAGCTAATGCCAATGCTACAGCTAAGCTAATGCTACAGCTATACTTTTGCCAAATCTATGCTGAGGCTACAACAAAGCTAATACTACAGCTAATGCTAGTGCTTATGCTTACATTTAAACTGTTCATATTACAGCTCGTGCTTATGCTACAGCTCATGATTATGCCACAGCTCGTGCTTATGCCACAGCTTGTGCTTATGATACAGCTTTCTCTGGTACTAAACCTAATGCTTCAGCTTATGCAACAGCTTACGCTAATGCTACAGCTCATGCTAATTATAATGAATCAGTAGCTAGGACACTCGCCTCTGAGGCCGGGAGATCAGAGAGCTGTGGGTTCAGTTCCCACATCTGGCACTTGGGTTAATATCCCACTACTGATGCTGTAATGCAGCATGAGAGGGGTGCTGCATTTCTGAGGTGCCGTCTTTTGGATGAGACGTTAAACCGAGGTCCCATCTGCCAGGATTGCTGATAGTTCAGGTGGATGTTAAAGATCCCATGGCACTTATCGAAAAGAGATGGGGAATTTCCCCGGTGTCCTGGCCAAATTTCCCTCATTCACTAAAAATACCACCAACAGCTTAATCTGGTTCAAGGTCAGTTGGCATTCATCTGTATCCCTTCCCCTACATCGATCCTGAAAATAGGTAGGATTTGTCTAGTGCACTTACCCGCTCAACAAAAGCTAAATAAATAATAAATAATAAATTAATAATTCTGCAACTAATGCTATTGGATTCACTAACGTTACAGCTTACGCTAGTGCTACAGCTAAGTCACAGTAGTGCTACAGCTAAGCTGATGCTAATGCTACAGCTAATGCCAGTGCTACAGCAAAGCTAATGCTACGGCTAAGCTAATGCTACAGCTATACTTTTGCCACAGCAATGCTGAGGCTACAACAAAGCTAACACTACAGCTAATGCTAGTGCTTATGCTTACATTTAAACTGTTTATAGTACAGCTCGTGCTTATGCCACAGCTTGTGCTTAGGCTACAGCTTACTCTTGCACTAAACGTATTGTTTCAGCTTATGCTACAACTTACTCTAATGCTACAGCTTATGCTAATGCTTCAGCTAATGTTACAGCTAATGCTACAGCATTCACTAATGCTAAAGCTTACGCTAGTGCTACAGCTAAATCACAGTAGCGCTACTGCTAAGCTAATGCTAATGCTACAGCTAATGCCAATGCTGCAGCAAATGCCAGTGCTACAGCTTAGCTAATGCTACAGCTATACTTTTGCCACAGTTATGCTTTCACCAAAACTATGCTGAAGCTACGGCAAAGCTAACACTACAGCTCATGCTACTGCTTATGCTTACATTAAAACTGTTTATAGTACAGTTTGTACTTATGCTACAGCTCATGCTTATGCTGCAGCTGGTGCTTATGCTTCAGCTTGTGCTAATGCTACAGTTTACACTTGCACTAAACCTAATGCTTCAGCTTATGCTACAACTTACGCTAACGCTACAGCTAATGCTAATGCTCCTACTAACGTTACAGCTAATGCTACAGCATTCACTTACGCTAATGCTACAGCGTATGCTAATGCTACAGCTAAGTCCACAGTAGTGCTACAGCTAAGCTAATGCTAATGCCAATGCTTCAGCTAATGCCAATGCTTCAGCTAATGCTAATGCTACAGCTATGCTAATGCTACAGCTATACTTTTGCCACAGATATGCTGAGGCTACAACAAAGCTAACACTACAGCTAATGCTAGTGCTTATGCTTGCATTTAAACTGTTTATAGTACAGCTCATGCTTTTGCCACAGTTCGTGATAATGTCTCAGCTCGTGCTTATGCCACAGCTTGTGCTTATGATACAGCTTACTCTTGCACTAAACCTAATGCTTCAGCTTACGCAACAGCTTACGCTAATGCTACAGCTCATGCTAATTATAATGAATCAGTATCTAGCACTCTCGCCTCTGAGGCTGGGAGATCAGAGGGCTGTGGGTTCAGTTCCTACATCTGGCATTTGGGTTAATATCCCAGTACTGACACTGTACAGCAGCATGAAATGGGTGCTGCATTTCTGAGGTGCCGTCTTTCGGATGAGACGTTAAACCGAGGTCCCATCTGCCTGGATTCGTGATAGTTCAGGTGGATGTTAAAGATCCCATGGCACTTATCGAAAAGAGTTGGGGAATTTCCCCGGTGTCCTGGCCAAATTTCCCTCATTCACTAAAAATACCACCAACAGCTTAATCTGGTTCAAGGTCAGTTGGCATTCATCTGTATCCCCTTTCCCCGGATCATGCCTGAAAATAGGCAGGAATTGTCTAGTGCACTTACCCGCTCAACAAAAGCTAAAAAAATAATAAATAATAAATAAATAATTCTACAGCTTAGATTACAGCTAATGCTACTGCATTCATTAACGTTACAGCTTACGCTAGTGCTACAGCTAAGTCACAGTAGTGCTACAGCTAAGCTAATGCTAATGCTACAGCTAATGCCTGTGCTACAGCAAAGCTAATGCTACAGCTGTACTTTTACCACAGCTATGCATGAGGCTACATCAAAGCTAACACTACAGCTAATGCAAGTGCTTATGCTTACATTAAAACTGTTTATAGTACAGTTTGTACTTATCCTACAGCTCATGCTTATCCCATAGCTCGTGCTTATGCTACAGCTCATGCTTATGCTACAGCTCGTGCTTATGGTTCAGCTCGTGCTAATGCTACAGCTTACGCTTACGCAACAGCTTATGCTTGCACTAAACCTAATGCTTCATCTTATGCTACAACTTACGCTTAACGCTACAGCCAATGCTAATGCTACTACTAACGCATAGATAATGCTACAGCATTCACTTACGCTAATGCTACAGCTAAGGCTAATGCTTCAGCTAAGTCCACAGTAGTGCTAAAGCTAAGCTAATGCTAATGCCAATGCTTCAGCTAATGCCAATGCTTCAGCTAATGCCAAAGCTTCAGCTAAGCTAATGCTACAGCTACACTTTTGCCACAGCATGCTAATGCTACAGCTAAGCTAATGCTAGAGCTATACTTTTGCCACAGCTATGCTGTGGCTACAACAAAGCTAACACTACAGCTAATGCTAGTGCTTATGCTTACATTAAACTGTTTATAGTACAGTTTGTACTTATGCTACAGCTCATGCTTATGCTACAGCTCATGCTTATGCTGCAGCTCATGCTTGCTTACAGGTCGTGCTTATGCTTCAGCTCGCGGCTAATGCTACAGCATACGCTACTCTTACAGCTTACGCTTTCGTAATTAAACCTTAATGCTTCAGCTAATGCTACAACTTACGCTTAAAGCTACAGTTTATCCCAATTCTACTGCTAACGTTACAGCTAATGCTACAGCATTCACTTACGCTAATGCTACAGCTTATGCTAATACTACAGCTAAGTCCACCGTAGTGCTACAGCTAAGCTAATGCTAATGCCAATGCTTCAGCTAATGCCAATGCTTCAGCTAACGCCAATGCGACAGCTAAGCTAATGCTACAGCTATACTTCTGCCACAGCTATGCTGAGGCTACCACAAAGCTAACACTACAGCTAATGCTAGTGCTTATGCTTACATTTAAACTGTTTATAGTACAGTTCGGTGCTGCTACAAGCAGCTCGCTTATGCCACAGCTCGTGCTTATGCTACAGCTTACTCTTGCTCTAAACGTAATGTTTCAGCTTACGCTACAACTTACGCTAATGCTACAGCCTATGCTAATGCTGCAGCTAAAGTTACTGCTAATGATACAGCATTCACTAACGCTACAGCTTACGCTAGTGCTGCTGCTACGTCACAGTAGTGCTACTGCTAAGCTAATGCTAATGCTACAGCTAAGCTAATGCTACAGCTCTAGTTTTGCCACAGCTATGCTGAGGCTACAACAAAGCTAACACTACAGCTAATGCTAGTGCTTATGCTTTCATTAAAACTGTTTGTAGTACAGTTTGTACTTAAGCTACAACTCATGCTTATGCTACAGCTTGTGCTTATACTGCAGCTCGTGCTTATGCTGCAGCTCGTGCTTATTCTACAGCTTGTGCTTATGCTTCAGCTCGTGCTAATGCTACAGCTTACACTTACAGAACAGCTTATGCTTGCACTAAATCTAATGCTTCAGCTTATGCTACAACTTACGCTAACGCTACAGCTAAAGCTACTACTAACGTTACAGCTAATGCTACAGCATTCACTTACGCTAATGCTACAGCTTATGCTAATGCTTCAGCTAATGTTACAGCTAATGCTACAGCAGTCACTAACGCTACAGCTTACGCTAGTGCTATAGCTAAGTCACAGTAGCACTACTGCTAAGCTAATGCTAATGCTACAGCTAATGCCAATGCTACAGCAAATGCCAGTGCTACAGCTTAGCTAATGCTACAGCTATACTTCTGCCACAGTTAAGCTTTCACCGAAGCTATGCTGAAGCTACGGCAAAGCTAACACTACAGCTCATGCTAGTGCTTATGCTTACATTAAAACTGCTTATACCAGCCACAGCTCTTGCTTAGGCTACGGCTTTCTCTTGCACTAAACCTAATGCTTCAGCTTATGCAAATGCTACAGCTCATGCTAATTATAATGAATCAGTAGCTAGCACACTCGCTTCTAAGGCCGGGAGATCACAGGGCTGTGGGATCAGTTCCCACATCTGGCACTTGGGTTAATATCCCAGTAGTGACACTGTAATGCAGCATGAGATGGGTGCTGCATTTCTGAGGTGCTGTCTTTCTTATGAGATGTTAAACCGAGGTCCCATCTGCCTGGATTGGTGATAGTTCAGGTGGATGTTAAAGATCCCATGGCACTTATCGAAAAGAGTTGGGGAATTTCTCCGGTGTCCTGGCCAAATTTCCCTCATTCACTAACAATACCACCAACAGCTTAATCTGGTTCAAGGTCAGCTGGCATTCATCTGTATCCCCTCCCCCGGGTCGTGCCTGAAAGTAGGCAGGATTTGTCTAGTGCACTTACCCGGTCAACAAAAGCTAAATAAATAATAATTAATAAATAATTCTACAGCTAAGATTACAGCTAATGCTACAGCATTCACTAACGTTACAGCTTACGCTAGTGCAACAGCCAAGTCACAGTAGTGCTACAGCAAAGCTAATGCTACAGCTGTACTTTTACCACAGCTATGCTGAGGCTACAACACAGCTAACACTACAGCTAATGCTAGTGCTTATGCTTACATTAAAACTGTTTATAGTACAGTTTGTACTTATGCTACAGCTCATGCTTATGCTACAGCTCATGCTTATGCTGCAGCTTGTGCTTATGCTACAGCTCTTGCTTATGCTTCAGCTCGTCTTACGCTACAGCTTATGCTTGCACTAAACCTAATGCTCTAGCTTATGATACAACTTATGCTAATGCTACAGCTAATGCTAATGCTACTACTAACGTTACAGCTAATGCTACAGCATTCACTTACGCTAATGCTACAGCGAAGTCCACAGTAGTGCTACAGCTAAGCTAATGCTAATGCCAATGCTTCAGCTAATGCCAATGCTTTAGCTAATGCCAATGCTACAGCTAAGCTAATGCTACAGCTAAGCTAATGCTACAGCTATACTTTTGCCACAGCAATGCTGAGGCTACAACAAAGCTAACACTACAGCTAATGCTAGTGCTTATGCTTACATTTAAACTGTTTATAGTACAGCTGGTGCTTATGCCACAGCTCGTTGTTATGCCACAGCTTATGCTTATGCTACAGCTTACTCTTGCACTAAACGCAATGTTTCAGCTTATGCTACAACTTACTCTAATGCTACAGCTTCTGCTAATGCTACAGCTAATGTTACAGCTAATGCTACAGCATTCACTAACGCTACAGCTTACGCTAGTGCTACAGCTAAGTCACAGTAGTGCTACTGCTTCACTAATGCTAATGCTACAGCTAATGCCAATGCTACAGCAAATGCCAGTGCTACAGCTTAGCTAATGCTACAGCTATACTTTTCCACAGTTATGCTTTCATCAAAACTATGCTGAAGCTACAGCAAAGCTAACACTACAGCTCATGCTAGTGCTTATGCTTACATTAAAACTGCTTATGCGACAGCTCATGCTTATGCTACAGCTCGTGCTTACGCTACAGCTTACCCTTGCACTAAACCTAATGCTTCAGCTTATGCAACAGCTTACGCTAATGCAACAGCTCATGCTAATTATAATGAATCAGTAGCTAGCACACTCGCCTCTGACGCCGGGAGATCAGAGGGCTGTGGGTTCAGTTCCACATCTGGCACTTGGTTAATATCCAGTACTGACACTGTAATGCAGCATGAGAGGGTGCTGCATTTCTGAGGTGCCTCTTTCAGATGAGACATTAAACTGAGGTCCCATCTGCCTGGATTGGTGATAGTTCAGGTGGATGTTAAAGATCCCATGGCAATTATCGAAAGAGTTGGGAATTTCCCGGTGTCCTGGCCAAATTTCCCTCATTCACTAAAAATACCACCAACAGCTTAATCTGGTTCAAGGTCAGTTGGCATTCATCTGTATCCCCTTCCCCCGGGTCATGCCTGAAAATAGGTAGGATTTGTCTAGTGCACTTACCCGGTCAACAAAAGCTAAATAAATAATAATTAATAAATAATTCTACAGCTAGGATTACAGCTAATGCTACAGCATTCACTAATGTTACAGCTTATGCTAGTGCTACAGCTAAGTCACAGTAGTGCTACAGCAAACCTAATGCTACAGCTGTACTTTTACCACAGCTATGCTGAGGCTAAAACAAAGCTAACACCACAGCTAATGCTAGTGCTTATTCTTACATTAAAACTGTTTATTGTACAGTTTATACTTATGCTACAGCTCATGCTAATGCTGCAGCTCATTCTTATGCTACAGCTCGTGCTTATGCTACAGCTCGTGCTTATGCTTCAGCTCGTGCTAATTCTACAGCTTACGCTTACACTACAGCTTATGCTTGCACTAAACCTAATGCTTCAGCTTATGCTACAATTTACGCTAACGCTATAGCTAATGCTACTACTAACGTTACAGCTAATGCTACAGCATTCACTTACGCTAAGGCTACAGCTAATGCTAATGCTACTGCTAAGTCCACAGTAGTGCTACAGCTAAGCTAATGCTAATGCTACAGCTAATGCCAGTGCTACAGCTAAGCTAATGCTACAGCTGTACTTTTGCCACAGCTATGCTGAGGCTACAAAAAAGCTAACACTACAGCTAATGCTAGTGCATATGCTTACATTAAAACTGTTTATAGTACAGTTTGTACTTATCCTACAGCTCATGCTTATGCTATAGTTCGTGCTTATGCTACAGCTCATGCTTATGCTTCAGCTCGGGCTAATTCTACAGCTTACTCTTAGGCTACAGCTTATGCTTGCACTAAACCTAATGCTTCAGCTTATGCTACAACTTACGCTGATGCTACAGCTTATGCTAATGCTACAGCTAAGCCCACAGTAGTGCTACAGCTAAGCTAATGCTAATGCCAGTGCTACAGCAAAGCTAATCTAATGCTACAGCCATCCTTTTGCCACAGCTATGCTGAGGCTACAACAAAGCTAACACTACAGCTATTGCGAGTGCTTATGCTTACATTAAAACTGTTTATAGTACAGTTTGTACTTATGCCGCAGCTCATGCTTATGCTACAGCTCATGCTTATGCTACAGCTCGTGCTTATGCTATAGCTCGTGCTTAAGCTACAGGTCGCGCTTATGCTTCAGCTCGTGCTAATGCTACAGCATACGTTTATGCTACAGCTTATGCTTGCATTAAACCTAATGCTTCAGCTTATGCTACAACTTGCTCTAAAGCTACAGCTTATGCTAACGTTACAGCTAATGCTACTGCATTCACTTACGCTAATGCTACAGCTTATGCTAATGCTGCAGCTAAGTCACAGTAGTGCTACAGCTAAGCTAATGCTAATGCTACAGCTAATGCCAGTGCTACAGCTAAGCTAATGCTACAGCTGTACTTTTGCCACAGCTATGCTGAGGCTACAACAAAGCTAACACTACAGCTAATGCTAGTGCATATGCTTACATTAAAACTGTTTATAGTACAGATTGTACTTATGCTACAGCTCATGCTTATGCTACAGCTCGTGCTTAAGGTACAGGTCGTGCTTATGCTTCAGCTCATGCTAATGCTACAGCTTACACTTACGCTACAGCTTTTGCTTGGACTAAACCTAATGCTTCAGCTTACACTACAATTGACGCTAAAGCTACATCTTATGCTAATGCTACTGCTAACGTTACAGCTAATGCTGCAGCATTCACTTACGTTAATGCTACACCTTATGCTAATGCTACAGCTAAGTCCACCGTAGTGCTACAGTGAAGCTTCAGCTAATGCCAAAACTTCAGCTAATGCCAAAGCTTCATCTAATGCCAATGCTACTGCTAAGCTAATGCTACAGCTATACTTTTGCCACAGCTATGCTGAGGCTACAACAAAGCTAACACTACAGCTAATGCTAGTGCTTATGCTTACATTTAAACTGTTTATAGTAGAGCTTGTGCTTATGCCACAGCTTATGCTTATGCTACAGCTTACTCTAGCTCTAAATGTAATGTTTCAGCTCATACTAATGATACAGCTAAAGTTACTGCTAATGATACAGCATTCACTAACGCTACAGCTTTCGCTAGTACTGCAGCTAAGTCACAGTAGTGCTACTGCTATGCTAATGCTAATGCTACGGCTAATGCCAGTGCTACAGCTAAGCTAATGCTACAGCTCTACTTTTGCCACAGCTATGCTGAGGCTACAACAAAGCTAACACTACAGCTAATGCTAGTGCTTATGCTTACATTAAAACTGTTTATACTACACTTTGTACTTATGCTACAGCTCATGCTTATGCTGCAGCTCATGCTTATGCTGCAGCTCGTGCTTATGCTACAGCTCGTGCTTATGCTACAGCTCGTGCTTATGCTACAGCTTGTGCTAATGTTACAGCTTACGCTTACGCTACAGCTTACGCTTGCACTAAACCTAATGCTTCAGCTTATGCTACAACTTACGCTAATGCTACAGCTTATGTTAATGCTACAGCTAATGTTACAGCTAATGCTACAGTATTCACCAAGGCTTCAGCTTACGCTAATGCTACAGCTTATGCTAATGCTGCAGCTAAGTCCACAATAGTGCTACAGCTAACCTAATGCTAATGCTCTTGCTTATGCTACAGCTTATGCTTATGCTACAGCTCGTGCTAATGCTACAGCTTATGCTTATGCTACAGCTTACTCTTGCTCTAAACGTAATGTTTCAGCTTATGCTACAACTTACTCTAATGCTACAGCTTATGTTAATGCTACATCTAACGGTACAGCTAATGCTACTGCTTTCACTAACACTACAGCTTACACTAGTGCTACAGCTAAGTCACAGTAGTGCTACAGCTAAGCTAATGCCAATGCTACAGCTACAGCTAATGTCAGTGCTATAGCTAAGCTAATGCTACAGCTCATGCTTATGCTGCAGCTCATGCTTATGCTTAGCTCATGCTTATGCTATTGCTCGTGCTTATGCTACAGCTCGAGCTAATGTTACAGATTATGTTTTCGCTACAGTTTACGCTTTCACTAAACCTAATGCTTTGGCTTATACTACAACTTACACTAATGCTACATCTAACGATACAGTTAATGCAGCATTCACCAATGCTACAGCTTACGCTAAGGCTACAGCTTATGCTAATGCTACAGCTAAGTCACAGTAGTGCTACAGCTAAGCTAATGCCTACGCTTCAGCTAATGCCAATGCTTCAGCTAATGCCAATGCTTCAACTAATGCCAATAATACAGCTAAGCTAATGCTACAGCTATACTTTTGCCACAGCTATGCTAACACCACAGCTATGCTGAGGCTACAACAAAGGTAACACTACAGCTAATGCTAGTGCTTATGCTTACATTAAAACTGTTTATAGTACAGCTCATGCTTATGCTACAGCTTTTGCTTAGGCTACAGCTTACTCTTGCACTAAAGCTAATGCTTCAACTTATGCTACAACTTACGCTAATGCTCCAGCTTATGCTAATGCTACAGCAAATGTTACAGCTAATGCTACAGCATTCACTAACGCTACAGCTTACGCTAGTGCTACAGCTAAGTCACAGTAGTGCTACAGCTAAGCTAATGCTAATGCTACAGCTAATGCCAATGCTACAGAGAAGCTAATGCTACAGCTATACTTTTGCCACTGCTATGCTGAGGCTACAACAAAGCAAACACTACAGCTAATGCTAGTGCTTATGCTTACATTAAAACTGTTTATTGTACAGTTTGCGCCTATGCTACAGCTCATGCTTATGCTACAGCTCATGCTTATGCTACAGCTTGTGGTAATGATACAGCTTATGCTTAAGCTACATCTTTCGCTTGCACTAAACCTAATGCTTCAGCTTATGCTAATGCTACAGTTAAATCCTATACTTTTGCCACAGCTATGCTGAGGCTACAACAAAGCTAACACAACAGCTAATGCTAGTGCTAATGCCACAGCTTGTGCTTATGCTACAGCTTATGTTTGTGCTACAGCTTACTCTTGCACTAAACGTAATATTTCAGCTTATACTACAACTTACGCTAATGCTACAGCTTATGTTAATGCTATTGCTAACGTTACAGCTAATGCTACAGCATTCACCAACGCTACAGCTTGCGCTTGTACTACAGCTCATCCTTATGCTACAGCTCATGCTTATGCTACAGCTCGTGCTTATGCTACAGCTCGTGCTAATGTTACAGCTTACACTTACGCTACAGTTTACGTTTGCACTAAACCTAATGCTTCAGCTTATGCTACAACTTACGCTAATGCTACAGCTTATGTTAATGCTACAGCTAATGTTACAGCTAATGCTATAGCATTTACCAATGCTACAGCTTACGCTAATGCTACAGCTAAATCACAGTAGTGCTACAGCTAAGCTAATTCTAAAGCTACAGCTAATGCCAATGCTTCAGCTAAGCTTATGCTACAGCTAAGCTAATGCTACAGCTATACTTTTGCCACAGCTATGCTAACACCACAGCTATGCAGAGGCTACAACAAAGCTAACACTACAGCTAATGCTAGTGCTAATGCTTACATTAAAACTGTTTATCGTACCTCTTGTGCTTATGCTACAGCTCGTGCTTATGCTACAGCTTATGCTTACGCTACAGCTTACTCTTGCACTAAACCTAATGCTACTGCTAACGTTACAGCTAATGCTACAGCATTCACCAGCGCTTCAGCTTACACTAATGCTACAGCTTATGCTAATGCTACAGCTAAGTCCACAGTAGTGCTACAGCTAAGCTAATGCTAAAGCCAATGCTTCAGCTAATGCCAATGCTTCAGCTAATGCCAATTATACAGCTAAGCTAATGCAACAGCTAAGCTTGCGACAGCTAAGGTAATGCTACAGCTATACTTTTGCCACAGCTATGCTAACACCACAGGTATGCTGAGGCTACAACAAAGCTAACACTACAGCTAATGCTCATGCTTATGCTTACATTAAAACTGTTTATAGTACAGTTTGCGCTTATGCTACAGCTCGTGCTAATGCTACAGCTTACGCTTACGCTACAGCTTACGCTTGCACTAAACCTAATGCTTCAGCTTATGCTACAACTTACGTTAATGCTACAGCTTATGCTAATGCTACAGCTAATGTTACAGCTTATGCTGCAGCATTCACTAACGCTACAGCTTATGCTAATGCAACAGCTAAGTCACAGTAGTGCTACAGCTAAGCTAATGCTACTGCTAACGCTACAGCTAATGCCAATGCTTCAGCTAAGCTAGTGCTACAGCTAAGCTAATGCTACAGCTAAGCTCATGCTACAGCTCAGCTAATGCTACAGCTATACTTTTGCCACAGCTATGCTAACACCACAACTATGCTGAGGCTACAAAAAAGCTCACACTACAGCTAATGCTAGTGCTTATGCTTACATTAAAACTGCTTATGCTACAGCTCGTGCTTATGCTACAGCTCGTGCTTATGCTACAGCTCATGCTTATGCTACAGCTTACGCTTATGCTACAGCTTACTCTTGCACTAAACCTAATACCTCATCTTATGCTACAACTTACACTAATGCCACAGCTTATGCTAATTCTACAGCTAAGATTACAGCTAATGCTAAAACATTCACTAACACTACAGCTTTCACTAGTGCTACAGCTTAGTCACAGTAGTGCTACAGCTAAGCTAATGCCTATGCTTCAGCTAGTGTCAATGCTACAGCTAAGCTAATGCTACAGCTATACTTTTGCCACAGCTATGCTGAGGCTACAACAAGTCTAACCCTACAGCTAATGCTAGTGCTTATGCTTACATTAAAACTGTTTATAGTACAGCTCGTGCTTATGCCACAGCTTGTGCTTATGCTTACACTAAAGCTTACTCTTGCACTAAACCTAATGCTTCAACTTATGCTACAACTTGCACTAATTCTACAGCTTATGCTAATGCTACAGCTAATGTTACAGCTAATGCTACAGCATTCACTAACGCTACAGCTTACGCTAATGCTACAGCTAAGTCACAGTAGTGCTAGAGCGAAGCTAATGCTACAGCTAATGCCAATGCTACAGCAAATGCCAGTGCTACAGCTAAGCTAATGCTACAGCTATACTTTTGCCACAGCTATGCTGAGGCTACAACAAATCTAACACTACAGCTAATGCTAGTGCTTATGCTTACATTAAAACTGTTTATAGTACAGCTCGTGCTTATGCCACAGCTTGTGCTTATGCTTACGCTACAGCTTACTCTTGCACTAAACCTAATGCTTCAACTTATGCTACAACTTGCACTAATTCTACAGCTTATGCTAATGCTACAGCTAATGTTACAGCTAATGCTACAGCATTCACTAACGCTACAGCTTACGCTAATGCTACAGCTAAGTCACAGTAGTGCTAGAGCGAAGCTAATGCTACAGCTAATGCCAATGCTACAGCAAATGCCAGTGCTACAGCTAAGCTAATGCTACAGCTATACTTTTGCCACAGCTATGCTGAGGCTACAACAAATCTAACACTACAGCTAATGCTAGTGCTTATGCTTACATTAAAACTGTTTATAGTACAGTTTGTACTTATGCTACAGCTCATGCTAATGCTACAGCTTGTGCTTATGCTCCAGCTTGTACTAATGCTACAGCTTGCGCTTATGCTACAGCTCATGCTAATGCTACAGCTCTTTCTTACGCTACAGCTCATGCTAATGCTACAGCTCTTGCTTATGCTACAGCTCGTGCTAATGCTACTGCTTATGCTTGCTCTAAACATAGTGCTTCAGCTTATGCTACAACTTACGCTAATGCTACAGCTTATTCTAATGCTACAGCTAACGTTACAGCTAATGCTACAGAATTCACCAACGCTTCAGCTTACGCTAATGCTACAGCTTATGCTAATGCTACAGCTAAGACCACAGTAGTGCTACAGCTATGCTAATGTTAACTCTACAGCTAATGCTAATGCTACAGCTAATGCCAATGCTTCCGCTAATGCCAGTGCTTCAGCTAATGCCAATGCTACAGCTAAGCTAATGCTACAGCTATACTTTTGCCACAGCTATGCTAATGCTACAGCTATGTTGAAGCTACAACAAAGCTAACACTACAGCTGAGCTAACGCTACAACTACACTAACAGATGTAACTCCCAGGAAATTTTTTTTAAACTTTGTTCATTAGTTTACAATAGACATGCAGTCGTAAAAGTGTCCGGAGACTGTACATTAGGATAAAACATAAAGAAAATACCACAGAAAGGTGCCACCCCTCCAAATACACACAATTTAAAATGAATACTTTGTACTGTTTCAATTAGATACAGCTTTAGGAGGCTATCAATAAAAATAACTTAATCAAAAATAGTCCCTTGTAGATATTGCTGTTGTTTAATCCCATGAGCTGTATGATACAGTGGGATTATTTGGAAGTCCATATGGCTTACTTAACATCTTCTCCTCCTGAGAGAAAGACAAAAAATGTAGAAACAATTTAGGTACCTTATAGGTAACAATTACCATAAATGTCTAAACAAACCACCCTCTTCTGTACTAATATCTGACTCTCTGGCAACTTTGACATGCTACAAACTGAAATGGTTATAAAAATATTGTTCAGAGGCAATAAGTACCCCTTAAACCCCATTAACAGCATGGAAAGAAAACTTTTCTGCACCCAGACTTGAGCATAAATTAAAACAGGCATCGTAAGACATTTGTACAGGAAGCCTTACTGGCTTAATAAATCCCCATAGAATAAACCCATTTATTAAATGTTCTTGAACCTAAACAGTTTTTCAGAAATCCGCTGTACTGCAAGGGATCCAGCGTGCCTTGACAAGGCCACGGACCCCTTGATTTCTGAAACCGAAACAGTTTTTCAGGAATCCTCTGTACTGCAAGGGATCCAGCGTGCCTTGACCAGGCCACGGACCCCTCAATTTCTGGAACCTAAACAGCTTTTCAGAAATCCTCTCTAGTGCAAGGGATCCAGCGTGCCGTGACCAGGCCACTAACCCCTTGATATCTGGAACCTAAACAGTTTTTCAAGAATTCTCTGTACTGCAATGGATCCAGTGTGCCTTGACTTGGCCATGGCCCCTTGACTTCTGGAACCTACAATTTTTGAGGAATCCTCTGTTTGCAAGGGATCCAGATTGCCTTGTGCAGGCCATGGACCCCTCCATTTCTAGAACCTAAACAGTTTTTCAGGAATCCTCTGTACTTCAAGTGATCCAGTGTGCCTTGAACAGGCCATGCACTAGTTGATTTCTGGAACCTAAACAGTTTTTCAGGAATCCTCTGAACTGCAAGGAATCCAGTGTACATTGAGCAGGCCTCGGACCCCTTGATTTCTGCAACCTAAACAGTTTTTCGGAAATCCTCTGTACTGCAAGGGATCCATCGTGCCTTGACCAGGCCACGGACCCCTCGATTTCTGGAACCTAAACAGCTTTTCAGGAATCTACTGTTTGCAAGGGATCCAGCTTGCCTTGGCCAGGCCATTGACCCCTTGATTTCTGGAAGCTAAACAGTTTTTCACAAATCCTCTTTACTGCAAGGGTTCCAGCATGTCTTGACCAGGACACAGACTAATCGACTTCTGGAGCCTAAGCAGTTTTTCAGAAATCCTCTGTAATGCAAGACATCCAGCGTGCCTTGACCAGGCCATGGACCCATCGATTTCTGGAACCTATACAGTTTTTCAGAAATCCTCTTTTCCACAAAGGATCCAGCGTGCCTTGACTAGGCTACGGACCCCTCGATTTCTGGAACCTAAACAGTTTATCAGAAATCCTCTGTACCGCACGGGATCCAGCAAGCCTTCACCAGGCCTCGGACCCCTCAATTTCTGCAACCTAAGCAGTTTTTCGGAAATCCTCTGTACTGCAAGGGATCCAGCGTGCCTTGACTAAGACACGGACCCCTCAATTTCTGGAACATAAAGTTTTTCAGGAATCCTCCGTACCGCTAGGAAATCCAGCATGCCTTGACCAGGCCACAGATGCCTCTATTTCTGAAACCTTAGCAGTTTTTCAGAAATCCTCTGTACAGCAAGGGATCCAGTATGCCTTGTCTAGGCCACGGACCTTTCGATTTCTGGAATCTAAACAGTTTTTCAGGAATCCACTGTTTGCAAGGGATCCAGCTTGCCTTGACCAGGCCATTGACCTTGCAGTTTCTGGAACCTAAACAGTTTTTCAGAAATCCTCTGTACTGCATGGGATCCAGAGTGATTTCACCCGGCCATGGACCCCTTGATTTCTGGAATCTAAACAGGTTTTCAGAAATCCTCTGTACTGCAAGGGATCCAGCATGCCTTCACCAGGCCACAGACCCCTCTATTTCTGGAACCTAAACAGCTTTTCAGAAATACTCTGTACCGCACGGGATCCAGCGTGCTTTCACCCGGCCGTGGACTCCTCTATTTCTGCAACATAAACAGCTTCTTATAAATCCTCTGTACCACAACGGATCCAGCATGCCTTGACAAGGCCACGAACCTGAACAGTTTTTCAGGAATCCTCTGTTCTGCGGGGGATCTTGGGTTCCATGACCAGGCCACGGATCCCTCAATTTCCAGAACCTAATCGGTTTATCAGGAATGCTCTCTACTGCAAGGGATCCAGCATGCCATGACTAGGCCACAGATCCCTCAATTTCTGGAACCTAAACAGCTTCTCAGAAATCCTCTGTACCACAAGGGATGCAGCGTGCCTTCCCCAGGCCACGGACCCCTCAATTTCTGGAACTTAAGCAGTTTTTCAGGAATCCTCTCTACTGCAAGTGATCCAGCGTGCCATGACCAGGCCACGCACCCCTCGACTTCTGGAACCTAAACAGCTTTTCAGAAATCATCTGTTCCACACGGGATCCAGCATGCTTTCACCCGGCCGTGGACCCCTCGATTTCTGCAACCTAAACAGCTTCTCAGAAATCCTCTGTACCACAAGGGATGCAGCGTGCCTTCCCCAAGCCATGGACCCCTCGATTTCTGCAACCTAAACAGCTTTTCAGAAATCCCCTGTATTGCAAGGGATGCAACGTGCCTTCACCTGGCCATGGACCGCCCGGTTTCTGGAACCTAAACAGTTCTTCAGAAATCCTCTGTACAGCAAGGGATCCAGCATGCCTTCTCCAGTCCATAGACCCCTTGATTTCTGCAACCTAAGATGTTTTTCAGAAATACTCTGTACCACAAGGGATCCAGCTTGCCTTCACCGGCCACAGACCCCGCAGTTTCTGGAACCTAAACAGTTCTTCAGAAATACTCTGTACTGCAAGGGATCCAGCATGCCTTCACCTGGCCTCGGACCTCTCGATTTCTGCAACCTAAGCAGTTTTTCAGAAATCCTCTGTACCGCAAGGGATCCAGCATGCCTTGACCAGGCCACGGACCCCTCGATTTCTGAAACTTAAGCAGTTTTTCAGAAATCCTCTGTACAGCAAGGGAACCAGCATGCCTTGACTAGGCCATGGACCTTTCGATTTCTGGAACCTAAACAGTTTTTCAGGAATGCACTGTTTGCAAGGGATCCAGCTTGCCTTGACCAGGCCATTGACCCCTTGATTTCTGGAACCTAAAGAGTTTTCAGGAATCCTCTCTACTGCAAAGGTTCCAGCACGTCTTGACCAGGCCATGGACTAATCACTGGACCCTGAACAGTTTTCAGGAATTCTCTGTACTGCAAGGTCAGCTGCATTGATCAGGCTATGGACCCTCAATTTCTGGAACCTAAACAGTTCTTCAGAAATCCTATGTACTGCAAAGGATCCAGCATGCCTAGACCAGGCCACGGACCCCTCAATTTCTGGAACCTAAACAGTTCTTCAGAAATCCTATGTACTGCAAGGGATCCAGCGTGCCTAGACCAGGCCATGGACCCCATGGTTTCTGGAACCTAAATAGTTCTTCAGAAATCCTCTGTACTGCAAGGGATCCAGCGTGCCTTCACCTGGCCACATACCCCGCGGTTTCTGGATCCTAAAGAGTTCTTCAGAAATCCTCTGTACTGCAAGGGATTCAGTGTGCCTTCACCAGGCCATGGACCCCTTGATTTCTCAAACTGAATGATTTCTTCAGAAATCCTCTGTACTGCACGGGATCCAGCATGCCTACACCAGGCTACGGACCCCTCGATTTCTGGAACCTAACCAGTTCTTCAGAAATCCACTCTACTACAAGGGATCCAGTGTGCCGTGACCAGGCCATGGACCCCGTGGTTTCTGGAACCTAAACAGTTCTTCAGAAATCCTGTGTACTGCATGGGATCCAGCGTGCCTTGACCAGGCCATGGAACCCACAGTTTCTGGAACCTAAACAGTTTTTCAGAAATCCTCTGTACTGCAAGGGATCCAGCATGCCTTCACCATGCCATGGACCCCTCGATTTTCTGGAACCTAAACAGTTTTTCAGAAATCCTCTGTACCACAAGGGATCCAGCGTGCCTTGACCAGGCCATGGACCCCATGGTTTTTGGAACCTAAACAGTTTTTCAGAAATCCTCTGTACCGCATGGGATCCAGAGTGCCTTGACCAGGCCATGGACCCCTCAATTTCTGCAAGCTAAACAGTTTTTGAGAAATCCTCTGTCCCGCATGGGATCCAGCGTGCCTTGACCAGGCTATGGACCCCTCAAATTCTGGAACCTAAACAGCTTTTCAGAAATCCTCTGCACAGCAAGGGTTCAGCATGCCTTCACCAGGCCACAGACCCTGTGGTTTCTGGAACCTAAGCAGTTTTTCAGGAATCCTCTGTACAGCTAAGGAACCAGCATGCCTTGACCCAGCCACGGAGCTTTCAATTTCTGGAACCTAACCAGTTTTTCAGGAATCCTCTGTACTGCAAGGGATCCAGCATGCCTTGACCAGGCCATGGACCGCCCGGTTTCTGGAACCTAAACAGTTCTTCAGAAATCCTCTGTACAGCAAGGCATCCAGCATGCCTTCTCCAGGCCACAGACCCCTTGATTTCTGCAACCTAAGATGTTTTTCAGAAATACTCTGTACCGCAAGGGATCCAGCTTGCCTTCACTGGCCACAGACCCCGCAGTTTCTGGAACCTAAACAGTTCTTCAGAAATACTCTGTACTGCAAGGGATCCAGCATGCCTTCACCTGGCCTCGGACCTCTCGATTTCTGCAACCTAAGCAGTTTTTCAGAAATCCTCTGTACAGCAAGGGAACCAGCATGCCTTGACTAGGCCATGGACCTTTCGATTTCTGGAACCTAAACAGTTTTTCAGGAATGCACTGTTTGCAAGGGATCCAGCTTGCCTTGACCAGGCCATTGACCCCTTGATTTCTGGAACCTAAAGAGTTTTCAGGAATCCTCTCTACTGCAAAGGTTCCAGCACGTCTTGACCAGGCCATGGACTAATCGACTTCTGGAACCTGAACAGTTTTTCAGGAATTCTCTGTACTGCAAGGGATTCAGCGTGCATTGATCAGGCTATGGACCCCTCAATTTCTGGAACCTAAACAGTTCTTCAGAAATCCTATGTACTGCAAGGGATCCAGTGTGCCTAGACCAGGCCATGGACCCCTCAATTTCTGGAACCTAAACAGTTCTTCAGAAATCCTATGTACTGCAAGGGATCCAGCGTGCCTAGACCAGGCCACGGACCCCATGGTTTCTGGAACCTAAATAGTTCTTCAGAAATCCTCTGTACTGCAAGGGATCCAGCGTGCCTTCACCAGGCCACATACCCCGCGGTTTCTGGATCCTAAAGAGTTCTTCAGAAATCCTCTGTCCCGCATGGGATCCAGCGTGCCTTGACCAGGCTATGGACCCCTCAAATTCTGAAACCTAAACAGCTTTTCAGAAATCCTCTGCACAGCAAGGGTTCAGCATGCCTTCACCAGGCCACAGACCCTGTGGTTTCTGGAACCTAAGCAGTTTTTCAGGAATCCTCTGTACAGCTAAGGAACCAGCATGCCTTGACCCGGCCACGGAGCTTTCAATTTCTGGAACCTAACCAGTTTTTCAGGAATCCACTGTACTGCAAGGGATCCAGCATGCCTTGACCAGGCCATGGACCCCTCAATTTCTGGAACCTAAACAGCTTTTCAGAAATCCTCTGTACTGCATGGGATCCAGCGTGCCTTGACCAGTCCATGGTCCCCTCGATTTCTGGAACCTAAACAGCTTTTCAGAAATCCTCTGTACCGCAAGGGATCCAGCGTGCCTTGACCAGGCCATGGACCCATCGATTTCTGGAACCTATACAGTTTTCAGGAATTCTCTGTTCTGCAGGGGATCTTGGGTTCCATGACCAGGCATGGATCCCTTGATTTCCGGAAGCTAAATGGTTTTTCAGGAATTCTCTCTACTGCAAGGGATCCAGTGTGACATGACCAGGCCACGCACCCCTCGACTTCTGGAACCTAAACAGCTTTTCAGAAATCCTCTGTACTACACGGGATCCAGCATGCTTTCACCCGGCCGTGGACCCCTCGATTTCTGCAACCTAAACAGTTTTTCAGAACTCCTCTGTATTGCAAGGGATGCAATGTGTCTTCACCTGGCCATGGACCGCCTGGTTTCTGGAACCAAAACAGTTTTTCAGAAATCCTCTGTACTGAAAGGGATCCAGCGTGCCTTCACCAGGCCAGGGACCCCTTGATTTCTGCAACCTAAGACATTTTTCAGAAATACTCTGTACTGCAAGGGATCCAGCATGCCGTGACCAGGCCTCAGACACCGCGGTTTCTGCAACCTAAACAGTTCTTAAGAAATCCTCTGTCCTGCAAAAGATCCAGCATGCCTTCACCAGGCCTTGGACCCCTTGATTTCTACAACCTAAGCAGTTTTTCGGAAATCCTCTGTACTGCAAGGGATCCAGCGTGCCTTGACCGGGCCAGGGACCCCTCGATTTCCGGAACGTAAACAGTTTTTCAGGAATCCTATATACTGCAATGTATTTAGCATGCCTTGACCAGGCTACGGATGCCTCGATTTCTGAAACCTAAGCAGTTTTTCAGGAATCCTCTGTACAGCAAGGGATCCAGCATGCCTTGACTAGGCCACGGACTAATCGACTTCTGGAACCTAAACAGTTTTTCAGGAATTCTCTGTACTGCAAGGGATTCAGCTTGCCTTGACCAGGCAATGGACCCCTCGATTTCTGGAACCTAAACAGTTTTTCAGAAATCCTCTGTACTGCACAGGATCCAGTGTGCCTTCACCAGGCCATTGACCCCATGATTCCTGGAATGTTAGCAGTTCTTCAGAAATCCTCTGTACAGCAACAGATCCAGAGTGCCATCACCAGGCCATGGACCTCACGGTTTCTGGAACCTTAACAGTTCTTCAGAAATCCTATGTACTGCAAGGGATCCAGTGTGCCTAGACCAGGCCATGGACCCCACAGTTTCTGGAACCTAAACAGTTCTTCAGAAATCCTCTGTACTGCAAGGGATCCAGAGTGCCTTGACCAGGCCATGGACCCCGTGGTTTCTTTAACATAAACAGTTCTTTAGAAATCCTCTGTACTGCAAGAGATCCAGCGTGGCTTTACCAGGGCACTGACACCACGGTTTCTGGAACCTAAACAGTTCTTCAGAAATCCTCTGTACTGCAAGTAATCCAGCGTGCCTTCACCAGGCCACATACCCCGCGGTTTCTGGATCCTAACCAGTTCTTCAGAAATCCTCTCTACTGCAAGGGATCCAGTGTGCCTTGACCAATCCGTGGACCCTGTGTTTTCTGGAACCTAACCAGTTCTTCAGAAATCCTGTGTACTGCATGGGATCCAGCGTGCCTTGACCAGGCCATGGACCCCACAGTTTTTGGAACCTAAACAGTTTTTAGGAAATCCTCCCTACTGCAAGGGATTCAGCGTACCTTGACCAGGCCATGGATCCCTTGATTTCTGGAACCTAACCAGTTTTTCAGAAATCCTCTGTACTGCACAGGATCCAGCATGGCTTCACCAGGCCACTGACTCCATGGTTCCTGGAACATTAACAGTTCTTCAGAAATCCTCTGTACTGCAAGGGATACAGAGAGCCATCACCAGGCCATAGACCCCACAGTTTCTGGAACCTAAACAGTTCTTCAGAAATCCTCTGTACTGCAAGGGATCCAGCGTGCCTTGACCAGGCCACGGAGCCCTCGATTTCTGGAATATAAACAGCTTTTCAGAAATCCTCTGTACAGCAAGGGATCCAGCGTGCCTTCACCAGGCCACAGACCCTGTGGTTTCTGGAACCTATACAGTTTTTCAGGAATCCTGTGTACTGCAAGGGATCCCCCATGTCTTTGACCAGGCCATGGACTCCTCGACTTCTGGAACCTGAACTGTTTTTCAGGAATCCTCTGTACTGCAAGAATGCAGCATGCCTTGACCAAACCACGGACCCCTCAACTTCTGGAACCTAAACAGTTTTTCAGAAATCCTCTCTACCACAAGGAATCCAGCATGTGTTGACCAGGCTACGGACCCTTCGAGTTCTGGAACCTAAACAGCTTTTCTGAAATCCTCTGTACTGCAGGGATCCAGCATGCATTGACAGGGACATGGATCCCTCGATTTCTGGAACCTAAACAGATTTTCAGCAATCCTCCCTACTGCAAGGGATCCACCATGCCTTGACCAGGCCATGGATCCTTCGATTTCTGGAACCTAAACAACTTTTCAGAAATCCTCTGTACTGCAAAGGATCCAGCATGCCTTCACTAGGCCATGGACCTTTTCATTTCTGCAACCTAAACAATCTTTCAGGAATCCTCTCTACAGCAAGGGATCCAGCGTGCCTTGAGTAGTCCATGGACCCCTTTACTTCTGGAACCTAAACAGCTTTTAAGGAACCCTCTGTACTGCAAGGGATCCAGTGTGCCTTGAGCAGGCCATGGACCTCGCAATTTCTGGAACCTGAACAGTTTTTCAGAAATGCTCTGTACCACAAGGAATCCAGCGAGCCCTGACCAGGCCATGGACCCTTTGATTTCTGGAACCTAAACAGTTTTTCAGAAATCCTCTGTACTGTAAAGGATCAAGCATGTCATCATCAGACCATGGAACTTGCGATTTCCAGAACCTAAACAGCTTTTCAGAAATCCACTGTACTGCAAGGCATCCAATGTGCCTTCACCAGGCCATGGACCTCGCAATTTCAGGAACCTGAACAGTTTTTTAGAAATCCTCTGTATCAGAAGGTGCCTTCACCAGGCCACAGACCCTGTGGTTTCAGAACCTAAACAGTTCTTCAGAAATCCTCTGTACTGCAAGGGATCCAGCATACTTTGACCAGGCCACGGACCCCTCGAATTCTGGAACCTAAACAGTTTTTAAGAAATCCTCTGTACTGCAAGGAATCCATTGTGCCTTGAGCAGGCCACGGACCCCTCAATTTCTGGAACCTAAGCAGATTTTCAGAAATCCTCTGTACTGCAAGGTGCGTTGACCAGGCCACGGACCCCTAGATTTCTGAAACCTAAACAGCTTTTCAGAAATCATCTGTACTGCAAGGGATCCAGCGTGCTTTGACCATGCCAGGGACTCCTCGATTTCTGAAACCTAAACAGTTTTTCAGCAATCATCTGTACTGCAAGGGATCCAGCGTGCCTTGACCAAGCCATGGACCCCTCAACTCCTGGAACCTAAACAGCTTTTCAGAAATCCTCTGTACTGCAGGGGATCTAACATGCCTTGTCTAGGCCACAGACATTTCGATTTCTGGAACCTAAACAGTTTTTCAGGAATTCTCTGTACTGCAAGGGATCCAGCGTGCATAGAGCAGGCCACAGACCCCTCTATTTCTGGAACCTAAACAGTTCTTCAGAAATCCTCTGTACTGCACAGGATCCAGCATGCCTTCACCAGGCCACGGACCCCTTGATTTCTGGTACCTAACCAGTTCTTCAGAAATCCTCTCTACCGCAAGGGATTCAGCGTGCCTTCTCCAGGCCATGGACCCATTGATTTCTGGAACCTAACCAGTTTTTCAGAAATCCTCTGTACTGTACAGGATCCAGCGTGCCTTGACCAGGCCATGGACCCCTCGATTTCTGTAACCTAAACAGCTTTTCCAAATTCCTCTGTACTGCAAGGGATCAAGCAAGCTTCACCAGGCCACTGACCCCATGGTTCCTGGAATGTTAACGGTTCTTCAGAAATCCTCTGTACTGCAAGGGATCCAGCGTGCCTTCTCCAGGCCATGGACCACTCGATTTCTGGAACCTAACCAGTTCTTCAGAAATCCTCTGTACTGCACAGGATCCAGCATGCCTTCACCAGGCCACGGACCCCTTTGATTTCTGGTACCTAACCAGTTCTTCAGAAATTCTCTCTACTGCAAGGGATCCAGTGTGCCTTGACCAGGCCAAGGACCCCGTGGTTTCTGGAATCTAACCAGTTCTTCAGAAATCCTCTGTACTGCAAGAAATCCAGCATGCCTTGACCAGGCAGTCGACCCTGTGGTTTCTGGAACCTAAACAGTTTTTTAGGAACCCGCTGTACTGCAAGGGATCCAGTGTGCCTTGACCAGGCCACGGACCCCTTGATTTCTGGAACCGAAACAGTTTTTCAAGAATCCTCTGTACTGCAAGAGATCTAGCATGCCTTGACCAGGCCATGGACCCCCCCGATTTCTGGAACCTAAACAGTTTTTCAGAAATCCTCTGTACAGCAAGGGATCCAGCGTGCCTTCACCAGGCCACAGACCGTGTGGTTTCTGGAACCTAAACAGTTCTTCAGAAATCCTCTGTAGTGCAAGGGATTCACCGTGCCTTGACCAGGCCACGGACTGCTCGATTTCTGCAACCTAAGCAGTTTTTCAGAAATCCTCTCTACTGCAAGGGTTCCAGCATGTCTTGACCAGGCCACGGACTCCTCGTCTTCTGGAACCTGAACTGTTTTTCAGGAATCCGCTGTACTGCAAGGGATGCAGCATGCCTTGACCAGGCCACGGACCTCACAACTTCTGGAACCTAAACAGTTTTTCAGAAATCCTCTGTACTGCAAGTGATCCAGCGTGTCTTGACCAGGCCATGGACCCCTCGATTTCTTTAACCTAAACACTTTTTCAGGAATGCTCTGCACTGCAAGGCATCCAGTGTGCCTTGACCAGGCCACAGACCCCTCGATTTGTTTAACCTAAACAGTTTTTTTAAGGAATCCTCTGTACTGCAAGGGATCCAGTGTGCCTTGACCAGGACACGGACCCCTCAATTTCTGGAACCTAAACAGTTTTTCAGAAATCCTCTGTACTGAAAGGGATCCAGCATGCATAGAGCAGGCCACAGACCCCTCTATTTCTGGAACCTAAACAGTTCTTCAGAAATCTTCTGTGCTGCAAGAGATCCAGCATGCCTTCACCAGCCCATGGACCCCTCGACTTCTGAAACCTAAACAGTTTTTCAGAAATCCTCTGTACAGCAAGGGATCCAGCATGCCTTGACTAGGCCTAGGACCTTTTGATTTCTGGAACCTAAACAGTTTCTCAGGAACCCACTGGTTGCAAGAGTTCCAGCTTGCCTTGACCAGGCCATGGACACCTCAATTTCTGGAACCTAAACAGTTTTTCAGCAATCCTCTCTACTGCAAGGGTTCCAGCATGTCTTGACCAGGCCACAGACTCCTCGACTTCTCGGAACCTGAACTGTTTTTCAGGAATCCTCTGTACTGCAAGGGATGCAGCATGCCTTGACCTGGCCATGGACCCCACAACTTCTGTAACCTGAACAGTTTTTCAGAACTCCTCTGTACTGCAGGGGATCCAGGGTGTCTTGACAAGGCCATGGACCCCTCGATTTGTTTAACCTAAACAGTTTTTCAGGAATCCTCTGCACTGCAAGGGATCCAGCATGCCTTGACCAGGCCACAGACCCCTCAATTTAGGAACCCAAACAGTTTTTCAGAAATCCTCTGTACTGCACGGGATCCCACATGCCTTGACCAGGCCATGCACCCCTCGATTTTATGGAACCTAATCAGCTTCTCTGAAATGCTCTGTACTGCAAGGGATGCAGTGTGCCATCACCAGGCCATGGACCCCATGGTTTCTGGAACCTAAACAGTTCTTCAGAAATCTTCTTTACTGCAAGGGATCCAGAGTGCCTTGACCAGGCCACGGAACCCGTGGGTTCTGGAACCTAAAGAGTTCTTCAGAAATATTCTGTACTGCAAGGGATCCAGCATGCCTTTACCAGGGTACTGACACCGTGGTTTCTGGAACCTAAACAGTTCTTCAGAAATCCTCTATACTGCAAGGGATCCAGCATGCCTTCAGCAGGCCACATACCCCGCAGTTTCTGGAACCTAAAGAGTTCTTCAGAAATCCTCTGTACTGCAAGGGATCCAGCGTGCCTTCTCCAGGCCATGGACCCCTCGATTTCTGGAATCTAACCAGTTCTTCAGAAGTCCTCTGTACTGCACTGCATCCAGCATGCCTTCACCAGGCCACGGACCCCTCAATTTCTGGAACATAACCAGTTCTTCAGAAATCCTCACTACTGCAAGGGATTCAGAGTGCCTTGACCAGGCCATGGACCCTGTGGTTTCTGGAACCTTTCCAGTTCTTCAGAAATCTTCTGTACTGCAAGGGATCCAGCATGCCTTGACCAGGCCATGGACCCCTTATTTTCTGGAACCTAAACAGTTTTTCAGGAATCCTCTGTACTGCATGGGATCCAGCATGCCTTGACCTGGCTACGGACCCTTCAATTTCTGGAACCTAAACAGTTTTTTCAGAAATCCTCTGAACCGCACGGGATCCAGCGTGCCTTGACCACTCAACGGACCCCTCAATTTCTGGAACCTAAACAGCTTTTCAGAAATCTTCTATACTGCAAGGGATCCAGCATGCCTTCACCAGGCCATGGAACCCTCAGTTTCTGGAACCTAAAAAGCTTTTCAGAAATCCTCTGTACTGCAAGGTATCTAGCATGTCAAGACCAAGCCATTGACCCCACAGTTTCTGGAACGTAACTAGTTCTTCAAAAATCCTCCCTACTGCAAGGGATCCAGTGTGCCTTGACCAGGCCATGGACCCCGTGGTTTCCAGAACCTAACCAGTTCTTCAGAAATCTTCTGTACTGCAAGGGATCTAGCATGCCTTGACCAGGCCATGGACCCTGTGGTTTCTGGAACCTAAACAGTTTTTCAAAAACTCGCTGTACTGCAAGGGATCCAGTGTGCCTTGAGGCCACGGACCCCTTGATTTCTGTAGCCTAAACAGTTTTTCAAGAATCCTCTGTACTGCAAGGTATCCAGCATGCCTTGACCAGGCCATGGATCCCTCTATTTCTGGAACCTAAGCAGATTTTCAGAAATCCTCTGTACTGCAAGGTGCGTTGACCAGGCCACGGACCCCTAGATTTCTGAAACCTAAACAGCTTTTCAGAAATCATCTGTACTGCAAGGGATCCAGTGTGCCTTCACCAGGCCACGGAGCGCTTGATTTCTGTAACCTAAAAAGCTTTTCAGAAATCCTCTATACAGCAAGGGATCCTGCGCGTGCCTTCACCAGGCCACAGACACTGTAGTTTCTGGAGCCTAAACAGTTCTTCAGAAATCCTGTGTACTGCAATGGATCCAGTGTGCCTTGACCAGGCCATGGACCCCTCAATTTCTTTAACCTAAACAGTTTTTTAGGAATCCTGTGTACTGCTAGGGATCCAGCATGCCTTGATTAGGCCATGGACCCCTCGACTTCTGGAACCTAAACAGCTTTTCCGAAATCCTCTTTATTGCAAGGGATCCAGCGTGCCATCTCCAGGCCATGGACTCCATGGTTTCGGGAACCTAAACAGTTCTTCAGAAATCCTCTATACTGCAAGGTAGCTAGCATACCTTGACCAGGCCATGGAACCCTCAATTTCTGGATCCTAAACAGTTTTTCAGGAATCCTGTGTACTGCAAGGGATGCAGCGTGCCTTGACGGGGCCACAGACCTTTCGATTTCTGGAACCTAAACAGTTTTTCAGGATTCCGCTGTTTGGAAGGGATCCAGCATGCCTTGACCAGGCCATGGACCTCTCGATTTCTGGAACCTAAACAGTTTTTCAGAAATCCTCTGTACCACAAGGTGCGTTGACCAGGCCATGGATCCCTCAATTTCTGGAACCTAAATAGTGTTTCAGGAATCCTCTGTACTGCAAGGGATCCAGCGTGCCTTCACCAGGCTACGGACCCATCGATTTCTGGAACCAAAACAGCTTTTCCGAAATCCTCTTTACTGCAAGGTATACAGTGTTCCTAGACTTGGCCATGGACCCCTCGATTTCTGGAACCAAAACAGCTTTTCCGAAATCCTCTTTACTGCAAGGTATACAGTGTTCCTAGACTTGGCCATGGACCCCTCGATTTCTGGAACCTGAACAGTTCTTAAGAAATCCTCTGTACTGCAAGGGATCCAGTGTGCCTTTACTCGGGCACTGACACCGTGGTTTCTGGAACCTACACAGTTCTTCAGAAATCCTCTGTACTGCAAGGGATCTAGCATGCCTTCTCCAGGCCATGGACCCCTTGATTTCTGGAACCTAACCAGTTCTTCAGAAATCCTCTGTACTGCATGGGATCCAGCTTGCCTTGACCATGCTACGGACCCATTGATTTCTGGAACCAAAACAGCTTTTCCGAAATCCTCTGTACTGCAAGGTATCCAGCGTTCCTTGACTTAGCCATGGACCCCTCAATTTCTGGAACCTAAACAGTTTTTCATTAATCCACTGTTTGCAAGGGTTCCAGCTTGCTTTGACCAGGCCATGGACACCTCAATTTCTGGAACCTAAACAGTTTTTCAGGAATCCTCTCTACTGCAAGGGATCCAGCGTGCCTTGACCTGGCTACAGACTCCTCAGTTTCTGGAACCTAAAAAGCTTTTCAGAAATCCTCTGTACTGCTAGGTATCCAGCGTGCCTAGACCAGGCCATGGACCGCACAGTTACTGGAACCTAAACAGTTCTTCAGAAATCCTCTGTACTGCAGGGGATCCAGAGTGCCTTGACCAGGCCACAGACCCCGTGGTTTCTGGAACCTAAACAGTTGTTCAGAAATCCTCTGTACTGCAAGGCATCCTGCGTGCGTTTACCAGGGCACTGACACCATGGTTTCTGGAACCTAAAGAGTTCTTCAGAAATCCTCTGTACTACTCGGGATCCAGCGTGCCTTCACCAGTCCACGGACCCCTCAATTTATGAAACCTAACAAGTTCTTCAGAAATCCTCTCTACTGCAAGGAATCCAGTGTGCCTTGACCAGGCCATGGACCCCATGGTTTTTGGAACCTATCCAGTTCTTCAGAAACTCACTGTACTGCAAGGGATCCAGTGTGCCTTAACAAGGCCATGGACCCCTTGATTTGTGGAACCTAAACAGTTTTTCAGGAATCCTGTGTACTGCTAGGGATCCAGCATTCCTTGATTAGGCCATGGACCCCTCAACTTCTGGAACCTAAACAGTTTTTCTGAAATGGTCTGTACTGCACAGGATCCCACGTGCCTTGACAAGGCCATGGACTCTTCAATTTCTGGAAGCTAAACAGGTTTTCCGAAATCCTCTGTACTGCAAGGGATCCAGTGTGCCATCACCAGGCCATGGACCCCACGGTTTTGGGTACCTAAACAGTTCTTCAGAAATCCTCTGTTTAAAAGGGATCCTGCTTGCCTTGACCAAGCCATGGACCCCTTGATTTCTGGAACCTATACAGCTTTTCAGAAATCCTCTGTACTGCAAGGGATCCAGCATGCCTTCACCAGGCCACAGACAATGTGGTTTCTGGAGCCTAAACACTTCTTCAGAAATACTGTATACTGCAGGATCCAGCATGCCTGACCAGGCCATGGACCCTCGATTTCTGCCCAACCAAGCAGTTTTTCAGAAACCTGTACAGCTAGGGAACCAGTGTGCCTTGACCAGGCCATGGAGCTTTACTTCTGGAACCTAAACAGCTTTTCCGAAATCCTCTGTACTGCAAGGGATGCAGCGTGCCTCACCAGGCCATGGACCCCTATGGTTTCTGGAGCCTAACCAGTTCTTCAGAAATCCTCTGTACTGCAAGGGATCCAGCATGCCTAGACCAGGCCACGGACCCCATGGTTTCTGGAACCTAAAGAGTTCTTCAGAAATATTCTGTACTGCAAGGGATCCAGCATGCCTTGACCAGGCCATGGACCCCTCACTTTCTGGAACATAAACAGATTTTCAAGAATCCTCTGTACTGCAAGGGATCCAGCATGCCTTGACCAAGCCATGGACCCCTCAATTTCTGGAACCTTAACAGTTTTTCAGGAATCCTGTGTACTGCAAGGGATCCAGCATGCCTTGACTAGGCCATGGATCCCGCGATTTATGGAACCTAAACAGTTTTTCAGAAATCCTCTGTACCGCACGGGATCCAGCATGCTGTGTCCAGGCTACGGACCCATCCATTTCTGGAACCTAAACAGCTTTTCAGACATCCCCTGTACTGCAAAGGATCCAGCGTGCCTTGACCAGGCCATGGACCCCTCAACTTCTGGAACCTAAACAGTTTTTCAGGAATCCTCTGTACTGCAAGGTATCCAGTGTGCCTTGACCTGGCTATAGACCCCTTAATTTCTGGAACCTAAACAGTTTTTCAAGAATCCTGTGTACTGCAAGGGATCCAGCATGCCTTGACCATGCCTCAGACCCCTCAATTTCTGTAACATTAACAGTTTTTCAGAAATCCTCTGTACCGCAAGGTGCATTGACCAGGCCATGGACCCCTTGATTTCTGGAAGGTGAAAAGTTTTTCAGAAATCCTCTGTACCACACGGGATCCAGCGTGCCTTCACCAGGCCATGGAACCCTCGGTTTCTGGAACCCAAAAAGCTTTTCAGAAATCCTCTGTACTGCAAGGGATCCAGTGTGTGTTTACCAGGGCGCTGACACCGTGGTTTCTGGAACCTATCCAGTTCTTCAGGAATCCTCTACTGCAAGGGATTGAGCATGCCTTGACCAGGCCACGGATCCCTCAATTTCTGGAACCTAAACAGTTTTTCAGAAATCTTCTGTACTGCAAGGTGCCTTGACCAGGCCACGGACCCCTTGATTTCTGGAACCTCAACAGCTTTACAAAAATCCTCTGTACTGCCAAGGGATCCAGCATGCCTTGACCTGGCCATGGACCCCTCAATTTTTGGAACCTAAACAGTTTTTCAGAAATCCTCTACCATAAGTGATCCAGCGTGCCTTGACCAGGCTATGGAACCCTCGATTTCTGGAACCTAAACAGCTTTTCAGAAATCCTCTCTTCTGCAAGGGATGCAGCGTGCCGTGATGAGGTCACACACCTCATGGTTTCTGCAACATAAACAGTTTTTCATAAATGCTCTGTTCTGCAAGGGATCCAGTGTGCTTTCACCAGGGCACAGACCCCGTGGTTTCTGGAACCTAAACATTTATTTAGAAATCCACTGTACTGCAAGGGATCCAGCATGCCTTGACCAGGCCATGAACCCCACAGTTTCTGGAACCTAAACAGTTCTTCAGAAATCCTCTGTATTTCCAGTGATCCTGCATGCCACTATTAGGCCATGGACCCCCCTGGTTTCTGGAACATAAGCAGTTCTTCAGAAATCCTCTGTTCTGCAAGGGATACAGTGTGCCTTGATCAGGCCATGGACCCCTCATTTTCTGGAACCCAAACAGTTCTTCTGAAATCGTCTGTACTGCAAGGGATCCAGTGTGCATTGACCAGGCCATGGACCCCGCGTTTACTGGTACGTAAACAGTTCTTCAGAAATCTGCTATAGTAGAAAGGATCCAGCGTGCCTTGACCCGGCGATGGACCCCGCGAGTTCTGGAACCTAAACAGTTTTTCAGAAATCCTCTGTACTGCAAGGGATCCAGCATGCCTTGGCCAGGCCATGGACCCCTCGATTTCTGAAACCTAAATAGCTTTTCAGAAATCCTCTGTACTGTACGGGATCCAGTGTGCCTTGACCTGGTGTTGGACACCTCAATTTCTGGAAGCTAAACAGTTTTTCAGAAATCCTCTGAACTGCAAGTGTTATAGTGTGCCTTGACCAGGCCACAGACCCCGTGGTTTCTGGAACCTAAACTGTTCTTCAGAAATCATATGTACTGCAAGGGATCCAGTGTGCCTTGACAAGGCCTCAGACCCCACGGTTTCTGGAACCTAAACTGTTCTTCAGAAATCATATGTACTCCAAGGGATCCAGTGTGCCCTGACCAGGCCATAGACCCTGCAGTTTCTGGAACCTAAATAGTTCTTCAGAAAACCGCTGTACTGCAACTGATCCAGCGTGCCTTGACCAGGCCATGGACACCTCGATTTATGAAACCAAACAGTTTTTCAGAAATCCGCTGTACCGCAATTGATCCAGCATCCCTTGATCAGGTGGTGGACCCCTCGATTTCTGGAGCTTAAACAGTTTTTTAGAAATCCTCTGTAGAGCAAGGCATCTAGCATGCCTTGATCGGGCCACGGACCCGTCGTTTTCTGGAACCTAAACCATTTTTCAGAAATCCTCTATCAAAAAGAGATCCAGCATGCCTTGATAAGGTCATGGACCCCTCGATTTCTGGAACCTAAACAGTTTTTCTGAAATCCTCTGTAACCACAAGGGATCCAGCATGCCTTGACAAGGCCTCAGACTTCGTGAATTCTGGAAGCTAAACAGTTATTCAGAAATCCTCTGTACTGCAATGGATCCAGTGTGCCTTGACCACGCCGTGGACCCTGCAGTTTCTGGAACCTAAACAGTTCTTCAGAAATCCTCTGTACTTCAAGGGATCGAGCATGCCTTGACCAGGCCACAGGCACCACGGTTTCTGGAACCTAGACAGCTTTTCAGAAATCCTCTGCACTGCAAAGGAATCCAGTGTGGCTTCATCTGGCCATTGACCTCATGGCTTCTGGAACCTAAACATCTTTTCAGAAACCTCTTTACTGCAAGGGATCCAATGTGCCTTGACCAGGCCATGGACCCCGTGGTTTCTGGAACCTATCCAGTTCTTCAGAAACCCGCTGTACTGCAAAGGATCCAGTGTGCTTTGACGAGGGATGAACCCCTTTATTTCTGGAACCTACACAGTTTTTCTGGAATCCTCTGTACTGCAAGGGATCGAGCATGCCTTGACCAGACCACGGATCCCTCGATTTCTGGAACCTAAACAGTTTTTCAGGAATCCTCTGTACTTCAAGGGATCGAGCATGCCTTGACCAGGCCACAGATCCCTCGATTTCTGGAACCTAAACAGTTTTTCAGAAATCTCTGTACTGCAAGGTTCTTGACCAGGCCATGGACCCCTCAATTTCTGGAACCTAAACAGCTTTTCAGAAATCCTCTGTACTGCCAAGGGATCCAGTGTGCCTTGACCTAGTCACAGACCCCTCGATTTCTGGAACCTAAACAGTTTTTCAGAAATCGTCTGTACCGTAAGGGATCCAGCGTGCCTTGACCAGGCTATGTAACCCTCGATTTCTGGAACCTAAACAGTTTTTCAGAAATCCTCTGTACCTCAAGGTGCATTGACCAGGCAACGGCCACCTCGATTTCTGGAAGCTAAACAGTTTTTCAGAAATCCTTTGTACCGCACGGGATCCTGCGTGCATTGACCAGGCTACGGACCCCTCGATTTCTGGAACCTAAACAGCTTTTCAGAAATCCTCTGTACCACAAGGGATCCAGCATGCTTTCACCAGGCCACAGAGCGCTCGATTTCTGTAACCTAAAAAGCTTTTCAGAAATCTTCTGTACAGCAAGTTATCCAGCGTGCCTTCACCAGGCTACAGACCCCTCAATTTTTTTAACCCATACAGCTTTTCAGAAATCATCTGTACTGCAAGGGATCCAGCGTGCCTTGACCTAAAAAGTTTTTCAGGAACTCTCTGTCCTGTAGTGGATTCAGCGTGCCTTGCGTAGGGCAAATTCCCCTCGACTTCTGGAACCTAAACAGTTTTTTCAGGAATTCTCTGTACTGCAAGGGATCCAGCGTTCCTTGACAAGGCCATGGACCCCTCGATTTCTGTGACCTAAACAGTTTTTCAGAAATCAACGGTAACCACAAGGGATCCAGCATGCCTAGACCAGGCCTCAGACCTCGTGAAATCTGGAACCTAAACAATTCTTCAGAAATCCTCTGTACTGCAATGGTTTCAGTGTACCTTGACCAGGCCACGGACCCCGTGATTTCTGGAACCTAAACAATTCTTCAGTAATCCGCTGTACTTCAAGGGATCCAGTGTGCCTTGACCAGGCCATGGACCCCGCAGTTTCTGGAACCTAAACAGTTCTTAAGAAATCTGCTGTACTGCATGGGATCCAGCGTTCCTTGACTAGGCCATGAACCCCTCGATTTATGGAACCTAAATAGGTTTTCAGAAATCCTCTGTACTGCAAAGGATCCAGTGTGGCTTGACCACGCAACGAACCCCTGGATTTCTGGAACCTAAATAGCTTTTCAGAAATCCTCTGCACTGCAAAGGATCCAGTGTGCCTTGACCACGCAATGAACCCCTGGATTTCTGGAACCTAAATAGCTTTTCAGAAATCCTCTGTGCTGCAAAGGATCCAGTGTGCCTTGACCACGCAATGAACCCTTGGATTTCTGAAACCTAAATAGCTTTTCAGAAATCCTCTGTACATAGAAACATAGAAACATAGAAGTTGACGGCAGATAAGGACCGCAAGGCCCATCCAGTCTGCCCATTTCTTTTTCTACCTTATAAATGTGCCATCGGCCTTTGCTCTGTCAGTGATCTATCTGTTCATAGTCATTTGTATTGCTCCCTTATGCCTATCCTATGCCTGTTTGAAGCCCTGCACTGTATTCATAGCCACCACTTCTTGTGGTAAGCCATTCCATGCATCCACCACCTTTCTGTGAAAAAGAATTTCCTCACATTCCCCTTAATCGGCCTCCCTCTAATCTCATGCTGTGTCCTCTTGTCCTGCTATTTTTCTTATATTTAAACATATTAGACTCTTTCACCTTGTTTATGCCTCTTAAGGTGTTTGAATGCCTCGATCATATCACTCTCTCCCTCCTTTGCTCAAGGGTATACATATTGAGCTCCATTAATCTGTCCTCATATGTCTTCTGATGCAGTCCTGCACCATTTTGGTTGCCCTCTCTGGACTGCCCTCAATTTGTTAATGTCCTTGTGAAGGTGTGGCCTCCATACTGCACGCAGTACTCCAGATGGGGCCTAACCAATGTCTTGTACAGAGGATTATTACCTCCTCTTACGACTTGTATGTTCTACTAATACACCCTAACACCCCCTAGCCTTACCTACTGCTTTAGAGGTCTGCTTGATGATTTTAGATCATCAGTGATGATGATGCCAAGTCTCTTTCTTCCTTTGTGACTGCTAGCAACTCCCTCCCAGCCTATAAGTGGCTTCAGGGTTTCTCTTCCCTATGTGCATGATTTTGCACTTTTTGCATTAAATCCCAGTTGCCACTCTTCTGACCATTCTGCTAGTTTATCCAGATCTCTTCATTTTGCCCACCTCATCTGATTATCTACTCTGTTGCAGATCTTGTGTCATCTGCAAACAGACAAGCCTTACCTCTAGTCCATCTGCAAGGTCACTAATGAAGATGTTGAATAGGACTGGCCCCAGGACTGATCCCCGAGGTACCCCACTTGTGACTTGCATCTCTTCTGACTGTATACCATTTACCACCACTCTCTGTTTTCTGCCAGTCAACCAGTTTGCCACCCAGTTGACCAACTTCTGACCCACCCCGAGCCTACCCAGCTTATTTATCAATTTCTATGTGGAACAGTGTCAAAAGCTTTGCTGAAGTCAAGGTAGGTGACATCAACTGCTCCCCCTTGGTCCACCACTCTGGTTACCCAGTCAAAGAAATCTATGAGATTAGTTTGACAGGACCTTCCTTTTGTAAACCCATGCTGTCTTGGATCCTGTGCCCCTATGGATTTCAGGTGTTGCACTATCCTTTCCTTAATGCACGGGGATCCAGCGTGCCTTGACCAGAACATGGACAGCTTGATTTCTGGAAGCTAAACAGCTCTTAAGAAATCCTCTGTACTTAAAGGGATCCATCGAGCCTTCACCAGGCCATGGACCCCATGGTTTTTGGAACCTAAACAGTTTTTTAGAAATCCTGAGTACTGCAAGGGATCCAGTGTGCCTTGACCATGTCACGGACCCCGCGATTTCTGGAACCTAAACAGTTCTTCAGAAATCCGCTGTACTGCAATTGATCCAGCATGCTTTGACCAGGCCATGGACCCCCCTATTTCTGGAACCTAAACAGCTTTTCAGAAATCCTCTCTACTGCAAGGGATCCAGCTTGCCTTCACCAGGCCATGGACCCCACAGTTTCAGGAACCTTAACAGTTCTTCAGAAATACTCTGTACTGCAAGGGATCCAGCGTGCTGGACCAGGCCACATTCCCCGCAATTTCTGAAACCTAAACAGTTCTTCAGAAATCCGCTGTATGGCAAGGGATCCAGCATGCCTTGACCAGGCAACGGATTCCTCAATTTCTTGAACCTAAACAGTTCTTCAGAAAGCCACTGTACTGCAAGGCATCCAGTGTGCCTTGACCAGGCCATGGACCCTGCGATTTCTGGAACCTAAACAGTTCTTCAGAAAGCCACGCTATATTGCATGGGATCCAGCATGCCTTGACCAGGCCACAGACCCCTCAATTTCTGGAATGAAAACAGCTTTTCAGAAATCCTCTGTAATGCAAAGGATCCAGCATGCCCTGGCCAGGCAACGATACCCTGGATTTCAGGAACCAAAACAGCTTTTCAGAAATCCTCTGTACTGCAAGGGTTCCATGTGCCTTGACCAGAACATGGACCCTTGATTTCTGGAACCTAAACAGCTTTTCAGAAATCCTCTGTACTGCAAGGGATCCAGCCTGCCTTGACCAGGCTATGACCCCATGCGATTTCTGGAACCTAAACAGTTCTTCAGAAATCTGCCTGCATGGATCCAGTGTGCCTTGACCAGGCCATGGACCTTGCGATTTCTGGAACCTAAACAGTTCTTCAGAAATCTGCTGTAGTGCAAGGGATCCTGCGTGCCTTGACCAGACCACGGACCCCTCGATTTATGGAACCTAAACAGTTCTTCAGAAATCTGCTGTACTGCAAGGGATCCAGTGTGCCTTGCCCAGGTCATGGACCTCATGGTTTCTGGAACCTAAACAGTTCTTCAGAAATCCTCTGTACTGCCAGGGATCTTGCCTGCCTTCACCAGGACATGGACACCGTGGTTTCTGTAACCTAAAGAGTTCTTCAGAAATCTGCTGTACCGCAATTGATCCAGCATTCCTTGACCAGGCCATGGACCCCTCGATTTCTGGAATGAAAACAGCTTTTCAGAAATCCTCTGTACTGCAAGGCATCCAGCATGCCTTGACCAGGCCATGGACACCTCGATTTCTGGAACCTAAACAGCTTTTCAGAAATCCTCTGTACTGCAAGGCATCCAGCATGCCTTGACCAGGCCATGGACACCTCGATTTCTGGAAGCTAAACAGTGTTTCAGAAATCCTGTGTACTGCAAGGGATCCAGCGTGCCTTGACCAGGTCATGGACCCCACGATTTCTGGAACCTAAACAGTTTTTCAGAAATCCTCTTTATTGCAAGAGATCCAGCATGCCTTGACAAGGCCATGGACCTTTGAATTCAGGAACCTAAACAGCTTTTCAGAAATCCTCTGTACCGCAAGGGATCCAGCATGCTTTGACCAGGCCATGGACCCCCTTGATTTCTGGAACCTAAACAGCTTTTCAGAAATCCTCTGTACTGTAAGGGATCCAGCATGCATTCACCAAGCCACAGACCCTGCGGTTTCTGGAACGTAAACAGTTCTTTAGAAATCCTCTGTACTGCAAGAGATCCAGCTTGCCTTCACCAGGCCATGGACCCCGCAGTTTCTGGAACCTAAACAGTTCTTCAGAAATCCTCTGTACTGCAAGGGATCCAGAATGCCTTGACCAGGCCACAGACCCCGCGATTTCTGGAACCTAAACAGTTCTTCAGAAATCTGCTGTACTGCAAGGGATCCAGCGTGCCTTGACCAGGCCATGGACCCATCGATTTCTGGAACCTAAACAGTTCTTCAGAAATCCTCTGTACTGCAAGGGATCCAGCCTGCCTTGACCAGGCCACAGACCCTGCAATTTCTGGAACCTAAACAGTTCTTCAGAAATCTGCTGTACTGCAATTGATCCAGCATGCCTTGACCAGGCCATGGACCCCTCTATTTCTGGAACCTAAACAGTTTTTCAGAAATCCTCTTTATTGCAAGAGATCCAGCATGCCTTGACAAGGCTATGGACCTTCGAATTCAGGAACCTAAACAGCTTTTCAGAAATCCTCTGTACCGCAAGGGATCCAGCATGCTTTGACCAGGACATGGACCCCTTGATTTCTGGAACCTAAACAGCTTTTCAGAAATCCTCTGTACTGCAAGGGATCCAGCGTGCATTCACCAAGCCACAGACCCTGTGGTTTCTGGAACCTAAACAGTTCTTCAGAAATCCTCTGTACTGCAAGGGATCCAGAATGCCTTGATCAGGCCACGGGCCCCGCGATATCTGGAACCTAAACAGTTCCTCAGAAATCCGCTGTACTGCAAGGTATCCAGGGTGCCTTGACCAGGCCATGGACCCATCAATTTCTGGAACCTAAACAGTTCTTCAGAAATCTGCTGTACTGCATGGGATGCAGCGTGCCTTGACCAGACCACAGACCCCTCGATTTATGGAACCTAAACAGTTCTTAAGAAATCCACTGTACTGCAAGGGATCCAGCATGCCTTGATGAGGCCACGGACCTGGTGGTTTTTGGAACCTAAAGAGTTCTTCAGAAATCTGCTGTACTGCAAAGGATCCAGTGTGCCGTTATCTGGCCATAGACCCCGCAATTTCTGGAACCTAAACAGCTTTTCAGAAATCCTCTGTACTGCAAGGGATCCAGCGTGCCTTGCCCAGGTGATGGACCACTCGGTTTTTGGAACATCAACAGTTCTTTAGAAATCGTCTGTACTGCAACGGATCCATTGTGCCTTGACCAGGCCATGGACCCCATGGTTTCTGAAACCTAAACAGTTCTTCAGAAATCCTCTGTACTGCAAGGTATCTTGTCTGCTTTCACCAGGACATGCACACCGTGGTTTCTGTAACCTAAAGAGTTCTTCAGAAATCTGCTGTGCTGCAAGGGATCCAGCATGCCTTGACCATGCCATGGACCTGGCGAGTTCTGGAATCTATACAGTTCTTCAGAAATACGCTGTACTGCAAGGGAGTCAGGGTACCTTGACCAAGCCATGGAGCCCGTGATTTCTGGAACTTAAACAGTTTTTCAAAAATCCACTGTACTGTAAGTGATCCAGCGTGCCTTGACCAGGCCACATACCCTTGATTTCTGGAACCTAAACAGCGTTTCAGAAATCCTCTGTACTGCAGGGGATCCAGTGTGCCTTGACCAGGCCATGGACCCCTTGACTTATGGAACCTAAACAGTTTTTCAGAAACGCGCTGTACTGGAAGGGCTCCAGTGTACCTTGATCAGGCCATGGACACCTCTATTTCTGGAACCTAAACAATTCTTCAGAAATCTGCTGTAATGCAAGGGTTCCTGTGTTCCTTGACCAGGCCATGGACCCCTCAATTTATAGAACCTAAACAATTCTTAAGAAATCCACTGTACTGCAAGGGATCCAGCGTGCCTTGATGAGGTCACAGACCTGGCGGTTTTTGGAATCTAAAGATTTCTTCGGAAATCTGCTGTACTGCAAAGGATCCAGTGTGCCGTTATCTGGCCATAGACCCCACGATTTCTGGAACCTAAACTGTTCATCAGAAAATCTCTGTACTGCAAGGGGATCCAACGTCCCTTGACCAGGCCACAGACCTCATGATTTCTGGAACCTAAACAGTTCCTCAGAAATCTGCTGTACTGCAAGGGATCCAGTGTGCCTTCTTTCAGATGAGACGTTAAACCGAGGTCCCATCTGCCTGGATTGGTGGTAGTTCAGGTGGATGTTAAAGATCCCATGGCACTTAACGAAAAAAGAGGGGAATTTCCCCAGTGTCCTGGCCAAATTTCCCACATTCACTAAAAATACCACCAACAGCTTAATCTGGTTCAAGGTCAATTGGCATTCATCTGTATTCCCCTTCCCCAGGTTGTGCCTGATAATAGGCAGGATTTGTTTAGTGCACTTACCCGGTCAACAAAAACAAAATAAATAAAATAAATAAGCCACGGAGCCTGTGATTTCTGGAACTTAAACAGTGTTTCAAAAATCATCTGTACTGTAAGGGATCCAGCATGCCTTGACCAGGCCATGGACCCCTCGATTTCTGGAATGAAAACAGCTTTTCAGAAATCCTCTCTTCTGCAAGGGATTCAGCATGCCATGATGAGGCCACACACCCATCGGTTATTTTAACATAAACAGTTTTTCATAAATGCTCTGTACTGCAAGGGATAGAGTGTGTGTTGCCCAGGCCTTGGACCCCTCAATTTCTGGAACCTAAACAGCTTTTCTGAAATGCGCTGTACTGCACGGTATCCAGCGTGCCTTGACCAGGCCATGGACACCACGATTTCTGGAACCTAAACAGTTTTTCAGAATTCCTCTGTACAGCAAGTGATCCATCGTGCCTTGACTAGGCCATGGACCACTCGATTTCTAGAACCTAAACAGTTTTTCAGAAATTCTCTGCACTGCAAGGGATCCAGCGTGCCTTGATGAGGCCACAGAACCCTCAATTTCAGTAATCTAAAAAAGTTCTTCAGAAATCTTCTGTACTGCAAGGGATCCAGCCTGCCTTGACCAGGACATGGACCTCGCAGTTTCTGGAACCTAAACCATTCTTCAGAAATCCTCTCTACTGCAAGGGATCCAGCATGCCTTGACCAGGCCATGGATCCCTCAATTTCTGGAATGAAAACAGCTTTTCAGAAATCCTCTGTACTGCAAGGGATCCAGCATGCTTTGACCAGGCCATGGACCCCTTGATTTATGGAACCTAAACAGCTTTTCAGAAATCCTCTGTACTACTTAGGATCCATCGTGCCTTCACCAGGCCATGGACCCCGCAGTTTCTGTAACCTAAATAGTTCTTCAGAAATACTCAGTAATGCAAGGGATCCTGCATGCCTTTTGCCAGGCCATGGACCACGCAGTTTCTGTAACCTAAACAGTTCTTCGGAAATCTTGTGTACTGCAAGTGATCAAGTGTGCCTTGATGAGGCAACGGACCCCTCCATTTCTGGAACCTAAACAGTTTTTCAGAATTCCTCTGGACCACAAGGTATCCACCGTGCCTTGACCAGGCCATGGACCCGTTAATTTCTGGAACCTAAACAGTTTTTCCGAAATCCTCCTTATCACATGGGATACAGCATGCCTTGACAAGGCCATGGACACCTCGATTTCTGGAACCCAAACAGCTTTTCAGAAAACCTTGGTAACCGCAAGGGATCCCGCGTACCTTGACCAGGCCTGAGACCCCCCAATTTCTGGATCCTAAACAGTTCTTCAGAAATCCACTGTATTGCAAGGGATCCAGCGTGCCTTGACCTGACCACGGACCCCGCAGTTTCTGGAACCTAAACAGTTCTTCAGAAATCTTCTGTACTTCAAGGGATCCAGCATGTCTTGACCAGGCCACAGACATCACGGTTTCTGGAACCTAAACAGTTCTTAAGAAATTTTCTGTACCGCAAGGGATCCAGTGTGCCTTGACCAGGCCATGGACACCGTGATTTTTGGAACCTAGACAGCTTTTCAGAAATGCTCTGTACTGCAAGGGAACCAGCATGCCTTGACCAGGCCACAGACATCACGGTTTCTGGAACCTAAATAGCTTTTCAGAAATACTCTGTACAGCAAGGGATCCAGTGTGCCTTCACCAGGCCATGGAAACCGCGGTTTCTGGAACCTAAACAGTTCTTCAGAAATCATCTGTACTGCAAGGGATCCAGGTGTGCCTTGACCAGGCCACAGACCCCGCAGTTTCTGGAATGTAAACATTTCTTCAGAAATCCTCTGTACTTCAAGGGATCCAGCTTGCCTTAACCAGACCATGGACCCTGTGGTTTCTGTAACCTAAACAGTTCTTCAGAAATCTTCTGTACTGCAAGGGATCCAGTGTGCCTTGACCCAGGCCATGGACCCCATGATTTCTGGAACATAAACAGTTCTTAAGAAATCCACTGTACGGCAAGGGATCCAGCGTGCCTTGACCAGGACACAGGGCCCGCAAATTCTGGATCCAGCATGCCTTGCCCAGGCCACATATGGCACAATTTCTGGAACCTAAACAGTTTTTCAGAAATCTGCTGTTCTACAATTTATCCAGCATGCCTTGACCAGGCCACGGTACCCCTCGATTTCTGGAACCTAAACAGTTTTTCAGAAATGCTCTCTAGAACAAGGGATCCATCGTGCCTTGACTAGGCCATGAACCCCTCGAATTCTGAAACCTAAACAGTTTTTCAGAAATCCTCTGTACTGCAAGGGATCCAGCATGCCTTGACCAGGCCACAGACACCTCGATTTCTGGAACCTAAACAGTTTTTTCAGAAATCCTCAGTACCACAATGGATTCAGCATGCCTTGACCAGGCCTTGGCCTCATGAATGCTGGAATCAAAACAGTTCTTAAGAAATCCTCTGAACTGCAAGGGATCCAGTGTGCCTTGACCAGGCCACAGACCCCATGATTTCTGGTACCTAAACAGTTCTTCAGAAATCCTCTGAACTGCAAGGAATCCAGCGTGCCTTGACCAGGCCACAGACCCCATGATTTCTGGAACCTAAACAGATCTTCTGAAATCCGTTGTACTGCAAGGCATCCAGGGTGTCTTCACCAGGGCCACAGACCCCATGGTTTCTGGAACCTAAACAGTTCTTCAAAAATGCACTGTACCACAATTAATCCTGTCTGCCTTGACTAGGCCATGGACTCCATGACTTCTGGAACCTAAACAGTTCTTCAGAAATTCGCTGTACTGCAATTGATCCAGCGTGCTTTGACCAGGCTATGGACCCCTAGATTTCTGGAACCTAAACAATTTTTCAGAAATCTACTATACCGCAATTGATCCAGCTTGCCTTGACCAGGCGATGGACCCCTCAATTTCAAAAACCTAAACAGTTTTTCAGAAATCTGCTGTACTGCAAGGGATCCAGCATGCCTTGACCAGGCCACGGACCCCACAGTTTCTGGAACCTAAACAGTTCTTCAGAAATCCTCAGTACTGCAAAGGATCCAGTGTGCTTTCACCAGGGCACAGACTCCGTGGTTTCTGGAACCTAAACATTTATTTAGAAATCCACTGTACTTCCAGGGATCCAGCATGCCATCATTAGGCCATGGACCCCCTGGTTTCTGGAAGCTAAACAGTTCTTCACAAATCCTCTGTACTGCAAATGAATCTAGTGTGGCTTCATCTGGCCATTGACCTCGTGGTTACTGGAACCTAAACAGCTTTTCAGAAACCTCTGTACTGCAAGGGATCCAGTGCGCCCTGACTAGGCCATAGACTCCGCGATTTATGGACCTTAAACAGCTTTTCATAAATGCTCTGTACTGCAAGGGATCCAGCATGCCTTGACCAGGCCATGGACCCCTCAATTTGTGGAACCTGAACAGTTTTTCAGAAATCCTCTGTACCACAAGGGATCCAGCGTGCCTTGACCTGGCCATGGACAGCTCAATTTCAGGAACCTAAACAGTTTTACAGGAATCCTCTGTACCATAAGGGATCCAGCGTGCCTTGATGAGGCCATGGATCCCTCAATTTCTGGAACAAAAACAGTTTTCAGAAATCCTCTATACTGCATGGGACCCAGTGTGCCATGATCAGGCCACAGACCCCGCGGTTTCTGGAACCTAAACAGTTCTTCCGAAATCCTCTGTACTGCAAGGGATCCAGCATGCCTTGATTAGGCCACGGACACCGCAGTTTCTGGAACCTAAACATTTCTTAAGAAATTCTCTGTACTTCAAGGGATCCTGCTTGCCTTCACCAGATCACGGACCCTGTGGTTTCTTGAAGCTAAACAGTTTTTCAGAAATCCTCTGTACTGTAACGGATTCAGTGTGTCTTGACCAGGCCACGGACCCCGCGATTTCTGGATCCTAAACAGTTATTCACAACTCCGCTGTATTGCAAGGGATCCAGTGTGCCTTGACCTGGCCACGGACCCTGCAGTTTCTGGAACCTAAACAGTTCTTCAGAAATCCACTGTACTGCAAGGGATCCAGCGTGCCTTGACCAGGCCACAGACCCCGCAGTTTCTGGAACCTAAGTAGTTCTTCAGAAATACTATGTACTTCAAGGGATCCAGCATGCCTTGACCAGGCCACAGACACCACAGTTTCTGGAACCTAAACAGTTCTTAAGAAATCTTCTGTACCGCAAGGGATCCAGCGTGCCTTGACCAGGCCACGGACACTGTGATTTTTGGAACCTAGACAGCTTTTCAGAAATGCTCTGTGCTGCAAGGCATCCAGTGTGCCTAGAGCAGACCATAGACCCCTAGATTTCTGGAACCCGAACAATTCTTCAGAAATCCTCTGTACTGCAAGGGATCCAGCGTGCCTTGAGTGGACCATGGACCCTGTGAGTTCTTGAACCTAAACAGCTTTTCAGAAATCTTCTGTGCTGCATGGGATCCAGTGTACCGTGACCAGGCTATGGACCACTCGGTTACTGGAACCAAAACAGTTCTTCAGAAATCCTCTGTACCGCAAGCGATCCAGCATGCCTTGACTACGTCATGGACCCCTCGATTTCTGGAATGGAACCAGCTTTTCAGAAATCCTCTGTACTGCAAGGAATCCAGCATGCCTTGACCAGGCCATGGACCCCTTGATTTATGGAACCTAAGCAGCTTTTCAGAAATCCTCTGTACTGCAAAGGATCCAGCGTGCCTTGACCAGGCCATGAACCCTTGGATTTCTGGAATCTAAACAGCTTTTCAAAAATCCTCTGTATTACTTGGGATCCATCGTGCCTTCACCGGGCCATGGACCCCGCAGTTTCTGTAACCTAAATAGTTCTTCAGAAATCCTCGGTAATGCAAGGGATCCTGCGTGCCTTCACCAGGCCATGGACCACGCGGTTTCTGTAACCTAAACAGTTTTTCAGAATTCCTGTGTATAGCAAGAGATCCATCATGCCTTGACTAGGCCATGGACCTCTCAATTTCTGGATCCCTAACAGTTTTTCAGAAAACCTCTGTAACCGCAAAGGATCCAGCGTACCTTGACCAGGCCTAAGACCTCGCAAAATCTGTAACCAAAACAGTTCTTCAGAAATCCTCTGTACTGCAACGGATTCAGTGTGCCTTGACCAGGCCATGGACCCGGTGATTTCTGGATCCTAAAGTTATTCATAAATCCACTGTATTGCAAGGGATCCAGCGTGCCTTGACCTGGCCATGGACCCTGCATTTTCTGGAACCTAAACAGTTCAGAAATCCACTGTACTGCAAGGGATCCAGTGTGCCTTGACTAGGCCATGGACCCCTCAGTTTCTGGAACCTAAACAGTTCTTCAGAAATCCTCGGTAATGCAAGGGATCCTACATGCCTTCGAAAGGCCACGGACCACGCGTGTTCCTCTAACCTAAACAGTTCTTCAGAAATCCTGTGTACTGCAAGTGATCCAGTGTGCCTTGACCAGGTCACGGGCCCCGCAATTTCTGGAACCTAAACAGTTCTTAAGAAATCTTCTATACCACAAGGGATCCAGTGTGCCTTGACCAGGCCAGACACCATGATTTTTAGAACCTAGACAGCTTTTCAGAAATGCTCTGTACTGCAAAGGATCCAGTGTGCCTTGACCAGGCCACGGACCCCGCAGTTTCCAAAATCTAAACAGGTCTAAAGAAATCCTCTCTACTGCAAGGGATCCAGCATGCTTTGAACAGGCCACATATGCCACGATTTCTGGAACCTAAACAGTTTTCAGAAATCCTCTGTACCAAGGATCCAGTGTGCCTTGACCAGGCATGGATCAATCGATTTCTGGAACCTAAACAGTTCTTCAGAAATCCACTGTGCTGCAAGGGATCAAGTATGCCTTGACTAGGCCACAGACCCCGCAGTTTCTGGAATTTAAACAGTTCTTTAGAAATCCCCTGTACTGCAAGGGATCCAGTGTGCCTTGACCAGGCCATGGATCAATCGATTTCTGGAACCTAAACAGTTCTTCAGAAATCCACTGTACTGCATGGGATCAAGCGTGCCTTGACTAGGCCATGGACCCCACAGTTTCTGTAATCTAAACAGTTATTTAGAAATCCCCTGTACTGCAAGGGATCCAGCGTGCCTTGACCAAGGCATAGACCAGGCAGTTTCTGGAACCTAAACAATTCTTCAGAAATCCTCTGTACTTCAAGGGATCCAGCGTGCCTTGACCAGGTCAAGTACACCCTGATTTCTGGAACATAGACAGCTTTTCCAAAATCCTCTGTACTGCAAGGGATCCAGTGTGCCTTGACCAGGCCATGGACCCCATGATTTCAGGAAGCTAAACAGCTTTTCAGAAACCTCTGTACTGCCCGGGATCCAGCATGCCTTGACCAGGCCATGGACCCCTCGATTTCTGAAACCTAAACAGTTCTTCAGAAATCCTCTGTACTGCCTGGGACCCTGAATTTCTTCACCAGGCCATGGACCCTGTGGTTTCTGTAACCTGAACTGTTCTTCAGAAATCCTCAGTACAGCAAGGGATCCAGCTTGCCTTCACCAGGCCATGGACAGCGCGGTTTCTGGAACCTTAACAGTTCTTCAGAAATACTCTGTACTGCAAGGGATCCAGCATGCCTTGTCCAGGCCATGGACCCTGCAGTTTCTGGAACCCAAACAGTTCTTTTGTAATCCTCTGTATGGCAAGGGATCCAGCATGCCTTGATCAAGCCATGGACCTCAAGATTTCTGGAAGCTAAACAATTCTTCAGAAATCCACTGTACTGCACGGGAAACAGTGTGTATTGACCAAGCCATGGACCACGCGGTTTCTGTAACCTAAAAAGTTCTTCAGAAATCCTGTGTACTGCAAGTGACCCAGCGTGCCTTGACCAGGTGACAGATCCATCCATTTCTGGAACCTAAACAGTTTTTCAGAATTCCTGTGTATAGCAAGGGATCCATCATGCCTTGACTAGGCCATGGACCTCTCAATTTCTGGAACCTAAACAGTTTTTCCTAAATCCTCTTTATCACAAGGGATACAGCATGCCTTGACAAGGCCATGGACCCCTCAATTTCTGGAACCCAGTTTTTCAGAAAACCTCTGTAACCGAAAAGGATCCAGTGTACCTTGACCAGGCCTCAGACCTCGCAAAATCTGTAACCAAAACAGTTCTTCAGAAATCCTCTGTACTGCAACGGATTCAGTGTGTCTTGACCAGGCCATGGACCCTGCGATTTCTGGATCCTAAAGTTATTCAGAAATCCACTGTATTGCAAGAGATCCAGCGTGCCTTGACCTGGCCATGGACCCTGCATTTTCTGGAACCTAAACAGTTCTTCAGAAATCCACTGTACTGCGAGGGATCCAGCGTGCCTTGACTAGGCCATGAACCCCGCAGTTTCTGGAACCTAAACAGTTCTTCAGAAATCCTCGGTAATGCAAGGGATCCTACGTGCCTTGAAGGCCAGGACCAGCTGTTCCTCTAACCAAATAGTTCTTCAGAAATCCTGTGTACTGCAAGTGATCCAGTGTGCCTTGACCAGGTCATGGGCCCCACAATTTCTGGAACCTAAACAGTTCTTAAGAAATCTTCTATACTGCAAGGGATCCAGTGTGCCTTGACCAGGCCAGACACTGTGATTTTTGGAACCTAGACAGCTTTTCAGAAATGCTCTGTACTGCAAAGGATCCAGTGTACCTTGACCAGGCCATGGACCCTGCAGTTTCCAAAATCTAAGCAGGTCTAAAGAAATCCTCTCTACTGCAAGGGATCCAGTGTGCCTTGACCAGGCCGTGGACCCCATGATTTCGGGAAGCTAAATGGCTTTTCAGAAACCTCTGTACTGCACGGGATCCAGTGTGCCTTGACCAGGCCATGGACCCCTCGATTTCTGAAACCTAAACAGTTCTTCAGAAATCCTCTGTACTGCCAGGGACCCTGCATTCCTTCACCAGGCCACGGACCCCATGGTTTCTGTAACCTAAACCGTTCTTCAGAAATCTTCTGTACAGCAAGGGATCCAGCTTGCCTTCACCAGGCCATGGACAGCGCAGTTTCTGGAACCTAAACAGTTCTTCAGAAATCCTCTGAACTTCCAGGGATCCAGCGTGCCATCACTAGGCCATAGACCCCGTGGTATCTGGAACCTAAGCAGTTCTTCAGAAATTCTCTGTACTGCATGGGATTCAGCGGGCCTTGACCAAACCATGGACCCCTCAATTTCTGGAACCCAAACAGTTCTTTTGTAATCCTCTGTACTGCAAGGGATTCAGCATGCCTTTACCAGGTCATGGACCCTACGATTTCTGGAAGCTAAACAGTTCTTCAGAAATCCACTGTACTGCAAGGGAAACAGTGTGTATTCATGAGGCCATGGACCCTGCGTTTACTGGAATGTAACCAGTTCTTCAGAAATCCACTGTACTGCAAGGGATCCAGCATGCCATGACCAGGTCACAGACCACTCGGTTTCTGGAACCTTAACAGCTTTTCAGAAATCCTCTATACTGCAAGGGATACAGCATGCCGTGACCAGGCCATGGACCACTCAGTTTCTGGAACCAAAACAGTTCTGCAGAAATCCTCTTTACTGGATGGGATCCAGTGTGCCATGACCAGGCCATGGACACCTCGATTTCTGGAAGGTAAATATAGATACATAGATACATAGACAGTGTCGGCAGATAAGGGCCTATGGCCCACCTAGTCTGCCCATTTGAGCTTGTAAGTTCAGTTTGTTTTCCTAGAAGTCTATTTCCCCTTACCCCTGACCTCTAGAATTCCTTTATGTCTATCCCATGCATTCTTAAACTCAAGTGATTGTTTCAGCCCCCACCACTTCCTCTGGCAGGGTGTTCCACTTGTCCACCACCGCTCTGTGAAGAAATTCTTCTCATGTTTCCTCTGAATCGTCCTCCTCCAACTTCATCCCATGCCCTCTAGTCCTGAAACATCTTTTCGCTTAAAAATAGTGTTTCCTGCACCCTGTTCCTCCCTGTAAGATACTTGTATGTCTCTCATCATATCCTCTCTCCTCCTCTCCTCCAGGGAGTACATGTTCAGTTCCTTCAACCTGTCTTCATAGGATTTGTGATGCAACCCATGCACCATCTTTGTTGCCTCCTCTGAACCTTCTCTACCCTGTCTGTCCTTACGTAGGTATGGTCTCCAGAACTGTACACTGTACTCCAGGTGGGCCTCACTAGTGTCTTGTATAGCGGAATTATGACCTCCCTTTCCTGCTGGTGATGCCCTGCCCATACATCCCAGCATCCTATTTGCTTTACCTGATGCCTTGTCACACTGTTTTCCTACCTTGAGGTCATCAGAGATGACAACCCCAAGATCCCTTTCCTGCTTGGTGCATGCTATATCCTCACCCCTCAACTGATATATTATTGTGCCAGGGTTTTTGTGCCCCATATGCATTATCTTGCACTTCTTTGCATTGAATTTTCAACTGCCAAACCCCTTGACCATTCTTCAAGTTTCTGCAGGTCCCTTCTCATTCTGTCTACACCCTCTGGTGTGTCTACTCTGTTACAGAGCTTTGTGTCATCAGCGAACAGTGAAATTCTGCCTTCTAGATCCTGTGCAATGTCACTGATGAAGATGTTGAATAGGACGGTTCCCAGCACTGATCCCTGTGGTACCCCACTGGTCACTCTTCCTCCTGTGGAGTGACAGCCATTTACCACCACCCTCTGTGTCCTGCCACCCAGCCAGTTACCTACCACCACACTACTGTCCTGCCCACACCCATATTCCCCAGTTGTGTAATAGTCTTCTATGTGGCACAGTGTCAAGGCCTTGCTGAAGTCCAGATAGGCCATGTCCACTGCCCTCCCTGATCCACCTCCCTAGTCACCCAGTCAAAAATTCAATGAGGGTTGGTCCCGACATGACCTCCCCTGGTGAAACCATGCGCCTTTGGGTCCTGTAGTCCATTGACAACCAGATGTTCCACCAATCTCTCCTTCAGTAGTGCTTCCATGATCTTCCCCACTACCGAGGTGAGGCTGACTGGTCTGTAGTTCCCTGCTTCCTCTTTGTTCCCACTTTTGTATAAGGGGACTACATCTGCTGTCCTCCTGTCTTTGGGTACCTCCCCTGTTTCCAGTGATTGGCTAAACAGGATAGCCAGAGGTTCAGCCACCACCTCTCTTAGTTCTTTAAGGACCCTGGGGTGCACCCCATCTGGCCCCATTGCTTGATCAACTCTTATTACTTCCAGTTCCTTCAAGGACCCTTTCTCGTGTAAAGGGACTGTGTCCATTTCTGCACCATTCTCACCCCTTGTACTCCTCTTCAGACCCATTACCCCCTCTTCCTAGTAAAGATTGAGCAGAAATACCTGTTCAATATGTCAGCTTTACTGTTGTCATCCTCCACGCTGCTCCCATCCCTCCCCCTTCGGTCTAACTATCCCTCCCTTTGTCCTTCTTTTTATATGTACCTGTAAAGGTTTTGTCCCCTTTAACACTGATTTTCCAATGTGTTCTTCTGTCTGAGCTTTGGCTTCCTTACTGACTTCCCGCCTCCCTTTGTTTCTCCTGGTACTTCTCCTATCCCCTTCTGCCTGTGTCTTTTGTATTGCCTGAATGCAGTCTTTTGGCTTTCACTTTCTTTGCTACCTCTTTGGAAACCATAATGGTCTCCTCTTTCTTTTCCTCTTGCTAACCTGCTTAATGCATAATTCTGTTGTTCTTATAATCCCCATTTTAAATACTGCCCACTGTTCCTCAATCCCCTGATTCCTGTCCCATTCCCTTAATGCCTCTTTTCAAGCATCTCCCCATTTTCCCAAAGTCTGCCCCCAAAATCCAGGATCGTGTTTTGTGTGGTTTGGTTCTGCTCTTTCTGTGATTTCAAACCACAATGACTGGTGGTCACTGTTACCCAGGTGCTCCCCCACTGTTACCCCCCATCACACTGTCCCTGTTTGTGAGCACAAGGTCCAGTATTACTTCAGCTGAGTTGGTTCCATGACCAGTTGCTTGAGGAAGGCACCTGAAGGAGTCCAGGATAAATCTGTCCTAGTTGATGCTGCTGCTGGGATGCTCCAGTCCACATCTGGTATGTTGAGTCTCCAACCAGTACTACTCTCATCTCTTGTCAGCCATCCTTTGGATGGCTAGCATCAGCTCCCTATCTGTTTCTTCTTCCTGCTGGTGGTCTATAGACCACACCTGTGCGGATGGCTGGCCCCATTTTCCTTTCCAGCTTAACCCACAGTATCGCTTCCCCATTTGTTCCTCCTGGATCTGTGTGGCCCTTATGTCATTTTCACATACAGTGCCACTCCTCCTCCCTTCCTGCCTGCTCTGTGTCTTCTGAATATGTTGTAGCCAGGTATGGCCATCTCCCAGTCATGGTTATCATTACACCAGGTTTCAGTGATGGCCACAATGTCCAGGTCTGACTGTACCATGACAGCCTCCAGATCTTCCATCTTGTTGCTAAGGCTCCTGGCATTTGCACACATGGCTTTCCATGATTTTCAGAATTCCTCTGTACAGCAAGGGATCCATCATACCTTGACTAGGCCATGAACCCCTTGATTTCTGGAACCAAAACAGTTTTTCTGGAATCCTCTGTGCTGCAAGGGATCCAGTGTGCTTTGACCAGGCCATGGACCTCGCGGTTTCCGGAACCTAAACAGTTCTTCAGAAATCCTCTTAACTGGATGGGATCCAGTATGCCATGACCAGTACACAGTCCCCACAGATTCTGGAACCTAAACAGTTCTTCAGAAATCCTCTGTACTTCCTGTGATCCAGTGTGCCATCACTAGGCCATGGACTCCATGCTTTCTGGAACCTAAGCAGTTCTTCAGAAATCCTCTGTACTGCATGGGATCCAGCATGCCTTGACCAGGCCATGGACCCCTTAATTTCTGGAACCCAAACAGTTCTTTTGAAATCCTCTGTACTGCAAGGGATCCAGCATGCCTTGACCAGGCCATGGACCCCACGATTTCTAGAAGCTAAACAGTTCTTCAGAAATCCTCTGTACTGCAAGGGAAACAGTGTGCATAGACCAGGCCATGGACCCTGCATTTACTGGAACATAACCAGTTCTTCAGAAATCCACTGTATTGCAAGGGATCCAGCATGCCTTGAGCAGGCCATGGACCCCGCGTGTTCTGGAACCTAAACAGCTTTTCAGAAATCCTCTGTACTGCAAGGGATCCAGCATGCCTTGACCAGGCCACGGCCCCCTAGATTTCTGGAATGCAAACAGCTTTTCAGAAATCCTCTGTACTGCAAGGGATTCAGCGTTCCATGACCAGGCCATGGACCCATTGATTTCTGGAACCTAAACAGCTTTTCAGAAATACTCTGTACTGCAAGGGATCAAGCATGCCTTGACAGGGCCATGGACCTCGTGATTTCTGTAACCTAAACAATTCTTCAGAAATATGCTGTACTGCAAGGGATCCAGCGTGCTTTGACCAGGCCACAGACCCCTTGATTTCTGGAACCTAAACAGTTCTTCAGAAATCTGCTGTACTGCAAGGGATCCAGTGTGCCTTGACCAGGAAACAGACCCCACAGTTTCTGGAATGTAAACATTTCTTCAGAAATCCTCTGTACTATCAGGGATCCAGCTTGCTCACCAGACCATGGACCCTGCAGTTTCGGAACCTAAACAATTCTTCAGAAAATCTTCTGTACTGCAAGGGATCTAGCGTGCTCTGACCAGGTCATGGACCCCGCGCAGATTTCTGGAACCCAAACAGTTATCTTCAGAAATACTTTGTACTACAAAGGATCCAGTGTGCCTTGACGAAAGGCTAATTGCCTGTGATTTCTGAACATAAACAGTTCTAAGAAATCCACTGTATGGCAAGGGATCCAGCATGCCTTGACCAGGACACGGGACTGCAAATTCTGGATCCAGCGCTGCCTAAGACCAAGGCTACATACGACACAATTTCTGGAACCAAACAGTTTTTCAGAAATCTGCTGTTCTGCAATTGATCCAGCGTGCCTTGACCAGGCCACCCACTCTCAATTTCTGGAAACCAAAACAGTTTTCAGAAATCCTCAGTACCACAATGGATTCAGCGCAGCCTTGACCAGGCCTTGGCCTCATGAATGCAGGAATTAAAACATTTCTTCAGAAGTTCTCTGAACTGCAAGGGATCCAGTGTGCCTTGACCAGGCAACAGACACTGTGATTTCTGAAACCTAAACAGATTTTCTGAAATCCGCTGTACAGCAAGGGACCCATCGTGCCTTGACCAGGCAATGGACCCCTGGATTTCTGGAACCTAAACAGTTTTTCAGCAATCCTCACTACTGCAAGGGACCCATCGTGCCTTGACCAGGTCATGGATCCCTCAAGTTCTGGAACCTAAACAGTTTTTCAGAAAACTGCTGTACCACAATTGATACAGCGTGAATTCACCTGACGATGGACCCCTCGATTTCTGGAACCTAAACAGTTTTTCAGAATTCCTCTGTACACCGTGATCCATCATGCCTGACTAGGCAATGGCCCTCATGGTTTCTGGAACCCTAAAAGTTCTTCAGAAATCCTCTCTCCAGCAAGGATCCAGCAATGCCCTGACGCAGGCCATGGTCCCCTTGATTTCGGGAACCCAAACAGTTTTCCAGAAATCCTCTTACATAGGATCCAGCATGCCTTGACTAGGCCACAGACCTCGATTTCTGAATGAAAACAGCTTTTCAGAAATCCTCTCATACTGCAAGGGATCCAGTTGTCTTGACCAGGTCATGACCCCCAATTCTGGAACCAAACAGTTTTTCAGACATCAGCTGTACCGCAATTGATCCAATGTCCCTTCACCTGGTGACAGACCCCTCGATTTCTGGAACCTAAACAGTTTTACAGAATTCCTCTGTACAACAAGTGATCCATCGTGCCTTGACTAGGCCATGGACCCCTCGATTTCTGGAACCTAAACAGCTTTTCAGAAATCCTCTGTCCTGCAAAGGATCCAGCGTGCCTTGACCAGGCCACGAATCCCTGTATTTCTGGACCCTAAACAGCTTTTCAGAAATCCTCTGTACTACTTGGAATCCATCGTGCCTTCACCGGGCCATGGATCCCGCAGTTTCTGTAACCTAAACAGTTCTTCAGAAATCCTGTGTATTGCAAGTGATCCAGTGTGCCTTGACCAGGTCATGGACCCCGCGATTTCTGGAACCTAAACAGTTTTTCACATATCCACTGTACCACAATTGATCCAGCATGCCTTGACCAGGTGACAGACCCATCCATTTCTGGAACCTAAACAGTTCTTAAGAAATCTTCTGTACTGCAAGGGATCCAGAGTGCCTTGACCAGGCCACAGACACCATGATTTTTGGAACCTAGACAGCTTTTCAGAAATGCTCTGTACTGCAAGGGATCCAGCGTGCCTTGACCAGGCCATAGACCCTTGATTTCTGGAACCCAAACAGTTCTTCTGAAATCCGCTGTACTGCAAAGGATCCAGTGTGCCTTGACCAGCCAGACATGGACCCAGCGATTTCTGGAACCCAAACTATTCTTCAGGAAACTCTGTACCATAGGGATCCAGCATGCCTTGACCAGGCCACGGAACCATTGATTTCTGGAACCTAAACAGTTTTCAGAAATCCTCTATACCACAAGGGATCCAGTGTGCCTTGACCAGGCCACAGATCAATTGATTTCTGAAATCTAAACAGTTTTCAGAAATCCACTGTACAACAAGGGATCAAGTGTGCCTTGGCTAGGCCACGGACCCTGCAGCTTCTGGAATCTAAACAGTTATTTAGAAATCCCCTGTACTGTGAGGGATCCAGCGTGCCTTGGCCAAGCCACAGACACTATGGTTTCTGGAACCTAAACAGTTCTTCTGAAATCCTCTGTACTTCAAAGGATCCAGCGTGCCTTGACCAGTCAAAGCACACCCTGATTTCTGGAACCTAGACAGCTTTTCAGAAATCCTCTGTACTGCAAGGGATCCAGTGTGCCTTGGTCAGGCCATGGACCCCATGATTTCTGGAAGCTAAACGCCTTTTCAGAAACCTCTGTACTGCATGGGATCCAGAGTGCCTTGACCAGGCCATGGACCCCTCGATTTCTGAAACCTAAACAGTTCTTCAGAAATCCTCTGTACTGCCAGGGACCCTGCATTCCTTCACCAAGGCCACGGACCCATGGTTTCTGTAACCTAAACCGCTCTTCAGAAATCCTCTGTACAGCAAGGATCCAGCTTGCCTTCAATATAGGCCATGGACAGCGCGGTTTCTGGAACCTAAACAGTTCTTCAGAAATCCTCTGAACTCAGGGGATCCAGCGCGCCATCACTAGACCATAGACCCCGTGGTATCTGGAACCTGAGTAGTTCTTCAGAAATTCTCTGTACTGCATGGATTCAGCGGGCCTTGACCAAACCATGGACCCCCAATTTCTGGAACCCAAAAAGTTCTTTGTAATCCCTGTACTGCAAGGGATTCAGCATGCCTTTACCAGGTCATGACTACATTATTTCTGGAAGCTAAACAGCTTCTTCAGAAATCCAATTGTACTGCAAGGGAAACAGTGTGCATTCATGAGGCCATGGACCCTACCACTTGAATAAAACCAGTTCTTCAGAAACCACTGTACTGCAAGGATCCAGATGCCATGACCAGGTCACAGACCACCTCAGTTTCTGGAACCTTAACAGTTTTCAGAAATCCTCTATACTGCAAGGATACAGCATGCCGTGACCAGCCATTGACCACTCAGTTTCTGAACCAAACAGTTCTGCAGAAATCCTCTGCACCACAATTGATCAAACGTGCCTTCGCCAGGCGACCAGACCCTCGATTCCAAGAACCTAAACAGCTTTTCAGAATCATTAAGAACCCCAGGAATCCAGTGACATTTGACACCCACAGACCCCTCAATTCCTGGAACCCAAACAGTTTTTCAGAAATCCTCTATGTACTGCAAGGATCTATCGTGCCTCATACCAGGCCATGAACCCTTGATTTCGGAACCAAACAGTTTTCAGAAATCAGCTGTACCAAAAGGATCTATCGTGCCTTACCAGGCCATGAACCCTCGATTTCTGGAACCTAAACAGTTCTTCAGAAATCCTCTTTACTGATGGGGATCCAGTGTGCCATGACCAGGCCATGGACACCTCGATTTCGGAAGGTAAATAGTTTTTCAGAATTCTTGTACAGCAAGGGATCCATCACCTTGACTAGGCCATGAACCCCTGATTTCTGGAACCAAAACAGTTTTCTGGAATCCTCTGTGCCGCAAGGGATCCAGTGTGCTTTGACCAGGCCATGGACCTCACGGTTTCAGAACCTAAACAGTTCTTCAGAATCCTCTTAACTGGATGGGATCCATATGCCTGACCAGGCAGTCGTCCTCAGATTCTGGAACCTAAACAGTTCCTTCAAAAATCAACTTACTTCCTGTGATCCAGTGTGCCATCACTAAGCCATGGACTCCATGCTTTCTGGAACCTAAGCAGTTCTTCAGAAATCCTCTGTACTGCATGGGATCCAGCATGCCTTGACCAGGCCATGGACCCCTTAATTTCTGGAACCCAAACAGTTCTTTTGAAATCCTCTGTACTGCAAGGGATCCAGCATGCCTGACCAGGCCATGGACCCCACGATTTCGAGAAGCTAAACAGTCTTCAGAAATCCTCTGTATGCAAGGGAAACAGCGTGCATAGACCAGGCCATAACCTGCATTGAACTCGAACATAACCAGTTCTTCGAAACCACTGTATTGCAAGGAATCCAGTGTGCCTTGAGCAGGCCATGGACCCCACAGTGTTCTGGAACCTAAACAGCAGATCAGAAACTCGTACTGCAAGGGATCCAGCATGCCTTGACCAGGCCACGGCCCCTAGATTTCTGGAATGCAAACAGCTTTTCAGAAATCCTCTGGACTGCAGGGATTCAGCTGCCCATGACCAGGCCATGGACCCATTGATTTCTGGAACCTAAACAGCTTTTCAGAAATACCTGCACTGCAAGGATCAAGTAATGCCTCGACAGGGCCATCGGACCTCTCGGATTTCTGCAACCTAAACAATTCTTCAGAAATATGCTGTACTGCAAGGGATCCAGCGTGCTTTGACCAGGCCACAGACCCCTTGATTTCTGGAACCTAAACAGTTCTTCAGAAATCTGCTGTACTGCAAGGGATCCAGTGTGCCTTGACCAGGAAACAGACCCCGCAGTTTCTGGAATGTAAACATTTCTTCAGAAATCCTCTGTACTAAATGGGATCCAGCTTGCCTTCACCAGACCATGGACCCTGCAGTTTCTGGAACCTAAACAATTCTTCAGAAATCTTCTGTACTGCAAGGGATCTAGCGTGCCTTGACCAGGTCATGGACCCCGTGATTTCTGGAACCCAAACAGTTCTTCAGAAATACTTTGTACTACAAGGGATCCAGTGTGCCTTGACGAGGCCATGTAGCCCGCGATTTCTGGAACATAAACAGTTCTTAAGAAATCCACTGTACGGCAAGGGATCCAGCATGCCTTGACCAGGACACAGGGCCCGCAAATTCTGGATCCAGCGTGCCTAGACCAGGCTACATACGACACAATTTCTGGAACCGAAACAGTTTTTCAGAAATCTGCTGTTCTGCAATTGATCCAGCGTGCCTTGACCAGGCCACACACCCCTCAATTTCTGGAACCGAAACAGTTTTTCAGAAATCCTCAGTACCACAATGGATTCAGCATGCCTTGACCAGGCCTTGGCCTCATGAATGCAGGAATTAAAACATTTCTTCAGAAGTTCTCTGAACTGCAAGGGATCCAGTGTGCCTTGACCAGGCAACAGACACTGTGATTTCTGAAACCTAAACAGATTTTCTGAAATCTGCTGTACAGCAAGGGACCCATCATGCCTTGACCAGGCCATGTACCCCTGGATTTCTGGAACCTAAACAGGTTTTTCAGCAATCCTCTCTACTGCAAGGGACCCATCGTGCCTTGACCAGGCCATGGACCCCTCAAGTTCTGGAACCTAAACAGTTTTTCAGAAAACTGCTGTACCACAACTGATACAGCGTGAATTCACCTGATGATGGACCCCTCGATTTCTGGAACCTAAACAGTTTTTCAGAATTCCTCTGTACACCAAGTGATCCATCATGCCTTGACTAAGCAATGGCCCTCATGGTTTCTGGAACCTAAAAAGTTCTTCGGAAATCTTCTCTATAGCAAGGGATCCAGCATGCCTTGACCAGGCCATGGTCCCCTTGATTTCTGGAACCTAAACAGTTTTTCAGAAACTCTGTACCACATGTGGGATCCAGTACCTTGACTAGGCCATTGACCCTCAATTTCTGGAATGAAAACAGCTTTCAGAAATCCTCTGTACTGCACGGGATCCAGCATGCTTTGACCAGGCCATGGACCCGGATTTATGGAACCTAAACAGCTTTTCAGAAATCTCTGTACTGCAAAGGATCCAGCCACAGCCACACATTGTGATTCCCTTGTGTATCTCCCATGCATGCTTGAAACCTGCTACTGTGTTTGTACCCAACACCTTGACTGGGACTTGGTTCAAGGAGTTCACCACCATTTATGTTAAGAAGTACTTCCTCACATCACCTCTGAGCGTAATCCCTTTCGAGATTCAAATCAAGTGCCTTTGCCCTTGATCAACTCTAAGTAAAATGCTACCCTCCTGTACCTTCTGAATACCACTGAGATATTTTAATGTTGGCATCATGTGTCCCCTTTCCCTTCTGTCCTGTATAAAGTACATATTTGTCTGACTCTTTCCTCACTGGCTTTTAAATGCATGCAATGCATACCCTCACTGAAGTGGAATGCTAAATTTAGTCTTAGAGCAGTAATTAATTACTCTTTTAAGACTAAGTTTTGTCATTTTTAATCTTCTGTAATCTTCTGAAGAAGAATACTGCCTGTAGGAATACTTAATTCTAAGAAGTATTCAGCTGTGATTGTTTTTTAAGAGTAAATTATTACTGAATGAATATTATACACAGATTTTATAAGTACAAATTGTGTAATGCTTTTGAATGATAAATGAATACTTTTCATTACTTCTGTTTGTTTTATATGCAAGCTTGTTAATTTTCATTCTGATCACTTTTACAGTAAGATTTGCTCTATCAAGAATGCTAAGAAAGATATTAATACAGCTCTGTCAAATACATAGATACATGTATGCATGTATGCATACATACATTCTCAGTTGAAGAGTTTTATACAATTACTTATTGAGCCATTTATGTGTTTTAACTTCTCAGATACTTTAGCTATTTGGAGGCCATTCCCTCAGTAGGAGTGACCAGAGTATCTCTCATGGTTGAAAAGAATCTTAGACAGAAAATTACAAAACATGTCCCTGTACTGTGTCAGGTACAAGATCAGTTACTCTAACCTGCACCTGTTTTGACCCCACCTAGCTACTGCTACCCCTGCTGCCTAACTCTTGCCTGCTATACTACCCATCCTGGTATCTGTATCCACTGCTGTGATCCAACCTTGCCCACCTTCCCATCCCTACCTCCCTTGTAATGCTATGTAGATCCTATCTCAGGTTAAATGTTTATCCTTTATATGTACTGCCAGTTATATGCCTTATGCTATCTCAATGTGATCAGATCCACTTTATGTTATTGTTGCTTACTTGTATGTATTATCTTCAGAACTGTCTCATCCTCCTGTATTTCAACTGCATATGCAATGTACTTGTCTCACAATTTTTATCTGCTCTCCCAGGTCGTACATGAAAATAGTCAATTTTGACTAGTGCACCTCCCTGGTTAACAAAAACTAAATAAATAAACTTGAATAGAGTATGGGCCCCATTTTCATAATGGTTGCGTGACATAATGTACCTTTTAAAGATCATGTGCAATGGTTTTTGCATATTTTTAATAAAAGCTTTAAAAGCTGAAATTCAAGTCCTTGTGTCATGATTAAAGTTTCCTGAAAATGTCATGCTGTTTGATTTTGTGGTTTTCTTTAAATCAGCATTTGTTAACTTGTTCTACAGTGGCTGAAAACAGTAGAGTTATTTCTGTCCTCTCAGTCAAACTTAGAGAGTGATGACATCATTTTGGAGTAGCTTGCTGTTTCAGATTCCCAATCAGAGCAGCACTCTGTAGTGTTTATGGTTTGCTGAGCTCTCCAGGTTCTTTACAAACCCAGTCTCTGGTTTAAGATAGATCAGCTTAAAATACATAATTCTCTTCCTTTACAAAGCTGATCATTTCAGTTCCAATGCTGAATTGAAGTAGCGGAAATCTTTTTCTGTGAGAAATCAGCTTGTCTGTATCACAGCTCTGTTCTTTCTAATCAAACCTCAATTTTTTCTAACTATATAACACAGGGCTGTTTAATGAATATAAAATAAATCTAAATTTTGTTCATTCACAGAAACAGTTTGTCTTTGATGTAGCCTTCATAAATACAATCACTTAACATTTTTTTCATGTCAGATTGACAGACAGGTGCTTGTTGCACTCTGCTACAGTATTTCAAGCACATGTACTGTCAGAACTCACAAATTTAAGCTCTTTGGTGGTTTCTGTGTGAAAATACATCATGTACGTGTACAACTAGAACCACACTGTGGCATCCTGATGCACTGTGTCTCTGCCCCACAGTTGAGGCAGCTGCAGTCTACTGCCACCAGTCCCCTACCCCACAAGCCCCTGCCTTCTGCTCCACATTCAGGCTGCTACACCCTGCTGCCCACTGTCTTCTCCCACAAAGTCATGGATTGTGCACCCTGCTGCCTCCATCCCTTGCCTAAAGAATCAGAAGTACTGTACACTGCTGATCCCTGCTCAAACAATTAGGGATGTTGAACTCTGCTCCCCTATCTCTCCCGCCCTCACAGTTAGGGAAGCTGCACCTGTTGCCCCCGTTCCTGTCCCCACAGTCAAGGTTGCTGTGCTGCGCTAGGCTCTAAAGTGCCATGTTCCTGCTCCATGGGCAGGGCTGTTGCACTGGGTGTGCTCCTATCTCACAGTCATGGGTTGCTGTACCCTGATGCCCTGCTGCTGTGGGCTGCTATGCCCTAGAGTACCATGCCTCTGCAATTAGGGCTGCTGCACCATGCTGCCACTTGCCACAAGATTCAGGGCATTTGCTGCATCCTGTTGCATGCCTCCACAGTTGAGGCAGTTGCACCCCCTGTCCCCCTCCCACCAGAGTCAGATCCTTTGCTACACTCTGCTTAGACAGGAACAGGGAGCACCATGTGCAATGTCCTGACTGTGAGGGTGAGAGAGAGAGAGAGTAATAGGGTGCAGCAACCCCAACTGTTTGGGAAGGTGCAGCACAACAGTAGGCATTTGCTGCACCTTTTCCCCTTCCTGTGGAGGCAAGGGGCTGTGTGGTGCAGCAGAACACAACGGTGGCAGGGGACAAAGGACAGCATGGTGAAGAAGCCTTGACTGTGGGGCAGGACACAGGTGGACATCAGGATACAGCAACCTTGACAGTGGTACAGGGAGTACATTGTGCAGCAGCCCAGCCCATTTGGGGCAACAGAAATGTGTAGCAGGGCTCAGCAGCCCCAAATGTGGATGCAGGCAGCATGAGACTCTAGGGTGTAGCACAGCCCAGCAGCCCTGACTGTGGAGATAGGGACAGGGGGCAACAGGGTGCCATGGCCCTGACTGTGAGCATGGGGACAGAGGGCAGCAGAGTGCAGTAGCCCTGAATGTTTGGGCAGGAGAGAGGGGTGGCATCAGGATACAGCAGCCCAAACTGTGGGATAGGGTGAAACAGCCATGCCTGTCTGGGACAAGGAATGTGGGAAGCAGGGTATAGCAAAGGATCTGACTCTGGTGGCAGGGGACAGCAGGGTGCAACTGCCTCAACTATGGAGGCATGCAACAGGGCACAGCAAATGCCCTGCATCTTGTGGCAGGTGGCAGTATGGTGCAGCAGCCCAAACTGCAGCGGCATGGGGAACTAGAGCACAGCAGGCCATGGCAACCCCAACTGTGTAGAAAGGAGCAGGGTGCAGGAGCCCTGTCTCTGGTGACAAGGGATAGAGGACAGCATGATGCAGAAGTCTCGAATGTGGTGTAGAACACAGGGGCATCAGGGCACAGCAGCCCTAACTATGAGATGGGGTACAGATGGTGCAGTAGCTCTGACCATTTGGGGCAATGGAAGTGGTAGCAGGTTGTTGCAAAGCCCCACCTCTAGTGGCTAATACAGCATGGTACAGCAGCCCCAGCTGTGGAGACAGGGAACCTGGCACACTAGGGCTTAGCTTAGCACAGCAGCCCTGACTGTGGAGACAGGAACAGGGGTCAACAGGTGCAGCTTCCCTAACTGTGAGGGAGAGAGGGCAGCAGGGTGCGTCATCCCCAACTGTTTGGGCAGGGGGTGGCAGGGTGCAGTAGCCCTGATTCTTTAGGCAGGGGGTGGAGGCAGCAGGGTACACAATCCCTGATTGTGTGGGAGAAGACAGTGGGCAGCAGGATGCAGCAGTCTCATATGTGGAGCAGAAGGCAGGGGGCTTGTGGGGCAGGGACAGGTGGCAGTAGACTGCAGCTGCCTCAACTGTAGGGCAGAGACACGGTGCATCAGGATACCACATAGTGTTTCTAGTTGTACACGTATATGATATATTTTCACACAGAAACCACCAAAGAACTGAAATTTATGAGTTCAGACAGGTGCCTGTCACACTCTGCTACAGTATTTCAAGCACATGTACTGTTTGTCAATCTGACATAAAAAAAATGTTCTTACGTGAACATATTTATGAAGGCTACATCAAAGACAAACCATTTCTGTAAATGAACAAAATTTTGATTTTATATTCATTAAACAGCCCTGTGCAATATAGTTAGAAAAAAAATCAGATTTTTGATTAGAAAGAACTGAAAGCTGTGATACAGACAAGCTGATTTCTTACAGAGAAAGATTTCTACTACTTCAATTCAGCATTGAAATTAAAATGATCAGCTTTTTATCAGAAGATAATGATATGTTTTAAGTTGATCTATCTAAACACAAACCAGAGACTGGGTTTGTAAGAAACTTGGAGAGCTCATCAAACCACTAACTCTACAGGGTGCTGCTCTGATTGGGAATCTGAAACAGTAAGCAACTATAAAATGATGTCATCACACTCTAAGTTTGACTGAGGACACAAAAATAACTCCACTGTTTTCAGACACTGTAGAGCAAGTTAATAAATGCTAATTTAAAGAAAACCACAAAATCAAACAGCGTGAAATTTTCAGGAAACACTAATCATGACACAGGGACTTGAATGTCAGCTTTTCAAGCTTTTATAAGAAATTTGTAAAAACCGTTGCACATGATCTTTTAAGTAGAACAGCACTGGCTTTGGTGGGTGTGGGCATCTACAAAGATAAACTAAGTGTGGCCCTCTCCCATGAGTGCTAGCAGTTAGAATGTAGTACTGTGCCACTGCAAATGAAAAATCCCTGACACATGTGGTGCTTTTTAAGTAGCCAGTGTGGTAAATGGCTGCTCGCTGTGGCTCATAACCATGATGAAACACTGCCCTTAACTGTGCACAGTTGTGGTGAGCCCCTTGGACCATGTCCATGAACTGTTATGATCAGTGTCTGTGTTGGTCCATCAGTTTTCACTAGTTACAATCCCTGTGATGTTTTATAAAAAAACGTCATTTTGGTACCGTAGTGGTCCTTCCCTGAGCCCCAATATCCATCAATGCGAAAAAAAAAAAAAAAAAGAAATCATCAGTGGTGGACTAGTGGTCCTTCCCCAAGACTTGATCCCTGTCCTGCTTTCAAAGACCATCCTTGGTGGACCAGTGGTCCTTCCAGAGTCTTGATCCCATCCAGTTTTATGAAAAAACGGTGTTGCTGTATCAGTGGCCTGTGTTCAAGCCCTGATCAATGTCCAGTGTTCACAGAACAGCATTGGTGGGTCATCAGTTTACTCCCTAGCTCCAATCCCTGTGTGAATACATACTGTCCCCACCCTGTTACTGTACTTGTCCCTTTCTTTGAGTCCTGAACTCAGCCTTTCTAAAAAATTAAAGTAGCATCCCTTTCAGTCTAGTGTTTCTCCCTGTGTTAAGCTCTGACCCTGTCCTACCTGTGAGGAGAAGACAACCTATATCATCGACCAATTCCTTCCCATAGAAAGCAAAGCAAAATTAATATTATGGTCCATTATCAACAGATTACGTTATATGAAACACTCTCTTTCATAGCAGTTTGGTAGCTCACAGATAAAGCTGTTGCCTCCACATTCCAGAAAGCAGCAAACTGATACAATTGAAGTGACTGGTATAGCTGTTACTTGACCCCAGCATGGTCTAACAACATGAATATTGTGTTCATCAGAGTATGTTTTAGAATACTCAAATGGGATCAGTAGTGCAAGGTTATGCACAGATGATGAAATGTCTACTGCTTGTATAAATGTCACAACTCTTCCAAAGAAAGTCTTTCCTTGTTCTTCATACTTGATATTATTCTGATCCCTTCTGACCATTTTACTATAATCACTGCCATAGACATAACAATGCTGTTTTTTAAACTGATCTTTGTGTAACATTTGATTTCAGATGGCTCTACATACAAATTGATACTTTTTGCATAGCCAGTATTGCTTTGAATGTAACCAATGCGAAAGCAATCAGATGAGATTTCCTCCTGCTCCACTCTTGCAGACGAATAACAAATTCTTTCAAGCTTACTTTCAGTTGTTGTATCAAGGATACACCTTGCTTTCAATGAAGGAATTAGCTGAATCATATTCACTGTGTTAAATATCTGCATATTTCCACAGCCTGAGAACTTGTGATATGAGGAAACCATTGAAATCTTCAGAAATAAAGCAACTGTTTGTGAACAGTGGTCCATTGAAGCACACACAGTCAGGTGTATCAATTGGTATATAGTCATTGTCATAAATCTACAGTCATACAACCCTTCAAATGCCTTGACAAAAGTGTGCAAGTATTTTTCAGATTTGTCCATGTCATCTGGTATTATCTTCTCTTTACAGAGCAAATACACCGCTTTCAAGAGTAGGCCAAAGTGAACTAAAAGGTTGTGGGGCAAGATATCATGCAATACCGGAAATCCCCAGTATAGTAAAAAGTTTCTAAACTCTGATGTTTTCCAAATGTTCATGTCAGTGCTGCTCCTTGGTGGTGGTGTGATAATCTTGGGTGGCTTAATACTCTGCAGTCTTTTATCAACCTTGTCTCTATGTTGGAAAGAGGACATTTTTTCCTTTTGAAACTGTTTTCCAAACCATAAATTCAGCAATAGTTTTACAACACCTACACAAACACCATCCATGTAGTCCAGTTGAAATCCTTCAATAAGTTTAACGTATTTCAACCACAGGAACTGAAAAGGTCCCTTTACTCCTCTGGTCACATAGTTTTTATCACCCTTTTCTATTTTTTTTTAAAGCTTCAGAAATGTCATGTTTCAAATTATCAACTGTTTGTGATGGTCCTTTTGGATCACTGCTATTGTATGGGAACACATGAAAGTGGCCCTTTCTGGTTTTACATGTGTGCCCTGGTTGTACTTACCACCAGCAGCTATACTCCCCATTAAACTGCCTGCCATTACAAACCAAGCACCGTGCTGGAAGGTCACAGGTACAATTCAGTAGTGCAGCTTGACAAATAAATTATCCTGTGTGGCCCTGCAACTGCACTCCTTTCTCTAGAAATGTTAGTCCTCTGTAAATGGTTTTAAGACGTGACCACATGTATGGTTTTCTACTTCCAATCCAAATCCCATAAAGAAGCATGTTTTCTCGAGCTTTGCATTGAGTAATTGGTAGTTCATGGATCATTAAGTACACAGGCCATATTGATATACTGCTGCTTTAAATATTGCAACTCCATCAGTATTTAGTGTGAATTAAATGTTATTTTCATTCTTCAGAAAACCTCTGTCAAAGAGTGTCTTGTAAGTAATTCCATCATATACATCTTCCATTACAGAAGCATTTTGGCTTGAAAATGTCAGAATCTATGAGAATGAATATTTTTGTAAATTCTATCCTTTGAACAATGTAAGTGAGAAATAATGGACTGTTTCATGAAATAAGCTACTGATCCGGTTCTGTCAGATCATGTAAACAACAGTTTTGCACACTTTGCAGTCTTTTCTACAAGTTCATAAAAAAGCCAATAGTAGGTAATGCTAGGCATTGTTGTGTACTTCTTAATATACCCTTTCAATTTATAGAATTAATTTATCATTCTATTTCCCACGGGCAAAATATAACAAATAAGATCAAGTAAAGCCCTGTAGCTGCATCTGACAGCTTGTAACATACTGTAAAGCAAATGGGCTGCAAGATAACAGTTGCAACAGAGTAGGTGAACCTTCAAATATTTCCTGGTCCTCTTCTTCGTCCTGAGATGTCTCAATATTTTCACTTGTCTGAGTGGTGCTGTCTGGTGCAATTTTCATTGTTTGTGGTTCTTGATCCATCATTTCTAGAATATCATCTTCTAATATTGGGTCTTCAGAGAAATTATTTGCCAACATGGCATCTGCTTCTTCTTCATGAAGATCATTCCATAACTGGTCAAACAGTACATCTTCTGAATCATTCACTGGAGGGCATGTACTGTTTTGCTCTATGATCCCTTTTAGTGTATCCAGCACATCAGTGGTAGTATCCAAGAATGATGATGATACAGCTGGGTGGGACTCTTCAGCTGTAGAGAGAAAAAAAATTGTATTTGTTTTTAATGCTTTTGTAACATATTCCTTCAATGGCCACCCACATGTTACTGTGTTGGTGGCATTTCACTGCCATGCCACAACACAGTCCTCAACTGTTTGTGTGCAATGTGTGGGCTGATGAGGGGCTAATTTTGTGATCAGGGACTGCAAGGGGCTGGGAGGAGGGAGGACCCCGAGAGAGTGAAAGATAGGGAGGGACATAGGCAGAGGAGGAGCAGACCACGTGACTCGGCTCAACCACTAGGGAGGCTGGAGTCTACTTATCACTCCCGGAAGCCCAAGCGACCCTCACGTGAGTGACAAGACGCAGGAGTGTGGCATCTTGAGTGGTGTCTGCAGGGTGTCAGCAGGGAGGACTTTATCCAGTGTTAACTGCTCACCCTTGCTTATTCACAAACTATAGTGTGTGAATGAGCAAGGGTGAGCAGTTAACACTGGATAAAGTTTGTAAATGGAGAAGTATAGCTTTCTCATTTAGCTAGCTCCCCACCAGTTACCTGCACATTGGCTGGGGACCACACCTTAATTAAGCCAATTTTAGGCTGATGCACCCATAGAAAGGTAAGCCATAGGAGGCAGATGCAGTTTAGAGTATGGACCCAGCTGATGGGAGGTCTACCTGAACGTTGGTAGCTGGGTGTCTTCACAACAGGGCCCTTAGGTGAACACCAAGAGACCCCCACTCCTTTTGAAATCAAATAAGTTGCCAATCCAGGCTGAAAAAAATGTTTATTGTTACATTGATCCGGGGGGTCAGGGTCAGGGTTTGCTCTGACTTTTTTTTTTTTGCGTCAGCAGGTGGCAGGCCATGCCGGTTAACAGCAGGCACAGGGAGCAGTACGTGTTGCAGAGAACCTATAGAGAGGAACACACCACAATAGGAAAAGGGGGCCAGAAGTGCCTAAGGGATACAGGGAGGATGTGGAGGCCAGGGCAAGGAGGCAGGTGTATGAATGGGGAGGACAAAGGAGGGGTAGGGGAAACTGGGGGTGGGGCCACAGGGAGGCAGAAAGGGTATTGAACTGCAATGGGTGTAGGGCAGCACTGTTCCTGGGAAGCTGGTGGTAGGGTGTCGAGTGTTCAGGCTGTTAAGACAGCTGATGCTGGAAATAGAAAGCTTGAGATGGGAATTGGGGGAGTGGTGGGTATCAGAGGGAGAGGGGGAGATGGGGCAAGGGGGCAGGAAGGGCTCCATTGCAGGAAAGACCAAGCTACCACAGGCCAAATGGGGGCACTCAGCCAGGGAAGCCAGAGGGGGCAATTCCACAGGAACCAGGTAGTGTAGTAAGGGAGAATGGGCAGGTGGTAGGGAACGAAAGGAGGGGAAAGAATAGAGGCAGGCAAGGGGTCCAGGGTAAGTAGACATGGGGGATTTCAAGGGAGGGCATGGGCAGGGGGTTGGAGACAGCAAACAGGTATGCAGTACTGGTGAATGAAACAGACCAGGAGGATGGGGAAAGCAGCACAGAACAGGGGACAGGGGACCATGAGGGAAGGGAGAATTACAGGGAGCAAGGAGAGAGGGAATACAGAGGGGAAGAAGCTGGTAGGGGCAGGGAAGTGGGTGGGGTAGACACGAATGGACTACCTAAAGGAGGAATGAGGCCAAAACACATAGGGCAGGGTGGGGAGTGGGAGGCACAATGATTGGGATAGTGAGGGTACGCACGATTAGTGGTGGGGGGAGGTTGTGAAAGTGAAGGAGTGCAGAAAAGACAGAGGAGGAAGACAGCAGGTGGAGGTGCATTCGGTGGGGAAGGGAGGGGGAAACATCAAGGCATTAGAGAAAAGGACTTTGTGGAAAAGGGGCTCGTAGGTAGGCAAACCATAAGGAAGTTGCAGGAAATGGAGGATCTTGTACTTATTCTAGGGATTCTATGATTGGGGGTGAGATGGGGTGGGGGGAGCAAGGAAGATCCAAACCTTGTTGGACTGTATGCCAGGTATGACAGTGGAGAGAGTAGGGCAGTGCCTTCAGAACTGTGTGGAGAAGGTGGGAAGGAAGTCTCATGTCATAGTGCATCTAGGAATAAATGACCTAGAGGCAGTACAGTGGATGAAGTGCAGAGGATGTTCAGGGAAGTGAGAGTATCTGCAATCACGTGGGAAGTTCAGTAACATTCTCTGAGGTACTCAGGAAAGTACCACTAGGAAGCTAAGAATACAAGAGTTCAATAGGTGGCTGAAGGGTGCTGTGCAGGAATGGGGTACAGGGTAGTAGGGGAGTGGGGTGAGACACGGAATAATAAGGGGCTTTATGCCAAGGATAGGCTGCATCTCAACAGCAAGGGTACAAGGACATTGAAACAGGGACTGGACAATTACATTAAAAACAACATAGATTTAAACTGGGGGCTAAGTCAGTCAGCAGGGGAGAGTCACCTTCCAGAGGAGACCAGAAGATCTCACCCCAGAGAGGGAGGAGGAGGAGAATGAGTGGAAGTTACCAAGGCAGAAGTATAGGGAGGAGGGATGGGGGTAGGACACAAGGTGGACTGTTGTATCCTTGAATGCAAGGAGCTTGGTAAACAATGTGGCAGAGTTCCAGGCATTGATGGTGGAAGGGAAGGTAGATATTGCAGCCATCTCAGAAACCTGAGCTACCCAATACCATGACTGGGATCTCACAATCCCAGGTTACAAAGTGTACTGTAGGGACTGGGAGGGGGGGAGGATGGTTATTTATGATAGGGACGGGATACTGTGTACCAGGGAGGAGGGGGAAGAGGGGAAGCCAGAAACCATATGTCTAGTGCTCCAAAGCCCAAAAGGCAAGAAACTCAGGATGGGGGTGGTGTACAGGCCACCCTCACAAAGCAAGGAGGTGGATAGGGAGCTGGGGAGCAAATCAGGAAGGTCAGTGGCAATGGGAGTACAGTTATAGTCGAGACTTCAACCTACCTGTGGTTGGCTGGTGGATGATAACAGCAATGAACACAAGGAAACGGGTACTTCTGAAGGCTATCCAGGACAGCTAACTAGCACAGGGAGTGACAGAGTCTACTAGGAAGTGGAACATACTGGACATTGTGCTAACAAATGGCAACCAAGTTTAGGATGTGGTAGTACAGGATCCTCTAGCAAGAAGTGACCACCGCTCAGTGTGGTTCCTCCTCAACATAGGGACGGAGTTACGAAGACCAGGACAAGAGTGTAACACTTCAGAAGGCAGATTTTGCCAAATGGGCAGCATCCTAGAAGGGTATCTAGCTGAAATTAGGCTGGATGCTGAACAGAAGTGGGCAATCATTAGGAAGGGACTGAATGAGGCCACAAACATGTGTGCCAAGTCTCAGAGTAAGCAGTCCAGGTTAAAAAAAAAAAACTAGCTGGCTCAACAAGGAAGTGGTTGGGAAGGTGAAGGACAAAAGACTGGTCTTCATTAAGTTCAAAAAATCTGGGAGTGAGGAGGACAGGGAGGTGTTCACAAGGGCATCTAGGGAGGTTAGCAGGGCAGTTAGGGCAGTCAAGGCAGCAAAGGAGCTAAAATTGGCTCAGGGTATCAGAAAGGGGGAAAAGGGGTTCTTTAAATACATATGAGAGAAGAGGAGTTGTAGGGATGACACTGTTAGAATCAAAAAAGAAGGGCAATGGGCAGAAAAATGGGAAGACAAGACAATGGCACTCAACGAGTACTTCTGCTCAGTGTTCATGAAAGAAAGGGATGGCCCAGTACCACAAGGGAAAGGGGCAGGGTGGGGGGCACAGAGATAACAGATGGGTTCATCCAGGAGGATAGCGTTCTGAAGGGCCTTAAAGCCTTGCGGGTGGACAAAGCACCAGAACCTGATGATGTTCACCCAAAGGTCCTGAAGGAACTGGCAGAGGTGTTGGCAGACCCTCTGACAGACCTGTTTAACACCTCTTTGGAGATACAGAATGTACCCAGGGACTGGAGGATGGCCTGCTGGTGCCCCACCACAAGAATGGACCCAAGGATGAACCAGACAATTACAGGCCTGAAGGTAGAGGTTGATAGCCTTCTTGTTAGTAATGGTCTACAGGATGAGAGACAGCAGGGGTTTGTCTCATGGAAGATTGTGCCAATTTAACTTAATCAGCTCTTTGATTGGGTTCCTAGGGTGATTGACAAAGGCCATGTTGTAGATGGCCTGTATCTGGACTTCAGCAAGGCCTTCAACTCGGTGCCACATGGGAGGTTATAGAGCAAGCTGAGGTACTTGAGGGTGTGTCAGAAACTGGTGGGGTGGGTTGAGAGCTGGCTACAGGGCAGACAACAGAGGGTGGTTGTGGGGGGGGTCATCCAAGTCAAGGCCAGTAGCTAGTGGGGTGGTGCAGGGTTCAGTGCTGGGCCCTGTTTTGTTCAATGTCTTCATTGGAGACATTGCTGAGGGAGTCAAGAGTAAGATCAGCCTGTTTGTCGATGACACTAAGATTTGTGCAAAAGTGGACAGTGAAGAAGGGAGGCAGGCACTCAGGGAGGATCTAACAAAACTTGAACACTGATCTAAGGAGTGGCAGATGGAGTTTAACATGAAGAAGTGCAAGGTCATGCACCTCGGGACAGAAATTCAAGAACCAGCTACTGGCTGGGGGGAGTGCAGGTAGCAGTTATGGAAGAGGACAAGGATCTGGGGGTAATAGTCACAGGGGACATGAAGGTATCAGCACAATGTAGGAGGGCAGCAGCATGGGCAAACAGGATGTTGGGGTGCATTGCTAAAGGGATCACCTCTAGAAAGAAGGAGGTCATCCTGCCCTTGTATAGATCACTGGTGAGGCTGCACTTGGAGTTCTGTGCACAGTACTGGTGCCTGTACCTCAAGAGGGATGTGAGATTACTGAAGGGAGTGCAGCGTCGGCCACAAAAATGATCATGGGACTTGGGCAGTTGCCTTATGAGGAAAGATTGAGGAAGCTCAACATGTACTGTACTCATTGAGGACAGAAGGAAAGGGGAGACATGACAGAGACTTTAAGTACTTGAAGGGCATAAACAAAGTCAGGGAGGAGGATTTTTCCATTTAAAAGGGGAGAAATACTAGGGGCACAGTCTGAAGCTGGAGGGGAAGGTTTAGGAGGAAATGAGGAGGCACTACTTCACAGAGAGAGTGGTGGGGATGGAATGCTCTGCTGGAGGAGTTGATCAAACTGAGAACAGTGGACAGCTTTAAGTGGGGTTGGGATAAAGTCAGGGGCAGGGTTAGTACAGACAAGAACACAATGGGGGAAGGACCTGGAGAGGAGATGGAGGAGGGGATGGGGGGCAGCTGCAGTGGTATTAAACTGAAAGCTGTACAATCAGGCAGACTTGACAGACCTGTGGGACTTTTCCATCAGCAATTTTGTATGTTTGTATGTTCATAACACCTGCTGCCATTGTCCAAAAAATATGAATGTAGCCTACTACAACATACTGTATGAGGAACAAAGCATAATCAGTAGAATGGATACATTATCAGGAAGGTGAATGAAGTATTAATTGCTCCCAATGTGACCTAGTACACCTTGGTGCTTACAGCACTCACAGCACAGTACTGTTTGTAATGCTGCAGAGGCAATCTTGTCTTGAGCATTAAGAGAGACACGACAATGAGATGCCCTAGAATCATACTAGGGCAATCCAGGTTGCAATTGCATTGGCAACTAGATTTTAAAAATGACTGTTCACCTTGGCCACTTGTTTATAATAAGCAACAAGTAGCACAAGGTGGCGATATGTCCAGGTAGGCCTGTTATCGCACTGACTTGCCAGGACTGTTACCTTTACTGTCAACCCCCATCCTTTACAGATCGTCCATGGATGAGGTTTGATTATATTCTTTTCATTTTTGGTTCAAATTTACAGTGGGTGATTGTTGTATGGTTGCCAATTCATGCCTCAAGTAAGAATTGTGGGAGAGTTGTGTATTTTCTTTAATTGTTTCTTGCATTAAACTGTCATTAAAGCAAGTCATGAAATTCCTTACTGTAACATTCAAATTCCTGCCCTCATCAAAAGTGGCACTCTCTGCTACTTTTGGCTTTGGGTTTTCACGATAAGACTTGCTGCCACCTCCTCTCCTCAAGGTCCAGTGGTTGCAGCTAACACTGGAATGCAACATAACAGTTACATAACTGAAGCACTTCTATGAAAGGTATTATAGAAATGAAATAATCATACTTCAGAATGATAAATGTCATATTTTACCTCCACCTGCCGTTTATGTGTCCCTCTCCTGCGCCCCTTTCTTCACGTCTGTGATTCTTCTATTATAGCGACTGTAGTGGAAGACAGCTTTATTCAGTATTTTTGATACAATGCATCATTATCTTGATCATCTTGCTTAGAAACGCAATTATGCTATGGTTCTGGATATGCACACAGGAGCTCAATAGCAGTGAAATGATTTTGAGGTACCTGCTCCTCACCGTGTGTCTGCTACATCTCATCACCTATCATGTGCTGCTGTCTGACTCAATGCCATAGCAACATACAGCATAACATCAGAGGACCAGAGGTCCTACCAGCATGGCTGTATTCTTTATAAACCCATGAAACTTACATGTAGCCTATTGCACTTCCATGGTACCAACCTTCCCCAGATGGTGATTCCATCTGTGGACTCCCAACCCCCACCCTGGGTGCCTGGGGAACTGTATCTGGAAAAGCAGAGGAAGGTGGAGAAAGTAGTCAGGCGTGTAAAGTTGCATACATAAGAAAAAATAGCCTATTTACTAATAAAAGGGTAAAAGAACTTTTTCTGGTATGTTACTGAAAGAAGATAGAATGAGGGTGGGATTATAAGATTAAAAAGGTAAGGAGTGAATTATGCAGAGGGGGAGCAAGAAATAGCTGAACTTCTGAACAAGCATTTCTCTTCAGTATTCACAGAGAAAGGGGAAGGAGGACCAAAGTTAGGCAATGGAAGCAGCACTGGGAGGAGGTGGAGACCAGTCCAATTAAGGAGAAGAGAGTCTTAAAGGAATTTGCTAATTGTAAAGTGGACAAGCCAATATGTTGGATGGGATACATCCCAGAGTATTAAGAGACCTCAGGGAGGTGCTGGCAGCACCTCTGGCAGCCCTCTTGTACACTTAGTTTGAAACAGGCATGGCACTGTTGTAGCACCAATGTAGTCCTGGTTCACAAATATGGGATAGGAAGTAGGCTGCCAATTACAGGCCAGTCAGTCTGACCTTTTATTTATTTGTTTTTGAAAGTCGGATTTACAACCTTTGAGTCAGGGACTCATTTACAAAGGCACCTCGTCGCAGGGAGGGTAGACATTGTTACAGTGTGAGATACAGCAGTGGTAACAGGTGCAATACAGATAAAAGAACACAATATAACAGTGGTTTACGGAATAAAGTTACATACAGTAAATAGCAATCGTATAAAGTGTAATAATAGTAGAAGTCACAACCCTGGTCATACCGGGGAAATACCTATGTGGAAGAGTGGGGGGGAAACAGGTGAGGAAAAGAAAAAAAAAAAAAATGCAGTCCAACGGACTGGGAGGGAGGTGGACATTGGTGGTATGGAAAGTAATGGAATCACTTCTAAAAGAAAGGTTTGTGATGTATATCTGGAATGCAACAGGGTACAGGAGGAGAGTCAGCATTGATTGACAGCATGAAGAAGTTGTCAAACTTATACAATAATTAATGAAATGAGCAGACTAGGAGGGCCTAGTGGTCCTTATCTGCCATCAAATTCTGTGTTTCTGCCAGGTAAGGACTGCTTGGCCCATACATTTTGACCATAAGTCCTACACTTGTTTGCTGCAAATGTGAGGCATTTTTTGAGTGTTTGATTAGGAAGGGGCAGTGGATGTGGCCTACGTGGATCTCAACAATTAAGGCCTTGGACACCGTCCCACACAAAGGCTAGTGAACCAGCTGTGCAGTCTGGTAATGTGTCACAGGATGGTAAACTGGGTCAAAAATAGGCTGAGTGGTTAGAAACAGGGTGATGGAGAACAAGTACAATCCAAAGAGAATGGGTTGACCAGTGGTATTCACCAGGATCAGTTCTTGCCGCAGTCCTGCTTAATGCCTTCATAAGCGACACTGCATAGGGGATGGAAGGAAAAGTGTGTCTCTTTTAAGATGACACAAAGATCTGCAACATGGTTAACACTGTAGAAGTGGTAGAGAAAATGAGAAGGTAGCTAAGCAACTTTGATGATTGTTCAAGGGTATATCAGGTAAGATTCAATAAAAAGAAGTGCAATATCATGTACTTGTGGCACAGAAATGCAGGAAGAGTAGTATATGATGGTGGTGAGGTACTGATGGCCAACAAACAGGAAAGGTACATGGGGGGAGCTAATATCTGATGATGTAAAGGCTACCAAACAATATGTGAGAAGGCTGTGAGGTGAGACAGTGGAATGGTGGGGTGCACAGGGAGAGGTATCTGCAACAGAAGGAAGCAGGTGGTGATGTATAGAACATTATTAAAGGGACACTGTCAACCCCCTTAGGCCTCAAGGTATCTCTAGTTTAAAAAACACATTTTATGATTGTTCACATTCTATAGAGACTTCTAGTCTAGCTGGTTGTCTGATTCAGATTCCTTTTTCCTTTTTAAAAGTGAAAAACTAAGTGCCCACCATACTGGTGTTACCACACCAAAACATGTTTGATTACATTTCTTGACCAGCTACAACTGAATCTTTCCTGGACTCAGGAATGCCCCCAACACTATCTAGATACTTATTATACAGTGGGAGTATAGGAGACTATTGTATCACAAGTGGCTGTACTGTTTGAGGGTGTTTCTAATGTTCAGGATGTATGCAGTAAGCCTAGTTCAATGATTTGGAGCAAAACAAGGCTGCGTATAACTATACATTCCCATGCATTTCAGTTCTAATAAACAAGAAAGCAGATAAAAAGTGCCTTCCAATCTGTCCTGACCCACATCCAGCAACATTCTGCCAAGGCAGAAATCGTTGAACTTGCTGATTGTAATATCAATTGGCTAGCAGACGCTGCCACCCCCCAAAAGGATGCTGCTGCTGCCCTCAACCTGTCTCAAATTGTGCCTTCTACCACACAACACAATAGAAACATAGAAACAATCCCAGAACTAGTACCTCAAACCTCATCAATCTGTTTCTTACAGATCACCCCAACAAATTCACTCAGGTTTCAGTGCTATCTGATGCATTGAGCGACCACTCGCCAGTTCTCTGTCGATGGTCCTACTTGGCAAAAAAGCCTCCCTCCAAAGTTATCCACCAGCAACTCCTCAAGCCAGGAAAACTACAGCTCCTGAAACACCGCCTCCTCAAATGGGACTGGTCACCCATTGCTGCCTCACCTGATATTGACTCGGCTCTGGAGTACTTTGTCAACTCCTTCAATGCCACCTGTGACCTCTTTGCACCCTACTGCAAATGGGTCATCAAAGGAGTCGACACCCACTGGTTGTCGCAATCCCTGCTGGACCTAATGCATGACCGTGACAATCTCTGGCACATTGCACTGGAGACTGGGAGGCCTGCTGACCGGCAGCACTATTGTGAGGCCAGCAACCACTGCACCTGGAGGGTCCGACAAGCAAAAGCTGAGTACTTTCGAGCTGCACTCACTGCCTCCTGGGGCGTGGGATGCAAATTCTGGGACTCCTCAAGGAACTCAGTGGCAGAACCTCTACTGCCCCCAGATGTCTGTCAATGGCAGTATCTCCACGGACCCCGAGATGATAGCTAACACATTGAATTCCGCATTCTCGGACCTCAGCGGTGTGCTTCCATCCAACTTCTTCGCACCCACCCCCATTATAACCCCCTGCCCTCCCAAGTGCCATCTTTTTGCTTCAGAGTTATTTCCCAGTGTGATGCTGCCCCCCTTCTGCTAAGGACACTCAGCAAATCTAGGTTCAGCAATGACTCTCTTGACCTTGACCCTCTCAGAAGTACTTTACCCCCTCACTGCACTGCTGAATCGCTCCCTGGCCCTTGGTCAGTTCCCCTCCATATGGAAAATGGTCTCATCACCCCTATCCTGAAGAGTGGTGACTGCACTGTGCCTGGAAACTATCGACCCATTTCAATTCTACTCTCTCTCTCTCTCTCTCTCTCTCTATAGGCTCAAAAGGTAGTCACTACCCAAATCACAGACTACCTTGCCCAATACAACCTCCTCTTCCACATACAGCATGGTTTCTGGAAAAGCCGCAGCACCAGAACTGCACTTTTGAATATACCAACACCATTCACTCCTCTCTTGATGCAGGCCAGATAGCTGGTGCTGTCTACATAGATCTTTCCAAAGCTTTCAACGCCATTCATCACATGCTTCTCATAAACTCTTAACCCAAATAGGTTTCTCAATGGATGCCACTGCCTTTTCTTGGACTGTCTCTCTGACAGATCCCAGAGAGTCAGAATAGCTCAAACCCAGTCATCTCCCCTCAAAGTCATGTCTGGGGTCCCTCAGGGGTCAATCCTTGGCCCCCTGCTATTTACTCTATTCCTTAACTCCCTTCTCAAGGCCTGCATAGGGAACCTTCTCTTATATATGGATGATGCAGTGCTTTACAGCACCCACACCAACCCTGCCACCCTCCAATCAATTCCACAGAGATCACTTAATGAGGCCGAATCCTTGTTTGCTGACCATAGGCTAGTCCTGAACTATAAAAAAACAAAGTCCATGCTGTTTGCCCATGCCCAAAATAAGATCAGGGGCCACCCCCTGCTCATCCAGAACTCCTGTAACGAAACCCTTGAACAAGTTTCTACTTTTAAATACTTAGATGTTACCCTGGACTCTGGGCTCACCTACCACGAGCTAATCCGCTATCTTAGCATGGCTGTCAACGTGTGTATTGGTCTACTCCACTGGTACAAGCATTGTCTCCCCCCCCGAAGCCCTACAACTAGCCATCTCATCCTCTGTCCTGTCTCTCATAGACTACAGGAACATTATGGGGCTGCTGACAACACATCCCTCAACAAAATTAGGGTTGCTCTGAACAAAGCCTGCAGGCTGGCTACTGGCTGTGATCGGCTCACCGACACCTGCACCCTCTACGCGAGGACCAAATGACTAAATCTTGACCACTGCCTAAAGTTCCAGACCTGTATTTTTGCCAAGAAAATCTCAGCTGGCCTCACACCCATTGCCCTTGCTGCCCTACTCCCCCCACTTACTACCTCCAGACGCACTCATCACTCTGAGAATACCAACTACCAGGTCCCCCTTTATAAAACCTCCCTGGGACAGAGAACCTTTAGGTACCATGCTCCCCTTTGGCTGAATTCCCCTTCCCAAACCAATCTTCATGGCACCTACTCAGGGACTGTTCAAATCCCTCCTCCGTAACCACCTCTCTCAGGACTCAGCCTGTGACTGCACCTGACACCCCCATAACCCTATCATATTATGACAATGGACCTCACTTGGTCCTGCCTCCAGAGAACTTGTCCCTGGCCTCTGTCTCTTACCTAGGCCACGGACCAACTGTCACCCATAGGGCGGCGCTGTTTGCACATGCTGTTCGTATATGCACATTAAGTAACAACTGCTGTATTGTCTGTTACTTCTGTACATTGTATATGCCACTGCACTGCTTTGTCTAACTGCTGTAATATATTGTACCACATTTGCCTGGATGTACTATACCCTGTATCTTTTGTATGATATGATATTTTCTTGCGCCTTTCATTGCACTGTAATGCCTGACACTGTATGCTTTGTATTGTATTCTATGACATGGAGTCTTTGTAAAGGAGTCTCTGACTCAAAGGTATTAATTATGATATGTTTCACTAAATCTATAAAACAACCAGCAACATCAATGAATTTTAGAGAAGGTAAGCAATCATAAAATGTGATCTTTTACCTAGAAATAATATGATGCAAAAAAAGGTTAACAGTGTCCCTTTAACTCATCTACTGTGTCCAGTTCTGGAGGCTGCATCTCCGGAAGGACATAGGAGTAGAAGTAATGCAGAGAAAGGGTGACAAGAATGGTGCAGGGGCTATCCACAAGTCATATAAATAATATGTATTCCCTGTAGTAGAGAACATAAGGGGAATATGATAGAGACTTTCATATGCCTCATGGTTGCAGAGCCGTAGGAAGGCATTTTGGTGCCCTGGGCAAGAGACTAATTTGGCGCCCCCCCACTCAGAAAAAGCTGGGGTGTGGGGCCACAAGGCCCCCAGAAGCTCTGAGGGGTTTACATGCTCTGTGGTGAGTTTTGGGGCTTTTCTTGAAGAAAAAAACACACACTTTTGTTACATGTGCCCTACCCCTGATTTCAGGGAATACTTTGCTCCCCTAGAATATGAGATGTGGGAGACTGGCTGGCTGAAAAAGAAAATGAAGCTCTCTTTTGCTAGTAATCAGTTTCCAACAAACAACATTTACTAATAGTCTACACTTCCCCCTCTTCCCTGATGCCACATTGCCAGCTTACTGCAGAAACCAAAATTGCAATAGCCCTGAGCATAAAATGGTGTGTGCGTTGTGAACATAAAACATAGCCTCTACTTTAAAGTGACCAGATTCACAAGCTCACAAGTCAAGATCCCATCACTGTCAGAATTTTAATGTATTAAACTCGCTGAAGACCAGTGGGTGTTCAAAAAATTTGTTTTCACAGAAATCGGAGTTCTACACACACACACACACACACACACACACACACACCTTTAATATGACTCACTAAAACTGTTTGAAACTTTGTACAATTTCACAGACCTACTGTATGACTTTCACTGTGGACTTCTGTACCCATGTATGCACTCTGTACCATACTAGTACCAGGTCATGCCTGAAAAATCAATCTTTATGTCACCAGTGTACTCAGTCAGATGATTAATAAAATAAACATAAGCTTGGACACCTTATTCCAAACTTCTGATCCCATACACAAAACATGAGACTTTCAGACCCTTACAGAAAACATCAGAACCAGTTCACAAAGCTTAAACCAGCAGTGCAATGTGGGCAAAAAAAGTGATGACTCCCATCTTTTGTCTAATATAAATTTCAGGCAGCTTCCAGTTTTATTTGGTCATAAAATGTTGTAGTTACAACATTTTTTTTATTTTATAAATGTTTTAATTAAGTATTTTTCACCCCCAAGACAAAAAGATGGCCAACACATTTGACTTAGGAATAGCATTGAGGCCTCATAAGTGTTAAGAACAAGAAAATAAATAAAACTCATGGTGTGAAACCTAGGAGGTACCTAACTGTAGCAGCCTGAATCTAGCGTTTTGGAGAAAAAAATTTTTTTGTTGCACTGCTGCTGTAAGCCCTGCACCTCCCTAACTACAGCATAGGCACTCTGCATCCAAATCTTTTGAAAATCACCAAGCACAAAGTGCAAAATTCAAGAACTGATGTACATTTATTTGTTGCAACCATAAATACCTTTTGATTTCTTGGAAACTGGATTTTTCCCTCCCACGAACAAGGAGGAGGAGGAGGAGGAGGAGTACTCGAATAAGGCTTCCAGGGAGCAACTGGGTGGGCATCACAGAACTGAAGCAGCTAAGCCTCCTGAGTCCCCAACCCCACCTGGTGTGCTCGAGTCACCCGACCCACTCGCTCCTCCACTCCTCGACCCCTTCTGGAGCAGCACCGCACTGCTATTCCGCTGCTCAGCCTGCTGGCCTTCCTTGCAACTTGCTGCCTGGTGGTGTGGTGTGTTCTGGACTCCTGACTGGCCAACTCCCAACCCGATCCTAGACTCTCTTTCTCAGCCGACTGCTGACTCCCAAGTCCCGCCACATCAGTTTTGGCACTTGATGGCTACTCTCCCTCTCCTCTCTTCTGGGCTGGCTGGGGGCCTGGTCCACCACCTCTCCTGACTCCTTCAACTTTCTAGGCCATCCTGCAACACACACAACATGGTGGAAGGACCTCCTCACTACAGAATCGAGTAGACAACTGACGCATGCATACCGCGCCTAATAAGCCCTCCCCTCTGGCCAATCACAGTATGGCAAGTTGAAAGTCACTTGCCAAACCAGTCAAACATATTAGATTTTCTTGGGGGAGACAAACTAAGCAGGCAACAGGCACATTTGGTGCCAAATTAATTGTAAATAATGCCAGTGCCACCAGCCAATTAAAGAGCTGCCAGGAGGGGTGAGGTGGCGCGGTCACAGTCAGCAGAAGGCACATGCACAGAAAACCAAACAACCAGGGGAAAAAGAAAAAAAAATGCAGCATGTGGAAAAATATTGCTGGGGCTCAGCTCAGGTCAAGAAATAAATAAAAAAAAAAAATAAGCTTCACAGATGAAAATTGTGCCCCTCGGAGGCTGGCGCCCGGTGAGGGGGCACCACCCGCCCTACCCTTCCTATGGTACTGCATGGTTGTAAACAAGGTACAAGATGACAGCATGTTTAAAAAAAAAGAAAAGATGCTGAAGAACAAAGGGCCATGATATGATAATAAACGGGGTTACACTTAGTGGTAATGTGAGAAAGTATTTATTTCACAGAAATTGTGCTGGAGCCATGGAACAGTCACCCGGCAGACATTGTATGCGTAGAATTGGTAGGGAAATTCAAAAACTCATGGGACAGACATAAAGGAAATTTATTTTTAGGAAAGAGAAAGTAAAAGCCCCAGATTGTGTAGGATATGCAGTATGAAACCACTACTGAAGTTTGGAAGAGTAAGGTGGCCAGTCTAAAACATTAATTTACTGGTGTCTGCTGCTAAATAACCTGTGCAGGCCCGATCTAAAACTAATGAACTGGTGGCTGCTGATACATGCCCTGTGCGTCCCCATCTAAAACCATTAATTAACTGGTGGTTGCTATCACATGCCCTATGCAGGCTCCATCTAAAACTTAATTTACTGGTGGCTGCTATTACATGCCCTGTGCAGGCCATGTCTAAATCCAGTAATTAACTGGTGGCTGCTGCTATGTGCCCTGTGCAGGCCCCATTTAAAACTATTAATTATACAATGGCATAAATCCAAATGCCAGAATCCTCAAATCTGATTGGTTGGCTGGCACCTTCCCAGCATGATAAATCATCCAGTGTACCCACTGGAAAAGGTGCCAACCGATCTTAACCCAAATCATTCTGACCCAGAAAATCAAAATCTACAGCCTCATTATTGCTCACCCACTAAGCGAGGCAAAAGCAGGACTTTCAAACACCCCTGACATCAAAGGTCAAATCTGCCAAACCCCTTCACTGAACTGCAAGATACACAGCTCCCCACACAAAGCTGTAAACCCCGTCCACCAAAAGTCTCCTAGTGACCATTTAAAGAAAAAAAATAATCACTTCTATGCCGGCTAACTCAGCAGTGCTGCACGCACTCTCCCTCTTGCTGCTCACAGCGTCACTCAATTTCAGTGAATGACCAACTCTACAACGCAAACATGCGGTCGTAGCCCCTACACAACCTATAACTTTGGACCATCTCCCGGAACATGAACCAGACTGCAGAAAAAGTAAACTTCTACTTTGTTTTGGGAGAGGGCCAGTGAGCAAGTGTTTTTTTACTGAGCAACAGCAACCCACACTGCTGCGCATGCGCACAGTGCATCAGAAGTGGACCCAGTCGTTCATACTCGAAAGCGGAGCATAGGCTGACTTCAAAAGACTGTCCAGACTCCGATAACAAAAATGGATCCAGGAGAGAGTGAACTGCCAACAAAGAGGCACAGCAGGAAAGATTTCCAGGCTCCGCAAAAAGCATCCAGACCGGGAATACCAAATGACTCTCATGCATGTGCAGCAAAGGGCATCCCTTGCAAACCAAGATTGCAGCCCTAGCAACTCAGAGCTACTTTTTTGTCACACAGGAATAAACTCAATAAAAATAACCAAAAATGCCCCCCCAAAACCCTAATTTTCTATATTTTTTTCTCACCAAAAATACCCCACATTGTATAATAGCAATATGCCTGTGGCCTCGTGACCAAACCACATCAGGCATAGTTAATCCACCAATATACCCACACCCTGTTGTGGTATATTGCTTAATTAACTGGTGGCTGCTACTACATGCCCTGTGCATGCACCGTCTAACTCCAATAATTAACTGGTTGCTGCTACTATATGACCTGTGCAGGCCCCATCTAAAACTAATTAACTGGTGGCTGCTGATACATAAAGGAGTGCTGACGGGGTTAGGCAGCCAGGACAACTGTCCGAGCCCAGGTGGCTCAGGGGGCCCAAATTTACACTTATTTATCTTGGGATAGGAGGGGCCCAGAGACCTAAAAGGTGTGTCCTGGGCCTGGAAATTTCTATCGACATCCCTGGATACCCACGTACATACGAAAATACCAGCAGAAACAGGCCTTATAGTCTATCGAGTCTGCTCGATTATACAGCTAGCCCCTCAATTTGCAACTGCCCTACCCTCCCTTTCCCCTATCTGTATTTACCCCCCCTCATTCTGTTCCTTCCCCTCTTAAAACCACCCACCATTCTACAGGATACCACCTCCTCAGGCAGAGTGGTCCACTTGTCTACCACCCGTTCCATGAAAAAATGCTTCCTGATTTCCCTCCTGAATCTTCTGCCCTCTGATCTCAGCTGATGCCCTCTTGTGTCCCTACCCCTTCTAATTTGGAAAATTCTCTCTGTATTAGTCTTGTTTATCCCCTTTAGGTCTTTAAAGGTTTCAATCATATCCCCCTATCCCTCTTCTCTTCCAGGAAATACATGTTCAGCTTGCCCAGCCTATCCTCGTAGGATTTTCTCCCCAATCCCTGGATCATCTTCATTGCCCTATGCTGCACCCCCTCAAACAACCTGACGTCCTTCTTCTGGAATGTGTGCCAGTACTTCACGCAGTATTCCAGGTATGGCCTGACCAGTGACCTGTACAGGGGAAGGATCACCTCCCTATTTTGGGAGGAGAGTTCCCCTTGCTATACACCCCAGCATCTTGTTGGCTTTTACTGCCACTTTCCTGCACTGAACTGAACTGTTCATACTCTGTGTTATAAGCACCCATAGTTCCTTTTCCTCCTCAGTGCTTTCCAACTGTACCCCTCCTAGCTGATAGTTTCTCCCCCGGTTCCTAGCTCTGAAGTGCAGTACCTTGCACTTCTTGGATTTAAACCCCAACTGCCATGTTTCTGACCACTCCTGTGATCTGGACAGGTCATCCTGCAGCCCCTTCCACCCTTCAACGTCATCCACCACAGCTCCCATCTTCATATCATCTGCAAACAGAGTGATCTTATTCCGGATCTTGTGTGAGATATTAGTAATAAATATCCCAAACAGCACTGGTCCCAGCACCGATCCCTGTGGTACCCCGTCCCCACTTGTCACCTACCTCGGTGATGAGCAGTCCCCCACCACCCTTTGTTGTCTTCCCTTCAGCCAGTTTGTGATCCATTTGACCATCTTTTTTCCCACCCCAGTATATTCCAGCATCCCCCTCCCAGCTTCCCATGCGGCATGGAATCAAAGGCCTTGCTGAAATCCAAATACAGGACCTCCACTGCATGGACCTTCCCCAGTTCCCTGGTCACCCAGTCATAGTACTCAACTAGGTTTGTCTGGCAGGACCTTCCTGAGACAAACCCGTGCAGTTGACCATCCTATAGACCATTGTCCTCCAAAAAGATCACCTGCTTCTCTTTTAGGATTGTCTCCATGAGCTTCCTTACAATTGATGTGAGGCTCACTGGTATATGTACTTGCCTGTTTCATCCTTTGGGCCACTTTTGTGAATGGGCACCACATGGGCCATCCTCCAGTCTTGTAGTATGCATTCTGTGTCCAGGGAGGTATTGAACAGGTCAGCTAGTGGTCCTGCCAGGATCTCCGTCAGTTCCTTAAGTACCCTAGGGTGAATACTGTTTGGTTCCGGTGCCTGGTGCCCTATGCAAGCCCTGTCTAAATCCATTAATTAACTGGTGGCTGCTGATATATGCCCTTTGCAGCCTGCTGGTGGCTGCTGTTATATGCCCTGTGCAGACTACGTCTAAATCCATTAATTAACTGGTGGCTTCTGATACATAACTTGTGCAGGCCCCATGTAAAACTGTTAATTAACTGGTGGCTTCTGATACATAACTTGTGCAGGCCCCATCTAAAACTATTAATTAACTGGTGGCTGCTACTACATGCCCTGTGCAGGTCGAGTCTAAATCCACTAATTAAATGGTGGCTGTTAATACATGCCTTGTGCAGGCTCCATCTAAAACTATTAATTAACTGGTGGCTGCTACTACATGCCCTGTGCAGCCCACTGGTGGCTGTTATTACATGCCCTGTGCAGGCCGAGTCAAAATCCATTAATTAACTGGTGGCTGCTGACTACATGCCCTGTGCAGGCCGAGCCTAAATCCACTAATTAAATGGTGGCTGTTGATACATGCCTTGTGCAGGCTCCATCTAAAACTATTAATTAACTGGTGGCTGCTACTACATGCCCTGTGCAGGCAGAGTCTAAATCCATTAATTAACTGGTGGCTGTTATTACATGCCCTGTGCAGGCCGAGTCTAAATCCATTAATTAAGTGGTGGCTGTTGATACATGCCTTGTGCAGGCTCCATCTAAAACTATTAATTAACTGGTGGCTGCTAATACGTGCCCTGTGCAGGACACATCTAAATCCAATAATTAACTGGTGGCTGCTGTTACATGCCCTGTGTGGCCCCGCCTACAACCATTAACTAACTGGTGGCTGTTGGCTACATGCCTTGTGCAGGCCACATCCAAATCCATTAATTAACTGGTGGCTGCTACTACATGACAGGCCCGTCTAAAAATATTAATTAACTGGTGGCTGTTGGCTACATGCCCTGTGCAGGCCCTGTCTAATATTATTAATTAACTGGTGGCTGTGCTACATGCCATGAGCACACCCAGTCTAAAACTATTAATTAATGGTGGCTGCTGCTACATACGCTGTGTGGGCTCAAGTGGAAATAAATTGGTCCCATGTGCTGGCAAACTACAGACAAAATCATGGACTCGTAGCTGCTGTGACATAAATGCTACCAAATGAAGCAGCTGTTTGCATGCTCAAAATGTATTGCTTAAGCAAATTTGGATCAGTGAAAAACCTCCCCAATGGACTTGTGCTAATAAGTGCACAAAATCCAGAAGAGAGCAGGAATCACAGCCTTCTGCAAGAAAAACAAGCCAAAGAATTTTCACAATACGTTGCTTTTTATTAAAGCTCAATCAAACAAAGTAAAAGGTCTATGGGTTACACTGTGTTGTTCCCATCAGGGGTTATGTGCTGCCTAGTATGTTTTGGTTTATAGTTTGATTTTGCTTAATTGTTTGAATTCTTTTGCTGGTTTTTACTCCAGTAGACTTACTTTTGACTCCCTTTTTATGCAAGTTTTGGGACTCCTTCACTTCACGTCATTCTAGGGTCATATGGGGCTTCAAGGTACTCACAGTACATGTAAGAAAATTGACTCTCAGACCTGGTCTGTTAGGCTCCCTGATGACCTGTTCCAAATGCTGCTGATGGTGGAGGTTCTGCTTGGGAGAGGCGCTGTCATTCAAGGTGTAGGAGCTCGATTGATGTGCTCTGTTATCTTTCTTATTTTATTTTTTTTATTTAGTTGTTTAACCAGGAGTAGCACACTAAGCTGAAAGCTTTTTTACAGGGGCGACCTGGGAGCACAGGGAAGTTAAGTGACTTGCTTAGGGTCACACAGTATGCAAGTGGAAGCTGTGGGATTCAAACCTAGGTCTGGTCTGGTCTGCTGAATGTCATCAGATTTGCAGCTCAGAGCCTTAAACCCCTGTGCTATACTGCCTCCCATCTTAGTTAAATCAAACAGGGAATTATACTTGCATGTGCACTGCATTGAGTGTGACCATTTTAAAACGTTCTCTACAATGTAAGCATTAGGATATATAGCTTGTCCTCACTGATAGCACACACAGTTCATAGAACTGACAGGCTGCCAGCCCCTGCTCAAGGATACCCTTCCTCACCAGCTATGAGTTGACCTTGACTCCCCCCCCAGGTGAACAGAGATGGCAGCACAGAAGTGCACACAGAAATCCCAAATAAGATCCATAACTTACTTAGTGAAGCTGACTGTGTTCCTCTCCCTCCGACACAACAGCAATTCCACTGCAGTCTAATGCTGAGTGGTCACTATGGGGCTGCAAACATACAAAATGGCATCCAAAATTTGTAAGCAACACATAAAACCAACACACACAAATCCTCAAGCTGCAGCCCTATATTGTTCCAGGTTAGAGGTAGAAATGAAGTTAAAGGTCATGAAGCATTTCTCCCTTCCTGATTGGATGGCTGTGGGCAACTGCAACCCAAGGGGTACTTCACATTGTCACTAAACATTACAGCAAATGTTTAAAAAAAGCACATATGTAAAATCTGAGCATTTATCTATTGGTCACAGTGACCTGGTGATCCAGTTAGCTCCCACTGCCAGAATAACCATGTATACCATGTTTGCAAACACTCTTGCCACCAACAAGTGAGAGGGTACGTTCCATTAACTACTACATTTCATGCCATTTTCACCTGCTGCCATTTCATGCTGCTACATGCACAGATAGGAGCCGAGGGGAGTGTTGCAAAATAAATATTTCAATCTAGATGTGTGCACCAGAATAGAGTGGCCCTATTGTGCCATCAGGTAATTAAAGTCTCCTAATGTTAGCTCTATTTAGTTAGACAGCTGCAAAAGTTGCTTGGTCCTGTACAGTTTTTTTTAATGTTCCCCTATTTATCTGTGCTTGTTTTTCCTTGCATAACATGTGCTAACCATCAGAAAGCGAGGCCCAAATTCCCAGTCATGGTGGCATTCGTTTTCTCGAAAGGCTGCATAACTGCACTTTGGTTCTTCTATTACAATTGTCAATCTGCTGCGGAACACCCTCAGGGTGAGTCAGTGCTGTGAGGCAAGGGAAACTCATCTCCACCTTGATTTGGATCATCCTAGCCAGGGGCACTCCGCTCAGACTCGCGAGAGGGCTGAAGAGAGACTGAGGGTAACCAGCATTGATAATTACACTTCTGGGCAGTCAGGAGGCTGACTGCCTCATCATGGGGTCTTCTGTCTTTTCACTCATGCCTTTAATTGACACACAGCCTGATTCTAGATGGGGCTTCAAAGGCACTGAGATCCTCGGACTTCGGCAGGGGCGTTGCTGTTCAATTAAGTTTAGTGCTCCCATCTGGTGGCAGGCATTAAGTGACCATGAAAAGTTTAATTTATTATAGATTGATTTCCATGTGTGAGCCATCACAGTTGAATTCCCATACTGTACATTCTGACAGAGAGCAAGATAAGGGACAGATAACCGGCTCCGAAAGTGTGAAAGTTACCAAGCACTCTCCGTGATTAAATCTGGCCATCTAGCTATAGGTTCTGCTATAGATATAGATATAGATTCAGCTAAATAATTTCTTTTAATTAAATATGTTCACTTACTGCAGATCTTCAGTGTTCACAGAAAGTCTTATTGTTGTGGATCTCTAGTGCGTTCGCATTTGTTCCCTTGCAGCTAACACTTTGGGGTGATCATCTGTTCTTAGCATCTGGCTGTCTTCTGAAGACACTGAGTATGATGGCACAGTAGTGTTCTCCTAGAAATAATGCCATATGCTTTGAACGCAATATATATGGGGAAGCTAATGGGCAGGTTGAAGAAGAGCAGCCTTCTGACATCATCAGACCAGTTGATAAATAGTCTGTTGAAAGCATTGTTTATTTGAAAAGGAAAAAAAAAATAATTGAAAGAAATATATATATATATATATATATATATATATATATATACAGACTTGTATTGAACACCATTAAAAGTATTGAAAGTCACATCGGCACTAGAGTTATTGTTTTAACACCATACCTTCGTTCTGATTACATATTGTCAGTAGAATATTATATCAAAACATTACTAAGAGCTACAGGGAATACTTGTTATTCTGCACCTATGCTTATGTCTATGAGTATTTGTAATTGGTGTACAGGATAGTACTCATTTGCAATTTCTTATAATGTTATGCCATAACTTTTTTACCTTAAGTAGTGAGCTGTGGTCACTGGGAGGCCAAGTGACTAGCTCAATGTCACACAACAAAAAAAAACAAAAAACTGCAAACTCTAGAGCCCAGTGCGAGTCACAACTCTTATTTAGTAATCTTGTTCACCTAACACCTGTTCTGTTCTAAAGCTGGACTACTCCTGCTACCTGGAACTCTCATCCACTGAATGTCACACCAGTACCACTGATTCAGAGTGATAGCAGCACTGCAACTGTTATTTGCATCCCTCTCTCACCCACTCTAATACTTCTGCAGATGAGCACTATCCTGTAAACCAATTACAGCCAAATGCTCATAGATGTAGGCATAGGAGCACACTATCAAGTATTCCCTGTAGCTCTTAGTAAGGTTTTGATACACTATCCAAATCTAATGCAGATGTGGCTTTCAATACTTACAATGGTGTTCAATACAAGTCTGCATATATATTTTTATCGTTCACACTGTTAGTGGGAACACTGATGATCTGCAATAAGGAAACGTATTTAAAAAATTAACAATTACTTAACCAAATCTATAGCTAGATGGCCAGGTTTAATCACGGAGTGTGTTTGGTAAGTTTCACACTTTCTGACATAGTTATCTGTCCCTTATCTCACTCCTTGTCAGAATTTACAGTATGGGAATTACTAAACTGGGATGACTTGCACATGGAAATTAATCAATAATCAATAAAACTTTCCATGATCACTTAATGCCTGTCAAATAGAAAACAGAGATGGAAGCTGTTAGTTTTAAAACTAATATGCTTCACACAACACAGAGCAGTCTGCCTCAACTGGGAGTTGTGGGTTATCTGGGCTGTCTGAGAAGTAGTATAGATCAGACTTCATGTGCAGCAGCAAATTAGCAGAGAGGAAAAAATTACCTTTGGCAGCTACTACAATATCAGTAAATAAATGCCAGGGATAAGTAACTTGCCTACCCATAGTTAGACAATGTTCAAAAGAACATTGCATGTGGGAAAGCACAACAGGGAATGGAGTGGTGTGGCCCGGCAGGGAGCTGCACAGGGGCCAGAATGGTTAAGGCAGGCCCTGATAGCTGTGTTTGTCTTTTCAGTTTCTAGGTGCTAGCTTATTCTGCTTCATGGTAAATGCTTCTCTCAGAAGCATGAGATTCCATCAAGCAGATGAGGCTTCCACGCTCTGGTGACTGAAAAGATGAACATGATACTTTTCTTCTTCACATCGACAGCACCACGGGCTGCAGATCAGATGTAATTTGAAGATTGACTGCATCACAGACTTTTTGAAGGCACACTCATTGCACCGAGATTTCAGCCACAAGGATGGTATGCTGCCATGGAAAGCTACTCTGAGCACTGCAGACCAACTTGGGGAACAGCAGGGCAGTGGGGTGGCTCAGGGTTCAGGCAGGAGTGAAGTTGTAGTGGACCTCGCACTTGTGAACTTCCTACAACCAGGCAGCTGCTTTCGGATGACCGAAATGTGCCACGGTCTGGATTTTCAGGCCTAATTCACTGCGGTGTAGCCAGAATTCCTGATGGTGATTTGCAGATTGAGAGATCAGTCTTCACAATCATGTCTGCAGTGGGGTGCATCATGATTAATTGTCTAGTGGATGATGTCAGATTTTGTGTGCACTGATGTAATAGCCACAGTTGTGGGTTAGGTGGCAGGAAGGGAATTCTACAGGCAAAAGTACTGCTCCAAACTTCATGTAGCTTGGAAAACATAAAGATACTTAAAAAGAAAGAGATGGCTCATTTCCAGGTGAAGGGTGTGGTGGTTGGGGGAGGGGTGTTAACAATCATCCCAGTGGCAATTCAAGTTCAGTTTATCTTGTGAGAAGCTGGTGCAAGCATTGTATTTGTGTCACTAAGACTGTGACCCAGATTCTAAAGTAAACCTGAACTTAACTTTGCACAAAGGAAGTCAAAGTACAGTGTGGGGCTGGGGGAAGGGGTACGGAGCTGCCAGGATGAGGCTGATGCCAAGAGATGCCAGTTGCAAACCAGACTATGCCCAGTGACACAGTGTGTGAATATTTGGGAGGCAAGATTAAGGGAGGGATGGGCATGGGTAGGAGGTGAACTGCAAGGGTGGAGGATTACATGCCTCTTCTTGTCATGGCTGATTGGGGAAGGGGGGCGGGTAAACTTGAGGCCAAGATCCGACTGGTGACTAAACCTGCAGCTGCTGCTGAGCTCAGAGCTCTGGTGGGCAGCATGATTAGGTCTCTTCAGCTAGCTGAGCACCCTCTTGCCCACATCCCATAGCCACCACAAACTTTGTCACTGTGTCATCCTCTTCCTAAAGTTGTACAGTTCATGTTGGTGCTAATGTAATGTACTCTATGTGGAGCCAGTGCAGCAGGATAATCACTTTCATGGGTGGAGCAGTGGAAAAAAAAATTCAGAGTCTGATCATGCTGATAAATGTTTGCCTTCTGTGAACTATGATTTGTGACTGCAAGCAGTGTAACTGTTTTCTTAGGGTTTTTTTGTGAAGCATTTAATTAACATAGAAAATGTAGGCAGATAAGGAACGCCAAGCCCACCCAGTCTGTCTGCAGCCCTATATTTGTGTGCGGCCGCTGACCCTATCTGGTCAGTGGCTTTTCATCACTGCCTCCCACCTCACCTCAGGGTTCCCTTGTGTTTGTCCAAGGGACATTTCAAATACCCCACTGCGGTTGCTCCCACCACTTCCTGTGGTAGAGTATTCCATGCATCCACCACCGTCTCTGTGAATAAAAACTTTCTTACATTACCTGTCAATGTGCCCCCCTCCAATTTCATATCATACTTCCTTGTTCCTGTACTTCTTCTGCATTGGAAGATGCCCCCCCGCATCTTGCTTATGCCCTTGAAGTTCTTAAAGGTTTTTATCATGTCCCCCTGCTCCCTCCTTTCCTCCAGTGAGTACATATTAAGGTCCTTTAATGTCTCCTCATATGTTTTGTTGTGCAAGCCCTGCACCATCTTGGTTGCCCATCTCTAGACTGCCTCTCCCTGTCGATGTCCTTGCACAATTGTGGCCTCCAGAATTGTACACAGTACTCTCTGTGAGATCTCACTAGTGTTTTATACAAAGCTATCACCACCTGCCGCCTTCTGCTAGTGATGCTTCTGCCTGTGCACCCCAGCATTTCACTGGCCTTCCCTGCTGTCTTTGTTCTCTGGGTTGATACTTTAGGTCATCAGAAATGATACCCCCCAGGTCCCTTTCTTCCCTGGTGATTGCCAACACCTCACCCCCATCCTGTAGCTGTCTCCAGGGTTCACTCTCCCCGGGCGCATTATTTTGCAATTTTTTGCATTGAACCACTGTTGCCGCACTTCAGACCATTTTTCAACCTTCCCCAGGTCCCTCCTCATTCTCTTCACCACTTCAGGAGTATCTACCCTGTTGCAGATCTTGGTGTCATCCACAAACAGGCAAACCTTTACCTCCAGCCCTTCCGCAATGTCACTAATAAAGACATAAACATAGAAAGGTGACGGCAGAAGGAGAGTAAAGGTCCAACAAGTCTGCCCTTGAGATCCAGAGATCATAGTGATCAATGGACACACAGGAAAGTGACAGCAGGAGAACAATAGGCCATCAAGTCTGCCTGTTGAGATAAACAGAGTATGCCCTTCAGATCCTGACAAAGAGTGATGCATCAGCACAGTGTGCTACTGTAACTGTACTAAGTTTAGCATAATCCTTTGTTTTGTTTACTGTTTCCTCATATCTGCTATTCCATTTATATTATCATCAGGCCCCAATTTTTCATTGTCCACCTTAACCACTTCTTGTGTTGTTATTTTAGCTATATCTGGTGCTGGACACTGCAGCAGTGTCACCCTTGTGGAGCAACCACCTTCAGCCGCCAGGAGTAGTCTGCCTTCCATTTGTTCATCTGTGCAGCTCTGTTTTACTGGTTGTGTGTCAAGGCTGATTTTGGACTGGTGAACATTACAACACAAGACACATATCTGGGAGGTAGGTTTGACATGTGAACTCCAGAACAGTATGGAACTGCTCGGTTCCATGTAATGATTGTTGATGAATCTCAGGGTGAAGGAACACGTTCAGTAAACTTAATGACTCATGACTGATGATTCCCGATGAGGAAGACAGGGCAACATTAGTTACTTGCCTTTCTGTTGATAGGGAGAACAAGGTCATGATATCTGAAAAATGCCCCATCATACAAAGTTGTCAAACAACTAAGTGGGTGTTTTCATTTACTGTGTGTCAGTGCTCCTGACCTGGTGGTAAGTAAAGTACCCTGATCCTGATTTGTTACCCCGTCTCTGCTACTTCCAATACCACAACTTTTTTCCCTACCATCAAAGGCAAACAGCAAGCCAAAACCCCAGTTATTGACTTCAGCTAATAATATGTTCACTAATAATATATTGATGAAGCATTTGTAAACTAGCATGTGGATATTGGAATGGGTCCATTCAGTCACTACCTCTGCAGTGCTTTTCACCTAGGCAGCGTAGAATAGCTGCTTCATTTTGATAAGGTAGCATCGTCTGCTGTTAATTTATGTGTGCCCCCTTATTATTGGCAGGAGCAGAGTGTCTTTAATCAAATGATTGCCACAGTGCTCCCTTTTACAGCAGCCATGGCATGCAGAGACACTTTCAATAATAGTGATTAACAGCACTCTTAAAACATTTTGTGTCCTATGCCGCCAAAGTGCCTCTGGCCCACTGCCCTTTCATTATGCCATCAAGGGCTGGGGCACACACAGGAGAGCTACCAGAAGACACCAAAGAGCCTCTCAGATTGGAGCAGCACAGCAACTTGCACACTCAAGCTGTGCGTCGATTCTCAAAAACTCCAAAGTGGCAGCGTTCCATTTTTGTGTTGCTTGCACACATGTGCAAGAAACATAGTGCCATCATCCGAGTTTTTGGAGGTGTGGCAGCCCTCTTCCAATTCAGTCAGTGTGTTTGCAGGTGCAGCCACAGCTCTCCAATTGCTGCTGGAGCTGTCTATGACAGCAGTCTAAAATGCAGCGGTGTACAGTTGAAAGGGGGAGCTACGCTTCAGTGAGCAGCAATGAGATATCGCCTGCTCATGCGCGCTCCCTATACACACACACACACACACACACACACACGTACGCATACTGCATGCTCGGCCCCCCCCACACTGTATAGCTGACGGGGATGCCCAATCCCTCGTCGGCTGTGCTGAGCTCCCCCCCAAAAAACTGAGTTGCACATGCCATGCTGGGTGCCCACCCCATGGGCAACACATGGTGTAGCCGGCGGGGTGCCCAATGCCCCGTCGGCTCCACTGTCCCCCCCCGAAAGTACATGGTGCCACGCTGGGTGCCCACACCAGTGTGGCAACAGATACTATCGCTGATGGGGGTGCCCAATCCCCTGTCGGCTCCACGGCCCCCCAAAACAGCATCCTTGTGCCACGCTGGGAGCCCACCCCAGTGTGGCAAATGTCTCGCATCGTCCTCCTGTTTTAAAAAAAAAAAACCTGCAACACAAAACGGTCCCTCACTGTCTGGGCCTGCACCCAGCCCACCCCTGCACCCCACCTCCCTACACCCCCACCCCATACTTACCGACCTCCCGCCACGATCTTCGGTGGGACCAGGAACACGCCTGCACTTCTTCAAAGCCACGCGAATTGAGAAAATGCCGGTAAGCTGTATAATGTAATAAATAGGTTTTTCAACTTTGCTGCATATCTCAAGCATTTTTTGAATTTTTGCACCAAATTTTCAACATGGGGTTTTTGGGACCCCTTCTCATGAATGCTCTCACTGTCATGGCGTTAATCGGGCCCGAAGGGTGATTTCGCAGTCACTGCATGAAATCACCTTTTGGCACTGATTAACAAAATGACACTGCCAGTGTTCATAAGGTAGGCTGTCAAAAGCCTATGTTGAAAATTTGGTGGAAAAATTCTAAAATGACTGTTTTGTATGCTGAGTAAAAGTTCCCTTCACACGCTATAAGTTCGCCAAATTTTCAATATTTTCACTTCAGAGTTTCAACATTGCCATTTTACCACACCTCCTTATGAGCAGTACAGCTGTCATTTTTCACATCTCGCCCAAAACGTGTTTCCAATATGTAGTGCACAATGGCACAGTCGGTGTGCGAAATCACTGTATGAGACATATTAAGAAAATCACAGTGACACTGTTCATGAGCAGAGGTCTTAAAATGGCGATGTTGAAAATTTGGTGGAAAAATTCCTAAAAATGACTGCTTTACGAGCCTGCGTTGCGCACTTCCTACGCACGCTCGTAAGTTTGCAAATTTTCAATATTTTCACTCCAGATTTTCAACATTGTCATTTTACCACACCTCCTTATGAGCAGTATAGCTGTCATTTTTCACATTTCACCTAAAACGTGTTTCTACCCATGTAGCGTACATTGGCGCAGTCGGTGTGTGAAATCACTGTATGGGACACATTAAGAAAATCACAGTGACACTGTTCATGAGCAGAGGTCTTAAAATGGCTATGTTGAAAATTTGGTGACAAAATTCCTAAAAATTACTGTTTTATGAACGTGCATGGTGCACTTCCTACGCATGCTCGTAAGATCAAGAATTTTCAATATTTTCACTCCAGATTTCCAGAATTGCCATTTTACCACACCTCCTTATGAGCAGTACAGCTGTCATTTTCACATCTTGACTAATAATGTGTTTCTGCCCATCTAGCGCATTAAATGGCTAGTCGGTGTGCGAAATCAATGTATGGGGACACATTAAGAAAATCACAGTGACACTGTTCATGAGCAGAGGTCTTAAAATGGCTATGTTGGAAATTTGGTCACAAACTTCCTAAAAATGACTGTTTCACGAGCATGCGTTGCGCAGTTCCTGCGCACGCTCGTAAGTTTGAAAATTTTCAATATTTGCACTCCACTGACTTCCAAATACCTACACAGCACATACAAGCAAGCAACATTCGGCATTGACAAATGCTTGTTTTAACAGAGGCAGTGTAAGTGTAGTCGTGTAATGTACTGCACTCCCACTGTGTCCGTAACTGCACTGTATCCCGATTGGGCAGCAAGATAGACCCAAGAATAAATACATTGTATGTGTGTGTAATCACAGTGACAACAGGCCAAATGTCAGTGCTAAAATTCATGTTTCGTACTTGCACATGAATCACTTTAGAGGAGAGACCAATGACTTAGTTACATGATTTGATTGGTAACAATGCAGAGGCTTCAGGATTGGAAACGATATGGCCTTACCCACCATCACAGTGAAATAGGACTTGGGGCAAGCACTGCAGGGAGCGCCAGAAAGGGTGGGCAGGAGAGGGGATCAGGGAAGGTAAGGGATTGAATGTAGTTTCCTTAAATGCTAGAAGCTTGGGTAATAAAATGGTAGAACTACAGACTCTCATGGCAGAGAGGAAGATTGACATGGTGGCCATCAGCAAAACATGGGCCACCCAATACCATGACTGGGACTTGGTCGTCCCAGGATACAGGATATTCTACAAAGATAGAGTTAATAGAAAGGTGGGGTAGCGCTTTATGTGAGAGAGGGGCTGAAGTATGTAAGGGAGGAGGGGGAGGAGGGCAAAATGGAGTACCCATGAGTGCAAATCTAAGACACCAGGAATAAGACACTAAGATTGGGAGTGGTGTACAGGCTACCCTCCCAAACAGAGGAGTTGGATAGGGAATTGGTGGGACAGATCCGCAGAGGCAGCGGGAAGGGTGTGTGTGGTGATAGTCGAGGATTTCAACCTGTCAGTAGTGAATTGGAGTACCCATGCCACCAATAATAAAAGAGAGCAGGTAGTGCTGGACGCCTTCCAGGATAACTTTCTGATGCAGTTGGTTAGTGAACCAACCAGGGAAGGGAACATCCTTGACCTCATGCTGACTAACGAGGAGTGTGTGAGGGAACTGAGGGTGGAAGAACCACTGGAGGTGAGAGACCACAGGTCCATATGGTTCCAGCTGAATATTGGTAAGGATGGGGTGGGATCCGACATGAATGTGCTGAACTTTAGGAATGCCGATTTCAAGAGGATGGGTGAGGTGGTACAGGGGTTTCTGGCCAGAATTCAGCCTAATATGGACACAAACCAGAGGTAGGAGCTCATAAAGCTAAGGCTAGTAGAAGAAACCAACTCCTGCACCAAGGCCCAGAGTAAAAAGGCTAGGGCTAAGAAACCTAGCTGGCTAAGCAAGGGAGTCAGGGAAAGGGTAAGGAGGAAAAGAGCTGCACTGAGGAGATACAAAAAAAACGGGAGGGGGAGGACAGAGAGGAGTACCTGAAGGAAGCAAAGGAGGTGACTAGAGCAGTAAGGGCAGCAAAGGCATCCAGATAACTCAGGTTGGAACAGGGCATTAAAGAGGGTGGGAAGGACTTCTTCAGGCACATCAGGGAAGAAAGGAGTTCTAAGGAACAGATAGTAAGGATTAATAGGGAGGGTGGATAAGTGGATAAGGGGGTGAAAAGGCGAAGTGCTTAATGACTAATTCTGCTCAGTATTTACTAAGGAGGGGGAAGAGATACCCGAGGTAGGAGGGAGGGTAGAAACACTGTTTAATGCCTTGCTGGACTCAGGATGCATTCCTCAGGATTTGAGGATGGTTCATGTGGTCCCCCTCCATAAGAGCTGCCCCAAGGATGAACTGGGGTACTATAGACCAGTGAGTCTCACATCCGTATTTGGAAAACTAATGGAGATAAACTTGAAGGAGAGGCTGTGTCCCTGCTGGAGTCCCGTGGGCTGCAAGACAGTAGACAGCATGACTTTGTCACAGGCAGATCCTGCCAGACCAACCCGGTAGAATAATATGACTGGGTGATAGGCAAATGGACAAGGGCCATGTGGAGGATGTCCTGTACCTGGACTTCAGTAAGGCATTTCACTCAGTGCTGTGTGAAAGACTTAGAAGAGAGCTAGAAGGCACAGGGGCAGGTGCAAAAATGGTAGGATGGGTGGCAAACAGGCTGTAGGAAAGGCAGCAAAGAGTGGTGGTGGAAGGGGAACTGTCATCTCCAAGGGCAGTGATGAGTGGGGTTCCACGGGACTTGGTGTTGGGGCCAGTGTTATTTGGTATATTTATTGCAGACATTTCTATGTGCATCAACAGTAAGATCAGTCTCTTTGCTGATGACACCAATATGGGAGTGGTAGTGGATGACCAAAGGGGGTGGCATGGTTTGTAGGAGGATCTGACAAAGCTGGAGAGCTGGTCAGATACCTGACAACTGGGGTTCAATGCCAAGAAATTCAAGGTATTGCATTTTGGGGCAAAGAATCCAAGGAGAAGCTACCAACTGGGGGGAGTTCAGTTAGCCGAGGCTGAGGAGGAGAAAGATCTGGGGGTGCTCATTACAGGATCAATAAGCAACTCAGCATAGTGTAGGAAGGCAGCAGCAAGGGCCAACAAAATGCTGGGTTGTATTGCAAGGGGTATAAACACAAGGAGGGTGGAGGTGAGTCTACCATGGTATAGATCACTGGATAGGCCTCACTTGGAGTACTGCATTCAGTACTGGCACCCGTACCTGAAGAAGGACATTAAATTGCTTGAGGGGTGCAGCGCAGAGCAACAAAGATGATCCAGGGTCTGGTGGACTTACCATATGAAAGTAGGCTAAGAAAGTTGAACATGTACAAGGAGGGATGGAGGGATATGATGGAGACCTTCAAGTACATGAGAGGAATAAGCAAGGCTGATACGGAAGTGCTATTCAAAGTAAGGGTGGGGAGGGACACGCTAGGCCATGATATGCAATTGGAGGGTGGAAGATTCAAGAGGGAGATGAGAAGACACATTTTTATGGAGAGGGTGGTGGCAGAGTGGAACACGCTACCTGCGGAGGTGGTGGCCTGTAGAACAGTGAACTACTTCAAGAGGGGCTGGGACAGGGTGAGGGGGAGGATCAAGGGGAGGTAAGGAGGGAGGGGCAGCTGCAGAATAGGGTTGTTAGCTACATAATCAAGCAGACTCGATAGACAAATAGGCATTTTTCTGCTGGCAGTTTTCGTAACATTAACTTTATTTCCCCTTGCCACCCCAGGTGTTCACTTCAGAGAACAGCAGTATTGAAGAAACATGGCGAATGCAGGGATTCAAAAAATTTCTTCTGCCTTTATTTTGCATATGACAATTCCATTGTAGTCAGAGCCTACAAGGAAATCAACTTTCCAGATGGTACTGGCGTTCAGCTGGGATCATCATGTCAGTGTAACTTTAAAACCTATGATATTGATGAGTGTGGTAAGAAGATAACCAAGGATGTACCATATAATGGTATTGTTTTTTTACTGTGAATGCAAAAAACTGCTTTTAGATGCACAAAATGTGTGAAGCCTTAATAATGAAAAACAAGTCCAATGAGAACAATGCTTCAAGCTTGGTGTCCCTTGACAAGGAAGAGAGAAGCAATTTATCAAAACTGAGCAAGCGGACTTCCGGTTCTGCCACGGCACGTAGCAGCAGTTAGACGAACAGCTCTCTGCCTTGCCTGTTCTAAAACCTCCCAAAAAACCTGCTGAAAGAATCAAAATTAATTTAAAATGTCTGGAGGAGGTTCACAAAGAGATCGAGGAGGGAGGTCTAAAGCATTGCAGTCCAGACTTGAAAGAGAAGGCGGAGATTCGCGTTCAGGTTCCCTGGTACACAGTTTGGGCCAATCTAGAAACACGATGGCTGCCAAAAATTATGAGACAGATGAAGAAGCGGAGCACTTATCGAGAAACTGATATGAATCCCTGATGAAGGAGCTTAAAGAAATGCGAGCAAAAAATAAAGCAGAATTCAAACAACTAAATCAGAAGCTTTCCATAGTGGAGGGTCGTGTTCAGGAAGCGGAGGATAGAATCTTAAATGCGGAGGATGGCCTGCAGCATCTAGGCCGTGCTGTATTTGCCCTTTGCAATCATGCCATACAAATTGAACGGAAGTGCATAGACTTAGAAAGTCGATCTAGACGAGACAGTTTGCACCTTTACAGTCTGAAGGAGGGGGCTGAGGAAGGAGACATGGTTGAATTTGTCACTGACCTATTGAAAGATGTTCTTGAGTTGCCATTAAGTTACAAGCTGAAGATTGAACGTGCCCACAGGGCCATACTCCCCAAACCCAAAAACCCAACCACCAGACCTAGATCAATAATCATCAAATTCCGAAGTTATCGCACCAAGGAAGATATTCTCCACCGTGCATGAGCTAAGAAAGAGGTCAAATACCTTGACTCCTGTTTATTCTTTGAGCAAGATTACCCGCCTGTTATACAAAAGCAACGTATGGAGTACATCCCACTTATTAAACTCTTGAGAAACAAACAACTTTGGATTCAAACTCCTTACCCAGCAAAATTGAGAGTATTTTGGAAGGAGGGGGTTGAATTGTACGATACCCCACAGAAAGCCAGTGAAGCTATGCAAAAGCGGGGAATCGAGGTACCAAATGCTGCTAGGCCACCCCAGCTCAAGAGGAAGGAACTTACTGAGGACTGGCATATCGTCCCTCCGAGGAAAAATAGGGTTCTGAGTAGCAATACAATCACATCAACCCTGCAGGAATTCAAGGAACTAATAAAGAAATTGCCTGGAATCTCTGAATCAGACCTTGGGAATGCTGAGGGGTGAGAGTTGTAACTATAAACTCTGCTTCTTTTGATGCCTGGGCTGTGTGCCGGGAACTGACCGCTTCGCCTCCCAAATATATATATTCTCGAGGTAAAAAAACCCTTAATGCCCGGATTCCAGGTTGACAATATATGTCCTATGTTTCTCCCCGGGATGCTATGGCCCTTCTTGAAAGAGCAATTTAGGCCCCTTGGTTTTATGATCGCGCCTACGATGGTGGTCTGGGACTGGATTAATGACATTGATTGGGCCTTGTAGACTTTAGCGCAATGCTGAGCACACTCACCAGAAACTGAGTTGGATTTATAGATTGCTGAACTCAATCCCGTGCCCCCCTGAAGTTCAAAGTGATGCTTTCTTGTGAGGATTCACTTTTTATTTCCCCCGAGTGCGATAGAGTTGAGAGTGCGAGAGATCCCGCTGTGAAGAGAAGAAACGGTTCCCTTACAGCATGGTCGGACTCGGAGAAGTGCAGAAGTTTCCAGAACTTATAGACTCTTATTTTTTCCTCTTCTTTCTCTCTCCCCTACTATATGGCACAATGTACAATTAATCATACTGCATATTTACGGAGGAAGCACTGTGCAGCACCCAGAGGGACATATATTAGTTTTAATTTCGCCAGTATGATGCACATCTATTTATCTGGGCTGCGCACAACATTTAGTGCCTAACACACTCAGGTTGGGGAAGGGGTGGCCTGCTAAATGTGGGGAGGCTGACTTCTGTTTTTTTTTTTTTTTTCTTTCTTAACTGTTGGTTTTCTATGCTAAATCAGTTTGTCCCGGAGATATGAATGTCCCCCCAACCGTAGTGAGCGATCTTCCCTGTTGGGGGGGGCCTCTGAAATTTGGGTGAGTACTTATAAGCAAGTACATGGCTCCCTGCAAACAAATGGAAGCATCTACACATCCGGAAATTGTTCACCTTCGACGCATCCTATGTAAGGAATAACCAGAGGGGCTGCCAAATCATATGTGATTCTTAATCAGTTAACAGGGGTCGGGTGTGCTTCGGGGAGGGATGTTTTGTGGGAACACCCATTCCTCTTCCATACGTTCCTCTGTGTGAAGGGAAATGATGGAGAGGATGAAGACATTCGTGGGTGGGGGGAAGGAGGGGAGGAACTAAAGATTAAATGGGCATGTGGGGAAGGAGGTTCTCCCCTTTTTTCTATATCAATAATGGGCGGGGCAGCACAGCTCTGATGGCCGGTTTTGAGGCGAGTACTATATTACAGGAGCCCTTTAATGTAAGGGCCCAGGAAGAGTCCCCTTACGGTTTGAGGGAATTTGTAGCACTCTTCCCCCCACCAATACCATCTGTTAGGTGGGATAAGAGGTCTCTGTATAAGTTAGACCTCCTACCTTGGCAGTCAGTTAAAAATGTTTATGATAGTGCACCGTTTGCACAACTGGTTCTGGTTTATTGTTTCAATCAGCTATGTATGATGAGGATTTATGTTCTTTTTTTTATGGGGTCAGCAGAAATAGTATCGGGATCTATCTTTCACAAGGGAAAACAGTTCATGTTAATGTGGGAATGTTGATAGCATTAATCACAATGGGTTATATTATCTGCTCATATAATATTCATGGCCTATCGGGCCCGATTAAGCGTTCCAAGGTACTTTCATATTTAAAGCGTTCAAGAACCGATATATCTTTTCTCCAGGAGACCCACTTGTCACATGAGGAGCATGAGAAGTTTAAGTGATTGGGGTTCCCCCAAGTTTATTCTTCATCCTTTAAGGGCAGGCGCAGAAGAGGTACAGCCATATTAATACCATCTAGGGTGCCATTCGAATGCCAAGATCAATTAAGTGACAAAGAAGGGTGGTATATATTGGTCAAAGGGAAATTAAATGGTAGACTTGCCATCTTTGCCTCAGTATATTTCCCTCCAGCCACTGAATTTAAGGCTTACCAGGCTTTTTTCCTCCTCATGTCACAATGGGCAGAGGGTATAACGGTATGTGGGGGTGACTTTAACTTGGACCTTTCAATGGTGGGGGGGAGGGCAAGACGGTGGGGAAAAAAACAAGGGAACTATCAAAACTGCTTAAGGAACTGGGGTATACGGACACATGGAAATACTTAAATGGAACAGCCAAGCATGCCACCTTTTTTTCACAAGCCCACACGAGTTATACAACAATTGATTATATGCTGATATCTCAAGAGCATCTAGAGTTGGCGGGTAATACTTGGATGGGAGACTTTGTTCTATCTGATCATGCCCCAGTTTTCTTTAGATTAGATTCTGATACCTTTAGGAAAAATACTATGTGGAGGCTTAACCTTTCACTGCTTCATAGCAAGGACATCATTCACACAATGGAAGAGGTAATCAAACAGGCTGAAAGAGAAAATGATCCCCTGGAACTGATATCTCGATGTTATGGGACACTATCAAGTCGATCTGTAGGGGTAAATTTATCGAACTATCGGCTAGAAATAAACAAGAAAGGGAACAAAAACGTAGTGCTCTGATTGCCCAAATACAAAAGTTAGAGCTTCAACAGATACTCCAGACTAACCCTAAAACTTCAAAAGAAATTAAAAAACTAAAACAAGAACTGAATGCCATACTGGATCTTAGAATTGAGCAGAAACTACTGTTTCTTAAGCAGAAGTACTACGACGGAGGGCCACACTCTCTGAAATTGTTGGCTGGCCGTCTCAGACAACAAAGGGCCAAAGCACTAATATCCACCCTGAGGCGATCCCATCAACATCCCCCTAGTTATACGGTGGAGAAAATCTCTGATTCATTTGTGCAGTACTATACACAATTGCATGCTGCCCCTCCCCGATGCAGGAGAAAGAGGAACAAATAAAAACTTTTTTGTCCACCCTCAGACTGTCAAAACTACCTAAACAACTGGGATTGGGCCTGGTCGCCCCCATAGCAGTTAAGGAAATTGAGGCTGAGATCGGGAGATTGAAAACATTAAAGTGTCCAGGGACAGATGGCCTCCCAGGAGAATTTTATAAATCTCTTAAAGTGGTAGTAACTCCCCTCCTCTCAAGATTGTTCGTAGTATCCCCCGCCTCGAGGGAAACCCCCTCCCCCATCATGGGACTAAGCAATTATATCAGTCATCCCAAAGACAGGCAAGGATCCAACTTTATTAAGTTCCTACCGTCCTATCTCAGTTCTAAATACAGATTATAAAATATTTACTTCAGTGCTGTCTCAGAGGCTAAAACACCTTGTCTCTGGCCTAATCCACCAGGATCAGTGTAGGTTTATCCCAGGATGCCAGGCCTCGGATAATATCTGGTGTACCATTTATTTAATGGAGCACGTACAAAATTTTAAGATACGGGCAATCCTTATAAGTTTAGATGCTGAAAAAGCATTTGACAGAGTGTCATGGCAATTTCTAAGGGGGGTCCTTGCTGCCTTTGATTTCCCCCAGAATTTCGTAGACCTCATCTTCAAATTTTATGCGAACCCCAGGTGTACATCCGCTCAAATGGCCATATTTCCCTCAACGTCCCCTTACACAGAGGGGCTCATCAGGGTTGCCCAATTTCCCCTCTTTTGTTTGCCCTCTACATTGAACCATTAGCCTAGTATATTAGACAAGCAACAGACATACAGGGAATAATTTTTGGGGGCAGAGAACATAAATTGGCCCTTTTTGCCGACAATGTATTGGTCTATTTAACAAACCTTACTGTGACCCTTTCTGCTCTTTTTTAAAAGCTTGAAACTTTTTCAGCCCTATCTGACTATTCCCTGAACACGACCAAAACTGAAGCACTACTGCTTAATTACCCAATACCCATGCTTATTCGCAAGCAGTTCTTATTTAAGTGGGACCTCCCATTTATAAAGTATCTGGGACTTCAAATACCAGCTGATCTCAGCCAATTATTCTCAAATAACTACATCCTCCTGGTTAATAACATAAGAAGAGACATTAAAAAGTGGAATATAATCCCGCTGTCTTTTTATGCTAGGAATTAGGCAATAAAACTTAATCTTCTGCCATGCCTGTTATACCTGTTCCAATCGGTTCCTTGTACAATACCCACACATGACCTTAAGGCCTGGCAACAAATATCCACTGCCTTTATATGGCAAGGCAGGAAACCTAGACTTAAACTTCAGGCACTATATCTACCTAAATCACAGGGTGGAATTGCATTCCCTAACTTATCATCGTATTGGAATTCAGCACAGATGAGAGTTGCGCTGCTGTAAAGCAATAAGTATTATGAAGCTCACTGGAAACAAATAGACCTAACTAGAGAGTTGAAGTACCCTCTGCTGGCTACCTTATTCTCAGAAACCCTGTTGAAGCAAACCCTACTAGATACTTGAGGGAGCATACGTTCAGTTTTGGAGGGTTGAAGGAGGGAACACCCTTGGAAGCATACTAGAGAGCATGCTAGGATGTACAAATGGTTTATTAATAACCAGACTTTCCCCTGGCTGAAGAATCTACCTGGTACTCTACCCAAGCAAACAGAGGAATGTTTGAACCATGGCAGCTAATGAGACAAAATACCATGATATCTTTTGAAGAAGCCAAAACTAAATTTAAATGGGGAGAGGGAGAGAGAGAGAGAATATGTTACTTTCAGATTAGAGATTATACAAACTCTCAGTATAGGCTTAGTCAATCCTGTTCTCAGATACTAGAGGACACATCTCCATATTTACAAATTCTGAATGCTAAGAGGGGAGACCATGCAATATCTTATATATACAAATATCTGGTGTCCTTGCAGAAGCATGTGTTGGAACCCCTTAAAGTTAAATGGGAACAGGACCTCCAAATTACAATACTTCAACCTCAATGGGCAAAGATATGGTGGATGACTTGGTCCACTACCTCATCTCCAAACTGGCGTGAATATGTCTGGAAAGTCCAAACAAGGCTTTTTTTAATACCCCAGCTACTAGCTAAAAGAAACCCTAACCTCCTATCCAAATGCTGGAGGGCTTGTGATACTGAAAGGGCAACCCATGCACATATATTCTTTAATTGTCCTAAGCTTTAAATCTTCTGGTCTCCAGTTAATCAGTATATTTCCAATATATTAACCCTTGACGGCACAGAATTTGGTCTTGGGTATCCCACCGGAATCCCTTAAGCAAAAAGATATGAAGTACCTCTGGTCTATAATGCTGGCTGTGGCCTACAAAGCAATAACCAGGAGATGGCTACAAGAACCTCCCCCCAACCATCTCTGAATGGAGGGGCATAGTGGACCATGTCAGGGCCTTTGAGAATATTTCACATAATTTACAAGATAAGCCCACATTATATATAAATCAGTGGTCTAGGTGGATTTTGAACACCCCAGAAACATGACCGTGGACAGCTTTTAGCTGGTTGATCTTGAGCAGAGACCCCGATACCCACATCATTCTAACAAGGGTACTGACCCTTTATCTTACTGACCAGACTGTGAGAGAATAGATCAGTTCCATCTTGATACTAACAGTAATGCCGATCCTAGAGAATTTATACCCCACATAGCTGATTAGCCAAATGTTCTAATTTTTTAAGTTATGTATTGTTACTATATATTTTATTATGTATGTCTTCTTGTACTTAAACATTAGCACTGGTTACCAGTCTTATTTCGGATCTAGTGTAGGGTTTGGTCAATACCTGTTGGTAATAGCTACAAATTTCACATGAACTGTGAACAGCTATGTTACCTTTCGGCATCATTGTATAAGGTACAATGTGCTTAAATCAAATAGTACATGGTAATATCTAGTAAGATATACAATGTTATTTTCTTGTATCAAATGCAATGGCTACATTGAAGATTGTACACCTGTGATAATGTACTCCTTTTAACTTGAACTAAATAAAAGATGAAGTATAAAAAATAAAAAAACTGAGCAAGCGAGGGTCAAATGAAAAATTAGTGAAGGTATTGGAAGATATGACCGAAGCTGAGAACAGTATTCCTTTGAAAAAATGAACCAAAAGAAATGAAGGTTCTTGAAAAACCCCACTGAGAGAAAACACTGCAAATTTGATCAATGCAAGTAAAGACACCTAACACAGGCAAAAAAGTAACACTGAGTCACTGGCAGAAAACATGTCAAACAAGGTTCAGAACGATGGAAATGTAATGACAAGTGGAGCCCCTGATTACCAAAACAGACAAACCAATATGAATCCCAAAACTCCAAAGTAACGGTCAAAAGAAAATAGAATGGATCCGTCCCTTCTAGCTCAGTGTGAAGAATTTTCAGATTTCAACTGAATCCTCAACAATCTAAATAAGAATCATCCTTTACATACTGGTAGTAGTCCTTGTGCTGACCAAAATGTGGTCAGACAGTGCAAAACTATTCCAATCATTGATGCCAGTCAAATTTAGTGGAATCAGTCCTCATGCATGCATGTTGACTTTGACAAAAGACAGTATTCAGTCTCCTTCTCACGAATGCAAACGTCTTTCATGAGGAACAAGCAACGTGATGAATGTTGCCAACAGGAAGAATGTGGACAGGTACAGAAAACAGGCCAAGACAACAGACAGTTGCTGAAAATGTTAACCATGCAACACATGACATGTTGAGCAATGTGCCTGGACCTTCAAATAAGAGTGGGCTGATACATGTTACCCCACAGTGGGTATACAATCCAGATTTCATTGATCTGGGGCTGCCAGCCCATCATGGAACACACAACATGCCTTCCCCTTCGGAAAATCTAAGACAGCGAACATTTTCCTTAACAAATGCAAAGTACTTTGAAAGACCTACATCTGTGCAGTAAAGTGTCTGTTCAAACAACTTTGAAAAGTGCAGGGAAAAGATATGTAGGCGATATCTTCCTCCAAGACACATTTCAAGCTCTCCCAGCAATATAAGCAGTGATGTTGCTGGTCTGATCAGAACTTCCCTTGATCACCTGCACAATTCCATGGTTCTGGATGGGGAGGGTAACATACATATATCATGTGTTGACAGTGACAATAATAGATGACTTGCCTGCCATGTACAATGATTATAACCAAAGTGAATTGCATGAGGGCCATGGTCCTGTCAAGAAGATAACTAACAAAGAAAGTTTGAAAAGTGAACAACTGGATAGTGGCATTGATGATCTGGGCCATGGGGTTCCAGAATGACGACAGGGAGACCCTGAAAAAGAGTAAGGCTAATTTTTTAAGTAATGCAATAACGGAATGTCTTAAATAACTTGATGACAACCAGATTTTCACATTTTGTGTGTGTGTGTGTTTGTGGGTTTGCCCCCCCCGGCATTCCAAGCTTCCGCTGATCATGAGGCACCCAAATCACCATAAAATGCCATATTTGTGACATTCCTTTGTCCTGGATATTTTCAATGGCTGTCTTACTTGTGGTGGTGCCAGAGGGTGTAACAGACTTCACCTACATAGATCATACAATGTCCAAGCACACACAGATGGCAAAATGCAAGTTGCTGTCTGTAGGAATTTACGCTTGATTCCGCTGAAGCAGGTAAAGTCTTAAATCAATGATTTCCTCCACCTGCATGCTACATTGAGCTAGCAGTATGACACACTGCACCCAGACCATGCAGTTGTGTGCCTTGAGCAGTAACCACCCAACACCTTAAGCACTCTGTTGTCTCCACCACCTATTCTCAAGTAGGTGGTGGTTTTCAAATGGAGATTGCTGCCTATGCACACTGTAGAAAGCCAGTGTACAGTGGGAGTCTTGACCCTTCTTCCACCTGTGCAGTCTTGGTCATGCTTGTTAAGCATAGGCACTGTGGTCATGCACAGCGACGGTCCTGTTATGGCAATTACCACCTGGCTCTGAATTGGGTTACTGAAATAATAATTACAGAACTGTTTCAATACTTGTTTGTACTGAGGATAAGAACAGATATTTATTTCTGCAAAACAAAATATGACATTGCTTATTGTGATTACCTGTTTTGGACATTGAACATAAGATGATGCCGTTTCAATGATAAATGCTGAGTAATTATCAAATTGTAGCCTCTTGCAGCAAAACCTTCATGTCACCACTTGTTATCCAATGAACACTGGGAACACATTGGGTGTATCTGGCAGGATTCTTTGCACATGCAGCAGTGTTTAATTAATTACACATATTTTTTCCAACAGTACTGCAAATCAATGATGAAGACATTCAAAAAGTGACAAAAGTGCTATGGAGAATTCTGGATATTCTAAGACCTTGGAATGGTAAGTGCCTGTGCTACATTGACAGACTTTAAGATAGATCGCATGTCTGTAATTCCAGTGGGATAATATTACCATTACCCTTTTCTGAAAACTGCCTTTTTTGGAAACGCCACACCACTAAAGCCTTACCTCCAGATTAACCCTTTTGCATGAACAAATAACTGTTGTGAACCTTTCAGTTTACACAGTTTTATCTAAGATCCATGATCAAGCAACATACCAGACACTGGACCATGCCATCTCTTGTTATAGGGCAGCTCTGCATTGCTCGCATGTATGGTTTTCAGTACAAGCAAGGTGTACAGAACAGGACATGACTCCATGCAGCATCCAACATGTGGTGTGATCATGGTAGCTTAAAAAATACAGTACAATAAAGTTGCAATGTTCACAAAAATGTGTTCATGCCAAAAACCTAATCAGGAGGTAACGTTTTTCGGGTGGCTTCCCTTTACTATCTCTGTGATCTGTTTCTTGGGAGAAATTATACACGTCAAGTATACAAACTTTTAAGCCACCTAGGGGTGTTTTCTGCTACAAGCAATGGGGTTGTCAAGCAGCTTGCACCATATATGTACAGTGTTTGTATGCCTAATAAAGGTGTCACTGTGCCAAACAAAAATAAATTATTTAGATATTTCTATTTGTATTTTTGCTGGCTAATGGGGAAAAAAATCATGTCTGACAGTGACAGCGGTATACTGCCATGCAATGTTTTGTAATACTGTATTGTTAATAGCTGACTTGAGATAGAATAACAGTTTCAGTTGGTCATGTGTCTACTGATTTTTAAAATGTATTTAACCAGGATAGCTCAGTTCAGATGTAATAACTCATTGTGTTTGCTTGTGTGCATGTGCAAGAAACATTATGCGGCAGCTTAGGAGAGAAGCGAGTTGTGGAGGTGTGGCAGTGTGGCAGCCAATGCCAGCACTGCATTTGTGGGCTTGGCGGTGTGTACCCAATGCAGACCCAGTGTCCTGATGACACTGGTTCTGCAGAAGTGCCACCAACTTGAAATGATTTGGCCACTGCAATGAGGGTCCGTCTTCTTATTGCAGCGTCAGCAATTCCACTGCAATGAGGGAGCGACCCATCATTGCAGGGTGATACCTTGCCTGGTGTAACAGTACTAGAAACATGGCAGTTCTTTGTGGCAGCCTCAGAGCTGACAAGGGTGCCCAATCCCCCTGTCCGCATGCCCCCGACACCCATCATTTGCTGACGGGGAGCCCAGTCTCCGTCGGCATAATGTCACAACCCCCAAGTTTCTGTTGTGTGCCAAGGGGGTGCCCAATCCCCTTGGCATCATGTGCCCCCCAACAGTCTTTCTTTGCTGATGGGGAGCCCACTCCCCATTGGCATAATGTCCCCACCCCTGATTTCTACTGTGTGCTGAGGGGGTGCCCAATCCCCCTTGGGATCATGCCCCCACCCGTTTCTGTGCCGACGGGGAGCCCAATCACCGTCGGCTTTGGTCCCCCTTCCCACAAATGCAGGTGGTACACTGGGATCCCAACCCAGTGTACCAAACACCTGTGAAAGAAGAAAACCAACCCTCGTAGTCTTTTTTTTTTACCTGTAAAACAAGAAAACAGTCCCTCGTGGTCTCTCCTGCCCCCTCCCCCTCCCCCAACCCATACCCACCCTCTGCATACCCTGCCTCCCCACACCCCCTCACCCCATACTTACCTCCGGAGCCCAGTGCAATGATCTTCGGTGGACCAGGAACACGTCTGCACTCTTCAAAGCTGACCACAAAATGAAGAAATGCCGGTAAGCAGTATAATGGCATGATTAGGGTTTTTTCAACTTTGGTGCATATCTCGGGCATTTTTGGAAATTTTGGCACCAGTGTTTCAACAGGGGGTTATTGGGACCCCTCCTCATGAATTCAGTCACTGTCCTGGAGTTATTCGGTCCTGAAAAGTGATTTCAAGGTCACTGCATGGAATCACCTTTCAGGACCGATTAACCAAATGACAGTGCCACTGTTCATGAGATGGGCTCTCAAAAAGCCTATGTTGCAAATTTGGTGAAACAAATCCAAAAAATGATTGTTTTATGAGCATGAGTTGTGCAGTTTCCACACACGCTCATAACTTAGTGAATTTGTAATATTTTCACTCCAGATTTCCAACATTGGCATTTTCCACACCTCCTTATGAACAAGTACAGCTGTCATTTTACATATCCTGGCCAAAATGTGTTTTTGCCCTTCCAGCACAGAATAGCACGGTCACTGTGGGAAATCAGTTTTAGGGACAGATTAGGAAAATGACAGTGACACTGTTCATGAGCAGAGGTCCTAAAATGCCTATTTTGAAAATTTGGTGACGAAAGTCCATAAAATGACTGTGTTACAAGCATGCATTGTGCAGTTTCCACACACCCTTGTAACTTCGCAAATTTGCAATATTTTCAGGCCATATTTTCAACACTGGCATTTTTTCACACCTCCTTATGAACAGTACAGCTGTCATTTTTCACATCCTGGCCAAAATGTGTTTTCGCACTTCCGGCGCAGAATAGTGTGGTTGCAGTGGGAAATCAGTCTTTGGGACAGATTAACAACAAGCGAGTGAGAGAAGAGGAGTGAGTGAGCTCAATGGAGCTCTGTCAGGACTGCTGCAGATTTCTTTGTGGGCAGAAAAAGGCACCAATGCAGGCAGGAGCCCAGTATAAAAGGGCAGTCTGCAGCGCCATGAGAAACAGAACGAGTGAGTGAGAGAGGGGGAGTGAGCAAGCTCAATGGAGCTCTGTCAGGACTACTGTGTATTTCTTTGTGGATAGAAAAAGGTGCCAATGCAGGCAGGAGCCCAGTACAAAAGGGCAGCCTGCAGTGCCGGGAGAAACAGAATGAGCGAGTGAGAAGGGGGAGTAAGCGAGCTCGACGGAGTTCTGTTGGGACTTTAAAGTTGCCTGCCCACCTGCCCAGGGTCCTCTGTAGTCCTATATTACAGCAGGGTCTCTGGGGTGGAGACAAAGCAATGATTGGATACTTTTATGATTGCTGTAATAATACACATTTAGTTGTTCTGTTTATTTTTCTAATTGAGCTAAGTATTGAGCTATACTGTTAGGATTGCTGCAATAATACATATTCATTTGTTCTGTTTATTTCTCTAACTGAGTTGAGTTATACTTGGAGTGCAATACGATTTCTAACTGGGATAAGTGAAACTATGAGGGCTGAGAACAAAAAGTATGGTAGCTGAGGGTTGCAAAATGGACAAGGAGGCTTTAGGATTGCTACAGTAATACAGTATCTAATGGATGAGATTTGAGACTGAATTAACCTGGTCAGCAACGGGGCAGTAGGGGGACTATATGTATTTATATATTGTGTATGCTTATATTGTCAGTGCAGTGTGCTTGAGAGGATATGACAGTGATATGCACCTTTCCCTCTTGAGGAAATGATGTCAGAACCTCAGGCATAAATGAACTATTTCAGGGTGGGTGGGGTGAGGGTGGGAAGGGTTTGAGCCCAAACTGTGCCCTCACGAAACAATCAGCTAAAAGCTCTGACCTACTGGCCAGATGAGTGCCTTCCTGTCAGCAAGATGCCATACACGACAATTTGACAGAGAAAATACCCTGATAATCAAACAGAGAAAAATCCAAACATCCAAGTCAGACACAGGTAAACCTCCCCAGCCCCAAAACAGCCTGGTGACTTGTGCTCTGAAAGCAGTCAGCCCCAAAACACGTCAGCTGTGCAGAAGGGCAGACACAGAAAACAGTATTCAGCCTCTGTGGGTTTAAACTCTTCCTGCACTGAAAATCTTAACAATTGTAACAAAAGTAAAGCAAGCACCACCTCTCTCTGTTGATTTAAAGACTGCCTTTTCTGATAATTCTAAGTTCCTTATTTCATCCTTCAGTTAGAAGTATCCTCCACCTGAAGAATATTAACTTTCCTAAGGAATCTGCTTCAAACCAAAGACAATTGTAAATTGTAAGGTTCACCTCCCTCTGTTGTGAGCACAACTCACTTTCTTGCAAATCTTAAGTCCAGTGTTGCAGCTTCCAGCCAGGAGTAGCTTCACCTGAAGACTATTAGGTTATCTGATGAGCCTGCTAAAATTAGTACTTTTATCAAGGTCTGTAAGATTCTTCCAGAGCTATTGGCTGTTAAGTAGCTGTGATGTAAGCACTTCCTGACCCAGTCTGGCTTAGCTTTTTAAGGCACACAGAGATAAACAAAAGAAAAACCAGTTTCCACCCCCTAGGCACTATCTGGGTCCAACACACAGCCTGTAACCTGCTCTCAATTCAGGGCTTATGACAAATTCTTAGCCCAGTGAATACTCACAGTATTACAAATATTGCGATGCAAACGGTCAGTCACTAACTCCAATCAAGTCAGCTGTGCAGGAGGGTAGAAACACAGAAAACAGTAAAATCTTAACAATTGTAACAAAAGTAAAGCAGACTCCACCTCCCTCTGTTGATTGAAAGACTGCATTTTCTGATAATTCTAAGTTCCTTATTTCACCCTTCAGTTAGAAGTATCCTCCACCTGAAGAATATTAACTTTCCTAAGGAATCTGCTTCAAACCAAAGACAATTGTAAATTGTAAGGTTCACCTCCCTCTGTTGTGAGCACAACTCGCTTTCTTGCAAATCTTAAATCCAGTGTTGCAGCTTCCAGCCAGAGGTAGTTTCACCTGAAGACTATTAGGTTATGAGCAGACAGAAAACATAAAAATACTTCAGAAATAAGAAGTTACAGCCGATTACTTCTTAAAATTTGTAACATTTTCCTGTCTGCAATTTTTGATTCTACTAGCTCTTTAAGGTAATGCTATAATAAACCAGTTGAACTGTTTGTCATACCACTGCCTTTAAAATATGGCTTTCACAAAGTAGTCAGACTTAGACCCCCACTGCCTGCCAACAAAGGATGGAAACATTTGTCAGGCAGATCTTTTTTATCTGTCGATAGATCACAGTGTTGAAATACGGCCAGGAATCTACACCTACTTCAAGGCAGAAGAAGTTTCCTCTGTTGATTATCTGCACCGTGCCATATACCTGAAGAGGGAAGGGGGGGAAAGATGAATATATTGATAAGCAAGGTAAACAAGTTACTGAATAAAGTAAATGATTATTAAATAATATAATCAGATCACTAAATAAGCAGCTCAATGTACTTAATCCAGCCCCTAGGGCAATAAATAGGTAAACTGGTTAGCAAACATGATGACCAGGTTAGTAAACAAGGTAAAGAGGTTTTCGAAAATAGCCATTTTGGAATTCTCAGAGATGTAGTTTTAATTGTTTTTAACTTAGTTAAACTTTTTTATAACTCAGCTTTATTCAAGCCAAAAAATACCATATGTATATCTGCATAGGTTTCTGCGATTCCTGACCCACAAAGGCATAACATGACCCCAAAGAATAAAGTAAGAATGTTGTGTAGCTCTAGAAATAGGTTAAAAAGCACTAAGTAAAGAGAGCAATTGTACAACGTTAGATAAATATCTGAGTACAACTGGCAGTATGCCCAGTGGGGAATAAAGGTCACTGGGCCCAGAAAGAAGTTATGTAAGAGGTGTTAAGTCCTGGCATTAATATTTGAGAGAGTTATGATTTATGATATAAATGCCCCATGAGCACCACAATTCCAGGAAGCCTCTGTTTTCAGTTGCAGGTCTGACTCTGCAGTAAGTTTCTCCATATCCTGAATTTCCTTGACCTTCTGTATCCTTGTAGTGACTGTGGGGAGATGATTGAAAAGAAGACCTAATGTAAGGCCGTTAACCATTGTGATTATCAATATTCAGGACAACCCTCTAATCTGGTTATTCCTGGGTGGATTCAGAAGCGCATCCAGAAGCATAGTGAGAAAGGGCCTAGGGATGGCGCTGTCTAAGGTTTGTTGTATATTATTCGACAGATGTTTATCTGATAGTTCTGTAGGATAGGGCAGTCCCACAGTACAAAGTTATGGGATCCCTGTCTCCCACGGTGCCACCAGCAACTCTTGTTCCTGGAGTTGCTGCCATGTTTAGTAGTAGTAGGGGTATGAAAGTATCGTACCATCACTTTCCACCTAAATGCGCTCCAGGCTGGGGAAAAGGTGACCTTTCAACCAATCTGTAGGTGCTTGCCCCACAGCTCCTCTGAAATTGTCACACCACCTTCGTGTTCCAGCTTTGCCCTGATGTTGTCTAGAGGTGGGTTTCCTGTTCTTGAAGAACTTGGTATAGTTCAGATAAATAGTGAAAACATATTTTTGTGGTTACCCCCCCCAAAAGAAATCCTCCAGTGGTATGTGGGCCCTGGTTTGCTGTTCAAGATGGCTCCCCAAATTGATAAAGTGTCTCACCTGGAGAAAGCAAAACAACTCTAAATGAGGTAAAGAGAACTATTGGAATAGATCCTGGAAGTTTGTCACTTTCCCCTGGGAGACACACTGTGAGAATTGAGTTACCCTTTCCTTTCCCATGTCCCATATCCCTGATCAATCGCTGGGGGTGTGAAAGAGTCTGTGTATCTGATCAGTGAGGGGGGCCCTATGTCAGTGACTGTAGCAATCTGCTTGTGGATCTGTAGGAGGATCTGAATTAAGAGTGCCACCCACAGAATTGTTACCCTTCCCTTAAGGACATATAGGTCAGAGGAGGCAGGGGCAGCAAACAGAGGCATCCCTAAGTCCAGAGTTCTCTCCATTACATACCACTGAGAAGACACTCCCTGTTGTGCCCATGTCATTGATGCCACTGCCTGAGATGCCCGGTAGTAAATCTTTAAGTCAGGCATTGCTACACTCCCTTTCCCTTGAGGGGCAGACAGAATGGTTTTATTCATTCTGGGTCTGTGTCATCATCAAATTTGGAGATGTCTTCCAGGATCTTGCTCCAAAAACAGAATCCGGAATATGCACTGGGAGGTTTAGGAATAAAAAGATAAGAATCTTAGGCAAGGCAGGCGTAGCAAACTTATTTCTTAGGTGACCATCCAGGGCTCTGAGCACCATACAAACAGAATAAACATTTAAAATACAGACACTGTAGTAAATATAAAAAGTGGCAAAGATCTTTTTATTTGTTGTTGACCGGATAAGTGCACTAGACAAATTCTGCCTATTTTCAGGCACGACCTGGGGGAGGCGGATACAGATGAATGCCAACTGGCCTTGAACCATATTAAGCTGTTGATGGTATTTTTAGTGAATGAGGAAAATTTGGCCAGGACACCGGGGAAATTCCCCTACTTTCTGTGAGCAGGGGGGACCCATTTTCCTGTGGGGACCAAGATGGCAGCTCCCATGGATCCTGGTGTGGAAGTGTTGCAGTCTGTGAGCATGGAGGCCTCCATTTCGTGTGTGGAGGTGCTAGGGAACAGGACCTGATTTGGATTTTCTGCCTGGTGCTGTAGACACCAACATTGTTTCCGTAGTTCTACCTTAGCCGGTTGCTTTGGAAACCGGTATGCAGCCTGAAGATTTAGTTTCACTACAGTCTTCAGACCAGGAAAATGTTTTAGACCTTTCTCTTGAGGAAAAATGGAAAATTTTGCAGGCCAAATTGTCTGCTATTGAAGCACAGCTGAATGCAGAGAAACTGCTCAGCAAGGAAGATAAAAAACATAAATGTTTGAGGGATGATTCCCCTGGTAAAGTTACTGGAGGTGTTTCCAAAGTTTTTATTTCTTCCTCTACTCCGCTGGCTTCTTCAGTAGGTGTTTCAGGTCCTCCCCAGGTGGCTACGTCATATTGTGGTGACGTGGAAGAAGCTTGGTCCCTGGAACGGGCCATAGAGGGGCCGGGTTGATCGCAGGATGCCGCTGGCATGTGGCAGGGCGACGTCGTTCCAATATTAGCAGACAATGTGCAGGACACTGTTGAGGAATTGATTACACCATCTCCTGTGGTTGGGGCTGATTTTGAGCAACAGGAGAAAATGGAGCCTTCAGGTACTGTTTCTTTTTCCCCTCTTTTGACTGTGTCCCCACAAAGCTTCCAAACTCCCTCTGTGGACACAGCTCTGCCGCCGGTTGTGGAGTCTTCTGATTTGGATGCTGCCCCTGATTCCCCTTTGGGTGAAAAGACTGACTCTGCCCCAACCTTTGCCAGTTTATTTAAGAAGCCTGTGGAATTTTCTAAATGGAGGAACGCTATGCGATTTAGGTATCTGGGGGTATGGAGACACCTCCTGATCGTTTTTTTGTGGGGAAGGTCTTGCTAAAACAATCTTTGCACTTTACCCCCACAGATGTTTATGCTCTCATTCATGCAGCAGGGGAATCCGCTTTTGATATTAGTTTTCGAACCCCAGATCTGTTGGAAAAATTTTGGACTTGATATATGAATTTAAAGACTAACCCCCTGTGGACCCCCTTTCAAATTATTCCTTTAACTAATCAATCTTTTTGGGTTATCACTGTTTTATTTCATAATGAGGGGGGTCAATATTTAGGATATCCTTTACTGGTTGGATAAACACTGTGAGGTGCAAGGTATCCCTGAGCCCATTTTAGATGGGGAAAGTTTTTGGAACGGTGGTTGGAAAATAAAAATTAAATTACGGTATGAGGGTACAGACTTAAAACACTTTCCAAACTGTCTTTACATTGGGCGGGATAAGGGTTTCATCTTTTAACCAGGACAACCCCGTAGGTGCTTTAAATGTGGGTCTGCCAGACATATTAGCCCCAACTGTGAAATGCTTAAATGCATTCTCTGTGGTAAATTGGGTCACACTAGTTTCCATTGTACAAACTCTTTGAGGTGCACCTTGTGTGAAGAGGAGGGGCATTCCTTTCCAACTTGCCCCTGGGCATCTCATAATACTGCTGATGCAGACTTCACTATCTAAGATTTTTATATTCAAAAATCTAAATCAGCCTCTGGCTTTCGGGGTTTTTCTCCTTCTCCCCATGCTGCCCCGGTTGTGGTGGATCCAGATGTGGTCAATTCAGATAATGCTGCTATAGTAGACTCCGAGGTTGGGAGTAGGGATATTACCCTGGTCCCTGGGGATGTCCCTCAGTCTTCTATTTCTATGGCCCCCCCAAAGCCTTCTCCTCCTGAGAGTGATGGATTCCAGGAAGTAAAAGGAAAAAAGAGGACAAAGGGACGAAAGGGTAAGGCTCAGCCTGGGAGTTCTGTGGAGGCAATTATTCATGACAGTCCTCTTCATCCTCTTCGGGAAGGTATATCTGAGGATGATTTAGACTCTGACACTGCCTCTTGGGCTTCTTCCCAGGCTGAAGCTCCCTCTGATGCTGAATATCCGGAAGGTACTGTTGCCAATTAAACTAGGAGGAGGCGTATGGGTGTGAGGGCCTCCTCTAGGAAAGTACCTTGACTCCCTTGTTGATCTCTGTTATGGATCTGAGTCATTATGATTTAGCTATAGTCTCTCTCAACATAAATAGTGTGTTGTCAGAGCGAAAGAGACTGGCGACTTTTTCTTTATTTTCAGATTTATTTTTTGATGGGGTTTTTTTTTCAGGATACTAGGCTACAGTCCCAAACTGATATTAAGATAGGGAGGGATGTCTGGGTTTGGGGAGCTAGTTTTTGGTCAGGGGGGACTGATCTTTGTAGTGGGGTAGGGATTTGTTTTTCTACTCATAATATTAAAGTTTTTCATTCTGTAGACATTTTCCCAGGTAGAGCCCTTCTGTTGGATGTGCAGCTTCAGGAGATGGATTTTTGTCTCATAAATGTATATGCCCCTCAAACTAAAACTGGCAGGATAGAGTTGTTTAAGCTTATTTTGCCATATCTTTTTATGTCTAGATATATACTTTTTGGTGGAGACTTTAATACAAGTAGATTGTTTTCGGATAGGGGTCCCAGGGTCTCTAAACTTTATTATGATTCACAGTACCTTAATCATGTATTACAATTGACCAGGCTTGTTGATGCCTTTGCCTTTCCGGATATCTCTAAGCCCCCCCCCATACCTTTTTTGAGGGCCTTTTATCTACCCAGATAGATTTTTGGTTTTTATCCCCTCATTTAACTATTAGGCATAAATCTGTGACACCTGTTGCTACTTCTGACCATGGTCTCCTTGTTGTTTCTCTCTCAGATCTTGATGCTACTGTTAGAGGGAAGGGGTATTGGAGACTAAATTTAAGTTTGATGACAATTGATGACATCCGGGAGGGTTTTCAGGCCCTGGTACAAGCCAGACAATCTGTAGCTTTTCTATATGATTCTTTGGCAGACTGGTGGTCGGATAGTAAGGCCTATTTTCAAAGATATTTTCAGTTGATGGGTAAATTAAATGGTGTAAAACGAAAGGAGGATTATAAGAGTTTACAAGAACAACTTGTGTTATTGCAGTCATTACATGTTTCTACTGGGACTTCTTATGTTGATCAAATAGAACAGATTAAGTATAACCTGACAAGTTTGCAATATAATAGGATGAAATCCTTAGAAGCTGAACACAAAGGGGGATGCACTGGGAAACAGGGCAGTGTTAATCCTTTTGATTCCTGCTCTGCTCAGTGTCACCATAAGGTCATGTACTCCCTTAAATCTAAGGATGGGTCTGAGAAATTTGGGAACTTGGATATCATGAAGGAAGTGGAAAGTTTTGTACAGTCTAAATTTTCTTCTGTAGCTATCCTTGAAACAGAGGTGTTTGATTGGGTGGGTTCTTGTGATTTGGCACAAATCCCTGACTCTCTGAAATCTTCTTTGATCGCCCCTGTTACTGAACATGAGTTGGGTTCCATTATTTCTAGTTTAAAACCAGGGGTAGCTCCAGGGCCTGATGGCCTACCGAATGAGTTTTATAAATTACTTTTTCCATTACTCCACTCTGAGTTTGTTGCAGCTTTCAGTTTTTTCTGGATTCCTGTGTTTTACCAGGTAGTATGTACACTAGCCTTATTTTTTTTCCATTTAAAACTGGTGATAGATCCCTTTTGGATAATTGACGGCCCATTACTATTTTAAATACTGATAGTAAAATCCTGGAGAAATTGTTGTATCATCGTTTAACTTTAGTTTTGGAAGATATAGTCCACCCCACACAGTTTTGTGCTGTTCCTGGGAGAAAAATAGCTGATGCACTTATTTTGCTTAGGGAAATTATGGAAAAGGGATCTGGAGGGGAAGTAAGTGATTATTTAGTAGGGCTGGATAAGCTAAGGCCTTTGATACTGTTTGTCATGATTATTTATGGATTATACTTCAAAGTCATGGTCTTCCGGTTATCTTCTTGAACTGGCTTAAGTTATATTACCAACAGGCTATGGTTAAACCTTATGTGAATGTCTGGGTGGGGGCTAGTTGTCTAGTTCAGAGGGGGGTTAAGCTAGGATGCCCCCTGAGCCCGGCTTTGTATATTTTGGCATTAAATACGCTTTTAAGGAAATTACAGCTGCATGAAGATATTAGAGGTCTTTTGGTGCATAGTGGGGATATGGAGGTTAAAAGTATAACCTATGCGGATAGTATGTGCCTGGTGTTGGGGGACCAGGCATCAGCAAATACAGCTGCTCAGGAAATTATGCATTTTTCTCTGCTAACTAATACCACTATTAATATTGCCAAAAGTATATGGCTTCCTATAGGTGTCTTGGTTCCTAAAATTCCGTTTTTTTTGGACATACCTTGTCAGTCTCAACCACAGAAATTACTGGGGTTTTTTTTTTGGTATGGGGGACATGAGTACTTATAATTGGTCTCTTATTACATCAGACACTAGGGGGAAAATTGGAAAGTGGAACTCTTGGCATATGTCCAAGCTAAAAGGAGTATATATGGTAAAAACCTTTTTATTGCCAATGTTTCTGCATTTATGTGTGGGTTTTCCACTAACTGTACGATTAGAGACTGTACTCTATGGTTTATTTTTTCAATGTATTTGGGGTAGCTGGCTTAATCCGATTAAAAGAGGGGTTTTGTATCGCCCTATCAAAGATGGTGGATTGCAGATGATTCACCTTATTGTTTTTTTCTTTTCTCTATTTTTGTATGGGAATTTGATGCCATTGATGGGTGATGGGCCCAAGGTTTGGAACCCTTGGGTTTCTGACCAAATTGACCCGTGGCTTCTTTCCTGGGGTACTGAGTCCGCCATTCCAAAACAAAAATTACTTCAGGGCCTCCCTTCATATATGCAGTATATTTTGGGGAAATTGAAGCTATGGGGTATTACTAGGAGACAATTATTGACCCTTTCTAGGAAAGAAGATGTATGTGTCTATTGTCTCTAGTTTTTTTATTGACGTTCCTAGGTATTGGATTAAAACTCCAAGTGAAACTGCAATTATAGGAAAAATATTGCTTAATCCTAGATTGCAAGGAAAGATGTGGGATGTTCTTTGGTTAAGTGTTCATGACAAACTAAATGTACGGAATAATTTGAAGCATAAGGGATTAGCTGAGAGAGTGTGCCCTAAGGATGACATGTGCCATAGGGTTTTGGAAACTGTAGATCATTTATTTTTTGAATGTCCTTTTATTTTGTCCTTTTGGTCATTTCTTTATTCACAGTGGCCTTCTTTTCCTTTTTCTTGTCTAACTAGAGATATTTTGTTGTTGGGTTTGTTACCAAAGAAATGGATTAAGTATGATTCAGGAACCATTCATTTAATTTTATTGATACTCAAGTATACAAGATGCCAATTGACTTTATATAAAAGAAGGGTTACTGCTGAACAATTGTTCTGGACTGTATATAATTCCTTTAAAGGTTCAAGGGATTTGGACTTTTTCACTTGTTCATGCTCCCTTTTTCAAGAGAGGTGGTGTCATATGAACTGTTTTTTGAATGTGGGTAGGTCTCCGCACGTGAGATGTATTATATCTTTAGGAGGTATTGTCAGGACAATTATTTATGATTTCTTCTACTGCTTATTTTGTATGTTTTATATTTTAGTTTTGTATGCTTTCATATTATTTTGTATGATTTTTAATTTTTTTTGTTTGAATTTTCAATCTTTTTTCCTCTGCTCCTGGGGGGTGTTCTAGTATTTCTTTTTATTAGTTTGGAGACTGTGAAAATGAATTTTCGTATTGATTGTATAATGTAATACTTATTTACGTTTGTCTTTATTTCTGCATTATGTTTGTGAGCAGTAACACTTTTTTGTGTATATTTTGATTTCAAGTTTTAATAAAAAGATCCCCTGCTCTTTTTCAATAGGTGCCATGCTATCTTTAACATCCACCTGAACTACCACCAATCCAGGCAGATGAGACCATGGTTTAACGTCTCATCTGAAAGACGGCACCTCAGAAGTGCAGCACCGCTCTCATGCTGCACTACAGTGTCAGTACTGGGACATTAACCCAAGTGCCAGATGTGGGAACTGAACCCACAGCCCTCTGATCTCCCAGCCTCAGAGGTGAGTGTGCTACCTACTGAGCCACTGACACTGACAAAAGTGTAATACTTTAAAAAGTATTATAACAGACTAAGTGATCCCAAAAATCTTGTTAAAGGGAAATGTTCATCTAGGTTTAAATTAATCAGTACTGTTATCAATGAAAATCTGCTTTACATAAGCTATTGACTGAACCTGTAATACTTTTAGGGCCATAATTATAACCCATCCATTTTCTAAATCACAGGCACAGGAAATGACATCACATCAGGGGAAACACATATAGTCGATAAATTGTTTAACCAGGAGAGGCACACTAAGCTGAAGCTTGAGTACAGGTGCAACCTAAGAGCACAAGAAAGTTAAGTGACTTGCTCAGGCTCATGCATTAATACAGGTGGGGACTGTGAGATTCAAACCCCAGCCTCCAGCTTTGTAGCTCAGAGCCTTAAACCACTGTGCTATACTGCCTCCCTGAAGGGCAGTGGAAATTGAACAAAAAATGTTTTTTACCCAGTCCATGGGGGTGTGAACTTGTCTCTAATCTTGAAGGGGTTGCTATAAACAAAAGTTGTGTGCAGCCAGTGCCATCAGTTTCCAAGATCCTTTGGAGTTTATATTGCTTTGTACAATGTTTTGTCACATTTCAGTTTAGTAAACTGTTTAGTGCCAGTGTGATTTGCAGAATATTCTGCTATTGTGGTAACATTGTAAATAATTTCTATTCTTGTACCTATTTAGTTCCAGTATTTGTTAGCACTGAAGTAGTTGTGTTTAAATTTTGTTTGTTGGCATCATGTTTTGTCATTTGTAGGAGTATGATCTAGTGGCTACAGCACAAGCTTGGGACCCAGGAGATGAGAGTTTCAAACCTCAGTAAAGTCAAATACTAACTGGTGACCCTGAGTAAGTCACATAACCCCCCCCCAGTGCTCCTGTACACCTAGCAGCAGAAATGAATAGCAGCAGGACCCCACTGGAAATGAGGTGGCACATCTCTGCTGGGCTATCCTGGGTAAATAAATTGTAACAAAATAATTGTTTTGTGTTGGTGTGTGATATAGGATAGATGGCTGTCAGTACTGAACCCTTCTGAACATAGGTGCCAGAACCTACAGGTGCGTGTGGGGGGGTGGACACTCCCCTCTTTTGCCCATGAGCATTCAAAGTGCTCCTAAATGCATGCAATGTCAGAAGGAAAGCAACCATGGTCTCTTATTACTACAGTGCCCCTCCCACACACACATACACACTCACTTTTCCCCATGTTTCAGCACCACTCCTTCTGAAGGTTGCAACATAAAAAAAAATCATTATTTAAACACCATCCAGAAACAGGTTTCCTTTCACCAAAATAAAAGGAGAAAAAAAAACAGCAGATTTTTTCCATTTCATGATTCCAACTGTTTCACTCTGTCTTTCTAGCAGGAAATCTCCAGTAGCCCTTTCTTTCTGAGATAAAACCTTTTCACTTCCCTGATGCTCCCAGATGCAATTGCTAAACTATTAAGAGGCTGGTTGTGACAGCTCATCAAGAGGCCTGTCTTCTTTTCCTCTTCCCCTTGGAAGAAGCAATATATCTCAGGGATTTAAGGCTCTGAGCTGCAAACCTGAATAAATGGGTTTGAATTCCCCAGTCCCAACGTACATTACTGTATGATCCTGAGTAAGTCACTTAACTTTCTTGTGCTCTCAGGTTGCACCTGGATGCAAGCTTCAACTTAGTATGCCTCTCCTGGTTAAACTATATATTGACTATAGGTGTTTTCTTCTGATGTGATGTCATTTCCTGTAACTGTGATTTAGAAAATGGATGTCTGAAGCTATAAAGGGAGGGACAACTGAATGGGTTATAATTCTGGCCCTAAAAGTGTTACTGGTTCGGTCAATAGCTTATGTAAAGCAGATTTCCACTGGTGACAATATTGATTAATTTAATCCTAGATAGATGTTTCCCTTTAAATCAGTGGGTTTAAAAAAAAACCTTAAAACGATCCAATGAGGGAATGATGTCACTGTCTATGTGTCTATGTTTCTGTGTAGGAGACCAGCCAGAGGAAGGAGGATTGGGCATCCCAAAGGACATTCGCCGCCTCCTGGGAGGAAGGGCAGTGAGCTCTGCAGAGCTACCACCACCTGGAGACCACATATGGCAGTGTATTCAGAGTCACTTATAGGGATAGGGGGCACCTGCTGGTGTCACACCACACAGGCTTGCCTATGCTTGCATATTCTAGAGTGCCAGTGTCCTTGGGGATCAAAAAATTGGTAAATCCACAGCAAGCTGCAGGATGACATGGCCCTCTTCCAAACTGGATCCTGAACACTTGGTGGGAATAGGGAGCTGAGCACACCGGGGTGTAAACTGTGGGAGTAGGAGTTCAGGTAGGACTGTGAGAGGCCAGGTGACGGTTCTGGGGAGGCCAGATCAGGAGGGGTATGGATGGTGTCAGGGAGCATTAAGGCAATAACTTAAAAAATGCACATATTGAATAGCTTAGTAACAGAGACTTCCCATTATAGAAACTAAGCAAATACATATTAAATAAAGATTGAGCTTGTAGTTTACAGCATGTAAATCTGAAATCCTACATCCTTGATATAAACAGAAATTTATTTCTCCCAGATCAGTGTCGGAAGAAATTTTCTGATTGTCCCGTCTGCAGTGATAGTGGTCCAAGGCAAAAACTAGTAGGTCCTAAACACTGGGACCACAGGAGGTTTTGAACCCTGAAGACATAAAACTGGAATTTAACATCTGAAGAGAGCAGCAGGCAAAAAGTTCACGGGTCACAGAGCACTAGACAGCATGCACAGACAGCTTCTTTCCTTGGTGTCCCCAACACCATGACAAACCTTCTGGACTGTTAGTTCTTTGTAATCCCTTCCTGACTATCAAGCTACCTTCTTTTGCACAAGCAGTTGAGGAATACAATAAAGTTGACCTTTACCTGTGCTGTCTGCAGCAGATTCTTCCTCAGAAGTTTTCCAAGGACAGACAGTTGCTTAGGACATCGCAAGAGCAACATCTTCGAAGTAGCACCCCTTTTCTGCAAAGAATGAAGAAGAAACACAAATACCACAGTTTTGTTTCATACAAAGCAGTTTTCATGCTCACAAATGCTCTATGTTGTCTGCAGACCAAATCCAGTCTGCCACCAGTACAACTGGGTTTGGCTGAAACTAGTAAAAGCAAGTCTGTCAGCGTCTGTCTAAAGGAGTTTCTGAAGTAAATTGCCTTTGTTTACTAATATACTAAAATGCCAGCAGAATAGGCCTCATGGTGTATTGAGTCTGCTCAAGAGTCAGGACCCACCTTCATTGCCTTCCCCCAGGATCCCCCAACCCCCCCATCAGGGATTTCCCCCCAGGGTTGCCATTTCTCAGCTTCACCCTCCTCTTATACCTGTCCCAGCTTCTCTTGAACTCTTCCACAGTAACTGACTCAACCAGCTCATCTGGCAGTGCATTCCAGGGTTCCACCACCCTCACTGTGAAGTAACACCTCCTTCTCTCTCCCCTGAGTCTCCTACCCTCCAGCCTCCAACTGTGCCCCCTTGTTGCCCCTCCCTCTTTTCTCTGAAAAACCTTATCTGGGCATACCCTGTTTACCCCTTTGAGATACTCAAAGACATCTATTATATCACCCCTGTCTCTCCTTTTCTCTCCTCCAATGAGAACAGGTCAAGCTCCTCAAGTCTCTCCTCATAGGACTTATCACTCAGGCTCTGTATCATTTTAGTTACCTTCTTCTGAACCCTCTCCAGGAGTGCAATGTCCCTTTTCATGTGTGGCCACCAATACTATACACGGAATTCTAGATGCAGTCTAACCAGGCAATTATACATGGGGAGAAGCACATCCCTGCATCTTAGGGTTATCCCCCTGGCGATGCAACCCAGCATTTTATTAGCCTTGGCCACTGCCCTCCTGCATTGCTCAAAGTTATTCATTTTAGTATCCACTACCACCCCCAGATCCCTCTCCCTGCTCAAAACCTGCAGTGTATCCCCCCCAGGGTGTACACATGGCCTGGGTTTCTAGGCCCCAGGTGAAGAACCCTACACTTCCCTGTGTTAAATTTCAGTTTCCAGGTTCATGACCACCTCCCCAGAGCCTCTAGGTCCTCCTGCAGGGCTAGTCTACCCTCTTCCCCATCCACCACTGCCCCCAACTTTCAGTCATCTGCAAAGAGACTCATTTCACTCCTGATACCCTTTTTGCTGTTGGAGATGTGAGCATTAAACAGGAGTGGTTCCAGAACTGAACCCTGTGGGACCCCACTAATGACCCTCCTAGGAGAGGAGACCTCCCACTCAACCATCACCCTCTGAGTATGACCAGATAGCCAGTTTCCAACCCACCTGACCATCCATATCCTCACCCCCATCTCCCCCAACTTTTCCAGTAGCCCAGCAAGGGGTACCGAGTCAAACATCTTGCTGAAGTCTAGAAAGAGGACATCAATCAGCATACCTTGATCCAGTGCCATCATCACCACCCAATTATAGAACTCTACAAGATTTGTCCGACTTGATCTGCCCAGATTGAAGTCATGCTGATGATCATCCAGGTATCCCCATTCCTCCAAGAACATCCCCAGACTTTCCTTTAGGATGGCTTCCATCAATTTGCCCACCACCCATGTCAGGCTGGCTGGCCTGTAGTCTCCCAGCTCCTCCCTTGAGCTACCTTTGTGGATGGACACAATATGTGCCACCCACCAATCCTGACAATCCTTTATGTCTCAAGGTGCTGACTTGTGGGTGTGGTGAAAAAAGGAGAGTGACTGCTTAGTTGGCTCTGATTCTTTCACTAAACAATCTGTATAAATAAAAAACACCCCCTGAAAAAAACAAAAAAAAGTTAAATTATACTTTTTTGTTTCTTCACATTTTAAAAGGGCTTTAAAAAGCTATCCATCATCTGTGACTGTCTTCGGATGAGTGAGTCAGCAGCAAGCTGTCTGTTGTGGGTGAATGTGGAGAGGAAGAGGAGGTAGAGAAGTTTGCAGTTGGTTTTCTGATTGGAGTTGGTAGAGTAGTACCAAGCCTGAGTCTGTCTAAAGAAGTTTCATAAATGAGTTGCCCTTACCTGGTGAGCTTACTATTTGCTTCCAATTTCTACCCTATTCCTTAATACCTCCTTATTTTTCATCATTTAGGTATGAGCTTTTACTTAGCGAAGACTATATGGGATTGTTGTCTCTTCTCATTCCAGTAAAGCTTATCATTATGTACCTTTGCATGTTAATTATGTTGACCGGTATGCATAGGCCCATATTGACCGGCACCTTCACAATGTTTTTTTTTTTTTTTTTTGCACCGCTGTCCACCGTGATTGTAATCTTATGAAGTGTACTGTGTTCTATTAATGCCCAGGACCATCTTGAAAATGAGCTTGCTCAATGGTGTTTATGCCTGGTTAAATAAAGTGATTGATTGATTGATTAATTGATTGTTAGTATGGGCTCACTCCAGTACCACGGTATGGATGTCCATTAGTCCATCTCAGTCAGAACTGCTTGTCTCTCATTTTTCTGAAAAATACACAAGAATGAATTTTGCTTACAGCTTAACCGGGCTGGGTACTTAATATTGATAATACTGAGCAGCACAGCATCACCGAGGGGCAGTGAGAAGGGGTCAGATTGCGGGCAGGTTAATTAACAACAGGATTTCACCCAAGTCACTTAGTAATTACTGTCCTGATAGGAGTGTTGTGATCCTGTGGCCTTCAGTACCGTTCACTGAGCTCATTCTCAGTCACTATTACTATTTGGTCAGTATTAAGAATTAAAAGGAATTGAAATCCTTAGCAAATCTTCTCTTATATGATATAAACTTTTTGGGCAAAAAAGTATGAGACTGTCTGTGCCGTGGGTGGTGGGACAAGTAGGTTGTGTGAAGTGGTTGATAACAGATTAATTTATAACAAATTTTCCTCCTGTGAACTGTCACTAAAGTTACTGTTTTGTCACTGACCTGAAAGCAGCAGTGCATTGATCTGGTGAAAAGTTTGACCTGTATTTTTTTATGTTAGTTTAGATTATCACTTACCTCCTGACTTGTATAATACCATTCTTTCCACAATTTGAGTCAGCTTTAGTACTTTTTTTCATGTCTGAAATAATAAAAGGGGTGCTGTTTTAACATGGCTCAGACCAGGTTTTCAGCAATATTCTCAGCTGTTTTTGTGCATCGACTGTTTAAAATCACTTCTCTTGTGATTAAATTGAATACTTATGCAGCAGGCAGTGCTCCCTGATCTTATGGAGCAATAGATGTTCAAAAACAGCTGCAAATATTCATGAAAACCTGGCCCAAGCCATATTTAAAGGAACGCTCCTTTTATTATTTCAAATATGAAAGAAACATGAATATAGGATTGTTTGCTCAGTGGACTCTCGCCAGTACCACTAACCGACTCTCATTCTCTCTTAATAAGTACTTTCACTCTCTCTCAGTAAAAAACAAACACTAGCAAGTTTTGTTTACATGGGGAGGGGGGTAAACCTGTACTGGAGCTCTGTAGACAGTAAATAGCTTGATGGTGAGGTGTAGTAGTAGGGGATCAGAAATTGTTGGCACCACATTAAGAACACATTTTCACCAAATTCACACTAATCAAGCTGAAGTATGGATATCCATCAGTTTTTCTTTTTTTGTCATACCCCCCCCCCATGGCCGAGCCAGCAGCAGTGTTCCATCTGTCTGTGGTGCCCAGTCCCCCCCCCATACCGGGGACCACACTGCACAGCCATGGGGTTGGAATGTTTGTGTAGTTTCTGTTAGTCACTGTGTAAGTCCCTTAACCCCACTCCCAAGGATGCTGGAACGAAGTACTGAAGTCCAGGCAGGGAGCTGTGTGGAGACATAGCTTCTGCCAAGTGCCTAACAGTGACCTCCCCAACCCCACACTGCCTGCTAGTCAAGTGCCTAACCCTCTCCAGGAGAGGAGAACTGCCCAGCGGTGACTCAGTCTTGTTCCTCCCTCCCCCCCGCCGACCCCCAATGACTCAGGCATAGTCCCAAACCCAGGCCACCAGTATAGTGCGAGGTGTGGCATCCAGCGCCTCAACTCTCAGTGCCACCAGGCCAGTGCAATATCCATCAGTTTTTCATTAGAGGAGGAACTAAGCCAATGAACAATATGCACTCATGGGCCAACGTATGCAGTGAAGAAAGGAGCAGTAATTCATTTTCTGATAATTAAATACCAGCCGCAGTTATGATTTACCTGTCTCATCGTCGGATACTTCACAGCCTGACCTGGGAATCGAACACCTGGACTGTCACAACCAAGGCTTCCTGTTTACTCTTTAACTAATTTTGGAAGCCAAAAACCTGCATTCTCTTCTCAGAATATTCTAAAGTTTCAATCTCTCAAGATACTGCATACAGTTTTCCATGCCATAATGTCTGCCACTCAGGTGGTTATCAAGAAGAAGATTTTGTCAAAAAAGGATTTAGGGACTGGAAAAGATTAAAAAATAAAATGATAAAACATGAATGAAAAGGTTATCCACATGTAAAGGATTTTGAGGAGAAATGCAATGATACTGTTATTTTCAGAGTATATTTATAAGGTCCCTATAGAGTGTATCAGCACTCTGGAGCGCTGTTGCTCCATAGATGTCATCATGTAACAATGTCACAGTTATTTTAGGCTTTCACTTGGGCATGGTGTTTGAATAGAACTCATGGGTTTCTTTACATTTGTGACAGTCTTTTACATCAGTGTTTGTCGCATGCACACGCACGCACGCACACATACATATGCACATGCCAGTATTCTCTTTGGATGCTTTGTTTTAGTGGCCTAAATCTAAGTATGCAGAATTGGTGCTAACTTATTTATTTACTTCAAAAGTTTCACCAGGAAAGACATAGTGAGCTGCTGACTGCTTGTTTCCAGATGTGTACTGGGAGTGAGGGGAAGTGGACCTAGATCAAGAGGTGGACAAACTGTATAGTATTAACAACATTACAAAAATAGAAGTCATGTACAGCAATGCAGGATAGTATATTATATTACATTTTTAAGGTCTGGAAATTATAAAAATTGCATTTAAAGGATGTGAATGCTTTTCTATGGGCCTCTTTGCCATAAAAGATGTCTCTAAATTAATGAATTGTTTATTCTTTTGGTAACTGGCAACCTGGTGTATATAGTGGTACAGTAGAAGCCGCTTAATTGGGACAGCCTGGTGGCAGCCCTTTTATCCCAATTAAGCGGAAGTCTCCTTATCAGAAGTACATTTATTTCTGTCAGAGACTATGTGTAACATTAGTGCCCTGGATTACCGTGACTGTGTCTAACATTAGTGCCCTGGATTACCGCAACAGTGTCTAAAATTAGTGCCCTGGATTACCGCGACTGTGTCTAACATTAGTGCCCTGGATTACCGCGACAGTGTCTAACATAAGTGCCCTGGATTACCGCGACAGTGTCTAACATTAGTGCCCTGGATTACCATGAATGTGTCTAACATTAGTGCCCTGGATTACCATGAATATGTCTAACATTAGTGCCCTGGATTACCGTGACTGTGTCTAACATTAGTGCCCTGGATTACCACGACAGTGACTAACATTAGTGCCCTGGATTACCGCGACTGTGTCTAACATTAATGCCCTGGATTACCGTGACTATGTCTAACATTAGTGCCTGGATTACCATGAATGTGTCTAACATTAGTGCCCTGGATTACCGCAACAGTGTCTAACATTAGTGCCCTGGATTACCGTGACTGTGTCTAACATTAGTGCCCTGGATTACCGCGACAGTGACTAACATTAGTGCGCTGGATTACCGCGACTGTGTCTAACATTAGTGCCCTGGATTATCATTTTCTCCACAGTACTGTTTGTTTAGTTTTATTTAGTTTTTAATTTACAGTGTACTACTGTACCTGTTGCTAGTAGATTGCAGCAACTTGTCCAGATCAGCTTGGAGAGGAACAGTATGGAAATAGAGTCAGTGCCAAAAGAACCATGGAAGATTAAGTTGGACTAACAGCCGGTGAGGAGAGGACTGTACAGTACAGGGCACACCGCAGATGTAACAATTGCAGGGACAGGGATAATGGAACAGCTGATTGTGATATCATGAGGAACTGGAACTATAAGGAATCAGTTTGGGTAAGTTTACAAACAGATGCCCTGTTGCAGACATAGTTAGGAGCTGCGGCATGTCTGGTGTTTGTAGATTTTAGCAGCGTGTCTGGATCAGCACAGTGAGGAGCAGTACAGAAATAAAGTTAGTGCTGAACAAGCCATGGAAGAAGAAGCTGGACAGACAGCCTGTGTGATTTATCTAATCCTGAGGGCTCAACAGGTTGAACTTGAAAATAAAATAGATGAGGCATAACACGGAGGGGCTAGAAAAGATGAGGGGGCTCAACAGGATGAATGGTAAATTGAAGGAGGAAGTAGGAGGAAGAGATTCACACTTTTTAGATATGAATAAAGGATTAAAGGGGATTAGAGGGATTTTAAGAGAGACATGTCTGGGCAAGATCAGGCAAGATCGTTTCAACTAAGCAGCTAGGAGCGGCAGGGATGTCCCGTTTAAGCAGCTGTAACTGCCATAGAGTAACATATATATAGCCACTTAATTGGTTCCCAGTGGAACGTCACAATAAAGCATATATCCCATTTATCCACGTCCCGATTAAGTGGCTTGTACTGTATCATGAAGCTTATTTTTTTGAGTGCCGTATCCCATTTAGAAGAGAGGCGGGGACAGGCATTACCTTAGTATAAAGCGTGCATCACCGGCCCTGTGTCCCATTTTATTTATTTATTTAAACATTTTATAACTGGGAAAAGCACACTGAGATGAGACTCCTTTCTAGGTATGACATGGGCGTGAAGAGGAGGGAGTTACCACAGTATACATACATAGAATAGATGCATGAGAATATTACATGCAATCACATAATTTTGTTCAAAGACATTATCTACATTCAGTTGCATATATAGTTATTTATAATCAGTTGCATGAATGCAACATTATACAGTACAGAGGTTTTGAAGTTTAAACTGTGTTCATTTGGCTAAAGGCAGACTAGTTGCAGTTACGTCGGGGAAGGGGAGTTGACAAAGTTGAGATTTAATGGAGCTATGTGAGGGTGAGTTTCTGGGGGGCTGGAGAAGCTGGTTCCATAGGTAGTGGAAATTATAGGAGAAGGCAGATTTGCCAGCTGATGAGGATGGTTTGGGAAGGGAGAAGGAGTGGTAGTCCTTAAAGCACAGCGAGTAAGGAGAAGAGGGTGTAGGGGTTAGTTTCTCAGCCAGGTGGGGGGGGCAGTCGGTCAAACCAAAATTTGGAAATAAAAGAAATGGAGCAGCAAAAACGGCAATGGGAGAGGGGCGCTAACCTGAGGGAGGAAAGGAGTGTGCACTGGTGTGTTCTGAAAGGGGAATTTGTTGCAGAATGGCAAAAAGTGTGGAATAAGGAGTCCAGCCTGGCAACGGGGTAGAGGGGGTGGTGTCATACACAATGTCTGTGCAATCAAAGATGGGAGTGATCATTTTTGTTAGCAGTGTGCCTGTAACAGGTAGTGGAAGGGAGTCATGGTTTCTGTAAAGAAGACTAAGCTTCGGGCAGAGTTTCAAAGTGATGGCACCTATGTGGGTTAAGTAATTTAGCAGGGGGTCTAGCTATACTTGTAGGTATTTATAGGAAGAGACGATGTTTAATGAGTTTCCATCCAGGTTAATGATTACAGGGGGGCTGGGTGTTCTTGCAAATTTTTGCGCTAACCCAAAAGTCACGGAAATTGTTTTGGAGGCATTTTTTTTTTAGATTGTGTGCATGAAATCAAGACTGTGTGTTGTTGTGGTCGTGCTGTAGTAGAGAGTGGATGTCACTTAGAACAGGGCGGGATGCGAAAAGTATAGTGTCGTCTGCATATGTATGTATGTATATGGGACCTTATGCAGAATGCAGGAAGATCATTGATAAAAAGGGAGAATAAAATTGGGCCTAGGATTGACCCTTGGGGAACAAAAGTGAGGATGGGAGGGGACGGACGTGGAGTTCATGATCCTGACTGACTGTTGCCTATTTTATGGTTGGATTCAACCACTATACTGTGGGGGCAAGTCTGGCTCACATGAGTTTGTCAAGATGCAGGAGTGGAAACAGAATCAAAGGCCTTAGACAAATTGACAAAAATAGCAGCAGTTAGTTGGCCTTGGTCAGAGGCAGATTGGATATGTCCAGTGATGCGGAGGAGGGAAGATATTGTTGAGTGGTGGTTCCTGAACCCAGATTGGTATGGGGAGGGACAATTTGTGGACCTGAGAAAGTCTAGTCTGGTCTGGACAAGAGACTCTTGCAGCTTGGGAGGAGAAGGGAGATGGGACTGCAGTTTCCAGGGAATTAGGGTCACCACCCTTTGGAGAGGGATGACATAGGCTGATTTATGCTACAAGGACATTACCAGACTCAAAAGACAAATTTAAGTAGGATGAGAGGAACTGCTAGCTGATGCTGAAAGATGTAGAAACTTAGTGTGGATGACATCTGTGCATTTGTGACGCTTTAAAGTAAAGGGATTTAGTACTTCTTTGGGTGATGTTGGAGTAAGGATGAAAGTGTTTTGGGCAGAGCATTGGGGGAGCAAGCAATGACCTGGAGGTGGTGGAGAGGACTGATCAGGAAGGGCACATGTGGTAAAAAAGTTGTTTAGGGTTTCTACTACTTTGATGGGGTCAGAGTTGCTTTGGTCATTTAGCTTGAGAACAGGGGTGGATGTCTGAGAGGTGGTCTATAAAGGAGTGGACTGGACCTCCTCTTTCAGTCATTCTGCCGCTTTGCTTTGTACTGACCACTGTTCCTTATACTTCTCCCTCTCCTCCCTTGAAACTTGTTACCCCTCTCGCTGTGCCACCTTTAGCTCAAAATTCTGGCTGGCCTCCTTCCCCTCCTACCTTACCTCTCTCCTCTCCCCTGGGGTTACCACCTTTTAAGAAGCCCAAAGTGGGACATTTCTTACTGAAACATGAGTTTTTGCAGGACAGTAGGTAACCTTGACCAATGCAACAGACTTGTTTTCTCTCTGTGATCAGAATTAAGGATGAGTATTGTAGTTTCTTAGTTGCTTCTATTGTTTCTTATCATTTTAAGGTATTTTAGTTAAGGTATTGTAGTTTTCTGCAACATTTACTGGAAAGTTAGAGAATGTTTTTTCTTCTGTAAAGTCAGGACATGTAGTATTTTTCATGTTTTTTTGCAGGACACAGCTGCCCAAATCAGGACTGTCCTGCGAAAATCAGGACAGGTGGTAACCCTACTCTCCCCCTGCCACCATCCTCATGCACCCTTCATAGCTCTAACTATTGCTCCTTTGCACTCCCTTCTAGAGAACTCCCATACCAGCCAGGCTCCCTTCTCATACTGCTTTCCTAAACTTTGTAACTCTCTCCACCTAACCATTCACTCCTCCACTTCCGAGCGCTCTCCTCCTCTCTCCTCCATGACGTCACCGTGCCATTCTACTGTTGCCACTGAGATCTGTCCCTGCCCCACCCTTCAATTACCCACATCCCTTTTTCCCTCCTTCTTTTCTCCATCTTTCAATTTCCTCCTCCTCCTCTTCCTCCCTTCTTCCCCTATTACTCTTCCCCTTATCTGCACCTTCATCCTTTTTTCCCCAAATCCGAGCTTGCTTACTTCTTCTTTGTTTCCTTCTCCTCCCTTTTCAGCAAACTCTGCACCTTGAAATGTAATACCCTGAAACCCAATGGGCAGGGTCTCTGCCCTATCCTTTTACAAATCGCCTTTTGTTATTGTTCATTTTATCGTAGAGTATTGTTTGTTGCTCTGATTCTTGATTTAGCACATACATTGTTGTTCTGTTGTTCTTATACTCCTCTTCCGCCTCCCTACAGCAGGATACATCTGGAAACAAACAATTTCAGCTCAATATGTCTTTTTTGGGGAAACTTTTGAAATCAGTCAACCAGTCAATAAACTACATGGAGGTGAACGGTGCATGTCCGTCCACACTTCAGGTAAAAATGGACTAGCACTGGCAATGTTTTAAAAACTGTGCTAAAGCATAGCTCTCATCAGGGTTTTAGCATTGTTTATAAAACAGGACAACTTACCACGTTATCTGCGGACTCTAACTAAGGTACAGGGACTCAAAAAGGTTTAAGCTCCTTAAACTGTTTTAAACCCTGTAGTCTGTACAGGGCATTAGGGACTGGGATACGCACTCTATGCCTGCTGTTTCCAGGTGTCCAGGTGTGATCCAGGGGAGGGTTACAAGACAGAGTAAAAACAGCAAAACAATCAAGTGTCTCTGTAATTTCCCCACCTTCAAGTACAGAGCCCTTTCTACCATCACTTCCTTCAGATGACATAAATCCGAATGTTGCAGCAGGTAATTGTCCTTCTCATTAAGTTATTGCAGCAGTGGTTGTCCACACCAAGGATGGAAGGAAGGTATCAGTCTCAGTGTCTGTATCTTTAGGGAGAAATTAGGACATGTATTCCTTTGAAAAAAAGTGAATGATTGATGATCATTGCTAGGTCAAAGTGGATAAGGATTCTAAAACTGATCATTTGATTGTTATTAAAAATATATATTTAATATCTCTACTATCTTGTTTCTGCCCTCATTTCTCAGAGTCTGCAAGAGAATCAATTCTGTTCAGAATGGGCAGAAACTGGAATTCTAATAAGAATGCAAGAGGGAACTACACCTGGACTGTGCATTTTTATGTAACTAGGATATCCTTCACATCCATTCAGAAAGGAGGGGGGAATCCAACCACTGGAGTGCAGCTTCCTGGGCTCTACAATGCCAGTTCAACAACACTTTTGTCAACTGGCATCACAGCATCAGGAATTATGTTGACTGCAAGTTGTGGTTGACATTATTCTCAATGTCTCCCAGTCCTGTTTTTCTATCTGGGGGCTTTTTCCCCCTGAACCCCTCATGTGGAGGGCCCCCCTCTGTACTTTAGATTATCAACTCCAGTCAGAGTTGATTCGGGAAGGGGGTGCAGGACCGGGAGACAGTGTGCCCCTGTCTTAGGCACACCAACACAGCGACCTGTCGGTGAGCTGTCGATTTCATCAACAGCGATGTAGGTCGCTGTGTTGGTGTCGGTGTTCAGGGGTGCACTATCTGCTTGTATATGGATATTGACTAAGTCTCCCTGGGTTAAAAATCATAACTGCCCAGTTTGCAAGAGAATGAGGAAACTGGAACATGCCGAGGAGTGTGTGGGGTCGAGAAACCACTGGAGTGACTGGAAAACAGAGGAAATCATACACGTTAGCTCGATTAAGAGTGGTGAGGGAAACTGGTCCCTGGAGGGTGAAAGGGAGAATTGACAAGACTCAACCTTCGACTAGAGGTACCTGACTGACAGAACAGTCAACAGTCCATTTATTTTTCAAGTGGGAGAGACAATCAGAATCCTTGAAGAGGGGGAAAAATGGATATGTACACCAAATAGGTTAAATGATGGGGAATGATTATGACACATCTGTGATGTCATGAACAGGACCCTAGTGGCATCATAAACAATGAGAGTGGTGCTCAAGTGACTCATGATGTCACAAGGATCCCTGATGTGAAAAAAAGCCTTATATATCCCTTTTTTTATAACTCAGCTTTATTCAAGCATATATAGACATGCTACTGTGATTCATACAGCTGACAATTACGCTATATTTATTTGACTTATCAGAATACCTAACCAGCTATGAATACAGTAGGACCAATGGAGTACTGCTTACACAAAAACAGTTTTGCGTTTGTGAGCATCATGTTATTAAATCAGAGTGGCATAACTGATTATTATGATGATATTTTGTCCACTGGAGTTGAGTGCGAAGTGAGGAATGTCCATGAGGGACATTACCTCCTCGGGAAAGTACACTGTAATGGAATACTCTGTATAGTGCAGGTGTGTACAGTACTTGTTAAAACTTTAAAGTTAAACCAGACCCTTTATTGAAAGTCTAGTTACATTTATGTATCTGGAATATCAGGTCATGTAGCTGTCCATGTTCTCCTATAGGTCCAGAAAGGCCTCTTGCCTAAAGTTGATGTCTGTTGTTATTTTTCCCATCCTTCTGATATCTTGCACCTTTTCCAAGGTAGGAGTCACATCTAACAACCAATGAATCATTATACACTTCAGAGCAGTTATTAACAACAGTAATAAAAGCATTTTTGTTAACTTTTGCTTGGGCGTCTCAGTCTGAACCTGAAGTACCATAGTCATAAATACACAAGTGGTGTCTTTACCCAACAGAATTTGTATTTCCATGTAGACTGCTATCCAGTAACCCTGAACTCCCGTGCATTGCCTGAAGATATGGTAGGGTGCCTATTGACCCTCAGTGCTGCCAACAATTATCCTCTGTGGTGGCTCCACAGTGTTTCATCACAGTGGGGTTCTGAAAAACTGGACTGGTACCTTCCACAGAAACTCTCGCCACTGTTGTGGGTGGCCCATGAAATGGGTGAATACAAAACTGTGAGCCCAAAAATCAGCGAGGGCAAAACAACAACAAATGTTTTACCCACTCTTCGAGGTGCTACGACCTTGGAGTTGGTCATTTAAGTAAGGGGGGTGTGAGGGAAAGAGCCCCTGGCAAGAATAATGTGTCATTTCTGTTCTCGCTGACATACCATCGCGATTATGGACTTGCTGTTTTGTATTTGCCCATTTACATATAAACCCTGTGTGGAGGCAGTGACCCGCCATCCCTCTGCAATCTGTCCATCTATGCACCCACAGGACCAGGTCCCAACTGCCTGTCCTCACTTCAGCCTAGTATTCTCTAATGGAGACTCTGAAGATGCCCACAACACCTTTTCTAATTTGGAGATATATCTGGACTTATGCTCCAGCACTGTTCCCTAGCAAAAAATGTTATCTAGCACCATCTGAGGTCTTTTGACTTGTGTCAGGGTGTCCTCTGGTTCTAAAAAAAGGTGAAATCTGACCAGAGTAGTGTAGACTTGCTATACCCACGATCCTTCATCTGTACTAATGTGACATCATAGCTTATCACATTACATATTTTCTTAGGTTTAGGTTAGGTTGTACTGTTTTTTATTTATTTTTATTTAGAAGAGATTCACCAGGAAGGCAACATGAACTGTAAACAGCACATTTCCAGAAGCGTTCTTGGGGTTACAATAGGAGTAGGAGAAAACTAGCAGTCAAGAAAGTGTACAGAATCATACACATTTCTCATACAATCCAGGTAATAAAAATAAATACATAAATTAGAAATAGAGGATAACATGCAAATATTCTGATAACGCAGCACATCACTAAATCATAATGCCAGGACAGCAAATTTTTATGGACACAACATTAGATTTAATCATAGCGAGTAACTCATTTTTAGAACAAGGGGTGAGCAGGTAACTGAGAACAGAGCTGGTAGTGCGAGGGTGGGGGTGGTCAAGGACAGTGCTAGTAGTTAAAGGGTTGGGGCAGGCATGGGATGTAAGTGCTTGTTATATGGGGGAGAGAGTTTCAAGGTGTCAGCCATTATTCCTACTTTAGAATACTTGGAGGTTGAAGTTTAAGGAGGGGGTGAGGAAGAGGAAGAGGAGATGAAGGAGGGGGATGGATAGCCAGGGCCATTCACCCCTTCAGGATGTTGAGAACTCTGCAAGGGGGACTGGGAGCTGGCAGAGGAAAAACTAGAGATGGGGATGGGGATAGGATCAATGGAGGATGTCGTAGTAAGTGGTGGAGAGGGGCAGTAGACAGGAGGAAAGGTAGAGCGAAGTGGGTAGTCAGGACCTTTCACCCTTCAGGATGCTAAGAACCTATAAGGGGTGGGAGCTGGCAGATGAAGAAAAATGGTGAAAGGGGGAGAAGGATAGATTGGGCAAGTCAAAATAAGTGATGGAAAGGAGGCAGTTTAGAGGAGGAAAGGTAGAGAGAAGTGGGTAGCCATGGCCATCACCCTTTTAGGATGCAGAGAACCCTGCAAGGGGAGCAGGGAGTAGGCCGAGGAAAATAGAGGTGTGAGTAAGAGGAGAGGGAGAGGGGAATGGTGGAGTAAATAAGGATGGAGGGGCAGGCAAAGCAGAGGAAGGGATGTAGTAAAAGTTAGAGTGTCTGAAGTCTAGAAGGGTGTGAAAATAGATATAGATAATACAGGGGGTAGGTAGGGGAGGGTTAGTTGCAACTGCAGCAGTGAAGTGTGTGTTTCTGAAGAAGGTCTGCAAGGGACTGACAAGTTTGGGCCAAGCGAATTTAGAGGGGGAGGGAGTTCCATGAGCTAGGGAATGTGTATGAGATGGCATTGCGACCAGATTATCTACGCCACGATGGGAGTGTGAGCATTCTGTGGGTTGAGGATTGAAGTGAGTAGCAGGAGGTGGGCGGGATTAACAAGAGGGAGAACAGATAAGATGGTAGAGAGCCAAGCCAGCATTTACCTACTAGTTTAGCGGTGTGCGGCAGGTGCCTGGTAGTGAGGGAAAGGAAGGAGAGAGGTATAAAGATTGCAGTGGTGGGGTGAGAGGGGGCAGAAGAACAAAGCAGCCAAAGGAATTGAAGTGTGTCCAGCCTGGCTAAGGTGGTCTTAGGGCAGAATTGTAGATTATGTCCCCAAGTCAAGACTGGGAGTATCATCTTTGGACAATTTCACACCTGGTTGCATGGGCAGGCTGCTGCGGTGTCTGTACAGGGCACCAAGCTTGGGGAGGAGCTTTTTATGAATGGCATCAACGTGTACACCGAAGTCTAGATTTTTGTCCGGCTATAGCCAAGGTACTTAAAAGATGGAACATCATCCAGTTTGGACCCAGACAGGGTATGAAAGCTGGGGGTGGAGTCCAGTCTGGATAGCTTTCATCTGGTGCCAAAGGTCATAGAGACTGTTTTTTGACATTCAGTGAGAGTTGGTTAGCATTAAACCAGCGCTGGACATTGTTGAAGTCCAGTTGACGACTGGTAGTCACTCGCAGGGAACCCCAGAGAAGAATATCGCGAGGTCATCTGCATACATGTGTATGCTAGCAGATGAACAGACTTCAGGGAGACTGTCTGTGAAGATGGAAAAGCGAATAGGTCTGAGTACTGAGCCTTGGGGTACACCAGTGTTTATTGTGAGTGTTGAAGGGGGGAGTGGAATTGCCGATTCTGACAGAGTGGGACCGGCCAGTGAGGTATGACTGCAACCATTCTGTGGCTGTATCAGTGAGTCCATCTGCTGTCAGCTTGTAGATTAGAAGGGAGTGGGCAACAGTGTTGAAGGCTTTGATCAGATCGACAAAGATGGCAGAGGTGATGCATCCCTGGTCCATCCCTGTGAGAATGGAGTCAGAGAGCTGGAGGAGGGAGGTGGTTGTGGAGTGGTCTTTATGGAAGCCATACTGGAAGGGGGTGAAGAGAAGGAGTTAAGGAAGTTGGAGAGCTGCTCCAGTGCCAGGTGCTCTTGGAGCTTAGCCAGGATAGGAAGTAGGGATATCGGGCAGAAATTGCTGGGATTGGAGGGGTCATCCCCTTTAAAAGTGGGACCATGGTAGTAAATTTCAAAATCATGGGTACAGCTGCTTGTGAGAAGGAGAGGTTCAGAAGATATGTCTGGGGGACAGCAGTAGCATGGGCGGAAAGGTGAAGAAACTTAGGGTCAAGGCCATCAGGGCTCTTACCTTTGTTAGGATTCAGGGCAAGTAATACTTTCAGGGCGTCATTAGGGTGGACAGATTCAAAGATGAAGTATGAGTTGGTGAAGGATTGTGGGTAGGGGTAAGCATTAGAGGGTGGCAGAGCAATAGGTGGGAGAGCTGCAAGGAGGGAGGAGGCACAGGTAGTAAAGAAGTTACTGCCCACAGCCATGGTAGGTGGGTCATCAATTAAAGGGGCCAAGTTTTAGGACTGGAAAGGCGGTTGGGAGGGAGGGGAAAACATAGCATGGATGATCCTCCAGAATTTGGAAGGGTTATTTGTGTTTGTTATGGAAGGAGGTGTTGAAGTAGTCCGCTTTAGTGGAGTGAGTGGCGCAGGTACAGGCATTCTGAAGTGCGTGATAGCATTGAAGATCTTGCTGGGCGTGTGAGGTCTTTTATGTGGCCCACGCTTGTTCACATACTCGTTGACAAGTAATGAGTTCAGCAGTGATCCAGGGCAGGTGGTTGCCTCCGACCCTTGCATTTCTAAGCAGGACATAGCAGTCTCAGACAGACAGGAATTGTATGGTAAAGAAGGACAGAGCTGTGTCAACAGAGGGGGCAGTGCAGATGGGTGACTAGTCAATACTGGACAGCTCGCTAAGGCTGGCTGAGATGTCAAGGAAATGTAAAGAGTGGATTTTAAAAATGGTGGAAGGGGACTTTGTGTGGTGGATCTTGCGCACGCAGTAGACCATGTGATGGTCACTAAGGGCATCAGGGAGTATGCCAGACTTGATGACATGGTGGGGGTGCGAAGATAAAACCCAGTCGAGTAAGGTGTGTTTGCCAGTTTTATGGTTTAGGCGCATGGGGTCATCTATTAATTACTTCAGGTTTAGGGACGCTGCATGAGAGCAGACTTTGAACTGTTTGCTGGTGAGCCAGTTTATGTTAAAATCCCCTAGGAGGTACAGTTCCCCAGGGGTGGCATGGGAAGTGATGCTGGAGAGGAGATCAGAGATATAGGAAAGCTTGGAAACAGAGAGGTTGGGACGGCAGTAGACACCGCCAACATAGAGGGGGAGAGTAGGGATATTTTTATTAGTAGCAGCAGCTCATAGACTGAAGGGGAGGAGATAGATAGGCAGACAGAATATTTGATAGAGGAGGAGATATACATAGTAACACCCCCAGCCGTGGACTTACGGTCTTGGCGGACAATAGGGTACCCAGGGATGGAGATGTCTGTGTCTTAGGATTTTAGTACTGAGCCACGTCTCAGAGATAATGAGAATGCTGGGTTTTAGATGCAAAATGAGTGGCTGCAGGAGGTCAGTTTTGGGGAAGAGGCTTCTAATATTTAAGTGGGCTAAACTTAACCACTTTGGAAAATTAGTTGCACCACCTGGGGGACCAGGATTGGGTTCAACATCGTCAAATGTGAGAAGTAGGAGTAATATTAGCAAATGAGATACTATAGCCGACCAGTTCTTTATCCGTGGGTGTGACCGGCTGTTGGATGGGGTGGTGTCAATTATCCAATTGCAGTGCATGCTAATGGCGCCTATGGTAGCCAAGTGGAGCCCCGATCCATTGAAGAACTCAGCAGGAGGTTGCCATAGGGAATGGGGTGCAGTGGACAGATGGGGAGGCAAGGGTAGGTGTAAATGAAGGAGGGCAGGTTGGTGTTGGGAGTGGGAGAGAGGGTTCAGAAGAGGGAAGAAGGAATGTGAGAATGAAGAGAAGGGGGATGCAGGCATGCAACAGGAGCATCATGATTGTACCTAAATGACAGCATAGTTAAAGTGGGTGTCAGACAAGGTATATGTTGGTTATATTGGCCAGGTGGAGTAGATTAGTGTTTGTAATGAAGAATTAGGATTATTAAAGAAGAGATGATAGGATAGAGATGAATAGCAGTTGGATTAGGGTTTAAATTGGCCAGCAAGAATAGCTAGCGAGTTTGAAGAACGAATGTAGGATAGTAAGGATAGGGAGAACTGTCTTTAAGCAGTTAAATGTACAGCAGCTAGTGTGCAGGTATGAGAGGCAAAGTAATGCCAGAAGTTATGCTACTAGAAGGTATCTAAATGGACAAGATAATATAAATTGTGGACCTAGAATTTAGGTTAGATGAAAGATTAATTTTCTAGTACTTGTAATTAAAGAATTCGATGCAGAATGGGAGACATGGGGGAGAGTGGATTAACCAGCTATGGGTCAAATAGAGAAGTAGTGGTTGCCAATAGGGATGGGGTTGGAAGTAGGCAGAGATTTCATATATTTAATGGAGGTCGGGGTTGGGGCAGATGAGCGGGACAATTATGTAGTAGGAGAGCAAGCAGCAACTAAAATTAGCAGGTGTCAAATATATAGCCACTTGGAGTTCAGGGCAAGCTAAAACCAGCAGATCTTATTTCGAGAGGGTTCCTTCAGTAGGTCATCACATATAGGACTGGCACCACTTTGCGCCGGGCCACACGGCAGACTTTTCTAGCAACACCTGATGGGGGACCACCCACCCAACGTCACGTGACTGATCTCAGCGTGACTGTATATAGTGAGCGATCCCCACACCCGCACTCCAGTTCTTTCCTGCCATCGCCTCGTGTCATTCGCATTGCAGACTGCTATACAGCGATCATCGTGAAAGTTCTTGCACGGTTTTTTCATCGCCTTTTTGACCTTATTTCTTGATGTCTTCACCCAAGAAGAGGTGCTCATCTTGTGGCATGCAGATCCCACACAAAGACAGTCACCTCAAGTGCGTCCTCTGTTTAGGCTCGGGCCATCTTGTTTCCTCCTGCCCTGAGTGCCAGACCTTCAGTCAGGCCACAAAGAAAAGGAGACAGCAGGCTTTGGAGGCCCATCTTTTAAAAGCCTACCTGGCTTCCCTTGAAAAGAAGATGGACCGGTTGAGAGAGTCCTCGGCTGAAAAATCTTCTCCTTCCAAGAAGCATAAGGAGAAATCCAGGGAGCGGGAGCACTCCGCAGACGACACATGGCCCTTGATGAGCAAGGCCCAGCCACAGCCCAGAAAATCTGATGGTAAGTCTGGTAAGACCATAGCGGGTCAGCCAGTCATCGGCTCCGATGACGACCACACCGCCTCAGCCAATAAGTCGGTCCCCGGCTCCTCTGGGGATTGTGCGGCGGCCGGTAAGTCGACTACCCAGGCTGAGGGTACTTGCCCGGCACCAGTTGATAAGTCAGTCAGGGGCTCCTCCCGCGCCCATCTCTACCCGCTAAGATGGATGTCCCTGATGGTTGCACAGGTGCGGTTCCCCTGTCGGGGCCTAGCAGCACCTTACCCAATGTCCGGCGGAACACGAGGGAGAAAGCCCCTCTCCCTCCTCTTCCTTCGCCTGTACCCTCCCCTTCTCCGGCGGGTACTTCTGGCGACGATAGCAGCGAACCCCTCAACATTTGTTGATGCTATGGGGTCAGCTCCACGTTCCCCTCTCAGGGTCAAGGAGAAGGAGGCTCCTCCTCACCCAGCAGGCCTTATCATGGAGGCCCCTCCTCCACCTTTGGGTGGAATTCCAGCACCCCCTCCGAGGCTGGATGTCTCAACAACAGTCCCACAGCCTGGATCATTTGACCAGCCTCAGCCTTTGGCCCCAATGCTGGATCAGGTCCCACCACCAGGGCCCCTTTGTCCAGCCCCAATGCCAGACCCTCCGATGCCAGATCCCTTTCCAGTGCAGGATCGAGTGGTGCCGGTCCCAGCGTCAGTTCCCCTGATGTGGGCTGTCCCGATGCTGGATCCCCAACTGATATATACTATGGTGGGTCCAACGTGGGTACCCCCACCGCTGGATCTGATGACAGGGATTTACTCTAGAACCTAAACTGTCCCATATTGCCTGCAGGGGTTTCCTGGGGACCACTATCCGTCGGGTCCCCCTCCCGACTGGAGTCATTTCAGACAGTTCTACCATGGGTTTAATCCCTACTCTACTTGTCAGGGATTCCAGGATTATTACCCTCCACCAGTTATTCCTTCTCCTTCTCCTTCTCCTCCTCCCCAGCCTCTGCCTACTTCATCCACCCTCCAGTTGTTCCGGACTTCAAGGCTATAATTCGGTCTTGGTGGCAGAGGGCACGGTCAGAGTTGGTCTCGGACCTGGAGACTAGGATCCCACTCCCACGGTCTCCCAGGTCCCCTTCCCCGAGCAGTTCCTCCATTGCTACTGTCCATGTCTTGAGGAAGACTCGTCAGGATATTTCCCTTCCTGATACCCGACACCATCCTGTTGAGGAGAAGGACGATGACGATAGCTCAGAGGGGGCTGACGATTCTTCAGAGGAGGTCCCAGAGGAGCCTGAGGGCCTGAAAGGCAAGGTTTCTCCAAAATCTCCACCAGAGGACCCTGCCTTTTTGGACCTTCTGAGGTCCATGAAGGATTACTTCGACTGGGAGTCTGAGGATCAGGACCCTATGAGACAGAGGCTCATGGAACATCTCAACCTAGAGTCTCTATCCCCGGTCCCCATTCCTCCTTGGATGGCACCTCACCACTACCATCTGCCAGATGCCTCATTCTCTCTCGGCTGTCCCCAAACATGTGGACAGACTTTACTGGGTGCCGAAGGATACCCCATTCCTGAAAGCACATCCCAAGGCTAAGTCTGTGGTCATTTCTGCAGCACATGATTGCTCCTCAGTGCCAAAGCACATGAGCACCTCTCCTCCAGACAGAGTTGAGGCAGATGGACCAGTTCGGAAGGAAGATTTATTTGTCAGCCACATGTGCCCTCCAGCCACTTAACTATGTGGCCCACATGGTGTCCCACCAAAAGGCTACTTTGGCCATGTTAGAAGTACTAGTCCAGTCCAAGAACCCCTTGCCTTTAAAGGAGGAACTTGCCAAGGATCTTCGCCTCCCCAAAGTCTCGTGTAGGCACGCTTTACATGCCACTTATGACTCCATCGATTCAGTGGCATGTACCTTGGCAACTGCAGTTGCTCTTAGACGGTACTCCTGGCTTCACCTCTCCGGACTTGCCAACGAGGTCCAGTCAGCAATTCAGAATGCCCCCTTTAAGGGCTCAGTGCTTTTTGGTGGGGACACCAAGACATTATCACAGACCTACAGGACAGGGACCTTGCCCTCAGGTCTGTGAGGTCAATGTACCGATCGGGCTCCCAGCAGCAGCATCCTTTGGAAAAGGACCTGGAGGCAGAGAAAGAATGCCCGGTGCCACCAGGGGAAGTGTAAGGCCACGGGTACAGCAACCCCTCCTGCCTCTAAAAACCATAGACATTCAGGGGGTCCTCCCCCTGAACACCCTGCCACTTCTTGACTCCTCATCCCCACTGCCTCCTCAGTCTCTTGACGGGGAGCAGGTAGGGGGGAGTTTCACCTGCCACGTGCAGGAGTAGAGGGCGATCACCTCCGACGAATGGGTCCTGCAACTAGTGTCCGTTGGACACACCATAGAGTTTCTGGAAATTCACCCCAGAAACTCCACCAAAGAAGTCCTCTTGCTTGCAGGACCAGGCTCTCCTCATTCGTGAAGAGGTATACTCGCTCTTACTCAAGGAAGCAATAAAGCATGTTCCCCTCAGGCAAAGGGGAAAGGGGTTTTACTCCCACTTTTTCCTGGTTCCCAAAAAGTCAGGGGTCTTCAGACCCATACTAGACTTAAGCCAGCTAAATCAGTTTGTTGAGTACAAAAAATTTTGGATGCTGACACTCCAGATCTTCCTTCCACTCCTTATGGAGAACCACTGGCTCTGTGCTCTGGATATGCAGGATACCTACCTGCACATCCCCATCTTCCCCAGCCACCGCTGGTTCCTGCGCTTTCACTTCCAGGGGAGCACTTTCAGTTTCAAGCGCTCCCTTTTGGTATTTCTTCGGCACCACGGGTCTTTACCAAGTGCCTGGCGGTGGTCGTGGCCTTTTTGTGCGCAGAGGCGTATTGCAGTTTTCCCGTACTTGGATGACTGGCTGATTTCAGCCCCATCCACAGATTCTTTGCTAGAGGCTCTTGCCTTCACCCTTGACCTCTTTAACAGACTAGGGATCACAGTCAATGTTCCCAAGTCCTCCCTCATCCCTGCCTAGAGACTACAGTTCATTGGGGAGTCCTGGATACTGTCCAGTGCAGAACCTTTCTTCCTCCAGACAGGGTGGAGACCCTTCTCTGTCAGGCCTCCAAAGTGACTTCTCTCAGGACCATCCCGGCTTAGGAGGTCTTGTGCTTTCTGGGCCTGATGGTGGCCTCCATCATGACCGTTCCCCCTAGCAAGGCTTCACATGAGGGTGACTCAGTGGTCCTTGTGGGTGCAGTGGGATCAGCTCCTGGATGACCTGGACCATTCGGTACTGGTCTCCTCAGCAGTTCAGAAAGAGTTGCATTGGTGGATGGATTCTCACAATCTTTCCTTGGGGCTTCCCTTCCAGAAGCTGGCACCCTTGGCTTCCCTCACCATGGATGCCTCAAATATTGGGTAGGGAGCACATCTAGGGGAGCACCAAGCCCAGGGACTATGGTCCAGCTTGGAGACTTCTTTGCATATCAGTGTTCTGGAGATGAGGGTAGTCCTGTATGCTCTACAGGCCTTCCCATCCCTCCTTCCCAAGGGATCACTGCTAATCCAAATGGACAACATGTCGGTGGTTTGGTATATCAACAAACAAGGGGGAACCTGGTCGTACCCCCTGTGCCAGGAAGCGACGCGGGTGTGGAACTGGGCAGTCCAGCACCATCTGATCCTAGTGGCTGTGCACGTCTCGGACGCTTTTAAATGTCCTAGTGGACAGACTCAGCAGGTCTCAGACCCTAGCTCACGAGTGAGAACTGCATCAGGAAGTGTGGAATCCATCATCCTATGTTGGGGCATCCGAAATTGACCTCTTCACTCTGAATACATCGCAAAACTTCCAGCTTTTGCTTGCCTGCTCCAGAGCATGGTGCTTTTGAATGATGCATTGTCTCTCTTGGACAGGAAAATGTTTGTATGCCTTCCTCCATTTCCCATTCTACAGAGGGTCCTTCTCAAGCTTCAGACGGAGAAACAAAGATGATCCTCATCACTCCTCTCTGGCCAAGACAGATCTGGTTTCTGCTGCTGCAACAGCTCTCCAGGGCACCACTGGTTCTACTTCCAGTGACTCATGACCTCCTGACCCAGGATCAAGGTCGATTGTTACGTCTGGTGCTCAGGACCCTGCATCTTCATGCATGGCTCCTGCAGACATAGTGATCTCTCACTTCGGGGTCTCCTCCCGGATTGCTCAAATCCTCATTGAGGCCAGAAAACCCTTTACTCATTCCACTTATGCCATGAAGTGGAAACGGTTTTCCATCTGGGCGACCGCTAAGGGTTGCAACCCCTTCTCTTGTTCTGCCCTGCAAGTCATGGAATACCTCCTTCACTCGTCAGACTCCGGTCTATCATACTCTTCTTTGAAGGTCTATATTTCAGCTATCTCGGCATACCACGAGTTTGTGGGTGGTAAACCCATGGCTCAGTTGGAGGTCTCTAAAACCTTTCTGAAAGGGATTCTCCATCTGAAACCTTCCATCCGCAGCCCAACTCCTCCTTGGGACTTGAACTTTGTCTTGAAAAGCTCACCCTTCCTCTTTTCAAGCCAGCTATGAGTTGTGATTTACGCTTTCTTTCCTGGAAGGCACTGTTTCCCATAGCCATCACGTCAGCCCGAAGGATTTCAGAGCTTCACGCTCTAGTCTGCAAGGAGTCCTATCTGATTTTCAATAGGGACCGGGTGGTCCTCAGAATGCATCCAAAGTTTCTTCCCAAGGTGGTGTCAGAAACCATGCTGAAACAATCAGTAGAGCTTCCTGTCTATTACCCGTCCCCTCTAACAGAGGTAAGGCACTCCTTCATACGATGGATGTTCATCGGGTTCTCTGGTGTTACACTCACCAGACAAACAATTCCATACCTGCAACCAACTGTTTGTTTCTTTTGCCCTAGATCAAGGGCAAACCGGTTTCTAAGCAGGGCCTGTCCAAATGGTTAGGCAAGTACATTAGGTTCTGTTACCAAAAGTACGAAAACCTCTGCCAGGTCCCATTAGAGTCATTCTACTAGGGGCATGGCTACCTCCAGCCCTTCTTGCATAACGTTTCTGTGGCTGACATTTGCGCCGCTGCTACTTGGAGTTCTGTCCATACCTTTAACAAACATTACAGTGTGGACATTGCTTCTAGGCGGAGGGCTGGTTTCAGCCTAGCTGTCTTGCAGAACCTTCTGTCCTAGGCTGGGTCCATTTTGGATTCCATTTTTTTCTGTTGGAGTTTGTTCTCCTCCTCCCTAGTTTCTCTTGGTCTCTCCTTGGAGGGAATGCATGGGAGTCTGCCCTATATGTATCTGGAAGGAACCTTCTCAAGTAAGATAGTACAGTTATGTAGGAACTTACCATAACAGTAGATCTTCGAGAGAGGTTCATTCAGTAGGTCATATTTTTCCCACCCTTCTTCCCCTCATTTTGTGTTTTACAGGGACTTCAAATCCTGTTTGCTCCTGCTGTCAGGCCTCTTCCTGGCTCCAGTGGGAGAACTAGAGGGCGAGCGTGGGGACCGCCCACTATATACAATCACGCTGATGTTGGTCACTTGATGTCAGGTGGGCGGCCCCCGTCAGGTATTGCTAGAAAAGTCTGCCATGCGACCTGATGCCAGGTGGTGCCAGTCCTACATGTGATGACCTACGGAAGGAACCTCTCTCGAAGATCTACTGTTATGGTAAGTTCCTACGTAACTGTACTTTCTGTTTACAAGCAGCATCCAATGGTGAGCCGGGAGTGAGAGGCAAGACCCAATCAGTGCCTGCCTGGGGACACCAGTGCATTCTGCAGACTGTACTTGAAACGGAGCTTTGCCGGTGGGCAAGGAGAGGTGGCATGGTCGGCTGGCTATTCAGCCCCAGCCGCAGAGAGCCCGGTCAGAAGCAAGATCCTCTGCCTAAGGGAATAAATGAGAGAAGGACAAAGGTTAAATAGGCAGATACAATAGGGAGCAATTATCTAAAATCGAGAGGCATGGAAAAATAGTAGGAGATAGGTGGAGAGGGCTGGGGAAGGGAGAGAGATTGTAGTGGGTTGTTTAGCCTGGCGCCAGTGAGTGTGGCCCAGACTACTGAATAGTGGAGAGAGCAGCTAGTGGTGGGGGAGGAGCAAGGGATTGACAAGGGATTAGGCTAGAAAAAGGAAAATAGGATAACATAGAGAGGTGGGAGATGGAGGTTTAGCAGGTAGAGTAAAGGAAGGCAATAGGGGGAACAGCATGTACCAGGCATTCACTGATTCTGGAAATCAGATATTACTTTCCTCTAAAACAAATTAGATACAGTAAACCCTGGCAAGACCTGATACCCCCCCGCCCAATCATCTAACAAAATACATATTAATTTGGTTCAAAATTGCAGAAGACAGTTAAGACACAGTAAACCTCTGGCATGACCCGATACCTCCCACAGCCCAGTCAACTGACATAATACATTTAAATAAAAAAGTTGAATTATATGGTAGGAGAGCTAGCAGCAACAAAAATTATCAGGAGTCAAATATACAGCTGCTTGGAGTTTGGAGCAAGCTGAAACCAGCAGTTCTGCTTTCAAGCAGCAGGCTGCAGAGATGGCCCAATTGGATTCAAAGCCGTAAAGGCGGCATCCAGTGGCTAGCCAGGAGCAAGAGGCAAGGCCCAATCAGCGACTGCCTGGGGACACCGGAGCTTTTCGCAGACTGTACCTGAAATGGAGCTTTGCTGGTGGGCAAGGAACAGTGGCGCAGTCAGCTGACTATTCAGCCGCAGAGAGCCATGGAGCACCCAGTTGGAGGCAAGATCCTCAGCCTGAAATGGAGCTTTGCTGGCAGGCAGGGAGAGGTGGCGCAGTCGGCTGGCTATTCTGCCCCAGCCACAGGGAGTCAAGGAGTACCCAGTCGGAGGCGAGATCCTCTGCCTGAAATGGAGCTTTGCCAGCGGGCAAGGAGAGGCAGCGTGGTCAGCTGGCTATTCTGCCCCAGCTGCAGGGAGCCATGGAGTGCCCGGTCGGAGACGAAAACCTCTGCCTAAGTATTAGATCACAGTATGTCTGGTTAGTAGTTAGTTTCTAATGTAATAGATATTTTTTTGCCTACTTTTTGCTTATATCTAGGTGTGATTTTACTACGAAACGTTATGTTCTATGACAAACCCATTCTAGTCTCACTTGGGCCTGTGTGTACTGCTCCAGTAGCTTAAGTTACACAGTCAGATGCATTTTGGCCCTATAGCTCAGTGGTTAGAGCACTGGTCTTGTAAACCAGGGGTCGTGAGTTCAAGTCTCACTTGGACCTGTGTGTACTGCTCCAGTAGCTTAAGTTACACAGTCAGATGCATTTTGAGCAGTGTCAGTGGCTCAGTAGGTAGCACACTCGCCTCTGAGGCCGGGAGATCAGAGGCTGTGGGTTCAGTTCCCACATCTGGCACTTGGTTAATATCCCAGTACTGACACTGTAGTGCAGCATGAGAGGGTGCTGCACTTCTGAGGTGCCGCTTCGGATGAGACGTTAAACCGAGGTCCCATCTGCCTGGATTGGTGGTAGTTCAGGTGGATGTTAAAGATCCCATGGCACTTATCGAAAGAGTAGGGGAATTTCCCCGGTGTCCTGGCTAAATTTCCCTCATTCACTAAAAATACCACCAACAGCTTAATCTGGTTCAAGGTCAGTTGGCATTCATCTGTATCCCCCTCCCCCGGGTCGCGCCTGAAAATAGGCAGGATTTGTCTAGTGCACTTACCCGGTCAACAAAAACTAAATAAATAAATAGTCAAAGTAAACCTTGCCTATACTGTAATGAGACAACCAATGATGATTCTGTCTAATATTTTGTGCCCTACAGAACCATCTGCTGCAATAAGACATGATCATAATTACTAGTATATATTTGCTATGTTTCTGATGTATTTGTAAGCTGGGAGCGCCATCTATAGACAGAAAACACACTTATAGTCAGTATTATTACTTGACTATCCCATTGTTTTATACTCCAGTGTCAGCAAGATTTGTATACAAAGTTTATACAATGTAATATCCGAAAGGACAAACTAGATATCGGTGAGCAGCCCACCGAACTGAACAATCAGGGTAACTTAGAATGCACTCTTTCTGTGTACATGAGCCTGTTGTTACGGCAATGGGACTTGATCATATCTCACTATGTAATATTTTGTTTACTGTAACTTCCCTGAGGAAAACTTATGCTGCACCAGGTGTAGGAGAGTTTTAGGTTCCCGGTATGTATATCTGCATGCATTACTGCCTTCACTTACTGAGCTTATGGGAATAGAAACATATAATTTGATGGCATATAAGGACCGCTTGGCCCACCTAGTCTGCTCATTTCCCTACCTGATGGATAAGTTGCAGATTCTAATCAACCAACAGCCTACTTCCTCCTACCCCCCCACTAGAGTTGCCTTATGTCTGTCCCATGCATTCTTGAATTCTCCCACTGTTCTTGCCTCCATAACCTCCTCAGGAAGGCTGTTCCATACATCCACAACCTCTCTATGAAAGAAATACTTTCTAACATTACCTCTGAGCCGTCTCCCTCTATCTTCAAATTGTGTCCCCTTGTTCTTGCACATCTCTTTTTTGAAAGATGCTACCATCTTGTACTTTGTTAATTCCTTGAGATACTTGAAAGTTTCTATCATGTCCCCCTTCCCTCCATTCCTCAAGGGTATACATATTAAGCTGCTTTAGTCTCTCCTCATATGTCTTCTGGTGCAGACTCTGCACCATTTTAGTTGCCCTCCTCTGAACAGCCTCCACTCTGTCTATGTCTTTGTGGAGATGGGGTCTCCAGAATTGCACACAGTACTCCAGATGGGGTCTCACCAACTCTGTACAGAGGGATAACAACTTCCAGTTTTCACTGTTGATGCCTCTCCCTATGCATCCCAGTATCCCCAGCCCTCCTTACTGCCTTCTCACATTGCTTGCCCACTTTTAGGTTATCTGATATAATTACACCTAGGTCTCTTTCGATTTTTGTTGTTGTTATTATCTCACCCCCCATTGTGTACTCTTCCCCTGGGTTTTTGTTTCCCAGGTGCATTGACTTGCATTTCTTTGCACTGATATTGATGCATTGTGTAACCCCTAGGTGGCACTATCCCAAGGGCTACTACCCCTGCCTGCTTGGCTAGTAGCAGGTTAAGGGGCCTGAGTTCTGAAACGGGTGCCTCCACCCGGAGGTCAGGGTTGGTAGTGGTCAAGTTAACCTGGTCACAGCCCTCCGGGACACTGTAACCCCCTCTTTCCCCTCTAGAGGCCTGAACGCTGTACAATAATCACTTTCACAATACCCCTAGTACACCACACAAGTACCCACACTGTTTGCACTTACCACCAGGGCTGGTTCCTCTGGCTCAACCCTGGGGACCCCCTGTAAAACAAGGTTATGCACAGCAAATAGCAACAGCACAGTACTTTGAGCACAAACTGGAACCACAGTCAGATTACATGCAGAGAAAGTTAGATCTGATTTGTTCAGGGGACTTGAACAAGGAAGGGGCAAAATCAGGTTAATTAGCTTAAAGGTTATATCAATCAAGCAGTTATGCATCTGTTTTGAGTCCCCCACACAGTCACACCTCTGGGTACCCAGATGGAGAAGAGATGGGCTAGCCAGGACTGTTGCCTGGGGTTGCAGCTGGCTGGGGCCTTGTGATGGAAAACACAACATGCACAGTACACAAAATTTGTAATCTGGAGCCAGAAGGCTCAGTTCGTAAAGGAAATGAAACAACAAGACAATCAGATGACACACTCAGATTAAGCTGTTGTTGCAGGGGAGCTACCCTGGTATTTACTCACGATACCCAAGACTGGACACAGGCTGGATGAAAATCGAGACTGCAGGTGGTTGATCTGGAATGCCAGGAGAAGCAGGGCCCACACGAGTCGCAGAGGCGTCGTTCCTGTTCAAACATGGAGCGGGGGCTGATCCCCAGGCAGGTCTCTCGTCAATGGCTTCTCTGTGCAGTGGATAGTCTGGCTGGGCTAGTCTGGCAAGGCCCAGACCGCATGGAGACAAATTCGGATGCAGTCCATTTTGGGCTGGATACAGCTTCCAGCAAGCAGAACACAGTTCACACAGTGGAGAACTAACTCACAACCCACTCATAGCTCATAGTGCATTTACATGTACAGGAGTTCTACTGTACCAGGCAAAACGCTCCCCGGTCACAATCGCAAAGTCTCTGCACAAACCGGGAGCTTAGGGGTAGCAGGAACTCCTGATAGGCCAATCGCATTCAACAAAATCTTCGGTCTTCTTCAGGTTGAGCCTGGCCCAATTCAGTAGCTTACTTTAGTCACACAAACTTGGATTTAGTCCAAAATAATTCTCTTCTCTCCCTCTCAGGAGCAGTAGCAGACATGCAAGCCAAAAAGTCAGCCCTTTCACAGTTTTCCCATGCGATCCACTTAGGATTGCTGCCCAAAATACACTTGAGCTCTTCTCATTTCACTTCCTAGCTCAGAACTAACTGAAAACTGCCAGCAGCCAGGACTTCCAAGATCCAAAAGATTTGGTTGGCTGATTCGCTGTCAGTCAAAGCAAGAGCACCCTTCAGTTGCAAAAAGGCAAAAGTTCAAAAACTACAATTCCTACAGATTTTGACTTCAGACAGCTCCTGTAGTCTGGCTACATTTTAGGTTCCACCAGAACTGATTGGTCCAATTTGCAGTCCAGGACCAAGATAGTGGAGACAAACAAACGGTCCTTGCTATAAAGAAAGCAGGTTGGACAAATAACATTATCATTATCACTCTAAATGATTTTCAGCAAATAGTTACATCTTTCAACAGAGCTCACGCTCAGATTACTTAGGCTGCAATCAGGCAGCTCTTAAAGAGACAGTACACAGAGGCTGTACAGGCTCTGGTAATCACATTTAAACTGCTAAAATGCAGGATACCAGCCTGGAAGTGAGCATTTAGGCAAGCTCAAGGAAGACTTTTGAAACCTCCATTGTGGGGTTACACCTTCCCTGCCTGGGAAAACGTGGTGTCCGCGTCAAGTCTGTACCATCATAACATTGAAAATGCAACATATACAAGACATTTATACCATTAGCATGCTATACAAGTACTATCTGATTCATGAATTGGCATAAGTTGTCACTTTACTGTACATTTCAATGTACTTCACTATATCATTTCCATTCTGACAATGCATTATGCATATTTCACACAGGCAAACTGAACATTACTATACAGAATCATGTAATAACTTCTTGTATTTTAAACAATGCAGGAGGGGGCCCTTCCTTATCAGCTAACTTGGGGCTGAATGGGGCAGGGGCACCATGGTGACAGGGCAAAACAAGTAACCTGAAATGGGTCGTCAAGCTCAATTTGGGCAGTGAGCTCTGAGAGCCATAAACACCTTTGTGGACTACTTTGAGAGGAAAATCCACTGGCCTCCCAGGGGAATCGTAACTGAAGTGCACCACTGGCGTGACAGCTCAGCCAGTCTTTCTGGGGTGAACAACCACAGTCTCTGTACTTTCAGCAATGGTCTTGGAGCTTTCATCACTTGTGAGGGGTGCCTCTGCATGAAGGGGAATGTCCAAGCTGGGAGCACTGTCAGCCCCTTGCTCTGTAGTCTCTGTTTCTACAACACTTGGCTCATTTTGAAGGCACTCTGGCACTGAAGGGGGTTTAGCACCTCATAGTGTTTCTCAAGTTCTGGCATGTCACCAGAAAGACTCATACCATCAGCCTCTCCTTCAGGCAAATCTTACAGTTCTATCGATACACAAAGACTCAGCATCCTCAGACATGATACTTTGCACTTCACCTTCAGGGAGCATTGGCTCCAAGGATGATGCTGGGGCATTAGGCAGTCCAGAAGGCCCAGCTTCATCCCCATAATTCAATGTAGTATTTCCACAAAACAACTGACTCAGTTCATATGAGGGGTAATAAGCATTATCACACTCACTGTCATCCGAGTTAGACTGGCAGTCACTATCATTCTGGGCCAGCTGCGGGGGAAGTCTTAAATCAGCAACCACGGGGGCAGGCTGACTGTGTTTCTTTCTTGCAGCAGCACAAGTCATTGGTCAGGAAATCAATCTTGGTGAGTTCAGCCTCAATTCTAACTTTTTTTCCAATTAAAGTTTAAGTTTTAAAACAAACAAAAACATACAATAAAAAGTGAAAGGATCCAACAGAACATTGTAAGAGTTACAAGAATAAGAATACATTGTACGGAGCCATTCTCATATCCTCCTCCCCCAACATATCCCAAAACAGAAAACAAAAATCCTCACCTCCCCTTACAACACGACTCGGCCAAACAGTTAAATAATTCCAGTGAATCTAAAAGAACAAACCAGAACTATACAAAATGGATATATTAGAGTGAAAACAATGTATGTAGCGATTCTCATTTTTTCTTGTATCTCTCAGGTTTATTATTAAGACTGGCAATAGTTTTCTCTGTCCTCAAATTAGCAAGTAGTTCGCTAAGCCATTCAGAATAAGCAATGTCATCACTGTCTTTCAGTGCCGTAGGATTGCTTTCTTAACAGCCATAGAAATAAGGGCCATATGATATCGTCTGATGGGCACAGTAATTTTATTATAGTCACCTAATACACACATTTCAGGGTTAAATAAATAATTCAGACCTAATAAAAGGTCTGTATGTTGTTGAATATTGGCCTACAGAACTGCAGCTTTGGGGCAAGTCCAGAAAATATGATAGATAGAGCCTTCTTCTTCTTCTTTATGGCACCGGGTACAGGTAGGAGCAGCTAAGAGACCAAATTTAAATAATTTTTGTGGGGTATAATATAGATTGTGCAGTATATGAAATTGAGTAAGGCGTAGTCTATCTTGGGAAACATATTTGTGGCAGTTCCTCCATAAAGTTTCCCATTGTAGTTCTTGAGTGGGGAAAAAGGAAGTCCAGTAATCTGAGGAAGCAAAGCACTTTGGCTAGGTCCAGTTATATAAGATTTTATAATATTTAGAGACCATTTGTTGAGAGCCAATTAGAATGCCCAGTTCACTCCTAAAGGCTATTGGATTTATTTGAGGGGGAGATATCCCAAATACTTTTACAATAAGATGTCTTAATTGATAAATTTTAAAGATACATTTTATGGGTAGCTTCAGATTAGATAATATCTCGGTGGAGGAGAACCAAGTATTTTCCTTTGAAATTAAGGAAGCGGGAGATAAGTCATTAATAGGTGCAAGCCAATTGGTAGAGAGTAAGTTATTATTTATTTTCAAATTGGGATTGCCCCCAATAGGTTGCATTAAATCCTGTGTATGATTATATTTAAGAAAATTACATAACTGTGAATGAACTTTAATGGAAATTGCTACAGGCGTGACTTTTTAACTGAGCTGGCAATGAGCTAGCCTTAATATGAAAAAGTGCTGCCGGAGTTAAACCATGGGCAGCAATGAGGGATAGTTCGATTTTAAGTCAAAGAGGAGAAGATGAAGACTAAAAAGACTTCCTCCTTAGGTGAAAGCCAGCGAGATATTTGGAAATGTGTCTGGCCCAATAATAGAAAGTAGGATGAGGAAGACATATAAACCTTTTTGTCTTTAGAAGCGGCCAACTTGAAACAAGCCAATCTAGGCTGTTTATTAACCCATATAAATTTGGTAATAATTTCATGGACTTTGCAGAACCAAGAGAGAGGTAGCCAAATATTAAGTAAATTAAGGGGGTAGAAAAGCCTTGGGAAAACATTCATCTTAATTAAATTAATTCTATCCCATAAAGAAATAGGGAGTTTAGACAATCTATCAAGGTCCATATCAATAATTCTAATTAAGGAGTCCAGGTTCAGTTTCTGTAAAAGAACAGGATTTCTAGAAATAGTAATTCCTAGGTATTTTAAAGATTCTTGTGTCCAGGATAGACCAAAGACCGTAACAGAACTTTTGAGGACTTTATGATTGAGGGGAAATGTAACAGTCTTATCTACATTTAAATTATAATTAGATAAGTGACTATATTCTTCAATAAGAGTAGCATGGGAGGAATCAACCTCTTGGTGGATAATTGTAAAGAAGATCATCAGCATAGGCAGATCCTTAATTTCTTGATCATGAACTGGGATGCTTTTAATCTGTGAACACCCCATTAGACCGTAATCAAAGGTTCCAAATACAGGTTAAAAGTAGGGCAACCTGTCTAGTACCAGATTGTAGTGGAAAAAGGACTGACATCACCCTGTTAGCAGTAACTGGTGCAGAGGAGCATGGTATAAAGTTCTTATCCAGTGCTGAAATGTAAGAGGGAAATTATAAGCCTTAAGAGTACAAAACAGGAAATTCCAATTTACCCTATCAAAAGCTTTCTCTGCATCCAGAGAGATGAGAGCTGCCGGGAAATGAGCATCCCTTGAAACAGATAAAACATGCGATAGCATTCGAAGATGATCCACAGAACAGCTTCCTTTCATGAAACTGACTTGCTCCAGTCCAATAAGAGACGGCAATACCATATTGATATGTGTAGCTATTAATTTAGTCAAAATTGTTATGTCCTGGTTTAATAAAGAAATAGGACGATAACTAGTAGTTAATTCCGGATTACGACCAGTTTTAAGTAATACCACAATCAAGGCCTCGAACAGCGTAGGATCTATCTCAGTTCCCATTAGAATGTATTGAAATAGTGATAATAGTAAGGGGATTAACTGTTCCTGGAATTGTTTGTAAAAATTTGCAGAATACCAATCTGGGCCTGGTGATTTAGCAGAGGGTAAACTGTCAATTGTCCTAACTATCTCTTCAGAGGAGATAGGAACTATAAGTAGCTGTTGTTGTATATTGGAAAGGGTTGGTAAATTAGAAGACATTAGGTAAGAATCCAATTCTTGGGGAGAAGGTGGATTCAACATTGAACTATATAAGTTGGAATAATAGGTCTTAAACTCTGAAACTGTATCAGATGGAGATGTTTTCAGCATGCCATCTTTCAGAGAAAGAACAGAAGGAATATATTTAGCAGATTCCTGTTGTTTAATTCTGAGTGCTAGGAGATGCCCTGCTTTTTCCCCCTGATCTGTGTAAGAAGCCTTGGTCCTCAGTATAGCAAATTCCGCTTTTTCTCTTAGAATTTCTAAGTAGCTGTCTTTTAATTTAGATAATTTTAGTCTTACTTCTTCCGAAGAGGAATGAGTCAATTGTGCTCCCAAAAGATGTATTGTGTAAGCAGGTGGCTGATTCCTGCTCTTTTTCTTTTCCTTTGAGAGGCAAGACTAATCAATACCCCTCTAATATAAGCTTTAAATGCACACCATAACAAGTCGGACCTAGTTATGGATCCAATATTAAATTCAATAAACTGCTCAATACGTTTGGTAATAGTGCTGACCATTGCATTCTCTTTCAACAGCTGATTATTAAATTTCCATCGTGTCATTCTACCGGGGGTAGAAGCTATGGACAAGTGGCAAGTTACCAATGAATGATCAGAAGGAGGGCCTGGCTGACTAGATGTCTCTAGAACTCCAGCCAATAGAGTTCTAGAAATAAATATGCAATCTATTTGAGAGGATGTCTTATGAACAGGGGAAGTAAAGGTATAGCCCCTGTCGACAGGATTAAGGACTCGCCATACATCGCATAGGCCCAAATTATCAATTAATTCTCAGAAGGCCCTTTGTGCTGGTGAGAGTCCTCTATGACGTCCCGAAGTATGATCCACCATGGGGTCGAACACCATATTCATATCACCCCAAGAATCATGGGTAGTGATAGAAATGGAGTTACAACATGAACCAGTTGCATAAAAAAACCTGGGGAATCACTATTGGTCTGTACATACTTCCAACATCAGTTCAATAGAGTATAAATGACAATGAATGAAGACATATCTGCCCTGTGGATCATTAAGTAATTGAATGAGTGTAAAGGGAATCTTTCTGGATATCAATATTAGGACTCCACAACTTTGGGTTATCGCCAGAGGAGAAAACATGATTTACTTGTTGTCTCCCTGCTACGGAGAGCCTCAGAATCCATTAAAGGGGAAAGAAATGTTGCCAGTGCCCCAAACAGTGGTTATTACTGTGTTTGTACAGTACCTTGTTGAATCCTGTAATTGATCTATGTGCCCTGTTGCTGTGATGCACCTAATTTTAATTATTTTTAGCACCGAAATCATGGAGTGTAATTTGAAGTACTGTGTTCTATTAATGCCCAGGACCATCTTGGAAATGAGCTTGCTCAATGGTGTTTATGCTTGGTTAAATAAAGTGATTGATTGATTGATTAATTGATTGTTAGTATGGGCTCACCCAGTATCACGGTATGGATGTCCATTAGTCCATTCTAGTCAGAACTGCTTGTCTCTCATTTTTCTGAAAAATACATACAGAATGAATTTTGTTTACAGCTTAACTGGCTGGGTACTTGATTATTGATACATTGAGCAGCACAGCATCACCGAGGGCAGTGAGAAGGGGTCGATTATGGCAGGTTAATTAACAACAGATTTCACCCAAGTCACTTAGTAATTACTGTCCTGATAGGGAGTGTTGTGATCCTGTGGCCTTCAGTACCGTTCACTGAGCTCATTCTCAGTCACTATTACTATTTGGTCAGTATTAAGAATTAAAAAGGAATTGAAATCCTTAGCAAATCTTCTTATATGATATAAACTTTTGGGCAAAAAGATGGAGACTGTCTGTGGTGTGGGTGGGGACAAGTAGGTTGTGTGAAGTGGTTGATAACAGATTAATTTATAACAAATTTTCTCCTGTGAACTGTCACTAAAGTTACTGTTTTGTCACTGACCTGAAAGCTTAGTAGTGCATCTGGTGTAAAGTTTGACCTGTATTTTTTTTATGTTAGTTTAGATTATCACTACCTCCTGACTTGTAATACCATTCTTTCCACAATTTGATGTCAGCTTTAGTACTTTTTTTCATGTCTGAAATAATAAAAGGTGCTGTTTAACATGGCTCAGACCAGGTTTTCAGCAATATTCTCAGCTGTTTTTGTGCATCACTGTTTAAATCACTTTCTGTGATTAAATTGAATACTTATGTAGCAGGCAGCTCTGATCTTATGGGCAATAGATGTTCAAAACAGCTGCAAATATTCATGAAAACCTGCCCGCCATATTGAAGGAACGCTTCCTTTTATTATTTCAAATATGAAAGAAACATGAATATAGGATTGTTTGCTCAGTGGACTCTCGCCAGTACCACTAACCGACTTTCATTCTCTCTTAATAAGTACTTTCTACTCTCTCTCATGTAAAAAACAACACTATAAGTTTTGTTTGATGGGGGGGGGGTAAACCTGTACTGGAGCTCTGTAGTTGCAATAGTTTGGATGGTGAGTGTGTAGTAGGGGATCAGGAAATTGTTGGCACCACATTAAGAACACATTTTCACCAAATTCACACTAATCAAGCTGGAAGCATGGATATCCACTGTTTTTCTTTTTTTGTCATACCCCCCCATGGCCGAGCCCAGCAGTGTTCCATCTGTCTGTGGTGCTCAGTCCCCATACCGGGGATCCACTGCACAGCCATGGGGTTGGAATGTTTGTGTAGTTTCTGTTAGTCACTGTGTAAGTCCCTTAACCTCTACTCCCAAGGATGCTGGAACGGCACTGAAGTCCAGGCAGGGAGCTGTTGAGACATAGCTTCTGCCAAGTGCCCACAGTGACCTCCCCAACCCCATGCCTGCCTGTCAAGTGCCTAACCCTTCCAGGAGAGTAGAACTGCTCAGCGGTGACTCAGTCTTGTTCCTCTCTCCCCCGCTGACCCCCCAATGACTCAGGGCATAGTCCCAAACCCAGGCCACCAGTATATGTGGCATCCAGGTCTCAACTCTCAGTGCCACTAGGCCAGTGCAATATCCATCAGTTTTTCAGTAGAGGAGGAATTGCCAATGAACAATATGCACTCATGGGCCAACGATGGTGAAGAAAGGAGCAGTAATTCATTTTCTGATAATTAAATACCAGCCGAGTTATGATTTACCTGTTCTATCGTTGGATACTACAGCCTGACCTGGGAATCGAATACCTGGACTGTCACAACCAAGGCTTCCTGTTTACTTTAACTAATTTTGAAGCTAAAACCTGCATTTTCTTCTCAGAATATTCTAAAGTTTCAATTCTCAAGATACTGCATAGTGTTTCCATGCTATAATGTCTGCCACTCAGGTGGTTATCAAGAAGAAGATTTTGTCTGAAGGATTTAGGACTGGAAAAGATTAAAATAAAATGATAAAACATGAATGAAAAGGTTATCCACATGTAAAGGATTTTGAGGAGAAATGCATCTGATACTGTTATTTTCAGAGATATTTATAAGGTCCCTATAGAGTGTATCAGCACTCTGGAGCGCTTGTTGTTCCATAGATGTCATCATGTAACAATGTCACAGTATTTTAGGCTTTCACTTGGGCATGGTGGTTTGAATAGAACTTATGGGTTTCTTTACATTTGTGACAGTCTTTACTATCAGTGTTTGTCGTATGCACACGCACGCGCACACATACATATGCACATGCTAGTATTCTTTTGGATGCTTTGTTTTAGTGGCTCAAATCTGTATATGCAGAATTGGTGCTAACTTATTTATTTACTTTAAAAGTTTCACCAGGAAAGACATAGTGAGCTGCTGACTGCTTGTTTCAGATGTGTACTGGGAGGAGGGAAGTGGACCTAGATCAAGAGGTGGACAAACTGATAGTATTAATAACATTACAAAATAGAAGTCATGTACAGCAATGCAGGATAGTATATTATATTTACATTTTTAAGGTCTGAAATTATAAAATTGTATTTAAAGTTGATGTGAATGCTTTTCTATGGGCCTCTTTGCCTAAAAGATGTTCTAAATTAATGAATTGTTTATTCTTTGCAACTGGCAACCTGGTGTATAGTGGTGGTATTAGTAGAAGCCGCTTAATTGGGACACTGGTGGCAGCCCTTTATCCCGACTATTGACGGTCTCCTTATCAGAAGTACATTTATTTTGTCAGAGACTATGTGTACATTAGTGTTCTGGATTACCGTGATTGTGTCTAACATTAGTGCCCTGATTACCGCAACAGTGTCTAAAAATTAGTGCCCTGGATTCCCGCGACTGTGTCAACATTAGTGCCCTGATTACCGCGACAGTGTCTAAATATAAGTGCCCTGGATTACGAGTGGTGTTCAATATTAGTGCTCTGGATTACCATGAATGTGTTCAATATTAGTGCCCTGGATTACCGAATGAATATGTCTAACATTAGTGCCTGATTACCGTGACTGTGTCTAACATTAGTGCCCTGGATTACCACGATAGTGACCAACATTAGTGCCCTGATTACCGCGACTGTGTCTAACATTAATGCCCTGGATTACCGTGGACTATGTCTAACATTAGTGCCTGGATTACTATGTTTCTAATATTAGTGCCCTTGATTACCGCAACAGTGTCTAACATTAGTGCCCTGATTTACCGTGACTGTGTCCAACATTAGTGCCCTGGATTACTGCCTGACAGTGACTCAATATTAGTGCGCTGATTACCGCTGACTGTGTTCAACATTAGTGCCCTGGATTATCATTTTCCACAGTACTGTTTGTTTAGTTTTATTTAGTTTTAATTTATAGTGTACTACTGTACCTGCTATGTAGATTGTGGCAACTTGTCCAGATCAGCTTGGAGAGGAACAGTATGGAAATAGAGTCAGTGCCAAAAGAACCATGGAAGATTGTTGGACTAACAGCCGTGAGGAGAGGACTGTACAGTACAGGCACACCGCAGATGTAATTAATTGTAGGACAGGGATAATGGAACAGCTGATTGTGATATCATGAGGAATTGAACTATAGGAATCAGTTTGGGTAAGTTTACAAACAGATGCCCTGTTGCAGACATAGTTAGGAGTCGTGCATGTCTGGTGTTTGTAGATTTTGCATGCGTGTCTGGATCAGCACAGTGAGGAGCAGTAATAGAACAAAGTTAGTGCTGGAAATGCTATGGAAGAAGAAGCTGACAGACAGTGTGTGATTTATTCATCCTGAGGGCTCAACAGGTTGAACTTGAAAATAAAATAGATGAGGCTACAATATGGAGGGGCTAGAAAGATGAGGGGGCTCAACAGGATGAATGGTAAATTGAAGGAGGAAGTAGGAGGAAGAGATTCACACTTTTTGATATGAATAAAGGATTAAAGGGATTAGAGGATTTTAGAGAGACATGTCTGGGCAAGATCAGGCAAGACTGTTTCAACTAAGTAGCTAGGAGCGGTAGGATGTCCCCTGCTTACAGCTGTAACTGCCATAGAGTAACATATATATAGCCACTTAATTGGTTCCCAGTGGAACGTCACAATAAAGTTATATCCCATTTATCCACGTCCCGATTAAGTGGCTTGTACTGTATCATGAAGCTTATTTTTTGAGTGCCGTATCCTATTTAGAAGAGAGGGACAGGCATTACCTTAGTATAAAGCGTGCATCACCGGCCCTGTGTCCCATTTTATTTATTTATTTAAACATTTTATAACTGGGAAATGCACACGAGATGAGACTCCTTTCTAGGTATGACATGTGTGAAGAGGAGGGAGTTACCACAGTATACATACATAGAATAGATGCATGAGAATATTACATGCAATCACATAATTTGTTCAAAGACATTATTTACATTCAGTTGCATATATAGTTATTTATAATCAGTTGCATGAATGCAACATTATACAGCACAGAGGTTTTTAAGTTTAAACTGTGTTCATTTGGCTTACAGGCACTAGTTGCAGTTACGGCGGGAAGGGAGTGACAAAGCCTAGATTTAATGGAGCTGTGTGAGGGTGAGCTTCTGTGGGCTGAGAAGCTGGTTCCATAGGTAGGAAATTATAGAGAAGGCAGATCTTTGCCAGCTGATGAGGATGGTTTGGGAGGAGAAGGAGTGGTAGTCCTTACAGCACAGCGAGTAAGGAGAAGAGGGTGTAGGTTAGTTTCAGCCAGGTGGGGGGGTCAGTGGTCAAACCCAAATTTGGAAATAAAAGAAATGGAGCAGCAAAAACGGCAATGGAGAGGGGCGCTAACCTGAGGGAGAGGAAAGGAGTGTGCACTGGTGTGTTCTGGAAGGAATTTGTTGCAGAATGGCAAAAGTGTGGAATAAGGAGTCCAGCCTGGCAACGGGTAGAGGGGTGGTGTCATGCCACAATGTCTGTGCAATCAAAGATGGAGGATCATTTTGTTAGCAGTGTGCCTGTAACTGTGCAGTGGGAGGAGTCATGGTTTCTGTAAAGAAGACTAAGTCGGGCAGAGCTCAAAGTGATGGCACCTATGGGTTAAGTAATTTAGCAGGGTCTAGCTATACTTGTAGGTATTTATAGAAGAGATTGATGTTTAATGAGTTTCCATCCAGGTTAATGATTACAGGGGCTGGGTGTTTTGCAAATTTTTGCACTAACCCAAAAGTCACTGGGAAATTGTTTTGAGGCATTTTTTTTAGATTGTGCATGAAATCAAGACTGTGTTGTTGTGGTCGCCAGTAGTAGAGAGTGGATGTCACTTAGAACAGGGCGGGGTGCTAATGATAGTGTCTTGCATATGTATGTATGTATATGGGACCTTATGTAGAATGCAGGAAGACATTGATAAAAGGAGAATAAAATTGGGCTAGGATTGACCTTTGAGGAACAAAAGTGAGGATGGAGGGACGGACGTGGAGTTCATGATCCTGACTGACTGTTGCCTTTTTTGTTGGATTCAACCACTATACTGTGGGGGCAAGTCTGGTTTCACATGAGTTTGTCAAGATGCAGGAGGTGGAAACAGAATCAAAGGCCTTGGACAAATTGGACAAAATAGCAGCAGTTAGTTGGCCTTTGGTCAGAGGCAGATTGGATATGTCCAGTGATGCGGAGGAGGGAAGATATTATTGAGTGGTGGTTCCTGAACCCAGATTGGTATGGGGAGGGACAATTGTGGACCTGAGAAAGTCTAGTCTGGTCTGGACAAGAGACTCTTGCAGTTTTGGAGAGAAGGGAGATGGGACTGCAGTTTCCAGGAATTAGGGTCACCACCCGTGGAGAGGGATGACATAGGCTGATTTAGCGTTACATGGATATTACCAGACTCAAAAGACAAATTTAAGTAGGTATGTGAGAGGAACTGCTACAGCTGATGCTGAAAGATGTAGAAACTTAGTGTGGATGACTTCTTGTAATTTGGTGACGTCTGAAAGAGTAAAGGGCATTTAGTACTTTTGGGTGATGTGGGAGTAAGGATGAAAGTGTTTTGGGCAGAGCATTGGGGAGCAAGCAATGACCTGGAGGTGGTGGAGAGGACTGATCAGGAAGGGCACATGTGGTAAAAAGTTGTTTAGGGTTTCTGCTATTTCTTGATGGGGTCTGAGTTGCTTGGTCATTTAGCTTGAGAACAGGTGATGTCTGAGAGGTGGTCTTAGGAGTGACTGGACCTCCTTTTCAGTCATTCTGCCGCTTTGCTTTGTACTGACCACTGTTCCTTATATTTTCCTTCCTCCTCCCTTGAAACTTGTTACCCTCCTTGCTGTGCCACCTTTAGCTCAAAAATTCTGGCTGGCCTTTCTACCTTTTTACCTTCTCCCTGGGGTTACCACCTTAAGAAGCCCAAAGTGACATTTCTGACTGAAACATGAGTTTCTTTGAGACAGTAGGTAACCTCTACCAATGCAACAGACTTGTTTTCTTTCTGTGATCAGAATTCATGATGGTATTGTGGTTTAGTTGCTTCTATTGTTTCTTATCATTTTAAGGTATTTTAGTTATGTATTAGTTTTCGCAACATTTACTGGAAAGTTAGAGAATGTTTTTTCTTCTGTAAAGTCAGACATGGTAGTATTTTTCATGTTTTTTGCGGGACACAGCTGCTCAAATCAGGACTGTCCTCGCGAAACTCAGGACAGTTGGTAACCCTCATTTCCCCTGCCACCATCCTCATGCACCCTTCATAGCTCTAACTATTGCCTTTGTACCTTCTAGAGAACTCCCATACCAGCCAGGCCCCTTCTCATACTGCTTTCCAAACTTTGTAACTCTCCACCTAACCATTCACCCTCCACTCCGAGCGCTTCCTCCTCTCTTCTCCGATGACGTCACCGTGCCATTCTACTGTTGCTATTGAGATCTGTCCCTGCCCCACCCTTCAATTACCTACATCCTTTTCCTCCTTCTTTCTCCATCTTTCAATTTCCTCCTCCTTCCTTCCTCCCCTTCTTCCCTATTACTCTTCCCCTTATCTGCACTCTTCATCCTTTTTTCCCCAATCCGAGCTTGTTACTTCTTTCTTTGTTCTCTTCTCTCTTTTCAGCAAACTCTGCACTGAAATGTAATACCCTGAAACCCAATGGCAGGGTCTCTGCCCTATCCTTTACAAACGCTTTTGTTATTGTTCATTTTATCGTGAGAGTATTGTTTGTTGCTCTGATTCTTGATTTAGTACATACATTGTTGTTCTGTTGTTCTTATACTCCTCTTCCGCCTCCCTACAGCAGGATACATCTGGAAACAAACAATTTCAGCTCAATATGTCTTTTTTGGGGAAACTTTTGAAATCAGTCAACCAGTCAATAAACTACATGGAGGTGAACGGTGCATGTCCGTCCACACTTCAGGTAAAAATGGACTAGCACTGGCAATGTTTTAAAAACTGTGCTAAAGCATAGCTCTCATCAGGGTTTTAGCATTGTTTATAAAACAGGACAACTTACCATGCTATTCATGGATTCTAACTAAGTCACAGGGACTCAAAAGTTTAAGTCTTAACTGTTTTAAACTCTGTAGTCTGTATAGGTATTAGGGACTGGGATGACTCCATGCCTGCTTTTCTAGGTGTCCAGGTGTGATCCAGGGAGGGTTACAAGATGAGAGTAAAACAGCAAAACAATCATGTCTCTGTAATTTCACTTTCAAGCATGAGCCCTTTCTCACCATCACTTCCTTCAGATGACATAAATCCTAATGTTGCAGCAGGTAATTGTCCTTCTCATTAAGTTATTGCAGCAGTGGTTGTCCACACCAAGGATGGTAGGAAGGTATCAGTCTCAGTGTCTGTATCTTTTAGGGAGAAATTTAGGATATGTATTCCCTTTGAACTAAAAGTGAATGATTGATGATCATTGCTGGGGTCAAAGTGGATAAGGATTCTAAACCTGATCATTTGATTGTTATTAAAAAATATATATTTATATCTCTACTATCTTGTTTCGCCCTCATTTCTCAGAGTCATGGAAGAATCAATTCAGTTCAGAATGGTAGGAGAAACTGGAATTCCTAATAAGAATGCAGGAGGAACTACACCTGGACTGTGCATTTTATGTAACTAGATATCCTTCATCCTATTCAGAAAGGAGTGGGGAATCCAACCACTGAGTGCAGCTTCCTGCTCTACAATGCCAGTTTGACAACACTTTGTCAACTGGCATCACTGTGGAATTATGTTGACTGCAAGTTGTGTTGACATTATTCTCAATGTCTCCCAGTCCTGTTTTTCTATCTGGGGGCTTTTTCCCCCTGAACCCCTCATGTGGAGGGCCCCCCTCTGTACTTTAGATTATCAACTCCAGTCAGAGTTGATTCGGGAAGGGGGTGCAGGACCGGGAGACAGTGTGCCCCTGTCTTAGGCACACCAACACAGCGACCTGTCGGTGAGCTGTCGATTTCATCAACAGCGATGTGGTCGCTGTGTTGGTGTCGTTCTTTGAGGGTGCATTATCTGTTTGTATATGGATATTGACTAAGTCTTCCTGGGTTAAAATCATAACTGCCCAGTTTGTGGAGTGGAGGAAACTGAACATGCCGAGGAGTGTGGGGTCAGAGAACCACCTGGAGTGACTGGAAAACAGGAGGAAATCATACACGCGAGGCTCTGATTAAGAGTGGTGGAGGGAAACTTGGTCCCTGGAGGGTGAAAGGGAGAATTGACAAGACTCACCTTCGACTAGAGGTACCTGATCATAGAACAGTCAACAGTCCATTTATTTTCAAGTGGAGAGACAATCAGAACTTTGAAGAGGGGAAAAATGGATATGGTACACCAAATAGGTTAAAGTGATGGGGAATGATTATGACACATCTGTGATGTCATGAACAGGACCCTAGTAGCATCATAAACAATGAGAGTGGTGCTCAAGTGACTCATGATGTCACAAGGATCCTGCTGATGAAAAAGTTTTATATCCTTTTTTATAACTCAGCTTATTCAAGCATATATAGACATGCCACTGTGATTCATACAGCTGATAATTACGCCATATTTATTTGACTTATCAGAATACCTAACCAGCTATGAATACAGTAGGACCAATGGAGTACTGCTTACACAAAACAGTTTTTGTTTGCTTGAGCATCATGTTATTAAATCAGAGTGGCATGAACTGATTATTATGATGTTTTTTTTCCACTGGAGTTGAGTGCGATGGAGGAATGTCCATGAGGGCCATTACCCTCGGAAAGTACACTGTAATGGAATACTCTGTATAGTGCAGGTGTGTACAGTACTTGTTAAAACTTAAAGTTAAACCAGACTCCCTTTATTGAAAGTCTAGTTACATTTATGTATCTGGAATATCTGTGTCGTAGCTGTCCTATGTTCTCCATAGGTCCAGAAAGGCCTCTTGCCTAAAGTTGATGTCTGTTGTTATTTTTTCCCATCCTTCTGATATCTTGCACCCTTTTCCAAGGTAGGAGTCACATCTAATAACCAATGAATCATTATACACTTCAGAGCAGTTATTAACAACAGTAATAAAAGCATTTTGTTAACTTTGCTTGGCGCCTCAGTCTGGAACCTAGTACTATAGTCTTAACACACAAGTGGTGTCTTTACCCAACAGAATTTGTATTTCCATGTAGACTGCTATCCAGTAACCCTGAACCCCTGCATTGCCTGAAGATATGGTAGGGTGCCTATTGACCCCTCAGTGCTGCCAACAATTATCCTGTGTGTGGCTCCACAGTGTTTCATCACAGTGGGTTCTGAAAAACTGGACTGGTACCTTCACAGAAACTCTCGCCACTGTTGTGTGGCCCATGAAATGGGTGAATACAAAACTGTGAGCCCAAAAATCAGCGAGGGCAAAACAACAACAAATGTTTTACCCACTCTTCGAGGTGCTACGACCTTGGAGTTGGTCATTTAAGTAAGGGGGGTGTGAGGGAAAGAGCCCTGGCAAGAATAAATGTTATTTCTTGTCTTCGCATACCATCGCGATCTATGACTTGCTGTTTTTATTTGCCCATTTCACATAAAACCCTGTGGCGAGGCAGTGACCCGCCATCCCTCTGCAATCTGTCCATCTATGCACCCACAGGGGTCAGGTCCCAACCGCCTGTCCTCACCTTGCCTAGTATTTCTATGGAGACTTGAAGATGCCCACAACACCTTTTCTAATTTGGATATATCTGGATTTAGTGCTCCAGCACTGTTTCTCTGGCAAAACAAGTTATCTAGCACCATCTGAGGTCTTTTGATTTGTGTCAGGTGTCCTCTGGTTCTAAAAAGGTGAAATCTGTCCTTGAGTGGTGAGACTTGCTATACCCATTATCCTTCATCTGTACTAATGTGACATCACAGCTTATCACATTACATATTTCTTAGTTTTGTAGGCTGTATGTGTTTTTATTTATTTTATTTAGAAGAGATTCACCAGGAAGGCAAATACAACTGTAAACAGCACATTTCCAGCGTTCTTGGGGTTATGGCTAGGAGTAGAGAAATCAGTGTTGAAAGTGTACAGAATCATACACATTTCTCATACAATCCAGGTAATAAAAATAAATACATAAATTAGAAATAGAGGATAATATGCAAATATTCTGATAACGTAGCACATCACTAAATCATAATGCCAGGACAGCAAATTTTATGGACACAACATTAGATTTAATCATAGGAGTAATCCTTTTTAGAACAAGGTGAGCGGTAACTGAGAACAGAGCTGGTAGTAGGTGGGTGAGGTGGTCAAGGACAGTGCTAGTAGTTAAAGGGTTGGGGCAGGCATGGGATGTAAGTGCTTGTTATAAGGGGAGAGAGTTTCAAGGTGTCAGCTATTATTCCTATTTTAGAATGCTTGGAGGTTGAAGTTTAAGGAGGTGAGAAGAGGAAGAGGAGATGAAGGAGGGGGATGGATAGCCAGGGCCATTCACCCCTTCAGGATGTTGAGAACTCTGCAAGGGGGACTGGGAGCTGGCAGAGGAAAAACTAGAGATGGGGATGGGGATAGGATCAATGGAGGATGTCGTAGTAAGTGGTGGAGAGGGGCAGTAGACAGGAGGAAAGGTAGAGCGAAGTGGGTAGTCAGGACCTTCACCCCTTCAGGATGCTAAGAACCCTATAAGGGGGTGGGGAGCTGGCAGATGAAGAAAAAATGGTGAAAGGGGGAGAAGGATAGATTGGGCAAGTCAAAATAAGTGATGGAAAGGAGGCAGTTTAGAGGAGGAAAGGTAGAGAGAAGTGGGTAGCCATGGCCATCACCCTTTTAGGATGCAGAGAACCCTGCAAGGGGAGCAGGGAGTAGGCCGAGGAAAATAGAGGTGTGAGTAAGAGGAGAGGGAGAGGGGAATGGTGGAGTAAATAAGGGATGGAGGGGCAGTGTGCCAGAGGAAGGGATGAGAAAGTTAGAGTGTCTGAAGTCTAGAAGGGTGTGAAATAGATATAGATAATACAGGGGGTAGGTAGGGGAGGGTTAGTTGCAACTGCAGCAGTGAAATGTGTGTTTCGAAGAGGTCTGCAAGGGATTGGTGGAGTTTTGGGCCAAGCGAATTTAGAGGGGGAGGGAGTTCCATGAGCTAGGGAATGTGTATGAGATGGCATTGGCACCAGATTATCTACGCCATGATGGGAGTGTGAGCATTCTGTGGGTTGAGGATTGAAGTGAGTAGTGTGAGGCATGGATTAACAAGAGGGAGAACATATGATGGTAGAGAGCCAAGCCAGCATTTACCTTACTAGTTTAGTGTGGTGTGCAGGTGCCTGGTGGTAGGGGAACTGAAGGAGAGGAAGGTATAAAGATTGCAGTGGTGTGGTGAGAGGGGCAGCTAAAGAACAAAGCAGCCAGCGGAATTGAAGTGTGTCCAGCCTGGCTGAGGTGGTCTTAGGGGCAGTGTGGTGATGATGTCCCCAAGTCAAGACTGGTATTATCTTTTGACAATTTCACACCTGGTTTTCAGGCTGGCTGTCTGTGTGTCTGTACAGGCACCAAGTTTGGGAGGAGCTTTTTATGAATGGCATCAACGTGTACACCGAAGTCTAGATTTTTGTCCGGCTATAGCCAAGGTACTTAAAAGATGGAACATCATCCAGTTTGGACCCAGACAGGGTATGAAAGCTGGGGGTGGAGTCCAGTCTGGATAGCTTTCATCTGGTGCCAAAGGTCATAGAGACTGTTTTTTTGACATTCAGTGAGAGTTGGTTAGCATTAAACCAGCGCTGGACATTGTTGAAGTCCAGTTGATGACTGGTAGTCACTCGGCAGGGAACCCCAGAGAAGAATATCACAGGTCATCTGCATACATGTATGCTAGCAGATGAACAGACTTCAGGGAGACTGTCTGTGAAGATGGAAAAGCGAATAGGTCTGAGTACTTGAGCCTTGGGGTACACCCAGTGTTTATTGTGAGTGTTGGAGGGGGAGTGGAATTGCCGATTCTGACAGAGGGACCGCCAGTGAGGGTATGACTGCAACCATTCTGGTGTATCAGTGAGTCCATCATGCTGTTGGTTTGTAGATTAGAAGGGAGGGCAACAGTGTTGGAGGCTTTGATCAGATCGACAAAGATGGCAGGGGTGATGCATCCCTGGTCCATCCCTGTGAGAATGGAGTCAGAGAGCTGGAGGAGGGAGGTGGTTGTGGAGTGGTCTTGTAGGTCGACACTGGAGGGGGTGAAGAGGAAGGAGTTATGAAGGAGAGCTGCTCCAGTGCCAGGTGCCTTGGAGCTTAGCCAGGATAGGAAGTAGGGATATCGGCAGAAATCATGGGATTGAGGGTCATCCCTTAAAGGGTGGGACCATGGTAGTAAATTTCAAAATCATGGGTACAGCTGCTTGTGAGAAGGAGAGGGTTCAGAAGATATGTCTTGGGGACAGCAGCTAGTATGGGGGAAAGGAAGAAACTTAGGGTCAAGGCCATCAGGGTTTTGTACTTTGTTAGGATCTGGGCAAGTAATACTTTCTGGGCGCCATTAGGTGGGACAGATTCAAAGATGAAGTATGAGTTGGTGAAGGATTGTGGGTAGGGGTAAGCATTAGAGGTGGCAGAGCAATAGGTGGGAGAGCTGCAAGGAGGGAGGAGGCACAGGTAGTAAAGAAGTTACTGCCTTCTACAGCCATGTAGGTGGGTCATCTATTAAAGGGCCAAGTTTAGGACTGGAAAGGCGGTTGGGAGGGAGGGGAAAACATAGCATGGATGATCTCCAGAATTTGGAAGGGTTATTTGTGTTTGTTATGGAAGGATGAAGGAAGTAGTCCGCTTGAGGGAGTGAGTGGGCGCAGGTACAGGCATTCTGAAGCGCGTGATAGCATTGAAGATCTTGCTGGGCGTGAGTGGTTCTTTTATGTGGCCCACGCTGTTCACATACTGGACAAGTAATGAGTCTGCAGTGATCCAGGCAGGTGGTTGCCTCCGGACCCTTGCATTTCTAAGCAGGACACAGCAGTCTCTAGACAGACAGGAATTGTATGGTAGAAGCATGACAGAGCTGTGTCAATGAGGGGGTAGTAGATGGGTACTAGTCAATACTGGACAGCTCGCTAAGGTTGTCTTGAGATGTCAAGGAAATGTAAGAGTGGATTTTAAAATGGTGGAGGGACTTTGTGTGGTGGATCTTATGTGACGCAGTAGACCATGTGATGGTCACTAAGGGCATCTGGGAGTATGCCAGACTTGATGACATGGTGGGGTGCTAAGATAAAACCTAGTCGAGTCAAGGTGTGTTTGCCAGTTTTATGGTTTAGGTGCATGGGGTCATCTATTAATTACTTCAGGTTTTAGGGACGCCATGAGAGCAGACTTTGAACTGTTTGCTGGTGAGCCAGTTTTGTTAAAATCCCCTAGGAGGTACAGTTCTCCTAGGTGGCATGGGAAGTGATGCTGAGAGGAGATCAGATATAGGAAAGCTTGGAAACAGAGAGGTTGGGACTGCAGTAGACACCGCCAACATGAGGGGAGAGAGATATTTTATTAGTAGCAGCAGCTCATAGACTGAAGGAGGAGATAGATAGGCAGACAGAATATTTGATAGAGGAGGGGATATACATAGTAACACCCTCAGCCGTGGACTTCTACGGTCTTGGCGGACAATAGGTCACCCAGGGATGGAGATGTTCGTGTCTTTGGGATTTTAGTATTGAGCCAATGCCTCAGAGATAATGAGAATGCTGGGTTTTAGATGCAAAATGAGTGGCTGCAGGAGGTCAGTTTTGGGGAAGAGGTTCAATATTTATGGGCTAAACTTAACCACTTTGGAAAATTAGTTGCACCACCTGGGGACCAGGATTGGGTTCAACATCGATAAATGTGAGAAGTAGGAGTAATATTATAAATGAGATACTATAGACCGACCAGTTCTTTATCCGTGGGTGTGACGGCTGTTGGATGGGTGGTGTCAATTATCAATTGCAGTGCATGCTAATGGCGCCTATGGTAGCCAAGTGGAGCCCCGATCCATTGAAGAACTCAGCAGGAGGTTGCCATAGGGAATGGGGTGCAGTGGACAGATGGGGAGGCAAGGGTAGGTGTAAATGAAGGAGGGCAGGTTGGTGTTGGGAGTGGGAGAGAGGGTTCAGAAGAGGGAAGAAGGAATGTGAGAATGAAGAGAAGGGGGATGCAGGCATGCAACAGGAGCAGCATGATTGTACCTAAATGACAGCATAGTTAAAGTGGGTGTCAGACAAGGTATATGTTGGTTATATTGGCTAGGTGGAGTAGATTAGTGTTTGTAATGAAGAATTAGGATTATTAAAGAAGAGATGATAGGATAGAGATGAATAGCAGTTGGTTAGGGTTTAAATTGGCCAGCAAGAATAGTTGAAGTAGTTTGAAGAACGAATGTAGGATAGTAAGGATAGGGAGAACTGTCTTTAAGCAGTTAAATGTACAGCAGCTAGTGTGCAGGTATGAGAGGCAAAGTAATGCCAGAAGTTATGCTACTAGAAGGTATCTAAATGGACAAGATAATATAAATTGTGGACCTAGAATTTAGGTTAGATGAAAGATTAATTTTCTAGTACTTGTAATTAAAGAATTCGATGCAGAATGGGAGACATGGGGGAGAGTGGATTAACCAGCTATGGGTCAAATAGAGAAGTAGTGGTTGCCAATAGGGATGGGGTTGGAAGTAGGCAGAGATTTCATATATTTAATGGAGGTCGGGGTTGGGGCAGATGAGCGGGACAATTATGTAGTAGGAGAGCAAGCAGCAACTGAAATTAGTAGGTGTCAAATATATAGCCACTTGGAGTTCAGGCAAGCTAAAACCAGCAGATCTTATTTTGAGAGGGTTCCTTCAGTAGGTCATCACATAGGACTGGTACCACTTTGCGCTCGGGCCACACGGCAGACTTTTTCTAGCAACATTCTGATGGGGACCACTCTACCTAACGTCACGTGACTGATCTCAGCGTGACTGTATATAGTGAGCGATCCCACACCCGGACTCCATTCTTTCCTGCCATCGCCTCGTGTCATTCGGTGATTGCAGACTGCTATACAGCGATCATCGTGAAAGTTCTTGCACGGTTTTTTTCATCTTTTTGACCTTTTATTTCTTGATGTCTTCACCCAAGAAGAGGTGTTCATCTTGTAGGCATGCAGATCCCACACAAAGACAGTCACCTCAAGTAAGGCCCTCTGTTTAGGCTCGGGCCATCTTGTTTCCTCCTGTCTCTGAGTGCCAGACCTTCAGTCAGGCCACAAAGAAAAGGAGACAGCAGGCTTTGGAGGCCCATCTTTTAAAAGCCTACCATGGCTTCCCTTGAAAAGAAGATGGACCGGTTGGAGAGAGTCTCGGTTGAAAATCTTCTCCTTCCAAGAAGCATAAGGAGAAATCCAGGGAGCGGAGCACTGCAGAGGCTATTACATGGCCCTTGATGAGCAAGGCCCAGCCACAGCCCAGAAAATCTGATGGTAAGTCTGGTAAGACCATAGCGGGTCAGCCAGTCATCGGCTCGATGATTACCACACCGCCTCAGCCAATAAGTCGGTCCCCGGCTCCTCTGGGGATTGTGCGTGACGGTAAGTCGACTACCCAGGCTGAGGGTACTTGCCCGGCACCAGTTGATAAGTCGAGTCAGGCCCTCCGCGACCATCTCACCCGCTTAAGATGGATGTCCTGATGGTTGCACAGGTGCGGTTCCTCTGTCGGGGCCTAGCAGCACCTTACTCAATGTCCGTGGAACACGAGGGAGAAAGCCCTCTCCTCCTCCTCCTTTCCTTCTGTACCCTCCCTCTCTCAGGCGGGTACTTCTGGCGACGATATCAGCGAACCCCAACATTTGTTGATGCTATGGGGTCAGCTCTCCACGTTCCCTCTCAGGGTCAAGGAGAAGGAGGCTCCTCCTCACCCAGCAGGCCTTATCATGGAGGCCCTCCTCCACCTTTGGGTGGAATTCCAGCACCCCTCCGAGGCTGGATGTCTCAACAACAGTCCCACAGCCTGGATCATTTGATCAGCCTCAGCCTTTTGGCCCCAATGCTGGATCAGGTCCCACCACCAGGGCTCCCTTTGTCCCAGCCCCAATGCCAGACCTCCGATGCTAGATCCTTTCCAGTGCAGGATCGAGGTGCCGGTCCCAGCGTCAGTTCCCTGATGGGCTTGTCCCGATGCTGGATCCCCAACTGATATATACTATGTGTGGGTCCAACGTGGTACTCCCCAGCTGGATCTGATGACAGGATTTACTCTAGAACCTAAACTGTCCTATATTGCCTGTGGGGTTTCCTGGGACCACTATCGGTGGGTCCCCCTCCCGACTGGAGTCATTTCAGACAGTTCTACCATGGGTTTAATCCCTACTCTACTTGTCAGGATTCCAGGATTATTACCTCCACCAGTTATTCCTTCTCCTTCTCCTCTCCTTCCTCCTCCCCAGCCTCTGCCTACTTCATCCACCCTCCAGTTGTTCCGGGACTTCAAGGCTATAATTCGGTCTTGGTGGCAGAGGGCACGGTCAGAGTTGGTCTCGGACCTGGAGACTAGGATCCCACTCCCACGGTCTCCCAGGTCCCCTTCCCCGAGCAGTTCCTCCATTGCTACTGTCCATGTCTTGAGGAAGACTCGTCAGGATATTTCCCTTCCTGATACCCGACACCATCCTGTTGAGGAGAAGGACGATGACGATAGCTCAGAGGGGGCTGACGATTCTTCAGAGGAGGTCCCAGAGGAGCCTGAGGGCCTGAAAGGCAAGGTTTCTCCAAAATCTCCACCAGAGGACCCTGCCTTTTTGGACCTTCTGAGGTCCATGAAGGATTACTTGACTGGGAGTCTGAGGATCAGGACCCTATGAGACGGGAGGTCATGGAACATCTCAACCTAGAGTCTCTATCCCGGTCCCCATTCCTCCTTGGATGGCACCTCACCACTGCTCATCTGCCAGATGCCTCATTCTCTCTCGGCTGTCCCCTAAACATGTGGACAGACTTTACTGGGTGCCAAGGATACCCCATTCTGAAAGCACATCCCAAGGCTAAGTCTGTGGTCATTTCTGCAGCATATGATTGCTCCTCAGTGCCAAAGCACATGAGCACTCTCCTCCAGACAGAGTTGGAGGCAGATGGACCAGTTCGGAAGGAAGATTGTTTGTCAGCCACATGTGCCCTCCAGCCACTTAACTATGTGTGGCCCACATGGTGTCCCACCAAAGGCTACTTTGGCCATGTTAGAAGTACTAGTCCAGTCCAAGAACCCTTGCCTTTTAAAGGAGAGAACTTGGCCAGGATCTTCCGCCTCCAAAGTCTCGTGGGCAGACGCTTACATGCCACTTACGACTCTGTTGATTCAGTGGCATGTACCTTGGCAACTGCAGTTGCTCTAGACGGTACTCCTGGCTTCACCCCTCCGGACTTCCAGCAACTAGTATCCAGTCAGCAATTCAGAATGCCCCCTTTAAGGGCTCAGTGCTTTTTGGTGGGGACACCAAGACATTATCACAGACCTACAGGACAGGGACCTTGCCCTTAGGTCTGTGAGGTCAATGTACCGATCGGGCTCCCAGCAGCAGCATCCCTTTTGGAAAAGGACCTGGAGGCAGAGAAAGAATGCCCAGTGTGCCACCAGGGGAAGTGTAAGGCCACGGGTACAGCAACCCCTCCTGCCTCTAAAAACCATAGACATTCAGGGGGTCCTCCCCCTGAACACCCTGCCACTTGACTCCTCATCCCCACTGCCTCCTCAGTCTCTTGCGGGGAGCAGGTAGGGGAGTTTCACCTGCCACATGCAGGAGTAGAGGCGATCACCTCCTGACGATGGGTCCTGCAACTAGTGTCCGTTGGACACACCATAGAGTTTCTGGAAATTCACCCGAAACTCACCAAAGAATCCTCTTGCTTGCAGGACCAGGCTCTCCTCATTGTGAAGAGGTATACTGCTCTTACTCAAGTCAAGTAAGCATGTTCCCTCAGGCAAAGGGAAAGGGTTTTACTCCACTTTTCCTGGTTCCCAAAAGTCAGGGGTCTTCAGACCCATACTGACTTAAGCCAGCTAAATCAGTTTGTTGAGTACAAAAATTTTGATGCTGACACTCCAGATCTTCCTTCCACTCTTATGGAGAACCACTGGTTTTTAGGCTCTGGATATGCAGGATACCTACCTGCACATCCCCATCTTCCCCAGCCACCGCTGGTTCCTGCGCTTTCACTTCCAGGGAGCACTTTTCAGTTTTCAAGCGCTCCTTTGGTATTCTTGAACTACGGGTCTTTGCACGAGTGCCTGGCGGTGGTCGTGAGCCTTTTTGTGCGTGCAGGCGTGTTACGTTATGCCCACTTGGATGACTGGCTGATTTCAGCCCCATCCACAGATTCTTTGCTAGAGGCTCTTGCCTTCACCCTTGACTCTTTAACAGACTAGGATCACAGTCAATGTTCCCAGCTCTCCCTCATCCCTGCCCAGAGACTACAGTTCATTGGGGAGTCCTGGATACTGTCCAGTGCAGAACCTTTCTTCCTCAGACAGGGTGGAGACCCTTCTCTGTCAGGCCTCCAAAGTGACTTCTCTCAGGACCATCCCGGCCTGAGGTCTTGCTTTCTGGGCCTGATGGTGGCCTCCATCATGACCGTTCCCTAGCAAGGCTTCACATGAGGGTGACTCCAGTGGTCCTTGGGGTGCAGTGGGATCAGCTCCTGGATGACCTGGACCATTCGGTACTGGTCTCCTCAGCAGTTCAGAAAGAGTTGCATTGGTGGATGGATTCTCACACTCTTTCCTTGGGGCTTCCCTTCCAGAAGCTGGCACCCTTGGCTTCCTCACCATGGATGCCTCAAATATTGGGTAGGAGCACATCTGGGAGCACCAAGCCCAGGGACTATGGTCCAGCTTGGAGACTTCTTTGATATCAGTGTTCTGGAGATGAGGGTAGTCCTGTATGCTCTGCAGGCCTTCCCATCCCTCCTTCCAAGGGATCACTGCTAATCCAAATGGACAACATGTCGGTGGTTTGGTATATCAACAAACAAGGGGGAACCTGGTCGTACCCCCTGTGCCAGGAAGCGACGCGGGTGTGGAACTGGGCAGTCCAGCACCATCTGATCCTAGTGGCTGTGCACGTTCCGGACGTTTTAAATGTCCTAGTGGACAGACTCAGCAGGTCTCAGACCCTAGCTCACGAGTGGGAACTGCATCAGGAAGTGGCGGAATCCATCATCCTATGTTGGGGGCATCCGGAAATTGACCTCTTCACCTCTGAATACATCGCAAAACTTCCCAGCTTTTGCTTGCCCGTTCCAGAGCATGGTGCTTTTTGGAATGATGCATTGTCTCTCTCTTGGACAGGAAAATGTTTGTATGCCTTCCCTCCATTTCCCATTCTACAGAGGGTCCTTCTCAAGCTTCAGACGGAGAGAACAAAGATGATCCTCATCACTCCTCTCTGGCCAAGACAGATCTGGTTTCTGCTGCTGCAACAGCTCTCCAGGGCACCACTGGTTCTACTTCCAGTGACTCATGACCTCCTGACCCAGGATCAAGGTCGATTGTTACGTCTGGTGCTCAGGACCCTGCATCTTCATGCATGGCTCCTGCAGACATAGTGATCTCTCACTTCGGGGTCTCCTCCCGGATTGCTCAAATCCTCATTGAGGCCAGAAAACCCTTTACTCATTCCACTTATGCCATGAAGTGGAAACGGTTTTCCATCTGCATGACCGCTAAGGGTTGCAACCTCTTCTTTGTTCTGCCCTGCAAGTCATGGAATACCTCCTTCACTGGCCAGACTCCGGTCTATCATACTCTTCTTTGAAGGTCTATATTTCAGCTATCTCGGCATACCACGAGTTTGTGGGTGGTAAACCCATGGCTCAGTTGGAGGTCTCTAAAACCTTTCTGAAAGGGATTCTCCATCTGAAACCTTCCATCCGCAGCCCAACTCCTCCTTGGGACTTGAACTTTGTCTTGGAAAAGCTCACCCTTCCTCTTTTCAAGCCAGCTATGAGTTGTGATTTACGCTTTCTTTCCTGGAAGGCACTGTTTCCCATAGCCATCACGTCAGCCCGAAGGATTTCAGAGCTTCACGCTCTAGTCTGCAAGGAGTCCTATCTGATTTTCAATAGGGACCGGGTGGTCCTCAGAATGCATCCAAAGTTTCTTCCCAAGGTGGTGTCAGAAACCATGCTGAAACAATCAGTAGAGCTTCCTGTCTATTACCCGTCCCCCTCTAACAGAGGTAAGGCACTCCTTCATACGATGGATGTTCATCGGGTTCTCTGGTGTTACACTCACCAGACCAAACAATTCCATACCTGCAACCAACTGTTTGTTTCTTTTGCCCCTAGATCGAAGGGCAAACCGGTTTCTAAGCAGGGCCTGTCCAAATGGTTAGGCAAGTACATTAGGTTCTGTTACCAAAAGTACGAAAAACCTCTGCCAGGTCCCATTAGAGTCATTCTACTAGGGGCATGGCTACCTCCACGGCCTTCTTGCATAACGTTTCTGTGGCTGACATTTGCACTGCTGCTACTTGGAGTTCTGTCCATACCTTTACCAAACATTACAGTGTGGACATTGCTTCTAGGCGGAGGGCTGGTTTCAGCCTAGCTGTCTTGCAGAACCTTCTGTCCTAGGCTGGGTCCATTTTGGATTCCATTTTTTTCTGTTGGAGTTTGTTCTCCTCCTCCCTAGTTTCTCTTGGTCTCTCCTTGGAGGGAATGCATGGGAGTCTGCCCTATATGTATCTGAAGGAACCCTCTCGAAGTAAGATAGTACAGTTATGTAGGAACTTACCATAACAGTAGATCTTCGAGAGAGGTTCATTCAGTAGGTCATATTTTTCCCACCCTTCTTCCCCTCATTTTGTGTTTTACAGGGACTTCAAATCCTGTTTGCTCCTGCTGTCAGGCCTCTTCCTGGCTCCAGTGGGAGAACTAGAGGGCGAGCGTGGGGACCGCCCACTATATACAATCACGCTGATGTTGGTCACTTGATGTCAGGTGGGCGGTCCCCGTCAGGTATTGCTAGAAAAGTCTGCCATGCGACCGATGCCAGGTGGTGCCAGTCCTATATGTGATGACCTACTGAAGGAACCTCTCTCGAAGATCTACTGTTATGGTAAGTTCCTACGTAACTGTACTTTCTGTTTACAAGCAGCATCCAATGGTGAGCCGGGAGTGAGAGGCAAGACCCAATCAGTGCCTGCCTGGGGACACCAGTGCATTCTGCAGACTGTACTTGAAACGGAGCTTTGCCGGTGGGCAAGGAGAGGTGGCATGGTCGGCTGGCTATTCAGCCCCAGCCGCAGAGAGCCCGGTCAGAAGCAAGATCCTCTGCCTAAGGGAATAAATGAGAGAAGGACAAAGGTTAAATAGGCAGATACAATAGGGAGCAATTATCTAAAATCGAGAGGGCATGGAAAAATAGTAGGAGATAGGTGGAGAGGGCTGGGGAAGGGAAGAGAGATTGTAGTGGGGTTGTTTAGCCTGGCGCCAGTGAGTGTGGCCCAGACTACTGAATAGTGGAGAGAGCAGCTAGTGGTGGGGGAAGGGAGCAAGGGATTGACAAGGGGATTAGGCTACAGAAAAAAGGAAAATAGGATAACATAGAGAGGTGGGAGATGGAGGTTTAGCAGGTAGAGTAAAGGAAGGCAATAGGGGAACAGCATGTACCAGGCATTCACTGATTCTGGAAATCAGATATTACTTTCCCTCTAAAACAAATTAGATACAGTAAACCCCCTGGCAAGACCTGATACCTCCCCCGGCCCAATCATCTAACAAAATACATATTAATTTGGTTCAAAATTGCAGAAGACAGTTAAGACACAGTAAACCTCTGGCATGACCCGATACCTCCCACAGCCCAGTCAACTGACATAATACATTTAAATAAAAAAGTTGAATTATATGGTAGGAGAGCTAGCAGCAACAAAAATTATCAGGAGTCAAATATACAGCTGCTTGGAGTTTGGAGCAAGCTGAAACCAGCAGTTCTGCTTTCAAGCAGCAGGCTGCAGAGATGGCCAATTGGATCAAAGCCGTAAAGGCGGCATCCAGTGGCTAGCCAGGAGCAAGAGGCAAGGCCCAATCAGCGACTGCCTGGGGACACCGGAGCTTTTCGCAGACTGTACCTGAAATGGAGCTTTGCTGGTGGGCAAGGAACAGTGGCGCAGTCAGCTGACTATTCAGCTGCAGAGAGCCATGGAGCACCCAGTTGGAGGCAAGATCCTCAGCCTGAAATGGAGCTTTGCTGGCAGGCAGGGAGAGGTGGCGCAGTCGGCTGGCTATTCTGCCCCAGCCACAGGGAGTCAAGGAGTACCCAGTCGGAGGCGAGATCCTCTGCCTGAAATGGAGCTTTGCCAGCGGGCAAGGAGAGGCAGCGTGGTCAGCTGGCTATTCTGCCCCAGCTGCAGGGAGCCATGGAGTGCCCGGTCGGAGACGAAAACCTCTGCCTAAGTATTAGATCACAGTATGTCTGGTTAGTAGTTAGTTTCTAATGTAATAGATATTTTTGCCTACTTTTGCTTATATCTAGGTGTGATTTTATCACGAAACGTTATGTTCTATGACAAACCCATTCTAGTCTCACTTGGGCCTGTGTGTACTGCTCCAGTAGCTTAAGTTACACAGTCAGATGCATTTTGGCCCTATAGCTCAGTGGTTAGAGCACTGGTCTTGTAAACCAGGGGTCGTGAGTTCAAGTCTCACTTGGACCTGTGTGTACTGCTCCAGTAGCTTAAGTTACACAGTCAGATGCATTTTGAGCAGTGTCAGTGGCTCAGTAGGTAGCACACTCGCCTCTGAGGCCGGGAGATCAGAGGGCTGTGGGTTCAGTTCCCACATCTGGCACTTGGGTTAATATCCCAGTACTGACACTGTAGTGCAGCATGAGAGGGGTGCTGCACTTCTGAGGTGCCGTCTTTCGGATGAGACGTTAAACCGAGGTCCCATCTGCCTGGATTGGTGGTAGTTCAGGTGGATGTTAAAGATCCCATGGCACTATCGAAAGAGTAGTAATTTCCCGTGTCCTGGCTAAATTTCCCTCATTCACTAAAAATACCACCAACAGCTTAATCTGGTTCAAGGTCAGTTGGCATTCATCTGTATCTCTCCCCGGTCGCCCTGAAAATAGGCAGGATTTGTCTAGTGCACTACCCGTCAACAAAAACTAAATAAATAAATAGTCAAAGTAAACTCTTGCCTATACTGTAATGAGACAACCAATGATGATTCTGTCTAATATTTTGTGCCCTACAGAACCATCTGCTGCAATAAGACATGATCATAATTACTAGTATATATTTGCTATGTTTCTGATGTATTTGTAAGCTGGGAGCGCCATCTATAGACAGAAAACACACTTATAGTCAGTATTATTACTTGACTATCCCATTGTTTTATACTCCAGTGTCAGCAAGATTTGTATACAAAGTTTATACAATGTAATATCCGAAAGGACAAACTAGATATCGGTGAGCAGCCCACCGAACTGAACAATCAGGGTAACTTAGAATGCACTCTTTCTGTGTACATGAGCCTGTTGTTACGGCAATGGGACTTGATCATATCTCACTATGTAATATTTTGTTTACTGTAAATTCCTGAGGAAAACTTATGCTGCACCAGGTGTAGAGAGTTTTAGGTTCCTGTATGTATATCTGCATGCATTACTGCCTTCACTTACTGAGCTTATGGGAATAGAAACATATAATTTGATGGCATATAAGGACCGCTTGGCCCACCTAGTCTGCTCATTTCCCTACCTGATGGATAAGTTGCAGATTCTAATCAACCAACAGCCTACTTCCTCCTACCCCCCCACTAGAGTTGCCTTATGTCTGTCCCATGCATTCTTGAATTCTCCCACTGTTCTTGCCTCCATAACCTCCTCAGGAAGGCTGTTCCATACATCCACAACCCTCTCTATGAAAGAAATACTTTCTAACATTACCTCTGAGCCGTCCCCCTCTATCTTCAAATTGTGTCCCCTTGTTCTTGCACATCTCTTTTTTTGAAAGATGCTACCATCTTGTACTTTGTTAATTCCTTGAGATACTTGAAAGTTTCTATCATGTCCCCCCTTCCCTCCATTCCTCAAGGGTATACATATTAAGCTGCTTTAGTCTCTCCTCGTATGTCTTCTGGTGCAGACTCTGCACCATTTTAGTTGCCCTCCTCTGAACAGCCTCCACTCTGTCTATGTCTTTGTGGAGATGGGGTCTCCAGAATTGCACACAGTACTCCAGATGGGGTCTCACCAACTCTCTGTACAGAGGGATAACAACTTCCAGTTTTCTACTGTTGATGCCTCTCCCTATGCATCCCAGTATCCCCAGCCCTCCTTACTGCCTTCTCACATTGCTTGCCCACTTTTAGGTTATCTGATATAATTACACCTAGGTCTCTTTCGATTTTGTTGTTGTTATTATCTCACCCCCATTGTGTACTCTTCCCTGGGTTTTGTTTCCAGGTGCATTGACTTGCATTTCTTTGCACTGATATTGATGCATTGTGTAACCCTAGGTGGCACTATCCCAGGGCTACTACCCCTGCCTGCTTGGCTAGTAGCAGGTTAAGGGGCCTGAGTTCTGAAACGGTGCCTCCACCGGAGGTCAGGGTTGGTAGTGGTCAAGTTAACCTGGTCACAGCCCTCCGGGACACTGTAACCCCTCTTCCCCTCTAGAGGCCTGAACGCTTACAATAATCACTTTCACAATACCCCTAGTACACCACACAAGTACCCACACTGTTTGCACTTACCACCAGGGCTGGTTCCTCTGGCTCAACCCTGGGACCCCTGTAAAACAAGGTTATGCACAGCAAATAGCAACAGCACAGTACTTTGAGCACAAACTGGAACCACAGTCAGATTACATGCAGAGAAAGTTAGATCTGATTTGTTCAGGGGACTTGAACAAGGAAGGGGCAAAATCAGGTTAATTAGCTTAAAGGTTATATCAATCAAGCAGTTATGCATCTGTTTTGAGTCCCCCACAGTCACACCTCTGGGTACCCAGATGGAGAAGAGATGGGCTAGCCAGGACTGTTGCCTGGGGTTGCAGCTGGCTGGGGCCTTGTGATGGAAAACACAACATGCACAGTACACAAAATTTGTAATCTGGAGCCAGAAGGCTCAGTTCGAAAGGAAATGAAACAACAAGACAATCAGATGACACACTCAGATTAAGCTGTTGTTGCAGGAGCTACCTGTATTTACTCACGATACCCAAGACTGGACACAGGCTGGATGAAAATCGAGACTGCAGGTGGTTGATCTGGAATGCCAGGAGAAGCAGGGCCCACACAGTCGCAGAGACGTCGTTCCTGTTCAAACATGGAGCGGGGGCTGATCCCCAGGCAGGTCTCTCGTCAATGGCTTCTCTGTGCAGTGGATAGTCTGGCTGGGCTAGTCTGGCAAGGCCCAGACCGCATGGAGACAAATTCGGATGCAGTCCATTTTGGGCTGGATACAGCTTCCAGCAAGCAGAACACAGTTCACACAGTGGAGAACTAACTCACAACCCACTCATAGCTCATAGTGCATTTACATGTACAGGAGTTCTACTGTACCAGGCAAAACGCTCCCCGGTCACACTCGCAAAGTCTCTGCACAAACCGGGAGCTTAGGGGTAGCAGGAACTCCTGATAGGCCAATCGCATTCAACAAAATCTTCGGTCTTCTTCAGGTTGAGCCTGGCCCAATTCAGTAGCTTACTTTAGTCACACAAACTTGGATTTAGTCCAAAAATATCTCTTCTCTCCTCTCAGGAGCAGTAGCAGACATGCAAGCCAAAAGTCAGCCTTTCACAGTTTTCCCATGCGGATCCACTTAGGATTGCTGCCCAAAATACACTTGAGCTCTTCTCATTTCACTTCCTAGCTCAGAACTAACTGAAAACTGCCAGCAGCCCAGGACTTCCCCAAGATCCAAAAGATTTGGTTGGCTGATTCGGCTGTCAGTCAAAGCAAGAGCACCCCCCTTCAGTTGCAAAAAAGGCGCAAAAAGTTCAAAACTACAATTCCTACAGATTTTGACTTCAGACAGCTCCTGTAGTCTGGCTACATTTTAGGTTCCACCAGAACTGATTGGTCCAATTTGCAGTCCAGGACCAAGATAGTGGAGACAAACAAAACGGTCCTTGCTATAAAGAAAGCAGGTTGGACAAATAACATTATCATTATCACTCTAAATGATTTTCAGCAAATAGTTACATCTTTCAACAGAGCTCACGCTCAGATTACTTAGGCTGCAATCAGGCAGCTCTTAAAGAGACAGTACACAGAGGCTGTACAGGCTCTGGTAATCACATTTAAACTGCTAAAATGCAGGATACCAGCCTGGAAGTGAGCATTTAGGCAAGCTCAAGGAAGACTTTTTGGAAACCTCCATTTGTAGGGGGGTTACACCCTTCCCTGCCTGGGAAAACGTGGTGTCCGCGTCAAGTCTGTACCATCATAACATTGAAAATGCAACATATACAAGACATTTATACCATTAGCATGCTATACAAGTACTATCTGATTCATGAATTGGCATAAGTTGTCACTTTACTGTACATTTCAATGTACTTCACTATATCATTTCCATTCTGACAATGCATTATGCATATTTCACACAGGCAAACTGAACATTACTATACAGAATCATGTAATAACTTCTTGTATTTTAAACAATGCAGGAGGGGCCCTTCCTTATCAGCTAACTTGGGGCTGAATGGGGCAGGGCACCATGGTGACAGGGCAAAACAAGTAACCTGAAATGGGTCGCAAGCTCAATTTGGGCAGTGAGCTCTGAGAGCCATAAACACCTTTGTGGACTACTTTGAGAGGAAAATCCACTGGCCTCCCAGGGGAATCGTAATGAAGTGCACCACTGGCGTGACAGCTCAGCCAGTCTTTCTGGGGTGAACAACCACAGTCTCTGTACTTTCAGCAATGGTCTTGGAGCTTTCATCACTTGTGAGGGTGCCTCTGCATGAAGGGAATGTCCAAGCTGGGAGCACTGTCAGCCCCTTGCTCTGTAGTCTCTGTTTCTACAACACTTGGCTCATTTTGAAGGCACTCTGGCACTGAAGGGGGGTTTTTAGCACTCTCATAGTGTTCCTCAAGTTCTGGCATGTCACCAGAAAGACTCATACCATCAGCCTCTCCTTCAGGCAAATCTTACAGTTCTACGATACACAAAGACTCAGCATCCTCAGACATGATACTTTGCACTTCACCTTCAGGGAGCATTGGCTCCAAGGATGATGCTGGGGCATTAGGCAGTCCAGAAGGCCCAGCTTCATCCCCATAATTCAATGTAGTATTTCCACAAAACAACTGACTCAGTTCATATGAGGGGTAATAAGCATTATCACACTCACTGTCATCCGAGTTAGACTGGCAGTCACTATCATTCTGGGCCAGCTGCGGGGGAAGTCTTAAATCAGCAACCACGGGGGCAGGCTGACTGTGTTTCTTTCTTGCAGCAGCACAAGTCATTGGTCCAGGGAAATCAATCTTGGTGAGTTCAGCCTCAATTCTAACTTTTTTTTTCCAATTAAAGTTTAAGTTTTAAAACAAACAAAAACATACAATAAAAATGTGAAAGGATCCAACAGAACATTGTAAGAGTTACAAGAATAAGAATACATTGTACAGGAGCCATTCTCATATCCTCCTCCCCCAACATATCCCAAAACAGAAAAACAAAAATCCCCACCCTCCCCTTACAACACGACTCGGCCAAACAGTTAAATAATTCCAGTGAATCTAAAAGAACAAACCAGAACTATACAAAATGGATATATTAGAGTGAAAACAATGTATGTAGCGATTCTCATTTTTCTTGTATCTCTCAGGTTTATTATTAAGACTGGCAATAGTTTTCTCTGTCCTCAAATTAGCAAGTAGTTCGCTAAGCCATTCAGAATAAGCAATGTCATCACTGTCTTTCAGTGCCAGAGATTGCTTTCTTAACAGCCATAGAAATAAGGGCCATAATGATATCGCCTGATGGGCACAGTAATTTTATTATAGTCACCTAATCACACATTTCAGGGTAATAAATAATTCAGACCTAATAAAAGGTCTGTATGTTGTTGAATATTGGCCTACAGAACTGCAGCTTTGGGGCAAGTCCAGAAATATGATAGATAGAGCCTTCTTCTTCTTTATGGCACCGGGTACAGGTAGGAGCAGCTAAGAGACCAAATTTAAATAATTTTGTGGGGTATAATATAGATTGTGCAGTATATGAAATTGAGTAAGGCGTTCTATCTTGGGAAACATATTTGTGGCAGTTCCTCCATAAAGTTTCCTATTGTAGTTCTTGGAGGGGAAAGGAAGTCCAGTAATCTGAGGAAGCAAAGCACTTTGGCTAGGTCCAGTTATATAAGATTTTATAATATTTAGAGACCATTTGTTGAGAGCCAATTAGAATGCCCAGTTCACTCCTAAAGGCTATTGGATTTATTTGAGGGGGAGATATCCCAAATACTTTTACAATAAGATGTCTTAATTGATAAATTTAAAGATACATTTTATGGGTAGCTTCAGATTAGATAATATCTCGTGGAGGAGAACCAAGTATTTTCCTTTGAAATTAAGGAAGGGAGATAAGTCATTAATAGGTGCAAGCCAATTGGTAGAGAGTGTTATTATTTATTTTCAAATTGGGATTGCCCCAATAGGTTGCATTAAATCCTGCGTATGATTATATTTAAGAAAATTACATAACTGTGAATGAACTTTAATGGAAATTGCTACAGGCGTGACTTTTTAACTGAGCTGGCAATGAGCTAGCCTTAATATGAAAAAGTGCTGCCGGAGTTAAACCATGGGCAGCAATGAGGGATAGTTCGATTTTAAGTCAAAGAGGAGAAGATGAAGACGAAAAGACTTCCTCCTTAGGTGAAAGCCAGCGCAGATATTTGGAAATGTGTCTGGCCCAATAATAGAAAGTAGGATGAGGAAGACATAAACCTTTTTTGTCTTTAGAAGCGGCCAACTTGAAACAAGCCAATCTAGGCTGTTTATTAACCCATATAAATTTGGTAATAATTTCATGGACTTTGCAGAACCAAGAGAGAGGTAGCCAAATATTAAGTAAATTAAGGGGGTAGAAAAGCCTTGGGAAAACATTCATCTTAATTAAATTAATTCTATCCCATAAAGAAATAGGGAGTTTAGACAATCTATCAAGGTCCATATCAATAATTCTAATTAAGGAGTCCAGGTTCAGTTTCTGTAAAAGAACAGGATTTCTAGAAATAGTAATTCCTAGGTATTTTAAAGATTCTTGTGTCCAGGATAGACCAAAGACCGTAACAGAACTTTTGAGGACTTTATGATTGAGGGGAAATGTAACAGTCTTATCTACATTTAAATTATAATTAGATAAGTGACTATATTCTTCAATAAGAGTAAGCATGGGAGGAATCAACCTCTCTGGGTGGGATAATTGTAAAAGAAGATCATCAGCATAGGCCGAGACCTTAATTTCTTGATCATGAACTGGGATGCTTTTAATCTGTGAACACCCCATTAGACGGCGAATCAAAGGTTCCAAATACAGGTTAAAAAGTAGGGGGCAACCCTGTCTAGTACCAGATTGTAGTGGAAAAAGGACTGACATCACCCTGTTAGCAGTAACTGGTGCAGAGGGAGCATGGTATAAAGTTCTTATCCAGTGCTGAAATGTAAGAGGGAAATTATAAGCCTTAAGAGTACAAAACAGGAAATTCCAATTTACCCTATCAAAAGCTTTCTCTGCATCCAGAGAGATGAGAGCTGCCGGGAAATGAGCATCCCTTGAAACAGATAAAACATGCGATAGCATTCAAGATGATCCACAGAACAGCTTCCTTTCATGAAACTGACTTGCTCCAGTCCAATAAGAGACGGCAATACCATATTGATATGTGTAGCTATTAATTTAGTCAAAATTGTTATGTCCTGGTTTAATAAAGAAATAGGACGATAACTAGTAGTTAATCCGGATTACTTACCAGTTTTAAGTAATACCACAATCAAGGCCTCAACAGCGAGGATCTATCTCAGTTCCTATTAGAATGTATTGAAATAGTGATAATAGTAAGGGGATTAACTGTTCCTGGAATTGTTTGTAAAATTTGCAGAATACCAATCTGGGCCTGGTGATTTAGCAGAGGGTAAACTGTCAATTGTCCTAACTATCTCTTCAGAGGAGATAGGAACTATAAGTAGCTGTTGTTGTATATTGAAAGGGTTGGTAAATTAGAAGACATTAGGTAAGAATCCAATTCTTGGGGAGAAGGTGGATTCAACATTGAACCATATAAGTTGGAATAATAGGTCTTAAACTCTGAAACTGTATCAGATGGAGATGTTTTCAGCATGCCATCTTTCAGAGAAAGAACAGAAGGAATATATTTAGCAGATTCCTGTTGTTTAATTCTGAGTGCTAGGAGATGCCCTGCTTTTTCCCCCTGATCTGTGTAAGAAGCCTTGGTCCTCAGTATAGCAAATTCCGCTTTTTCTCTTAGAATTTCTAAGTAGCTGTCTTTTAATTTAGATAATTTTAGTCTTACTTCTTCCGAAGAGGAATGAGTCAATTGTGCTCCCAAAAGATGTATTTGTGTAAGCAGGGTGGCTGATTCCTGCTCTTTTTCCTTTTTCCTTTGAGAGGCAAGACTAATCAATACCCCTCTAATATAAGCTTTAAATGCACACCATAACAAGTCGGACCTAGTTATGGATCCAATATTAAATTCAATAAACTGCTCAATACGTTTGGTAATAGTGCTGACCATTGCATTCTCTTTCAACAGCTGATTATTAAATTTCCATCGTGTCATTCTACCGGGGGTAGAAGCTATGGACAAGTGGCAAGTTACCAATGAATGATCAGAAGGAGGGCCTGGCTGACTAGATGTCTCTAGAACTCCAGCCAATAGAGTTCTAGAAATAAATATGCAATCTATTTGAGAGGATGTCTTATGAACAGGGGAAGTAAAGGTATAGCCCCTGTCGACAGGATTAAGGACTCGCCATACATCGCATAGGCCCAAATTATCAATTAATTCTCAGAAGGCCCTTTGTGCTGGTGAGAGTCCTCTATGACGTCCCGAAGTATGATCCACCATGGGGTCGAACACCATATTCATATCACCCCAAGAATCATGGGTAGTGATAGAAATGGAGTTACAACATGAACCAGTTGCATAAAAAAACCTGGGGAATCACTATTGGGTCTGTACATACTTCCTAACATCAGTTCAATAGAGTATAAATGACAATGAATGAAGACATATCTGCCCTGTGGATCATTAAGTAATTGAATGAGTGTAAAGGGAATCTTTCTGGATATCAATATTAGGACTCCACAACTTTGGGTTGTACCGCCAGAGGAGAAAACATGATTTACTTGTTGTCTCCGCATACGGAGAGCCTCAGAATCCATTAAAGGGGAAAGAAATGTTGCCAGTGCCCCAAACAGTGGTTATTACTGTGTTTGTACAGTACCTTGTTGAATCCTGTAATTGATCTATGTGCCCTGTTGCTGTGATGCACCTAATTTTAATTATTTTTAGCACCCGAAATCATGGAGTTTATCCTCGCCATTTTGCGCATGCGCATTGACGCCGTGATGTCAGTGATGGGCTTGTCCAATCAGCACGATCACGGGAAAGCATATGCGATTGTGCTGTATTCATTGCAGTGAGTTTGCCACCTCAGAAAGGTAAATAAGTCATACAGCTGCAGTGAAATCTTTTTTTTTTAACGAGCAGTATGGTCAATTGTTGTGTTGTTGGGTGCTACAATGCCTCCAAGAAAACGGAGTGCAGAGGCATCTCATTTTACCGCTTTCCTAAAAGCAGGGAGCTTCTAGCGCGGTGGAAGGCAGCTGTCAAACGTGAAAATCTCCCAGATGTGAACAGCAGGAACACAGTTGTGTGCTCTGTTCACTTTACACCAGATTGCTTTGAAAGGGACCTAAAGGTGAATAGTAATGAATGACAGCATTGTATTTATTTCAAGTTTAATTGAAATTGTTTCCCCCTCTGGTTAAACATGCTCTGTCTGTGAATAATGTCTTCTGCTGCTGTCTGTCTTGTGTGCTGTTATGATCTGAATGATCAGTGTTTCAAAAATGGATTTTATTATGTCCAAATCACACACATCTACAGATGTAGTGATCATGTCGCTTTGTAATTATCTTCTTTCTTCCTGTATTGATGTCCCTGTTTCATACATAATCATGCTTTTCCTCCACAGACATATATATATATATTAGAGGCAAAAAACTCCATTTAATGCATTAGTTAGGGTTGTTCCACAGAGCCAAAAGTGAGGAAATTCGCTGTTAGGGTTGAAAACCCTAACTCCGAATTCACCCCCCCCAGCACCACACACACACAGACACACACACACATTCAAGTATGGGAGAGGACTAAGTCAACACAACCAATGACAGACATCCAGCAGCAGGTGACAGAAATAACAAACAATTGTCTAAATGTACTACGAGACATCCCCACCCACCTGACCAGGTACTGCATGCTCAGTGGAGATCAACAGCAAAACTGAGGCCATGTACACCAAACGTACACATCCCTGATTGCAGCTGCACACAACATACCACACTTAGTAGTTGCATGGCCTTACCTACCGATGCCCCCGCCAGACCACACCACATGTGGTGGGCCACCTGAGCAATAGAGTTCAGCAAAACCAAGGAGTTGTACAGGTATAATATCTCTGATTATAACAAGGGTTTGAGAAATGCAGCTTTCTAATTGACTGTAAACATTGTAACAGCCTTATGTTTAGTTTTTATTAACATACATGTAGAGCCTAACCATATGATGAACATGGTTTAATGTTGTTTAAAAAACAGTTTTATTATGATAGCAATAAGCCACTCCCAGGTATTATGTTAATGGTCAGTTTATCACTGTCTAGCGACATGTGGCAGTCGGCTATGCCCTCATTCAACATTAAACCCTACAGGGTGATTAACAGACCATTTAACATAACTGTTGGTCATGCCTTATTGCTTAATTGTCTTTATGAGTAGATACTCTCCCTCTGCTAGGCACTGCAGCAGCTTTGTAACACAGTGTCCCACCCACACCATACACTGTCTAGTTACTGGAGAATGGCTGTGAATATGAACTCATGAAGATGAACAGTGTAACTTGATCATTACAGTCATCGAAACCCTAGTGTGCTTATAACTGACAGAGTCAGTGATAGAGGATAACCCCTGCTGTCCTAGTACACTTACCCCATTGTGAGTTAAATCAATACTAAAAGACATTCTGTTTATATCTACACCATACCTACTTGATTCCTGTTGTACCACAATTAACATAGTTATCACTTTGATAGCATCAGTGACAGAAGTGTGGCAAACCCAAACAGTAGGCATACAGCCTGAGTATGAAACAACTGCTAAAAAAAATTACACTGTGTTCATAAGTGGCATAGATCACTCATTGCAACAATAGTAAATGTATTACTATTTGAATAAGTTAGTCATCACAGATGCAATGAGATTGTCTTTATCAGGTACAACATACTCAGTAAGTGCCTACAGGAAACTCTATCCTATATACATCTCCGATACAGGTACATCATTTTTGGCTCACTAGTGCTATGATATTTAGAAGTTGCTTGGCCTGATCCGTGCAATTACAATGTTTCTTACAAAGAATACTTACTGCATCTTTAGTATTGAAACACACTGAAGGTCTATGTATGTACATCAGCAGTACACCTTCATCAGTAAGAATGCATGTGATACTGGCAGTATGAATTTCACAGCTGAACAGGCAATGCTTTTCCATACGCTGACATCAGCTCTCTATGTTGAGTAAACCATTGCAGTAAATGTACTACTATGTAAATCACCTACTAAATGCATCACTACTTTTATCTTGAGCATGCTAGTGTCTTGTAGTTAATTTATGTGCTTCTCTAATTAATGTATACTCACTAGTGTTAAAACCTTTCTACAACTGTCATCATGCACCTTCAGCATTTATATTGAATAACGGCACAGTACCAGTTGTGGTGTGGGGCATCGGTAGGTAAGGCAATGCAACTACTAAGTGTGGTAATGCTGCAGCTGCAATCAGGAATGTGTACGCTTTGGTGTACATGGCCTCAGTTTTGCTGTTGATCTCCACTGAGCATGCAGTACCTGTTCAGGTGGGTGGGGATGTCTCGTAGTACATTTAGACAATTGTTTGTTATTTCTGTCACCTGCTGCTGGATGTCTGTCATTGGTTGTGTTGACTTGGTCCTCCCCCATACTTGAATGAGTGTGTGTGTCTGTGTGTGTGTGGTGCTGGGGGGGGTGAATTCGGAGTTAGGGTTTTCAACCCTAACAGCGAATTTCCTCACTTTTGTCGCTGTGGAACAACCCTAACTAATGCATTAAACAGAGTTTTTTGCCTCTAATTTCCCTTCTTTTTGAGAATGATAATGAGAAATAGTGAATGTAATGCGGTGGCGGGAGCGTGGAGCCCAAAGGGCCCTGCGCTCCCACCACATGATATCTTGTGGCATAGTAACAGGAGCAGCAACGCAAACAGAAATGCTAACAGTGGCACATATGGTAACACAAGCACGAATGAGAACAGAAAGGGTAACATACACGGTGGCATAGATGGGAACGGTGTGCCACGTGATGTCTTGTCACATAGTAACATGGTGCCTGTAAATGGAAATGTCAATGGGCATGGTGACACAAAGTGAAACAGAAAGAGAAACAGTACGGTACACACAAATGGCAAAAAAGTAACAGAAACGCAAGCGCAAATGAAAACTCAAAGGATAACGCACATAGGGCCCCGCGCTCCCGGCACGTAATGCAGCAGCGGTGCTGGGCCCAAAGGGCCTCGTGACCCCACCACATGATGTCTTGTGGCATAGTAACAGGAAGAGCAACGCAAACAGAAATGCTAACAGTGGTGCACATGGTAACACAAGCACGAATGAGAACAGAAAGGGGAACGCACATGGTGGCGTAGACGGGAATGGTCTGCCATGTGATGTGTTGTAACATAGTAACATGATGCCTGCAAACAGAAATGTCAATGGGCATGGTGACGCAAAGTGAAACAGAAAGAGAAACAGTACGGTAGACACAAATGGCAAAAAAGTAACAGAAACGCAAGCGCAAATGAAAACGCAAAGGATGACGCACATGGTGGCATTGGGGTGTGCATTGGGATCATCAGCCCTAACTCTCACCACATGACATGTGTAAAGCAGCAGAAGTATAGGAGAATGGGGTGAGAGTTAGGACCCACTATCCGATGCACACCCCAATGCCGTGGGGGTGGGTGGGGGTGCAAGGGAGTTTTCAACCCTAACAGCGAATTTCCTCACTTTTGTCACTGTGGAACATCCCTAACTAATGCATTAAATGGAGTTTTTTGCCTCTAATTTCCCTTCTTTTTCATAATGATAATGAGAAATAGTGACTGTAATGCAGTGGCGGGAGCTTCCCACCACATGATGTCTTGTGGCATACTAACAGGGACAGCAACGCAAACAGAAATGCTAACAGTGGCGCACATGGTAACACAAGTGTGAATGAGAACAGAAAGGGTAATGCACATGGTGGCGTAGACGGGAATGGTCTGCCACATGATGTGTTGTCGCATAGTAACATGGTGCCTGCAAACAGAAATGTCAATGGGCATGGTGACGTAAAGTGAAACAGAAAGATAAACAGTACTGTAGACAGAAATGGCAAAAATAACAGAAACGCAAGTGCAAATGAAAACGCAGCGATAACGCACATGGTGGCGCAGACGCCAACGGTGTGAACGGTACGAACCGCAAGCGGAAAGGGCAACAGTAACTGTAATGTAAGCGCACAGGCTGGTTTTCCCCAAAACCTGCATAGAGAAAGACAGTGAGTACAAATAATGTATGCGTAATAATGAGTATCGGCGCAGAAAATGAGAACTTGGAATACTAAATACGTTATATCTCAGGAACCGTACTACGTAGAAAAAAAATTAAAAGTCATATTATTTACAACTGTCCTGGCTAATGTGGGATTTAGCTCCCTGAGGGGGCTAAGAGATTTTGTGACGAAAAGTCCCGATCTCGCACCAGCTTCTCGAGATACGGGCCTGCACAGGCGCCATGTAACTACTGTAATGTTATCCTATGGGAAAAAAGAAAGTTCAGAGCACCATAACGCTGCTCTCCTGTAATGTTTTTTCACCAAACCACTGAAAGGCACATCTGTGGGCTGTTGGCTGTCTTCCCTCCAAATTTCAGGAAAAAGACCAAACCGTTATTTTGCAGCAGGGATCCAAAGGATTTCTGTAATGCTACAGTAATGTTATCCTATAGGAAAACCATCAACTTTGAGTGCTGTAACTTTGCCACCATGTAATATTTTTCAATACAACACTGAAAGGCACATCTGTTTGATGTCGGTTCCGCTCTCCAAATTTCAACCCAAAACTCCCAACGGTTCTTTTGCAGCGCAGTGCCAAAGAATCGCTGTCACTTTCCCACAGATGGAAAACTACTGTCGCATTTATTAAAGCTCAGTGAAAGTTCTACACTTTCATGAGCATGAAAGTAATTTATGAAAGTACTTTTTCCAGAAATTTAAAAACATATTTCTGGGGTGTTTTACCACAAAATAAAGACATGGCAAGCATCCTCAGGGTCCGACTAGGTGAATATAAAAAGAATTAGGTTGCTAGAGGGTCCCAAATTTAAATGCCAACCATTTCTCTGATCACCAACTGAAAACAAAATGGCTGATTTGCGAAAGTAACAGGCCCATTTGCAAAAATAAAAATGCATTTGCGACACTGTCGAACTTTTTGTTAACTTTTCCCATTGACTTACAATGGGAAACTGTTTTTTGAATAACTTTTGAACCATTTAATATTTTTTCATGAAATCTTCAAAAGGCACATCAGGGACCCTGGCCGCACGTTCCCTGAAGATTTTGGGCCGGTCGCACAAACCGTACGACCTGTAGGCGCGACCGTAGAATTCCAGAAAAAGCGTAAACGTGTGCACAGATCACGCTTAATAACTACGCAGCCGTATATCCGACTGGTACAAAACTTGGCAGATCCCAAGGCCTATGGTTCTTGATCATGTATTCCAAATTTCAGGCAAATCTGTCAAACAGTTGCAAAGTTATTAAGATGCAAAGTTTTGGGGTTTAACATAGAAATGGCTCCTCAACCCTAACTATGGTAGCACTACCGTGCTACCATAATATATATATATATGTTCATATCCAATACTGTGTTGTCCTTTGTATATACATATGTGTTTCTAGCCATTGTTCATATATAATCCTACTGTCCCTCCCTATAAATGTATTAGCACCTGTCCAGCTGTGCTGTGATATTGTGGTGCTGCTGTTGTATGCATTCAATGTGCAGTTAGTGGTGGGGACCCCCAACACTACCAGCAAGGTCTTGGAAGTGAAGCTGTGGTTGGCATATTGTCTTTCAGAATGCAACAACCCTCTCCTTACAGTAGTGTGAGGTGGCTCATACCAAATGTGGCTAGTAGGGAATGATGCCATGTCATCATCCTTTATGGGTCAAGCTGGCATGGGGGGACTTCACATTGTATATAGATAGGGTGCCCTCGAGGTGAATGGAGGGAAGTATCTGGGAGTGAGAAGGACTTAACTGACAGCTAGCTGGCAGGAAGCATTAATGCTACAGGTGCCCTAACCAGGTAGACACCCCTAGGGATGCATGTGATGTGCCAGCTGGGCCATCGAATGTATGACTGCCAGTCAGGGGGAAGTTGTAGTCATTGCCGGAATGGCAATGGGGTGCCAGGCGACTCCTGCATGCTATGCAGGGTTAAGCACATGCTGCATCCACCAAGTGGATGTCTGCAGGACTTGGGAATCAGACCAGGTGCACAGGACACCCCTGAGATATGCTCTTACCTTGAAGTACAGATGGCAGTCATTTTCACAGTGCCAGTGGTAGCATCATGTTCTGTACACATTGGTGTTGCAAACGTGTTGGTATGCCATGAATGGACACCATGGCGGGTTCCAGGGAGGGAGTTCGGGTTTCCAGGATATAGCCCATGCCACTGGGCGCTGAGGGTGCAGCTCTGGTGATAGTTTGGGCTTTAGCTGGACCACTGGGATGGTGTGGGAACACCAGGGAGTGTCTCATTAAGGGACATCTCTTGCTGACTTTCTGGCCTGAGGGCCATTGCCCCGAAGTGTCGTGGGCAACCTGGTGATGGCTGAACTGCAAAGATCTGCATCCTGACACCAACGACTATCCAAGAAGAAGTAATTGAGCAAAGTTAGCAGGAATAAGGTAGGATACTCATCTCCATCAAGTATGTGGGTAGAGGGTAGTCCCTGGACAAAGGCAGAGTCTATCACAACTTAGCTATCTGCAAGCCATTCTTGTGGGATGTGTCATAGGCACTTTCCAGGTGTGCACCCAGAATGTGGTGTAGGAGATGCCCACCGAGTCAAGACTGTCCACTAATAAGGCAGAGAGTTTCCCCGATAATGTTGGTGCCTTTCTGGCATACTGTCCAGTAAATAACGAGCAATGTGTACACATAACGGTATTACTTGAGGGGCCACAAAAACCAGGTGTAGTATCCGGTAAGGACAGGTTACAGCATGATGGCAGTTGGGATGTTCTGAGGCCTCATTACCAAACCATCATTAACACCGTACCTCTACTATGATTTCCAATTCAAGATTCAGTACCCATTCAAGTACCATACCACCGGAAAAAACATTAGTATTAATGACATGTTACTGCTTTCTTTGCTGTGTACCTATTCCTGAAAGACTCCCCCATGGTGTTCTGTGACACATACACACACTCAATGATACCGCAAGCACTTTTACTGAAACTGTTACTTGTACTGCATGCATGTCTACCTATCCTCACATTGTCATTGTGTGTTATACCTGGATGTGTCTGTTCATTCTTCCTTGTGTATCTCATTTGTCATTCTGTTATGTAATCAGTGTCAACATGGAAGGACCTTGCCGTGGTGACACTGCTTTTCACTAACACTTCCATAACCCATATATTTATATATATGTATATTGATATACATACATACATACACACTATTTACAGATATGTATGCACGTTTGTATGTGTCAGTAGTTCTCCCATCACCACTCATTGCTGAAAACAAGTATTGTGACACACCTTCAGCTGAGCGAGACCAGCAAACCGAGCCTCAGCAGTTGTGGTTCAAGCTGAAGGCAAATAAAATGACCTGTTTTGAGCAATCAGTTGCAACGGGAGATGTATTATACATATATACATATATACATATATATATATATAAACATACACACACACACACACACACACATACAGTCACATACATATGTGTATATATATATATATATATATATGTGCACATGTATAACTCTGTGTGTGTGTATATATATATATTTATATATATAGTTCGTATATCTATATATGTGTATATATATATGTGATAGAGACAGACAGACAGACAGAGAGAGAGACAGACAGAAAAGCAGATCTGTATGTAGAGACCCATATATCATACCGGAAAGGTAAGTATGTTATTTTAATGTGTTTCAATGACAGACATTTCAATAACATGACAGATGTACAGTATTGGACAATCAACCCGAATATTTCATGCTGTGTCCACTCGTAACATCATCAAGGTGCCAAATATATCTCACTGGTGGAATCTCAAGACACTGTTTTACATCACAATACTACAAGATCTGTGCTTGTAAGCCTTTTCACTGATTACCATTCTTGGAAATAGTGGTTTAACATATTTGTGGCAGTACTGCATGCAGTATTGCCTGCATGTACTCACAAGTAATATGTACTGCTGGCAGGATCACATATACAGCTTCACAGATTTAATATCACCCATTACTACTGTGTTCCACGCAATTGTTACCCGGCGGTCATACATTTCTTCAACTACAAAATGGATGAAACAGAAAATATCACTGCAACACCATAAGCTTCATGAGACATTGGTACAGATGACATTTTTGCCTACAACACTATCGTAACATAGCTATCAAGATGACAGCAAACGATAATTGACTCACACTGCAGACAACGGTAAAGACCTCCCTTACTGATGACATGATGTTTTGTGAGTATCATGATGTTATTTTCTGACTTTAGTTTTATGCAGTGATCAGTGTCACCTACTTATTTTTTTTTTGTATTCATAATTAACAGGCAGAGCTTCTGAATCTGAAAAGACCAGCAATACTAAAATCTGATGCCGTGCCAAGCATATTCCCTCATAGTGCACCACTAACCACGAAGAAGAGGGAATGCAGTGAGCGATGAGCGGAGATGAAACGACGCGGAGAGGTAAGTTATTACTCATGTATTGTATTGACAGTAATTGATCTGTTCAGTTTCGTGGTCTTTTGTCACAGAGGGATGGTGTGGCATGCCTTCCATTTTGAAACCGTGGCAACACAGGATGCAACACATGCAGCAGTACTGTGGCACAGACTGCCATGGTGTCACACATCATATGAGGTCACCATCAGCAAAACCGTAGTAATATATGGACCACTGAAATAACACACTCGAAAAGGATGTAAAAAAAAAGTATTGTAATACACACCAGCTTTCCAATAGTACTACAGTCCAGTGCCAAGTAACCTACTGCCAATAACACATCAATAGGGTTGATGACATCATAGAGATGTGGAGAGCAATCTTTTCTCATTATTCCCCCCCCCCAAAAAGAAATAGGTTACAGTGAGTTACTGGTCTGCAATTCCATCTCGGGGTTGTGGTGCCATAGAAACCTGTTGAGCTTCACTCTCCAGTCTATCTATGTCCGCAGAAGCCCTTGATGGAGTTACAGCCTTGTAATTCACTGTAACCAATGTATTATTCTGTGTTTTTTTAATCACAGATTAGTGGAAGGTCAGTATAAACTGCTTACTTATTTCATGTTTTGTGTCTAATCGCTGGTGTAAGAACATTCCAACTGCACTGTGATATTGTTTTGGTGAAGTGCTGAACATTGACATCAATGGAGTGGCGACTATGGATAACCAGTGTGTTGAGCCATAGAACAATTCGGATTCACTCTGACCTCGACTGCAAAACTGGAGAGATCCATAGGAATCAGAACCCTGAGGTGACAGAACACAGTGGTTGTTCATATAGAGTTGCTCATCCTGTATTTTTTATAGTGTATAGAAGTGAGTGAAAAATGTGTTTTCTCAGTTCTTTTCCTTTCAAGTTGAAAGTGACTCATGCAGTCTCTATATGTTGTAAAATGCAGTTATACCACAGTAGGGTACAGCATCATTCCATGACCGTGGAAGTATGGTACAACAGCATTTTGAAAGGGATGGAATTGTATACAGAACAACAGTACACTATACACTATAAAGAAACAATATGGTACATTGCTGATAGCAGGATGTCGACTCACATTTGTTGTTGTACTACCAACAGTTGGGATAATGTGTTGATACGGCTGTAGGAAAAATCACCGACGGCTACTTTCATTTCATGGCCTATTTCTAACTGATCTGTATTTCACATGTCATTCATCAACACATGAGTACAATACTTTCCTTTCTCCATATACAGTACAGGTAGTTGATGAAGCGCTGAATTCATGTTCCAGTATCAGTACTGTAAACGCCAGCGCAGATGACCCAATGGACAGCACAGTGTTAACAGACTTTGACATGTCAGTACCCATTGAAGACATTGAGATACAGCTCACATCTACAATGGTAGGGATTTCAATGCAACACAGTTTTTTGATGTTACATACAGGTGAACTATTGACATGAATGATAGTCACTTTGTCATTCTATTTTCAGGATGAATGCATCTGCCCTGTTTGCCCACATATTAAGGTGCTTGTAGTGGGTACTCAAACTGAGATGCCACCTGTTAAGGACCAGTGTTGTAAGGACCAGTGGTGCCAGTGGCCCGAATATGAGTTAAATTTCACCGGTGAATTTGAAAGAGTCACAAATGACCACTCATACCCCACTGTCTTTGACACATCTGTACATATATTCCTAGAATACGTGTACAGCATGGTGTGACAGAGGAAGAATCCGATGTTTCAGATCAAGATTACACTGACCCCCCATGAGAAAGATTCGGACTACAATCCGTCACACACAGAGGAATCAGACAGTGATGAGTCATCACTAGATGGAGACAACACTGACAGTACTATCAGTGATGATTGCAAATTTCTTGTGTCGTTTGTGAAATTACAAGAATTGTTACAAAGATGCACGACATGTGGTGCACCAATAGTACACATGTCAAATAACACCCAGGGATCACTGTTGTTCATTAAAATGTATTGTAGTAATAGCCATGACCGGACATGGTTCTCACAACCGCTTCTGAAAAAAATGGCTTCTGGAAACCTGGAAATATGTGAAGCTATTCTTTACAGTGGAAATTATTCCATAAGTTAAGATTTTTTTGCTGATCTTCTGAACTTTCAGTTTATCTCTAGTGTCACGTACATGAAGATTCAAAGGAAATACTTATTTCCCATGATTAACAAGGAATATGTCAGACAGCAGAAGACGATAATTGAGGACATGACGGGAAAGAAGCCAGTGGTACTTTGTGGCGATGGGCGCTGCGATTCACCCGGTTTCTCTGCGAAATATGGCATTTATACATTTATGGAACAGAACTCATCAAAAATTGTTGATTTCACTCTAATTCAGGTTTCGGAAGTGAAGTATTCCACAAACATGGAAAAAGAGGGTTTCAAGTGATTGCTGGATTACCTCATTGGCTGTGGAGTTCCCATCAGCACAATTGCCACTGACCGTCACATACAGATATCAAGCATTATGAACAAAGTGTATACACCAAACAACACTAACCATCAGTATGACATGTGGCACCTAGACAAGTGGCTAAAGAAGGAACTGTTCACACTGTCGAAGAAAAAGGAGTGTTCACAACTAGCAGCATGGATTCAGTCTGTGTCAAACCACTTCTGGTGGAGTTGTGCCAATTGTGAAGGCGATGCTCAAAAATTAAGAGAAATGGTAAGTTCGGTGGTTCACCATTCAGTGAACAAACACAGTTGGTCAGACAACCACAAATTCAAGAAATGTTCCCACACAAAGCTAACAAGGGAAGAACAGAAGAAAAAAATTTGGTTGACACCACATTCGCCAGCGCACAATGCTTTGAAGAAAACAGTTTTCAATAAAAAGTTTATGAAAGATCTTGGAAAGGTGACCATGTTCTGTCACACTGGTGAGCTGGAGGTTTATTATTCCCTTGTACTGAAGTATTGCCCCAAGAGGCATCACTTCACCCATCAAGGTGTGGTGGCAAGACATCAACTGGCAGCCATGGACCACAATAACAATGTGTCACGGCCAGTGGCTGTGGACCAGTGTGGCGAAGACCGATATAAAGTGGTTTACCCAAAAAGCAAAAAAGCATGGGTTGCAAAGTCAATTCAGGAAAGCAAGAAGTACAATTACCTAAAAAAGATGATCAGTGACTTGACAGAGAGAAAGAAAGAAAACTTGCCACCAACACCTCTGAAAGAAAAACAGGTACCAAAGAACATTGCAGAAATCCCACGGGCAGAAAAGTCAGACTTGATCAAGCAACATGTGTCACGATTTAATAAGGCTGAACCATAGTGTTCTCAGCTCACAGTCTACTAAGTCATATGCAGTGAAACATACTATAATAACTGTAGACCCCCAATATAAAACTGTTTTTGACACTTGCAGAAAGTCCTACCAACCTGCAAGTTGATATGACTTTAACTGTGTCATGCCCGGTTGTGTGTACCATGGCAAGGTATTTACTGACTCACCATCTTGTGATAACAACCATCATGCCATGAAGCCCATACAGATGTCGAATCATCAATGCAGGAAGCGCATAATGGTACAACTCTGAGCTGTGTTTACTTACCAGCAGTTATTATAACAAATTACACATATGTAAATGTGTGATGTGCAATTTCTTTTTAAAACACCATCGTTGTGTGACAATATGTAAACCTGTCGGAGTTTGTTCTCCACATTTATATATTACCACACACCGTGGGTGTGTAACAAAACTGCACATCACACACCTACACATGCAGAAGAAGCGCTGGATGACCTAGGTGGATGGTCAGGGTTGCAGGATGATGTGGCAAAGCTTGAAATCTGATCAGACACCTGGCAACTGTGGTTTAACGGCAAAAAGTGCAAGTGGCTGGATTTTGTGATGAAGAACACACGGAGGAGTTACCATCTTGGAGGAGTGCAGCTACCCCACACAGAGGAGGAGAAGGATCTGGTTGTAATGCATTACCTGCATAAGTGGTATCCACTACAACTGTGCAGTGCTTAAAAAGGGGATGGGACAGGACAAGGTGGATGGTCAATGAAGGGTAAGGGTATAGGTGTGGGGCACCAGCAGAATAAGGGGTGCTAGATACACAGTCGCGCAGACTTGATAGACCTCTAGGGCTTTATCTGCTGGCAAATTTAGTATGTTCGGATTATTTTCAATGTACTGTTGCTGTGTCACCAAGTTACAAAGCACAGAACAGTTGTGAACATATGTTGATACTTCCTCGAATGTTTTTCAACCATAAGCCTTCATCACAGTTCTTTATAACTTCACTAAATAAATGTTATCTAAACGTGATGTTCACAATCATTCATGACGCTGTTTGTCTTTATAACTGGATGTTCACTTTAATGTGTAACATATGAAGCAGTAAAATGAACAATACCATTGATTACATCAAAGAAATCATTGGGTTAAAACAAAATGTGATGCAGTACAGCATTCCCCTGCATTACTTTAACTTGTGGGTCTGTCACAAACTGTTGAGTAACATGCACATAAATGGTCTGTATTACTTTAGTATGAAAACATTGGCTCATCAGCCTCATAAAAACAATATAATGACTGGACTCCTCTGGAAACTGGTGTCGTATTGACCAAACAGCACATGATGGGATAACACGGCGTACTTTCTTGCCCAGGCGTTGGTGAATCCAATGCGTGAACTGTGTGTATGCTGCCCAGCGGTAGGTCCTGGAATACAGAAAACATAATGAGGCAGTTCAGCGAAGTAATTTGTGCAAAAACATGCAATTACAGATATGGGATTGTCAGCGGCCCGGTGACACTGATGGTTGAGGCGCTGCATGGCACACTTTGCGCAACATCGGTGACCCGGGTTTAGGAATCAGCATATATTGTCAGGAGTTGGTAGGGGAGGGTTAGGATTAAGTGACCATAGACTGCTATGCTAAACATGAGGAGGGCACAGGGAACACACCAGGTTGTATCGTCACATGGTCATGACTAGGGGGAACTGGTTCCCCTGGTGCACTCAGGGGTAGTGAGGCACACATTGTCATGCCGTGCGTGGGTGTGATTGCACGTCCGCAGTCCAGTGGTGCTGTGGTGTGGTGGCAATCTCGGCATGGCATGGTATGGTAAGGAGTACTGGGGCATCACAGTGACTTTGTGAATGGCCAGACCCACACCCTGTCATGTGAGTGAGCCTGATGACCTCAGGGTGGGTCAAGCTGGCGGCTCGATTAACGCAACATTTGCACCTCAACAAGTCCGAAAAAGTGTGATACAAAAAAAAAAAAAAGACTTGGGTATGGTAATGTAGACGAGGTGTGTACAGAAAAATTAAACAGAACTGTGATGGTTGTAAAAGATAAGTGTGCACATTATTTTGGATGTAGAACACTGGTTGAAGATACACAAGCTGGGAGAGAAAGTATGAACAGAGGTGGATGGGTGACAGATGGGTAAATAACATATACTGCATAGTGGAGTGTTGTTCTGTATAGAATTGCATCCATTTCAAAATGCTGTTGTAATACACTTCATCAACATGGAATGCTGTCACACCATACTGTGGTACAACAGCATCTCTACAAGCTCTACAGACTGCATGACTCAGTTTAACTTTGAATTCTAAATAACTCACAAAACACATTTTTAACACAGTACTATACAGTTTAAAAAATAGACAAGATAACTATATGCACAACCATTGTGTTTTGCTACATCGATTCTGATTCCTACTGACCTCTTGAGCTTTGTATTGAGATCAGAGTGAATGATATTCTCTGTGGAAGAACACAGTGGTTTTGTATAGTTGCACATCCAGTATTCTGTATGTTACAGTGCATGAGGCATTAGGGACACCAGTGGTGGAGTAGGCACAAAAGTACAGCTGGAGTTAACAAACCGCTGCTGAAGGAGCTATCAGAGGTCCTGGTGCTGGCCTTTGCCGGCATGCACATTGCCTCAGTACACTGTGATTCTGTCACTCAGTGTAATGTCCTACTGTCAAATCCCACCACCCGGCAAAAATGAAATCCTCTCAGTACACAGTAATGTATGCTGTCCACCCACCCCCACGTATTCGCCACACACCGGCAGACCCATTCAGTGACATGCACCAGGTCTCCACGTTGTGGCAGTTAAGCACCACCCCTTGAACAACCACAGTCACCGACACATGCGAGCGGTCCCTGAGCTACTCATCACCCAGCAATCCACCTGTCCTCAAAGTAGCAGGTTTCATTCATGAACCATGGTGTTTGAGGTAGCAAGACCTGGAACCACAGGCGACATCATACCGACATTTAATGATGAAATTATGCAATACTAGCATATGTCTCATTTCATGGAACTTACCTATTGTAGATTGGATCCTCAAAAATATCATGACGAATTTCATGAAGGTGCACCAGGACACACCAGAGGACTTCATTGTCAAGGCAGACATTCTTAAAACCAGATGTGAGCGTCACACATTGAGCATCTGTAAAACAAGATTCATTACTTATTTTTTGCTTTGTCAACCACATTTATTGACTAAGGTGGACCGTGGATTCCAACTTGACAGCTAAGTTTACATTACCCTGAACCACCACGACACATCACTGTAAGGATACACATCCTCTTCTGTCACAACCAGACATGAGGAGGCCAAGGAGACACAGGGTATATGGTCTGGATCATGGCACACGTACAGTGTGCTGGGTGGTCAGCCCCCGAGAACAATAGTAACCCTCACCCGCAATCCTGGTATTTTTTTCCCTCACACTGTGGCATGTAATTATGCCTGCGCCTACTGCCATTGTGGCATGAGCCGAGTCCAGAGGTCTGTTATGGGGGTAACCAGGACACTGAACTACCTCAAGTCCTGAATGGGGAGGATAGCTGTCATCCACATGCAGAGTTGTGTCCCTACTCTGCCCACACCCGCAAACCAAATCCCGTCAACGAACACGGGTTAAATGAGTGACACGAGTTGTGTCATCCAGCGCCTCAACCCTCAGTGCCACCGTGCCCACTATGCAATTCATTATGTACACTAAATGGAATGACATCAGTACATAGTACTGACTGTACAATTTAGCAACATAAATTACCATGACACTTGTCATCAACAGCATCCATATCAAAACAACAGATGCTTTCTCGCTCAGTCTGCATGAGCTCACATGACCCACACATGCACCAATCAGTGTTCCCTGCTCTGTCTCCTGCCATGTCCATGTCCCTGTCACTGTCTTCGGAGTCTGAGTTCAAAGAGTTAGCAACCTGGCTGCTTTCATGTGATGACTCACCATCGGGGTACTCTGGCTCAAACATGTATGGCTGAAGATTTATTTTGCTGAGACATGCTGGAAGATCATCACCACTAGAATCCGAAGATCCAGACATTGCAATGTTACACACCTGTTTTGTCAAACAAAATTACACTACATTAAATGCACAGTAGTAATAAAATTATTGTAAATGTTATCAAGCACAGTACCATAAATAAGTACTAGGACATGTCATGCTGTGTGTTCCAAAGTTGAAGCACATCACTATTGGGTATAGTGATGCCAGATGACCCGGAACAATGCATACTGTACCTCGGTCATGTAATACAAGTATCTTCCATGTATCCACATAAGGGACTCTTCAGCCTATAAAATAAGGCTGTATATCATAACTGTGGTTTCCATAGTTAGTCGTGTGTTATAGACTAGTACCACATGCCTAACAAAAATAGTGATCCAAACCATTTTGAACTGTCATGGTGGCACAGAGGGTAGAGGGTTCAGGCAGGACAATACACCTCACACAATCATGGATAACCAGGTTGTGGAATGAACTCAGGACGTCGGAGGTCAACAGGGTACAGCATGTACAGAGTGTCCATGGGACTGCTCTCCTATCCTGGGGTGTGTTTTTGAGCTTGCATCACTCTGTGGTGGGCTATAGTACAGCCCAGGAGCACTTCAGAGTGTCCACACAGTGGGGCAAAATAAAAAAAAAAAACTGCAAATGGCAGCTCAACTATCACTGTAACTGAAGGCCGGACCCTTGCAGCCACAGAGCAGCCGTACCTCAGTACCTACCTCAGCTGCAACCACGGGCCAGAAAGGTATGCCACAACTGAATTTCATTCAGGAAGGACAGGACATGTCCAAGAAAGGGAGACCTCAGGTTAACCAGGTGGACAGTGCAATAAGAGGTGAGGATGAGAGCTTTCATGTAGTCCAGTACAGACATTAGTGGACCAAATTAGAGCATGGTCAAGACGCAAGAGGACTGCAAAACTATATAAGAACAAAAACAATTTGTCTAACTTATAATTGGTACTGAGGTCACATACACTGAATTTACAAACATTCAACAAAAAAACAATAGTTATGAAATTTAAATTAGCACCCACCTTGAAATTAGTATGACACTGGGAGGAATGTTAGTAAAAAGCAGTGCCGCCCCGACAAGGCCATTCCTCCATTGGCACTGATTAAGGACTAAAAGAAAGATAGTTAGATGTCATCATATCTAACATACATGACAACAACATGATTATAACAGTGATATAATAGTTTAAAGGTTGCAGACAAGGACAGTATGGATGAGTCTTGTCTTGCAATGAAAGAGTAAAGATTCAGGATGCAAACACCATTGACAATAAAGTATAAGATACTGTTAAATTGTCTGAGCCACTATGCACAATCACCGTGTAGTGTGACAGATGTTTTCTTTTTCCAATATCACCTATTCAGTAATGCTCGACAGGTCGGTGTGAATCACAATCCAGAGGTTTCAAGACACACTGATTGTGTATGAATTGGCTCATCCAGTTTATTTTTTTTTAATACCTTGGTCATTTACAGTGCAGAGTATACATGATGATAGCAAGGGGATACATACTTGCACAATGTTTATGAAAATACATAGGTACATTCAAACGTGATAGCAGAAATGGACTGACAGGCCTATATACTGTATTTTGGCAACTTATCTGCTAGGTAACGTACTTCCACCCCATCACAGGCAGTTGACTATGTTACCCGTTGTTTACAATCATACCACTGCTCTCTCTCCAACAAACTCCTCTTGGACCCTATTTCAAGTATCCACCACTCTCTCTGTGAAATAGTACTTCCTAATGTTACCCTTTAAACTGTCCACCCACAGTGTGTCAATCAATGTTCCACAATACTCTCATTCCTTTCATCTGGAACATGCTCTCTATTGCCATCTACTTTGCCCTTTAGGTACTTGAAACTGTAAACTATCTCTCCTCTTTCCATCGTTTACCCTTTCGTCATACTAAACTTCATCAAGTTGTTCGGTGCAGGATGACAGTCAGATGGCATGACATGAAAATTATTGTTTCATGACTGATTCCCTTGACCCATAAGTCCTTCTTGCTTGATATTCTGCTCAATAGATGCAGATGGATCACTACAAATTGGTAACACTTCCACAAGTGTTGCATTGATTACTTTTTGTAACAATCAGCCAGCAGTCCATACTTCCACCATCAACATCCCCTATTACAGCTAACTCAACAGTATCTTTATTTGAGAAAGGTACTCCGTGATGTCAATCACATCATCATACTATGTGGTTGTTCCAAGTAACAATGCCTAAGGGGTGATGCTCCACCACAGTGACATCAAAGAAGTGACAGACTGAGAATGCATACAGCAACAGAATAGTCCACGCCTCACTTCACAATATTGAATAGACATATCATAGCATCGAGGTACTAAGACAGATGTACACTAAGGACACACACAACAGTAGGTCAACTGACATGACATGCAGAGTAACACAAGCACTGCATAGTTGGAAATCATTTTCGATGATGTCCTGGTCATAGACAGGTTATGACACATAAACATATACAACTTGATGTCACATAAGGACAGAAAGACACGTGCAGTCTCTCCATTTTTTGATACCATATGAATGTGCCATAGGCCTGTTGTCTGCCAATGGCCTGTCCATTTATAGTCATCTGTATTGGTCCCTTATTACTATCCCATGTCTGTTTGAAGCCCTGCACTGTATTCTTATCCACCACTTACTGAGGCATGCCAGTCTATGCATCCACCACCCTTTCAGTGAAACAGAACTTCCTCACATTCACTCTTAATAGGCCTCCATCAAATGACATGCTCTATCATGTTGTCATGCTCTACTTCTCATGTTGAAACTCCTCTTACTATTTCAACTTATTTTAATGTTTTCATCCTATAACCCTCTCCTCATTTGCTGTAATGTAAACATACCAAGTCTGCTAACCTGTCCTCATACACGCCTGTGATTGGATTATATGATACTATTTAGACAGAAAATAATCTCCTGAGAATGTGATGCATTGCTATCATGCTACACAAACAACAGATGATCATGTCAATGTTTGCCATGCCACACCTGCACAAACTGCCAATCATGCTACATGGACTTAGTTTTTCATGTGTATGACAGGCTCTCCACAGTGTCTATGTGTACCCTGCTTAGCTAGCACAGTGGTGGAAAATGCATAGCCATCTGGACAGAAAATTTAGGGACGTGTAGCTCGAACATACACTGTTGCATCACAGTGGGACAGCGAGAACATGTGCTACAAACATTTCTTATACATTGCATTGTAGTATAGACATACCCCTTACTTCACCATCTAACACATGCCACAAATGACGTGATGAAATGGCATGGTAGAAAAAAAACATCTGAACTTCCTTTATTAGGGTGCTGTTCTGTTGAATGAGGAATGTTCATAATGAACAGTGCATCATTGCCCATAGCTTGCCTCAGTATAACACGGATGGGTAGTGTTACACAAAGAAAAAATTACATGAGGTGGAGCATTAATATGGCAGACAGAACTATGAACTCATGGCTACTGAAAGAAATTACAACGGGACAGCTAGGGGGCTAGGGAAGCACTGCTGCATGGCAGCTCTCCCAGCTGGGGGGGGGGCCTCGTTCCAGCACTGTACCTAACCCTGAAGTGGCCCGAGGGAAATTATCTGACCTGCAGGACTTTGAAATGAACATTTACATGCCAGGGTAACCAGAGGAGGGGCAAAAAAACCAATGTGCACCATCAGTAATGGGTGCATCCAGATGTGGAAACGCATTGGGAGAGATGGTGAAGGAGTGGCGGTTGGGACTGGGGGTGCTGGAAATAGCCTGAAGCTGGCATGAGCAGGCCACCACTGGCCAAGCAACATGGAAAAAAAGGTGTATCCTACACTCAGTTTACAGACATTCAGCAGTACATGAGATCCTCAGGTTTCTGCAGTAGTCGATGAACTATAACATAAAACTGTCTTTGTTTCCCTCACCAGTTGTAGAACAAGGAGAGCACAATATTTAAGGTTATGAGTTGAAATTCCACCAAAAGATACTGAGGATGGAAAGCACATTTACAGTTATTTATACATTGCACCGCAAACTAATTCTATGCGGTACAGCAAACTAACATAGATGCACTGAATATCCACCGGCACACTGGCACCCGCAAAACACACTGCAGCCGCAGCACATACTACATACTACCACTTTGCAGCACGAATCATGACTGTTATAACAACAGCTCCTCAGCACAACATAGTAAGACAGGTAATGAGGAACAATTACTGCTTACACATAAACTACTGAAACAAATCCTTGTAGAGGTAGATCCCATTTACCAAAGCAGACCATAACAGGAAGTAGTTACAGTACAGGGCAGTACACAATGGGTCGGCCCGTCGATTGCATCATATCCGGTTACCACGAGACGAGACTGATCCCAACATGGAGGACAAACAGCAACGGAGCTAAATAAGGTAAAAATAACTATTTTAATATGAATCTTGGCTCAAAAAAATGTATATGTGAGGGTACACCACATCAAGGAACAAAGTTATGACCCTGGGCAATGTTTATTTCCCCTTTCAATGAGATTCTTGGATAAAAACAACTTCAGAGGATAATAGTGGCAAATGTTTAAGGACTTTATACTGTTTCAGTTGTTGCCTAAGTCCTTTCACATTCCAAGAGGCAAATTTAATTGAACCAGTCATGGTGATTCAAACTGAGCAGAAAGAAAAGAAATGTACGGGAATATCTTAGTGATCCACTGTTTTAACACAACAATTAACATCCATACCACCATGTTGCACGTACCCACCCCAATCTTCCCACCCCCACCCATTTCGTCCTTATAATGCCATTGACACCTAAAAAAGAAACATATACTAGTAACCCGAACTTTCTACGATCCCAGCCCTTCCACCCCTCCCTTACTATTATGGCCCCAGCAAACAGCTAACCAAACAGCAACTATCCCACCCAGCCAGCCTAACCAACCAACAATAATTAAAACCTTAATTTAAACACCAAGGCTATAGTATAATGTCATTAAAAATCAAAACTTAACCAGAATTATGGTGTCTCAGTATATATTGTGCATTATAAATGAAAAGCAAACAAGCCCCAAAATTATACTAATATTCTGATAACCTGCTACTAGAAACCCCTAAAATAGGTTAAAATGAGGATTGAGGCTTCCAGACTATTATAACAATGAGCATCCCAATATATAGGTTCTCAGTTTAATAAAAACCAAAAGGGAGTAGATGAAAGACAAAATAGAGAGGGGAAAATGAAACGAGGGAAAATAGAGGTTTAATGCAGTTGAACATGGATTCCCAGTTAAAACCTTAATTGTACAACCATAACCCCAAAATGACCTACCCTATTTAAGGTAACTTGGGAAACCGTAAAATTACCTACTGCATCTCATACGAGCAAAAGTTTCAAACCCATCAACCTTCAGTTGTAGAATCTAGTCCCAAAGGCAATTTGTACATGCAAAGCAGCGATACTTAATGGGAATGCCCATAAAACAGTCTGTGGTTCCCTCTAGTGGCCAAAAGTGGGAATCGCGCATATCGCTCTTTTTTTTTTTTTTTTTTTTGTTTTGTTTTACACGGACGGAAAGGCAAACTCCTTTGTTCTACATCTTCTTGGCAAGGGCGTTGATCTCGAGAACTTCAAAGACGTCGATAACAGATCGTTAGATAGGACATACAACAATCTTTCTAGCTAATAGCTAGAGTGAACATTCTTTCCAGACACAAGGACCTTCAGGACCAGCAAAGAAATGTTTCCTTCTGAGCGTGAGAAAGGTGTTCGCAACCATTTCTTAATAAGATAAAGATTAGCAAAAAGCTCAGGTGACTCCTTAACTTTCCAACAACATGTATGACCCATTCCTCCAGGGTATTAACATATATTGTTAGTGATCATGAAATAACTCAGGAAATGAGATTTTTAAATTGGTTGCAGCAGAGTCTGCATCTTCAAAAGTGGTCCAGCTACCAGCTATGAGGACCTGGAATCTCGCCGGATAGCCCATCCGAAACTTAATTCTGGCCACAATTAATTTGATCACCAGCTGGTGAAATGAGGCTCTTCTTTGTCTCACTGAAAGCGACAAATCCTGGGCCACTCGGACCTTCGTATCAGCCCATCTGATTTCTTGAAGCCCTTTCACTTTGATAATAAAATGCTGATGATCCTGGTAATTGAGAAAACGGAAAATAAATGTACGGGAAGGGGACGCCAGAGGTGGAGGTGGACGAAGGGCTCGGTGGGCACGCTCAATAATATATTTATCTCCAAAAGGAGATGGTCCAGCTACAGATTCAATAAACTTTTGAGCAAAGCCGATGGCATCAGGACCTTCCTCCTTCTCTGGCAACCCAATTAAAACAGCATTATTACACTGACTACGGCCCTCCAAGTCTTCCACTTTATTTTCCAAACTTTTAGTCCGTTGTCGGATAGAGGTTAATTCCGTTTCCATTTTCTGTTGTTTTCATTCATTTGACAACAACGGGGCTTCATTATCAGAGGTACGAGAAGCCACGTCTTCCAGAGCCTGAGACATTGTTTTTATTTCTCCTGAAATCAGCCAAAGCTCCGATCAGATGGGTTTGAATTCTTCCAGGAATCGGGACAAAGTGAGCAGTTCCATTTCAGGATCGACAGACATAGCACTTGCTCAGCTGGCCATTCCGGTGGCCCTTGATTTCTTTGCAGCCTTTTCTGGGGTAGATGGCAGCGTATGTTTAAGTGCTGATTTCTTCATTCCTTCATCCATCCAGTGAAATATCGTGCGGTACCAAGGAGGAGAGACTATTCAGATATGCAAAAATGCTGAATTGCACTTAAATAAACTAGACTTTGTTTTTTTTTTGACCAAAATAGGTGGTCAGATGGCTGGAGCAAACTCAGGAGGCTGCTACTTAGAAAGCTGCATCACATGGTCTCCTCAGCCTCAATTATAACTTGACTAATAGGTAGCAAGTGGTTACGGTGCATGGTCTTGACAGCTTTGGAGTTATTCTCTGGGCGCACTTTGTACACTGGCAAATCATCCAACTTTCCAACTATGACATGGGGAAGATGGTGCCATCGATCAGCAATTTTGTGTTTACCATGCAATCCTAAATTTTGCAACAACACGCGGTCTCCAGGCCTAAGCTCTTGAGCCTTTACTTTTCTATCATGTCTCTCTTTGTTGGCTTGTTTTCTTTTGGCGGCCATTGTCTGGGCCAGTTGATAGGCATGGTTCAATTGAGCTTTCAGTTTTTGTACATATTGCAGGTAATCTTCGGCTTGGACCCCATCGGGAGAAACCCCAAAACAGATATCAACAGGCAACCGGGCCTCTCTCCCAAACATGAGGCGGTAGGGAGAGAACCCGGTAGCATCATTCTTCGTGCAATTGTATGCGTGTACCAAGGTGCTAATCTGCTGGCCCCATTTATGCTTATCTTGTGGGTGGAGAGTGCCTAACATGTCTAGTAGGGTGTGGTTAAAGCATTCTGGTTGAGGATCCCCCTGCGGGTGATAAGGGGTGGTTCTTGACTTTCGCACCCCCCCATAGAGAGAGCATTTCTTTGATTAGCCGACTCTCAAAGTCCCGGCCCTGATCAGAATGAATTCACTGGGGGGCACCATAGTGGACAAAGAAATTTTTCACTAGTACCTTGGCCACGGTAGATGCTTTTTGATCTTTGGTGGGAAAAGCTTGTGCATATCATGTGAAATGGTCTGTAACAACTAACACATTGCCAATGTTTCGCTGATCAGGCTCTAAACTCAAGAAGTCTATGCAGACTAGTTCCATTGGGGTCCTGGTAGTAATGTTGACAAAGGGGGCAGCCCTCTGAGGCAGGGCTTTTCTCTGCAGGCAGTGACTACAAGTCCTTACATGGTGCTCAACATTGGCCCCCATCTTGGGCCAGTAGAATCAAGATTGTAATAGGTCAAGGGTCCGGTCGATACCGATGTGGCCCATATGATTGTAGAGTGACCTCAGTACCATATCTTTGAAGGCTGTGGGCAAGACCAGTTGTTGCTTGTCTATTTGGCCACCCCAATCTACAGTCTCTCTAGACAACTGATTAAGCAGCTTCAACCTGGGGCCTTCTTTAAACAATAAAGCAGTTCGCAGATCAGATGAAAGCAACTCGGACACATCTTTTCCTGCATGAAGGGCGTCAAGTGCTGGCTGAATCACAGGATCTCGAGATTGAGACCACTGAATGCTGTCATTGTCAAACTGAGGTAGTGCACTAATATCTAGAGCAGAGAAGTGGCAATATGCAGTCGGTATGCAGGTGTCAGAGGGGCCCAAGCAATCTACTAAGCAGTCCGCTGTGTCCGTAGACATCTGTTCACTTCTATCAAACTTTTGGCACAATGCTCAGATGTAAGGTTCAGACAGTCTGACCCAGTCGTTCTTGGAAATGGGCATCTGAGATAGGGCATCAGCATCAATATAATTCAGGCCTGGTCTGTATTTGACAGCATAATCATATGTTGACAATGCAGAAATTCACCGGTGCCCCATGTCATCTAACTTAGCTGAAGTCTTTACATAGGTCAATGGGTTATTGTCAGTCCTCACCAATATTTTTGCCCCACAGAGGTAATCATGAAACTGGTCGACAATGGCCCATTTTAATGCAAGGAACTCTAACTTGTGCACAGGGTAGTTTCACTCTGACGGGGTCAAGTTCCTACTAGCAAATGCCACTGGTCTCAAGCCATCCTCATGGTCTTGATACAGTACAGCTCCTAGACTCTGCAGACTGGCGTCAGTATGCAGCACATAGGGTTTGGTGGGATCAGCATAAGCGAGGATGGGGGCATGGGTGAGCTGGTATATGACTTCGTGGAAAGCTGCTTCACAGTCAGGTATCCAACGGGATCCGAAATGTTCACCTGGGCAGAAATATGCTTCGTCTGGTTCTTTGACGGACCCTTTTTTTGTATTTCCAATTGGTAGGAGGGTAACCCTGGGTAAGATTCAAGAGTGGCCGAATCACTTTGGAATAGTCCTTTATGAACCAGCAGTAGTAGCCACAGAATCCCAGGAAATGTTGTAGTTCTTTCAAATTGTGGGGCTGGGGCCAAGTAATCAAGGCTTCAACTTTCCTTGGATCAGTCTCTATCCCCTCTGTGGACACTATGTGCCCCACATACTTCACAGAGGTTTGGAAAAACTGGCACTTGTCGATGGACAGCTAGACGCCGAAATCTTCCAGTCTGTCTAGTACTTTGAACAGTAGATTCTCATGTTCCTCTAGGGAGCTCCTGAACACAATGACATCGTCCAAGTACACCAAGCATTCTAGCAAATTCATGTCTCCCACTGCTCGTTCCATCAATCGCTGGAAGGTGGCTGAGGTGCCCAATATTCCATGTGGCATTCTCAGGAATTCGTAGAACCCCAAAGGACAGATGAAGGCAGTCTTCTCACAGTCCTCCAGAGCCATCAGAATCTGGTAATATCCACTACGAAGATCCAACACCGAGAACCATTTGCTCCCGTTCAAACAATCCAGAGCATCTTGTATATGAGGCATGGTGTATTGATTGGGGATGGTCCGCCGAATCAGAGTTTGATAATCAACACACATTCTCACAGATCCATTCTTCTTATGCACAACCACAATGGGAGAAGCATATGGGCCCCTCGATTCCTGTATCACACCAGCCGCGAGCATTTCCTGCAAGTGTCTTCTCACATCGTCTATGTCTGCAGGGGCTAGGTGTCGAGACCTCTCTCAAAATGGCCATTCATCGTGCAGGCGTATGTGATGCTCCACACCCTGGACACATCCCACGTCCCATTCCTTCAATGAAAACACTTGAGCTGTCTGGGCAAGTTTCTGGCTAATTCTAGTCTTCCATTCAGTTGGCAATGGGGAGTCACCAAAATCAAACAAGTTGGGAGTCACTCTATCTGTCTTGCCAGGGTGCTTGTTGCTGGGCAACAGTGCAGTGTCTGCTCAGTGTACCATAGGTAGGGTGCATCCTCTGTTCACCCGGATCTCCCGATCTGACACATTATGAATCTGGACCATCATTCGCCATGCATAGGCATGAGCATGAGCTGGCAAGATGCTGGGCTTAACCAATAATCCTTCCGGCAATTTTCCATCGCCTGGAGCGTCCAACATCAGTATTTTGTTCTTGACATCTTTGCGGAGGCAGACCTCTCCTTGAACGGTACACTGGGAGTTAGGGGCCAGTACCATTGATTCGGGATCCTTCTTCCACATGACCCCTAGCAGTTCATCCTGGTCCTCTCCCTCAGGGTTCTGTTGCAAATCATAGGCCCTCTTGATCAGAGCGGGAATTCTTAGGGCCCTCCCAGTCCGTTGCCCTTGTTTCTCATGACAGAATTGTGCCAGTCTCCCAAACATATGGACGTTGGTCCCAATTAACAGGGGAACCCCATTATACAATGGAGTAAGGGGACACACTAAGGCCAGTTTCTCGACTTGCTCCGTAGAGTTACAGCTGCAGGAAATGACAACCAGAGGCGGACATATCCTAGGTAGGGATAAGATCTGTCGCTCAGCCCCCACACATGTAGGCCTTCCAGGGATTGTAAGGGCACAGCAGATAAGTGTTTGTCATACCAGTCCTTAAATACAGTGGTCACTTGCAACCCACTGTCCAGCACAGCCCGAGTAGAATACCATTCACAGCCACAGTAGTCTCCACTGAAGGGCCCACTATTTTGGACCAGTCTGGAGGGACAGCAGCAGGGGCCTGAACAGATGATTTAGCCACATAGAAATTTGAGTTACTTCTTCTTGAACCCTCACTGTGGCCATTTTGGGTACTCCTTGACCACTGATTCATTATCCAAAGCTCTCCTTGAAGCCTGTATTCAACTTTATCTAGGTCTTTTGTGGACCAGCATTCTCTCTTCATGTGCCTATCCTTCCCACAATTATGGCAAAATATGTTTTCTGGGATTTGGGGTGGTCGAGGCATCACACTGGGAGCTGGGGCGGTGGTACTACCAACTGAAAACCTTGGTGCCATCTCTGTCTGCTGTATGGTGAACATTTGGAAACATCTCATCAATTCTCTTGCTTCCACAGTCAAGGCATTGAGTTTTGAGCTGCTGTCAGCAGGAGATGCCTGAGTGGACACCCCCATAGCAGATGCAGTTGGATAAGGGTCGGTGCCTGTACTTGCAGGAGTGACCTTCATAAAGAGACTGTTTTTTGTTTCCCCCGAACTCCCTCAGCAGTTCATCCCATGGCAGGACACCCTCATTGGTCCCCACTTCAGAAAGTGCTGTGATCACTTGGGCTGCGCTCACCCTAGAATTACAATCCCCCTCTTCATCTTCAACCTCCTGTAGTTCTTTTATCAAGTCACAATAGTCCGGTGGGTTACCCCTTCTATCTGGGAGCCTTAATTGAAGGAGCTGCAATTTTGAATGCTTTGCATGTTGCAGTATGTGCCCCAACCTCACATGGTTTAAGTCACTGGCGGCTACCCCACCTTTTCGGTAAGCCTTTCGCAGCGCTCTTTCCAGATGAGCAACATACGCAGATAAACTTTTCCCTGGCCATTGTTTTGTACCTTGAAATGTCCACATCACGTTCTCCCCTGACTCAATGCTCCCAAAATTGCCATGAGTGCAGATAGGTACTTCTGGGCAGATGCATCAGGGTTTGTGGACCTCAGAAATTTAATGGCCTCTAGGGTGGGACCCCTCAAACTTTCTATGATCCTTTTCAATTTCTCAGCCTCCGCACACTGCCATTCAGGTACCAAAGGGGCAATACAATCTATCCAGGTCTCCCAGTCATCCTCCCCTTGGGGGTTGGGGAGGGTGCCGGAGAAGATTCTCAACCTTCAGTAAGAGTCGTGACTAATGGCAGGTACAGACATAGGAGCCAGCATTGGCACGGGCACAGAAGGAGGGGCAATAACGGGTGCTGGAAAGGGAGGGGGTCCTGGGGGAGGAACACCCCCAGGTGGCAGGAATAGTTTCTTTAAGTGCTCCACAGTTTTTCCTTCCTCCAGCAACAACTTAGCAAATTTCTCCCCAAAAGTCTCAGATAGTGGGGGGGGCTCATTCTCCCAAGGGTCTTTACTGTCTTTAGTGATCGCACTTCAGACAGTGAGGGTTCCTTCGGGGGTGATAGTCCGTGGCACTTTGGAACTGTCTACTGGATCCTTACACTCTGCTAACGCCATGAAACTTTGGGCGAGCAGATTAGCCTGTCGATCCACCACCACAGGGTTTTGTAAACATTCAACCTTGGAAAGTACTCCTTCTACAATGTCCTTATTGGTACCCAGGGGAATATCCAGGATAAGTATAGGATTTTGGGGGTCAATCTCCTGCCCAGTACACCACCCCACCAACTGGTGTACAGCTACTTCTGTTGGGGTAGCCATTTATTTTTAACAGCAATTCGCAAATTTAGCCACTAGGGGATGCTAATCCCAGCAGTGAGCCTCCAAGATGTAACCCTTAGGTGGCGCTATCCCAAGGGCTACTACCCCTGCCTGCTTGGCTAGTAGCAGGTTAAGGGGCCTGAGTTCTGAAATGGGTGCCTCCACCCAGAGGTCAGGGTTGGTAGTGGTCAAGTTAACCTGGGCACAGCCCTCCGGGACACTGTAACCCCCCTCTTTCCCCCTCTAGTGGCCTGAACACTGTACAATTATCACTTTCCCAATACCCCTGGTACACCACACATATACCCACACTGTTTGCACTTACCACCAGGGCTGGTTCCTCTGGCTTGACCCTGGGGATTCCCTGTAAAACAAGGTTATGAACAGCAAGTAGCAACAGTACAGTACTCTGAGTACAAACTGGAACCACAGTCAAATTACATGCAGAAAAAGTTAGATCTGATTTATTCAGGGGACTTGAACAAGGAAGGGGCAAAATCAGGTTAATTAGCTCAAAGGTTATATCAATCAAGCAGTTATGCATGCGCTTTGAGTCCCCCCACACAATCACACCTCTGGGTACCCAGGTGGAGAAGAGCTGGGCTAGCCAGGACTGTTGCTCAGGTTGCAGCAGGTTGGGGCCCTGTGATGGAAAACACAACATGCACAGTACACAATATTTGTAATCTGGAGCAGAGGGCTCAGTTCGTAAAGGAAATGAAACAACAAGACAATCAGATGACACACTCAGATTAAGCTGTTGTTGCAGGGAACTACCCTGGTATTTACTCACGATACCCAAGACTGAACACAGGCTAGACGAAGATCGAGACTGCAGGTGGCTGATCTGGAATGCCAGGAGAAGCAGGGCCCACATGAGTTGCAGAGGCGTCATTCCTGTTCAAGCGTGGAGCAGGGGGCTGATCCCTAGGCAGGTCTCTCGTCGATGGCTTCTCTGTGCAATGAGTAGTCTGGCTGGGCCAGTCTGGCAAGGCCCAGACCGCATGGAGACAAATTTGGATGCAGTCCGTTTTGGGCTGGATACAGCTTCCAGCAAGCAGAACACAGTTCACACAGTGGGGAACTAACTCACAACCCACTAGCAACTCATAGCACATTTACATGTATGGGAATTCTACTGTACCAGGCAAAGTGCTTCCTGGTCACAATTGCAAAGTCTCTGCACACACCGGGAGCTTAGGGGTAGCTGGAACTCCTGACAGGCCGATCACATTCAGCAAAATCTTTGATCTTCTTCAGGTTGAGCCTGGCCCACTTCAGTAGCTTACTTTAGTCACACCAACTTGGATTTAGTCCAAAATAATTCTCTTCTCTCCCTCTCAGGGGCAACAGCAGACATGCAAGTCAAAAACTCAGCCCTTTCACAGTTTTCCCATGCGAGTCCACTCAGGATTGCTGGCCAAAATACACTTGAGCTCTTCTCATTTCACGTCCCAGCTCAGAACTAACTGAAAACTGCCAGCAACCCGGGACTTCCCCAAAATCCAAAAGATTTGGTTGGCTGATCTGGCTGTCAGTCAAAGCAAGAGTTCCCCCTTCAGTTGCAAAAAAGGCGCAAAAAGTTCAAAACTACAGTTCCTACAGATTTTGACTTCAGACAGCTCCTGTAGTCTGGCTACATTTTAGGTCCCACCAGAACTGATTGGTCCAATTTGCAGTCCAGGACCAAGATAGTGGATACAAACAAATGGTCCTTGCTATAAAGAAAGCAGGTTAGACAAACTACATTATCATTATCACTCTAAATGATTTTCAGCAAATAGTTATATCTTTCAACAGCGCTCCCTCTCAGATTACTTAGGCTGCAATCAGGCAGCTCTTAAAGAGACAGTACACAGAGGCTATACAGGCTCTGGTAATCACATTTAAACTGCTAAAACGCAGGACACCAGCCTGGCAGTGAGCATTTAGGCAAGCTCAAGGAAGACTTCTTGGGAACCCCCATTTGTAGGGGGGTTACAATTGAATAAAACCCTTTGTGAGTAACCTTTGTCTGCTGATTTGGAACTGCCATTCCAAGTGGTCATAGAACTTGCAAAATACTTTTTAATAAATCTAACAGTAGCCCATGTGCCTCCTGCAACAGCTGAAAGGACTTAATTTGTCCTCCCGCCACACACTGAGAGAACATAGTCATCCACGGCCTCTGCCATCTGACATATTGACTATGCTTCTGTGGTGGTCTGAAAGCCATGCAATACCCAATCAAGGTGAGAGAACCCAATGTAAGGCATGTACTTGTGTGCTTATAAAGGTTGGCAATAATAAAAGGGAGTGTTGTACCCACCAATTATCTGTTTTCTCTGTTAATCGTTCTGTCTGTAGATGATATGTCCTAAGGTCTGAATCCACAGAAGGTTCCAGGCCCATCTGCACCCGCTGAGGGCTGGCTAAAGTTGCAGGGTACCTCTTATGAACAAGGTGTTCACCATTAGGGCAGCTGCAGCAGTCACAGTAAGGGATGTGTACACTCTCTGTGCATGATCCCTGACTGTGCACATGGCTGCATGGGTGGGCATGCCAGGGGATGTGGATGGGCATGCACCTGACCTGTGGCACGTTCGCCATGGTATGAAGAGCTGGTGTGGGGGATATGCAGCCCTAGGGGCAGTATTAGCAGCTACATACCCCCTCCACCTGGTCTCATATGCTGCCTCCAGAGCCAATCGGCCCTTCCTCCTCCACGATCCAGCCCTAAGAGCCTTTACAGGCTGGGGGCATCACTTGCAAGGGATAGTCTGTTTTGGTAAACTACCTATTTTCTGGTGGAACGTCAACATACCCTGCACCCTATACCAGTAGGTGTCTACTCAGAGACTGGTAACCACATCTAATGGCCTGTGGTCTGTACCAGCAACACTTCCTCTTGCCACATCCTAGCACCACACACATGGCCTTGCTGCAACTGAGGGCAGTGCGCAGAGACTGGGATGCCACCTGGTGCAGATGGGCACTGCAGATGCTGTCCATGGCCAGAATATGCTCAATTTGAGAATATCATGGCCGAGTATGTGGATCAGCAAGTTGTTATTTTTATATAGGTTTTGCCATTAGTGAGTTCCATTCAGTCTTCAAGTCAGATTTTAATTATCCTCACTGACATCTCAGCCTCATCAGCTGCTGCACCCACTATCCTTGAAACACATATATTGTCCAATAAGATCAGGGAGCAGTTCCAACTGTCTGCTGCATGTTAGTTCACCTCAATCACAAGCAAAGGGATAGGTGCTCAAACACAGCTAAGAATATTCAGTATTAGTGAAAACCTGCACTGCAGTATTAAAAGGAGTGCTCCGATTTCAGTTCTGTAACCCCTTCACTGCTAAGGAAATTTTGCTGGAAAGATTTATTTAGCTACTGGTGAATAATGTTTCAACACTTCTCAGTTTCTTCCTGTACCTTATATAGAGGACCTGTTTAGTGCCTTCCCTGCAGTGCCATCTTGTGGTCATTGCTTCTCTCCCATTTAAAAGAAAGACACATTGATTATAAATGTATATGTTTTTCCTGTTTAGTTTGTTTTTGCTCCACAGAGTGTCTGATTTTTTATTCGGTTAATTTTATATGAGAGACCATGGTCGTACTGTGTCTAATGTTGCATTAAAAATAATGAAAATAAATCTGTAATATAGAAATAATGTCATGGACATGCAGTGTATTCCCACACGCACTTAAGTGTTAAGCAATCCAGTGCCAACCAGCTACATGCAAACAGCAGCAGGCTTACACCGATCCAACATCTGGGTAGAGAGACTTCCATGGGGAGCTCCATAAAGACTAGGGGTATAGTGGTACCAAAGGGGATTGCAGACATCACAGGGGACACAATGAGTGATGTGCTGCATCCATCTGGGAGTGATACCCCCTCCCGCCACCATTGGTGCTCTTTGAGTAAATGGACTTGTCCCTCAGTGACATTTTTAGTCGATATGCAATGACCTTAAAACCTGTCTTTCCCACACATCCCTCATCCAACCTTTTTACCAATTCAATATTGTCCCAAAATAACATATAAACATCAAAATATTTAAAAATGTATCGCCTGCAGAATCATTGTGATTTTTTCCTCTAGTACTATGTTTCTCTCTTACCTCATTTAGTTTCCGCATTCTACATAAATATTTAGCTTTGGCTTTTCGCTTTTCTTACCTTGGCTTGTTTTGGGTTTTTTTTGTATTTCTTCAGTCTATGCAGTATTCTCTCATTCTATTCCTTCCCCTACAACATTGTTTACTTAGCGTCTCTTTGCTTTATTTTTCTATAATTTCACATTTCTTCCCAGGCAACAAAGCTGATTCATCAGATTGGCAGCCTCCAAGTTCCATCCACAGCCATCTTTTGTGCTTAACTCCACATGGACTGCAAATTGCACTCTGCCCCAGCAAGCACTTTCTCTCTCATGGTTTAAAAACAGATAAAACCCACCCCAGCCCATCACAACCCCACCACCTTCCTAAAGAGCATTAACAGTGCCACTCAGTGGCTTTGCCATTTCAAATTTGTCGTTATTCATATCTAGTCCAACACCATCCAATGATCATCTGCCTCCTCCCTCAAACGTACTGGAAGGTCTCTTCTTAGATATTACTCTCACCCTTCACAAAACAAAAAAAATTACCCTACATATCTTAGCCACAAAACTCACTCCACCCAGAGCATCATCGAGTCACTCTGTGTTTTATATTGGCGCACTTATTTGGTTCAGCACTGCTTCCTGTTATGAAATGGGCTCAGGATTTTGAGGCTCCTGACTGGTTGTTAGCCACATGCTGAAAGTGTCTAGCACATGGCTAACATTGAGTACTGGCAAGCTGGATGCAGCACGTAAATAAAACAAACCATGCCTGCCACAATCTCTTCTGCCCTCCAGCTTGCTTGCTCATTCTCCTCCTCAATGGCTGACTGGCACTCCAAATTTCCCGCCACCCACCTGCCTGCTCGTTCACTCCCAGTGTCCCTCACCTGCACTCTCCTGGCTACCAAACAGCAAATGAGCTGTTTAACTCCCCACCTCAGAATCAGTTGAAACAAAAAATACTGGCATCCAGAGTTTTCCTTACTGTTTGTTTGTAGCTGCTGATCTCGCAGTGTGCACGCTCAATCTTTTGTGCTGGCAGCACGCTTGCCCAGTCACTGACACTTGGCTCTAATTTAAAAGAAAAAATGGAAAAACAAGTGGGGCTTGGGAATTTAATAGGAATTGTGTGTGTGTGTGTCTGTCTGTCTGTCTGTGTCGAGGGGGGAGCCATCACAACCACTTGAAAACACACCAAAGTCCTGCAAGCAGAGAAACTATTTTCTTTAAAATAAAGACAGAAATCTTTCATTCTGACATGCATGTACAATTCACCACCTTATTTCATAAGCACAATAAGACACCCCAGAGGTGTGTGCTAGACACTTCTAGCACACAGCCAGAGGCTAAAGGCATGACACCTGTGGCCTTGTGCTTTACTACACCACTGGCCATGTCCTACAAGTGCCTAGTACACACCCTATTGTATCACTGCTTACTTACTGCTGGGCTCAAATGCTGGGTTCATGCCCAGTATGGCTTTGTGTAGGCCCCAGAAAGCACTAATGAGATGAAGAGCAATTATTCTGGTCTGTTAGCTGTGACAGTGAAAGGCAGCAGATCATTAAGCTGCCTTTGACCAGAAAAGGATGCCATTACAAAAATGGGGTGACTCAAGGGGGGCTCTCAGGGTTGGGTAGCGAGGGACTGAGTGGCCGAGATTGCTTGCAGTGAATATTAGTTCTTATAAAGCTATGCAGAGGTAGACTAGTGGGCAGAAAGGAGAGGGGAGAGTCTCTGTCTAACTTTCTGGGTCAGTTTCTGTGTAATTTCTGTGGCCAGACCCAAATTCTGTGGCCATCCCAAAATTCTGCAGCTGGCCTTGATTTCTGTGGCAATCATCACGTGCTGCAGAACCACAGAAAACAGGGGACCTTGTCTGATAGTTCTGTTTTACAACTCACTGAAAACTGGAGTAGTTTCGGAAGACTGGAGGAGGGCAGATGTAGGTTCCACTACACAAAAGTGGTAGCAGGGAAGAGTCTGGCAATTAATGGCCAGTCAGCCTGACATTGGTGCTAAGAAAGTTAACAGAATCACTGCTGAAGAAAAGGATTATAGAATATCTTGAATCCAGTGGGTTACAAGACCAGAGGCAGCATGGTTTCACAATGGGAGGTCATGTCAAATGAATCCAATAAAATTCTTTGAGTGGATGACCAAGGAACTAGATTAGGGTAGGGAGGTAGACGTGGCCTAACTAGATTTCAGTAGGGCGTTCGACATCGTTCCACATAGAAGACTACCAAGCAAGCTGGGTAGCTTAGGAGTGGATCCAAAGGTGATAAACTGGAAAAGAAATTGGTTAGAAAATAGGTGACAGGGAGGTGGTAAACAGAGTTCACTCCAAGGAAGGAAGGGTAACCAATAGGAGACCCTAAGGATCAGTGCTGGGACTGGTCCTGTTTAATGTCTTTATAAGTCCTGGAAAGAAAGTGCTGCCCCTCTGCAGGTAACACCAAAATCTGCAATAGGGTAAACACTGTGTTTTATTTTTTATTTATTTGTACAAATTGGAATTACAATCCTTTGAGTCAAGGACTCGTTTCCAAAGGCTCCTCCTCAGACAAAGTACAGGTTACATACAAGCAGAACACCATATAGTTACAGAGGAATATAATACCGTAGCTTCATATGGTTACATAGGTACATGAGCAGGCAATGCGTAGAAAGGGTATGGCAGATTGCCATATAGAGTGACTGAGGCACAGTCCAGAGGGAAAAGCAATAGAGGGGCAGATAGGTAGGGTACTTGGTAAAATAGTGGGATTTTTGCTGGGGGGATATAGAGCGGAAGTGCAGAAATAGACGCTCTGCAGGGAGTGACAGTTAGATGTCCAAGGGACATTGTCAGGGAGGCTGTGGATGGATGGAGAAAGAGTGGGGGGGCCTTGGTCTATCAACAGTTGCAGCAGCGCGAGGCAAAGAGATGGTTTCTGAGGGCAATTTTGAAAAGGCCTACTCTAGCAAGGCTGGTAATAGTAGCTGGGAGGGAGTTGTACCATAGTGGGGTCCTATAATGGAAGGACTGCTGTGCGAGTGAGGTCTTGACTCTGGGTACCGTGAGGGCGGGTTTGTAGGTACTGCGGGTAGATACTATGGGGCAGGTGACACTGATGGAGGAGGCCACCCCTTGAGGGGGAGAGGTCTCAGGAGGATTTTCTTCACCAGCAGGCAGGATTGGTAGAGGAGCCTCTCTTCAAAGTTGAGGATGTTGGCAAGTGACTCTAGAAAGCAGGTGTGGATGCACCTGTCTGCACCTAACAGGAGACTGCAGGCCTTGTTAGTGGACAGCTGCACTTTGTTGAGGGCAGTTTTGTCAGCAGCAGCATAAATTTGGAGGCCATAGTCTACCAGGGACAGAACTGATGAGGTGACTACACTACAAAGTGCATCAGGGGGGCAGGCAGTCCCTGTGGCGGTAGAGGAGACCAATCCATATGTTTGTGGTGGATGAGAGGGCAGCGATGTGGTGGTGGAAGGTGAGGGCAGGGTCAAAGGTGACACCCAGGCATTTGTACATATTCAGTTGTTCAAGGGGGACCTGGGTGCTGGGGGGGGGGTCAGAGAGAGATGAGGAGATACCTGATAAAACTAGAGGAGTGGTCAAGGGTATGACAACTGGGTTTCAATGTGAAAAAGTGCAAAATAATGTACTCAGGGCACAGAAACCCAGGGGCAAAGTACAAAATACAATAGGTGGAGTGGTACTGACAGCCACCAAGCATATGAACATGTACACTACAAGTACAGGAATAGGAGTAGGCACAAGTATGGTTGCACAATTTTAGTCTGAGCTATCAGTCTCCTGAAAAAGTCTGCCTAAACAGCCAGGTCTACTGTAATTTAAAATTTTCAGCCGCAGTGGCAGAACGGATGGATTTCAGGACAATATTCCACAGACTCGGGTGCAGCCACAGAAAATGCTCAGTTCTCAGCAGCTTTTAATCTTGCTGATGGAACTAGCAAACACCACCTGGGTATCCAAACAGTGTAATTGTATGTTTGTCGAATATATATCTTGTTACTTAAAAGAAAATAAAAATTTTATTGATAACAAAACATGATATAAAAGCAATAAGACACACAACAGGGTGTGGTTTGTTGTGGGATAAATGCATAACAACGGGTGCTGTGAGGTATGAGGTGTTTACAACTGGTGCCTTGAGCACCTGAAAGTGTGGTTATAGTATACCAGTCCACACGCTAAAGTGTCATATTACAGTTATAAAATGGGTAAACTAAGAAACAACTGAAGAAAAAATAATAATTGTGTTTTTCTTAAAAATAGGTGAAACTCCATTCATGGCCTGGGGGGGTCAGCACTTGAATACTGGAGTGGGCCAGCCTGGGTCCTCAATGGTAACAGATTCCCTGCCCCCACAATACTTCCTTGTAGTTTAGTGACACAACAAATGAAAAAACAATGACCATTATACAATAGCAAGAAAGAATCCTGCTCTCTGATTGGCTGGAATGGCAAAGTACCCGTGATGTTATCCCTGGCATATCATCACAGGTATAATGCCATCCACATCAAAACCTGAACACAACCTAAATATCCTTACACAACAGCTGACAGACTGACAGCCTTCAGAGACACATCCCACTACTCACATGCTGAAATATCCTGAGGTAAACTTTACTCTCTTCAAAATGGAAGACCTCCAGGAGTGGTTTTCCTATGAAAAAGAAAATACAGCACCACCTGAGCAACTGAAAAAGAAACCAGAAAAACAAAGACACATCCAGCTTCCTGACGATGACCTTGACAAGCTGGAATGTGACAGAAACGAGCTCTCCACAAAGCGCCAAACAACATGGGCCATCAATGCCATGAAGGACTGGCTGTCAGAAACAGGTACAGAAATAAACTTCACCACAATAAATGCCTGTGAATTAAATACAGTTCTCCGCAAATTCTATGGCTCAGTCGGTAACTCCTCTGGTCAGCCATACGGAATCAGCAGCTTAATCGGTGTACGAGCAGGCATCAACCACTTCCTAAATGAACCATCTTTAAGCCGTAATATGAATATTTTAACAAATCCTGATTTCCAAAGTGCCAACAATGTTTTTTCTGCCCAAATCAAAAACCTTAGACGAGAGGGGAAAGATAAAGCAAAACACCACCCACCCCTCAGCAATACAGACCTCAGACTTCTCCGTGAATCCCCCGCTCTAAGCACACAGACTCCCGAGGGACTGCTGCGTCGGGTCTGGCTCGAACTCCAAATACACTTGTGAAGGCCAGCATAAACTGCAACCCAATTCCTTTGAGTTCCACACATCTGAAGATGGGCTTAACTATGTCTCCCTAGGCTTTAATGAAAAAACCAAGAAACACGGAGACTCCCTGGAAAAAGACCATGACAAGAACAGAGGAGCAATGTTCGAGCTGCCAGGTCATCCCCAGTGCCCCGTAGCGGCCTTGCAAAACTATATCTCGAAGCTCCCACCAAAAGCTCCTTGCCTGTACATGCATCCCCGTAGACAAACCACAAAACCATGGCAAAATAAAGAAATCTGATACAGCATGGAACCAGTTGGAATAAATTACCTTGCTACAATGCTGCCCAAAATCTGCCATGCTGCAGGTCTTCCTAACAGCTATGCAAACCACAGCCTGCGTGCAACTGCCATCCAGATCCTCAGCAACGCCGGCTTGGAGAGTCGACAAATTATTTCAGTAACAGGGCACAAACAAGAGTCTTCCTTGCACAGTTACTGGGGACCAACTTTACAGGAACACCGACAATGGAGTTCGATCCTATCTGGTGCAATGCCAGATGTCACAGATCACCGCCCAACTGAAACAGTGCCTCCCAATGTCAACATGCTTCAACACCTACCGACGACCTCTGGAAATGTTTCAACAGAACCTCAAGCAACAGAACTGCAGCACAGCATAACCCCCTCTAAAGAAAAAACCCAAACACAGCAGCAAGACACCAGCAACACACAGTTCTTCATTCAAGGAAACAGTATATGTGTCATCAATATCTACAAACCATAGACTGTATGTAATCCAAATAACAATTACTCACAGAATTTAAGTCTTGCATTTAAAAGTTAAAAAAATAAATGTTCTAATGGTTGAACAGTTAAAAGAAATGTTTCAATGCAGTTAGCAATTTATCTCTTAAGTTATTTTAATATTTTAATATTTCTACAGTTCAGAAATATTTATTAACTTAAAATGTTTAAATATTTTAAGAAAATGTAAAAAAAAGGAACTATTTAACCTTGTGGAAGGACATTACTTCATTTTTACTCATTAAAAATGTTTTTAAACCCAAAACAAAAATCTCTTTGTTATTTATACACACAAGTGCCATTGTATAATAGGAATAATGCACTCCAGGGTGTGTGTCATGCTGGGATAACGTCACTTCTGGGGTGATTCGTCGCACTCGGTATGCAGCCTCGTGCCTAATCACCCCAGGCGTGACGTTATCCCAGCACGACACACACCCTGTCGTGCATTATTCCTTTATTAACCCACTGCTATGAAAGATTTATGTAGATCAAAGAAAGCTTTATTAACTAGAGAGGGTAATGGATGGGATACAAAGGAACAAGAGATATAAATGAATTGAGCAGCAAATAAAATCACCCCTTAAGTGTCAGTTTCTATGTAACTGTAGGGTAGGTAATCATTAATTACATGCAACAGGGGTAATTAATCTTTAGCTACGCAGTAAGTACAGTGTAGTTAAGGGAATTTAGAGTGCTACTGCAAGTAATTAGGAGTATTCTCACAATTGCCTCTACAAACACCTCTCAGTCCCAGTCCCTAGTGGGTGCACCAGGTGTTTGGCACTGAAACAGCCGCCCCTTGGGCAACCTATCTAGTGGTTCAGGGGGTCAAGGGCTTTTTCCCAGCTGTGGCTGCCACCCACTGCTCCAACTCACCACACCACCAAACTGCAAATCATCACCCATGTCAACAACCCCCCATCTCATATTTCCAGGGGAGAAACACCTCTCTGCCACTCTCACTGTTTCAATAGAGAAGGTCCCAATAATGGAACCTTCTGTTCTCTATACTGGTCTCTCTGGGTAAATAGCTATGTAAAATGCAAGTTCCTAATGTCAAAACCGAAGGGTGTGGCTGATTTAAATGGGAAAACCCATGAAAATTCTGTTTAAATGGGGGTTCCAGCATTTTTTCCTTTCTGAAAAGGGATAGTGTGAGGGGGTGGAACACATGTAGCCACCATTATCTCATGGGGATATACTTGAAAGCCAATACTCTGGAGCAGTTTTATGGCGTGATGATTGGTGCATTGAGCAAAACTGTGGAGTAGGTAGCCTGATACAAAGTTAAACTTGGACAGATCTGCTATGATCATGTCATCCTGTGACACTCCAGGATGGTGTACCCCATGCACATTTCCCCAAACTGGTTAGTCAGACCTCAGTTGTTAAGGCTTCCCTGTATCATCCACTATGCAGCTGTTTGGGAAATGCCTGATGAGTTCTCGGACATAGTCGAGGGATTGGTTCTTCTTGCCGAACCCCCAGTTCTGGGTAACCAGCTCTGCATGCGTGATATTAAGAGACACAGTCTTCAACATGCAGCCAGCCCTGTAGGTGGAGAGTAAAAATGAAATCAGTGAGAGTCAGAAACAGCAATTATAAACACATACATTGGAGAGGAAAATAACATTTGGAGCACTCAGTAATGCCTAGATAGTGCATCAATTTAATTTAAATAACCCTGCTAATTAAAAATCCTCCCATGCTACAGGTTCAATCTTTATATATCAAGTACCCAAAATGTAGCTCATATTTCAATAACCTTACCCATCCTCTCATAATTTATTATTATTATTATTACATATGACATTTTCATCAGAACCAGATATTCCGCTCTGGCTGCTAGTCTTGATGTGCATTTTGTTTTTATTATTGTTTTTAGGCAATTTTTCAAATACAATACATAATATATCATTCATAACAACACATTAAACATGCAGTTAAACATTCAATAACATCAAACACAGGATAACATACGTAAATAACCAAAAACAAACTAACAAGGTAACTAAGAGTGGTCTTGGGGCGAAGGACAAAATTGTGACCTACCAGAAACATAGAAACTGATGGCAGATAAGGACCTCTTGGCCCACCTAGTATGCCCATTTTCCCTACCTACAGTCACACAACAGACCATAGAAACATAGAAGTTGATGGCAGATAAGGACCGCAAGGCCCATCCAGTCTGCCCATTTCTTTTTCTACCTTATAAATGTGCCATCGGCCTTTGATCTGTCAGTGGCCAATCTATTCATACTCATTTGTATTGCTCCCTTATGCCTATCCCATGCCAGTTTGAAGCCCTGCACTGTATTCATAGCCACCACTTCTTGAGGTAGGCCATTCCATGCATCCACCACCCTTTCTGTGAAAAAGAATTTCCTCACATTCCCCCTTAATCGCCCCCTCTAATCTCATGCTGTGTCCTCTTGTCCTGCTATTTTTCTTATATTTAAACATGTTAGACTCTTTCACCTTGTTAATGCCCTTAAGGTGTTTGAATGCCTCGATCATATCACTCCTTTGCTCAAGGGTATACATATTGAGCTCTGTTAATCTGTCCTCATATGTCTTCTGATGCAGTCCCTGCACCATTTTGGTTGCCCTTTTCTGGACTGCCTCAATTTGGTTAATGTCCTTGTGAAGGTGTGGCCTCCAATACTGCACGCAGTACTCCAGATGGGGCCTAACCAGTGTCTTGTAAAGAGGGATTATTACCTCCCTCTTACGACTTGTGATACCCCTACTAATACACCCTAACACCCCCCCAGCCTTACCTACTGCTTTAGAGGTCTGCTTGGATGATTTCAGGTCATCAGTGATGATGATGATGCCCAAGTCTCTTTCTTCCTTTGTGACTGCTAGCAACTCCCTTCCCAGCCTATAGGTGGCTTCAGGGTTTCTCTTCCCTATGTGCATGATCTTGCACTTCTTTGCATTAAATCCCAGTTGCCACTTTTCTGACCATTTTGCTAGTTTATCCAGATCTCTTCTCATTCTGCCCACCCCATCTGGATCATCTACTCTGTTGCAGATCTTGGTGTCATCTGCAAACAGGCAAGCCTTACCCTCTAGTCCATCTGCAAGGTCACTAATGAAGATGTTGAAGAGGACTGGGCCCAGGACTGATCCCTGAGGTACCCCACTTGTGACTTGCATCTCTTCTGACTGTATACCATTTACCACCACTCTCTGTTTTCTGCCCGTCAACCAGTTTGCCACCCAGTTGACCAACTTCTGACCCACCCCGAGCCTACCCAGCTTATTTATCAATCTTCTATGTGGAACAGTGTCAAAAGCTTTGCTGAAGTCAACCTACTTGATCTCTGCCTCCCCCACTTTCTTACCACTAAGGTCCCCTTATGCCTTTCCCATGCCTGCCTGAATCCAACTACAGTTTTTGCCCCCACCACCTCTGCTGGGAGGTTATTACAGGCATCAATCACTCTTTTTGTAAAGAAGTATTTCCTTACATCTCCCCTGAGCCTGCCTCCCTCCAGCGTCATAGCATGGACCCTTGTTCTGGAGCATCTCTTTCTCTGAGAAAGGCAACCCTCTTAAACCTTACTTGTATCTGTGAGGTATTTGAAAGTCTCGATCATATCTCCCACCTCCCTTCATTCCTCCACGACGTACATTCTTAGGTCCTTCAGTCTCTCCTCATAGGGCTTTTGATACAGACCCTGCACCATTTTACTTGCCCTCTTCTGGATCGTCTTTACTCTGTCTATGTCCTTCCAGAGATACGGTCTCCAGAACTGGACACAGTACTGTAGAAGTTGTCTCACCAGTGATCTATACAGCAGAATCACCACTTCCCTCCTCCTGCTGGTGATAACCCTCCCTATGCACCTTAGCATTCCACTGGCTCTCCCCATTGCCTTGTCACACTGCTTGGCCACCTGTAGGTCATCAGATATGATTACCCCCAGGCCCCTTTACTGTTTGGTGGTCACCAGTACCACTCTTCCCATTGTGTACTCCACCCCTTGGTTTCTGTACCCCAAGTGTATGATCTTGCACTTCATTGCATTGAAATTCAGTTGCCACACTCTTGACCACTCCTCAAACTTTCCTAAATCCCTTTTCATTTTTTCCACCACCCTCTGAGTGTTTGTCTTATTGCAGATGTTTATGCCATTTACAAAAAGGTATGCATTCCCTTCTAGCCCCTCTGCAGTATCACTAATAAAGACATTAAAGAGGACTAGTCCTAGTACTGATCTTTGTGGCACCCTGCTGGTCACCCTTCCTTCCTTAGAGTGAACTCCATTTACCACCACCCTCTGTTGCCTATCCCACAACCAATTTCTTACCCACTTTACTACCTTTGGACCCACTCCCAGGCTTCCCAGCTTGTTCACAAATCTCATAAGTGGAAAGGTGTTGAAAGTGTTACTGAAATCTAGGTAGGCCACATCCACTGCTCCACCCTGATCTAATTTCCTGGTCACCCAGTCAAAGAAATATATCAGATTTGTTTGACATGACTTCCCTGCTGTGAATCCATGCTGCCTTGGATCTTGTAAGCCACTGGATTAAAGATATTGTACAATCCTTTCCTTTGGTAGGGATTCCATTAATTTCCCCCACTACTGAAGTCAGGATGACTGGCCTGTACTTACCAGCCTCCTCCCTACTGCCACTTTTGTAGCAGGACTACATCTGCCCTCCTCCAGTCCTCTGGGACCACTCCCGTCTCCAGTGAGTGGTTGAATAGGACTGTCAGAGCAGCAGCCAGCACCTCTCTGAGCTCTCTCAATATCCTTAGGTGTATCCCATTAGGACCCATTGTCTTGTCCACTTTCAGATTTATGACAGCCTTCAGGACTCTATTCTGTAAATGGACTAGTGTCTACCTCCCTTCCTTTGATGCCACTGACTCGTATCTGTTGCCCCTCTGCTTCTTATTCCTCCGTGAACACTGAACAAACTATTCATTCAGGATGTCTGCTTTTTTCTTGTCGCCTTCCACACACTCCCCCTCTTCCCTCCTTAGTCTTACAATCCCTCCCTTAGTCTCTTTCTGTTCATTTACACCTAAATAATGTTTTGTCCCCTTTCTTTACTGTCTGAGCTATTTTTCTCCTTCGTTTATGTCTTTGCACTCCTGACTACTTTCCCCACCTCTCTCTTCTTCTCCTGATACACCTCCCTCTCCTCCTCCTCACTCTGTGTCTCCTTATACCTCCTGGATGCTAACCTTTTTACTCTTACTTTCCCCCAGCCACCTCTTTTAAGAATCACAGCAGTCTCTTTTTCCTCTTGCTTTTGTTTTCTTGTGCAATGCAGGGCTTTGTTGCCCTTGCTGTCCCCACTTTTAGTTTTGCCCACTGTTCCTCTCCTCCACCCAAGTCCTTTCCCCATGCCAAGGCATCCCTGAGGAATTGTTATGTCTTCATAAAACTGGCCTTCTTGAAGTCTAGGACTCTCACCTTTGTGTGGTTCACTTCTGCCACTGTTTTTATATTGAACCACAAAGTGCAGTGATCACTGGTCCCCAGTGGCCACCCACCGTGACATCTGGAATACTGTCCCTGTTTATGAGAACAAGGTCCAATATTGCTCCCGTTCGAGTGGGCTCCTTCTCTAGTTGCCTGAGGAACTCTCCCTGCAGGGTGTCCAGGACGTTCCTGCTTCTAGCTGAAGCTGCAGCTGGGAGGCTCCAATCTACATCAGGCAGACTGAAGTCCCCCACCAGCAGCACCTTTCCCTTATTTGCCATTTTTTGGATGGCTTCCACCAGATCCTTACCCACCCCACTCCCCATGCTGGAGGTCTATAGATCATGCTTGTGCAAATTGCGGCTCCATTCCCCATCTCTAGGGTGACCCACAGTACCTCAGGCCCTCCCTGTGTTTCCTGTACCTCCGTGGCTATTATGCTATCCCTCACATAAAGAGCCAGGCCTCTCCCTTTCTTACCCACCCTGTCCTTCCTGAACAGAGTATAGTCTGGTATAGTTATATCCCAGTCATGGTTCTCAGTGCACCATGACTCTGTGATGGTGACAATGTCCAGGTCAGCCTCTGCGATAATGGCCACTAGGTCTGGGATTTTATTTCTCAGATTTTGAGCATTTGTACATATGGCCTACCAAATTCTGCTACAATCCTGCTTGTCAACCCCCCTTTCTCTTTTGACTTTTCTCCTTACCCCCCTGCCCTCATTCCCATCATTCTTCATAGATAACACAAATTACACAGAAATGTGATGGCAGAGAAAGGCCCCACGGCCCATCTAGTCTGCCTTCACTTCTTCTGTTATGCTTCCACCCATTTTTCCCAACCCCTTAAATCTACCCCAAACCCTCTTGAACCCCTCCACTGTTTCAGCTGCCACTACCTCCTCCAGCAGCTTGTTCCAGGCCTCCACCACCCTCTCTGTGAAAAACTTCCCCTGACATTACCTCTGTATTACCCACCTTTCAGTTTGAGGCTATGTCCCCTCATGCTCGCTCACTTCTTCAATTTAAACAAGCTACCACCCTCCACCTTATTTATTCCCTTCAGATACTTAAAAGTTTCAGTCATATCCCCACTCTCCTTCCTAGTCTCCAGAGGGTACAAATTCAGCCCTCTCAATCTTTGCTCATAGGGTAAATCCCGCATCCCTCATACCATTTTGGTTGCCCTTATCTGTAGCCTCTCCATCATCTCAATATCTCTGCGTAGGTGAGGCCGTTCATTTCTACCATTTTGTTTTTCTTATCAGGTACCCTTGGGAATTTGTCTCTTTTTGGGTTCTCCCTACTAACTACATCAGTTTATTTGGGGGGGGGCAGTTTACGTCTCCCTGCTTCCTACTGCCACTCCCCTTGGCTAGTTTAAATGCTAGCCAATATAACATTTAAACTGCTCACTGAGGACCTAGGTTCCCCACCCAGATGGATGCAGGCCATCTTACCTGTAAAGGCCGTTATACCCCTCCAGGTGGGACCCCAGTCCCCAATGTAGCCGAATCCTACCCTTTTTACACCACTCCTTCAACCTCTGGTTGAATCTCCTGGTGTGGAGTACCCTATCCTCCCCAATGTCGTAGACCGGCAGTACCTCAGAAAAGGTCACAGAGTGAGCTACTTGCCTAAGACCTCTCCCCAACTCCCTCAACTCCTCCTGTACTACCCCAGCCTTGTACCTAGTCAGGTCATTAGTCCCTAGGTAGACAATGACATTCAGCTCTCCTTCCTGTCCTGCTGTCCTAGTGATCCATATTATGGAATAGTGTTACAATAATTTAGAAAGGGTTGCCAGATTTTATAGAAAAGTTCAGGTTTATCCAAGAGGATGTAAGCAATGCATTTGTTAGCTGCACAGGAAGCTATAAGAGGCCAACATTCCTCCATTAGGGTGTCTGAGTTTGTTTTCCAGTTTCTTACAATAATTTTCTTTAGAGTTAATGCTGCAGCCTGTAGCCAGGTTCTTGGATAAAAGTTAGACTGGGAAATATTCAAGAAATTGCCCAAAATCCAAATGTCTGCGTTCAAAGGAATATCATGTTTGGTGAGAAGTTTACATAAGTCTCTTAGTTTTGTCCAAGCAGTAAAAAAAATTTGGGCAGGAGCATAGCATATGGAATGTTAATCTTTGAAGGTAGTTGCATCTCTAACAGAAGCTGTCTACTGATAGTGCCAACGATTCCAATTTCTTAAGACTAAAGTTTTTTTTTTTTTTTTAGTTGTTTAACCAGGAGTAGCACACTAAGCTGAAAGCTTTTTTTACAGGTGCAACCTGGGAGCACAGGGAAGTTAAGTGACTTGCTCAGGGCCACACAGTATGTAAGCAGAAGCTGTGGGATTCAAACCCAGGTCTGGTTTGCTGGATGTCACCAGATTTGCAGCTCAGAGCCTTAAACCACTGTGCTATACTGCCTCCCCATGACAGTAAGGTAGACAACTGAACAAAATAACAGTGGCACTCTTTAAGAGGTGGGGTCCCAAAAAGGCCATGTTGAAAATTGGAGAAACAATTCTAGAAAATGGACAAGTTACACCTGGCCATTCAAACTTTTCTACGCATGCTTGTAACTTAGCTCATTTGGCAGCTCGCCACAGCCGTATCAGCTCTGGCTAGAACTTGTTCCCATCCACTGTAGCCATCTCCAAGTTCAGGAGCTATATCCTCTGTGGGTTACCTCCCTGTGGTAGGGCCAGGAGAGAAGAGTCATTCTCCTCCTCTAGTAACTCATCTAGATGTTCCCCAGACCCTGACAGGTGGCATGGGCTTGTAGCCCAACAGACAGGGATTCATAAAGCCCGTCCTCTACTTCTTCCTCCTTTTTTCTCTTCAACCAACCACAAACATGCAATGAGCATGTAGTGCAAGTTCTGCCTTCTTGGAGATGCCCCCCTGGAGCCCTGGATGTGGGGCCCTCCCACTTAATGTGACCACAGGTGCCTACAACTGGACTGAAGTGGGAAACTACAGACCAGTTAGTTTAACCTCAGTGATAGGGAAAGTGATGGAATCACTTCTGAAGGAAAGAACTGTCGAGTACCTAGAGGCCAGAGGGGCACAGAACGCAAGGCAGCATGGATTCACAGCAGAAAGGTCATGCCAGACAAATCTAATAGATTTCTTTGACTGGGTGACCAAAGTAGTAGATCAGGACATGGCCTACCTAGACTTTAGCAAGGCATTTGACTCAGTCCTACACAAAAGATCAATATACAAGTTAGCCAGCCTGGGAGTGGGTCCCAAGATGATAGCCTGGGTAAAGAATTGGCTGGAGAATAGGACACAGAGGGTAATAGTAAATGGAGTCCACTCTGAAGAAAGGGGGGTTACTAGTGGGGTGCCGCAGGGTTCAGTATTAGGACCGGTCCTCTTCAATGTCTTTGTAAGCCACATTGCAGAGGGACTGGAAGGAAAAGTATGTCTCTTTGCAGATGACACACAGATCTGCAACAGAGTTGATGCACAAGGTGGGGTGGAAAGGATGAGAAGGGACTTGGCAAGGTTAGAGGAATGGTCAAATGTATGGCAGCTTAGATTTAATGCTAAGAAGTGCAAGGTAATGCACCTGGTAAACAAAAACCCAGGGGAAGAATACACAATGGGGGGTGAGATACTAACAACAACAAAAATGGAAAGGGATCTGGGGGTAGTCATATCAGATGACTTAAAGGTGGGCAAGCAATGTGAGAGGGCAGTAAGGAGGGCTGGGGGGATACTTGGATGCATAGGGAGAGGCATCACAAGTAGAAAACAGGAAGTTGTTATCCCTCTGTACAGACAGCTGGTGAGACCCCAACTGGAGTACTGTGTGCAGTTCTGGAGACCCAGTCTCCGCAAGGACATAGACACGATGGAAGCTGTCCAGAGGAGGGCAACTAAAATGGTGCAGGGTCTGCACCGGAAGACATATGAAGAGAGACTAAAGGAGCTTAATATGTATAGCCTCCAGGAAAGGAGGGAGAGGGGGGACATGATAGAAACTTTCAAGTATCTCAAGGAATTAACAAAGTACAAGATGGTAGCATCTTTCAAAAAAGAGGTGTGCAAGAACAAGGGACACAAATTGAAGATAGAGGGGATGACTCAGAGGTAATGTTAGAAAGTATTTTTTCATAGAGAGGTTGTGGATGCATGGAACAGCCTTCCTGAGGAGGTTGTGGAGTCAAGAACAGTGGGAGAATTCAAGCATGCATGGGACAGCCATAAGGCAATTCTAGGGGGTGGGGGGTAGAAAGAAGTAGGCTGCTGGTTAACTAGGATCTGTAGCTTATCCATTAGGTAGGGAAGTGGGCAGACTGGGTGAGCCAAGCGGTCCTTATCTGCCATCAAATTCTATGTTTCTATGTTTCCTCCAGGTCAGAGTAGAACAGCAGACCATAGACCCCACCTTTCCCATCCTTCCTCCCCTGGCTGACCCTCAGCAACCCATGTCTGTTCCTGAATACAGATCACTAGCATGGCGGGAAGTAAGGTGCTTACATCACCTCAGCCCTCCATGCTACTGGGCTGGCTGTTGAGTACATACTCAGTGATTGGAAGTGAGGTGGAAGGTGGCGTCCTTGAATGCAAGAAGCCTAGCTAACAAGGCAACAGACCTATAGGCACTGATGGTGGAGGGGGGCGTGGACATAGCTGCCATCACAGAGACATGGGCAACTCAGTACCATGATTGGGACCTTGAGATCCCTGGAGACCAATTGCATAGGAAGGACAGAGCAAAGGGGAGGGGGGAGTGGTATTGTGTATAAGGGAAGGGAAATTGTGCAACAGAGAGGAGGAAGAGGATGGCATGGCCAGAGCCTATGGGTGGTACTTCAGAACACTGCTGAGAGAAGGATTTATGTGGGGGCGTACAGACCACCTTCACAGGGAATAGAGTTGGATAGGGAGCTGGTGGAACAGATCAGGAAGGTAGTGGGGAGAGGAAACATTGTAATACTAGGAGATTTCAATCTACCTGGAGTAGACCGGAGCACCCCAGCTACCACCTGTAGCAGGGGAACAGGTCCTTCTGGATGCTATCCAGGACTGTTTCCTGACACAGGGAGTCAAAGAGCCAACAAGGGAGGAGACCATACTAGACCTAGTGCTATCAGATAGGGAACATGTCTGGGATGTAAAGGTGAGGGAGCTCCTTGCAGGCAGTGACCACCACACAGTGTGGTTTTCCATCTACATGGGAAAGGAAGCAGCCATATCTAAAATGAAGGTGGTGGACTTTAGGAAGGCAGACTTCGATAGGATGAGGAGCATAGTTCGGGAGCACCTGGCAAAGCTCCAACCAGAGATGGATGTGGACCAGAAATGGACTGTCATTAAGATGGGGTTAATCAAGGCCACCAGCGTTTGTACAAGGATTCATAAAAATAATTCCAAAACCAACAGGCCAAGCTGGTATAATAAGAAAGTGGCTGAAAAGGCAAAGGAAAAGAGGGCAGCCTTCCTGAAGTACAAGTGCACCTCGAGGGAGGAAGACAGAGAGGTACATGCTGTGAAATCTCAAGAGGCTGGGAGGGAGGTCCAGGCAGCCAAGGCTCAGAAAGAACTAAGGCTGGCACAGGGAATTAAGGAAGTGGAGAAGGACTTATTCTGGTACATTAAGGAGAGAAGAAGCAGAAGGGATGGGCTAGGATAATGAGGAAGGGAGGGTAGGTGGAAAAGGGCGAGGAGCAAGCAGAGGCACTAAATGAGTGCTTTTGCTCTGTCTTCACCAGGGAAGCAGATGGGCTTATGCCACAGGGGAGGACTGTGGTGAGCCTTGGGGGGGGGAGTATAAGGGGGAGACTGGGGTAGACAGGGTCTTAAGAGAACTAAGGGAACTGCGGGTGGACAAGGCACCTGGCCCAGATGGGGTACACCCAAGGGACCTGAGGGAACTGGCAGGGGTATTGGCAGCATTGGTGACAGACCTAGTTAACATCTCGCTGGAGAAGGGGTGTGTGCCACAGGACTGGATGACAGCTCATGTGGTACCTGTCCACAAGAGTGGACCCAGGGATGAGCTGGGTAATTACAGGCCAGTTAGGTTAACCTCCATAGTGGGTAAGTTAAAGGAGGCCATTCTAAAAGAAAGGCTGGTGTCCTTCCTTGAAGAGAATGGTCTCCAGGATGACAAGCAGCATGGATTTGTCAGGGGGAGGTCGTGTCAAATTAATATGATAGACTTCTTTGACTGGGTTACAAGGACCTTGGACAGGGGCTGTCAGTGGACGAACTATACCTCGACTTCAGCAAGGCATTTGATTCAGTGCCACATGGCAGGCTGATCGACAAGCTGGGAGACCAGCGATTAGTGGATAAAATGCCGGGGTGCATCAACAGCTGGCTAAGAGATGGGAACCAGAGAGTGGTGCTGGGGTGGGACCTGTCCAAACTTAGGCCTGTAATCAGTGGTGTCCCACAGGGCTCAGTACTCAGATCTGTGCTGTTCAACATATTTATAAGTGACACAGCAGAGGGGTCAAGAGTAAGATCTGCCTTTTTGCAGATGATACTAAGCTCTGTGGGAGGGTGGACACAGAGGAGGGGAAACAGGATTTAAGGGAGGACCTGGCTAAGCTGGAGAAATGGTTGGGCATCTGGCAGTTGGGTGTTAATGCTAAGAAATGTAAGGTGATGCACACGGGAGCCAAAACCCAAAGGCCAGTTACTGGCTGAAGGGAATACAGGTGACAGTATCAGAGGGGGAAAAGTACCTGAGAGTAATGGTCGGGGATGATGTGAAACACACAGCACAGTGCCACAAGGCAGCAGCCAAAACAAATAAAATGCTGCGAAGCATAGCCAAGGGAATCATCTCTAGGAGGGAGGAAGTTGTTCTGCCACAGTACAGGTCACTGGTGAGACCACACCTAGAATAGTACTTAGTTCTGGTGCCCTTACCTGAAGAAGGATATCAAACTACTGGAGGGGGGGTCCAGTGGAGGGCAACCAAAATGATCCAGGGCATGTGGGACAGAACATACAGTATGTGGAGATGCTGAAGGTCATAAACATGTTCTCACTGGAGGATGGGGGGGGGATACGATTGAAACCTTCAAGTACCTAAAGGACATAAACAGGGTTGGTACAGACGGCATCTTTAACTCAAGAAAGGAGGGTACAACAAGGAGGCATAACCTGAAATTGGTGGGTGGTAGATTCAAGAAGGAAATGAGGAGGCACCTTTTCACTGAAAGGGTGGTGAAGGAGTGGAATGAGTTGCCAGAGGAGGTGGTGGCGGCTAAGACAGTGACCAGTTTCAAGGGGGGGGAATGGGACAGGGTGACGAAGAAGATTAGGATGGAGGGGCACTACTGGGAGGTGGATGGGGGGGAATGGAAGAGTGGGGTATGACTCCTGGAAGAGTAGGGAAGGGGGAGCAGCTCCAGGATATTAACTGAGCTACACACTCCAGCAGACTCAGCAGACCATTACAGACTGTTTCTGCTGGCAGTTTCATATGTTTGTATGTATGTTTGTATGATCTTGCTGCAGTTGGAAGTACCAATCACTATCTGGAGGGCCTATCATATCACCCCGAAGAGGATATCAAATAATGATTCCTTTCCCCAAACTTTACTATTGGTCACCACAGGTATCCATGAGAGGGATTCGGTTCTACAGGTTGCAAGGGGAAGAATTGTCCACAGCAGCAGGAAATTTGTTCTACTTGCTCTTGGACCTCAGTATCACTACAAGGGAGAGAAGGTGATTTGGTTATTTTCATGGGGCACTCCAGGAATTTCATCTGCCCTAGAGGTACCAGCTCACCTATGCCTGTCATATGCAGGTAACAAATGTTTTTTCACTGACCCATCTGATGCCAGAAAACTGATTGAAAAGATTAAAAAATGATTTTTGAGTCAAGAGCTGAGAGACCTTCAGAAGACCCTGACAATGAAGACAGATTTGTTATATTTAATGCCACTACCTGGTGTGTCTTAATGTAGCCATGGGGGTTGGTTAATGCTGGGCTTTTAGGTGGGCTCTTTATCTCTGCTAATTATTTTAAAATACGTTATCTGTACTGTTGAGAGGTGCCGGTATGGCACTATGGAGGGAAATGGTAACATTGGCTGGGATCCACAGCACTCATGGGTACCCAATCAATCAATCAAAATCTTTATTTATCCAGGCGGGCATCATTGAGCAAGGCTCATTTGCAAGGTGGACCTGGTCATGAATACATCAAAGTACAGTACAGAAGCAGGTATACAAAAAGCAATAATATACAAGGAAGAAAAAGTATGTACAGTGTATACAGTACAGTACAAGGGTACTGCATGCTGACTTTGTCTCCTGTAATAGTGGCAGACTTGGTGAACCCTGGTTGGGGGGGAAGAGGTCCCCCAAATCCAAGTCAACTCAGCCTGGAGTCTAGCGGCCTCCTCCATTGACCCAGAGAGATATGCACAGATAGGGCAGCACTGCCATCTCTAGAAGGTCTCTCTGAAAACGGCTGTCCCACAGCCACTGCATTTCACTACTCCCAGCATTCTCAGCTTCTGTTCTCCCTGTGTTAACTGGAAATACTTTTGTACCCTTACTCCTGATAGGGTATTTCTAGTTCCCCCCTTTCTTGTTTGTTTGTTTCTCTTGGTGTTCCCCCATGCCTTGTATAAATCTCTTTATACTCCTACCCTAGAAAGGGTGTTGCTCCTATTCCCAGTTTTGGCCTACCTTTGACCTTGTGCCCCTCCCAGCAGTGGCTGTTACACAGCAGTGAATAGGAACCTTACCTCACTGGACTGGCAGGGTCCTCTCCTTCCCGTTCTTCTTCTGCTGATGTATACCATTTCCTAAGATGCCAGCTACCTATTCCATTGCCTTGCTGTTCCACTCACTCACTAGGACATGAACGTTCTCCTACATACTACTTCTGCCCTGAGTAACCACTATACCCTTCACTCTGCCCCAGGCATGTGTTGAAACCATTTATGGTTTTGGTGTCCGTTACCTCATCTGACAGACTGATTCATGGTTCCACCACCCTTTCTGTAAAATAACACTTTCTTATATCCTTCTTAACACCCCTCCCATCAACTTCCACTCATGACCCCATGTCCTTGAACTGGTACTCATGTTAAATAGTTCTTCACAGTTTACCTTGTTTATTCCTTTCAGGAACTTGGAGGTCTCTATCACATCATCTCTCTCTCTCTCTCTCATCTGATCTTCAGCAAGTACATGTTCAGTGCCTTGAGCTGATCCTTGTAAGATCTGCCTTGTTGGCCCTGAATCATCCTGGTCACCCTTTGTTGCACTGTATCTAGCTTGTGCTTATCTTTCCTGAGGTGAGGACTACAGAACTGGGTACAGTACCACAGTTGCAGCTTCACCAACGATCTATAAAAAGGTGGTACTACCTCCTTTCTTCTGCTGTCAGTACCCCTTCAGACACATCCCAGCATCCTGTTAGCCTTACTATAGGCCTTGCTGCGCTTGCATGATTGTTGAAGGGAGCCACTGGTGACGACTCCTAGATCTCGTTCCTCAGCTGTAGTGCTCAGTTTAAGGGAGTCACTAATGATGGCCTAAGTCCCTTTCTATAGCCATAGTGCTCAACTTTACCCCTCACCATCCAATACTCTGTCCTGAGGTTCTTGTTCCCTAGGTGCATCACCTTGCACTTTTTGGCATTGAATTTTAACTGCCAAACCTTTGACCACCTCGCTAGCCTTTTTCAGGTCACTCTGCATCTTCCTAACTCCCTCATCACTATCTACCCTTTCATATAGCTTAGTCATCTGCAAAGAGACACAACTTGTCCTGGATTTCTTCTCCAGTGTAGCTGATGAACATATTGAAGAGGACTAGGCCCAGGATGGATCACTGTGTGCACCCGACTCATGACTTCCCTCTCCTAGAGTCAGCATATCATCTACCAGAAAGACACTCGGAAGCAGAAGTTTACAGGACCTCCTTGTGAATGAGCTTGCTCAATGGAGTTTTCCTGCAATAAACTTGAAACTTGAACAGAAGTAACCAGGCTTCATTTTCTGATGGAACTGAAGTGGCCCTTTCCCAGCTGATTAATTCCAGATCAGGCAAGAAGTCCAGGTAATTGAAACTCTATGGAAAAGGAACTGAGAGGAATCCTGTTTTTATCCTTAGTCGTTGCACACATAATTCCCCTAGTATTCACTAAAATTATAACCAGCTGTTTTTTATAACATAGAGGATAATGGCTGGGGTAATTAAGTTTACCATGTTGCAAACCCCTCAAACAGTTGCCAGGCCAACCTTGTAAACCTCGAGAGCGAAGCTTGAGAGGTTTACCGTCGGCTCGGCATGGCAACCGCGAGAGGGGTTTTCAGCGGGTAAACTTCATAACCCAGCCATTGTCTTTTATAGTGAATGGGGTCGCAACAGTAAATACTTTGAGGACAGAACAGCAAAGGCTCTTACTTGTTGCTTGTGGGCTTCTGTTGAACAGTTGAAACCGATCACGGTAGCGTCCCCAATATTCGGGGTGCTAGAATTCAGTACACCTGACTGGATTCAATCCTGTTATCTCACCAGTGTGACAAAGGCAAGCAAGGTTTATAGCGCTGACGTCAGATTAGTGAGATCACAAGATTGTTAGACAGCAGTATGCCATATATAATAAGGGCTCCCCCTACATTATGATCTGGTTTTGAGGTAAAAATTAAACACAATGTGGTGGAGACAAAAGTATCATTATTATTAAATCTGGTAGCATGGCAGAGGGTAACCAGAATGATTCTAGGTCAGCAAGGCAGAACATACAATGAAAGACTGGCAAATCTTCAATATGTGCAACCTGGAGGCCAGGAGGAAGTGGGGGATAGGATTAGACCTGAACATGTAGATGCTAGGCCAGGAGAGAGAGAAGGTACATGAGGGAGACTTACAAGTTCTTGAGGGGGATAAACAACGTCAGCAGTGAGGACCTTTTTACTAGGAATAAACGTACGATGACAAGAAGCCATTGGTGGAGACGAGTCAGTGGGGAAATTTAAGAGAGATGTTAGGAAGTTGTTTTCCACAGAGGTGGTGAAACTATAAAATAGACTGCCAAAAGAGGTGTTGGCAGCAGGGTCTATAAATGTGTTCAAGGCCAGGTAGGAAACATTCACAGGCCTTGTAGCATGGAAAGGAGGGAGTTAGGTGAGGAGGTCAGCTGAGGAATGTGACTATGAGGGATTGATTAGGGGTAAAACCCTGTTCCACAATAGATCCAGCAGAATAGGAAGGAAAACTGGACACACTTGGTGGACCTTGGGTCTTTTTTATGAGATAATTTCTAGGTTTCAGTGAGGTTCTTCTTTTACCTATTGTTAAAGTGTATTAACCTGGGATAGCACAGTGTATATACAGTATCTCGTTTTCAGGGAGGTCCAGCTTTTACCCATTATTACAGTGTTTTTACCAAGAATTGCTCAGCTGAGTTGCTGTATCTCATTTTCAGGAAGGTCTTGCTTTAACCTGTTTTTACACTGTATTGTCTACCCAGGATTTCCTATCTGAGGTCACATTATGAGTGTCAGTGGGCCTCAGTTGATAGCACATCTGACTCTGGGTCGGAAGATCATGGGTTCTATAGTCTGACAGAGAGACTGAACTCATGCCATAAATTTTGGCATCTGAATGCAGTACTAGGGGGATGCAATCCTTAGGACAAGACATTAAATGGAGGTCCTGGCTGCAGTTTCTTGTGGTTGTTCTGGTGGATGTTAAAGATCCCATGGCACTTTTTGATAAGAGTAGGTTAATTAGTATCTTCTCTTAAAACATTTCAGAACAAAGTCCCTTCCCCATCACCTCCCTTTTTCATCATTATTGTAGCTCTTATGCCTTTAGAAAAAAATGTTTTCATACCGGAAGTACCCAAATTTCGCACACTTTGTGGTAAAGCTGCGTTTAGCCATGTAATTCTGTCCACCTGGAATAAACTACAAGCCACACTAAAATTCCCCAAACCAGTCTCCTTAAACATATTTATAACTTTTGCCAATGAAGTACTTTCAGAAATTTGCCACTGCCAAAGCATCTAGTAGCCCTCCTAGCGGAGAAACCATTATAGTCTCATAAAGCACTTGAATGTAAACTTATTTCATGTTTCCTTTTCTCCTTTCCTGCCTGTTAGCTTAGTTCCTGAAATGTATATAACTTAGCCATAACTCCTCTCCTACTGTACACTGTTTACCTGTCTCAATACTGTTCGAACCTGATGTATCGCAAGTAATTGTATTGTACTGCTGTATATTGTTTACCTGTCTCAACACTGTGTGAACTTGATGTATTGCAGTTGTACTATACTGTATTGTAATATTGTGTATACTTTCTACCAATTTGCCTTACCAGGACCTCCTTGTAAATAAGCATGCTCAATGGAATTTTCTTGCAAATAAACTTGAACTTGAATTTCCCTGATATCCTGGCCAAATTTCCCTCATTCACTAAATTACTACCAACAGCTTAATCTGGTTCAATTTCTGTTGATTAACATAGATACATAGATGCTGTCAGCAGATAAGGACCGCTAGGCCCATCCAGTCTGCCTATTTAAGCTGCCTAATGAAGTGTCCAGTCACCCTATCTGGTCATTGGCTTTAGCTTTTTCTTCCTATCTCTATTATTCCTTTGTTTCTGCCCCATGCATGTTTGAAGCCCGCTATTGTATGGGTTGCTACCACCTCCTGGGGTAGTCTGTTCCATACATCCACCACCCTTTCTGTAAAAAAAGAACTTCTTGGCATTTCCCCTTATGTAGCCACCCCTCAGTCTCATGCCGTGTCTTCGTATTCTGGCACAACTATTAATCTGGAATATGTTGTCCCCTTTCAACTTGTTAATGCCCTTGAGATACTTGAATGCTTCTACCGTGTCACTTCTCTCCCTTCTTTGTTCCAACATGTACAAATCAAGGTCCCTCACTCTCTCCTCATAAGACATGTGATGTAATCCCTTCAATATTGTGGTCGCCCTCCTCTGCACCGTCTCTTATTTTGTCAATGTCCTTTTCAAGGTGTGGTCTCCAGAACTGTACATCTGTATCCCCCATCCCCCTGGTGATAAAGCTAAAAATAGGCAGAATTCCCTAGCTCTCCTTTTCTGGTCAACAAAAACTAAATAAATAAATATGCCATTTTTGGTAGAGTCCTGCTTTTACCTATTTCAACAGTGTATTTGGTTAGGGTACACCAGCTGTAGTTGGTTCGCTGGTGCAGCAGAAGCACTACCTCTTGTGACGCTGATGATCTGGGTTCAGGAACCAGCCCAGATCATCAGAGGGCTGCCCTTGGGAGGACGATTCAGCATCCTGCAGGATGCTCTTCTCCAGGAAGGGAATGGGGACCACTATCTCCCCGCAACCACCGACTGTGTGACTACAGGTGGCAGTACAGACAAAGAGCAGCAAGAGGCTGAGGCACTGCCGATTCACTAAAAGGAAGCACCTGCCACCTGCCTTGTGTGAGCATGTCCATCTCAGATACTGAGAGGAGGAGGGTAGTGAAGGAGAAAACAAGAAAATGCAGCACACAGAACCCACACCCTGTCAACCTAGGCCACTACTAGAGTCCCAACTTCAGCCTTTCCTATGGACCTGGCCTAGCTTGAGGACCTCCACTATGGGGAAGGGATACCATAGGGTACCACTGCAGGAGTAAGGTAGGCCTTGGGGGTGACTGGAGTGACACGGTCGGGGCAGTATGGGGCTCTGACAGGGACTAAGGCCAGCTGAGGGGAATGATAAACAGAAAGCTAAAAAAAAGTGGACCAGTTGAAATGAGACTTATATCTCATAACATTCCCAAAAAGTTTAATTTCAGAACTTTCCAATCTTTAGTACTAAGATTATAAATCACAAAGGTGATTTCCACCAATCAGCACACAGGGCCGCTGTACCTCTCATTGTGTGTACAGTGTGCTCTCCTACAGGAGTGCTTGAAGGGAGCACTCCACTTGAGGGCTGGTGGGGATGGCATAAAAAATGTAAAAGAAAATACCTAAAATTGTAATAAATCATTATAGTAATTTATAGTAAGTTTATAGGCCCTCCAATGGATACCTACTATGATATATGAGACTCCTTTCATGAGATTTTGAGCTTTGGGCAGACGGAAAAGCTCAGCTTCGCTTCAAAGTCCTCTTGCCCATACTTCACATCTGGTGTGACTCATGACCCAAGATGGCGGCCACGCTGGGCTTGCCACTGTATCGATTGTCCGTTTGCTGATCCATTTGTCCGTTTGCTGCTCTGCTTGTCCATTTGCTGCTCCGTTTGTCCATTTGCTGCTCCATTTGCAAGTCATTTGATGATCGTTTTTGTTTTCTCGATCTACGTTTGGAGCTGTTTCTTCGTTCTATGTTTGGAGCTGTTTCCACTTTTTTGCTGAAGCTTGTTGAAGTCCAACAAGCTTGTTGAAGCTCGCTGAATTTTCCGTTCTGCCTTTTATTTTTGTGCAACTCTGGATATCTGATGAGGAGAACTGCTTTAACACACTTTAATATGCTGGAATCTCTATGTTAAGGAGAGCTAAGGCGGAGACGTCGGTGTAGTGTTTTGTATGCTTTTATGAACAGGCGAACAGTCAAACAGTTGTCTGGATAATTTTATGCGAGGCATGGCTGCTGTCAGAAGAATACTCGTTTGATGTTTATTGTGAGCTGGGCTGTTTATTGTGAGCTAGGCTGCATTTTAAGAGTGAAGAAATTTGGGAGTTTGGCTCTATGACTCTGAACATTGGAACATTATTCACAGACCGTGAGTTACACTGGGAGTTGGGCTGAACTGTTACAGGAATTATCTAAGCTTAAACCCCTGATATATTTTTTGATTCCGAGGGGGGAGACTTCTTGGAATTTTTGATACTGAATCATATTATATTGGGGGTGTTTGAGACCGCTGAAGCTCTGGGAGGAGAGTGTGACTGATCCCCGGGAGGAGGGTGTGATTGATCCTCGGTCTCTGCTGTTTGATTATGAGGAAATCTTGAAGACTTTGAACAAGATTTGTTTTTGAACTTTGTGACTTGTGATGGTCTTGGCCTGTATATGTGCTATGGGATAGCTGCCTGGAGTGGCTGGTGCTGGTTGGGCCCAAGGCGGGTGACTCTGGCTTCGACCTGCTGGTGGGCGGGTGAGAATTGCTGAAGTCTCCTAAACCTACTGGAGTGGTCTACCGGTGGGTGGATATCGTTCCAGGGGTTATTGCTAAGGGTCCAGCCTGGATCGAAATTCCACTCTGGGAGGAGCTATTTCCATCACATGGTAGTTCGTGATATCGCCTTTGGATCAGAATTGTTAAAAATTCATTTTGTTCATTTTAAAAGACAGCCTGACTCTGAGGCTCCGAGTTTCAGAGAGCCTGGAATTCTTAATATTGGATGACCAGCAGACTTTTATATTATTTGAAATTTATTTTATTTTTATGCTTTTTTGTTATAGAGGTTTTCTTTGGTTAATGATATTATTTGTTAATTAAGATAGGTTGTTAAGTTGAGTTAGTTCTTAGATATTTGTTGATTATGATGTGTTTGATGGGGCTTAAAATGGTCAGGCGCTATTCTCCCACTCTGCTCTGGGACCTCCGTCCCTTTCACTGTCCCTGGTTGTCTGATGATGTTTTTAATAACTGTCGTAAAGCGGGAATAGTGAGAAGGCGTTTAGGGGATGGGTGGGCTGGACAGAGTGGGAGATTGGAGGGGGGTGGGCAGATAGGGATAGTTGGGTCAAGGAGATGCCCTGGGGCAAAATGGGATCAGGAGAAGGGTCCTCCTTGCCTGATTCCCATACCCAAGGGCTCCGCAGATTGTGGGCAGGTACTGCGATCCTCTCCGAAAACCCATCCAACTCGGGCGGTGTTATGTAATGCCAGGTCTATTAGGAACAAGACTGCTATTATTGCAGATCTTGTTGCAACAGCTGACCTGGCATGTATCACCGAGACCTGGCTTGATGAGAATGCAGGTCCTATTTTAGACTCTGCTGCTCCTGCTGGGTTTTCGGTGATGCACTGTCCGAGATTGGATCGTAGGGGCGGGGAAGTGGCCTTTTTTTTTAGATCAGATCTGAGTCTTGTGGAGGTGTCAGTGGGTAACACCAGATCCTTTGAGTGTATCTTGGCAGCAGGTGCAGAGTTTAGGATTCTCCTCATCTACCGTCCACCCAGTGATGGTGGTGAATTCCTGAAGGAGTTTGCGGACTTCATCGTGGACATGGCATTGGAGTCGCCCAGATAGTTAATACTGGGTGACTTCAATGCCTGGGTCGACGATGAACTCTCGCACTTTGGAAAGAACTTCCTCCAACTTATGTCTATGTTGGGCCTGTCACAGGTAGTTACCTCTGCTACCCATATAAGGGACACTCTTTGGACCTGGTGTTCCTACTGGATTTGGATGTTTCGCATCTGGGGGTGGAACCAAATGTATGGACAGACCATCACACCATAAGATTCAGTTTTGTGGCACCCCCTAATAGACCTGCTCTCACGGAGATGGTCCAGTATCGCCTTTAAGGGAGTAAACCCAGAGGGCCTATTAGCGTACTGGACCCATCGGGTGTTTCGGTGAGAGATGGGTCCAGGGATCTTGTTATTGCCTATAATAAGGCAGTGAGCAGGGCCATGGACCAAATTGCTCTCAGTTCAGAAATCACTAATTACCAGCCCAAAGACTCCATGGTTTGATGAGTCTTGGATGAACTGAGGAGAATGGGCGGAGGCTAGAGAGGCCTGGTGGAAATCCTGCCTCGATGCTGACAAACTTAGATTGATGGATCATTATGTTATCTATCAATTGGCAATAACCCGTAAGAAGGCAGAATTCCTGTCCAAGGATTAGTTGCGCTAAACCGATCAGCTCATTTCTTTCGGACTGTTGACGGATTGTGCAATCCACTCTGTCTACAGTCCGGAAGAGATTTTTCACAAATAAAGTGTGATGAGCTTGCTCGATTTTTCGCTGATGAGATTGCCAGCATTAGGTCGGATATCGGCCAGGCTCACTCTTTAAGGGTTTGCGGTGATCGGCAGGGGGAAACAAACACCTGTGTCACCTGGGCTGACTTTGGTAGACTGGAATTCATCGATATTGTGAGGATTGTCCAGACTGTACGTCCAACCAGCTGTAGTTTGGATCCAGGCCCTACGCCTCTATTATTGGGTTGCATAGATACTATCTGTCCGACCATTGCTGAAATTGTTTGGAAATCTCTGGAGCAGAGGATCTTTCCTGAACCCCTAAAGAAGGCGGTCGTTCGACCACTCCTAAAAAAACCTTCATTGAATCCGAACTGCCCAGCTAACTACAGACCTGTCTCTAACCTGCCCTTTTTGGGCAAGGTTATTGAAAAGGTGGTTGCACTGCAACTGGATGACCACCTTACAAGTCACAATATCTATGATACTCTTCAATCAGGATTTAGGAAAAGACATAGTACTGAGACTGCTCTTGTCCAGGTTCTAAATGATCTCCTGATAGCGAGAGATCGAAAGGCTCGTACTATTCTAGTCCTTCTTGATCTCTATGTAGCATTTGACACTGTGGACCATGGTGTGCTTTTGGAACGCCTGCGGTTCTATTGCGGACTGTCTGGTACAGTTCTGCAATGGTTTCAATCTTTTCTCACGGGGCGGAGATAGAGGGTTATCACCGAATTTATTCTTCTGATGCTGTCTTTGCCCTGTGGGGTTCTGCAGGGCTTCATCTTGGCACCCATGTTGTTCGCTGTCTATATGCTGCCATTGGGAGACATTATTAGTCAATGCAGCTTGGGTTTTCACTGCTATGCAGATGATACCCAGCTGTATTTGTCTTTTAGTGCCAGACAGGAAGATACAGTCTCTATACTTAACAACTGTCTATCCAAGATCAAGAATCGGATGAGTGCCAGCTGGCTAAGGTTAAACCCGGATAAGACTGAGGTGTTGGTGGTGGACCCAGGTTGCCTTGAGGCGGGTTGTAGGGCTGGACTTCCTTCGGGCGTATGGATCGATGGTGCCCAGCTCTCAACCTCAGACTGGGTGCATAACCTGGGCGTTATTATTGACGACAGTTTGACCCTGAAATTTCAGGTGTCATCTGCTGTCAAATCTTCCTTTTCCCATCTTAGGAATATCGCTCGGGTGAAACACCTTGTTCCTCCGGCTGACCTTCCGATGCTGGTCCATGCCTTTGTTACCTCTCGCCTTGATTGATGCAATGCCCTGTACCTAGGGCTACTGGGGGTTGATATCCGCCGCTTGCAGCTAGTGCAGCACGCAGCAGCCAGGCTTTTGACTGGGACATCTATGAGAAGTCATATTATGCCTGTACTGCGCGAACTGCACTGGCTGCTGTTCAGTGGCGGATCACCTTTAAGGTCGGTTACTGACCTTTAAAGCCCACACGAACAGGGACCGCGGTATCTTCAAGATCTCCTTGTTCCCTACTGTCCCTCTCGCTCGCTCCACTCCACCGATGAGGGATTGCTAGAGGTTCCCAGGGTTCATTTAAAAACTTCTGGAGCACGGGCATTTTCTTATGCTGCCCCTACCCTGTGGAATTCTCGACCTCGTCGGATACGAAGCTGCCTGGCTGTTGAGAGCTTTAAGCTAGAATTAAAAACTTATTTATTTCAAAAGGCATATGGAGAGTGATTTTATTGTAATTTTATTGTGATCATATTGTTATTGTTGTTGTTTGTGTTATTTGTATGTATTTTATTTGTTTTTATTTGTACAGCGCTTTGGTATTGAAAAGCGCTTAAAAAATAAATTTTACTTACTTACTTACTTACTTACATTCAGAGTTTCTTATTCCATAACAGACATCCCGCAGAGGCCATATTAACTTAAAACATTTGTATTAGATCAGGCTGTTTTCCCGATAGATTTCACCAGTTCCTGATGCTTTTCCTGTATGAAAATAATAGTCCTCTGCTTGTGATAGCAGAATAGTTTCCATCGAAATGAAGACAAAGGGAAAAGACATAATTTTAATGAAAATGTCTTCAGCAATAAAATAGAAAATCCTGGAATTTTCATTTACGGTAAATCTTTTGTAACTGATATGTACAGATATAATTTCTTGGTTGGAAACTGGAAAATCAAGTTATGTGACTTGTTATGAACCAGCATGTTATCACAACTGCGCTGGCATCCCAGGTTCAGGAACGAGCCTGGGCCATCAGGGGTTAACCAGGGATCAGACTGAGAATTGAACATCTCAGGCAATCAGCTCCCTTGTACACTTACATGTCAGCACTGCAGGGAGCATTGCAAACTGTGACTGCGCACTGTGTCAGTGGCGGGGGGGCTTACCTGGGAGAAATGCCAGCACTGCAGGGAACATTGCAAACTGAAACTGTGACTGCACACGGTGTCAGTGGGGGCTTACCTGAAGAAATGCCAGCACTGCAGGGAGCATTGCAAACTGTGACTGCGCACGGTGTCAGTGTCTGTGGGGGGGAGAAATACCAGCACTGCAGGAGCATTGCGAACTGTGACTGTGCACAGTGTCAGTGAGGGGAGGGACTTACTCGGAGAAATGCCAGCACTGCAGGGACCATTGCAAACTATGACTGTGCACGGTGTCAGTGGGGGGGGGGGGCTTAACTGGGAGAAATGCCAGCACTGCAGGGAGCATTGCAAACTGTGGCTGCGCACGGTGTCAGTGAGGGGAGGGACTTGCCTGAGAGAAATGTCAGCACTGCAGTAAGCATTGCAAACTGTGGCTGCACACACTGTCAGTGACGGTGGGGGACTTACCTGAGAGAAATGCCAGCACTGCAGGAGCATTGCAAACTGTGGCAGCGTGCATGTGTCAGTGAGATGGGGGGACTTACCTGGGAGAAATGCCAACATTGCAGGGAGCATTGCAAACTGTGGCTGTGCACTGTGTCAGTGAGGTGGGGGGGGGGACTTACTTGGAAAAAATGCCAACACTGCAGGGAGCATTGCAATCTGTGGCTGCACACGGTGTCATTGAGGTGGGAGGGGGGACTTACTTGGGAGAAAAACAAGTCAGAGTTAAAACACTGCTCCAGTGCAGATGATACCTTCCATCTTAAACTCCACTGCCACAGATCCCCTGGTCCTTAAACTGAACTCTGTTGGCAGAAGGCTACTGTGGGACAGCACTGGGATGTCACCTTGACAGAAAGACATGGCTGAGCAGGAAGGAATAAAAACCCATAGAAAAAGTGTTTAAAACAAACACAGACTGGGAACTGATAACACAAAGAGGTTCCCATGTGGCTATTGAAGGCTCTTATATTTCAGTGCAACTTATTCTTTGTGTGCGTGTGTGTGTGTGTGTGTGCGAGCACATGCATGAAGGTGTGTGTCTGTGTGCCAGCACAAATGTGTGTGTGTGTGTGTTGGTATGTGTGTGCGTGGTTAGGAGTGTGTGTGTGTGTGTGTGTGTGTGCGTGAACGTGAACGTGGATGGGGATGCATTAGTACAACCGCATGTGCTTGTTAGTGTGTTGTGTGTGTGTGTGTGTGTGTGTGTGTGTGTGTGTGTGTGTTCATGACTGTGTCCATGTCCTTGTTAATATGGTGTGTGCATGTGCACAAATGTGTGTGTGCTTGCTAATGCGCTGTGTCTGTGTTGTGTATGAATGTGTACATGTGCTTGTGAATGCAATGTATGTACTGTATGCAGATGTATCCATTTGGGTTTTTTTTGCCTATATGTGCATGCTTGCATATGTGCCTTATAAAAGCTTAAAATGATGAGCAGTCCCTGTCACAGATTGCACGGCAACCTACCTCTTAAATGTCAAATCGGGCAGTTGGCTCGGATCATCATGGACAAACAGGTAACCCACAGGTTTGTAATAATACACCATCACATTCCTGCAAGATGCAGCATCTGCTATTATATCATACAGGGAACGTGGAATGCCTGAAAGGAGAGCCAACAGACGGCATTAATGTAAACATTCGTTTGTGTTTACCTGTTCAGGTTACTTTCAGGTATGTTTTCCCTGTGATTTTCCTCTGTGACAACAGTGACAACTCAGGCAAATTACAGGTGTTTATTCCTTGTGGGATTTTCATACTTGACACCATGTAACCAGTTAAAAAAATATTAAGGGTGTATTTCATGTGGGATTTCCACATGTGACACTCTGTGGTCAATTAGGTAAATCTCTGGGGTGTATTCCTTATAGGATTTTCCCATGTGATACCCTATAACCAGTTAGGTAAATCTCAGACATACTGTACATTCCCTATAGGATTTCCCCATTTACCATCCTTTAAACAGTAAGGTAAATCTTGGGTGTGCCTTTTCCTTATGGGATTTTCTGTCTGACATCCTGTGACAAGTTAGGTAAATTTAAGGTGTTTATTCCATGGTTCGCATCTCTATGTGATACTCCATGAGCAGTTAGGAAAATCTTAGGTGTATATTCCATGTGGGATTTCCACAGGTGACACTCAGTGACTAGTTAAATAAATCACAGGAGTGTATTTTTTTTTTTTATTTACAATTTTCTGTGTTTTTCCTCTTTATCACCCTTTCCCGTGTGCATCCAGGGCACTGAACATACGCAAGTGGAGGCACACGCATGTCAGGCACTGGGGAGTACCCCACCCTACTAGCTGCCTTCCCACCTGCGCCACCACCAGATCTCCACCCTGTGGTGATGGGACTATGGGAGGGACAGCATTCACCCGAGGAGAGGTCAAACCTGCTCCTTTACCCCCCCCCGGACGGCTCCCTGACAACCTGAGGTCGTTCCCAAACCCTGGTCGCTGGCATGATGCGAGGTAAGACTAGATACCTTAACCCTCTGTGCCACCAGGCCAGCTCACAGGAGTGTATTTCTTGGGGACTTCTGCAGGTGCTACCCTGTGATCAGTTACACGAATTTCAAGTGTGCCTTCCTTGGGAATTTCCCCAGTTAACACCCTGAGGTGAGTTGGGTAACCCTTGAGTCTGTATTCCATGTAGGATTTCTCCAAGAGATACTTGTTAGGTAAACCGCAGCTGTGCATTTTTGGAGGATTTCCACAGGTGACACCCTGTGACCATACAGGTAACTCGCAGGTACTTATTCCCCTATGGGATTTATCCATGTGACACCCTGTGATAACTCAGGTAAGCCTGATATATTCCATGCTGGATTTCCCCTATGTCACACCCTGTGACTAGTTTGGTTAATCTCAGGTAAATATTCCCTGGGGGTTTCCGCAGCTGATTCCCTGACATGAGTTAGGTTAGTTAAGTTTCAGGTATGTGTTCCCTGGAGAATTTCCCCTTGTAATGTCCTATGAAACCAAGTCTCTTACCTCAAGGTGATTATCCAGTAGGGGCTTGACAATGTCTACCACTGGTTCTGGGAACACCAACTGGTTCTAAACTCAAAGAGGGCCATTGCTATGACACTTAGCACCCTAGACAGCTCCCAGTTAGAAATGTCTCAACACAGAATTACCTACTTGGAATCCACTAATGTTAGTCTGATTACAAAACTCAAAGTCCTATATAAAGGAATGCAGCCTGCCTCCTATTGTTTGAACCTTGTGAAATTCTGCCAGCCTTTGACTGTGGGGAGGCTGTCTATGGCTCTGCCTCCAGCTCCTCTCTGACCAGACTGTAATCCCTGTACAACTCTTTCTGTTGCTTGCCCTTGAATTGCCCCCCATGCACCCATTACTATACTGCCTTGCACAGTAGTTTGGGTTGACCTTCTCTGGATTAGATAAGGCTTTGGCCTAACACCACACTCATCTCCAAATATTAGATTAACACGCTATCTGATTATCTCATCATTTCCTGTCTCCGTCTCCAGCCTCCTTCCCACTTCCACCTACTGACAAACTTAAATTCCTCAACCCTACACCTAAAAAGACTGTTGATCAGTCTGCTTTTGTCCTACAGCATTTCCCGTCAGAACAATTTCCCTCTTTCACTATGTTCCTCTTTTGGACTGTACCTGGGTTGAGTGCCCAGCTAGGTGAGATTGGCACATCATTCTACATCTATTTTCGGTAGAATTCTGCATTTGTGAATGCTCCTTGTTATACCGTATTACTCTGTACATTCACTGATTGATTGTACTGCCTATTTCTGTTACAATTTATTCTATAGGTACCTGCTGAGCCCTATGTGTAGTTACATCAAGGGGCGCGTTAGTTGTAACCATCTTTTATTGCTCTATCCCATGCCTTTTTGTTAGCGATTTATGTATTTATTTACATTTTAAGGAATCACTTTTATGATATGATTCACTTATTGCTAAGCACTCTGAACCTTTGGGGATATGGCACTACAAAAATTTGCCTTCTTTTGTCTCATTATTCTCAACAGGGGAAACAAGCAAGGATGACTGAGCCCAATTATCTAAATGTGATTTTTTGGTTATCCATAAATAGGTAGGGCAGTCCAGACATTCCCTACAGAGCTGGATGCTGAGTAGGGCAAAAAATGGTAGGTTGAAATCACATCCCAGATCCAAAACCAAGTTGGGCACTTTTTTTTAGGAGCAGGGGCTGGCCTCAGATCAAAGGAATGTCCATGGTGTGATGTAAGAAAGGCAGGGCAGATGATGCTTCTGGCACAGATATTTATGTGCCTGCATTTCCCTGAGACCCTTTGTTGTATTTTGGGAATTGATGCACCGACATCTCTATCAGTACTATTATAACTCTCAGAAGACCCCTGTTGAGGGTAAGCTTAAACTATCTATTTGGAATCTAGTTTAGGCTTAGTGAGATTTATCCCATTAGCCTTCTATCTGTTCAAATGTTTTGTTTTCCATTTTTGTAGTGTACTGTATTTAATATAGACTTTAGTGTGTATAAGTCTGTACCATGTGTAAATATAGAGCATTAATTGTTATTTTTATATGTGTTGTGCTCTCTGTGGCTGTATTTTTAAGGGTATAGATAAACTGGTGTAAATGGCAAGGCTGTGATCTCTCTTATAAGAGGCAGGCAACTAAACTGTTCGCAGCACACCTGATCATTATAAAGGGCATGTAAAAGAGTGTCCCCAGCTGTGGTTACAGGGGAGGGTTGTCTGTTTTTGGGAAAGGACATTGTATTATGTGAGCAGTGGCTGGTGGTGGAAAGCAAACCAAAATATAAACTGAGTAAGAGTCAAGCAATTATTGAGGTGGCCCTTCTGGAGGCTGAAGAGTCATGAAAAACTGGTTGCACTGTGGGGACTGAGTTTGGGGAGGACTGAGAGCCCCACACTATTCTCTCTGCAGTATGCATCTGTAACAGACCTAGCTAGCTCAAGGATCTCTTCTGACCAAATATTGTAATTAAATAAAAGCAAAACTGGGTCTGAAAGTCAGTGACTTATAAAGAAGCTCTTTCTTTACCAATGGCACCAGCTAAAATAGTTAACAGTCCATATTATGCAGTAATATTCCAAACTATTGAGTCAGAGTTGACCTCAGTACAAAGCTAACAGACTACAGGCATGCTATTGCTGAATCAAACTAGTTGGAGGCTTGCTGTGGCTTGGTGGGACAGCAGGACACTCACACTGTTCCCCTTGACTGAGTGACACTGAACTGCACATGTATAAACACCATTAGGATGCTCATTTGGGTTTGGTTCCAGCATCCTTCCCTCCTCCTCCAGTGGCACCTCACTCTCTTCGGAATTTATGGACATTTGTTCCTAGGGTGCCTTGTTCCAAAGAGACTTCATCCCAGCACACCTCAGGGGGTGGAACCCTACTCAAGAGGGTTTCATTATCTTCACAGCACCCAAAGAGGTGGTATTCTCTGTAGCAGGGACCAGGAGTACATGCACCAAATGTATGTTGCAGAAGAATGCAGACCTCCTAGAATACAACTACTGATTGCCTCAAAACTTCAATACAAACATGCCGAGTTCCTAATATTAAAATCAGTCATCTCACCAGTCATGTCTGCTGAATAGAAAGTCTAACAGCATGGAAAAGCTGCAGCCTGTGGTTCAGTATGTCAGCCCATGAGGGGTTTGTCCCACTGAGACACAGTACAAATCATACAAACCAGGCCAAGCTAATATAATTAAGTACCTCATGCACGGTGGAAACACACAAGCAAAATGTTGAAGAGCACTTTGTAAAAGCAGCAATCAGGGGCTGCTGCTGTGAACCGTTACTATATTGCCTGAGCACTCCTACACAAGTCGCCCAATATCCCATGAATTAATCATTTACTGTGTCTCTCCTTTCCAATCCTGTGTCCAAAGCCCAAATTTTAGGACTATCAAATAAGCAATAATGCCCAACAGGGATAATGTCATGCCTCAGGTGGTTGGGCACGAGGCCGTAGGCAGAGTGCATCCAACACCTGAGGTGTGACGTTATCCCAAACGACACACACCCTGGAGGGCATTATTGCTATTATACAATGGCTCATTGTTATATATAAAATAGAAAAATAGTTTTAAAGAATGTTTTTATTAGAGAGGAAAAATATTTTTGTTTCTTAAGAGGAGATGCAAAAAAAGAGATCAAGGTCATCTGACATAAGCTCATCTCCAGGTTCACAGTGAGGCTGAGACTAGACCCGTGATGTTGTGCTGAGATAACAGCATGGGTCCAGTCCCAGACTGACCAATCAGAGACCAGGGTTTTTTCTTGCCATTGTATAATGTGCAGTGGCAGGCAGCTCACAGTTTGGGCTGGTATCATGAACACCAACAAGTGTCCTTTACAAGTCTTTGATTCTGTCCCCAAATCCATCCATATAAAGGGGAATTATTCCCCAAATGGTTTGTGTCTTTATTTGTTAAATCATAATCAGTGGCTCATTTCTGTGTTGTAGTACTACCTTTAATGGGCTTGTTCATCTCTCTTCAGTCTTGAATGTTTTTCTTAATTCAAGTTTCTATCCCAGCTATAACCACCTTTTCTTATCGGGGCTCAATTGGTGGCTCTTCAGCCATCGACAGCTACTACACAGCCACACTGTTCTGGGTCTGAGAGTAACGGCAACTTTCATTCAATTATGGCACTTTTCTCCCCTTTTTCCTTCTTCCACCCTCATCCTGCATGGCATCCCTACATGACCCTTACAGCTGCTCCTTGTGAAAGTGGTAGAGAGAGCTACCTTCTTATATCAATTAATTAATCAATCAATTCTTTATTTATAAAAAGGCACCTTTCTAAAACCAAAGCACCTGTACAATACCAATCGAACAGATTAATAAATAACAATATAATAATACAGCATCAGCTTTAAAAATCTGAAAATGCCAGGCTAAAAAGATATGTTTTCAGGGCGGTCTTAAAACTTTGGACGGTCAGGCAATCTCGCACCCGACGAGGTAGAGAATTCCACAGGGTTGGGGCCAGAAAATGAAATGATCTTGCTCCAGATGTTTGTAAACGAACCCTGGGAATCTCTAGCAATCCCTCATCGGTGGATTGGAGAGGCCGGGGGGGGGACAGTAGGGATGAAGGAGATCTTGCAGATAACTAGGTCCCTGATTGTGTAGGGCCTTAAAGGTCAGCAAACCGACCTTGATGGTGATCCACCACTTTATTGGCAGCCAGTGCAGTCCACTGAGCACAGGCGTTATAGGACTGGTCCTGGAGGTACCAGTCAGAAGCCTGGCTGATGCATTCTGCACCAGCTGAAAGCAGCAGATATCCAGAAGCCCAATAAAGGGCATTGCAGTAGTCAAGATGGGAGGTAATGAAGGCATGGACCAAACTGGAAGATCATCTCTGAGGAACCAGGTGCTTTATCTGGACGATATTCCTCAGAGGAAAAAAAAACGGATACTACCCTCTGAGTCCTACCTCGAGGAATGATCGAAACCATCTGAGGACAGTCCTCAAAAGTTCACAGATGAACTGCAGGTGCTCCAACAGCACACCATGGTCCACGGTGTCACATGCCGCAGAGAGCTCTAAAAGGACCAAGATGGAATGGGTCTTTTGATCTCTCGCTATTAGGAGGTCATTTAGTACCCAGACAAGGGCTGTCTTGGTACTATGTCTCTTCCTAAATCCAGACTGGAGAGAGTCATAAACATTGTGGCTGGTCAAATGGTCCTCCAGCTGCAACACTACCAGTTTCTCAATAACCTTACCCACGAAGGGTAGGTTAGAGACAGGTCTGTAGTTAGGCAGACAGGATCAAAGGAGGGCTTCTTAAGAAGGGGCCAAACCACACAGAAACATAGAAACATAGATTGTGATGGCATATAAGGACCGCTTGGCCCACCTAGTCTGCCCATTTTCCTACCTAACAGATAAGCTGCAGATCCTAGTTAACCAACAGCTTACTTCCTCCTACCCCTCACTAGGACTGCCTTATGTCTGTCCCATGCATTCTTGAATTCCCCCACTGTTCTTGACTCCACGACCTCCTCAGGGAGGCTTTTCCATGCATCCATAACCCTCTGGGAAAAAATACTTCCTCACATTACCTCTGAGCCATCCCCCCTCTATCTTCAAATTGTGCCCCCTTGTTCTTGCACATCTCTTTTTCTGAAAGATGCTACCATCTTGTACTTTGTTAATTCCTTTGAGATACTTGAAAGTTTTATTATGTCCCCTCTCCTTATTTCCTCAAGGGTATAAGCATATTAGCTTCTTTAGTCTTTCTTCATATGTCTTCGGTGCAGACCCTGCACCATTTTTGGTGCCCTCCTCTGGACAGCCTCCACTCTGTCTATGTCTTTTGCGGAATGGGGTCTCCCAGAACTGCACACTTAGCACCCCAGATGGGGTCTCACCAACTGTCTGTACAAAGGGATAACAACTTCCTGTTTTCTACTATTGATGCCTCTCCCTGTGCATCCCAGTATCCCCCCAGCCTTCCTTACTGCCTTCTCACATTGTCTGCCCACCTTTAGGTCATCTGATATAATTACCCCCAGGTCCCTTTCCATTTTTACTGCTGTCAGTATCTCACCCCCCATTGTGTACTCTTCCATTGGGTTGTTGTTTCCCAGGTGTATTACCTTGCACTTCTTTGCATTGAATCTGAGCTGCCATACATCTGACCATTCCTCCAACCTTGCCAAGTCCTTTCCACTCCATCTTTATCAACTCTGTTGCAGATCTTTGTGTCGTCTGCAAAGAGGCATACTTTTCCTTCCAGTTCCTCTGCAATGTCACTTATAAAGATATAAAAGGACTGGTCCTAGTACTGAACTCCTTGATACCCCGCTAGTACCCTCCTTTCTTCACTGTGGACTCATTTACTACTACCCTTTTGCTTCCTGTTGTCTAGCCAATTTTTTATCCAGGCTACCATTTTGGGACCTACCCAAGGCTGTCTAACTTGTGTATTAATCTTTTGTGTGGGACTGTATCAAATGCATTGCTAAAACCTAGGAAGGCCATGTCCGCAGCCCCTCCCTGGTCTACTACTTTGGTCACCCAGTCAAAGAAATCTATTAGATTCTTCTGACACGACCTTCCCATTGTGAATCCATGCTGCCTTGGGTCTTGTGCCCCACTGACCTCTAGGTACTCAACAATTCTTTCCTTCAGAAGTGATTCCATCATTTTCCCTACCACTGAGGTCAAACTAACTGGTCTGTAGTTTCCTGCCTCTGTCCTGCTCCCACTTTTGTGAAGAGGAATCACATCCACCCTCCTCCAGTCCTCAGGAACCACCCCATCCTCCCATGATTTGTTAAAGACAGTAGTCATCGGTATCACTAGTTCTACCCTTAGTTCCTTTAGAATTCTTGGGTGAATCCCATCAGGCCCCATTGCTTTGTCCACCTTCATTTTTATTAGTTCTTTCAGAACCCTTTCTTCTGTAAATGGACTGGTATAGACCCCTCTTCAGAGTGTTTCTCTTGTTTGGTTTAGGTACCTCCCTCCTCTTCCTTTAGTACATAATAGTCAACAGATTAATAAATAACAATATATATACAGCATCAGCTTTAAAAATCTGACAATGCCAAGGCTAAAAGATATATTTCAAGGCGGTCTTAAAACTTTGGACGGTCAAAGGCAATCTCTAGCACCTTGACAGTGAAAATTCCACAGGGTTGGGGCCAGAAAATGAAATGATCTTGCTCCAGATGTTTATGCACGAACCCTGGGAATCTCTAGCAATCCCTCATCGGGTGGATTGGAGAGGGCGGGGGGACAGTAGGGATGAAGGGATGTCTTGCAGATAATTCAGGTCCCTGATTGTGGGGCCTTAAAGGTCAGCAAACCGACCTTTGATGGTGATCCACCACTTTATTGGCAGCCAGTGCAGTCCACTGAGCACAGAGCGTATAGGACTGGTCCTGGAGGTACCAGTCAGAAGCCTGGCTGATGCATTCTGCACCAGCTGAAAGCAGCAGATATCCAGAAGCAATAAAGGCATTGCAGTAGTCAAGATGGGAGGTAATGAAGGCATGGACCAAAACTGGAAGATCATCTCTGGAGGAACCAGGTGCTTTATCTGGACCGATATTCCTCAGAGGAAAAAAAAAAACGGACACTACCCTCTGAGTCCTACCTCGAGGAATGATCAAACCATCTGAGGACAGTCCTCAAGGATTCACAGATGAACTGCAGGTGCTCAACAGCACACCATGGTTACGGTGTCACACATGCATGAGAGAGCTCTAAAGGACCAAGATGGAATGGGTCTTTGATCTCTCGCTATTGGGAGGTCATTAGTACCCAGACAAGGGCTGTCTTGGTACTCATGTCTCTTCCTAAATCCAGACTGGAGAGAGTCATAAACATTGTGGCTGGTCAAATGGTCCTCCAGCTGCAACACTACTAGTTTCTCAATAACCTTACCCACGAAGGGTAGGTTAGAGACAGGTCTGTAGTTAGGCAGACAGGATCAAAGGAGGGCTTCAATTGAAGGGGCCAAACCACACAGAAACATAGAAACATAGTTGTGATGGCATATAAGGACCGCTTGGCCCACCTAGTCTGCCCATTTTCTCATCTTCAACAGATAAGCTGCAGATCCTAGTTAACCAACAGCTTACTTCCTCCTACTCCCTCACTAGGACTGCCTTATGTCTGTCCCATGCATTCTTAATTTCCCACTGTTCTTGACTCCACGACCTCCTCAGGGAGGCTTTTCCATCATCCATAACCCTCTGTGGAAAAATACCTCACATTACCTCTGAGCCATCCCCTCTATCTTCAAATTGTGCCCCTTGTTCTTGCACATCTCTTTTTCTGAAAGATGCTACCATCTTGTACTTTGTTAATTCCTTGAGATACTTGAAAGTTTCTTTATTATGTCCTCCTCCCTTATTTCCTCAAGGGTATACATATTAAGCTTCTTTTAGTCTCTTCTTCATATGTCTTCTGGTGCAGACCCTGCACCATTTTGGTTGCCTTCCTCTGGACAGCCTCCACTCTGTCTATGTCTTTGTTGGAGATGGGGTCTCCAGAACTGCACACTAGCACCCAGATGGGGTCTCACCAACTGTCTGTACAAAGGGATAACAACTTCCTGTTTTCTACTATTGATGCCTCTCCCTGTGCATCCCAGTATCCCCCAGCCTTCCTTACTGCCTCTCACATTGTCTGCCCACCTTTAGGTCATCTGATATAATTACCCCCAGGTCCCTTTCCATTTTACTGCTGTCAGTATCTCACCCCCATTGTGTACTCTTCCATTGGGTTGTTTTTCCCAGGTGTATTACCTGTGCCTTTTGCATTGAATCTGAGCTGCCATACATCTGACCATTCCTCCAACCTTGCCAAGTCCTTTCCACTCCATCTTTATCAACTCTGTTGCAGATCTTTGTGTCGCTCTGCAAAGAGGTATACTTTTCCTTCAGTTCCTCTGCAATGTCACTTATAAAGACATAAAAGGACTGGTCCTAGTACTGAACCTTCGATACCCCGCTAGTAACCTCCTTTCTTCACTGTGGACTCCATTTACTACTACCTTATGGCCCTGTTGTCTAGCCAATTTTATCCAGGCTACCATTTTGGGACCCACTCAAGGCTGTCTAACTTGTGTATTAATCTTTTGTGTGTGGGACTGTATCAAATGCATTGCTAAAACCTAGGTGACCGTAATCGCAGCCCCTCCCTGGTCTACTACTTTGGTCACCTTGTCAAGAAATCTATTAGATTCTTCTGACACGACCTTCCCATTATGAATCCATGCTGCCTTGGGTCTTGTGCCCACTGACCTCTAGGTACTCAACAATTCTTTCAACTGAAGTGATTCCATCATTTTTCCTACCACTGAGGTCAAAACTAACTGGTCTGTAGTTTCCTGCCTCGTCCTGCTCCCACTTTTGTGAAGAGAATCACATCCACCCTCCTCCAGTCCTCAGGAACCACCCCATCCTCCCATGATTTGTTAAGACAGTAGTCAGCGGTATCACTAGTTCTACCCTTAGTTCCTTTAGAATTCTTGGGTGAATCCCATCAGGCCCCATTGCTTTGTCCACCTTCAATTTTATTAGTTCTTTCAGAACCCTTTCTTCTGTAAATGGACTGGTATAGACCGCCTTCAAGAGTGTTTTCTCTTGTTTGGTTTAGGTACCTCCCTTCCTCTTCCTTTGCGAATACTGAGCAGAAATATTCATTCGGTATCCCTGACTTTTCACTGTTACCTCTACCCACATTCCTACACCTTTATTAAGCCTCAGTATCCTCCTTTGGTCTTTCTTCGCTCCCCTAATGTACCTATTAAAGGTCTTATCCCCTTCTTAACAGAGTTGGCTAACCTTTCCTCAGTTTGAGCCTTTGCTACTTTGACAGCCTCCTCAGCCTCTTTCTGCTTTAACTGACAAAGTTTTCTGTCATGCCCTTCTGTGTTTCCTTATATTTCCTGAATGCTATCCTTTTCTTCTTAACCTTCCCTGCCACTTTTTGAGAACCATAGCAGTTTTTTCCTTCATTGTGTTTTGTTGATTTGTTTTACATAAAGGCTTGTTGCCTCTGGTGATGGCTGTTTTGATTACTCCCATTGTTCCTCCACCCCTCTTTTCTTGCTTGTTTGCTGAGTGCTTTTTGAGGCACTCTCTCATTTTCCCAAAGTCAGCCCTCCTAAAGTCCAATACTCTTGCTTTTGTGTGGTTGACTTGATGGCTATGTTTTATCGTGAACCACATTGTTTGGTGGTCGCTTGTTCCCAGATGGCTACCCACTCTCTAAATCTGAGATTCTTTCTCCATCCCCATTTGAGAATACAGGTCTAAGATTGCTTCCTCCCAAGTGGGTTCCAATACTAGCTGTCTGAGGCATGCCCTGTAGGGGCATCAAGAATGACCATGCTCTTGGATGTACCTGCAGCAAAGGTGCTCCAGTTAACATCTTGCATATTCAGGTCCTCCATCAACAATATCTCCTTTTCTGCCATTCTAAGGAAGCTTTCTATCATTTCCTTGTCCATTCCTCCCCTGAGATGGAGGTCTGTAGGCAAGCCCCATGCGGATTGTGGTGCCATTTCCTGTCTCAGGGTGACCCAGAGTGCCTCATCTGCTCCTCGTTTTTCTTTAGTTCTGTTGCTTTGATCCCTTCCTTACATAGAGCTCCTCCTCCTCCTCTTTACCCTCCCTGTCCCTCCCCTGTAGATTGTGTATCCTGGTATGTTGACATCCCAGTCATGGTTCTCTGTGTACCACGTTTCTGTGACTGCCACAATATCCGGGCAACCTCTTCCATTAAGGCTACTAGTTCAGGGGGCTTGTTACACAGACTATGGACATTGGTACTCATCACCTCCACTTTTTGATGGCCTCACCCTTTTAGCCCCATTTCTGTCCTTACTGCCTTCGCCTTTTTACATTTACCTCTGTCCTTCTCTAATGGCTTCTCTATCTTGGTGTTTACCTCACTAATTACACTGTGTTTTGTGGGGGGAAACTGGATTTCCTGCTCCTTTTAGTGCCTCCTTGTTAGTTTAAATGAGCTTGCCAATGAAGCATTTAAACCTCTCATCTAGGATCCTGTTCCTCCCAGACAGATGCAGACCATCACACCAGTATAGGTCTGATCCTCCAGGTGGCTCCCCAGACCCCAATGAAGCTAAGACCCTGAGCTCCACACCAGTTTTCAACCATTGTTGAATTCCCTGGTGAGGAGGTACCCTAGCATCACCCTTTGCCATAGACAGGCAGCACCTCCGAGAAGGTTACCCTATGTGTTACTTGTCTAAAGCCTCCCCAACTCTACAAACTCCTCTGCACTGCTCTGATCCCATTCCTAGCCAGATCATTTGTCCCTAGGTGACAATGACATCCAGTCCCTCCCCTGCAGCTGCTCCCACGATCCTGAGGATTCGCCTCCGTCCTCCAAGCTGTGGTGCCAGGCAGGCACCTACCTCCTCCCTCCCCTTCCTCTCCCATTTCTACTCCTAATGATTGAGTCCCCACCAGGAGTTGTTTCCTCCCCTGTGGGATCCCATGCCACCCTCCTGTGGGTCTCCTTCGTGAAGGTTCCCAGCATCCTCCCTGGTCTCCACTGCAGGTGCCTCCATAGGGAACTAGTATCCACCAGAAGAGTGAATGAATTGTGAGCGGTACACCTCTGTTCCACCACCTCTCCTTCCTCCCTGAGCCCACCCTGGTCCAGCCTCTCCTCTTTCTTGGCAACCTCTGAGGTAGTGGCATTGGCCCTGGTGGTCCCTGGGTGGGGGAGGTTTCACGAATCCTAGCCAGGTCAGCCTGGAGACGGCAACCTCCTCCTCAGACCAGAGAGGTGCCTGCAACTACTGAGCATTGTAGCCTCCAGAATGTCTCTCGAACACTGGTGCCCCACAGCCATTGCACTGCACCACCCTATCATGTCTTATTTTGTGTCCCCTCCTGTTTCTCTGTATGCTTACTCTCCTCTCCTTACAACTCTCACCCTTCCTGTTCTGGGACAGCAACTTCCTATATTCTTCAGTAGCCTCCTTCTTCTTTGCTCAGTGTCAGACCACCACCAGTTGGGGAGAGTGAGCTACTTTTTTCCTTTAGGCTTGACAAAACCAATGTTTCTCTATGATCCTGTTCTTCCTGCTGCCAAACAGAAAGTTTCTGTTGACAGTCAAATCCAGTGGCTATAAAAGTAGAACTGGCTTAGGGTGGATAGAGGGCATTAGTAAGAAAAAAGGCTAGCAATAGGAGTTGTAATTTGAGTCACCTGCTTGTCTAAGCCACACCCCAATTAAGCTATTTCTCCTCCTACTGGTATAGCAAAATAAGTTGATACAGTACCCTTCACAGCACAGAACACACCGACTTTCTTTATTTTTTAACCCTAAATGATACCTCTTCTACTTCTAATAAAGTATCTGTTCTTGCTTAATCTCAACAGACACTGACTCCTGCTGAGATATAAGGTTAAATTAATAAATGTGCTTGCTTTTTAGTTAGCCTGCTTTCTGCTCTGGCTTGAGAATATAACGAGGAAGTTGTAATTTGAGTCACCTGCTTTTATAGTGTCTAAGCCACACCCCCAGTTAAGCTCTCTCCTCCTACTGGTTTAGCAAAGTAAGTTGATACAGTACCCTTCACAGCACGGAACACACTGACTTTCTTTCTTTCTTTTTTAACCTAAATAAGATCCCTTCTACTTCTAATAAAGTATCTGTCTTGCTTAATCTCAACAGACACTGACTTCTGCTGGATACAAGTGTTAAATTAATAAGAAATGTAGGTTCTTTTAGTTAGCTGCTTTCTGCTCTACAAGCAAGGCTAGCAACAGCCTCTTCAGGGATCTGGAAAGATCTCCTCTCCAGGACATCCAGACTATCTCAGCAAGGACCAGACCCGATTTTATCACACAGACTACTAAAAAGCAGGTGGGGCTCAGGTCCAAACTACAGTTGGTGTATGCAACAACTGGATAACCATCATAATATCATTGAATGGGGCGGATGAAGTCACACCACACAAACTGGGCATGGATATCTCCTGCCGACCACCACTGCTCCCTTGAGAGGATCAGGCAGACACCGGACCTGATTGTGGCAACCTTATCAGTGAAAAATCGAGCAATCTCCTCACAGCGTTCTTGTGAAAAAGCATTTCCAGGCTGGAGACAGAGTGGATTGCACTCATCTGTCCACAGTCTGGAAAAGCTGAGCTGGTCGATTTTGCGCAGCAGCAATTTCCTGGACAGGAATTCTGCCTTCTTATGGGTAATTGCTGACTGATAGGCCATGTAATGGTCCATCAAACTAAGTCTGTCTCACTCCAGGACTGACCTCGCTAGTGCCTCTCTAACCTTGGCCCACTCTCCTCAATATCACCACAGGAGTTGCTGCTGGATGACAAGAAGGGTGATTTCCACTGGCAGCCCCCAATCTAGAGTCTCATGATGCCTGGGAACTTGGGTAGCAGCACCATTGCTGCTTTTTGGTGGGTTGGAATGACAGGTATGCAAAATCTTCACTGTAACATTAACAAGAAAACTGCAGTACCCCAAGTTAGCAGCAGCAAAATCTTGTTTTGTTTTACCTGTCAGAATGAAAGGCCGATTCCAGTTCAGGGTGTCCGCCCGCATCAACAGTTTATGTAGGTTACCCATGTTGGTTGTGAACAAGGTACATGCGTTTATCCATTTGTTGGTAGTATTTTTGTCATCCTGTGCACAACACAAGAAATTAATGACAGCACAAGAAATTAATTTAATGAAAATCTGTCTCAACAGCAAAATGAATCAAAAATATCAATAGTTCAGAGTTGTCAAGCTCAAATGGCTAAAATGAACCACATGCAAGACAAGTGAAGGTGCAGCCTAGTGCTGTGCAGAATGTGGAATTCTGCCAGTGAAATTAGTGCAGAATGGCCATTCCACCAGCAGAATTACTGCTGGATTTCACAGGTTATTCTGCATAATTCGGTCTGCTGTTATCCGCTGAATAATATTCTGTGGAACAGCATTTTCCATGGAAAGTCATCATTTCTGTGGAAAATATAGAGATCCGTGGAATAATATTCCACAGAACAGCACTTTTTTCTGCAAAATTCTTCCACAACCATTTTTTGCTGCAGAATTCACCACTCCATTTCCAGTGAAATTTAGCAGAACTTTGCAGAATTTCAAAATGTTGCAAAATTTTGTTCTTGAATCTGAAAATTTCACACAGTACTACTGCAGCCACTAGCCAACAATGGATGTGTTTGCATTTTGTTGTGAAATGCAGAATGCTGGAAGAAATAATACTGCATGCAAGTGTGCTATTGCAATATTTTTGATGATCATTTTACAGTCAGGCAATTACATAAAAATAACTATATAATTTGGAAGAAGTATATAGTAATACAGAAGCTATTTTTTATATTACTAAGGGGTACAGGATATGTCCCCCACCAAACAGCCATCCATGTAAAACCACAACATCTATGTCTCCTGAAAATAACTGTCACACTCGCACTCAGAGAGCAGCTGGTGCCATTAGGAGAACTTTCATGAAACATAATATTTAGACGCAGCCCAGCTTGTATTTCACATTAAATATGTATTCCCATTGTCGTTATTTATTACTAAGGTCATTTGCATGAAAACAGGATATTTGTTCTGAGAAGTTCATCTATTCCTGTTGCTTTCTCCTACCTGAGGTTATATTGTTGCTTGTGACATCACAGTTGCTCCCATGGCAAATATATTGTGATGTCACAACAGAAGATCATGACAGGAAGTAGGAGACAGCTATAGAGGCAGATGAACTCGAGGGATAAAGATCATGTATTTGTGCACATTTCCTTAGTAATAAATAATGGGGAGGAAAGATCTATACAATATATATGGAATGCAAGTTGAATCATACCTAAATATTATGTTTTAAACTTTTCTTTGAGGTGTCAGCAGCTCTTTAAGGATTGCATATTCTACTATATAATTCACTATTTAGTACCCACAGGTTGCTCTGTAACTTAAGTTCACACCATATTCAGGAGGGCTTTGGTTAGCCTCAATCATCTGATATGTACTGTAAGATAAGGTTGCCAAATTGCTTTGAATTTTCTCAGTGATTCTCGAATTTAAATGTGCATCACTCCAGCCCAGCCAGACCTCCCAATTTGTTCCTTCATTCTATCGCATTCAAACCTGTCATAGGCCTTGTCTGCATTGAGAGAAGGCACTCCAGCAGGAAAAGGGGAATCATTCCTTTAATGGATCAGGACCAGCAACCTGCAGAAGTTATCCACATACTGACCTCCCTTATCAAACCTCACCAGGTCTGAATGGGCCAGAAGAGAGCTGACCGAATGCCCCCAAAGGTGACACCTTCTTCTGGAGGATCCCTCCTGCACAGCAAGACTGCCAGGAATTCTCTATGGAGGAAGCTCCTCTGGGTCTCTGCACCCTCCCAGTGCCTCCTGTCACATAATTCCTTGAATTACTAGCGAATGACTGTAAATTAAATTCCCCAGATCACTTCCTGGATCTGCACAGCTGTCTGGGCTGTCCCTGTCCCCAAAGCTCCCGGGGACAGGCATTGATTTGGTTTTGTCTCAAGCTTAGATGCAACGACAGCTGTTAGGTTTGAGGTCCTTGCAACCTCAGGCAAAACATCTCAAGGGCCACCAAGCACACTCCTTTCTATCACTAAGCCCTCCCACTGGAGTATCTCAGTCAGAGTCTTTACTAGAAAGTAGGTTCTAGATCTGGCAGTCTGGTAACCAACCTTTCCCTGTAGTGGAAGGAGGGGGTCATTACATACAAGTAGAGCCTACTCACATGCTGAACAAGGTACAACACTATTTACAATTCCCATTTTTATCATAATAGCAATAAGGCATTCCGAGGGTTGCAATCGGTCACTGAATCACCCCAGGGCATGCAGCACTCGGTTATGCCTTGTATCTGACTACACCACTGGAAGGTAATTAACATACCATTAACATAATCCCTGGCCATGCATCGTTGCTTAAGAATAATGTATGGGCAGCAGTGTGTTATAGTTTTGTTTTATACATCTGAGGTGAGTGATGCACATAAATGAAAAGGGCACAGCTCAGTGGTTTCTACTATTACACACTGAGAGAGTGTAAAAATAACTAATGCTGTCCATATCAGATGTTGACCCACAATGAGCTGACATTTTACAGCTGACACTGTAAGTGCTATTTAGTTTGCAAATAAAAGTGTAAAAGTCCCATAATACATGGTTGTGACATCACAATAGTGTATTATGTTATTTTTGGCATACTGGTTTCAGGTTGATATCTGCCCTAACCAGTAGTTTACCAACTATCTCCCATTGAGACTAAGGTCTGTTTTGCAAGGTGCCCAAACACGCAGTTGCAGGAGTTAAAACCAAAAGCAGCCTTTCAAGTAGGAACACCATCAATGACATATCTGGCCATGCACCAAGTAATTCGCTCCCAGCCAAGATAATTTCCAGGACAACCATCACCAACGACAGGCTGGAAGTCCTAGAGTCATTCAACAATCACTTCATGACTGTGGGATTAGCATTTGACAACTCTTCTGCAAACTCAATGCTATCCCAGTTAGGCATACAACTTACCAAGACCCCAGTGACAGACTCTATATTTTCCACAACCAGCTACGCTGAAAAACTGGAAGACTTGCTATGTCATCTGGACATAAAGAAAAGTGCAGGTGCGGACTCCTAACTCTACTTCCTGAAGATTGCTGTTCATGTACTAGCGGTACCAATAACACACTTATTTAACCTTTCATTATTACTAGGACAATCCTTCAATTTGGAAAACTGCACAGGTCATTCCACTATTTAAATTAAGGGACCCTTGTGACCTCAACAACTACAGACCAATCTCCATCCTCCTGTACTATCTAAACTGCTGGAAAAGATTGTAAGTACACAACTGAGAGCCTACCTAGAATCAACTAATCTCCTAAACCCTGCACAATCTGGCTTCAGAGCCAAACATAGCACCATTACGGCCCTAGCAACAGTAACCAATGACTGACAATCAGAATTGAATAACAGGAATTGTATCTGTGCTGTGTTCCTGGATCTAAGTAAGGCATTCGACACAGTTGACCATGAACTGCTTCTCTCATCCCTGAAACCTATAGGGCTGGACTCACTCTCCTTGCATGGTTCAACAACTACCTTTCTGGATGGCTCCAGCAGGTTAAGGTTGAAGGTGAACCGTCCCCTTAAACCACTGCAAAGAGGTGTACCCTCGGTCCTGTTCTGTTCACCATCTATATCAACAACATTGATAATAACATCACCAACACCACTGTACACCCATTTGCTAATGACACGGTGTTATATGTCAGATGCCCTTCACCAGAGGCAGCCTGCAAAGAGCTACAAACAGAGTTCAATCTACTCCAACACCAACTCCTGAGCAAAAAACTCATGCTCAATGCAAAGAAAACAAAGGCAATGTTTTTCTCTCCCTGTACGCATGCGGATATCCAGTTTTAAGTACGCTGCCACATATTTCCATTATCCTTGGTGAGAACCTTGAATTTGTATCAGAATTCAAGTACCTGGGAGTCTGGCCTGACAGTAGGCTTTCCTTCATAGAACATATGGAAGAACTACTAAAAAACTTTGTTAGAGACTTGGTCTTTACTTTAGAATCAAACATTTTCTCACATGTAATGCTAAGTTAAGGCTGGTCCAGGCCACATTTCTTTCTGTAATTGACTATGCTGACTTTTATATAGTCATTGCCCCACCTCCTACCTTGGAAAATTGGATACACTCTATCATAGGACACTGAGGTTTATCACAGGACTACCATTCAACATCCATCATTGCTCCCTATATGTGGCAGTTGGATGGACTTCGCTCAGTTCAGAAGGGACAGGAACACTGCATTATGGATATTCAGAGCTATAGCCAAGCAATTACCACAATATATATCAGACTGCTTCACACAAGTCACTATAAGTAAATATGCCCTAAGAAGCTACTCTTCTATCCTATTCAAAGTGCCCAAAGTTAATTCTCGCTTTGGAAGTACAGCCATTAGTTTTGTGTTGCTCTCCTATGGAATAAATTGCAGAAAACACTAAAATGAGTATATCTATATCTATTACATCCTTTAAATCCTCTACTCAAGGCTTATTAAGGAACAATGCAACTGTTTTTGACAGCAATAGGGTGAATCTATTCCTCTCTATTCATCTCAAGCCTGTCCCTTCCTCTAATTCTCCGTATGTTCTGCAATCCTACTTTACTGTCCTAGTTTACCCACGATAGTAAATTGTGCTTTGTCCATCCTCCCTACTATATTTCTCTGCCTCAACACTGCCTATTTTCACCCCTCACTCCCTCCCTGCCTATTCGCCCCTCCCCCATTTTGCTCTTCTCCTTTGAAGTTCCACCACCCATCATCTGCCCACACCACTCATTGTCTGCTTCCTCCCCTCTGACAAATCCCCTATACAATTATATATGTTAATCGCCACCTACACTACCCATGCCTAAATTGTAATCCCTTCCATTACCTTACATATGCTGTATAAAAATGTAAATATGTGAATTATGTCATTGTATCATGCCTATTCGCACATATTTCATGTGTTGGTATCCTTAATGACTTGTATAACCTGATCTATCATTGTACATTGTATTTTGTTCTTTGCATTCTACTGTGTTTTATGTAATTGACCTTGATCTAACCAGGTCCATCTTGCAAATGAGCACTGCTCAACGATGTTTGCCTGGATAAATAATGATTTTGATTGATTGATTAAGTAGAGCTTTCAAACCAGTGGAACTATTCAACAGCCACCTAACTGTCCTTAAACTAGAGCTCTAAGGGACCAGTCACACCACTGCCTTCAAGATAGAGCTATAGTGAACTACTCAAACAATTTGACAGTCGAACCCCTGCCTTTAAAGTAGAACTGTAACTGCACTTGTTTTGCCAGCAACCCAGGTTTGAAAATGAGTCCAGGTGCTGGAGGGCCATCAGGAGGAGGAGGTTTATGCATCCCAATGGATGCTTGCATCCTCCAGGATGGATGGGTGTCTGTTACCACCTTGCTAGCACCACCTTGAGGTTCCTAGATGGAGCAGCAATACTGGCTGGCTGGCAAGACTGGTTTTAAACCTAATGGTGCCCTAGCAGAAATATATGAAGTCTCCTTCACACAACCCCAGATGACCCCACCGGGATGGAGGGGTACACCTTGAAAGCTATAGAAGCACCATGGAAATTCCTGGAGATAACAGGTGATGGTGATGGTTGCTGGAAGTACAAGGGGTGCTTGGTCAGAATACAGGCAACTAGTAATACAAAAAGGTTGTAACACACCAGCTGAATGTCACACTGCAACCTTTAAAGTACAGCTGTAATGAACTGGTTAAACTGTTAGACACTGCAGTCAATCCTCTGCCTTCAAAAGTACAGCTGTAGTGGTCCAGACGAACTGTTTGATGGTTGTAACCCTGCCTTAAAAGTAGAGCTGTAATGAATCAGTGAAACTCTTCAATAGTCTTACCCCACCTTTAAAGCAGAGCTGTAATGAATCAGTTGAACTGTTCGACATTTGAATCCCTGCCTTTAAAGTGCAGCTGTCATGAACCAGTCTAACTGTTCCACGGATGCACCCTGCCTTTACAGTACAGCTGTAATGAACCAGAGTTTAACTGTTAGACACTGCAGTCAAACATCTGCCTTTAAAGTAACACTGTAATGAACCAGCTGAACCACTGCCTTTAAAGTAACACTGCAATGAACCAGTCAAACCCCTGCCTTTAAAGTAGAGCCATAATGAACCAGTTGAATGCCTGCCTTTAAAGTAGAGCTGTAATGACCAGTTGAACCCCTGCCTTTAAAGTAGAGCTGTAATGACCAGTTGAACCCCTGCCTTTAAAGTAGAGCTGTAATGAACCAGTTGAACCTCTGCCTTTAAGTAGAGCTGTAATGAACTAGTAGAATCTTTGCCTTTAAAGTAGAGATGTAATGAACAAGTTGAACCCTTGCCTTAAATTAGAGCTGTAATGAACCAGTCCAACCTCTACCTTTAAGTAGAGCTATAATGAACCAGTCAAACCCCTGCCTTTAAAGTAGAGCTGTAATGAACCAGTCGAATCCCTGCCTTTAAAGTAGAGCTGTAATGAACCAGTCCAACCTCTGCCTTTAAAGTAGAGATGTAACGAACCAGTTGAACCCCTGCCTTTAGAGTAGAGCTGTTATGAACCGGTCAAACCCTGCCTTTAAAGTAGAGCTGTAATGAACAAGTCAACCCCTGCCTTTAAAGTAGAGCTGTAATGAACCAGTCCAGCCTCTGCCTTTAAAGCAGAGCTGTAATGAACTAGTCGAGCCCCTGCCTTTAAAGCGGAGGTATAATGAACCATTCAAGACCCTACCTATAAATTAAAGCTGTAAGGAACCATTTGAACCTGTCTTTAAAGCAGAGTTGTAATGAACCAGTTGAACACCTGCTTTAAAAGCAGAGCTGTAATGAACCAATTGAAACCCTGAATTAAAGTAGAGCTGTAATGAACTAGTTGATCCCTGTCTTTAAAGCAGAGCTGTAATGAGCCAGTCAAACTCTGCCTTTAAAGCAGCGTAACCATCCCACCTTTTAACAGCACCAGTTTTGGTGTTTTCAGCATACCCCTCCCCAATGATAGCTTACCTAAATGGACATAGAGAGTCCACAGCACTGAATTTTCTGCTGCTTGATTATTTTAGGAGACATGATAAAAATTCAAGTTCAGTTGCCCTGCACAATCTCTTCCCTTCCTGGTGCCTATAGTGAAAATCTCCCCCTGCTGCCCCTGTGCTCTAACGCTTTGTGATGTAGCAATTTGCAGAGTGCAGGCATGCTCTATTAACAGCAATGGGATTGGGTTTAAAATCAGATCTTTTATTTTTGAGAGGGTCACTAGGATCAAGTCAAAGGCACTTATTAGTTGAGTTATGGCTTTGATTTGACCCCAGTGGCATGAGGAGGAGCTTGCTACTATAGGCACCAAGAAGGGATGGGATTGGGTGGCTTGTTATATTTATGATCCATCCCCAAATAACTATGTCCACTTTAAGTATACCACCATTGGGGCTTGAGGGCTATTTACAAATTAGCACAATTGTTGTTTTTTAAGTAAAGCTATAATGAACCAGTTGAACTGTTTCCTATCAAATCGCTGCCTTTTAAAGTATAGCTGTAATGAAACAGTCAAACCCTGTTATAATGAACCAGTAGAACTGGTTAACCATCGTACACTGCCTTTAAAATATGACTTTAACAAACTAGCCAGACTTAGAACCCCACTGCATGAAGCAAAGGATTGAAACATTTGTCAGGCAGACCTTTTTATTCATTGACAGATTACAGTCTTGAAATCTGGCCAGGAATCTACCCCTACTTCGAGACTGAAGGGGTTTCATTGTTGATTATCCGCACCATGCAATATACCTGAAGAGAGAGCAGAAAAGATTAATATTTTCTTAAGCAAGTTAAATAGGTTACTGAAAAAGGTAAATGGTTAGTAAATAATATAAACAAGTCAATATGTAAGGATAGCAATGTACTTAAACCAGTATCTAGGTAAATAAATAGATAAACTGGTTAGCAAACATGATGACCAGGTTAGGAGGTAAGGTAAAGTGGTATGGGAAAAGCCAGTTTAGAATTTGAGAAATGTAGTTTTAATTATTTTAGCTTAGTTTTTGTATGACACAATTTCATTCTAAGCTAAAAATTAGACTGTACCATATGTACAGCTGCATGAATTTCTGCAATTCCTGATGCATAAGGGCCTAACATGACCCCAACGAAAAGTAAGAACATTGTGTAGCTCAAGAAATAGGTTAAAAAGCATTAAGCAAAGAGGGCAATCATACTATTATTAGATAAATGTCTGAGTACAACTGGCAGTAGGCCCAATGAAATAAAGGTCACCAGGCCCAGGTAGAAGTTAAGTTAGATGTGTTAAGTCCCGCATTAATGTTTGGGAGAGTTATGATTTCACTAAAATACCACAAACAGCTTAATCTGGTTCAAGGTCAGTTGGCATTCATCTGTATCCTCTCCCCTGGTCGTGCCTGAACATAGGCAGAATTTGCTTAGTGCAGTTACCCAGTCAACAAAACGAACTAACTAAATAAATAAATAATAATATTAGTGCCCTATGGGTGCCAATATTCCAGGAAAGCTTCTTTTCAAATGTAGGTCTGACTTTGTACTAAGTCTCTCCATATCCTCAATTTTGTTGGCCTGAACTTGTGGTGACCTGTGGGAGATGACTGAAAACCAGCCTCACTTATTGCTTTAGCCATTAAGATTATCGTATTCGAGACAACCTACTAATCTAGTTATTCCTGGGTGGGTTCAGAGTGCATCCAGAACCATAGTGAGAAAGGACCTAGAGATGGCACTGACTAAAATTTATTGTATTGTTCAATGAATTTTAACCAAAAGGTTTTGCAGTTTGGGGCAGTCCCACATTATACAGATATGGGATCCCCATCTCCCACGGTGTTGCCAGCAACTCTCATTCCTGGAGTTGCTGCCATGTTTGTAATAGTAGGGATATGAAAGTATCACACCTTCATTTTCCACCTAAATTCCTTCCGGCTGGGAAGAGATGACCTTCCAAATGGCTCCTCCAAAATCAGCATACCACTTTCTTGCTGCCACTTTGCCCTGATTTCTTCCTGTGGTGGGTTCCCTTGTCCTTGCAGAACTTCATCTAGTGAAGGTAAGTACTGAAATGTGTTTCTGGTTACCCCAAAGTAAAATAAATACTCCAGTGGTGCGAGGCCCTGGTTTGCTTGTTCTAGATGGCTCCCAAGTTGATAAAGTGTCTCACCAGCAAAATGAATTCTGAAAGAGGTAAAGAAAACTGTTGGAACAGTTTCCAGAAGTGTTTCACTTTCCCATGAGAAACACACTGTGAGAATCGAGTGACCCTTTCCTTTCCCATGTTCCATATCCCTGTCAGTCACTGGGGTGAAAGAGTCTTGTGTATCTGATCAGTGAGAGGGGCCCTATGTTAGTGTCCCTAGTGATCTGCTTGTGGATCTGTATGAGGACCTGAATTAAGAGTGCCTCCCACGGAATTGTTACCCTTCCCTTCAGGACATATAGGTCAGAGGAGGCAGGGGCAACAAACAGAGACATCACTAAGTCCAGAGTTGTCTCCATTACATACCATTGAGAGGACACTCACTGTTGCACCCATGTCATTAATGCCATTGCCTGAGATGCCCGTAGTAAAGTTTTAAGTTGAGTATTGCTAAACCCCTTTCCTTGAGAGGCAGATAGAATGTCTTTACTAATTCTGTGTCTGTGACCTCCCACAATTTGGAGATATGTCTCAGGATCTTTCTTTAAAAAAGAATCTGAATATGCACCAGGAGGGTTTGGAATAAAAAGACAAGCATCTTAGGCAAGGCAGGCATGGCAAATTTATTTGTTAGGTGACCATCTGGGGCTCTGAGAACCACACAAACAGAATACACATTTAAAAACAGACACTATAGAGAAACAGGTCAGAAAATAAACAGTGGCAACGATAAAAAATGTAACAACCTAAAAATTATTTATAACTGACTGGTCCCAGAAACCTTGTTAAGTAAGTGGGTTTTTCTGGGAGGAAGAGCAGTGAGCTCTGCAGTGCTACTGCCACCTGGTGGACCACATATGGCAGTGCATGCTGTGCCACTTAGCTGGGATAGGGGCACACATGCTTGAGTGCAGTTGCACACCCTAGATCGCCAGTGTCCCAGGGATCGGAGAGAATTGGTAACTCCATGGCATACTACAGGATGATCTGACCTCTTCCAAACTGCATCCTGGACATGTGGTGGATGATGGACAGCTGACCACACCAAGAGACAGGTAAACTGTGGAAGTAGGAGCTAAGGCAAGACTGTGAGAAGTCAGGTGACAGGTCTGGGGAGGCCAGATCAGAAGTGGGTATGGGTGGTGTCAGGGAGAATTGAAGCAATAACTCAACCAAAAGGTTATACTGGTCTGCTAAAGGAAAACTGCATGTTAAATACAGGAAAATATATGTATTACTACCAGTTTTGACTTTTATTTCATCCCAGTGTTTTGTTTCTGCCTAGGCTGTGACAGGATTTTTTTCTAAATTTCCCTGCTTTCCTGGGCATTTTAATGACCTCTGGGGCTGCCATTTAGGTTTGTTTTATTGCATCTTGTCCAGGATAGTCTTTCCAGAGTGCCCTTTGGTTTGTTGTCTAACAGCCCCTACAGCAGCAGTGTCTTGTTACAGTGTCTTATATCCACAGCAGAGAAAGAACACTGCAGCCAGGATTCACATTGCTAGACTCTGGATACGTATGACAAATTTCCTAAATATTGCTACCCTATCCAGCTGTGTTCCACTTGGGGATGTTATGTGTTTAAACATGTAACTTTCTATAGTATATTGTATAGCAGTGTGAATCCTGGCTGCAGTGTTCTTTTTGTGCTGTGGCTAAGTAAGACACTGTAACAAGACACTGGCCTGCTGTAGGGGCTATTAGACATCAAACCAAAGGGCACTCTGGGAAGACTAACTTAGAGAAGATGCAATAAAACAAATGTGAATGGCAGCCCCCAAACATCATAAAACACCCAGGGAAAATTAGAAACAAATCCTCTCACAGCCTAGGTAGAAACAAAACACTGGGATGAAGTAAGAACTCAAAACTGGTAGTAATACATATTTTCCTGATTTTAACATGCAGTTTTCATTTAATTACTTTAACTTAATAACAAAGGCTTCCCATTACAAAATTAAGCAAATAATTGATAAATAAAGATTAAGCTTGTGGTTTCCAGCATACAAATCTGAAATCCTGCATCCTTGAAATAAACAGAAATTTATTTTTACTGGCTCGGTGTCAGAGGAAATTTTCTGATTGTCCCCTGTCTGTAATGACCCACAGGACTAGTAAGAATTCATGTTTACTGTAGTGGTCCAAGGCAAAACTAGCAGGTCCTAAACACTGGGACCACAGGAGGTTTTGAACTCTGAAGACATGAAACTGGAATTTAACATCTGAAGAGAGCAGGCAAAAAGTTCACGGGTCACAGAGCTAGATGGCATGCACAGACAGCTTCTTTCCATGGTGTCCCCAACACCACGACAAACCTTCTGGACTGTTAGTCCTTTGTAAACCCTTCCCAATTATCATGCTACCTTCTTTAGTACAAGCAGCTGAGATATATATATAAGGCAACCTTTACCTGTGCTGTCTCAAACAGATTCTTCCTCAGAAGTTTTCAAGGACAGACAACTGCTTTAGGGCATTGCAAGAGCAGCATCTTCAATGTAGCACCCCTTTTCTACAATGAATGAAGAAAAACACAAATACCACAGTTCTGTTTGATACAAATAGTTTTCATGCTCACACATGCTTCAAGTTGTCTGCAGGCCAAATCCAGTCTACCACCAGTGCAATTGGGTTTGGCAGAAACTAATAAAACAAGTCTGTCAGTGTCTGTCTAAAGGAGTTTCTAAAGTAAATTGCCTTTTTGTCCCAAGGTGTTAGACTTGTGGCTGTGGTGAAACAAATTCTGGTCAAATCCACCTATGGCTGCATAATAAAGTTAGTGAGATTGTGTGGAATTGTTAAGAGGCATGGAGAAGCAACACAATGGTTTGTAAGTAGTAAGATTTGTTTTATTTTCTATTCAAGGAAGGCATGCACATTATTAGGAAAATATATGGAGGTGTACATTTCAATGGAAGGAATGGTAAGCAATATAGGTTTGACAGGTACAGTAGGTGGCAGTACATGAAAAGTAATGACTGGCATATGTTTAGTCTTGGGATTATTTGCACAGTTTACAGAGAAACAGGGTGGTTGTTTTTTTGTCCATGAGGTGATATGTTATATTTAAGCAATGTGTTGATGTCAGGCAAGAAAATGTGATATTAACTTTCAGAAGGGGTCACTGTTGATAAGGTTAAGGTAGTTATGCTTGTGATAATGGGAATATCAGGACAGTATGAGGTCTATGCAGGAGTAGAGTACAAATATGCACTGTATCGTAAGTATGTGCTCAGAGTGCAGGCAAATGTGATATGCAGGTTTGTTTTACAAATAGGTAAAACAGCAATAGATGAAACTGATAAAAAGATAATTATATAAATATATAGATACTGTAGATAGATAGCCAAACAGACAGATAGAGGGAGAAGTCATAATCATGACAATGTTTGGGGAGGCAACTGCCCCTAGAGTCACAGTCACCTTTGCTAATCTGGGGTGAAAACTTTTCAAGCCACAATATTTTGCTGTCAGTAGTCACTACGGGTTTAAGCATGTATTTGAATCCTTTAAATCTATTATAGTGCAAGAAAACAATGAAAGCAATTGTGTTATAGTTTTGCACTGAAATATACATGTTGCCACCTTGCTCCAATGAACAGCCTCCCCAAGCAGAGTGCCATTCTTAATGATAAAGAGGAGAGCTGAAAATGTGTCTCAAAGTAAGTGCAGAATCATTTTTATTAAATCTGTTTCAATATATTAACCCTTTCTTCTTTCTTTTTATTTTTATTTAATGATAAAAAGAAGTAGCACCTTTCTTCTGACTGGACTGATGTAAATTATGACAGTCAGTGTTAAGGATATGCTAGGTGTCCCTGGAGCAAGGTGTGCTCCTTTGCTGGCTAGAGAGTGTAGGCTGTTTAAAAGAAAAAGACAAAATGCACAGATCAGATATTCTACCAATGAGACACATTACAGTGCAGCCTGTTGGAAGAGGAAGGGAGGCACTTGGTTCCTGTGGGATCTGGGAGGGTGGAATGGTTCACCAGATGATATTTTTATTTACTGATTTAAAAATGGGCATTTTTCTCCCAAGTGGACTGATGCAAATGATATTGTCAGGAGATGAAGAGCTGTCCACAGGAACAAGGTGTGCTCTGTGTTCCTTTGCTGGACCAGAGTGCAGGCTATTATAAAAAATACAAAGACATGTTGGGAGAAGAAGGCTGAAACTTGGTTCCACTGGAAGCTTAAGGAGATGAAGGGCTCTCAGATGGTAATTTTATTTATAAAAGGAAAAAGTAATTTTATTTATAAAAGGAAAAGAGGGAGTCTTTCACAACCAGACTGTTGTAAATTATGCTGGTTGTGAGATGCAGAAGTGTCCCTAGGAGTCAGGTGCTCTTTTGGTGACCAGTGAGCAGGCTATGTACTCAATGTCTTGAATTCCTGAGTTGTTAAATCATAGGTGGTGCCTGCAACAACTATATCTCTGTAGCACTGTATACTTGTTCAGCCTGCACACACCACAAGCCATGATTTTAATGTGTTTGTGATTATTTCTGCTTGTCCAGTGGGGGAGGGGGGGGGAGCAGTCCAAAGTCACTGGCTTTATTAATGGATTTTTTGTTTTTTGTTTGCTTGTTTTCATTTTTGTTACATTAACCTGACACGCTTATTTGTTTGCCTTACATGACTGCAGTTAGCAATCATGGCATCCATTTATGTCATCGTAGTATCTAAATGTTACTAGTTGTAGTTGATTGATGACATCCATAAACCAGAAGGAGCTTTTTTATCAGACAGGTTAAACGTAATAGTCTGTTTTACTGGCAGTTTGAATCGCCATTGTGAGATAACATCATGCAGCTTTAAAATGTTGTTAGAGCATATAAATCTCTGGGTGTGCCTTCCTTGCTATGGAACAGTTTTCAAACAGCTCACAAGCTTCCAGTGGGTCTGCCAAGCATGTATCACATCAGGACAATCACCTCTCTGCTCACCCCAAGACTATTGCAGTCCCTAATACAGTATTATTGTGAGAGAGGCATAATCTTGTATTAGGGGACTGCAATTGTCTTTGGGTGACCTGAGAGGTGTTTGTCCCAGTCTGATACCTGCTTGCAGACCCACTGGAAGCTTGTAGCTGCTTGAATACTGTCTCCTTTTGCCTAAGAAAGGAAGACACACACCATTATTATCATTATTATTATTATTACTTTGTATCATGAATGTAGATGGTGATAAACTTTGAAACAAGCTAAACCTATTATATAACATTATATAAATCTAAGCATACCGTTTAACTGAGTCATTTTCAGAAACATAGTACCAGTGAAAGCAGCTGGTGTCAAGAGTTCAGGACAACAGGTAAACACCATCTTCATCACTCACAAAAGAGGTTACTGAAAACTACATTTATACCTGTTACAAAACTGGGGTAGATTCCATGAGTTGGCAGGGGACAAAATGAACACAAAAACTATAGCTACAAAACATTTTATTCTTATACTACATTGTAAAAGTAAAATTGAAAAAATTATTGACTGTACTTTGTAATATAAAGTTTCAACAAGTACTCTTAACTGAGCTGGCCTCACTGAGACAGCTAAGTGCATCTGCCCTTGACACTGACAGGAGAGGGCCTGCAGAATTGAAAATCAGAATTTAAACAAATTAAGCATTTCTTTACATTTGCATTTTATGTCTGTCAAAGATATGCACTAATGCAGCTGTGGAACTCCAGCACATTCAATGGAAAATATTACCTAAATATTTTCTTTACTAAAATCTACACTCTCCTCACTGGGCCATGGTTGAATCAGTCTGTACTTATTCCTTAAAATTCACAACACAATGCCAATTCACATGCTAAAAAAACATGTCACTTTACAAGATAATGTTAACGTCATCTCACATTATCTCCAAGCTAAAACTTGCAGACATCACTGTCTCCAAACAAACCAACCCCAAGTAATACATATCACCTTGTAGTAACATGTAGGTGTCAAATACAATTTACAAAATACAGGCTGGCTTTCTGAGCTATGCATGTTGTCCACCATAAACATAGCCTACATTTACTGCTGAATAGCAGGAGAAGAATTTCTTCCATTACTTGTAACATTCCCCAGCAATACATTTTGACTCTTTCAGCAGCAAATGGCCTAATATACCATCTATGCAAGATGTGTTTGAATGGCTACTGCATTACTGCTAAAGGTATTTCATGACAAGAATATTTCAATTCAAAAGCTATCAACACAAATAGAGCATCTTCTGTTATTGAATTTCATAACAACACCTTCAGAAGACCTTTCATTTCAACTACTTCAATTATGGGTGTACCACTTCATTTACATGCCTAATTCCATAAGTTTTCTTTTTCTTTCTAATATATGCCTGACATTGCATATATATGTTGTTATGTGAATCAATATAATTCTACAGCTTTCTGAATATTTTTTCAACCACTGTGTAATTAACACAATGTAATATATGCTTGTAAGCTAGCACATTTTACATCACTGCAACGGTGCTCAACATGGCAGTCGAGTAAATGCCAGCTCCTGCCAGCCTGTTGCATTTTTCATCGACATTCAGCTTAAATTCAGAAAATCTCTTCAGAAAAATGCTAGTGATTACTAATCTGGCATATTTGATTACCCGATCGCTAAATCTCAAGCGCGTCAGTGTTAATTTAAATATTAAAATCCAATCACAACATTGCGATCGCATCAGCTGTCAGGATGTCACCGCCAACCGCCAGGGCCGCACCAGAGGGCAAGAAACAACCTAATAATCATCAGGGGCCCTCTAACAAATACCAAAACAAAACAGACATGCAATTCATAAAAGAGGTACTTGCATCATTACAGCTGGACATCTCTGATACAAAAGCTGTGTGGGGTCATTAAGATCTGACACTAACACTAATATACAACAAGCATTTGTCAATGCCAAATGTTGGCTGGCTTGCTGGCATTGGCATTGGTAGTGCAGGAGGAGAGATGCATAATAGGAATGGTAGTGAAGTATTGAACTGATGCCAACCCACCCCACCCTGCAGAGACTGACAGGCATTGGGGTGTCCCTTTGGGTGTTGGCCATAGTGCTCATGCCATTTCACCTCTCCTTATCCTGCAGACACCGACAAGTGTCGGTGTGCATTGGGGTCTTCAGGTTTTACGCTCACCCATTCCATAAGGAAATACACGAGATGGGTGCAGTATAGACAGCAGGGTGAACTTTGGAGCAAAGCGTCCAAGGCACATCTTGATGATTGTCACTGGCTGCAGGTTGGGGTTGGGGGTGGAATGGCGTGAGCATTGCGTCTGACAATCCAAGTCACACCCCTGACACCTGTCAGTCTCTACAGGGTAGGGCGTTATGGTTAGAAACCCTAACACCTGAGGTATTTTCACTCCAATATTTCAACATGGACTTTTGTGACCCTACCTCGTGAACAGTGGCACTATCAGTTAGTTGGCAGAAGGTGATTTTTGCACAGCAGAGTGCTCCATTTGGTGCCACAGGTGGAAAACACATTTTGCACAGGACGTGAAAATGACAGCTGTACTTTTCATGAGGAGGTACAAAAATGGCAATGTTGAAAATCTGAATGAAAATATGAAAAATTGGTGATGTTATGAGTGTGCATAGAAACTGGCAACATCGCCTGTAATGCAATTATTTTGGGGATTTTTAACCAATTTTCAGCATAGGCATTTTGGGACATCGGCTCATGAACAGCTGGCACTGCAATTTTGTTAATCTGTCCTAAAGTTGATTTCCCACAGCGACTGAGCCATTGTGCGCCAGATGTGTAAAACTCAGTTTGGGCAGGATGTGAAAATGACAGCTGCACTGTTCATAAGGAGGTGTGAAAAATGGCAATGCTGAAAATCTGGAGTAAAATATTAAAAACACCCCGGGTTACGAGCATGTGGAAACTGCAAAATGCACACTGTAACACAGTCGTCTTTTGAATTTATCACCAAATTTGCAACATAGGATTTCTGGGACCGCCTCATAAACAATGGCACTGTCATTTTGTTAATTGGTCCCAAAAGGCGATGCGCGCAGTGACCACAAAATCACCTTTCGGAACTGAGTAACTAAATGACAGTGCATGGTGCTTAAGAGATGGGGTCCCAAGAACCCCATGTTGAAAATCTGGAGCCAAAATTCAAACAAGCATTTGTCAATGCCGAATGTTGTTGTGCTGGCATTAGCTTTGGTAGTGCAGTGGGGAAAACATTTTGGCAGGATGTGAAAAATGACAGCTGTACAGTTCATAAGCAGGTGTAACAAAATGCCAGTGTTGAAATGTGGCATGTAAATATAGCAAATTTGCAAAGTTACAAGGTGCGTGGGAAATATGCACGCTACGCTTGGAACACTGCCATTTTATGGGTGTTCAGCACCAAATTTTCAACATTGGCATTTTAGCACCTCTGCTCATGTACAGTGTCACTGTTATTTCCTCAAAGTGTCCCAAGAAGTGATTTCGCACAGCGACCATGCTATTCTGTCGGAAGTGCGAAAGCACATTTTGTGCAGGATATGTGAAATGACGGCTGTACTGTTCATCAAGAGGTGGAAAATGGCAAGAGAAATCCAGAGTGAAAATATCACAAATGCACGATGGTACAAGTGCATGCAATCTGCCAACACACGCTGTAACACAGTCATTTTATGGAGTATCATCACCAAATTTTCAACATAGGCATTTTAGGACCTCTGCTCATGAACTGTGTCACTGTCATTTTCATAATCTGGTCCAAACACTGATTTCCCACAGCGACTGTGCTATTGTGCTCGGAAGTGCGGAAATACATTCAGGGCAGGATGTGGAAATGACAGCTGTACTGTTCACAGGAGGTGTACAAAAATGACAATGCTGAAAATCTGGTGTTAAAATATTGTGAATTCGCGAGGTTATGAGCTCCGCGAGTAACTACACAATGCACGCTCATAAAACAGGCATTTGTTGATTTTTCCACCAAATTTGGAACATAGGCTTTTTGAGAGAGCCACCATGAACACTGGCACTGTCATTTCGTTAATGGGTCCCAAAGGTGATTTCACGCAGTGACTGCGAAATCACCTTTCAAGGCTGATTAACGCCATGACAGTTGTAGAATTCATGAGGAGGGCCCAAAACCCATGTTGAAAATTTGGTGCCAAATACCAGCAAATGTCTGAGATATGCAGCAAAGTTGGAAAAACCCTATTCATTCCATTATACAGCTTACCGGCATTTCCTCAGTTCACAGTCGGCTTTGAAAAGTACAGACGGTTCCCGTCCACCAAAGATCATTGCGCCAGACTCCAGAGGTGAGGTGGGGGTGGGGAGGCAGGTGCAATGGTGAGTGCGGGTGGGGGCAGGAGACTCACAGGACCGTTTTTATGTTACAGGCAAGAAAGAAAAAAACAACATTGTGGGACAGTTTTTTTTCTAAGGAACTTGGCACGCTGGGGTGGGCTTCCAGCGTACCATCTAACTGTTTCGGGGGTTGCTGCAGCCAACAGGGATTGGGCACCCTCATTGGCAAACAATGGGGGGAATTGTATGCCGATGGGATTAGGCACCCCGTCGGCACTATGACAGCCGGGGGAGGCAAGAGCCGGGGGATTAAACACCTCGGCATATAAGAAATGCGGGGGCTGATTTATGCCGACAGAGTGGGCTCCCCATTGGCACACAATGAAAGTGGGGAGGCAAGAACCAGAGGATTGGGCACCCCCGGCATACAGGAAATGGGGTGGGGGATGCTGTATGCCGATGGGGAGTGGGCTTCCCATTGGCAACTTTGTGTGGCCACAGTAAGCCGGGTTGGGGATTGGGAACAGCCGAGGTTGCCGTTCTGCAGCCGCCTTCACATAAAGCTTACTCGTGGCGTAGCACGCAGGAAGCGTCCGCTGCCTGACGAGCTGTGCTTGGATTGCAGCAGACCTTTCCTTAGATGTGCTCACCACATTAGCATGCTTGGTGTGGCGCGGCATGCAAGCTGATTGGGAATGAGGGACGCACCTACTGATGCGTGCCCTGTATTCACCCACAGTGGCTGCACCTCCAAATCTGCACTATCCCAGAAGATGTTGCCTTGCTGCAGGCGCGGCAAACCAACATAAAAAGAGAGTTATATGAAAATAAGTTAGCTGGCATAACAGACACTGTCAATTTCTTGGAAGACAAAGTGAAACAACAACATGAACAAATACATTTCCTGCTTAAAAAGTCGATGATTTAGAAAATAGGGGAAGGAGAAACAATTTACGTATTGTGGGTCTTCCAGAGGGGGTCGAGGTGATGATTTAATTACTTTTCTACAACATCTTATCCCTGATTTATTGTGAACACAATGTCCTTGGCCCTTGAAATAAAAAGGGTAAACAGGTCACTCGGACCCAAACCTGCCCCTGGAAATAGACCAAGATCCATAATCGCTAACTTTCTGAGGTGCTCCATAAAGAGGAAATCTTGAGAAGAGTTAGGGAGGACAAGTAACTAGGCTGGAAAGGGAGAGAATTTACTTTTTTCAAGGCTTTTTCTCAGAAATCATTGAAAAAGAAAACTGTTCTTTGAGGGGAAAAACAGCTGCAGAAACTGGGTCTATCCTATTATTTTAAATACTCAGCTATTTCGGTTGTTATGATACCTGGCAACAAACCCTATCAGTGTGAATTTGTGGAACAGTTGTAGGAATTGTTAAATAATTACGATGTTACTTCAAACCACGAAACTGCCAAGTCCTATTGAAAAACATCAGACATCATGGTGAATGTGTACACGGCACATCAAGACACAGTTAATTCTCCCCACGAGCATCTCGCTCAAATATCTCCATGCAGGCAAGGCCTGTAATTAACCAAGTGCAAGAAAACCCCATCCGTGATTGTACTCCTATTGCCTATGCCTCAGTATCAAGAAACCAGGGTTCACATCTAAAATAGCTCCATATTCATCCATTACCAGATGCAGTAAGCCCTCAAGCAGAACCTCCTACACACATAGATTCACACAACCCAGTTATATACTGAGTAAGAAATGACAGAGAAGCAGGAGCAGAGACTCCCTGAGATCAGGGAGTAGTACCTTTATAAGACAGATCCCGAAAAACCCTGCCAGCTCTCCAACCATTCCCATCAGGATTAGCAGTGGATCCAGTCTGCTTGATCGAAATGTGTACAACATGAGCACTTCTTCCTTAGAACCACGCTGCAATGCTTACAGGAAATTAGTCTGATTTCCTCCTTGCCTCTTAAAGTGACAGTGAATTTAGTTTAGTTTTTTTTTTAGTTGACTGGGTAAGTGCAGTAGACAAATCCTGCCCATTTTCAGGCACAACCGGGGAGGGGGATACAAATGAAGGCCAACTGCCGTTGAACCACATTAAGCTGTTGGTGGAATTTTTTGTGAATGAGGGAAATTTGGCCAGGACACCAGGGAAGTTCCTCTACTCTTTATGATAAGTGCCATGGGATCTTTAACATCCACCTGAGTTACCACCAATCCAGGCAGATGGGACCTCGGTTTAACGTCTCATCCAAAAGACAGCACCTCAGAAGTGCAGCACCCTCTCATGCTGCACTACAGTGTCAATACTGGGAACTGAACCCACAGTCCTCTGATCAGAGGTGAGTGTGCTACCTACTGAGCCACTGACACTGCTATTACCTCTACAGCTACACTAAATGTCATGGTGGAAGACCAGCTTCATTAGACGAGATGTCTGGACTATTTAATGACTCTCAGGTTTACACTTTCTGTTCTACTCCATCCAGATCTCCTGAGCAAATTGCCTTAGGAGTTGTTTTTTAACATTAGCAACATATTAATCAATCAGTCCATATATTACTATACACAGTATGCTTATGCTACCATACTAGTTTTAATATCCTATTAATACTTCCTGTCTGATGATTCTAACTTAGATATAAGACAGACACATTAAAACTCTGCTACCCGTTTTTGTTTACTATCTAATGTTGCTTCATATTTTCTAGATACTCATTGCCCCACAGGTTTAGTCATTCCATTTGAGCGACAGTGACTAAGTTCAATCCTTATACGATGCTGCTATCTAGTGGAGAAGTTCATCATCACACTTTGTTATATTTTCTATTCTGATTCTCATTCAGTCAAATATTTTCAGCTAGCTACAGCATCATATACAGCTTACTGCTTCACTCATTTTATTGTGCAAGGGGATTGTGTTATGCTTTCAAGTCTCTTTTTAAACATATATTTTCAATTATAAATGTTGTTGTGGAAACAGCTCTTAATTGGCGCTACCCCAGGTACACTAATTAACATTATTTTATATGCTACATGGCTCAGTGTTGGATGGCTCAAGCTTCCTTCTTATATTTCAACTATTTGATTTATCTCTCAAGGGATATTATTCATTAACACTTTGACTGCTGGCAAAATTTGGGGAGTCTAGTTATAATTGACAGTGTTAGTGGCTCAGTAGGTACTATCACTTGCCTCTGAGGCTGGGAAATCAAAGGACTGTGGGTTCAGTTCCCACATCTGGCACTTGGGTTAATATCCTAGTACTGACACTGTAGTGCAGCATAAGAGGGTGCTGCACTTCTGAGGTGCTGTCTTTGGAAGACGTTAAACCGAGGTCCCATCTGCCTGGATTGGTGGTAGTTCAGGTGGATGTTAAAGTACCAATGGCACTTATCAAAAGAGTAGGGAAATTTCCCGGTGTCCTGGTCAAATTTTCCTCATTCACTAAAAATACCACCAACAGCTTAATCTGGTTCAAGGTCAGTTGGCATTCATCTGTATCCCCTCCCTGGGTCATGCCTGAAAATAGGTAGGATTTGTCTAGTGCACTTACCTGGTCAACAAAAACTAAATAAATACAAATAAATATATAAAATAATCTAAGACACAGGTCCAGCATCTCAGTAGAGATTTTATGCAGATAACACTGTAGGCATTGTTATTAGTTTGATTTGGCTAATCAGAATCATATCTTGTGCAGCTGCCATGGCGTTTATAAGGGACATGCAGCAAGAATCGATATCACAACATTCTGTTAAACTGCTTGATCAGACTGTTGAGATTTAATTGTTGTGTGACATATGAGGCACCTTGGTGGGGTGCGGTCATGCAGTGCACTCATTCTTCAATTATATACACAGCCAATCCTAAAATATTTAAACTCCTTATTTTCTCAGATTAATTTATTAGAAGAGAAGGAAACCGTAAGTCCATACTCTGGATTTATAAGGTGCTGTATACTGTATCCCGGCTGCAGGTAAGTGATGGGGAGTTTTACATCCCACTGTCCACTAAAGTTTAATATTATATCAATTAACTAGTCACCATGTCATTTTCAGATGCTTGTTTCGAGACAGGTTTACCCATTGCACAATATTACTTATGTGCATATCATATCATAAACAAGAATTGTATGATATCTGTCAGATTTTAAACAGGTGTGGTAGTCGATCATTTTGACTACACATACTAATAGTTACAACTGAATTTATTCGGATATCACTTATCAGTGCTTCTCGTCCATTCTTAACTTATTTGAAGGTTTGAATTAGTAGACAAATTTAACCTAATTTTCTTTCTTTTCTTGGAGTTACATATAATTCATTATGTATTATTCTCTAAGTATAAATAAACAAAATACAAGGTTACTTAAGTTACAGTTTATTTACATACACACATATTTAGGCCATTATAACATTTTTGATCTGTTTATAGTTTAACTACAACTTACTACCTTGATCTTAATTTATTTCAGTGGTGTTCCTTTGTGTACAAGACATTTTAATACTCTTTGACCTGGTAAATATTGGGGCCTGTATATTCAAACTGCACCAGGCTGTGGCGCAAGCCTGGGTGCAGCTCAACTTTGTTGCACAGGGGTGTGGCCTGGGCGATATTCAACAGAGCTCCACTATGGTGCAGCAGTTTTAAATATCGCACTCTGGCTACCCTCACTGTGCATGGCGAGTGGCATCACTCGCGCCATGAAGCAAGGGCCAGAGTGGAGCATGGAGATGCGCTGAAGCGCAAGTTCCATTGCGCCATGCACAGCACCTGCGATATTCAAAAGGGGACATGCAAATGGGGCTATAATTTATGCAAAGGTGCATATGGGGCAATTTGTATGTCATTATGGCCCCATTTTGTAGCGATTAGCACGCAGGTGCCCCGATCCCCGATGACTTGCACCTGGCACCCTGCCGGGCAGCAGCTGTCAGGGACCGATGCCCCTGCAGCCCGATCATGGGCATTTGTGTATAAGAATAACCCCTCCAACATCCCTGGTGGTCCAGTGGACCGCTATGTGCCTGATCATGGGCATCGGTATTATAACCCCCACGTCCAATATCCTGGTGGTCCAGTGGACGCTATGCCCGATCGGGGCATTTGTGTATAAGAATAACCCCCTCCTATATCCCTGGTGGTCCAGTGGACCGCTATGTGCCCAATCACGGGCATCAGTATTATAACCTCCCCCGTCCAGTATCCCTGGTGGTCCAGTGGATCGATCGCTGCCGATCGCGGGCATCTGTAAAGCATAAAATATTCCTATTACCCTGGTGATCTAGTGTACCCCCCTCCCCACCCGCCCACTGGCCCACCGCCCTCCCCGGTCAGCGGTGGGCAGCAGCACCACCACCTGCCGCCCCACCACCTGCCGACTGACAGCTTGGTAGAGACTTCTGCGCCCATTGGTTCACAGCATGAGCCAATGGGAGTGCAACCTCTGTACTACTCAGTCCAGATATGTTACATATCTGGACTGAATATTACAGTATCACTGCTACTGTCACATGACTCTGAACATCCCGGGTTGAATATCGGGCTGTGCAGGTTATGCATGGAACGCCTCCCTCAGCCTGTGCCTGCATACATTACTGAAACGCCTGGTGCATTGGGATTTGTGCGGCGCACTTTTTCCTTTGAATATCACACTGGTTGCATCAGTGGTTGTGCATGGCGCAACACTGTTGCGCCATGCGCAACCCTTTTGAATATCTGGGCCTGGTTGCTTACATATTCCATACAAAATGTCTACTTTAAATCAGCCTGTTAGCTTGTTTCTTGGAACATATGATGCTGCAATAATTATATTAAAAGGTCTAAAGTTCTAGCTCATTTAAAAAATCTAAAAGCTAATGTTACCTTTCTTCAACAAACACATCTATCAGCAGAAGAAACTGCAAAACTCAAGAGCTCTTGGGTTGGTTCAGTATATGGCAGCTCATTCAACTCAAAGAGTAAGAGGGTTTGTATTTTATTTCATAAAAATCTAAATGTTGTGGTACAGTCCACCATTCTAGACACAGGGCAGATACATCATTGCAAATGTCAAAATGGAAGACAGATTACTAACTCTGGTAAATATCTATGCCACTAATATCAACCAAGCTGTAGTTCTTGCCAACTTAGCCAAACAACTTGTTGAGGACACAAATAGAGTTAATAATCGCAGGGGATATGAATATGGTTATGAGCATAATTACGGACAGTATATATGCACATCCAATAAATCACTCTGTTACCTCCAAAGTTTTAAATGGATTCTGTGAATAATTTGGAGTAGTAGATTCTTAGAGAATTATGAATCCTAGAGGGAGAGACTATACATTTGTATCTAATAGACATGGTTCACACGGCAGGATAGACTATATTTTTATTAACAAGACATTACTGCAGGGCCTCGCTACAAGCCATATTGGGAATATTGTCATATCTGATCACGCTCCTATTTCGATTAGTTTTACTTGACCAACATTTGCCATCTGAGAGAAACTGGAGATTTAACTGTAGCTTACTTAATTCACCTGAATTCCCAAAATGGCTACAGGAAGAAATTAAAATGTTTCTTCAAATAAATTACAATGGGGAGGCACCTATCCCTATGGTCTGGGATTCTTTTAAGGCCTTCATTAGAGCTGTGTAATTTCCTACTCGTCCTATAAAAGAAGATGAGGAGGAAAACTTAATCAAGCTTGAAAAGACTTAAAAATAAAGAAAATGCATTTATTTCCTCAGGTTCTAAAAACCTCACTTCATACAAAGAAGTAATAGATGCCAAATATGGGATCAATACAATATATACCCACAAAGCAGAATATGCCTTATTTAGACTTAAGCCTATTGGGAAGCAGGAGAGGTGCAAGTTAAACTGCTGGCTCATAAGCTTAAAACTATCAGAAGCTAACAAGGTGGCCTCAATCAAAGATAAAAGTGGTTTACAAGTGCATAAAACTGCGTATATTTTGGATGCCTTTAGGGAGTTTTATTCTAATCTATATAAATCTGAAGGTTCAATTAATCAGAATGCTATAGATCAATTTCTTAAAGACATCAAACTACTGGTAATTCCTGAACATGACAAAGACAGGTTGGATAAATCCCTCACCTCTGGGGAAATCAATAAAGTAATTCAGTCCTTCCTGATGCTAAAGCCCTGGGCCAGATATTCAAATCTTTGCCCTGGGCTAAAATTAGCACTGCCGGCGGGCAAACTGTGCCCAGAGCAAAAACATAGCTATATTCAAAATGAATAGCCCAGTGCAAAACCAGCTGAATATAGCAAGCGAAGGAAGCTGGGCAAACAGGCCCAGGAGTGCAGGGCAAACATTGCCCAGGATTAAGACAGCACTGAATATAGCAGAGAAGACAGCACTGAAAATAGCAATCAGACAGAGGCAGTGCAAACACCCACAGAAACAAAGTGTCAGAGGTGTAAGCAGCCATCCAGGAACACAGGAAAGCAAAACAGCCCAGCCAGACACAACTGCAGTACTAGTGAAAGGAATGGAATAACCTGGAACCACAAGTGAAACCAGAACACCACGGAACACTATCAAATCCAAGTACACCCCAAAAGACACAGGACACAGGAATGTGAAGCATAATAAACTATAATTTATAATAAAGTATAATGCAAAACGTAAACATCTAAGGCACAAAGGCAATATGAACATATATTAGCAAAAATAACCAAAACAGAGCAGAACACTGTTCATAAAAATGGGTGCAAGCAAAACATCATGAAAGGAACAGGGCCAGCGTAACAAAGAGACCAAAACAATGGGAAAAAACAGTCACACGCAACAGGCAAAACTGAAACATAGCAACAGAACAATGGGGTAAGAATGTGGATGGGAGAGGGCTGTGGAAATAAGAAGCAATGGAGGGAACAGGATGGCAGATACAGGGCTAGGGACAGTGGGCCAGGGACAGGAAGCAGGCTAGTGGAAAGGAAGCAGGGTTTAGGTGCGGGCAGGTGCTGGCAGACGTTCTTCAAGGATGGCTGCAACCCGCCGTGTCTCAGCAATCAGAACTGCCTGCTGCTCAATCAAAGACTACGCTGTTGCGCACCAGCTTCCTCAACAGCTCTTGTGCCTTCATCCTCTTCCGGACGGGTGGCCCACAGTGGCGACCGCTGGGGACCTACAGGTGAAAGGGTGACCACATCAGGGCATGACAATGACACAAAGGCACCATGTACCACCACACGTTGGACAGTATGCCCCAACAACCATGCCCATGTGCTAGTATGTAACAAAACACAACACACACTAACATGTGCCTGCAGGACAAGGCAGTATGTAACAGGCAGCATGCAACACCCCAATGACGTGGACATGCATGGATGATGCTGAGAAACCCAACAACGAGGCCAGCCAGCACAGCGGCGGTGCACTGTAACAGTGCAAACAGACAGCCACCCCAGAGATGTGAACAACAAGTGGACACTGAATGATATGCACATGGGATGACACATGGTGGGACATGCTGTCCATGGTCACACAGCTATGATACAAAATACAGATGACACCAACTGGAGAAATTGCCACAGCCCCAACCACGTGTGTAACCACACATGCCTGTCATGTACACCCCAACAGTGGCCCACCCCACTGCTGCCCTCCACAAGAACTGTAGACACCCAGCCAAACTGCCACCCACGATGCCATAACACAGCAGCTGTACAAATGATGACAGGAAACCCTGAACAGGTGGGTGGGTGACTGACATAAGTGTGCAATAGTGGCAAGTAGACACAGATAGAGACTCGACAATGACCACAGAGAACAATGACACTGGCATCAGAACAGTAGGGACTTCAGGACAGGTAACCAAGGTAACCAGGTAACCAAGCAGTACACAACCAGGGGAAGTGCCAATGCCCAGCCACACTACTTGCTGCAACAGAAGGGTGAGGGCCCCACAGTGGTGTAGAGAATGGCACAGTGCGTGACACCACCCATGCAAGAAGACACACATGTGAAACACAGACACTGGGCATGGTCACCAGTGGCACTGCAGCCGGTAGGCCAAAGGGCATGCACAGGACAGTGTCACCCTGCTGGTCAAGGCATGACGAGGCACACACACACCTGTGGGAGCAGCATCTGCCATAGGGGCTGACAACCAGCACACCATGCTACCACAGAACAACTCCTGCAGCACACCTGCATAACATGTGCACAAACACCATGCACTACAGGGACAGAGGGACAGCACCCTCTAGGGACAATGGCCCCCACATCAGAGCATGAGCCCACAGGCAGGGGTGTAGCCAGGATTCCACAACTGCACACCATGTGGACACACTGACACCCTCCCCACTGTTAGGGTGGGCTACCCCCACCCGGAGTGTAGCATGAAAACATACCAATGTACACCATGACTGTGTCAGTTGCCACCAGTGGCCTGCAAGATACAATTCATGAAAGCCAAGACACCCACATACAAGGCCACAACCTGTACAGTTGTAATGGCCATAGGATACACAACAGTCATAGTGAACAACCCCCTAGTGTACACCACAATGAATGAAACACAGAAAGGTACAACATTGCCTTTGTTAGGTGTCAGACATTGAGTAAGCAGTTCAATGGCCATTGGCCAACCCCCACCAGACATCAAACTGCCCACCATTGAGTGCTTGGAGGATGCCTGCCAACACACATGCCGCAACAGGCACACATGCAATGTACAGCCACACAGAGCCATGTGGCACCACAGTCTCAAGGACCCCTCCCACAGCCCCTGCATGTCCACCATGGAGGTCGGACAGGGACACACTATAACATACCTGTGTCCACACCACCATGACAGTACACTGCCAGGGAAATGCTTGCACCACATGACACAGTATCCCTCTGCATGCCATGGCCTGCATAGCCCTGGAATGTACCCACAACATGTCCTGCACAGATACTGACATGTTATACATGGTACTGTAAATGACACATGCCATGAGAGGTGGAGTACACTGTTGCTATGGCAGACAGGCCAACATCAGTAGCAGCAACAGGTGGCACGACAGGCCAACCCCAGTAATGTCCCACAGCCATGCAGAGACACGCATCATCCCCCACAATGGTGGGCATAACAGCAACATGATGCACATGGCAGTGAGCTGCTATCAGTACACATAAGCGGCAATAGCAGCGTCGTAAGACACACAGCGAGCCATGTCTCGAGGCCTCGCAGCAGCAGGCAAGGCAATGGAGGAAGGGGACAATGGAAATGCACACAGCCATCCCACATGTGGCCTGGATTACCCAGCAAACTGGGCCAAGACACCAGACACAGCACTGTAGTACAGGGGTGTAGCCAGACATTCACATGTTCTACACACAATCCCCAACAGCCGCACCCCTCTTATAAATGCTGTACTCAGCAACCCCAAATGGTACACCTTCCAAAAGGGTATGATGTCTGTCAGATAATTCCCCTACTCTCTAATGAGGTTGTACATGTATCAGTCTCTACACAACAGCATTTCAAACAGGGCCACACCCAGTTGCCTACAGTGACAAAATGTCTGGTGTACCAAGGAACAGTTGACAGACATGCAGTACACCAAAGTGTACACAAATGTGTACAGTGCATATGCTACATACACACTTGCTCAACTGCCTGCCCTAAAGCCAGACTCATGGTGGAAAAGCATAACATCACACAGTACTCACGAAACACCACTGTCACCATCAGTGCTCTCCACTGCACGCTGTGCCATTGGAGCACCCTGCCTGTCGGGTTGACAGCCCCTGTCCGGCCTGTGTCACGTCCTCCTGCCTGTGGTTTGTCCGAGGCGCTCTGCAGTGAGAAGAGGGTACAGCAGGGCCACTACAATATCAGCCACCATGGTACGCTAAAGACCACCCTGTACCCCAGTGGTGCAGCACAACACACAGTGGCAGACGGTGCACTGCACCACCAAAGTCATGCCAAGCATGACAGGGGTCCGTGCACACTGTTTACCCTGTCCCACACAGTACACATGGATTGGTGGACCTATGAGCAACATGTGTAGCTCAGCAACACCCATGCACATAAGCACACCACGGAACACACTGCCCCACCACCCATGCCAGCAGTGGCGCTACAGTCATCTCTTACCTGGCAGGCACAGTCCCTCGCAAACCATGGCCCTGCAGCATTCGAGCAGTGGTCGCTGCCTGCGCCTGATGTCGACATAATGATGGCGGCACTTTTCACCATCACGTGGAATACCTGTGATGGCACTTAGTCGACGCGGGCAGGAAGCCCAGACCTGCGACGGGCAAGTCGCCTTCCGCACAGGTCCAAATAGGCGGCGATGGCGCCTCTCTGTCAACTTCACCAGGTTGGCGTCCAACCTCATCCCACCGTCTGTCACGCCCACCACTGCCCTTTGCCTACGCCTCACAGACATTGGTGCTGTGGAAGGGGCAAATAATCACGGTAAACAGTGCAACAACTGTGCATACACCTGACACCCCTAGAACTGAAGTCTGAGCGCCACACTGGCGTATGCCGTGGCGGCGGCGCTAACAGGAAGTGTTTGCAATGCGCTTGTCGTGACCCCTACCATGACCCTGGGCGATATTCAGCGCGCCTGCCACGGCTGGTTAGCGCAGCGCTGGGCCGGCGCTATGACAGCATGGACAAGGGAACCATGAGCATGCGTACTGCACATTGCGGCGCTGACCCTCAAATAAGCGCTGCTGTGCTAAGCGGGGCTATTCAGAGCCATATTCAGCGGCTGTATGCAAATGAGGGTACTAGTGTATGCATGGGGCAAACCATGTGATTAGCATATCATTATGCGCTCATTTGCATGACTAACAGGCAGAATTGCCTGGCTGGCTATAAAAGGGCAAGCAGTGCACCACCAGCTTTTGAGAAAGGATTTTGTCCAAAGCAGCGTCAAGCATCTTGGTGTTCAATAAATGGATTTTAAAAGTTGCTCCGTGTCTGAATTTCAGTGGGTGGCGTGTGCTTTAGCTTGTTTTAAACAAGTTTGTTCATTTGGCTAGATGCACGCTAAATCCTTGTGCACGGTTCGTTTGTTGGAAGATGTGCACCACCAGTGTTGTGTTGTGGAACTGCGAGGAATACAGCAGTGAACAACATGGAGAGAGACATGCAACAGGGGGATGGGCAGCGAGAGCCAGGTATGTATCAAGGGTGTAGACAGGCATACTCAGTGTACACATTTGTGTCCAGTTTGGTTGACTGCCTGTCACAAACCATACGCCACTCGGTTACAATTATCAATCTAATCTGTAGTATTTGGGTTAGTGTTGGCCACTGAGGACTGTGTGATGCATGTATGATCTCTTTAGAGTGTAGAGGAATCATCTGACAACTTGTTTGGAAGGGTGCCATTGGATAGGATGTGTACATTATGTAATGGGGGGACGGTTGGAGACTGTGTACAAAATGGATTTATCTGGCTACACTCCTGGTATGTATGACCACGTTGGGACCACAACGTCCACTGCATTGTGCACATACCCCTGCAGTTCACTGTGCCATGTGCCAATGCATGCACATTGTGTCTGCAAGCCAGGTGCACTGGTGCTGTACCATGACAGTGCACCGTCTTGTCTTCCTGGATGTGTGGTGTGATGGCCTCTGCCCCCACCCGGCGTACACAGTGTACCAGCAATGTGCGCTCCCATGCCACAAAACAGTCATGGGGGTTCCTGGCACACACAATCCACAGCAGTGCACATGTGTGTACACCACTCCAGACACAGGACAGACAGTGGCAATGTGGGCATGTGCACCATACAGGCACATGCAGCAATCTGATATGTGGCCTGTAGCACTGAGGGGATGATATCGTGATGTCCACTGTGTGATGCAGTGCAGCACCGCACAGCCACTGACACCTGTCCCTCTTTATTATCCCATAGGTGTGCAGGCTCAACAGGGTGCATCCGTGCACATAAATTCTCCCAAGATGAGCTGAACACCCTGGCACATGAGGTGAAAGAAGAGATGTGTTACGCCACACAGAGCCACCGATGCTGTTGTGCGGCATTCTTGGGAGGAGGTGAGTGCAGCGGTGAATGTGGTTGGTGGTCGTGGGAGATCAACTGAGGCAGTCTGGAAATGTTGGAATGACCTCCTGCGGGCGTGCAAGGAGGAGGAGGCACACCGCCACAGAGACAGGACCAGGACTGGTGGTGGTCCGTAGGAACACCAGCAGCGTGTGGGAGCCACACATGGCGGTGGTGGCCTCGACACCTGCGGATGGTGGCAGTGACAGGTGTGCCAGGTGGTGGTTCTTGAGATAACCCTCGCCTTCCAAGGCCAGTCTGTATTCACATGTAACCCTGTATGTGGTGCAGGCAAGGGTGCATGGTCCTGCTTTTGGTGTCCTGCACAGGGTGCACTGTATCCTGCAGAAATGATGCCTGGCATGGTCAAGGTCACTGTGGGGTGGGTGGGTGCATGTTGTCACAGGCTTGTGTGAGGTGGGTACCTGTCCTGAGGTCTGCATGGTGTGGTGGTGGTGGTGGTAGTGGTGGTATTTTGCCACAGTGTCCATGGATGGGTGACTGACCCTGTCCTATTCTCTCCACAGCACTCTCGGACAGGTCTGCACCACCACAGCATGATCCACAGATGTCCAGCCAGGTTCCCGAGGTTGGAGGAGTTTGATGATGATCGACCAACAACATCTGGACTTTGTCTATCTCAGGGCCGCATGGGCCCAATGCATATTGGGCATACCCATGGACAGGGCATGCAACTGCCTGGAGAGGGGCACACACCTCACTAGGGGTGTTAGGGTACAGTGGGCACCTGGATGTTGCCCCAACTGAGAGTGATGGGGTGGGAGAGATACTGCTGGTCACTGTCACCAGTGCAGATGACAGTGATGTCTCTGTATATTCACATCAGCTGGCCATTCCTGTGCCAGGAGATGTAGGGATGGGGCTTGCTGAAGGCCATGGAATAGGTCAGGGTGGTTCCGTGAGGTGTCAGCAGTGTGGCTGAACACACGGTGGTGGGTGGTGTGGGTGGTGTTGCAGGACAGCAGGCGTGCATTGTCGGACACATGCTGGGGTTACAGTCCATATGGTGCCACAGCCCACTGCCACTGTAGTCAGCAGCCAGATGTAGCAGTTGGTGCAATGCCACAGGCACCACTGCCAGCTGCTGCTGTGGGTCCTGTGCTTCTGGTACATGAAGGCCATGGTGCCCGGCCACTCCTGCAGGCTGCTGTCACCTCACAGCAGGAGGCCTGTCTGGACCTGCATGCCATGCGGCGTGAGCTGCGACATGAGCTGGCTCAGATATGGGAGGCAATAACAGTGGGCTTTGCACATGCTGAGCAGCAGGCAGAGGACAGGTTTGGCCACCTGGTGGGTGCCATAGACTGTGGCTTCTCTGGGTTGACTGCTGCAGTGGTGGCAATTGGTGATGTCATGCATGGTGTGCCTGTTGGTCGGCAACATGGGTTTATTGGCCGTGGTGCAGATGGCAGAGGGAGCACACAGGCAGGCACACGTGGGGCAGGGCTGCCACTGGTACCAGTTCCGATCCATCACACCTCCACCTGCTACCCAGCGGCGCCGTGTGTCCATACACCCTATCTGCCTCCACCAACCCCCAGGGCACAGGAGGTCAACCATGCCTGTCTCACCTTCCACTTCAGCTGTGTCCTCTGCACAGAGCACCCCAGGGTCCCTAACCCCTGGTACGGGGAGCACGCCGCATGCGTGGGTGTCATCGCGGTGATGCCCACAGGCTGTCTGCTGTACTCTGCATGCATCCCCTTCATGCATAGGCAGATGTGTGTGTGTGCGTGCACACACACACACACTCCCACCGACACAGTTGCCCTTACCCTCACGACACATCACACCTCCCACCATGATTACACCGTTTGTGTGTATCCCCCACATATGTGCTGCACAATCATGGACTCACACCACATGCACACATTATTTGTTTATTACACTGGGTTTGTTTGCTGATGTGATTGTGGTTTTCACTGTTATGTTAGTCTGTGAGCATTAAATTGTTAATCACTTGTACTCTTTCAGGTTGTTGTGCAGTCTGTACTTACCCTCTGGTCTGTTGCAGTGTCCTGATGATGTTGTCCTGGTGCTGTATGGCCCCTGCGTGCCATGCGAGGTCCCTCCTCCGAGTTGCTTCACTATCCCCTGACCACTGGCTCTGGCTCACTGTCAGACTGTCCTTCAGGTTCAGGTGCCTGTATCCCACGGTTCATTGCCATGTTGTGCAGCATACAACAGGCTAGGAAGATACGGCATACCTTCTGAGGTGTATATTGTAGGGCACCACCTGATGTGTCCAGGCATCTGAATCGCATCTTCAGGATGCCAAACACCCTCTCTATGATGTTCCTTGTTCTGGCATGTGCCGTTGTACAGCTCCTCAGCCACTGTGGCCAGTCGGAGTACTGGTGTGAGCTGCCAGGGTCATGGGGATAGGCACTGTCCCTGTCAAAACATATATACCTGTTAGTGCTGTACTGCGGTCTGTCAGCTGCTGTCCTGCACCTCTCCTGTGCCTCCACACCCCTTCCCTGGCCTGCAATGCCTGCCCCCATCCATGCTGTTGTGCATTTGCCTTGTCTGCTACAACTCACTGACTAGTTGTCCACTGGGTATTCTGCCCTCCTCAAAGGCCTGACACAGCTGAGACTGGTGCCAGATGAAGGTGTCGTGGGCACTGCCGGGTACTGGCATAGACATTGCTGATGCGCCCGCCACATCGCACCACCTGGCAGTTGATGGAGTGGTACCCTTCCTGTTTACATACCGTCACTGCCATCGCCAGGTGGTGCATGGATGGGGGCATGGGTGCAGTCAATGGCACCCAGTACAGATGGTAGGTGCGCAACTTGATGGAACTGCTGCATTGTTTCTCTGCGCTCTGCTGCCGTGCTGGGAATACTATGAATTCCCAAGCATGTGGCAGGAGGGCCTCTAAGAACTGGGCCAGGATGCATGAGGTGGCAGACTGCGTTACCCAATGGTGTCCCCATTGGTCATTGGAATGTCCCTGTGGCAAGGAAGCACATCGCTGCTGTCACCTTCTCCTCCACTGTCATGGCATGACTGCGTCTGGTGTTTGGCTGCAGCTGCTCATGCAGAGTTCACAGAGCTGCCTCAACATTCCCTGTTCATCCGGTGCCGCCAGCGATGTGGTCATCAGGCAGGGTCTCAGAAGGAGACCCTGGGCGGTACAGCCTGCTTCAGCATACCGTCTCCTGGGCCTGCGTTGTGGCCCATGTTGTCTGCTCCCTTTCCTCCTCCTCCTCCACTACAGCTGCCATCAATGGCAGGATCACTGCTACTGGCACTGCACACATTCCCACTTCCTGTGCTGCTCCCTCCTCCTCTGTGTTTTGCCTGTGTTTAGACCAGCCTTTTATGGCGGTAACTAGCGCCAGCGCTGGAACTGCGCTGTGTATCCTAGCACGGCGCTGGACTTTGAATATCCCTGCGCGTCTCTCTGGGCCCCGCCCATCCTTTTGCCCCTTGCTTACATTACTGGTTTGCCCAGCGTAATGCAGTTTGGCCGCGCTGTTTGGCCTTTGAATATAGCAGACTCGCGGCTAACCCTGCGCTAAACCTGTGCAAACGGTTTTGCCCGCGCAAAGCTTTTGAATATCTGGCCCCTGGCCCTGATGGTTTTTCAGATGAATTTTACAAAGCTACCACACAACTAAAAGTACCAATTTTACACAAAGTTTACTGTAATGCTCTAGAAATGGATGCTCTACCCCATCTATGAGAAACGACTATTGTAGTACTCCCAAGAAAGATAGGGACCTACAATTTGTGGTAATTATAGACCAACATCGCTCATCAATATAGATTGTAAACTTCTTCAAAGATTATGGCCAATAGACTAAATTTACTTATCCAAAAAGCTTATACACCCAGATTTGTGTGTTTCTACCCTCAGAACATGGGACACGACTCCCACCAAGGTCCCTTGTCCAACTGTCTTAAGCTGGTCTTGAACCAGGTACCTTTGTTCACCAGAGTCTGTGGCACTACCACTAATCCAAAGTAGCATCCACACTTTGTTGAGGGACACATAACAACTTCAACCCACTGCACCGCTGCAACCACTAGCATTATGTTAGCCCACCTCCTACTAAAATGCCTCCTCTCATCCTTACCCTGACGCCACTGTCCCACCTACCAGATACCACTTCAGACACACTGGCACCTGATCCTACTATTGTTCAGGAGCCAGTACACTCCACCCTACTCTCATCAGCTGCCCCAGCCCTCCTACTTCTCCCAGTCAGCCCCAACAGACTCCTCAGGTGCTCACTGGAGACTTATCATCCTCACTTTCACAGCTTGGAAAACCCTGCCCACCCCTTGTGCCCAGAATTACCCCTCCCCCCGACATACTTATCAAAAGCTTACCTTCTACGTCCCTGGCCAGGGCCGTGGTTTTACTGCTACTCCTGACTGGAAATATACATCCGAACCCTGGCCCAAGCCACTCTAGCCCACCTACAGTGTCACCTGGCTCTGCATAGCATCTATGAATATATGCAGCCTGTTGAAAAATTTGATTCCTTCCAATGTTGGGTCTCTTTGCATAGACCAGATGTCATCGTGTTGGTGGAGACCTGGCTATCAAAATCCATTCCAGACTCCTATGTCTCCATTCCAGGGCACTCTCTCCCGGGAGGATTGTAGGTAGAAGGGAGGGCTCTGCGATATACACCAGGGACTCTCTCACTGGACAGACACTCCCTGCCCCTGTCCTCACTTTCAGGCGCAGGCCCTAACCCACAACTGACCCTTGACCTCCAGGGTCCACTCTATCTCACCACTGCATACATTCCCCTAAAACCAAACTCTGGCACTGGTCTCGCTAACTGATTATCTCTCAACCTACCTCACTCAACTGACCAAATCCTTGTGGGTGACTTGAATGTGAACTGGCTCAACTCATCTGCTGATACCACCCGTGACTCCTTCGCAGCCGTTGACATGTCCCACCTAATTTCCCAACCCATCAGAGTTAATAGAAGGATGGGTACGGCACTACTGGATGTGGTCATCACCAACCGTCCCTCAACAAATACATGATTCCCAGGTCCTTCCTGACTCTCTTAGTGATTACTCCCTATCCTTTTCCGTTGGGTGACCCCACACCCATACCCAAGGCCTTTCCCACTCTATCACGGTGCCTCAGACCAGGTGGACTAAAAGGCCTTAAGCAGCTTCTTGCCCAAATTAACTGGTCTCCTATACACCATGCCCCGGCTATAGATACTGCCCTTACCTTCTTCTCCCAAACCTTCAACAAAGCCTGTGACATTTTGGTGCCCATTACAGCAGTCCGTACCAAAGTTCGTAATGCCCCTAGATTACCCCATCCCTGCTGCAACTCCTCAAACACAGGGATAACCTGTGGCACCTGACCTCCAAAACAGGCCATTAGGGCAGACAGACAGGCCTACAACGCTGCAAGAAACAAATGTACCAGGGCCATCAGGAAAGCAGAAGTCGATCACTATCAGGCCGAGCTACTCCTCCTGGGGAATGTGAGAACTTTCTGGGACAACATAAAACAACTAAATGGGAGCGGCGCCCCACCCCTCTCAGATCACCATTGATGGCTCTGTCTCCACTGACCCTGCCTGCATAGCCAACTTCCTCAACTCATCCTTCATAGACCTTAGTTCGGTCCTCCCTAAAGACTTCTTTGACCCCCTCCCTCCCTCCTACCTGCCCGGTCCTTCAATATCCTAGCTTCCACTTACACAGGGTAACTCCCCAGGAGGTCAGGCCTCACCTGCTGAAAGCTCTAAAGAGCACTAATTCTGTCAGTGACTCCTCTAGACCCAAGTATCCTCTGCCGGTTCTGGATTAGGTCCTTATCCCACTAACTAGCTTGCTCAATAAGCCCCTCTGCCTGGAAAACTGCCACAGTTATGCCCATACACAAAGGAGGTGACAGGTACACAGCCAGAAACTACAGGCCAATCTTCATCCTCCCTCCCTCTCCAAAGCCCTAGAAAACTGGTGGCTACCCAGATTATGGACTACCTGACCAAATACAACATCCTTTGCCATGAACAGCATGGTTTCTGTGCAGGTCACAGTACCAGCACTGCCCTTATTAAGTTTTCAAATTTCCTGCACTCCTCTCTGGACTGGGCTCACTAGCCGGGCAGTGTTTATTGACCTCTCGAGCTTTCAACACTGTCTCCCACCCCTCCTGCTGGATGCCCTCAGCCGCACTGGCTTGCCACCGCCCAGTCTCCTGGTGTCCAGCTACATGACTGACCACTCTCAGCGTGTTAAAATTACTGGGACCCTCTCCAATACATGTCCCATCTGATCGGGTGTCCCCAGGGTTCTATCCTTGGTCCTCTTCTCTTCTCACTCTACCTCAACACCATGTCCAAAGCCTGCACTGGTAAAATCCTGCTGTATGCAGATGATGCCATCATCTTCACCTCCCACTGTAACCCCATCTCCTTCAAGACACATTGTAACTAGCCTTCAATGATGCTGAAGCCTGGTTCATAGAGCACTCGACTAGTAATCAATCTAAAAGACCAAAGCCATGCTCTTCGCCCATCCCCAAAGCAAATCCAGTAATTTTCCCTCCGCATCCTCCCTAGCTCCAAGCATCCTCTTGATCAAGTCCACTTGTACAAGTACCTCGAGTCTCCTTTGACTCTGCACTCAAATTCCACGACCACATTGATACTCTAGCCTCAGCTACAAATGCATGGCTAGGTATCCTCTACCTACAAGCACTACCCCCGATGCCTCTGACTAGCAGTCACCTCCTCAATAATGTCCCTTGTGGACTATGGCCTGCCAGTCTATGGTGCCGCAGACACAACCACCTTAATAAAACCCGATTCACCCTGAATAAGGCCTGTAGATTAATTCAGGGGCCCTAGGCTCACTCATACCTGTCAACTATATGATGAGGCTAGGCTGCTTAATCTGGACGAAGCGCTCAGGTACCAGACCTGCCTCTTAATGAAGAAAATACTCCTTGGAATCTCCTCGCCCAGACTGACAGACTCTATCCATCTTGTACAACCCTTAGTCCAAACTTGTACCTTCTCTAAGACCACCCTGCTAGCCCCTAGGTCCAGGACCACTCATGGTCAAAGGTCCTTTGCTACAGAGCTCCCTCCTGGTACAATACTCTTCCCTCCACCACCTCCGATACACCTACAATCGCCCACTTCAAAACCGCACTTCAGAGTCAGCTATTTAACATGTAGCTATGCCTGTCTGTAGGTGATCTAGCACACCATGCCCTTATAAAACTCCCTGAATGGCTCCTCAACAAACTAACTGACAACACTCTCTGAGTGGCTCCCCACCAAACTTATCACCAGCTGTGCCCTGCCACCTGTATTATTTACTTCCTATTGTTTCCATTTCTAGGCTACTTGTCTGCACTATCATGTGCTTATCTCTCAATCTGTTTCCAATTTCTTCAATAGCCTGTGAATACCAAACCTGTGACACTCATATTGTAACAAAGAACAACTGCATATACCTACCAAGACTGTAACCGCAATGTTAAAATACTCTAATTGCAATGTGTAATCTAAATGTTGTACTGTATCGTCCTCTTTGTGACAAGGTACCTTTGGAAATGAGCCTCTGGCTCAAAGGTTGTAAACCGATGCACAAATAAATAAAATAAATAAATAAATAAATGTGGGCGTAGTTTCAGATCTCTTTTATAAAATAATTCATATTATACATGAAGCTAGGCTTAATACATTCTCCTACCCTCCTATCTCTAGATGCTGAAAAGGCATTTGATAGGATAGAGTGGAGTTATTTAATGGAAATATTAGAGAGATTTAACCTAGGTCCTCACTTTTGCAATTGGGTGCAGATTCTGTATTCAGAGGTTTATGAACGAGTCAAAATTAATGGTATATCCTCCAATAAATTTCAGATTTATAGAGGTACATGTCAAGGCTGTCCTCTTTTGCCTCTTTTATTCCTATTAGCAATAGAACTCTCCTTATTAAATTACGATCATGCACATTACTATCTGATATTAAAATAGGAAAAGAGCAAAAATCTCAGCTTATGCGGATGATATTCTGCTCTCAATAACTAATCCACAGTCTACTATTCCTCAAGTCTTACCTATTGTTCAGGAATGTGCCACCTTCTCAGGTTTCAAAATAAATTTTGAAAATCTGAAGCTCTTCCACTAACAAAACAATTTAATAACCCTATCTTTAAATCATAACATTAAGATTGTGACTCAACACCTACAATTCTTGGGTATTCTTATCTGCCCTTCATTGTCTCAAATCATCTCAATCAAAATTAAATCTGTCCTATATAGAATGTCATTAGACTTCATCAGATGTAGAAAAATATATCTGTCTTTATGGAGGAAAATTCAGGCTTTTAACATGATGTTAGCACCAGTAATATATTACTTTCTTCAACACCTACCCATTAAGATTCCTAGAATTTATTTTAACAAAATCTATACTCAGATTAAAACTTTTTATGGGAAGATAAATCCACAAGGATTTCTTTACAGAAACTCCAGCAACAAAAATTAGAAGGAGGCTTGCCTACCTAATTTTAAACTGAGACATGACGCCTTTACTGCTGTGCAAATGTATTAAATCACTGTGGCTCAATAAAAATCAAGATACCCCAGGATGGGTTTCTGTAGAGAAGGAACTGTTGAAAGGCAATCACCTAAGAGCTGTGCTTTTCTCTGATTCTTCTAAAATATGTACGTCCAGTCCTGTTTTACACCAAGTGTTTAGCTCATGGAAATCAGTAGCTTATGTTGGACTGGTCCCAAATACATCCCTACATTGTCTGCTATGGGGAAACCCTTTAATCAAAATAGAAGGTAAATGCATAGTATAGACCAGCTGGAAAGGGCAGGTATTTTATTCTTAGAAGACATATGGGATCATTCTAAAATAACACTAATGACCTTCACACATATTTCATCAAAATTTAAACTTCCTAGAACTGAATTCCACAAATATTTACAACTAAGAGAAGCTCTAAACTCAATGGGTTCTCCATGTCCATTATCTAGATCAAATCTGTTCTACAGATAGCAGCCATAGAAAAATATGTTCTCTGATACTAGATTCGCTCCCTGACCCAAACTTATCACTTTTAGATCATTAGCAAGAAGAAGTAGATGCAAACATTTCATTCAAGAATGGCAGAAAGTATGGGGAATGACCTTAAAGACTTCTAGAGAGGCTAAGGGCAGACTTACAATACAAAATAACACATTGATGGTATTATACTCTAGTAAAATGGCTAAACGTGTTTAGTTGCTGTAGATGAATGTTGAAATGTACAAAGGGAAGGTACCCTTTCACATATTTTATGGCTCTGTCCTGATATTAGCACATTTTGGGATAAAGTTTTATCAGTGTGTGGCATAGTTCTTGGTCATACATTTAAGTGTTCAACTAAGTTTGCAATTCTTGGCATCTGTTCCGAGTTTACTAATCTATCTGAATGTCAACAATTATGGCTGATTGCAGCTTTCATTACAGCAAAAATGTCACTCTCAGATATTGGAATAAACAAAATCAATCCCTACAATTAAAGAATGGTTGACAGATTTATCTACAAGAGCTAGCTATGAAAGAGTTGCTTATGTACATACAAACTGTGTAGACAAATACCTAGCTATCTGGGAACCCTATGTGAAATTTTCTTTGGACTACAATATTAACTGAATTTTATCAATTGAGTAATTTCTTTATGCATGTCTTTCTGAAAAATGCAAGAGAACGCCATGTTTTAGTATAGAAACTATCTAGTTAGAAATGTATTATATACTACATGTAGATTTAGTTTGGTAAATAGCTTTTTAAATTGTTAATTCTATTTATTCTTCTTGCTATTTTCAATACACAGTTTTCAGACTGCTACTGTATATGATTAATTGCTTTTCATTTTTGAAACTTGTGTATTTTTAAAATCTTCAATAAAATATGAATTATATATAAAAAATCACTGCAAAATGTGCATATGGCTCCACTGTTTTAATAAGCAGTGAAGGAAAAGACTTAGCACTTGCTATTTTATTTATTTATTAATTATTTCAGTTAAATAGTAGCTCTCACTTTACAGGGAGGGTATTACATCACTGCATAAAGCATGCAAACATTTGCCAACTGTACAATATACTAGATATGTGAGTATATACCATTTCAGATTATATGAATTACAAGTCCAGTTGGTATCATTGATAAAAAAATATTTCCACTTTTTATTATTGTGCTGGCAATAATTGTTTCTGTATTAAAATCAGATTGCCTCTGATCTAGTGTTTACATCCAGGTGAATATGTTGCCATAATGAGGATGGGGAAAAGATTATATTTTCTGATTATCCTGCTAGGGTCATGTGCTGATAGCAGTTCTACATGCAGAATCTCTGTCTGCTGGATGTACAAAGCTCATTCACAGTTCCTTACTGTAACCTCCAGGCAATAATGCCATGCTACCAGCCCCAGTGTTGCAGTTTGAAATGTTGCAGTGTCAGTGGAGGAGTAAAGTGTATCACAAAATATACTGTAATTCAAACGCAGACCATATTCATGTATTCTTATAAATATTACAGCATCATAACGCAGCACTTAAGAATGTTCCAGGATTCACAAGGTCTCACTTTCTGCTGTTGCCTTAAGGTACATTCTTTGACAAAACCCTTGATGCTGTTGCAACCTAGGAAAGGGAGAAATCAGGAGGTATGTCCTCCCTATCCCTGGCTGAAAGTTCCATCCCCTGGGAACACCTGCCTGCCACTAGTGGATGGCACCTGATTGCCCTCCCTCACCCAAGCCTGTCCATCCAAGTGTCCTGGTCATGCCCCTAGACAAAGTCCTGTCTCCTTTGATGCCTTGCAGGGAGGAAATTAACTTCTCAAGCCAGAGGAAAATAATGTTCTCCAGATCCCATACACACACAGGCAGCGTGGTTTAGTTTAGTTTAGTTTATTAGTCTAGGAATTAACACCTTTGAGCCAGGGCTCTTTTACAAAGGTTCCACGTCACAAAGAACATTTAACAAAGCACGATACACATTACAGGTAAAACCAGACAGGAAAGTTACATCATAAATTTGCTATTAACAGTTTAAGACAGTAACGTTTTAAGTTTCATAGAAAAACAAGCTATAACAGGTTCAAGCTAGTAGACAATTTCGAGGTTAAGGTAACGGGTAATGAGGCTTCAGAGGAGGACATTATTTTTAACACTCTATCATGTTGTTTGGAAGATAATTTATGCAGGGAGTCCTTTTCTAAAGCAAAACGTCTGCAGGGCTATGTCCATTGCAGCTGTAAAGAGGAGAATGACTGCTCAGCTGACTCGGACTCTTTCACTAAATAATCTGTATAAATATCCACCTCCCAAAAAAGTGAAATCATACTTTTGTGGGTCTTCACTTTTTTTGAACTTTAAAAAATGTAACTCTCTTCTGGGATCGCCTCCAGTCAAGTGAGTCCGCAGCATACTGTCTGTTGGGGGTGGGGAGGGGACAGAGAAGTTTGCAGTTGGTAGCCGATTGGATTTGACAGAGTAATGCCAAGCCTGTGTCTGTTCTGTCTAAAGGAGTTTCATCAGTAAATTGCCCTTACCTGGTGAGGTTGTTATTTGCTTGTTAGTATGGGCTCACTCCAGTACCACAGTATGTATGTCCATTAGTCCATCTCAGTCACAATTGCTAGTCTTTCATTTTCTGAAAAGACACAAGGATGAATTTTGCTTGCAGCTTAGCCAGTCTGGGTACTTAATATCAATAACACTGAGCAGCAGAGCATCACTGAGGGGCAGTGGAAGAGGTTCAGATTACCAGCAGGCTAATTAATGACAGAATTTCACCAAAGGCACTGTCTTAGTAATCACTATCCTGATAGGAGTGTTGTTTGATCCTTTGTCCTTCAGTAACGTTCACCGACTGAGCTCAGTCACTATTACTAGTTGGTCAAGATTAAGAAAAAATTAAAAGGAATTGAAATTCTTAGCATCTCTTCTCTTATATGGCATGAACTTTTGGGCAAAATAATATTAGACTGTCTGTGCCGTGGGTGGTGGGGCAAGGAGGTTGTGTGGAAGTGATTGATAACATATTAATTCATAACACAATTTCCTCTTGTGAACTGTCACTATTGTTAAATTGTGACTGAGTTGAATATAGCATTGTTTGCTAGGTGGCCTCTTGCCAGTATGTACCACTCATTGACTCACAATCTCTCTTAGTAAGTATTTCTACTTCTCAGCAAAAACCTCTATTAGGTTTTTTATATTTTGGGGAGGTGGATTAACCCATACTGGATCTCTGTAGACAGAAGACATCTTACTGCTGGTGAGGTGTGGTGGAGGGATCAGAAATTGTTTGTGCCACACATTTTCACCAAATTCACAGTAACTGAAATTAAGTAGGGTTTCTGTAGAATTTTCAGTAGTAGAGGAAGGACTCCAATGAAAAGTATCTAGCACTCACATATGCGTAAACAAAGAGCAACAATTCATCTTCTGATAGATACCAGCCACAGTTATGATTTACCTGGCTCATCGTTAGATACTTCACAGTCTGATCTTGGGATCAAACCATCTGGACTGTTGCAACCAAGGCTTCCTGTTTACTCTTTAACTAATTCTGAGAGCCAACAATGTGCATTCTCTTTTCAGAATTTTCTGAAGTTCCTCTCTCAAGATGCTGTATACTGCTTTCTGTGCCAGAATTTCGGTGACTCAGTTGGTTACAAGATGAAGATTTCATGAAAAAGCATTCAGGAATTGGACAAGATTTTCAAAAATATTGACAAAACATGAATGAAAATGTTATCTAAATGTACAGTAAAGGATATTTAGGAGAGCTACTGCTACTTCCAGAGTATATTTATTAGGTCTCGACAGAGTGCATCACCTGGAGCGCTGTTGCTCTATAGATGTCATCACGTAACAATGTCAGTTATTTTAGGCATTTACTTAAGCATAATGTTTAAATAGAACTCATGGGCTTCTTTACATTTGTGACAACCTTTCACATCAGTGTTTGTCACACACATACACACACACACACACACACACATGTACACACACACATATGCACACCTGTATTCTCTTTGGATGCTTTGATTTAATGGCCTAAATCTAAGTACACAGAGTCAGCTCTGACTTATTTATTTCAAAATTTATCAGGACAGACATACTGAGCTGGAAACAGTGTATTTACAGATGGTCCTGGGAGTGAGGGAAGTGGACATAGATCAAGAGGTGGAAGACCTGTATAGTATTAACATCATTACAAAATGGAAGTCAAAAATAGCAATGCAACATGGTGTATTATATTTTTAAGGTCTGAAATTATAAAAATTGCATTTAAAGGATGCAAATGCTTTTCCGTGGGTCTCTTTGCCATAAAAGATGCCTCTAAATGAATGTGTTGTTTATGCTTTTGGTTACTGGCCACCTGTTAGTGTATATGGTGGTATCAGAAGTTTGTTTTACTGAGTGTTATATCCCATTTAAAAGGGAGCAAGGGCCAGGCATTCCCAAAGTATAAAGCGAAATCACCACCCAGGGTTCTTAGACCACACAGGTCGGCAGAGCAGCAGGATTGCTTTTATTCTTTTTCCCACTGAAGCAGCATCTTCAGATTGGCAGCTAGCCAGCCCCAGTACCTTATCTGAAGACTGTGCCACAATGAGTCAAAGAGCAGTAAGCAGAGCAGGATGGGCAGTGGGGTCAGGAGGGAGCTGTCCAAGCATTGGAGGAGCTGGAGCAGCAGAGCTAGCAGCAGAAGTCAGAGCAGGCTGTTCAGAATATTCCACCTTCCCACCTCCACCCACCCAGAGCCAATTCTTTACTTAAGGTCACTGGGCTTGATTGACAGCAGCCACTTCCTGTCTGGAGCAGGAAGGGTGGGATTACTGATACACAAGGGATTACCATCCCTGCAGTAAAGGGTACACCACCCTCTCACTTCCGAGCACAGTAGGGGAGAGGTAAGGAGGTATTTGAAGCACACCAGGAGCAGGATCAGGGCTGGGATCTCAAAGCAGGGGTCAGTTGATGGAGGAACCTTCAGGGGATAATAGGCATCATCCTTTGCGCCAGTAGTTGAGACCAAAGCAGACTATGCAGTCCTTCTCCTGTACGTGGTAAGTTGCAAATCAAAATGGAGGTGGTAGGTTGTCACAGTTGTGGAGCTCTTCTCCAGGAGGCTCCTCTGGGGGCAGTAATTGCCCAGTATGCAGAACTCTGAATGAGCACAGGACTCAGCTGAGATCAGCATGCAAAGAAATAACCTGACTGCAACACCAGCTGAACTGGTGCTCAGCCCCTCCACGTCCACTCCCTAAGAGATCCACCTCAGGGGATGGAAGGTGGTGGGGTGGGGAGGGAAGAGCCATAAGGATGAAACAGGTGAGCCCTCCTGGGCTGTAGGTCACCCCAACTTCAAACTACACCCTGGTGGAGGGGTTCAGGATCCTGACTCCACCAGGGAGGACATCATGTCAGGAGGGGAGACTGGGAAAAGCAGGGCAATGTCATCCAAGGGTAGAAAGGTAGCACATGGTACCAGAAATGGTTTCTTATTATATGTGAACCAATGGCAAGAGAAGTGGAGAGGCATCTTGGAGAAGACAAACAAACAAAGGTGGCAATCAGATGCCTTCCAGGAGCATTGCAAAGAGAGACTCTGAATGCATCAGGAGGATGGTGAACAGAGAGAGCAAGGGACTAGGAATACTGATACATCTAGGAATGAATGACCTGGGGAACCAGACAGTTGAAGAGGCCAGGCAAAGCTTTATCTAGTTGAGTGAATGACTCACTGCTAACGGATCCTCCCTAGCTTTCTCAGCAGTCCTCCCAGTGTGGGAAAAGAGGATCAATCAAACAGGATCAGAGAAAAGGAGATTACAGAGTTCAACAAGTGGCTACAAGGATGGTGCAAGGAAAATGGTTATCAGTTCATTGGAGCCTTGGGGAACGTCTGGGAGAGGAAGCTCCTTAAAGTCAATGGACTTCACCTAACCAGGAAGGAGCAAGTGCACTTGGACAACAATTTTATGTCTATGCTAGATGTTTAAACTGGGTTGGGGAGCTCATGGCTAGGAAACCTATTGACTGCAGTGGGGAAAATGGAAAGTTCACCACACTCCCCACAAACACTGAACAATTCCACACAAATGGCGAACAAGCACAGAAAGCACAAGAGATCTAGGGAAGTAGCAAGGGGAGTCAGCAACCAAAATGACAGAGACAAACCCAGGGATGTAAAAATAAAAAAGAGTGTCTGCTGAAATTTGGAAGGAAGTGGTCTTCATTGCAAGAAGCATTGGAATAACATGAGCGAGCTACAGGCATTAATAGCAGAGGCCCAAATGGACCTGGTAGCAATAGCATAAACTTGGGCTATGGAGAACAATGACTGGGACCTCTTGGTCCCAGTTTATTGTCTCGACAGATAGGACAGGGAGGGAAGCACTGTATGTAAAGGAAGGAATGACAGCCACCACACTCAACATCACCAAGGAGAGTGTAGAATCCTTCTGGGTGCAGCTCGGATCAGCAACTGGGAAAAATATCTGTTTTGCTAATAGTATACAGGGCACCAGGCCAGACAGAAGATTTATTTTATTTATTTATTTATGTCTTTGATAACTGGGTGGGTGTACTGATGCAAAGGACTGTAAGGAAAGATAAGGAAAGATAGGGATGAAATTTTTATGAGAGATCAAGAGTGCAGCACAGAAAGGGGATTCAGTGATAGCAGGCAACCTCAACTTACCCAGCAACAACTGGGGTATCCCAATGGCCTGATCAGCAAGGAGCCAGCCCCCATTTCAATCAAATATGCTAAGACAATAATCCCAGAGTATTATTGTATAGATTTGCATTTTATATCGTGTATGGCCAAACATTATTGTGATGGAAATCCACACTCAAAAGTGGTTCTGCTGTGGCAGTGATGATAGCTACTAAAGCAGAACAACTTTTCGTTCTGCTTTAGTAGTCATGCAACAATGCATCCACACCCAACAAGCACCATTCATAGGACAGGGGCAGTTGAGGAGTCGTGTATGCGAGCAGACCATCCGGCAAACAGACAAGGAGTGTGGGTCCTCGGTAACTACAGCAGCAACAAAACGTAAGGGACATGTGTTTGGGGCACACACTATAGAAAAGTATATGGAGTCCTAATACACAACCCACTATTCTAATACTTTAGACAACAGGGACCTCTCGAGCTTGGTCTCGAGGTCCTCATCATCATGGAAACCACTCAGTATTAGAACAGTGTGGTTGTGTACTGGGGCTCCCATACACTCTCCTATATGTTATCCTAACACACAAACAGAAGTTGGTTGGTTTTAGTTACAATGTTTTAAGAAACATTGTGATAAGACTGTGTACCACATCAAGGTGGCCAGCCTGACAGCGGTCCATTCACACCAGCACTCATGCATGCAAATGAATTGGGCCACTTGGCCTCAAAGCCCACACCCACACCCCCCACTCCCACACACACACACAGACACACACACACACAGCACCACACTAGCATACGCACACACACACACACACACACACACACACACACACACACACACACACTCTCTGTCTCTTGTAAAGGATAGAAAGACACTGTCCACAGTGCATTCCGAGGACCCTACAGGAGAAAACAGCTTCACCATACATACACCAAGCAGCCATTTACAGTAAACACACCTCCCAAAAGGCACTCCAGCAACACTCTCTCTGCTGTCAAACACCACAGCCCACACCTGTAAAGAGGGACAATGTATGTAAATTTGATTTCTATTTATTTATTTATTTATAGATTGGTAACTGGGAGAGGCACACTGTTGAGGCTCATTTCCAGGTGCGACCTGAGGGAAAGCAGATGGAGCAAACATTAACAAAGGGAATATAAGACTGCCACTAGGGTGCTAACTAAGATGGTAGCATAATCTTCAGTCTCTCCTGCCTCGAGGTAATATCTGGAAAACATCCTACAGCATCCTGATCAATTTTATAAATCCATCTCCATAGAACCGTAAGGCACGTAGAGGTACCTTTATTGCCATATTTCTGCAAAGGATTACTTGGAGAGTTGAGACTTTTTCAAGCAGAGGTTTGTGGGGCCTACAAGCACAGCGTGGCTCAACCCTCTCAGCCAACTATGTGGGACAGTGCCTCAGTGGAAGGGATGTTTAGGCAGTTGCTATCGCAAATGGCCCAGTTCACCTTAGCTACCAATCACACAGCTCAAGAGCTGCAAACCTTAGAAGCCAGAATGTTTCAGAATGAATGACAAGCCCAGCAGCTTGAGACAAAGGCCAGGAAAACCCAGCCACCTCTGGGAGCACCAGGCTTTCATACAGAAACTGCAGGACAAAATCAATAACCTGGGAACCAGGGAGCACATTTAATGAGATTACAATGTGTGCTGTGTGATTTAAACAGTGTAACTACAAAACAAATGATTTTGTCTTGGCTGGGAGGAGGGGCATTTAACTGAGTGAGAGAGAAGTTGGGAAATACACAGGAGGGGATGGGTGGTTACGTGACTTGGACCAGCCAATAGTGGACTGGGATCCATTTATATTTCAAAGGGAACCAAGCGACCCTGAAGCTTGAGTGCCATGAAGCAGGAGTGCAGCATCTTGAGTAACATCTGCAGGGCATCAGCAGGCAGTGGCCATGTTGGTAGACAGAGAAGAGCCTAAAATGTGAGGGCCATATATATACTGTACAGACATAGAGTGTCCAAGGTGGGAAAAGATTCCATGGAGTGGGGTAGGACCAGGATAAGGGAGGAGAGGATGTGCGGGCAGTCAAATAGGGCGGGAGATGGGAAGGGTTGTATGTTGCCAGGATATGGAGCAGCCATATTCCTGAGAGTGGCTAGGAAGGCAGGGGGCTGTAGGGTGTGTTGGCAGGTGGGCCAGCTCAGGCAGGAAATAGGGTGGTTGAGGAGGGAACAGGAAGCATGGAGGAGACAACTGGGGAAACACAGCCAGGAGGGGAAACTAATGAGGTATCCAAAAGAGCTCAAAACAGACAAAATAAGGGGAACTTGTGGGATAGCAGAAAGGCAACACAAGCAGGTGCAGTCAAGGGAAGGAAGTGATGACTGAGGAGGGTAGTGCACAGGAGCATGACTAAACCTGGGTCGAGCAAAGATATCAGCCTGTGGGAAGGGGGACTGGACTGATTCAAGGAAAGAAGATTAGCACTGCAAACAGATTCTCAGTGTTGGCTAGTCCAGAAGACCAGGTAGTAGAAAGGTGGGAGCTACAGTGAAGGAGCAGGGAGAGAACACTACAGGGAATATGTATACAGCGGGAAGCAGTGGGCAGTACACCAAGAAGACAGATTGGCAAGGGGGCAGCAAGGTGATGGTGATACAGTAGTACACCAAGAAGACACATTGGTGGGGGGCAGTGAGGTGATGGTGATGCAGTCTCTCCAGAGGGAAGAAGGGGCAAGGAAACAGGAGGAATGGGAAGTGGCAGGCAGCTCTGAGAAGGCTAAGAATAATGAGAGGAGGGGAGTCTGACTGGGGAGGGCCACATTTCAGGGAAGACACTGGGAAGTAATAGTAGAAGAGGTGGCAGCGTGATGGACAGAGCAACAAGTCAGTGCAAAGAGGAGGTTCCACAGATGGAAAAATAGTTCAGAAGTGGGGGTCAGTAGCCTTGTCATTGTTGTGAGGGGGGAAGGACAGAGCAAAGATTAGGGGAGGCAAAGGGGCCAAGACAGGGGGATGAGAAGGCGTTGCAAGTTGGGGGCAGGGGGTGGAGGACAACAAGAGGATGAGAAGGAAAAGCTTCAGAGAGTCATAATTCTAGAGATTCTATACTTAAGGGTATAAGGTAGGGAAGGGGTGCCAGAAAAATTACATCTCGGTAGAGTGCATGCCAGCCATGATTGTGAGAGTGGGGAGCATATGGGCAGATATGTGGGAAGGAGGGGAAGCTGCACATTGTGGGCACCTGGGAACGAATGATCTGGAAGGGAGAAGGATAGAGGAGGTACAAGACAGCTTCAGGGAAGTGGGAAAACTATGCAAAGAGGGAACAATGGTAGCCTTCTCAGAAATTCTGCCAGTGCCGAGAGCCAGTACAGACAGGAAGAGAAGAATCAGTGACTTTAACACATGGCTGAGGGAATGGTGTGGGACCAAGGAGTATGGATTGGTGGGGACTGTGGTAGCACATGGGATAACACAAATCTTTATGCAGGGATAGGTTACACCTCAGCAGGGCAGGTTCTACAGGTGTTGAAGCAGAAGCTGAGGGATTTCATCAATGAGAGGTATCATTTAAGCTAGGTGGGGGGAGGCATTGAGCTCGAAATCACCAGAAGAGAGGGTCCCCTAGACTCCCCACCACAGTGATAGATATGTCCTTAGGTGAAATAGGGGTTGGAGTGAAGGGTAAGGAAGCAGAAAGGATAAGAGCAGTGTGTAGAATGGTTTTACTAAATGCTAGGAGCCTGGGGAACAAGTTTTCAGAGTTGGAGGCATTGATGGTAGAGGGAGAGGTGGACATAGCTGCCATTACTGAAATATGGCAACCAAGCACCATGACTGGGACCTAACCATCTCATGGTACAAACTTTTCTGGAGGATTGAGATAAAGGAAAGGCTGGGGGGTTGCCATTTATGTAGGGAAGGGATCAGATGTAACAGGGAGGACAGGGAGGAGGGCAGTCAGAAGTAATCTGGCTGCAACTACACCGCCAGAAAGGGACCAAGGATCTGTCTGTGGGGTTGTTTATAGACCTCTGGCCCAGAATGAGGACTTTGACAGGGAACTGGGGAGCAGATTTGGAGGCATAAAAAGGGAGCACAGTGGTGGTGAGGGACTTTAATCTACCAGGGGTGGATTGAAGCATCCCAGCAACCAGTTGTGTCAGGAACAGATCCTCCTGGAAGCATTTTAGGATGGCTTCTTCTTCAGAGGGTAATGGGCCAACAAGAGAGGTTAATATACTAGACCCAGTACTGGAAGATGGGGAATAGGTCAAGGATGTAAGGGTGGAGGAACCTCTGGCAAGCAGTGATCATCACAGTGTGGTTTTCAATCAACCGGGATAGGGAAGTAGTCATTACAAAAACTAGGGTCCTGGATTCAAAAGGGCAGACTTTGGCAGGATGGGAAACATACTGAAAGTCTTATGGCAAGCATCCACCCAGAAATGGACATGGAACAAAATGGGCAGTCATCAAGGCAGGACTGGCTGAAGCCACTAAAATGTGTGTCAAGAGCCAGAGCAAGAAAGCCAGAACTGAGAAACTTAGTTGGATGAGTAGAGAGGTAGTGGAAAACGTTGAGTGGAAAAGAGGAGTGCATTTTGAACCTACAAGCAATCCAACAGGGCAGAAGACAGAGAAGAATATGTGAAGAAATCCAGAGAAGTGAGCAGAGTGGTAATGGCAGCAAAGGTGGCTAGGAATGGAGGTTAACACAGTGAATCAAAGGAGGGGAAAGGATTTCTTCAGATATATCAGAGAGAGAAGAGGAAGAGCAAGGATCAAATTATTAGGATCAAGGGAGAAAGTGGTGGGAAGAAAAGTTGACTGAGCAGGCAGAAATACTTAATGAATACTTCTGTTCAGTCTTCACCAAGGAGAGAGATGGGCCCATACCTGAGAGGAAGGATGAGGTGGGAGGGTGGAGGAGAAGCAACCATGGATGGGGAAACCATGGTGAAAGGGTGAGAGGGGCCTTAAGTCCCTGAAGGTGGACAAGGCACCTGGCCCAGACAGAGTCCACCCCAGGATGCTGAGAGAGTTGGCAGAGGCACTGGCAGGGCCACTGGTGAACCTGTTCAGTACCTCTCTGAACTCTGGGTGCATGCCCTAGGACTGAGGGAAGCACATTTGGTACTCTCCATAAGAGGCCCAAGGGCAAACCGGGAACTACAGACCTGTGAGCCTTACTGCAATTGTGGGAAAACTGATGGAGACAATCCTCAGGAAAAGGCTGGTGCAATTTCTTGAGAATAACAACCTCTAGGACAGCAGGCAGCATGGTTTGTCTCAAGTAGATCCTGCCAGATGAATTTGGTTAACTTTACGACTGGGTTACAAGGGCACTGGACAGGGACATGCAGTGGACGTGGATTTCAGAAAGGCCTTTGACTCATAGCCACATGGTAGGCTGACCTGCAAGTTGAATCTGGGGCAGGGAAGAAACTGGTCAGATGGATTGAGAACTGGCTGCAGGGTAGACAGCAGACGGTAGTAGTGAGGGGAAGACATCTGAACCCAGGACAGTAACAAGTGGTGTACCACAGAGGTCAGTGCTAGAACCGGTTCTGTTTAACATTTTCATAGCTGACATTGCAGTGGGATTAAGAATAACATCAGTCTTTTGCAGATGACACAAAGATTTGTGCTATAGTAGATGGGAGGAGAGAGCAAAAGGACTTCAGGAGGATTTGGTAAAACTGGAGGAATGGTCTCACACTTGGCAGCTTGGTTTCAATGGCAAGAAGTGCAAAGTGATGCATTTAGGAGGCAAGAACCCAGGACACAATTACTGGCTGGAGGGAGTCCTGTTAACAAAATCCAAATAGGGAAGGATCTGGGAGTGCTAGTAAGCGGGACATGAACCACTCTGCTCAGTGCAGGAAGGCAGCAGTGAAGGCAAACAGGATGCTAGGATGCATAGCAAGGGGATTACTTCAGGAGTGGGAGGTCATCTTGCCTCTGTACAGGTCCCTGGTGAGACCACACCTAGAGTACTGTGTGCAATTCTGGTGCCCCTACTTGAGAAGGGACATCAAATTACTGGAGGGGACAGTGCAGGGCAACAAAATGATCCTGGGGTTGGGGGATAGACCATATGAGGAGAGACTGAGAGAGCTCAATATGTATACCCTGGAGGAAAGAAAGGAGAGCGGGATATGATTGAGACCTTCAAATACCTGAAGGATTTGAACAGAGTAGACATCAAGTGTATGTTCAGTCTGAAGGGTGGAAGGGAAACCAGGGACAATCTATGAAGTTGGAAGGTGGCAGGTTCAAGAGGGAACACAGGAGGCACTATTTACGAGAGAGTGGTGGCAGGGTGGAATGCTCTGCCAGAGGAAGTCATATCGCTAAAGAGTTTTGGAGGATCTAGAAGGGTGGGACAGATTCAAGGGAGGGTACAAACTGGGAGGAGGTACTAGATGGGGAGGGATATGGGGCGCCAGTTGCAGTCTAATGAACTGAAGTGCTGCACACTCGAGCACACTAGATAGATCGAATGGCTTGTATCTGCTGGCAGTTTCATATGTCCTATGTTAGTAACAACCCCAATTCCTAGGGTTCCCAGAGGGCCGAGAGCTAACAGTGAGAGATTTCGCAGCAAGCATTAGCAGAGATATTCAATCTGGACCCAGGGAAAATGCTGCACCGCACCCCTGGCCCTTTGCCTAAATCTGTTGACAAACCACTGCCAATTATTGCAAGATTCCTGGACTGTAGGGAGAAGGAAATGATAATGGCTAAGTCTAACGACATGAAACACCTAGTGTGGCAAATGCATAAATAAATATCTATCCAGACTACTCCAAGAAGCTGTCCTGAATGAGACGATGCATACATAGAGGGCCAACACATAATGCATAAAATAGGGATTACTCTGCATGTAATCCTGTCCTGCAGACCCCACCAGGTCTGCCCTTTTGCCAAATCTGCCAAGCAGGCCTATAACACCACAAGACCTACCTTCCCAGCTTTGAGTTCATCTCCTCCTCCAGCCAGGTCTACACCACCACTGGACTTGATCAGGCCAGCCCGCTGCCTCCACTTCCTCCAACACTACTAAATCTGCCACTGCCAGGGTGGCTTCAGCCTAGACCGCTCACTGTATTTAAATGTATTCGTCATACCCAATTACTGTATTGATGTACCTGTTGTACCCATTTGTACTCTCCCGGTCGCTCCTGAAAATAGGATAAACTTGTCTAGTGTACTTACCCGTAAACAAAAACTAAATAAATGTACCTAATCCACCAAATCTGCCTATGTCTTTGAACTTTCATGGCCCTTGGCAGGAACTGCCCAGCCCACTAGGCTTATCTGTTCCACCATGCTTTCCTGTGCTACCAAGCCATCAAGCCCCTGGCTGAGAAACTATCTAAGTTTACTTCATTCCACAGGCTCTACCTGCCCTTTACCTCCAATAATTGAAGAGATGGACACAGGGACCAAAGGGATAGTGACTAGATGGATCACTGCAGACATTTCCAATAGACACTAAAGCTAAGCTAAAAGTATAAGATAAGCCAGTAAGGCTGGAGTATTAGCTTGCTAATTTTTAATAATTAATTATAGATTGCAGTAGTTGAATAACATTTCTAATCAATTGGTACAGGATCAATACACACTAAGACTATTAGTAAGCAACAGATTAGAAATGCTATTTAACCTGATGGATTATTCCTATGTACTTAAGAAATCCAGATACTTATTTTTTTTTTTTATTCTTTATTCTTTATGTTTTCTTTTCTTCTTATAACTTCAGGTGGATTTAAGGGTAAAAGAAAGGCTTGTAATTTTCCAGACATGCTGCAGCCTCATGCACTGAGCATAACCTCTTGAACTTCTGACATTTGTTCAGGAGTTTCCACTAATAACTGCATCAGCAACCAGAACTAGTCAATCCTGTCCCATTAGATGAATAATTGGCCATATGAGCGGTCAGCTGTGTCCCATCAAGTAAACAACTAACCACAATGTGGTATCAGCTGTTTGCACCTCAACCACAATGAGGGCCGGCTGTTGCATCTCAACCACAATGAGAGATCAGCTGTTCACACTCTGACACTGACAACAGTGTGAGCCATCTCACAGTCTTTTCTTTTAAGCCTCTGGAAAGTTCCTTGGCCATCTAAATGCCATGTCATCAAGCCCAGGTTACAGCCCAGATATTTTTCTATATCAGTCAGATGCCCTGGGTTATTGATAACTGTCAGCATCTGATTGACAATTAGGGACCAGCTGGCTTGTAAAGCGGCTAACATCTAAAACTACTAAAACATCAGTCCCTCCTATTTTCTGCCTTGGCAAAGTGTATATAAAACCTCAACAATCCCAACAAGGTAAAAGTCTCAAAGGAACAGCTGCCTTCTCTCCTTGGGTCTCAGAGGACATCAGGTTTGCAAGGTCTGGTGAGTGTTACCACACTTTAGATGTAGGACCTAAAGTACTGGCACTCTGGCATTATTTATTTCTTTGTGCGGCTACTTTAGTCTGCAACAGGAATATTATTATTTTTATTTTTGCTTGTACTGCTGATCAGGATTAATTATAATTGTGTTTTAAGAATTTATTTAATTTGGAAAGTAGTGCTTGCCTATCTATATAATGCCAGAGACAGTCTTGCAAATGTTATGTTGATAGAATAATTCAATAGTATGACAGAAATTTTGAACTCATGCTTACCTATTCCTTTTGTTACAAAGATTAACTTGTAAACACTTGAAAACCAACAAAATCAAAAGTAAATACTTTTTAACTATGAACCCTGGTACTACGTTTTCATTCTCAACATAATATTATTAAACTTAGAGCTATGTGTTTAGAACAGGATAATCTCAAAAGTAAGACAGGCTTAGATTTCTGCTTTCATAGCCATGAGGATACTCTTAAAGTAACAGTTAAAGGGCTATATCCACATGTTAAATTGTGCAGACTTGTCACGCACTGAGCCCTAACATAAATACTTGAGTTGGTGTTTCCTAGACCCTGAGAGAAAACACTGGTGCAAAATATTTGACTGTCCTAGACATCAGGCAACAGATTGGTTTAAGGTTCATGTAAAAATATTTGAGGAATTAGAGAAATATCACTGTCCTCTAGTACATAACCACAACCATAAAGGTAATTTAGATTTTGTCAAACACACAGCCTTTGCAGACCGAGACAAGTAATCTTGGTCAGCCAGGTGTCAGATGAAATAAAAGTGGCGGGTGTCCTAGGTCAAATCTCAGAGGACACACTGCCCACTCTTTGTGTCTCAACCCTAACAAACTTTATCCCAACCTAGCCAGATTGGTGGATGAATTGTAGAAACATTATTCCCAGTCAGTGGCATTCACAGAAAAAGTGTCAGACTCCACTGGTCTTAGTGAAACCAAGTACACGAGTCTGACCAGGGAGGTTACTATGGGCAGCCCGATGATACCCCGAGAAAACTACACACAGCAGGATCACCTCCTCCGATATCCTGCTACATTGAGGCTCAAGCACAATGGTACTCTCTCAGCTCTGCATCACCAGAAGCCCTGATGGACTTTCTAAAGTCGACATGGCCAGTGAAATTTCATCCTGGCCCACCCAGTGTGAGACCCCATGTGTCAATGGCCCCAACTTAGGAAGAAGATCCCTTACATGCTGCCTGGAGGGAAGACTGGATATCGACAGCAGACAATCAATGGGAGGTCTCCCCTCACAACAATGGAAAAGGCATTCATTGAGACACCACAGGAAGAGGGACCACCCAGGAAGAAAGGACCAGAGTGGGCAGCCCAGAAGAGGAGCGACAAATGAAGGTGCAGGACAATGCACCCATCTGCACCATTCCTACAGAGAACTGCTACAAGACTTTCCATTCTAGGGTCACCAGAGCTGCACCCAAAGACCTCCAGTACCCAGAGTGCTGCACATCCAGGACCCCCAGCAGTGATCCGCACCCCTTCTCCCAAGACATTGTGTGCCATGCAGGAGGGCAGCCCAGAAAAGGTTTCTCTGGCTCATCGCAATTAAAATTCCCCTCCTCTGCCACACAGAGTGCTCCACACAGTCCCCAATCTGTACTTCTGGCCTGTGGGATGACGCATTCATGAGATCCATCAGCTCAGGACCCAAAGTCAAATAAGTAGAGCTGACTGACTTTCATTATGACTTTTATTTTTCTTTCACTTTCATGTTGTCCGGAGTGGCTTTGGGGGAGACTGTGGGCGCTTGTGTCTGAAGCATCCATTGTAAGTTTCTTTGTCCAGGACTGGAGCAGGCCCCACAGTCCACTACTTAAGTAGTCTCCCCATTGTGCAGCATACATGGCTGAGAACGTCAATTTATGGAGGCTGCCTGGGACTTGACCCAGCTTTCAGCTAGAAGAGAATGGTGGGCAGCTCACCCTGGCACTCTGATCTCGTCCTGAGACTTCATGTGGGGAGGGTAGATACTAGCCACCGGTAAGTTTTACTAGGTGGCTGCTCTCCCTTTCTAGCTGCTGAAACTGAACTGCACTCCCAGGGCAATCTGCTGGCTGTTGCAGCAGACAGGCCTAATAACTTGTACCACAGACAGGGCTTTGATCCGCCAATGATGCCTCTCGCATGGTGCCACATTGCTCCTCTGAATTTAAAGCTCATTGAGGTCTGAGGAGGCCACAAATAATTTACTGGGGTGTCCTCTGTGACACCCTTGGCCTAGGGATGGAAGGAGGGGGCTTAGGTAAGACTTATGGTGATCGGGGGGTTATGTGAGTGGTGGTAGGGATATAACACAATCCATAGGTCACCTCCTCACCCTCTCCTTTGGTTATAATGTTCGCATAGAGCCCCCATGGCATAGCTGAGTCGAGGGGCATGAGGGCACTTTATGGCCCCACCTCCTGGGTCTCATTTCCTTCTATCTTCTCCCTCCACCCCACTGTCATAACTGTCCCCTCCCGGTGAAGTCAGTCAACCCAGAGTTAGGGTTCAATGCGGCTGCACATTGCAAGGGGTTACCTGGCCACCTGAGTACCCCTTCTTGCCCATCATCTTCCCTCAGCACCCCCTCCACCACTGTGCAGGTTCTCACTCCTTAAGTGTGAGTCCCGAGGGCACAGGCAGAGACTTCTCACCACCGCAAAGGATGCCCCAGAAGCAGATGTGTAACCCTAGGCCTATTGTTAGTGAGGGAATGTCTACAGGTGTGTCCGCTGGAATAATGGCTGTATGCACCCAGAGGATGGAGGTGGGCTCAGTCCTAGGCTGCGCCAGTATTTCCCTCCATACCCCAAAGGAAATTATTTTTGTATATATATGAATAAATGTTATCATGGTTACTGGTCAATGTCATTTTCTGTTTGGTATACACACACAATCTGATCTTACAGTTATTTGATGTTAATGGTTTAGACAGACAAGGTGTGCCAGTGGCTGTACTCTTCCATGGCCCATTTGTTGACACCTCCCTGACCATCCTTTTTTTTTCTTTTTTTTTAGTTGTTTAACCAGATTAGCACACTAAGCTGAAAGCTTTTTACAGGCACCACCTGGGAGCACAGGGAAGTTAACTCCATTGTGTCCCAGCCGCCACTTGAGTCAGCAGATCACTTTCCCCATGTGTCCAAGGACAAATACAGATGTCAGCTGTAGAGTCCCAGTGTGCCCCTGCTACGTGTGGAGTCATCAGTACCTTTTTCTGCCACTCCTAGCCAGCCAATAGAACTATTGTGTTTAAAACTCTTGACGTGATACCTCACGCTGGTAGCCTCCTCTAATTGGCTGGTAAGTGTAGGGGTCCAATTGAAAAAGATTAAACGCCATTTTAAACTGTCGTCCTCATTTGGGTACTGCATGGAGGTCGATTACAGCACGTCCCAGTTTACTGCTTGTTGCACCGCTGAAGTTACCCAATATCATTCCCTGACAAACTGCACCTTTCAGGTATTTAATTTGGCAACTTTGATTTAATTTCTGTTTCAATTTGACTGTTTTCAGGGTCTGTCTTTGAGTCATCTTCAGCCAGAATCCTACTTCCTGTTTCTGATTAAAATGAAAGCCCCAGAAAACACTCAAATTGGTACAGAAATGGCTATTTATTGCTAGTTTTATTTTCTTTTAGGCATCTGCAGCTAAACTCTGTGCTCTTGCTTGACGTTACTCTATTAGCAAGTGTATGTCAGCGTTTGGCTTGCCATTTGTGCTTCTATCCCCTTTGTTTTATTTGTCTTTGGGCATCTGCTGCGAAACTGCAAGGGGATTTCGCGTTGGCGCTTGGCTTGTTGCCAGTTTTATCCCTTCTTTGTCCTGTACCAGCAGCTTAGCTTTGCTTTTCAGGGCAGGACCCACGGAGGCAGCGGGGAGGAGGCAGCGGGGGAGGCTGCAGAATGCTTTTCCAGCTGCATGTTTTTGGTGGCTCTGGTCACCTTTGTCATGTGGTTAGGGAGGGAGTGGAGTGGACAGGTCGCCCTGATTTCGTCAGTGCTCCAGTTTGCCTTCTGCATTGTTTCTCTTGTTTTCCCATGAGTTCTATAGATATGCAGTTGGTGAATGGTGTTTGGGGTGGAGGGGGCAGGTTGCGGTGTTTCTCCATGTTTTGCCATCTGTTCCATGCCATTATGCATTTGCGGGCTGGCGTTTGGGGTGTATGGGTGTCCTCTTCTGTGCTCCAGTCTTCAGTTAGGTAAGATATTTCTGCAAATGTAATGGATGGTGTTTTTGTTTTGGGCATTTTGTCATATATATTGCCCACAAGCATGCATTTACTAGGCTGTGGTTGGGGAGGGCATTGTGGGTGGGTAGCAGCCAGGTAACAGTACCTTTTCCCCAATTCAGTGGGGTGGCCACTGGGGATTGTATTTGGTTCTGCTATGTGACGGGTGGGATGCACGGAGGGTGATGGGCCAGGGAATCCATGTTGTGGGGTGGTGGTGTGTGTTTGCCACAAAAATGGTGACCGCTGTCAGGTCCTCCACCCCTTCAAACACATGAAACCATCCCACAAAATGGAGTCCCCAGAGGTCCGTTGCCTCTCACCTGTGGCTAGAACATCATGGGGAATACCGTCATGTTTTTGTTGGATACTGTGGGGTGTGGAGAACACTGGCCACCAGGGAATCCATGTTGTCTCGGTGGTGGCATGCATTTGCCAGTGGGGGCAGGACTGTGACAACGTGGCAACCATTTTGTGTGAGCTGGCAGCAGGTCTGGGAGGGAGGTGGGGCACCCAGGCAGCAGGCGTGGCTGTTTGTGGGATGGTGGCAGGAGATGCAAGGCACCGCAGTGTCCAGCAAAGAGCAGCACCTACTGCCTGGGTGATCCCTCTCCTGCCGAGACCCAGTGCCTGCTCACAAAATGGTGGCCACGCTGTCAGGGTCTTCCACCCCACCCCAAACACACAAAACCATCCCACAAAATGGAGTCCCCAGAGGTCCAGTTGCCTCTCACCTGTGGCTAGATAGTTACAAGACAGATGTGATATACAGAGAATACCATTTTGTGTTGTTGCCTGCTTTGGGGGGATGGGGAGGACCACTGAACACCGTGGGAATGCTGTCATGTTTTTGTTGGATACCGTTGGGTGTGGAGAACACTGGCCACCAGGGAATCCATGTTGTGGGGTGGTGGCATGCATTTGCCGGTGGGGGCAGGACTGTGACAGCGTGGCAACCATTTTGTGTGAGCTGGTGTCAGGTCTGGGAGGGAGGGGCACCCAGGCAACAGGTGTGGCTGTTTGTGGGACGGTGGCAGGCGATGCAGGATCTCACAATGTCCAACAAAGAGCAGCACCAACTGCCTGAGTGATCCCTCTCCTGCCGAGACCAGCGCCTGCTCACAAAATGGTGGCCACACTGTCAGGGTCCTCCACCCACCTCCAAGCACACGAAACCATCCCACAAAATGGAGTCCCCGGAGGTCCAGTTGCCTCTCACCTGCAGCTAGATGGTTACAAGACAGATGTGATATACAGAGAATGCCATTTTGTGTTGTTGAGTGGCAACCATTTTGTGTGAGCTGGCACCAGGTCCATGGCTTGTGGTCCATCGGCTGGCCAAACTGTTATACATGGTTTGTCTTTTATTGTACCAGGTAATGGAGCATTGTAGGTGGAACATATGTTGGATTCAGCAAGTTTGTGTGGCTCACAGTGCAAAGATATGGCTTTATTTTTCTGTTGTAGAGACTGTGCGTGAACATTCCAGAGATTATTAGAACTGCCAGAGATCGTTAGAACCGCCAGAGATCGATAGAACCTCGAGATCATTATAACCTCCAGAGAGACCTTCCCAAGGCAATCCAAGTATGTTGTGAAGAGCATAAAGCAATCAAACTGAAGAATATGGAGAATGTCTACAAAAATGACCTGCTGTGCTTGTTCGATAGTGCTAGTAAAATCAAGGCAGAGGACTTTCTGGGTTTTGGCAGTTCTGATGATTCCGACATCCAGGTGGACTTGATGCGCATGATGCCTTTGAGTACACCAGATAGTGAATTCAGTGAAGAAGATGATCTGCCCTGTCCACGTTGCACAGGAAGAGGTACTCCTCAGAGAATGAAGAGGATGATGTTCCACTAGCCAAGCTACGCAGAAGAGTAGAAACTACACGGACAGTGAAGATGATCTCCTTTGACTAGACTGCAGCGTGCATGTAGCTCTGTTGAAGTGGATGCTGCAGAACAACATAAGGAACTTTCAACACATCTGGATGAGGTTCACAATGATGGTTGGACACATCTACTACAGCCAGTGCATGCTGAAGACTTCAAGGAGCCTGTGGGTCCGGCCACAGTGATGGGTGCAGAGAAGACTGCACAGAGTTCATGAACCTCACATTTCCACTGATACTCTACGAACTGATAGCTGATGAGACAAACTGAACAGTGTCCGTAAGCAGGCAGAAGCAAATAAAGTGGACTCGATGGACTCCGGTGACAGCGTGCGACATAAAATGTTTTTGGACTACGGCTGTACATTTCTATTATGAAGACACCACTCTACCGTTATACCGGGTATGCACCGTCTCTATGGACATTGTCCGATTTCAAAGTAATGACCTGTGAGCGTTATGAGAAGATTACACAGTATCTACATGCTAATGATAGCACGCTAAATCCACCCAGAGGATCAGAAAATCATGACAAACTTCATCATGTGCATCCCATCCTGGAGCATGTTCAGACAGCCTGCAAGATGGAATACCACCTACACCAAGAAGCGTCAATCGATGAGGCCATGGTAGGATTCAGAGGATGGCTGTCATTCAAGCAGTACATGTGAAGCAAGCCACAGCAGTATGGAATAAAGGTGTGGGTTCTTGAAGATCCTTACAATGGTTATGTGTCAGACTTCCAAGTCTCTACACAGGAAAGGTTGCTGGCACTGTGGAAGTGGGTCTTGAGAGAGGGTGGTGATGGACCTGACTAAAGATCTGCATGGCAAAAGACACCATGTGTATTATGATAATTATTTCACCTCGGTACACCTGGCAAAAGAACTTTTGAATGGTGGCTTGTATCGTGTGGCACAATGCGTACCAACAGGGTTGGGTGGCCTGCTGAACTTAATAAGGTAACAATGAAGAAGAAAGTGTGTGGTCATTGTGAACAGCTACAGGATGGATCACTCATTGCCACAGCTTGGAAAGACAACAATCCTGTTTTCCTTCTCTCAACTCATCATGACCCAACCATACCAGCAACATCTGTGACCAGGCGACAAAGAAATGGCACTGAAGTATCTGTTCCTTGTCCTGAAGTGCTGAAGCAGTATAACATGCACATGAATGGCGCGGATGTCGCTGACCAGCTTCGGGGCCAGTACCACAGTAGCAGAAAATCTAAGAAGTGGTGGATATATCTTTTTCTGTTTTTGTGGGACTTGGCATTGGCAAATGCTTTTACTTTGTTTGAGAGTGTCCATCATGTTCAATGATCCAAGACCGGGAGGTGAACAAGCATAGGCAGCTGAATTTTCGCATTGCCCTCTCGGAGCATCTGCTGGAAGGGTACACCAATAGGAGACAAAGTGCCCCAGTTGCTGTAATTGAGCAGGATCCTACTTCGGCTGGACTACACTACCCAGTGAAAGGGAAGAAGGGAGGTGCAGAAATTGTGCACTGAAAAAGAAGCTGAACCATCATATACATACGCGCATGCAGCATCTCCCCTGTGTTGATCGCTTTCCAGAGTATCACAACTACAGATAATGAGGCTCACACTAAGCGACACAAAAGACTTGCCCACAATAGTCCCTCTGCAGCTTCTCTGAGTGTACATGATGAGGAGCTGCAGAGAACAGACAATGGTACAAGGAAGAGTTTGAGAGAGACCGGTGAGCTAGAGTGACAGAACAGATCCTGGGAGTTTGAGAGAGATCGGCAAGCGAGAGAGTCTGACACAGACGGTGAGTGAGAGTACAGAGCCTGAGAGTTTGAGAGAGATCGGCGAGCGAGAGAGATCAGTGGCGAGTACAGAGCCTGAGAGTTTGTGAGAAAACATAGAGTTTCATGAGTCATGTAACACTGAATGGCAGACTTTCAGTGTCATAGGCATTAAATGGATTGCCAGCGGTTCTTGGTGAAAGTAGGTTAGGCCAGTTGGTGGAAGTGAGAAAGCTGATAAGCTGGTTTTGTAGAATGGAGGTGGGCGGCTGTGAAAATGCAGCATGTGTAATCTAAAGTCACTGATATAGGTATTGTTACTGATTTGTATAATACACTCTGTGCAAAGCGCCACAGAAAGTCACAGAGATGCAGTTTCCATAGGCGGAAACGTATTTATTATTGCATTGTTGGTAAAAGTAGGTTAGGTCCATTGGTGTTTCAGATGCAGTGCAGCGTCATGCCAGTTGTTGAATGGGTTGTCCATAGTGACACCAAGAGGTGTCAGTGTGGCTCAGTTGGTAGCACATACACCTGTGGACCACAAGGTCATGGGTTCTTGTCCAACACTGGGATTGGACTTGCACCAAAAACAATCATTCTTGCGTGCAGTAATGGGGTGGGGTGCTGGGCTGCTGAGGTTGCCATCCTTCTGCTGAGGCGTTAAACGGGGTCCCTTCTACCCATCTGCTGGGTGTCCAGATGGAAGTAAAAGAACACAGGACAGTCTTAGCAAAGAGTAGGGAACATTACCGATGTGATTGCCAACATTTCCCTTCCCATAAAAGTGGTTCATGCGATTGTGCGGATGTGGTAGGGTAATGTGCGATATGTCCACCACTACACATTCAGTCACTTCACTACCAGTGAAACATTGCTTGTAAAGTGCTTTTGGATACACTGTGTATGAAAAGCGCTATATAAATCGGATTCTTCCGGCTTTGTGTGTGGCGCTGAATATTTGGTTGAAGCAGAGTCATGCTGAGGGCAGATGAACACCAGAAGACACCAAATGGGCCGCGTCCAGTCACTAACAACTACAGCAGCTGCAATGGATGGAGTGTAGATGCACACAGAGGTGGTGGTAGGTGCATAGTGGAGCAGGATATGAAAATGGCGGAGGAGATAGAGCACTTGACTGGATGGAGGCCGTGGTGGAAGCGAGAAAGTTGATAAGCTGGTTTTGTAGGAATGGAGGTGGGCGACTGTGAAAATGCAGCACGTGTAATCTAAAAGTCACTGATATAGGTATTGTTACTGATTTGTAATACACTCTGGCCCAGATATTCAAACTGCGCTCAAACTGGCGCAACAGCAGGAGCAAGCACAAACCAGTTGTGCAAATGCGCACAGGTGCGATATTCAAACATGGAGCAGAGCAAATTAGCAAGCAACCAACGTCTGAATATCGCACATACTACTGCCATCAGCAAACCAGGAAGGAGAAGCTGAGCCAAAATGCTGCGCTATGGGCGCAACCATGGAAGCTCAGCTGAGCAGTCTGAAACTGCCATAGCGCAAGCACAGCCCCCAGAGCAATGGAACTGCACATCCAGGGAGGCAGGCTGGGGCCCGCCAGCCATGCCACACATGGGCACAGGAACTCACTGCAGAACCCACACACACTGGCACACCCCAAGCACAGCATCACTGGGGTGGGACGGCTGATCCACGTGCCCATGGGGACAAGCCAACCAAAGCATAGCAGAGCCATGACGCCCAGCACAACCACTGGCAGGCAGAGAGTGCCACACCCAGGGGTTGACAACCACAGTGCACATCAGTCCCCCTGTACACACAGCACAGCGTGCACCGTGCCCCCAAGACACAGCTCATGTGCAGTGACAGGCACTGCAGGAAACACCATGCACCCCCGTGCCACACGTCAACCCCATGCTGCAGAGAAGCAGACCACCCAGACCCACCCTGTGCACCCAGCAGTGGGTGGCAGCAGATGGCGAGAGCAACAGAAGGCAATGCTATGCTGGTGATACCTCCCCATGGACACACACACACACACACACACATATATCAGGACCATAGTAGCCCAGATGGCATGTACACCCTGCAGCGGAGCACCCAGAGCCAGTTGCAAAGCAGACACCAACACAGCAGTTGTACCAAAAGAATTTTATATTCAAACAAAAAGAGGTAACAAAACAGCTAAAACTATGTATGATTGGGGGCGGGTAAAACTAGGGTGTGCAAGGGAGGGAAAACAACTTGGAGAGGGAAGTCAGGGTGAAAGGGATGGGGAAGGGCAATAAGAGGTGGGCTACTGCCCAGCAGGCTCCTGCTCCTCCCCTGCCATCTTCCTCCTGTGTCTGTGCCGCCATTCCCCTGTTGCTGTAGGGCTTGCAGGAGCTCTCTGTTGTCCGGCCAGCTGTGTCAGGCGCCGGACATCATGCGCCATGCGCTGAAGCACACCGAGGCCTAGGAAAATGGGAACACAGTCAATGGCTGAGACTGACCACAACCCTGAACACCACCCAACCTGCAACCCAGCTAACCCAATGTGCTGCACATGTGATGGCATGCACCACCCACAGTGAACATGCATGGCCATCACAAACAGGCGGCACCAGCCATGCGGACCACGCACACACATTGCCCACGCCAATCACAGTACAAACTAGGCTGTCATGTGATGTTGCAACGTGGTGCGATGCCAGTCACACAGCTATGTGCCCAGTGCATGCCTGGACCACCTGTGATGCATACACAGACGTGTCGTGATGCTGCACTGTGATGCAGGTCACCTGTGTCACGCCTACATACATGGATACATGAACAGTGTCGGCAGATGGGGCCTATGGGACACCTAGTCTGGCCATTTGGCCTTGTCGATCACTCTCATGTCCTATAAGTCCATTCCCCTCACCCTGACCTCCAGAAGTCCCTCATGGCGAGCCCACACATACAGATCTCCGTGACCAAGTCAGCCCCCACCACATCCTCTGGCAGGGTGTTCCTCGTCCACCACCCATGATGTGAGGAAACACATTCGCATGTTTCCCTTGCATGAGCCCCTCCAACTGCATCCCATGCCTCTACACCTGGAACATCCTCTACACTGACAAATATTGGTTCCTGCACACTGTTCCCCTGTACAATACTGTGATGACCCCATCATATCCCCACACCTCCTCCTCCAGGGAGTACATGTTCAGTTCCGCCAACCTGTCTGCATAGGACATGTGATGCAATCCATGCACCATCCATGTCGCCTCCTGTGAACGCTCTCCACCCAGTCCCTGTCCATACGCAGCTATGTGTTCCGAACTGTACACTGTACTCCAGTGTGGGGACTCACTAGTGTTAGCTATAGTGGAACTACTACCACCCATCTGGTTGTGTCCATCATGGTTGGTGGTCCTGCCCCCAGCATGCAATAGCATCCATGAGCGTAATGATACTCACACTCTCCAGCAGCTCAGTCTGCCGCTGCTGCTGCTGCTGTTGATGCTGCTGCTGCGCTGTGGGCCGGCGGCCTGTGGGACTGGGGCCCTGGCATGGCCCACATCAGCGCGTCCGGCGCCGTCACCATCCGCCTGTGGGAGACATATGGTGAGACAAACATCAGTGTGACTCAAAAGCAGAGTGCCCCCTGCCCCAGTAAGACTGCCTGCCCACACAGCCATAACCATCCATCGCTCAGCTGCACACTGACACACCGATGCACAGCCACCCAGGCACACACACACCCCTACAGAGAATATAGGTGAATAGATGGTACACTCCGTGGCCTAGGCACCAGGCCCGCCTGCGCGAGGAACGCAGCCGCTAACAGCTCCAGGTCCCTCAGCGGAGATCACTGACCCGGTGCGGCACTGCTCCGCAGACCGGCCCCGCCAGTGACCCCACCAGGTCAGTGGCCACCTGCTGCCACACATGGGTCCTCGGTCCGTGAGGGGCCTCACCACACAGTTGGTCATAGTGGGGCTCCACTAGGGCCACCAGGTTAGCCACCTCAACTTGGCTCACGGCACCGCCCTCCTCCTAGCCATGGCACCGACTTTACAGCAGGCAATATGGCGCCCGCTGCTGTGACCCACGTGGAGTTGTTGCGCAATAGACCAGCACAGGCACCTATCGCGCGTTCGCACAAGCGGGCTCACTTTACATGCGCTGTAGCCAGACAGCGCATCAGGGACGCACACATGGCATGCACTCAGTGCCAGGGCGAAGGCATACCCAAAGGTCACGGCAATGACGCAAGGCTACGCACAGCGCCATAGGATGCATAGGTATCCTGCGCAACTGCAAAGCACAGCACCAGTGCCACAGGGGACTATCGCACAGAGGTGCCACAGCGCCATATAGTGCCCAGTGCTGCAGCGCCACTGGCACAATGGTGGCCATGTCCAGAATAGCCTATCGCGCTCAGCAGTTCTGCAGCGCGATCGGCGCATTGCGTAACCGTCTGGGCATGCGCCAATGCAGTGTAGCACACAACCACAAACATGCGCCATCGGCTCAGCGGACCTTCCCTATTGCGCTGAGCGCATTACGCGATATTCAGCGACATATGCAAAGCAGGCGATCAGCCATTCAAAGGCGCAGTGGCGCGATTAGCATGTCATTAAAGTTGCGCCACACCTCATTTGCATGTGTTGCGCTATAAAAATACGACACTGGGTTGTGGCGGCCAGATTTGGTTGTTGCAGCTGAGGGGTGAGTTACATGCTGTGTGATGCTCAGGACAATGCACATGGGCAGGGGTGCTGGAGGGTGTCACGGGATGAGGGGCTGAGCATGATGAGGGCACTTAGAAGGGGCAGAGGGCACCCTTTCCATCAGTATCTTCCAGGCAGCGAGAAAGGGGCTTCTGCCCCCGGCCTGCAGCTATGCTCATGGGGAAATGCTGTGGACTGCAGAGTGACAGGTGTCCACTTCCACCCATACAGATCAGCATGACTGACGAGAACCAGGCCGAGGTGTGGACGGGGCGTGGGAGGAGGCCGAACTTCACCACAGCAGAGACCGAGGCCCTCTTCCAGGCCTACCTGGAGGATGAGCCGCTTTGAGTGGGCGGAGGGCACCCTCAGCAGCGTGCAGCTGCATGGGAGGGGTAGCTCTGGCCGTCAACCTGCCGGAAGCCACCAGCGCTCCGTGCAGGAGTCCCTGGAAGATGGGGACTGACCGCAGGAGGCTGAAGGAGAAGGTGGCAGCCTTCAGGGTGGCACGATGCTGCCACTGGTGGGGACCACCAGTGGTGTTGCAGCTGACCCCGACCGAGGAGACACTGGTCGCGGCCATGCAGCCGAGTGCCATTGCGGGTGTTCCTGGCGGAGGATTCCAGACAGGTGGAAGCCCATCACTGCGCGGTATGTCATGGTGATGTTGTGGGGCGGCTGTTGTTCATGCACTCAATGTACTCTCTTTCTGTTTCAGATCCTGTTCATCTGCAGGAGACGGTGGTGGTGGGTGCTGACAGTGAGGCAGACCTGCTGGACCAGGAGGAGGGACCTTCCACCTCCGCCAGCAGCCTGCACGCACTGCAGCAGCAGGCCAGCTGGGCTGACAACTCCACCGGCAGTGATACGGGTGCAGGGTGCACAGCCTGTGTCACAGCAGTCTGGCATGCAGGTGTGCCAGCATGCTGTGCCTATGGCAGTGGCACGCACCTGCACATTGAGATGGCAGGCCTGCAATGGCCAGTGAGAGTGTGTGTCCCACGAGGGACACACGGCAGGCCAGCACGTGCCCCGGGCCGTCCAGCTCCACACCTGTGTACCAGCATGCTGGCACAGTCACAGGCTGGGCCTGTCAGCACCGGTGGGGCAGCACCGTGGCTGAGCAGGTGTCTGGCACTGTTGACAGCACAGGGGTGGAACAGGTGACCTGGGGGCTCAGCAGTTGGAGGGCAGCAGCAGCAGTTGCACACCAGGCCTGGGGGACAGCGTCAGGCAGTGGCACTTGTCCACCGCCCTTGGATCACGCCATACCTGGTCCTGGTGAACAGCGGCCACCCTCAAGGGGTGCTGTGCACCAGGACCATCCACACCTGGGGTCACGATGCCATTGGGGCACAGTACCCTTTGGATGTGCACACCCCTGCTGCAGGAGTCGGTACAGCTGCAGGGGTGGGTTGCAAGGTCCGTGGAGGCACTGACTGTGTCCGTGGAGCGGCATAGCAGGGAGTGTGCTCAGGACCGGCCGAGATGGTCCATATGCGGATGGATGTGACCGCTGCCATCAACAGGCTGACCCAGGCAGTGGTCTCTGTGGTGACCGTGATTGACCACACTGTCTGGTGACCCTGTACCACGCACCCCACACAGTGCACACTCCTCCCCGTTCCTGGCGTCGTGCGACACCAGGCCTGTCGACGCCGGGTTCTGCTGTGGGCATCCCGAACACCCCTGGTGCAAGTTTCTTTCGCGGGATGCAGACCCTGTGCGGGCAAGGTCGCGGTCACACACTGGGACCCCTGGTGGTGCAGTAGTGCCACCGATGTGGCCCTGTGCAGCCTGCCAGTGCTGTGTGGCCACGGCGGGCCGCCCACGCATCCGTGGTGGCCGTGGGACAGTGCTCCCTGACTGAGCTGTCTCCCAATGCAGGCCCTGTCTGGTGCTGCCCTGTGTGCAATGTGTGTCATGGTGGGCAGTGCACTGCTGGGTGCTCTGCTCACCATACTGACACACAGACCACCTGCACACTCTCCCAACTGCTGTCCACAGGTGCATCTGGATGATGATGCCTGCATTGCACTGTACACCAAGGTGCAGGTTGCCCAGGTCCTGACACGACGTGGACAGTCCAGGTGGTGAGGGTGGTTGGTGGTGCTGTGTGATAGCGTGTAATTTCCGCAGTGCTGTGCTGCTGCCCTGTATGCTGCCTGGTGTGTGTGTGTGTGTTTATTTGAGTGCTCACCCTCTCTGCTAATGTGTTGGTATGCGTAGACCCTTCAACTCCCTGACCTTCATGCAGTGTGTTCCCCTGTGTGCCTGTGGTTTGCGCATGGACAGTGTTGCCTGCACATGTCCCTTGACTTACCTGTGTTGTGCGTAGTGCTCTTCTGCAATGGTGTCCCGGTGCAGCTGGGCCTGCCAGGTCAGTCGGGGTCCCTCCGTCCTAGGGGCGGCTCATCACCCATATCACCGGCGCCACTGGCGTCCCCATCGCTGTCCCCTCTTGGACCTGTCGGCTATCCATGGTCTTTGGCCATGTTGTGCAGGATGCAACAGGCCAGGAATATCCCACAGGCCTTTGGGGCTGTACTGTAGGGCTCCGCCCGGAGGTGTCCAGGCATCGGGCGTGCCTTGAGTATCCTGAACACCCGCTCTATGATGTTCCGTGTTGCGGCGTGTGCCTCATTGAAACCGTGCTGCGCTGGGGTTGTGGGGCGCCGGTATGGTGTGAGCAGCCAGGGACAGAGTGGTATCCACAGTCACCTGTGTGGGAGATAGTGGAGATCAGTGTTAGGTCAGGTCCATATTGCCCATATCCTTGTGTGCCACACCATGGCACCTGTGTCATTCCACCCTTGCACAGAGTTTGCATTCCATACATGTGTACTCACCCACTAGATGACCCGTGGGGATGTTCCCACTCTCGAATCGATGGCACAGTGCAGATTGGTGCCATATGAAGGCATCATGTACTCCGCCAGGGTGTGTGGCACAGACATTGATGATGCGCCCAGTGGCATCACACACCACCTGGCAGTTGACACTCGAGTAGCCCCTTCGGTTCCGATATGCTTGCCGTCGGGGCCAGGTGGCTGCAAATGGCCACATGGGTGCAGTCTATGGCACCCTGCACGCAGGCATTTGTGCTACCCTGTGGAACTCCTGCATGTTTGCTGTATGCTCTGCCTGCGGTGCTGGGGAAATGGATGTACTCCGCGGCATGAGGCAGCAGTGCGCTGAGGAATTGGGTGAGGATGCGTGACGTGGCTGACTGCGTGATGCCTGTGGTGTCCCCTGTCGGCCTCTGGAAGGTGCCCGTGGTGAGCAGGCACATGCAGGCTGTCACCTTGGTCTCCACGGACAGAGCGTGACTCCGTCGTGAGGGTGCCTGCATCACATCACTGCACAGCTCACTGAGCCGTCTCAGTATTGCCCTGTTCAGGTGGTACCGGCCACGATCTCAACATCACTGTACAGCTCGTAGCTGATGTGGGCACCGATACCGCCTGTCGGGGCATACGCCGACGGGCCCTCCACGCCACGCCCCCTGCAGCATGCTGTCTCACCCCTCATTACAGCTTCCATGTGGAAGCTGACACTGTCCATCTCCCTGGCTTCTGCCCCCAGCTGCTGTTCCTGTGTTACCCCCACTGCCCCACTGCTACTTCCACTGCACCGGTACCCCACTGGCCTCTCTGTCTCCAGGACCCACTGTCCCTCTCTGTCCTTCCTGCTCCTGTCTCTGTCTCTGTCTCTCTCTCTCTCTCTGTCTCTCTCCCCGGTTTGCGGCCTGCTCGAGTTCTTGTGCCGCTCCTTGAGCCGTTTTATTTTGGCTCAAATCAGTACTGCGCAACTTCCGCTGAGCCACTCTTGCGCATTGAAGTGTTCAAATATCGCATTGTGCACTTTATGCATGGACCGCCCCCCTTGATTTGCGCATGCCTTCATTTCCATTGCGCTGTGGCTCAGCGTGTTTTCGTGGCGCAACTGGCCCCTTCTCAATATCACAGAATGGCGATTTTGGAGTTAACGCAGACAACCTGTTGCGCATGGCGCAAACCCTTTGAATATCTGGGCCCCTGTGCAAAGCACCACAGAAAGTCACAGAGATGCAGTTTCCATAGGCAGGAAACATATTTGCGTGCGTTGTTGGTAAAAGTAGGTTAGGTCCGTTGGTGTTTCAGACTCAGTGCAGCATCATGCCAGTCGTTCGATGGGCTCGCCAAATTAAAATGCAAAATAATGAGCTAAAAGAGGTCTGGTGAGTGAAAGTAAAGGGTAAAAGTGATGGAAACGGTACTACTAAGTTGCCGGTAGGTGAGAGACAAGTGGGAGTGTTCAGAAAGAATAGCGAGTGTCGCTGCACACTGCGGATGACAGTGTTAGGCTGATTTCACTCACCAGACCAAGGGGCCAAATGGAAGGGCTAATGGAGGGATGAAACTTGCATTACTTTGGGAATCAGCCATCTCCTTGTTCTAACTGAAGTAGTTTCTTTTCCTTTGGGTCTGTCTGGAACTGCTGTCACCGCTACAATTTGTGATGAGCATAGCAGCTCTCTGTCTGACTGCAGACATATCTGATATGGCCACCACCACATCATCTCTTAGATTACTGACAGTGTTTCCATTGAGCGATCGCAATGATGACGTGGTGGTGTGGTGCCATAGGGGTTGATGTGTCATCTGACGAGACTGAGGATTGATATGACTCAAAGGATCAAAAGGAATACAAAACAAAACTTCAGAAATAAGAATGATGAGTGAGTATGCCAGGTGCCCATTTCTCTCAGTACCTCTTTCTGTAAAATTTATGTGGAGTGGAGGTTTTAGCTCAGTATTTTGTATTTTAATTTGGCTGCCACATTGCTTTTCTGTGTGTTGCGCTGTCCGTTGTGACACCAAGAGGTGTCAGTGTGGCTCAGTTGGTAGCACATACACCTGTGGACCACAAGGTCATGGGTTCTCGTCCAACATCGGGATTGGACTTGCACCAAAAACAATCATTCTTCATGTGCAGTATTGGGAATGGGGTGTTGGGCTGCTAAGGTTTGCCATCCTTCTGGTGAGCGTTAAACGGGTCCTTCTACCCATCCTGGTGGGTGTCCAGATGGAAGTAAAAGAACACAGGGCAGTCTTCGAAAGAGTAGGAACATTACCGATGTCATCACCAACATTCCTCTTCCCATAAAAGTGGTTCACGTGATTGTGCCGGATATGGTAGGGTAATTGCGATATGGCCACCACTACATTCAGTCACTTCACTACCAGTGAAACATTGCTTGTAAAGCACTTTTGGATACACTGTGTATGAAAACGCTATATAAATGTGGATTCTTCCGGTAGTGCATGGCGTGGACAGACATGCAGAGATGGTGGTCACATTTATGTGACTGGAATAGAATGAATGAACAGCAGAGGACCACAGGAGATGACAAATTTGCACACAGAGGACTAAAGGAGCACAGCTAGAGGAGTTTGGAAGGCAAATATCTGACACAGACTACAGAAAATCGGTTGGAACTAATTTTTGTATTTGTTCATCACAGGACACCAAAGACAGCAGGAGGTAGGACCTTTTGTTTTCTTTTTCATGTTATAAAAATGCCACAGACAACAGTGGAGAGGATGGAAATACTTTATTTACAGAAGGATGACACAGGACAGAGGATGGAATTACTTTATTTACAGAAAGATGACAGACAACAGAGGACAGGTTGGAACGACACCAGGTAAGGATGTTGAGCTCGCTTCAGTGCAGTGACATCATCATGGGACGCCATCTGAAAAGGTAAGAAAAATGTAATTGTGATTGTAATAATTTTGTGGACATCTATGACATTTGCCATTCTGTTTCGGTGTTGCAACTTGTGGGTATTGTACCAAATACCATGGGTGCCGCCATGCACATGCTTGTGTGTGCTGTGATGTCATGAATGCTCATTCTTACATGTGGGTGTATGCAGAGAGTGCGCCACCGTGCACCTTCGATAGTTTGGACTACCCTGTGTTGAATGTCATTGCACATGTTGAGCGATAGAAAGACATGAAAAATTGGTCTTTTGTACCAAAGGACTAAAGGGGTACATGATGGCTAGGGGTGTGGTATGCAGAATATATCTGAATGATTGGCAAGTGAGCTGGTGGAATATCATGAGCGAATGATGGGCGTAGCGATGACATGAATGATGGAGCGTGAGCGATGACACAAATGATGGTTCCGTTAGTTGACTGAGTTCACTTGCGATGAGTTCAGATGTAGTCTGTATCATACCTTAGCCATTCAGTGCTTTATTCAAGAGGACTGTTTTGTGCTGGGTTTTGGTTGTTTGCAGTAATCAGTAGTATATGGAGAATTACAGTGTGATATGTGGAGATATCTGGAGACATTGTGACATCGGGAGTTTTCATACTGAGTGAGAATACTTGTTCTGCTCAGTTCTATTGTATAATAACTGCTTTTAGTCTCAGAAAACTGAATTTGTTTTCAGGTAGTACAAAAAGTACTGATTATAACTGAATGCTTGGACCCATTATGAAGGTTATTTGTGTTGACAAAGTTATCTGCTGATACTTTGTCTTCGCATAAAAAATAAAAATGATGCACATTTGTTTGTGGTGGTGTGTGTGTGTGTGTTTGTGTCTGACAGTTGTCTGTCAAGACTTATCAAGCAGTTTGAACAAAATGCACTTTTTGACACTTGAGCGGGTATAAAAAACATATACAGTAGATGGCAACTGAATGCATAGCACCATTGGAAAGCAATTTTGTGCTAAACAAGTTTTTCTGCTGATATTTTGTGTGTGTCATGTATACTTTAGGAGCTGTTTACATTTGTTTATGACACGTGTGAATGGCTGACATGTTTTCCATCAAGACTCACCTAAGCAGCTTGAATAAAATGCACCATTTTGATACTTCAGCAGGTATAAGAAAGAGTACCGTAATGAGTACAGTTAATCACATAGCATCGTTGGAAAGGTAATTTTGTGCTGATCATCTTTCATGCTGATACGTTCTGTGTATCATGTATATTTTTGAGTTATATGCATTTGTTTATGATATGGTGTGTGTGGTTGAGATTCATCCCTGAAATCTCACCAAAGCAACTTGACTAAAATAAGGAAAAATATGTTTCACAGTAAAAAGAAATCTTTTTTCAACAAACATCATAGTAAAACACCATCTAATGTCTGTATGCTTAATTTGGTGTTGATATTTGATGTAATTTGCAACAAAAATGGCTTATGTTGCCTTTTTAGTGAAAGAAATATTTTTTCTCTTTTCGACCAGCAGAAAAAACTAAATTACTTATCATTACATGCATACCACCATTGGAAAGGAAATTTTCTGCTGAATAACTCTGCCACTCATACTTGTGTCTAGCATATACGGTTATTGAGCTATTAGCATTTGTTTGCAACATGCTGACTATGGCTTGATTTGCTTAGAAAGGCCCAGGATTCACTGTTAAAGTATACAGGACATTCAGAACACAAGTGGTATAATCTCAGAGTGAGCCTGTGGAAGCAAAGAGTTAAGTTACTTGCTCAGGGTCACACTGTATGTAAGTGGAAGCTGTGGGATACAAACCCAGGTCTGATCTGCTGGATGTCACCAGATTTGCAGCTCAGAGCCTTAAACCACTGTGCTATACTGCCTCCTGGAGGAGGACAGTCACCCTGCAGTCTCGTACTCACTTCCACTGATCTGTGTACACGTAGTCCCCAAGTAACTCCTAATGGGTGATATTCAAGGTATCACTTGGAATGTGCAGGGTCTAAATACCCCCATGAAAAGAAACAGGTCCATTCTCACCTCAGAGACTGCGGGTGGATCTGGCCTTCCTCCAGGAGACAAAAGCGTACCCCAGGGGACCACGATAGGCTATGCAGGGATTGGGTGGATCAGGCAATCCACACCTCGGCTGCCACCAGAAGACAGGAGTGGCAATTTGAATTCATAAAAGCTCCACTGGACCACGTCCGAAAGCAATGAGTGACCCAGAAGGGAGGGGGTGCTGGAGCTGATGCTACCCCAGGGCCTCATACTATTAGGTAATGTCTAGGGACCTAATGAGGACTCCACGGCGTTCTTTCATAAGCTGACTCACAAACTCAGGATATGGACCAAAGATAGCATTCCGGTGCTCATGGAAGGGAGGATGTCAACCTTACACCTGATCTGGTTTTGGACAGGAGTTCTACCAATGTTGAGCCCCATGCCAGAGGAGCCAAAGTGCTGGCACCGCTGCAGCAAGACTTGGCACTAACAGACATCTAGATAGTACTCTAGTCCAGAGAACAGGATTACTCCTTCCACTTCTCTGTACATGATTCCCACAGTTACCTGGATTTTTGGTTCTCCTCCCCTAATATCATGAGGGAAAATCTGGAGGCCACCATCCACCCATACTAATTTCAGACCACCGCTCCGGTCCAGCTCAGCTTACCTGAGGTCCCCACTCCTTAACTTCCCCTCCTGACAGTTAGAACCCCTTCTGTTGGGGACCCGGCTTCACTCCTGGCTACACAATGAAACTAGCCTGTTCTTCCATGAAAATCTCTTATCGGATACTTCCCCTGCCATCACATGGAGGCCTTCAAACTACCCTGAGAAGGTCCATTATAAGCTTTGCTCACAAATGACAGAAGAAATGGGAGGAGCAGCTTGTAGATTTGGAGAGGTGGTTGAGCAAGGTGGAGGCCCTATTTAGAGCTCAGCCCAAGCCCTTCCTACAATCCAGGCAGGCTGGATGGGTGACAGTCCTTAGAATGGAGATTAGCTCACTGCTTTCACAGAAGGAAGAGATCTCCATATTGTGTTTAAGACATAAATATTGGGAGGGTGGGGAAAAGGTGGGAACATCCTGACCTACTGCCTTAGAAGCAACAAGCTGAAAGGCACATTGCAGGGCTGGCAGACAAAATGGAAAAGTACAAGCTAAAAAAGAGAACATAAATGCCATAATGGCTAATTTCTGTGCCCAGCTCTACACCTCATCCAGGGCCCCCAATTCAGAGGCAGTTACCCCTCTTACAGGGCCTCAGCCTCCCCATGATTACTCCTCACCAAGTCCAGGCACTGGAGGCCCCTCACCACTGAAGATGTGGCCTCCATACGCTCCTTGGAAGCTGGAAAGGCACCAGGTGGGGATGGCTTTCCACTTGAAGTCTGGCAGCTGCTGCACCAATGGTCTCCTGTCCTCCACAGGTTTACACAGCAAGCCGTAGAAGGTGGTGCTTCCCCATTCCAAGAGGCGGTGATTACCATCCTCCCCAAAAGGAAAGAACCCCAGAAAGCTGCCAGCTACAGACCCATATTGCTACTGAATGTGGACAGTAAGGTTCTTGTAAAAGTTTTGGCCACCAGACTCAACCGCCTCCACCCTAGACTCATACATCCATCACAGGTGGGTTTCGTGAAGGGTAGGTACAGCATGGACCATATCCATTCACTGCTGAAACTGCTGCACAAAGTTAAGAACTATCCTCCCCACCCCACAGAATGTTGGCAATAGACTTCAAAAGGCCTTTGACTCACTGGAATGGGACTTTGTCCAGCAAGTCCCTAAAGGTGATGGGTTTTGGAGAAGGATTTCAGGCCTGGATCAGGGCAATATACAACGCCCCACAGCAAGGGTGCTAACCAACTCGATGTTGTCCCCCTCACCAGATAGAGGCATACATCAGGGGTGCCCACTGTCACCCTACTCTTTGTACTAGCCATAGACCCCTGGCAGCGGCCATAAGACAACATCCCTACATCAAACTGGTAGATCTTGAAGGAAAGCACATTCCACCTTAATGTATGCTAATGACCTCCTGCTCCCACTTGCAGATTTTGAGAACTCCACACCTTTCTCTTAGATGTCCTTCCCAAATTTGTCACATACTCAGGCCTGTGGCTGAACCAAATCAAGACCAAGGTCCTACTGCTGAACGCTCACTGTACCCAGGCATTGGTCATCTCCCATAAGTTATGTCGGGTGCCAGAAAGCATCACATTCCTGGTGATCCAAATCACCCTGAATTTAGCCAAAATCTGGAAGGTAAGCCTTATACCTTTGCTAACTGCCATCTGCACAGAGCTTGACAGATGGAGAACTCTGCAGTTTACCCTCGCTGGCAAAGTTGCAGCCATCAAAATGGTCACATCCACCAAATGACCTACATCTTATCCCATCTCCCATTGATGCTCCCATCAGGATGGCTCAGAAAAATAGATTCTGTGGTTGGTGACTTTTTATGGGCAGGGAAGAAGCGGAGGTACAGCTGAAACAAGTTGAGAGTCCACTGGTCAGATGGGGGTGGTGCTTACCATGGTTTAAGGGATGTAAATTGGCCTATCAGGTCTCACAAACACTCTAATGGTTTATCAGCCTCCCTAGAAGCTCCTCAATGGCTGGGCATGGAGAGGCGTGCAGTGGCATGGCATATCCTTCTTTGTTATTATAAAATAGCTTCCCCAAGTGCCTACTCGCCACCTCACGATTGGCCCTTCAGTACTTTATTGGTGTAAACTATATATAAAACTGAACACGAATCCAGCCCCCATAGTCTGGCCCCATTGTGGGGAACAAGAACATAACAGTTGACAAGGAACATATTCAGTGGCCTAAATGGATCGAGACTGGTTCAGAGCTCCTATGGGACCTATATATACCGGAATGGAAACCCTAGATGCATTTAAAGGCTATGCAACAGGTGTGGAGGGGTCATCCTAGAGACTTCTGGAGATATCACCAGCTCAGAAGTGCAGTAGGAGAATACATTAGGACACACCCACCTCTCCTACCTCCACCTCTCCAACTGCTAAATGGCAGTCCCTGAAGAGAGGACTAGCCAGTGCCATCTATGCAGTTATCATGGCCTGGATCTACCAATCCACACAACCCAAAGCCAAATGGGAAGCATCCTTGCAGATGCAGATAACTGATCAAGACTGGACTGCATGCTGGCGGTTAGCTCACAAGGCCTACCCTGACCTTAGGAGTGCCCTTATTCTAAATAAAATACAGCAGTTATGGTATAAGACCCTGTGGTGCTACACAAAGCCAAACTGGTCCAAGATGACCTATGTTGGAGGTGCCAAGCCCACAAGGGGACCTGCTTCATATACTGTGGGACTGTCCAGCGATCAGATCACTATGGCATCAGGTTGCTACGTTGGGCTCCAAGATACTCCACAAGTCAATCCCCTTGCACCAGAGGTGATGCTGCTGAGCATCCATGCCACTACTTCACACTTTACATCTCGTGATCTGAAATGGACAGTCATCCTGAGCATGCTAGCCAAACAGCTCATTCTGTGCAAATGCACACAGGACATCTCCACTGCCTCCGGTGATGAACTCCTGGCCAAAATGGCCAGTCTGGCATGGATAATCATTGTGGTGACTAATACAATGTCAGTATACAACAGTTTTAGCAACCTTTCCTATCCTTCCTAAATCCCAGAGAGGATTGACTGAGTCAACATGGTACCCCCCCTCCCCAAATTCAACCACCCTATTTAAAGGATCCCCTGGTATTAATGTCAAGTGGTGGGTGTCACCTGTCATGATCAGTTAGTTTGCAAGATTATAGTTAAGCAATAATGCACAAGAGAATGTGGGTTGTGCTGGGATAACCTCATGCCTGGGTGCGTCAGCGTCCAGAAGTGAGGTTATCCAGCACAACCCACACCTCTCATGCTATTGCTATATACTAGCTCATTCATAGAACAAGCAAAAAAGATGGGAAAAATATACTGAAAGTAATTTTTTGTTCTGTTTTGAATGAGTAGAGCATACCTTATAAAAAAAGTGCAGATTTCTTTCAACCAGTAGGTGGAGCTGCTGCATTTTTTGTGTGGCTCTGCACTTCGCATGCCAGCTTTTGCTACTGCTGGCAGGCTTTGTAGAATCTGCCCTTTGCCCTTGTGTTTTTCTCCCCAGTTTTGTTTTCTGTGTTTGAGTTTGCATGTGTATTTATTTACTTTGCTACATTGCATCGGATTGGAGAATGCTGCTGTGCCCCACCCTCCCCGAGCTCTGACGAACAGACCACCCACTGTCACTGCTTTGAGAATGGAGATGGGAGAATGTTTTGAGTTTTTATGTTATAGGGAAAAACAGACACTGCAGTTAGGTAAGAGTGGGCACTGTAGAAACAACAGCTCACTGACTCTTTAAACATGTGTTTGCTCAGTGGCATGTTCACTTGGTCCTGTTTTCTGAGAGGATCACACTGTTGTGATATTAAAAAAAAGTAATGACAGAGATAATGGGATTCTGAAGAGGTTTTTTCTTTTAGAGATTGCTGAATCTGGCCCTGTTTGGATCAGTGAGTCTGGTTGTCAAGCGGGAAGCACCAAAGCGACTGTGGTGAGGAAGTGGAGGAAATTTGTGGTTTGAATTTTCAAGCATTTTCTTAAGTGGTGCACTGATTATTATTTTGGTCCTGTGGTCATCATCCAGCCTGACCATCATACAGTGAAGTTGTGCTGAGATAACCTCACTGGTGAAAGAGGCAATGACCAATGAGATTACAGCATTCTTTCTTGCCATTGTATAATTACTGGTAACTCATGTTAAGGTTGGTTCCTTCAAGATGCGTTGTATGTATTTCTGTTCTGTTGCAGATGATGGCATGCTCACTATGAAGCTCCTCCGTTGGCTGCATCGTACAGCCTACAGAGAATCATCTCCTAGAGATGATACTCCAGGCCGTACCAGGTAGGGCTCACATTACAACATGCTATGTTTAGTTCACATTGCCTAGGAACGTCACAAAAACACTCCTACAGGATAGATGTTGTAAGCCTGATATGAAGGGGACTTTGCATGTCTATGTGTTATGCTATGCTTATACAGTATCCTACATGTCTGGGCTGTGTTGCATTTGACACAGCTTGTATATTAAACTAATTTTGAAAGAATACAAATCTTTAACCATAAAACAAAACAAAGGGAATACAAAAATACAGAAAATAGAAAATGTAAAATCACTTGTAGCCCAGGTGCCATGTGCCATGTGCCAGTGGGCTACTACCTACTTGTTCTACAACACAGATTAAGAGATCTGGGTCCTGTTTTGATGGTAATTGGGGTTCTTTCCCAGAATAGAAATATAATAGCTCAGTGCCTCTACAGAGTAAAGTGATAGTGGGCCAGGTGTTGGACCATTACAACCCTTGAGATGCTGTACCTACCCACCTTCCCTCCAGTCACCACACACTGAATACCACTTTGTTTGCCAATACTGTAAAAAACAGATACTTAGTGGCTATAGCTAATAATATGCTCACAACACAGAAACTGCAAAGAACAAAACACATCTTTATTTTTAGGGTAGGGCTAGGGAAGGGGTACCTGGACAAGGGATTACTGTTACGAATGAAAGCTTTGCTTGAATTAGCAAGACCTGCAGGCCAAATCATTAACAATGTCCACCCCACTGGTACCAGTGTAAACCCACCTATATCTGTCCTGACTGGGTACCTAGATTTTAACACAGGACTGCTAGTTGTCGTGGGTTGGCCAGTGCTGAGGCCCTTGGAGTAAACTTTACCAGAAAATGTTAACAACTTTAAGTTACTCCCTTTGCCAGGACAAGCCCTGGATTACTCACAGTTCTGCAGACACTGAGATTTAGGTACTGGCACAGTGGGTGCGAGCAAGCAGAAAACAACTGCTCCATGGGGCAGCAGCAGATGGACAGCAACTACTGGCCTGAAGGATGACTGGTCACCTTCTAACTTGCTTGCAGAATCTAGCAGCTTGTCACCTTGACCTGCAAGCAGGCTGGAAACAGGAGCACAAATGAAGGTTTTCCTGATACAAGTAAGCCCAGACCCAGGAGTGACCCCACAGTCTGGCTCCACAAATGGTCCAAAGTACCATAGCACCTGCAGTCAATCCATCCCACTCGATAAGGATTTGACAGTTCCCCGACCTTTGCAGATTGCAGTTTCTTTCTTTCTCCTGGTCAGAATTCTCAGCTCTGGTGAGCAGCAATGAGCCCTCTGATTTCCACCTTGTCAATGGCTTTAGGCTAGCAGCATGCAGTCTCTGGAGTAGCACTCCATCATTCCACAGATGGTTCAGCAAACAAGGCAGGTTCCTAAATGTTGGATACCTGCAGACCTTTTCCAGCTGTCCTCAGTTTCAGACCATATGCCAGCTTTAGGCTCTGGCACACACAGTTCCAAATCACCCTTTTACAGGCCCACGGTTTACCATATTGCTCCAGGCTCACTACAAGCTCCAGTTCTTCAAACAGGAAAGAAGCATTCAATCAATTCCTTAGATGTTCAACTGCAACCACAGTTCCTTCATACAGAACAACTCCTTTTCCAAGTCTCAGATGGTGACCATTTGACCAACAAGGTTCTGAAAAGGTTTCTAACCTTTTCTCAACACACAGAAGGAGCCCTCTTGACTCGATCAGAACCCAGATCAGACTGCCTCAAAACTGCAAAAGTTCCTGGGGTTTACACACAAATCCAGCTCCCTGATTGGTTAAGGCCTGCTGTCCTTCACAAATGGGGGGTAACATGCTAATAATTTAAATCAACATTAAGGCATGGCAAGATGAGCACTATGTCACAAATTGACAAGTACAGGTGCTGTACATGGCATGGGGCAGGATGCATTTTACAATGTAAATCCCTAATACTTTAATCCCCTGTTTGTTCTATTTCCCCTGCAGGATTCTCAGCATCCTGAAGAGGAAAATGTCTAGGGCCCCTACCCTCCTCCGTCATCTCCCCATCTCCATTTATTTAATCTCCTGCCTATTCCCCTCCCTTTGCAGGGTTCTCAGCATCCTGAAGGAAAATGTCTAGGGCCCCCACCCTCCTCCATCTCCATCTCCCCCTCCCTCTATCCCATTTCATTAATCCCCTGCCTGTTCCCCTCCTTGCAGGGTTCTCAGCATCCTGAAAGGGTGAATGTCAGGCTTCCGCTCCCTCAACTCACCCCAACTCACTTCTAATCTCTTCAAATTTTCCCATATGCTATGAGCGTATAAGACAATACTTATCACTCAGTATCCTTACCCCACCTACTGTAAGTACTACAACTGCTTGTCTCCATGCATGTTTTGTCCACCTGCCCACTTCCTAGATCTACCAGCTTTGCTCACTGTCCTCAATTCTGTACCATTGTCTTAAGCTGGCTTTGTTCACTAAGATTATTCTCTTATGTTGTGTACTAAATGTTCTACCCTGATTCTTTGATATTTGCTGTATGTTGCTACCTGTCACAATGACTCAGAATATTGCTGCATTAGCTAGTTAATTGAAGTATAGCTAAAATGTATTTGTTATACCTATGTTATGTACATGTTATTACTTGATTTGTAATGTAATGCACATGTTTATTGCCTTTACTGAGGTTTACACCTCCTCCATCTGTAACACCCCCACCCTGGACGCATCTGGAAACAAGTTGTTCACAGTTCATGTTGCTCTCATGGTGGATCTTTTCTAAACAATAGATTTCACTGGTTAATATAGGGTAGAAGACTACAGCTATCACAGTAAGAACAAGCATTTGTCAATGCTGAATGTTTGCTTGCTGATATTAGCACTGGATGTGCAGGAGTTCTATGCAGAATAGGAGTGGCAGTGAGTATTGAACTCACACCAATCCCACCTCCACTCTGTAGAGATGGACAGGCATTGGGGTGTGCCTTTGGGTCATTGCCCATAATGCTCACAGCATTTCACCTCACCCTATCCTGTAGACACTGACAAGTGCTGAGGTGTGCCTTAGGGTTTTCAGCTTCACAGTTACCCCATTACATAAGGACATACACTGAAATGGGTGCAGTACAGGAGAATGGGGGTGAAGTCTGGGGCTGAAGAGTGAAAGTACAAGGCACACCTCAATACCTGTCACTGGCTTCAGGGTGGGGTGGGATGGCATGAACATTACAGCCAGCAATCCAAAGTCACACCTCTGATGCTGTACAGGGTGGGACATTATGGTAGAAACCTAGCTCCCAGGCGTGTGTTAGTATTTGCACTACAGATTTTCAGCATGGCCTTTTCTGACCCCCATCTCATAAAGCATTTGGGACCTCTTCTCATGAACAGTGACACTGTGATTTTGTTAATGTGTCCCGAACTTGAGTTCCCACAGCAACTGTACCATTCAGCACCAGATGTGTGAAAACACAGATCAGGCAGGATGTGAAGAATGACTGCTGTACCATTCATAGGGAGGTGTGAAGAGACAGCAATGTTGAAAATATGTGAAAATATTAAAATGCTCAAAGTTCCGAGTACATGGAAACTGTGCAACACATGCTTATACACGCAGTCATTTAGTGGAATTATTTCACCAAATTTTCAACATAGGCATTTTGTGACCTCTGCTCATGAACACTGTCACTATGATTTTCTTAATCTGTCCAAAACATTAATTTCCCACAGCAACCGAGTCCTTGGTGTGCCAGATGTGCAAATGCATATTTCAGGCAGGATTTGAAAAATGACAGCTGTACTGTTCATAAGGAGGTGTGGCAAATTTCCAATGTTGAAAATCTGGAGAAAATATTACAAATTTGTGAAGTTCGAGAGTGCGTGGAAATTCGCAACACATGGATGTAACACAGTCATTTTATGGACTTTTGTCACCAAATTTTCTATATAGGCATTTTAGGACCTCTGCTCATGAACTGTGTCACTGTGATTTTCTTAACCTGTCCTGAACACTGATTTCCTACAAGCGACTGTACCATTCTCGCTGGGAGTGTGAAAACACATTTGGCCAGGATGTGAACAATGACAGCTGTACTGTTCATAAGGAGGTGTGGAAAAATGCCAATGTTGAAACCTGGAGTGAAAATATTACAAATTTGAAGTTACAGACATGCATAAAAATTGCAATGCTGCGCTCATAACATGATCATTTTTGAATTTTTTCACCAAATTTGCAACATAGGCTTTTGAGAGCTCACCTTATGAACAGTGACACTGTTGTTTGTTAATCAGTCCAGAAAGGCGATTCCATGCAGTGACCCCAAAATCACCTTTTGGGACCGAATAACAAGATGACAGTGACTGCATTCATGAGGTGGGGTACCAAGAACCCCATGTTGAACATTTGGTGCCATATTTCAAAAACATGGCTGAGATATGCACCAAAGTTGAAAAAAACATTTATGACATTATATAGTTTACCAGCATTTCTTTAGTTCGTGGTCGGCTTTAAAGAGTGCAGACATGTTCCCGGTCCATCAAGATCATTGCTCTGGGCTCTGGAGGTAAGTATGGGATGAGGGGGTGTGGGGAGGTAGAGTACACAGAGGGTGGGTGCAGGTTGGGGAGGGGGCATGGGGCTCAATGAGGATCATTTTCTTTTTACAGGATTTAAAATTAAAAAGACATCGTGGGATTCTTTGGCATGCTGGGGTGGGCTCCCAGCATGCCACCTGGCCGGGTGTTTGTTGAGGAGGTGGGAACTGGAGCTGATGGGGATTGGGCACCTGGTCGGCCCATACAGTGTGGTGGGGGGTGGAAGCACATGAGCCGAGGGGTGGGCACCTTGGCACATAACAAATGGGGAGCACATCATGCCAATGGGAGTTGGGCTACCCCATCGGCAAATGAACTGGGGATGCGGGCATGCCGACAGGGATTGGGAACCCCAAGTCAGCTTTCATGGGGACTGTGGTGACGGCGAGAGCCATGGCTGGCTGCCATGTTATAAGAAATGTTACACCAGGCAAGGCACTGCCCTGCAATGACTGGTCACTCCCTCATTACAGCAGAAGTTGGTGGCATGCTGGCTGAACTAGTGTCAGCAGCAGCATGCCACCGCATTGGGAAAGTGGGCCAGGCCTCAAAAGGCACTGGGGACATTGGCCCCCCACAGTGCCGTACCTCCAAAACCCACTTCTCCTAGCCTGTCACAAAATGTTTCTTATACATGCACGCAGCACATATAAAAGGGCTGCAGTGGGATAAATGGTGTTTGGGCATGGTTATGGCATAGCCACCCAAACCTCACACTAGCAACAAATAGTCCAAAGCTACCTAAAGCACAAGGACAGAGTAAGACTTCAGTACATTAACAAAAATGAAAATGAATGGTGTGGGCTGAAAGGTTACATTCATAACAAGAACAGTAGATACAGAGCTGGTGTGGACAAATGGTGCTCAGGTTTTGGGATGGTTATGGCATAACCACCTAAACCCTCTTGCAACAGGTAGTCCAAAGCCAGCCAAATCAAATGACACTACTGTAACAGACTACACTCCTGGGTGCTCAGTTGGCATATTTGCCCTCTGGGATATCAACCCCACAAGGGCCAAACACAGCACCCAACCCATGTCCTAGTTTTCTGGCACAGTACACCATGGACTCCATCCATCCCTCTGTGTGTGTCTCTTATCCCCTTTTCCTTCCTTCCCATTATTCATGATACTCCCATTGCCTACTTCTGCAAACCTCTTTATTCCATCTGTGTCATGTGAAAACCTCCACCCGACCACCCCACTGTTGTCCACCTTCAGCAGTCCCCAGCCAACTGACTGCTATTCACAAAAACATAAAACTGAGGCACTAGCTCATGCCAGACCAAGAATTTGATAGTTCAAATGATTTATTAAGTCAGCATAAAGTACCATCCACCACGCCAACTCAGCAGAATCTAATATTTTAGGTAAGTTAATATTCGCGCTTTGTCAAGAAAACTCTTGACAAAGTGCAGTGCGCCTGCATAAAATGTTACCAAGTTCTTGGTCTGGCATGAGTTAGTGCCTCAGTTTTATGATCTTTTGAGTATTTATTTTACTGAGAGCACCTCTTGTCAAGTAGCTCTTTTTTTCATTTTTTGATTGCTATTCACCTTCAGCAGCCCTTGTGGCCTCATGCCTCTATCCAATCCTGGCCACCACTGCAGTCCCTCCTCCCAGTACACCTCTACTTAACTCTGTCCCAACATATCCTATTCTATCACAACAAGCAGTCCAAAGCCAACCAGATCAAATTACACCAGTTTAACAGACTATTGCATGTTAACATTTTAACACAACTCTGAGGGCTGGTGTGGCTAAATGATGCTTAGGTTTAGGCATGGTTATGACATAACCACCAAAACCCCTCGCAGCAAGTAGTCAAAACCAACCAAACCAAAGGACATGGTGTGGACTAAATGTTAAGTTATTATTGCATGCTCTTCTCAAGTATATTACAGTGGGAATACTTAGGGCTGGAGAGGGTTGGGTGGGCTAAATGGTGCATGGGTTTGGGTAGAGTTATACCATAACCACCTAACCACCCCTTGCACCGAAAACCAAAAGCAACCAAAACCAGTAAACTTTGAGCCTACTTTGCACAAAGCACACCCTGCAATCCCAACATTGATTAAAGTCTGATATAACCATCCTCAGTGTCGACTGGAATGTCCTCATTAATGTGCAATAATGCCAAAGCAGCAAGTTTGTTCTCTCCCATGTTGTTCTGAAGCCAGGTCTTCAGTCTTCTTAAAATGTTGAATGAATGTTCAGCTGTGGCAAGACTAACTGACATAGTTGCCAAGATCAACAATGCAGCATTTATATTTGGAAGCAGCAAGGGATTCAAATGTTCTAGAACACCCACAATTGTATCTGGGCATCTCTGAATTGGGGTCTCCATCCATTTTTTTGCTCCACTTGCAACCTCTTTTGGAAGTCTTCTACACTGGACATGTCAGTCTTATATGCTGAATAAATTACCAGCAATTTCTCTTCCTCACCAAATAAAGACTGCAGATTACTTGAAATCAAGCACTGAGCCTCTAACAGGGTCTACATTCCAAAAGCCATCCTTTTATCTCAGATAGTACGTGGTCTATGAATGGAACAAATTGCTCCTGAAGTGCTCTTCTGCATTTGCAGCCTCAGTGTTGCTGCACTGTGTCTGGCATCCACATATTTGTGGACAGCCTCCTCAACTCCAACAGAATCTGCAAGGCATTTAGCCTCCACATCAATCCATGGAAGGTGGCTTCAACATTTTCCTCATCTCGTGTCAAGGTTCGAACAAGTAGAGCGGCCTCATCTGCTGCCTGAATCAAATCAATGTTGACACTCTGTAAGGTACATGTGCAGTGGCCTCGTGAATTCCAGAATGTAGTCAACAGCTACAAGTGTTGCAATAAATTCAAATCTGGTGATGGCTGTCATGCACTGGTGTGCTTCAATGTCAAATTCACCAATCTTCTCCAGGGTACTTGCGGCAACTACAAACCTATCCTTGAGTCATGACACTGAGTCTGTCTGATTCATCCATTGTGTATTTCTGCTGCAGGAATATCTGTTGTTCTGTCCTGCTGATGATCGTCATCATCATCCTCATCACGATAGCTTGGCAAATTTCTGAATTCCTTGCACTCCACTAGATATGCTTCCACTTTGCTGAACTTTTCAGTATACCAGCCACCTTCCATGCTGTGTCAAACATGTTGGCAACAAGTCTCAGAGCACAGGAATGCACAATGTCAGTGTTCAGACTGTGTATCTTGCAAATACTGTAGAAGACATCTGGGACAACTTCCTGAATGAGTGGCTGCACTCCATTGAACTGTCCACTCATATTGCTTCCTGGTCACATCCTTGACCTCTCATCAATGCTTTGTTAAGTTCCCAAGTACTTAAATGGTGTAAAACAGTTCTGAGAGTCCTTTGCCAGTCATATCTGCAGCCTCCACAAACTCAACAAACTCTTCACAAATCTCTGCTTTTCTATCCGTCCCATGATTCACATACCTGCACGGTCAAGGATATCTCTTCCTTGGTGGAAATACCTGTGATTCCAACGGCTGTGAAATTGAACCATCTGGCATTCTTTACATGATATAAAATTTTATGTTGGATCTGCCATCCCATGAGATTGATCAATTCATTCTGAATTTGAACAGATGTATACTGAGCATTTCTTGGTGCTTCATTCAGGTGTTCCTGCAGGGCTTGATCCAATGCAGCAAAGTGTTGCAGAATGACATTGAAGTTGTCTTTTCTACTTGTCCATCCTCTTAATGCGATGGCTTGTCTTCCACACATCAGGATGACAGTAATAATTTGCTTCATGGCATGGCATGTTCGATCCTGTACCTTTCTTTCAGAGTCACATAGTGCCTGATGTGCCATCTTCACTTTTCTGTTGCAAACCCCAATGAAAGTTTCTCCTTGGTGTCAGCATCAGTATCTTCTTTTGAATTTGTATGTCACTTTAGAATTTTATGATGGTTGGACTAATAATCAATGGAGCAGACACCAATATAGAGGTCTTGTTTGAGTTGTTGAAAGATGAAGCAAGGACCGCAGAACACACCATCCATACTTTTAGAATATCTTGTGAATCTGTAGTCCATCAGAAGCTTTGACTGAACTGGCATGACACTTCCTTCCTCCAGTTTGTGTATTTTGTTTCAGGAATGCAAAGCCATGTAGTGGTATCCATTGTTTGGTGAGTATGTTCTTCTTTTCATTGTCACCTAAGCAGTGGCGATGGTAAAGGCCAATGTCGATGTCATCCTGTAAATGCTTCTCTGTCTCTCAGTTCTGGTCTCTGCTACATCCTGCTGACTCGTCTGCATGGCCACAGTCTTCTTAGCTGCTGTGGTTCACTTGCTCTCCTTTTCTAGTTAAAAGGACTGATAAAGGAGCATCCAGCATTTTATTTGTCCAGGTAGCCCCCACACGCATACACACATACTCTGTGTGACTCTTTCTAGAGACATTTTTCTTTTTGTGTCCCCTTTTTTAAAGATTTACTCTGTATAGCCAGCATGGAAAGTTCAATAGGTAGATAGTTGGCAGTGAGGTTTGCTCCATCTGACTCACTGTCTACCAAAGCGTCACCCAGTAGAAGTATTTAATGAGCAGGATTGACCAGATAGTTTTTTTCGGGGGAGTTGTAAAGGCAGGATCGACCATATGAATAATAAAAAGAAGCCGAGTTACCTCAAAGGAGAGTGAAGGTGAATCTTTCAGCACGAGTCCTCGGAAGCGATAAAACAGAGCCACCATGTTTTTTCAGGTGTTTGGCTCACCCACGCACAGCCAAAGAGCCAGTGAGCTGGCGTGCTTGTGGTAACTGACACTTGGGGACATGCTATTGAAAGGCAGACCTTTGAAAATGCCATAATAACTGGATTTTGGTTATTACAGTGTTTCACGTACTGGTAATCTGGGTCACCAGTAATTATAAAGTGATTCTCTTATTTGAAAACATCCACTTCTTGCTCTGGTGATAGGAGTAAAAGTTACAATAGTTCATAAGAATGAAATATTTCTGGTGAGGGAATAATATCCTTCCAGATTACAGAATCTGAATCTGGTGAGCAAACTGGCTGGGGTGTGTGATATTTGCTTCTTCTTTTGGCCTAATCAATTTACTCCAATGCAGACTGATGTCTTGTTACCTTTTAAAACAAGTTATACAGGTCATATCTGAACAATATGTTTTCAATAGCCGTGGAAAAACCTCACAAATAATTGATGGTACAGAAATGTGATATGGATCCTTGTTGGGTCCTCCCAAGGTAATCTCGAAATTATATCAAGCCCTTTTTATTGGCGGTATGGAGGCTCCTATGGCCCCACCAAATATTGGTCCTCCTTTTTCCCATCATACCTTGGACTGGCCTGTACTATGGTGGTATTGTCATAAGTATGTGTGCAAGACAGATTACGACTTATGCAATACCATATTTTACACAATCTGTATTACACTCCCCAAAATTGGCTAGTTGGGGCCTTCTTGACTCTGACTTGTGTTCCAGATGTTCCCTAGATAAAGGGACACTTCTCCATATATTAAGATAACCCCATTGTAGAATTCAATTAAGTCCAAATTGGACCCTTTGCTTGGTCTGCAGGACTGTTTTACCAGAGAAATTTGCCTCTAGGGACTTGTCCCCATAGAGGTTATCACTGGAGATTTCATATGTCCATGATAGCATTATCTGTTAAAAAGTCATACTCAAACATTGGAAGGATGACCTAAGTCCATCTTATCAGAGTGGGTCCATGAAATCCTTGCTAATCTCAAAACAGAGAAAGCTATTATGGCCTTTATAACAGGCAATGGAAATATATGCAAGTTTGGGATCCCTTACACACTCTAATTACTATTGGTGCTGATAATAATAGCTAGTCTTAGTCAAATGACCGGATTTTTTGTTTTTTTAATCTTACTGCTGTACGGGGGGGTGGGGGAGGGACAGAACATGTTTTGCAGTGTTGTTATGTTGTCTAATTGTTACTATTTCTGTCCCCTGTGTTATTGCAAAACTGCTAATAAAATTTGAATGGAAAAAAAGAAAGAAATGTGATACAGATACCAGACAGAGATTCCAGAGTCTCAGATTGCAGCAACACTGCTGAGAAGCACACTTCTTAATCCTTCTCAGACTCCCATGACCTACAACAGAATTATCAAATTGCTACAGTATGTGAAGTTCTTTTCAAATGTTTTATTTGCAGCATGTAGCCTCTTTAATGGGAATTACAAAGTTCTGCTGACCAAAGAGAGGTATTAAGTTAGACTAATAGCAATTCTGCATAGATCTGCTATTTTATAAGCTACAAAATCAGGGGTTAGATTGGATAGGAACTTACAGGAACTCAGTTCTGCCTCCTGCGACACCTTTCTCCATTGAACAACACTACTGGAGAGTTCCACCTCCTTGGGATGACAGTTCCACCTCATAAACATTTCCAGTTTAACCACTGACAAGCATCAAGCTGGTCTGAAAATAGTGGTGGCCCAGTGGGCAAGCCAGAGCAGGCTTGAGCCAGGCTCAGCTCAACTCGACCTCTATAAGCAATTGAGAGTTAAATTCAGCTGAGCCAGTTATGGTCAACATAAGCATTTTTCCTGGCCTTAGTAGTTAGTGTAACGTCTGAAACGTTCAACTCCTATGTGGAGAACAGTCTGCAGTAGCAAGGGGCTGGGCTCATGTTTTGCTCGAGAGTCAAGCAAGACCCTGGCTGGCACCAGCTTGGCTCTAGGTAAAAAAATTCTGGCTTGCCCACCTCTGCCTAAAAAGGCACTACCACTTTTTCTAGTGGAAACTAAAAATAAATTGCTGCTAATTTTGGTTGCTCAGCATTTATACCAGAAAGCCTGGTACTCTTGGGAACATGAGCATCAAAGGGTAAGCATATATAATGATAATTATTTTTACAACTAAGGGCAGGCAGCACCATTTAAAGACAGTCTTGGTTGAACTGTTAAAGTGTTATTTATACACCTTTCTTTTAGAAAACAAAACAATTTCCAACATGTAAGGCTGCCACAGCAAATGAAATTACTCTGACATGGCTCGCACTTCAAATGATTGTATCAGTTACACTGTGTGATCATTTGTATTTGGTTTGTCACTGATCAATATATAAGTCAAACAAGATTCTGCAGAGTTTTAATTTACACTGCACAAAGTTGGAGGGGTCTTGTGGGTGGGCAAACACAATACTGGCAAAGCGTCTATGTAAAGGAGCATACAGTATATTTTGATCTTAAAGCACTGTTACCACCAATAGCTGTCTTGTACCAGGACCATTTACCCCAGAAAGCAAGGTTATTCCAGATTTAGAAGCTTGCAAAACTCATATTCCACAATAAAGCAGTTAGTTGTACAGGTTATCCTTACAGATCAAGTGCATTGTCACACTTTCAACATGCAAACCACTATAGTATGATCTCCTGTATTATATATAGTATGCCAGATTGTGTGTGACTTATGGTTTAGGAAGGCAGACAGACAGATACATAATTAGATAGCACTGTTAACTTGTACCTATTTGAAGTGCAAGCCATATCAGAGTAATTTGCTATGGCAGACTTACATGTTGGAAATGGTTTTGTTTTCTAAAAGAAGAGTACAAATAACACTTTATATGTAATACTTTATATAGACATAGACTACATTCTGTTAATATATATTGAATGTGCTATTTTACATATATTCTTACAGTAAAATATGTATACAAGCAAAGAAGGCAGCTCAAAATGTAGTGTTGCTCACATTGTAAATGTAAACAGCATGCATGGTAAAGTTGGAGTGCTGTACTGCATACACACACAAACACACACACACACACACATATATTGGGTCCAGGAACTCGAAGACAATGTGATTTTCCACCACAAAGTTTATTTGTACAAAGTAAATGTTGTAAAAAACCAAAAGCCCACAGTAGCACTATAGACCTCCCCACAGGATTGACATGTTGCCTTGTTCTCGGGCTTTTTCAAGAACAGTGCAAATGTCAGTCCTGTGTGGAGGTCTGTTTTACTGTTGCTACTTTTGGCTTTAGTTTAAATTTTTTTCTTTACTGTACAAATAAGTTCTGTGATAGAAAATCCAAGAAGTGCCTCTGGGGCTCCTGGTTCAGTGTGCTGTGTGCCTAACTTCTGCTGTGAGTTAAATACGTATCTTGTTTGCTTGCAAGATACAGTATGTAGAATATATGCAGAATATATTTTATAAATGTCAAATATATTTCTGCAAATGTCTGCTGTGGTACTGTGTATGTATTTGCATAACTAGGCTGCATATTTCAAAAGTACAGTTTATCAACCAAAATCATGGTAATTTCTATTTTTAAAAAGTTTTGAATTAACAACATTAGCTTACAGACCAGAGGAAAGGTAAAGAGTGAAAACAAGTACTGTACATGTAGGAACTCATCCCCAAATAAAAGGAACCAAACTGGGTGGTATGAATACCAGTTTGAGCTGTTATAAATTGTGAGAACAAGACGTAAGTCCTATGTGAAAGTATAAATGTAAGTCTGTGGTAATGGTGCATCATTAGAAAGGTAATTCTACTATAGATATCTAAATGGTTACTAATAAGAGGAATTCTAAATGTACGTTAAAGATATGTTGCATCACAATTAATCCATTATCTTTTTTCTGGGTATTTTAAGATATTTTTATAATGCATATATTTGAAACATGTTTTAGAGATATGTCAGCTACATAAAAAGTATATTACTAAATATTCAAGGTATATAAGCAGATATGTAAAATAGATCATGCGCCTATAATAAATATATCATAGAAGTATATTTATGATCTATCCTAAATGTATGTGTCACATATATCTGCAAAGAAATCAGATATTTAAAAATGTGCCAATTGGAGATATTTTGCATATACTTCAGACGTATGATCAAACATGCATTTGAAATATATTTTGTAAGTATATCTAAAATACATTTATTTTTTCATATGGGACAGCACAGCACAGCTGGCTCTGGGTAGCAGGAGTGCCAGCTGTCTGCACTGGAGGCTCAGATAGTCTGATGGCAGACTAGAGTTTAGGGTTTATATTGCTCAACTGCTTTTGAGGTGGGGCAAATCTATTAGATGCTAGAAGTTGGGAGGCAGGCACTTCCACAGAGTCAGCAGAATCCTTGTCACAGCTGTGACCATGAGAGCAGATAGGCAGGATACTTATGTCTTTGTAGCAGGTGACAGGGGTCCTCATCATGTGGAGGTTTTGAGGAGAGGGCTCTGCAGACACTGGGTGGGCAGTCAGAGGAGCTGTGTCCATCACAGCATGTGGTCGGTCAGGATGGCCTAAATGGTAAGTGTCACAAACCCACTCCTGAGGGTCAGGTCCACTGAGCTCTCAGTGCCCACCCCTAAGTGCAATTGTGACAGGGAGGGGAAACAGATATACCCTTGTGTCCTTCCAGAGTGCTTGCTGGGTTCACAATTGAATACCTGCCACAAGGTCCCAAGGCATCTCTCTTTAAATTCTGGATCATGGTACAATACTAGTCTCGAGTCAGGTAATGTATCCTTCATCATCTTATACTCCTCTACCCTGCCTGGTACCCCCAGGCCCCTTTCCTTCCCAGACCATCTTCCACCCTAGCAGTCAGGCCAGGCCATCCATGTCTTTGGATTCCTCTGAAACCTTTATTTCTGCCCAGCTCTCACCCTTGTCCTCTTTAAACAATCTAGTACTTATTTTCTGCTGCCATACCCATATTGACTTCCACAACAGTCTTAACCTAACTTGCCCCTCAGTTGGCCTCCTTACTCACCTGAATTTATTTACAGTATGTATTTCACCTTACCAGTGTCTCTCTGCTCTCTCAGCTTAGGTCTGGAATTTTCCAATATTTGTATCAAGTATTTACTGTCACTACTGTTACCTGTGTCTTGCTTTCAACATGGATTGTTTCATCCCAGAACTATAACTGCCAAATGCCATGCCTTGAATTGCCTGTTATAAGATCTGAATTACCTCACTGTATCCTTGTACTTTATTTACTGTATGTAACCCACTCAGACTTTTATTGCATATATTTCATGGAACTGTGTTTGTCCAAATGTTGACTTTTCTGTTGTATATATTGTATATTGTCTCTTTTATGTATCAGGATCACCTTGTGAATGAGCCTGCTCACCAGAGTATTTCCTGCAATAAATGTGAACGTGTGTCTTGTAGTCAAATATGAACCTTTCTTGGTTGATACACAAAGGAGGAAGATTCAGGCATCACATGCTATTTAGGGTAGCTGTGTTACCCTGATTTTGTCTTCTCCCAGAGGACATGCAATAACCTGGTTCAAATCCCATAGACTCTTTCCTGAGATTTCTGTATTCTCCTATCTTTACCCAGCTTTCTTACAGATCCTTGCTTGATTGGTTGCTTATGGTGGTACCCACTAGTAATAACAGGTTGATCACAGATCATTAATAACAAGCCCACAATTCACACACAAAATAAAAACACTCACTCAGGCAGGTTTTCTTTAAAAACACTTTTTAACTAAATCCTGGAATAAGTATCATACATTTACAACTAAAAGATTTTTTCAATTTGGTCACAGAACAACACAAATAAAAGTGGACATGTACCCCAGAAAAAAGCACTATAATTGATCTAGCTCTGCCTTACATTCGTAGTGGATTGAAGTTCAGAAAAGTAAATGAAAGTTTCAGTTTCCTTTGTAGTAGTCTTGCTTCTTGTATGTCAGAAGAGTGTCCAACATGAAATGCTCCAAGAAAATGAGAGTGAGTGGCTGGTTCCAAGCTCTTTAAATAGTGTGTCAAAATTCGTGTGGTTGTAACTTTTAGGCCAGCAGATGTCACTCTTACACTTCCCCACAACCCAATTTTCCAGGCTGCCTTGTGATGTCTCACTGTCTTACTAGTAATACAATTGACACCAGCTTGTCAAGACTAGTTACTTCCTAGATACAGGTTTTCCCAAGCATCCTGCTTTGAAGTGAAAAGGGTTTAGTACTTATACTTGGTTTTAGAACAGCAGAAGACATTTTGTCCATATAAACTGTCCCCTCACCTCAGTGGGTACTCATTAATCCAATCCCATTATATATCTATCAATCTTTCCCTTAAATTCTGTCAATGTTCTACTATTCACTTCATCAGTTGGTAGTGTATTCCATATTCTCCTGTTCTATTTATAAATGAATAATATTCATCATTCTTTTACAGTTTGTAACCTAATCTGCTTTTTACATCTTCTTAATCCCTCTGGTTTTCTTACATCTCAAATTTCAACTCCTTTTAATTCCTCATCATTTATTATTTGAATAACTAATTAAATCCTCTCTCTCTCTCTCTCTCTCTCAAGGTCCACAGTCCTGTCCGTCTTAACCTTTCACCATATTCATATCTCCCTATTGTTCCAATCATCCTCATATATCTTCTCTGCACTCCTTCAACCCTTTTTTCCCATCTTTGTATATGGATTCCATAATTGCGACCCATGATCTAGGTATGGCCTAACATAAGTTCTATATACTGGTACCATACATGCTATTGATTTATTTATAAAACTTTTTATGTTTCTCACCATATTATTGGCTTTTTGTATAGCCACTGTTTGATGTTTATTGAAATTTAATCTATTATCGATTACTATCCCACAATCTTTCTTCATCAACTTCTTATTTCCTTTCCATCTAAATTATATCTATTTTACTCCCATTTCCTATTCCTAAATGCATAACCCTGATTTTTCTATACTAAATTTCATGTTGTTTCTTTCTGACCACATCTCAATCTTTTTAAATACCCTGTTAATCTTTCCTGCTGCTCTGATGTTTTACAGGTCCTCCTAAATTAATGTCATCAAATCTCACTACTTGATTTATAACTCCTTGATGCAAGTCACTGATGCACAATGAAAACAAAATAGATCCCAGCACAGATCTCAGTGGGACCCTACTTTCCACTTTAATTGATTCAGATAGTTCACCAGTTACTCTTACAATCTGAGTTCTATTACTCAACCAATTTCTTATCCACAATATAATACAACTATCCAATCCAATTTGTATTATTTTCTAATCAGTTTATCATGAGGTACCTTGATGAAGGCTTTTGAAAGTCCAAAATATTATATCTATGGGTGTATTTTGACTTAATTTTGTTTTATACTTTCATAAAAGCACACATGATTTGTACTACAAGCTCTGTTTTCTTAAAACCACATTGTTTCTCATCCTTATATTCTAATATACAATATATATATTCTATATTCCACAAAAGGGTGTGGTTAGCCCTCAAGGCCCTAAAGAAAGACAAATCTCCTGGGCCTGATGGCATTCATCCGAGAGTACTATGGGAATTGGCGGACATACTGGCTGCACCCTGGTGGAGCTTTTCAGCAGGTCACTTGAGACAGGGAAGGTACCTAGGGATTGGCGAGAGGCACATGTGGTACCAATCCATAAAGGGGGTCAAGGGAAGTACCAGGTAACTATAGACCCATCAGTTTGACCTCGGTGGTGGGAAAATTAATGGAGAGTATACTAAAGGAACGATTGGTGGTGTACTTGGAGGAGGTGGGAGGTCTGGATAGTCAGCAACATGGGTTTGTGCCAGGTAGATCAATGCAACCAACCTTGTGGAGTTCTATGAATGGGTAACATCAGAACTGGACAGGGGTAAGCCTGTGGATGTATTATTCTTGGACTTCAGCAAGGCGTTTGACTCTGTCCCCACAATGGTCTGGTGGAGAAACTGATGGGGTTAGGAGTAGGCCCTTTGATGGTCAGATGGATTGAAAACTGGCTAGCTGGATGCACTCAGAGAGTAGTGGTCTGTGGGGAGCTCTGAACCCTAGAGAGGTTGGTAGTGGGTACCACAGGTCTCGGTCCTGGGTCCGATCCTGTTTAATGCATACATATCGGACATCAGGGAGGGTATAGGGTGTGAAATGAGTCTCTTCACGGATGACTCCAAGATGGGAGCAGTAGTTGAGGGAGAAGAGGAGGTTGGCCCTGCAAGGGACCTGGACACCCTGGAAGCTGGGCTCACACATGGAAATTAAATTTCAATATCACCAAGTGCAAGGTGTTGCATCTTGGTTGGGAAAACCCTAAACACAGGTACACCCTGGGAGGGAGGAGCTGGAGGCCTCAATAGGGAAAAGACCTAGGGGTCATGGTGGATGCATGTATGAATAACTCTGAGCAGTGCAGGAGGTGGCTAGCAAGGCAAACAGGATGTTGGGAAGCATCGTAGGGGGATCACCTCTAGGAGCAAGGAAGTGATTCTGCCACTGTACAATGGACTGGTTAGACTACACCTTGAGTACTGTGTACAGTACTGGAGACCACACTTGAAGAGGGACATACAGCTCCTGGAGAGGGTACAGAGGAGGGCAACAAAGATGATACGAGGGCTAGGGGATTTGACGTATGAGGACAGACTAAAGGAGCTCTGCCTGTTTCATTGGAGAGGAGAGACAGGGGGACATGATTGAGGTCTTCAAGTACCTCAAGGAATAAATAGGGTAAACATGGAGGAATCTTTAGACTAAAGCAGGAGGTATCACCAGAGGCATGGTTTGAAGGTGGAAGGGTGAGGGGAAAAGAGGAGGAGGTTTTCACTGAGAGGGTGGTGGACCCTTGGAATGCACTGCCTGGTGAGCTAGTTCAGAGATCCAGAGGAGAGCTTCAAGAGAAGATGGGACAGACACAGAAAGTGGATGTATCAGATGATGGCCTGTCCCAGGGGTGGAGATGGATGATACAGGTTTCTGGAGCACAAGGGATGGAGGGTCTCGCACCCAACTAAAGATCTAAAGTTCGAACAGACTCGATGAGACCGTAAGGCCTAATCTGCTGGCAAATAGTATGTTAGTATGTTAATAATTTAGACAGTCTTCTATTTTTGTTTTCAGTATATGCTCAGCAACTTTTCCAAAGATTGTAATAAGACTTACTGGCCTATAATCAGACACCACTGACCTCTTTCCTTATTAAATAAAGGTACAACATACGCCTTCCTCAATTTCCCAGCACCTCTCCTGTTTTGAAGGTTCTATTAAATATCCACACTAATATTTCTGATATCAAAGGCAACACTTCTTTAATATATCAAGGATGCAACGAATCAGGTTCTGCAGACTTATGAATTTTTACTTTATTTATTAGTCATTCTACTTCTTCTTTTGTTGTTTTGATTTCTAAATTTTGATCATTCTTTTTACTCTAATTTTCCCAATATCATTTCATCTTTCAAAGACTGACCCCAAAATGTGTTCAATGTATTTGCCACTTCACCAGCATCTTTTATTTCCTTACCTTCACTATTTAATGGCCCAACTCCTTGTTTATCTCTCCTTTGCTGGTTTACATATGTATAAAAACTTTTCTCATTATCTTTTCTATATGCTAATTTGGACTCTAGTGTTATTCTTTCTTTCTTTATATTCTGTTTTACTTTTTTAGACAATTTTTACAATGTAATCTAGCATCTTCATTCCCAATTTCTTCATTTTTTTAAATGTTTGTTTTTTGGGGCAAGATTTTAATACCTTGTTAGTACACCATATATTTTTTTTCCTCTCCTATTATATAGTTCTTTATCAGGAACATACTCCTTTCTAATTTTAATAACTTATTTTTAATTCTTCACACATTTGATTTGCCATTTTATTATCCAAATCCCTTATTCCAGTCCCATTCTTTTAATTGTCTTTTTATTTTATTGAAATCTGCCTTATTATAATTTTAACCACTATTTTACCCCTTATACATATGATTTCCTGTTTTATATTAAAAGTTACCATAACATGATCACTGTTTCCCAGTTGTTCCTGTGTTTTTATTTCTTTAATCAGGTCTGGTCTATTAGTTAACAATAAATCAAAGTGGTTTCTTCTCTGGTTGGTCTGCATATCAGTTGCTCTAATCCCACCATTTGCAAAATGACAAAAATGTCTTATTATTTGCATTTATGCCCTATATTTCTTCCAGCAAATGTCTGGATTAAAGTCTCCTGTTATAACAACATCACCTTCTGAGTTATCGGTACAATTCCTCATTTATTATCCTATCCATTTCTTTCCTACTCTTGGGTGGCCTATAATATAATCCCAAAAATGTTTTTCTATCCCATTTGGTACTTGAATCCATAACGATTCTATTTTTCATTTTCACTTTCTTTATACAAACTACTATTTATTCCTTCTTTAATATATATTGCCACCCCTTCTACTCCTTCTATCCCAGGAATATAACTCATATCCTTCTATATTCCTATTCCATTGTACTTCAGAATCCCACCATGTCTCTACATAGAAACATGGAGTTAATGCAGATCAGGACCACAAGGCCCATCCAGTCTGCCCATTTCTTTTCTATATTATTAATTTACCATTGATCTTTGCTCTGTCAATGGCCTATCTATTCATACTCATCTGTATTGCTCCCTTATGCCTATCCCATGCCTGTTTGAAGCCCTGCACTGTATTCATATCCACCATTTCCTGAGGTAGGCAGTTCCATGCATCCACACCTTTCTGTGAAAAATAACTTTCTCACATTACCCTTAATCAGCCTCTCTCTAATCTCTTGCTGTGTCCTCTTGTCCTGCTATTTTTCTTATATTGAAACATGTTAGACTCTTTCACCTTGTTAATGCCCTTAAGGTGTTTGAATGTTTTGATCATATCACCTCTCTCTCTCCTTTGCTCTAGTGTATACATATTGATTTCAGTTAATCTGTCCTGTGTTTTCTGATGCAGTCCCTGCACCATTTTGGTTGCCCTTCTCTGGACTGCCTCAGTTTGGTTAATGTCCTTGCAAAGTGGCCTCCAGTACTGCATGCAGTACTCCAGATGGGCCTAACCAGTGTCTTGTAGAGAGGGATTATTACCTCCTTTTCTGACTAGTGATACCCCTACTAATATACCCTAACATCCTTCTAGCTTTACCTACTGCTTTAGTGGCCTGCCTGGATGATTTCAGGTCATCAGTGATGGTGATGCCCAAGTCTCTTTCTTCCCTTGTGACTGCCAGCAACTCCTCTCCCAGCCTATAGGTGGCTTCAGGGTTTTCTCTTACCTATGTGCATGATCTTGCACTTCTTTGCATTAAACCCCAGTTGCCACTTTTCCAACCATTTTATTAGTTTATCTAGATCTCTTATTCTGCCCACCCCATCTGGATCATCTACTCTGCTGAGATCTTGGTGTCGTCTGCAAACAGACAAACCTTACCCTCAATCCATCTGCAATGTCACTGATGAAGATGTTGAAGAGATCTGGTCCCAGGACTGATCTCTGAGGTACCCACTTGTGACTTGCATCTCTTCTGATTGTATACCATTAACACCACTCTCTGTTTTCTGCCCATCAACCAGTTTGCCACCCAGTTGACCAACATCTGACCCACCCAAGCCTACCCAGCTTATTAATCAATCTTCTATGTGGAACAGTATTGAAAGCTTTGCTGAAGTCAAAGTAGGCAACATGAACTGCTCCCCTTGGTCCACCACTCTGGTTATCCAGTCAAAAAATCTATGAGATTAGTTTGACAGGACCTTCCTTTGTAAACCCATGCTGTGTTGGATCCTATGCTTCTATGGATTCCAGGTGTTGCACTATCCTTTCCTTAAGGAGTACCTCCATAATCTTGCCCACTACTGAGGTAAGACTGACTGGTTTGTAGTTCCTGCCTCCTCCCTGTGCCACTCTTGTGAAGCAGGATCACATAAGCCCTTCTCCAATCTTCTGAACCTCTCCTGTGCTCAGAGACCTACTAAACAGTTCTGATAATGGCTCTGCTATTTCCACCCTTAGCTCCTTTAGTACCCTGGGATGTATGCCATCAGGTCCCATTGCCTTGTCCACCCTGAGCTTATTGAGCTCTTGTAGGACCCTTTCTTTGTGAAGGGACTAGTGCTCACCTCCCTCCTGCCTGTGTCCATGTTGCTGAGCTGTGGGCCCTGCCCTACCTTCTCTTCAGTAAATACTGAGCAGAAGTATCTATTTAGGATAGATGCTTTTACATGGTCCTCCTCCTCCTCTTACACACCCTTATCCCTTTTGCTCTTAGCACTCTCTCTGGACTTTCTCCTTTCACTAACGTATCTATAGAAAGTCTTGTCACCTTCTTTTACTGTTTGTGCTAGTGTTTCCTCAGTTTGGGTCTTTACCTGCCTAACTGCCTTCCCTGCTTCCCTTAGGGAAGTTTGGTATACCTCCTAGCTTCATCCTACTGCATTCCCTTATATTTTCTAAAGGTCAGCCTTTTGGCTCTGACTTTTCTGCTACTGCGTTTGAGAACCAAAATGGTTTCCTTCTTCTTTTGCACTTCCTTTTCTCACTAACACAATGGGATGTTGCTTCAAGTATTGCATCTTTAATGCTTGCCCACTTTGCCTGTACCCCTCACCTGTATTTCTTTTTGCCAGGGCTAGCTTAACTCTGTTGGCAATCTTATCAAAGTCAGCTCCTCTGAAGTTCCATATTTTCCTTGGAATGGGATGATTTTGTTCTAGTGGCCAAATTGTACTCCCAGGTCACTCCTGTAAAAAGCTTTCAGCTTAGTGTGCTATACCTGGTTAAACAACTAAAAAAAATTGAACCATACCATGTGATGGTCACTGGCACTCAGGTGACCTTCTACCTAGAGATCTGTGATCCTTTTCCTCCTGTTAGTCAGTACTAGATCTAGGATAGCCCTGTCTCTTGTGGGTTGTTGTACCAGTTGTTTGAGGACCTACCCCTGCAGGAAGCCACCATGTGTCTAGTTCTGGCAGATGTCCTGCTGGTATTGACCAATCTGTGTCTGGCATGTTGAAGTCTCCCATTATCAGAACCTCACATTTAGCTGTCACATTTTGTATATCTTCTAACAGTAACGTGTCTATGTCCTTCCCTGGTCTGGAAGCTGTACACAACCTCAGTTTGTATGGCTTTCCCATTTCCTATTTCCAGGGTGACCCACAGTTCTTCTGGCTCCTTATGTGTGTTGTGAATTTCTGTAGCTTTGATATTTTCATTGACATAAAGGGCCACTCCACCCATCCTTTTTGCACCTCAGTCTTTTCTGAACAGTATCTAGCCAGGTACTGAAGTCTCCCAAGTGTGGTTACTGGTAAACCATGTCTTGCTAATGGCTACTATGTCCAGTTTAGACTCTATAATTATTGCCTGCAGGTCTGGGATCTTGTTTCCCAGACTGTGAGCATTTGTGTACATGATTTTCCATAGGCCAGATTTCAGTGTGTTAGTTGTTGGGTGAGGTCCGCATTTCCTGTGCATCATATGGTGAGATGGAACTTTTCTTTACCTGGTGATGCAAATGAACTATAAACATGCTGAACTCCTGTTTGACCACTAGCTGAGGGGAGGTGTGTTCTTCCCATTAACCATATGGGATGCTGCACCCCTCCCCATTTGCTAGTTTAAATATTCTGCAAAGATATCAAACTTCTGCCCCATTGCACTGACTCCCTCCTTAGTCAGATGCAGTCCATCAAATTTAAAGAACTTTCCTCCCAAAACATTATTTAATTTATACATGAATAATTTTGTATTGTCCAATTCTGATGTACAGTGTCATCTGTACGTAGATGATACTATTATTTATGTGAAAGGGTTATTATTAACTCAGATAGAATTTACTCTCCAGAAAGCATTTGATGAGCTTCAGTTATTCTATAGAGAATCTAATCTTGTTCTTAATCCAAAAATCCCAGGTAATACTCTTTTCTAGGAAAATAAAGATTTATTCTGATTTAGGTTTTGAGGTAATGACAGTGGATAATATTGCCCTTGAACAAGTCCAATGTTATAAATATTTAGGGATGTATATGGATAGATAATTGAATTGGATTTTCCATATAGAACAAATGATTAAAAAGTTAATTGTCGTTTGGGTGCACTTTATAGAATTAGGAATTGTATGGATGTTAATGTAAGGAAACAGGTGGCTATGGCTACCTTGATTCCTTTTTAGATTTTGGGATATTTTTATACAGGGGCTACCTCAACCCAGTTGGCTAGATTAGATGTTTCCTTTAATAAGATAGCTAGGTTTATTTTAGATGTTCCTAAGAGAACTCATAGGAGAGAGTTATATCAATCTTTAAATTGGATGAGCCCTAATGATAGAAGGTTATTTCATGTTTTGATATATATGGTTAAATTAGTTAGGGTAGGGTACCAGAATATATTAGTGAGAATTTCAGCTTAGGATAATTAGAGGAGGGTTACGTTCTGCTGAGGTATGAATTTGTTTTGCCCAGAAGAAGGACGATTTGGGTAGAGAACATTTTTTCTATTTGGGTCCCAACTTATGGAATTCACTCCTCAACTTACCTGAGGCCAATTGGATCTAGCCCTAATTTGGGTGAAATAAAAGTTGGTTTAAATCTGAAGCTGTTAAAAGGTTAAATGTTGAGTAATTATGTAGGTCTTCTCATCTACATCCTATAATAGGGCATATAAGTGCATTTTAAGTATGTGTTTTATGTTGTATGATGTCTAGATGGTTGTGTCATTGTAAATAATTTTATGTTTGTGGGACTTTTATGATTAAGTTAATTATGTATGAATTTAAGTATGTGTTAAGGACCTCACTGGAAATGAGCTTGTCTCAGTTGAGCCTCCTATTCTTTTGCTTGTCAATTGAATAAAATTTAAAATTAAAATCAAAACTGTTGCCAGTTCCTACAAATTTGTGTCCTTTTCCTAGAACCAGCCCTTGAGACACATGTTTAGCTCAATTATCTGCCCTTTCTGACCTTCCATCCATCTGCCCCCTCTCCCAGGCTGGCAGGATCTCAGAGAAGGAGATGCCAGATGAAATGGATGATAGTTTGTCACCCAGCCTGGTCAGGTATTCTTGGTCTCCACAACTGACTGGCTGGCAAGATCGTTAGTCCCTATGTATACGAGGATGTCAGTGTTTTCTCCTGCTTCCTGAACAATTTTAGCAATGTGGTCAGTGTCTCTCCATGCTGATGTACCTGGGAGATATCTGACTATTACCCCTGGCTGAGATACGTATCAACTCCCGAATCATGGAGACTCCTATGATCAAAAGTTTTTGGGGTTTCCTTTTGCTTTTTCATTTTGGTTCCTGTTTTGGGTGAGTTTTGTTGTGCTAGCTCCTATGCTGCAGTGTCCTTTTCCCTTTGTTTGATTTCAGAGATGGAGGCATATACCTGTTTGTAGTTTTTATATAATTTGTGGAGGTGAAATGTTGGAAAGCACCGAGTGATGCGGCACCTGATTTGCCCCTCCTAACCACCTGCCAAGCTCCTGGACCAGCTACCCTCTGTGGTTGAAGTGCTTCTGTTGGATGTTGGGGAAATGGTGGGTGGTTCTCATAATACATTTTCTCTTGAATATGTAATTTGAGGCACGCAGTCTCTGCCCATGCTGCCTGGAGCTGATCCCTTAGATCTCTAATGGCCCAGCATGTAGGACAGTGTCCTAAATCCTGTAAAACTGCCCTTCTGAAAAGTGTTCCACAGTACCTGCAGTTAATGATATCCATTCCAGATAAGTTGCTGGGTTTATAACCTGGTCAGAGTAATAAGAAGGATCAAAATGAAAGAAAAAGTTTGATTTTGTGTTTTGTTTGTTTGTTTTGTTTAACTTGTTATAACAAGTTAAAGTACTAGTGCCCCTGTAAATGAGATCACTGTGTGGATACCCTCTGATCTGCCCCTTCCTGCTTTGCTACAGGAAATGTCACGACAATGCTACCCTATGAAAGGAGTGTAGTGTGGGGTGGTTGGAGATGGGGGTGGGTGGCTGGGCCCTTCCCTTGCTGAAAAAGATGAACCACAGACAAAAGAAACAAGGAGATAAGAGCAGAAACAATCAGCCAGCAACAAATGCAGTAGCCCTGAAAGCTTATCCTAATGATAGATAAAAACTGTAAAGCACCAGCTGTAATAATTTCACAGAAGATATACCCTGTAAGAAACACTTTGCTACAGAGAAAATAAAGCATTAACAAGATATACCTTGCAAAGGCAAGTTGAATCAGAAGACTACAGCAGTAATCTGTAAGCACACACCTCTAGGCACACCCAGTGATAATGCAGCAGAAGGTATACGTAGCAACAACAATTTGAATCAGAGAAAATAAAGCAATAAAATGTTAGCAACAAACAGTAACAATCCCTGTGAGTACAAAATAAAAATAACACAGAGTAAATCTGCCTAGCCAAAAGAAGCCTTAATCCTTATCCTTGCTCTGGTAAGGTTATTTGTGCTGTCCTTTCTAGCAACCTAGAAGAAAAAGCTCAGGTGAAGCTAGGTGCCTTGGCCAGCAAACCTAGTTTTCTGCTCCAAGATATCAACTAACCTGACCTTTTAACCCTTCCTTCTGTTAGACGTTCCTGACAGTTTGTAAGCTCCACCCCTAGATACACACCCTAATCCCCTGGAAGAGCTGTTAGAGGAAGCAATTAGCTCCTTCAATGTTGGAAGGAGACTGCAACAACTGTGAGGCACACAAAAACGTTAACAAAATAAAATAGTGGCAAACAGTAATTTTGCTTAGCCTAATGATAAAAGTCACAAAAAAGCACCACCTGTAATAATTTCACGGAAGATATACCCTGTAAGAAACATTTTGTTATAGAGAAAAATAAAGCAGTAACAGAAAATATACCTTGCAAAAGACAAGTAGAATCAGAAGACTACAGCAGTAATATGAAAACACACATCTGTAGGCACACCCTGTGATAATGCAGCAGAAGGTATACCCAGCAACAATTTGAATCAGAGAAGAAAAAGCAATAAAAGGTTAGCAAAAACAGTAACAATCCCTGTGAGTACAAAAATAAAATAACAACACAGAGTAAATCTGCCTAGCCAAATAAAGTCTTAATCCTTATCCTTGCTCTGGTAAGGTTATTTACTCTGTCCTTTCTAGCAACCTAGAAGAAAGCTCAGGTGAAGCTAGGTGCTTTGGCCAGCAAACCTAGTTTTCCACCTCTCTGTCACCATACACATGTCTATATTTTCATTATTAACTTAACTTCTAACTCAGCCTTTTTCCTACATTTAGACTTCTAGCATTAAATAACCATATGGACATTCCATTTTTATTTAATTTATTTTATGTATCTGTCCTAATTTCTCTATTTTTCTTCTCAAAACTGAACTCCTTCATTTCCCTCTCCCTTTGTCTTTAGTTTAAATTATTGTCAACCACCAACTTGATGTCCATCCCCAATTTTCTACTACCTTTCTTACTTAAGTGAAGTCCATCTCTACAAAAGTAGGAAGGTTCTTCAATATAATCTTCCCAATGTTTTATACAACCCACCTCATTATATAATGTCCATTTTCTAAGCCAATTGTTTATTTTTCTTATTTTTTGTTTCTTATATTAGTTTCTTTTACCACAGGTAAAATTTCCGAAAAGTAAATGTTACATTTTAATATCTCTGCTTCCATCCTAATCTCTTCAAATTCTTTTGTATTTTCTTTAATTCTTGGTCTCTGATATTATTTACCCCTAAATGTAATATCAACATTGACAATCCATCTTTTTCTCTAACAATATCACCTAGCATATTCTTCACATCTCTTATCTTTGCTCCCAAGAAGTAGCTTGTTGTAATGATCTCCTTATTATCTTTTGATGTATATCTATCAGTAAATTTCAATACTGAGTCACCCAATGTATAGATGTTTTTACCCTTTTTGCTTGCTCATTTGTTCATCACAATCCTCAGTGTCATTAATTTGTCTTAGTCTGTTAATATCTTCCTGACCAATCCTGCTATCATGTTTACTCATTGAATTAATATGACCATTCCCATCCCTCTGAATCTCATCAACCCTCCTTTCTTTTGTATTATTTCTCTCATGATTTTCACCTTCTTCTTGTACAAATACTTTTTTTTTTTATTTCCTCTCTGCTTCCATGTCATTGTTTACAACTACCAGAATCTCTGCTTCCAGTATCCAAATCTTCATTCTCCAATACATTTATTTTATCAATCACTACATCCTCTTTATTTATTATTGTTTTCTAAACTATTTTCAATATCTTTATTCCTTCTATTATCATCTAGTGTAATCAGGGGCTCAAATGTATTTGAGCACTGTATTGAGAAATTCATTGCTCTTCTTGCAGCTTTTTTGCCCTTCTTTCCACTACAATCAAGTCCCTTTCTTGATCTTTTTCTCAGAGTTGTCTCCTGAAATATTTTATTACCTCTGCTTCCCTCAATTCATTAATCAGGGAAATACCCTTTGAAAGTGAACTCTTGGCTTCCTGCTACTCAGTTTGTTCTCAGTTCATAGAGGGATCTCAAATATTTTGCAAAACAGTTCTCTCCTTGAAGAGCATAGTTTATTAGGGGCAAATGGATTTTGGCATATCCTGTTGAGCAGCCCTTGAAGTAATCTGGCTTCCTGCCCAGCAAGCTTCCCTCAGGTAACAGAGAAGGTCAAACATTTGAAAAATCCAGTCTAACTCTCTGTCTCTGTGACTCTTTCATTAACACTAGCATTCTTGTGGCATTTACACATATACAAAATCACATAAAATATAACAAAATATGCCTGCAAATATGACTGGCATGTAGCTAGCTCAGCACATTAAGTGCTGCAGTAAATCCAGCCAATGCTGAGTGATAAAGTCTCTATCAACTTCCAGGAAGTGGAAATGCATTGGTACACATTATGAGCTACCCTATGTAAGATCGGACAGTGAGGCTGACTGGCTGGCTGATTTGGTGTAGGCTTGGTGGATCCCAGTATTCTCCCTCTAGTGGGTAGAACATTATTTTGAGTAGTCCTAACCATCTGTATCTGGTGTCCTTGCTAGTCTATGTTCCCAGCTCCTGGGCTCACTGGAGGATGTCTTCCTTTACCTGGAAGCAGAAAAGTTGGCAAAATGGGTTGGAGCCTTTCTCCAAGTTGGAAAGGGAGCTAATGAGTGGTGGGCATACTCAGTGTCTAGTTGTTGGTTCCCCAGGAACTTCAAAATGGTCAGAAAGACATGCTGGAGGAAGTCTATGGCATCACAGAGTTCAGCCTGCTCCCTTAATCAAAGTAGAGGCTGTTCATCCATCCTTAATTTGCCAAGTTGTCTGCCTTTTCCTGTAGCACATGGATCAGCCTGGTAAACTCTTGGAACATGCCCATGCCAGAGATAAGATGGCAGAGAAATCAAGCTGGTAATCACATCATTTAAAAAATCCTGACAGACTTCCTTGATGAAAAGTTGTTGAAAATGTAAGTAAATGTTAAGATCATCAATAGGAGCACAATTAGCAATGGTTGCAAAAGTTTTATGCTATTTTACCAATTTTTATTGAAGTTTCTGTGTTTGAACTACTCCAGAGATGCTAATGACACCAGTGAAGGTGAAGGGATTGATAAAATGGGTGCAGTTATTAAAGAAACAAATGCCCAGCCCAAATCAGCTTCAGACCTTTCTACATACTCCACATTACCTGACATTTGTAAGAGCCAAAATAATTTAGCACACGCTGTCACTGACATTGAGACTAATAATAAAGCCATCAATAGTGGCTGGACAAAGCTGAGAACAGAATCAGTTCAACAGGGGACTCTGTGATGGAATAAAACATTTTCTCTGATTTCTTGAGAGATCAAACTAATTAAAGAAGTTAGAGGAATGAGGTGTAAATGAGCTTGATACCTCCAGCAGACCAGACCTGAGTTTGATTCTCACAACCGCCACTTGCATACTGTGTGACTCTGAGCAAGTCACTTAACTGCCCAGTGCTCCCAGGTCACCCCTGAAAACAGGCACTTGCCAGCCGGTGGCACTGAGGGTTGAGGAGCTGGACACCACCTCACAACATGCCAGTGACTCGTGTTCAGGAATAGGCATGGGTCACTGGGGTTGGTTGGGGTGGGGAAGGATAGAGCATCTGATGGACTGCTCTCCTTCCCTGGCAAGGGGTACTGCAGCTTCAGCACCTGAGGTGCCCTCTGGCAGAGGCTGGAAGGGCATGGTAATGAGCATTAGCATGGGAGCTGAGTGCAGGCGCTTTGAGGAGAATGCACACGGAGCGCAGTGTTCTTCCTTGGCTGGCATCATTGCATGCACTCGACTCCAGAGGGGCATATCAAAAATCCACCTCGCTCCTCTGTGAAGCCACTCACTGTCCCTTGATAGCTCTCAGGCTAGCTCCCTTCAACAAGAACTGTGTCTGGGGCACCTTTGCGGTGCCATGGCCTGCCCTTGGGGCAGCCAGGGGCTAGGCAGAGCAGCCGATATGAAGGAGGGGATGATGGGGACCATGACTGGCTGATCCCTGGAGCCAGGATGACAAAAAGAAAAATAGAAAACAGATACTTGTGCCTGTGACACTTGGACAGTTGGTTCTGATCACTGTATCATTTTTGTAATATAAAATGTGTTATAGACTGTCTCTCATGAGAGATGCTGAGACAGCATGTGAGATGACACACACACACAGGTTTTAGATACAAGGTGTCACCTGGAAGACCAGGAGATAATTATAGACTAGGACAGGCCTTAATCAAGGATCACCTGTTTATCTAAGTTAAAATAGCTGTAGTTGCTAAGAGGAAATCATAAACTTTTATGGCATTTAGGAGAAGAGTGCAGGTTATGTGACACTGGTACAAAGTCATAAATGCTTTGATGTCTGTGTGAGAGAGGATACTGCTTATAGTTGAAATGAAATTTACAGACTTGATTGGGAAGTCACATGGAGAAAGGAGCTTCTGCTGATGTAACCTTAATTATCTTACCTTCTACATGGCCAGATTAAGGCAACCTGGAGCCCTAGGCCCAAGAGAAATCTGGGGCCCACTCACTGTAACCCCTTACTTTGGACAATCACCTTACTTATGCACCTCACATTGAAAATGTTGCTAAGAATGTGAATGCTAAACTAGGTCAACTATTCAGACATAGGAATCTGACTCAAGAAGCACTTAAACTTGTTCACAGCTCAGTACTATCCATTATTGATTCCGGCTTAGTAATATATGGCTCTGCCTCAGACACATCTCTTAAAAGGCTAACCACTACCCTTAACAAAGCCTGTCGACTTACCACTGGCATTAATCAACTCACACACACTTGTGACCTCTACACCCTGATTGGCTGGCTAAAACTACAAGAGCGGATCCAATATCTATTGAGCATACTTGCCAAACAAGTGCTACTTGGAGTCATATCAGCTGGTGTCACCTGTCTTTGCCTAAGTCCTCAGGTCCCATCACACACGGATGTCTGACACTGAAATTTTACTTGTTCCTACTGTCCATACTGGACTACCCAATGCCAGCGATCCTTCATCTGCAGACCTCCTAACTAGTTTAATGGTCTGGGCCTCCAACTGATCAATCTTCCATATATTGTCCAATTTAAATATCTCCTGCACCAGCACATCATGAATGAAGCTGCCTGTGATTGTCTCAGTTAACCGTACTCCTTACCATCTGCCACCTCCCAGCTGACAACTACCACAATGACAGTGGCCCTAGCTGTCCTCCTCCTCCAATTGCACCACTTTCCCCTTCCACTCACCCCTTCCCTCTCACCTTTTACCCCTTCCTACTCTACCTGGTTTATCCTCTGACCACTATATGCTGCCTCCTTTCTCAACTTCCTTTAATTCTTGCTAACACCCTACCATTTAGACACCCTTGTCCCTCCTGGTGTCATCATCTCCCCTCTCTTTCCTCCCAGCCACCCTCATACTCCCCTCCTACCTCACTTTATTTTCCTGACAATGCTTCATGGCTGCAACCTTTTCCACTACTATGCCCTGCCACCTATCCCTTTCCTTATTTTCCCAAGCCTCTCCATCTCCTGTATGACCTCCACTTTTGCTTACACTACTGTTTTGAATTATGTCGAAAATCTCAAAATCTCAAAATTCTCAAAATCTCAAAATAATTCAGTCTCTATATCAGCGACATGTCGAAAAATCTCAAAAATTCTCAAAATCTCTAAAAATCTCAAAATAACTCAAAATCTCTATATTGCGATATGTGGAAAAATCTTAACATCTCAAAAATTCTCAAAATCTCAAAAATCTCAAAATAACTCAAAATCACTTCAACATATGTCATATGAAAAATCTCAAAATCTCAAAAATTCTCTAAATTTCAAAATCTCAAAATCTCAAAAATTTCAAAATAACTCAAAATCACCATATCGCAACATGTCAAAAATCTCAAAATCTCAAAATTCTCAAAATCTCAAAATCTAAAATAACTCCAAATCTCTATATCACGATATGTCAAAAATCTCAAAATCTCAAAAATTCTCAAAATCTCAAAAATCTCAAAATTACTCAAAATCTATATGTTGAAAAATCTCAAAATCTCAAAATTCTCAAAATCTCAAAATAACTCAAAATCTCTATATCGTGATATGTCACAAAATCTCAAAATTCTCAAAATTAAAAAAATCTCAAAATCTCAAAAATTCTCAAAATCTCAAAAATCTCAAAAGAACTCAAAATCTCTATATTACAATATGTCGAAAAATCTCAAAATCTTAAAATTCTAAAAATCTCAAAAATCTAAAATAACACAAAATCTCTATATCATGACATCAAAAAATCTCAAAATCTCAAAATTCTCAAAATCTCTAAAATCGAAGATAACTCAAAATCTCTAGCACGATATGACGAAAAATCTCAAAATCTCAAAATTCTCAAAATCTCATATTTTCAAAAACTCAACAAATTTCAAAATAACTCAAAATCTCCATATCGCAACATGTCAAAAATCTCAAAATTCTCAAAATCTCAAAAATCTCAAAATAACTCAAAATCTCTATATCTCTATATGTCAAAATATGTTAAACTCTCAAAATTCTCAAAATCTCAAAAATCTAAAAATCTCAAATGACCAAAAATCTCTATATTACAATATGTCAAAAATCTCAAAATCTCAAATATTCTCAAAAATCTAAAAATATCTCAAAATCACTATATCCCGATATGTCAAAAATCTCAAAATCTCAAAAATTCTCAAAATCTCAAAAATCTAAAAGAACTCAAAATCTCTATATCTCAATATGTCGAAAAATCTCAAAATCTCAAAAATTCTAAAATCTCAAAAATCTTAAAATCTCAAAATGACTCAAAATCTCTATATCACTATATGTCAAAATCTCAAAATCTCAAAATTTCTCAAAATCTCTAAAATCTCAAAATAACTCAAAATCTCCATTTCTGACATGTCGAAAAATCTAAAAATCAAAATTCTCAAAATCTCAAAACCCTCAAAAGAACTGCAAATCTCTAAAGTGCAATATGTTAAAAATTTCAAAATCTCAACAATTCTAAAAATCTCAAAAATATGAAAATCTCAAAATGACTCAAAATCTGTATATCACGATATGTCAAAAATCTCAAATCTCAAAATTTCTCAAAATCTCAAAAATCTCAAAATAACAAAATCTATATATAGAAAAATCTTAAAATCTCAAAAATTCTCAAAATCTCAAAAATCTCAAAATAACTCAAAATTTCTCATACGATATATCAAAAAATTTCAAAATCTCAAAAATTCTCAAAATCTAAAAATCTCAAAATTCTCAAATCTCAAAAACCTCAAAAGAACTGCAAATCTCATAGTGATATGTCAAAAATTTCAAAATCTCAAAAATTCTAAAAATCTCAAAAATCTGAAAATCTCAAAATGACTTAAAATCTGTATATCACGATATATCAAAAATCTCAAAATCTCAAAAATCTGAAATAACTCAAAATCTATATATCGAAAAATCAAAATCTCAAAATTCTCAAAATCTCAAAAATCTCAAAATTATTCAAAATCTCATGTGTAGATATGTCAAAAATCACAAAATCTCAAAAATTCTCAAAATCTCAAAAATCTCAAAATAACTCAAAATTCTCTATCAGCGATATGACAAAAATCTTAAAATCTGAAATTCTCAAAATCTCAAAAATCTAAAAATCACAAAATGACTCAAAATCTCTATACTCATGATATGTCAAAATCTCAAAATCTCAAAATTCCCAAATCTCAAAAATCTCAAAATAACTCAAAATTTCTTTTACATGATATATTTGAAAATCTCAAAATCTCAAAATTCTCAAAATCTCAAAATCTCAAAAATTCTCAAAATCTAATAATCTCAAAATTCTCAAAATCTCAAAAATCAAAAGAACTGCAAATCTTATAGTGCACATGTTGAAAAATGTCAAAATCTAGAAAATTCTAAAAATTTCAAAAATCTGAAAATCTCAAATGACTTAAATTTGTATATCACGATATGTCAAAAATCTCAAAATTTCTCAAATCTCAAAAATCTCAAAACTCAAAATCTATATATCGAAAAATCATAAAATCTCAAAATTCTCAAAATCTCAAAAATCTCAAAATAACTCAAAATCTCTTATTGTGATATGTTGAAAATCTCAAAATCTCAAAATTCTCAAAATCTCAAAAATTCTCAAATTCTCAAAAATTTCAAAATAACAAACTCTATAGCAACATGTCAAAAATCTCAAAATCTCAAAAATTCTCAAAATCTCAAAATAAATTTTAATCTCTATATCATGATATGTCAAAAAATCTTAAAATCTCGAAAATTCTCAAAATCTCAAAAATCTTGAAAACTCAAAATGACTCAAAATCTCTATATATAGTCGAAAATCTCAAACTCTCAAAAATTCTCAAAATCTCAAAAATCTAAAAATGACTCAAAATCTCTATATCGTGATATGTCGAAAAATATCAAAATCTCAAAAATTCTCAAAATCTCAAAAATAACAAAATCTCTATATCGCAAAATGTTGAAAAATCTCAATTCTCAAAAATTTAAAAATCTCTAAAATCTCAAAATAACTCAAAATCAATATGTAGAAAAATCTCAAAATCTCAAAAATTCTCAAAATCTCAAAATCTCATAAATTCAAAAAATCTCAAAAAGTTCAAAATAACTCAAAATCTCCATATCGTGAACATGTCAAAACATCTCAAAATCTCAAAATTTCTCAAAATCTCAAAAATCTCAAAAGAACTCAAAATCTCTATATTACAATATGTCGAAAAATCTCAAAATCTTAAAATTCTAAAATCTCAAAAATCTAAAATAACACAAAATCTCTATATCGCGACATCAAAAATCTCAAAATCTCAAAAATTCTCAAAATCTCTAAAATCGAAGATAACTCAAAATCTCTTAGCACGATATGTCTAAAATCTCAAAATCTCAAAAATTTCAAAAATCTCATATTTTCAAAAACTCAACAAATTTCAAAATAACTCAAAATCTCCATATCTAGAACATGTCAAAAATCTCAAAAATTCTCAAAATCTCAAAAATCTCAAAATAACTCAAAATCTCTATATCTCTATATGTCAAAATATGTTAAACTCTCAAAAATTCTCAAAATCTCAAAAATCTAAAAATCCAAAATGACCAAAAATCTCTATATTACAATATGTCAAAAATCTCAAAATCTCAAATATTCTCAAAAATCTAAAAATATCTCAAAATCACTATATCCCGATATGTCAAAAATCTCAAAATCTCAAAAATTCTCAAAATCTCAAAAATCTCAAAAGAACTCAAAATCTCTATATCTCAATATGTCGAAAATCTCAAAATCTCAAAAATTTAAAAATCTCAAAAATCTTAAAATCTCAAATGACTCAAAATTCTATATCACTATATGTTAAAATTCTCAAAATCTCAAAATTCTCAAAATCTCTAAAATCTCAAAATAACTCAAAATCTCCATTTCTCGACATGTCGAAAAATCTAAAAATCGCAAAATTCTCAAAATCTCAAACCCCTCAAAAAGAACTGCAAATCTCTAAAGTGCAATATGTCAAAAATTTCAAAATCTCAACAATTCTAAAAATCTCAAAAATATGAAAATCTCAAAATGACTCAAAATCTGTATATCACGATATGTCAAAATCTCAAAATCTCAAAATTTCTCAAAATCTCAAAAATCTCAAAATAACTCAAAATCTATATATAGAAAATCTTAAAATCTCAAAAATTCTCAAAATCTCAAAAATCTCAAAATAACTCAAAATTTCTCATCGCGAATATATCAAAAATTTCAAAATCTCAAAAATTCTCAAAATCTAAAAATCTGAAAATTCTCAAAATCTCAAAACCTCAAAAGAACTGGGTAAATTCTATAGTGCTATATGTCAAAAATTTCAAAATCTCAAAAATTCTAAAAATCTCAAAAATCTGAAAATCTCAAAATGACTTAAAATCTGTATATCATGATATGTCAAAAAATCTCAAAATCTCAAAAATCTCGAAATAATCCTCAAATCTATATATCGAAAAATCAAAATCTCAAAATTCTCAAAATCTCAAAAAATCTCAAATTATTCAAAATCTCATTGGCTATATGTCAAAAATCTCAAATCTCAAAATTCTCAAAATCTCAAAAATCTCAAAATAACTCAAAATCTCTATATCGCGATATGACAAAAAATCTTAAAACTCTAAAATTCTCAAAATCTCAAAAAAATCTAAAATCACAAATGACTCAAAATCTCTATATCACGACATATATCAAAAAATCTCAAAATCTCAAAAATCTCAAAATAACTCAAAATCTCTATATCGTGATATGACAAAAAATCTTAAAATCTCAAAATTTCTCAAAATCTCAAAAATCTAAAAATCACAAATGACTCAAAATCTCTATATCGCTTATATGTCAAAAATCTCAAAATCTCAAAATTCTAAATCTCAAAAATCTAAGATAACTCAAAATCTCTTAGCACGATATGACTAAAAATCTCAAAATCTCAAAAATTCTCAAAAATCTCATATTTTCAAAAAACTCAACAAATTCAAAATAACTCAAAATCTCCATATCGCGAACATGTCAAAAATCTCAAAATTCTCAAAATCTCAAAAATCTCAAAATAACTCAAATCTCTATATCTCTCTCATATGTCAAAAATATGTTAAACTCTTCAAAAATTCTCAAAATCTCAAAAATCTAAAATCTCAAATGACCAAAATCTCTATATTACAATATGTCAAAAATTCAAAATCTCAAATATTCTCAAAACTCTAAAATATCTCAAAATCACTATATCCCGATATGTCAAAAATCTCAAAATCTCAAAAATTCTCAAAATCTCAAAATCTCAAAGAACTCAAAATCTCTATATCTCAATATGTCTAAAATCTCAAAAATCTCAAAAATTTAAAAATCTCAAAAAATCTTAAAATCTCAAATGACTAAAATTCGGAGATCACTATATGTCTAAAAATCAAACTTCAAAATTTCTCAAAACTTAAAATCTCAAATAACTCAAAATTCCATTTCGATATGTCGAAAAATCTAAAAATCGAAAATTCTCAAACTTCTCAAAAACCCTCAAAAGAACTGTAAACTTAGTGCAATATGTCAAAATTTCAAAATCTCAACAATTTAAAATCAAAAATATGAAAATCTAAATGACTCAAAATCTGTATATCACTTATAGTCAAAAATCTCAAAATCTCAAAATTTCTCAAATCAAAAATCTCAAAATAACTCAAAATCTATATATAGAAATCTTAAAATCAAAAATTCTCAAAATTCAAAAATCTCAAATAACTCAAAATTTTCATCGCTGATTATCAAAAATTTTAAAATCTCAAAATTTCAAATCTAAAATCTGAAAAATTCTCAAAATTCAAAACCTCAAAAGAACTGCAACTTATAGTCTATATGTCGGTAATTCAAATCAAAAATTTAAAAACTCAAAATCTGAAACTTAAATGACTTAAACTGTGTGTATCACGATATGTCAAAAATCTCAAAATCAAAATTCATTTGGAAGCACATGAGGTGATATTTTTAGTTTTTTGCCAAAAGCATACTCCAGGTGATCTATGGATCCTGTATGAAAGGGTGGTTCTTTGTGGTTCTTTAAGCCATCTGAGGTGACATTATTATTGTTTTGCCATCAATAGGTTTCAGGTGATTTATAGACCAGATTCAAAGTTCCTCATGTTTTTAGGCCACCTGAGGTGAGGTATGTATTTTCAAAATTGGGTGCAGGTGATTTATGGACTAAGGTCAGGTTGTTTGAGCCACCAGCTGTTATATATTTATTTTGCAAAAAGAATTTAGAAACATAGAAACATAGACTTTGATGGCACAGAAGGGACCGTGACCAATCTAGTCTGCCCATTTCCCTACCTACCTACAGGATAGACCACAATCTAGTTAACCAACCTATTTCTTCTTTCCCACAAGAATTTCCTTTTGTCTGTCCCATACATCTTGAATTCTCCAGTTTTGACCCAGCCTCCTCTGAGCTGTTCCAAATCCACTACCCTCTCTGTAAATAATACCTCACATTGTCCTAGACTGCCCCCAATATCTTTAAGTTGTGTCCCTTGTTCACGCATCTCTTTTTCTGAAAGATACTATCCTCTTGGATTTATTAATTCCACTAGGGTGCAAAAGTTTCTATCATATCCCCCTCTCGCTTGCCTTCAAGGGTATACATAGCTCCTTTAGTCTCTCCTCATACAGGTTCTCTTACCGCCTACACCACAAGTGCCCTCCTCTGGACTGCCTCTATCCTGTCGATGTCCTTGCCGGAGATGGGGTCTCCAAGAACTGGACAGTACTCAGATGAGTTCAGCAACTTCATCTGTACAGAGGATATAACTTCTGTTTTCTTTTGATGGGAATCTGCCTACTCATCCCAGTATACCCCAGCCCTCCTACTGCCTTCTCACATTTAGCACTTCTTGCCAGGTCTTGATAAAAGTGACCCCAGGTCCCTTTCCTTTTTGTTGTATTCTACCTCCCCCCAATGTATTCTTCCCTGGGTTCTGTTTCCCAGGTGCATTAATACACTTACTGCATTGAATCTAGCTGCCACTTCTGACCATTCCTTCAGTGCCAAGTCCATTCTTATCATTTCCATGCCTCCTTGTATCTACCCTTTAGCAGATCTTTGTGTCTGCAAAAGGGTGGTCTTTTCTTCAGTCCCTCTGCAATGCCACTTAAGGATGGACCCAATACTGAAAACACAGTACCCACTAGTAGCCCCTCTTTCTTCAGAGTGGACCCCCATTTACAGGTACCTGTCCGTGTCCAACAATGTTTTGCAGGCTCACCCTAGGACCCTCTCTCAGGTTGGTTAATTTGACTGTTAATCTTTTTGTGGACTGTGTAAAATGACTTGCTAAATCTGGTAGGCCTGTCCAGCCCTCCACAGTACCCTACATTGATCCCAGTCAAAGAAATCTATTAGATTCATCTGACATGATCTTCCCTTGTGAACCCATGCTGCCTTGGGTCTGTACTAATCTATGTATAACTTCTTCCTTCAAGTAGCTCATCCTTTCCCTACCAGAGGTCAAACTGACAGGTCTGTAGTTTCCTGCCTCTGTAGTCTCTTTTTGAGAGAATCACATCACCTTCTCCAGTCCCCAGGTACCACCATCCTTCCATGATTTATTAAGAAGTAGCCAGTGGTTCACTAGTTCCCCCTTATTCTTTACAACTAGGGTGAATTCCATCAGGCCCATTTTGTCACCTTCAGTTTAAGGTTCTTGCAGAACCCTTTCTTACATGAAAGGACTGGTTACTATAAAAGTGCTTCTGTTAGTGGATTAGCTTCCTCCTCCTTTTTGGCAATACTGAGCGAAATATTCCCGATATCCCTGTTTTTCACTGTACATCCCACCCAACATTCTATTCAGCCTCACTATCCTCCTTTGTCGTTCTCTCTGCTGATATACCTATAAAAGATTTTATCTTTTCCTCAAATTTCTGGGATTGAGGTAAAGATGGCAGTGATAATTTCGAACACCAAGGTTAAGGTAGGTAGTGGTCCATTGGGCCACACCTGAGGTGATAATTTTATTTTGCCAAAGTAGGTGGTGATACATGATCTATGGATTCATTGTGAAAAGTCTAATGGTTGTTAACCACCTGAGATGATTTTATTTTTGTAAACAATGGATTCAGATATCTGGAGAAGGTGAAATGTCCACAGTGGTTAAGCCATGTGAGACGATGTTTATAGTTTGAAAAAGGAGGTTGCAGGTGATTAATGGAGCTGGTGTGGCTTAGGTTGTGTTTAGAAAACCTGAGGTGATTTTACTTTTGCTAAAATGTGTTGCAGTAATGTGAACCTGGGCAAAATGTCTCTAAGTCATTAAACACATGAGGTGATGTTTTTAGCTTTTGCAAAACATGCTCCAGGTGATCTGGTGCCTGGATGAAAGTTTCTTCATAGTTCTTTAAGCCACCTCAGCTGAAATTTTATTTTTTTTCAAAATGGGTTTGGTGCATTAAATGACTGGAGTGAAACATCAACGGTGGCTGTTTATTGTAAACTGCGTTTAAAATTTTAAAAAATCATTTCTAGGTTGATGGAGCTAATAAAAAGTCCAAAGTGGTCATTAGGGTCACCAGAGTGATTTTTTATTGTTGCCAAAATGGGTTTAGTTGATTTATGAGGTGAGAAAAGATCCAGTAAACTTTAGACCAACAGGCATACTATTTTTCTTTATGCAAAAATGGGTTCCAAAGTGATCTATGGTGCCTTGGTAATATGATGCAGTGACCACCTGAGATTGAAACCTATTTTTCCCAGAATTGGGTTCAAGGTGCTCTATGGAACATTGCACAGAAGATTGGAGGTGTTGTTTAAGACACTGATGTGACATTTTATTTTTACCAAAAATTGGTTCCAGGTAATTTATGGATTAGATGATGAAGTGGTAATTAAGGCCACCAGAAGTGATATTTTTATTTTACTAAAGTAATTCCATGTTGTATGGACAGGGTAAAGGTAATTTATATCATCGAGGTGATATTTTTATGTTCTGTATACGTGGGTTCAGGTGATCTACTGAGCCGTTAAAAGTTCCTCAGTGGTTGTTTAGGCCACACAAGTGAAATATATTTGCTGAAAATGGGTTTGGGTGATTTATGCAGCTGTGGTGAAGGTATCATTTAGATCACCTGGTGATATATTTATTTTGCAAAAAAAAATTCGGTGATATATGGGATTGGGTTAATCGTAGGCAGTGGTATTAGGTCACCTGGTTTAAGGCAGGTGTGGTCATTTAGGCCACAAAGTGATAATTTTATTTTGCAAAATTGGTTCAGTTGATCTTTGGGTAATTGAGAAAAGTCCGATTGTTGAAGCCATCAAGTTAATTTTGTTTTGAAACATTGGATTCAGGTGATATCTAGACTGAGGTCAGCACTCACAGTAGTCATTTAAACCGCGTGAGGTGATATTTTTAGTTTTAAAATGGTTTCTAGGTGATTAATGGAGCTATTGTGAAAGGTCTGAAGTTATTGTTTGGCCACCTGAGGTGATATTGTATTTTTAAAATGGGATCCGTAATTAATGATCAGGTAAAAGATCTGCAGTTATCATTTAGGCCACCTGAGGTGATTCTTCTTTTGCTAAAATTTGTTCCAGGTGATGAATCTGGGGTAAAGTCCTGTTTAAATAATTTACACAGATGAGGTGATATTTTAGTTTTGAAAAAACATGCTCAGCTATTCTATGGAGCCTTGTTGAAAGTTTCTTCATGGTTCTAAAAGACACTGGTTGAAATTTTATTTGTTCACAAATGGGTTTGGTGAGTTAAATAGCTGAGTGAGGTGAGGTTATGGTTAGCGTTCAGGGTTAGAGTTAGGATTAGATTTGGGTTGGGTTGGGGTGATGGTGAGTTGCGTATACTTAAGGTTATGGTGAGGGGTGGGTCAGGATTGGGTTTGGGATAGGGTGAGGTGAGGGTAAGGTGAAGGTTACAGTTGATCAGGGTCAGAGGTTGGGTTAGGGTTAATGGTGTCAGGGTTAAGGTTAGGTTTAGGGTTATGGTTAGGGTGAGGTTAGGGTTTAGCTGAAACTAGAGTTAGGAGTTAGGTTAGGGTTAGGGCTAAGATAGGGTGAGGGTGAGGTTAGGGTGGTCAGTGTTAAGTTGAGGTTAGTGTTGAAAACTTTAAATTGTAGGGTGAGAGTTGTTGGGGTTTAGGGACAGGTTAGGATTAGATTTAGGAGGTTAGGGTTGGGGTGAGGACAGATAACTTAAAGTTCAGTTTACTTAGGGTTGAGTCGGGAGAGGTTAGGTTAGAGTTCACAGGTGGGTTAAGGTCAGGTTAGGGTTAGGGTTAAGGTTAAGGTTAGGATTAGCATTTGGGTCAGGTTCAGCATTAGGGTCAGCATTCGCATTAGCATTAGGGTGAGGGTTTGAATTAGGGTTAGAGCTAGGGAAAAGTTAGGGTTATGGTGAGGGGAGGGTTCAGGATAGGGTCAGGGTTAGGGTTAGGGTCATGTTAGGGTCAGGGTAAGGTTAGGGTTAGGGTTAGGGTTAGGGTTAGGGTTAGGGCTCGGGTAAGGGTTAGGGTTATGGTTAGGTTAGGATTAGGGTTAGATCAAGGGTTAGGGTTAGGGTTATTCATTAGGGTTAGGGTTAGGGTTAGGGTGAGGGTGAGGGTTAGGGTAAGGGTGAGGGTTAGGGTTAGGGTTCTGGTCAGGGTCAGAGTTTGGGTTAGGGTTAGGGTTAGGGTCAGTGTCAGGGTTTGGGATAGGTTTAGGGTTATGGTTAGGGTGAGGGTTAGGGTCTGGGCTAGAGCTAGAGTTAGGGTTAGGGTTAGGGCTAGGGTGAGGGTGAGGGTGAGGGTTAGGGTGAGGGTCAGTGTTAGGGTTAGGGTTAGTATTAGCTTCAGGGTGAGGGTGAGAATTATTGTTAGGGTTTAGGGTTAGGGTTAGGGTTAGGATTAGATTTAGGGTTAGGTTTGGGTTGAGGGACAGGGTTAGCATTTGGGTTAGGGTTATGGTGAGGGTTAGGGTCAGGGTTAGGGTTAGGGTTATGGTGAGGTTGAAGATTAGGGTTAGGGTTAAGGTTAGGGTTAGCATTTGGGTCAGGGTCAGGGTTAGCGTTAAAATTAGGGTGAGGGTTTGAGTTAGGGAAAAAGTTAGGGTTAGGGTTAGGGGAGGGTTTGGGATACGGTCAGAGGTTAGGGTTAGAAGCTCAGGGTTGGGTCAGAGGGTGGAGTTGAGGTTAGGGTTAGGGTTACTGCTAGGACTCGAGCTACGGTTAGGGTTAGTGTTAGGGTTAGGATTAGGGTTAGAGCAAGGGTTAGGGTTAGGGTCAATGTTAGGGTTAGGGTTAGGGCTCGGGTTAGGGTTAGGGTTATGGTTAGGTCAGGGTTAGGGTTAGATCAAGGGTTAGTGTTAGGGTTATTCATTAGGGTTAGGGTTAGGTTATGGTTAGTGTTAAGGTTAGGGTGAGGATGAGGGTAAGAGTTAGGGGTTAGGGTTAGGGTTTGGATTAGGGTTAGGGTTGGGGTGAGGGTGAGGGATAGGATTAGGGTTTGGGTTAGGGTGAATGTGAGGTTAGTGTTAGGGTTAGGGTTAGGCTTTGGGTTAATGTGAGGGTGAGGGTTAGGATTTGAGTTAGGGTTAGGGTTAGGGGTTAGGGTTAGTTTGAGGGTTAGGGTGATTGTTATGGTCAGGGTTAGGGTTAGGGTTAGGGTTGGGGTTAGGATTAGGGTGAGGGTTAGGGTAATTGTTAGTCTTAGGTTAGGGGTTAGGGTTAGTGTTAGGGTTAGGCATAGGGCTAGGGTTATGGTTATGGTTATGAGTTACCAGTGAGGGTGTGGGTTAGGGTTAGCATTAGGGTTAAGGTTATGGTTAGGGTTAGGGCTAGGGCTAGTGCTAGAGTTAGGGTTAGGTTTAGTGTTAGGGTTAGGTTTAGGGATTGGGATAGGGTGATGGTGAGTTTGAGGTTTATGTGAGAGTGAGGGTTAGTGTTATGGTTAGTGTTACGTTATGGTGAGGATGAGGGTTAGGGTTAGGGTTAGGATTAGGGTTAGGGTTAGGGTTGGGGTGAGAGTCAGGGTTAGCATTAGGGTTAGGGTTAGGGTGAGGGTTAGGGTCAGGGTAAGGGTTAGGGTTAGGGTTAGTGTGAGGGTAAGGGTCAGTGTTAAAGTGAGGGTTAGGGTTAGGTTCAGGGTCAGAGTTAGGGTTAGGGTTAAGGCTAGTTTTAGGGTCAGAGTTAGGGTTAGGGTTATGGTTAGGGTTAGGGCTAAGGTTAGGGTTATGGAGAGGATGAGGGTTAGGGTTAGAGTTAGGGGTTAGGGCTAGGGTTAGGATTAGGGTTAGGGTCAGGGTTGGGGTGAGGGTCAGGGTTAGCATTAAGTTCAGGGTAAGGCTTAGGGTTAGGGTGAGGGTGAGGTAAGGTCAGGGTTAGGGTTAGTGTGTGGGTGAGGGTCAGGGTTAGAGTGAGGGTTAGGGTTAGGGTTAGGGTCAGGGTTAGGGTTAGGGTTAGGGTTAGGATTAGGGTCAGGAGTCAGGGTTTGGGTTTGGTTTAGGGACAGGGTTATTGTTAGGGTGAGAGCTAGGATATGATTAGGGTTAGTGTTAGGGTTAGTGTTAGGGTTAGGGGTTGAGCGTTAGGGTTAAGCGTTAGGGATAAGACTAGGGTTACATGTAGGGTTAGGGTTAGGGTTATTGTTTGGGTTAGGTTTAGGGTTAGGGCCTGTTTTAGGGTTAGGGTTATTGTTAGGGTCAGGGTCAGGGTTTGGGTTTGGTTTAGGGATAGGGTTATTGTTAGGGTAAGGAGCTAGGATAATGATTGGGGTTAGTGTTGGGGAGGTTGAGTATTAGGGGACTGGGCTGGGTTATAGGTTAGGGTTGGTTAAAGGTTGTGTTTGGGTTGGGGTTGGTTTAATTTAGGCTTAGAGTTAGGGTCAGGGTTGAGGGTTAGGTTTAGGGTTGGGGTTAGGTTAGGGTTAGGGATAGAGCTAGGATAGGGTTATGGTTGGGGGTTAGTGGTTAGGGTTGGGGTTAGGGTTGGGGCTAGGTTGGGGTTAGCGATAGGGTTAGATTTGGGATAAGGGCTGGCTAGAGTTAGGAGTTGGGTTGGTTAGATTTGCAGGGTTAGAGAGTCACGGTGTGGGTGAGGGTGAGGTTTAAGGATTGGGTGAGTGTTAGGGTTACAGTTAGAGTTAGGGTTAGGTTGAGGGTTATTGTTAAAGTTTTGGGTTAGGGTTAGGGTTAGATTTAGGGTTAGGGTTGGGGTGAGGGTGAGGGTTAGCATTAGGGTTAGGGTTAGGGTCAGGGTCAGAGTTAGGGTTAGGGTTAGGGTTAGGTTCAGGCTCACTTTCAGGGTCACGGTCAGGGTCAGGGTTAGGGTTAGGGCTAGTTTTATGGTTAGGGTTAGGGCTAGGTTTAAGTTTAGGGTTAGTGTTAGGGTTATGGTTAAGGTTAGGGTTAGGGTAGGGTTAGGGCTAGGGTTAGGATTAGGGTTAGGGTTAAGGCTAAGGTTAGGGTTAGGGCTAGGGTTAGGGTTAGGAGTTATTGTTGGGTTAGAGTTAAGATTCACGGTTAGCGTTAGGGATAGGTTTACGGGTGAGGTTTAGGGTTAGAGTTAGCATTAGGGTTAATGTTAGGGTTAGGGATATGGGTTAGGGGTAGTTTTAGGGTTAGGGTCAGGGTCAGGGTTAGGATTAGGGTTAGGTTGAGGGTTAGGGTTACCATTAGGGTCAGGGTTAGTGTCAGGGTTAGCGTTAGCATTCGGGCGAGGGTTAGGGATAGCGTTAGGGTTAAGGTTAGGGTTAGGGCTAGAGCTACTGAAAGGGTTAAGTTTAGGGTTAAGGGAAGGGTTTAGGATAGGGTCAGGGTTAGGGTTAAGGTCAGGGTTTTGGTCATGGTTAGGGAAAGGGTTTGGGCTAGTGCTCGGGCTGGGTTAGGATTAGGGTTAGGGTTAGGATTAGGGTTAGAGAAAGGGTTAGGGTTAGGGTTAGGCATTAGGGTGAGGGTAAGGGCTAGGGCTAGGGCAAGGGTTAGGGTTAGGGTTAGCTTTATTGTTAGGTTTTGGACTAGAGATAGGGTTTGGGTGAGGGTTAGAGTTAGGGTTAGGGTTAGGGTAAGTGTCAGGGTCAGGGTTAGGGTCAGGGGTTAGGGTTAGTTTGAGGGTTAGTGTGAGGGTTATGGTTAGGGTTAGGGATAGGGCTAGGGTCAGGGTTAGAGTTAGGGTTAGGGTTAGCGTTAGGGTTAGGGTTAGGATAAGGGTTAGTCTTAGGGTTAGGATTAGGGTTAAGGTAAGTGTTAGGGTTAGGGATAGGGTTAGGGTGATGGATATGGTTAGGGTTAGGGTGAGAGTTATTTTGAGGGTTAGGGTTAGGCTTAGGGTTAGGGTGAATATGAGGGTGAGGGTTAGGATTTGAGTTAGGGTTAGGGTTGGGGTTAGGGTTAGGGGTTAGGGTTAGTTTGAGGGTTAGGGTTAATTTTAGGATAGGGGTTAGGGCTAGGGTTAGGGTTAGGGTTAGGGCTAGGTTTAGTGTTATGGTTATGGTTATGAGTTAGCAATTAGGGTTAGGGTTAGGGTTGGGGTTAGCATTATGGTTAGGGTTTTGGTTAGGGTTAGTGCTAGGGCTAGAGTTAGGGTTAGGCTTAGGGTTAGGGTTACTGGGATGCATAGGGAGAGGCATCACCAGTAGAAAACAGGAAGTTATTATCCCTCTGAACAGACAGCTGGTGAGACCCCTTCTGGAGTACTGTGTGCAGTTCTGGAGACCCAGTCTCCGAAAAGACATAGACAGGATGGAAGCTGTCCAGAGGAGAGCAACTAAAATGGTGCAGGGTCTGCACCGGAAGACATATGAAGAGAGACTTAAGGAGCTTAATATGTGTAGCCTCGTGGAGAAGGAAGGAGAGGTGGACATGATAACTCCCAGCCCTCCTTGCTGCCCTCTCACATTGCTTGCCCACCTTTAGGTCATCTGATATGACTATCCCCAGGTCCCTTTCCATTTTGTTGTTGTTAGTATCTCACCCCATTGTGTACTCTTCCCTAGGTTTTCTTTCCCAGGTGCATTACCTGCACTTCTTAGCATTGAATCTAAGCTGCCATACATTTGACCATTCCTCTAACCTTGCCAAGTCCTTCTCATCCTTTCCACCCCCCTTTGCATCAACTCTGTTGCAGATCTTAGTGTCATCTGCAAGAGACATACTTTTCCTTCAGTCCTTCCCAATGTCCTTATATAGACATTGAAGAGGACGGTCCTAATACTGAACCCTGCGGTACCCCACTAGTAACCCTCCTTTCTTCTGAGTGGATTCCATTTACTATTACTCTCTGTGTCCTATTCTCCACCCAATTCTTTACCAAGGCTGTCATCTTGGGACCCACTCCCAGGCTGGCTAACTTGTATAGGGTTAGGGTTTGGGCTAGGGTTACAGGTAGGGTTAGGATTAGGATTATTGTTAGGGTTAGGTTAAGGTTAGGTTTAGGGTTAGAGTCAGGGTCAGGGATAGGGTTAGGTTTAGGGTTAGGGTTAGGGTTAGAACCAGGGTTAGGGTCCTACCCCCAGTGACTTACCTAGGCTGCTGGGCCACTTGCCGATAAGGTCCAACTCCCTAGGGGCAACCTGGGCTACCGCCCTGCCTACCAAATAGGTTCCTACCTTCTCATGGACTTACCTGGGCTAATGCCTGCCTTCCCAATGGGGTCCTACCCCCTAGGGACTTACCCAGCCTACTAGGCCACCTACCTGATAGGGTGCTACCCCCTATGGAATTACCTAGGCTGGTGCCTTGCCAATCCGATATGGTCCAACCCTGTAGGGACTTACCTTGGCTACTAGGCAGCCTACCTGATAGGGTCCTACCCCCTAGGGTCTTACCTAGGCTGGTACCCTGCCTGCCAGATAGGGCACTACCCTCTATGGACTTACCAAGGCTACTAGGCTGCCTGCCCGATAGAGTTCTACCCCCTAGGGAGTTACCTGAGCTACTAGGCTGCCTGCCCAAATGGGTCCTACCCCTTAGCTACTAGCACACTACCCGATAGGGTGCTACCCCTGAGAGACTTACCTAGGCTACTAGGCAAGATGTCTGATAGGATCCTACCCCTAGGGGCTTACCTAGGCTACTAGCACACTACCCGATAGGGTCCTTCCAACTAGTTTCTTACCTAGGCTGGTGCCCTGCCTACCCGATAGGGTCCAACCCTCATGGGAGTTACCTAGAGTACTAGCACACTATCTGATTGGGTGCTACCCCCTAGGGACTTACCTGGCCTACTAGAACACTACCGATAGGGTCCAACTCCTAGGGACTTACCTGAACCACCCTGCCTGCCCGATGGGGTCGTACTCCCAAAGGGACTAACTAGGCTACTGCCCTGCCTGCCCGAGAAGGGTCCCTATCCCCTAAGAACTTACCTGGGCTATAGCAAACTACCAACTAGGGTCCAACCTAGGGACTTACCCTAGGCTGGAGTCCTGCCTGCTGGTAGGGTCCTACCACTGCCAACTTACAGGCTACTGCCCTTCCTGCCCGATAGGGGCCTACCCCTAGGGACTTACCTAGGCTACTAGCACACTACCTGACATGGTCCTAGGGACTTACCTAGGCTGCTAGGCGAGGTGCCTGATAGGGTCCTACCCCCTTGGGACTTACCAAGCCTACTAGGCCACCTACCTAATAGTGCCCTATCCCCTAGGGACTTATCTAGGGTGGTGCCCTTCCTACCCGATAGGGTCCTACCCCCTAGGGACTTACCTAGGCTTCTAGCACACTACCCAATAGGGTCATATCCCCTAGAGACTTATCTAGGCTACCGCCATGCCTACCCGATAGGTTCCTACCCCCTAGGGACTTCCCTGGGCAGGTGCCCTGCCTACCGAAAAGGGTCCTACTACCTGGGCTACTAGGCCACCTGCCCGATAGAGTCCTACACCCTAGGGACTTACCTAGGCTACAAGCACATTACCCGTTAGGGTCCTACCCTCTTGGAACTTACCTAGGCTACTATCACACTTCCCAATAGGAACCTGCCCCTAGGGACTTACCTAGCCTACTACCATGTCTACCCGATGAGGTCCCCACCCCCAAGGGACTTACCTGAGGCTAGTAGCACACTGCCAGATGAGGTCTATCCACTAGGGAACTACCTAGGCTACTAGGCTACCTGCCTGATAGGGTCCTAACCCGTAGGGACTTTCCTAGGCTGGTGCTCAGCCTTTCCAATAGGGTCCTAACCCCTAGGGTCTTACCTAGGCTACTAGCACACTTCCCGATAAGGTCCTATCCCCTAGGGACTTACCTAGGCTGCTAACACACTACCTGATAGGGTCCTGCCCACTAGGGACTTACCTAGGCAACCGCCTGCCTACCCGATAGGGTCCTACCCCTAGGTACTTACCTAGGCTACTAGTACACTACCCAATAAGGTCCTACCCCTTAGGGCTTACCTGAACAACTGCCCTCCCTACCCGATAGGGTCCTACCCCTAGGAACTTACCTAGGCTACCGCCCTGCCAACTGATAGGGTCCTACGCCCTAGGGACTTACTTAGGCTACTAGGCCACCTCCTCAATAGGATCCTGCCCTGTAGGGGCTTACCTAGCTACTAGCACACTACCTGATAGAGTCCTACCCCCAGTGACTTACCTAGGCTACTAGGCCACTTGCTAGATAGGGTCCAACTCCCTAGGGACTTAACCTAGGCTACCGCCCTGCCTACCAAATAGGGTCCTACACTCTATGGACTTACCTGGGCTGATGCCTTACCCACCATATGGGTCCTACAACCTAGGGACTTGCCAGCCTACTATACCACCTACCTGATAGGTTACTCCCTAGGGACTTACCTGGGCGGTTGTCTTGCCTGCCCGATGAGGTACTACCTCTAAGGGACTTATCTAGGCTGCTGGCACAATTCCGATGGGTCCTACCCCTAGGGACTTATCTAGGCTGGTTTCCTGCCTGCCAGATTGGGCACTACCTCTATGGACTTACCAAGGCTACTAGGCTGCCTGCCAATGGGTTTCTACCCCTGAGAATTACCTGGGCTACTAGGCCACCCACCCAATAGGGTCCTACCCCTAGGCTACTGGCAAAACAAAAGCATATCCCTTCTGGTGGCCTCTATGACCAATTTGGACAATTTACACCAGCTCCATCAATCACCTAGAAACCATTTTTGGCAAAACAAAATTACCTCAAGTGGAATAAACAACCACCATTGAGCTTTCACTCCAGTCATTTAACTCATCAAATATCCATTTTGAAACAAATGAAAAATTTCAACTCAGGTGGCTTAAGAACCATGAAGAAACTTTCAACCGAGGCTCCATAGATCAAGCCAGAAGGCATGTTTTGGCAAAAACTAAAAGCCTCTATACAGAATTGGCCTAAGACATCCACCAACATTTGCCTAACCCTAATGCTAACCTGACCCTCACCCAAACCTAACCTAACCCTAATCCTAGCCTAACCCTCACCCTCACCTAACCTAACCCTATCCTAACACTAAACATAACCTAACCTCACCCTCACCTAAAACTCACCCTCCACTCACCTAGACCTAACCTGACACTAACACTAGCCATAGCTGTATGTCTAACCATAACCCTAACGTTGCTAACCCTAACCTAGCCCTCACCTAACCCTAACCCTAACCATAACTCTAACCCTGGCCTAACCTAACCATAACCTAAACCTAGCCTTAACCTAACCCTAACACTAACCCTAACCCTAAACCTAAGTCTAACCCTTACTATAACCCTTGCCTAACTAACTCTAACCTTAGCCTTAACACTAACTCTAACCTATCCATAACCCTCACCCTAAGCCTCAAAATAACTAACTAACCCTTACCCTAACCTAGCTAACTCTAACTCCAAGCCTGCAACTCACCATCACATTCACCTAGCCACAAGATAACCCTAACCTATCCCTCACCTAACTCTCACTCTAACAATAGCCCTAATCCTGATCCCCACACTAACACTAACCTAAACCTAACTCCAAGAAATACAACCTCACCCTCATTCACTAACCTAACCTAACCTAATCAATAGCTAACTAACCCATAGAGTCTAACCTAACATAACCTATATAACCTAACCATAACACAGCCTAACCTAACCTAACATTGACCTAACCCACACCTTGCTCTAACCCTAATCCTAACCCCTAACAGTGACCTAACCATAAAACAAGCCCTAGCCCTAACCTAACCCTAACCCTACACTGACCCTAACCTGACCTTACCCTAACCCTGACCCTATCCCAAATATCACCTCAGGTGACCTAAATGATCACCTCTGCAATCTACCCATTTTTGGCAAAACAGATAGCCACTGAGCCCTAATGCTAACTGTATCCCTAACCTCTAACCACAACCTAACCTAGCCCTAACTCGAACCCTAACTTCAACCTGACTCTGCCCTAACCCCTGACACTTAAGCCTAACAATAAGCCTAGCCTTAACTAGCCCTAGCCCCTAACACCTTACCTTAACCTAATCCTAACCTTGGTAACAGTGACCACCAGTCATTGTGGTTTGAAATCACAGAAAAGAGCAGACAAACCACACAAAACACATTATCCTGGATTTTAGGGGGCAGACTTTGGGAAAATGGAAATACTTGAAAGAGGCATTAAGGGGAATGGGACAGGAATCAGGGGTTGAGGAACAGTGGGCAGTATTTAAAATGGGGATTATAAGAACAACAGAATTATGCATTAAGCAGGTTAGCAAGAGGAAAGGAAGAGAGGAGACCATTATGGTTTTCCAAAGGGTAACAAAAGAAGTGAAAGCCAAAAAGATAACATTCAGGCAATACAAAAGAACACGAGGCAGAAGGGACAGGGAGAAGTACCAGGAGAAACAAGGGAGGCAGGAAGTCAGTAAGGAAGCCAGCTCAGACAGAAGACACATTGCAAAATCCAGTGGTTAAAAGGGGACAAAACCTTTTACAGGTACATAAGTGAAAAAAGAAAAAATAAAGGGAGGGATAGTGAGACTGAAGGGGAGGAGGGAGTCACGTGGAGGATGACAACAGTAAAGCTGACATATTGAGCAGGTATTTCTGCTCAGTCTTTACTGAGGAAGAGGGGTAATGGGTCTGAAAGGAGTACAAGGGAGTGAGAATGGTGCAGAAATGGACACAAGTCCCTTTACGAGAAAGGGTCCTGAAAGAACTGGAAGTAATAAGAGTTGACAAACAATAGGGCCAGATGGGGTGCACCAGGGTCATAAAGAACTAAGAGAGGTGGTGGCTGAACCTCTGGCTATCCTGTTTAGCTAATCACTGGAAACAGGAGGTACCCAAAGACTGGAGGACAGCAGATGTAGTCCCCTTATACAAAAGTGGGAACAAAGGAGGAGCAGGGAACTACAGACCAGTCAGCCTCACTACCGGTGGGAAAATCATGGAAGCACTTCTGGAGGAGAGATTGGTGGAACATCTGGTTGTCAATGGACTACAGGACCCAAGGCAGCATGGTTTCACCAGGGGGAGGTCCATTAGGTTTAGAGCAAGGGTTAGGGTTAGGGTTAAGGTTAGGGTTAGGGTGAGAGTTATTTTGAGGTTAGGGTTAGGCTTAGGGTTAGGGTGAATGTGAGGGTGAGAGTTAGGATTTGAGTTAGGGTTAGGGTTAAGGGTTAAGGTTAGGGTTTAGGGTTAGTTTGAGGGTTAGAGTGAGGGTTATGGCTAGGGTTAGGGATAGGGCTAGGGTCGGGGTTAGAGTTAGGGTTAGGGTTAGCATTAGGGTGTGGGTTAAGATAAGGGTTAGTCTTAGGGTTAGGGGTTAGGGTTAATTTTAGGATTGGGGTTAGGGCTAGGGTTAGGGTTAGGGCTAGATTTAGTGTTATGGTTTTGGTTATGAGTTAGCAATTATGGTTAGGGTTAGGGTTGGGTTAGCATTAGGGTTAAGGTTATGGTTAGGGTTATGGCTAGAGCTAGAGTTAGGGTTAGGTTTTGGGTTAGGGTTAGGTTTTGGGATAGAGCTAGGGTGAGGGTGAGGTTTAGTGTGAGGGTGAGGGTTAGGGTTATGGTTAGTGTTAAGGTTAGGGTGAGAATGAGGGTAAGAGTTAGGGGTTAGGGTTAGGATTAGGGTTAGGGTTAGGGTTGGGGTGAGGGTCATTGATAGCATTAGTTTTAGGGTGAGGGTGAGGGTGAAGGTTAGGGTTAGGAGAGGGTGAGGGTTAGGATTAGGGTTAGGGTAAGGGTAAGGGTCAGAGTTAGGGTCAGGGTTAGGGTCGGGGTCACGGTTTGGGTAAGGTTTAGGTATAGGGTTAGGGCTAATTTTAGGGTTAAGGTTAGGGTTAGGGCTAGGTTTAGGGTTAAGGTTAGTGTTAGAGTTAGAGTTAGGTTTAGGGTTAAGGCTAGGGTTACATAGATACATAGATACATAGACAGTGTCGGCAGATAAGGGCCTATGGCCCAACCAGTCTGCCCATTTGAGCTTGTAAGTTCAGTTTGTTTTCCTAGAAGTCTGTTTCCCCTTACCCATGACCTCTAGAATTTCTTTATGTCTATCCCATGCATTCTTAAATCCCGTGATTGTTTCAGCCCCAACCACTTCCTCTGGCAGGGTGTTCCACTTGTCCACCACCCGTTCTGTGAAGAAATTCTTTCTCATGTTTCCTCTGAATCGTCCTCCCTCCAACTTCATCCCATGCCCTCTAGTCCTGGAACATCTTTTTTGCTTAAAAATAGTGTTTTCCTGCACTCTGTTTCTCCCTGTAAGATGCTTGTATGTCTCTATCTCCTCTCCCCCTCCTCCAGGAAGTACATGTTCAGTTCCTTCAACCTGTCTTCATAGGACTTGTGATACAATCCATGCACCATCTTTGTTGCCCTCCTCAGAACCTTCTCTACCCTGTCTATGTATCCTTACGTAAGTACGGTCTCAGAACTGTACACTGTACTCCAGGTGGAGCCTCACTAGTGTCTTGTATAAGCAGAATGAGACCTCCCTTTTCCTGCTGGTGATGCCCCTGCCTATACATCCAGCATCCTATTGCTTTGCCTGATGCCTTGTCACACTGTTTCCCTACCTTGAGGTCATCAGGATAACTAACCCAAGATCCCTTTCCTGCTTGGTGCATGCCTATATCCCTCACCCCAACTGATACATGTGCCAGGGGTTTTGTACCCCATATGCATTATCTTGCACTTCTTTGCATGAATTTCAACTGCCAAACCCTTGACCATTCTTCAAGTTTCTGCAGGTCCGCCTCTATTCTGTCTACACCCTCATGGTGTCTACTCTGTTAAGAGCTTTGTGTCATCAGCGAACAGTGAAATTCTGCCTTCTAGATCCTACATAATGTCACTGATGAAGATGTTAGAATAGGACCGGTCCCAGCACTGATCCCTGTGGTACCCACTGGTCACTCTTCCCTCTGTGGGTGACAGCCATTTACCACCACCCTCTGTGTCTGCCACCCAGCCAGTTACCACCACCACCACACTACTGTCCTGCCCACACCCAAATTCCCCAGTTTGTGTAATAGTCTTCTAAGTGGCACAGTGTCAAAGGCCTTGCTGGAAGAATCCAGATAGGCCAAGTCCACCTCCCTGATCCACCTCCCTAATCACCCAGTCAAAAATTCAATGAGATTGGTCTGACATGACCTCCCCTGGTGAAACCATGCTGCCTTGGGTCCTGTAGTCCATTGACAACCAGATGTTCACAATCTCTCCTTCAAGTGCTTCCATGATCTTTCCCACCACCAGGTGAGGCTGACTGGTCTGTAGTTCCCTCGCTTCCCTCTTGTTCCCACTTTTGTATAAGGGGACTACATCTACTGTCCTCAGTCTTGGGTACCTCCCTGTTTCCAGTGATTGGCTAAACAGGATAGCCAGAGGTTCAGCCACCACCTCTCTTAGTTCTTTAAGGACCATAGGGTGCACCCCATCTGCCCCATGCTTTGTCAACTCTTATTACTTCCAGTTCCTTGGGACCTTTCTCGTGTAAAGGGACTGTGTCCATTCTGCACCATTCTCACCTTGTACTCCTTCGGACCCATTACCCCCTCTTCCTCAGTAAAAACTGAGCAGAAATACCTGCTCAATATGTCAGCTTTACTGTTGTCATCCTCACGTGACTCCCATCCTCCCCTTCAGTCTCACTATCCCTCCCTTTGTTTTTTCTTTTTTCACTTATGTACCTGTAAAGGTTTTGTCCCCTTCAACCACTGATTTTGCAATGTGTTCTTCTGTCTGAGCTTTGGCTTCCCCTCACTGACTTCCCTGTCTCCCTTTGTTTCTCGGCCACTTCTCATCCCCTTCTGCCCATGTCTTTTTGTATTACCTGAATGCTATCTTTTTGCTTTCTTTCTTTCTACCTCTTTGAAAACCATAATGGTCTCCTCTTTTCTCTTGCTAATAGCAATATAATTCTGTTGTTCTTATACCCATTTAAATACTGCCTGTTCCTCAAGCCTGATTCCTTACATTCCTTAATGCCTCTTTCAAGTGTTTACAAAGTCTGCCCCTAAAATCCAGGATACGTGTTTTAGTAGTTGGTTCTACTCTTTCAGTGTTCAAACCATGACTGATACTATTACCAGGTTAGGATTAGGGTTAAGGTAAGGTTAGGGCTAGACTGGGGCTGGGTTGGGTTAGGTTTACATTGGAAGCAGAGTTGGGGTTGAGTTGATCGGGTAGGAGTTCAGGTTCGAGTTAGGGCTAGGGTTAGGTTGTGGTTAGAGGTTGAGGTTACAGTTAGCAATAGGGCTCAGGTGGCATATCTGTTTTAAAATGCGTGGGTGGGAGGTGATCATTTAGGTCACTGAGGTGATATTGGGATAGGGTCAGGGTTAGGGTGGGGTCAGGGTTAGGGTCAGGGTAGGTTAGGTTGGGTTAGGCTAGGGCTTGAGCTATAGTTGGGTCAGTGTTGGGTTAGGATTAAGGTCAAACAAGGGTGTGGGTTGGGGTCAATGTTAGGTTAGGTTAGGGCTCGTGTTAGGGTTAGTATGGTTAGGTTATGTTGGGTTAGATCAAGGGTTAGGGTTGGGGTTATTGATTAAGGGTTAAGGTTAGGGTTAGGGTGAATATGAGGTGAGGTTGAGCTTTGAGTTAGGGTTAGGTGAGTGGTATGAGGATAGTTAGGATATTGTTAGGTGAGTTAGGGTGAGGGATAGTTGGGTTATCTTTAGGGCTAGGGTGAATGTGATGGTGAGCTGTAAACTGAGTTAAAATTAGGGTTAGGGTTAGGGGTAGGGATAGGGGTTGGTTATTTGAGGTTGGGGTGAGGGTTATGGATGGGTTAGGGTTAGTGTTAGGCTAGGGTTAGGGGAGTTAGGGTAAGGGTTATAGTAAAGGTGCCCTGCCCACCTGATGGGGTCCTACCCGCTAGGTACTTACCTGGGCTTCTAGGCCACCTTCCTGATAGGGTCCAACCCACTAGGGACTTACTTAGGCAACTAGGCCACCTGCCCAATATGGTCCTACACCCTAGGGACTTACCTAGGCTTATAGCACACTACCCGATAAGGTCCTACCCCTAGGGACTTACCTATGTTACTAGCACACTATGCAATAGGGTCCTACCCCCTAGAGACTTACCTAGCATACTAGTACACTACCCGATAGGATCCTACCCCTAGGGACTTACCTGGGCTACCGCATTGCCTACCCGATAGGGTCCTACCCCCTAGGGGCTTATCTAGCCTACTAGGCCACATACCTGATAGGGTTCTACCCCTGAGACTTACCTAGGCTAGTGCCATGCCTACCTGATAAGGTACTACCCGCTAGGGACTTATCTAGGCTGGTGTCCTGCATACCCAATATGGTCCTTCCCTCTCGGGACTTACCTAGGCTATTAGCACAATACCCGATAGGGTCCTACCCTTAAGAACTTACCCAGGCTGGTTCCCTGCCTACCCTATAGGGCCCTACCATCTAGGGTCTTACCTGGACCACTGCCCTACTTACCCAAAGGGGTCCTACCCAATAGGGACTTACCTAGCCTACTAGTCTGCCTTCCTGATAAGGTCCTGCCCTATTGGGACTTACCTAGGCTACTAGCACACTTCCTGATAGGGTCCTAGCACCTAGGGACTTACTCAGGCTGGTGCCCTGCCTACCCGATGGGGTCCTAACCCCTAGGGACTTATCTGGGCTACTAGGCTGCCTTCCCAATAGGGTCTAACCCCCAAGGGACTTTCTTAGGCAACCAGGCTGCCTGTCCGATAGGGTCCCATACCCTAGGGACTTACCTAGGATTATAAGCACACTAACCGATAGGGTCCCACCCCATGGGACTTCTTGGGTTACTAGCACACTGCCCAATAGATTCTCACCCCTAGGGACTCACTAGCCTACTAGTACACTAGCTGATAGGGTCCCACCTCCTAGGGACTTACCTAGGCTACTAGCACACCTGCCAGATAGGGTTTTACCCCAGGGGACTCTACCTACACATTAGCACACACTCGACAGGGTCCCACCCCCACGGATCTCTACCTGGCCACTGCCCTGCCTGCCCGACATGGTCCCACCCTCTTGGGACTTACCTAGGCTACTGCCCTGCCTCACCAGATAGGGTCCTATCCCCTAGGGACTTACCTAGGCTACTAGGCTGCCTGTACAATATTGTCCTACCCTCTTGGGACTTAAATAGGCTTCTAGCACACTACCTGATAGGGTCCTTCCTCTTAGGGACTTGCCTAGGCTGGTGCCCTGGCTACCTGATAGGGTCCAACTCCCTAGGGACTTACCTAGGATACTAGGCCACCTTCCTGATAGGGACCTACTCCGTAGGGACTTACTTATGCTACTAGGCCTCCTGCTCTGTAAGAGCCTAACTGATAGGGTCCTACCACCTAGGGACTTACCTAGACTACTAGCACACTGCCCGATAGGGTCCTACCCCATAGGGACCTACCTAGGCTACTAGTCCTCCTGTCCTATAGGGTCCTACACCATAGGGACTTACTTTGGCTGTTGCCCAGCCTACACGATATGCTCCTACCCCCTAGGGACTTACCTAGGCTACTAGCACAGTACCCGATAGGGTCCAACCCCCTAGGGACTTATCTAGGCTACTAGCACACTACATGATAGGGTCCTAACCCCTAAGGACCTAAATAGGCAACCGCCCTGCCTACCTGGTAGGGTACTATCCCGTATAGACTTACCTAGCCTATCACCCTGCCTACCCAATAAGGTCCTACCCCCTAGGGACTTACCTAGGCTACTAGGCCACCTGCCCGATAGGGTCCTGCCCTCTAGGGACTTACCTAGGCTTGTAGGCTGCTTGCCCGATAGGGTCCAACTCCCTAGGAACTTAACTTAGGCTACCACCCTGTCTACCCAACAGGGTCCTACCCTCTAGGGACTTAACTGGGCAGCCACCCTGCCTACCTGATAGGGTCCTACCCCCTAGGGACTTACCTAGGCTACTAGCACAATACCCGATAGGGTCCTACCCCTATGAACTTACCCAGGCTGGTGCCCTGCCTACCCTATAGGGCCCTACCATCTAGGGTCTTACCTGGGCTACTGCCCTACTTACCTGAAGGGATACTACCCAATAGGGACTTACCTTGCCTACTAGTCCACCTTCCTGATAGGGTCCTGCCCTCTAGGGACTTACCTAGGCTACTAGCACACTGCCTGATAGGGTCATACCGCCTAGGGACTTACCTGGGCTACTAGGCTGCCTTCCCAATAGGGTCCAACCCCCTAGGGACTTACTTAGGCAACTAGACTGCCTGCCCGATAGGGTCCTATACCCTAGGGACTTACCTTGGCTTATAGCACACTACCCAATAGGGTCCTACACCTTGGGACTTTTCTTGGTTACTAACACACTACCCAATAGGGTCCTACCCCTAGGGACTTACCTAGCCTACTAGTACACTACCCAATAGGGTCCTACCCCTAGGGACTTACCTAGGCTGGTATCCTGCCTACCCAATTGGGTCCTACCTCCTAGGAACTTACCTAGGCTACTAGCACACTACCACATAAGGTCCTACCCCCTACGGACTTACCTAGGTTACTAGCACATTACCCAATAGGGTCCTACCCCCTACAGACTTACCTAGGCTACTGCCCTGCAAGCCCGATATGGTCCTACCCTCTTGGGACTTACCTAAGCTACTTCCCTGCCTGCCAGATAGGGTCCTACCCCCTAGGGACTTACCTAGGCTACTAGGTCGCCTGTACAATATTGTCCTACCCTCTTGGGACTTAAATAGGCTTCTAGCACACTACCTGTTAGGGTCCTTCCCCTTAGGGACTTAACTAGGCTGGTGCCCTGCCTACCCGATAGGGTCCAACTCCCTAGGGACTTACCTAGAATACTAGGCCACCTTCCTGATAGGGACCTACTCTGTAGGAACTTACTTAGGCTACTAGGCCTCCTGCCCAGTAAGAGCCTACCCGATAGGGTCCTACCCCCAAAGGACTTACCTAGGCTACTAGCACACTGCCTGATAGGGTTCTACCCATAGGGACCTACCTAGGCTACTAGGCATCCTGCCTGATAGGGTCCTACCCCATCGGGACTTACCTTGGCTGTTGCCCAGCCTACATGATATGCTCCTACCCCCTAGGGACTTACCTAGGCTACTAGCACAGTACCTGATAGGGTCTGACCCCCTAGGGACTTATCTAGGCTACTAGTACACTACCCGATAGGGTCCTAACCCCTAAGGACTTAAAGAGGCAACTGCCCTGCCTACCTGGTAGGGTACTATCCCCTATAGACTTACCTAGCCTATCACCCTGCCTACCCGATAGGGTCCTACCCCCTAGGGACTTACCTAGGGTACTAGGCCACCGGCCCGATAGGGTCCTGCCCTCTAGGGACTTACCTAGGCTAGTAGGCCACTTGCCCGATAGGGTCCAACTCCCTAGGAACTTAACTTAGGCTACCGCCTTGCCTTCCCAACAGGGTCCTACCCTCTAGGGACTTAACTGGGCAACCACCCTGCCTACCCGATAGGGTCCTACCCTGTAGGGACTTACCTAGGGCTACTAGCACACACCCAATATGGTCCAACCCTCTAGGGACTTACCTAGGCTACTAGCACACTACCCAATAGGGTTCTACCCTCTAGGGACTTACCTAGGCTTCTAGCACAATACCTAAAAGGATCCTACACCCTAGGGACATACCTAGGCTACTAGCACACTACCCGATAGGGTCCTACCCCCAAGGGACTTACCTAGGCTACTGTCATGCATACCCGATACTGTTCTACCCCTAGAGACTTACCTAGGCTACCTCCATGCCTGCACGATAGGGTCCTACATCCTAGGGACTTACCTAGGATACTAGCACAATTCCCTATAGGGTTCTACCCATTGGGGACTTACCTAGGCAGCTGCCCTGCCAACCCAATAGGGCCTCCCCCTAGGGACTTACCTAGGCTACTAGGCCACCTGTACAATATTGTCCTACCCTCTTGGGACTTAAATAGGCTTCTAGCACACTACACCCTAAGGTGTCAGCGTGGCTCAGTTGGTAGCACATCTGCCTCTGGACCAGAAGGTTGTGGGTTCTCATCCCACACCGGGATTGGACCTGCACCTAAAAATCGCTGGCATCCAAGTGCAGTATTGGGGGGTGCTGTACTGCTGGGGTATGCCGTCCTTTGGATGAGATGTTAAACCGAGGTCCCTTCTGCCCATCCTGGTGTCCTTGTGGGTGTCCAGGTGGAAGTAAAAGAACCCAGGGCACTCTTCGCAAAATAGGGAATATTCCCGGTGTCCTGGCCAACATTCCCCTTCCCATAAACCAGTTCTTGCAATTATCCAGGCTGTGTGTAGGTGATGATGTGCGATATGGCCACCACCACACATTCAGTCACTTCACTACTAGTCTAGCATTGCTTGTAAAGTGCTTTGGATGTATGAAAAGCACTATATAAATGCTGATTCTTCTTCTTCTTCTTCTAAGGACTTACCAAGGCTACCGCCCTTCCTACCCAATATGGTCCTACCCCCTAGGGACTTACTTACTCTACTAGGCCACCTGACCGATAGGGTCCTTCCCTATAGGGACTTACCTAGGCTACTATCACACTACCCTATGGGGTCCTGCCCCCTTGGGACTTACCTAGGCTACTATGCCTCTTGCCCAATAGGGCCCTACACCCTAGGGACTTACCTAGGCTACTGCCCTGCCTACCCAGTAGGGTCCTACCATCTAGGGACTTACCTGGGCTTCTGCCCTGCCTGCCCGATAGTGTCCTGCCCCCTTGGGACTTAAATACGCTTTTAGCACACTACCTGAGAGGGTCCTACCCCTTAGGAGACTTACCTAAGCTGGTGTCCTGCCTACATGATAGGGTCCAACTCCCTAAGGAATTTCCTAGGCTACTAGGCCACCTTCCCGATAGGTAGGGTTAGAGTCAGGGTCAGAGTAAGGGTTAGGGTTAGGGTTAGGATTAGGGTCAGGGTCAGGGTTTGGGTTAGGTTTAGGGTTAGGGGTAGGGGTAGGGCTAGTTTTAGGGTTAGGGCCAGGGTTAGGGTTAGGGTTAGGGATATGGATAGGGATAGGGATAGGGATAGGTTTAGGGTTAGGGTTAGTGTTAGGGTTAGGGTTAAGGTTAGGGTTGGGGTTAGGGTTAGGGCTATGGTTATGGTTATGGTTATGGTTAGGATTAGGGTTATTGTTAAGGTTAGGGTTTAGGTGATGGTTAAGGTTAGGGTTAGGGCTTGGGTTAGGGTTAGCATTAAGGTTAAGATTAATTCTGCTGTTAGGGTTACGGTTAGGGTTAGGGTTATGTGTAGGGATAAGGCTAGGGTAATGGTGAGTTTGAGGTTTACGGTGAGTGTGAAGGTTAGGGTTATGGTTAGTGATAGGGTTGTGTTGAGGATGAGTTTTAGGGTTGAGTTAGGGTTAGGGTTAGGGTTAGGGTAAGGGTGAGGGTTAGGATTAGATTTAGGCTTAGGGTTGGGGTGAGGGTCAGGGTTAGCATTAGGGTTAGGTTAGTGAGGGTTAGGGTAAGGGTTAGGGTTAGGGTTAGTGTGAGGGTAAGGGTCAGGGTTATCATTAGGGTTCGGGTGAGGGTTAAGGTAAGGGTTAGGGTTAGGGTTAGTGTGGGAGTGAGGGTCAGGGTCAGAGTTAGGATTAGGAATAGGGTCAGGGTCAGATTTAGGGTGAGGGTGAGGGTTAGGTTTAGGGTGAGGGTTAGGGTCATGGTCAGAGTTAGGTTTAGGGTTAGAGTTAGGGTCAGGTCAAGGTTAGGGTTAGGTTTAGGGTTAGGGTTAGGGTTAGGGCTAGTTTGAGGGTTGGGGTTAGTGCTAGGTTTAGGGTTAGGGTTAGGTCAGGTCAAGGTTAGGGTTAGGTTTAGGGTTAGAGTTAGTGTTAGGGCTAGTTTTAGGGTTAGGTTTAGGGTTAGGGCTCGGTTTAGGGTTAGGGTTAGTGTTAGTGTTAGGGTTAAGGTTAGGGTTAGGGCTAGGGTTTGGGTTAGCATTAGGGTTAGGATTAAGACTACAGTTTGGGTTAGGGTTAGGGTTGGGGTTATCGTTAGGGTTAGGGTTAAGGTTAGGGTTAGGGCTAGGTTTAGGGTGAGGTTAAGGGTTAGAGTTAGGGTTAGGGCTAATGTTAGGGTTAGAGTTAGGGGTTGGGGTAGATTTAGGGTTAGGGTCAGGGTTACAGTTAGGGTTAGGTTGAGGGTTAGGGTTAGGGTGAAGGTTAGGGTTATGGTTAGGATTATGGTTAGAGTAAGGGTTAGCATTAGCATTAGAGTGAGTGTTAGGGTTAAGGTTAGGGTTAGGGTTAAAGCTAGGGAAAGGGTTAGGGTTAGGTTTAGGGTCAGGGTTAGGGATAGGGCTAGGGCTCAAATGAGTGTTATTGATAGAGTTAGTGTTAAGGTTAGGATTAGGGTTAGAGCAAGGGTTAGGTTGAGTGTTAGGGTTAGGGTTCAGGTTAGGGTTAGAGCTAGTGCTCGGGCTAGGGTTAGGGTTAGGGTTATGGTTAGGGTTGGGGTTAGAGCAAGGGTTAGGGTTAAGGTTGGGCACAAGGGTTAGGGGGTTAGGGCTATGGCTAGAGCTAGGGCAAGGGTTAAGGTTAGCTTTAGTGTTAGGTTTAGGACTAAAGTTAGGGTTAGGGTTAGGGTGAAGGTTAAAGTTAGGGTTAGGGTAAGTTTTAGGGTTAGAGTTAGGGTTCAGTTTAGGGTGAGGGATAGGATTAGGGTTAGGGTGAATGTGAGGGTGAGGGTTAGGATTTAACTTAGTGTTAGGGTTAGGGGTTAGGGTTAGTTTGAGGGTTAGGGTGAGGGTTATGGCATTGTTAGTCTTAGGTTAGGGTTAGGTTAGTGCTAGGGTTAGGCGTAGGGCTAGGGTTATGTTTATGGTTATGGTTATGAGTTAGCGGTTAGGGTGAGGGATATTGTTAGCATTAGGGTAAGGGCTAGGGCTAGAGTTAGGGTTAGGTTTAGTGTTAGAGTTAGGTTTAGGTATAGGACTAGGGTGATGGTGAGTTTGAGGTTGACGGTGAGAGTGAGGGTTAGGGTTATGGTTAGTGTTAGTGTGCTGGTGAGGATGAGGGTTAGGGTTAGGGTTAGGATTAGGGTTAGGGTTGGGGTGAGGGTCAGGGTTAGCATTAGGGTTAGGGTTAGAGTGAGGGTTAGGGTTAGGGTCAGTGTAAGGGTTAGAGTTAGGGTTAGGGTTAGGGTTAGGGTTAGTGTGAGGGTGAGGGTCAGGGTTAGAGTGAGGGTTAGGGTTAGGTTCAGGTTCAGAGTTAGAGATAGGGTTAGGTTTATGGTTAGGGTTAATGTTAGGGTTAGGGTTAGTGCTAAGATTAGGGTTATGGAGAGGATGAGTGTTAGGGTTAGGGTTAGGGGTTAGGTCTAGGGTTAGGATTAGGGTTAGGGTCAGGGTTGGGGTGAGGGTCACAGTTAGCATTAGGGTTAGGGTAAGGGTGAGGGTAAGGGTCAGGGTTAGGGTTAGGATTAGGGTTAGTGTGAGGGGGAGGGTCAGGGTTAGAGTGAGGGTTAGGTTTAGGGTTAGGGGTAGGGTCAGGGTCAGAGTTAGGGTTAGGGTTAGAATTAGGGTCAGGGTCAGGGTTTGGGTTAGGTTTAGGGTTAGGGTTATGGCTAGTTTTAGGGTTAGGGATATTGTTAGGGTAAGGGCTAGGTTTATGGTTAGGGTTAGTGTTAGTGTTAGGGTTAGCATTAGGGTTAGGGCTAGGGTAACATGTAGGGTTAGGGTTAGGGTTATTGTTAGGGTTAGGGTTAGAGTCAGGGTCAGGGTTAGGGATAGGTTTAGGGTTAGGGTTAAGTTTAGGGATAGAGCTAGGGTTAGGGTTATGGTTAGGGGTTAGTGGTTAGGGTTAGGGTTAGGTTTAGGGCTAGGGTTATGATTAGCATTAGGGTTTGATTTATGGTTAGGATTAGGGCTAGGGCTAGAGTTAGGGTTAGGGTTAGGGTTATGGTTAGGTTTAGGTTTATGGCATCGGTGTGGGTGAGGGTGAGGGTAAGGGAGAGGGTGAGTGTTAGGGTTACGGTTAGTGTTAGGGTTAGGGTGAGGGTTATTGTTAAGGTTTTGGGTTAGGATTAGATTTAGGGTTAGGGTTGGGGTGAGTTTGAGGGTTAGCATTAGGCTTAGGGTTAGGGTGAAGGTTAGGGTTAGGGTTAGGGTCAGGTTCAGAGTTAGGATTAGGGTAATGGTAAGGTTCAGGGTCATTGTCAGGGTCAGGGTCAGGTTAGGAGTTAGGTTAAGGCTAGTTTTAGAGTTAGGGGTTAGGGGCTAGGTTCACAGTTATGGTTAGTGTTAGAGGTAAGGGCTAAGGTTAGGTTAAGTTAGTTAGGAGTTAGAAGCTAGTTAAGTCTAGGTTAGGGGTTAGGGGCTAGGGGTAGGCAAGGGTTAGGTTAGGGGTTAGCTTTTATTGTTAGGTTTAGGACTAGAGTTAGGGTTTGTGAGAGGGTTAGAGTTAGGGTTAGGGTTAGGGTAAGTGTTAGGGCCAGGGTTAGGGTTAGGGTTAGGGTGAGGGATAGGATTAAGGTTAGGGTTAGGGTGAGAGTTAGTGTGAGGGTTAGGGTAGGCTTAGGGTTAGGGTGAATGAGAGGGTGAGGGTTAGGCTTTGAGTTAGGGTTAGGGTTAGTGTTAGTGTGATGGATTGGATTAGGGTTATTGTTAGTGTGAGAGTTAGGGTGAGGGTTAGGTAAGGGTTATGTTTAGGGTTAGGGTGAATGTGACGGTGAGCTTTAGGCTTTGAGTTAGAGTTAGGGTTAGGGTTAGTGTAAGGGTTAATGGTTAGGGTTAGTTTGAGGGTTAGGGTTAGGGTTATGGATAGGGTTAGGATTAGTGTTAAGGCTAGGGTTAGAGTTAGGGTTAGGGTTAGGGTGAGGGTTATAGTAAGGTTTAGGTTTAGGGGTAGGGTTAGGGTTAAGTCTAGGGTTAGGGTTAGGATTAGGTTAGGGCTAGGGCAAGGGTTAGGGTTAGGGTTAGCTTTATTGTTAGGTTTAGGACTAGAGTTAGGGTTAGAGTTAGGTTTAGAGTTAATGCTAGGTTTAGGGTTAGTGTTAGGGCTAGGGTTAGAGTTATGGTTAGGGATACGGCTATGGCTAGCATTAAGGTTAGGGTTAGGGTAAGGTTTAGGATTAGGGCTAGGGTAAGTGTGAGGGTGAGTTTTAGGGTGAGGGTGAGGGTTAGGGTTATGGTTAGTGTTAGTGATAGGGATAGGGCTAGGGTGAGGGTGAGGGTTAAGGTTAGAGGTTAGGGTTAGGGTTAGGTTAGGGTTAGGGAGAAGGTGAGGATTAGGGTTAGGGTGAGGGTTAGGGTTAGTATCAGGGTCAGGGTTAGGGTTAGGGTTTGGGTCAGGGTCAGGGTCAGGGTTAGGGCCAGTTTAAGGGATAGTATTAGGGTTAGGGCTAGATTTTGAGTTAGTGTTAGGGTTAGAGTTCAGGTTATGGTTAGGGTTAGGATTTGGGGTTAGGGTTATGGGTTAGGTTAGGGGTTGGGGTTAGGGGTTAGGGTTGTTAGGTTAGAGCTATGGTTGGGTTAGGATTGGGGTTAGGGGTTAAGGCTTAGGGTTCGGTTAGGGTTAGGGGTTGGGGGTTATTGTTAGGTTAGGGGTTAGGTTAAGGTTAGTTAGGGGGTTAGGGGTTAGTGTTAGTAAGTTAGTTTTAGGGTTAGTTAGGGTGTTTTGTGTTAGAGCTGTGTAGCCGGGGGTCAGGTGTGAGGGTTAGTGTTAGGGTTAGGGGTTGAGGGTTAGGTAGGGGTTATCAAGTTGCTAGGTAGGGGTTAGGGTCATGGTTAGTGTTAGTATTAGAGTGAGGGTTAGGGTTAGTGTTAGGGTTGAGGTTAGAGTTAGGAGCTAGAGCTTAGGAAAGGGGTTAGTTAGTTAGGGAGGGGTTTTGGATATGGTCAGGTTTAGGGGTTAGGGGTCAGGGGCTAGGGATAGGGGTTTGTCTAGGGCTGGAAGCGAGGGGTTAGGCTACGGTTAGTGTTAGGGGTTAGGATTAGGATTAGAGTAAGGGTTAGGGTTAGGGTCAGGGTTAGGGTTTGGGTTTGGGTTATTGTTAGCACTAGTGCTCGGGCTAGGATTAGGGTTAGGGTTAGAGTTAGGGTTAGAGCAAGTTTTAGGGTTAGGGATTAGGGTTAGGGGTAATGGCTAGGGCTAGGGCAAGGGTTAGGGTTAGGGTTTGCTTTAGTGTTAGGTTTAGGACTAGAGTTAAGGTTAGGGTGAGGGTTAGAGTTAGGGTTAGGGTAAGTGTCAGGGCTAGGGGTTAGGGTTAGGTTAGGGTGAGGGAGGTGAAGGATAGGATTGGGTTAGGGTTAGGTTGAGAGTTAGGGTGATGATTAGGGTTAGGGTTAGGTTTAGGGTTGGGAGAATGTGAGGGTGAGGGATAGGCTTTGAGTTAGGGTTAGGGTTAGGGCTTGTGCTATTGTTAGGATTAGCGTTAGGGTTAGGATTAGGGTTAGAGCAAGGGTTAGGGTTCGGGATAGGTTCAGGGTTAGGGTCAGGGTCAGGGTTAGGGTCAGCATTAGGGTTAGGGTTAGAGTTAGGGATAGGACCTGGGCTATGGTTAGTGTTAGGGTTGATTAGGTTCGGAGCAAGCCAGTGTTAGATTCAGGTTAGGCTAGAGTAGGCTGCCCGGCCTAAAACCCATTTTGGAAACAACAAAATTTCAACTCATGTGGCTTAAATACATCGCAGACTTTCACATCATCTATAGATCACCCAAAATCTATTTTTTGCAAAACTAAATGACTTCCAGGTGGCCTAAATGGCCACCACCTACTTTATCTGGTGACCCAATGACTATTGCTCACCTTTACTCAATCCCATAAATCATCTGAATTGAATTTTGGCAAAATAATATATCACCTCAGGTGGCCTAAACGAGAACCTCAGACCTTTCATCTCAGCATCATAAATCACCTGCAGCCCATTTCAGCAAATATAACTTTCACCTGGTGGTCCAACAACTACTGAGGAACTCTGAATCTGCTTCCGTGATCACCTGAAATCCATTTATGGCACAATGAAAATATCACCTCAGGTGGCAAAAGGAATTTTACCCTTGCTCCATACAATCTGAAACCTGTTTTGTAAAAATAAAATATTAGCTCAGGTGGGAAATGACCACTGCATACTATTCACTGTGTCCCACAGATCACCTGGAACCATTTTGCAAACTTTAAATATCACTCCTAATGGCCTAAAGGTCCACTGCATTTTATCTAGGTGACATAAATTACCTGGAACCACCTCTCTGGCAAAATGAATAGAAATGTCACCTCAAGTGGTGGTAATGATTACCACAGACCTTTAACCAGAGATGATATTTTATTTTACTAAAAAATTGGTTCAGGTGATTTATGGAGCCAAGGTGAAGGTCCTCAGTGATTTAAGCCCTTGGACAATATTTTATTCATTGTTTGCCAATAGGCTCTCGTGATTTATTTAGCCAGGATAAAAGATCTGGTGGACCTTTAGAAACCAAAGTGATATTTAATTTTTGACAAAATAGTTCCAGATGATCTATTGAGCCAGAATGAATAGATGCAGTGGTCATTTATCACCTGAAAGGTATATTTCAATTTTTCAAAATGGGTTCAGGTTATGTATGGAGCAAAGGTAGACTGTCATTTATACTACCTGGTGATATTTTTATTTTGTCATAAATGGTTCAGGTGATCTCAGACCAGAACCAATGTTCTGTAGGTGTTTAGAACACTAGTTGCAATTACATATTTGCAGAAATGGGTTGCAGGTGAGTTATGGGCCAGGTGAGGTCTGAGTTTAGTTTAGGTCAGCTAAGATATATATTTATTTTTAATGCAATTTAGGTGATTCATGGGATTAGGGTAAAGGTTGGCAGTGGTCATTTAGGCCACCTGAGGTTAAAAAGTAGTGGTGTCCATTAGGCCACTTGAGGTGATAATGTATTTTGCAAAATGGGTTGGATAATTCATGGATAATAAAATACCTGCAATGGTCATTTAGGCTAGGATAGATATTTACTTTAGCAGAAATTGGCTCCAGGTGATTATGGATCCATTGAAATCTGCAGAGACTTTAGGCAACCAGGAAGATATTTTAATTTTAATGGGTTCAAGTGATCTATAAGCCAGGTTCAAAGTTCCAATGGTTGTTTAGGTCACCTGTGGTAAAATGTATTCTCAAAATGGTTCAGGTGAGTTAGAAGCATAGAAGAAGGTCAGCAGAATTGTTAAGAACACCTAAGTTGATGGCTTCTTTTTGCCAAAATGGTTTCATGTGGTTTGTAGCCAGTGTTAAAAGTATAAAGTAGTCATTCAAAAATATTATTTTTGTTTGCTAAAATTTTGGTTTCAGTTTATTTAAAAGGCTGGGAAAAAGGTCATAGTGGATGTATTGGACAAGGGTGATATTTTCATTTTTAAATCAAAATCAATGAAAAAAAAGCAAGAAGATGGTTAAATGACCACTGGACCTCTTACACTAGCTCCTAATTTCACTTCAGAGCATTTTGGAAAAAAAAAAATATTACCTTAGGTGGCTTAAATTACCACAATGGATGTGACCTCAGCTCCAATATCCCACGATTCATTTTGCAGAAAAAAACCTCAGGTGACTTAAACAACATTGGACTTTCACAATGACTCCATGCATCACCTCAGACCCATTTTCGCAAAAACAAATATACCTCAATAAACAACGATACCATGGATATTGACCTCTCCAGATATCTCCTGGATTAATTTGTTCCTCCGGACCCACCCAACAAATAAATAATATAGAATCCATTTTGACAAGATATACATTTCACCTAAGATGTCCTAAGACCAACAACGTTACCATTAAGCTGTAAAATAGATCCTTGGAACCAATTTGTGGCAAAATAAATATCCTCCTCTGCACATACATCACTACAGACCTTTTCCTCCTTTATAGTAAACTGGACCCACATTTTAACAAACTATAAATAATATTGCCTGAATGATGACCTTGAACTTTTACACGACCAAAACTCACGAAAACCATTTTGGTAAAAACAATAAACAAAACCCACTGTTTTCGGTTTTGGGCTGCCTGAAGACAATGATTCCATGGATCCCCATTTTTATATCAATCAGTAGATCTACAAAACTTGTAGTTTCTTTAATTCCTTCTGTATATTTTCAATTTGCTCTACAATGTCTATATATTAAGCCTTCTTTAATTCTGATTATGTACATACTAAAAGAATTAACAGAATCCTAGTAAATCTGAAAGTGAGTAACAATCACCGGTGTAATTCCAGGTCAAGTCTTCAAGCAATTTCATTATTTTAATCACCGTAAATCAATGCCCTTGACAATAAATCAACGATAGCCTTAATGACCACTGACCTTTCCCCAGCTTCACAACTCACCTGGAACTCATTTTGAAGAACAAATAGACATTTAACACAGATAACCTAAAAAATGAGGAACTTTAACCTGGCTCATAGTCACTTGGACCCATTTTGGCAAATAAAACATATTCTAGTTGCCTAAACTCCTCCCAGACCTTTCCCGTGGATCCTAAATCACCTGGAGCCAATTTCTGGGAAAAGTAAATATCTCCTATCCTAGCCTAGTAACCACTGCAGGTATTTACTCTGGATCATGAATTACCTGGAACCCATTTTTGGCAATCAATTATCACCACAAGTGGCCTTTAACTCAGCGGTAGCCTAAATGACCACTGTACCTACCTAATCCTTGAATCACCTAAAGTGCATTTTGGCAAAAATAAATTTATCACCTCAATAGCTTAAACTACAACCTCAGACCTTTCACCCCACACCATAACCTGCAACCCATTTTCACAAAATATAAATGACCTCAGGTGGCCTAAACACTACCCGGACATTAATCAGCTCCATAGATCACATAATCCATTCATGCAAAAATTAAATGTCACCTCGGTGGCATAAATAACATACCCTTGCTCCATACATCCAGGACCCATTTTGGTAAAATTAAATATTACCTCAAGTTGCCTAAATGCCACCATTCCATTCACCCAGTCAATAGATCATCTGGAACCATTTTTGTAATTTTGTGCTCTTTCAGGCCATATCCAGTTTATATTTTTCACGGGCTGCCATTTGTGCTCTACCAGCTATAACCATTTTATACTTTTCCTTAACATAATTATGTGCTCTTCCAGCCATAGCCCATTTATACTTTTCCCATGCTGTTGTTCTGTTCTTCAGACAGCCCAATTTATACTACAAGCTGCAGTTTGTACTCTTCCGGCTATTGCGCAATTTATAATTTACCCAGGCGTATAATTTGAGGTCTTCCAGCTATAGCCCAGTTTATTCTTTTTCAGGCTGTAATTTGTTCTCTCTTACAGCTATAGCCATTTTATACTTTTCCTTGGTTGTAATTATGTGCTCTTCCAGCCATAGCCTAGTTTATACTTTTCTCAGGCTGTTATTCTGTGTTTGTCCAGCCATAGCCAAATTTATACTTTTCATGAGCTGCAGTCTTGAACTCTTCCAGCTATAGTGCAATTTATACTTTTCCCAGGCTCTAATTTGTGGTCTTCCAGCTATAGCCCAATTTATTATTTTCACGATCTGCAGTTTTGACCTCTTCCAGCCATTGCCCAGTTTACACTTTTCCCAGCCTGTAATTGTGTTCACTTCCAGCTATAGCCCGATTTATACATTTCCCAGGTTGTAATTTTGTGCTCAGGTAGCATAAATGTAACCACGGTTCTTCAGTCCTACTATAAGTCAACTGAACCAATTTTGTGCAAAATTTAAAATTCACTACAGTGACCTAAATGACCGCTGCATCACATTCCTCCATAGATCACCTGGAACCCATTTTTGTTAAAATAAAATTGTAATCCTTGTGGCTCGCTGACCACTTTGACATTTACCCACTCCTCAATCACTAGAGCCATTTTTGGAAAAATAACTTTAAAATAAACTGCAAAGTTGATCTTTCACCCAACTATTTAACTCACTGAACACCCATTTTTGAAACAAATAATACATTTTTCAACTTAGGTGTTAAGAACCATAAAGAAACTTTCAACCAGGCTCCATATCAGCTGAAGCATGTTTGGAAAAACTAAAAACATCACCATGTCCAAAACAACCTCATAAACCTTTTATTCAGATTCATATCACCTGGAACAAATTTTAACAAAAAAGAAATCACCTATCTGGCTAAATGACCACTTCCTATCTTTTTATGGGTTATTTATTTTTTTGATCCCAGTTTGGGAAAATACAGATATCACCAGGTGGCCAAACATAATCTCAGACCATTCACATCAGCTCCATTAAGCTTTTCAACCCACTTTTAAAAACAATATCTCTTACTGAAAATATAATGTGACATTTTACTCGCTCCAGGGATCACCTGGAATTTCTGTTTGCAAAAATTAAATCATCTCAGGTTGGCTTAAACAACTACTCAGACTTTCACGGTGGCTCAGAAATCACCTGATCCCATTTTGGTAAAAATAAAATATCATCCCTGGTTGTCTAAGGTCCTCTACTTTCACCCTTGCTATAATCATTTGGAGCCAATTCTGGAAAAAATGAAAATATCACCTCTCTGGCTGACAAGCCACGCAGATCTTATACCTGAATCATGAATTGCCGGAACCTTTTGGCTAAATAGATCACCACTACCTTAACTCAGGTGTAGTAAATGACCAGTTCCAGAATTTTCCAATCCATGAATCACCTGAATTGAATTTGCAAAATAATATCTCCTCAGTTTCCTAAGCTCCAACCTCAGATCTTTCACCCCAGCTCCATAAATCACCTGAACCCATTTTTGGCAATATATAAATTACCTCAGATTGGCCTAGCGACAACTGAAAAACATTGAGTCTGGCTCTATAGATCATCTGAAACCCATTTGTGGCAAAATAAAATCATCATCTCAGGTGGCATCGTGACCTTACATAACCTGGATCCCATTTTAAAAATGAAATATTACTTTCAGGCCTTAAATGTGCATGCATTCACTCTGGCTCCATAGATCATCTGGAATTTTTTGGCAGAAATGAAAATATCACAGGTGGCCTAATGGTCCACTGCAGACCTTATATCCAGGTGCCGTCGTCACTTGGGGCTAATTTGTATAAAATGTATAGAATATCAACCCAGGTGGCCTAAATGTTCACCAGGACCTTTCACCTTGCTCCATAAATCACCTGGACCATTTTAGTTAAAATAAAAACATAACCTCTGGTGACCCAATGACAACTGCAGAATTTTTCTCCAGATCCCTAAATTACCTGAACCCATTTTTTTAAAAATAAAATGTCACATCAGGTGTCCAAACAAACTCCTCAGACCTTTCTGTTTTCCATAGATCACCTTGAACTCATTTTTCAAAATAAAATATTACCTCAGAGTCTAAACAACCACCTTACCATTTCTCTTGCATAACAGAATACATGGAACCTATTTTGGCAAAAAAAAGTCACCCCTTTCAACTAAAAGTTCACTGTGGGCTTTTTACTCAGTGCAAGAAATCAACTGGAACCTATTTTGTAAAGAAAGATATCTCCATTTGGCCAAATGACCACACTGGAGTGATCTTAGCGGAGAGCAGGTGCTTATCTTGACTGTGACAAGTGACCATGGCTCAGGGATGCAGAGGAAAACCCTGCCAGATATGGTACAGGACAGGGCTCGATAAGTTGGGAACAGTGGTAGAAGCGCTCTGCCTGATATTTAGGCTAGCTGAGTTCATATTTTTATTTTTGCCAAAATGTTTAAAGTGATTTGTAGCCTCGTAAAGGTCCACAGTGGTCATTTGCCACCTGATATGATTTTTTTTGCCAAAATGGGTTCTGTTATGGCGGAGAGTCCTAAAGTCTACAGTGGTCATTTGGGTGACCTGGTGATATTTCTCTTTTGTGTATTGGGTTCCAGGTGATCTGTGGAGTCATTATAAGGTCACCGATGGTTATAGGCCATCTGAGGTGAAAGTTTTATTTTTGCCAAAATTTGGTTCCAGATGATTTATGAGCTGGGGTTCAATGTCCCTTGCGGTTTTGACCTGAGAGTTATTTATTTTGACTTTGACAGCTGTCTATTAATCACCTGCACCACATGTTTGTAAAAACTAAAAGAATTTTCTCAGGACCTAAATGACCTCTTTGGACCTTTGACACAGGCTCCATTAATCATGGAACCCATTTGTTCGCAGAAAAAAAATATATCCAGGTGGCATAAATGACCACCACAGACCTTCACTCTAACTTCATATATCACTCAAACCTAGTTTTGCTTAAATTACCTAAGCCATTTTTGATCAAATATCAAAATAAAATGCCACATCATGTGTCCTAGCAAACACCTCAGATCTTCACAATGTTCCAAAGATCACTTTGACAGTTTGGCAAAATAAAATTTCACCTCTGGTGGCATCGATCACCTAGTACAATTTCTAGCTCTACAGACTAGCTGGAGCCATTCTGGCAAAAATAAAAATATCATCACTGTTGACTAAGGTCCTCTGCATCTTTCACCCTGGATCCATAAATCCAATTTCTGGTAAAAATAAAATATCACCTCTTCTGGTCTAAATGACCACAGAACTTTTACTCTGGATCCATGTGTTACCTGGAACCAATTTTGCAAAATACAATTATCACCTAAGGTGGCCTAATCACCACTACCTTTAGCCTCAGGTGCCTAAAATACCACAGCCAAATTTTATCCCACTCATGTGAATCACCTGAACTGCATTTTGGCAAAAATAAATATATAACCTCAGCTGGTCAAACTAACCTCAGACTTTTCACTTATACATAAATCACCTGAACCCATTTTCAAATATATCGTTACCTCAGGCCTCAATAACTAATGAGGAATTAATCTGTCTCTAGACCACCTGAAACACATTTATGGTAAAAATAAAATATCACCTCAGGTGCTATAATTGACCTTTAACCCTTGCTCCATACATACGGAACCCAATTTGCAAAATAAAAATATTACTTAGGTGGCCAAGCCACTGCAGACCTTTTATCCAGGCTCCATAAATCATGTGGCACCTATTCACCAATTCTGGCAAAAAAATACAAATATCTGCGTAGCTTAAATGACAATTGCAGACCTTTTCCCTTTTCTCCATAAATCACCTGGAACAAATTTTTAATAAAATAAAAATATCACCACTGGTGACCTAAACAACCACAGCGGATGTTTTACTTCAGATCCATAAATTACATGGAACATATTTTCGGTAAAATAAAAATGTCACATCAGGTGTCCAAAAAACACCTCAGACCTTTCTGTGTTCCAAAACACCTTGAACCCAGTTTTGGCAAAATAAAATTTAATCTCAGGTGGCCTAACTGACGACCTTGTACCATCTCATTTAGCCCACAGATTAGCTGGAACCCACTTTTGTGAAAAATAAAAATATCACCCTTGTGTCCTGAGCGTTCACTGTGGACTTCTACCCCAGTGCCATAAATCACCTTGACTATATTTGGCAAAAAATGTTTATCACCAGGTGGCCTAGTAACCAACACTGATATTAAACATGCTCCATCATTTGACCTGAATCCATTTATGGCAAAAGTAGAAATATCACTTCAGGTAGCTTAAATGACCACTGTGGATATTTCCCTCAGCTCCAGATATCACTGGAATTAATTTTGCAAAATAAAATTTTTCTCCTCAGGTGACTTAAACAACCATTGTGGACTTTTCACAATGACTCCATAGATCCACTGAACCCATGTTTGCAAAAAAATATTACCTCAGGGTGGTCTAAATGACTGCCACCTACTTTTTATCCTCAGGTGGCCTAAATATTACCCTGCCTGCCTCATTCTGTAAATCTCTCAATCTCATTTTTTGGCATAAATACTGTATCTCATTGCTTTAAATGACAACCTCAGACCTTTCACCCAGATCCTAAATAATCAGAACCATTTTTTGACAAAGATATAAATTTCACCTAAGGTTTTAAATGGTTGTGTACCATTCAGCCTGATCCAGATCTCTGAACCTACTTTGGCAAAAATAAAATATCCTTTGTTGGCCAGGTCTATTGGGCCTGTTTCCCAGCTCCATAAATAAGTTGAACCCACATTTTTGGCAAACAAAAACAGTATTGCGTTAAATGACCACTTTGAACTTTTACACTTTCTAAACTTACATGAAAACCATTTTTGGCAAAAAATAATCTAGGTCACCTTAGCTTGTACTTTCACCCAGCTTTATAACTCACCTGCAACTCATTTGAAAAAAATATTATAATTTGACCTAAACAACCACCGAACTTTGACAGACTCCATAGCTGAGCTAACTTTTTGGGAAAACTAAAAATATTGTCCCTGGTTTCTAAAGATCCTTTCAGAGCTTTTTTATTGCTCCATTAATCACCTGGAATAATTCCGGGTGATCTATGGAGCCAGGTGAATAAGATAAGGGTTGTTTGGGCCACCTGAAGGAAATTTTTATTTTGTAAGGTGGGTTCAATGATGTGATCTGAGTAAAGAACTGCAGTGGTCACTTAGACACCAGAGGTGATATTTTTACTTTTTACTAAATTGGTTCCATGTTGTGAATGGATCAGTGAAAGGTCATTTATCTATCTGATGTGTTATATATATATATATATATATATATATATATATATATATATGTATTTGCCATAAATGTTTATGTGATCTATGGTCAGATTCTAATTCCTCAGTGGTTGTTTAGTCCACTGAGATGAAATTTATATTTGCTTAAAATGGGTTCCTGTAATTTATGGAGTCATTGTGAAAGTCCACAATGGTTGTTTAAGCCACCTGAGTGGCTTTTAATTTTGTAAACAATGGATTCCAGGATATCGTGAGCTAGTGAAATGTCCATGGTATTGGTTCGCTTTCCTGATTATTGTTCTTTTTGTCATCAAGGTTTCAGGTGAAGTTATGGAGAATAAGTTGAGGTATTAGGCCACCTTGATTTGATATAATTTCTTTACCAAAAATAGGTTCCTGTTGAATGATGGTGTTGGGAAAAGGTCCAGTGAATAAAAATGTCTCTGATGTTGAGGCCACAAGGAGCCTTCAACCAGGCTCCATATCACCTGGGCATGTTTTGGCAAAATCCAAAATATCATCTCATGTCGCCTAAATGACTTCCTCAGACATTTTACTCCAGGTTCATATCTTGAACAAATTTTAGTAGCCACCTCAGGTTGCCTGGGTGACAACCTCAGGCTACACCAGCCATTAATCACCAGCAACCCCTTCATTGGTGGGGCCACTAGACTACCATGGATATGAACAACTATAATAATTAATACAGATCCGTGGGCCATGAGACTAGCAGTGATATAAAAAACTTGAGCCAAGATATTTGTGTTTCCAATCGAAATTTTACATGGCGGCCGGGATCAAAGAATTTTTTAAAATTGTAGGACAAAGATTCTTGAGCGGAAGCTGCAAATTGCTCGCTAGGTGGGATGGATGGCTAGAACCTCATCTTTGTTTGCAAACATATAATTCACATTGACTTATAATGGGAATTTAAAGGTAATGCCTTTGAATGCCCTATGTTTTCACCAAAGAAAAAGCGGCATGTCTGGCCAAAAGCTCTTTTCAATTGGTTATCTTCGGAGCGGCAGGAAACATAATGGCTATGCAGGCCACATCAAAATCCCAGCTTCCTCCAAAATGGATAATTTTGCATTTTCATTGTTTTTATATGAAAGCCCATGAGTCAACAAAACACAATTTGCAATTCAGAGAACTACTATGCCCAGCATGCACAAAAATTTCCAGCAAACCGTTGATGGTCCAAAGTTATTAATGTGCAAAATTTTGGGTTTAACATGAAGGACTGTTGAACCCTGCTATAGGCTTGATTCATGCCACTATAATATATATGGGTTAATACCTCGGTTCCATAGACCACCTGAGGAAATTTGTATTTTTTAAAAATGTTCGTGATTTATGGGTTGGGGAAGGTTCTTTGTGTCTTATCTTCCTAGTGATTTTTTTTTAATAAAATTTGTCCCAGGTAATTAATGGGCCTCTGTAAGGGTCCAAAGTGGCATTAGGTCTCCGAAAATATTTTGTTTTTTCCTAAAAAATGTGTTAGGTGATTAATGGAGCTGTTGTGGAGTCAGTGATGTCATTTGGCTACCTGAGATTAGGGCCAGATTTTAAGGCCCTTCTCTAGCTACATCAAACAACCACGAATCAGATCTTGGCACAAAATACTTGTTGCCATATTTTGCAAGAAAGAGGCTGTGACAAACCCCCAAACTGATGCAGATCCACTACATCACTAATGGTGTAAAGGATGGGTATGACAAGCTGCAAAAATGGGTTCCAGATTATGTATGAGCAAGGAAATGGTCCTTCTTCCACCTGGGGTGTTATTTTATTGTTGCCATAAATGGTTTCAGGTGATCTATGGAGCCAATTAAATTCTCAGTGGTTGTTTAGTCACCTCTGGGTGGGTATATATTTCTGAAACTGGTTTGGGGAATTTATGAAACTTGGGTGAAAGGCCTGAGGTTTTTATAGGCCACCTTGAGGTGATATATTTATTTTGCCAATAATGCATTTCAGGTGATTTATGGATTGGGGTAAAGGTAGCAGTGGTCATTTAGGCCATCTAGAGATTTTTGCCAAAATGGGTTCCGGTGATGTGGAGTAATTGTGAAAGTTCATGAGTTGTTTCAGTCTATTAGTGGTTTATTCCAAAACAGGATTCAGGTGATATCAGAGCTGAGTTGGAATGTGAGGATATTTTAGTTGTTTTTTAAAGTGGGCTGCGGGTGATTAATGGAGCTATCTGAAAGGTCTGGGTTTTGCTTTGGCCAACTGAGTTGATATTGTATTTTTCTGGCTGTGTCGGTCAATTTATGTATCGGGTGAGTCTGCAGTGGTTATTTAGGCCACCTGGTGTTTTCTTTTGCTAACATTTGTTCCAGGTGATAGATCTGGAGTAAAGGGTCTATGGAGTTATTTAGCTACATGAGGTGATAATTTTATTTTGCCAAAAACATGCTTCAGCTTGTCCTGGAGCTCTTGAAAGTTTCTTCATTGTTCTTAGCCACCTGAGTAGGGTGTTTTGTTGTTTCAAAATGGGTTGTTGGTGAGTTAAATATTGACTTAAAGATCAGCGGTTTTTTATTCCACCTGAAAGGTTTTTTTTATTTTGCCAAAAATGGTTTCTAGGTGATTAATGGACTGGTGTATAATCAAAGTGGTCATTGAGGTCACTGGATGACATTTTATTTTTGCCGAAATGGGTTCCAGGTGACTTATGGAGAAAGTTGTATGATCTGTGGTTCACATTTATGCTACTTGATGTCATATATTTATTTTTGCAAAACTGTTTCAGGTGTTTATGTCCAAGGTAGGCGGTGGTAATTTAGGCCATGTCAGATAATATTTTTATGTTTTCACATATGGGTTCCAGGTGATCTTGGGTCATTGTGAAAGGTTGCAGTGGTTGTTTAAGCCAGCTGAGGAAATTTTATTTTTGCTCGTCGGTTTCAGTTGATATATGTAGATTTGGGTGAAGGTCCATGGCTTTTTTAGCACTCCGGTGATATTTTGTTTTGAAAATTTGCATTGTTATGACTAATGAGCTGTGTATAGGTCTAAGATCTTTAGCCTCAGATAGCATAAATGACCAGTTGCAGACATTTTATTGCCTCCGTCGTCATCTACGTACTCTTTGAAAATAAAATCACCTCAATTGGTCTAAATTGCATGTGGACTAACCTCAAGCATAAAACACCACTGACCTTTCACTTGCCTCCAAAATCAGGTGATCTTAGGCTAGGTAAAGGTGGTGATTACAACCACTTGAGTGCATTTTATTTTTTGCAAAAATGGTTCCAGGTGATTTATGGGCAAAGTGCAAGGTCTGCAGTGGTGTTTTATGTTCTTGAGGTTGAGTTGGTATTGCCATTTTAGGCACCTGGTGATATTTTTTTTTTCCGGGTATTGAGGAGGCAATGTAAAATGTCTGCACTGGCGGTTTATGCTATCTGAGGCTAAAGATCCACAGTGATTTTGCCACTGGTGATATTTCTATTCTTTTGAAAATGGGAACCAGGTGACTGCGGTTGGGGTAAAAGGTAGGTAGTCAACATTTGAGCTTCTTAAAAGAATTCTGGCAATATTAAAACATCACCAGGTGAACTAACTGACACTACAGATCTTTTATTCTGGCTCTATAAATTACATGGAAACCATTCTTTGTAAAAATAAAATATCAGCTCAGGTTAGCAAGATCACACCTGGACCTTTCATCATCTAGTACCGTTTTGTTAACAATAAAAATATCACTTGAGTTGGCCTTAATGACCACCTATCACATCATGGTCTAAACTACTACTGCTTACCTTATCCTACCTGCATGAATCACCTGGTCCACAAAGGCCAACAGTGGACATTTAGGCAGCTAGTACATATTTATTTTCTCAAAATGGTTTACAGGTGATATATGGAGCCTGAGTAAAAGGACTGCGAAGGTCATTACGCCAACTGGTGATGTTTAGTTTTGCAAAAATTGGTTCCAAGTGATTTATGGATGTAGGATAAAAGGAAGTGTGGTCATGTAGGCCACCTGATGATATTCATATTTTGAAAAGATAGGTTTGGTGTTGTCTGTGGAGTCGTTATAAAGGTCAGGATGGTTGTTTAGGCCACGTGATGTTAAGTTTTATTTTGCCAAAATGGGTTCCAGAGGTTTACGGACTGGGGTGAATGTCCAGTGGTGATTTAGGCCACCTGAAGAGTTATTTTTCCAAAAATGGGTTTCAGATGATTTATCAACCCAGGGTATAAGGTAAGAAGTGGTCCTTAGGCCACCTGAGGAAACATTTTATTGTTTCCAGAAATTGTTTCCAGAGTTTGATGGAGCCCCAAAGGGTGTGGTGGTCATTATGACCTGAAGTGATATTTATTTTGTCGATAATGGATCCGGGAGATTTAAGCTGACAGAAAACATCCTGTGGTCCTTAGGCCTCTTGAATTGATATTTAAATTTTCCAACATGTTCCAGGTGATTAGAGCCAGGTAAAGGTTCATAGTGTCTTTTAGGCCACCAGAGGTAATATATTTATTTTGCGGGTGCACCGCTGAACATTCATTCTGGCTCCCAAAATTACAAGGCACCCATTTTCTGCCAAAATAAAAGTATTTCCAGTTGGCCTAAGTGTCCACAGTTGACTTTTTCCCTGGCTCCTAAACAACCAGTAATAGAGTTCTGGCAAAATGAAAATATCACCAGTGGTCGTGGCCACTTGATGTTCAATATCTCCAATAATCTAATTGAAACCCATTTTGGCCACAAAAATCACCTCTTGTGGCCCTGAAATGACTCCTACAATATATGCTGGCTCAAATTGCAAAAATGGGGTCCAGGTTTATGAGCAAGGTGAAAGATCTTTTTTTACATTGATGCTTCCTGAGGTGATATTTTTATTTTGCCAGAAATTGGTTCCAGGTGATCTATGCAGTCATTGTGAAAGGTCTGCAGTGGTTGTTTAAGCCACCTGAGGAAATTTTATTTTGTAATAAATCAGTTCCAGTTTCTATTCAGTTGGAGTTAAAGGTCTAGAGGCCTTTTAAGACACCTGAGGTGGTACTTTCAGTTTCCCAAAAAGTATTTCAGTGACTAATGGAACTAAGTGGTCTTCAAAAGGTTTGAGTTGTCATTTAGGCCACCTGAGGTGATATTTATTGCTAAAAATATGTTCCTAGTAATTTATGGATCTGGAATAAAGATCTGCAGTAGTCATTAAGGCCAGGAGGTGATATTTTTATTATTAAGAGAATTGTTTCCAGGTGATTTATGCAGCCAGGGTGAAGGTCTCAGAGGACCTTTGGTAGTTAGGAAATATATCATTTTTGGTAAAAATGGGTTCAGGTCATCTATGCAGACAGGGTGAATGGTATGTGGTAGCTTGGGCCAACTGAGTTGATATATTATTTTGTCATAATGTTCCAGGTAATTTATGTGCGTGGGTAAAATGTCTGTGGATGTCATTTAGGCTACCTATGGTGATATTTTAGTTTTCACCAAAATTGGTCCACCTGAGGATATTTGTATAGTCTAATATGTCTCTCCTTCCTACTAGGATGTCCGTGGATGACCATTCTCCCCAACATGGATTGCCAGGGTATCAACATTCATGCTGCGTGGGGTCAGATGCAGAGTGCCTTACAAGGAATGAGTGAGGCCCCTTGTCTGTTCAGGTAACACATGGTCGAGGGTGTCCATCTGGACTTGAATGACAAGAGCTCTGCCTAGCAGAGCAAATTCCATCAAAGACAAGTTCACAGAGGTCCAGCAAGCTGATGTGCGGATGGGACTCCTTGGGTGACTGAGGCGATGGGCTCTGTGGCACCCTAGGTGCTGTCCCAACCCACTAGAGATATGTTTATTGTGTTAGGGTCAGCTCTGGGCAGATAAACGGATTCTTTCCTGTTTTTGGGACCTATGGGACCTATTGGGCGGGGTCTAGTAGGTTTAGTGATCCCTAGGGGTAGGACCCTATCAGGTAGTGTACTGTGCTTGGTAGGTGATACCCTCTATGGACTTAATAGGGGACCTAACGGGTGGGCATGGTGGTAGCCTAGGTAGGTCTCAGGGCTTGGACCTATCTGGCAGGGGAGGCTTTGACTAGGAAGTCCCGGTGGGACCTATCAGGTAGGCAGGAACCAGCCTGGGTAGGTCTCTACTGGGTAGGGAGGCTGGGGTGGTAGCCTAGGTTGTCCTGGGACCCACGGGGTAGTAAGCTACAGAATAGGTCTTATGAGGTGGGACCCTATCATAGCAGGCACCAGCCTAGATAGGTCCTTAGGTGGGACCCTGTCGGGTAGCGGGGAGGGCCGTGTCCCTGGGGACTTGGACTGTCAATGAGGCAGGCCACCAGCCCAGTAGTCCTTACGCTTGGGAACAATACTGTAGTGTGTTGGTAGCTATTGGAGTCCTAGGGGGAGGGTCCGGGCAGGTGGCCTAGTAGCCTGGGTGTCCCAGGGGTGGGACCTATCAGTGGTGGTCCAGTAGCTGGGCTAAGCCTGGGGGTTGGACCCTATCGGCATGCGGGGCACCACCAGGTGGCGCATGGGGGTAGGACCATGTCGCGGTGTGCTGGCAGACTATTGGAGTCCCTGGGGTAGGACCCCACAGGTAGTCATGGTGGTAGCCTAGGCAGTCCCTAGGGGTGGGACCTATCTGGCAGGGAGGCTAGACTAGGTAAGTCCCCGGGTAGGACCCTCTGGTAGTGTGCTAGTAACTTGGGAATTCTTGCCTCTGTGGACTTAGCAGGGGTAGGACTCTGTCGGGTTGGCGGGTGGCCTAGGTAAGTCTCTGGGGTTGGACCGTATCGGCTGGAGGCATTAGACCAGATTAGGGTGGGACTATCGGGTAGTTAGCCTGGTAGCCTAGGTAAGTCCCTAGGAAGTAGGACTTGGGACCCTATCAGTAGAGTAGTAGCTAGATAATTTCTGATGGTAGACCCTTTCAGGTAGGCAGGAACTGTGCTCCCTAGGGGTGGGACCCTGCGTGTGGGTGCTAGAGCTCGGTTAGTCCTGTAGAACCCTATTGTAGTTTGGGTAGTCCGTGTGGGACCCTTTGATTGGCTAGTAGCCTGGGTGTCAGTTTGGTCCTGCCCCTTAGGAACCAAGGCTGCCGCCTGCCAACTGATAGGTCCTGCCCCTGGGACTTCCTGAGCTACTAGGCCACTCCTCGATAGGGTCCTGCCCTGTAGGGGCTTACCTAGGCTGGTGACCAGCCTTCCCGATAGGGTCATTACCCCTACGGACTTACCTAGGCTACTAGCACACTACCTGATAAGGTCCTACCCCCAAGTGATTTAGCTATGCTGCTAACACACTACCTGATAGGGTCTTACCCCCTAGGGACTTACCTAGGCAACTGCCTGCCTACCCAATAGGGTCCTACCCCCTAGGGACTTACCTAGGCTACTAGCACACTACCCGATAAGGTCCTATCCCTAGGGACTTCCCAAGACTACCGCCCTGCCTCCCTGATAGGGTCCTACCCCCTAGGGACTTACCTAGGCTACTAGCACACTACCCGATAGGGTCCTACCCCCAGAGACTTTCCTTGGCTACTAGGCCACTACCGCCCTGCCTTCCTGATAGGGTCCAACTCCCTAGGGACTTAACCTAGGCTACTGCCCTGCCTACCAAATAGGGTCCTACCCTCTATGGACCTACCTGGGCTAACGCCTTGCCTACCTGATAGGGTCCTACAACCTAGGGACTTACCCAGCCTACTATGCTGCCTACCTGATAGGGTGCTACACCCAAGGGACTTACCTAGGCTACTAGCACACTACCCGATATTGTCCTAGGGACTTACCTAGGCTGCTAGGTGAGGTGCCTGATAGGGTCCTACCCACTTGGGACTTACCTAGCCTACTAGGCCGCCTACCTAATAGGTCCCTATCCCCTATGGACTTACCTAGGTCGGTGCCCTTCCTACCCGAAGGGTCCTACCCCTAGAGACTTACCTAGGCTTCTAACACACTACCCGATAAGGTCCTAGGACCTAGAGACTTATCTAGGCTACCGCCATGCCTACCCGATAGGTTCCTACCCCCTAGGTACTTACCTAGCTGGTGTCCTGCCTCGCCGATAGGGTCCTACTACCTGGGCTACTAGACCACCTGCCCGATAGAGTCCTACACCTAGTGACTTACCTAGGCTACTAGGCCAGCTGTTCCTTAGGGTCATACCCCCTATGGACTTACCTAGGCTACTAACACAGTACCCGATAGGGTCCTACCCCTAGGGACTTGTCTAGCCTACTAGCACACTACTCGATAGGGTCCTAACCTCTAGGGACCTACCTAGGCTACTAAGCCACCTGCCCGATAAGGTCCTTCCCCCTAGGGACTTACCTAGGCTACCACCATGCCTACCTGATAGGGACTTACCGAGGCTGGTGCCCTACCTACCCGACAAGGTCCTATCCTCTAGGGACTTAAATAGGCTACTAGCACACTACCCGATATTGTCCTACTCCCTGGGGACTTACCTAGGCTACTAGGCTGCCTACCCAATAGGGTCCTACCCTCTAGGGACTTACCTCGGCTATCGCCCTGCCTACCTGATAGGGTCCTACCCCCTAGGGACTTACCTAAGCTGGTGCTCTGCCTGCCTGATAGGGTCCTACCCGCTAGGGGCTTACCTAGGCTTCTAGCACACTACCCGATAGGGTCCTACCCTCTAGGGGCTTACCTAGGCAACTAGCACACTACCCAATGGGATCCTAATACCTAGGGACTTACCTAGGCTACTAGCACACTACCCGATAAGGTCCTACCCCCTAGGGACTTACCAAGGCTGGTGCTCTGCCTACTTGATAGGTCCTACCCTCTAGGGACTTACCTAGGCTACTAGCACACTACCCGATAGGATCCTAGCCTCTAGGGGCTTACCTAGGCTACTAGCACACTACCCAGCAGGATCCTACCACCCAGGGACTTACCTACGCTACTTGCACACTACCCAATAGGGTCCTACCCCTTAGGGACTTACCTAGGCTAGTAGCACACTATCTGACAGGGTCCTAACCCTTAGGGACATCCCAAGGCTACCTCCCCTGCCTACCTGATAGGGTCCTACCCCCTAGGGACTTACCACGGCTACCACCCTGCCTGCCCGATAGGGTCCTACCCCAAGGGACTTACCTAGCTTACTAGACCACCTGCCCTACAGGATCCTGCCCTCTAGGGACTTACCTTGGCTACTAGGACTCTTGCCCGATAGGGTCCAACTCACTAGGGATTTAACCTAGGCTACCGCCCTGCCTAAAAAACAGTGTCCTACCCTCTATGGACTTAACTGGGCTACCGCCCTGCCTACCCGATAGGATCCTTCCTCGAAGGGACTTACCTAGGCTACTAACTTACTACTGAATAGGGTCATATCCCCTAGGGACTTACCTAGGCTGGTGCACTGTCCACCTGATATGGTCCTACCCTCTAGGTACGTACCTGGGCTACAGCCCTGCCTACTCGATAGGGTCCTACCCCCTATGGACTTATCTAGGCTGGTACTTTGCCTACCCGATAGGGTCCTACCCTCTAGGGACTTACCTAGGCTACTATCACACTACCCGATAGGGTCCTACCCTCTAGGGACTTACCCAGTGTACTAGCACACTACCCAATAGGGTCCAACCCCATGGACTTACCTAGGCTACTAGCACACTCCACGATAGGGTCCTATCCCTAGGCACTTACCAAGGCTTCCACCCTGCCTACCTGATAGGGTCCTACCCCTAGGGACTTACCTAGGCTACCGCCCTGTGTATCTGACACGGTCCTATCCCATAGGGACTTACCTAGGCTACTAGGCCACCTGGCCAATAGGGTCCTACCATTTAGGGACCTACCTAGGCTACTAACACACTACCCAATAGGGTCCTAACCCCTAGGGACTTACCTAGGCTACTAGGCCGCTTGCCCGATATGGTCCTACTCCCTAGGGACTTACCAAGGATACCGCCCTGCCTACCCAATAGGGTCCTACCCTCTAGGGACTTACCTAGCCTACTAGGCGGCATACATGATAGGGTTCTACCCCTAGGGAGTAACCTAGGCTACCACCATGCCTACCTGATAAGGTACTACCCCCTAGAGACTTATCTAGGCTGGTCACTGCCTACCCAATAGGGTCCTACCCCCTAGGGACTTAGCTAGGCTACTTGCACACTACCCGATAGGGTTCTACCCCCAGTAACTTACCTAGGCCACTAGGCCACTTGCCCGATAGGGTCCAATTCCCTAGGGACTTAACCTATGCTACCGCCCTGCCTACCAAATAGGGTCCTACCCTCTATGGACTTACCTGGGCTAATGCCTTGCCTACCCGATACGGTCCTACAACCTAGGGACTTACCCAGCCTGCTATGCTGCCTACCTGATAGGGTGCTACCCCTAGGGACTTACCTAGGCTTCTAGCACACTACCTGATAGGGTCCTGGGGACTTACCTAGGCTGCTAGGTGAGGTGCCTGATATTGTCCTACTCCCAGGGGACTTACCTAGGCTACTAGGCCGCCCACCCAATAGGGTCCTACCCTATAGGAGCTTACCTCGGCTATTGCCCTGCCTACCTGATAGGGTCCTACCCTCTAGGGACTTACCTAGCCTACTAGGCCACATACCTGATAGGGTTCTACCCCTAGGGAATTGCCTAGGCTACCGCCATGCCTACCCGATAAGGTACTACCCCCTAGGGACTTATCTAGGCTGGTGCCCTGCCTACCCAATAGGGTCCTACCCTCTAGGGACTTACCTAGGCTACTAGCACAACACCCGATAGGGTCCTACCCCTAGGAACTTACCCAGGCTGGTTCCCTGCCTACCCTGTAGGGCCCTACCATCTAGGGTCTTACCTGGGCTACCGCCCTACTTACCCAATAGGGAACTACCCAATAGGGACTTACCTAGCCTACTCGTCCGCCTACCTGATAGGGTCCTACCCTCTAGGGACTTACCTAGGCTACTAGCACACTGCCTGATAGGGTCCTACCCCCTAGGGACTTACCTAGGCTGGTGCCCTGCCTACCTGATGGGGTCCTACCGCTAGGTACTTACCTAGGCTTCTAGGCTGCCTTCCTGATAGGGTCCAACCCACTAGGGACTTACTTAGGCAACTAGGCCACCTGCCCAATATGGTCCTACACCCTAGGGACTTACCTAGGCTTATAGCACACTACCCGATAAGGTCCTACCCCTAGGGACTTACCTAGGTTACTAGCACACTACGCAATAGGGTCCTACCCCTAGAGACTTACCTAGCCTACTAGTACACTACCCGATGGATCCTACCCCTAGGGACTTACCTAGGCAGGTGTCCTGCCTACCTGAAAGGGTCCTACCTCCTAGGGACTTACCTGGGCTACCGCCCTGCCTACCCGATAGGGTCCTACCCCCTAGGGGCTTATCTAGCCTACTAGGCCACATACCTGATAGGGTTCTACCCCTAGAGACTTACCTAGGCTAGTGCCATGCCTACCTGATAAGGTACTACCTGCTAGGGACTTATCTAGGCTGGTGTCCTGCATACCCAATAGGGTCCTACCCTCTCGGGACTTACCTAGGCTATTAGCACAATACCCAATAGGGTCCTACCCTTAAGAACTTACCCAGGCTGGTTCCCTGCCTACCTTATAGGGCCCTACCATTTAGGGTCTTACCTGGACTACTGCCCTACTTACCCAAAGGGGTTCTACCCAATAGGGACTTACCTAGCCTACTAGTCTGCCTTCCTGATAAGGTCCTGCCCTATTGGGACTTACCTAGGCTACTAGCACACTGCCTGATAGGGTCCTAGCACCTAGGGACTTACCCAGGCTGGTGCCCTGCCTACCCGATGGGGTCCTAACCCCTAGGGACTTACCTGGGCTACTAGGCTGCCTTCCCAATAGGGTCTAACCCCCAAGGGACTTTCTTAGGCAACTAGGCTGCCTGCCCAATAGGGTCCTATACCCTAGGGACTTACCTAGGCTTATAGCATACTAACCGATAGGGTCCTACCCCATGGGACTTTCCTTGGTTACTAGCACACTGCCCAATAGATTCCTACCCCCTAGGGACTTACCTAGCCTACTAGTACACTAGCTGATAGGGTCCTACCACCTAGGGACTTACCTAGGCTACTAGCACACTGCCAGATAGGGTTTTACCCCCTAGGGACTTACCAAGGTTACTAGCACACTACCCGATAGGGTCCTACCCCTACGGACTTACCTGGGCTACTGCCCTGCCTGCCCGATATGGTCCTACCCTCTTGGGACTTACCTAGGCTACTGCCCTGCCTACCAGATAGGGTCCTATCCCCCCTAGAGACTTACCTAGGCTACTAGGCTGCCTGTACAATATTGTCCTACCCTCTTGGGACTTAAATAGGCTTCTAGCACACTACCTGATAGGGTCCTTCCACTTAGGGACTTGCCTAGGCTGGTGCCCTGGCTACCCGATAGGGTCCAACTCCCTAGGGACTTACCTAGGATACTAGGCCACCTTCCTGATAGGGACCTACTCCGTAGGGACTTACTTATGCTACTAGGCCTCCTGCTCTGTAAGAGCCTACTCGATAGGGTCCTACCCCCTAGGGACTTACCTAGACTACTAGCACACTGCCCGATAGGGTCCTACCCCATAGGGACCTACCTAGGCTACTAGGCCTCCTGCCCTATAGGGTCCTACCCCATAGGGACTTACCTTGGCTGTTGCCCAGCCTACACAATATGCTCCTACCCTGTAGGGACTTACCTAGGCTACTAGCACAGTACCCGATAGGGTCCAACCCCCTAGGGACTTATCTAGGCTACTAGCACACTACATGATAGGGTCCTAACCCCTAAGGACCTAAATAGGCAACCGCCTGCCTACCTGGTAGGGTACTATCCCCTATAGACTTACCTAGCCTATCACCCTGCCTACCGATAAGGTCCTACCCCTAGGGACTTACCTAGGCTACTAGGCCACCTGCCCGATAGGGTCCTGCCCTCTAGGGACTTACCTAGACTTGTAGGCTGCTTGCCCGATAGGGTCCAACTCCTAGGAACTTAACTTAGGCTACCACCCTGTCTACCCAACAGGGTCCTACCCTCTAGGGACTTAACTGGGCAGCCGCCTGCCTACCTGATAGGGTCCTACCCCATAGGGACTTACCTAGGCTACTAGCACAATACACCGATAGGGTTCTACCCCTAGGAACTTACCCAGGCTGGTGCCCTGCCTACCCTATAGGGCCCTACCATCTAGGGTCTTACCTGGGCTACTGCCCTACTTACCTGAAGGGATCCTACCCAATAGGGACTTACCTTGCCTACTAGTCCACCTTCCTGATAGGGTCCTGCCCTCTAGGGACTTACCTAGGCTACTAGCACACTGCCTGATAGGGTCATACCACCTAGGGACTTACCTAGGCTGGTGCCCTGCCTACCCGATGGGGTCCTACCCCCTAGGGACTTACCTGGGCTACTAGGCTGCCTTCCCAATAGGGTCCAACCCCCTAGGGACTTACTTAGGCAACTAGACTGCCTGCCCGATAGGGTCCTATACCCTAGGGACTTACCTTGGCTTATAGCACACTACCCAATAGGGTCCTACACCTTGGGACTTTCCTTGGTTACTAACACATTACCCAATAGGGCCCTACCCCCTAGGGACTTACCTAGCCTACTAGTACACTACCCGATAGGGTCCTACCCCTAGGGACTTACCTAGGCTGGTATCCTGCCTACCCAATCGGGTCCTACCTCCTAGGAACTTACCTAGGCTACTAGCACACTACCACATAGGGTCCTACCCTTGGGGACTTACCTAGGTTACTAGCACATTACCCGATAGGGTCCTACCCCCTACGGACTTACCTAGGCTGCTGCCCTGCAAGTCCAATATGGTCCTACCCTCTTGGGACTTACCTAAGCTACTTCCCTGCCTGCCAGATAGGGTCCTACCCCCTAGGGACTTACCTAGGCTACTAGGTCGCCTGTACAATATTGTCCTACCCTCTTGGGACTTAAATAGGCTTCTAGCACACTACTGATAGGGTCCTTCCCCCTTAGGGACTTAACTAGGCTGGTGCCCTGCCTACCCGATAGGGTCCAACTTCCTAGGGACTTACCTAGGATACTAGGCCACCTTCCTGATAGGGACCTACTCCGTAGGAACTTATTTAGGCTACTAGGCCTCCTACCCAGTAAGAGCCTACCCAATAGGGTCCTACCCCCAAGGGACTTACCTAGGCTACTAGCACACTGCCCGATAGGGTCCTACCCATAGGGACCTACCTAGGCTACTAGGCGTCCTGCCCGATAGGGTCCTACCCCCTAGGGACTTACCTTGGCTGTTGCCCAGCCTACATGATATGCTCCTACCCCCCTAGGGACTTACCTAGGCTACTAGCACAGTACCTGATAGGGTCTGACCCCCTAGGGACTTATCTAGGCTTCTAGTACACTACCCGATAGGGTCCTAACCCCTAAGGACGTAAAGAGGCAACCACCCTGCCTACCTGGTAGGGTACTATCCCCTCTAGACTTACCTAGCCTATCACCCTGCCTACCCGATAGGTCCCTACCCCCTAGGGACTTACTAGGCTACTAGGCCCCACTGGCCCGATGGGGTCCTGCCTCTAGGGACTTACCTAGGCTAGTAGGCCACTTGCCCGATAGGGTCCAACTCCCTAGGAACTTACCTAGGATACTAGGCCACCTTCCTGATAGGGACCTACTCCGTAGGGACTTACTTATGCTACTAGGCCTCCTGCTCTGTAAGAGCCTACTCGATAGGGTCCTACCCCCTAGGGACTTACCTAGACTACTAGCACACTGCCCGATAGGGTCCTACCCCATAGGGACCTACCTAGGCTACTAGGCCTCCTGCCCTATAGGGTCCTACCCCATAGGGACTTACTTTGGCTGTTGCCCAGCCTACACGATATGCTCCTACCCCCTAGGGACTTACCTAGGCTACTAGCACAGTACCCGATAGGGTCCAACCCCCTAGGGACTTATCTAGGCTACTAGCACACTACATGATAGGGTCCTAACCCCTAAGGACCTAAATAGGCAACCGCCCTGCCTACCTGGTAGGGTACTATCCCCTATAGACTTACCTAGCCTATCACCCTGCCTACCCGATAAGGTCCTACCCCCTAGGGACTTACCTAGGCTACTAGGCCACCTGCCCGATAGGGTCCTGCCCTCTAGGGACTTACCTAGGCTTGTAGGCTGCTTGCCCGATTGGGTCCAACTCCCTAGGAACTTAACTTAGGCTACCACCCTGCCTACCCAATAGGGTCCTACCCTCTAGGGACTTAACTGGGCAGCCACCCTGCCTATCTGATAGGGTCCTACCCCATAGGGACTTACCTAGGCTACTAGCACAATACCCGATCGGGTCCTACCCCTAGGAACTTACCCAGGCTGGTGCCCTGCCTACCCTATAGGGCCCTACCATCTAGGGTCTTACCTGGGCTACTGCCCTACTTACCTGAAGGATCCCTACCCAATAGGGACTTACCTTGCCTACTAGTCCACCTTCCTGATGGTCCTGCCCTCTGGGACTTACCTAGGCTACTAGCACACTGCCTGATAGGGTCATACCACCTAGGGACTTACCTAGGCTGGTGCCCTGCCTACCCATGGGGTCCCACCCCTAAGGGACTTACCTGGGCTACTAGGCTGCCTTCCCAATGAGGTCCAACCCCTAAGGACTTACTTAGGCAACTAGGACTGCCAACCGATAGGGTCCTATACCCTAGGGACTTACCTTGGCTTATAGCACACTACCCAATGGGTCCCACACCTTGGGACTTTCCTTGGTTACTAACATTTACCCAATAGGGCCCTACCCCTAGGGACTTACCTAGCCTACTAGTACACTACCCGATAGGGTCCTACCCCTAGGGACTTACCTAGGCTGGTATCCTGCCTACCCAATCGGGTCCTACCTCCTAGGAACTTACCTAGGCTACTAGCACACTACCACATAGGGTCCCACCCCTTAGGGACTTACCTAGGTTACTAGCACATTACCCGATAGGGTCCTACCCCCTACGGACTTACCTAGGCTGCTGCCCTGCAAGTCCAATATGGTCCTACCCTCTTGGGACTTACCTAAGCTACTTCCCTGCCTGCCAGATAGGGTCCTACCCCCTAGGGACTTACCTAGGCTACTAGGTCGCCTGTACAATGTGTCCTACCCTCTTGGGACTTAAATGAGCTTCTAGCACACTGATAGGTCCTTCCCCTTAGGGACTTAACTCAGGCTGGTGCCCTGCCTACCCGATAGGGTCCAACTTCCTAGGGACTTACCTAGGATACTAGGCCACCTTCCAGATAGGGACCTACTCCATAGGAACTTACTTAGGCTACTAGGCCTCCTGCCCAGTAAGAGCCTACCCGGTAGGGTCCTACCCCCAAGGGACTTACCTAGACTACTAGCACACTGCCCGATAGGGTCCTACCCATAGGGATCTACCTAGGCTATTAGGCATCCTGCCCGATAGGGTCCTACCCCATAGGGACTTACCTTGGCTGTTGCCCAGCCTACATGATATGCTCCTACCCCCTAGGGACTTACCTAGGCTACTAGCACAGTACCTGATAGGGTCTGACCCCCTAGGGATTTATCTAGGCTTCTAGTACACTACCAATAGGGTCCTAACCCCTAAGGACGTAAAGAGGCAACCGCCCTGCCTACCTGGTAGGGTACTATCCCCTATAGACTTACCTAGCCTATCACCCTGCCTACCCGATAGGGTCCTACCCCCTAGGGACTTACCTAGGCTACTAGGCCACTGGCCCGATAGGGTCCTGCCCTCTAGGGACTTACCTAGGCTAGTAGGCCACTTGCCCTATAGGGTCCAACTCCCTAGGAACTTGCTTAGGCTACCGCCTTGCCTTCCCAACAGGGTCCTACCCTCTAGGGACTTAACTGGGCAACCACCCTGCCTACCCGATAGGGTCCTACCCTGTAGGGACTTACCTAGGCTACTAGCACACACCCGATATGGTCCAACCCTCTAGGGACTTACCTAGGCTACTAGCACACTACCCAATAGGGTTCTACCCTCTAGGGACTTACCTAGACTTCTAGCACAATACCTAAAAGGATCCTACACCCTAGGGACATACCTAGGCTACTAGCACACTACCCGATAGGGTCCTACCCCCAAGAGACTTACCTCAGGCTACTGTCATGCATACCTGATACTGTTCCCACCTCTCAGAGACTCTACCTATGCTACGCCATGCCTGCACGATAGGGTCCTACACCCTAGGGACTAACCTAGGATACTAGCACAATTCCCTATAGGGTTCTACCCATTGGGGACTTACCTAGGCAACTGCCCTGCCTACCCAATAGGGCCTCCCCCTAGGGACTTACCTAGGCTACTAGGCCACCTGTACAATATTGTCCTACCCTCTTGGGACTTAAATAGGCTTCTAGCACACTACACCCTAAGGTGTCAGCGTGGCTCAGTTGGTAGCACATCTGCCTCTGGACCAGAAGGTTATGGGTTCTCATCCCACACCGGGATTGGACCTGCACCTAAAAATCACTGGCATCCAAGTGCAGTATTGGGGGGTGCTGTACTGCTGGGGTATGCCGTCCTTTGGATGAGATGTTAAACCGAGGTCCCTTCTGCCCATCCTGGTGTCCTGGTGGGTGTCCAGGTGGAAGTAAAAGAACCCAGGGCACTCTTCACAAAATAGGGAATATTCCCGGTGTCCTGGCCAACATTCCCCTTCCCATAAACCAGTTCTTGCAATTATCCAGGCTGTGTGTGGGTGATGATGTGCGATATGGCCGCCACCACACATTCAGTCACTTCACTACTAGTCTAGCATTGCTTGTAAAGTGCTTTGGATGTATGAAAAGCACTATATAAATGCTGATTCTTTTTCTTCTTCTAAGGACTTACCAAGGCTACCGCCCTTCCTACCCGATATGGTCCTACCCCCTAGGGACTTACTTACTCTACTAGGCCACCTGACCGATAGGGTCCTTCCCTATAGGGACTTACCTAGGCTACTATCACACTACCCTATGGGGTCCTGCCCCCTTGGGACTTACGTAGGCTACTATGCCTCTTGCCCAATAGGGCCCTACACCACTAGGGACTTACCTAGGCTACTGCCCTGCCTACCCAGTAGGGTCCTACCATCTAGAGACTTACCTCCTGGGCTACTGCCCTGCCTGTCTGATAGTGTCCTGCCCCTTGGGACTTAAATACGCTTTTAGCACACTCACCTGAGAGGTCCTGCCCCTTAGGAACTTACCTAAGCTAGTGCCCTGCCTGGCTATGTGAGGTCCAACTCCCTAAGGAATTTCCTAGGCTACTAGGCCACCTTCCCGATAGTGTCCTACTCCCTAGGGAGTTAGAGTAAGGGTTAGCATTAGCATTAGAGTGAGTGTCAGGGTTAGTGTTAGGGTTAAGGTTAGGGTTAGGGATACCTCAGGTGTCTTAAACTACCACTGAGGAAGTTTGAATCAAGCTCCATAAATTACCTGAAACCCATTTATCGTAAAAAATAAAAATAGAAACTCAGATAGCATAAATTACCGCTTGCCCCTGCTCCATACATGACATGGAACCAATTTTTAGTAAAAAATAAAATATCACCTCTGGTGGCCTAAATGACAATGGCAGATCTTTTACTCCAGATCCCTAAATTACCTGGAACTATTTTTGGTAAAAATAAAAATGTCACATCAGGTGTCCAAAACAAACACCTCAGTTGGCCTAAATGGCTAATGCCGACCTTTAACCTCAAGAAGCATAAAACACCACTGCACACCTTTCACTTTGCCTCCATCAATCACCTGGAACCCATTTTTGGCAAAAATAGAAATGTCACCTCAGGTGGTCATAATGACTACCACAAACCTTTTACCCTGGCTCAATAGATCACCTGATTTATGGAAGCAAAGTGAAAGGTCTGCAGTGGTGTTTATGCTTCTTGAGGTTAGAAGGTCAGCATTAGCTATTTAGGCTAATTGAGATAATATTTTATTTTTGCCAAAATTTGGCTCAGGTGATTTGTTAGGAGGCAATGTAAAATGTCTGCACTGGTTGTTTATGCTATCTGAGGATAAGAACTGGATGAGAAAGAACTGGAAGGGGCAGGATCAGTTGTGTTCCGGACAGTAGCTGCTGCTGTTTTCACAGGGTTCTTGTGGATATTACTTGGTAGGTTAGTTCTTTTTCTTTCTTGCTTCTAAGGGGCTAGCAGGGATTGTTCTGGGGGATCCTGATGTTTGTAAACTGATTTAGTGGCTGTAGGGTGGGGCTCTTTTTTGGATGTTTCACTTTGTAACAGGCTGCGCTGGTAGAGGCCTATTTCTTCTGATTTAAAACCTGTTTGGTGGGATTTGCTTGGAGATGGTTCTTTAGCTGCAGGGCTTGGGAGGAGACACAGGCTGATACACTCTCTCTTGTCAGGTGTCTGCCCAAGACCCACCCTCCCCACCCCTCCCTCCCCAGAAGTCTGAAAATTTATAGGGAGAGACCTGCCCTGCAATTGGAGGAAAAGGCTGCTGGTGCAGCTCATGGTTCGCCACTGGGGGTTGGATTTAAAGGCCGGGAGAGGAGCTTGGGGTTGTTCATTTTCCTTACATGTTTAATGTGTTGTACTGCACCTATTAACAGAGTTACTGGTGTACAGTGGGACTGTCTCTAGGATTAGTGGGTGACCTGATTAGGCAGTAGGGTATCTTGAATAGGGGAACCTGGTGGCTCACCCAAAGAAACTATTTGAAAGGATGGAACCACACATCATTAGGGCTGGCATCTTTGGGAGGGTGGTGCGTGCACAGGGTGTGGAGCAGCCATGATACTGGACTGGGCTTGGAAGTTTGGTGGTTGCCTAGTATGCACCAGCTGGCACAGCTTAGGGAGGATGCTGGGATAGGAGAAAGCTGTGGAAGGGGTGGTATGGTTGGGAAGGGGCTGAAATCTCCTCAGGGTTGCACCAAACACTTGGGGCAGGGGGTATAGGGAAAGGAGTGCAGGAGAATACTCAGGGTCACATAGGGACCCTGGCAGAGGGGGCCCAAAAGGACACTACCAAGGAAGCAGGCAGGTAACTGGGGACCCTCACAAAGGGGAACGGAGGGACAACATTCTCAGGGAAGTAGGCCGGATAGCCAGTGCTGGACAGAAGGAAGCAAGGCAGGGAGGTGGATCAGACCTTATACTTAGTGCTTCAATTCTCTTCTTCTGCTCCAAGGATGGGGGATGTAACCACGACAGAGGTGGTTAGGAGACGGAAAGGGTGTGGGAGTGGGGCAGGAGGCAGGGGCCAGATAGTAGGAAGAACAGGGGACCTGGAATGCAGGAGAATGGGGAAGTAGATGGATCAGGAGAAGAGGGAGGAAAGCACAAGGAGAAGGACCAGTTGGGAGGAAAGGTAAAGAAGGACCAGAGTACAAGGATGATTCAGTAAAGAGGCTGAGGGTTAGGCCAGGGGAGCACGATGAGCAAGGAGGAACTAAATGGAGCCAGGAAGGAAGGGAGGATGAGCCAGGCTAGTTTAGCAGATGGGGAGAAGGACCAGTTGCGAGCAGTGAGGGGAATTAACAAGGTAGAGAAGGATACTCAGGAGGAGGAGGCATAGGATTGGAGGGAGGGGTGGCCATGGTAAATAAGGAACAGGTGGCATGTGGCACCCAGATAGGAGGAGGAACAAGGAGCCAGCTGGGTGGGGGGGCCAGTAGAAAGGATGAGGGACATGGAAGGGGGGAAATGGAGGAAAAAGAGTGGTCAGAGTGCTCCTGCTGGGGGATTCTATGATCAGGGGTATCAAATGGGATAGGGAGGGAGAAGCCTGGCCAGTTAGAACAAGATGCTTCCCTGGACTAACGGTGCACAGGGCTAAGTATGAGGTATATCAGCTGGCAAAGGACTGTGGGGTTCTCCAGACATACTGGTCCACCTGGGCACAAATGACATTGAGGGAAATAGCGAGCTAGAGATACAGGCAAGATTCAGGGAGCTCACCAGGGTCTGTCATGACATAGGATGCATTTCCTTCTCCAGAAATCCTGCCAGTGCCAAGGCCAGTGGGAAACACAAAAGAAAAATTAGGGAGATAAATCAGTGGCTCAGGGAGTGGTGTGAGGCCAGAGGGTATGGGTTGATGGGGATTGGGGAGACCTGGGAGGATAAGGGCTGTATGCGAGACAGACTACATCTCAATTTGAAGGGAGGAATCCTTAAGTTGAAAATGGAGGAGTTCATTGGTGAAAAGTGGGGTTTAAACTTGTGAAGGGGCTGGGATGGGAGAAAAGGCAGTCAAGGGATGCCGATAAAGGAGGGACTCTGTCTCCACCCCTGGGGACCAGGAGGATTGCAGGAAAAGACCAACTGGCAAAGTGCAGACCAGGAGAAAACAGAATCCCCAAGGAACACGACAGGGGAAATGAAACTATAGGAAAGGGTGGAAGGTCGTTCAGAAATGCCAGGAGCTTGGGCAATAAAATGCCTGAGCTCCAGGCGATGTTAACTGAGGGAGCAGTGGATGTGGCAGTGGTCACTGAGACTTGGGTCACTGCAAGACATGACTGGGACCTGAACCTGGAGGGGTTACACTATGTTCAGGAAGGACAGGGGGAGGGAAGGGGAGAGGGTAGCAATGATAGTAAAAACTGCATTGGCATAGGGGAGTTGAGGAGGCATAAGGAACCATGAGGCGATTTGGGCTCACCTTGATAACAAGGGGGGCAAGAGAGTAAAAATGGAGTGGTGTATAGACCCCTGCCCTGGCGGAGGAGCTGGAGGACAGTCTGGTGGCAGATGTTGGGAGACACTGCAGACTGGGCAGAGGAAAGGTGGTGGTGTTAGGGGACTTAAACATGCCAGGAACAGACTGGGAGACTATGACATCCTCTGTGACCAGGGAACAGGGTTGTTGGATGTCTTTCAAAGGCGCATTCCTAACTCAGCAGGTGAGGGAACCGACCAGGAGGCACGTACTGGATGTGGTCCTGGCAGACAGTGACCAGATTGGGGGCCTGGAGGTAGGGACCCATTGGCAGAGAGACCATGCCATGGTCTGGTTCTGCCTGGACCTAGGGGGGTAGAAGCGTTGCACAAAGACTGAAGTAACTGACTTCAGGGGGTGGATTTTAAGAAATGGGAAGGATCCATAAGGGAGCATTTGGATGGGATTGGGTCAGACATGGACGCTGATAGTAGGTGGGAAATCATCAGGAGAGGTGCAGGATGCCACCGCACCTGTGCAAGAGTAAGGCGAAAATGCGGTAGGGCCCAAAACCCTGTTGGTGGACCAGGGAGGTCCAGGAGGTGGTCATGGGGAAAAGAAAGCAGCCTATAAGAAATTCAAGTGCTCAAGGAGTGAAAGGATCGAGAGGAGTATGAGCTGTTGGCTAGAAGGGCCACTAGAGTGGTGAGGGCTGCTAAGGCAAGGAAGGCGAGCAACCTGGCCAGGGAAATTACGAGGAGGAAAAGGGTTCTTTAGATACATTGGGGAAGATGAAGGGTGAAGGGGCAGATTAGCAGTGATTAAATCAGGGAGAGATGGGCACAAGACCCAGAGGAGCAGGTTGAGGTACTAAATGAGTACTTCACCTCAGTTTTCACCAGGGAAATGGGGATGCTGCATCATACATGGAGGAGACAGAGATAATGAGGAGGGGGCCCTTACTTATCGGCAGGTCTGGGAGGGGGGCATCACTGGCAGGTGGGGGAGGGCTAAGCAGGGAGAAGAGGTACTGAGTGGAAATCACAGCAGAGAGAGTGAGGGAAGCCCTCAGCTCCCTTAAGATGGAGAAAGCACCAGGGCCGGATAAATTACATCCTAGAGTGCTGAAGGAACTTGCAGATGTCCTGGCGAAACCCCTGGCAGAGCTTTTCACCATCTCTCTGAGGACAGGGTGGGTGTCTCAAGACTGGAAGGTGGCGCATGTAGTGCCTATCCACAAGGGGGGATCAAGGGAGGTGGAAGGGAACTACAGGCCTGTCAGCCTGACATCAGTAGTGGGCAAGGTGATGGAGGTCATTGTCAAGGAGTGGCTGGGGGGGCCCTGGATAAGTCAGGGTGCCTGTACGATAGACAGCATGGATTCATCCTGGGGAAATCGTGTCAGACAAACCTGGTGGAGTTCTATGACTGGGTGACAAGTGCCTTGGACCTGGGTAGACCAGTGGATGTCCTCTTTCTGGACTTCAGCAAGGCATTTGACTCTGTTCTCACAGGGGGCCTGTTGGATAAACTAGGAGAAATGGGGTGGAAACCAGATGATCTGATGGATGAGGCAATTGGCTCCAGGACGGACCCAGAGGGTGCGAAGTTGGTGGGATAATCTCTTCCCTGAGGAGGGTCATGTAGGGTCCCACAGATCAGTCCTGGGCCCCTTCTGTTCAACGCCTTCGTATCTGACATAAGGACAGGAATCAGGGAGTGAGATGAGTCTCTTTGCAGATGACTCGAAACTGGGGGGCAGTGGTGGATGGGGAGGGAGGGAGGGTGGCCTGCAGGGGACCTGGAGGCTCTGGAAAGATGGTCTAGAAAGTGGAAGCTGAGGTTTAATGCGGGAAATGCAAGGTGCCTCCATCTGGGGGCCAGAAACCCAGCGCCGTGTACACCCTGGGGGAATATTACAAGTCTCAATGGCTGAGAGGGCCTGGGGGTGGTGGTGGATGTCAAGATGAACAACTCTGAGACTTGTGGGAGGGCAGCAGGCCAAGGCCAGCAGGATGCTGGGATGCATCGCTAGGGATCACCTCAGAAGGAGGGAAGTGATACCCCTGTATAACTGCTTGGTGAGGCTGCACCTGGAGTACTGCATGCAGTTTTGGAGGCCACTAAAGAGGGACATTAACCTCCTGGAGAGGGTCCAGAGGAGGGCAACCAAAATGATTTGGGGCTTGGGGGACAGGACCTATGAGGAGAGGCTCGAAGTGCTAAATATGTACACTTTGGAAGAGAGAAGGGACCGGGGGGACATGATAAAGGTCTTGAGGTACATGAAGAGGGTAAATAGGGGAGGAACAGTGAGGGTGCTTCGAAGGAAGGAGGAAGGGGCCACTAGAGGGCATGGGTGGAAGCTGGAGGGGGGAAGATTCAGGGGAGAAAGGAGGAGGTGCTACTTCACTGAGAGGGTGGTAGAGCCATGGAATGCACTACCTAGGGGGCTGGTGGAGGCAGAGACAGTGGAGGGGTTCAAGAGGGGGTGGGACAGGTACAGGGGAAGGGTCCAGGAAGCAAAATCCAATGCAGCAAGAATATCCGGAACTGGGAAGGGAGAAGCCAGAGAAGGCGAGGGGGACAGCAAGGTCAGCACCCAGGGTGGGGGCTGACCAAAGCAGACAGGTGCAAAGACCATTAGGCCTATTCTGGTGGCATTTAGTATGTTAGTATGTTAGTATAAAGATCCTCAGATCTTTTATACCAGCTTCCTTAGTCACTTACAAACCAATTTTTCAAAAACTGAAAATATCATCTCAGGTGTCTTAAACAGCTGCCATGGACATTTCACATAAACCAGGGATATCAACTGGAACTGATTTTATGCAAAATTAAAAATGTCACCTCAGCTGGCTTAAACAACCACTGCAACCTTTCACAATGATTCCATAAATCACCTAGAACCCATTTTTGGCAAAAAACAATTACCCCAGGTGGCCTAAATGATCACTGCCTACCTTTTACCACATAAATCACATGAAACCCATTTTTGCCAAAAATAATATATAGTAAACGATGCAAACAATATATCATTGATGGCAAAAATCAAAAATATCACCTTAGGTGCCATAATGGACCTTTTACCCTTGCTTCATACATAACATGGAACCAATTTTTGGTAAAAAAATAAAAATATTACTTCAGATGTCCTAAAAGACCACTGCATAGCATACACCCTGGCTCAGAGATCACCTGGAACCAATGTGACAAAATGAAAAATATCACCCATGATGGCCTAAAGGCCACTGCAGACCTTTTTTCCCAAATCCATAAATCACCTGGAAACAATTTTAGTAAAAATAAAAATATCACCTCTAGTGGCCTAAATGACCACAGCAGATCTTCTGCTTCAGATCCATAGATTACCTGGAACCCATGTTTATAAAAGTAAAAATGTCGCAACAGGTGCCCCAAAACAAACACCTCAGAACTTTCACAATGTTTACAAAGGTCACCTTGAACCCAATTTTGGCAAAATAACAATTTCACCTCAGGTGGCCTAAATGACCAACTCATACCATTCACTTCCCTACCTCCAGGTTAGCTGGAAACCCTCATTTTGGCAAAATATAAACATCGTCCCTGGTTGCCTAAAGGTCCTCTACAGACCTTTCATCCTGGCTCCATAAATCACCTGGAGCCAATTTCTGGCAAAAAATAAAAATATCATTTCTCCTGGTCTAAACAGCCAGTCTATGATCTTTTAATCTGGATCCATGCCTTACATGAGAACCCATTTTTGGCAAAATATAGTTATCAGCTGAGGTGGCCTAATCCTACCACCCTCACCTTTAAGCTCAGGTGGCCTAAATGACCACAACCAGCTTTTATCCCAAACCCATGAATCACCTGAACTGCATTTCTGGCAAAAATAAATACATCACCTCCAGCTGGCCCAAGCTACAACCTCAGACCTTTCATCCGAGCTGCATAAATCACCAGACACCCATTTTGGCAAATATATAAATTGCACCTCAGATGCCCTAAACAACTACTGAGGAACATTGAATCTAGCTCCATGAATCACCTGAAACCAATTTATAGTAAAAAATAAAATATCTTGTCAGGTAGCATAAATGACCTTTTAACCTTTCTCCATACATAACCTGGAACCCAGTTTTAGTTAAAATGAAATTATGACCTCAGGTGACCTTAACGACCACTGCTAACCTTTCACCCCAGCTTTACAACCCACCTGGAACTCATTTTTTGGGGAAAAAATTAACATTTCACCTCAGGCGACCTAAACAACCACTGAGGAACTTTGAATCTGGCTCCATAGAACACCTGGAACCCAGTTTTGGCAAAAAAATAAAATATCATCCCTGGTTGCCTAAAGAGCCTTTTGCAGACCTTTCACTTGTGCTCCATAAATCACCTGAAACCAATTTCTATTGCAAATAAAAATATCACCTCTCCTGGCCTAAATGACCACTGCAGAGCTTTTACTCTGGATCCATAAATTACCTGGAACTAATTTCTGGCAAAACTGAATAGAAATGTCAGCCCAGGTGTCCTAAATGACTTCTGCAGACATTTCATCTCAGTTCCATAAATCACCTGGGAGCTAATTTTTAGTAAAAATAAAAACATTACCTCTGGTGGCCTAAATGGCCACTGCATATCTTTTACTCCAGATCCATCAATTACCTGGAACCCATTTTGGGTAAAAATAAAAATGTCACATCTGGTGTCCAAAACAAACTTATTGGACCTTTCACAATGATTCCATAGATCACCTTGAACACTGTTTTTGAAAAATAAAAATTTCACCTCAGCAGGCTTAAACAACCACTCCAATCTTTCACAATGACTCCATAGATCACCTGGAACCCACTTGTAGCAAAAATAAAAATATTATCTCTGGTGGTCTAAATGACCACTGCAGTCACATTACCCCTGCTCCATAACTCACCTGGAACCACTTTTTGGAAAACATAAAAATAACACCTCAGGTGGCCTATATGACCACCACGGACATTTTACAAAGGTTCCATTAAGCCGCGTTGAGCTGATTTTGGCAAAAACAAAATATAGCATAATATGAGCCCAAATGAGCATTCTGTGAATATTTGACCCCACCTATTTTTGGCAAAACTAAAAAAATATCACCATAGGTGGCTAAATGACATCCACCGACATTATACCCCAGGTACATAAATTACCTGGAACCCATTATTACAAAACAAAATATTACCACAGGAGGCCTAAATGACCACCGTATGCCATTAACCTTGTTTGCATAGATCACTGGAACCCATTTTTTCAAAATGAAAACATCATCCTAAACATCCTTAACAACATGCCTAAAGGTCCTCTGTAGACCTTTCACCCTGGCTCCATAAATCAACTGGAGCCAATTTCTATAAAAAAATAAAAATATCATGTCTACTGGCCTAAATAACCACTGCAGATCTTTTACTCAGGATCAATAATTTGCAGGGAACCCATTTTTGGCAAAATACAATATAACATCAGGTGGCAAAACAATAACCTCAGACCTTTCACACCAGCTCCATTAATCTATGTAACCCCATTCACTTTCTAAAAACTAAAATATCCTCACGTGCTTAAATGACCACTGTGGACAGTTCACCTCAGCTCAGATAACGCCTGGAATCCAGTGTTTGCAAACATGAATTTAACTTGATGGCTGAAGCAACCATCGCAGACTTTTCACAATTACTCCATAGATCACCTGGAACCAATTTTTGGCAAGAAAAATATTATCACTTCAGGTGGCCTAAATGACCACCACCTGCCTTTAATCTCAGGTGAACTAACTTACCATTGCCTACCATTTACCCCAATCTCATAAATCACCTGAAATGTTTTTGGCATAACTAAGTATATCACTCATTGGCCTAAACAACAATCTCAGACCTTTCAACCCAGCTTCATAAATCACCTGCAACCCATTTTCAGCAAATATGTAAATTTCACCTCAGGTGGCCTAAACAAACACTGAAGAACTTTGAATCTGTCTTCATAGATCACCTGAAATCTTTTTATGGCAACAAATGAAAATATCACCTCAGGTGGCATAACAGACCTTTTACCCTTGCTCCATACAAGATCTGGATCCCATTTTAGGTAAAAAATAAAAATATTACCTCAGGTGGCCTAAATGAGCACTGCAAACCTTCTATTCAGGTCTCTATAAATCACCTGGAACTGATTTTCAATCAAACATGAATAGAAATGTCACCACAGGTGGCCTAAATGACTACCGTCAGACCTTTCACCTTGGTTCCATAAATCCAACGGGAACCAATTTTTAGTAAAATAAAAACATTACCTCTGGTGGCCTCAGTGACCACTGCAGGTATTTTACCGAATCCATAAATTACCTGGAACTAATTTTTAATAAAAATAAAATGCATCAGATGTAGAAACAAATTCCTCAGCCCTTTACAATGTTTCCATAGATTAATTGAACACAGTTTGTCAAAATAAAAATATCAGCTCAGGTGGCCTAAAATGACAACCTCAGACTTTTTACCATCTCCATTAGTCTTTACAACACACTTTTCAAAGCGTTAACTATCACCTCAGGTGTCATAAATGACTGCTATGGACCTCACCCCAACTATAGATATCAAGGAACCGATTTATGCAAAAATAAATATTTCACAGGTGGCTAAAATGACATCCACCATGTTTTACCCCAGTTACATAAATTACCTGGAACTCAATTAGTACAAAAAAATATCACCACAGGTGGCCTAAATGACCACCATGTACCATTCACCCTGTCTGCATAGATCACCTGGAACCCATTTTTGCCAACAATGAAAGTATAGTCTCTGGTTGCCTCAAGGTCCTCTGTAAACCTTTCCTCTAGCACCATAAATCAACTGGGACCATTTCTCATTAAAAATAAAATATCATGTCTCCGGGCCTAAATGACCACTGCAGATCTTTTAATCTGGACTACAATAATTACCCTTAACCCATTTGGGCAAAATGCAAACATCCGTCAGGTGTCCTAAATGACAACCTCAAACCTTTTCACTAGCTCCATTAGTCACTTACAGCCACTTTCTCGAAACCTACAAATATCACCTCAGGTGTCTTAAATGGCTACCATGGAACTTTCACCCCAAATATAGATATCAGCGAAACCGATTTTATGCAAAATAAAAATTTCACCTCAGCTGGCTTGAACAACCACTGCTGACCTTTCTCAATGACTCCATGGATCACCTTACACCATTTCTGGAAAAATAAAAATATTATCTCTGGTGGCCTAAATGACCATTGGAGTCCATTACCCTGCTCCATAACTCACAGGAACCACTTTTTGGTAAACATAAAAATATTTCTCAGGTGGCCTATATGACCACCCCCAGATACATACTGTAAATTACATGGAACCCATTATTACAAAAAAAAATATCACCACAGGTGGTCTAAATGACCACCATGTTCTATTCAACCTGTCTGCATAGGTCACCTGGAACCCATTTTTGCCAAAAATGAAATCATCGTCCCTGGTTGCCTAAAGGTCCTCTTTAGTCATTTCACCCTGGCTCCATAAATCACTGGAACCAATTTCTTTTAAAAATAAAAATGTCATGTCTCCTGGCCTAAATGACCACTGCAGATCTTTTACTCTGGATCAATAATTTACCAGGAACCCATGTTTGGCAAAAATACAAATATCACCTCAGGTGTCCTAAACGACTGCCATGGACCGTTAACCCCAACTCCAGATATCAACTGGAACTGATTTTTGTTAAAAATAATTATTTCACTTCAGCTGGCTGGAACAGCACGCTGACCTTTCACAATGACTCATAGATCACCTGGAACCATTTCTGGCAAAATAAAAATATCACCTCAGGTTGGCCTTAATGACCACTGCCTACCTTTCCCCAAACCCATTAATCACCTGAAACACATTTTGGCAAAAATACATATATCATCAGGTAGCTTTCATGCAAAAACAGAGCTTTCACCCCTGCAAGATAAATCAACTGCAGCCCATTTTTTGCAAAAATAAAAATGTCAGCCCAGGTGGCCCAAACGACCAGTGCATCACATTTTCCATGTCTCCATAGATCACCTGGAACCCATTTTTTGCAAAAAATAAAAATAGCAGCCCTGGTGGTCTAAACCTCTACTGTGATTCTTTTACCTCACCTCCATAAATCACCTGAAACCCATTTTTGGCAACAGCAAAAGCATATCCTTCTGGTGGCCTCTATGACCACTTTGGACAATTTACACCAGCTCCATCAATCACCTAGAAACCATTTTTTGCAAAACCAAATTTCCCTCAAAGGGAATAAACCACCACTTGATTGTTTCACTCCAGTCATTTAACTCATCAAAACCCATTTTGAAACAAATGAAAACATTTCAACTCAGGTGGCTTAAAAACCAGAGAAACTTTTAAACCAGGCTCCATAGATTCAGCGAATATTTTTTTTCAAAAAACTAAAAATATCACCACAGGTGGCCTAAATAGCGTCCACTTACATTTTACCCTCATGTACATAATTACCTGGGAGCCCATTATTACAAAAAATATATCACCACATGTGGTCTAAAGGGAAATAAATTGACCTTTTACCCCTAGATTCATATCACCTGGAACAAATTTTAGCAAAAGAAGAATCACCTCAGGTAGGCTTAAATGACAACTGCAGATCTTTTACTCTGGATGCATTTGTACCTGGATCCCAGTTTCAGGAAAAATACAAATATCACCTCAGTTGGGCCAAACAATAACTCTCAGACCTTTCACACCAGCTCCATTAATCACCCTCAAAACACTTTTTAAAAGACCAAAGATATCACCTCACATTGCTTAAATGACATATGTAGACAGTTCATATCAGCTCCAGATATCACCTGGAATCCACTGTTTGCAAAAATATAAGTTTAACTTCAGATGGCATAAACAACCATTGCGGACTTTTCACAATTACTCCAAAGATCACCTGGAACCCATTTTTGAAAAAAATAAAAATGTCACCTCAGGTGGCTTAAAGAACAACAAAGAAACCTTCAACCACATTCCAGAGATCACCTGGAGCACATTTTTGGCAACAACTAAAAATATCACCTTATGTGGCCTAAATGTTACCTCCACAGACATTTTACCCCAGGTTCATATCACCTGGAACAAATTTTAGCAAAATAACCTCAGGTGGCCTAAACAACCACTACAGATCTTTTAGTCTGGACCTATTAATTACCTGTAACCCATTTTGGGAAAATACAATGTTCTCATGTGGTCTAAACAGCTCTTCAGACCTTTCACAACAGCTCCGTGTGTTTACAAACTCTTTGTCAAAAACTAAAAATATCACCTCATGGCTTAAACAACTACCGTGGATATTTCATAGCTCAGATACATGAATCCATTTTTTGCAAAATAAAAGATTCAGGCTTAAAACCATTGCCAGACTTTTTCCAATGACTCTGTATATCACCTGGAACCCATTTTTTGGCAAAAATAAAATATCATCAGGTGGTTTAAATGACCACTGACTACATTTACCTCTGTCCCCAATCGCTGAAGCCTATTTGGCAAAATAAAGATATCATCAGGTCCCTGCAGGCCTTTAACCCCAGTTCCATAATCACCCCAATTATCAACTGACACAGCTGACACACACCGAATTTGAGTTTCGCCTGTCTCCATGGATGCGATCTGGTTTCGCCGCTCTTGACCTGCTACAGAGGCCGGCTATATAGAACTATATGACTTAAAGATCTAGTTGGCTAGAGGCACCATAACACAGACAACTGTTTTTATTTTTAAAATATCTGTTTTAATCCTTCTCCCCGTCAGCCACCGCGTGACCAAGGCAAAGGGTTGTTGGATTCAATTTAAAAATGGAGGACTAGCACCTAATTGTATCCACTACTCACTCCACAAACTATAGTGCCCTCTTCCTGCTTTCTGTATACAGCAGGGCTCAAATACACAGAAATAAATTACTGAGAATGAGAGGTTCGTTTAAAATGTTTTAGCCTGCCACATCATGTGCTAACATGCCCAAGAAGTAAAGCGTAGTACAACAGCCATCACAGTGTGGCTAGCTTACTCTTTTCTGTTAGAAGATTTAATTGGGGTCAGAGGCACCTAACACAGGGCAACTTGAATTTTTAAATACTCAGTTTTACCTCTCCCTAATCATCCATTCACGTGACTACGGCAAAGGTCATTGGATCTGCTTTAAAAAACAGAGAACTAGCACCTAATTGTGTCCATATTGCTCCACAGGACCAGTGCCCTCTTCCTGCTTCCTGTATCAGTATAGCAGGGCCCAAATACAGTACAGAAAATAAAATACAGATAACTCAGAGGTTTGGTAGTATTTATAGCCTGCCTACATATCAAATGCACTAACATGCCCAAGGTAAATTAAGTATTGACCGGGAGATATACATTTGTTGCCAAAATAAGTCCTGTTGATTTATGGAGCTGGGATAAAAGCCCACAGTGAATTTTAGGACACAAGGTGATATGTTTATTTTGCCAAAATGGGTTCAGGTAACTGTGGAGCTAGGTGAATGGTTCATGTTGTTTAGCCACCTGAGTGAGCTTTATGTTTGCCGCAGGTGGACACATAGAACATTCATTCCGCTCCATAAATTACATAGCACCCATTTTTCTACAAAAAAAAAGTATTTCCCAGGTGGCCTAAATGTCCATAGTTGACTTTTAAACTGGCTCCATGAACAAGCAAGAATAGGTTCTGACAAAAATGAAAATATCACATCAGGTGGCCTAAATAGCCACCTGAATATTCATTATCTCAATAATCAACTGAAACCCATTTTGTACAAAAATATCACCTCTGGTGACCTAAATGATCACCTCCTACAATATATACCGAAAATAAAATTGCAAAAATGGGGTCCAGGTTATTTATGGAACAGAGGTGAAGATCTGTATTTTTACGATGATGCTACCTGAGGTGATATTTTATTTTTGAAAGAAATTGGTTCCAGGTGATCTATACAGTCAAATGTGAAGGTCTGCAGTGGTTGTTTAAACCACCTGAGTGAAAGGTTTTATTTTTGTAATAAATCAGTTCCATTTTCTATCTGGGTTGGGTTAAGGTCTATGGTAGCCTTTTTAAGACACCTGGTGATAATTTCAGTTTCCCAAAAGTGCATTGTAAGTGACTAATGCGGACTAAGTGACTCTGTGAAAAAGGTCTGAGGTTGTCATTGAGGCCACCTGTGGTGATATTTGTATTTTGCTAAAAATATGTTTCTGGTAATTTATGGATCCAGAATAAAAGATCTGCAGTAGTCGTAAGGACAGGAAGATGATATTTTATTATTAAGATAAATTGGTTCAAGGTAGTTTATGCAGCCAGGGTGAAAGGTCTGCAGAGGACCTTTAAGGCAACCGGAAATATATTTTCATTTTTGGCAAAAATCGGTTCCAGGTGATCTATGCAGACGTTCACCCTGAATGGTATGTGGTAGTCATTTAGGCTAACTGAGTTGATATATTATTTTGTCATAATGGGTTCCAGGTAATTTATGTACATGAGGTAAAATGTCTGTGGATGTCATTTAGGCCAACTATGGTGATATTTTTAGTTTTCACCAAAAATTGGTCCACCTGAGGTGATATTTGTACTTTATTCAAAAATATGTTCTCTCCTTCCTTGCTAAGGGTGTGCACCAGATGACCATTCTCCCCCAACATGGATTGCCAGGGTATCAACATTCATGCTGCACTTAAGGGTCCAGATGCAGAGTGCCTCCCGATACAAGGAATGGAAGTGAGTGCCACCCTGTCTGTTCAGATAACACCTGGTCATAGAATTGTCCATCTGGACTTGAATGACCAGAGCTCTGCCTAAAGAGGCAGCTATCCATCAAGACAAGTTCCTGCAGAGAGGTCCCAGCAAGCTGAAATGGCCAAGATGGGTCTCCTTAGCGGTGACTGAAAATGATGGGCTCTGTAGCTTACACTAATTGCTCTCTCCAACCACTAGAGATATGTCTGTTGTCAGTGTGATGGTCAGCTCTGGGCAGATAAACAGGATTCTTTCCTCAAGTGTTTTGGGACCTAGGGGGTAGAACAATATTGGGCAGGTGGTCTAGTAGCCTAGGTAAAGGTCCTAGGGGGTAGAACCCTATCAGGTAGTGTGCTAGTAGCCTAGGTAGGGTCGATACCCTCTACAGACTTACCAGGGGGTAGGACCCTATCAGGTAGGCATGGCATTAGCCTAGATAAGTCCCTAGGGGCTAGGACCCTATCAGGAAGGGAGGCATTAGACTAGGAAAGTCCTTAGGGGTAGGACCCTATTGGGTAGGCAAGGAACCAGCCTAGGTAGGTCTCTACTGGGTAGGACCCTATAGAGCAGGCAGGGCAGTAGCCTAGATAAGTCCTTAGGGGTAGGACCCTATTGGGTAGTGTGCTAGTAGCCTAGGTAAGTCCTTATGAGGAATGACCCTATCGGGTAGCAGAGCACCAGCCTAGATAAGTCCCTAAGGGGAAGGACCCTATCGGGTAGGCAGGGCACCAGCCTAGGTAACTCCTTAGAGGGTAAGCCCCTATTGAGCAGGTGGCATAGAAGCCTTGGTAAGTCCGTAGGAGGTAGGACCCTATCGGTTAGGACCCTATCGGGCAGGTGGCCTAGTAGCCTAAGTAAGTCCCTAGGGGGTAGGACCCTATTGGGTAGGCAGGGCGGTAGCCTAGGATAGAATCCCTAAGGAGTTGGACCGCTTCAGAGCAAGTGGCCTAGTAACCTGGGTAAGTCACTGGGGTAAGACCTTATGGTGGTGTGCTAGTAGCCTAGGTAGCCCCTACAGGGCAGGACCCTATCGAGCAGGTGGCCTAGTAGGCTAGGTAAGTCCATGGGGTAGGACCCTATCGGGTACTGTGTTAGAAGCCTAGGTAAGTCCCTAGAGGGCAGGACCCTATCAGGCAGCTCCCCTCATAGCCTAGGGGTAGGACCCTAATGGGCAGGCAGGGAGGTAGCCTAATTAAGTCCCTAATGGGTTGGAACCTATCGGGTAGTGTGCTAGTAGCCCAGGTAAGTCCCTAGGAGTAAGTACCCTATAAGATAGTCTGCTAGTAGCCTAGGTAACACCCTGGGGTAGGACCCTATCGGGCATGCAGGGCTCCAGCCCAAGTAAGTCCCTAGGGGATAGGACACTATCAGGTAGGTGGCCTAGATAACCTCAGTAAGTCCCTAGCAGGTGGGATCTATCAGGCAGGGTGGGCTAGTAGCTAGAGTAGTCCCTAGGGGGTAGAAACCCTATCAGGTAGGTGGTCTAGTAGCCTAGGTAAGTCCTTAGGGGGCAAGACCATATCAGGTAGTGTGCTAGTAGCCTATGTATGTCCCTAGAGTGTTTGACCCTATTCAGTAGGCAGGGCACCAGCCTAGGTGAGTTCCTGGGGTGGGACCCTGTCGGGTAGTGTGCTAGTAGCCTGGAGTAGAGTCCCTGAGGGGTGGGACCCTGTCCGGGCAGGCATGGCGGTCATGCTAGGTAAGGTCCTTGAGGTGGGAACCCCTCGGGTGAGCATGGTGTGCAGCTAGGTAGGGTCCCTAGTGGGAAGGACCCGATGGGTAATGTGGGCTAGTAGCCTAGGTAAGGTCCCTGAGGGAACAGGATCATGTAGAAGTGTGATAGTAGCCTAGGAAAATCCTAGAGGGTGGGACCCTATCGGTAGTGTAGCTTGGCCTGTACCAAGGCCCTGAGGTGGGATCCCATCAGGTAGGCACGGTGGTAACCTAGGTAAATCCCTAGGGGTAGGACCCTATCGGGCAGGTGGCCTAGTAGCCTAAGTAAGTTCTCTGGGGGTTGGAGCCTATCCAGCATTGTGCTAGTAGCCCAGGTAAGTCCCTAGAGGGTAGGACCCTATCAGGTTGGTGGCCTAGTAACCTAGGTAAGTCCCTAGGTGGTAAGACTATATCGGGTAGTGTGCTAGTAGCCTATGTAAGTGCCGAGGTGCTTGACCCTATTAAGGTAGAGCCGAGGCACCCAGCCTAGAGTAAGTCCCTAGCGAGACCATATCAAGTAGTGTACTGCTAGCCTAGGTAAGTCCTAGAAGGTAGGGCAGCTACCGGGTGAGTGGGGCACCAGCCTAGGACTGTCTCTATTGGGTAGGCATGGCGGTAGTCTAGATTAGTCCCTAAGGGGTAGGATCCTATCAGTCAGCCAGCCTAGTAGCCTCGGTAAGTCCCTAAAGTGTAGGACCATATTGGATAGTGTGCTAGAAGCCTAGGTAAATTTGGAGGGGGTAGGACCCTATCGTGAAGTGTGCTAGTAGCCTAGGTAAGTCCATAGGGGTTAGGACCCTATCGGGCAGGCAGCCTACTAGCCCGGGTAGTAATACCCTGATCGGGTGAGCCAGAGACACCTGCCTAGGTAAGTCCCTAGGGGTAGGACCCTATTGGGTAGGCAGGATGGTAGTCATTTGACACAGTCCCACACAAAAAAATTAACAGTCAAATTAACCAGCATGAGAGTGGGTCCCAGGGTGGTAGCCTGGGTAAAACATTGGCTGGACAACAGGACAGAGAAGGTAATTGTAATTGGGGTCCACTCTGAAGAAATAGGGGTTACTAGTGAGGTACCGCAGGGTTCAGTATTGGGTCCAGTCCTTTTTAAGTAACATTGCAGAGGGACTGGAAGGAAAAGAATGCCTCTTTGCAGATGACACAAAGATCTGCAACAGGGTGGAGAAACAGAAGGAGGCATGGAAAAGGATGAAAAGGACTTAGCAACGTTGCAGAAATGGTCGAAGTATGGCAGCTAGGATTCAATGCAAAAAGGTGCAAAATAATGCATCTGGTAACAAGAACGGGGAAGAATACACAATTGGGGAGGTATGTAACAACAACAAAAGGAAGGGACCTGGGGGTAATCATCAGATGACCTTAAGGTTGTAAACAATGTGAGAAAGGCAGTAGGGAGGGCTGGGGTATACTGGGATGCAGAGGAGATTCATCAGCAACAGAAAAGAGGAAGCCTGTTATCCCTCTGTACAGACAGTTGCTGAGACCCCATCTGGAGTACTGCATCCAGTTCTGGATACCCCATCTCCCACCAAGGACATCGAGCAGGATAGAGGCAGTTCAGAGGAGGCAACTAAAAATAGTGCAGGGTCTGCAAGAGAACCTATATGAGAGAGACTAAGGAGCTTAATATGTATACCCTTGAGGAAAGAAGGAGAGGGGGACATGATAGAAACTTTTAAGTACCTCAGTGGAATCAACAAAGTCCAAGAAGGTAGCATCTTTCAGAAAAGAGGCGTGCAAGAACAAGGGACACAACTTTAAGATGGTAAGGGCAGTTCAGGGACAATGTGGGAAGTATTATTTCTCAAGAGAGGTAGTGGATTCATGGAACAGCCTTCCAGAGGAGGTTGTGAGGTCTAAAACTGTGGGAGAATTCAAGAATGCATGGGACAGATATAAGGCAATTTTTGTGGGGGGAAGAAGAAATAGGCTGTTGGTTAACTAGGATCTGCGATCTATCCTGTAGATAGGGAAATGGGAAGACTAGATGGGTCAAGCGGTCCTTATCTGCCATCAAAGTCTATGTTTCTATGTTTCTAAATTCATTTTTGTCAAAAATAAATACATAACAGCTGGTGGCCTAAATGACAACCTCAGACCTTTTACCCCAGCTCCATAAATCACCTGGCACTCATTTTTGGCAAATACATAAATTTCACCTCGGGTGACTTAAAAAAACCACTGAGGAACTTTGAATCTGGCTCCTCAAATTAGCCTTAGTAAGTCCCTAAGAGGGCAGACACCTATGCGGGTGGGTGGGCTGTAGCCTAGGAGAGTCCCTAGGGGTAGAACCCTATTGGGTAGGCAGGGCAGGGAGCCTAGGAGGGAGTCCCTAAGGGGTGGGACTCTATCGGGAGGCAGGAGTACTAGGTAGGAGTCTCTAGGAGTTAGAACCCTATCGGGTAGTGTAGTAGTAGCCTAGGTAACTCCCTAGGGATTAGGACCCCATCGGAGACTATGCAGGTAGCCTAGGTAAGTCACTAGGTGGTAGGACCATATCGGGTAGGCTGGGCAACAGCCTAGGTAAGTCCCTATGGGGTAGGACCCTATTGGGCAGGCAGCCTAGTAGCCTAGGTAGGTCCCTAGGGGGTAGGACCCTATCAGGTAGTGTGCTAGTCACTTTGGTAAGTCCCTAGGGGGTAGGACCCTGTTGGGTAGGCTCCTACTGGGTGAGCAGCCAAGTAGCCTAAGTAAGTCCCTAGGGAGTAGGACCCTATTGGGAAGGTCTCTAGAAGCCTAGGAAATTCCCTCGGGAGTTGGACCCTATTGTGTAGGCAGGGCACCAACTTAGGTAAGTCCTTAAGGGGTAGGACTCGATCAGGTAGTGTGCTAAAAATGTATTTAAGTCCCAAGGGGGAAGGACCCTATCAGGCATACGGCCTGGTAGCCTAGTAAGCCATGGGGGTGGGACCCTGTCTGGTAGGCAGGGTGGTAGCCTGAGTGTAAGTCCCAGGGGTGGGACCCTATTGGGTGGGCAGGACAGTAGCCTAGGAGTGAGTCCTTGGGGGTAGGACCCTATCGCGTAGTGTGATACTAATCTAGGTAAGTCGCTAGTGGGTAGGACCATATCGGGTAGGCAGGACAGTTGTCTAGGAATGTCCCTAGGGGTCAGGACCATATCGGGTAGTGTGGTGGTAGCCTAGGTAAGTCCCTAGGGTGTAGGACCATATCATGGGTAAGCTGGGCAACAGCCTACGTAAGTCCCTACAGGGTAGGACCCTATCGAGCAGGCGGCCTAGTAGCCTAGGTAGGTCCCTAGGGAGTAGGACCCTATTGGGCAGTGTGCTAGTAGCCTTGGTAAGTCCCTAGGGGGTAGGACCATGCTCGAGTGAGCAGGACAGTTGTCTAGGAGTGGCCCTAGGGGTCAGGACCATATCGGGTAGTGTGGTTGTAGCCTAGGTAAGTCCCTAGGGGGTAGAACCCTATCAGGGACTGTGCTAGTAGCCTAGGTAAGTCCCTTGGGGGTAGGACCATATCGGATAAGCTGGGCAATAGCCTACGTATGTCCCTACAGGGTAGGACCCTTTCGAGGAGGTGGCCTAGTAGCCTAGGTAGGTCCCAAGGGAGTAGGACCCTATTGGGCAGTGTGCTAGTAGCCTTGGTAAGTCCCTAGGGAGTAGGACCCAATCGGGTAGGCTCCTACTGGGCAGGCGGCCTAGTAGCCTAAGTAAGTCCCTAGGGAGTAGGACCCTATCGGGAAGGTGGCCTAGTAGCCTAGTTAAGTCCCTAGGGAGTTGGAAACTATCGGGTAGGCAGGGCACAAGCCTAGGAAAGTCCCTAAGGGGTAGGACCCTATCAGGCAGTGTGCTACAAGCCTATTTAAGTTCCAAGGTGGTAGGAACTTAAAGGGCACGTGGCCTAGTAGCCTAGGTAAGTCTCTAGGGGGTAGGACCCTTTAGTGCATGCAGGGCAGTAGCCTAGGTAACTCTCAAGGTTGTAGGACCCTATTGGGCAGACAGAGCTCCAGCCCATGTAAGTCCCTAGGGGATAGGACCCTGTCAGGTAGGCGGCATAGTAGCCTTGGCAAGTCCCTAGCAGGTAGGAACCTATCAGGCAGGCAGGCTAATAGCCTAAGTAAGTCCCTAGGGGGTAGGACCCTATCAGGTAGGTGGCCTAGTAGCCTAAGTAAGTCCCTAGGGGGTAAGACCGTATCAGGTAGTGTGCTAGTAGACTGTGTAAGTCCCTAGAGTGTTTGACCCTATCGCGTAGGAAGGGCGGTGGCCCAGGTAAGTCCCTAGGAGGTAGGACCCTTTCAGGTAGGCAGGACACCAGCCTAGGTAAGTTCCTAGGGGTAGAACCCTATTCTGTAGTGTACTAGTAGGCTAGGTAAGTCCCTAGGGGGTAGGACCCTATTGGGTTGTGTGCTAGTAACCAAGGTAAGTCCCCAGGGGGTAGGACCTTATCGGGTAGTGAGCTATAAGCCTAGGTAAGTTCCTAGGGTGTAGGACCCTATTGGGCAGGTGGACTAGTTGCCCAAGTATGTCCCTAGTGGGTTGGACCTTATCGGGAAGGCGGCCTAGTAGCCCAGGTAATTCCCTATGGGTAGGACCCCATCGGGTAGACAGGGCACCAGCCTAGGTAAGTCCCTAGGGGTGGGACCCTTCAGGCAGTGTGCTAGTAGCCTGGGTAAGTCCCTAGAGGTTGACCCTATCAGGTAGGCGGACGAGTAGGCTAGGTTAGTCCCTATTGGGTAGGACCCTGTCGGGTTAGTAGGGCGGTAGTCCAGGTAAGACACTAGATGGTAGGGCTCTATCAGGTAGGCAGGGCACCAGCTTAGGTAAATCCCTAAGGGCTAGGACCCTATCAGATAGTGTGCTATAAGCGTATTTAAGTCCCAAGGGGGCAGGACCCTATCAGGCAGGCTGGGCAGTAGCCCAGGTAAGTCCCTAGATGGTAGGACCCTACTGGATAGGCAGGGCAGAAGCCTAGGTATGTCCCTAGGGAGTAGGGCCCTATCGAGCAAGTGGCCTAGTAGCCTAGGTAAGTCCCAAGGGGGCAGGACCCCATTGGGTATTGTGCTAGTAGCCTAGGTAAGTCCCTATAGGGTAGGACCATATCGGTCAGGTGGCCTAGTAGAGTAAGTAAGTCCCAAGGGGGTAGGACCATATCAGGTAGGAGGGGGTAGCCTGGGTGAAGTCCCTGGGGTGGGACCCTATCAGGTGGGCAGGGTGACAGCCTTAGTAAGTGCTTGGGGTAGGCCCTATCGGTGGGCAGAGGTGGTTGCCTAGGTAAGTCCCCAGTGGGTGAACCCTATCAGGAAGTGTGCTGAAGCCTAGGTGAGTCTCTGGGGGTAGGACCCTGCTCGTTGCAGGCATGGCAGTAGCCTAGTTAAGTCTCTAGAGGGTAGAACAGTATCAGGTAGGCATGGCGGTGGCCTAGGTAAGTCCTAGGGAGTAGGACCTATCGGACAGAGGTCTAGTAGCCTAGGTAAGTCCCAAGGGGCAGGACCCCATCAGGTAGTGTGCTAGTAGCCTAGGTAAGTCCTATATGGTGGGACCTTATAGGGTAGGACCCTATCGGTCAGGCGGCCTACTAGAGTAAGTAAGTCCCTGGGGGGTGGGACCATATCAGGAGGCAGGGTGGTAGCCTTGGTAAGTCTTTGAGGGAAGCCCTCTCGGGCAGGAAGGCGGTTGCCTAGTGAAGCCCCAGTGGGTGTAGACCCTATAGGGAAGTGTGCTAGTAGCCTGGGTAAGTTACCTGGGGGTGGGACCCTATCGTGCAAACGAGGCAGTATCTGGAGGTACTCTCAAGGTTGTAGGACCCTATTGGGCAGGCAGGGCTCCAGCCCATGTAAGTCCCTAGGGGATAGGACCCTATCAGGTAGGTGGCATAGTAGCCTCGCTAAGTCCCTAGCGGGGAGGAACCTATCAGGCAGGCGGGCTAATAGTCTAAGTAAGTCCCTAGGGGGTAGGACCCTATCAGGTAGGTGGCCTAGTAGCCTACATAAGTCCCAAGGGGGTAAGACCATATCAGGTAGTGTGCTAGTAGACTATGTAAGTCCCTAGAGTGTTTGACCCTATTGGGAGGCAGGGGCACCAGCAGGAGGTTAGATCCTGGGGGTGGGACCTTGTGGGTAGTGTGCTAGTAGCCTGGTGAAGTCCCTATGGGGTGGGACCTTATGGGGAAGGCATGGTGATGCTAGGGTAAGTCCCTAGGGGTGAACCTCTCAGGTAGACATGGTGGCAGGCTAGAAAATTCCCTAGTGGGTAGGACCTGATCGGGTAATGTGCTAGTAGCCTAGGTAAGTCCCTAGGGAGCAGGATCATATTAGGAAGTGTGATAGTAGCCTAGGTAAATCCCTAGAGGGTAGGACCCTATCGGGTAGTGTGCTTGTAGCCTAGGTAAGTCCCTAGAGAGCAGGACCAAATCGGGTAGGAACGGCAGTAGCCTAGGTAAATCCCTAGGGGGTAGGACCCTATCGGACAGATGGCCTGCAGCAGCCTAAGTAAGTTCTCTGGGGGTAGGACCCTATCGGGCATTGTGCTAGTAGCCCAGGTAACTCCCTAGAGGGTAGGACCCTATCAGGTTGGTGGCCCAGTAACCTAGGTAAGTACCTAGGTGGTAAGACCGTATCGGGTAGTGTGCTAGTAGCCTATGTAAGTCCTGAGAGTGCTTGACCCTATTGGGTAGGCAGGGCACCAGCCTAGGTAAGTCCCTAGGGGGTAGAACCATATCGAGTAGTGTGCTAGTTGCCTAGTTAAGTCCCTAGAGGGTAGGGCAGTGAGCTTGGGTGAGCACCAGCCTGGGAATGTCACTGTCGGGTGGGCATGGCGGTAGCCTGGGTTAGTCACTAAGGGTGGGATCCTATCAGTCAGGCAGCCTAGTGCCTCAGTAAGTCCCTAGCAGGTAGGACCATATCGGGTGGTGTGCTGCTAGCCTAGAGTGAATTCAGAGGTAGGACCCAGTGAGTGATGTGTGCTACAAGACTAGAAAACCATGAGGGTGGGACCCTGATCGAGACAGGCGGCCTAGTAGCCTAGGGAGTCCCAGGGGTGGGACCCTATCGGACGGGCAGCCCATAGCCCAGGTAGTAAACCCTATCGGGTAGGCAGGGACATGCCTAGAGAGATACCTAGGGTGGGACCCTATTGGGTGGGCAGAGGCCGGTAGTCATTTGACACAGTCCACACAAAGATTAACAGTCAAATTAACCAACCTGAGAGTGGGTCCCAGGTTGGCAGCCTGGGAAAAACATTGGATGGACAGGCAGGACAGAAGAGGTAATTGTAAATGGGGTCCACTCTAAAGAAGAGGATATAGTGAGGTACCACAGGGTTCAGTATTGGGTCCAGTCCTTTTAAGTCACATTGCAGAGGGACTGGAAGGAAAAGAATGCCTCTTTAGCAGATGACACAAGATCTGCAACAGGATAGATACAAAGAGGCATGGAAAGGATGAAAGGGACTTGGCGTTGGAGGAATGATCAGAAGTATAGCGCTAGAATTCAATGCAAAAGTGCAAAATAATGCACCTGGGAAACAAGAACCCGGGAAGAATACACATCGGAGGTAGTAACAACAACAAAAGGAAAGGACCTAGGGGTAGTCATATCAGATGACCTGAAGTTGCTAAGCAATGTGAGAAGGCAGTAGGAGGCTAGGGGTATACTGGGATGCATAAGGAGATTCATCAGCAGCAAAAACAGGAAGTTATCCTCTGTACAGACAGTTGCTGAGACCCCATCTGAATACTGCATCCAGTTCTGGATACCCCATCTCCAAGGACATCGACAGGATAGAGGCAGTTCAGAGGAGGGCAACTAAAATAGTGCAGGGGTCTGCAGAGAGAACCTATGAGGAGACTAAAGGAGCAATATGTATACCCTTGAGGAAAGAAGGGAGAGGGGGGACATGATAGAAACTTTTAAGTACCTCAGTGGAATCAACAAAGTCCAAGAGGGTAGCATCTTTCAGAAAAAGAGACGTGCAAGAACAAGGGGACACAACTTTAAGATAGTGGGGGCAGTTCAGGGACAATGTGAGGAAGTATTATTTCACAGAGAGGGTAGTGGATTCATGGAACAGCCTTCCAGAGGAGGTTGTGAGGTCTAAAACTGTGGGAGAATTCAAGAATGCATGGGACAGATATAAGGCAATTTTTGTGGGGGGAAGAAGAAATAGGCTGTTGGTTAACTAGGATCTGCGATCTATCCTGTAGGTAGGGAAATGGGAAGACTAGATGGGTCAAGCGGTCCTTATCTGCCATCAAAGTCTATGTTTCTATGTTTCTAAATTCATTTTTGTCAAAAATAAATATATAACAACTGGTGGCCTAAATGACAACCTCAGACCTTTTACCCCAGCTCCATAAATCACCTGGCACTCATTTTTGGCAAATACATAAATTTCACCTCGGGTGACTTAAAAAAACCACTGAGGAACTTTGAATCTGGCTCCATAAATTAGCCTTAGTAAGTCCCTATAGGGCAGAGACCCTATCGGTGGGTGGGCTAGTAGCCTAGGAGTAAGTCCCTAGGAGTGAGAACCCTATTGGGTGGGCAGGCGGGGGCCTTACGGGAGTCCTAGGGTTGGGACTCTGTCAGGGAGGCAGGGCGGTTTCCTAGGTAAGTCTCTAGGAGTTAGAACCCTATCGGGTAGTGTAGTAGTAGCCTAGGTAACTCCCTAGGGATTAGGACCCCATCGGAGACTATGCAGGTAGCCTAGGTAAGTCACTAGGTGGTAGGACCATATCGGGTAGGCTGGGCAACAGCCTAGGTAAGTCCCTATGGGGTAGGACCCTATTGGGCAGGCAGCCTAGTAGCCTAGGTAGGTCCCTAGGGGGTAGGACCCTATCAGGTAGTGTGCTAGTCACTTTGGTAAGTCCCTAGGGGGTAGGACCCTGTTGGGTAGGCTCCTACTGGGTGAGCAGCCAAGTAGCCTAAGTAAGTCCCTAGGGAGTAGGACCCTATTGGGAAGGTCCCTAGAAGCCTAGGAAATTCCCTCGGGAGTTGGACCCTATTGTGTAGGCAGGGCACCAACCTAGGTAAGTCCTTAAGGGGTAGGACCCGATCAGGTACTGTGCTAAAAGTGTATTTAAGTCCCAAGGGGGTAGGACCCTATCAGGCATACGGCCTGGTAGCCTAGGTAAGCCATGGGGGTAGGACCCTGTCTGGTAGGCAGGGTGGTAGCCTAGGTAAGTCCCAATGGGGTAGGACCCTATTGGGTAGGCAGGACAGTAGCCTGGTAAGGGTCCTTAGGGGTGAAGCCCTGCTCAGCGTAGTGTGATACTAATCTGGGTAGAGTCGCTGAGTGGGTGGGACCATAGTCAGGTGGGCAGGACAGTTGTCTAGGAATGTTCCTAGGGTCAGGACCATATCAGGTGGTGTGGTGGTAGCCTAGGTAAGTCCCTAGGGGGTCGGATCCATGTCGGGTGAGGCTGGGCAGCAGCCTCGTGGAGATCCCTGGGGTGGGACCCTACTCAGGCAGGCAGGCCTAGTAGCCTAGGTGGATCCCTAGGGGTAGGACCTTGTTGGGCAGTGTGCTAGTGGCCTTGGTAAGTCCCTGGGGTAGGACCATGATCGGGTGAGCAGGACAGAGTTGTCTAGGGGTGGCCCTAGGGTCAGGGACCATGTCGAATGGTATGGTTTGTAGCCTAGGTAAGTCCCTAGGGGTGGAGGCCTATCAGGGACTGTGCTGGTAGCCTAGGTAAGTCCTTGGGGGTGGGACCATTCGGATAAGCTGGGCAGACAGCTTCATGTGTCCCTACAGGGTGGGACCCACTGGGGAGGTGGCCTAGTAGCCTAGAGTGGGTCCCAAGGGAGTAGGACCCTATTGGGCAGTGTGCTAGTAGCCTTGGTAAGTCCCTAGGGGTAGGACCCTATTGGGTAGGCAGGGCGGTAGTCATTTGACACAGTCCCACACAAAAGATTAACAGTCAAATTAACCAACCTGAGAGTGGGTCCCAGGTTGGCAGCCTGGGAAAAACATTGGATGGACAACGGGACAGAGAAGGTAATTGTAAATGGGGTCCACTCTAAAGAAAGAGGGGATACTAGTGAGGTACCACAGGGTTCAGTATTGGGTCCAGTCCTTTTTAAGTCACATTGCAGAGGGACTGGAAGGAAAAGAATGCCTCTTTGCAGATGACACAAAGATCTGCAACAGGATAGATACACAAGGAGGCATGGAAAGGATGAAAAGGGACTTGGCAACGTTGGAGGAATGGTCAGAAGTATGGCAGCTAGGATTCAATGCAAAGAAGTGCAAAATAATGCACCTGGGAAACAAGAACCCAGGGGAAGAATACACAATCGGGAGGTAGTAACAACAAAAAAAGAAAGGGACCTGAGGGTAGTCATATCAGATGACCTGAAGGTTAGCAAGCAATGTGAGAAGGCAGTAGGGAGGGCTGGGGGTATACTGGGATGCATAGGGAGATTCATCATCAGCAGAAAACAGGAAGCTGTTATCCCTCTGTACAGACAGTTGCTGAGACCCCATCTGGAGTACTGCATCCAGTTCTGGATACCTCATCTCCGCAAGGACATCGACAGGATAGAGGCAGTCAGAGGAGGGCAGCTAAAACTGTGCAGGGTCTGCAAGAGACCAATATGAGGAGAGACTAAAGGGCAATATGTATACCCTTGAGGAAAGAGAGGAGGGGACATGATAGAAACTTTTAAGTACCTCAGTGGAATCAACAAAGTCAAGAGGATAGCATCTTTCCAGAAAAGAGGCGTAGCAGAACAAAGGGACACAACTTAAAGATAGTGGGGGGCAGTTCAGGGACAATGTGAGGAAGTATTATTTCACAGAGAGGGTAGTGGATTCAGGAAAAGCCTTCCAGAGGAGGTTGTGGGGTCTAAAACTGTGGGAGAATTCAAGAATGCAAGGGACAGATATAAGGCAATTTTTGTGGGGGGATGGAGAAATAGGCTGTTGGTTAACTAGGATCTGCGGTCTATCCTGTAGGTAGGGAAATGGGCAGACTAGATGGGTCAAGCGGCCCTTATCTGCCATCAATGTCTATGTTTCTATGTTTCTAGATTCAGTTTTGGGAAAAATAAATATATAACAGCTGGTGGCCTAAATGACAACCTCAGACCTTTTACTTCAGCTCCATAAATCACCTGGCACTCATTTTTGGCAAATACATAAATTTCACCTCAGGTGACCTAAAAAACCACTGAGGAACTTTGAATCTGGCTCCATAAATTAGCCTTAGTAAGTCCCTATAGGGCAGGACCCTATCGGGTAGGTGGGCTAGTAGCCTAGGTAAGTCCCTAGGGGTGAGAACCTTATCAGGTAGGCATGGTGGTAGCCTGGTAAGTCCCTAGGGGTGGGACCCTACCAGGTTGGCAGGGGTGGGCCTTGGGAGTCCCTGGGGGTAGGACTCTATCGGGGAGGCAGGGCAGTTTCCTAGGTAAGTCTCTAGGGGTTAGAACCCTATTGGGTAGTGTAGTAGTAGCCTAGGTAACTCCCTAGGGAGTAGGACCCCATCGGGGACTATGCTGGTAGCTTAGGTAAGTCACTAGGAGGTAGGACTATGTTGGGTAGGCTGGGCAACTGCCTAGGAAAGTCCCTATGGGGTAGGACCCTATCGGGCAGGCAGCCTAGTAGCCTAGGTAGGACCCTATGGGGTAGGACCCTGTCGGACAGTGTGCTAGTCACCTAGGTAAGTCCCTAGGAGGTAGGACCCTGTCGGGTAGGCTCCTACTGGGCGAGCAGCCAAGTAGCCTAAGTAAGTCCCTAGGGAGTAGGACCCTATTGGGAAGGTCCCTAGTAGCCTAGGTAATTCCATAGGGAGTTGGACCCTATTGGGTAGGCAGGGCACCAGCTTAGGTAAGTCCCTAAGGGGTAGGACCCTATCAGTTAGTGTGATGAAAATGTATTTAAGTCCCAAGGGGTTAGTACCCTATCAGGCATACGGCCTGGAAGCCTAGGTAAGCCCTAGGGGGTAGGATCCTATCAGGTAGGCAGGCGGTGGGCTAGGTAAGTCCTTGGGGGTGGGACCCTCTCGCGTGGTGTGCTACTAACCTTGGTAGAGTCCCTAGGGGTAGGACCATGTCGGGTAGGGCAGGATGGTTGTCTAGGAAAGGTCCTGGGGTCAGGACCGTGTCGGGTGGTGTGGTTGAAGCCTAGGTAGAGTCCCTAGGGGTGGGACCCTATCAGGGACTGTGCTAGAAGCCTAGGTAGAGTCCTTGGGGTGGGACCATTTGGAGTGGCTGGGCAGCAGCCTCGTGAAGTCCCTACAGGGTGGGACCCTATCAAGCAGGTGGCCTAGTAGCCTATGTGGGTCCCTAGGGAGTAGGACCCTATTGGGCAGTGTGCTAGTAGCCTTGGTAAGTCCACTGGGGTGGGACCCAATCGGATGGCTCCTACTGGGTAGGCGGCCTAGTAGCCTAAGTAAGTCCCTAGTGAGTGGGACCCTATCGGGAAGGTGGCCTAGTAGCCTAGGTAAGTCCCTAGGGAGTTGGAACCTATCGGGTAGGGAGGGCACAAGACTAGGTAAGTCCCTACGGGGTAGGACCCTATCAGGCAGTGTGCTACAAGCCTATTTAAGTCTCAAGGTGGTAGGAACCTAATGGGCAGGTGGCCTAGTAGCCTAGGAAAGTCCCTAGGGGGTAGGACCCTATCGTGCAGGCAGGGGTAGCCTGGGTAACTCCAAGGTTGTGGGACCCTGTCGAGGCAGGCAGGGCAGTAGCCTGGGTTGGTCCCTAGGGGTAAGACCCTATCGGTAGTGTGCTACTCACCTGGGAAAGTCCCTCGGGGGTAGGACCCTATCAAGTAGGTGGCCTAGTAACCTAGGTAAGTCCCTAGGTGGTAGGACCCTATCGGGTAGTGTCCTACTATCCTATGTAAGTCAATAGGAGGTAGGACCCTTTCAGGTGGGCAGGGCAACAGCCTGGGTAATTCCCTAGGGGTGGGACCCTATCGGGTGGTGTGCTAGTAACTAGATTGTGCCCTAGGGGTGGGACCCTATCAGGTGGTGTGCTGGTATTCTAGGTAAGTCCCTAGGTGTGGGACCCTATCAGGACGGGCCTAGTTGCCTACATAAGTCCCTGGGGGTGGGACCCTATCGGGAAGGCAGCCAAGTAGCCCAAGTAGAGTCCCTGGGAGGTAGGACCCCATTGGGTAGGCAGAGCACCATCCTAGGTAAGTTCCTAGGGGTAGGACCCTATCGGGCATTGTGCTAGTAGGCTAGATAAGTCCTAGGGGGTGGAACCGTATCAGCTAGGTGGCCTAGTAGGCTAGCTAAGTCCCTAGTGGGTAGGACGCTATCGGCTAGGCAGGGCAGCAGCCCAGGTAAGTCCCTAGAGGGTAGGACACTATTGGGTAGGCAGAGAGGTAGCCTAGGTAAATCCCTAGGTAGTTTGACCCTATCGGGCAAGTGGCCTAGTAGTCTAGGTAAGTCTCCAGGGGGTAGGACCCTTTCGGGTAGTGTGCTAGTTGCCTATGTAAGTCCCTAAAGGTTAGGACCCTATCGGGCAAGCAGCCTAGTAGCCTAGGTAAGTCCCTAGGGTTTAGGACCCTATCAGGTAGGCAGGGCGGTAGCCTAAGTAAGTCCCATGGGGGTAGGACCATATCGGGTAGGCAGAGCGGTTGCCTAGGTAAGTCCATAGGGGGTAGGACCCTATCGGGTAGTGTGCAAGTAGCTTAGGTAAGTTCCTAGGGGTAGGACCCTATCGGGCAGGCATGGCGGTAGCCTAGGTAGTTCCTGGGGTGAGACAGTGTCGGGTGAGCATGACAATAGCCTAGGTGAGTCCCAAGGGGTGGGACCCTGTCGGGTGGTGTGCTGAGTAGCCTGGAGTGCGTCCCAAGGGGTTGGGACCCTGTTGGTAGTGTGCTTCTAGCCTAGGTGAGTCCGGGAGGTGGGACCCTGTTGAGTAGGCAGGGCGGTAGCCTAGGTTAAGTTTCTAGGGAACTGGACCCTATCGGCCAAGCTGTCTATTAGCCTAGGTAAGTCCCTATAGGGCAGGACCCTATCAGGCAGGTGGGCTAGTAGCCTAGGTAAGTCCCTAGGGGGTAGGACCCTATCAGGCAGGCAGGGTGGTAGACTAGGTAAGTCCCTAGGGGGTAGGACCCAACCAGGTAGGCAGGGCGGTAGCCTTGGGAAGTCCCTACAGGTTAGGACCCTATCGGGGAGGCAGGGCAGTTGCATATGTAAGTCCCAAGGGGTTAGAACCCTATAAGGGGAGTGTGGTAGTAGCCTAGGTAACTCCCTAGGCGGTAGAACCCCATAGGGGACTATGCTAGTATCTTAGGTAAGTCACTAGGTGGTAGGACCATATTGGGTAGGCTGGGCAACAGCCTAGGTAAGTCCCTACGGGGTAGGACCCTTTTGGACAGGCGGCCTAGTAGCCTAGGTAGGTCTCTATGGGGTAGGACCCTATCGGGCAGTGTGCTAGTCACCTAGGTAAGTAACTAGGGGGTAGGACCCTATCGGGTAGGCTCCTACTGGGCGAGCAGCCTAGTAGCCTAAGTAAGTCCCTAGGGAGTAGGACACTATCGGGAAGGTGGCCTAGTAGCCTAGGTAATTCCTTAGGGAGTTGGACCATATCGGGTAGGCAGGGCACCAGCTTAGGTAAGTCCCTAAGGGGTAGGACCCTATCAAGTAGTGTGCTAAAAGCGTATTTAAGTCCCAAGGGGGCAGGACCCTATCAGGCAGGCAGGGTAGTAGCCCAGGTAAGTCCCTAGATGGTAGAACCCTATTGGATAGGCAGGGCCGTAGCCTAGGTAAGTCCCCAGGGAGTTGGGCCCTATCAGGCAAGCGGCCTAGTAGCCTAGGTAAGTCCCAAGGGGAAGGACCCCATCGGGTAGTGTGCTAGAAGCCTAGGTATGTCCCTATAGGGTAGGACCCTATCGGTCAGGTGGCCTAGTAGAGTAAGTAAGTCCCTAGGAGGTAGGACCATATCGGGTAGGTTGGGTGGTAGCCTAGGAAAATCCCTAGGGGGTAGGACCCTATCAGGTAGGCAGGGTGGTTGCCTTGGTAAGTCCTTAGGGGGTAGGCCCTATCAGGTAGGCAGGGCGGTTACCTAGGTAAGTCTCTGGGGTGAAAAGTATTGGGGAGGCATGCAGTGGCCTAGGTAGAGTCCCTAGGGGGTAGGACCCTTTTGGGTAGTGTGCTAGTAGCCTAGGTACGTCCCTAGGGGGTAGGACCCTTTTTGGTAGTGTGCTAGTAGCCTAGGTAAGTCCCTAGAGGGTAGGACCCTATCGGGTAGTGTTCTAGTAGCCTAGGTAAGTCCCTAGAGGGTTGGACCCTATCGGGTAGTGTGCTAGTAGCCTAGGTAAGTCCCTACGGGGTAGGACCCTATTGGGTAGGCAGGGTGGTTTCCCAATTAAGTCCTTAGAGGGTAGGACCCTGTTGGGTAGACAGGGCGGTAGCCTAAGTTAAGTTCCTAGGGTGTTTGACCCTATCGGACAAGTGGTCTAGTAGCCTAGGTAAGTCCCTAGAGGGCAGGACCCTATCGGGCAGGTGGCCTAGTAGCCTAGGTAAGTCCCAAGCTGATAGGACCCTATTGGGTAGGCAGGGTGATAGACTAGGTAAGACTATAGGGGACAGTACCCTACTAGGTAGGCTGGGTGGTTGCCTATTTAAGTTATTAGGGGTTAGAACCCTATCGGGTGGTGTGCTGGTAGCCTGAATAAGTCCCTAGAGTGCACCCTATGGGTGCTGTGCTGGTAGCATGGGTGAAATCCCTAGGGGGTGGGAGCATGTCGTGTGGGCTGGGCAGCAGCCAAGGTAAGTCCCTATGGTGTGGGACCCTTCGGGCAGGAGGTCTAGTAGCCTAGGTAGATCCCCATGGCATAGGACCCTATCGGGCAGTATGCTAGTAGCCTAGGTAAGTCCCTAGGGGGTAGGACCCTATCGGGTAGGCTCCTACTGGGCAGGAGGCCTAGTAGCCTAAGTAAGCCCCTACGGAGTAGGTCCCTATCGGGAAGGTGGCCTAGTATCCTAGGTAAGTCCCTAGGGAGTTGGACCCTATCGGGTAGGCAGGGCACCAGCCTAGGTAAGTCCCTAAGGGGAAGGGCCTATCAGGTAGTGTGCTAGAAGCCTATTTAAGTCCCAAGAGGGTAGGACAATATTGTACAGGTTGCCTAGTAGCCTAGGTAAGTCCCTAGGGGGTAGGACCCTATCCGGCAGGCAGGGCAGTAGCCTATGTAAGTCCCAAAAGAGTAGGACCATATCGGACAGGCAGGGCAGTAGCCTAGGTAAGTCTGTAGGGTGAAGGACCCTATTGGGTAGTGTGCTAGTAACCTAGGTAAGTCCCTAGCAGGTAGGACCCTTTCTGGTTGTGTGCTAGTAGCCTAGGTAAGTCCCTAGGAGGTATGACCCTATCGGGTAGGCAGGACACCAGCCTAGGTAAGTCCCTGGGGTAGAACCCTGTCTGGTAGTGTACTAGTAGGCTAGGTCAGTTCCTAGGGGATAGGACCCTATTGGGTAGTGTGCTAGAAACCAAGGAAAGTCCCAAGCTGTAAGACCCTATCGGGTAGTGTGCTATAAGTCTAGGTAAGTCCATAGGGTGTAGGACCCTATCGGGCAGGCAGCCTAGTTGCCAAAGTAAGTTCCAAGGGGGTCGGACCCTATTGGGAAGGTGGCCTAGTAGCCAGGTAAGTCCCTAGGGGCAGGACCCAATCGGGTAGGCAGGGCACCAGCCTAGGTAAGTACCTAGGTGGTAGGACCCTATCAGGCAGTGTGCTAGTAGCCTAGGTAAGTCCCTAGAGGGTAGGACACTATCGGGTAGGTAGGGCACCATCCTAGGAATGTCTCTATCGGGTAGGCATGCGGTAGCCCAGGTTAGTCCCTAAGGGGTAGGATCCTATCAGTCAGGCAGCCTAGTAGCCTCAGTAAGTCCCTAAAGAGTAGGACCATATCGGGTAGTGTGCTAGTAGCCTAGGTAAATTCTGAGGGGGTAGGACCCAATCATGAAGTGTGCTAGTAGCCTAGGTAAGTCCATAGGGGTAGGACCCTATCGAGCAGGCGGCCTAGTAGCCTAGGGAAGTCCCAAGGGGGTAGGACCCTATCGGGCAGGCAGCCTAGTAGCCCAGGTAGTAATACCCTATCGGGTAGGCAGGGCACCTGCCTAGGTAAGTCCCTAGGGGTAGGACCCTATTGGGTAGGCAGGGCGGTAGTCATTTGACACAGTCCCACACAAAAGATTAACAGTCAAATTAACCAACCTGAGAGTGGGTCCCAGGGTGGCAGCCTGGGTAAAGCATTGGCTGGACAACGGGACACAGAAGGTAATTGTAAATGGGGTCCACTCTGAAGAAAGAGGGGTTACTAGTGAGGTACCGCAGGGTTCAGTATTGGGTCCAGTCCTTTTTAAGTCACATTGCAGAGGGACAGGAAGGAAAAGAATGCCTCTTTGCAGATGACACAAAGATCTGCAACAGGATAGATACACAAGGAGGCATGGAAAGGATGAAAAGGGACTTGGCAACGTTGCAGGAATGGTCAGAAGTATGGCAGCTAGGATTCAATGCAAAGAAGTGCAAAATAATGCACCTGGGAAACAAGAACCCAGGGGAAGAATACACAATTGGGGGGAGGTAGTAACAACAACAAAAAAGGAAAGGGACCTGGGGGTAATCATTTCAGATGAACTTAAGGTTAGCAAGCAATGTGAGAAGGCAGTAGGGAGGGCTGGGGGTATACTGGGATGCATAGGGAGATTCATCAGCAGCAGAAAACAGGAAGCTGTTATCCCTCTGTACAGACAGTTGCTGAGACCCCAACTGGAGTACTGCATCCAGTTCTGGATACCCCATCTCCGCAAGGACATCGACAGGATAGATGCAGTTCAGAGGAGGGCAACTAAAATGGTGCAGGGTCTGCAAGGGAACCTATATGAGGAGAGACTAAAGGTGCTTAATATGTATACCCTTGAGGAAAGAAGGGAGAGGGGGGACATGATAGAAACTTTTAAGTACCTCAGTGGAATCAACAAAGTCCAAGAGGGTAGCATCTTTCAGAAAAAGAGACGTGCAAGAACAAGGGGACACAATTTAAAGATAGTGGGGGGCAGTTCAGGGACAATGTGAGGAAGTATTATTTCACAGAGAGGGTAGTGGATTCATGGAAAAGCATTCCAGAGGAGGTTGGGGGTCTAAAGCTGTGGGAGAATTCAAGAATGCAAGGGACAGATATAAGGCAATTTTTGTGGGGGGAAAGGAGAAATAGGCTGTTGGTTAACTAGGATCTGCGGTCCATCCTGTAGGTAGGGAAATGGGCAGACTAGATGGGTCAAGCGGTCCTTATCTGCCATCAATGTCTATGTTTCTATGTTTCTAAATTCATTTTTTGGAAAAATAAATATATAACAGCTGGTGGCCTAAATGACAACCTCAGACCTTTTACTCCAGCTCCATAAATCACCTGGCACTCATTTTTGGCAAATACATAAATTCCACCTCAGGTGACCTAAAAAACACTGAGGAACTTTGAATATGGCTCCATAAATTAGCCTAAGTAAGTCCCTATTGGGCAGGACCCTATCGGATAGGTGGGCTAGTAGCCTAGGTAAGTCCCTAGGGGTAGAACCTTATCAGGTAGGCATGGTGGTAGCCTAGGTAAGTCCCTAGGGGGTAGGACCCTACCAGGTAGGCAGGGCGGGAGCCTTGGGAAGTCCCTAGGGGGTAGGACTCTATTGGGGAGGCAGGGCAGTTTCCTAGGTAAGTCTCTCGGGGTTAGAACCCTATTGGGTAGTGTAGTAGTAGCCTAGGTAACTCCCTAGGGAGTAGGACCCCATCAGGGACTATGCTGGTAGCTCAGGTAAGTCACTAGGGGGTAGGACCCTGTCGGGTAGGCTCCCACTGGGCGAGCAGCCAAGTAGCCTAAGTAAGTCCCTAGGGAGTAGGACCCTATTGGGAAGGTCCCTAGTAGCCTAGGTAATTCCATAGGGAGTTGGACCCTATTGGGTAGGCAGGGCACCAGCTTAGGTAAGTTCCCTAAGGGGTAGGACCCTATCAGTTAGTGTGATAAAAGCGTAATTAAGTCCCAAGGGGTTAGGACCCTATCAGGCATACGGCCTGGAAGCCTAGGTAAGCCCTAGGGGGTAGGACCCTCTCAGGTAGGCAGGGCGGTAGGCTAGGTAAGTCCTTAGGGGGTAGAACCCTATCACGTAGTCTGCTACTAACCTAGGTAAGTCCCTAGGGGGTAGGACCATATCAGGTAGGCAGGACGGTTGTCTAGGAAAGTCCCTAGGGGTCAGAACCATATCAGGTAGTGTGGTTGAAGCCTAGGTAAGTCCCTAGGGGGTAGGACCCTATCGGGGACTGTGCTAGTAGCCTAGGTAAGTCCCTTGGGGTGGGACCATTTCGGATGAAGCTGGGCGGCAGCCTCACGTAAGTCCCTACAGGGTGGGACCCTATCAGCAGGTGGCCTAGTAGCCTGTAGGTCACTAGAGGTGGGACCCTATTGGGCGGTGTGCTAGTAGCCTTGGTAAGTCCCTGGGGTGGGACCCAATTGGGTGGCTCCTACTGGGTGGCGGCCTAGTGGCCTAAAGTAAGTCCCTAGTGGTGGGACCCTATCGGGAAGGTGGCCTTGTAGCCTAGGTAGAGTCCTAGGGAGTTGGAACCTATCGGGTGGGAGGCACAAGCCTAGGTAAGTCCCTAAGGGGTAGGACCCTATCAGGCAGTGTGCTACAAGCCTATTTAAGTCCCAAGGTGGTAGGAACCTAATGGGCACGTGGCCTAGTAGCCTAGGTAAGTCCCTAGGGTAGGGACCCTATTGTGCAGGCAGGGCGGTAGCCTAGGTAACTCCCAAGGTTGTAGGACCCTATCGAGGCAGGCAGGGCAGTAGCCTAGGTTAGTCCCTAGGGGTAGAGACCCTATCGAGTAGTGTGCTACTCACCTAGGTAAGTCCCTAGGGGGTAGGACCCTATCAAGTAGGTGGCCTAGTAACCTAGGTAAGTCCCTAGGTGGTAGGACCCTATCGGGTAGTGTCCTACTAACCTATGTAAGTCAATAGGAGGTAGGACCCTTTCAGGTAGGCAGGGCAACAGCCTAGGTAATTCCCTAGGGGTAGGACCCTATCGGGTAGTGTGCTAGTAACTTAGTTATGCCCCTAGGGGTAGGACCCTATCAGGTGGTGTGCTAGTATTCAGGTGAGTCCCTAGGTGTGGGACCCTTCGGGCAGGCGGCCTGGTTGCCTACATAGTCCCTAGGGGTGGGACCCTATCGGGAGGCAGCCAAGTAGCCCAAGTAAGTCCCTGGAGGTGGGACCCCATTGGGTGGGCAGAGCACCATCCTGGGTAAGTTCCTGGGGTGGGACCCTATCGGGCATTGTGCTGTGGGCTAGATAGGTCCTAGAGGGTGGAACACGTATCAGCTGGGTGGCCTGGTAGGCTAGCTAAGTCCCTAGTGGGTGGGGCGCTATCGCTGAGGCAGGGCAGCAGCCCAGGTAAGTCCCTAGAGGGTGGGACACTATTGGGTGGGCAGAGGTAGCCTAGGTGAAATCTCTGGGTAGTTTGACCCTATCGGGCCAGAGTGGCCTAGTGGTCTAGGTAAGTCTCCAGGGGGTAGGACCCTTTCGGGTAGTGTGCTAGTTGCCTATGTAAGTCCCTAAAGGTTAGGACCCTATCGGGCAAGCAGCCTAGTAGCCTAGGTAAGTCCCTAGGGTTTAGGACCCTATCAGGTAGGCAGGGCGGTAGCCTAAGTAAGTCCCATGGGGGTAGGACCATATCGGGTAGGCAGAGCGGTTGCCTAGGTAAGTCCATAGGGGGTAGGACCCTATCGGGTAGTGTGCAAGTAGCTTAGGTAAGTTCCTAGGGGTAGGACCCTATCGGGCAGGCATGGCGGTAGCCTAGGTAAGTTCCTAGGGGTAGAACAGTATCGGGTAAGCATGACAATAGCCTAGGTAAGTCCCAAGGGGGTAGGACCCTATCGGGTAGTGTGCTAGTAGCCTAGGTACGTCCCAAGGGGTTAGGACCCTATTTAGTAGTGTGCTTCTAGCCTAGGTAAGTCCCGAGAGAGTAGGACCCTGTTGAGTAGGCAGGGCGGTAGCCTAGGTTAAGTTCCTAGGGAACTGGACCCTATCGGCCAAGCTGTCTATTAGCCTAGGTAAGTCCCTATAGGGCAGGACCCTATCAGGCAGGTGGGCTAGTAGCCTAGGTAAGTCCCTAGGGGGTAGGACCCTATCGGCAGGCAGGGTGGTAGACTAGGTAAGTCCCTAGGGGGTAGGACCCAACCAGGTAGGCAGGGCGGTAGCCTTGGGAAGTCCCTACAGGTTAGGACCCTATCGGGGAGGCAGGGCAGTTGCATATGTAAGTCCCAAGGGGTTAGAACCCTATAAGGGGAGTGTGGTAGTAGCCTAGGTAACTCCCTAGGCGGTAGAACCCCATAGGGGACTATGCTAGTATCTTAGGTAAGTCACTAGGTGGTAGGACCATATTGGGTAGGCTGGGCAACAGCCTAGGTAAGTCCCTACGGGGTAGGACCCTTTTGGACAGGCGGCCTAGTAGCCTAGGTAGGTCTCTATGGGGTAGGACCCTATCGGGCAGTGTGCTAGTCACCTAGGTAAGTAACTAGGGGGTAGGACCCTATCGGGTAGGCTCCTACTGGGCGAGCAGCCTAGTAGCCTAAGTAAGTCCCTAGGGAGTAGGACACTATCGGGAAGGTGGCCTAGTAGCCTAGGTAATTCCTTAGGGAGTTGGACCATATCGGGTAGGCAGGGCACCAGCTTAGGTAAGTCCCTAAGGGGTAGGACCCTATCAAGTAGTGTGCTAAAAGCGTATTTAAGTCCCAAGGGGGCAGGACCCTATCAGGCAGGCAGGGTAGTAGCCCAGGTAAGTCCCTAGATGGTAGAACCCTATTGGATAGGCAGGGCCGTAGCCTAGGTAAGTCCCCAGGGAGTTGGGCCTATCAGGCAAGCGGCCTAGTAGCCTAGGTAAGTCCCAAGGGGAAGGACCCCATCGGGTAGTGTGCTAGAAGCCTAGGTATGTCCCTATAGGGTAGGACCCTATCGGTCAGGTGGCCTAGTAGAGTAAGTAAGTCCCTAGGAGGTAGGACCATATCGGGTAGGTTGGGTGGTAGCCTAGGAAAATCTCTAGGGGGTAGGACCCTATCAGGTAGGCAGGGTGGTTGCCTTGGTAAGTCCTTAGGGGGTAGGCCCTATCAGGTAGGCAGGGCGGTTACCTAGGTAAGTCTCTAGGGGTAGAAAAGTATTGGGTAGGCATGACGGTAGCCTAGGTAAGTCCCTAGGGGGTAGGACCCTTTTGGGTAGTGTGCTAGTAGCCTAGGTACGTCCCTAGGGGGTAGGACCCTTTTTGGTAGTGTGCTAGTAGCCTAGGTAAGTCCCTAGAGGGTAGGACCCTATCGGGTAGTGTTCTAGTAGCCTAGGTAAGTCCCTAGAGGGTTGGACCCTATCGGGTAGTGTGCTAGTAGCCTAGGTAAGTCCCTACGGGGTAGGACCCTATTGGGTAGGCAGGGTGGTTTCCCAATTAAGTCCTTAGAGGGTAGGACCCTGTTGGGTAGACAGGGCGGTAGCCTAAGTTAAGTTCCTAGGGTGTTTGACCCTATCGGACAAGTGGTCTAGTAGCCTAGGTAAGTCCCTAGAGGGCAGGACCCTATCGGGCAGGTGGCCTAGTAGCCTAGGTAAGTCCCAAGCTGATAGGACCCTATTGGGTAGGCAGGGTGATAGACTAGGTAAGACTATAGGGGACAGTACCCTACTAGGTAGGCTGGGTGGTTGCCTATTTAAGTTATTAGGGGTTAGAACCCTATCGGGTAGTGTGCTAGTAGCCTAGATAAGTCCCTAGGGGGTCGCACCCTATCGGGTACTGTGCTAGTAGCATAGGTAAACTCAGGGGGTAGGAGCATATCGTGTAGGCTGGGCAACAGCCAAGGTAAGTCCCTATGGTGTAGGACCCTTTCGGGCAGGAGGTCTAGTAGCCTAGGTAGATCCCCATGGCATAGGACCCTATCGGGCAGTATGCTAGTAGCCTAGGTAAGTCCCTAGGGGGTAGGACCCTATCGGGTAGGCTCCTACTGGGCAGGAGGCCTAGTAGCCTAAGTAAGCCCCTACGGAGTAGGTCCCTATCGGGAAGGTGGCCTAGTATCCTAGGTAAGTCCCTAGGGAGTTGGACCCTATCGGGTAGGCAGGGCACCAGCCTAGGTAAGTCCCTAAGGGGAAGGGCCTATCAGGTAGTGTGCTGAGAAGCCTATTTAAGTCCCAAGAGGGTAGGACAATATTGTACAGGTTGCCTAGTAGCCTAGGTAAGTCCCTAGGGGTGGGACCTATCAGCCAGGCAGGGCAGTAGCCTATGTAAGTCCCAAAAGTAGGACCATTCGGACAGGCAGGGCAGTAGCCTAGGTAAGTCCGTGGGGTGAAGGACCCTATTGGGTGGTGTGCTGAGTAACCTGGGTAGAGTCCCTAGCAGGTGGGACCCTTTCTGGTTGTGTGCTAGTGGCCTGGGTAGAGTCCCTAGGAGGTTGACCCTATCGGGTGGGCAGGACACCAGCCTAGGGTAAGTCCTGGGTGGGAACCCTGTCTGGTAGTGTACTAGTAGGCTAGGTCAGTTCCTGGGGATGGGACCCTATTGGGTGTGTGCTAGAAACCAAGGAAAGTCCCAAGCTGTAAGACCCTATCGGTGGTGTGCTATAAGTCTAGGTAAGTCCATGGGGTGTAGGACCCTATCGGACAGGCAGCCTAGTTGCCAAAGTAAGTTCCAAGAGGTCGGACCCTATTGGGAAGGTGGCCTAGTAGCCAGGTAAGTCCCTAGGGGCAGGACCCAATCGGGTAGGCAGGGCACCAGCCTAGGTAAGTACCTAGGTGGTAGGACCCTATCAGGCAGTGTGCTAGTAGCCTAGGTAAGTCCCTAGAGGGTAGGACACTATCGGCTAGGTAGGGCACCATCCTAAGAATGTCTCTATCGGGTAGGCATGCGGTAGCCCAGGTTAGTCCCTAAGGGGTAGGATCCTATCAGTCAGGCAGCCTAGTAGCCTCAGTAAGTCCCTAAAGAGTAGGACCATATCGGGTAGTGTGCTAGTAGCCTAGGTAAATTCTGAGGGGGTAGGACCCAATCATGAAGTGTGCTAGTAGCCCTAGGTAAGTCCATAGGGGTGGGACCCTATCGAGGCAGGCAGCCTAGTAGCCTGGGGAGTCCCAGGGGTAGGGACCCTATCGGGCAGGCAGCCTAGTAGCCCAGGTAGTAATACCCTATGGGGAGGCAGGGCACCTGCCTAGGTAAGTCCCTAGGGGTAGGACCCTATTGGGTAGGCAGGGCGGTAGTCATTTGACACAGTCCCACACAAAAGATTAACAGTCAAATTAACCAACCTGAGAGTGGGTCCCAGGGTGGCAGCCTGGGTAAAGCATTGGCTGGACAACGGGACACAGAAGGTAATTGTAAATGGGGTCCACTCTGAAGAAAGAGGGGTTACTAGTGAGGTACCGCAGGGTTCAGTATTGGGTCCAGTCCTTTTTAAGTCACATTGCAGAGGGACAGGAAGGAAAAGAATGCCTCTTTGCAGATGACACAAAGATCTGCAACAGGATAGATACACAAGGAGGCATGGAAAGGATGAAAAGGGACTTGGCAACGTTGCAGGAATGGTCAGAAGTATGGCAGCTAGGATTCAATGCAAAGAAGTGCAAAATAATGCACCTGGGAAACAAGAACCCAGGGGAAGAATACACAATTGGGGGGAGGTAGTAACAACAACAAAAAAGGAAAGGGACCTGGGGGTAATCATTTCAGATGACCTGAAGGTTAGCAAGCAATGTGAGAAGGCAGTAGGGAGGGCTGGGGGTATACTGGGATGCATAGGGAGATTCATCAGCAGCAGAAAACAGGAAGCTGTTATCCCTCTGTACAGACAGTTGCTGAGACCCCATCTGGAGTACTGCATCCAGTTCTGGATACCTCATCTCCGCAAGGACATCGGCAGGATAGAGGCAGTCCAGAGGAGGGCAACTAAAATGGTGCAGGGTCTGCAAGAGAACCTATATGAGGAGAGACTAAAGGAGCTTAATATGTTTACCCTTGAGGAAAGAAGGGAGAGGGGGACATGATAGAAACTTTTAAGTACCTCAGTGGAATCAACAAAGTCCAAGAGGGTAGCATCTTTCAGAAAAAGAGACGTGCAAGAACAAGGGGACACAATTTAAAGATAGTGGGGGGCAGTTCAGGGACAATGTGAGGAAGTATTATTTCACAGAGAGGGTAGTGGATTCATGGAAAAGCCTTCCAGAGGAGGTTGGGGGTCTAAAGCTGTGGGAGAATTCAAGAATGCAAGGGACAGATATAAGGCAATTTTTGTGGGGGAAAGGAGAAATAGGCTGTTGGTTAACTAGGATCTGCGGTCCATCCTGTAGGTAGGGAAATGGGCAGACTAGATGGGTCAAGCGGTCCTTATCTGCCGTCAATGTCTATGTTTCTATGTTTCTAAATTCATTTTTTGGAAAAATAAATATATAACAGCTGGTGGCCTAAATGACAACCTCAGACCTTTTACTCCAGCTCCATAAATCACCTGGCACTCATTTTTGGCAAATACATAAATTCCACCTCAGGTGACCTAAAAAAACACTGAGGAACTTTGAATATGGCTCCATAAATTAGCCTAAGTAAGTCCCTATTGGGCAGGACCCTATCGGATAGGTGGGCTAGTAGCCTAGGTAAGTCCCTAGGGGTAGAACCTTATCAGGTAGGCATGGTGGTAGCCTAGGTAAGTCCCTAGGGGGTAGGACCCTACCAGGTAGGCAGGGCGGGAGCCTTGGGAAGTCCCTAGGGGGTAGGACTCTATTGGGGAGGCAGGGCAGTTTCCTAGGTAAGTCTCTAGGGGTTAGAACCCTATTGGGTAGTGTAGTAGTAGCCTAGGTAACTCCCTAGGGAGTAGGACCCCATCAGGGACTATGCTGGTAGCTTAGGTAAGTCACTAGGGGGTAGGACCCTGTCGGGTAGGCTCCCACTGGGCGAGCAGCCAAGTAGCCTAAGTAAGTCCCTAGGGAGTAGGACCCTATTGGTAAGGTCCCTAGTAGCCTAGGTAATTCCATAGGGAGTTGGACCCTATTGGGTAGGCAGGGCACCAGCTTAGGTAAGTTCCCTAAGGGGTAGGACCCTATCAGTTAGTGTGATAAAAGCGTAATTAAGTCCCAAGGGGTTAGGACCCTATCAGGCATATGGCCTGGAAGCCTAGGTAAGCCCTAGGGGGTAGGACCCTCTCAGGTAGGCAGGGCGGTAGGCTAGGTAAGTCCTTAGGGGGTAGAACCCTATCACGTAGTGTGCTACTAACCTAGGTAAGTCCCTAGGGGGTAGGACCATATCAGGTAGGCAGGACGGTTGTCTAGGAAAGTCCCTAGGGGTCAGAACCATATCAGGTAGTGTGGTTGAAGCCTAGGTAAGTCCCTAGGGGGTAGGACCCTATCGGGGACTGTGCTAGTAGCCTAGGTAAGTCCCTTGGGGGTAGGACCATTTCGGGTAAGCTGGGCAACAGCCTACGTAAGTCCCTACAGGGTAGGACCCTATCGAGCAGGCGGCCTAGTAGCCTAGGTAGGTCACTAGGGAGTAGGACCCTATTGGGCAGTGTGCTAGTAGCCTTGGTAAGTCCCTAGGGGGTAGGACCCAATTGGGTAGGCTCCTACTGGGTAGGCGGCCTAGTAGCCTGAGTAAGTCCCTAGTGAGTAGGACCCTATCGGGAAGGTGGCCTTGTAGCCTAGGTAAGTCCCTAGGGAGTTGGAACCTATAGGGTAGGGAGAGCACAAGCCTAGGTAAGTCCCTAAGGGGTAGGACCCTATCAGGCAGTGTGCTACAAGCCTATTTAAGTCCCAAGGTGGTAGGAACCTAATGGGCACGTGGCCTAGTAGCCTAGGTAAGTCCCTAGGGGTAGGACCCTATTGTGCAGGCAGGGTGGTAGCCTAGGTAACTCCCAAGGTTGTAGGACCCTATCGGGCAGGCAGGGCAGTAGCCTAGGTTAGTCCCTAGGGGGTAGAACCCTATTGAGTAGTGTGCTACTCACCTAGGTAAGTCCCTAGGGGGTAGGACCCTATCAAGTAGGTGGCCTAGTAACCTAGGTAAGTCCCTAGGTGGTAGAACCCTATCGGGTAGTGTCCTACTAACCTAGGTAAGTCAATAGGAGGAAGGACCCTTTCAGGTAGGCAGGGCAACAGCCTAGGTAATTCCCTAGGGGTAGGACCCTATCGGGTAGTGTGCTAGTAACTTAGTAAAGCCCCTAGGGGGTAGGACCCTATCAGGTAGTGTGCTAGTATTCTAGGTAAGTCCCTAGGGTGTAGGACCCTATTGGGCAGGCGGCCTAGTTGCCTACATAAGTCCCTAGGGGGTAGGACCCTATCGGGCAGTGTGCTAGTCACCTAGGTAAGTCCCTAGGGGGTAGGACCCTATCAGGTAGGCAGGGCGGTAGGCTAGGTAAGTCCTTAGGGGGTAGGACCCTATTGCGTAGTGTGCTACTAACCTGGGTAAGTCCCTAGGGGGTAGGACCATATCAGGTAGGCAGGACGGTTGTCTAGGAAAGTCCCTAGGGGTCAGGACCGTATCAGGTAGTGTGGTTGAAGCCTAGGTAAGTCCCTAGGGGGTAGGACCCTATCGGGACTGTGCTAGTAGCCTAGGTAAGTCCTTGGGGTGGGACCATTTCGATGGCTGGGCAACAGCCTACGTAAGTCCCTACAGGGTAGGACCCTATCGAGCAGGCGGCCTAGTAGCCTAGGTAGGTCACTAGGGAGTAGGACCCTATTGGGCAGTGTGCTAGTAGCCTTGGTAAGTCCCTAGGGGGTAGGACCCAATCGGGTAGGCTCCTACTGGGTAGGCGGCCTAGTAGCCTAAGTAAGTCCCTAGTGAGTAGGACCCTATCGGGAAGGTGGCCTTGTAGCCTAGGTAAGTCCCTAGGGAGTTGGAACCTATCGGGTTGGGAGAGCACAAGCCTAGGTAAGTCCCTAAGTGGTAGGACCCTATCAGGCAGTGTGCTACAAGCCTATTTAAGTCCCAAGGCGGTAGGAACCTAATGGGCACGTGGCCTAGTAGCCTAGGTAAGTCCCTAGGGGTAGGACCCTATTGTGCAGGCAGGGCGGTAGCCTAGGTAACTCCCAAGGTTCTAGGACCCTATCGGGCAGGCAGGGCAGTAGCCTAGGTTAGTCCCTAGGGGGTAGGACCCTATCGAGTAGTGTGCTACTCACCTAGGTAAGTCCCCAGGGGGTAGGACCCTATCAAGTAGGTGGTCTAGTAACCTAGGTAAGTCCCTAGGTGGTAGAACCCTATCGGGTAGTGTCCTACTAACCTAGGTAAGTCAATAGGAGGAAGGACCCTTTCAGGTAGGCAGGGCAACAGCCTGGGTAATTCCCTAGGGTAGGACCCATCGGGTAGTGTGCTAGTAACTTAGTTAAGCCCCTAGGGGGTAGGACCCTATCAGGTAGTGTGCTAGTATTCTAGGTAAGTCCCTAGGGTGTAGGACCCTATCGGGCAGGCGGCCTAGTTGCCTACATAAGTCCCTAGGGGGTAGGACCCTATCGGGAAGGCAGCCTAGTAGCCCAAGTAAGTCCCTAGGAGGTAGGACCCCATTGGGTAGGCAGGGCACCATCCTAGGTAAGTTCCTAGGGGTAGGACCCTATTGGGCATTGTGCTAGTAGGCTAGCTAAGTCCCTAGGGGGTAGGACGCTATCGGCTAGGCAGGGCAGCAGCCCAGGTAAGTCCCTAGAGGGTAGGACACTATTGGGTAGGCAGAGAGGTAGCCTAGGTAAATCTCTAGGTAGTTTGACCCTATCAGGCAAGCGTCCTAGTAGCCTAGGTAAGTCCCTAGGGGGTAGGACGCTATCGGCTAGGCAGGGCAGCAGCCCAGGAAAGTCCCTAGAGGGTAGGACACTATTGGGTAGGCAGAGAGGTAGCCTAGGTAAATCTCTAGGTAGTTTGACCCTATCGGGCAAGCGTCCTAGTAGCCTAGGTAAGTTTCTAGGGGGTAGGACCCTTTCGGGTAGTTTGCTAGTTGCCTATGTAAGTCCCTAAAGGTTAGGACCCTATCGGGCAGGCAGCCTAGTAGCCTAGGTAAGTCCCTAGGGTTTAGGACCCTATCAGGTAGGCAGGGCGGTAGCCTAAGTAAGTCCCTTGGGGGTAGGACCATATCGGGTAGGCAGAGTGATTGCCTAGGTAAGTCCATAGGGGGTAGGACCCTATCGGGTAGTGTGCAAGTAGCTTAGGTAAGTCCCTAGGGGTAGGACCCTATCGGGCAGGAATGGCGGTAGCGTAGGTAAGTTCCTAGGGGTAGAACAGTATCCGCTAAGCATGACAATAGCCTAGGTAAGTCCCAAGGGGGTAGGACCCTATCGGGTAGTGTGCTAGTAGCCTAGGTACGTCCCAAGGGGTTAGGACCCTATTTGGTAGTGTGCTACTAGCCTAGGTAAGTCCCGAGAGAGTAGGACCCTGTTGAGTAGGCAGGGCGGTAGCCTAGGTTAAGTTCCTAGGGAACTGGACCCTATTGACCAAGCGGTCTATTAGTCTAGGTAAGTCCCTATAGGGCAGGACCCTATCGGGCTGGTGGGCTAGTAGCCTAGGTAAGTCCCTAGGGGGTAGGACCCTATTGGGTAGGCAGGGTGGTAGACTAGGTAAGTCCCTAGGGGTATTGACCCAACCAGGTAGGCAGGGCGGTATCCTTGGGAAGTCCCTAGGGGTTAGGACCCTATCGGGGAGGCAGGGCAGTTGCATACGTAAGTCCCAAGGGGTTAGAACCCTATAAGGGGAGTGTGGTAGTAGCCTAGGTAACACCCTAGGCGGTAGGACCCCATAGGGGACTATGCTAGTATCTTAGGTAAGTCACTAGGTGGTAGGACCATATCGGGTAGGCTGGGCAACAGCCTAGGTAAGTCCCTACAGTGTAGGACCATTTGGGCAGGCGGCCTAGTAGCCTAGGTAGGTCCCTATGGGGTAGGACCCTATCGGGCAGTGTGCTAGTCGCCTAGGTAAGTCCCTAGGGGGTAGGACCCTGTCGGGTAGGCTCCCACTGGGCGAGCAGCCTAGTAGCCTAAGTAAGTCCCTAGGGAGTAGGACACTATCGGGAAGGTGGCCTAGTAGCCTAGGTAATTCCTTAGGGAGTTGGACCATATCAGGTAGGCAAGGCACCAGTTAGGTAAGTCCCTAAGGGGTAGGACCCTATCAGGTAGTGTGCTAAAAGCGTATTTAAGTCCCAAGGGGGCAGGACCCTATCGGGCAGGCAGGGCAGTAGCCCAGGTGAGTCCCTAGATGGAAGGACCCTACTGGATAGGCAGGGCGGTAGCCTAGGTAAGTCCCCAGGGAGTTGGGCCCTATCGGGCAAGCGGCCTAGTAGCCTAGGTAAGTCCCAAGGGGGAAGGACCCCATCGGGTAGTGTGCTAGAAGCCTAGTTAAGTCCCTATAGGGTAGGACCCTATCGGTCAGGTGGCCTAGTAGAGTAAGTAAGTCCATAAGAGGTAGGACCATATCGGGTAGGTTGGGTGGTAGCCTAGGAAAATCCCTAGGGGTTAGGACCCTCTCAGGTAGGCAGGGTGTTTGCCTTGGTAAGTGCTTAGGGGGTAGACCCTATCATGTAGGCAGGGTGGCTGCCTAGGTAAGTCCCCAGTGGGTAGAACCCTATCAGGAAGTGTGCTAGAAGCCTAGGTAAGTCCCTAGGGGGTAGGACCCTATCGTGCAGGCATGGCGGTAGCCTAGTTAAGTCTCTAGAGGGTAGAACAGTATCAGGTAGGCATGACGGTAGCCTAGGTAAGTCCCTAGGGAGTAGGACCCTATCGGGCAAGAGGCCTAGAAGCCTAGGTAAGTCCCAAGGGACAGGACCCCATCGGGTAGTGTGCTAGTAGCCTAGGTAAGTCCCTATATGGTAGGACCTTATAGGGTAGGACCCTATCGGTCAGGCAGCCTACTAGAGTAAGTAAGTCCCTAGGGGGTAGGACCATATCGGGTAGGAAGGGCGGTAGCCTAGGTAAGTCCCTAGGGGATAGGACCTTATCAGGTAGGCAGGGTGGTAGCCTTGGTAAGTCTTTAGGGGGTAGGCCCGATCGGGCAGGAAGGGCTGTTGCCTAGGTAAGTCCCCAGTGGTGTAGAACCCTATAGGGAAGTGTGCTAGTAGCCTAGGTAAGTACCTAGGGGGTAGGACACTATCGTGCAGGCATGGCGGTAGCCTTGGTAAGTCTCTAGGGGGTAGAACAGTATCGGGTAGGCATGACGGTTGCCTAAGTAAGTCCCTAGGGGGTAGGACCCTATCGGGTAGTGTTCTAGTAGCCTAAGTACGTCCCAAGGGGGTAGCTCCCTTTGAGGTAGTGTGCTAGTAGCCTATGTAAGTCCCAAGAGGGTAGGACCCTATCGGGTAGTGTGCTAATAGCCTAGGTAAGTCCCTATAGGGTAGGACCCTATCAGGTAGGCAGGGCGGTTGCTCAGTTAAGTCCCTTGAGGGTAGGACCCTGTTGCGTAGGCAGGGCGGTAGCCTAAGTTAAGTTCCTAGGGAGTTGTATCCTATCGGGGAAGCGGCCTACTAGCCTAGGTAAGTCCCTAGAGGGCAGGACCCTATCGAGCAGGTGGTCTAGTAGCCTAGGTAAGTCACTAGGGGGTAGGACCCTATCGGGTAGGCAGGGTGATAGGCTAGGTAAGTCTATAGGGGATAGTACCCTACCAGGTAGGCAGGGCAGCTGCCTATTTAAGTCCTAAGGGGTTAGGACCCTATCGGGTAGTGTGCTAGTAGTCTAGAAAAGTCCCTAGGGGGTCGGACCCTATCGGGTACTGTGCTAGTAGCCTAGGTAAGTCCCTAGGGGGTAGGAGCATATTGTATAGTCTGGGCTACAGCCAAGGTAAGTCCCTATGGGGTAGGACCCAATTGGGCAGGAGGCCTAGTAGCCTAGGTAGGTCCCTATGGGGTAGGACCCTATCGGGCAGTGTGCTAGTAGCCTAAGCAAGTCCTTAGGGGGTAGGACCCTATCGGGTAGGCTCCTACTGGGTAGGAGGCCTAGTAGCCTAAGTAAGTCCCTACGGAGTAGGTCCCTATCGGGAAGGTGGCCTAGTATCCCTAGGTAAGTCCCTAGGGAGTTGGACCTTATCAGGTAGGCAGGGCACCAGCCTAGGTAAGTCCCTAAGGAGAAGGACCCTATCAGGTAGTGTGCTAGAAGCCTATTTAAGTCCCAAGAGGGTAGGACAATATTGTACAGGCAGCCCAGTAGCCTAGGAAAGTCCCTAGGGGGTAGGACCCTATCCAGTAGGCAGGGCGGTAGCCTAGGTAAGTCCCAAGAGGGTAGAACCATATTGGGCAGTAGCCTAAATAAGTCCGTAGGGGGTAGGACTCTATCGGGGAGTGTGCTAGTAACCTAGGTAAGTCCTTAGGGGGTAGGACCCTAACTGGTAGTGTGCTAGTAGCCTAGCTAAGTCCCTAGGAGGTAGGACCCTATCGGGTAGGCAGGACACCAGCCTAGGTAAGTCCCTAGCGGATAGTACCTTATCGGGTAGGCATGGCGGTAGCCAAGGTAAATCCCTAGGGGTAGAACCCTATCAGATATGCGGCCTAGTAGGCAAGATAAGTCCCTAGGGGGTAGGTCCCTATCGGGTATGCAGGGTGGTAGCCCAGGTAAGAACCTAGGAGGTAGGACCCTTTCAGGAAGGCAGGACACCCGCCTAGGTAAGTCCCTAGGGGTAGGACCCTATCGGGTAGTGTACTAGTAGGCTAGGTAAGTCTCTAGGGGGTAGGACCCTATTGGGTAGTGTGCTAGTAACCTAGGTAAGTCCCTAAGGGGTAGGACCTTATCGGGTAGTGTGCTATAAGCCTAGGTAAGTCTCTAGTGTGTAGGACCCTATTGGGCAGGCAGCCTAGTTGCCTAAGTAAGTCCCTAGGGGGTTGGACCCTATTGGGAAGGTGGCCTAGTAGCCCAGGTAAGTCCCTAGGGGGTAGGACCCCATCGGGTAGGCAGGGCACCAGCCTAGGTAAGTTACTAGGTGGTAGGACCCGATCAGGCAGTGTGCTAGTAGCCTCGGTAAGTCCCTAGAGGGCAGGACCCTATCAGAAAGGCGGACTGGTAGGCTTGGTAAGTCCCTATTGGGTAGGACCCATTCGGGGAAGTAGGGCAGTAGCCCAGGTAAGACCCTAGATGATAGGGCCCTATAGGGTAGGCAGGGCACCAGCCTGGGTAAGTTCCTAGGGGTAGGACCCTATCGGGTATTGTGCTAATAACCTAGGTAAGTCCCTAGAGGGTAGAACCCTATTGGATAGGCAGGACACCAGCCTAGATAAGTCCCTAGCGGGTAGCACCTTATCGGGTAGGCATGGCAGTAGCCTAGGTAAGTCACTAGGGGTAGAACCCTATCAGGTATGTGGCCTAGTAGGCTAGATAAGTCCCTAGGGTGTAGGACCCTATCAGGTAGGCAGGGTGGTAGCCCAGGTAAGTCCCTACGAGGTAGGATCCTTTCAGGTAGGCAGGACACCAGCCTAGGTAAGTCCCTAGGGGTAGGACACTATCGGGTAGTGTGCTAGTAACCTAGGAAAGTCCCTAGGGGGTAGGACCTCATCAGGTAGTGTGCTATAAGCCTAGGTAAGATCCTAGGGTGTAGGACCCTAATGGGCAGGCGGCCTATTTGATTAAGTAAGTCCCTAGGGGGTAGGACCCCATCAGGTAGGCAAGGCACCAGCCTAGGTAAGTCCCAAGGTGGTAGAACCCTATCAGGCAGTGTGCTAGTAGCCTAGGTAAGTCCCTAGAGGAAAGGACCCTATCAGGAAGGCAGACTAGTAGGCTAGGAAAGTCCCTATTGGGTAGGATCTCTTCGGGTAAGTAGGGCAGTAGCCCAGGTAAGACCCTTGATGGTAGAGCCCTATAGGGTAGGCAGGGCACCAGCCTGGGTAAGTTCCTAGTGCTAGCACCCTATTGGGTGTTGTGCTAGTAGCCTAGGTAAGTCCCAAGAGGGTAGGACCTTATTAGGTAGGCAGGGCACCAGCCTAGATATGTCCCTAGGGGGTAGTACCTTATCAGGTAGGCATGGTGGTAGCCTAGGTAAGTTCCTAGGGGTAGAACCCTATCAGGTATGTGGCCTAGCAGGCTACGTAAGTCCCTAGGGGGTAGGACCCTATCAGGTAGCCTAGGGGGTAGGACCCTTTGGTAGGCAGGGAACCAGCCTAGATAGGTCTCTACTGGGTAGGGTTCCTAGAGCAGGCAGGCAGTAGCCTAGGTAAGTCCCTAGGGGTAGGACCCTATCGGGTAGTGTGCTAGTAGCCTAGGTAAGTCCTTATGAGGAATGACCCTATCGGGTAGCAGAGCACCAGCCTAGATAAGTCCCTAAGGGGAAGGACCCTATCAGGTAGGCAGGGCACCAGCCTAGGTAACTCCCTAGAGGGTAAGCCCCTATTGAGCAGGTGGCATAGAAGCCTTGGTAAGTCCGTAGGAGGTAGGACCCTATCGGTTAGGACTCTATCGGGCAGGTGGCCTAGTAGCCTGAGTAAGTCCCTAGGGGGTAGGACCCTATTGGGTAGGCAGGGCGGTAGCCTAGGATAAGTCCCTAGGGAGTTGGACCCTTTCGGGCAAGCGGCCTAGTAACCTAGGTAAGTCACTGGGGGTAAGACCTTATCGGTAGTGTGCTAGTAGTTTGAGGTAAGTTTCTGCACAGGGCAGGACCCATCGAGCAGGTGGCCCAGCAGGCTGGGGTGTCCATAGGGGTAGGACCCTATCGGGTACTGTGTTAGAAGCCCAGGTAAGTCCCCAGAGGGCAGGACCCTGATCAGACTGCCTCAGCCTAGGGGTAAGACCCTAATGGGCAGGCAGGAGGTAGCCCAATTGTGTCCTAATGGGTTGGAACCTATCGGGTAGTAAAAGCTAGCAGCCCAGGTAAGTCCCTAGAGGCATCCTATAAGGTAGTCTGCTAGTAGCCTAGGTAACACCGGGGTAGGGACCCCACGGGCATGCAGGGCCCAGCCCATGTAAGTCCCTTTGGTTAGGACACTACAGGTAGGTGGCCTAGTAGCCTCGGTAAGTCCCTGGGCAGGTGTGATCCTATCAGGCAGGTGGGCTAGTAGCCCAGGTAAGTCCCAGGGTAGGACCTATCAGGTAGGTGGCCCAGTTTCAGGTAAGTCCCCAGGTGGTAAGACCATATCAGGTAGTGTGCTAGTAGCCTATGTATGTCCCTAGAGTGTTTGACCCTATTCAGTAGGCAGGGCACCAGCCTAGGTAAGTTCCTAGGGGGTAGGACCCTATCGGGTAGTGTGCTAGTAGCCTAGGTAAGTCCCTAGGGGGTAGGACCCTATCGGGCAGGCATGGCGGTATGCTAGGTAAGTCCTTAGGGGTAGAACCCCCTCGAGTAGGCATGGTGGCAAGCTAGGTAAGTCCCTAGTGGGAAGGACCCGATCGGGTAATGAGCTAGTAGCCTAGGTAAGTCCTTGAGCAGGACTACAATAGAAAGTGTGATAGTAGTTTCAGGAAAATCCTAGAGGTAGGGACCTCACTGGGTAGTGTGCTTGTAGCCTATGTAAGGCCCTAGAGGGTAGGATCCCATCAGGTAGGCACGGTGGTAACCTAGGTAAATCCCTAGGGGTAGGACCCTATCGGGCAGGTGGCCTAGTAGCCTAAGTAAGTTCTCTGGGGGTTGGAGCCTATCTGGCATTGTGCTAGTAGCCCAGGTAAGTCCCTAGAGGGTAGGACCCTATCAGGTTGGTGGTCTAGTAACCTAGGTAAGTCCCTAGGTGGTAAGACTATATCGGGTAGTGTGCTAGTAGCCTATGTAAGTCCCGAGAGTGCTTGACCCTATTGGGTAGGCAGGGCACCAGCCTAGGTAAGTCCAGCGTAGGACCATATCGAGTAGTGTTAGTAGCCCAGGTAAGTCCCATAAGGCAGGACGCCATCGGTGGTAGGGCACCAGCCCAGGCCTGTCTCATTGGTGCAGGCATGGCGTAGTCTAGGCTAGTCCCTAAGGGCAGGATCCTCATCAGGTACTGTGTTGAAGCCCAGGTAAGTCCTCAGAGGGCAGGATCCAACAGGCAGCTCCCCTCATAGCCTAGGGGTAGGACCCTAATGGCAGGCAGGGAGGTAGCCTAATTAAGTCCCTAATGGGTTGGAACCTATCGGAACCTACCTAGTAGCCTCGGTAAGTCCCTAAAGTGTAGGACCATATTGGATAGTATGCTAGAAGCCTAGGTAAATTTGGAGGGGGTAGGACCCTATCGTGAAGTGTGCTAGTAGCCTAGGTAAGTCCATAGGGGGTAGGACCCTATCGAGCAGGCGGCCTAGTAGCCTAGGGAAGTCCCAAGGGGGTAGGACCCTATCGGGCAGGCAGCCTACTAGCCCGGGTAGTAGGTCCCTATCGGGTAGGCAGGGCACCTGCCTAGGTAAGTCCCTAGGGGTAGGACCCTATTGGGTAGGCAGGACGGTAGTCATTTGACACAGTCCCACACAAAAAATTAACAGTCAAATTAACCAACCTGAGAGTGGGTCCCAGGGTGGTAGCCTGGGTAAAACATTGGCTGGACAACAGGACAGAGAAGGTAATTGTAATTGGGGTCCACTCTGAAGAAATAGGGGTTACTAGTGAGGTACCGCAGGGTTCAGTATTGGGTCCAGTCCTTTTTAAGTAACATTGCAGAGGGACTGGAAGGAAAAGAATGCCTCTTTGCAGATGACACAAAGATCTGCAACAGGGTAGATACAGAAGGAGGCATGGAAAGGATGAAAAGGGACTTGGCAACGTTGCAGGAATGGTCAGAAGTATGGCAGCTAGGATTCAATGCAAAGAAGTGCAAAATAATGCATCTGGGTAACAAGAGCCCAGGGGAAGAATACACAATTGGGGGGAGGTAGTAACAACAACAAAAAAGGAAAGGGACCTGGGGGTAATCATATCAGATGACCTTAAGGTTAGCAAGCAATGTGAGAAGGCAGTAGGGAGGGCTGGGGTATACTGGGATGCATAGGGAGATTCATCAGCAGCAGAAAACAGGAAGCTGTTATCCCTCTGTACAGACAGTTGCTGAGACCCCATCTGGAGTACTGCATCCAGTTCTGGATACCCCATCTCTGCAAGGACATCGACAGGATAGAGGCAGTTCAGAGGAGGGCAACTAAAATAGTGCAGGGTCTGCAAGAGAACCTATATGAGGAGAGACTAAAGGAGCTTAATATGTATACCCTTGAGGAAAGAAGGGAGAGGGGGGACATGATAGAAACTTTTAAGTACCTCAGTGGAATCAACAAAGTCCAAGAGGGTAGCATCTTTCAGAAAAAGAGACGTGCAAGAACAAGGGGACACAACTTTAAGATAGTGGGGGCAGTTCAGGGACAATGTGAGGAAGTATTATTTCACAGAGAGGGTAGTGGATTCATGGAACAGCCTTCCAGAGGAGGTTGTGAGGTCTAAAACTGTGGGAGAATTCAAGAATGCATGGGACAGATATAAGGCAATTTTTGTGGGGGGAAGAAGAAATAGGCTGTTGGTTAACTAGGATCTGCGATCTATCCTGTAGGTAGGGAAATGGGAAGACTAGATGGGTCAAGCGGTCCTTATCTGCTATCAAAGTCAATGTTTCTATGTTTCTAAATTCATTTTTGTCAAAACTAAATATATAACAGCTGGTGGCCTAAATGACAACCTCAGACCTTTTACCCCAGCTCCATAAATCACCTGGCACTCATTTTTGGCAAATACATAAATTTCACCTCGGGTGACTTAAAAAAACCACTGAGGAACTTTGAATCTGGCTCCACAAATTAGCCTTAGTAAGTCCCTATAGGGCAGAACCCTATCGGGTAGGTGGGCTAGTAGCCTAGGTAAGTCCCTAGGGGGTAGAACCCTATCGGGTAGGCAGGGCGGGAGCCTTGGGAAGTCCCTAGGGGGTAGGACTCTATCGGGGAGGCAGGGCGGTTTCTTAGGTAAGTCTCTAGGAGTTAGAACCCTATCGGGTAGTGTAGTAGTAGCCTAGGTAACTCCCTAGGGATTAGGACCCCATCGGAGACTATGCAGGTAGCCTAGGTAAGTCACTAGGTGGTAGGACCATATCGGGTAGGCTGGGCAACAGCCTAGGTAAGTCCCTATGGGGTAGGACCCTATTGGGCAGGCAGCCTAGTAGCCTAGGTAGGTCCCTAGGGGGTAGGACCCTATCAGGTAGTGTGCTAGTCACTTTGGTAAGTCCCTAGGGGGTAGGACTCTGTCGGGTAGGCTCCTACTGGGTGAGCAGCCAAGTAGCCTAAGTAAGTCCCTAGAGTAGGGACCCGCTGGGAAGGTCCCTAGAAGCCCAGGTATCTCAGAGTTGGACCCTATTGTGTAGGCAGGGCACCAACTTAGGTAAGTCTCAAGGGTAGCACCCGATCAGGTAGTGTGCTAAAAGTGTATTTAAGTCCCAAGGGGGTAGGACCCTATCAGGCATACGGCCTGGTAGCCTAGGTAAGCCATAAGGGGTAGGACCCTGTCTGGTAGGCAGGGTGGTAGCCTAGGTAAGTCCCAATGGGGTAGGACCCTATTGGGTAGGCAGGACAGTAGCCTAGGTAAGTCCTTAGGGGGTAGGACCCTATCGCGTAGTGTGATACTAATCTAGGTAAGTCGCTAGTGGGTAGGACTATATCGGGTAGGCAGGACAGTTGTCTAGGAATGTCCCTAGGGGTCAGGACCGTATCGGGTAGTATGGTGGTAGCCTAGGTAAGTCCCTAGGGGGTAGGACCATATCGGGTAAGCTGGGCAACAGCCTACGTAAGTCCCTACAGGGTAGGACCCTATCGAGCAGGCGGCCTAGTAGCCTAGGTAGGTCCCTAGGGAGTAGGACCCTATTGGGCAGTGTGCTAGTAGCCTTGGTAAGTCCCTAGGGTGTAGGACCATATCGGGTAGGCAGGACAGTTGTCTAGGAGTGGCCCTAGGGGTCAGGACCATATTGGGTAGTGTGGTTGTAGCCTAGGTAAGTCCCTAGGGGGTAGAACCCTATCGGGGACTGTGCTAGTAGCCTAGGTAAGTCCCTTGGGGGTAGGACCATATCGGATAAGCTGGGCAATAGTCTACGTATGTCCCTACAGGGTAGGACCCTTTCGAGGAGGTGGCCTAGTAGCCTAGGTAGGTCCCAAGGGAGTAGGACCCTATTGGGCAGTGTGCTAGTAGCCTTGGTAAGTCCCTAGGGAGTAGACCCAATTGGGTAGGCTCCTACTGGGCAGGCGGCCTAGTAGCCTAAGTAAGTCCCTAGGGAGTAGGACCCTATCGGGAAGGTGGCCTAGTAGCCTAGTTAAGTCCCTAGGGAGTTGGAAACTATCGGGTAGGCAGGGCTCAAGCCTAGGAAAGTCCCTAAGGGGTAGGACCCTATCAGGCAGTGTGCTACTAGCCTATTTAAGTTCCAAGGTGGTAGGAACTTAAAGGGCACATGGCCTAGTAGCCTAGGTAAGTCTCTAGGGGGTAGGACCCTATAGTGCATGCAGGGCAGTAGCCTAGGTAACTCTCAAGGTTGTAGGACCCTGTTGGGCAGACAGAGCTCCAGCCCATGTAAGTCCCTAGGGGATAGGACCCTATCAGGTAGGCGGCATAGTAGCCTTGGCAAGTCCCTAGCGGGTAGGAACCTATCAGGCAGGCAGGCTAATAGCCTAAGTAAGTCCCTAGGGGGTAGGACCCTATCAGGTAGGTGGCCTAGTAGCCTAAGTAAGTCCCTAGGGGGTAAGACCGTATCAGGTAGTGTGCTAGTATACTGTGTAAGTCCCTAGAGTGTTTGACCCTATCTGCGTAGGAAGGGCGGTGGCCCAGGTAAGTCCCTAGGAGGTAGGACCCTTTCAGGTAGGCAGGACACCAGCCTAGGTAAGTCCCTAGGGGTAGAACCCTATTCTGTAGTGTATTAGTAGGCTAGGTAAGTCCCTAGGGGGTAGGACCCTATTGGGTTGTGTGCTAGTAACCAAGGTAAGTCCCCAGGGGGTAGGACCTTATCGGGTAGTGTGCTATAAGCCTAGGTAAGTTCCTAGGGTGTAGGATCCTATTGGGCAGGTGGCCTAGTTGCCCAAGTAAGTCCCTAGTGGGTTGGACCTTATCGGGAAGGCGGCCTAGTAGCCCAGGTAATTCCTTGCGGTAGGGACCCCACGGTGCAGACAGGGCACCAGCCTAGGTAAGTCCCTAGGGGGTAGGACCCTATCAGGCAGTGTGCTAGTAGCCTAGGTAAGTCCCTAGAGGGTAGGACCCTATTAGGTAGGCGGACGAGTAGGCTAGGTTAGTCCCTATTGGGTAGGACCCTGTCGGGTAAGTAGGGCGGTAGTCCAGGTAAGACCCTAGATGGTAGGGCTCTATCAGGTAGGCAGGGCACCAGCTTAGGTAAATCCCTAAGGGCTAGGACCCTATCAGGTAGTGTGCTATAAGCGTATTTAAGTCCCAAGGGGGCAGGACCCTATCAGGCAGGCTGGGCAGTAGCCCAGGTAAGTCCCTAGATGGAAGGACCCGACTGGATAGGCAGGGTGGAAGCCTAGGTATGTCCCTAGGGAGTAGGGCCCTATCGGGCAAGTGGCCTAGTAGCCTAGGTAAGTCCCAAGGGGGCAGGACCCCATTGGGTATTGTGCTAGTAGCCTAGGTAAGTCCCTATAGGGTAGGACCATATCGGTCAGGTGGCCTAGTAGAGTAAGTAAGTCCCAAGGGGGTAGGACCATATCAGGTAGGAAGGGCGGTAGCCTAGGTAAGTCCCTAGGGGGTAGGACCCTATCAGGTAGGCAGGGTGGTAGCCTTGGTAAGTGCTTAGGGGGTAGGCCCTATCGGGTAGGCAGGGTGGTTGCCTAGGTAAGTCCCCAGTGGGTAGAACCCTATCAGGAAGTGTGCTAGAAGCCAAGGTAAGTCTCTAGGGGGTAGGACCCTATCGTGCAGGCATGGCAGTAGCCTAGTTAAGTCTCTAGAGGGTAGAACAGTATCAGGTATTCATGACGGTAGCCTAGGTAAGTCCCTAGGGAGTAGGACCCTATCGGGCAAGAGGCCTAATAGCCTAGGTAAGTCCCAAGGGGCAGGACCCCATCGGGTAGTGTGCTAGTAGCCTAGGTAAGTCCCTATATGGTAGGACCCTATAGGGTAGGACCCTATCGGTCAGGTGGCCCACAGAGCAGCAAGTCCCTAGGGGGTAGGACCATATCGGGTAGGAAGGGCAGTAGCCTAGGTAAGTCCCTAGGGGATAGGACCCTATCAGGAAGGCAGGGTGGTAGCCTTGGTAAGTCTTTAGGGGGTAGGCCCTATTGGGCAGGAAGGGCGGTTGCCTAGGTAAGCCCCCAGTGGGTAGAACCCTATAGGGAAGTGTGCTAGTAGCCTAGGTAAGTACCTAGGGTGTAGGACCCTATCATGCAAACAGGGCAGTATCCTAGGTAACTCTCAAGGTTGTAGGACCCTATTGGGCAGGCAGGGCTCCAGCCCATGTAAGTCCCTAGGGGATAGGACCCTATCAGGTAGGCGGCATAGTAGCCTCGCTAAGTCCCTAGCGGGTAGGAACCTATCAGGCAGGCGGCCTAATAGTCTAAGTAAGTCCCTAGGGGTAGGACCCTATCAGGTAGGTGGCCTAGTAGCCTACATAAGTCCCTAGGGGGTAAGACCATATCAGGTAGTGTGCTAGTAGACTATGTAAGTCCCTAGAGTGTTTGACCCTATTGGGTAGGCAGGGCACCAGCCTAGGTTAGATCCTAGGGGGTAGGACCCTATTGGGTAGTGTGCTAGTAGCCTAGGTAAGTCCCTATGGGGTAGGACCCTATGGGGAAGGCATGGCGGTATGCTAGGTAAGTTCCTAGGGGTAGAACCCTCTCAGGTAGACATGGTGGCAGGCTAGGAAATTCCCTAGTGGGTAGGACCTGATCGGGTAATGTGCTAGTAGCCTAGGTAAGTCCCTAGGGAGCAGGATCGTACTAGGAAGTGTGATAGTAGCCTAGGTAAATCCCTAGAGGGTAGGACCCTATCGGGTAGTGTGCTTGTAGCCTAGGTAAGTCCCTAGAGAGCAGGACCAAATCGGGTAGGCACGGCAGTAGCCTAGGTAAATCCCTAGGGGGTAGGACCCTATCGGGCAGATGGCCTAGCAGCCTAAGTAAGTTCTCTGGGGGTAGGACCCTATCGGGCATAGTGCTAGTAGCCCAGGTAACTCCCTAGAGGGTAGGACCCTATCAGGTTGGTGGCCTAGTAACCTAGGTAAGTACCTAGGTGGTAAGACCGTATCGGGTAGTGTGCTAGTAGCCTATGTAAGTCCTGAGAGTGCTTGACCCTATTGGGTAGGCAGGGCACCAGCCTAGGTAAGTCCCTAGGGGGTAGAACCATATCGAGTAGTGTGCTAGTAGCCTAGGTAAGTCCCTAGAGGGTAGGACGCTATCGGGTAGGTAGGGCACCAGCCTAGGAATGTCTCTATCGGGTAGGCATGGCGGTAGCCTAGGTTAGTCCCTAAGGGGTAGGATCCTATCAGTCAGGCAGCCTAGTAGCCTCAGTAAGTCCCTAAAGAGTAGGACCATATCGGGTAGTGTGCTAGTAGCCTAGGTAAATTCTGAGGGGGTAGGACCCAATCGTGAAGTGTGCTAGTAGCCTAGGTAAGTCCCAAGGGGGTAGGACCCTATCGGGCAGGCAGCCTAGTAGCCCAGGTAGTAATACCCTATCGGGTAGGCAGGGCACCTGCCTAGGTAAGTCCCTAGGGGTAGGACCCTATTGGGTAGGCAGGGCGGTAGTCATTTGACACAGTCCCACACAAAAGATTAACAGTCAAATTAACCAACCTGAGAGTGGGTCCCAGGTTGGCAGCCTGGGAAAAACATTGGATGGACAATGGGACAGAGAAGGTAATTGTAAATGGGGTCCACTCTAAAGAAAGAGGGGTTACTAGTGAGGTACCACAGGGTTCAGTATTGGGTCCAGTCCTTTTTAAGTCACATTGCAGAGGGACTGGAAGGAAAAGAATGCCTCTTTGCAGATGACACAAAGATCTGCAACAGGATAGATACACAAGGAGGCATGGAAAGGATGAAAAGGGACTTGGCAACGTTGGAGGAATGGTCAGAAGTATGGCAGCTAGGATTCAATGCAAAGAAGTGCAAAATAATGCACCTGGGAAACAAGAACCCAGGGGAAGAATACACAATCGGGGGGAGGTAGTAACAACAACAAAAAAGGAAAGGGACCTGGGGGTAGTCATATCAGATGACCTGAAGGTTAGCAAGCAATGTGAGAAGGCAGTAGGGAGGGCTGGGGGTATACTGGGATGCATAGGGAGATTCATCAGCAGCAGAAAACAGGAAGCTGTTATCCCTCTGTACAGACAGTTGCTGAGACCCCATCTGGAGTACTGCATCCAGTTCTGGATACCTCATCTCCGCAAGGACATCGACAGGATAGAGGCAGTCCAGAGGAGGGCAACTAAAACTGTGCAGGGTCTGCAAGAGAACCAATATGAGGAGAGACTAAAGGAGCTTAATATGTATACCCCTGAGGAAAGAAGGGAGAGGGGGACATGATAGAAACTTTTAAGTACCTCAGTGGAATCAACAAAGTCCAAGAGGGTAGCATCTTTCAGAAAAAGAGACGTGCAAGAACAAGGGGACACAACTTAAAGATAGTGGGGGCAGTTCAGGGACAATGTGAGGAAGTATTATTTCACAGAGAGGGTAGTGGATTCAGGGAAAAGCCTTCCAGAGGAGGTTGTGGGGTCTAAAACTGTGGGAGAATTCAAGAATGCAAGGGACAGATATAAGGCAATTTTTGTGGGGGGATGGAGAAATAGGCTGTTGGTTAACTAGGATCTGCGGTCTATCCTGTAGGTAGGGAAATGGGCAGACTAGATGGGTCAAGCGGTCCTTATCTGCCGTCAATGTCTATGTTTCTATGTTTCTAGATTCACTTTGGGGAAAAATAAATATATAACAGCTGGTGGCCTAAATGACAACCTCAGACCTTTTACTTCAGCTCCATAAATCACCTGGCACTCATTTTTGGCAAATACATAAATTTCACCTCAGGTGACCTAAAAAACCACTGAGGAACTTTGAATCTGGCTCCATAAATTAGCCTTAGTAAGTCCCTATAGGGCAGGACCCTATCGGGTAGGTGGGCTAGTAGCCTAGGTAAGTCCCTAGGGGTAGAACCTTATCAGGTAGGCATGGTGGTAGCCTAGGTAAGTCCCTAGGGGGTAGGACCCTACCAGATAGGCAGGGCGGGAGCCTTGGGAAGTCCCTAGGGGGTAGGACTCTATCGGGGAGGCAGGGCAGTTTCCTAGGTAAGTCTCTAGGGGTTAGAACCCTATTGCGTAGTGTAGTAGTAGCCTAGGTAACTCCCTAGGGAGTAGGACCCCATCGGGGACTATGCTGGTAGCTTAGGTAAGTCACTAGGAGGTAGGACTATGTCGGGTAGGCTGGGCAACTGCCTAGGAAAGTCCCATGGGGTAGGACCCTATCGGGCAGGCAGCCTAGTAGCCTAGGTAGGACCCTATGGGGTAGGACCCTATCGGGCAGTGTGCTAGTCACCTAGGTAAGTCCCTAGGAGGTAGGACCCTGTCGGGTAGGCTCCTACTGGGCGAGCAGCCAAGTAGCCTAAGTAAGTCCCTAGGGAGTAGGACCCTATTGGGAAGGTCCCTAGTAGCCTAGGTAATTCCATAGGGAGTTGGACCCTATTGGGTAGGCAGGGCACCAGCTTAGGTAAGTCACTAAGGGGTAGGACCCTATCAGTTAGTGTGATGAAAATGTATTTAAGTCCCAAGGGGTTAGTACCCTATCAGGCATACGGTCTGGAAGCCTAGGTAAGCCCTAGGGGGTAGGATCCTATCAGGTAGGCAGGGCGGTAGGCTAGGTAAGTCCTTAGGGGGTAGGACCCTATCGCGTAGTGTGCTACTAACCTTGGTAAGTCCCTAGGGGGTAGGACCATATCGGGTAGGCAGGACGGTTGTCTAGGAAAGTCCCTAGGGGTCAGGACCGTATCGGGTAGTGTGGTTGAAGCCTAGGTAAGTCCCTAGGGGGTAGGACCCTATCGGGGACTGTGCTAGAAGCCTAGGTAAGTCCCTTGGGGGTAGGACCATTTTGTGTAAGCTGGGCAACAGCCTACGTAAGTCCCTACTGGGTAGGACCCTATCAAGCAGGTGGCCTAGTAGCCTATGTCGCTCCCTAGGGAGTAGGACCCTATTGGGCAGTGTGCTAGTAGCCTTGGTAAGTCCATAGGGGGTAGGACCCAATCGGATAGGCTCCTACTGGGTAGGCGGCCTAGTAGCCTAAGTAAGTCCCTAGTGAGTGGGACCCTATCGGGAAGGTGGCCTAGTAGTCTAGGTAAGTCCCTAGGGAGTTGGAACCTATCGGGTAGGGAGGGCAAAAGACTAGGTAAGTCCCTACGGGGTAGGACCCTATCAGGCAGTGTGCTACAAGCCTATTTAAGTCTCAAGGTGGTAGGAACCTAATGGGCAGGTGGCCTAGTAGCCTAGGAAAGTCCCTAGGGGGTAGGACCCTATCGTGCAGGCAGGGCGGTAGCCTAGGTAACTCCCAAGGTTGTAGGACCCTATCGAGCAGGCAGGGCAGTAGCCTAGGTTAGTCCCTAGGGGGTAAGACCCTATCGAGTAGTGTGCTACTCACCTAGGTAAGTCCCTAGGGGGTAGGACCCTATCAAGTAGGTGGCCTAGTAACCTAGGTAAGTCCCTAGGTGGTAGGACCCTATCGGGTAGTGTCCTACTAACCTATGTAAGTCAATAGGAGGTAGGACCCCTTCAGGTAGGCAGGGCAACAGCCTAGGTAATTCCCTAGGGGTAGGACCCTATCGGGTAGTGTGCTAGTAACTTAGTTAAGCCCCTAGGGGTAGGACCCTATCAGGTAGTGTGCTAGTATTCTAGGTAAGTCCCTAGGGTGTAGGACCCTATCGGGCAGGTGGCCTAGTTGCCTACATAAGTCCCTAGGGGGTAGGACCCTATCGGGAAGGCAGCCAAGTAGCCCAAGTAAGTCCCTAGGAGGTAGGACCCCATTGGTTAGGCAGAGCACCATCCTAGGTAAGTTCCTAGGGGTAGGACCCTATCGGGCATTGTGCTAGTAGGCTAGATAAGTCCCTAGGGGGTGGAACCATATCAGCTAGGTGGCCTAGTAGGCTAGCTAAGTCCCTAGTGGGTAGGACGCTATCGGCTAGGCAGGGCAGCAGCCCAGGTAAGTCCCTAGAGGGTAGGACACTATTGGGTAGGCAGAGAGGTAGCCTAGGTAAATCCCTAGGTAGTTTGACCCTATCGGGCAAGTGGCCTAGTAGTCTAGGTAAGTCTCCAGGGGGTAGGACCCTTTCGGGTAGTGTGCTAGATGCCTATGTAAGTCCCTAAAGGTTAGGACCCTATCGGGCAAGCAGCCTAGTAGCCTAGGTAAGTCCCTAGGGTTTAGGACCCTATCAGGTAGGCAGGGCGGTAGCCTAAGTAAGTCCCATGGGGGTAGGACCATATCGGGTAGGCAGAGCGGTTGCCTAGGTAAGTCCATAGGGGGTAGGACCCTATCGGGTAGTGTGCAAGTAGCTTAGGTAAGTCCCTAGGGGTAGGACCCTATCGGGCAGGCATGGCGGTAGCCTAGGTAAGTTCCTAGGGGTAGAACAGTATCGGGTAAGCATGACAATAGCCTAGGTAAGTCCCAAGGGGGTAGGACCCTATCGGGTAGTGTGCTAGTAGCCTAGGTACGTCCCAAGGGGGTTAGGACCCTATTTAGTAGTGTGCTTCTAGCCTAGGTAAGTCCCGAGAGTGTAGGACCCTGTTGAGTAGGCAGGGCGGTAGCCTAGGTTAAGTTCCTAGGGAACTGGACCCTATCGGCCAAGCTGTCTATTAGCCTAGGTAAGTCCCTATAGGGCAGGACCCTATCAGGCAGGTGGGCTAGTAGCCTAGGTAAGTCCCTAGGGGTAGGACCCTATCGGGTAGGCAGGGTGGTAGACTAGGTAAGTCCCTAGGGGGTAGGACCCAACCAGGTAGGCAGGGCGGTAGCCTTGGGAAGTCCCTACAGGTTAGGACCCTATCGGGGAGGCAGGGCAGTTGCATATGTAAGTCCCAAGGGGTTAGAACCCTATAAGGGGAGTGTGGTAGTAGCCTAGGTAACTCCCTAGGCGGTAGAACCCCATAGGGGACTATGCTAGTATCTTAGGTAAGTCACTAGGTGGTAGGACCATATCTGGGTGGCTGGGCAACAGCCTAGGTAAGTCCCTACGGGGTAGGACCCTTTTGGACAGGCGGCCTAGTAGCCTAGGTAGGTCTCTATGGGGTAGGACCCTATCGGGCAGTGTGCTAGTCACCTAGGTAAGTAACTAGGGGGTAGGACCCTATCGGGTAGGCTCCTACTGGGCGAGCAGCCTAGTAGCCTAAGTAAGTCCCTAGGGAGTAGGACACTATCGGGAAGGTGGCCTAGTAGCCTAGGTAATTCCTTAGGGAGTTGGACCATATCGGGTAGGCAGGGCACCAGCTTAGGTAAGTCCCTAAGGGGTAGGACCCTATCAGGTAGTGTGCTAAAAGCGAATTTAAGTCCCAAGGGGGCAGGACCCTATCAGGCAGGCAGGGTAGTAGCCCAGGTAAGTCCCTAGATGGTAGGACCCTACTGGATAGGCAGGCCGGTAGCCTAGGTAAGTCCCCAGGGAGTTGGGCCCTATCAGGCAAGCGGCCTAGTAGCCTAGGTAAGTCCCATGGGGAAGGACCCCATCGGGTAGTGTGCTAGAAGCCTAGGTATGTCCCTATAGGGTAGGACCCTATCGGTCAGGTGGCCTAGTAGAGTAAGTAAGTCCCTAGGAGGTAGGACCATATCGGGTAGGTTGGGTGGTAGCCTAGGAAAATCCCTAGGGGGTAGGACCCTATCAGGTAGGCAGGGTGGTTGCCTTGGTAAGTCCTTAGGGGGTAGGCCCTATCAGGTAGGCAGGGTGGTTACCTAGGTAAGTCTCTAGGGGTAGAAAAGTATTGGGTAGGCATGACGGTAGCCTAGGTAAGTCCCTAGGGGGTAGGACCCTTTTGGGTAGTGTGCTAGTAGCCTAGGTACGTCCCCAGGGGCAGGACCCTTGGTAGTGTGCTAGTAGCCCAGGCAAGTCCCTAGGAGGGTGGACCCATCGGGAGTGTCTCAGTAGCCCAGGTAAGTCCCTGAGGGTTGGACCCCATCGGGTAGTGTGCTAGTAGCCTAGGTAAGTCCCTACGGGGAGGGACCCTATTGGGTAGGCAGGGTGGTTACCCAACTAAGTCCTTAGAGGGTAGGACCCTGTTGGGTAGACAGGGCGGTAGCCTAAGTTAAGTTCCTAGGGTGTTTGACCCTATCGGACAAGTGGTCTAGTAGCCTAGGTAAGTCCCTAGAGGGCAGGACCCTATCGGGCAGGTGGCCTAGTAGCCTAGGTAAGTCCCAAGCTGATAGGACCCTATTGGGTAGGCAGGGTGATAGGCTAGGTAAGACTATAGGGGACAGTACCCTACTAGGTAGGCTGGGCGGTTGCCTATTTAAGTTATTAGGGTTTAGAACCCTATCGGGTAGTGTGCTAGTAGCCTAGATAAGTCCCTAGGGGGTCGCACCCTATTGGGTACTGTGCTAGTAGCATAGGTAAATCCCTAGGGGGTAGGAGCATATCGCGTAGGCTGGGCAACAGCCAAGGTAAGTCCCTATGGTGTAGGACCCTTTCGGGCAGGAGGTCTAGTAGCCTAGGTAGATCCCCATGGCATAGGACCCTATCGGGCAGTGTGCTAGTAGCCTAGGTAAGTCCCTAGGGGGTAGGACCCTATCGGGTAGGCTCCTACTGGGCAGGAGGCCTAGTAGCCTAAGTAAGCCCCTACGGAGTAGGTCCCTATCGGGAAGGTGGCCTAGTATCCTAGGTAAGTCCCTAGGGAGTTGGACCCTATCGGGTAGGCAGGGCACCAGCCTAGGTAAGTCCCTAAGGGAAGGACCCTATCAGGTAGTGTGCAAGAAGCCTATTTAAGTCCCAAGAGGGTATGACAATATTGTACAGGTGGCCTAGTAGCCTAGGTAAGTCCCTAGGGGTTAGGACCCTATCGTGTAGGCAGGGCACCAGCCTAGGTAAGTCCCTAAGGGGAAGGGCCTATCAGGTAGTGTGCTAGAAGCCTATTTAAGTCCCAAGAGGGTAGGACAATATTGTACAGGTTGCCTAGTAGCCTAGGTAAGTCCCTAGGGGGTAGGACCCTATCCGGCAGGCAGGGCAGTAGCCTATGTAAGTCCCAAAAGAGTAGGACCATATCGGACAGGCAGGGCAGTAGCCTAGGTAAGTCCGTAGGGTGAAGGACCCTATTGGCTAGTGTGCTAGTAACCTAGGTAAGTCCCTAGCAGGTAGGACCCTTTCTGGTTGTGTGCTAGCAGCCTAGGTAAGTCCCTAGGAGGTATGACCCTATCGGGTAGGCAGGACACCAGCCTAGGTAAGTCCCTGGGGTAGGACCCTGTCGGGTAGTGTACTAGTAGGCTAGGTCAGTTCCTAGGGGATAGGACCCTATTGGGTAGTGTGCTAGAAACCAAGGAAAGTCCCAAGCTGTAAGACCCTATCGGGTAGTGTGCTATAAGTCTAGGTAAGTCCATAGGGTGTAGGACCCTATCGGGCAGGCAGCCTAGTTGCCAAAGTAAGTTCCAAGGGGGTCGGACCCTATTGGAAAGGTGGTCTAGTAGCCCAGGTAAGTCCCTAGGGGCAGGACCCAATCGGGTAGGCAGGGCACCAGCCTAGGTAAGTACCTAGGTGGTAGGACCCTATCAGGCAGTGTGCTAGTAGCCTAGGTAAGTCCCGAGAGGGTAGGACACTATCGGGTAGGTAGGGCACCATCCTAGGAATGTCTCTATCGGGAAGGCATGGCGGTAGCCTAGGTTAGTCCCTAAGGGGTAGGATCCTATCAGTCAGGCAGCCCAGTAGCCTCAGTAAGTCCCTAAAGAGTAGGACCATATCGGGTAGTGTGCTAGTAGCCTAGGTAAATTCTGAGGGGGTAGGACCCAATCATGAAGTGTGCTAGTAGCCTAGGTAAGTCCATAGGGGGTAGGACCCTATCGAGCAGGCGGCCTAGTAGCCTAGGGAAGTCCCAAGGGGGTAGGACCCTATCGGGCAGGCAGCCTAGTAGCCCAGGTAGTAATACCCTATCGGGTAGGCAGGGCACCTGCCTAGGTAAGTCCCTAGGGGTAGGACCCTATTGGGTAGGCAGGGCGGTAGTCATTTGACACAGTCCCACACAAAAGATTAACAGTCAAATTAACCAACCTGAGAGTGGGTCCCAGGGTGGCAGCCTGGGTAAAGCATTGGCTGGACAACGGGACACAGAAGGTAATTGTAAATGGGGTCCACTCTGAAGAAAGAGGGGTTACTAGTGAGGTACCGCAGGGTTCAGTATTGGGTCCAGTCCTTTTTAAGTCACATTGCAGAGGGACAGGAAGGAAAAGAATGCCACTTTGCAGATGACACAAAGATCTGCAACAGGATAGATACTCAAGGAGGCATGGAAAGGATGAAAAGGGACTTGGCAACGTTGGAGAAATGGTCAGAAGTATGGCAGCTAGGATTCAATGCAAAGAAGTGCAAAATAATGCACCTGGGAAACAAGAACCCAGGGGAAGAATACACAATTGGGGGGAGGTAGTAACAACAACAAAAAAGGAAAGGGACCTGGGGGTAATCATTTCAGATGACCTTAAGGTTAGCAAGCAATGTGAGAAGGCAGTAGGGAGGGCTGGGGGTATACTGGGATGCATAGGGAGATTCATCAGCAGCAGAAAACAGGAAGCTGTTATCCCTCTGTACAGACAGTTGCTGAGACCCCATCTGGAGTACTGCATCCAGTTCTGGATACCTCATCTCTGCAAGGACATCGGCAGGATAGAGGCAATCCAGAGGAGGGCAACTAAAATGGTGCAGGGTCTGCAAGAGAACCTATATGAGGAGAGACTAAAGGAGCTTAATATGTATACCCTTGAGGAAAGAAGGGAGAGGGGGACATGATAGAAACTTTTAAGTACCTCAGTGGAATCAACAAAGTCCAAGAGGGTAGCATCTTTCAGAAAAAGAGACGTGCAAGAACAAGGGGACACAACTTAAAGATAGTGGGGGGCAGTTCAGGGACAATGTGAGGAAGTATTATTTCACAGAGAGGGTAGTGGATTCATGGAAAAGCCTTCCAGAGGAGGTTGGGGGTCTAAAGCTGTGGGAGAATTCAAGAATGCAAGGGACAGATATAAGGCAATTTTTGTGGGGGGAAAGGAGAAATAGGCTGTTGGTTAACTAGGATCTGCGGTCTATCCTGTAGGTAGGGAAATGGGCTGACTAGATGGGTCAAGCGGTCCTTATTTGCCGTCAATGTCTATGTTTCTATGTTTCTAAATTAATTTTTTGGAAAAATAAATATATAACAGCTGGTGGCCTAAATGACAACCTCAGACCTTTACTCCAGCTCCATAAATCACCTGGCACTCATTTTTGGCAGATACATAAATTTCACCTCAGGTGACCTAAAACCACTGAGGAACTTTGAATATGGCTCCACAAATTAGCTCTAGGTAAGTCCCTATAGGGCAGGACCCTCATCGGATAGGTGGGCTAGTAGCCCAGGTAAGTCCCAGGGTAGAACCTATCAGGTAGGCATGGTGGTAGCCTAGGTAAGTCCCTAGGGGGAGGGACCTCACCAGGAGGCAGGGCGGGAGCCTTGGGAAGTCCCTAGGGGGTAGGACTCTATTGGGGAGGCAGGGCAGTTTCCTAGGTAAGTCTCTAGGGGTTAGAACCCTATTGGCTAGTGTAGTAGTAGCCTAGGTAACTCCCTAGGGAGTAGGACCCAATCGGGGACTATGCTGGTAGCTTAGGTAAGTCACTAGGAGGTAGGACTATGTCGGCTAGGCTGGGCAACTGCCTAGGAAAGTCCCTATGGGGTAGGACCCTATCGGGCAGGTGGCCTAGTAGCCTAGGTAGGTCCCTATGGGGTAGGACCCTATCGGGCAGTGTGCTAGTCACCTAGGTAAGTCCCTAGGGGGTAGGACCCTGTCGGGTAGGCTCCTACTGGGCGAGCAGCCAAGTAGCCTTAGTAAGTCCCTAGGGAGTAGGACCCTATTGGGAAGGTCCCTAGTAGCCTAGGTAATTCCATAGGGAGTTGGACCCTATTGGGTAGGCAGGGCACCAGCTTAGGTAAGTCCCTAAGGGGTAGGACCCTATCAGTTAGTGTGATAAAAGCGTAATTAAGTCCCAAGGGGTTAGGACCCTATCAGGCATACGGCCTGGAAGCCTAGGTAAGCCCTAGGGGGTAGGACCCTATCAGGTAGGCAGGGCGGTAGGCTAGGTAAGTCCTTAGGGGGTAGGACCCTATCACGTAGTGTGCTACTAACCTAGGTAAGTCCCTAGGGGCTAGGACCATATCAGGTAGGCAGGACGGTTGTCTAGGAAAGTCCCTAGGGGTCAGGACCGTATCAGGTAGTGTGGTTGAAGCCTAGGTAAGTCCCTAGGGGTAGGACCCTATCGGGGACTGTGCTAGTAGCCTAGGTAAGTCCCTTGGGGCTAGGACCATTTCGGGTAAGCTGGGCAACAGCCTACGTAAGTCCCTACTGGGTAGGACCCTATCGAGCAGGCGGCCCAGTAGCCCAGGTAGGTCACTAGGAGTAGGACCTCATTGGGCAGTGTGCTAGTAGCCTTGTAAGTCCCTAGGGTAGGACCCAATCTGGCAGGCTCACTGGGTAGGCGGCCCAGCAGCCTAAGCAAGTCCCTAGTGAGTAGGACCCCATCGGAAGGTGGCCTTGTAGCCCAGGTGAAGTCCCTAGGAGTTGGAACCATAGGGTAGGGAGAGCACAAGCCCAGGTAAGTCCCTAAGGGTAGGACCCCATCAGGCAGTGTGCCAAGCCCATTTAAGTCCCAAGGTGGTAGGAACCCAATGGGCACGTGGCCCAGTAGCCCTAGGTAAGTCCCTAGGGTAGGACCCTATTGTGCAGGCAGGGCGGTAGCCTAGGTAACTCCCAAGGTTGTAGGACCCTATCGGGCAGGCAGGGCAGTAGCCTAGGTTAGTCCCTAGGGGGTAGGACCCTATCGAGTAGTGTGCTACTCACCTAGGTAAGTCCCTAGGGGGTAGGACCCTATCAAGCAGGTGGCCTAGTAACCTAGGTAAGTCCCTAGGTGGTAGAACCCTATCGGGTAGTGTCCTACTAACCTAGGTAAGTCAATAGGAGGAAGGACCCTTTCAGGTAGGCAGGGCAACAGCCTAGGTAATTCCCTAGGGGTAGGACCCTATCGGGTAGTGTGCTAGTAACTTAGTAAAGCCCCTAGGGGGTAGGACCCTATCAGGTAGTGTGCTAGTATTCTAGTTAAGTCCCTAGGGTGTAGGACCCTATTGGGCAGGCGGCCTAGTTGCCTACATAAGTCCCTAGGGGGTAGGACCCTATCGGGCAGTGTGCTAGTCACCTAGGTAAGTCCCTAGGGGGTAGGACCCTGTCGGGTAGGCTCCTACTGGGCGAGCAGCCAAGTAGCCTAAGTAAGTCCCTAGGGAGTAGGACCCTATTGGGAAGGTCCCTAGTAGCCTAGGTAATTCCATAGGGAGTTGGATCCTATTGGGTGGCAGGGCACCAGCTTAGGTAAGTCCCTCAAGGGTAGGACCCTATTCAGTTAGTGTGATAAAAGCGTAATTAAGTCCCAAGGGGTTAGGGACCCATCAGGCATACGGCCAGAAGCTCAGGTAAGCCCTAGGGGGTAGGACCCTATCAGGCAGGCAGGGCGGTAGGCTAGGTAAGTCCTTAGGGGGTAGGACCCTATCGCATAGTGTGCTACTAACCTAGGTAAGTCCCTAGGGGGTAGGACCATATCAGGTAGGCAGGATGGTTGTCTAGGAAAGTCCCTAGGGGTCAGGACCATATCAGGTAGTGTGGTTGAAGCCTAGGTAAGTCCCTAGGGGGTAGGACCCTATCGGGGACTGTGCTAGTAGCCTAGGTAAGTCCCTTGGGGGTAGGACCATTTCGGGTAAGCTGGGCAACATCTCACGTAAGTCCCTACTTGCAGGACCCCATCGAGCAGGCGCCCAGTAGCCTAGGTAGGTCACTAGAGCAGGGACCTCATTGGGCAGTGTGCCAGTAGTCTTGGTAAGTCCCTAGGGGTAGGACCCAATCGGCAGGCTCCTACTGGGCAGGCGGCCCAGTAGCCTGGCAAGTCCCTAGTGAGTAGGACCCATCGGAAGGTGGCCTTGTAGCCCAGGTAAGTCCCTTAGGAGTTGGAACCCATCGGTCAGGGAGAACATGCTCTGGTAAGTCCCAAGTGGTAGGACCCTATCAGGCAGTGTGCTACAATCCTATTTAAGTCCCAAGGTGGTAGGAACCTAATGGGCACGTGGCCTAGTAGCCAGGTAAGTCCCTAGGTAGGACCCCATTGTGCAGGCAGGGCGGTAGCCCAGGTAACTCTAAGGTTCTAGGACCCCATCGGCAGGCAGGGCAGTAGCCTAGGTTAGTCCCTGGGGGTGGACCCTATCGAGCTGTGCTACCACCCAGGTAAGTCCCCAGGGGTAGGACCCTATCAAGTAGGTGGCCCTAGTAACCTAGGTAAGTCCCTAGGTGGTAGAACCCTATCGGGTAGTGTCCTACTAACCTAGGTAAGTCAATAGGAGGAAGGACCCTTTCAGGTAGGCAGGGCAACAGCCTAGGTAATTCCCTAGGGGTAGGACCCTATCGGGTAGTGTGCTAGTAACTTAGTTAAGCCCCTAGGGGGTAGGACCCTATCAGGTAGTGTGCTAGTATTCTAGGTAAGTCCCTAGGGTGTAGGACCCTATCGGGCAGGCGGCCTAGTTGCCTACATAAGTCCCTAGGGGATAGGACCCTATCGGGAAGGCAGCCTAGTAGCCCAAGTAAGTCCCTAGGAGGTAGGACCCCATTGGGTAGGCAGGGCACCATCCTAGGTAAGTTTCTAGGGGTAGGACCCTATCGGGCATTGTGCTAGTAGGCTAGCTAAGTCCCTAGGGGGTAGGACGCTATCGGCTAAGCAGGGCAGCAGCCCAGGTAAGTCCCTAGAGGGTAGGACACTATTGGGTAGGCAGAGAGGTAGCCTAGGTAAATCTCTAGGTAGTTTGACCCTATCGGGCAAGCGTCCTAGTAGCCTAGGTAAGTCCCTAGGGGGTAGGACGCTATCGGCTAGGCAGGGCAGCAGCCCAGGAAAGTCCCTAGAGGGTAGGACACTATTGGGTAGGCAGAGAGGTAGCCTAGGTAAATCTCTAGGTAGTTTGACCCTATCGGGCAAGCGTCCTAGTAGCCTAGGTAAGTTTCTAGGGGGTAGGACCCTTTCGGGTAGTGTGCTAGTGCCTATGTAAGTCCCTAAAGGTTAGGACCCTATCGGGCAGGCAGCCTAGTAGCCTAGGTAAGTCCCTAGGGTTTAGGACCCTATCAGGTAGGCAGGACGGTAGCCTAAGTAAGTCCCTTGGGGGTAGTACCATATCGGGTAGGCAGAGTGATTGCCTAGGTAAGTCCATAGGGGGTAGGACCCTATCGGGTAGTGTGCAAGTAGCTTAGGTAAGTCCCTAGGGATAGGACCCTATCGGGCAGGCATGGCGGTAGCTCTGGTAAGTTCCTAGGGGTAGAACAGTATCCGCTAAGCATGACAATAGCCTAGGTAAGTCCCAAGGGGGTAGGACCCTATCGGGTAGTGTGCTAGTAGCCTAGGTAAGTCCCGAGAGAGTAGGACCCTGTTGAGTAGGCAGGGCGGTAGCCTAGGTTAAGTTCCTAGGGAACTGGACCCTATTGGCCAAGCGGTCTATTAGTCTAGGTAAGTCCCTATAGGGCAGGACCCTATCGGGCTGGTGGGCTAGTAGCCTAGGTAAGTCCCTAGGGGGTAGGACCCTATTGGGTAGGCAGGGTGGTAGACTAGGTAAGTCCCTAGGGGGTATTACCCAACCAGGTAGGCAAGGCGGTATCCTTGGGAAGTCCCTAGGTTAGGACCCCATCGGGAGGCAGGGCAGTTGCATAAGTAGTCCCAAGGGTTAGAATCCCTATAGGGGAGGTGGTAGTAGCCTAGGTAACACCCAGGCGGTAGGACCCCATAGGGACTATGCTAGTATCTTAGGTAAGTCACCAGGTGGTAGGACTACATCGGTAGGCTGGGCAACAGCCTAGGTAAGTCCCTACAGTGTAGGACCATTTGGGCAGGCGCCTAGAGCCTAGGTAGGTCCCTAGGGTAGGACCCTGTCGGGCAGTGTGCTAGTCGCCTAGGTAAGTCCCTAGGGGGTAGGACCCCATCAGGTAGGCCTCACTGGGCCAGCAGCCCAGTAGCCTAAGTAAGTCCCTAGGGAGTAGGACACCATCGAAGGTGGCCTAGTAGCCTAGGTAATTCCTTAGGAGTTGGACCACACAGGTAGGCAAGGCACCAGTTAGGTAAGTCCCCAAGGGGGGACCCTCTCAGGTAGTGTGCTAAAAGCGTATTTAAGTCCCAAGGGGGCAGGACCCTATCGGGCAGGCAGGGCAGTAGCCCAGGTGAGTCCCTAGATGGAAGGACCCTACTGGATAGGCAGGGCGGTAGCCTAGGTAAGTCCCCAGGGAGTTGGGCCCTATCGGGCAAGCGGCCTAGTAGCCTAGGTAAGTCCAAGGGGAAGGACCCCATCGGGTAGTGTGCTAGAAGCCTAGGTTAAGTCCCTATAGGGTAGGACCCTATCGGTCAGGTGGCCTAGTAGAGTAAGAAAGTCCCTAGGAGGTAGGACCACATCGGGTAGGTTGGGTGGTAGCCTAGAAAATCCCTAGGGGTAGGACCTCTGGGCAGGCAGGGTGGCTCCTTGGTAAGTGCTTAGGGGTAGGCCCCATCGGGTAGGCAGGGTGGTTGCCCAGGTAAGTTCCCAGTGGGTAGAACCCATCAGGAAGTGTGCTAGAAGCCCAGGTAATGTCCCTAGGGGGTAGGACCCTATCATGCAGGCATGGCGGTAGCCTAGTTAAGTCCCCAGAGGGTAGAACAGTATCAGGTAGGCATGACGGTAGCCTAGGTAAGTCCCTAGGGAGTAGGACCCTATCAGGCAAGAGGCCTAGAAGCTCAGGTAAGTCCCAAGGACAGGACCCCATCGGTCAGTGTGCTAGTAGCCCAGGTAAGTCCCTTATATGGTTGGACCTTATAGGGTAGGACCCATCGGTCAGGCAGCCTACTAGAGTAAGTAAGTCCCAAGGGGGTAGGACCATTTCGGGTAGGAAGGGCGGTAGCCTAGGTAAGTCCCTAGGGGATAGGACCTTATCAGGTAGGCAGGGTGGTAGCCTTGGTAAGTCTTTAGGGGGTAGGCCCGATCGGGCAGGAAGGGCTGTTGCCTAGGTAAGTCCCCAGTGGTGTAGAACCCTATAGGGAAGTGTGCTAGTAGCCTAGGTAAGTACCTAGGGGGTAGGACACTATTGTGCAGGCATGGCGGTAGCCTTGGTAAGTCTCTAGGGGGTAGAACAGTATCGGGTAGGCATGACGGTTGCCTAAGTAAGTCCCTAGGGGGTAGGACCCTATCGGGTAGTGTTCTAGTAGCCTAGGTACGTCCCTAGGGGGTAGCTCCCTTTTAGGTAGTGTGCTAGTAGCCTATGTAAGTCCCAAGAGGGTAGGACCCTATCGGGTAGTGTGCTAGTAGCCTAGGTAAGTCCCTAGAGGGTTGGAACCTATCGGGTAGTGTGCTAATAGCCTAGGTAAGTCCCTACAGGGTAGGACCCTATCAGGTAGTCAGGGCGGTTACTCAGTTAAGTCCCTTGAGGGTAGGACCCTGTTGGGTAGGCAGGGCGGTAGCCTAAGTTAAGTTCCTAAGGAGTTGTATCCTATCGGCTAAGCGGCCTACTAGCCTAGGTAAGTCCCTAGAGGGCAGGACCCTATCGAGCAGGTGGTCTAGTAGCCTAGGTAAGTCACTAGGGGGTAGGACCCTATCGGCTAGGCAGGGTGATAGGCTAGGTAAGTCTATAGGGGATAGTACCCTACCAGGTAGGCAGGGCAGCTGCCTATTTAAGTCCTAAGGGGTTAGGACCCTATCGGTAGTGTGCTAGTAGTTCAGAAAAGTCCCTAGGGGGTCGGACCTCATCGGGTACTGTGCCAGTAGCCCAGGTAAGTCCCTAGGGGGTAGAGCACACATAGTCTGGGCTACAGCCAAGGTAAGTCCCTATGGGGTAGGACCCTATCGGGCAGTGTGCTAGTAGCCTAAGTAAGTCCTTAGGGGGTAGGACCCTATCGGGTAGGCTCCTACTGGGTAGGAGGCCTAGTAGCCTAAGTCCGTTACGGAGTAGGTCCCTATCGGGAAGGTGGCCTAGTATCCAGGTAAGTCCCTAGGAGTTGGACCTATCAGGCAGGCAGGGCACCAGCCTAGGTAAGTCCCTAAGGAGAAGGACCTATCAGGTAGTGTAGCCTGAGCTTGTCCCAAGAGGTAGGACAATATTGTACAGGCAGCCCAGTAGCCTAGGAAAGTCCCTAGGGGGTAGGACCCTATCCAGTAGGCAGGGCGGTAGCCTAGGTAAGTCCCAAGAGGGTAGGACCATATTGGGCAGTAGCCTAAATAAGTCCATAGGGGGTAGGACTCTATCGGGGAGTGTGCTAGTAACCTAGGTAAGTCCTTAGGGGGTAGGACCCTATCTGGTAGTGTGCTAGTAGCCTAGCTAAGTCCCTAGGAGGTAGGACCCTATCGGGTAGGCAGGACACCAGCCTAGGTAAGTCCCCAGCGGATAGTACCTTATCGGCAGGCATGGCGGCAGCAAAGGTAAACCCTGCGGGAGAACCCTATCAGATAATGTGGCCTAGTAGGCAAGATAAGTCCTAGGGGTAGGGTCCCATCGGGTATGCAGGGTGGTAGCCCAGGTAAGAACCTCAGAGGTAGGACCTTTCAGGAAGGCAGGACACCCGCCTAGGTAAGTCCCTTAGGGTAGGACCCATCGGTGGTGTACTAGTAGGCTAGGTAAGTCTCTAGGGGTAGGACCCCTACTGGGCAGTGTGCTAGTAACCCAGGTAAGTCCCCAAGGCAGGGACCTCATCGGCTAGTGTGCTATAAGCCTAGGTAAGTCTCTAGTGTGTAGGACCCTATTGGGCAGGCAGCCTAGTTGCCTAAGTAAGTCCCTAGGGGGTTGGACCCTATTGGGAAGGTGGCCTAGTAGCCCAGGTAAGTCCCTAGGGGGTAGGACCCCATCGGGTAGGCAGGGCACCAGCCTAGGTAAGTTACTAGGTGGTAGGACCCGATCAGGCAGTGTGCTAGTAGCCTCGGTAAGTCCCTAGAGGGCAGGACCCTATCAGGAAGGCGGACTGGTAGGCTTGGTAAGTCCCTATTGGGTAGGACCCATCTGGTAGGCAGGGCAGTAGCCTAGGTAAGACCCTAGATGATAGGGCCTAGGCAGGCAGGCACCAGCCTGGGTATGTTCCTAGGGGTAGACCCTATCGGTATTGTGCTAATAACCTAGGTAAGTCCCTAGAGGGTAGGACCCTATTGGTAGGCAGGACACCAGCCTAGATAAGACCCTAAAGGGTAGCACCTTATCGGGTAGCATGGCGGTAGCCTAGGGGTAAGTCACTAGGGTAGAACCCTATCAGGTATGTGGCCTTGTAGGCTGGGATAAGTCCCTAGGTGTAGGACCCTATCAGGTAGGCAGGGTGGTAGCCCAGGCAAGTCCCCAGGAGGTAGGATCCTTCAGGTGGCAGGACACCAGCCTAGGTAAGTCCCAAGGGTAGGACACTATCGGGTAGTGTGCTAGTAACCCAGAAAGTCCCTAGGGGTAGGACCTCATCAGGTAGTGTGCTATAAGCCCAGGTAAGATCCTAGGTGTAGGGACCCTAATGGGCAGGCGGCCATTTGATTAAGTAAGTCCCTAGGGGTAGGGACCCCATCAGGTAGGCAAGGCACCAGCCTAGGTAAGTCCCAAGGTGGTAGAACCCTATCAGGCAGTGCTAGTAGCCCAGGTAAGTCCCTAGAGGAAAGGACCCTATCAGGAAGGCAGACTAGTAGGCTAGGAATGTCCCTATTGGGTGAGGATCTTGCGTAAGTAGGCAGTAGCCCAGGTAAGACCCTTGATGGTAGAGCCCTATAGGGTAGGCAGGGCACCAGCCTGGGTAAGTTCCTAGTGCTAGCACCCTATCGGGTGTTGTGCTAGTAGCCTAGGTAAGTCCCAAGAGGGTAGGACCTTATTAGGTAGGCAGGGCACCAGCCTAGATAAGTCCCTAGGGGGTAGTACCTTATCAGGTAGGAATGGTGGTAGCCTAGGTAAGTTCCTAGGGGTAGAACCCTATCAGGTATGTTGTCTAGCAGGCTACGTAAGTCCCTAGGGGTTAGGACCCTATCAGGTAGGCAGGACAGTAGCTGAGGTAAGTCTCTAGAGGGTAGGACCCTATTGGGTAGGCTGGGCGGTAGCCTGGGTAAGTCCCTAGGGAGTAGGACCATATGGGGTAAGCGGTCTCGTAGCCTAGGTAAGTCTCTAGGGGTTAGGACCCTATCGGGAAGTGTGTTAGTAGCCTAGGTAAGTCCCTAGGGGATAGGACCATGTAGGGTACGCAGGGCAGTAGCTTAGGTAAGTCCCTAGGAGTAGGACACTATGAGGTAGGCAGGGTGGTAGCCTTGGTAAGTGCCTAGGGGTGTAGGACCCCATCGGCAGTGTACAGAACAGGGTAAGTCCCTGGGGGTTGGACCCTATCGGGTAGTGTGCTAGTAGCCTAGGTAAGTCCCTAGAGGGTAGGACCCTATCGGGTAGAGTGATAGTAGCCTAGGTAAGTCCCTAGAGGTTAGGACCCTTTCAGGGAGGCAAAGTACCAGCCTAGATAAGTCCATAGGGAGTAGGACCCTATCGAGTAGGCAGGGCGGTAGCCCAGGTACGTCCCTAGAGGATAGGACCATGTCGGGTGGACAATGCACTAGCCTAGGTAAGTCCCTAGGGGAAATGACCCTATTCGGTAGTGTGTTAGTAGCCTAGGTAAGTCCCTACTAGTTAGGGTCCTATTGGGTAGGCAGGGTGGTAGCCCAGTTAAGTCCATAGAGGGTAGGACACTGTTTTTTAGGCAGGGTGGCAGCCTAGGTTAAATCCCTAGGGAGTTGGACCATATCGGGCAAGAGTCCTAGTAGCCAAGGTAAGTCCCTAGAGGGCAGGATCCTGTCGGGCAGGTGGTCTAGTAGGCTACGTAAGTCCCTTGGGAATAGGACCCTATCAGGGAGGCAGGGTGGTAGTCTAGGTAAGTCCCTAGGGGGTAGGACCCAATCCGGTAGGCAGGGCTGTAGCCTTGGGAAGTCCATAGGGGGAAGGACCCTATCAGGTTGGCAGGGTGGCTGCCTAGGTAAGTCCCTAGGGGTTAGGACCCATTGATAGTGTTCTACTAGCCTAGATAAGTCCCTAAGGGGTAGAACAATATCGGGTAGGCTGGGCAACAGCCTAGGTAAGTTCTTACAGGGTAGTATCCCTATCAGGGAGGTGTCCTAGTAGCCTAGGTAGGTTCTGAGGGGGTAGAACCCTATCGAGCAGTATGCTAGTAGCCTTGGTAAGTCCCTAGGGGGTAGGAACCTATCGAGCAGTGCATGGCGGTGGCTCAGGTAAGCCTTTAGGGGCACAATCGTATCAGGTATTCATGGCGGTAGCCTAGGTTAGTCCTTTAGGGGTAGGACCCTTGGGTAGTGTCTGGGCAGCGTGAGGTAAGTCCCTGGTGGTAGAAGCCTGCTGGGTAGTGTGCTAGTAGCTTAGGTAAGGCCCTAGAGGCTAGGATCCTATCGGGTAAGCAGAGCAACAGCCAAGGTAAGTCCCTAGGGGTAGGACCTTATCGGGTAGTGTGCTAGCAGCCTAGGTAAGTCCCTAGGTATTAGGATCCCATTGGCTAGTGTGCTAGTTGCCTAGGTAAGCCCCTAGAGGGTAGGACCCTATCGGGTAGTGTGCTAGAAGCCTAGGTAAGCCCCTAGAGGGTAGGACCCTATCAGGTAGGCAGAGCACCAGCTTAGGTAAGTCCCTAAAGGGTAGGACCCTATCAGGTAGGCATGGACGTAACCTAGGTAAGTCCCAAGGTGGTAGGACCCTATTGGGCAGGCGGCCTAGTAGCCTAGGTAAGTCACAAGGGGGTAGGACCCTATCGGGCAGGGAGCCTAGTATGGTGCCAAAGGGGAAGGACCCTATTGAGTAGGCAGCCTAGTAGCCTATGTAGGTCCTTGGGGATAGGACCATATTGGGTAGTGTGCTAGTAGCCTAGGTAAGTCTCTAGGTTGTAGGACTGCATCGGGCATGCAGGGCACCAGCCTAAGTAAGTCCGTAAGGGGTAGTGTGCTAGTAAACTACGTATGTCCCTAGGGGGTAGGACCCTATTGGGTAGGCAGGGCACCAGCCTAGGTAAATCTCTAGGGAGTAGGACGCTATCGGGTAGGCACGGCGATAGCCTAGGTAAGTCCCTATTGAGTTGGGCCCTATTGCGTAGTGTGCTAGTAGCCTAGGTAAGTCCCTGGGGTATGACCATATAAGGTAGTGTGCTAGTAGCCTAGGTAACTCTCTAGGGGTAGGACCCTATGGGGCAAGCAGGGCACCAGCCCAGGCACTCTAAGAGATCAGACTCCTGTCAGGTAGGTGGCCTGTAGCCTCAGGTAAGTCCCCTAGGGGTAGGGCCCATCAGGTAGTTGGCCTAGAAGCCTAGGTAAGTCCCTAGGTGGTAGGACCCTTTCGGATAGTATGCCAGTAGTTTAGGTAAGTCCCTAGAGGGTAGGACAATATCAGGTAGGTGGCCTAGTAGCCTAGGTAAGTCCCTAGGGGGTAGGACAATATCGGGTAGTGTGCTAGTAGCCTATTTAAGTCCCTAGATGATAGGACCCTGTCGGGTAGGTAGGGCAGCAGCCTCGGTAAGTCCCTATCAGGTAGGCATGGCGGTAGCCTAGGTAAGTCCCTAGGGGGAAGGACCCTATCGGGCAGGCGGCTTGGTAGCCTAGGTGAGTCCCTAGAGGTTAGGACCCTATCAGGTAGTATGCTAGTAGGCTAGGCAAGTCCCTGGGGTAGGACCCTATCGGGTACTGTGTTAGTAGCCTAGGTAAGTCCATAACGGGTACGACCCTATGGAGCAGCTGGCCTAGTAGCCTAGGTAAGTCACTAGGGGTAGGACTCTATCAGGCAGGTGGTCTAGTAGCCCAGGTAGTAGGAACCTATCGGGTAGGCATGGCGGTAGCCTAGATAAGTCTCTACATGCTAGGACCTTTTTGGGTAGTGTGCTAGAAGCCTAGGTAAGTCTCTAGGGGGTAGGACCCTATTGTGTAGGAAGGGCACCACCCTAGGTAAGTCCATAGGGGGTAGGGCCCTATTAGGTAGGTGGCCTACTAGGCGTAAGTCCCAAGTGGGTAGGACCCTATCAGGCACCTCGCCTAGCAGCCTAGGTAAGTCCCTAGGACCCTATCGGTTAGTGTGCTAGTAGCCTAGGTAAGTCCCTTGGGGATAGCACCCTATCAGGTAGGCAGCATAGTAGGCTGGGTAAGTCCCTAGGTTGTAGGACCCTATCAAGTAGGCAAGGCGTTAGCCCAGGTAAGTTCATAGAGGGTAGGACCCTATTTGCTAGGCAGGGCAGTAGCCTAGGTTAAGTCCCTGGGGAGTTGGACCCTATCAGGCAAGTGGCCTAGTAGCCTAGGTAAGTGATTGGGAGTAGGACCCTATCGGGTAGTGTGCTAGTAGCCTAGCTAAGTCCCTAGGGGGTAGGACCCTATTGGGTAGCAGGGCACCAGCCTAGATAAGTCCCTAGGGGGTAGTACCTTATCGGGTAGGCATGGCGGTAGCCTAGGTAAGTTCCTAGGGGTAGAACCTTATCTGGTATGTGGCCTAGTAGGCTAGGCAAGTCCCTAGGGGGAAGGACCCTATCAGGTAGGCAGGGCGGTAGCTGAGGTAAATCCCTAGAGGGTAGGACCCTATTGGGTAGGCAGGGCGGTAGCCTAGGTAAGTCCCTAGGGAGTAGGACCATTTCGGGCAAGCGGCCTAGTAGCCTCTGTAAGTCCCTAGTTAGGACCCATCGGGTAGTGTATTAGTGCCTAGGTAAGTCCTTAAATGTTAGGACCCTATTGGGCCAGGTGGCCTAGTAGCTCAGGTAAGTCCTTGGGGGACAGGGACTGTGTTGGGTATGCAGGGCAGTAGCCTAGGTTAGTCCCTAGGGGTAGGACCCTATCAGGTAGGCAGGGTGGTAGCCTTGGTAAGTGTCTAGGAGGTAGGACCCTATCGGGTAGTGTGCTAGTAGCCTAGGTAAGTCCCTGGGGGTTGGACCCTATTGGGTAGTGTGCTAGTAGCCTAGGTAAGTCCCAAGAGGGTAGGACCCTATCGGGTAGTGTGATAGTAGCCTAGGTAAGTCCCTAGAGGGTAGGACCCATCGGGTAGGCAAAAGTACCAGCCCAGATAAGTCCACAGGGGTAGGACCCTATCGAGTAGGCAGGGCGGTAGCCCAGGCACATCCCTAGAGTGGGTAGACCATATCAAGGACAGTGCACCAGCCTAGGTAAGTCCCTAGGGATATGACCCTATTCGGTAGTGTGTTATAGCTCAGGTAAGTCCCTACGAGGAAGGATCCTATCGGGCAGGCAAGCGGTAGCTCCAGTTAAGTCCATATGGAGGGTAGGACACTGGTTTTTAGGCAGGGCGGTAGCCTAGGTTAAACTCCCTAGTGAGTTGGACCCTATTGGGCAAGAGTCTTAGTAGCCAAGTGTAAGTCCTAGGGGTGGATCCTGTCGGACAGGTGGTCTAGTAGGTTAGGTAAGTCCCTTGGGGTAGGACCCATCAGTTGGCAGGGCGGTAGCTCAGGGTAAGTCCCATGGGGTAGGACCCTATCAGCCAGGGCAGGACGGTAGTCTTGGGGAATCCCTAGGGGCAGGACCTTATCGGTAGTGTGCCAGTAGCTCAGGTAAGTCCCTAGGGGTAGGACCCTATTGCAGGGCAGGCGGCTGTTTAAAGTCCCTAGGGGCAGGACGTTATCGGGTAGTGTTGTTAGCAGCATAGGTAAGTCCCTAGGGGCAGGACCCTATCAGGTAGGGTGCTAGTAGCTCGGGTAAGTCCGAGAGGGCTGAGGACCTCAGCGGGAAGGCTTGGGCACCAGCTGGTGTTCCTCACAGGGCAGGACCCTATCGAGGAGGGGTGGCCTAGTATCTCATCAGGCACCTCACGAGCAGTCTAGGTAAGTCCCCAGGACCCTATCGGGTTAGTGTGCTAGTAGCCTAGGTAAGTCCCTTGGGATAGCACCTCATCAGGTAGGCAGCATAGTAGGCTGGTAAGTCCCCTGAGGTTGTGGTGACCCTACTGGGCAGGCAAGTGCTAGCCCAGGTAAGTTCATAGAGGGTAGGACCCTATTTGCTAGGCAGGGCGGTAGCCTAGGTTAAGTCCCTGGGGAGTTGGACCCTATCGGGCAAGTGGCCTAGTAGCCTAGGTAAGTCACTGGGGGTAGGACCCTATTGGGTAGTGTGCTAGTAGCCTAGCTAAGTCCCTAGGGGGTAGGACCCTATTGGGTAGCAGGGCACCAGCCTAGATAAGTCCCTAGGGGGTAGTACCTTATCGGGTAGGCATGGCGGTAGCCTAGGTAAGTTCCTAGGGCTAGAACCTTATCTGGTATGTGGCCTAGTAGGCTCGGCAAGTCCCCAGGGGTGGCAGGACCCCATCAGGCAGGGCAGGGTTGCAGCCGAGGTAAACTCCTCAGAGTGGCAGGACCCTATTGCAGGCAGGGCGGCAGCCCAGGTAAGTCCCTAGAGTAGGACCATTTCTGGGCAAGCGCCAGTAGCCTCTGTAAGTCCCTTTAGGGGTTAGGACCCTATCGGTAGTGTATTAGTGGCCCAGGTAAGTCCCTAAATGTTAGGACCCTATTGGCCAGGTGGCCTAGTAGCCTCAGGTAAGTCCTTGTGGATAGGGACTGTGTTGGGTACGCAGGGCAGTAGCTCAGGTAAGTCCCTGAGGGTAGGACCCTATCAGTGCAGGCAGGGTAGCCTTGGAAGTGTCTAGGAGGTAGGACCCCATCGGTGTAAAGCTAGTAGCTCAGGTAAGTCCCTGGGGTTGGACCCTCATTGGGCAGTGTGCTATAGCCCAGGTGTCCCAAGAGGGTAGGGATCTCATCGACAGTGTGATAGCAGCCTAGGTAAGTCCCCAGAGGGTGGTGGACCTCATCGTGGCAGGCAAAGTACCAGCCTCAGATGGGTCCACAGGGGTAGGACCCTGTCGAGGTAGGCAGGGCGGTAGCCCAGGTACATCCCTCAGAGGTAGGAATTACATCGGGTGGACAGTGCACTAGCCTCAGGTAAGTCCCTAGGGATATGACCCTATTCGGTAGTGTGTTAGTAGCCCAGTGTAAGTCCCTATGAGGAAGGATCCTACTGGTAGGCAAGGCGGTCAGCCCAGTTAAGTCCATAGAGGTAGGAAACTGTTTTTTAGGCAGGGCGGTAGCTCAGGTTAACTCTCTAGTGAGTTGGACCCCATTGGGCAAGAGTCTTAGTAGCCAGGTAAGTCCTCAGAGGGCAGGATCCTGTCGGACAGGTGGTCTAGTAGGTTAGGTAAGTCCCTTGGGGTGGGACCCTATCAGTTGGCAGGGTGGTAGCTCAGGTAAGTCCCTAGTGGGGTAGGGACCCTATTGGGTAGGCCGGGCGGTAGTCTGGGAAGTCCCTAGGGGTGGGACCTTATCGGTGTGCTAGTAGCTCAGGTGAGCCCTCAGGGGGTAGGACCCTATTGGGTAGGCAGGCGGTTGCCTAGGTAAGTCCTTAGGGGGTAGGACCCTATCGGGTAGTGTGTTAGCAGCATAGGTAACTCCCTAGGGGGCAGGACCTTATCAGGTAGGGTGCTAGTAGCCTAGGTAAGTCCATAGGGCTAAGGACCCTATCGGGAAGGCTGGGCACCAGCCTAGGTAAGCCTCTACAGGGCAGGACCCTATCGAGGAGGTGGCCTAGTAGCCTAGGTAAGTCCCTAGGGGGTAGGACCCTATCAGTTGGCAGGGCGGTATAAGTTAGTCCCTAAGGGTAGGGACCCTCATCAGGTAGGCAGGGGGGAGTCTTGGAAGTCCCTAGGGTAGTACCCTCATCGTGTGGGGAGGGCGGTTGCCCAGTTAAGCCCCTAGGGGTGTGTGACCTTATCGGCAGTGTGATAGTAGCTTCAGGTAAGTCCTTAGGGGGTAATCACCCCATCGGGCAGGCAGGCAGTTGCTTCAGGTAAGTCCCAGGTGTAGGGACCCCAATGGTAGTGTGCGTAGCAGCATAGTGTCCCTAGGTGGTACTTATCGGGTGTGTTATTGTCTGGTAAGTCCTCAGTGTCTAGGGACCACCAGGAAGGGTGGTTGCACCAGCCCAGGTAAGTTCCCACGGGTTGGACTCTATCGGCAGAGGCCCAGTAGCCCAGGTAAGTCCCTAGGGGCTAGGACCCTATCTGACTTACCTAGGCTACTAGCACACTACCAGATATGGTCCTACCTCCTAGGGACTTACCTAGGCTACTAGCACACTATCCGACAGGGTCCCACCCCTTGGGACTTACTCCTAGGCTACCAGCACACCACCTGACAGGATTCTACCCTGAGGGACTAACCCAGGCTCTAGCACACTACCCGAGCAGGGTCCTGGCCCCCAGGGCTTCACCTAGGCTACCGCCTGCCTGCCCCATTGGGTCCCACCCGTAGAGACGCATCAGTTGCTGTTCCCTGCTCACCCGATAGGGTCCTACCCCCTAGGGACTTACCTAGGCCACTTGACCATCTACCTGATTGGGTCCTCACTCTAGGGACTTTCCAAGTCTAATGCCTCCTGCCAGATAGGTCCTAGCCCCTAGGGACTTACCTAGGCCACCGCCATGCCTACCTGATAGGGTCTCTCCTCCCTGGTAAGTCCATAGTTGCACGACCCCACCAAGGCCACTAGCACACCACCTGATAGAGGATCCCACCCCTGGGGACTCTACCTGGGCTACCAGTCTGCCTGCCCAATAGGGTTCTACCCTCGTCCCAAAACACTTGAAAGAACTTGTTTATCTGCCCAGAGCTGACCATCACACTGACAACAGACATTCTAGTGGTTGGGGAGAGCACCTAGGGTGCCAGTTCATCGCCTTCAGTCACCAAGGAGTCCCATTAGCACATCAGCTTGCTGGACCTCTGCAGTGGAACTTGTCTTGATGGAATTTGCCTGCTAGGCAGAGCTCTGGTCATTCAAGTCCAGATGAACAATTTTACGACCATGTGTTACCTGAATATGACTGGGCGGCACTCACTTTCATCTTTGTATCGAGGCACTCTGCATCTGACCTTATGTGCAGTATGAATGTTGATACCCTGGCAATCCATGTTGGGGAGAATGGTCATTTATCGGACATTCCCTAGCTAGGAAGGAGAGAACATATTTTGACTAAAATACTATTATCACCTTAGGTGGACCACTTTTGGAGAAACTAAAATATTACCATAGGTGGCGAATGACATTCACAGACATTTTACCCCATGTACATAAATTACCTGTAACCCATTATGACAAAATAATATATCAACTCAGTTGGGCCTAAATGACTACCACATACTGATTCTACCCTGCCTGCATAGATCACCTGGAAACCCATTTTTGCCAAAATGAAAATATATTTCCTGGTTGCTCAAAGCCCTCTGCAGACCTTTCACCCTGGCTGCATAAATCACCTGGAGCCAATTTCTCTTAATAATAAAAATATCACCTCCTGGCCTTAATGACTACTGCAGTCTTTTATTCTGGATCCATAAATTACTGGGAACATATTTTTACAAAAATACAATATCACCTCAGGTGGCCTGAAATGACAACCTGAGACCTTTTCACAGAGTCGCTAATCCATTAGTCACTTACAATGCACTTTTGGGAACCAAAATATCACCTCAGGTGTCTTAAAAGGCTACCATAGACCTTGAACTCCAACCCAGATAGAAACTGGAACCGATTTATTTACAAAATAAAATTTTCACCTCAGGTGGCTTAAACAACCACTGCAGACCTTTCTGCAATGACTTGCTAGATCACCTGGAAACCAATTTCTGCAAAAATAAAAATATCACCTCAGGAAGTATCAATGAAAAACAGATTTTTCATTTCTGCTCCATAAATAACCTGGTCCCATTTTTTGCAATTTTATGAGCCAGCATATATTGTAGACTAAAAATATCACCTCATGTGCAAAATGACCTCCACAAACCCCAGATTCATACCAACTGGAACAAATTTTAACAAAAGAAAAATCACTAATGTGGCCTAAATGACCTGCATATCTTTGCTGTGGATGCATTCATTCTTGGATCCCAGTTTGGAAAAATACAGATATCACCTCAAGTGGCCAAACAACCTCGACCATTCATCAGCTCCATTAAACACCTGCAACCCACTTTAAAAAATGAAAAATATCTCCTCACATGGCTAAAATAACCGATGTGGACATTTACCTCAGCTCAGAGATCACCTGGAATTCACTGTTGCAAAATTAAAATTTCATCTCGGTGGCTTAAACAACAATCAAGGACTTTCACAATGACTCAGAAATCTGGAACCCATTTTGGTAAAAATAAAATATTGTCCATGGTTGATAAGGTCCTCTACAGACCTATCACCTAGCTTCATAAATCATGGAGCCAATTTCTGCAAAAATGAAAATACCCTCTGGCTAAATGACCACTAGATCTATACTCTGGATCCATGAATTACCTGGAACCATTTTGGCAAAATGATCTACCTTTAACCTCAAGTGTAGTAAATGATGAGTTCAACCTTTTCCCAATCCATGATCACCTGAATTGCATTTTGGCAAAAATAAATATATCACAGCTGGCTAAACTACAACCTCAGATATTTCACCCCAGCTCCATAAATCACCTGGACCCATTTTCGGCAATATATAAATTACCTCAGGTGGCCGAAACTATGAAACGTGAGTCTGGCTCCATAGATCATCTGAAAGCCATTTATGGCAAAAATAAACATCATCTCAAAGTAACATGACCCTTGCTCATATAACCTGGATCCCATTTAGGTAAAAATAAATATTACCTCAGGTGGCCTAAATACCCTGCATACCATTCACCTGGCTCCATAGATCCTGGAACCATTTTGGCAGAAATGAATATATCATCGGTGGCCTAACGGTCCCTGCGACCTTATCCAGGTGCCATAATCATGGAACCAATTTTTGGCATAAATGTATAACATATCACCCAGGTAGCCTAAATGTTCACAGTGACCTTTCACCTTTATCATAAATCACTGGAACCAATTTTAGTAAAATAAAACATAACCTCTGGTAAATGACAACTGCAGATCTTTTCTCCAGATCCATAAATTACCTGAACACATTTTGGTAAAAATAAAAATGTCATCAGACATCCAACAAACTCCTCAGACTTTCAAATGTTTCCATAGATCACCTGAACCAGGTTTTGCAAAAATAAATGACACCTCAGGAGGTCTAAACAACCACCTTGTACCATTCACTCTAGCATAACAGATTACATGGAACAATTTTGTCAAAAAAAGCCACCTTGTTAATTAAAAGTTCTGTGGACCTTTTACTCAGTGCAAGATCATGGAACCTATTTTTGGTAAAAGAAAAAAGTGATATCTCAGGTGCGAAATGACCCGTAGGATCTTAGTGGAGAGCAGGTGCTGATCTTGACTGTGACAAACCATGGGTCAAGGATGCAGAAAAAACTGTCCTCAGATATGGGACAGGCCAGTGTTTCTCATTAAGTTTGGGAATGGGGGTTAGCATCATGCCTGACATTTAGGCCAGCGAGTTCATATTTTTATTTTATCAAAAATAGGTTCATAGTTATAAACAATAAAAGGTCACGGTCAATTTGCCACCTGATATGATATTTTCCTTCTTGCAAAATGGTTCTGAGTGATTTATGACTCAATCTAAATATCCAGTGGTCATTTAGGTGACACGGTGATATTTATACTGAAAAAAGAAACTGGGTTCGGCGTCTGTGGAGTCATTATAAAGGTCCCGATAGTTGTTTGGCCACCTGGTGAAAGTTTATTTTGCAAAATTGGTTAAGATGATTATGGAACTGAGGTCAAATATCATAGTGGTGGTTAGGCCACCAGTGGAGATATTTATTTTGACTCACAGCAACTCTATTAATCTACATGTTGGTAAAAATAAAATTTCTGGAAACCTAAAACACCTCTTTGGACCTTTACACAGGCTCCATTAATCACCTGGAACCCATTTGTTTAAAAAATAATATCATCTCAGGTGGCGTAAGCAGACCTTTCACTCCCAATTAGGATGTCACTTCAAGCCCAGTTTGCATAAATTACCTGGAACCATTTTGATCAAAATAAAAATGTCATCATCCTAGCAAAACCTCAGACCTTTCACAATGTCTCCATAGATAACCTTGACAGGATTGCTAAAAATAAAAATTTCATCTAGGCATAAATACCACCTAGTAATTACCTAGCTCCACAGACAATGAACACATTTCTAAAAAAATAAAAATATCATCACTGATTGACTTAGGTCAGCACAGACTTCACCTAATCCATGAATCAGTTTCTGGTAAAATAAAATATCCCTCTCCTGGCTAAATCAACAGATCTTTTATTCTGGATCATGTATTACTGGAACCCATTTTTGTCAAAAAGACAATTATCACCTCAGGTGACCTAATCAACAACCTACCTTTAGCCTCAGGTGGCCTAAATAACCACAGCCAACCCTTTATCACTCATGTGAATCACCTGAACTGCATTTTGGCATAAATAAATATAAAACCTCAGCTAGCCAAAGTATAACCTCAGACCTTTCACTCCAGAACAAATCACCCGCCCCATTTAGGCAAAATATAAATCACCTCAAGTGGCTAAACAACTACTGAGGTTGAATCAGGCACATAGACCACCTGAACATTTGGTAAAAATAAATATCACATAGGTGCCATAATTGACCTCTAACCCTTGCTCCATACATAACCTGGAACCCAATTTTAGTAAAATAAAATATTACCTCAGGTGGCCCCAATATCACTGCAGACCTTTATCAAGCTCCATAAATCATGTGTCACCTATTCTACTATTCATGGCAAATAAATAATACAAATATCACCCATAACCTAGTGACAATTGCAGACCTTTCACCTTTGCTCATAAATCACCTGGAACAAAAATTTTAATAAAAATAAAAATATCACCACTAATAAACAAACACTCACGGATCTTTACTCCAGATCATACATTACATGGAACATATTTTGGTAAAAATAAATGTCCATCAGGTGTCAAAATAACACCTCAGACCTTTCACAATGTTTCCAAAAACACATAGACCCGTTTTGGCAAAAAATTATCTCAGGTGGCCAGCGAAACCTCATACCATTCCTCTAGGTCCACAATTAGCTGGAACCACTTTTTGGGAAAAAAAAAAATATCACCCCAGATGCCAGACATTCACTGTGGACCTTCTACCCGTGCATAAATCACCTTAAAGCTATATTTGGAAAAAAAAATTTATCCTCAGGTGGCCTAAATGACCACTGGACATTTACCAGCTCCATCATTCACTTAAACCATTTTGGCAAAATAGAAACTCAAGTAACAAATGACCACTGTGGATATTTCCGCAGCTCAAATATCACCAGAATTAATTTTTGCAAAATACAATTTTCTCCTCAGTCGTAAACAACCATTGTGGACTTTTCCAATAACTCCATAGATCACTGGAACCCATGTTTGGTAAAAATAAAAATATTACCACAGGTGGTCAAATGACTGCCACCTACTTTTAACCTAAAGTAGCCCGAAAACACAGCCTGCCTTTTACCTCAATTCTGTAAATCTCACTCAATCTCATTTTGGCAAAATAAATATATCTCTCAGGTTGTAAATGACAACCTCAGACCTTCACCCACCTAAATATTCTAGAACCCATTTTGACAAGATAGAAATTTTAGGTTTCCTAAGCAGTAGCGTGCTACTCAGCCTTGATCCATAGATCTCCTAGACCTACTTTTGGCAAAAATAAAATATCCTCCTCTTGGCCAAAAGGGCCTACATGGACCTGTTCCCCAACTCATAAATAAATTGTAACCACATTTGGCAAACAAAAACAGTGTACCTAAATGACCACTTTGGACTTTTACCGACACAAAACTCACAGAAAACCCTTTTGGCAAAAAAAAATCAACAGAACCCTTAATGACCTACTGACCTTTCACCCAACTATAACTCTGGAACTGTTTTGGAAAAAATTAATTTCACCTCAAGTGACCTAAACAACCACCAGAGAACTTTGAACCAGACTCCATAGATCCTGAACTTATTTTTGGAAAAAACAAAAATATTGTCTCTAGTTGCCTAAAGATCTTCTGCAGACCTTTCACCATAGCTCCATTAACCTGGAGACCAATTCAGGTGATCTGAAACCATAGTGAAATATGACTATATAGGCCACCAGGCGAAAGTAGTACAACCCCAAAAGTGAGTTCAAAAGTAATGATCTGGGTAAAGAACCACAGAGGTCACTTAGGACACCAAAGGTGATATTTTTTTTTAAAAGTGGTTCCATGTATAAATGGATCAAGGAAAGGTCATTTATGCCAACGAGGTGCTATTTATATATATATATATTTTTTTTTCATAAGAAATTCGTGATCTATCAAACCAGTTAAGATTCACCAGTGGTTATTTAGTCACAGATGAAATTATATATTTGCTTAAAATGAGTTCAGGTAATTTATGAGTCATTGTCATATCACAATGTGATTAAGACACTAGTTGAAAATTTTATTTTTGCAAACAATGGTTCAGGTGATATTGAGAACTGGTGATATCATGGTCATTGAAACCACCTGAGGTTATTATTCTTCTTTTTGTCAACAAGGGTTTCAAGGTGAAATTATGGGTAATAAGTCAGTGTGATAGGCAAACACCTGAGGTGGTGTTCTTTCAAAGAGGTTTAGTTGAACTATGGTGCTGAGAAAAAGGTCTGATGAATAAAAATGTCACTCAGGTGGCTGAAGAACCCAAGAAACCAACCAGGCTCCATATATCACCAGACATGCTTGTAAAAAGAAAAATATCACCTCACATAGCTAATGACACCCACAGACATTTCTCAGGTTCTATCACAAGACACATTTTGCAAAAACAAAAAAAACCTCAGGTGGCCAAATGACAACCTCAGGCTTTACCAGCTCCGTATCACCAACAACCACTTAATGGGTGTGGACAGACTACCGGGATATGAACAACTATAATTTAATACAGATCCGGTGGGCCATGAGACTAACGTGATATAAAAAAAACTAAGCCAAGATATTTGTGTTTTAATCGAAATTTAAACACGATAACGACGTTGTGATCAAAAATTTTAAAATTGCGGGACAAAGATTCTTGAGCATGAGGCTACAAATTCTTTGATAGCCAGGTGGGATGAGATAGCAGAACCCCAATCTTGTTTACAAAACAATACATAAAAATTTTCACCTTGACTTATAATGGGAATTTAAAAGTGGCATAACAACTGAATGCCTAATATGTCTTCACCAAACAAGCGGCATGTCTGCACAAAGCTCTTTCAAGAGGACCATCTCTCAAACAGAACACCACACAATGGCGTGCAGGCCATCAAAATCCAAAGCTTCCTCAAAATGGATAATTTGCATTTTCAGTGTTTCATATAGAAAAACCACAAGTCAACAAAACACAATTTGGCAAATTAAAGAAACTACCACCCCAACATACATACCAAATTCAACAAACCCGTTGAAAAGGACAAAGTTATTAATGTGCAAAATTTTGAGTTTAACATGAAGGAACACTTTGAACCCTAACTATGGTAGCGACTATGCCACTATAATATATATAGGTTAATGGTATGCGGTGGTCATTTAGACCATCAGAAATGAAATTGTATTTTTACGAAAATGGGTTCCCAAGTGATTTATGGGTTGGGTGAAAGGTCTGTGGTGGTCATTTTACCACCTGAGTATATTTTTTCAAAAAATGGGTCCAGCTAATTAATGGAGCCTGTAAAAGGTCCAAAGTGGTGATTAGTCACTGAAGAAACATCTTTAGTTTTGCTAAAATGTGTTGCAGGTGATTAATGGAGCTAGTGTGAGGTCAGTGATGCTCATTTAGGCTATCTGAGATTGAGGCCAGATTTTTAAAAAACCTTAGCTCCTCTAGCTTCATCAAACAACCAGCTTGAATCAGATCTTGGTGCATAAATACTGTGGCATATTTTATGAAAGAGGTCTGTGTGACAAAATCCCCAAACTGATACAACAGGTCACTACATCAACTCAATGCAAAAAGGATGGGTATGACACAAACTGCACCAAATGGGTTCAGATTATGTATGGAGAAAGGAAAGGTCCTTTATGCCACCTGAGGTGTTATTTTTGTTGTTGCCATAAATGGGTTCAGGTGATCTAGACCAGATTCAAAGTTCTCAATGATTGTTAAAGTCACCTAAAGTGAAACATATATTTGCTAATGGGTCGCAGAGATTTGAAACTGAGGTGGTCACAGCTATCATTTATGCCACCTGAGGTGATATATTATTTTTTCAATAATGCATTTCAGGTGATTTATGGATTGGGGTAAAGGTGGCAGTGGTCATTTATGCCATCTGAGATCATTTTTGCCAAAAAGGGTTCCAGGTGATCTGGAAACAATTGTGAAAAGTATAGATAGTTGTTTCAACCACTGAGTAAATTTTGTCTTGAAAACAATGGATTCAGGTGATATCAGACTGAGTTAAATGTGAGGTGATATTTTTGGTTGTTTTTTCAAAAGTGGGCTGGTGATTAATCAACTGTTCAGAAAGGTCTGGGTTGCTGTTTGGCCAACTGAGGTGATATTGCATTTTTAAAACTGTGATCCAGTCAATTATGTAAAATAAAGATCTGCAGTAATCATTGGGCGACCTCAGGTGATTTCTCTTTGCTATTTGTTCCAGTGATATGAATCTGGGTAAAAAGTCTATTAAGGTTTTAGGCCACAGGGTGAAATGTTAATTTTGCCAAAACATGCTCAACTTATCTATGGAGCCTGCTTGAAAGTTCTTTAAGCACTAGGGAATTGTTTTATTTGTTAAAAATGGGTTGGTGAGTTAAATAGCAGACAGAAAGATCAGCGGTGATTGTTTATTCCACCTGAGAGATTTTTATTTTGTCAAAATGGTTTCTAGGTGATTAATGGAGCTGGTGTAAAATGTCCCAGGTGGTCATTGAGGTCACCTGGGTTGACATTTATTTTGCCCAAAATAAGTTCCAGGTGACTTATGGAGCAGGTTGAAGGATCTGAGGTTCACATTTAAGCACCTGATGTCATATATTTTTTTAGAAAAACTGGTTTCAGGTGATTTATGGGGTCAAAGGTGACAGTAGTCATTTAGGCCACGTCAGATAATATTTTATGTTTGTCACATATGGACCAGGTGATCTCTGGAGTCATTGTGAAAAGTTGCAGTGGTTATTTAAGCCAGCTGGTGAAATTTTTATTTTGCATAGCCGGTTCAGTTGATATATATAGTTTGGGTGAAATGTCCGCAGCTGTTTAAGACACACTAAGGTGATATTTTCAGTTTTGAAAAATTGCGTTGTTGAAGTGACTAATGGAGCTGGTGTAATGGTCTGAGATCTTTAGCCTCAGATAGCATGACCAGTTGCAGACATTTGTTGCCTCATAAATCACCTGGCACCAATCTTCAATAAAAATAAAAAATCACCTCAATTGGTCTAAATGGCTAATGGACCCTTAACCTCAAGAAGAAAGCCCACTGCTGACCTTTGCCTCCATAAATCAAGTCTAAGGGCAAGGAAAAGGTTTGGTGGTGATTACAACCACTTGAGGTCATTTCTTTTTGCAAAATGGTTTCCAGGTGATTTATAGGCAAAGTGAAAGGTCTGCAGTGGTGTTTTATGCGACATAAAAAGGTTGGCATTAGCCATTTAGGCACCTGGTGATATTTTATTTTAAGGTGATTTATGGAGGCAATATAAAATATCTGCTGGCGGTTTATATATCTGAGGCTAAATCCACAATCATTTAGCCACCTGAGGTGATATTTCTATTCTTGCCAAAACAGAACCAGGTTATAAGTTTGTTTAGTTATTTAACAGGTGAGACACACTAAGCAACTTTTACAGGTGCAACCTGGGGCACAGTGAAGTTGTGACTTGCTCAGGGTCACGGTATGCAATGAAGCTGTGGGTTTAAACCCAGGTCTCTGCTAGATGTCACCAGTTGCAGTTCAGGACCCAGCAAACCACTCTATCTGCTCCCTTGGGGAAAAAGGTGGTAGTCAACATTTAGATCACCAACCAATTCTTGGCAATAATAAAAACATCCTCAGGTGGACTAAAAACCACTAAATCTTTTATTCTGGCTCTATAAATTACATGAAACCGTTCTTGGCAAAAAAAAAAATATCAGCTCAGGTCAACTAAATACCTCAGACCTTTCATCATCAGGCCATTTGGTAACAATAAAAATATCACCTGAGTGACATAATGACTATCACCATACTCACATCAGGTGGTCTAAATAACTACTACTTACCTTTTATCCCACCCGTAATCACCTAGACCACAAGGCCAACGATGAATTTAGGCCAGCTGAGTACATATTTTATTTTCTCAAAATAGTTTAGGTAATATATGGGCCTGGGTAAAAGAACTGTGAAGATCATTTAAGCCAACTGAGGTGAAATTTGTGGTTTAAAATTAATTCCAACAGACATGAGTCATTATAAAGGTCAACGATTGTTTGGCCACCTGGCTAAAGTTTATTTTTCTGCTAACATTTATACTTTACCTTGGCTGTATTATATCTTCAAGCCATAGCCATTTATACTTTTCATGCTGTTATTCTGTGTTCTTCCAGCCCAGCCCAATTTATACGTTTCACAAGCACAGTTGTACTCTTCACGTATGCGCAATTTATACTTTACCCAGGCTATAATTTGAGGTCTTCCAACTCAAGCCCAGTTTATTCTTTTCAGGCTACAATTGTGTGTCTTCAGCTATGTTTATACTTTTCTTTGGTTGTAGTATGTCTCTTCAACCATTGCCCAGTTTATACTTTTCTCAGCTATTCTGTGTTTATCAGCACACCAAATTATACTTTCATGGCTGCAGTGCTCTTGTACAGTGCAATTTATACTTTTCCCAGGCTCTAATTTGAGGTCTTCGCTAGACCAATTATTATTTTCACGATCTGGTTTAGACCTCTTCCAGCCATTGCCCAGTTACACTTTTCCCAGGCTGTAAGTGTGTGCACTTCCAGCTATAGCCCAATTATACATTTCTAGGTTGTAATTTTGTGCTCAGGTAGCATAAATGTAAACCACAGTTCTTCAACCCCTGCTTCTAAGTCAACAGACCAATTTTGTGCAAAAATTTAATTTCCTACAGGTGACCTAAATGACCTCATCATTCACGTACATCACCCTGGATTCATTTTTAGCAAAAATAAAATTGCAATCATGGCCTCAATAACCCTCTGGACATTTACACCAGCTCCCTCAATCACCCTAGAAACCATTTTGGAAAAAAAAATAATCTCAGTTGGAATAAACTACAAAGTTAATCTTTCAGTCAACTGTTTAACTCACTGAACACCATTTTTGAAACAAATAAACAATTTCAACTCAGGTGGCAAAGACAAAAAAACTTTCAACCAGGCTCCATAGTCAGCTGGGCATGTTTCTGGAAAAAACTAAAAATATCACCTCTGTGCAAAAGCCTCCACAAACCTTTTACCCAATTCATATCACCTAGACAAATTTTAACAAAGAAAAATCACTATTAGCCCAAACAGCCACTATATCTTTAACTGGAATCATTCATTTCTTGGTTCCCAGTTGGGAAAATAGAATATCACCTCAAGTAGCAAAAATAACCTCAGACCATTCATCAGCTCAATTAAACACCCACAGCCCTTTAAAAATGAAAATATCTCCTCAAATAATTAAAATAACCAATGTGGACATTTACCTCATCGAGATCACCAGATTCACTGTTTGCAAAATTAAATTTCATCTCAAGTGGCAAACAACATCAAGGACTTTCACAACGCTCCAGAAATCACCTGGAACCGTTTTGGTAAAATAAAAATATTGTCCTGGTAGTCTAAGGTCCTCTGCAGACCTATACCTAGCTTCATAATCACTTGGAGCCAGTGCTAGAAAAATGAAAATATCACCTCTCACGGCTAAACCACCACTGCAGATCTTATACTCTGGATCCATGAATTACCTGGAACCCATTTTGGCAAAATAATCACCACCTACCTTTAACCTCAGGTGGTAAATGACCAGTGCAACCTTCACAATCCATGAATCACCTGATGCATTTTGGCAAAAATATATCACAGCTAGCTAAGTTCTGCCTCAGATATTCACCCCAGCTCCATAAATCACATGAACCATTTTCAGAATAATAAATCACTCAAGTGGCCTAAATGACAAGTGAAACATTGAGTCTGGCTCACAGATCATCTCATATATTTATGGCAAAATAAAATCATCATCTCAAGAAGCATAAAGGACCCTTATCCACACATAACCTGGACCCATTTCAGAAAAAAGAAAATATTACCTCAAGCGACCTAATGACCACCATACCATTCACCTGGCTCCATAGATCACCTGGAACAATTTGTGAAATGAATATATCACCAGTGACTAATGGTCACTGCAGACCTTTGTCCAGTGACATAAATCATAGACAATTTTGGCATAAAATATTAAAAATATCAGCCCAGGTAGCCTAAATGTTCACCGAGACCTCCCTTTGCTCATAAATCACCTGGAACAATTTTGTAAAAAAAAACAAACTCTGGTGACCTAAACCACAACTCAGATCTTTTCTCTCAGATCCAAGTGCGAACCATTTTGGTAAAATAAAATGTACAACAGGGTCAAACAAACTCACAGACCTTTCACAATATTTCCTGATCACCCTAAACCCAGGTTTGCAAAATAAAATGACACTCAGGAGGCCTATACAACCACCTTGTTCCATTCCTCTAGCATAACAGATTACATGGAACCCATTTGTCAAAAAAGTCACCCCTATAAATTAAAGTTCATATAAGACCTTTTTACTCAGTGCAAAGAAATCAACTGGAACCTATTTTGGTAAAAAAGTGATATCACCTCAAGTGGCGAACCACACTGGAGGATCTTAGTGGAGAGCAGGTGCTGATCTTGACTGACAAGTGACCATGGGTCAAAGTGCAGAGGAAAAACCGGTCCTGCCAGATAGGACAGCCAGTGGCACATTGGGTTGGGAACTGGAGGTGAGCACCATACACCTGACTGTAGGCCAGCTGAGTTCATATTTTACTTTGTAAAAATGGTTACAGGTGATTTAAAACCTCGTAAAGGTCCACAGTGGCTCATTACCACCAACAGTATTTTTCCTTTTTGCAAAACGGGTTCTAAATAATTATGGAGCTGGTACAAATATTCACAGTGGTCATTTGGTGACCTGGTGATATTTATATACAAAAAAAAAACTGGGTTCAGGTGATCTGTGGAATCGTAAGTCCCGATGGTTATTAAGGCCTGAGGTGAAAGTATTTTGCAAAATTGGTTCAGATGATTTAACAATGAGGTCAAATGTACAGTGGTGGTTTAGGCCACCAGAAGTTGTTTTATTTGACTTTCACAGCAACTCTATTAATCACCTGCAACACATGTTTGGGAAAACTAAACATATTTCCTCGGTGACCAATTACTTTGGACCTTTACAGGCTCATTATCACCTGGAACCCATTTGTTTGCAAAATAAAATAACATCTCAGGTGGCATAAACAATACCACAGATCTTCACACAACTTCATGTATCTTCAAACCCAGTGTTGCATAAATTACCTGGAACCCATTTTGATCAAAATAAAAATGTCATATCATATGTCTAACAAACACCTCAGACCTTTCACAATGTCTCCATAGATCACCTTGAACCCAGTTTTGGCAATAAAAATTTCCTCGGTGGCAAAAGCCACCTAGTACAATTCACCTAGCTCCACAGACTAGCTGGAATCACTTCTGGCAAACATAAAATATAATCACTGGTTGACTAAGGTCTACAGACCTTTCACACAGATCCATAAATCAATTTCTGGTAAAAATAAAAATATCACCTCTACAGTATAAATGACCACAGCAGATCTTTACTCTGTATCCATGTATTACCTGGAACCCATTTTTGGCAAAATACAATTATCACCTCGGTGGCTAATCACACTACTACCTTTAGCCTCAGGTGGCCTAAATAACCACAGCCAACCTTTATCCCACTCATGAATCACCCCAACTGCAATTTGGCAAAATAAATATATACCTCAGCTGGCCTAAACTAACCATCTTTCAGCCCAGGAGCATAAATCACCTGTAACCCATTTGGGTAAATATATATTGCCTCAGGTGGCTAACAACACTGAGGAACATTGAATCTGACTACATAGACCACCTGAAACACATTTATGGTGAAAATAAAAATATCACCTCAGGTGCCATAAGTGACCTCTAACTTGCTCATACATAACCTGGAACCAATTTTAGTAAAATAAAAATATTACCTCAGGTGGCCTAAAGGTCCCTACAGACCTTTATCAAGGCTCCATAAATCATGTCACGATACACCTATTTCCGGCAAAATATACAAATATCGGCAGCTAAATGACAATTGCAGACTTTCACCTTTGCTCCGCAATCACCGGAACAAATTTTAAGAAAATAAAATATCATCACAGTGACCTAAACTTCACTACAGATCTTTACTCCAGTCCACAAAGTACATGGAACATATTTTAGTAAAATAAAATGCATCAATTGTCAAAATAAACCTCAGACCTTTCACTGTTTCCAAAAACACAGAACCCAGTTTGTGAAATAAAAAATTTAATCTCAGGTGGCCTAAGCGAAGACCTCGTACCATTCATACAAGCTCCACAGATTAGCTGGAAACCACTTTTGGGAAAAATAAAAATATCACCCTTGTGTCCTGGGCGTTCTCTGTGGACCTTCTACCCCAGTGACTGATAAATCACCTTGAACCTATATTTGGCAAAAAATGTTTATCACCTCAGGTGGCCTAAATAACCACACTGGACATTTTACACCGGCTCCATCATTTCACCTTGAAACCATTTTTGGCAAAAAGTAGAAATATCACCTCAGGTAGCTTAAATGACCACTGTGGATATTTCACCTCAGCTCCAGATATCACTGGGAATTAATTTTTTGCAAAAATAAAATTTTCGCCTCAGGTGACTTAAACAACCATTGTGGACTTTTCACAATAACTCCACAGATCACTCGGAACCCATGTTTGGTAAAAATAAAAAATTACCTCAGGTGAATCAGAGATGACTGCCACCTACATAACCTCAGGTGGCTAAATATTTACAAACCTATTTACCTCCAATTATTAAATCTCCTCAATCTCATTTTTGGCAAAACCAAATATATCACCTCAGGTTGCTTAAATGACAACCTCAGAACTTTCTTCAGCTCCATAATAATCTAGAACCCATTTTTGACAAAGATATAAATTTCACCTGAGGTTTCCTAAATGAGTAAGCGTATTCCACTCAGCCTGGATCCATAGATCTCCTGTAACCTACTTTTGGCAAAAATAAAAAATATCCTCCTGTTGGCCAAGGTCTACTATGGACCTGTTTCCCCAGCTCCATAAATAAATTGGAACCCACATTTTTGGCAAACAAAAAACAGTATTGCCTAAATGACCACTTTGAACTTTTTACACTGGCTACAAAACTCACATGAAAACCATTTTTGGCAAACAAAATCAACTTTGGTCACCTTAATGACCACAGCTGACCTTTCACCCCATCTTTATAACTCATCTGGAACTCATTTTTGAAAAAAAATTTACATTTCACCTCAGGTGACCTGAACAACCACCGAGGAACTTTGAACCAGACTCCATAGATCACCTGGAACCTATTTTTGGAAAAAACTAAAAATATTGTCCCTGGTTGCCTAAGATCCTCTGCAGACCTTTCACCATAGCTCCATTAATCACCTGGAACCAATTCCAGGTGATCTATGAGTACAGGGAAATAATGATGCAGTGGTTGTTTAAGCCACCAGTAATTTTTATTTTTGCAAAATTGGGTTCAAGGTAATTAATGATCTAGAGTAAAAAGAATTGCAGTGGTCACTTAGGACACCAGAGGTGATATTTTTATTTTACGAAAAATTGGTCTCCATGTTATGAAGGGATCAGGGTAAAGTCATTTATACAAATCTGGTGATAGAATATATATATTTTTTTTTGCCATAAATGGATTTCATGTGATCTATGGAGCCAGATTCAAAGTTCCTCAGTGGGTTGTTTAGTCACACTGAGATGAAATTTATATTTTACTTAAAATGGGTTCCAGGTAATTTATGGAGTCATTGAAGAAAGTCACAATGGTTGTTTAAGCCACCTGAGTTGAAATTTTATTTTTGCAAACAATGGATTCCAGGTGATATAAAAGCTGAGGTGAAATGTCCATAGTGGTCATTTAAGCCACATGAGGTTATTCTTCTTTGTCAACAGGGGTTTCAAGGTGAAATTATATGGAGTAATAAGTCCAGTATGGGTCATTTGGGTCACCTGAGGTGATATAATTTCTTTACCAAAAATAGGTTCCAGTTGAATTATGGTGCTGGGGAAAAAGGTCCACAGTGAATAAAAATGTCACCTAAGGTGGCTTGAAGAACCACAAAGAAACCTTCAACCAGGCTCCATATATCACCTGGAGCATGTTTTTGCCAAAAACTAAAAATATCACCTCATGTGGCCTAAATTACATCCACAGACATTTTACTCCAGGTTCATATCACCAGGAACAAATTTTAGCAAAAACAAAAAAACGGAGCTGGTGTAAAATGTCCAAAGTGGTCATTGAGGTCACCTCAGTTGAAATTTTAATTTTTGCCCAAAATGGGTTCCAGGTGACTAATGGAGCAAGGGTGAAGGATCTGTGGTTCACATTTATGCTACCTGATGTCATATATTGATTTTTAGCAAAAACTGGTTTCAGGTGATTTATGGGGTCAGAGGTAGGCAGTGGTCATTTAGGCCACGTCAGATAATATTTTTATGTTTGTCACATATGGGTTCCAGGTGATCTATGGAGTCATTGTGAAAGGTTGCAGTGGCTGTTTAAGTCAGCTGAGGTGATATTTTTATTTTTGCATAAAATCGGTTCCAGTTGATATATATAGTTTGGGTGAAAGGTCCATGGCAGCTTTTTAAGACACCTAAGGTGATATTTTCAGTTTTTTTTAAATTGCGTTGTTTGTGACTAATGGAGCTGGTGTAATAGGTCTGAGGATCTTTAGCCTCAGATAGCATAAACGACCAGTGCAGACATTTTACATTGCCTCCATAAATCACCTGGCACCAATTTTTGGCAAAAGTAAAAAAATCACCTCAATTGGTCTAAAGGGCTAATGCAGACCTTTAACCTCAAGAAGCATAAAACACCACTGCTGACCTTTCCCTTTGCCTCCATAAATCAGGTGATCTAAGGAGCCAGGGTAAAAGGTTTGTGGTGGTGATTACAACCACTTGAGGTCACATTTCTATTTTGCCAAAAAATGGTTTCCAGGTGATTTATGGAGCAAAGTAACAAGGTCTGCAGTGGTGTTTTATGCTTCTTGAGGTTAAAGGTTGGCATTAGCCATTTAGGCACCTGAGGTGATATTTTTATTTTTACAGGTGATTTATGGAGGCAATGTAAAATGTCTGCACTGGCGGTTTATGCTATCTGAGGCTAAAGATCCACAGTGATCATTTTGGCCACCTGAGATGATATTTCTATTCTTGCCAAAAATGGGAACCAGGTGATTTATGAAGTTTGTTTTAGTTATTTAACCAGGTGAGACACACTAAGCTGAAAGCTTTTTTACAGGCGCAACCTGGGAGCACAGTGAAGTTAAGTGACTTGCTCAGGGTCACACAGTATGCAAGTGGAAGCTGTGGGATTCAAACCCAGGTCTGGTCTGCTGGATGTCATCAGATTTACAGTTCAGGACCTTAAACCACTGCACTATACTGCCTCCCTTGTTGGGGTAAAAGGTAGGAGTCAACATTTAGATCACCTCTGACCAATTATTGGCAATAATAAAAACATCACCTCAGGTGGACTAAATGACCACTACAGATCTTTTATTCTGGCTCTATAAATTACATGGAAACCGTTCTTGGCAAAAATAAAAATATCAGCTCAGGTTAGCTAAATCAGCACCTCCGACCTTTCATCATCTAGAACCCATTTTGGTAACAATAAAAATATCACCTGAGGTGGCCTTAATGACTACCACCTACTTCCATCAGGTGGTCTAGAATTACTACCATACCTTTTATCCCACCTGCATGAATCACCTGGACCACAAAGGCCAACAGTGGACATTTAGGCCAGCTGAGTACATATTTTAATTTTTCTCAAAAATGGTTTACAAGTGATATATGGAGCCTGGGTAAAAGGACTACGAAGGTCATTTAAGTCAACTGAGGTGATATTTGCAGTTTTGCAAAAATTGGTTGCAGCTGATTTATGGAGTCATTATAAAAGGTCAATGATGGTTGTTTAGGCCACCTGATGTTAAAGTTTAATTTTTGCCAAAATGGGTTCCAGATGGTTTACGGAGCTGGGGTGAAATGTCCACAGTGGTGGTTTAGGCCACCTGAAGAGTTATTTTAATTTTTTTCCAAAAATGGGTTCCAGATGATTTATCGACCAGGGTATAAAATGTAGCAGTGGTCCTTTAGGCCACTTGAAAACGATTTTATTGTTTCCAGAAATTGTTTCCAGGAGTATGATGGAGCCCTGCAAAAAGGGTTGTGGTGGTCATTTATGACACCTGAAGTGATATTTTATTTTTGTCAATAATGGATCCAGGAGATTTAAGTAGACAGAGTAAAACATCCACTGTGGTCCTTTAGGCCTCTTAAATTGATATTTAAATTTTTGCCAAACATGTGTTCCAGGTGATTTATAGAGCCAGAGTAAAAGGTCCACGGTGGCCCTTTAGGCTCCAAAGGTAATGTATTTATTTTTGCAGGTGGACCGCAGAACATTCATTCGGCTCCATAAAATTACATGGCACCAATTTTCTCAAAAATAAAGTATTTCCCAAATTGGCCTAAATGTCACTGGTTGACTTTCAAACACAGCTCCATGACAAAACAGGAATAAGTTCTGGCAAAAATGAAAATATCACATCAGGTGGCCTAAATGGCCACCACAGATTGTTCACATTATCTCCAATAATCAACTGAAACCCATTTTTGGCCACAAAAAAATATCACCTCTGGTGACCTAAATGATCACCTCCTACAATATATGCTGGCTCATAAATTGCAAAAAATGGGGTCCAGGTTATTTATGGAGCAGGGGTGAAAGATCTGTATTTTACATTGATGCTACCTGAGGGTGATATTTTATTTTTGAAAGAAATTTCGGATCGATGATCTATACAGTCATTGTGAAAGGTCTGCAGTGGTTGTTTAAGCCACCTGAGGTGAAATTTTTATTTTTGTAATAAATCAGTTCCATTTTCTATCTGGAGTTGGAGTTAAAGGTCTATGGTAGCCTTTTAAGACACCTGAGGTGATAGTTTCAGTTTCCCAAAAAGTGCTTTGTAAGTGACTAATGGAACTAAGTGACTCTGTGAAAAAGGTCTGAGGTTGTCATTTAGGCCACCTGTGGTGATATTTGTATTTTTGCTAAAAATATGTTTCTGGTAATTTATGGATCCAGAATAAAAGATCTGCAGTAGTCATTAAGGACAGGAGAGATGATATTTTTATTATTAAGATAAATTGGTTCAAGGTGATTTATGCAGCCAGGGTGAAAGGTCTGCAGAGGACCTTTAGGCAACCGGGAAATATATTTTCATTTTTGTCAAAAATCGGTTCCAGGTGATCTATGCAGACGTTCACCCTGAATGGTATGTGGTAGTCATTTAGGCTAACTGAGTTGATATATTATTTTGTCATAATGGGTTCCAGGTAATTTATGTACATGAGGTAAAATGTCTGTGGATGTCATTTAGGCCACCTATGGTGATATTTTTAGTTTTCACCAAAAGTGGTCACCTGAGTGATATTTGTACTTTATTCAAAATATATTTTCTCCTTCCTTGCTAAGAGTGTGCACCAGATGACCATTCTCCCCAACATGGATTGCCAGGGTATCAACATTCATGCTGCACTTAAGGGTCCAGATGCAGAGTGCCTCCCGATACAAGGAATGGAAGTGAGTGCCACCCTGTCTGTTCAGGTAACACCTGGTCATAGAATTGTCCATCTGGACTTGAATGACCAGAGCTCTGCCTAGCAGAGCAATATCCATCAAAGACAAGTTCACTGCAGAGAGGTCCAGCAAGCTGAAGTGTGGATGGGTCTCCTTGGGTGACTGAAAATGATGGGCTCTGTGGCACCCTAGGTGCTCTCTCCAACCCACTAGAGATATGTCTGTTGTCAGTGTGATGGTCAGCTCTGGGCAGATAAACAGGATTCTTTCCTCAAGTGTTTTGGGACCTAGGGGGTAGAACAATATTGAGGCAGGTGGTCTAGTAGCCTAGGTAAGTCCCTAGGGGGTAGAACCCTATCAGGTAGTGTGCTAGTAGCCTAGGTAGGGTCGATACCCTCTACAGACTTACCAGGGGGTAGGACCCTATCAGGTAGGCATGGCATTAGCCTAGGTAAGTCCCTAGGGGCTAGGACCCTATCAGGAAGGGAGGCATTAGACTAGAAAAGTCCTTAGGGGGTAGGACCCTATCGGGTAGGCAGGGAACCAGCCTAGATAGGTCTCTACTGGGTAGGACCCTATAGAGCAGGCAGGGCAGTAGCCTAGGTAAGTCCCTAGGGGTAGGACCCTATCGGGTAGTGTGCTAGTAGCCTAGGTAAGTCCTTATGAGGAATGACCCTATCGGGTAGCAGAGCACCAGCCTGAGATAAGTCCAAGGGGAGGACCTATCAGGTGGGCAGGGCACCAGCCTGGGTAACTCCCTGGAGGGTGGCCCCTATTGACAGGTGGCATAGAGCCTTGGTGAAGTCCGTGGGAGGTGGGACCCTATCGGTTGGGACCCTATCGGACAGGGTGGCCTAGTGGCCTAAGTAGAGTCCCTGGGGGTGGGACCCTATGGGTGGGCAGGCGGTAGCCTAGGATAAGTCCTAGGGGTTGGACCCTTTGGACAGCGGCCCTGGTAACCTAGGTAAGTCACTGGGGGTAAGACCTTATCGGGTAGTGTGCTAGTAGCCTAGGTGAGCCCCTACAGGGCAGGACCTATCGAGCAGGTGGCCTAGTAGGCTAGGTAAGTCCATAGGGGGTAGGACCCTATCGGGTACTGTGTTAGAAGCCTAGAGTAAGTCCCTGAAGGGCAGGACCTATCAGACAGCTCCCTCATAGCCTGGGGTGGGACCCTAATGGGCAGGCAGGAGGTAGCCCTAATTAAGTCCCTAATGGGTTGGGAACCTATCGGGAGGTGATGCTAGTAGCCCAGGTAAGTCCCTAGGAGTAATTGCCCTATAAGGTAGTCTGCTAGTAGCCTAGGTAACACACACTGGGGTGGGACCCTGCTCAGACATGGGGCTCCAGCCCATATAAGTCCCCTGGGGATGAGGACACTTATCAGGTGGGTGGCCTGGTAGCCTCAGTGGAGTCCTGGCAGGTAGGATCCTATCAGGCAGGTGGGCTAGTAGCCTAGGTAAGTCCCTAGGGGGTAGGACCCTATCAGGTAGGTGGCCTAGAAGCCTAGGTAAGTCCCTAGGTGGCAAGACCATATCAGGTAGTGTGCTAGTAGCCTATGTATGTCCCTAGAGTGTTTGACCCTATTCAGTAGGCAGGGCACCAGCCTAGGTAAGTTCCTAGGGGGTAGGACCCTATCGGGTAGTGTGCTAGTAGCCTAGGTAAGTCCCTAGGGGGTAGGACCCTATCGGGCAGGCATGGCGGTATGCTGGGTAGAGTCCTTGGGGGTGGGAACCCCTCGGGGCAGACATGGTGGCCAAGCTAGGTAGAGTCCTAGTGGGAAGGACCCGATCGGGTAATGAGCTAGTAGCCTAGGTAAGTCCCTAGGGAGCAGGATCATATTAGAAAGTGTGATAGTAGCCTAGGAAAATCCCTAGAGGGTAGGACCCTATCGGTTAGTGTGCTTCTAGCCTATGTAAGGCCCTGGAGGTGGGATCCCATCAGGTAGACACGGGTGGTAACTTAGAGTGGAAATCCCTAGGGGTGGGACCCTGTCGGACGGGTGGCCTAGTAGCCCTAAGTAAGTTCTCTGGGGGTTGGAGCCTATCTGGCATTGTGCTAATAGCCCAAGGAAGAGTCCCTGAGAGGGTGGGACCCTTCAGGTTGGTGGTCTAGTAACCTAGGTGAGAGGTCCCTGGTGGTGAGACTATGTCCCGGGTAGTGTGCTACGTAGCCTGCTATAAGTCCGAGTGCTTGACCCTATTGGGTGGGCAGGGCACCAGCCTGGAAGTGAGATCCAAGCGGTGGGACCATATCGCGGTGGTGTGCTAGTAGCCTGGGTAAGTCCCTAGAAGGTGGGGGCTATTGGGTGGGTGGGGTGCCAGCCTAGGACTGTCTCTATTGGAGTGAGGCATGGGCGATGATCTGGGTTGGTCCCTAAGGGTAGGATCCTATCCAAGGTACTGTGTTAGAGACCTGGGTAAGTCCCTGGAGGGCAGGACCTATGGCAGCTCCCCTCATAGCCTGGGGTGGGACCCTCAATGGGTGAGGCAGGGGTAGCTAATTAAATCCCTAATGGGTTGGAACCTATCGGAACCTACCTAGTAGCCTCGGTAAGTCCCTAAAGTGTAGGACCATATTGGATAGTGTGCTAGAAGCCTAGGTAAATTTGGAGGGGGTAGGACCCTATCGTGAAGTGTGCTAGTAGCCTAGGTAAGTCCATAGGGGGTAGGACCCTATCGAGCAGGCGGCCTAGTAGCCTAGGGAGTCCCAGGGAGTGGGACCCTATCGGACAGGCAGCCTACTAGCCGGAGTAGTGAGGTCCCTGTCGGGTGGGCAGGGCACCTGCCTGGGTATATCCTAGGGTGAGACCCTATTGGGTGCAGACAGTGAGTCATTTGACACAGTCCACACAAAAATTAACAGTCAAATTAACCAACCTGAGATGGGTCCAGGGTGGTAGCCTGGGTAAAACAGTGGCTGGACAACAGGACAGAAGGTAAGTGTAATTAGGGTCCACTCTGGAAGAAATAGGGGTTACTAGTGAGGTCACGCAGGGGAGTTCAGTATTGGGTCCAGTCCTTTTTAAGTAACATTGCAGAGGGACTGGAAGGAAAAGAATGCCTCTTTGCAGATGACACAAAGATCTGCAACAGGGTAGATACAGAAGGAGGCATGGAAAGGATGAAAAGGGACTTGGCAACATTGCAGGAATGGTCAGAAGTATGGAAGCTAGGATTCAATGCAAAGAAGTGCAAAATAATGCATCTGGGTAACAAGAGCCCAGGGGAAGAATACACAATTGGGGGGAGGTAGTAACAACAACAAAAAAGGAAAGGGACCTGGGGGTAATCATATCAGATGACCTTAAGGTTAGCAAGCAATGTGAGAAGGCAGTAGGGAGGGCTGGGGGTATACTGGGATGCATAGGGAGATTCATCAGCAGCAGAAAACAGGAAGCTGTTATCCCTCTGTACAGACAGTTGCTGAGACCCCATCTGGAGTACTGCATCCAGTTCTGGATACCCCATCTCTGCAAGGACATCGACAGGATAGAGGCAGTTCAGAGGAGGGCAACTAAAATAGTGCAGGGTCTGCAAGAGAACCTATATGAGGAGAGACTAAAGGAGCTTAATATGTATACCCTTGAGGAAAGAAGGGAGGGGGACATGATAGAAACTTTTAAGTACCTCAGTGGAATCAACAAAGTCCAAGAGGTAGCATCTTTCAGAAAAGAGGCGTTACAGAACAAGGGACACAACTTTAAAGATAGTGAGGGCAGTTCAGGGACAATGTGAGAAGTATTATTCACAGAGAGGGTAGTGGATTCATGGAACAGCCTTCCAGAGGAAGGTTGTGAGGTCTAAAACTGTGGGAGAATTCAAGAATGCATGGGACAGATATAAGGCAATTTTTGTGGGGGGAAGAAGAAATAGGCTGTTGGTTAACTAGGATCTGCGATCTATCCTGTAGGTAGGGAAATGGGAAGACTAGATGGGTCAAGCGGTCCTTATCTGCCATCAAAGTCAATGTTTCTATGTTTCTAAATTCATTTTTGTCAAAAATAAATATATAACAGCTGGTGGCCTAAATGACAACCTCAGACCTTTTACCCCAGCTCCATAAATCACCTGGCACTCATTTTTGGCAAATACATAAATTTCACCTCGGGTGACTTAAAAAAACCACTGAGGAACTTTGAATCTGGCTCCACAAATTAGCCTTAGTAAGTCCCTATAGGGCAGAACCTATCGGGGTGGGTGAGCTAGTAGCCTAGGTGAAGTCCTGGGGTATAGCCCTGCTCGGGTGGGCAGGGCGGGGCATGGGAGTCCCTAGGGGGTAGGACTCTATCGGGGAGGCAGGGCGGTTTCCTAGGTAAGTCTCTAGGAGTTAGAACCCTATCGGGTAGTGTAGTAGTAGCCTAGGTAACTCCCTAGGGATTAGGACCCCATCGGAGACTATGCAGGTAGCCTAGGTAAGTCACTAGGTGGTAGGACCATATCGGGTAGGCTGGGCAACAGCCTAGGTAAGTCCCTATGGGGTAGGACCCTATTGGGCAGGCAGCCTAGTAGCCTAGGTAGGTCCCTAGGGGGTAGGACCCTATCAGGTAGTGTGCTAGTCACTTTGGTAAGTCCCTAGGGGGTAGGACTCTGTCGGGTAGGCTCCTACTGGGTGAGCAGCCAAGTAGCCTAAGTAAGTCCCTAGGGAGTAGGACCCTATTGGGAAGGTCCCTAGAAGCCTAGGTAATTTCCTCGGGAGTTGGACCCTATTGTGTAGGCAGGGCACCAACTTAGGTAAGTCCCTAAGGGGTAGCACCCGATCAGGTAGTGTGCTAAAAGTGTATTTAAGTCCCAAGGGGGTAGGACCCTATCAGGCATACGGCCTGGTAGCCTAGGTAAGCCATAGGGGGTAGGACCCTGTCTGGTAGGCAGGGTGGTAGCCTAGGTAAGTCCCAATGGGGTAGGACCCTATTGGGTAGGCAGGACAGTAGCTTAGGTAGGTCCTAGGGGTGGGACCTATGTGCGTAGTGTGATACTAATCTGGGTAAGTCAGCTAGTGGGTGGGACTATATCGGGGTGACAGGACAGTTGTCTAGGAATGTCCCTAGGGGTCAAGGACAGTATCGGGATGAGTATGGTGGTAGCCTGGTAATCCCTAGGGGTGGGACCATGCTCCGGATGAAGCTGGGCAGCTTAGCCTCGTAAGTCCTACAGGGTAGGACCCTATCGAGCAGGCGGCCTAGTAGCCTAGGTGGGTCCCTAGGGGTAGGACCCTATTGGGCAGTGTGCTAGTAGCCTTGGTAAGTCCCTAGGGGGTAGGACCATATCGGGTAGGCAGGACAGTTGTCTAGGAGTGGCCCTAGGGGTCAGGACCATATCGGGTAGTGTGGTTGTAGCCTAGGTAAGTCCCTAGGGGGTAGAACCCTATCGGGGACTGTGCTAGTAGCCTAGGTAAGTCCCTTGGGGGTAGGACCATATCGGATAAGCTGGGCAATGGTCTCGTGTGTCCTACAGGGTAGGACCCTTTGGGAGGTGGCCTAGTAGCCTAGGTGGTCCCAAGGGAGTGGGACCCTTTGGGCAGTGTGCTGGTAGCCTTGGTAGAGTCCCTGGGAGTAGACCCAATTGGGTGGGCTCCTGCTGGGCAGGCCTGGTAGCTAGAAGTAGAAGTCCCTGGGAGTGGGACCCTATCGGGAAGGTGGCCTAGTAGCCTAGTTAAGTCCCTAGGGAGTTGGAAACTATCGGGTAGGCAGGGCACAAGCCTAGGAAAGTCCCTAAGGGGTAGGACCCTATCAGGCAGTGTGCTACAAGCCTATTTAAGTTCCAAGGTGGTAGGAACTTAAAGGGCACATGGCCTAGTAGCCTAGGTAAGTCTCTAGGGGGTAGGACCCTATAGTGCATGCAGGGCAGTAGCCTAGGTAACTCTCAAGGTTGTAGGACCCTATTGGGCAGACAGAGCTCCAGCCCATGTAAGTCCCTAGGGGATGGGACCCTATCAGGTGGTGACATAGTGGCCATGGCAGAGTCCCTAGCGGTGGGAACCTGTCAGGCAGGCAGGCTAATAGCCTAGAAGTAGGGTCCCTAGGGGTGGGACCCTATCAGGTGGGTGGCCTAGTAGCCTAAGTAAGTCCCTAGGGGGAAGACCGTATCAGGTAGTGTGCTAGTAGACTGTGTAAGTCCCTAGAGTGTTTGACCCTATCACGTAGGAAGGGCGGTGGCCCAGGTAAGTCCCTAGGAGGTAGGACCCTTTCAGGTAGGCAGGACACCAGCCTAGGTAAGTCCCTAGGGGTAGAACCCTATTCTGTAGTGTATTAGTAGGCTAGGTAAGTCCCTAGGGGGTAGGACCCTATTGGGTTGTGTGCTAGTAACCAAGGTAAGTCCCCAGGGGGTAGGACCTTATCGGGTAGTGTGCTATAAGCCTAGGTAAGTTCCTAGGGTGTAGGATCCTATTGGGCAGGTGGCCTAGTTGCCCAAGTAAGTCCCTAGTGGGTTGGACCTTATCAGGAAGGCGGCCTAGTAGCCCAGGTAATTCCCTATGGGTAGGACCCCATCGGGTAGACAGGGCACCAGCCTAGGTAAGTCCCTAGGGGGTAGGACCCTATCAGGCAGTGTGCTAGTAGCCTAGGTAAGTCCCTAGAGGGTAGGACCCTATCAGGTAGGCGGACGAGTAGGCTAGGTTAGTCCCTATTGGGTAGGACCCTGTCGGGAAGTAGTAGCGGTAGTCCAGGTAAGACCCTAGATGGTAGGGCTCTATCAGGTAGGCAGGGCACCAGCTTAGGTAAATCCCTAAGGGCTAGGACCCTATCAGGTAGTGTGCTATAAGCGTATTTAAGTCCCAAGGGGGCAGGACCCTATCAGGCAGGCTGGGCAGTAGCCCAGGTAAGTCCCTAGATGGAAGGACCCGACTGGATAGGCAGGGTGGAAGCCTAGGTATGTCCCTAGGGAGTAGGGCCCTATCAGGCAAGTGGCCTAGTAGCCTAGGTAAGTCCCAAGGGGGCAGGACCCCATTGGGTATTGTGCTAGTAGCCTAGGTAAGTCCCTATAGGGTAGGACCATATCGGTCAGGTGGCCTAGTAGGTAAGTAAGTCCCAAGGGGTAGGACCATATCAGGTGGAAGGCGATTGCTGGGTAAGTCCTAGGGGTGGGACCTATCAGGTGAGGCAGGGTGGTGGCCTTGGTAGGTGCTTGGGGGGGCCCCGTCGGGTAGGGCAGGGTGGTTGCCTAGGTAAGTCCCAGTGGGTGAGAACCCTATCAGGAGGTGTGCTAGAAGCCTGGGTGAGTCTCTAGGGGTGGGACCCTATCGTTGCAGGCATGGCGTAGCTAGTTAAGTCTCTGGAGGGTAGAGACAGTATCAGGTATTCATGGGTGGCCTAGGTAAGTCCCTAGGGAGTAGGACCCTGTCGGACAGGAGGCCTAATAGCCTAGAGTGAAGTCCCAGGGGCAGGACCCCATCGGGTGGTGTGCTAGTAGCCTAGGTAGAGTCCCTGATATGGTGGGACCTTATAGGGTGGGACCCTATAGGTCAGGTGGCCTACTAGGTAAATGTAGTCCCTAGGGGTGGGACCATATCGGGTGGGAAGGGCAGTAGCCTAGGTAAGTCCCTAGGGATGGGTCCTTATCAGGAAGGCAGGGTGGTAGCCTTAGTGAAGTCTTTGGGGGTGGGCCTATTGGGCGGGAAGGCGGTTGCCTAGGTAGCCCCCAGTGGGTGAGAACCTATAGGGAGTGTGCTAGTAGCCTGGGGAGAGTACCTGGGGTGGGACCCTATCGTGCAAACAGGACAGTATCCTGGGTAACTCTCAGGTTGTGAGACCCTATTGGGCAGGGCAGGGCTCCAGCCATGTAAGTCCCTACGGATGGGACCCTATCAGGTAGGTGGCATAAATAGCCTCGCTAAGTCCCTAGCGGGTAGGAACCTATCAGGCAGGCGGGCTAATAGTCTAAGTAAGTCCCTAGGGGGTAGGACCCTATCAGGTAGGTGGCCTAGTAGCCTACATAAGTCCCTGGGGGGAAGACCATATCAGGTAGTGTGCTAGTAGACTATGTAAGTCCCTAGAGTGTTTGACCCTATTGGGTAGGCAGGGCACCAGCCTAGGTTAGATCCTAGGGGGTAGGACCCTATTGGGTAGTGTGCTAGTAGCCTAGGTAAGTCCCTATGGGGTAGGACCCTATGGGGAAGGCATGGCGGTATGCTAGGTAAGTTCCTAGGGGTAGAACCCTCTCAGGTAGACATGGTGGCAGGCTAGGAAATTCCCTAGTGGGTAGGACCTGATCGGGTAATGTGCTAGTAGCCTAGGTAAGTCCCTAGGGAGCAGGATCATATTAGGAAGTGTGATAGTAGCCTAGGTAAATCCCTAGAGGGTAGGACCCTATCGGGTAGTGTGCTTGTAGCCTAGGTAAGTCCCTAGAGAGCAGGACCAAATCGGGTAGGCACGGCAGTAGCCTAGGTAAATCCCTGGGGTGGGACCCTACTCGGACAGATGGCCTAGCAGCCTAAGTAAGTTCTCTGGGGGTAGGACCCTATCGGGCATAGTGCTAGTAGCCAAGGTAACTCCCTAGAGGTAGGACCCTATCAGGTTGGTGGCCTAGTAACCTAGGTAAGTACACAGGTGGTAAGACCGTGTCAGATAGTGTGCTAGTGGCCTATGTAAGTCCTGAGGTGCTTGACCCTATCTAGGTGGGCAGGGCACCAGCCTAGGTAAGTCCCTAGGGGGTAGAACCATATCGAGTAGTGTGCTAGTAAGTCCCTAGGGGTAGGACCCTATTGGGTAGGCAGGGCGGTAGTCATTTGACACAGTCCCACTCAAAAGATTAACAGTCAAATTAACCAACCTGAGAGTGGGTCCCAGGTTGGCAGCCTGGGAAAAACATTGGATGGACAACGGGACAGAGAAGGTAATTGTAAATGGGGTCCACTCTAAAGAAAGAGGGGTTACTAGTGAGGTACCACAGGGTTCAGTATTGGGTCCAGTCCTTTTTAAGTCACATTGCAGAGGGACTGGAAGGAAAAGAATGCCTCTTTGCAGATGACACAAAGATCTGCAACAGGATAGATACTCAAGGAGGCATGGAAAGGATGAAAAGGGACTTGGCAACGTTGGAGGAATGGTCAGAAGTATGGCAGCTAGGATTCAATGCAAAGAAGTGCAAAATAATGCACCTGGGAAACAAGAACCAAGGGGAAGAATACACAATCGGGGGGAGGTAGTAACAACAACAAAAAAGGAAAGGGACCTGGGGGTAGTCATATCAGATGACCTGAAGGTTAGCAAGCAATGTGAGAAGGCAGTAGGGAGGGCTGGGGTATACTGGGATGCATGGAGATTCATCAGCAGCAGAAAACAGGAAGCTGTTATCCCTCTGTACAGACAGTTGCTGAGACCCCATCTGAGTACTGCATCCAGTTCTGGATACCTCATCTCACAAAGGACATCGACAGGATAGAGGCAGTCAGAGGGAGCTAAAACTGTGCAGGGTCTGCAGAGAACCAATATGAGGAGAGACTAAAGGAGCTTAATATGTATACCCTGAGGAAAGAAGGGAGGGGGACATGATAGAAACTTTAAGTACCTCAGTGGAATCAACAAAGTCCAAGAGGGTAGCATCTTTCAGAAAAAGGCGTGCAAGAACAAGGGGACACAACTTAAAGATAGTGGGGCAGTTCAGGGACAATGTGAGAGTATTATTTCACAGAGAGGTAGTGGATTCAGGAAAAGCCTTCCAGAGGAGGTTGTAGGGTCTAAAACTGTGGAGAATTCAAGAATGCAAGGACAGATATAGAGGCAATTTTGTGGGGGATGGAGAAATAGGCTGTTGGTTAACTAGGATCTACGGTCTATCCTGTAGGTAGGAAATGGGCAGACTAGATGGGTCAGGGTCTATGATCAAGTCTGTCTTTCTAAATTCATTTTTGTCAATGTCTATGTTTCTATGTTTCTAGATTCAGTTTTGGGAAAAATAAATATATAACAGCTGGTGGCCTAAATGACAACCTCAGACCTTTTACTTCAGCTCCATAAATCACCTGGCACTCATTTTTGGCAAATACATAAATTTCACCTCAGGTGACCTAAAAAACCACTGAGGAACTTTGAATCTGGCTCCATAAATTAGCCTTAGTAAGTCCCTATAGGGCAGGACCCTATCGGGTAGGTGGGCTAGTAGCCTAGGTAAGTCCCTAGGGGTTAGAACCTTATCAGGTAGGCATGGTGGTAGCCTAGGTAAGTCCCTAGGGGGTAGGACCCTACCAGATAGGCAGGGCGGGAGCTTTGGGAGTCCCTAGGGGGTAGGACTCTATCGGGGAGGCAGGGCAGTTTCCTAGGTAAGTCTCTAGGGGTTAGAACCCTATTGGGTAGTGTAATAGTAGCCTAGGTAACTCCCTAGGGAGTAGGACCCCATCGGGGACTATGCTGGTAGCTTAGGTAAGTCACTAGGAGGTAGGACTATGTCGGGTAGGCTGGGCAACTGCCTAGGAAAGTCCCAATGGGGTAGGACCCTATCGGGCAGGCAGCCTAGTAGCCTAGGTAGGACCCTATGGGGTAGGACCCTATCGGGCAGTGTGCTAGTCACCTAGGTAAGTCCCTAGGAGGTAGGACCCTGTCGGGTAGGCTCCTACTGGGCGAGCAGCCAAGTAGCCTAAGTAAGTCCCTAGGGAGTAGGACCCTATTGGGAAGGTCCCTAGTAGCCTAGGTAATTCCATAGGGAGTTGGACCCTATTGGGTAGGCAGGGCACCAGCTTAGGTAAGTCACTAAGGGGTAGGACCCTATCAGTTAGTGTGATGAAAATGTATTTAAGTCCCAAGGGGTTAGTACCCTATCAGGCATCGGTCCTGGAAGCCTAGGTAAGCCCTAGGGGGTAGGATCCTATCAGGTAGGCAGGGCGGTAGGCTAGGTAAGTCCTTAGGGGGTAGGACCCTATCGCGTAGTGTGCTACTAACCTTGGTAAGTCCCTAGGGGGTAGGACCATATCGGGTAGGCAGGACGGTTGTCTAGGAAAGTCCCTAGGGGTCAGGACCGTATCGGGTAGTGTGGTTGAAGCCTAGGTAAGTCCCTAGGGGCTAGGACCCTATCAGGGACTGTGCTAGAAGCCTAGGTAAGTCCCTTGGGGGTAGGACCATTTTGGGTAAGCTGGGCAACAGCCTACGTAAGTCCCTACTGGGTAGGACCCTATCAAGCAGGTGGCCTAGTAGCCTATGTAGCTCCCTAGGGAGTAGGACCCTATTGGGCAGTGTGCTAGTAGCCTTGGTAAGTCCATAGGGGGTAGGACCCAATCGGATAGGCTCCTACTGGGTAGGCGGCCTAGTAGCCTAAGTAAGTCCCTAGTGAGTGGGACCCTATCGGGAAGGTGGCCTAGTAGCCTAGGTAAGTCCCTAGGGAGTTGGAACCTATCGGGTAGGGAGGGCACAAGACTAGGTAAGTCCCTACGGGGTAGGACCCTATCAGGCAGTGTGCTACAAGCCTATTTAAGTCTCAAGGTGGTAGGAACCTAATGGGCAGGTGGCCTAGTAGCCTAGGAAAGTCCCTAGGGGGTAGGACCCTATCGTGCAGGCAGGGTGGTAGCCTAGGTAACTCCCAAGGTTGTAGGACCCTATCGAGCAGGCAGGGCAGTAGCCTAGGTTAGTCCCTAGGGGGTAAGACCCTATCGAGTAGTGTGCTACTCACCTAGGTAAGTCCCTAGGGGGTAGGACCCTATCAAGTAGGTGGCCTAGTAACCTAGGTAAGTCCCTAGGTGGTAGGACCCTGTCGGGTGATGTCCTACTAACCTATGTAAGTCAATGGAGGTGGAACCCTTTCAGGTAGGCAGGGCAACAGCCTGGGTAATTCCCTGAGGTGGGACCCTTCGGGTGAGTGTGCTAGTAACTTAGTTAAGCCCTGGGGTGTGACCTATCAGGTAGTGTGCTAGCATTCTAGGTAAGTCCCTAGGGTGTAGGACCCTATCGGGCAGGTGGCCTAGTTGCCTACATAAGTCCCTAGGGGGTAGGACCCTATCGGGAAGGCAGCCAAGTAGCCCAAGTAAGTCCCTAGGAGGTAGGACCCCATTGGGTAGGCAGGCACCATCCTAGGTAAGTTCCTAGGGGTAGGACCCTATCGGGCATTGTGCTAGTAGGCTAGATAAGTCCCTAGGGGTGGAACCGTATCAGCTAGGTGGCCTAGTAGGCTAGCTAAGTCCCTAGTGGGTAGGACGCTATCGGCTAGGCAGGGCAGCAGCCCAGGTAAGTCCCTAGAGGTAGCACACTGTGGGTGAGGCAGAGGTAGCCTAGGTAAATCCCTGAGTGAGTTTGACCCTGTCGGACAAGTGGCCTAGTAGTCTGAGTAAGTCTCAGGGGTAGGACCCTTTCGGGTAGTGTGCTAGATGCCTATGTAAGTCCTAAAGGTTGGGACCCTATCGGACAAAGCAGCCTAGTAGCCTAGGTAAGTCAATGGGGTTTAGGACCCTATCAGGTGAGGCAGGTGGCCTAGTAAATCCCATGGGGGTAGGACCATATCAGGTAGGCAGGCGGTTGCCTAGGTAGAGTCCATAGGGGTGGGACCCTATCGGGTGGTGTGCAGTAGCTTAGGTAAGTTCCTGGGGTGGGACCCTATCGGGCGGGCATGGCGGTAGCCTAGGTAAGTTCCTAGGGGTAGAACAGTGTCGGGTAAGCATGACAATAGCCTAGGTAAGTCCCAGGGGGTGGGACCCTGTCGGGTGGTGTGCTGGTAGCCTGGAGTGCGTCCCAGGGGTTGGGACCCTGTTAGTAGTGTGCTTCTAGCCTAGGTAAGTCCGGAGTGTGGGACCCTGTTGAGTAGGCAGGGCGGTAGCCTAGGTTAAGTTCCTAGGAGACTGGACCCTATCGGCCAAGCTGTCTATTAGCCTGAGGTAAGTCCCTATGAGGCAGGACCCTATCAGGCAGGTGGGCTAGTAGCCTAGAGTAGAGTCCCTAGGGGTGGGACCCTATCGGGTGGGCAGGGTGGTAGACTAGGTAAGTCCCTGGGGTGGGACCCAACCAGGTGAGGCAGGCGGTGGCCTTGGGAGATCCCTACAGGTTGGGACCCTATCGGGGAGGCAGGGCAGTTGCATATGTAAGTCCCAAGGGGTTAGAACCCTATAAGGGGAGTGTGGTAGTAGCCTAGGTAACTCCCTAGTCAGTAGAACCCCATAGGGGACTATGCTAGTATCTTAGGTAAGTCACTAGGTGGTAGGACCATATCGGGTAGGCTGGGCAACAGCCTAGGTAAGTCCCTACGGGGTAGGACCCTTTTGGACAGGCGGCCTAGTAGCCTAGGTAGGACTCTATGGGGTAGGACCCTATCGGGCAGTGTGCTAGTCACCTGGGTAAGTAACTGGGGTGGGACCCTGTCGGGTGGGCTCCTACTGGGCGAGCAGCCTAGTAGCCTAAGTAAGTCCCTAGGGAGTAGGACACTATCGGGAAGGTGGCCTAGTAGCCTATGTAATTCCTTAGGGAGTTGGACCATATCGGGTAGGCAGGGCACCAGCTTAGGTAAGTCCCTAAGGGGTAGGACCCTATCAAGTAGTGTGCTAAAAGCGTATTTAAGTCCCAAGGGGGCAGGACCCTATCAGGCAGGCAGGGTAGTAGCCCAGGTAAGTCCCTAGATGGTAGGACCCTTCTGGATAGGCAGGGCCGTAGCCTAGGTAAGTCCCCAGGGAGTTGGGCCCTATCAGGCAAGCGGCCTAGTAGCCTAGGTAAGTCCCATGGGGAAGGACCCCATCGGGTAGTGTGCTAGAAGCCTAGGTATGTCCCTATAGGGTAGGACCCTATCGGTCAGGTGGCCTAGTAGAGTAAGTAAGTCCCTAGGAGGTAGGACCATATCGGGTAGGTTGGGTGGTAGCCTAGGAAAATCCCTAGGGGGTAGGACCCTATCAGGTAGGCAGGGTGGTTGCCTTGGTAAGTCCTTAGGGGGTAGGCCCTATCAGGTGAGCAGGGTGGTTACCTAGGTAGAGTCTCTGGGGTGAAAAGTGTGTTGGTGGAGCATGGCGGTAGCCTAGGTAAGTCCCTAGGGGTGGGACCCTTTTGGGTGGTGTGCTGAGTAGCCTGGAAGTGCGTCCCTGAGGGTGGGACCCTTTTGGTAGTGTGCTAGTAGCCTGGGTAAGTCCCTGGGGTGGGACCCTATCGGTGGTGTTCTAGTAGCCTGGGTAGTCCCTGGAGGTTGGACCCTATCGGGTAGTGTGCTTGTAGCCTAGGTAAGTCCCTACAGGGTAGGACCCTATTGGGTAGGCAGGGTGGGTACCCAATTAAGTCCTTAGAGGGTAGGACCCTGTTGGGTAGACAGGGCGGTAGCCTAAGTTAAGTTCCTAGGGTGTTTGACCCTATCGGACAAGTGGTCTAGTAGCCTAGGTAAGTCCCTAGAGGGCAGGACCCTATCGGGCAGGTGGCCTAGTAGCCTAGGTAAGTCCCAAGCTGATAGGACCCTATTGGGTGGGCAGGGTGATGAGGCTAGGTGAGACTATGAGGGGACAGTACCCTACTGAGTAGGCTGGGCGGTTGCCTATTTAAGTTGTTGGGGTTAGAACCCTATCGGGTGGTGTGCTAGTGCCTGAGATAAGTCCCTAGGGGCGCCCTATTGGGTACTGTGCTAGTAGCATAGTGTAAATCCCTAGGGGTGGGCATATCGTGTGGGCTGGGCAGCAGCCAAGGTAAATCCCTATGATGTGGGACCCTTTCGGGCAGGAGGTCTAGTAGCCTGGGTAGATCCCCATGGCATAGGACCCTGTCGGGCAGTGTGCTAGTAGCCTAGGTAAGTCCCTAGGGGTGGGACCCTATCGGGTAGGCTCTTACTGGGCAGGAGGCCTAGTAGCCTAGTAAGCCCCTACGGAGTAGGTCCCTATCGGGAAGGTGGCCTAGTATCCTAGGTAAGTCCCTAGGGAGTTGGACCCTATCGGGTAGGCAGGGCACCAGCCTAGGTAAGTCCCTAAGGGAAGGACCCTATCAGGTAGTGTGCAAGGAGCCTATTTAAGTCCCAAGAGGGTATGACAATATTGTACAGGTGGCCTAGTAGCCTAGGTAAGTCCCTAGGGGGTAGGACCCTATCGTGTAGGCAGGGCACCAGCCTAGGTAAGTCCCTAAGGGGAAGGGCCTATCAGGTAGTGTGCTAGAAGCCTATTTAAGTCCCAAGAGGGTAGGACAATATTGTACAGGTTGCCTAGTAGCCTAGGTAAGTCCCTAGGGGGTAGGACCCTATCCGGCAGGCAGGGCAGTAGCCTATGTAAGTCCCAAAAGAGTAGGACCATATCGGACAGGCAGGGCGGTAGCCTGGTAAGTCCGTGGGGTGAAGGACCCTATTGGGTGGTGTGCTAGTAACCTAGGTAAGTCCCTGGCAGGTGGGACCCTTTCTGGTTGTGTGCTAGCAGCCTAGGTAAGTCCTAGGAAGTATGACCCTGCTCAATTGGGCAGGACACCAGCCTAGGGAGTCCTGGGGTGGGACCCAGTGGTGGTGTACTAGTAGGCTAGGTCAGTTCCTGGGGATGGGACCCTATTGGGTAGTGTGCTAGAAACCAAGGAAAGTCCCAAGCTGTAAGACCCTATCGGGTGGTGTGCTATAAGTCTAGAGTGAAGTCCATGGGGTGTAGGACCCTATCGGACGGGCAGCCTAGTTGTAGAAGTAAGTTCCAAGGGGGTCGGACCCTATTGGAAAGGTGGTCTAGTAGCCCAGGTAAGTCCCTAGGGGCAGGACCCAATCGGGTAGGCAGGGCACCAGCCTAGGTAAGTACCTAGGTGGTAGGACCCTATCAGGCAGTGTGCTAGTAGCCTAGGTAAGTCCCGAGAGGGTAGGACACTATCGGGTAGGTAGGGCACCATCCTAGGAATGTCTCTATCGGGAAGGCATGGCGGTAGCCTAGGTTAGTCCCTAAGGGGTAGGATCCTATCAGTCAGGCAGCCCAGTAGCCTCAGTAAGTCCCTAAAGAGTAGGACCATATCGGGTAGTGTGCTAGTAGCCTAGGTAAATTCTGAGGGGTTAGGACCCAATCATGAAGTGTGCTAGTAGCCTAGGTAAGTCCATAGGGGTGGGACCCTATCGAGGCAGGCGGCCTAGTAGCCTAGGGAGAGTCCCAAGGGGTAGGACCCTATCGGGCAGGCAGCCTACTAGCCCGGGTAGTAATACCCTATCGGGTAGGCAGGGCACCTGCCTAGGTAAGTCCCTAGGGGTAGGACCCTATTGGGTAGGCAGGGCGGTAGTCATTTGACACAGTCCCACACAAAGATTAACAGTCAAATTAACCAACCTGAGAGTGGGTCCCAGGGTGGCAGCCTGGGTAAAGCATTGGCTGGACAACGGGACACAGAAGGTAATTGTAAATGGGGTCCACTCTGAAGAAAGAGGGGTTACTAGTGAGGTACCGCAGGGTTCAGTATTGGGTCCAGTCCTTTTTAAGTCACATTGCAGAGGGACAGGAAGGAAAAGAATGCCTCTTTGCAGATGACACAAAGATCTGCAACAGGATAGATACTCAAGGAGGCATGGAAAGGATGAAAAGGGACTTGGCAACGTTGGAGAAATGGTCAGAAGTATGGCAGCTAGGATTCAATGCAAAGAAGTGCAAAATAATGCACCTGGGAAACAAGAACCCAGGGGAAGAATACACAATTGGGGGGAGGTAGTAACAACAACAAAAAAGGAAAGGGACCTGGGGGTAATCATTTCAGATGACCTTAAGGTTAGCAAGCAATGTGAGAAGGCAGTAGGGAGGGCTGGGGGTATACTGGGATGCATAGGGAGATTCATCAGCAGCAGAAAACAGGAAGCTGTTATCCCTCTGTACAGACAGTTGCTGAGACCCCATCTGGAGTACTGCATCCAGTTCTGGATACCTCATCTCTGCAAGGACATCGGCAGGATAGAGGCAATCCAGAGGAGGGCAACTAAAATGGTGCAGGGTCTGCAAGAGAACCTATATGAGGAGAGACTAAAGGAGCTTAATATGTATACCCTTGAGGAAAGAAGGGAGAGGGGGACATGATAGAAACTTTTAAGTACCTCAGTGGAATCAACAAAGTCCAAGAGGGTAGCATCTTTCAGAAAAAGAGACGTGCAAGAACAAGGGGACACAACTTAAAGATAGTGGGGGCAGTTCAGGGACAATGTGAGGAAGTATTATTTCACAGAGAGGGTAGTGGATTCATGGAAAAGCCTTCCAGAGGAGGTTGGGGGTCTAAAGCTGTGGGAGAATTCAAGAATGCAAGGGACAGATATAAGGCAATTTTTGTGGGGGGAAAGGAGAAATAGGCTGTTGGTTAACTAGGATCTGCGGTCTATCCTGTAGGTAGGGAAATGGGCTGACTAGATGGGTCAAGCGGTCCTTATCTGCCGTCAATGTCTATGTTTCTATGTTTCTAAATTCATTTTTTGGAAAAATAAATATATAACAGCTGGTGGCCTAAATGACAACCTCAGACCTTTTACTCCAGCTCCATAAATCACCTGGCACTCATTTTTGGCAGATACATAAATTTCACCTCAGGTGACCTAAAAAACCACTGAGGAACTTTGAATATGGCTCCATAAATTAGCCTAAGTAAGTCCCTATAGGGCAGGACCCTATCGGATAGGTGGGCTAGTAGCCTAGGTAAGTCCCTAGGGGTAGAACCTTATCAGGTAGGCATGGTGGTAGCCTAGGTAAGTCCCTAGGGGGTAGGACCCTACCAGGTAGGCAGGGCGGGAGCCTTGGGAAGTCCCTAGGGGGTAGGACTCTATTGGGGAGGCAGGGCAGTTTCCTAGGTAAGTCTCTAGGGGTTAGAACCCTGTTGGCTAGTGTAGTAGTAGCCTAGGTAACTCCCTAGGAGTAGGACCCAATGGGGACTATGCTGGTAAGCTAGGTAAGTCACTGGGAGGTGGGACTATGTCGGGTGGGCTGGGCAACTGCCTGGGAGAGTCCTATGGGGGCAGGACACTATCGGGCAGGTGGCCTAGTAGCCTAGGTAGGTCCCTATGGGGTAGGACCCTATCGGGCAGTGTGCTAGTCACCTAGGTAAGTCCCTAGGGGGTAGGACCCTGTCGGGTAGGCTCCTACTGGGCGAGCAGCCAAGTAGCCTTAGTAAGTCCCTAGGGAGTAGGACCCTATTGGGAAGGTCCCTAGTAGCCTAGGTAATTCCATAGGGAGTTGGACCCTATTGGGTAGGCAGGGCACCAGCTTAGGTAAGTCCCTAAGGGGTAGGACCCTATCAGTTAGTGTGATAAAAGCGTAATTAAGTCCCAAGGGGTTAGGACCCTATCAGGCATACGGCCTGGAAGCCTAGGTAAGCCCTAGGGGGTAGGACCCTATCAGGTAGGCAGGGCGGTAGGCTAGGTAAGTCCTTAGGGGGTAGGACCCTATCACGTAGTGTGCTACTAACCTAGGTAAGTCCCTAGGGGGTAGGACCATATCAGGTAGGCAGGACGGTTGTCTAGGAAAGTCCCTAGGGGTCAGGACCGTATCAGGTAGTGTGGTTGAAGCCTAGGTAAGTCTCTAGGGGGTTGGACCCTATCGGGGACTGTGCTAGTAGCCTAGGTAAGTCCCTTGGGGGTAGGACCATTTCGGGTAAGCTGGGCAACAGCCTACGTAAGTCCCTACTGGGTAGGACCCTATCGAGCAGGCGGCCTAGTAGCCTAGGTAGGTCACTAGGGAGTAGGACCCTATTGGGCAGTGTGCTAGTAGCCTTGGTAAGTCCCTAGGGGGTAGGACCCAATCGGGTAGGCTCCTACTGGGTAGGCGGCCTAGTAGCCTAAGTAAGTCCCTAGTGAGTAGGACCCTACGGGAAGGTGGCCTTGTAGCCTAGGTAAGTCCCTAGGGAGTTGGAACCTATAGGGTGGGAGAGCACAAGCCTAGGTAAGTCCCTAAGGGTGAGGACCTATCAGGCAGTGTGCTACAAGCCTATTTAAGTCCCAAGGTGGTAGGAACCTAATGGGCCGTGGCCTAGTAGCCTGAGTGAGTCCCTGGGGTGGGACCCTATTGTGCAGGCAGGGCGCTAGCCTAGGTAACTCCCAAGGTTGTAGGACCCTATCGGGCCGGCAGGGCAGTAGCCTAGGTTAGTCCCTAGGGGGTAGGACCCTATCGAGTATTGTGCTACTCACCTAGGTAAGTCCCTAGGGGGTAGGACCCTATCAAGTAGGTGGCCTAGTAACCTAGGTAAGTCCCTAGGTGGTAGAACCCTATTGGGTAGTGTCCTACTAACCTAGGTAAGTCAATAGGAGGAAGGACCCTTTCAGGTAGGCAGGGCAACAGCCTAGGTAATTCCCTAGGGGTAGGACCCTATCGGGTAGTGTGCTAGTAACTTAGTTAAGCCCCTAGGGGGTAGGACCCTATCAGGTAGTGTGCTAGTATTCTAGTTAAGTCCCTAGGGTGTAGGACCCTATTGGGCAGGCGGCCTAGTTGCCTACATAAGTCCCTAGGGGGTAGGACCCTATCGGGCAGTGTGCTAGTCACCTAGGTAAGTCCCTAGGGGGTAGGACCCTGTCGGGTAGGCTCCTACTGGGCGAGCAGCCAAGTAGCCTAAGTAAGTCCCTAGGGAGTAGGACCCTATTGGGAAGGTCCCTAGTAGCCTAGGTAATTCCATAGGGAGTTGGATCCTATTGGGTAGGCAGGGCACCAGCTTAGGTAAGTCCCTAAGGGGTAGGACCCTATCAGTTAGTGTGATAAAAGCGTAATTAAGTCCCAAGGGGTTAGGACCCTATCAGGCATACGGCCTAGAAGCCTAGGTAAGCCCTAGGGGGTAGGACCTATCAGGTAGGCAGGGCGGTAGGCTAGGTAAGTCCTTAGGGGGTAGGACCCTATCGCGTAGTGTGCTACTAACCTAGGTAAGTCCCTAGGGGGTAGGACCATATCAGGTAGGCAGGATGGTTGTCTTGGAAAGTCCCTAGGGGTCAGGACCATATCAGGTAGTGTGGTTGAAGCCTAGGTAAGTCCCTAGGGGGTAGGACCCTATCGGGGACTGTGCTAGTAGCCTAGGTAAGTCCCTTGGGGGTAGGACCATTTCGGGTAAGCTGGGCAACATCCTACGTAAGTCCCTACTGGGTGGGACCCTGCTCAGACAGGCGGCCTGAGTAGCCTGGGTAGGTCACTAGGGAGTAGGACCCTATTGGGCAGTGTGCTAGTAGCCTTGGTAAGTCCCTAGGGGGTAGGACCCAATCGGGTAGGCTCCTACTGGGTAGGCGGCCTAGTAGCCTAAGTAAGTCCCTAGTGAGTAGGACCCTATCGGGAAGGTGGCCTTGTAGCCTAGGTAAGTCCCTAGGGAGTTGGAACCTATCGGGTAGGGAGAACACAAGCCTAGGTAAGTCCCTAAGTGGTAGGACCCTATCAGGCAGTGTGCTACAAGCCTATTTAAGTCCCAAGGTGGTAGGAACCTAATGGGCACGTGGCCTAGTAGCCTAGGTAAGTCCCTAGGGGTAGGACCCTATTGTGCAGGCAGGGCGGTAGCCTAGGTAACTCCCAAGGTTGTAGGACCCTATCGGGCAGGCAGGGCAGTAGCCTAGGTTAGTCCCTAGTGGGTAGGACCCTATCGAGTAGTGTGCTACTCACCTAGGTAAGTCCCCAGGGGGTAGGACCCTATCAAGTAGGTGGCCTAGTAACCTAGGTAAGTCCCTTAGGTGAGAACCCTATCGGGGTAGTGTCCTACTAACTGAGGTAAGTCAATAGGAGGAAGGACCCTTTCAGGTGGCAGGGCAACAGCCTGGTAATTCCCTAGGAGTAGGACCCTATCGGTAGTGTGCTAGTAACTTAGTTAAGCCCCTAGGGGGTAGGACCCTATCAGGTAGTGTGCTAGTATTCTAGGTAAGTCCCTAGGGTGTAGGACCCTATCGGGCAGGCGGCCTAGTTGCCTACATAAGTCCCTAGGGGATAGGACCCTATCGGGAAGGCAGCCTAGTAGCCCAAGTAAGTCCCTAGGAGGTAGGACCCCATTGGGTAGGCAGGGCACCATCCTAGGTAAGTTTCTAGGGGTAGGACCCTATCGGGCATTGTGCTAGTAGGCTAGCTAAGTCCCTAGGGGGTAGGACGCTATCGGCTAGGCAGGGCAGCAGCCCAGGTAAGTCCCTAGAGGGTAGGACACTATTGGGTAGGCAGAGAGGTAGCCTAGGTAAATCTTTAGGTAGTTTGACCCTATCGGGCAAGCGTCCTAGTAACCCTAGGTAAGTTTCTAGGGGGTAGGACCCTTTCGTGTAGTGTGCTAGTGCCTATGTAAGTCCCTAAAGGTTAGGACCCTATCGGGCAGGCAGCCTAGTAGCCTAGGTAAGTCCCTAGGGTTTAGGACCCTATCAGGTAGGCAGGACGGTAGCCTAAGTAAGTCCCTTGGGGGTAGGACCATATCGGGTAGGCAGAGTGATTGCCTAGGTAAGTCCATAGGGGGTAGGACCCTATCGGGTAGTGTGCAAGTAGCTTAGGTAAGTCCCTAGGGATAGGACCCTATCGGGCAGGCATGGCGGTAGCCTAGGTAAGTTCCTAGGGGTAGAACAGTATCCGGTAAGCATGACAATAGCCTAGGTAAGTCCCAAGGGGGTAGGACCCTATCGGGTAGTGTGCTAGTAGCCTAGGTAAGTCCCGAGAGAGTAGGACCCTATTGAGTAGGCAGGGCGGTAGCCTAGGTTAAGTTCCTAGGGAACTGGACCCTATTGGCCAAGCGGTCTATTAGTCTAGGTAAGTCCCTATAGGGCAGGACCCTATCGGGCTGGTGGGCTAGTAGCCTAGGTAAGTCCCTAGGGGGTAGGACCCTATTGGGTAGGCAGGGTGGTAGACTAGGTAAGTCCCTAGGGGGTATTACCCAACCAGGTAGGCAAGGCGGTATCCTTGGGAAGTCCCTAGGGGTTAGGACCCTATCGGGGAGGCAGGGCAGTTGCATACGTAAGTCCCAAGGGGTTAGAATCCTATTAGGGGAGTGTGGTAGTAGCCTAGGTAACACCCTAGGCGGTAGGACCCCATAGGGGACTATGCTAGTATCTTAGGTAAGTCACTAGGTGGTAGGACCATATCGGGTAGGCTGGGCAACAGCCTAGGTAAGTCCCTACAGTGTAGGACCATTTGGGCAGGCGGCCTAGTAGCCTAGGTAAGTCCTTGGGGGTAGGACCCTATCAGGTAGGCTCCCACTGGGCGAGCAGCCTAGTAGCCTAAGTAAGTCCCTAGGGAGTAGGACACTATCGGGAAGGTGGCCTAGTAGCCTAGGTAATTCCTTAGGGAGTTGGACCATATCAGGTAGGCAAGGCACCAGTTAGGTAAGTCCCTAAGGGGTAGGACCCTCTCAGGTAGTGTGCTAAAAGCGTATTTAAGTCCCAAGGGGGCAGGACCCTATCGGGCAGGCAGGGCAGTAGCCCAGGTGAGTCCCTAGATGGAAGGACCCTACTGGATAGGCAGGGCGGTAGCCTAGGTAAGTCCCCAGGGAGTTGGGCCCTATCGGGCAAGCGGCCTAGTAGCCTAGGTAAGTCCCAAGGGGGAAGGACCCCATCGGGTAGTGTGCTAGAAGCCTAGTTAAGTCCCTATAGGGTAGGACCCTATCGGTCAGGTGGCCTAGTAGAGTAAGTAAGTCCCTAGGAGGTAGGACCATATCGGGTAGGTTGCGTGGTAGCCTAGGAAAATCCCTAGGGGGGTAGGACCCTCTCAGGTAGGCAGGGTGGTTGCCTTGGTAAGTGCTTAGGGGGAAGGCCCTATCGGGTAGGCAGGGTGGTTGCCTAGGTAAGTCCCCAGTGGGTAGAACCCTATCAGAAAGTGTGCTAGAAGCCTAGGTAAGTCCCTAGGGGGTAGGACCCTATCATGCAGGCATGGCGGTAGCCTAGTTAAGTCTCTAGAGGGTAGAACAGTATCAGGTAGGCATGACGGTAGCCTAGGTAAGTCCCTAGGGAGTAGGACCCTATCAGGCAAGAGGCCTAGAAGCCTAGGTAAGTCCCAAGGGACAGGACCCCATCGGGTAGTGTGCTAGTAGCCTAGGTAAGTCCCTATATGGTAGGACCTTATAGGGTAGGACCCTATCGGTCAGGCGGCCTACTAGAGTAAGTAAGTCCCTAGGGGGTAGGACCATATCGGGTAGGAAGGGCGGTAGCCTAGGTAAGTCCCTAGGGGATAGGACCTTATCAGGTAGGCAGGGTGGTAGCCTTGGTAAGTCTTTAGGGGGTAGGCCCGATCGGGCAGGAAGGGCTGTTGCCTAGGTAAGTCCCCAGTGGTGTAGAACCCTATAGGGAAGTGTGCTAGTAGCCTGAGTAAGTACCTGGGGGTGGGACACTATCGTGCAGGCATGGCGGTGGCCTTGGTAGTCTCTAGGGGTGAGAACAGTATCGGGTGGGCATGGCGGTTGCCTAAGTAAGTCCCTAGGGGTGGGACCCTATCGGGTGGTGTTCTAGTAGCCTAGGTCGTCCCTGAGGTGGCACTCCTTTTGGGTAGTGTGCTAGTAGCCTATGTAAGTCCCAAGAGGGTGGGACCCTGTCGGGTGGTGTGCTAGTAGCCTGGGTGAGTCCCTGGAGGTTGGAACCTATTGGGTAGTGTGCTAATAGCCTAGGTAAGTCCCTACAGGGTAGGACCCTATCAGGTAGGCAGGCGGTTGCTCAGTTAAGTCCCTTGAGGGTAGGACCCTGTTGGGTAGGCAGGGCGGTAGCCTAAGTTAAGTTCCTAGGGAGTTGTATCCTATCGGGTGGCGGCCTACTAGCCTAGGTAAGTCCCTAGAGGGCAGGACCCTATCGAGCAGGTGGTCTAGTAGCCTAGGTAGGTCACTAGGGGGTAGGACCTATCGGGTGAGCAGGGTGATAGGCTAGGTAAGTCTATGAGGAAGAGTACCTACCAGGTGGGCAGGGCAGCTGCCTATTTAAGTCCTAAGGGGTTAGGACCCTATCGGGTAGTGTGCTAGTAGTCTAGAAAAGTCCCTAGGGGGTCGGACCCTATCGGGTACTGTGCTAGTAGCCTAGGTAAGTCCCTAGGGGGTAGGAGCATACTGTATAGTCTGGGCTACAGCCAAGGTAAGTCCCTATGGGGTAGGACCCTATCGGGCAGTGTGCTAGTAGCCTAAGTAAGTCCTTAGGGGGTAGGACCCTATCGGGTAGGCTCCTACTGGGTAGGAGGCCTAGTAGCCTAAGTCCCTACGGAGTAGGTCCCTATCGGGAAGGTGGCCTAGTATCCTAGGTAAGTCCCTAGGGAGTTGGACCTTATCAGGTAGGCAGGGCACCAGCCTAGGTAAGTCCCTAAGGAGAAGGACCCTATCAGGTAGTGTGCTAGAAGCCTATTTAAGTCCCAAGAGGGTAGGACAATATTGTACAGGCAGCCCAGTAGCCTAGGAAGAGTCCCTGGGGGTGGGACCCTATCCAGTGGGTAGGGCGGTAGCCTAGGTAAGTCCCAAGAGGGTAGGACCATATTGGGCAGTAGCCTAAATAAGTCCATAGGGGGTAGGACTCTATCGGGGAGTGTGCTAGCAACCTAGGTAAGTCCTTAGGGGGTAGGACCCTATCTGGTAGTGTGCTAGTAGCCTAGCTAAGTCCCTAGGAGGTAGGACCCTATCGGGTAGGCAGGACACCAGCCTAGGTAAGTCCCTAGCGGATAGTACCTTATCGAATTGAGCATGGCGGCAGCAAAGGTAAATCTATGGGTGGAACCCTATCAGATATCGTGCCTGGTAGGCAAGATAAGTCCCTGGGGTAGGTCCCTCTCGGGTATGCGGGTGGTAGCCCAGGTAAGAACCTGGGAGGTGGGACCCTTTCAGGAAGGCAGGACACCCGCCTGGAGTGAGTCCCTAGGGTAGGACCCTGTCGGGTAGTGTGCTATGTAGGCTAGGTAAGTCTCTGGGGGTGGGACCCTATTGGGTAGTGTGCTAGTAACCTAGGTAGAGTCCCTAAGGGTGGGACCTTGTCGGGTAGTGTGCTATAAGCCTAGGTAAGTCTCTAGTGTGTAGGACCCTATTGGGCAGGCAGCCTAGTTGCCTAAGTAAGTCCCTAGGGGGTTGGACCCTATTGGGAAGGTGGCCTAGTAGCCCAGGTAAGTCCCTAGGGGGTAGGACCCCATCGGGTAGGCAGGGCACCAGCCTAGGTAAGTTACTAGGTGGTAGGACCCGATCAGGCAGTGTGCTAGTAGCCTCGGTAAGTCCCTAGAGGGCAGGACCCTATCAGGAAGGCGGACTGGTAGGCTTGGTAAGTCCCTATTGGGTAGGACCCATTCGGGTAAGTAGGGCAGTAGCCCAGGTAAGACCCTAGATGATAGGGCCCTATAGGGTAGGCAGGGCACCAGCCTGGGTATGTTCCTAGGGGTAGGACCCTATCGGGTATTGTGCTAATAACCTAGGTAAGTCCCTAGAGGGTAGGACCCTATTGGGTAGGCAGGACACCAGCCTAGATAAGTCCCTAGCGGGTAGCACCTTATCGGGTAGGCATGGCGGTAGCCTAGGTAAGTCACTAGGGGTAGAACCCTATCAGGTATGTGGCCTTGTAGGCTAGATAAGTCCCTAGGGTGTAGGACCCTATCAGGTAGGCAGGGTGGTAGCCCAGGTAAGTCCCTAGGAGGTAGAATCCTTTCAGGTAGGCAGGACACCAGCCTAGGTAAGTCCCAAGGGTAGGACACTATCGGGTAGTGTGCTAGTAACCTAGGAAAGTCCCTAGGGGGTAGGACCTCATCAGGTAGTGTGCTATAAGCCTAGGTAAGATCCTAGGGTGTAGGACCCTAATGGGCAGGCGGCCTATTTGATTAAGTAAGTCCCTAGGGGGTAGGACCCCATCAGGTAGGCAAGGCACCAGCCTAGGTAAGTCCCAAGGTGGTAGAACCCTATCAGGCAGTGTGCTAGTAGCCTAGGTAAGTCCCTAGAGGAAAGGACCCTATCAGGAAGGCAGACTAGTAGGCTAGGAAGTCCCTATTGGGTGGGATCTCTTCGGGTGAGTAGGGCAGTGGCCCAGGTAAGACCCTTGATGGTGAGGCCCTATGAGGGTGGCAGGGCACCAGCCTGGGTAAGTTCCTAGTGCTAGCACCCTATCGGGTGTTGTGCTAGTAGCCTAGGTAAGTCCCAAGAGGGTAGGACCTTATTAGGTAGGCAGGGCACCAGCCTAGATAAGTCCCTAGGGGGTAGTACCTTATCAGGTAGGCATGGTGGTAGCCTAGGTAAGTTCCTAGGGGTAGAACCCTATCAGGTATGTTGTCTAGCAGGCTACGTAAGTCCCTAGGGGTTAGGACCCTATCAGGTAGGCAGGACAGTAGCTGAGGTAAGTCTCTAGAGGGTAGGACCCTATTGGGTAGGCTGGGCGGTAGCCTGGGTAAGTCCCTAGGGAGTAGGACCATATGGGGTGAGCGGTCTAGTAGCCTAGGTAAGTCTCTAGGGGTTAGGACCCTATCGGGAAGTGTGTTAGTAGCCTAGGTAAGTCCCTAGGGGATAGGACCATGTAGGGTACGCAGGGCAGTAGCTTAGGTAAGTCCCTAGGAGTAGGACACTATGAGGTAGGCAGGGTGGTAGCCTTGGTAAGTGCCTAGGGTGTAGGACCCTATCGGGCAGTGTGCTAGTAGCCTAGGTAAGTCCTTGGGGGTTGGACCCTATCGGGTAGTGTGCTAGTAGCCTAGGTAAGTCCCTAGAGGGTAGGACCCTATCGGGTAGAGTGATAGTAGCCTAGGTAAGTCCCTAGAGGTTAGGACCCTTTCAGGGAGGCAAAGTACCAGCCTAGATAAGTCCATAGGGAGTGGGACCCTGCTCGGTAGGCAGGGCGGTGGCCCAGGTACGTCCCTAGAGGATAGGACCATGTCGGGTGGACAATGCACTAGCCTAGGTAAGTCCCTAGGGGAAATGACCCTATTCGGTAGTGTGTTAGTAGCCTAGGTAAGTCCCTACTAGTTAGGGTCCTATTGGGTAGGCAGGGTGGTAGCCCAGTTAAGTCCATAGAGGGTAGGACACTGTTTTTTAGGCAGGGTGGTAGCCTAGGTTAAATCCCTAGGGAGTTGGACCATATCGGGCAAGAGTCCTAGTAGCCAAGGTAAGTCCCTAGAGGGCAGGATCCTGTCGGGCAGGTGGTCTAGTAGGCTACGTAAGTCCCTTGGGAATAGGACCCTATCAGGGAGGCAGGGTGGTAGTCTAGGTAAGTCCCTAGGGGGTAGGACCCAATCCGGTAGGCAGGGCTGTAGCCTTGGGAAGTCCATAGGGGGAAGGACCCTATCAGGTTGGCAGGGTGGCTGCCTAGGTAAGTCCCTAGGGGTTAGGACCCTATCGGATAGTGTTCTACTAGCCTAGATAAGTCCCTAAGGGGTAGAACAATATCGGGTAGGCTGGGCAACAGCCTAGGTAAGTTCTTACAGGGTAGTATCCCTATCAGGGAGGTGTCCTAGTAGCCTAGGTAGGTTCTGAGGGGGTAGAACCCTATCGAGCAGTGTGCTAGTAGCCTTGGTAAGTCCCTAGGGGGTAGGAACCTATCGAGCAGGCATGGCGGTGGCCTAGGTAAGTCCCTAGGGGGTACAATCGTATCAGGTATTCATGGCGGTAGCCTAGGTTAGTCCCTAGGGGGTAGGACCCTATTGGGTAGTGTTCAAGTAGCGTAGGTAAGTCCCTGGTGGTAGAAGCCTGCTGGGTAGTGTGCTAGTAGCTTAGGTAAGGCCCTAGAGGCTAGGATCCTATCGGGTAGGCAGAGCAACAGCCAAGGTAAGTCCCTAGGGGTAGGACCTTATCGGGTAGTGTGCTAGCAGCCTAGGTAAGTCCCTAGGTATTAGGATCCCATTGGGTAGTGTGCTAGTTGCCTAGGTAAGCCCCTAGAGGGTAGGACCCTATCGGGTAGTGTGCTAGAAGCCTAGGTAAGCCCCTAGAGGGTAGGACCCTATCAGGTAGGCAGAGCACCAGCTTAGGTAAGTCCCTAAAGGGTAGGACCCTATCAGGTAGGCATGGACGTAACCTAGGTAAGTCCCAAGGTGGTAGGACCCTATTGGGCAGGCGGCCTAGTAGCCTAGGTAAGTCACAAGGGGGTAGGACCCTATCGGGCAGGGAGCCTAGTATGGTGCCAAAGGGGAAGGACCCTATTGAGTAGGCAGCCTAGTAGCCTATGTAGGTCCTTGGGGATAGGACCATATTGGGTAGTGTGCTAGTAGCCTAGGTAAGTCTCTAGGTTGTAGGACTGCATCGGGCATGCAGGGCACCAGCCTAAGTAAGTCCGTAAGGGGTAGTGTGCTAGTAAACTACGTATGTCCCTAGGGGGTAGGACCCTATTGGGTAGGCAGGGCACCAGCCTAGGTAAATCTCTAGGGAGTAGGGTGCTCGGGTAGGCAGCGATAGCCTGGGTGAAGTCCCTATTGAGTTGGGCCTATTGGGTGGTGTGCTAGTAGCCTAGGGTAAGTCCTGGGGTGTGACCATATGGTGGTGTGCTAGTAGCCTAGGTAACTCTCTGGGGGTGGGACCCTATGGGGCAAGCAGGGCACCAGCCAGGTAAGTACCTAAGGATCAGACCCTGTCAGGTGGGTGGCCTAGTAGCCTGGGTAGAGTCCCTAGGGGTAGGACCCTATCAGGTAGTTGGCCTAGAAGCCTAGGTAAGTCCCTAGGTGGTAGGACCCTTTCGGATAGTATGCCAGTAGTGTAGGTGAGTCCCTAGAGGGTAGGACAATATCAGGTAGGTGGCCTAGTAGCCTAGGTAAGTCCCAAGGGGGTAGGACAATATCGGGTAGTGTGCTAGTAGCCTATTTAAGTCCCTAGATGATAGGACCCTGTCGGGTAGGTAGGGCACCAGCCTCGGTAAGTCCCTATCAGGTAGGCATGGCGGTAGCCTAGGTAGAGTCCTGGGGAAGGACCCTATCGGACAGGTGGCTTGGTAGCCTGGGTGAGTCCCTGAGGTTGGGACCCTATCAGGTAGTATGCTAGTAGGCTAGGCAAGTCCCTGGGGTAGGACTCTATCGGGTACTGTGTTAGTAGCCTAGGTAAGTCCATAACGGGTACGACCCTATGGAGCAGCTGGCCTAGTAGCCTAGGTAAGTCACTAGGGGTAGGACTCTATCAGGCAGGTGGTCTAGTAGCCCAGGTAGTAGGAACCTATCGGGTAGGCATGGCGGTAGCCTAGATAAGTCTCTACATGCTAGGACCTTTTTGGGTAGTGTGCTAGAAGCCTAGGTAAGTCTCTAGGGGGTAGGACCCTATTGTGTAGGAAGGGCACCACCTAGGTAGAGTCCATGGGGGTGGGGCCTATTGGGTGGGTGGCTACTGGGCGTGGTGAAGTCCCAGAGTGGGTGGGACCTATCAGGCACCTCGCCTAGCAGCTTGGGTAAGTCCCTAGGACCCTATCGGTTAGTGTGCTAGTAGCCTAGGTAAGTCCCTTGGGGATAGCACCCTATCAGGTAGGCAGCATAGTAGGCTGGGTAAGTCCCTAGGTTGTAGGACCCTATCAAGTAGGCAAGGCGTTAGCCCAGGTAAGTTCATAGAGGGTAGGACCCTATTTGGTAGGCAGGGCAGTAGCCTAGGTTAAGTCCCTGGGGAGTTGGACCCTATCAGGCAAGTGGCCTAGTAGCCTAGGTAAGTCATTGGGAGTAGGACCCTATCGGGTAGTGTGCTAGTAGCCTAGCTAAGTCCCTAGGGGGTAGGACCCTATTGGGTAGCAGGGCACCAGCCTAGATAAGTCCCTAGGGGGTAGTACCTTATTGGGTAGGCATGGCGGTGGCCTGGGTAAGTTCCTGGGGTGAGACCTTGTCTGGTATGTGGCCTGGTGAGGCTAGGCAAGTCCCTGGGGAAGGACCTATCAGGTAGGCAGGCGGTGGCTGAGGTGAAATCCCAGAGGGTGGGACCCTATTGGGTGAGCAGAGCGCTAGCCTAGGTAAGTCCTAGGGGTGGGACCATTTCAGGCAAGCGGCCTAGTAGCCTCAGATGAAGTCCCTAGGGGTTGGGACCCTGTCGGGTAGTGTATTAGTAGCTAGGTAGGGGTCCTAAATGTTTGGGACCCTATTGGCCAGGTGGCCTGGTAGCCTAGGTAAGTCCTTGGGGGATAGGACTGTGTTGGGTATGCAGGGCAGTAGCCTAGGGTTGGTCCTAGGGGTGGGACCCTATCAGGTAGGCAGGGGTGGTAGCCTTGGTAAGTGTCTGGGAGGTGGGACCCTGCTCGGGTGGTGTGCTAGTAGCCTAGGTAAGTCCTGTGGGTTGGACCCTATTGGGTAGTGTGCTGAGTAGCCTAGGTAGAGTCCCAGGAGGGTGGGACCCTGTCGGGTGGTGTGATGGTAGCCTGGTAGAGTCCCTGGAGGGTGGGACCCTGTCGGGTGGAGCAAGAGTACCAGCCTAGATAGAGTCCACAGGGGTGGGACCCTGCTCGAGTAGGCAGGGCGGTAGCCCAGGTACATCCTGGAGGTAGGACCATATCGTGCGGACGTGCACCAGCCTGGGTAAGTCCCTAGGGATGTGACCCTGTTCGGTAGTGTGTTAGTAGCCTAGGTAAGTCCCTCGAGGAAGGATCCTGTCGGGTGGGCAAGGCGGTAGCCCAGTTAAGTCCATAGAGGGTGGGACACTGTTTTTAGGCAGGGGCGGTAGCCTGGGTTAAATCCCTAGTGAGTTGGACCCTATTGGGCAAGAGTCTTAGTAGCCAAGGTGAAGTCCCTGGGGGCAGGATCCTGTCGGACAGGTGGTCTAGTAGGTTAGGTAAGTCCCTTGGGGGTAGGACCCTATCAGTTGGCAGGGCGGTAGCCTAGGTAAGTCCCTATGGGGTAGGACCCTATCAGGTAGGCAGGACGGTAGTCTTGGGAAGTCCCTAGGGGTAGGACCTTATTGGGTAGTGTGCTAGTAGCCTAGGTAAGTCCCTAGGGGGTAGGACCCTATTGGGTGAGCAGGTTGCCTGGGTAGAGTCCCTAGGGGGTGGGCAGCTGTCGGGTGGTGTGTTGGCAGCATGAGTAGAGTCCCTGGGGCAGGACCTTATCAGGTAGGGTGCTAGTAGCCTAGGTAAGTCCGTAGGGCTAAGGACCCTAGCGGGAAGGCTGGGGACCAGCCAAGGTAAGCCCCTACAGGGCAGGACCCTATCGAGGAGGTGGCCTAGTAGCCTATCAGGCACCTCGCCTAGCAGTCTAGGTAAGTCCCTAGGACCCTATCGGTTAGTGTGCTAGTAGCCTAGGTAAGTCCCTTGGGGATAGCACCCTATCAGGTAGGCAGCATAGTAGGCTGGGTAAGTCCCTAGGTTGTAGGACCCTATCAAGTAGGCAAGGCGTTAGCCCAGGTAAGTTCATAGAGGGTAGGACCCTATTTGGTGAGCAGGTGGAGCCTGGGTTAGGAGTCCCATCCATACTTCAGCTTTCTGACCTCTCTGCAGTGAATTGTCTTTGATGGAATTTGGTTTGCTAGGCAGAGATTCATTGGTCTAAGTTCAGATGGATAATTCCCCACGACCATGTGTTACCTGAACAGACAGGGCGGCACTCACTTCCATTCCTTGTATCGGGATGCACTCTGCATCTGGACCTTATGTAGCATGAATGTTGATACCTCTGGAAATCCATGTTGGGGAGAATGGTCATCTGGTACACCTTTAGCTGAGAAGGAGAAACATATTGTTGATTAAAATATAAATATCACCTCAGGTGGACCAATTTTTGAGAAAACTAAAAGCATCACCATAGGTGGCCTAAATGATATCCATTAGAGACATTTTACCCTATGTATATAAATTACCAGGAACCCATTATGACAAAATAATACATCAACTCAGTTGGCCTAAATGACTACCATACTACCTTGACCCTGTCTGCATAGATCATCTGGAACCCATTTTTGCCAAAATGAAAATATATTTCCTGGTTGCCTAAAGGTCCTCTGCAGATCTTTCACCCTGGCTGCATAAATCACCTTGAACCAATTTCTCTTAATAATAAAAATATCATCTCTACTTGCCTTAATGACTACTGCAGATCTTTTATTCTGGATCCATAAATTACCAGAAACATATTTTTGGCAAAAATACAAATATCACCTCAGGTGGCCTAAATGACAACCTCAGACATTTTTCACAGAGTCACTTAGTTCCATTAGTCACTTACAATGCACTTTTTGGGAAACTGAAATTATCACCTCAGGTGTCTTAAAAGGCTACCATAGACCTTTAACTCCAACTCCAGATAGAAACTGGAACTGATTTATTCCAAAAATAAAAATTCCACCTCAGGTGGCTTAAACAACCACTGCAGACCTTTTACAATGACTGCATAGATCACCTGGAACCAATTTCTGGCAAAAATAAAAATATCACCTCAGGTAGCAACAATGTAAAAAAAACAGATCTTTCACCCCTGCTCCATAAATAACCTGGACCCCATTTTTTGCAATTTATGAGCCAGCATATATTGTAGGAGGTGATCATTTAGGTCACCAGAGGTGATATTTTTTGTGGCCAAAAATGGGTTTCAGTTGATTATTGGAGATAATGTGAACAATCTGTGGTGGTCATTTAGGCCACCTGATGTGATATTTTCATTTTTGCCAGAACTCTATTCCTGCTTGTTCATGGAGCCAGGGTAAAAAGTCAACTGTGGACATTTAGGCCACATAGGAAATACTTTTATTTTTAGAAAAATGGTGCCATGTAATTTATGGAGCCAGAATGAACGTTTCATGTGTGCACCTGCAAAATAAATACATTACCTCTGGTGGCCTAAAGGGCCACCGTGGACCTTTTACTCTGGCTCTATAAATCAACTGGAACTCATGTTTGGCAAAAATTTAAATATCATTTTAAGAGGCCTAAAGGACCACAGTGGATGTTTTACTCTCTCTGCTTAATTCTCCTGGATCCATTATTGACAAAAATAAAATATCACTTCAGGTGTCATAAATGACCACCACAGCCCTTTTTGCAGGGCTCCATCAAACTCCTTGAAACAATTTATAGCGCAGTGGTTTAAGGTCCTGAACTGCACATCTGGTGACATCCAGCAGACCAGACCTGGGTTTGAATCCTACAGCTTCCACTTGCATACTGTGTGACCCTGAGCAAGTCACTTAACTTCACTGTGATCCCAGGTTGCGCCTGTAAAAAAGCTTTCAGCTTAGTGTGTCTCACCTGGTTAAATAACTAAAACAAACTTTATAAATCACCTGGTTCCCATTTTTGGCAAGAATAGAAATATCACCTCAGGTGGCCAAAATGATCATTGTGGATCTTTAGCCTCAGATAGCATAAACCGCCAGTGCAGACATTTTACATTGCCTCCATAAATCACCTGGAAAAATAAAAATATCACCTCATGTGCCTAAATGGCTAATGCCAACCTTTAACCTCAAGAAGCATAAAACACCACTGCAGACCTTTCACTTTGCCTCCATAAATCACCTGGAAGCCATTTTTGGCAAAAATAGAAATGTGACCTCAAGTGGTTGTAATCACCACCACAAACCTTTTACCCTGGCTCCTTAGATCACCTGATTTATGGAGGCAAAGGGAAAGGTCAGCAGTGGTGTTTTATGCTTCTTGAGGTTAAAGGTCTGCATTAGCCATTTAGACCAACTGAGCTGATTTTTTTATTTTTACCAAAACTAGGTGCCAGATGATTTATGGAGGAAATGTAAAATGTCTGCACTGGTCATTTATGCTATCTGAGGCTAAGGATCCTCAGACCTATTACACCAGCTCTATTAGTCACTAACAACGCAAATTTTAAAAAACTGAAAATATCACCTTAGGTGTCTTAAACAGCTGCCATGGACCTTTCACCCAAACTATATATATCAACTGGAACTGATTTTATGCAAAAATAAAAATTTCACCTCAGCTGACTTAAACAGCCACTGCAACCTTTCACAATGACTCCATAGATCACCTGGAACCCATATGTGACAAACATAAAAATATTATCTGACGTGGCCTAAATGACCACTGCCTACCTTTGACCCCATAAATCACCTGAAACCAGTTTTGCCAAAATCAATATATGACATCAGGTAGCATAAATGTGAACCACAGGTCCTTCACCCTTGCTCCATAAGTCACCTGGAACCCATTTTGGGCAAAAATTAAAATTTCAACTGAGGTGACCTCAGTGACCACTTTGAACATTTTACACCAGCCCCATTAATCACCTAGAAACCATTTTTTTCAAAAATAAAAAAAAATCACCTCAGGTGGAATAAACAACCATGGCAGATCTTTCAATCCTGCTATTTAACTCACCAACAACCCATTTTTGAAACAAATAAAAAAATTCTACTCAGGTGGCTTAAAGAACAATGAAGAAACTTTCAAGCAGGCTCCATAGATAAGCTGGAGCATGTTTTTGGCATAAACTAAAAATATCACCTCATGTGGCCTAAATAACCTCCATAGACCTTTTACCCCAGATTCATATCACCTAGAACAAATTTTAGCAAAAAGAGAAATCACCTCAGGTGGCCTAAATGACCACTGCAGATCTTTTACTCTGGATAAATAAATTGACTGGATCCCAGTTTTGGAAAAATACAAACATCACCTCAGTTGGCCATACAGCAACCTCAGACCATTCAGACTAGCTCCATTAATCACCTTCAGCCCACTTTAAAAAAAAACTTAAAATATCACCTCACATTTCAACTCAGCTCCAGATATCACCTGGAATCCAGTTTAAAAAATAAAATTTCACTTCAGGCGGCTGAAACAACTATACGCAGACTTTTCTACAATTACTCCACAGATCACCTGGAACCCATTTTTGGCAAAAAAAAAATTATCTCTTCAGATGGCCTAAGTGACCACTGCCTACCTTTTACCCCAATCCCATAAATCACCTGAAATGCATTTATCACCTCAGGTGGCCTAAATGACAACCTCAGACCTTTCACCCAAGTTTCTTAAATCCCCTGCAACCCATGGGAGCATGGTTCAAGGTTTCTTTGTGGTTCTTCAAGTCACCTAAGGTGACATTTTTATTCACTGTGGACCTTTTCCCCAGCACCAAAATTCAACTGGAACCTATTTTTGGTAAATAAATTTTACATTGCCTCCATAAATCACCTGGAAAAATAAAAATATCACCTCAGGTGCCTAAATGGCTAATGCCAACCTTTAACCTCAAGAAGCATAAAACACCAAAAATTGGTTCCAGATGATTTATGGAGCTGGGGTCAAATATCCACGGTGGTGGTTTTGGCCACCAGAGGAGTTATTTTTATTTTGACTTTCACAGCAGCTCTATTAACCACCTGCAACACATGTTTGGTAAAAACTAAAGGTATTTCCTCAGGTGACCTAAATTACCTCTTTGGACCTTTTACACAGGCTCCATTAATCACCTGGAACCCATTTGTTTGCAAAAATAAAAATATCATCTCAGGTGGCGTAAATGACCACCACAGACCTTTCACTCCAAATTCATATATCACTTCAAACCCAGTTTTGCATAAATTACCTGGAACCCATTTTTGATCAAAATAAAAATGTCACATCATGTGTCCTAAGCAAACACCTCAGACCTTTCACAATGTCTCCATAGATCACCTTGAACCCAGTTTTGGCAAAAATAAAAATTTCACCTCTGGGAGGCATAAACGACCACCTAGTACAATTCACCCTAGCTCCACAGACTAGCTGGAACCCATTTCTGGCAAAAAATAAAAATATCATCACTGGTTGACTTAAGGTCCTCTGCAGACCTTTCACCCTGGATCCATAAATCCAATTTCTGGTAAAAATAAAAATATCACCTCTCCTGGTCTAAATGACCACAGCAGATCGTGGCCTCTGTAAGTCCCTAGGGGTTGGGACCCTGATCGGGTAGTGTGTTAGTGGCCTGGGTAAAGTCCTAAATGTTGGGACCCTATTGGCCAGAGTGGCCTAGTAGCTGGGTAAGGTCCTTGGGGGATAGGACTGTGTTGGAGTGCAGCAGGGCAGTAGCCTCAGGTAAGTCCCTAGGGTGGGACCCTATCAGGTGGGCAGGGTGGTGGCCTTGGTAAGTGTCTGGGAGGTGGGACCCTGTCGGGTAGTGTACTAGTAGCCTAGGTAGAGTCCCTGGGGTTGGACCCTATTGGGTGGTGTGCTAGTAGCCTAGGTGGGAGTCCCAGAGGGTGGGACCCTATCGATTAGTGTGATAGCAGCCTGGTGAAGTCCCTGGGGTGGGACCCTGTCGGGTGAGCAAGTACCAGCCTGAATAGAGTCACAGGGGTGGGACACTCTCGGTGGGCAGGCGGTGGCCCAGGTACATCCCTAGAGGTGGGACCATGTCAGTGTGGACAGTGCACCAGCCTGGTAAGTCTAGGGGATATGACCCTATTCGGTGGTGTGTTAGTAGCCTGGGCGAAGTCCCTGTGAGGAAGGATCTATCGGAGTAGGCAGGCGGTGGCCCAGTTAAGATCCATAGAGGGTGGGAAACTGTTTTTAGGCAGGCGGTAGCCTAGGTTAAATCCTAGTGAGTTGGACCCTATTGGGCAGAGTCTTAGTAGCCAAGGTAGAGTCCCTAGAGGCAGGATCCTGTCGGGACAGGTGGTCTAGTAGGTTAGGTAAGTCCCTTGGGGTAGGACCCTATCAGTTGGCAGGGAGGTAGCCTAGGTAAGTCCCTATGGGGTAGGACCCTATCAGGTAGGCCGGGCGGTAGTCTTGGGAAGTCCCTAGGGGTAGGACCTTATCGGGTAGTGTGCTAGTAGCCTAGGTGAGCCCCTAGGGGGTAGGACCCTATTGGGTAGGCAGGCGGTTGCCTAGGTAAGTCCCTAGGGGGTAGGACCCTATCGGGTAGTGTGTTAGCAGCATAGGTAACTCCCTAGGGGGCAGGACCTTATCAGGTAGGGTGCTAGTGGCCTGGAGTGAAGTCCATGGGGCTAAGGACCCTATCGGGAAGGCTGGGCACCAGCCTAGGTAAGCCCCTACAGGGCAGGACCCTATCGAGGAGGTGGCCTAGTAGCCTAGGTAAGTCCCTAGGGGGTAGGACCCTATCAGTTGGCAGGGCGGTAGCATAGTTAAGTCCCTAAGGGGTAGGACCCTATCAGGTAGGCAGGGGGGTAGTCTTGGGAAGTCCCTAGGGGTAGTACCCTATCGGGTAGGGAGGGCGGTTGCCTAGTTAAGCCCCTAGGGGGTGTGACCTTATCGGGTAGTGTGATAGTAGCCTAGGTAAGTCCCTAGGGGGTAATCACCCTATCGGGTAGGCAGGCAGTTGCCTAGGTAAGTCCCTAGGGTGTAGGACCCTATCGAGTAGTGTGTTAGCAGCATAGGTAAGTCCGTAGTGGTTAGGACCCTATCAGGAAGGCTGGGCACCAGCCTAGGTAAGTTCCTACGGGCTAGGACTCTATCGGGCAGACGTCCTAGTAGCCTAGGTAAGTCCCTAGGGGGTAGGACCCTATCTGACTTACCTAGGCTACTAGCACACTACCAGATATGGTCCTACCTCCTAGGGACTTACCTGGGCTTCTAGCACACTATCCGACAGGATCCTACCTGAGGACTTACCTGGGCTACTAACACCTACCGATAGGATTCTACCGGAGGACTAACCTGAGCTCAGCACACTGCCCGATGGGGTCCACACTAGGGATTTCACCTGAAACTACCGCCCTGCCTGCCTAACAGGTCCCTACCGGTAGAACGTGCCTGGGCTGGTTCCCTGCCTGCCGATGGGGTCCTACCCCCTAGGGACTTACCTAGGCTACTAGACCATCTACCTGATTGGGTCCTACCCCCTAGGGACTTTCCAAGTCTAATGCCTCCCTGCCAGATAGGGTCCTAGCCCCTAGGGACTTACCTAGGCTACCGCCATGCCTACCTGATAGGGTCCTACCCCTTGGTAAGTCCATAGCTGGTATCGACCCTACCAAGGCTACTAGCACACTACCTGATAGGATCCTACCCCTAGGGACTTACCTGGGCTACTAGGCTGCCTGCCCAATAGGGTTCTACCCCCTCGGTCCCAAAACACTTGAAAGAATCCTGTTTATCTGCCCAGAGCTGACCATCACACTGACAACAGACATATCTCTAGTGGGTTGGGGAGAGCACCTAGGGTGCCACAGAGCCCATCGTCTTCAGTCACTCAAGGAGTCCCATTAGCACATCAGCTTGCTGGACCTCTCTGCAGTGAACTTGTCTTTGATGGAATTTGCTCTGCTAGGCAGAGCTCTGGTCATTCAAGTCCAGATGAACAATTTTACGACCATGTGTTACCTGAACAGACAGGCCGGCACTCACTTCCATTCCTTGTATCGGGAGGCACTCTGCATCTGGACCTTTATGTGCAGCATGAATGTTGATACCCTGGCAATCCATGTTGGGGGAGAATGGTCATCTATCGGACACCCTTAGCTAGGAAGGAGAGAACATATTTTTGACTAAAATACTAATATCACCTTAGGTGGACCAATTTTTGGAGAAAACTAAAAATATCACCATAGGTGGACTAAATGACATCCACAGACATTTTACCCCATGTACATAAATTACCTGTAACCCATTATGACAAAATAATATATCAACTCAGTTGGCCTAAATGACTACCACATACCATTCACCCTGTCTGCATAGATCACCTGGAACCCATTTTTGCCAAAAATGAAAATATATTTCCTGGTTGCCTAAAGCTCCTCTGCAGACCTTTCACCCTGGCTGCATAAATCACCTGGAGCCAATTTCTCTTAATAATAAAAATATCACCTCTCCTGGCCTTAATGACTACTGCAGATCTTTTATTCTGGATCCATAAATTACTGGGAACATATTTTTGGCAAAAATACAAATATCACCTCAGGTGGCCTAAATGACAACCTGAGACCTTTTTCACAGAGTCGCTTAATTCCATTAGTCACTTACAATGCACTTTTTGGGAAACTAAAAATATCACCTCAGGTGTCTTAAAAGGCTACCATAGACCTTGAACTCCAACTCCAGATAGAACCTGGAACCGATTTCTGGCAAAAATAAAAATATCACCTCAGGAAGCATCAATGTAAAAAAACAGATCTTTCACCTCTGCTCCATAAATAACCTGGACCCCATTTTTTGCAATTTATGAGCCAGCATATATTGTAGGAGGTGATCATTTAGGTCACCAGAGGTGATATTTTCTCTGGCCAAAAATGGGTTTCAGTTGATTATTGGAGATAATGTGAACAATATGTGGTGGCCATTTGAGGCCACCTGATGAATATTTTCATTTTGCAGAACTCTATTCCTGCTTGTTTATGGAGCCAGGGTAAAAAGTCAACTGTGGACATTTAGGCCACCTGGGAAATACTTTTATTTTTGTAGAAAAATGGGTGCCATGTAATTTATGGAGCTGGAATGAATGTTCTGCGGTGCACCTGCAAAAATAAATATATTACCTCTGGTGGCCTAAAGGGCCACCATGGACCTTTTACTCTGGCTCTATAAATCACCTGGAACCCATGTTTGGCAAAATTTAAATATCAATTCAAGAGGCCTAAAGGACCACAGTGGATGTTTTACTCTGTCTGCTTAAATCTCCTGGATCCATTTTTGACAAAAATAAAATATCACTTCAGGTGTCATAAATGACCACCACAGCCCTTTTTGCAGGCCTCCATCAAACTCCTGGAAACAATTTCTGGAAACAATAGAAATGTTTTCTCAGGTGGCCTAAAGGACCACTGCTTACCTTATACCCTGGGGTCGATAAATCATCTGGAACCCATTTTTGGAAAAAAATAAAAATAACTCTTCAGGTGGCCTAAACCACCACTGTGGACATTTCACCCCAGCTCCATAAACCATCTGGAACCCATTTTGGCAAAAATAAAACCTTAACGTCAGGTGGCCTAAACAACCATCTTTGACCTTTTATAATGACTCCACAGATCACCTGGAACTCTATCTTTTTCAAAAATATGAATATCACTTCTGGTGGCCTACATGACCATCGCCTTCCTTTTATTCTACATCAATAAATCACCTGGAACCAATTTTTGCAAAACTACAAATATCACCTCAGTTGGCTTAAATGACCTTCGCAGTCCTTTTACTCAGGCTCCATATATCACCTGTAAACCATTTTTGAGAAAAATAAAAATATGTACTCAGCTGGCCTAAATGTCCACTGTTGGCCTTTGTGGTCCAGGTGATTCATGCAGGTGGGATAAAAGGTAAGCAGTAGTAATTTAGACCACCTGATGTGAAGCATAGGTGGTGGTCATTAAGGCCACCTCAGGTGATATTTTTATTGTTACCAAAATGGGTTCTAGATGATGAAAGGTCCGAGGTGCTGATTTAGCTAACCTGAGCTGATATTTTTATTTTTGCCAAGAATGGTTTCCATGTAATTTATAGAGCCGAATAAAGATCTGTAGGGTCGTTTAGTTCACCTGGGGTGATGTTTTTTGCCATTGCCAATTGGTTACAGGTGATCTAAATGTTGACTACCTACCTACCTTTTACCCAACTCATAAATCACCTGGTTCCCATTTTGGCAAGAATAGAAATATCACCTCAGGTGGCCAAAATGATCACTGTGGATCTTTAGCCTAGAAAGCATAAACAGCAGTGGAGACATTTTACATTGCCTCCATAAATCACCTGGAAAATTAAAAATATCACCTCAGGTGGCCTAAATGGCTAATGCCAACCTTTAACCTCAAGAAGCATAAAACACCACTGCAGACCTTTCACTTTGCCTCCATAAATAACCTGGAACCCATTTTTGGCAAAAATAGAAATGTGACCTCAAGTGGTTGTAATCACCACCACAAACCTTTTATCCTGGCTCCTTAGATCACCTGATTTATGGAGGCAAAGTGAAAGGTCAGCAGTGGTGTTTAGTGCTTCTGAGGTAAAAGGCCTCGTATTAGCCATTTAGGACCAATTGAGGTGATTTTTTATTTTAATAAAAATTGGTGCCAGGTGATTTATGGAGGCAATGTAAAATGTCTGCAACTGGTCATTTATGCTATCTGAGGCTAAAAGCTCCTCAGACCTATTACACCAGCTCCATTAGTCACTAACAACGCAATTTTTCAAAAACAGAAAATATCACCTTAGGTGTCTTAAACAGCTGCCATGGACATTTCACCCAAACTACATATATATCAACTGGAACCGATTTAATGCGAAAATAAAAATTTCACCTCAGCTGTCTTAAACAACCACTGCAACCTTTCACAATGACTCCATAGATCACCTGGAACCCATATATGACAAACATAAAATATTATCTCACGTGGCCTAAAATGACCACTGCCTACCTTTTGACCCCATAGAATCACCTGAAACCAGTTTTTGCCAAAGTAAATATATGACATATGTAGCATAAATGTGGAACCACAGATCCTTCACTTGCTCCATAAGTCACCTGGAACCCATTTTGGGGTAAATTAAAATGTCAACCAGTTGACCTCAATGACCACTTTGGACACTTTACATCAGCTCCACTAATCACCCTAGAAACCATTTTTGGCAAAATAAAAAAAAATCACCTCAGGTGGAATAAACAACCACTGCTGATCTTTCAGTCCTGCTATTTAGTTCACCAACAACCATTTTTGAAACAAATAAAACAATTCTACTCAGGTGGCTTAAAGAACAATGAAGAAACTTTCAAGCAGCCTCCATAGATAAGCTGGAGCATGTTTTGGCAAAAACTAAAATTATCACCTCATGTGGCCTAAATAACCTCCATAGACCATTTATCTCAGATTCATATCACCAGGAACAAATGTTAGCAAAAAGAGAAATCACCTCAGGTGGCCTAAATGACCACTGCAGATCTTTTACTCTGGATACATAAATTGACTGGATCACAGTTTTGGAAAAATACAAATATCACCTCAGTTGGCCAAACAGCAAACTCAGACCTTTCAGACTAGCTCCATTAATCACCTGCAGCCCACTTAAAAAAAAACAACTAAAAATATCACCTCACATTTCAACTCAGCTCCGGATAACACCTGGAATCCACTATTTTCAAGAATAACAATTTCACTTCAGGTGGCTGAAACAACTATCGCAGACTTTTCACAATTACTCCACAGATCACCTGGAACCCATTTTTGGCAAAAATAAATTATCTCTTCAGATGGCCTAAATGACCACTGCCTACCTTTTACCCCAATCCCATAAATCACCTGAAATGCATTATTGGCAAAAATAAATATATCACCTCAGGTGGCCTAAATGACAACCTCAGACCTTTCACCAAAGTTTCATAAATCCCCTGCAACCCATTTTCAGCAAATATGTAAATTTCACCTCAGGTGGACTAAACAACCACTGAGTAACTTTGAATCTGGCTCCATAGATCACCTGGAAACCCATTTATGGCAACAAATAAAAAATAATGACTTCAGGTGGTATAGTGTGCTCTTTTCCCTTTGCTGTATACATAATTCTGAGTCATTTTTGGTGCAGCTTTGTGTCATACCATCTTTACACCATTGAGTTGATGTAGTGGACCTGCTGCATCAGTTTGGGGACTTTGTCACACAGATCTCTTTTCTGCAAAATATGGCACACAGTATTTTGCACACCAAGTTCTGATTCAAGCTGGTTGTTTGATGTACCTTGTGAGAGCAAAGGGCTCTTTAAAATCTGGCCCCTAATCTCAGGTAGCCTAGATGAGCATCACTGACCTTCACACCAGCTCCATTAATCACCTGCAACACATTTTTAGCAAAAACTAAAGATATTTCTTCAGGTGACCTAAATGACTACTTTGGACCTTCTACACAGGCTCCATTTATCACCTGGGACCCATTTTTTTTGCAAAAAAAATATCACCTCAGGTGGCATAAATGACCACCGCAGACCTTTCACTCCAACTCCATAAATCACTTGGGACCCATTTTTGCAAAAATACAAATTTCACCTCAGGTGGTCTAAATGACCACCGCGTACCATTAACCCATACATATTATAGTGGCACGGTCAAGCCACTATAATTAGGGTTCAGCAGTCCCTTCTATGTTAAACTCAAAATTTTGCATATTAATAAATTTGGACCCTTTCAATGGGTTTACTGGAAATTTTTTATGCATGCTGGGGCATGGCGGTTCTCTTAATTTGCCAAATTGTGTTTTGGTTGGAATTATGGGCTTTTCATATGAAAACACTGAAAAATGCAAAATTATCCATTTTTGGAGGAAGCTTTTGGGATTTTGGATGTGGCCCTGCACACCCATTGTGTGGCTTGCTGCTCTGAGGGATGGTCCGCTTGAAAGAGCTTTGGTGGCCAAACATGCTGCTTTTTGTTTGGTGAAAACATATTAGGGCATTCAAAGGTTATGCCACTTTTAAATTCCCATTATAAGTCAAGGAGAAAATTTATATGTATGTTTTGCAAACAAAGATTGGGTTTCTGGCCATCTCATCCCACCTGGCGATCAAAGAATTTGCAGCTTCACGGCTCAAGAATCTTTTGTCCCTGCGAATTTAAAAATTTTTGATCACGACGGCCGCATCATCATGTTTTAAATTCTCTGATTGGAAAGGAGGCAGCTTTTGGGATTTTGGATGTGGCCTGCAGCCATTGTGTGGCCTTTGCTCTGAGAGAATGCTGCTTGAAGAGCTTTGGTAGCCTAGATATACCAAGTTTTGTTTGAGTGAAAACATATTAAGACTTTCAAGGTTTTGCCACTTTTAAGTTCCATTGTAACTCAAAGGGAAAATTTATGTGCGTATTTTGGGAACAAAGAATGTGGTTCTGGCCATCTCTTCCCACCTGGTGATCAAAGAATTTGCAACTTCACGGTTCAAGAATCTTTGTCCCCAGAAATTTTAAAAATTCTTTGATCGTGAGGTCCGCCATCTTGTTTTAAATTTTCCAATTGGAAAAACACAAATATCTCGGCTCAGGGGTCACTTCTGAAGTAAAACTTGGATGAGCTTTATTCGGGGACTCAATCTGTCAAACCATGCCTTTGGTTTCGATTCAAACCAGTCTAAAAAGAGTTCTGAGCTTTTAAAATCTGAGTTAATTTCTCACTAGCAATCTTTGATAGAGAGCCTCCAAATTTTGATTGCAAGATTCCTGGATCACGATCGTACGCCATCAAGTGAAGCGACGATAATCAGACTTAAAAATAGATTTTCTCAGCACAGAAGTGGTACTAGAAAGTTAAATGTTGTCTGCTTGCTCAAGCGGGACTTCATTCTGCCCATCTGAATACAAAAATAATATTTTCAATATGCCTTGGTAGTCTAGTGGCAACCCCATCATGATTAAATAGATAACTATCTCTAATTCCCTGGTTCTCTACTACCCACACAATGTATATTCCATATATTGTTCTTTATATTCTGCTAGTCTCGGTCCCACCAGTTGTGTATTAAATAATTATGATTGTTCATATCCCTAGTGAAGTGGGTTGACGGATGAATAATAAAATGGTGTAAAAGCTCTGAGTTTGTCATTTAGGCCAGCTAGGATGTTTTGTTTTGCTAAATTTGTTCCAAGTTATATGAACCTGGAGTAAAATGTCTTTGGATGTCATTTTAGGCCACATGAGGTGATATTTTTAATTTTGCCAAAAGCATGCTCCAGGTGATCTATGGAGCCTGGTTGAAGGTTTCTTTGTGGTTCTTTAAGCCATCTGAGGTGACATTTTTATTGTTTGCCATCAATGGGTTTCAGGTGATCTATGGAGCCAGATTCAAAGTTCCTCAGTGGTTTTTTAGGCCACCAATTAAAAGTACCTGTTGCCAAAATTGGTGCCAGGTGATTTATGGAGCTAAGGTCTGAGGTTGTCATTTAGGCCACCAGCTGTTATATATTTATTTTTGCCAAAAATGAATTTAGAAACATAGAAACATAGACTTTGTTAAGCAGATAAGGACACTTCGAGCCAATCCTAGTCTGCCCATTTCCTACCACCTACCAGGATAGACACTTGAATCCTGGTTAACCAACAGCCTATTTCTTTCCACCACAAGAATTTCCTTTTGTCTGTCCCATGCATTCTTGAATTCTCCCACAGTTTTTGACCCCACAGCCTCCTCTGGAAGGCTGTTCCATGAATCCACTACCCTCTCTGTAAAATAATACTTCCTCACATTGTCCCTGAACTGCCCCCCCCACTATCTTTAAGTTGTGTCCCCTTGTTCTTGCACGTCTCTTTTTCTGAAAGATGCTATCCTCTTGGACTTTGTTGATTCCACTGAGGTACTTAAAAGTTTCTATCATGTCCCCCCTCTCCCTTCTTTCCTCAAGGGTATACATATTAAGCTCCTTTAGTTTCTCCTCATACAGGTTCTCTTACAGACCCTGCACCATTTTAGTTGCCCTCCTCTGGACTTCCTCTATCCTGTCGATGTCCTTGCGGAGATAGGGTCTCCAGAACTGGATCAGTCTCAGATGAGATATAGCAACTGTCTGTACAGAGGGATAACAACTTCCCTGTTTTCTGCTGCTGATGAATCTCCCTATGCATCCCAGTATACCCCAGCCCTCCCTACTGCCTTCTCACATTGCTTGCTAACCTTAAGGTCATTTGATATGATTACCCCCAGGTCCCTTTCCTTTTTTGTTGTTGTTACTACCTCCCCCCAATTGTGTATTCTTCCCCTGGGTTCTTGTTTCCCAGGTGCATTATTTTGCACTTCTTTGCATTGAATCCTAGCTGCCATACTTCTGACCATTCCTCCAACGTTGCCAAGTCCCTTCTTATCATTTCCATGCCTCCTTGTGTATCTACCCTGTTGCAGATCTTTGTGTCATCTGCAAAGAGGCATTCTTTTCCTTCCAGTCCCTCTGCAATATTACTTAAAAAGGACTGGACCCAATACTGAACCCTGCGGTACCCCACTAGTAACCCCTCTTTCTTCAGAGTGGACCCCATTTACAATTACCTTCTGTGTCCTGTTGTCCAGCCAATGTTTACAGAGCTGCCACCCGCAGACCCACTCTCTCAGGTTAGTTAATTTGACTATTAATCTTTTGGATGTGGGACCGTGTCAAATGACTTGCTAAAGTCTAAGTGAGCCATGTCCAGCCCCTCCCTGGTCTACTACGTTGATCACCCAGTCAAGAAATCTATTAGATTCATCTGGCATGATCTTCCACTGTGAACCCACGCTGCCTTGGGTCCTGCCCCACTGGCATCTATATTACTCAACTATTATTTCCTTCAAGTGACTCCATCACTTTCCCTACCACAGAGGTCAAACTGACAGGTCTGTAGTTTCCTGCCCTCTGTCTTGGTCCTACTTTGTGAGGAATCACATCCACCTTCCTCAGTCCTCGGGTACCACACCATCCTTCCATGATTTATTAAAAGAGTAGCCAGTGGTTTCACTAGTTCCCCCCTTAATTCTTTTAGAATTCTGGGGTGAATTCCATCAGGCCCCATTGCTTTGTCCACCTTCAGTTTTAAGAGTTCTTGCAGAACCCTTTCTTCTGTGAAAGGACTGGGATTGCCCCCCTTTCAAGAGTGCTTCTGTTAATTGGATTAGGCATTTCCTCCTCCTTTTTTGTGAATACTGAGCAGAAATATTCTTTCAATATCCCTGTTTTTTCACTGTACCCATCTGCCCACCCACTGTTCATTCTATTCAGCCTCACTATCCCTCCCTTTGTCGTTCTACACTTGCTGATATACCTATAAAAGATTTCATCTTTTCCTCAGGTGATTTCTGGGATTGGGGTAAAAGGTAAGCAGTGATAATTTCGAACACCAAAGGTTAAAGGTAGGTAGTGGTCATTCCAAGCCACCTAGGGTGATAATTTTATTTTGCCAAAAATGGGTGATACGTGATCTATGGATTCATTGTGAAAAGTCCACAATGGTTGTTTAAGTCACCTGAGATGGAATTTTTATTTTTGTAAACAATGGATTCCAGGTGATATCTGGAGCTGAGGTGAAATGTCCACAGTGGTCATTTAAGCCATGTGAGATGATATTTATAGTTTTTGAAAAAGGAGGTTGCAGGTGATTAATGGAGCTGGTGTGAAAGCTCTGTGGTTACTGTTTAGAAAACCTGTGGTGATTTTCCTTTTTGCTAAAATGTGTTGCAGGTAATGTGAACCTGGGGCAAAATGTCTCTGGAGGTCATTTAGGCCACATGAGGTGATGTTTTTAGCTTTTGCCAAAAACATGCTCCAGGTGATCTATGGTGCCTGGATGAAAGTTTCTTCATGGTTCTTTAAGCCACCTCAGCTGAAATTTTTATTTTTTTCAAAAATGGGTTTTTGGTGCATTAAATGGCTGGAGTGAAACATCAACGGTGGCTGTTTAGGCCAGCAGAGCTGCGTTTTAAAAATTTTAAAAATCATTTCTAGGTGATTGATGGAGCTGGTATAAAAAGTCCAAAGTGGTCATTGAGGTCACCAGAGGTGATTTTTTTTGTTGTTGCCAGAATGGGTTTTAGTTGATTTATCGAGGTGAGGTAAAAGATCTACAGTAGAGCTTTAGACCAACAGGCATGCTATTTTTCTTTATGCCAAAAATGGGTTCCAGGTGATCTATGGTGCCTTGGTGAATGTGATGCAGTGGCTGTTTTGGCCACCTGAGGTGAAATTTTATTTTCCCAGAATTGGGTTCAAGGTGCTCTATGGAAACATTGTGAAAGGTCGGGAGGTGTTTGTTTAAGACACCTGATGTGACATTTTATTTTTGCAAAAATTGGTTCGGGTAATTTATGGATCTGGAGTAACGATCTGAAGTTGTCATTAAGGCCACCAGAGGTGATTTTTATTTTACTAAAAAGTAGTTCCATGTTTTGTATGGAGCAGGGGTAAAGGTAATTTATATCATCTGAGTGATATTTTATGTTTTACACATACGTGGGTTTCAGGTGATCTACTGAGCCCAGATTCTAAGATTCCTCAGTGGTTGTTTAGGCCACCTGAGTGAAATTACTATTTGATGAAAATGGGCTGCAGGTGATTTATGCAGCTGTGGTGAAAGGTTGTCATTTAGATCACCTGAAGTGTTATATTTATTTTTGAAAAAAAATTCAGGTGATATATGGGATTGGGTTAAGCGAGTGGGCAGTGGTAATTTAGGTCACTCCTGAGGTTTAAGGCAGGTGGTGGTCATTTAGGCCACCTAAAGTGATAATTTTATTTTGCCAAAATTGGTTCAGTTGATCTATGGAGTAATTGTGAAAAGTCCATGATTGTTATTTAAGCCATCTGAAGTTAAATTTTTATTTTTGCAAACAGTGGATTCAGGTGATATCTGGAGCTGAGGGTGTACTGTCCACAGTAGTCATTTTAAACCACGTGAGGTGATATTTTTAGTTTTTTTAAAAGTGGGTTGTAGGTGATTAATGGACTGTTGTGAAAGGTCTGAAGTTATTGTTTGGCCACCTGAGGTGATATTTGTATTTTTTCCAAAATGGGATCCATGTAATTAATGTATCCAGAGTAAAAGATCTGCAGTTGTCATTTAGGCCACCTGAGGTGATTCTTCTTTTTGCTAAAATTTGTTCCAGGTGATCTGAGATCTGGGGTAAAGTCTGTTTAAGTAATTTACACCAGATGAGGTGATATCCCAGTTTTGCAAAAACATGCTCCAGCTGTTCTATGGAGCTTTGTTGAAAGTTTCTTCATGGTTCTTTAAGACACCTGATTTGAAATTTTTAATTTGTTTCAAAAATGGGTTTTTGGTGAGTTAAATAGCTGGAGTGAGGGTGAGGGTTATGGTTAGCATTCAGGGTTCGGGTTAGGATTAGATTTAGGGTTAGGGTTGGGGTGAGGGTCGGGGTTCGCATTATGCTTAGGGTTATGGTGAGGGTTAGGGTCAGGATTAGGGTTTGGGATAGGGTGAGGGTGAGGATAAGGGTGAGGGTTACAGTTAGGGTCAGGGTCAGAGGTTGGGTTAGGGTTAGGGTCGGTGTCAGGGTTAGGGTTAGGTTTAGGGTTATGGTTAGGGTGAGGGTTAGGGTTTAGGCTAGAGCTAGAGTTAGGGTTAGGGTTAGGTTTAGGGTTAGGGCTAGGGTGAGGGTGAGGGTTAGGGTGAGGGTCAGTGTTAGGGTTAGGGTTAGTGTTAGCTTCAGGGTGAGGGTGAGAGTTATTGTTAGGGTTTAGGGTCAGGGTTAGGATTAGATTTAGGGATAGGGTTGGGGTGAGGGACAGGATTAGCTTTAGGGTTCAGGTTACGGTGAGGGTTAGGGTCAGGGTGAGGGTTAGGGTTATGGTTACGGTGAGGTTGAAGGTCAGAGTTAGGGTTAGGGTTAAGGTTAAGGTTAGGATTAGCTTTTGGGTCAGGTTCAGCATTAGGGTCAGCATTCGCATTAGCATTAGGGTGAGGGTTTGAATTAGGGTTAGAGCTAGGGAAAAGTTAGGGTTATGGTGAAGGGAGGGTTCAGGATAGGGTCAGGGTTAGGGTTGGGTCATGTTAGGTTCAGGGTAGGGTTAGGGTTAGGGTTAGGGTTAGGGTTAGGGTTAGGGTTAGGGTTAGGGCTAGGGCTCTTGCTATGGTTAGGGCTAGTGTTAGTGTTAGGATTAGGGTTAGAGCAAGGGTTAGGGTTAGGGTCAGTGTTAGGGTTAGGGTTAGGGTTAGGGCTCGGGTAAGGGTTAGGGTTATGGTTAGGTTAGGATTAGGGTTAGATCAAGGGTTAGGGTTAGGGTTATTCATTAGGGTTAGGGTTAGGGTGAGGGTGAGGGTTAGGGTAAGGGTGAGGGTTAGGGTTAGGGTTCTGGTCAGGGTCAGAGTTTGGGTTAGGGTTAGGGTTAGGGTCAGTGTCAGGGTTTGGGATAGGTTTAGGGTTATGGTTAGGGTGAGGGTTAGGGTCTGGGCTAGAGCTAGAGTTAGGGTTAGGGTTAGGGCTAGGATGAGGGTGAGGGTGAGGGTTAGGGTGAGGGCCAGTGTTAGGGTAAGGGTTAGTATTAGCTTCAGGGTGAGGGTGAGAATTATTGTTAGGGTTTAGGGTTAGGGTTAGGGTTAGGATTAGATTTAGGGTTAGGTTTGGGTTGAGGGACAGGGTTAGCATTTGGGTTAGGGATATGGTGAGGGTTAGGGTCAGGGTTAGGGTTAGGGTTATGGTGAGGTTGAAGATTAGGGTTAGGGTTAAGGTTAGGGTTAACATTTGGGTCAGGGTCAGGGTTAGCGTTAAAATTAGGGTGAGGGTTTGAGTTAGGGTTAGAGCTAGGGAAAAAGTTAGGGTTAGGGTTAGGGGAGGGTTTGGGATACGGTCAGGGTTAGGGTTAGGCTCAGGGATAGGGTCAGGGTAGGGTTAGGGTTAGGGTTACTGCTAGGGCTCGAGCTATGGTTAGGGTTAGTGTTAGGGTTAGGATTAGGGTTAGAGCAAGGGTTAGGGTTAGGGTCAATGTTAGGGTTAGGGTTAGGGCTCGGGTTAGGGTTAGGGTTATGGTTAGGTCAGGGTTAGGGTTAGATCAAGGGTTAGTGTTAGGGTTATTCATTAGGGTTAGGGTTAGGTTAGGGCTAGGGCTAGGCAAGGGTTAGGGCTAGGGTTAAGGTTAGCTTTAGTGTTAGGTTTAGGACTAGAGTTAGGGTTATGGTGAGGGTTAGGGTTAGGATTAGGGTTAAGCTAAGTGTTAGGGTTAGGGCTATGGTTAGGGTGAGGGATATGATTAGGGTTAGGGTTATGGTGAAAGTTATTTTGAAGGTTAGTGTTAGGGTTAGGGTTAGGCTTTGGGTTAATGTGAGGGTGAGGGTTAGGATTTGAGTTAGGGTTAGGGTCAGGGGTTAGGGTTAGTTTGAGGGTTAGTGTGAGGGTTATGGTTAGGGTTAGGGATAGGGCTAGGGTCAGGGTTAGAGTTAGGGTTATGGTTAGCATTAAGGTGAGGGTTAGGATAAGGTTAGTTTTAGGGTTAGGATTAGGGTTAAGGTAAGTGTAAGGGTTAGGGATAGGGTTAGGGTGATGGATATGGTTAGGGTTAGGGTGAGAGTTATTTTGAGGGTTAGGGTTAGGGTTAGGTTTAGGGTTAGGGTGAATATGAGGGTGAGGGTTAGGATTTGAGTTAGGGTTAGGGTTGGGGTTAGGGTTAGGGGTTAGGGTTAGTTTGAGGGTTAGGGTTAATTTTAGGATAGGGGTTAGGGCTAGGGTTAGGGTTAGGGTTAGGGCTAGGTTTAGTGTTATGGTTATGGTTATGAGTTAGCAATTAGGGTTAGGGTTAGGGTTGGGGTTAGCATTATGGTTAGGGCTTTGGTTAGGGTTAGTGCTAGGGCTAGAGTTAGGGTTAGGCTTAGGGTTAGGGTTAAGTTTTGGGTTAGGGCTAGGGTGAGGGTGAGGTTTAGTGTGAGGGTGAGGGTTAAGGTTATGGTTAGTGTTAAGGTTAGGGTGAGGATGAGGGTAAGAGTTAGGGGTTAGGGTTAGGGTTTGGATTAGGGTTAGGGTTGGGGTGAGGGTGAGGGATAGGATTAGGGTTTGGGTTAGGGTGAATGTGAGGGTGAGGGTTAGGATTTGAGTTAGGGTTAAGGTTAGGGTTAGGGTTAGGATTAGGGTGAGGGTTAGGGTAATTGTTAGTCTTAGGTTAGGGGTTAGGGTTAGTGTTAGGGTTAGGCATAGGGCTAGGGTTATGGTTATGGTTATGAGTTACCAGTGAGGGTGTGGGTTAGGGTTAGCATTAGGGTTAAGGTTATGGTTAGGGTTAGGGCTAGGGCTAGTGCTAGAGTTAGGGTTAGGTTTAGTGTTAGGGTTAGGTTTAGGGATTGGGATAGGGTGATGGTGAGTTTGAGGTTTATGTGAGAGTAAGGGTTAGTGTTATGGTTAGTGTTATGTTATGGTGAGGATGAGGGTTAGGGTTAGGGTTAGGATTAGGGTTAGGGTTAGGGTTGGGGTGAGAGTCAGGGTTAGCATTAGGGTTAGGGTTAGGGTGAGGGTTAGGGTCAGGGTAAGGGTTAAGGTTAGGGTTAGTGTGAGGGTAAGGGTCAGTGTTAAAGTGAGGGTTAGGGTTAGGTTCAGGGTCAGAGTTAGGGTTAGGGTTAGGGTTAGGATTAGGGTCAGAGTTTTGGTTAGGGTTAGGGTTAAGGCTAGTTTTAGGGTCAGAGTTAGGGTTAGGGTTATGGTTAGGGTTAGGGCTAAGGTTAGGGTTATGGAGAGGATGAGGGTTAGGGTTAGAGTTAGGGGTTAGGGCTAGGGTTAGGGTTAGGATTAGGGTTAGGGTCAGGGTTGGGGTGAGGGTCAGGGTTAGCATAAAGTTCAGGGTAAGGCTTAGGGTTAGGGTGAGGGTGAGGGTAAGGGTCAGGGTTAGGGTTAGTGTGTGGGTGAGGGTCAGGGTTAGAGTGAGGGTTAGGGTTAGGGTTAGGGTCAGGGTCAGAGTTAGGGTTAGGGTTAGGGTTAGGATTAGGGTCAGGGTCAGGGTTTGGGTTTGGTTTAGGGATAGGGTTATTGTTAGGGTAAGGGCTAGGATAATGATTAGGGTTAGTGTTAGGGTTAGTGTTAGGGTTAGTGTTAGGGATAGGGTTAGCATTAGGGTTAGGGCTAGGGTTACATGTAGGGTTAGGGTTAGGGTTATTGTTTGGGTTAGGTTTAGGGTTAGGGCTAGTTTTAGGGTTAGGGTTATTGTTAGGGTAAGGGCTAGGTTAATGGTTAGGGTTAGTGTTAGGGTTAGTGTTACGGTTAGGGTTAGCATTAGGGCTAGGGCTAGGGTTACATGTAGGGTTAGGGTTAGGATTAGGGTTATTGTTAGGGTTAGGGTTAGGTTTAGGGTTAGGCTTAGAGTTAGGGTCAGGGTTGGGGTTAGGTTTAGGGTTAGGGTTAGGGTTAGGGTTAGGGATAGAGCTAGGGTTAGGGTTAAGGTTAGGGGTTAGTGGTTAGGGTTAGGGTTAGGGTTAGGGCTAGGTTTAGGGTTAGCATTAGGGTTAGATTTATGGTTAGGATAAGGGCTAGGGCTAGAGTTAGGGTTAGGGTTAGATTTAGGGTTAGGGCTACGGTGTGGGTGAGGGTGAGGTTTAAGGATTGGGTGAGTGTTAGGGTTACAGTTAGAGTTAGGGTTAGGTTGAGGGTTATTGTTAAAGTTTTGGGTTAGGGTTAGGGTTAGATTTAGGGTTAGGGTTGGGGTGAGGGTGAGGGTTAGCATTAGGGTTAGGGTTAGGGTCAGGGTCAGAGTTAGGGTCAGGGTTAGGGTTAGGTTCAGGCTCACTTTCAGGGTCACGGTCAGGGTCAGGGTTAGGGTTAGGGCTAGTTTTATGGTTAGGGTTAGGGCTATGTTTAAGTTTAGGGTTAGTGTTAGGGTTATGGTTAAGGTTAGGGTTAGGGTAGGGTTAGGGCTAGGGTTAGGATTAAGGTTAGGGTTAAGGCTAAGGTTAGGGTTAGGGCTAGGGTTAGGTTTGGGGTTATTGTTAGGGTTAGAGTTAAGGTTACGGTTAGCGTTAGGGATAGGTTTACGGGTGAGGTTTAGGGTTAGAGTTAGCGTTAGGGTTAATGTTAGGGTTAGGGATATGGGTTAGGGGTAGTTTTAGGGTTAGGGTCAGGGTCAGGGTCAGGGTTAGGATTAGGGTTAGGTTGAGGGTTAGGGTTACCGTTAGGGTCAGGGTTAGTGTCAGGGTTAGCATTAGCATTCGGGCGAGGGTTAGGGTTAGCGTTAGGGTTAAGGTTAGGGTTAGGGCTAGAGCTATTGAAAGGGTTAAGTTTAGGGTTATGGAAGGGTTTAGGATAGGGTCAGGGTTAGGGTTAAGGTCAGGGTTTTGGTCAGGGTTAGGGAAAGGGTTTGGGCTAGTGCTCGGGCTAGGGTTAGGATTAGGGTTAGGGTTAGGATTAGGGTTAGAGAAAGGGTTAGGGTTAGGGTTAGGGTTAGGCATTAGGGTGAGTGTTAGGGCTAGGGCTAGGGCAAGGGTTAGGGTTATGGTTAGCTTTATTGTTAGGTTTTGGACTAGAGATAGGGTTTGGGCGAAGGTTAGAGGTAGGGTTAGGGTTAGGGTAAGTGTCAGGGTCAGGGTTAGAGTTAGGGTGAGGGTGAGGGATAGGATTAAGGTTAGGGTGAGAGTTGGGGTGAGGGTTAGGGTTAGGGTTAGGGTAAGTGTTAGGGTCAGTGTTAGGGTTATGTTTAGTGTTAGGGATAGGGTTAGGGTTAGGGTGAGGGTGAGGGTGAGAGTGAGGGTGAGAGTTAGGGGTTAGGGTTAGGGTTAGGATTAGGGTTAGGGTTGGGTTTGGGGTGAAGGTCACGGTTAGCGTTAGGGTTAGGGTTAGGGTGAGGGTTAGGGTCAGGGTTAGGGTCAGGGTAATCATTAGCATTAGGGTGAGGGTTTCGGTTAGGGTTTAGGTGAGGGTTAGGGCTAGAGCTAGTGAAAGAGTTAGGGTTAGGGTTAGGGGAATGTTCGGGATAGGGTCAGGGTTAGGGTTAGGGTCAGGGTTTGGTCCAGGGTTCGGGTTATGGTTACGGTTAGGGTTAGAGTCAGCTTCAGGGTTAGGGTTAGGTTTAGGGTTAGGGTTAGGGTTAAGGTTTGAGCGAGGGTTAGGGTTATGGTTAGGGGTTAGGGGTTAGGGTTAGGGTTTGGGTTAGCATTAGGGTTAGATTTAGCATTAGGGTTTTGGCTAGGGGAACAGTTAGGGTTAGGTTTAGGGTTAGGGCTAGGGTGAGGGTTTGGGTGAGGGTGAGTGTTAGGGTTAAGGTTAGTGTTAGGGTTACAGTGAGGGTGAAGGTTATTGTTAGGGTTTTGGGTTAGGGTTAGGGTTGGGGTGAGGGTCAGGGTTAGCGTTAGGGTTAGGGTGAGGGTGAGAATTAGGGTTAGGGTGAGGATTAGGGTTAGGGTTAGCGTCAGGGTCAGAGTTAGGGTTAGGGTTATGGATAGGGTCAGGGTCTGGGTAAGGTTTAGGGTTAGGGTTAGAGTTACGGTTAGTGTTAGGGTTAGAGTTAAGGTTAGGGTTACATAGAAACATAGAAACATAGAATTTGATGGCAGATAAGGACAACTTGGCCCACCCAGTCTGCCCATTTCCCTACCTACTGGATAAGCTGCAGATCCTAGTTAACCAGCAGCCTACTTCTTCTTACCCCCACACCCCAGAATTGCCTAATGACTGTCCTATGTCCCATTGAATTCCACCACTGATTTTGACTCCACAACCTCCTCCGGAAGGCCGTTCCATGCATCCACAACCCTCTCTGTGAAAAAATACTTCCTTAAATTACCTCTGAGCTGCCCCCCCATCTTCAAATTGTGCCCTCTTGTTCTTGCACACCTCTTTTTTTGAAAGATGCTACCCTCTTGGACTTTGTTGATTCCCTTGAGGTACTTGAAAGTTTCTATCATGTCCACCCTCTCCTTCCTTTCCACGAGGCTATACATATTAAGCTCCTTAAGTCTCTCTTCATATGTCTTCCGGTGCAGAACCTGCACCATTTTAGTTGCTCTCCTCTGGACAGCTTCCATCCTGTCTATGTCTTTGCGGAGACTGGGTCTCCAGAACTGCACAAAGTACTCCAGAAGGGGTCTCACCAGCTGTCTGTTCAGAGGGATAATAACTTCCTGTTTTCTACTGGTGATGCCTCTCCCTATGCATCCCAGTAAGCTAACCCTCCTTGCTGCCCTCTCACATTGCTTGCCCACCTTTAGGTCATCTGATATGACTACCCACAGGTCCCTCTCCATTTTGTTGTTGTTAGTATCTCACCCCCATTGTACTCTTCCCTAGGTTTTTCTTTCCCAGGTGCATTACTACACTTCTTAGCATTGAATCTAAGCTGCCATACATTTGACCATTCCTCTAACCTTGCCAAGTCCCTTCTCATCCTTTCCACCCCACCCTGTGCATCAACTCTGTTGCAGATCTTAGTGTCATCTGCAAAGAGACATACTTTTCCTTCCAGTCCTTCCACAATGTCACTTATAAAGACATTGAAGAGGACCGGTCCTAATACTGAACCCTGCGGTACCCCACTAGTAACCCTCCTTTCTTCTGAGTGGATTCCATTTACTATTACTCTCTGTGTCCTATTCTCCACCCAATTCTTTACCAAGGCTGTCATCTTGGGACCCACTCCCAGGCTGGCTAACTTGTATAGGGTTAGGGTTTGGGCTAGGGTTACAGGTAGGGTTAGGATTAGGATTATTGTTAGGGTTAGGTTAAGGTTAGGTTTAGGGTTAGAGTCAGGGTCAGGGATAGGGTAAGGTTTAGGGTTAGGGTTAGGGGTTAGAACCAGGGTTAGGGTCCTACCCCCAGTGACTTACCTAGGCTGCTAGGCCACTTGCCCGATAAGGTCCAACTCCCTAGGGGCTTAACCTAGGCTACTGCCCTGCCTACCAAATAGGTTCCTACCTTCTATGGACTTACCTGGGCTAACGCCCTGCCTTCCCAATGGGGTCCTACCCCCTAGGGACTTACCCAGCCTACTAGGCCACCTAGCTGATAGGGTGCTACCCCCTAGGGAATTACCTAGGCTGGTGCCTTGCCTATCCGATATGGTCCTACCCTGTAGGGACTTACCTTGGCTACTAGGCCGCCTACCTGATAGGGTCCTATCCCCTAGGGTCTTACCTAGGCTGGTACCCTGCCTGCCAGATAGGGCACTACCCTCTATGGACTTACCAAGGCTACTAGGCTGCCTGCCCGATAGAGTTCTACCCCCTAGGGAGTTACCTGAGCTACTAGGCTGCCTGCCCAAATGGGTCCTACCCTCTAGGCTACTAGCACACTACCCAATAGGGTGCTACCCCTTAGAGACTTACCTAGGCTACTAGGCAAGATGTCTGATAAGATCCTACCCCTAGGGGCTTACCTAGGCTACTAGCACACTACCCGATAGGGTCCTTCCAACTAGTTTCTTACCTAGGCTGGTGCCCTGCCTACCCGATAGGGTCCAACCCTCATGGGAGTTACCTAGAGTACTAGCACACTATCTGATTGGGTGCTACCCCCTAGGGACTTACCTGGCCTACTAGAACACTACCCGATAAGGTCCAACTCCCTAGGGACTTACCTAGACCACCCTGCCTGCCCGATAGGGTCGTACTCCCTAGGGACTAACCTAGGCTACTGCCCTGCCTGCCCAAAAGGGTCCTATCCCCTAAGAACTTACCTAGGCTACTAGCAAACTACCCACTAGGGTCCAACCCCTAGGGACTTACCTAGGCTGGAGTCCTGCCTGCTGGTAGGGTCCTACCCACTACTGACTTACCTAGGCTACTGCCCTTCCTGCCCGATAGGGGCCTACCCCTAGGGACTTACCTAGGCTACTAGCACACTACCCGATAAGGTCCTATCCCCTAGGGACTTACCTAGGCTGCTAACACACTACCTGTTAGGGTCCTGCCCACTAGGGACTTACCTAGGCAACCGCCTGCCTACCCGATAGGGTCCTACCCCTAGGTACTTACCTAGGCTACTAGCACACTACCCAATAAGGTCCTACCCCCTAGGGGCTTACCTAGGCAACTGCCCTCCCTACCCGATAGGATCCTACCCCTAGGAACATACCTAGGCTACCGCCCTGCCAACTGATAGGGTCCTACGCCCTAGGGACTTACTTAGGCTACTAGGCCACCTCCTCAATAGGATCCTGCCCTGTAGGGGCTTACCTAGCTACTAGCACACTACCTGATAGAGTCCTACCCCCAGTGACTTACCTAGGCTACTAGGCCACTTGCTAGATAGGGTCCAACTCCCTAGGGACTTAACCTAGGCTACCGCCCTGCCTACCAAATAGGGTCCTACACTCTATGGACTTACCTGGGCTAATGCCTTACCCACCATATGGGTCCTACAACCTAGGGACTTACCCAGCCTTCTATGCCGCCTACCTGATAGGTTACTACCCCTAGGGACTTACCTAGGCCGGTGCCTTGCCTACCCGATAGGGTCCTACCCTCTAGGGACTTATCCAGGCTGCTGGCACAATACCCGATAGGGTCCTACCCCCTAGGGACTTACCTAGGCTGGTTTCCTGCCTGCCAGATTGGGCACTACCCTCTATGGACTTACCAAGGCTACTAGGCTGCCTGCCCAATAGGGTTCTACCCCTAGGGAGTTACCTAGGCTACTAGGCCACCTACCCAATAGGGTCCTACCCCCTAGGCTACTGGCAAGAGCAAAAGCATATCCCTTCTGGTGGCCTCTATGACCAATTTGGACAATTTACACCAGCTCCATCAATCACCTAGAAACCATTTTTGGCAAACAAAATTACCTCAAGTGGAATAAACAACCACCATTGAGCTTTCACTCCAGTCATTTAACTCATCAAATATCCATTTTTGAAACAAATGAAAAAATTTCAACTCAGGTGGCTTAAAGAACCATGAAGAAACTTTCAACCAGGCTCCATAGATCAGCCGGAGAATGTTTTTGGCAAAAATTAAAAATATCACCACAGGTGGCCTAAATGACATCCACCAACATTTTACCCTAACCCTAATGCTAACCCTGACCCTCACCCCAAACCTAACCCTAACCCTAATCCTAACCCTAACCCTAGCCCTCACCCTAACCCTAACCCTAACCCCTAACCATAACTCTAACCCTAGCCCTAATCCTAACCATAACCCTAAACCTAGCCTTAACCCTAAACCTAACACTAACCCTAACCCCTAAACCTAAGTCTAACCCTTACTATAACCCTTACCCTAACCCTAACTCTAACCCTAGCCTTAACACTAACCCTAACCCTATCCATAACCCTCACCCTAACCCTCAAAATAACCCTAACCCTTAACCCTAACCCTAACTCTAACTCAAAGCCTACAGCTCACCGTCACATTCACCCTAGCCCTAAAGATAACCCTAACCCTATCCCTCACCCTAACTCTCACTCTAACAATAACCCTAATCCTATCCCTCACACTAACACTAACCCTAACCCTAACTCAAAGCCTAACCCTCACCCTCACATTCACCCTAACCCTAACCCTAACCCTACCCTGACCCTAACCCTGACCCTTACCCTAACCCTGACCCTATCCCAAATATCACCTCAGGTGACCTAAATGATCACCTCCTGCAATCTACCCATTTTTGGCAAAAACAGATATGCCACCTGAGCCCTAATGCTAACTGTAACCCCTAACCTCTAACCACAACCCTAACCCTAGCCCTAACTCGAACCCTAACCCTAACCCTGACTCTAACCCTAACCCTAACCTTAAGCCTAACAATAAACCTAACCCTAACCCTAGCCCTAGCCCTAACCCTTACCTTAACCCTAATCCTAACCTGGGTAACAGTGACCACCAGTCATTGTGGTTTGAAATCACAGAAAGAGCAGAACCAAACCACACAAAAACACGTATCCTGGATTTTAGGGGGGCAGACTTTGGGAAAATGGGGAAATACTTGAAACAGGCATTAAGGGGAATGGGACAGGAATCAGGGGTTGAGGAACAGTGGGCAGTATTTAAAATGGGGATTATAAGAACAACAGAATTATGCATTAAGCAGGTTAGCAGGAGGAAAAGGAAGAGGAGACCATTATGGTTTTCCAAAGAGGTAGCAAAGAAAGTGAAAGCCAAAAAGATAGCATTCAGGCAATACAAAAAGACACAGGCAGAAGGGGACAGGAAGAAGTACCAGGAGAAACAAAGGGAGGCAGGGAAGTCAGTAAGGGAAGCCAAAGCTCAGACAGAAGAACACATTGCAAAATCAGTGGTTAAAGGGGACAAAACCTTTTACAGGTACATAAGTGAAAAAAGAAAAACAAAGGGAGGGATAGTGAGACTGAAGGGGGAGGATGGGAGTCACGTGGAGGATGACAACAGTAAAGCTGACATATTGAGCAGGTATTTCTGCTCAGTCTTTACTGAGGAAGAGGGGGGTAATGGGTCTGAAGGAGTACAAGGGGTGAGAATGGTGCAGAAATTGACACAAGTCCCTTTACACGAGAAAGGGTCCTGAAGGAACTGGAAGTAATAAGAGTTGACAAAGCAATGGGACCAGATGGGGTGCACCCCAGGGTCCTTAAAGAACTAAGAGATGGTGGCTGAACCTCTGGCTATCCTGTTTAGCCAATCACTGGAAACAGGGGAGGTACCCAAAGACTGGAGGACAGCAGATGTAGTCCCCTTATACAAAAGTGGGAACAAAGAGGAAGCAGGGAACTACAGACCAGTCAGCCTCACCTCGGTGGTGGGAAAGATCATGGAAGCACTTCTGAAGGAGAGATTGGTGGAACATCTGGTTGTCAATGGACTACAGGACCCAAGGCAGCATGGTTTCACCAGGGGAAGGTCATGTCAGACCAATCTCATTGAATTTTTTGACTGGGTGACTAGGGAGGTGGATCAGGGAGGGCAGTGGACATGGCCTATCTGGACTTCAGCAAGGCCTTTGACACTGTGCCACATAGAAGACTATTACACAAACTGGGGAATTTGGGTGTGGGCAGGACAGTAGTGTGGTGGGTAGGTAACTGGCTGGGTGGCAGGACACAGAGGGTGGTGGTAAAGCTGTCACTCCACAGAGGGAAGAGTGACCAGTGGGGTGCCACAGGGATCAGTGCTGGGACCGGTCCTATTCAACATCTTCATCAGTGACATTGCGCAGGACCTAGAAGGCAGAATTTCACTGTTCGCTGATGACACAAAGCTCTGTAACAGAGTAGACACACCAGAGGGTGTAGACAGAATGAGAAGGGACCTGCAGAAACTTGAAGAATGGTCAGGGGTTTGGCAGTTGAAATTCAATGCAAAGAAGTGCAAGATAATGCATATGGGGCACAAAAACCCTGGCACAATATATCAGATGGGGGGTGAGGATATAGCATGCACCAAGCAGGAAAGGGATCTTGGGGTTGTCATCTCTGATGACCTCAAGGTAGGGAAACAGTGTGACAAGGCATCAGGTAAAGCAAATAGGATGCTGGGATGTATAGGCAGGGGCATCACCAGCAGGAAAAGGGAGGTCATAATTACACTATACAAGACACTAGTGAGGCCCCACCTGGAGTACAGTGTACAGTTCTGGAGACCGTACCTACGTAAGGACATAGACAGGGTAGAGAAGGTTCAGAGGAGGGCAACAAAGATGGTGCATGGATTGCATCACAAGTCCTATGAAGACAGGTTGAAGGAACTGAACATGTACTCCCTGGAGGAGAGGAGGAGAGAGGATATGATAGAGACATACAAGTATCTTACAGGGAGAAACAGAGTGCAGAAAAACACTATTTTTAAGCAAAAAAGATGTTCCAGGACTAGAGGGCATGGGATGAAGTTGGAGGGAGGACGATTCAGAGGAAACATGAGAAAGAATTTCTTCACAGAATGGGTGGTGGACAAGTGGAACACCCTGCCAGAGGAAGTGGTGGGGGCTGAAACAATCACAGGATTTAAGAATGCATGGGATAGACATAAAGAAATTCTAGAGGTCATGGGTAAGGGGAAACAGACTTCTAGGAAAACAAACTGAACTTACAAGCTCAAATGGGCAGACTGGGTGGGCCATAGGCCCTTATCTGCCGACACTGTCTATGTATCTATGTATCTATGTATCCCTAGCCTGAACCCTAAACCTAACTCTAACTCTAACACTAACCTTAACCCTAAACCTAGCCCTAACCCTAACCTTAACCCTAAAATTAGCCCTAAGCCTATCCCTAAACCTTACCCAAACCGTGACCCCGACCCTAACCCTGACCCTAACTCTGACCCTTACCCTTACCCTAACCCTAATCCTAACCCTCACCCTCTCCTAACCCTAACCTTCACCCTCACCCTAAAACTAATGCTATCAATGACCCTCACCCCAACCCTAACCCTAACCTAATCCTAACCCTAGCCTAACTCTTACCCTCATTCTCACCTAACAGAACACTAACCATACCTAACCCTCACCCTCCACACTAAGCCTCACCCTCACCCTGGCTCTGTCCCAAAACCTGGCCTAGCCCAAGAGCCTGGCCTAGCTCTGGCTCTGGCCATGGCCTAGCCTAGCCGTAGCCTGATGCTCAACCCCAGCCCTAGCCTCAAACCTCTTGCTAACTCATAAGCAAAACCATAACACTAAATCTGGCCTAACCTAAACCCAAGCCCTAACTGATCCTAAAATTAACCTAACCTAACCTAAGACTAACCCTTATCTTAACCCACACTAATGCTAACTAACCCTAACTCTAACCCAGACCTAGCCTATCCTAACCTAGCCACAACCCTCACTCTAACCCTCAAACTAACCCTAAACCTAACCCAACCCTTAACCTAACCCTAACTCAAATCCTAACTCTCACCTCACATTCACCTAACCTAAGCTAACTAACACTCAAAATAACTCTCACCCTAACCCTAACCCTAACCATATCCCTCACCCTAACCCTAGCCCTAACCCTAACACTTACCTTAACCCTAATCCTAACCCTAACCCTCACCCTAACCCTAACACTAGTCCTAAACCTATCACTAAAACTAACCCTAACCCTAACTCTAACCCTTGCCTAGCCTACCCTAACCCTAATGATTAACCCTAACCCTAACCCTTGATCTAACCTTAATCCTAACCTAACCATAACCCTAACCATAGCCTGAGCCCTAACCCTAACCCTAACACTGACCCTAACCCTAACCCTTGCTCTAACCCTAATCCTAACCCTAACAATAACCCTAACCCTTGATCTAACACTAGCCCTTACCTTAACCTTAACCTAACCCTACTCTGAACCTAACCTGACCTAACCTAACCTGACCCTATCACAGTCCCTCCCTTACCCTAACCTATCCTAACTCTAACCCTAACTCAAACCCTCACCCTGATGCTAACGCTAACCCTGACCCAAAGGCTAACCCTAACCTTAACCCTAACCCTAACCTTCACCCTCACCCTAACCCTAACCCTAACCCTGACCCTAACCCTCACTGTAACCCTAACCCTAAAGCTAACCCTGTCCCTAACCCCAACCCTAACCCTAAATCTAATCCTAACCCTAACCCTAAACCCTAACAGTAACTCTCATCCTCACCCTGAAGCTAACACTAACCCTAACCCTAACACTGATCCTCACACTAACCCTCACCCTCTACTAGCCCTAACCCTAAACCTAACCCTAACCCTGACACTGAACCTAACCCTAGCCCTAACCCAAACTCTGACCCTGACCCTTACCCTAACCCTAACCCTCACCCTTATCCTAACCCTCACCCTAACCCTAACCCTAATCCTGATGCTAACCCTCACCATAACCCTAACCCTAATGCGAACCCTGACCCTCACCCCAACCCTAACCCTAAATTTAATCCTAACCTGAACCCTGAACCCTAACCATAACCCTCACCCTAACCCTAACCCTAACCCTAACCCTAACCCTTGCTCTAAACCTAATGGACCTCCCCCTGGTGAAACCATGCTGCCTTGGGTCCTGTAGTCCATTGACAACCAGATGTTCCACCAATCTCTCCTTCAGAAGTGCTTCCATGATCTTTCCCACCACCGAGGTGAGGCTGACTGGTCTGTAGTTCCCTGCTTCCTCTTTGTTCCCACTTTTGTATAAGGGGACTACATCTGCTGTCCTCCAGTCTTTGGGTACCTCCCCTGTTTCCAGTGATTGGCTAAACAGGATAGCCAGAGGTTCAGCCACCACCTCTCTTAGTTCTTTAAGGACCTAGAAGGTTTACCCATCTGGCCCCATTGCTTTGTCAACTCTTATTACTTCCAGTTCCTAAGGACCCTTTCTCGTGTAAAGGGACTTGTGTCCATTCTGCACCATTCTCACCCTTGTACTCCTTCAGACCCATTACCCCTCTTCCTCAGTAAAGACTGAGCAGAAATACCTGCTCAATATGTCAGCTTTACTGTTGTCATCCTCCACGTGACTCCCATCCTCCCCTTCAGTCTCACTATCCCTCCCTTTGTTTTCTTTTTCCTTATGTACCTGTAAAGGTTTGTCCCCTTTAACCACTGATTTTGCAATGTGTTCTTCTGTCTGAGCTTTGGCTTCCCTTACTGACTTCCCTGCCTCCCTTTGTTTCTCCTGGTACTTCTCCCTGTCCCCTTCTGCCTGTGTCTTTTTGTATTGCCTGAATGCTATCTTTTTGGCTTTCACTTTCTTTGCTACCTCTTTTGAAAACCATAATGGTCTCCTCTTCCTTTTCCTCTTGCTAACCTGCTTAATGCATAATTCTGTTGTTCTTATAATCCCCATTTTAAGTACTGCCCACTGTTCCTCAACCCCTGATTCCTGTCCCATTCCCCTTAATGCCTGTTTCAAGTATTTCCCCATTTTCCCAAAGTCTGCCCCCCTAAAATCCAGGATACGTGTTTTTGTGTGGTTTGGTTCTGCTCTTTCTGTGATTTCAAACCACAATGACTGGTGGTCACTGTTACCCAGGTTAGGATTAGGGTTAAGGTAAGGGTTAGGGCTAGGGCTAGGGTTAGGGTTAGGTTTATTGTTAGGCTTAAGGTTAGGGTTAGGGTTAGAGTCAGGGTTAGGGTTAGGGTTCGAGTTAGGGCTAGGGTTAGGGTTGTGGTTAGAGGTTAGGTGTTACAGTTAGCATTAGGGCTCAGGTGGCATATCTGTTTTTGCCAAAAATGGGTAGATTGCAGGAGGTGATCATTTAGGTCACCTGAGGTGATATTTGGGATAGGGTCAGGGTTAGGGTAAGGGTCAGGGTTAGGGTCAGGGTAGGGTTAGGGTTAAGGCTAGGGCTTGAACTATGGTTAGGGTCAGTGTTAGGGTTAGGATTAGGGTTAGAGCAAGGGTGTGGGTTAGGGTCAATGTTAGGGTTAGGGTTAGGGCTCGTGTTAGGGTTAGGGTTATGGTTAGGTTATGTTAGGGTTAGATCAAGGGTTAGGGTTAGGGTTATTGATTAGGGTTAGGGTTAGGGTTAGGGTGAATGTGAGGGTGAGGGGTTAGGCTTTGAGTTAGGGTTAGGGTTAGTGTTAGTGTGAGGGATAGGATTAGGGTTATTGTTAGAGTGAGAGTTAGGGTGAGGGATAGGGTTAGGGTTATCTTTAGGGCTAGGGTGAATGTGACGGTGAGCTGTAGGCTTTGAGTTAGAGTTAGGGTTAGGGTTAGGGGTAAGGGTTAGGGGTTAGGGTTATTTTGAGGGTTAGGGTGAGGGTTATGGATAGGGTTAGGGTTAGTGTTAAGGCTAGGGTTAGAGTTAGGGTTAGGGTAAGGGTTATAGTAAGGGTTAGACTTAGGTTTAGGGGTTAGGGTTAGTGTTAGGGTTAGGGTTAAGGCTAGGTTTAGGGTTATGGTTAGGGTTAGGGCTAGGGTTAGAGTTATGGTTAGGGGTTAGGGTTAGGGTGAGGGCTAGGGTTAGGGTTAGCAATTCAGTTAGGGTTATGGTTAGATATATGGCTATGGCTAGTGTTAGGGTCAGGGTTAGGGCTAGGGTGAGTGTGAGGGTGAGTTTTAGGGTGAGGGTGAGGGCTAGGGTTATGTTTAGTGTTAGGGATAGGGTTAGGGTTAGGGTGAGGGTGAGGGTGAGGGTTAGGGTTAGGATTAGGGTTAGGGTTAGGATTGGGGTGAGGGTCAGGGTTAGCATTAGGGTTAGGGTAAAATGTTGGTGGATGTCATTTAGGCCACCTGTGGTGATATTTTTAGTTTTTGCCAAAAACATGCTCCGGCTGATCTATGGAGCCTGGTTGAAAGTTTCTTCATGGTTCTTTAAGCCACCTGAGTTGAAATTTTTTCATTTGTTTCAAAAATGGATATTTGATGAGTTAAATGACTGGAGTGAAAGCTCAATGGTGGTTGTTTATTCCACTTGAGGTAATTTTGTTTGCCAAAAATGGTTTCTAGGTGATTGATGGAGCTGGTGTAAATTGTCCAAATTGGTCATAGAGGCCACCAGAAGGGATATGCTTTTGCTCTTGCCAGTAGCCTGGGGGTGGGACCCTATTGGGTGGGTGGCCTAGTAGCCTAGGTAACTCCTAGGGGTAGAACCCTATTGGGCAGGCAGCCTAGTAGCCTTGGTAAGTCCATAGAGGTGGTGCCCAATCTGGCAGGCAGGAAACCAGCCTAGGTAAGTCCCTGGGGTGGGAACCCTATCGGGTGTTGTGCCAGCAGCCTAGATAAGTCCTAGAGGGTGGGACCCTGTCGGGTGGGCAAGGCACCGGCCTAGGTAAGTCCCTAGGGGTGAGTAACCTATCAGGTAGGTGGCATAGTAGGCTGGGTGAGTCCCTAGGTTTGGGACCCATATGGTGGGTAAGGCATTAGCCCAGGTAAGTCCATGAGTGTGGGACCCTATTTGGTAGGCAGGCGGTAGCCTGGGTTGAAGTCCCTAGGGGTTGGACCCTATCGGGCAAGTGGCCTAGTAGCCTAGGTAAGTCACTGGGGGTAGGACTCTATCAGGTAGTGTGCTAGTAGCTAGGTAAGCCCCTACAGGGCAGGATCCTATTGAGGAGGTGGCCTAGTAGCCTAAGTAAGTCCCTAGGGTGTAGGACCCTATCAGTTGGCAGGGCGGTAGCCTAGGTAAGTTCCTAGGGGTAGGACCCTATCAGGTAGGGAGGGCAGTTGCCTAGGTAAGCCCCTAGGGTGGGACCTTGATTGGGTGGTGTGCTAGTAGCCTGAAGTGAGTACCTGGGGTGAGGACCCTGTCGGGTGGGCAGGCGGTTGCCTAGGTAGAGTCCCTAGTGGGCAGGACCCTATCAGGTAGTGTGTTAGCAGCCTAGGTAAGTCCCTAGGGATGGGACCTTGTCGGGTGAGTGTGCTAGTAGCCTAGGTAAGTCCCTAGGGGTTGGGACCCTATTGGAAGGCTGGGCACCAGCCTGGGAGAATCCCTACGGTTGGGACCCTATCAGGCAGGTAGCCTAGTAGCCTGGGTAGTTCCTAGTTGGGTGGGACCCTATCTGGCAGTGTGCTACTAGCCTAGGTAAGTCCTAGGGGTGGGACCCTGTCGGGTGAACATGGTAGTAGGCTAGGTAAGTCCCTAGGGGCAGGTTCCTATTGGGAAGTGTGATAGTAGCCTAGGTAAGTTCCAAGAGGGTAGGACCCTAACGGGTAATGTGCTTGTAGCCTAGGTAAGTCCCTAGGGTGTAGGACTCTATTGGGCAGGTGGCCTAGTAGCCCAGGTAGAAGGACCCTTTCGGGTAGGCAGGGCACCTGCCCAGGGAAGTCCCTAGGGGTAGGAACCTATCGGGTAGGCATGGCGGTAGCCTAGATAAGTCTCTAGGGGATATGACCCTATTGGGTAGTGTGCTAGAAGCCTAGGTAAGTCCCTAGGGGGTTGGACCCTATCGGGTAGGAAGGGCACCACCCTAGATAAGTCCCTAGGGGATAGGGCACTATGAGGTAGGTGGCCTAGTAGGCTGGGTAAGTCCCAAGGGGGTAGGACCCTATCAGGCACCTCGCCTAGCAGCCTAGGTAAGTCCCTAGGACCATGTCGGGTAGTGTGCTAGTAGCCTAGGTAAGTCCCTGGGGTAGGCCCCTATCGGCAGGAAGGGCAGTAGCCTAGGTAAGTCAGTAGGGGGTAGGACCCTACCGGCAGGCAGGGCTCCAGCCTAGGTAAGTCCCTAGGGGTCAGACCCTAGTGGGTAGTTTGCTAGTAGCCTAGGTAAGTTCTTAGGGGATAGGACCCTTTTGGGCAGGCAGGGCGGTAGCCTAGGTTGGTCCTAGGAGATCGACCCCATCGGGCAGGCAGGGCGGTAGCCTAGGTAAGTCCCTAGGGAGTTGGACCTTATCGGGTAGTGTTCTAGTAGGCTAGGTAAGTCCCTAGGGGGTAGCACCCTATCAGATAGTGTGCTAGTACCCTGGGTAAGTCCCATGAGGGTTGGACCCTGTCGGGTGGGCAGGGCACCAGCCTAGGTAAAAACTAGTTGGAAGGACCCTATCGGGTGGTGTGCTAGTAGCCTAGGTAAGCCCCTAGGGGTGGGATCTATCAGACATCTTGCCTAGTAGCCTAGGTAAGTCTCTAAGGGGTATCACCCTATTGGGTAGTGTGCTAGTAGCCTAGGGGGTAGGACCCATTTGGGCAGGCAGCCTAGTAGCTCAGGTAACTCCCTAGGGGGTAGAACTCTATCGGGCAGGCAGCCTAGTAGCCTTGGTAAGTCCATAGAGGGTAGTGCCCTATCTGGCAGGCAGGGTACCAGCCAAGGTAAGACCCTAGGGGGTAGGATCCTATCAGGTAGGCGGCCTAGTAGCCAAGGTAAGTCCCTACAGGGTAGGACCATATCGGATAGGCAAGGCACCAGCCTAGGTAATTCCCTAGGGGGTAGCACCCTATCAGGTAGGTGGCCTAGTAGGCTGGGTAAGTCCCTAGGGGGTAGGACCCCATTGGGAAGGCAGGCGTTAGCCCAGGTAAGTCCATAGAAGGTAGGAACCTATTTGGTAAGCAGGGCAGTAGCCTAGGTTAAGCCCTAGGGAGTTGGACCTTGTCGGACAGAGTGGCCTAGCAGCCTGGGTAAGTCACTGGGGTGGGACCCTAGCCCTGGTTCTAACTCTAACCTAACCTAAACCTAACCCTATCCTGACCCTGACTCTAACCCTAAACCTAACCTTAACCTAACCTAACAATAATCTAATCCTAACCCTACCTGTAACCTAGCCCAAACCCTAACCCTATACAAGTTAGCCAGCCTGGGAGTGGGTCCCAAGATGACAGCCTTGGTAAGGGTGGGTGGAGAATGGGACACAGAGGTAATAGTAAATGGAATCCACTCAGAAGAAAGGAGGGTTACTGGTGGGGTACCGCAGGGTTCAGTATTAGGACCGGTCCTCTTCAATGTCTTTATAAGTGACATTGTGGAAGGACTGGAAGGAAAAGTATGTCTCTTTGCAGATGACACTAAGATCTGCAACAGAGTTGATGCACAGGGTGGGGTGGAAAGGATGAGAACGGACTTGGCAAGGTTAGAGGAATGGTCAAATGTATGGCAGCTTAGATTCAATGCTAAGAAGTGCAAGGTAATGCACCTGGGAAAGAAAAACCCAGGGGAAGAGTACACAATGGGGGGTGAGATACTAACAACAACAAAAATGGAAAGGGACCTGGGGGTAGTCATATCAGATGACCTAAAGGTGGGCAAGCAATGTGAGAGGGCAGCAAGGAGGCTGGGGGTTACTGGGATGCATGGGAGGCATCACCAGTAGAAAACAGGAAGTTATTATCCTCTGAACAGACAGCTGGTGAGACCCCTTCTGGAGTACTGTGTGCAGTTCTGGAGACCCAGTCTCCGCAAAGACATAGACAGGATGGAAGCTGTCCAGAGGAGAGCAACTAAAATGGTGCAGGGTCTGCACCGGAAGACATATGAAGAGAGACTTAAGGAGCTTAATGTATAGCCTCGTGGAAAGGAAGGAGGGTGGACATGATAGAAACTTTCAAGTACCTCAGGGAATCAACAAAGTCAAGAGGGTAGCATCTTTCAAAAAAAGAGGTGTGCAAGAACAAGAGGGCACAATTTGAAGATGGGGGGGCAGCTCAGAGGTAATTTAAGGAAGTATTTTTTCACAGAGAGGGTTGTGGATGCATGGAACGGCCTTCCGGAGGAGGTTGTGGAGTCAAAATCAGTGGTGGAATTCAATGGGACATAGGACAGTCATAAGGCAATTCTGGGGTGTGGGGGTAAGAAGAAGTAGGCTGCTGGTTAACTAGGATCTGCAGCTTATCCAGTAGGTAGGGAAATGGGCAGACTGGGTAAACAACAATGCGGACTTTTCACAATTACTCCATAGATCAACTGGAACCAATTTTTGGCAAAAATAAAATTATCACTTTAGGTGGCCTAAATGACCACCACCTGCCTTAAACCTCAGCTGACCTAAATTACCACTGCCTACCATTTAACCCAATCCCATATATCACCTGAATTTTTTTTGGTAAAAATAAATATATCACTTCAGGTGACCTAAATGACAACCTTTCACCGCAGCTTCATAAATCACCTGCAACCCATTTTCAGCAAATTTGTAAATTTCACCTCAGGTGGCCTAAACAACCACTGAGGAACTTTGAATCTGGCTCAGTAGATCACCTGAAACCCATGTATGGCAAAACATAAAAATATCACCTCAGATGATATAAATTACCTTTTAACCCTGCTCCATACAAAACATGGAACTACTTTTTAGTAAAAATAAAAATATCACCTCTGGTGGCCTTAATGACCACTTCAGATCGTTTACTCCAGATCCATAAATTACCTGGAACCAATTTTTGGTAAAAAATAAAAATGTCACATCAGGTGTCTTAAACAAACACCTCCGACCTTTCACAATGTTTCCATAGAGCACCTTGAACCCAATTCTGGGAAAAATAAAAATTTCACCTCAGGTGGCCTAAACAGCCACTGCATCACATTCACCAAGGCACCATAGATCACCTGGAACCCATTTTTGGCATAAAGAAAAATAGCATGCCTGTTGGTCTAAAGCTCTACTGTAGATCTTTTACCTCACCTCGATAAATCAACTAAAACCCATTTTTGGCAACAACAAAAAAAATCACCTCTGGTGACCTCAATGACCACTTTGGACTTTTATACCAGCTCCATCAATCACCTAGAAACAATTTTTAAAAATTTTTAAAACGCAGCTCTGGTGGCCTAAACAGCCACCGTTGATGTTTCACTCCAGTCATTTAATGCACCAAAAACCCATTTTTGGAAAAAATAAAAATTTCAGCTGAGGTGGCTTAAAGAACCATGAAGAAACTTTCATCCAGGCACCATAGATCACCTGGAGCATGTTTTTGGCAAAAGCTAAAAACATCACCTCATGTGGCCTAAATGACCTCCAGAGACATTTTGCCCCAGGTTCACATCACCTGCAACACATTTTAGCAAAAAGAAAAATCACCTCAGGTTTTCTAAACAATAACCGCAGAGCTTTCACACCAACTCCATTAATCACCTGCAACCTCCTTTTTCAAAAACTATAAATATCATCTCACATGGCTTAAATGACCACTGTGGACATTTCACCTCAGCTCCAGATATCACCTGGAATCCATTGTTTACAAAAATTAAAATTCCATCTCAGGTGGCTTAAACAACCATTGTGGACTTTTCACAATGACTCCATAGATCACATACCACCCATTTTTGGCAAAAATAAAATTATCACCTCAGGTGGCCTAAATGACCACTCACTACCTTTAACCTTGGGTGTTTGAAATTATCACTGCTCACCTTTTACCCCAATCCCAGAAATCACCTGAGGAAAAGATAGCCAACTCGGTTAAGAAGGGAGATAAAATCTTTTATAGGTATATCAGCAAGCGTAGAACGACAAAGGGAGGGATAGTGAGGCTGAATAGAATGAACAGTGGGTGGGCAGAGGGGTACAGTGAAAAAACAGGGACATTGAACGAATATTTCTGCTCAGTATTCACAAAAAAGGAGGAGGAAATGCCTAATCCAATTAACAGAAGCACTCTTGATAGGGGGGATCAATCCCAGTCCTTTCACAGAAGAAAGGGTTCTGCAAGAACTCTTGAAACTGAAGGTGGACAAAGCAATGGGGCCTGATGGAATTCACCCCAGAATTCTAAAAGAATTAAGGGGGGAACTAGTGAAACCACTGGCTACTCCTTTTAATAAATCATGGAAGGATGGTGTGGTACCCGAGGACTGGAGGAAGGCGGATGTGATTCCCCTTCACAAAAGTAGGACCAAGACAGAGGCAGGAAACTACAGACCTGTCAGTTTGACCTCTGTGGTAAGGAAAGTGATGGAGTCACTTCTGAAGGAAATAATAGTTGAGTACCTAGATGCCAGTGGGGCACAGGACCCAAGGCAGCATGGGTTCACAGTGGGAAGATCATGTCAGACAAATCTAATAGATTTCTTTGACTGGGTGATCAACGTAGTAGACCAGGGAGGGGTTGTGGACATGGCCTACCTAGACTTTAGCAAGTCATTTGACACAGTCCCACACAAAAGATTAACAGTCAAATTAACCAACCTGACAGTGGGTCCCAGGGTGGCAGCCTGGGTAAAACATTGGCTGGACAACAGGACACAGAAGGTAATTGTAAATAGGGTCCACTCTGAAGAAAGTGGAGTTACTAGTGGGGTACCACAGGGTTCAGTATTGGGTCCAGTCCTTTTTAAGTAACATTGCAGAGGGACTGGAAGGAAAAGAATGCCTCTTTGCAGATGACACAAAGATCTGCAACAGGGTAGATACACAAGGAGGCATGGAAATGATGAGAAGGGACTTGTACAACGTTGGAGGAATGGTCAGAAGTATAGCAACTAAGATTCAATGCAAAGAAGTGCAAAATAATGCACCTGGGAAACAAGAACCCAAGGGAAAAATACACAATTGGGGGGAGGTAGTAACAACAACAAAAAAGGAAAGGGACCTGGGGGTAATCATATCAAATGACCTTAAGGTTAGCAAACAATGTGAGAAGGCAGTAGGGAGGGATGGGGGTATACTGGGATGCATAGGGAGATTCATCAGCAGCAGAAAACAGGAAGTTGTTATCCCTCTGTAAAGACAGTTGCTGAGACCCCATCTGGAGTACTGCGTCCAGTTCTGGAGACCCCATCTCCGCAAGGACATCGACAGGATAGAGGCAGTCCAGAGGAGGGCAACTAAAATGTTGCAGGGTCTGCAAGAGAACCTGCATGAGGAGAGACTAAAGGAGCTTAATATGTATACCCTTGAGGAAAGAAGGAGGGGGACATGATAGAAACTTTAAGTACCTCAGTGGAATCAACAAAGTCCAAGAGGATAGCATCTTTCAGAAAAAGAGACGTGCAAGAACAAGGGGACACAACTTAAAGATAGTGGGGGGGCAGTTCAGGGACAATGTGAGGAAGTATTATTTTACAGAGAGGGTAGTGGATTCATGGAACAGCCTTCCGGAAGAGGTTGTGGGGTCTAAAACTGTGGGAGAATTCAAGAATGCATGGGACAGACATAAGGAAATTCTTGTGGGGGGAAAGAAGAAATAGGCTGTTGGTTAACTAGGATCTGCGGTCTATCCTGTAGGTAGGGAAATGGGCAGACTAGATTGGTCAAGCGGTCCTTATCTGCCATCAAAGTCTATGTTTCTATGTTTCTAAATTCATTTTTGGCAAAAATAAATATTTAACAGCTGGTGGCCTAAATGACAACCTCAGACCTTAGCTCCATAAATCACCTGGCACTCAATTTTGGCAAATACATAAATTTCACCTCAGGTGGCCTAAAAAACCACTGAGGAACTTTGAATCTGGCTCCATAAATCACCTGAAACCTATTGATGGCAAACAATAATAATGTCACCTCAGATGGCTTAAAGAACCACAAAGAAACCTTCAAGCAGGATCCATAGATCACCTGGAGCATGCTTTTGGCAAAAACTAAAAATATCACCTCATGTGGCCTAAGTGACATCCACAGACATTTTACTCCAGGTTCATATAACTTGGAACAAATTTTAGCAAAAACCAAAAACACCTCAGCTGGCCTAAATGACAAACTCAGAGCTTTTACACCATTTTCATTATTCACCGTCAACCCACTTACCAGGGATATGAACAACTATAATTATTTAATACACAACGGGTGGGACCGAGACTAGCAGGAATATAAAGAACAATATGTATGAAATATACATTGGGTGGGTCACTAGACAACCAGGGAATTAGAGATAGTTATCTATTTAATCATGATGGGGTTGCCACTAGACTACAAGGCATATTGAAAATATTATTTTTTGTATTCAGATGGGGCAGAATGAAGCCCCGCTGAGCAAAGCACACCCTCATTTAACTTTCTAGACTACTCCTGGGCTGATAAAATCTATTTTTAAGTCTGGCCATATTGTCGCTCACTTGCGATGCACGATCGTGATCCAGGAATCTTGCAATCAAAAAATTTGGAGGCTCGCTATCAAAGATTGCTAGTGAGAAATTAACTAAGATTTTAAAAGCTCAGAACTCTTTTTTTAGACTGATTTGAATCAAACCAAAGGCATGGCTCCATAGATTGGAGTCCCCTGAATAAAACTCATCCAAGTTTTACTTCAGAAGTGACCCCTGAGCCGAGATATTTGTGTTTTTCCAATTGGAAAAATTAAAACAAGACGGCGGACCTCGCGATCAAAGAATTTTTAAAATTCTCGGGGACAAAGATTCTTGAAAAGTGAAGTTGCAAATTCTTTGATCACCAGGTGGGAAGAGATGGCCAGAACCACATTCTTTGTTCGCAAAATACACATATAAATTTTCCCTTTGAGTTATAATGGGAACTTAAAAGTGGCAAAACCTTTGAAAGCCTTAATATGTTTTCACCAAATAAAAATTGGCATATCTAGCTACCAAAGCTCTTTCAAGCAGACCATCTCTCAGAGCAAAAGGCCACACAATGGCCGTGCAAGCCACATCCAAAATCCCAAAAGCTGCCTCCAAATATGGATAATTTTGCATTTTTCAGAGTTTTCACATGAAAAGCCCGTAAGTCCAACCAAAACGCAATTGGAAAATCATGAGAACTACCATGCCCCAGTGTGCATACCACATTTCAGGCAAATCCGTTGAATGGGTCCAAAGTTATTAACGTGCAAAATTTTGAGTTTAACATAGAAGTGACCGCTGAACCCTAACTTTAGTGGCATGACCGTGCCACTATAATATATATGGGTGAAAGGTACATGGTTCCAAGTGATTTATGGAGTTGGATTGAAAGGTCATTTATGCCACCTGAGGTGATATTTTTATTTTTGCAAAAAAAATGGGTTCCAGATGACTAATGGAGCCTGTATAAAAGGTCCAAAGTGGTCATTTAGGTCACTTGAGGAAATATGTTTAGTTTTTGCCAAAAATGTGCTGCAGGTGATTAATGGAGCTGGTGTGAAAGTCAACGATGCTCGTTTAGGCTACCTGAGATTAGGGGCCAGATTTTCAAAGGGCCCTTAGTCCCTCACAAACTACGTCAAACAACCAGCTTGATTCAGATCTTGGTGCGCAAAATACTGTGTGCCATATTTTGCAAGAATAGAGATCTGTGTGACAAAGTCCCCCAAACTGATGCAACAGGTCCACTACGTCAACTCAATGGTGTAAGTGATGGAATGATGCAAGCTGCACCAAAATAAATGGTGCAAGTTGAGTCAAAAATGGCACATGTTACGTTAGAAAAATGACTCAAGGAATGAAAATGACACAGACCAAGTACAAAAGTGGTGCAAACTGAGTAAAAATGGAGCAAACCAAGTAAAAATGGTGCAAGCCGAGTCAAACAAATGACGCCAAGGATGAGAATGACACAGGCTAAGTAAACAAAATGAGAGATTAAATGGCAGAATTTACCCTCCAAATGTTCTAAACTAGTCCGGCAGGAAATTACCAGCCTTTAATATTGGCATAGTCAGATCTGACCACCTGCTTTGTGTCTCTTTAAATGGTATGTGTCCCTTAAGACCAATTCTGGCAGGTCAAGCAGCTGACGGTACTTTGACATGTTTGGTGTCAGTGGTGCAGCTTTGAAATTCCCACAGCTTTTCTGTGGTGCAAGAAGACTTGTGTCATGGCACTGCCATTTGTGTGGCACAAGGCTGACACAGCCACCTTTGACGCAGGAAAGACTGCCTTTGATGCAGTGCTCCTTAGAAAATCGTATCTGGCACTAGGCTACCTTGCACCACTATTGTTTGGCACAAGTCCCTTATGTCATTCCTGGGGCTTTTGAAAATAAAGCCCCATATTTTTGTTTTTGCCAAAAATGGATTCCAAATGATTTATGAAATGGGGTGAAAGGCTAATTGGGTCATTTATGCTCCTGAGATGATATTTTTTATTTTTGTCAAAAATGGGTTATACGTGATTTATGAAACTGGGGCAAATGATCCGTTGAGGTCATTTACGCCACCTGAGATGATATATTTATTTTAGTCAAAAATGGGTTCCAGGTGATTTGTAGAACAAGGGTAAATGTCAGTGGTGATCATTTATGCCCCTGAGGTGATATTTTTATTTTGGCATAAAATTGGTTCCAGATAATCTATGGAGCGATGGTGAAAGGTCTGCGGTGGTCATTTAGGTCACCTGAGGTGAAATTTTTATTTTTCCCAAAAATTGTTTCCAGATGAGTGATAGAGGTGGGGTGAAAGGTCAGCTGCGGTAGCTTAGGCCACCTGAGGTGATAGTTTTATTTTTGCCAAAAATAGTTTTCTGATGATTTATGAACCTGCTGTAAAAGTCCAAAATGATCATTTAGACCACCTGAGGTAATATTTTCTTGGGTTCCTGGTGATTTATGGAGCCAGGGTAAAAGGTCTGCAGTACATCTTTAGGCTACCTGAGATGACATATTTATTTTAGCCAAAAATTGGTTCCAGGTGGTCTATGGAGCCAGGGTAAAAGGTTTGTGGTAGTCATTAAGACCACCTCGGGTCACATTTCTATTTTTGCCAAAAATGGGTTTCAGGTGATTTTTGGAGGCAAAGTGAAAGGTTGGCAGTGGTGTTTTATGCTTGCTGAGGTTAAAGGTCGGGCATTAGCAATTTAGGCCACCTGAAGTAATATTTTTATTTTTGCTAAAAATTGGTTCCATTTGCTTTATGGAGGCAATGTAAAATGTCTGCACTGGTCATTTATGCTATCTGAGGCTAAAGATCCAATTTTGGCCACCTGAGGTGATATTTATATTTTTGACAAAAATGGGATCCAGGTGATAAATGGAGCCTGGGTAAAAGGTCCACGGTGCTCATTTTTGTCACCTGATATGACGTTTTTCTTTTTGCCAAAAATGGGTTCCAGGTGATTTATGAAGTTGGGTAAAATTCAGGTAGTCGTCATTTAAATGACCTGTAACCCATATTTGGTACTAATAAAAGCATCATCTCAGGTGGACTAAATGACCACCACAGATCCTTTATTCTGGCTCTATAAATTACATGGAAACCATTCTTTGCAAAAATAAAAATATCAGCTCACGTTGTCTAAATCAGCATCTTGGACCTTTTACTCCAGCTCCATAAATCATCTAGAACCCATTTTGGTTCAATAAAAAATATTACCTGAGGTGACCTAAATGACCTATGTTTAATATCAGGTGGCCTAAATTCCTACTGCCAACCTTTTACCCCACCTCTATAAATCACCTGGACTCAAGGACCAACAGTGGACATTTAGGACAGCTGAGTTCATATTTTATTTTTGTCAAACATGGGTTACAGATAATTTATGGAGCTTATGTAAAAGGACTGGGGAGGTCATTTAGGCCAACTGAGGTGATATTTGTGTTTTTGGAAAATTTTGGTTCCAGGTGATTTATGAATGTAGGATAAAATGATGGCGGTGGTCAAGTAGGCAACCTGAGTTGATATTTATATTTTTGGAAAAAAACAGGGTTCCAGGAATCTGCGGAGTCATTATAAATGGTCAGTGATGGCAGTTTAGGACACCTGAGCTGAAAGTTTTATTTTTGCCAAAAATTGGTTCCAGATGATTTATGGAGCTGGGATGAAAGGTGCGCAGAGGTCCAAAAGGCCACCTGAGGAAATATTTTTATTGTTGCAAGAAAATGTTTCCAGAAGTTTGATGAAGCCCTGGAAAAAGGGTCATGGTGGTTATTTATGACACACGAAGTGATATTTTTAGTTTTGTCAAAAATGGATTTGGGAGATTTGTGGAGACAGAGCATAACATCCACTGTGGTCCTTTAGGCCTCTTGAATTGATATTTTCATTTTTACCAAAAAGGGGTTCCAGATGAACTATAGAGCCAGGGTAAAACATCCACGGTGGTCCTTTAGGCCACCAGATTAAATATATTAATTTTTGCAGGTGCACCACAGAACATTCATTCCAGCTCCATAAATTACATGGCACCCATGTTTCTACAAAAATAAAAGTATTACCCAGGTGGTGTAAATGTGCACAGTTGACCATTTATCCTGGCTCCATGAACCACCAGGAACAGAGTTTTGGCAAAAATAAAATATCACATCAGGTGGCATAAATGGTCACCACAGTTGTTCACATTATCACCATTAATCAGCTGAAACCCATTTTTGGCCGAGAAAAATATCACCTCAGGTGACCTAAATGATCACCTCCTACAATGTACCCTGGCTATAAATCACCTGTAATCCATTTTTGTTAAATTTAATATATCACCTCATGTGGCCAAAATGACCACTACCCACATTCTACCTGGGCTCTATTAAGCACCTGGAACCCATTATTGGTAAAAATAAAAGTATTACCTCAGGTGGTCTAAATGACCACAAGTGAGCTGTCACCCCCACTCCATAAATCTCTGGGAACCCATGCTTGAAAAAAGAAAAATGTCACTTTAGGTGGCCTAAAAGAACACTGCCTGCCTTTTATCCCAGCTTCATAACTCACCTATAACCTACTTTTGGCAAAAATAAAAATATCATCTGATGTGTCCTAAATAAGGCTTAAGCAATGTCAGTGGCTCAGCAAGTAGCACATTCGCTTCTGAGGCTGGAAGGTCTGATGGCTGTGGGTTGTATCCCCACAGCTGTGTTGAATGGGTCCAAAGCTATTAACGTGTAAAATTTTGAGTTTAACATAGAAGTGACTGCTGAACTCTAACTATAGTGGCATGACGCCAAAACTATAATATATGGTATGCGGTGGTCATTTAGGCCACCTTAGATGAAATTTTTATTTTTGCAAAACTGGGTTCCAAGTGATATATGAAGTTGGAGTGAAATGTCTGCGGTGGTCATTTATACCACCTGAGGTGATATTTTTATTTTAGCAAAAAAATGGGTTCCAGGTGATTAATGGAGCCTGTGTCAAAGGTCCAAAGTGGTATTTTAGGTCACCTGAGGAAATACTTTTAGTTTTGGCCAAAAATGTGTTGCAGGTGTTTAATAGATCTGGTGTGAAAGTCAAAATAAAAATAACTCCTCTGGTGGCCTAAACCACCACCAAGAACATTTGACCCCAGCTCCATAAATCATCTGGAACCAGTTTTTGACAAAAATAAAACTTTCACCTCAGGTGGCCCAAACAACCATGTCTGACCTTTTATAAAGATTCCACAGATCACCTGGAACCCTCTTTTTTTTTCCAAAATATAAATATCACCACAGGTCACCTAAATGGCCACTGTGGACATTTGTACCCAGCTCCATAAGTCACCTGGAACCTATTTTTGGCAAAAGGAAAAACATCACATCAGGTGGCTAAAATGATCACCATGGACCTTTTACCCAGGCTCCATAAATCACCTCTAACCCATTTCTGACAAATACAAAAATATGAACTCAGCTGGCCTAAATGTCAGGCATGGTGCTAACCCCCACTGTTCCCAAACCAATGGTGCCACTGGCCTGCCCCATATCCGGCAGGGTGGTTTTTTCCTCTGCATCACCTGAGCCATGGTCACTTGTCACAGTCAATATCAGCACCTGCTCTCCACTAAGATTCTCCAGTGTGGTCATTTAGGCCACCTGAGGTGATATCATTTTTCTCTTACCAAGAATAGGTTCCAGTTGATTTATGGCACTGGGAAAAAGGTCCACATTGAACTTTTAAGTCACAAGGGGTGAGATTCTTATTTTTTGCCAAAAATGGGTTCCACATAATCTGTGGAGCAAGGGTGAATGGTATGAGGTGGTTGTATAGGCCTCCTCAGGTGTAATTTTTATTTTTTCAAAAAACTGGGTTCAAGGTGATCTATGGAAACATTGTGAAAGGTCTGAGGAGTTTGTTATGGACACCTGATGTGACGTTTTTATTTTTACCAAAAATGGGTTCAGGTAATTTATGGATAAAAACATCACCTCAGGTGGCATAAATGACCTTTTACCCTTGCTCCACACATAACCTCGATCACATTTTTGTTAAAAAAGAAAATATTACCTCTGAGGGCCTAAATGACCACTGCATACCATCCACCCTGGCTCCATTGATCACTTGGGACCATTTTTGGCAGAAATGAAATTATCACCCCTGGTTGCCTAAACATCCACTGCAGACCTTTTATCCATTTGCCATAAATCACCTGGAACCAATTTCTGGTATAAAACGTATAAAAAATGTCACCCCAGGTGGCCTAAATGATCACCACAGAATGTTCACATTGGCTCCATAAATCACCTGGAACCAATTTTTAGTAAAAATAAAAACATTACCTCTGGTGATCTAAATGACCACTCCCTAGGTTTTTGTCCCATAAATCACCTGAAAAACATTTTTGCCAAAAATAAATATATGACATCAGGTAGAATAAATGTAAACCACAGATCTTTCGCCCCTCCTCCATAAGTCACCTGGAACCCATTTTGTGCAAACACTAAGATATCACCACAACTGATCTAAATGACCACTCATCACATTCACTACATAGAACACCTGGAACTTATTTTTGGCAAAAATAGAAAATAGCAGCCATGGTGGCCTCAATGACCACTTTAGACATTTTACACCAGCTCCATCAATCACCTAGAAACCATTTTTAGCAAAAATAAAAAAAATCACTACATAGATCACCTGGAACCCATTTCTGGCAAAAATAAAAATATCACATGAGGTGGCCTAAATGACTACTTCCTACCTTTTACCCAAACCCCATAAATCACCAGAAACCCATTTTTCCAAAAATACAAACATCACATCAGGTAGTATAAATGCAAAAAACAGATCTTTCACGCCTGCTCCATAAATCACCTGGAACCGATTTTTTGCAAAAATAAAAATTTACTTCCCAGGTGGCCTAACTGACCACTGCATCACATTCACGGTTACATATCACCTATAACCCATTTTTTGCAATAATAAAAATAGCACCCCTGGTGGTCTAAAGATCTACTGTGGATCTTTTACCTCAGCTACATAAATCACGTAAAACCCATTTTTGGCAACAACAAAAACATATCACCTCTGGACTTTTACCACCAGCTCCATCAATCACCTAGAAAGCTTTTTTGGCAAAAATAAAAAATAAATCACCTCAGGAGGCCTAAACAACCACCACTGATCTTTCACTCCAGCTATTTAACTCAACAAAAATCCATTTTTGAGAAAAATAAAAATGTCACGTCAAATGGCTTAAAGAACCACAAAGAAACCTTCAACCACATTCCAGAGATCATCTGGAGCACATTTTTGGCAACAACTAAAAATATCACCTTATGTGGCCTAAAATGTTACCTCCACAGACATTTTACCCCAGGTTCATATCACCTGGAACACATTTTAGCAAAATTACCTCAGGTGGCCTAAACAACCACTACAGATCTTTTAGTCTGGATCTATTAATTACCTGTAACTCATTTTGGGAAAAATACAAATATTACCTCATGTGGTCTAAACAACAGCCTCAGACCTTTCACAACAGCTCCATTAATCACTTACAACCCACTTTCTCAAAAACTAAAAATATCACCTCACATGGCTTAAACAACCACCGTGGATATTTCACCTCAGCTCCAGATAACATATGGAATCCATTTTTTGCAAAAATAAAAGTTTCACCTCAGGTGGCTTAAACAACCATCGCAGACTTTTCACAATGACTCTGTATATCACCTGGAACCCATTTTTGGCAAAAAATAAAAATATCAGCTCAGGTAGTGTAAATGTCCCCTGCAGACCTTTAACCCCAGTTCCATAAATCACCCCAATTATCAAATGACAACAGCTGACACAGCCGACACACACCGGAACGTGCATGTATCTGTGCGCGTCTCCATAGATGCCGACCGTGCTCCCCGCTCATGCTTGACCTGCTCGTAGAGTGGCCAAGCTATATAGAACTATATGACCCAGAAGATCTAATTTGGGCCAGAGGCACCATAACACAGACAACTGAATTTTTATTTTTAAAATACTCTGTTTTAATCCCTTCTCCCCACTTCAGCCACTCATGCGTGACCATAGCAAAGGGTTGTTGGATTCCGTTTAAAAAAAACAGAGAACTAGTACCTAATTGCAGTCCACTACTCACTCCCACAGGACTATAGTGCCCTCTCCCTGCTTCCTGTATTGGAATAGCAGGGCTCCAAATACAGTACCGAAAATAAATTACAGAGAACTCAGAGGTTCGTTTTAAAATGTTTTAGCCTGCCTACATATCAAGTGCACTAACATGCCCAAGAAGTAAAGTAAGTAATACAACAGCCACTTGCAGCGTGGCCAACTATATAGCACTATATGACCCAGAAGATCTAATTGGGGTCAGAGGCACCTCAACACAGGCAACCAGAGTTTTTTAAATACTCAGTTTTAATCCCTTCTCCCCGAATCAGCCATTCATGCATGACCAAGGCAAAGGGTCATTGGATTCTGTTTTAAAAAACAGATAACTAGCACCTAATTGTAGTCCAATACTTGCTGCCACAGGACTACAGTCCCTCTTCCTGCTTCCTGTATCGGTATAGCAGGGCTCCAAATACAGTACAGAAAATAAAATATAGATAACTCAGAGGTTTGGTTAAAATGTTATAGCCTGCCTACATATCAAATGCACTAACATGCCCAAGGTGTAAATTAAGTAATGACCTGAGGAGATATACATTTTTTTTTGCCAAAAATAAGTTCCAGGTGACGTATGGAGCTGGGGTAAAAGCACCACAGTGAACTTTTACAACACAAGGGGTGATATGTTTATTTTTTGCCAAAAATGGGTTCCAGCTAATCTGTGGAGCTAGAGTGAATGGTACGAGGTGGTTGTTTAGGCCACCTGAGGTGAAATTTTTATTTTTGCCAAAACTGGGTTCAAGGTGATCAATGGAAACACTGTGAAAGGTCTGAGGTGTTTGTTTTGGACACCTGATGTGACATTTTTATTTTTACCAAAAATGGGCTCCAGGTAATTTATGGATCTAGAGTAAAAGATCTGCTGAGGTCATTAAGGCCACCAGGGTGTTATTTTCATTTTTTTGCCAAAAATGGTTCCAGGTGATCTTTTGAGCCAGGGTGAATGGTATGCAATGGACATTTTGGCCACCAGAGGTAACATTTTTATTTATTTTTACAAAAATAGGTTCCAAGTTATGTATGGAGCAAGGGTAAAAGCAAGTTTTTCAAAAAGTGGGTTCCAGGTAATCTGTGGAGCTAGGGTGAATGGTATGAGGTGGTTGTTTAGGCTACCTGAGGTGAACTTTTTATTTTTGCTAAGACTGTGTTCAGTTGGTCTATAGAAACATTGTGAAAGGTCTGAGGAGTTCATTTTGGACACCTGATGTGACATTTTTATTTTTCCCAAAAATGGGTTCCAGGTAATTTTTGGATCTGGAGTAAAAGATCTGCAGTGGTCATTTAGGACACTAGAGGTAATGTTTTCATTTTTACTAAAAATTGGTTCCAGGTGATTTATGGAGCTGAGGGTATGGGTCTGTGGTAGTCATTTTCACCACCTGGGGTGACATTTCTATTCATTTTTGCCAGAAAGTGGTTCCAGGTGATTGTCACCTGGATAAAAGGTATGCAGTGGACCTTAAGGCCATTAAGGGTTATATTTTAAAGTTTGCCAAAAATGGTTCCAGGTGATCTATGGAGCCACAGTCAATAGTATACAGTGGTCAGTTCGGCCAGCTGAGCTAATATTTTTATTTTTACCAAAATGGGTTCCAGATTATGTATGGAGCAAGGGTAAAATTCCTTTATGCCACCTGAGGTGATATTTTCATTTGTTGCCATAAATGGATTTCAGATGATCTATGGAAGCAGATTCAAAGTTCCTCAGTGGTTGTTTAGGCCACCTGAGGTGAAATTTATATATTTGCTGAAAATAGGCTGCAGGTGATTTAAGATGCTGAGACTAAAGGTCTGAGGTTCTCGTTTAGGCCACCTGAGGTGATATACTTATTTTTGCCAAAAATTCAATTCAGATGATTTATGGGATTGGGTAAAAGGTAGGCAGAAGTCATTTAGGTCACCTGAGGTTAAATGTAGGTGGTGGCCATTTAGGCCACCTTAAGTGATAATTTTAATTTTGCCAAAAATGGGTTACAGGTGATCTGTGGAGTAAGTGTGAAAAGTCTGCGATGGTTGTTTAAGCCACCTGAGTTGAAATTTTTTATTTGTTTCAAAAATGGGTTTTTAGGCCGAGCCCTAACCCTAACCCTAACCATGAATCTAACCGTAAACCTGGCTCTAACACTAATCATAACCCTAACACTAACCCTAACCATAGCCCAAGTCCTAGCCCTAACTCTAACCCTATCCCTAACACTGACCCTAACCCTGACCCTAACCCTAACCCTGAACCTATCCCAAACCCTTACCCTTGCTGTAACCCTAATCCTAACCCTAAGACTAACCCTAACAATAGCGCAAGCCCTAACCCTAACTCTAACTCAAAGCCTATCCCCCACCCTCAAATTCCCCTAACCCTAACCCTAACCCTAACACTTACCCTAACCCTAACTCTAACCCACTAACAAGCTCTTCTCCTAAACCTAACACTAAAGCTAACTTCTTCAACCCTCTTCTTGCCTAGCTTCTAACCCTATTACCTGTGCCAACCTAACACTTGCTCAACCTAATCTCACCCTAACCCTAACCCTAATCCCTAGCCGAACATTAAGCTAACAGTATACAAACCCAAACCCTAACCCTAACCCTAGCCCTGTGAATTTTTATTTTGCAAACAATGGATTCCAGGTGATATCTGGAGCTGGTTGAAATGTCCATAGTGGTCATTTAAGCCACCTGATGCTATAGTTCTTATTTTTGCAAAATGGTTTCAATGTGATATTAAGGTAAAAGTCTAAGTGTGGTCATTTTGGCCACAGGAGATATCATTTCTTTACCAAATACAGGTTCCAATTGATTTAAGGCACTGGGAGTAAAGGACCACAGTGAATTGTTAAGACACAAAGGGTGATATTTAAATTTTTGCCAAAATGGGTTCCAGGTAATCTGTGGAGCTAGGGTGAATTAATGGTAGTCATTTAGGACACCTGAGATGAAATTTTTATTTTTGCAAAAACAGTGTTCAAGGTGATCTATGGAATCATTATGAAAGGTCTGAGGAGTTTGTTTTGGACACCAGATGTGACATTTTAATTTTCCAAAAATTGGTTCCAGGTAATTGATGGATCTGGAGTAAAAGATCTGCAGTGGTTCATTTAGGCCAAAAGAGGTAATGTTTTATTTTTACTAAAAATTAGGTCCCAGGTGATTTACAGAGCCGAGGTGAAAGGTCTGTGGTAGTCATTTAAGCCACCTGGGTGACATTTCTATTCAGGTTGCCAGAATGGTTCCAGGTAATTTATGGATCCATAGTAAAAAGATCTGCAGTGGCCATTTAGGCCAGGAAGTAATATTTTATTTTTTACCAGAAATTGGTTCAGGTGATTTATGGAGTCAGAGTGAAAAGGTCTGCAGTGATGATATTTTCATTTTGCAAAATGGGTTCCAGAAATTTGTGGAGCTGGGGTGATAGGTCTGCAGTGGAACTACGCTACCTGATGTGATATATTTATTTTTGCTAAAATGTATTTCAGGTGATTTATGTGATTGAGGTAAAAAATGAGCAGTGGTGATAAGCTCACCTGAGGTTAAATGAAGGTGGTGGTCATTTAGGCCAGCGGGTGGTTCATTTATTTTGCCAAAAATGGGTTCCAGTTGATCAATGGAGTCATTGAAAAAGTCAATGATGGTTGTTTAAGCCACCTGAGGTGAAATTTTTATTTTTGCAAAAAAATGGATTCCAGGTGATGTCTGGAGCTGAGGTGGGAGATATCCATGACATTCATTTTAAGCCACCAACAGTGGGGAATTTTACGGATTTTTCCAAATAGTGGGTTGTGGGTAATCTGTGGAGCTTGGGTGAATGTTACGAGGTGGTTGTATAGGCTACCTGGTGAAATTTTACTTTTGCCAAGACTGTGTTCCAATTGGTCTATGGAAACATTATGAAAGGTCTGAGGTTTGTTTTGGACACCTGATGTGACATTTTATTTTACCAAAATGGGTTCCAGATAATTTATGGATCTGGATTGGAAAGATCTGCATTGGAATTTAGGCCACAGGATGATATTTTTATTTTTACTAAAAATTGGTTCCAGGTGATTTATGGAGCCAAGGTGAAAGGTCCTCAGTGGTCATTTAGGCCACTTGGGGTGATGGCCACTATTCATTGTTTTCCAGAAATAGGTTCCTTGTGATTTGATTGTGGATAAAAGTCTACAGATGGACCTTTAAAACCAGAGGTGATATTTTAATTTTTGACAAAAATGGTTTCAGATGATCTATTGAGCCAGGGTGAATGGAATGCAGTGGTCATTTAGTCAACCTGAGGTAATATTTTAATTTTTACCAAAATGGGTTCAGAGTTATGTATGGAGCAAGGGTGAGGCGGTCATTTATGCTACCTGAGGGTGATATTTTTTATTTTGTCATAAATGGATTTCAGGTGATCTACGGAGCCAGATTCAATGTTTCTCAAGCAGGTGTTTAGGCCACCTAATTTTAATTACATATTGCAGAAAATGGGTTCAGGTGAGTTATGGGCCCGTTAGAAAGGTCTGAGGTTATAGTTTAGGCCAGCTAAGATGATATATTTATTTCTGTGAAAAAATACAATTGAGGTGATTCATGGGATTGAGGTAAAAGGATTGGCAGTGGTCATTTAGGCCACCTATGAAAGGGTTAAAGGTAGGTGGTGTCCATTAGGCCATTGAGGTGATAATGTATTTTTTGCCAAAAAATGGGTTCCAGGTAATTCATGGATCGACAGTAAAATACCTGCAGTGGTCATTTAGGCCAGGATAGGAGATATTTTTACACCAAAAATTGGCTCCAGGTGATTTATGGATCCATTGGGAAATGTCTGCAGAGGAGCTTTAGGCAACCAGGAAGATATTTTTTAAGTTTGCCAAAATGGGTTCCAAGTGATCTATGGAGGCCAGGTTCAAAAGTTCTACAATAGTTGTTTTAGATGCTGTGATAAAATATTCCTTGTTCTCAAAATGAGTTCCAGGTGAGTTATGGAAAGCCTGGGGCGAAGGTCAGCAAGGGTTATTAGGCCACCTAAGTTGATATATTTCTTTTTGCCAAAAATGGTTTTCATGTGAGTTTGTAGCGGTGTAAAAGTAAAAGTCAGTCATTCAGGCAATATTATTTTTGTTTGCTTAAAATTTTAGTTCAGTTTATTTACAGAGCTGAGGAAAAAAGGTCCTTAGTGGATGTATTGGCCAACAGGAGTGATATTTTCATTTGTCAGCTCAATGAAATCAATGAAAAAAAATCAATGAAAGATGGTCTAAATGACCACTGGACTTCTTACACTGGCTCCATAATTTCACATTGAAACCATTTTTGGCAAAAGTAAGAAAATATTACCTTAAATTAACTTAAATTCACCATGGATATTTGACCTCAACTCAGATATCATCTAGAATTCATTATTTGCAAAAATAAAAATCCCTCAGGTGACAAAGCAACCATTGTGGACTTTACAATGACTCCATGCATCACCTGGAACCAATTTTGGCAAAAATAAAAATATTACCTCAGGTGAAAACAACGACCACCATGGATATTTGACCTCATCTCCAGATATCTCCTGGAATTAATTTGTTCACTGCAGACCTTTCACCCCAACACAATAAATAATCTAGAATCCATTTTGACAAGATATACATTTCACCTAAGATGTCCTAAATGACCACGATGTACTATTAAGCCTGTACAAATAATCTCTTAGGAACCAATTTGTACTAAAAATGAAATAATCACTCCTGCTAGCCTTACATCTACTACAGACCTTTTCCTCAGCTTATAAGTAAACTGGAACCCAAATTTTTAGCAAACTAAAAATAATATTGACCTGAATGATGACCTTGAACTTTTTTACGGCTACAAAACTCACACTGAAACCATTTTTGGCAAAAAACAATAAACAAGGCCACTAGTTTTCAGTTTTAGACGGCTGCCTGAAGACAAGATTTCATGGAATCTGGCATTTATATCAGATCAGTAGATCTACAAAACTTGTGTTTTTCTTTTAATTCCTTCCTGTACTATTTTCCAATTTGCTCTATTTAATGCTCTGTATATTAAACCTTCTTTAATTCTGATTCAATTATGCACATACTAAAGAATGATAGCAGAGAATCCCAGTAAAATCACAAATTAAAGTAACAATCACAGTAGTAATTCAGAATCTGAAGTCTTCAAAAGCGAATTTCATTATTTTAATCACTGCAAATCAATGGCCTTGACAATAAATCAGCTTAGGTGGCCTTAATGACCACTGCTGACCTTTCACCCAGGCTTCATAACTACACCTGGAACTCATTTTGGAGAACAAATGAACATTTAACACAGATAACCTAAATAACCATTGGAGAACTCAGAACCTTGCTCATAAGGTCACTTGGAACCCATTTTTGGCAAAATTAAAAACATATTCCCTGGTTGCCTAAAGCTCCTCTAAGACCTTTCCCATGGATCCGCAATCACCTGGAGACAATGTATGGCAAAAAGAATATCTCTATCCTGGCCTAAATGACCACTGCAGGTATTTTACTCTGGATCCATGAATTACCTGGAGACCCACATTTTTGGCAAAATACAATTATCACCTCAAGTGGCCTATAACCTCAGATTGGCCGCAAATGACCACTGCCAACCTTTTACTAATCACTGAATCACTTAAATTGCATTTTGGCAAAATAAATTTATCACCTCAACTGGCCAAACTACAACCTCAGACCTTTCACCCCAACTCCATAAATCACCTGCAATCACATTTCCACAAATATGTAAATTGCACCTCAAGGACCTAAGCACCCTGCAGAACATTGAATCAGCTCCATCAGATCACATGAAATCCATTCATGCCAAAAAATAAAAATGTCACCTCGTTGGCATAAATAACCTTCTACCACCTTCATACATAACCTGGAACCCATTTTCCTAAAATGTAATTGCAGGTGATTATAGAACTGGTGTGAGTCAGCGATACTCATTAGGCTACCACGAGATTAGGGGCCAGATTTTTAAAGAGCCCTTAGCTCCCTCTAAGCTACATCAACCAGCTTGAATCAGATCTTGGTGCACAAAATACTGTGTGCCATATTTTGACAAGAAAAAGAGGTCTGTGTGACAAAGTCCCCAAACTGATGCAGCAGATCCATCGTCAACTCAATAGTGTAAAAGGATGGGTATGACACAAGCTGCACCAAAATGGGTTCCAGATTATGTATGGAGCAAGGAAAGGGTCCTTTATGCCACCTGAGGTGTTATTTTATTTGTTGCCATAAATGGGTTTCAGGTGATCTATGGAGCCAGATTAAAGTTCCTCAGTGGTTTGTTTAGTCCACCTCAGGTGAAATTTACATATTTGCTAAAAATGGGTTTGCAGGAAATTATGAAACTTGGGTGAAAGATCTGAGAGTTGTCATTTTGGCCACCTGGTGATATAATTATTTTGCCAATAATGCATTTCAGGTGATTTATGGGATTGGGGTAAAAGGTAGGCGGTGGTCATTTAGGTCATCTGAAGATGTTATTTTTTTTTCCAGAAATGGGTTCCAGGTGATCTATGGAGTAATTATTGAAAAAGTCTCGATAGATTGTTTCAGTCACCTAAGTGAAATTTTATTCTTGAAAACAGTGGATTCCAGGTGATATCTGGAGCTGAGTTGAAATGTGAGGTGATAGTTTTTTTTTTTTTTAAAGTGGGGCTGCAGGTGATTAATGGAGCTAGTCTGAAAGGTCTGAGTTTGCTGTTTGGCCACTGAGGTGATTTGTATTTTCCAAAACTGTGATCAGTTAATTTATGTATCCAGAGTAAAAGATCTGCAGTGGTCATTTATGCCACCTAGGGTGATTCTCTTTTTGCTAACATTTGTTCCAGGTGATATGAATCTGGGTAAAGGTCTATTGGAGGTTATTTAGGCCACATGAGGTGATATTTTAGTTTTGTCAAAACATGCTCCAGCTTATCTATGGAGCCTGCTGAAAGTTCTTCATTGTTCTAAGCCACCTGGGTAAATTGTTTTATTTGTTTCAGGTTGTTGGTGAGTTAAAATGACTGGACTTAAAGATCAGCGGTGGTTGTTTATTCCACCTGAGATGATTTTTTTTATTTTTGCAAAAATGGTTTCTAGGTGATTAATGGAGCTGGTGTAAAATTTCCAAAGTGGTCATTGAGATCACCTGGGTTGACATTTTAATTTTGCCCAAATGGGTTCCAGGTGACTTATGGAGCAAGGTGAAGAATCTGTAGTTTCACATTTATGCTACCTGATGTCATATATTTATTTTGACAAAACTGGTTTCAGGTGATTTATAGAGGTCAAAGGTAGGCAGTGGTAATTTAGGCCATGTCAGATAATATTTTATGTTTGTCACATATGGGTTCAGGTGATCTATGGGTCATTGTGAAAGTTACAGTGGTTATTTAAGCCAGCTGAGGTGAAATTTTTAATTTTGCATAAAATCGGTTCCAGTTGATATATGTAGTTTGGGTGAAAGGTCCAGGGCAGCTGTTTAAGACATCTAAGGTGATATTTTCAGTTTTTTAAAAATTGTGTTGTTCATGACTAATGGAGCTGGTGTAATAGGTCTAAGGATCTTTAGCCTCAGATAGCATAAATGACCAGTTGCAGACATTTTACATTGCCTCCATAAATCACCTGGCACCAATTTTTGGTAAAAATAAAAAAATCACCTCAGTTGGTCTAAATGGCTAATGCAGACCTTTAACCTCAAACATAAAAACACCACTGCTGTCCTTTCACTTTGCCTCCATAAATCAGGTGATCTAAGAGACCAGGGTAAAGGTTTGTGGTGGTGATTACAACCACTTGAGATCACATTTCATTTTGCCAAAATGGGTTTCCAGGAGTGATTTATGGAGGCAAAGTGAAAGGTCTGCAGTGGTGTTTTATGCTTCTTGAGGTTAAAGGTTAGCATTAGCCATTTAGGCACCTAGGGTGATATTTTTAATTTTCCAGGTGATTTATGGAGGCAATGTAAAATGTCTCCACTGGCGGTTTATGCTATCTGAGGCTAAAGAACCACAGTGATCATTTTGGCCACATTGAGGGTGATAGTTCTATTCTTGCCAAAATGGGAACCAGGTGATTTATGAAGTTGGGGTAAAAGGTGAGTAGTCAACATTTAGATCACCTTTAACCAATTCTTGCAATAATAAAAACATCACCTCAGGTTAGCTAGATCAACACCTCGGACCTTTCATCATCTAGTACCCATTTTTGGTAACAATAAAAATATCACCTGAGGTGCCTGTAACCACCACCTATACACCACATCAGGTGGTCTAAATTACTACTGCTTGCTTTTATCCACCTGCATGAATCACCTGGACCAAAAAGACCAACAGTGGACATTTAGGCCAGCTGAGTACATATTTTATTTTTCTCAAAAATGGTTTAGAGATATATGGAGCCTGAGTAAAAGGACTACGAAGGTCATTTAAGCCAACTGAGGTGGTATTTGTAGTTTTGCAAGAAATTGGTTCCAGGTGATTTATGGATGTGGGATAAAGGAGGCAGTGGTCATGTAGGCTACCTGAAGTGATATTCATATTTTTGAAAAAGATAGTGTTCCAGGTGATCTGTGGAGTCATTATGAAAGGTCAGGGATGGTTGTTTAGGCCACCTGATGTTAAAGTTTTATTTTTGCCAAAATGGGTTCCAGATGGTTTACAGAGCTATGGTGAAATGTGCACAGTGGTGATTTAGGCCACCTGAAGAGTTATTTTTTTCCAAAAATGGGTTCCAGATGATTTATCAACCCAGAGTATAAGGTAAGAAGTGGTCCTTTAGGCCACCTGAGGAAACATTTTTATTGTTTCCTGAAATTGTTTCCAGTAGTTTGATGGAGCCCTGCAAAAAAGGCTGTGGTGGTCATTTATGACACCTGAAGTGATATTTAATTTTTGTCAAAAATGGATCCAGGAGATTTTAGCAGACAGAGTAAAACATCCACTGTGGTCCTTTAGGCCTCTTGAATTGATATTTAAACTTTTGCCAAACATGGGTTACAGGTGATTTATAGAGCCAGAGTAAAAGGTCCACGGTGGCCCTTTAGGCCACCAGAGGTAATATATTAATTTTTGAAGGTGCTGCATGAACATTCATTCTGGCTCCATAAATTACATGGCACCCATTTTCTACATAAATAAAGTATTTCCCAGGTGGCCTAAGTGGCCACAGTTGACTTTACCCTGGCTCCATAAACAACCAGGAATAGAGTTCTGGCAAAATGAAAATATCACTTCAGGTGGCTAAATAACCTACAGTATTCACAGTATCTCAATAATCCTTGAAACCCATTTTTATGCAAAAAATATCACCTCTGGTGACCTAAATGATCGTACCTCCTACAATATGCTGGCTCATAAATTGCAAAAAATAGGGTCCAGGTTATTTATAGAGCAGAGGTGAAAGATCTGTTTTTTACATTGATGCTTCCTGAGGTGATATATTTATTTTGCAGAAATTGGTTCCCAGGTGATCTATGCAGTCATTGTGAAAGGTCTGCAGTGGTTGTTTAAGCCACTGAGGTGAAATTTTATTTTGTAATAAATCAGTTCCAGTTTCTATCTAGAGTTGGAGTTAAAGGTCTGTGGTAGCCTTTTAAGACACCTGAGGTGATATTTCAGTTTCCCAAAAGTGCATTGTAAGTGACTAATGGAACTAAGTGACTCTATGAAAAGCTTTGATGTTGTCATTTAGGCCACCTGAGGGTGATATTTGTATTTTGCCAAAATATGTTCCCAGTAATTTATGGATCCAGAATCAAAGATCTGCAGTAGTCATTAAGGCCAGGAAGGTGATATTTTATTATTAAGAGAATTGGTGCCAGGTGATTTATGCAGCCAGGGTGAAAGGTCTGCAGAGGACCTTAAGGTAACCAGAAATATATTTTCATTTTTGGTAAAATGGGTTCCAGGTGATCTATGCAGACAGGAGTGAATGGTATGTGTAGTCATTTAGGCCAACTGAGTTGATATATTATTTTGTCATAATGGGTTCAGGTAATTTATGTACATGGGGTAAAATATGCTAATGGATGTCATTTAGGCCACCTATGGTGATATTTTAGTTTCACAAAATTGGTCCACCAAAGTGATATTTGTATTTTAGTCAAAATATATTTCTCTCCTTCCTAGCTAAGGGTGTGTACCGAATGACCATTCTCCCCAACATGGATTGCCAGGGTATCAACACTCATGCTGCACATAAGGGTCCAGATGCAGAGTGCCTCCCGATACAAGATTGGAAGTGAGGTGCCGCCCCTGTCTGTTCAGGTAACACATGGTAGTAGAATTGTCCATCTGGACTTGAATGACCGAGCTCTGCCTCGCAAATCAATTCCATCAAAAGACAAGTTAGCTGCAGAGGTTGAGCAAGCTGATGTGGGATGGGACTCCCTTGGGTGACTGAAGATGATGGGCTCTGTGGCACCTAGGTGCTCCCCAACCACTAGAGATATATTTATTGTCAGTGTGATGGTCAGCTCTGGGCAGATAAACAAGATTCTTTCCTCAAGTGTTTTGGGACCTGGGGATAGGACCCTATTGGGCAGGCAGCCTAGTAGCCTAGGTAAGTCCTTAGGGGGTAGGACCCTATCAGGTAGTGTGCTAGTAGCCTTGGTAGGGTCAATACCCTATATGGACTTAACAGGGGGACCTAACAGGTAGGCATGGTGGTAGCCTAGGTAAGTCCCTAGGGGCTGGGACCCTAGCTGGCAGGGAGGCTTTAGACCAGGAAAGTCCCTAGGGGTAGGACCCTATCAGGTAGGCAGGGAACCAGCCTAGGTAGGTCTCTGGGTGGAGGACCCTATAGGGCAGGCAGAGGCGGTGGCCTAGGTAAGTCCCTAGGGTGGGACCCTAGTCCCGGGTAGTAAGCTAGCAGCCTAGGTATGTCCTTATGGTGGGACACTGTTGGTGGCAGGGACACCAGCCAGTGAAGTCCCTAGGGTATGACCCTATCACGTGAGCCAGAGGGAGGGCCTAGGTAAGTCCCTAGGGACTTGAACCCAATCGGTAGGGACACCAGCCCAGGTGAAGTCCCTAGGGGGGTAGAACCATATCAGGTAGTGTGTTAGTAGCCTATTAGAGTCCCTAGGGGGTAGGACCCTCTTGGGCAGGTGGCCTAGTAGCCTAAGTAAGTCCCCAGGGGCTAGGACCCTATCAGGCAGGTGGTATAGTAGCCTAGATAAGTCCCTAGGGAGTTGGACCCTATCGGGTATGCAGGGCACCAGCCCAGGTAAGTCACTATGGGGTTCCATATCGGGTAGTGTGCTAGCAGACTATTAGAGTCCCTAGGGGTAGGGCCCTAATGGGCAGGCAGGGCGTAGCCTAGGTAAGTCCCTCGGGGGTAGGACCTTATCGGGTAGTGTGCTAGTAACCTTGGTAGGGTCGATACCCTCTATGGACTTACCAGGGGGTAGGACCCTATCAGGTAGGCATGGCGGTAGCCTAGGTAAGTCTCTAGGGGCTAGGACCCTATCTGGCAGGGAGGCATTAGACTAGGAAAGTCTCTAGGAGTAGGACCCTATTAGGTAGTCGGCCTAGTAGCCTAGGGAAGTCCCTAGGGTAGGACCCTTTACCTGGGCTACTAGGCTTGCCTGCACAATAGAGTCCTACCCCTTAGGCTACTAGCACACTACCGATGGTGCTACCTGAGACTTACCTAGACTACTAGGCAAATGTCCATATGGGTCCCACCCCTAGGGGCTTACCTAGGCTACTAGCAAACTACCCGATAGGGTTCTTCCCCCTAGTTTCTTACCTAGGCTGGTGCCCTGCCTACCCGATAGGGTGTGCTTATCTGGAATGGATGTCTTTAACTGCAGGTACTGTGGAACCATTTTCAGAAGGACATTCTTGCAGGATTTAGGACACCGTCCTTCATGCTGGGCCTTTGGAGATCTTAGGGCTCAGCTCCGGGCAGCATGGGCAGAGACTGCACACCTCAAATTTCAGATTCAAGAGGAAATACATTATAAGAACCACCTGCCATTTCCCCAGCAGCCAACAGAAAAACCTCGACCGCAGAGGGTAGTTGGTCCTGGAGGTTGGCAGGTGGTTAGAAAGAAAAGCAAATCAGGTGCCCCATCCTCTCTGCTCTCAACATATTACCTCAAAGAACCATATAAACATTACAAACAGGTATCTGCCTCTATCTCTGAAATCAAACAAAGAGGCAGAAGACACTGCAGAGCAAGACACTGCATACACAGGAACTAAACAACAAAACTCACCCAAATCAGGAACCAAAACAAAAACCAAAAGAAATCCAAAAACTTTGATCATAGGAGACTCCATGATTCGGGAAGTTCATACCCATCTCAGCCAGGGTAATGGTCAGATGTCTCCCAGGTACATCAGCATGGAGACACTGACCGCATTATAAGTGTTCACAAAGCAGGAGAAAACATTGATGTCCTAGTACACATAGAGGACTAATGATCTCACCAGCCAGGTCAGTTGTGAGCCAAAGAAACACCTGACCAGGCTGGGTGACAAACTATCATCTATTTCATCCGACATCCTTCTCTGAGATCCTGCCAGTCTGGGAGAGAGCAGATTGACAGAAGGAATAGAGAAAGAGGAATAGGGAAGCTAAACATATGGCTCAAGGGCTGGTGCAGGAAAAAGGACACAGATTTGTAGGGAACTGGCAACAGTTCTGGGGCGAAAGTTCTTTAAATTTGATGGACTGCATCTGACTAAGGAGGAGTCAGTGCATTGAGAGAGAAGTTTGACATCTTTGTAGAATATTTAAACTAGCAAATGGGGAGAGGGGTGCAGCACCCCATATGTCGAATGGGAAGAACACCCATTCCCCCTCTGCTAGTGGTCAAACAGGGATTCAGCATGTTTGCAGTTTATTTGCATCACCAGGTAAGAAAAAAGGTTTGTCTCCCCATATGACACACAGGGGTAATGCCAAACCTCACCCAACAACTAACACACCAACATCTGGCCAATGGAAAATCGTGTACTCAAATGCTCACAGCCTGGTAAATAAGATCCCAGACCTGCGAAGGCAATAATATTTATAGGGTAAACTGGACATAGTAACAATTAGTGAGACGTGGTTTTACCAGTAACCACATAGGAGACTTCAGTACCTGGCTATGTATTGTTCAGAAGAGACCGAGGTGCAAAAGGGGAGAGAGTAGCCCTGTATGTCAATGAAAATATCAAAGCTACAGAAATTCAGAATACACATAAGGAGCAGAAGAACTGGGTCACCCTGGAAACAGGAAATGGGACAGCCATAAGAACTGGGGTTGTCTACAGGCCCCAGACCAGGGGAGGACATAGACACATTACTGTTAGAAGATATACAAAACATGACAGCTAAAGGGAGGTTCTGATAATGGGAGACTTCAACATGCCGGATACAAATTGGTCAATACCAGCAGGAACATCTGCCCAGAACTAGACACATAGTGGATTCCTGCAGAGGAAGGCATCAAACAACTGGTACAGCAACCCACGAGAGACAGGGCTATCCTAGATCTAGTGCTGACTAACAAGGATGGGATCACAGATCTCCAGGTAGAAGGTCACCTGGGGGCCAGTGACCATCACATGATATGCTTCAATTTGGCCACTAGAACTAAATCATCCCATTCCAAGGCAAAAATATGGGCCTTCAGAGGAGCTGACTTTGATAAGATGGTCAACAGAGTTAAGCTAGCCCTGGCAAAAAGAAATACAGGTGAGGGAGTACAGGCAAAGTGGGCAAGCATTAAGGATGCAATACTTGAAGCAGCATCCCATTATGTTAGATAGAAAGGAAGTGCAAAGAGAAAACCACTTTGGTTCTCAAATACAGTAGCAGAAAGGTCAGAGCCAAAGGCTGGCCTCCAGGAAATATAAGGAACACAGCAGGATGAAGATAGGGGAGGCATACCAAACTTCCCTAATGGAAGCAGGGAGAGGCAGTAAGGCAGCAAAGTCCCAAACTGAGGAAAACTAGCATGAACAGTAAAGAGAGGTGACAAGACTTTCCTATAGATACATTAGTGAAGAAGAAAGTCCAGAGGTGTACTAAGCTAAGCTGGAGGAAATGGGAGCATGTGAGGGAGGAGGACCCTGTACAAGGCATCTATCCAAATAGATACTTTTGCTCAGTATGGTTAGTGTTAGGAATTCTGATTAGGGTTAGAGCAGGCTTAGAGTTAGATTCAGGGTTAGGGTTGCTTTGGGAGCTAAGTTAGGGTTAGGGGTTGGCCTAAAAACCCATTTTGAAACAAATACAAAATTTCAACTCAGACATTAACAACCATCATAGACTTTCCACTTACTGCCTAGTCACCTGTAACCCATTTTAGCAAAAATTAAATAATCACTTAGGTGGCCTAAATGGCCTACCTACATTTAACCTCAGGTGACCCTAAATGACTACTGCCTGCCCTTTACCAATCCCATAAATCATCTGGGTGAATTTTTGGCAACAATAAATATATCACCTCAGGTGGCCTAAGCGAGAACCTCAGACCTTTCATCTCAGCGTCATAAATCACCCACACTTACAGCCCATTTTCAGCAAATATATAAATTTCACCTCAGGTGCTCTAAACAACCACTGAAAAGAACTTTGAATCTGTTATAGATCACCTGAAATCCATTGTAATAACAAATGAAAAATATCCTCAGGTAATAAATAAAGAATTTACCCTTGCTCCCTTACATAATCTAGAACCCATTTTTGGTAAAAATAAAATATTAGCTCAGGTGGCCGAAATGACCACTGCATACTATTTCACTGTGGCTCCATAGATCACCTGGAACCATTTTGTAAACTTTAAATATTACCCCTAATAGCCTAAAGGTCCTGCATACCTTTTATCCAGTGACATAATCACCTGGAACCACTTCTAACCAAAAATGAATAGAAATGTCACCTCAAGGTGGTTTAATGACTACATGACCTTTAACCTCAACTCCATAGCTTTTGGAACCAATTTTAGTAAAAATGAAAACAGCCCCTCTAGTGGCCTAAATGACCACTGCAGATCTTTTACTCAGATCCATAAATTACCTGGAAGACATTTGAGAAAAATAAAATGTCATCAGGTGTCCAAAATGTACTCCTGGAATAGCCTTTCACAATGTTTCTATAGACCAACTGAACACAGTCCAAGCAAAAATAAAATTTCACCTCAAGGTAGCCTAAGTAACCACCTTATACAAATTCACTAACTTACTAAGGCTAATTTATGGAGCCAGATTCAAAGTTCCTCAGTGGTTTTTTAGGTCACCTGAGGTGAAATTTATGTATTTGCCAAAAATGAGTGCCAGGTGATTTATGGAGCTGGGGTTAAAGGTCTGAGGTTGTCATTTACGCCACCAGCTGTTATATATTTATTTTTGCCAAAAATGAATTTAGAAACATAGAAACATAGACTTTGACGGCAGATAAGGACCGCTTGACCCATCTACTCTTCCCTTTTCCCTACCTACAGGATAGACCGCAGATCCTAGTTAACCAACAGCCTATTTCTTCTTTCCCCCCACAAAAATTGCCTTATATCGGTCCCATGCATTCTTGAATTCTCCCACAGTTTTAGACCCCACAACCTCCTCTGGAAGGCTGTTCCATGAATCCACTACCCTCTCTGCGAAATAATACTTCCTCACATTGTCCCTGAACTGCCCCCCACTATCTTTAAGTTGTGTCCCCTTGTTCTTGCACATCTCTTTTTCTGAAAGATGCTACCCTCTTGGACTTTGTTGATTCCACTGAGGTACTTAAAAGTTTCTATCATGTCCCCCCTCTCCCTTCTTTCCTCAAGGGTATACATATTAATCACCTTTAGTCTCTCCTCATACAGGTTCCCTTGCAGACCCTGCTCCATTTTAGTTGCCCTCCTCTGAACTGCCTCTATCCTGTCGATGTCCTTGCGGAGATGGGGTATCCAGAACTGGATGCAGTACTCCAGATGGGGTCTCAGCAACTGTAGGTAGAGAGGGATAACAGCTTACTGTTTTCTGCTGCTGCTGAATCTCCTCATGCATCCCAGTATACCCCAGCCCTCCCTACTGCCTTCTCACATTGCTTGCTAACCTTAAGGTCATCTGATGTGATTACCCCAGGTCCCTTCCATTTTTTGTTGTTGTTACTACCTCCCAATTGTGTATTCTTCCCCTGGGTTCTTGTTTCCCAGGTGCATTATTTTGCACTTCTTTGCATTGAATCCTAGCTGCCATACTTCTGACCATTCCTCCAACGTTGCCAAGTCCCTTTCATCCTTTCCATGCCTCCTTGTGTATCTACCCTGTTGCAGATCTTTGTGTCATCTGCAAAGAGGCATTCTTTTCCTTCCAGTCCCTCTGCAATGTTACTTAAAAAGGACTGGACCCAATACAGAACCCTGCGGTACCCCACTAGTAACCCCTCTTTCTTCAGAGTGGGCCCCAATTACAATTACCTTCTGTGTCCTGTTGTCCAGCCAATGTTTTACCCAGGCGACCACCCTGGGACCCACTCTCAGGTTGGTTAATTTGACTGTTAATCTTTTGTGTGGGACTGTGTCAAATGACTAACGCCCTGCCTACCCAATAGGGTCCTACCCCTAGGGACTTACCTAGGCAGGTGCCCTGCCTACCCAATAGGGTCCTACTACCTGGGCTACTAGGCAGCCTGCCCGGTAGGGTCCTACCCCCTTGGGACTTCCCTAGGCTACTAGGCCGCCTGCTCGAAAGGGTCCTACTCCCTATGGACTTACCTAGGCTACTAGCACACTTCACAATAGGGTCCTACCCCCTCAGAATTTACCTAGGCTTCTAGCACACTACCCGATATGGTCCTACCCTTTAGGGACTTACCGAGGCTACTAGGCTGGCTGACTGATTGGATCCTACCCCTTAGGGACTAACCTAGACTACCACCATGCCTACCCGATAGAGACATTCCTAGGCTGGTGCCCTACCTTCCCGATAGCGTCCTACCCTCTAGGGACTTACCTAGGCTACTAGCACACTACTCGATATGGTCCTACCCCCTAGGGACTTACCTAGGCTGGTGCCCTGCCTACCCAATAGGGTCAAGCACTCTCGGGACTTACATAGGCTACTAGCACACTACCTGATACGGTCTTACCACCTAGGGACTTACCTAGGTTACTAGGCCATCAACCTGATAGGGTCCTACCCTCTAGGGACTTACCTGGGCTACTAGCACAATGCCGGATAGGGTCCTACCCCCAGAGAACTTACTTAGGCTACTAGGCCGCCTGCCCGATAGGGTCCTACCCCCTAGGGATTTACCTAGGCTACCACCGTGCCTACCCGATGGGGTCCTACCCTCTAGGGACTTACCTAGGCTACAAGCACACAACCCGATAGGGTCCTACCCTCTAGGGATTTACCTAGGCTACTATCACACTTCCTAATACGATCCTGCTCCCTAGGGACTTACCTAGGCTACTAGCTCATTACCCGATCGGGTTCTACCCCCTAGAGACTTACCTAGCATACCACCATGCCTGCCCGATAGGGTCCTACCCCCTAGGGACTTACCTAGGCTGGTGCCCTGCCTACCCAATAGGGTCAAACACTCTAGGGACATACATAGGCTACTAGCACACTACCTGATATGATCTTACCCCCTAGGGACTTACCTAGGCTACTAGTCCACCTACCTGGTAGGGTCCTACCCCCTAGGTACTTACCTAGGCTACTTGCCCGCCTGCCTGATAGGGTCCTACCCGCTAGGGACTTACTGAGGCTACTAGGCCACCTACCTGATAGTGTCCTATCCCCTAGGGACTTACATGGGCTGGAGCCCTGCATGCCCGATAGGGTCCTACCCCCATGGTGTTACCTAGGCTACTAGCAGACTACCTTATAGGGTACTTACTCCTAGGGACTTACCTAGGCTACTAGCACACTACCCGATAGGTTCCAACCCATTAGGGACTTAATTAGGCTACCTCCCTGCCTGCCCATTAGGGTCCTACCCCTAGGCTACGAGGGGAGCTGACTGATAGGGTCCTGCCCTCTAGGGACTTACCTAGGCTACTAGCACAATACCCGATAGGGTCCTACCCCCTATGGACTTACCTAGCCTACTAGACCACCTGCTCGATAGGGTCCTGCCCTGTAGGGGCTTATCTAGGCTACTAGCACACTACCCGATAAGGTCTAACCCCCACTGACTTACCTAGGTTACTAGGCCGCTTGCCCAAAAGGGTCCAACTCCCTAGGGACTTATCCTAGGCTACCGCCTTGCCTACCCAATAGGGTCCTACCCCTAGGGACTTACCTAGGCAGGTGCCCTGCCTTCCCGATAGGGTCCTACTACCTGGGCTACTAGGCTGCCTGCCTGATAGGGTCCTACCCCTTAGGACTTCCCTAGGCTACTAGGCCGCCTGCTCGATAGGGTCCTACCCCCTATGGACTTACCTAGGCTATAAGGCCACATGCCCGTTAAGTTCCTACCACCTTGGGACTTAAATAGGCTTGTAGCACACTGCCTGATAGGGTCCTACCCCTTAGGGACTTACCTAGGCTTGTGCCCTGCCTACCCGATAGGTTCCAACTCCCTAGGGACTTACCTAGGCTACTAGGCCACCTTCCCGATAGTGTCCTACTCCCTAGGGACTTACATTGGCTACTAGGCCGCATGCCCAGTAGCAGCCTACCTGATTGGGTCCTACCCCCTAGGGACTTACCAAGGCTACTAGCACACTGCCCAATAGGGTCCTACTCCCTAGGGACCTACCTAGGCTACTAGGCCGCCTGCTCGATAGGGTCCTACCCTGTAGGGACTTAAGTAGGCTGTTGCCCAGCTTACCCGATATATGGTCCTACCCCCAAGGGACTTACCTAGGCTACTAGCACAGTCCCCGATAGGGTCCTACCCCCTAGGGACTTACCTAGGCTACAACCACACTACCTGATATGGTCCTGACCCCAAGGGACATTCCTAGACAACTTTCCTGCCTACCCGATATGGTCCTACCCACTAGAGACTTACCTAGATTAGTAGCACACTACGCGATAGGGTCCTACCCCCTAAGGACTTACCTAGGCTACTGCCCTGCCTACCTGATAGGGTCCTACCCCCTTGGGACTTACCTAGGCTACCGCCCTGCCTACCCGATAGGGTCCTACCCCCTAGGGCTTACCTAGGCTACCAGGCCGTATGCCTGATAGGGTCCTACCCCCTTGGGACTTAAATACACTTTTAACACACTACCTGATAGGGTCCTACCCCTTAGGGACTTACCTAAGCTGGTGCCCTACCTACACAATAGGGTCCAACTCCCTAGGGAATTACCTAGGCTACTGGGGACCTTCCCAATAGGGTCCTACACCCTAGGGCCTTACTTAGGCTACTTGGCTGCTCGCTCAGTAGGAGCCTACCTGACAGGGTCCTACCCCCTAGAGACTTACCTAGGTGACTACCACACTGCCCGATAGGGTCCAACCCCATAGGGATTTACCTAGGCTGTTGCCCAGCCTACCCGATATGGTCCTACCACCTAGTGACTTACCTAGGCTACCTGCATTGTCCCCGATGTGGTCCTAATCCCTAGGTAGTTACCTAGGCTACTACTACACTACCCGATAAGGTTCTAACCCCTAGAGACTTACCTAGGAAACCGCCCTGCCTCCCCGATAGAGTCCTACCCCCTAGAGACTTCCCACGGCTCCCACCCTGCCTACCTGGTAGGGTCCTACCCCCTAGGGACTTACCTAGGCTACCACCCTGCCTACCCGATAGGGTTCTACCCCCTAGGGACTTACCTAGGCTACTAGCCCACTGACCCGATAGGGTCCTGCCATATAGGGACTTACTAAGGCTAATTTATGGAGCCAGATTCAAAGTTCCTCAGTGGTTTTTTAGGTCACCTGAGGTGAAATTTATGTATTTGCCAAAAATGAGTGCCAGGTGATTTATGGAGCTGGGGTTAAAGGTCTGAGGTTGTCATTTATGCCACCAGCTGTTATATATTTATTTTTGCCAAAAATGAATTTAGAAACATAGAAACATAGACTTTGACGGCAGATAAGGACCGCTTGACCCATCTACTCTTCCCTTTTCCCTACCTACAGGATAGACCGCAGATCCTAGTTAACCAACAGCCTATTTCTTCTTTCCCCCCACAAAAATTGCCTTATATCGGTCCCATGCATTCTTGAATTCTCCCACAGTTTTAGACCCCACAACCTCCTCTGGAAGGCTGTTCCATGAATCCACTACCCTCTCTGTGAAATAATACTTCCTCACATTGTCCCTGAACTGCCCCCACTATCTTTAAGTTGTGTCCCCTTGTTCTTGCACATCTCTTTTTCTGAAAGATGCTACCCTCTTGGACTTTGTTGATTCCACTGAGGTACTTAAAAGTTTCTATCATGTCCCCCCTCTCCCTTCTTTCCTCAAGGGTATACATATTAATCACCTTTAGTCTCTCCTCATACAGGTTCCCTTGCAGACCCTGCTCCATTTTAGTTGTCCTCCTCTGAACTGCCTCTATCCTGTCGATGTCCTTACGGAGATGGGGTATCCAGAACTGGATGCAGTACTCCAGATGGGGTCTCAGCAACTGTAGGTAGAGAGGGATAACAGCTTACTGTTTTCTGCTGCTGCTGAATCTCCCTATGCATCCCAGTATACCCCCAGCCCTCCCTACTGCCTTCTCACATTGCTTGCTAACCTTAAGGTCATCTGATGTGATTACCCCAGGTCCCTTTCCTTTTCTGTTGTTGTTACTACCTCCTCCCAATTGTGTATTCTTCCCCTGGGTTCTTGTTTCCCAGGTGCATTATTTTGCACTTCTTTGCATTGAATCCTAGCTGCCATACTTCTGACCATTCCTCCAACGTTGCCAAGTCCCTTTTCATCCTTTCCATGCCTCCTTGTGTATCTACCCTGTTGCAGATCTTTGTGTCATCTGCAAAGAGGCATTCTTTTCCTTCCAGTCCCTCTGCAATGTTACTTAAAAAGGACTGGACCCAATACAGAACCCTGCGGTACCCCACTAGTAACCCCTCTTTCTTCAGAGTGGGCCCCAATTACAATTACCTTCTGTGTCCTGTTGTCCAGCCAATGTTTTACCCAGGCGACCACCCTGGGACCCACTCTCAGGTTGGTTAATTTGACTGTTAATCTTTTGTGTGGGACTGTGTCAAATGACTAATGCCCTGCCTACCCAATAGGGTCCTACCCCTAGGGACTTACCTAGGCAGGCGCCCTGCCTACCCAATAGGGTCCTACTACCTGGGCTATTAGGCAGCCTGCCGGTAGGGTCCTACCCCCTTGGGACTTCCCTAGGCTACTAGGCCGCCTGCTCGAAAGGGTCCTACTCCCTGTGGACTTACCTAGGCTACTAGCACACTTCACAATAGGGTCCTACCCCCTCGGAATTTACCTAGGCTTCTAGCACACTACCCGATATGGTCCTACCCTTTAGGGACTTACCGAGGCTACTAGGCTGGCTGACTGATTGGATCCTACCCCTTAGGGACTAACCTAGACTACCACCATGCCTACCCGATAGAGACATTCCTAGGCTGGTGCCCTACCTCCTGGATAGTGTCTTACCCTCTAGGGACTTACCTAGGCTACTAGCACACTTCTCGATATGGTCCTACCCCCTAGGGACTTACCTAGGCTGGTGCCCTGCCTACCCAATAGGGTCAAGCACTCTCCGGACTTACATAGGCTACTAGCACACTACCTGATACGGTCTTACCACCTAGGGACTTACCTATGTTACTAGGCCATCAACCTGATAGGGTCCTACCCTCTAGGGACTTACCTGGGCTACTAGCACAATGCCGGATAGGGTCCCTACCCCCAGAGAACTTACTTAGGCTACTAGGCCGCCTGCCCGATAGGGTCCTACCCCCTAGGGATTTACCTAGGCTACCACCGTGCCTACCCGATGGGGTCCTACCCTCTAGGGATTTACCTAGGCTACAAGCACACAACCCGATAGGGTCCTACCCTCTAGGGATTTACCTAGGCTACTATCACACTTCCTAATACGATCCTGTTCCCTAGGGACTTACCTAGGCTACTAGCTCATTACCCGATCGGGTTCTACCCCCTAGAGACTTACCTAGCATACCACCATGCCTGCCCGATAGGGTCCTACCCCCTAGGGACTTACCTAGGCTACTAGCACACTACCCGATAGGGTCCTACCCCCCTAGGAACTTACCTAGGCTGGTGCCCTGCCTACCCAATAGGGTCAAACACTCTAGGGACATACATAGGCTACTAGCACACTACCTGATATGATCTTACCCCCTAGGGACTTACCTAGGCTACTAGGCCACCTACCTGGTAGGGTCCTACCCCCTAGGTACTTACCTAGGCTACTTGCCCGCCTGCCTGATAGGGTCCTACCCGCTAGGGACTTACTGAGGCTACTAGGCCACCTACCTGATAGTGTCCTATCCCCTAGGGACTTACATGGGCTGGAGCCCTGCATGCCCGATAGGGTCCTACCCCCATGGTGTTACCTAGGCTACTAGCAGACTACCTTATAGGGTACTTACTCCTAGGGACTTACCTAGGCTACTAGCACACTTCCCGATAGGTTCCAACCCATTAGGGACTTAATTAGGCTACCTCCCTGCCTGCCCATTAGGGTCCTACCCCTAGGCTACCAGGGGAGCTGACTGATAGGGTCCTGCCCTCTAGGGACTTACCTAGGCTACTAGCACAAAACCCGATAGGGTCCTACCCCCTATGGACTTACCTAGCCTACTAGACCACCTGCTCGATAGGGTCCTGCCCTGTAGGGGCTTATCTAGGCTACTAGCACACTACCCGATAAGGTCTTACCCCCACTGACTTACCTAGGTTACTAGGCCGCTTGCCCAAAAGGGTCCAACTCCCTAGGGACTTATCCTAGGCTACCGCCTTGCCTACCCAATAGGGTCCTACCCCTAGGGACTTACCTAGGCAGGTGCCCTGCCTTCCCGATAGGGTCCTACTACCTGGGCTACTAGGCTGCCTGCCTGATAGGGTCCTACCCCTTAGGACTTCCCTAGGCTACTAGGCCGCCTGCTCGATAGGGTCCTACCCCCTATGGACTTACCTAGGCTACTAGCACACTTCACGATAGGGTACTACCCCTTGGAATTTATCTAGGCTACTAGCACACTACCCGATATGGTCCTACCCTTTAGGGACTTACCGAGGCTACTAGGCTGCCTGACTGATAGGATCCTACCCCTTAGGGACTAACCTAGGCTACCGCCATGCCTACCCGATAGAGACATTCCTAGGCTGGTGCCCTGCCTACCCAATAGCGTCCTACCCTCCAGGGACTTACCTAGGCTACTAGCACACTACTCGATATGGTCCTACCCCCTAGGGACTTACCAAGGCTGGTGCCCTGCCTACCCAATAGGGTCAAGCACTCTCGGGACTTACATAGGCTACTAGCACACTACCCGATACGGTCTTACCCCCTAGGAACTTACATAGGTTACTAGGCCATCAACCTGATAGGGTCCTACCCCCTAGGGACTTACCTAGGCTACTAGCTTGCCTGCCTGATAGGGTCCTAACCGCTAGGGACTTACCTAGGCTACTAGGCCACCTACCTGATAGGGTCCTATCCCCTAGGGACTTACTTGGGCTGTAGCCCTGCATGCCCGATTGGGTCCTACCCCCAGGGTGTTACCTAGGCTTCTTGCACACTACCCTATAGGGTCCTTACTCCTAGGGACTTACCTAGGCTGGTACCTGCCTACCTGATCGGGACCTACCCCCTTGGGACTTACCTAGGTTAATAGCACACTACCCTATAGGGACTTACCTAGGCTGGTTCCTTGCCTGCCCAATACAGTCCAACCCGTTATGTACTTACCTAGGCTACTAGCACACTATCCAATAGGTTCCTACCCCTTGGGGACTTACCTAGGCTACTAGGCCGTCTTCTTCATAGGGTCCTACCCCAAGGCACTTTACTAGGCTGCCTGCCTGATAGGGTTCTACCCCTTAGGGACTTACTTAGGATGGTGCCCTGCCTACCTGATCGGGCCCTACCACCTACGGAGTTACCTAGGCTACTAGCACACTACCTGATAGGGTTCTACCCCATAAAGACTTACCTAGGCAACTAGCACACTACCCGATAGGGTACAACTCAATAGGAACTTACCTAGGCTACCACCATGCCTACCCGATAGGGTCCAACCCCCAGGGACTTACCTAGGCTACTAGCACAATGCCCGATAGGGTCCTACCCCCTGAGGACCTACCTAGGCTACTAGGCCACCTGTCAAATAGGGTACTACCCCTAGGGACTTACCTAGGCTACTAGCTTGCCTGCCTGATAGGGTCCTAACCGCTAGGGACTTACCTAGGCTTCTAGGCTGCCTACCTGATTGGGTCCTATCCCCTAGGGACTTACTTGGGCTGTAGCCCTGCATGCCCGCTAGGGTCCTACCCCCAGGGTGTTACCTAGGCTTCTTGCACACTACCTTATAGGGTCCTTACTCCTAGGGACTTACCTAGTCTGGTACCTGCCTACCTGATTGGGACCTACCCCCTTGAGACTTACCTAGGTTAATAGCACATTACCCTCTAGGGACTTACCTAGGCTGGTTCCCTGCCTGCCCAATACAGTCCAACCCGTTATGGACTTACCTAGGCTACTAGCACACTATCCAATAGGTTCCTACCCCCTGGGAACTTACATAGGCTACTAGGCCGCCTTCTTCATAGGGTCCTACCCCAAGGCACTTTACTAGGCCACCTGCCTGATAGGGTTCTACCCCTTAGGGACTTACTTAGGATGGTGCCCTGCCTACCTGATAGGGCCATACCACCTACGGAGTTACCTAGGCTACTAGCACACTACCTGATAGGGTTCTACCCCATAAGGACTTACCTAGGCAATTAGCACACTACCCGATAGGGTCCAACTCAATAGGAACTTACCTAGGCTACCACCATGCCTACCCGATAGGGTGCTACACCCAAGGGACTTAGCTATGCTGGTGCCCTGCCTACCCGATAGGGTCCTTCCCCCAGGAAGGTACCTAGGTTACTAACACACTACTCCCTAGGGACTTACCTATGCTGGTGCCCTGCCTGCTCAATATGGTCCTACCCACTTGGGACTTACCTAGGCTACCCCCTGCCTCCCCAATAGGGTCCTACCCTCTAGAGACTTATCTATGCTAGTAGCACACTACCCGATAGGGTCCCACCTCCAGGACTCACCTAGGCTACTAGCACACTACCTGATAGGTTTCAACCCCCTAGGGACTTACCTAGGCTACCGCCCCACCTGCCCATCAGGGTCCTACCCCTAGGCTACTAGGGGAGGTGACTGATAGGGTCCTACCCCCTGAGGACTTACCTAAGCTACTAGGCCACCTGTCCAATAGGGTACTACCCCTAGGGACTTACCTAGGCTACTGCCGTGCCTACCTGATGGGGTCCTACTCCCTACGGATGTACCTAGGCTACAAGCACACTACCCGATAGGGTCCTACCCTCTAGGGATTTACCTAGGCTACTATCACACTTAACAGTAGAATCCTGCCCCTAGGGACTTACTTAGGCTACTGCCGTGCCTACCCGATAGGGTCCTACCCTCTAGGGACTTACCTCGGTTACAAGCACACTACCCGATAGGGTCCTACCCTCCAGGGATTTATCTAGGCTACTATCACACTTCCTAATAGAATTCTGCCCCCTAGGGACTTACTTAGGCTACTAGCACACTACCCGATATGGTCCTACCACCTAGGGACTTACCTAGGCTGCCACCATGCCTACACAATCGGGATCTATTCCCTCGGGACTTACCTAGCCTACAGCCATGCCTGCCCGATAAGGTCCAACCCCCTAGGGACTTACCTAGGCTACTAGCACACTGCCCGATAGGGTTCTACCCCCTAGGGACCTTCTGAGGCTACTAGGCTGCCTGCCCAATAGGGTCCTATCCCAGAGGAACTTATCTAGGCTGGTGCCCTGCCTACCCGATAGGACCCTACCCTCTTGGGAGTACCCCAGGGTTCTAGCACAATACTCGATAGTGTCCTACCCCTAGGGACTTACCTAGGCAACTGCCCTGCCTTCCCGATAGGGTCCTACCCCCTAGCGACTTCCCAAGGCTACCGCCCTGCATACATGTTAGGGTCCAACACCCTTGGGACTTACCTAGGCTACCACCCTGCCTAGTCAATAGGGTCCTCCCCTAGCAACTTATCTAGACTACTTGTCCACTTGCCCGATAGGGTCCTACTCCCTAGGAACTTAACGTAGGCTACCGCCCTACCTACCCAACAGGGTCCTACCCTCTAGGGACTTTACTGGGGTACTGCCCTGCCTACCTGATAGGCACACCCCATAGGGACTTCACCTTGGGTACTAGCACACTACCCTATAGGGTCCTACCCTGTAGGGACTTACCTAGACAACAAGCACACTACCCGATAGGGTCCTACCCTCTAGGGACTTAACTAGGCTACTAGAACACTACCCGATAAGGTCCTAACCTCTAGGGAGTTACCTGGACTACTAGCACACTTCCCAATAGGGTTCTACCCCCTAGGAATTCATCTAGGCTACTGTCATGCCCAAACAATACTGTTTTACACCCTAGGGACTTACCTAGGCTACCGCCTTGCCTGCCCGATAGGGTCCTACCCCATAGGGACTTACCTAGGCTACTAGCACACTGCTCCATAGGGTCCTACCCCCTAAGGACTTACCTAGGCTACTAGGCCACCTGCCCAATAGGTCCTACCCCCAGGGATGTACCACAAGGCTACTAGCATCACCCGACAGAGGTCCTACCCCAGGGACTTACCTAGCCTGATCGTCATGCCCACCTGCACTGTCTCACCAGCTATGGATTCTACCCAGCTAGCCCATGCTCACCCGATCAGGGTCCCACCCCTAGTTACTTACCCAGGCTACTAGCACACTGCCCATTCGGGTCATACCCCCTAGGGACCTACCTAGGCTACTAGGCCACCTGCCCGATAGGGTCCTACCCCCTAGGGACTTACCCTAGCTACTAGCACACTACCAGATGGGGTCCTACATCTCTAGTGACTTATCTAGGCAAACCTACCTAGCTACCCAAAAAGGGTCCCACCTCTTAGGGATCTCTACCATGGCTACCGCCTGTCTCACCTGATAGGGTCCCACCCCTAGGGACTTACCTAGGCCACCGCCCACCCACCTGATATGTTCCTACCCCTAGGGCTTACCCTAGGCTACTAGGCCACCCGTCCGAGTAGGTTCACCTTTAGGTGCCACTTCAGCTTACTAGCATTACTCACCCAATAGGGTCCTACTTCTATGGATTCTACTCTGAGATACTCACTGCCTGTCCTATACTGGTCCCACCCCCAGGGGCCACTCCAGGCTACTAGGCTGCCTGTCTGATAGGGTCCTACCCTAGGTGCTTACCCAGGCTACTGGCACACCACCAACAGGGTCCCAGCCCTAGGGGACCTACTCTAGGCTACTAGGCCGCTTGCACGAGCAGGGTCCTACCCTAGGGACTTACCAGCCTACTATGCCTGCCTGAGGGATTCCGTCCCCTCTAGGGACTCTACCTAGGCTACCGCCATGCCCACCTGATAAGGTCCCACCCCCTAGGGACTTATTCTAGGGCTGGTGCCCTCGTCTTCCCGGGATAGGGTCCCACCCAGGGACCAACCAGACTACTGGCATAATCCCGGCAGGGTCCCACCTAGGGACTAACTAGGCTGGTGCCCTACCTACCCGATAGGGCCCTACCATCTTGAGACTCACCTGGGCTACCACTCTGCTTCCCCGATAGGGTCCTACCCAAAAGGGACTTACCTAGCGTACTGAGCCGCCTATCTGATAGGGTCCTAATATCTAGGGACTTGCGTAGGAACTTACCTAGGCTGGTGCCCTGCATGCCCAATACAGTCCTACCCCTATGGACTTACCTAGGCTACTGCCCACCTACCTGATAGGGTCCTACAATCTAGGACCTCTACCTCTAGGCTACTAGCACACTACTCGATAGGGTCCTACCCCCTAGGGACTTACCTAGGTTACTAGGCCACCTACTCAATAGGGTCCTACCTGCTTGGCACTATACTAGGCCTGATAAGGTCATACCCCCTAGGGACTTACATAGAATGGTGCCCTGCCTACCCGATAGGGTCTTACCCCCTAGGGACTTACCTAGGCTACTAGCACAATACCGATAGGTTCCTAACACCTATTGACTTACCTAGGCCACTGCTCCATGTGCCCGTTAGGGTCGTACAGCTGGGCTACTAGGGGAGGTGCCTGATAGGGTTCTAACCCCAAGTACTTACCTAGGCTTCTAGCACAATACCCGATAGGGTCCTACCCCTAGGGCTTACCTTGGCTAGTAGGCCACCTACCTGATAGGGTCCTACCCTAGGGACTTACCTAGACTACTGCCATGCCTGCCTGATAGGGTCCTACCCACTAGGGACATACCTAGGCTGGTGCCCTGCCTACCAGATGGGGCCCTACCCTCTAGGGACTTACCAAGGCTACTAGGCCACCTGCCTGATTGGCTTTTACCCCTAGGGAATTACCTAGGTTTCTAGGCTACCTGCCTAATAGGGTCCTACCCCTAGGATAGTAGCACATAACCTGATAGGGTGCTACCCTAGGGACCCCACTCTAGACCACGCAGTGGCTGTCCTCATGGGGTCCCAAGCACCTAGGGGCTTCTATCTAGGATACTAGCACACTACTCAATAGGGTCCTTCCCTGTAGTTTCTTACCCAGGCTGGTGCCCTGCCTACCCGATAGGGTCCAATCCCCTAGGGAGTTAGCTAGGCTAGTAGCACAATATCTGATTTGGTGCTACCCCATAGGGACTTACCTTGGCTACTGGAACACTACCTGATAGGGTCCAACTCCCTAGGGACTTACCTAGGCTACTGCCCTGCCTACCCACTAGAGTCCTACCCCCTAGGGACTTACCTAGGCTGGTGCCCTGCCTAATCCTTACAGTCCTACTCCCTAGGACCTTACATAGGCTTGTGCCCTGCCTACCCGATAGGGTCCAACTCCCTAGGGACTTACCTAGATTACTAGGCCCCTCCCTGATAGGGTCCTACCCCTAGGGACTTACTTAGGCTACTAGGTCACCTGCCTGATAGGGGCCTACCCGATAGGGTCCTAACCCCTACAGAAGTTTCTTAGGCTTCTGTGCCACCTGCTCAATAGGGGCCTACCCTCTAGGAAGTTACCTAGGCTGGTGCCCTGCCTACCCGATTGGGTCCAAGTCCCTAGGGACTTACCTAGGCTCCCTCCATCCCTGCCTACCCGATAGGGTCTAACCCCTAGGGACTTATTTAGGCTGGTGCTCTGCTACCTGATAGGGTCCTTCCTCATAACGACTTGCCTAGCCTACTAGCACACTACCCAATAGGGTCCTACCCCTAGGGCCTTACCTAGGCTACTGTCCTGCCTGCCCTATAGGGTCCTACCCAGTAGAGACCTACCTAGGTTGGTTCCCTGCCTACCCAATAGGGTCCTACCCCTAGGGACTTTCCTAGTCTAATGCCTCCCTGCCAGTTAGGGTCCTAGCCCCTAGGGACTTACCTAGGCTACCGCCATGCCTACCTGATAGGGTCCTACCCCCTGGTAAGTCTGTAGAGGGTATCGACCCTACCAAGGCTACTTGCACACTACCTGATAGGGTTGTACCCCTAGGGACTTACCTAGGCTACTAGACCTCCTGCCTGATATTGTCCTACCCCCTAGGTCCCAAAACACTTGAGGAAAGAATCCTGTTTATCTGCCCAGAGCTGACCATCACACTGACAACAGACATATCTCTAGTGGGTTGGAGAGAGCACCTAGGGTGCCACAGAGCCCATCGTCTTCAGTCACCCAAGGAGTCCCATCCACACTTCAGCTTGCTGGACCTCTCTGCAGTGAACTTGTCTTTGATGGATTTTGCTCTGCTAGGCAGAGCTCTGGTCATTCAAGTCCAGATGGACACCCTATGAGACCAGGTGTTACCTGAACAGAGAGGCTGCACTCACTTCCATTCCTTTGTATCGGAGGCACCTGCATATGGACCTTATGTGCAGCAAGTATGAATGTTGATACCCTGGCAATCCACAAGCATGGAGAATGGTCATCTGGTGCACAATTCTTAGCTAGGAAGGAGAGAACATATTTTTCAATAAAATACAAATATCACCTCAGGTGGACCAATTTTTGGTGAAAACTAAAAATATCACCATAGGTGGCCTAAATGACATCCACAGACATTTTACCTCATGTACATAAATTACCTGGAACCCATTATGGCAAAATAATGTATCAACTCAGTCAGCCTAAATGACTACCACATACCATTCAGGGTGAACATCTGCATAGATCACCTGGAACCCATTTTTGCCAAAAATGAAAATATATTTCCTGGTTGCCTAAAGGTCCTCTGCAGACCTTTCACCCTGGTTGCATAAATCACCTTGAACCAATTTCTCTTAATAATAAAAATATCATCTCTCCTGGCCTTAATGACTACTGCAGATCTTTTATTCTGGATCCATCAATTACCAGAAACAAATTTTTGGAAAAAATGCAAATATCACCTCAGGTGGCCTAAATGACAACCTCAGACCTTTTTCACAGAGTCACTTAGTTCCATTAGTCACTTACAATGCACTTTTTGGGAAACTGAATAATCACTTCAGGTGTCTTAAAAGGTTACCACAGACCTTTAACTCCAACTCCAGATAGACACTGGAACTGATTTATTACAAAAATAATAATTTCACCTCAGGTGGCTTAAACAACCACTGCAGACCTTTCACAATGACTGCATAGATCACCTGGAACCAATTTCTTTCAAAAATAAAAATATCACCTCAGGTAGCATCAATGTAAAAAAACCCAGATCTTTCACCCGTGCTCCATAAATAACCTGGACCCCCTTTTTTGCAATTTATGAGCCAAAATATATTGTAGGAGGTGATCATTTAGGTCACCAGAGGTGATATTTTTTGTGGCCAAAAATGGGTTTCAGTTGATTATTGGAGAAAAAATAAAAAAAATGATCATCTGTGGTGAGTTATTTAGCCACCTGATGGATTTTCATTTTTGCCAGAACTCTATTCCGTTTGTTCATGGAGCCAGTTTAAAAGTCAACTGTGGACATTTAGGCTACCTGGGAAATACTTTTATTTTTGTAGAAAATTGGGTGCCATGTAATTTATGGAGCCAGAATGAATGTTCTACGGTGCACCTGAAAAAATAAATACATTACCTCTGATGGCCTAAAGGGCCACCGTGGGCCTTTTACTCTGGCTCTATAAATCACCTGGAACCCATGTTTGGCAAAAATTTAAATATCAATTTAAGAGGCCTAAAGGATCACAGTGGATGTTTTACTCTGTCTACTTAAATATCCTGGATCCATTATTGACAAAAATAAAATATCACTTCAGGTGTCATAAATGACCACCACAGCCCTTTTTGCAGGGCTCCATCAAACTCTTGGAAACAACTTCTGGAAACAATAAAAATGTTTCCTCAGGTGGCCTAAAGGACCACTGCTTACCTTATACCCTGGGTCGATAAATCATCTGGAACCCATTTTTGGAAAAAATTAAAAATAACTCTTCAGGTGGCCTACACCACCACTGTGGACATTTCTACTCCCAGCTCTGTTAAACCATCTGGAACCCATTTTTGGCAAAATAAAACTTTAACATCAGGTGGCTTTCAACAACCATCGTTGACCTTTTATAATGACTCCATAAATCAGCTATAACCAATTTTTGCAAACTACAACATCACCTCAGTTGGCTTTAATGATCTCTCGCAGTCCTTTACCCAGGCTCTATATATCACTTGTAAACCATTTTGAGAAAATAATAATATGTACCAGCTTGGCCTAAATGTCCACTGCGTTGGCCTTGTGTCCAGGTGATTCATGCAGGTGGGATAAAAGATAAGCAGTAGTAATTTAGATCACCTGATGAAGCTTAGGTGGTAGTCATTAAGGCCACCTCAGGTGATATTTTATTGTTACCAAATGGGTTCTAGATGATGAAAGGTCCGAGGTGCTGATTTAGCTAACCTGAGCTGATATTTTTATTTTGCCAACAGTTTCCATGTATCAAGAGGAAGCTGCACGCGATCTGTAGGGTCATTAGTCCAATTTGAGGCATGTTTTTACATTACTACAATTGGTTACTGGTGATCTAAATGTTGATCACCTACCTTTATCCCAACAAGTGAGGCAGTATATAGCAGTTTTAAGGTCCGAACTGCAAATCTGGTGACATCCAGCAGACCAGACTCTGGGTTTGAATCCCACAGCTTCCACTCTGCATACTGTGTGGACCCTGAGTGTCATTTAACTTCACTGTGCTCCCAGGTTGCACCTGCAAAAAGCTTTCAGCTTAGTGTGTCTCACGTGTTAAATAACTAAAAAAACTTCATAAATCACTCTGTCTCATTTTTGAAAAGAATAGAAATATTACCAGGTGGCCAAATGATCACTGTGATCTTTAGCCTCAAATTGTATAAACCGCCAGCAGACACATTTTACATTGCTCTGATAAATCACCTGAAAATAAAAACATCACCTCTGAGGTTTATATTGCTAATGTTCCTTTAACCCTCAAGAAGCATAAAACACCACTGCAGACTCACTTTTGTTTCCTCCATAAATCACCTGAACCCATTTTTGGCAAAATAGAAATGTGACCTCAAGTGAGTTGTAATCACCACCACAAACCTTTTACCCTGGCTCCTTAGATCACCTGATTTATGGAGGCAAAGTGAAAGGTCTGCAGTGGTGTTTTATGCTTCATGAGGTTAAAGGTCTGCATTAGCCATTTAGACCAATTGAGGTGATTTTTTTTATTTTTACCAAAATTTGGTGCCAGGTGATTTATGGAGGCAATGTAAAATGTCTGCACTGGTCGTTTATGCTATCTGAGGCTAAAGATCCTCAGACCTATTACACCAGCTCCATTAGTCACAAACAATGCAATTTTAAAAAAACTGAAAATATCACCTAAGGTGTCTTAAAAAGCTGCCATGGACCTTTCACCTAAACTATATATATCAACTGGACCGATTTTATGCAAAAATAAAAATATCACCTCAGCTGACTTAAACAGCCACTGCAACCTTTCACAATGACTCCATAGATCACCTGAAGCCATATGACAAACATAAAATATTATCTGACGTGGCCTAAATGACCACTGCCTACCTTTGACCCCATAAATCACCTGAAACCAGTTTTTGCCAAAAATCAATATATGACACCAGGTAGCATAAATCTAAACCACAGATCCTTCACACTTGCTCCATAAGTCACCTGGAACCCATTTTGGGTAAAAATTAAAATTTCAACTGAGGTGACCTCAATGACCACTTTTGACATTTTATACCAGCTCCATTAATCACCTAGAAACCATTTTTGGCAAAATTAAAAAAAAATCACCTCAGGTGGAATAAACAACCATGGCTGATCTTTCAGTCCTGCTATTTAACTCACCAACAACCCATTTTTGAAACAAATAAAACAATTCTACTCAGGTGGCTTAAAGAACAATGAAGAAATTTCAAGCAGGCTCCATAGATAAGCTGGAGTGATGTTTTGGTAAACTAAAAAGTATCACCATGGCCTAAATAACCTCCATATATCTTTTACCCCAGATTCTTATCGCCTAGAACAAATTTTAGCAAAAGAGAAATCTCCAGGTGGCCTAAATGACCACTGCAGATCTTTTTATCTGGATACATAAATTGACTGATCCCAGTTTGGAAAAATACAAATATCACCAGTTAGCTACAGCAACCTCAGACCTTCAGACTAGCTCCATTAATCACTGCAGCCCACTTTTTAAAAAACCGAAATATCACCACATTTCAACCTTCCACCAGATATCACCTGAACCACTGTTTTCAAAAATAAAAATTTCACTTGGTGGCTGAAACAACTATCGAGACTTTTCTGCAATTACTCCAACAGATCACCTGGAACCCATTTTTGGCAAAATCACTTCAGATGGCCTAAGTGACCACTGCCTACCTTTTACCCCATCCCATAAATCACCTGAAATGCATTTATCACCTCAGGTGGCCTAAATGACAACCTCAGACCTTTCACCCAAGTTTCATAAATCCCCTGCCACCCATTTTCAGCAAATATGTAAATTTCACCTGTGGTGTCCTAAACAACCACTGAGGAACTTTGAATCTGGCTCCATAGATCACCTGAAACCCATTTAAACAACCAATAAAAATAACACCTCAGGTGGCAGAAAGGACCCTTTTCCCTTGCTCCATACATAATCTGGAACCCATTTTGGGTGCAGCTTGTGTCATTCCCATCCTTTACACCATTGAGTTAATGTAGTGGACCTGCTGCATCAGATTGGGGGACTTAGTCACACAGATTCTTTTTTCTGCGGTAAAATATGGCACACAGTATTTTGCACACCAAGATCTGATTCAAGCTGGTTGTTTGATGTAGCTTGAGAGGAGCTAAGGGCCTCTAAAATCTGGGCCCCTAATCTCAGGTAGCCCAATGAGTATTGCTGACCTTCACACCGCTCCTTTAATCACCTGCCAACACATTTTAGCAAAAACAAAAGATATTTTCAGGTGACCTAAATGACCACTTTGGACCTTTTACACAGACTCCATTAATCACATGGGACCCATTTTTTTGCAAAAAAAAAAATCACCTCAGGTGGCATAAATGACCACCTCAGACCTTTCACTCCAACTCCATAAATTACTTGGAACCCATTTTTGCAAAAATACAAATTTCACCTCAGGTGGTCTAAATGACCACTGCATACCATTAACCCACATATATTATAGTGGCACGGTCAAGCCACTATAGTTAGGGTTCAGCAGTCCCTTCTATGTTAAACTCAAAATTTTGCTCATTAATAACTTTGGACCCATTCAACGGGTTTGACTGAAATTTGGTCTTGATTGGCTCCCCCCTGAAAAACTCCTTGGGCAACTTCATTGACAACATCATCCATACTTCTGTCCTTGCCACACTTGCCCTCCCCTTGAAACATGCCTCCGCCACCTACCACCTTAGGTCCTGTGTGTTCCAGACCCATTTGGTCCCTAGGACCCGCACCCTCTCTGGTGACAGAGCATTTGCCTCTCACACACCCAAGCTATGGAACTCTCTCCCCCCCAGGTCAGAACCTCCCCCTCCCACTTTTGCTTCAAAACCTCCCTCTGGCACTTCCTGAAGCCTGCTGCTACCTGCCTGTACCCTGCCCCATGACCTCCCCGGCCGTATGATTCCCCATCCTAGCTCTCTCCCCCTCCCTTACTGCCTTCCTCTTTGGGGGGCATCCCTCACCACCCTGTAGCCCCTTAGTCATTATGTTTGTACCCTGTGGTTGTCCACATACCATACCACAGCTTCTCCTCATCCTGTGTCACACGCACCTGACAAATGTCTTGCTCCTGAATACATGAACTATCTGTGTATCTATCTGTTATTTGTAATTTATTCTGTAATGCTTTCTGACAAAATGTTATCTCTGTTACCTCTATTCTGCTTCATTGTTGGAGTATACCCACTCCAGATTGTAATTGTTCTCCAATGCTCCTGATTGTAATTGTTGTCCGTGTATCCTCTCCCTTGTAATTACCCTGTTATTCTCCCAGGTCACACCTGAAAATAGGCACTGGCTGTCTCGTGTGCTTACCCGGTTACCAAAAGCAAATAAATAAAAAAATAAATGCATGCTGGGACATGGTAGTTCTCTTGATTTGCCAAATTGTGCTTAGGTTGGACTTATGAGCTTTTCATATGAAAACACTGAAAAATGAAAAATTATCCATTTTTGGAGGAAGATTTTCAGATTTTGGATGTGGCCCTGCAACGACCACTGTGTGGCCTGCTGCTCTGAGTGATGGTCCGCTTGAAAGCGTTTTGCGGCCAGACATGCTTTTATTGGTAAACATATTTGGGGCATTCAAAGGTTATGCAAGTACTTTAAATTCCCAATATAAGTCAAGGTGAAAATTTAGTATGTTTTGCAAACAAAGATTGGGGCTCTGGCCATATCTCTATCCCACTGGTTTATCAAAGAATTTGCAGCTTCGTGGCTCAAGAATCTTGTCCCTGCAAATTTTAAAATTTTTATCATGACGGCCGCCATCATGTTTAAATTCTCCACTGAAAACACAAATATCTTGGCTCAGATTTTTTTTTATATCACTGCTAGTCTCATGGCCCACCGATCTGGTATTAAATTATTAGCTGTTCATATCCCCGGTAGTCTAGTGGCCCCACCCATTAAGTGGGTTGCTGGTGATTAATGGAGCAGGTGTAAAAGATCTGAGGTTGTCATTTAGGCCCCCTGAGGTGTTTTTTTGTTTTTGCTAAAATTTGTTCCCGGTGATATGAACCTGGAGAAAAACGTCTGTGGATGTAATTTAGGCCACATGAGGTGATATTTTCAGTTTTTGGCAAAAACATGCTCCAGGTGATATATGGAGCCTGGTTGAAGGTTTCTTTGTGGTTCTTCAAGCCACCTGAGGTGAGAGTTTTTATTCACTGTGACCTTTTTCCCAGCACTTCATAATTCAACTGGAACCTATTTTTGTAAAGAAATTATATCACCTCAGGTGGCCCAAATGACGGCTGACTGGACTTATTACTCCATAATTTCATCCTTGAAACCTCGTTGACAAAAAGAAGAATAAACCTCAGTGGCTTAAATGACCACTGTGGACATTTCAATTAGTTTCCGATATCACCTGGAATCCATTGTTTGCAAAATTAATATTTCAACTCAGGTAGGTTAAACAACTATTGTGGACTTTTCTACAATGACTGCATAAATTACCTGGAACCCATTTTAAGCAAAATATATAAATTTCATCTCAGGTGGACTAAACAACCACTGAGGAACTTTGAATCTGGCTCCATAGATCACATGAAACCCATTTATGGCAAAATATATATATATATATATATATATATATATATATATATATATATATATATATCACCTCAGATGGCATAAATGACTTTTTACCCTGATCCATTCATAACATGGAACCAATTTTTAGTAAAAATTAAAAATATCACCTCTGGTGTCCTAAGTGACCACTGCTGTTCTTTTTCTCCAGATCATTATCATTTGTAATTCAACTTTTGGCAAAAATAAAAATTTCACTCTTAGGTGGTTTGAACAACTATCAGATCACATTCACCATGGTTGAATAGTATCACCTGGAATTGGTTCCAGGTGATTAATGGAGCCATGGTGAAAGGTATGCAGAGGATCTTTAGGCAACCAGGGACAATATTTTTAGTTTTATCCAAAAATAGGTTCCAGGTGATCTATGGAGTCTGGTTCAAAGTTCCTCGGTGGTTGTTTAGGTCACCTGAGGAGAAATGTAATTTTTTTTCCAAAAATGAGTTCCAGATGAGTTATAAAGATGGAGTGAAAGGTCAGCAGTGGTCATTAAGATGACCTAAGTTGATTTTTTTTAGACAGAAATGGTTTTCATGTGAGTTTTGTAGCCTGTGTAAAAAGTTCAAAGTGGTCATTTAGTCAATACTGTTTTTTGTTTGCCAAAAATGTGGGTTCCAATTTATTTATGGAGCTGGGGAAACAGGTCTGTAGTAGACCTTTTGGACAACAGGAGTGATATTTTTATTTTTGCCAAAAGTAGGTTCCAGGAGATCTATGGATCCAATCTGAGTGGTACACGCTACTCATTTAGGAAACCTAAGGTGAAATTTATATCTTTGTCAAAAATGGGTTCTAGATTATTTATGGAGCTGGGGTGAAAGGTCTGAGGTTGTCATTTAAGCAACCTGAGGTGATATATTTATTTTTGCCAAAAATGAGATTGAGGAGATTTACAGAATTGAGGTAAAAGGCAGGCTGTGGTCATTTAGGCCACCTGAGGTTAAAAGAAGGTGGCAGTCATTTAGACCACCTTAGGTAATATTTTTATTTTTACCAAACATGGGTTCCAGTTGATCTATAGAGTTATTGTGAAAAGTCCACAATGGTTGTTTAAGTCACCTGAGGAGAAAATTTTATTTTTGCAAAAAATTAATTCCCGGTGATATCTAGAGCTGAGGTGAAGTATCCAGAGTGGTCATTTAAGCTACCTGAGGTGATATTTCTACTTTTTGCCAAAAATGGTTTCAAAGTGAAATGATGGAGCTGGTGTAAAATGTCCAGTGTGGTCATTTAGGCCACCTGAGGTGATAAACATTTTTTTTGCCAACTATTGTTTTAAGGTGATTTATGGCACTGGGGTAGAAGGTCCACAGTGAACATTCAGGACACAAAGGGTGATATTTTTATTTTTTCCCAAAAGTGGGTTCCAGCTATTCTGTGGAGCTAGGTGAATGGTACTATATCTTCAAGTAGGCCACCCTGTGATAAAATTTTTATTTTGCCAAACTGTTGTTCAAGGTGTTTTGGAAACATTGTGAAAGGTCTGATGTTTATTTTGGATAATTGATATATATTTTTATTTTTACCAAAAATATGTTCCATGTAATTTATGGATCTGGAGTAAAAGATCCGCAGTGGTTGTTTAGGTCACCAGTGGCGATATTTTTAATTTTATAAAAAATTTGTTCCAGGTGATTTATAGAGCAGAGGTGAAAGGTCTGCAATTGTCATTTAGGCTACATGGTGTGATATTTGTATTATTTTTTTGCCAGGAAAAGGTGAATAGGTGACACATGATTTATGGAGCCTAGATAAAAGGTCTGCAGTGGACCTTTAGGCCACCTGAGGTAATATTTTTATTTTTACTAAAATTGGGTTCCAGGTTATATATGGAGCAAGGGTTAGAGGTCAATTATGGCACCTGAGGTAATATTTTAATTTTTTACCATAAATGTGTTTCAGGTGGTCTATGAAGGCAGATTCAATGTTCCTCAGTAGTTGTTTAGGCCACCTGAGGTGCAATTTATATATTTGCCTAAAATGAGTTACTGGTGATTTATGCTCCTGGGGTGAGAGGTCTGAGGTTATAGTTTAGGCCACCTGAGGTTATATATTTATTTTTGCCAAAATTGCAGTTCAGGTGATTCACATGAGTGGGATAAAAGGTTGGCTGTGGTTATTTAGGCCACCTGAGGCTAAAGGTAGGTAGTGGTGATTAGGCCGCCAGTGGTGATAATTGTATTAGCCAAAATGGGTTCCAGGTAATACATGGATCCAGAGTAAAAGATCTGCTGTGTTGGCATTTAGACAAGGAGTGGTGATATTTTTTATTTTTACCAGAAATTGGATTTATGGATCCAGGTGAAAGGGTCTGCAGAGGACCTTAGTCAACCAGTGATGATATTGTTATTTTTTTCAGAAATGGATTCCGTGCTAGTCTGTGAGCTAGGGTGAATTGTACTAGGTGGTCGCTACACTGACCGGAGGTGAAATTTTTTATTTTTGCCAAAACTGGGTTCAAGGTGATCTATGGAGACATTGAAAGGTCTGAGGTGTTTGCTTAGGACACATGATAAGACATTTTAATTTTGATCAAAAATGGGTTCCAGGTAATTTATGCAAAACTGAGTTTGAAGTGATATATGAAGTTGGAGTGAAAGGTCTGTGGTGGTCATTTATGCCAGCTGAGATGATATTTTTATTTTTGCAAACAAATGGGTTCCAGTTGATTAATGGAGCCTGTGTAAAAGGTCCAAAGAGGTCATTTAGGTCACCTGAGGAAATACCTTTAGTTTTTACCAAACATGTGTTGCAGGTGATTACTAGAGCTGCTGTGAAAGTCAAAATAAAAATAACCTCTAGTGGCCTCAAATCATCATCATGACATTTGACCCCAGCTCCATAAATCATCTGAAACCAATTTTGGCAAAATAAACTTTCACCTCAGGTGGGTCCTAAACAACCATCACCGAGATTTTATAATGACTCCACAGATCACCTGGAACCCAGTTTCTTTTTCAAAAGTATAATATCAACTCAGGTCACCTAAATGACCACTGTGCGATTTGTACCCAGCTACATAAATCACCTATGAATCCATTTTTGGCAAAAAGGAAAACATTTATATCAGGTGGCAAATTACCACCGTGGACCTTTTATCGGGTTCTATAAATCACCTGTAACCCATTTTTGACAAAAAATAAAAATAAGAACTCAGCTGGCCTAATGTCAGGCAGGCATGGTGCTAACCCCACAGTTCCCAACCCTAATGGTGCCACTGGTCTGTCCTATATCTGGCAGGGTCAGGTTTTTCCTCTGCATCCCCTGACCCATGGCTTCTGTCACAGTCAAGATCAGCACCTGCTCTTCACTAAGATCCTCCAGTGTGGGTCATTTCAGCCACCTGAGGTGATCACTTTTTCTTTTACCAAAAATAGGTTCCAGTTGATTTCTTGCACTGAGTAAAAAGGTCCACAGTGAACTTTAATTGGCAAGGTGAGTTCTTTTTTGCACAAAAATGGGTTCCATGTAATCTGTTACGCTAGAGTCAATGTACAAGGTGGTTGTTAGACCTCCTGAGGTGTCATTTTATTTTGCAAAACTGGGTTCAGGGTGATTCATTGGAAACATTGTGAAAGGTCTGAGGAGTTTGTTTTGACACCTGATGTGACATTTTTTTTTTTACCAAATGGTTCAGGTAATTTATGGATCTGAAGAGAAAGATCTGCAGTTACATTTAGGGTCACCAGAGGTTATGTTTTTATTTTTATTTAAAAATTGGCTCCAGGTGATTTATGTTAGAAGGTGAAAGTCTCTGAACATTTAGCCGCCATCGGGGTGATATTTAAATACATTTTATGCCAAAATTGGTCTCCAAGTGATTATGGCACCTGGATAAAAGGTCTGCAGGAACCGTTAGGGCCACCTCGGGATATTTTCTATTTCTGCCAAAATGGTTCCAGGTGATCTATGGAGCCAGGGTGAATGGTATGGTGGTCATTTAGGCCAATTTGAGGTAAGATGTATTTTTACCAAAAAAATGGGATCCAAGTTATGTATGGAGCAAGCAATATTATGCCACTTGAGATGATGATTTATTTTTGGCCGTGAATGGGTTTCAGATGATGTATGGAGCCAGACTCAATGTTTCTCAGTTGTTGTTTAGGCCACCTGAGGTGCAATTTATATATTTGCCAAAATGGGTTCCAGGTGATTTATGGAGCTGGGGTGAAAGATCTGAGGTTGTAGTTTAGGCCAGCTGAGGTGATATATTTATTTTGCCGAAAATGCAATTCAGGTGATTCATGGATTGGTAAAAGGTTACACTTGGTCATTTACTACAGCCTGATGTTAAAGGTAGGTGGTGATCTATTTTGCTAAAATGGGTTCCAGGTAATTCTGGATCCAGAGTATAAGATCTGCAGTGGTCATTTAGGCCAGGAGAGGGGATATTTTCATTTTTTCCAGAAATTGGCTCCAAGTGATTTATGAAGCCAGGGTGATAGGTCTGCAGAGGACCTTTAGACAACCAGGGACAATATTTTTATTTTTACCAAAAATGGGTTCCAATTGATTTCTGGAGTCATTGTGAAAAGTCCGTGATGGTTGTTTAAGACACCTGAGATGAAAATTTAATTTACAAATAGTGAATTCCAGGTGATCTCTGGAGCCGAGGTAAAATGTCCACATTGGTTATTTTAGCCATGTGAGGAGATAGTTTTCATTTTTTAAAAAGTGGGTTGCAGGTGTTTAATGGAGCTTATGTGAATGGTCTGAGGTTATTGTTTGGCCACCTGAGGCGATATCTGTATTTTTCCCAAACTGGGATCCAAGAAATGAATGTATCCACAGCAAAAGATATGCAGTGGTGATTTAGGGCCACATTAGATGATTTTTTCTTTGTTAAAATTTGTTTCAGGTGTGATGAATCTGGGGTAGGTTTGTGGGAGGTCAGCTTTACTCGCATGAAAGGATATATTTTAGTTTTTCCCAGAAACAAGCCCAACTGATGTGTATGGAGCCTGGGTTGAAAGTTTCTTTATGGGTTCTTAAGCCACCTGAGTTGACATTTTTATTTGTTTCTAAAATGGGTGTTCAGTGAGTTAAATAGCTGGAGTGAAAGATCAACTTTGGTAGTTTATTCCAACTGAGATTATTTTTTTCCAAAATGGTTTTAGGTGATTGAGGAAAGGGTAAATGTCCAAAGTGAACACAGAGGCTAAAGATTGCACTTTATTTTTGCCAAAAAATGGTTCCTGGTGACTTTTTAGCAGGATGGTGGTCATTTAGGGTCACCCAGTAGTAAATTAAATTCTTTTGCACAAAAATTGTTCCCAGTTGACTTATGGAGCAGGGCTGAAGAACTGTGGTTTACATTTATGCTACCTGAGCACTAAATTTACAACCTGGGATGTGGTAACTGGGCTATAGCTGGAAGTGTACAATTACAGCCTGGGAAAAGTGGTAAACTGGGAATGGCTAAAGGAGGTCAAACTAAGATCTGGAAAATAATAAATTGGGCATAGCTGGAAGACCTCAAATTAGAGCCTGGGAAAAGTATAAATTGTGCTATAGCTGGTAAGAGTACAAGGCTGCAGCTCATGAAAGTATAAATTTGGTTATGGCTGGACAAACACAGAATAACAGCCTGAGAAGAGTATACAACTGGGCTATGGCTGGAAGAGCAGCATAATTACAACCAAGAAAAGTATAAATGGCTGTAGCTGAAGAGCACAAAATTACAGCCTGGAAAAAGAATAACCTGTGCTAGCGTGAAGACCTCAAATTATAGCCTGGGTAGTATAATGTGAGCAATAACCAGAAGAGTACAAAACTGCAGCTTGTGAAAAGTATAAATTGGGCTGTGGCTGAAGAACACAGAATAACAGCATGGGAAAAGTATAAAATGGCTATGGCTGAAGAGGATATAATTACAGCCAATGTACTGTATAAAATGGTTATAGCTGAAGAGTACAAACTGCAGCCCGTAAAAATATATACTGGGATATGGCTGAGAGCACAAATTACAGAAAATGGTTCCAGATGATCTACTGAGCCAGGGTGAATGCAATGCAGTGGTCATTTAGGTAACCTGAGGTAATATTTTAATTTTACCAAAATGGGTTCCAGGTTATGTAAGAGCAAGGGTAGAAGGTTATTTATGCCACCTGAGGTGATATTTTATTTTTGGCATGAATGGTTTCATGTGATCTATGGAGCCAGATTCAATGTCTCAGTAGTGCTTAGGCCACCTGAGTACCTACATATTTGCAGCCGGGTAGTAGGTGAGTTATGAGTTGGGATGAAAGGTCTGAGGTTGTAGTTTAAGCCAGCTGAGGTGATATACTTATTTTTGCCAAAAAAGCAATTTAGGTGATTCAAGGGATTAGGGTAAAAGGTTGGCAGTGGTCATTTAGGCTACCTGAGATTAAAGGCCACTTGAGGTGATAATTGTATTTTTGCCAAAAATGGGTTCCAGATAATTCATGGATCCAGAGTAAAATACCTGCAGTGGTCATTTAGGCCAGGATAGGAGTTATTTTTACTTTTCCCAGAAATTGGCTCCAGGTGATTTATGGATCCACGGGGAAATGTCTGCAGAGGAGCTTTAGGCAACCAGGGAAGATGTTTTTAATTTTTGCCAAAAATGGGTTCCAAGTGATCTATGGAGCCAGGTTCAAAGTTCCTCAATGGTTGTTTAGGTTATCTATGGTAAAATGTTCATTTGTTCTCCAAAATGAGTTCCAGGTGAGTTATGAAGCCTTGGTGAAAGTCAGCAGTATTGGCTAAGGCCAATCTGTTGATTTTGTTTTTCAAAATGTATTTTCATGTGAGTTTTGTAGCCGGTAAAAAGTTCAAAGTCATCATTCAGGCAATATTATTTTTAGTTTGTTAAAAATTTGGGTTCCAGTTTATTTAGAGCTGAGGAAAAGGTCCAGTAGATGGCGTATGGGCCAGAGTGATATTTTCATTTTGTCACAAATTGGTTCCAAGAGATCTATTTATCCATGCTTAATGGTACACTGTGGTCATTTAGACATCTTAGGTGAAATTTATAGCTTTGTCAAAAAATTCTAGATTATTTATTGTGCTGGGTGAAAGGTCCAGTGAACATTTACGCTCTTGATGATATATTTATTTTTGCCAAAAATGAGTTTCAGGAGATTTATCTGATTGAGGTAAAAGGTTGGCAGTGGTCATTTAAGCCACCGGAGGTTATAGGTAGGTGGTGGTCATTTAGACCACCTGAGGTAATATTTTTATTTTTATCAAGAATGGGTTCCAGGTGATGTATGGAGTCATTGTGAAAAGTCCACAATGGTTGTTTAAGTCACCTGGGGAAATTTTATTTTTGCAAAAATGAATTCCGGTGATATCTGGACAGAGGTCAACATCTGTGGTCGTTAGCCACTTGTGTGTAATATTTTTATTTTTGTTAAAATGGGTTCCAGGTGATGTGTGGAGTCATTGTGAGGTCTTCATAATGGTTGTTTAAGCCTGAGGGATTTTACCAAAAGACCCAGGTGATATTCGATGAGGTCAATATCCGTGTGGTCTTTAAGCCACCTGAGGTAGTATTTTATTTTTGCTAAAATGGTTTCAGTAGAAATTATGGAGCCAGTGTAAGAGTCCAGTGGGCATTTAGACCATCTTCATTGATTTCTTTCATTGATTTCATTGAGCTGGAAAAATGAAAATACGTCTTGTTGTTCCATACATCTACTACTTGACCTTTTTCCTCAGCTCTGTAAATAAACTGGAATCAAAATTTTTAGCAAACAAAAATAATATTGCCTGAATGATGACCTGATACTTTACATCGCCATGTTCTCACATGAAAACCATTTTGGCAAAAAAGAAATATATCAACTTAGGTGGCCTTAATAACCCCTGGTGACCTTTTCCCCAGGCTTATAACCACTTGAACCATTGGAGAATAAGGAACATTTTACCACAGAACCAAACAACCATCGAGGAACTTTAACCGGTCATCGTTTCTGAACCCATTTGGGCCAAATAAAAATATCTTACCTGGGGTCAAAGCCCTGCAGACTTTCCCATGGATCCATAAATCACCTGGAGCCACTGTAAAAGTGAAAATATTCCTATTCTGCCTAAATGACTACTGCAGGTATTTTATGTCGATCCATGAATTACCTGGGAACCCATTTGGGCAAAAATACAATTATTACTTTGGTGCTAATGGCCACCACCTACCTCTATGTGCTTAAATGACCGCCAACCTACCCTAATCCTATGAATCACTTTAATTGTATTTTTGCAAAATAAATATATCACCTTATTGTCTAAACTACAACCTCAGACCTTTCACTTCAGCTCCATAATCACCCAACCCATTTTTGTAAAATAAATGCACCTCAGGTGTTCAACACTCTGAGGAACATTGAATCGGTCTATAGGATCTGAAATCATTTATGACAAAAAATAAAAATATCACCAGGTAGCATAAATGACCTTCTACCCGTCTATACATAACCTGGAACCCATTTTTGTCAAAATTAAAATATCACCCTGGTTTTAAAGGTCCACTGCAGATCTTTATCCAGGCTAAATAAATCACAAGGAACCTATTTCTGCAAGAATGAATAAAATATCACTCCAAGTGGCCTAAATGACCACTGAGGCCTTTCACCTGGCCCATAAATCATGAACCACTTTTTAGTAAAATAAAACATCATCTCTGGTGCTAAATTCCATGCAGATCTTTCAGTCAAGATCCATAAATTATCTGGAACCTATTTTGTAAAATAAAAAATGTCACATCAGGTGTCCAAAACAAACTCCTCAGACCTTTCCAAATGTTTCATAGATCAATTGAACATGTCTTGGCAAAATAAATTTCACCCTCAGGTAGCCTAAACAAACACCTCATACCATTCACCCCATGCCCACTGATTACCTGCATCCCACTATTTGAAAACTTTAATTTCACTGCAGGTTTAAAGATCATCATGGATATCCACCAGCTCCAGACATCACCTGAATCCATTTTGCAAAATAAAAATTTCACCTCAAGTGGCTTAAACATCATTAACTTTTCACAATGACTGTATAGATCAACTGGAACCCATTTTTGGTAAAATAAATGATCACCAGCTGGCCTAAATGACCACCACCTCCTTTAACTGTGGTGACCTTAATGACCACTGCCTATCTTTTACCCCAATCACATAAATCACCTGAAATGCATTTTTACAAAATAAATATATCACATCAGGTAGCGTAAAAGTCCACTGCAGACCTATCACCTCAGTCTACAAATATCCTGAACCCATTTTGGCAAAATGAAAATATCATCACTGCAGACCTTTCACCGACCCATAAATCACCTGGAACCACTTTCTGGCAACACTGAATAGAAATGTCACCCAGGTGGTCAAATGACCTTTCACCTTGGTCTTGAAATCACCTGGGACCTAATTTTAGTAAATAAAATATTCCCTCTGTGGCCTAAATGACACTGCAGATCTTTTACCAGATCCATCAATAACCTGGAACCCATTTTTTGAAAAATAAAATGTCACATCTGGTGTCCAAAACAAACCCTCAGACCTTCCTAATGATTCCATAGATCACCTTGAATACTGTTTTGCAAAAATAAAATTTCATCTCAGGTGTCCTAAATGACTACTTCACTATCTATAGCTCCACAGATTACCTGAACCCATTTTGCAAAAAAATTTTCACCCTTTGGTCTTAAAATTCACTGTGTCCTTTTCCCACCAGCAAAAATCATTTGGAACCTACATTTGGTAAAGAAATTATATCACCTCTGGGCCAAATGACCACACTAGACTTTTACTCCATAATATCATATTGAAACTATTATTTTGCAAAATAAGAACTGTAACCTCAGGTGGCTTAATCGTCACCACATTTCACCCAGCTCCAGATATCACCTGAACCATTGTTTGCAAAATAAAAATTTAACTCAGGTGGCTTATAAAACCATTGTGGCTTTTTCACAATTTATTGATTTACTTATTTATTAACTAGATTTATCAGATACATACTGAGCGAAAATCACTCATTTCTAGATTCAACCGAGGTATATAACAATACATTTGAGTGCTAAAATTAACATTTGCAGTAGGTATTGTTACAATGGAATAGATGCATGTACATACTTGGGTAAATAGGCTCAATATAGGTAAAATAAAAACAAGTCCATGGATGGTTAATGACTCACCTGGAACCCATTTTTGGCAAAAATAAAGCTATCACCTCAGGGTGGCCTAAGTCCCCACTCACCTACCTTAACTTCAGGGTCCAAATGACCACTGCCTACCTTTACCCCAACCCGTAAATCACCCGAAATGCATTTTAGCAAAATAAATATGTCACTCAGGTGGCCTTAACGAACCCTAGACTTTCATAGTGTCTATAAATCACCTGCAACCCATTTAAACAAATATATAAATTTCACTTTGGGTGTCTTAAATTACTACTGAGGAAGTTTGAATCAAGTCTATAAATCACCTGAACCATTTATCGTAAAAAATAAAAACATAATCTCAGATGGCATAAATTACTCTTACCCTGCTCTACATGACATGGAACCACTTATTTGTAAAAATAAAAATATTACCTCTGGTGGCCTAAATGACAACTAAGGTCTTTTACTCCAGACCTTAAATTACCTGGAACCTATTTTTGTAAAAATAAAATGTCACATCGATGTCCAAAACAAACACTAGATGACGTTGATTTTTAACCTCAAGAAGCATAAACACCACTGCACACCTTTCACTTTGCCTCCATCAATCACCTGGAACCCATTTTTGGCAAAATAGAATGTCACCAGGTGGTCGTGATACTACAAACCTGCCTGGCTCAGACACCTGACGGCGGTAGCAAAGTGAAAGGTCTGCAGTGGTGTTTTATGCTTTTGAGTTAAAGGTCAGCATTAGCTATTTAGGCTAATTGAGGTAATATGCCAAAATTTGTTCCAGGTGATTTGTGAGGCAATAAAATGTCTGCACTGGTCATTTATCCTATTGAGGATAAAGATCTCAGATCTTTACACCAGTCATTAGTCACTTACAAACCAATTTTTCAAAAACTGAAAATGTCACTTGGGTGTCTAAACAGCTGCTATGGATTTTCATCTAAACTAGGGATATCAACTGGAACTGATTGTGTAAAATGAAAATGTCACCAGATGGCATAAACAACCACTGCAACCTTCACAATGAATCCATAGATCACATAGACCCATTTGTGGAAAAAAAAATTATTCCAGGTGGCCTTCAAATGATCACCGCTCCTTTATCAATAAATCACATGAAACCCATTTTTGCCAAAAATAATATATATAAACGATGCAAACAATATATCATTGATGACAAAACAAAATATCACCTTAGGTGCCATAATGACCTTACCCTTGCTCCATACATAACATGAACCCATTTTGGTAAAAATAAAATATTACTCAGATGTCTAAAAGACCATCTGTATTCACCCTGGCTCAGATCACCTGAATCATTGTGGCAAAATGAAATATCATCATGATGGCCTAAAGGGCCACTGCAGACCTTTATCCCAAATCCATAAATCACCTGGAACCATTTTAAAATAAAAACACCTCTGGTTGCCTAAATCACCACAGCAGATCTTCTACTAGATCTATAGATTACCTGGACCTCTTTTTTGATAAAATAAAATGTCACAAGTGCCCAAAACACCTCAGAACTTTACAATGTTTCAAAGATCACCTTGAACCCAATTTTTGTCAAAGTAATAATTTCACCTCAGGTGGCCTAAATCACCAACTCATACCATTCACCCTAGCTCCACAGATTAGCTGAAACCCATTTTGGCAAAAATAAACATCATTCCTGGTTGCTCTAAGGTCCTCAAGACCTTTCATCCTGGCTCCAAATCACCTGGAGCCAATTTCTGGTAAATAAAAGAATATTTCTCCTGTCTAAACAGCCATCGATCTTTTAATCTGGATTCATGCATATATGAACCCATTTTGGCAAAATATGTTATCACCTGAGGCCTAATCACCACCACCCACTCTTAATCTCAGGTGCTAAATGACCACAGCCAACCTTTTATCCCAAACCCTGAATCACCTGAACTGCATTTCTGGTAAAATAACACATCACCAGCTGGTTTGCTACAACCTCAGACCTTCATCTGAGCTGTATAAATCACTAGACACCCATTTTTTACATATATAAATTGCACCTCAGGTGCCCCAACAACTACTTAGGAACATTGAATCTGGGTCTGAGATCACCTGAAACCAATTTATAGTAAAAAATAAAAATCTCTGGTCAGGTGGGTAAAATGACCTTTAACCTTTCTCCATGTTGCCCTGAACCCAGTTTAGTAAAATGAAATTATGACCAGGTGCCTTAATGACCACCGCTAACCTTCACCCACCTGGAACTCATTTGTTGGGGAAAAATTAACATTTCACCAGGTGACCCAAATAACCACTGAGGAACTTTGAATCTGGTCTATAGATCACCTGAACCCAGTTTTGGCAAAAAATAAAAATATCATCCTTGGTTTCAAAGGTCCTTTGCAGTCTTTCACCCTGGTCTATAAATCACCTGAAACCAATTTAGTGCAAATAAAATATTACTCTCCTGGCCTAAATGACCATTGCAGAGCTTTTACTCTGGATCCATAAATTACCTGAACTAATTTCGCAAACTGAATAGAAATGTCACCCCAGGTGTCCTAAAGACTTCCAGACCTTTATCTCAGCCTGAAAATCACCTGGAGCCACTTTTGTAAAATAAAACATTACCTCTGGTGGCTGACCACTGCAGATCTTTTATCTAGATCCATCAATTACCTGAACCCATTTTAGAAAAATAAAATGTCACATCTGGTGTCCAAAACAAACCTCAGACTTTCATAATGATTCCATAGATCACCTTGAACACTGTTTTGCAAAATAAAAATTTCATCTCAGGTGTCCTAAATGACTACTTGTACTATTCACCCTAGCTCCACAGATTACCTGGAACCCATTTTGGCAAAATTTAAATATCACCTTGTGTCTTAAAAATTCATGTGGTCCTTTACCCGAAAGAAAAATCAATTGAACCTATATTTGTAAAGAAATTATATCACTCTGGTCAAAATGACCACACTAGACTTTTTTTCATAATATCACATTGAAACTATTTTGCAAAAATAAGAACTATAACCTCAGGTGGCTTAATCGATCACTATGGACATTTTCATTTCAGCCCAGATATGTCATCTGAATTCATTGTTTGCAAAAATAAAAATTTAACTCTGGTGGCTTATAAACCATTGTGACTTTTTCACAATTATTGATTTATCTATTTATTATTAACTAGATTTACCAGATAAGCATATTTGGTGGAAAATCACTCATTTAGATGCAACCTGAGTGTACATAATACATGTCAGTGTTAAAATTAACATTTGCAGTAGGCATTGTTACAATGGAATAGATGGCTACGATCATACTTAGGTTGTGTAGGCTCAATATAGGTGAAACAAACAAGTCCAAGGATGGTTAATGACTCGTTAATACCTGGAACCCATTTTTGGCAAAATATTTATCACCTCAGGTGGCTCAAGTCCCCACCACCTACCTTTTAACTTCAGGTGTCCTAAATGACCACTGCTACCTTTACCCCAACCTAAATCACTCCGGTGCATTTTAGCAAAATAATAGTCACCTCAGGTGGCCTTAACGACAACCTCAGACTTTCATAGTTGCTCCATAAATCACCCAACCCATTTAAACAAATATATAAATTTCTATCCAGGTGTCTTAACTACCACTGAGGAAGTTTGAATCAAGCTCCATACCTGAAACCCATTATCTCAAAATAAAATATAATCTCAGATGGCATAAATTGCCCTTACCCTGCTCCATACATGACATGGAACCACTTATTTGTAAAAAAAAATATTACCCGGGGCCTAAATGACAACTACAGATCTTTTACTCCAGATCCCTACATTTGGAACCTATTTTGGTAAAATAAAATGTCACATCAGATGTCCAAAACAAACACTAGGTGTGTTTACACGTTGATTTTATCCCTTGTGCATAAACACCACTGCACACCTTTCTCTTTTTGCTTCATCAATCACCTGGAACCCATTTTTGGCAAAAAGGAAATGTCACCTCAGGTGGTCGTACTGCCTTCCAAACCTTTTCCCTGGCCAATAGATTTGATTTATGAAGCAAAGGAAAGGTCTGGTGTGTTTTATACTTGAGGTTAAAGGTCACATTAGCTATTTAGGGCAATTGAGGTATTTTTATTTTGCCAAAATTTGGTTCCAGGACGGTATGTACGTAAAATGTCTGCACTGGTCATTTATCCTATCTGAGGATAAAGATCCTCATCTTTTACACCAGCTAGTCACTTACAAACCAATTTTTCAAAACTGAAAATGTCATCTCAGGTGTCTTAAACAGCTGCCATGGACATTTCACTTCAAACTAGGATATCAACTGAACTGATTTATGCAAAATGAAAATGTCACCTCAGATGGCATAAACAACCACTGCAACCTTCAATGACTTCATAGATCACATAGGACCCATTTGTGGAAAAAAAATTACCCCAGGTGGCCTAAATGATCATGCTCACCTTTTTACCACAAATCACATGAAACCTATTTTGCCAAAATAATATATAGTAACCATGCAAACAATATATCATTATGACAAACAAAATATCACCTTAGGTGCCATAATGGACCTTTTATCTTGCTCCATACAAAACATGGAACCCATTTGGCAAAATAAAATATCATCCTTGTTGCCTAGGTCCTCTAGATCTTTCATCCTGGCTCCATAAATCACCTGAGCCATTTCTGGTAAAATAAAAGAATACTTCCTGGTCTAAACAATACCTCGGATCTTTAATCTGATCCATGCATTATATGGAACCCATTTTGGCAAAAATACAGTTATCACCTGAGGTGGCCTAATCACCACCACCTCCCTTAATCTCAGGTGCTTAAATGACCACAGCCAACCTTTATCCCAAAACCCATGACTCACCTGAACTGCTTTTGTAATAAATAGTCACCCGCTGGCCTAAGTTGCAACTCAGACCTTTCATCTGAGCTGCATAAATCACCAGACACCCATTTTGGCAACATATAAATTGCATTTCAGGTGCCCCAACTACTTAGAACATTGAATCTGGCCTGTAGATCACCTGAAACCAATTTATAGTAAAATAAAAATATCTCGCTAGGTGGTATAATGACCTTTAACCTTTCTCCATACATAACCTGAACCAGTTTTAGTAAAATGAAATATGACCTCAGGTGGCCTTCATGACTACTGCTAACCTTCACCCACCTGAACTCATTTGTTGGGGAAAATTATCATCCCCAGGTGACCTAAACAACCACTGAGGAACTTTGAATTGGGTCTATAGATTCCTGAACCTGTTTTGCAAAAATAAAAATATCATCCTGGTTGCCTAAAGGTCCTTTGTGACCTTTCATCCTGGCCCATAAATCACCTGAAACCAATTTCAGTAAATAAAAAATATTACCTCTGGCTCAATGACCACTGCAGAGCTTTTACCTGATCCATAAATTACCTGAACTAATTTCTGCAAAACTGAATAGAAATGTCACTTCAGGTGTCCTAAATGACTTCAGAGACTTATCTGCCCGGCTGACCATCACACTGACAACAGACATATCTCTAGTGGGTTGGAGAGAGCACCTAGAGTGCCACAAACTACAAATCTTCATCACCCAAGGAGTCCCATCCACACTTCAACTTGCTGGACCTCTCTGCAGTGAACTTGTCTTTGATGGATTTTGCTCTGCTAGGCAGAGCTCGGGTCATTCAAGTCCAGATGGACAATTCTACGACCAGGTGTTACCTGAACAGACAGGGCGGCACTCACTTCCATTCCTTGTATCGGGAGGCACTCTGCATATGGACCCTTATGAGCAGCATGAATGTTGATACCCTGGCAATCCATGTTGGGGGAGAATGGTCATCTGGTGCACACCCTTAGCTAGGAAGGAGAGAACATATTTTTGAATAAAATACAAATATCACCTCAGGTGGACCAATTTTTGGTGAAAACTAAAAATATCACCATAGGTGGCCTAAATGACATCCACAGACATTTTACCTCATGTACATAAATTACCTGGAACCCATTATGACAAAATAATGTATCAACTCAGTTAGCCTAAATGACTACCACATACCATTCAGGGTGAACATCTGCATAGATCACCTGGAACCCATTTTTGCCAAAAATGAAAATATATTTCCTGGTTGCCTAAAGGTCCTCTGCAGACCTTTCACCCTGGCTGCATAAATCACCTTGAACCAATTTCTCTTAATAATAAAAATATCATCTCTCCTGGCCTTAATGACTACTGCAGATCTTTTATTCTGGATCCATCAATTACCAGAAACAAATTTTTGGAAAAAATACAAATATCACCTCAGGTGGCCTAAATGACAACCTCAGACCTTTTTCACAGAGTCACTTAGTTCCATTAGTCACTTACAATGCACTTTTTGGGAAACTGAATAATCACCTCAGGTGTCTTAAAAGGCTACCACAGACCTTTAACTCCAACTCCAGATAGAAACTGGAACTGATTTATTACAAAAATAATAATTTCACCTCAGGTGGCTTAAACAACCACTGCAGACCTTTCACAATGACTGCAGAGATCACCTGGAACCAATTTCTTTCAAAAATAAAAATATCACCTCAGGTAGCATCAATGTAAAAAAAAACAGATCTTTCACCCCTGCTCCATAAATAACCTGGACACCATTTATTGCAATTTATGAGCCAAAATATATTGTAGGAGGTGATCATTTAGGTCACCAGAGATGATATTTTTTGTGGCTAAAAATGAGGTTCAATTGATTATTGGAATGGCGATGAACAATCTGTGATGGCCATTAGGCCACCTGATGACGATATTTTCATCTTTGCAGAACTCTATTCCTGCACATTCATGGAGCCAGTTTAAAAAGTCAACTGTGGACATTTAGGCTACCTGAAATACTTTTATTTTTGTAGAAAAATGGGTGCCATGTAATTTATGGGCTGGAATAAATATTCTGCGGTACACCTGCAAAATAAATACATTACCTCTGATGGCCTAAAAGGCCACTAGAAACCTTTACTCAGCTCTATAAATCACCTGGAACCCATGTTTGGCAAAAGAACCCAAATATCAATTTAAGAGGCCTAAAGGATCACAGTGGATGTTTTACTCTGTCTACTTAATTCTCCTGGATCCATGATGACCAAAAATAAAATATCCTTCAGGTCATAAATGACCACCACAGCCCTTTTGCAGGGCTCCATCAACTCCTGAAACAATTTCTGGAAACAATAAAAATGTTTCCTCAGGTAGCCTAAAGGACCTGCTTATACTTATACCCTGGGTGAAGAAAATCATCTGGAACATTTTTGGAAAAAAATAAAATAACTCTCAGGTGGCCTACTCCCACCACTGTGGATATTTCACCAGCTCAAGTAAACCATCTGGAATGCATTTTGGCAAAAATAAAACTTTAACATCAGGTGGCCTAAACAACCATCGTTTACCTTTTATAATGACTCCATAAATCAGCTGGAACCAATTTTTGCAAAACTACAAATATCACCTCAGTTGGCTTAAATGACCTTCGCAGTCCTTTTACCCAGGCTCCATATATCACTTGTAAACCATTTTTGAGAAAAATAAAAATTTGTACTCAGCTGGCCTAAATGTCCACTGTTGGCCTTTGTGGTCAGGTGATTCATGCAGGTGGGATAAAGGTAGCGTAGTAATTTAGACCACCTGATGTAGAAACATAGAGTGGTAGTCATTAAGGCCACCTCAGGTGATATTTTATTGTTGCCAAAATGGGTTCTAAGATGAAAGGTCTAGTGCTGATTTAGCTAACCTGAGCTGATATTTTATTTTACAAAGACAGTTTCCATGTAATTTATAGAGCCAGAATAAAAGATCTGTAGTGGTCATTTAGTCCACCTGAGATGATGTTTTTATTATTGCCAATAATTGGTTACAGGTGATCTAAATGTTGACTACCTACCTTTTACCCCAACAAGTGAGGCAGTATAGCGCAGTGGTTTAAGGTCCTAAATTGCAAATCTGGTGACATCCAGCAGACCAGACCTGGGTTTGAATCCCACAGCTTCCACTTGCATACTGTGTGACCCTGAGCAAGTCATTTAACTTCACTGTGCTCCCAGGTTGCGCCTGTAAAAAAGCTTTCAGCTTAGTGTGTCTCACCTGGTTAAATAACTAAAACAAACTTCATAAATCACCTGGTTCCCATTTTTGGCACGAATAGAAATATCACCTCAGGTGGCCAAAATGATCACTGTGGATCTTTAGCCTCAGCTAGCATAAACCGCCAGTGCAGACATTTTACATTGCCTCCATAAATCACTTGGAAAAATAAAAATATCATCTCAGGTGCCTAAATGGCTAATGCCAACCTTTAACCTCAAGAAGCATAAAACACCACTGCAGACCTTTCACTTTGCCTCCATAAATCACCTGGAAACCATTTTTGGCAAAAATAGAAATGTGACCTCAAGTGGTTGTAATCACCACCACAAACCTTTTACCCTGGCTCCTTAGATCACCTACTTTATGGAGGCAAAGGAAAAGGTCAGCAGTGATGTTTTGTCCTTCTTGAGGTTAAATCTACGATAACCATTGAGAACAAGTGGTGATTTTTTATTTTACCAAAAAGGTGCCAGGTGATTTTATGAAGGCAATATAAAATATGAGCTCTGATCTATCTGAGATAAAACTCAGACCTATTACACCAGTTCCATTAGTCACAAACAATGCAATTTTAAAAAAACTGAAAATATCACCTAAGGTGTCTTAAAAAGCTGCCATGGACCTTTCACCCAAACTATATATATCAACTGGAACTGATTTTATGCAAAAATAAAAATATCACCTCAGCTGACTTAAACAGCCACTGCAACCTTTCACAATGACTCCATAGATCACCTGGAAGCCATATGTGACAAACATAAAAATATATATCTGAAGTGGCCTAAATGACCACTGCCTACCTTTGACCCCATAAATCACCTGAAACCAGTTTTTGCTAAAAATCAATATATGACATCAGGTAGCATAAATGCGAACCACAGATCCTTCACCCTTGCTCCATAAGTCACCTGGAACCCATTTTGGGCAAAAATTAAAATTTCAACTGAGGTGACCTCAATGACCACTTTTGACATTTTATACCAGCTCCATTAATCACCTAGAAACCATTTTTGGCAAAATAAAAAAAAAATCACCTCAGGTGGAATAAACAACCATGGCTGATCTTTCAGTCCTGCTATTTAACTCACCAACAACCCATTTTTGAAACAAATAAAACAATTCTACTCAGGTGGCTTAAAGAACAATGAAGAAACTTTCAAGCAGGCTCCATAGATAAGCTGGAGCATGTTTTTGGCAAAAACTAAAATATCACCTCATGTGGCTTAAATAACCTCCATAGACCTTTTACCCCAGATTCATATCGCCTAGAACAAATTTTAGCAAAAAGAGAAATCACCTCAGGTGGCCTAAATGACCACTGCAGATCTTTTACTCTGGATACATAAATTGACTGGATCCCAGTTTTGGAAAAATACAAATATCACCTCAGTTGGCCATACAGCAACCTCAGACCTTTCAGACTAGCTCCATTAATCACCTGCAGCCCACTTTAAAAAAAAAACAAAAATATCACCTCACATTTCAACTCACCTCCAGATATCACCTGGAATCCACTGTTTTCAAAAATAAAAATTTCACTTCTGGTGGCTGAAACAACTATCATGAACTTACTCAATTACTCACAGATCACCTGGAACCCATTTTTGGCAAAAAAAAATATCACTTCAGATGGCCTAAGTGACCACTACCTACCTTTTACCCCAATCCCATAAATCACCTGAAATGAATTTATCACCTCAGGTGGCCTAAATGACAACCTCAGACCTTTCACCCAAGTTTCATAAATCCCCTGCAACCCATTTTCCAGCAAATATGTAAATTTCACCTGTGGTGTCCTAAACAACCACTGAGGAACTTTGAATCTGGCTCCATAGATCACCTGAAACCCATTTAAGCAACAAATAAAAATAACACCTCAGGTGGCATAAAGGATCCTTTTCCCTTGCTCCATACATAATCTGGAACCCATTTTGGGTGCAGCTTGTGTCATTCCCATCCTTTACACCATTGAGTTAATGTAGTGGACCTGCTGCATCAGATTGGGGACTTAGTCACACAGACCTCTTTTCTTGCAAAATATGGCACACAGTATTTTGCACACCAAGATCTGATTCAAGCTGGTTGTTTGATGTAGCTTGTGAGGAGCTAAGGCAGCTTTAAAAATCTGCCCCTAATCTCAGGTAACCTAAATGAGCATCGCTGACCTTCACACCAGCTCCTTTAATCACCTGCAACACATTTTTAGCAAAAACAAAAGATATTTCTTCAGGTGACCTAAATGACCACTTTGGACCTTTTACACAGGCTCCATTAATCACATGGGACCCATTTTTTTGCAAAAAAAAATCACCTCAGGTGGCATAAAAGACCACCTCAGACCTTTCACTCCAACTCCATAAATTACTTGGAACCCATTTTTGCAAAAATACAAATTTCACCTCAGGTGGTCTAAATGACCACGCGTACCAGATAACCCACATATTTTATAATTAGCGCGATTCAAAACCACTATAGTTAGGGTTCAGCAGTCCATTCTATGTTAAATTCAAAATTTTGCACATTAATAACTTTGGACCCATTCAACGGGTTTGCCTGAAATTTGGTCTTGATTGGCTCCCCCCTGACAAACTCCTTGGGCAACTTCATTGACAACATCATCCGTACTTCTGTCCCTGCCACGCTTGCCTTCCCCTTGAAACATGCCTCATACACCTACACCTTAGCTCCTGTGTCCCAGACCCATCTGGTCCCTAGGACCCGCACCCTCTCTGGTGACAGGGCATTTGCCTCTCACATGCACCCAAGCTATGGAACTCCCTCCCCCCAGGTCAGAGCCTCCCCCTCCCACTTTTGATTCAAAACCTCCCTCTGGCACTTCCTGAAGCCTGCTGCTACCTGCCTGTGCCCTGCCCCATGACCTCCCTGGCCATATGATTCCCCATCCTAGCTCTCTCCCTCTCCCTTACTGCCTTCCTCCTTGGGGGGCATCCCTCACCACCCTGTAGCCCCTTGGTCATTATGTTTGTACCCTATGGTTGTCCACATACAATACCACAGCTTCTCCTCATCCTGTGTCGCATGCACCTGACAAATGTCTTGCTCCTGAATACATGAACTATCTGTGTATCTATCTGTTATTTGTAATTTATTCTGTAATGCTTTCTGAGAAAATGTTATCTCTGTGACCTCTATTCTGCTTCATTGTTGGAGTATACCCACTCCAGATTGTAATTGTTCTCCAATGCTCCTGATTGTAATTGTTGTCCATGTATCCTCTCCCTTGTAATTACCCTGTTATTCTCCCAGGTCACACCAGAAAATAGGCACTGGCAGTCTAGTGTGCTTACCCGGTTACCAAAAGCAAATAAATAAAAAAAATAAATGCATGCTGGGGCATGGTAGTTCTCTTGATTTGCCAAATTGTGCTTAGGTTGGACTTATGAGCTTTTCATATGAAAACACTGAAAAATGAAACATTATCCATTTTTGGAGGAAGATTTTCAGATTTTGGATGTGGCCCTGCAACGACCATTGTGTGGCCTGCTGCTCTGAGTGATGGTCCGCTTGAAAGAGCTTTGGTGGCCAGACATGCTGCTTTTTGTTTGGTGTAAACATATTTGGGCATTCAAAGGTTATGCTACTTTTAAATTCCCATTATAAGTCAAGGTGAAAATTTATATGTATGTTTTGCAAACAAAGATTGGGGTTCTAGCCATCTCATCCCACCTGGCGATCAAAGAATTTGCAGCTTCGTGGCTCAAGAATCTTTGTCCCTGCAAATTTTAAAAATTCTTTTATCATGACGGCGCCATCATGTTTAAATTCTCTGACTGGAAAAACACAAATATCTTGGCTCAGGTTTTTTTATATCACTGCTAGTCTCATGGCCCACCGGATCTGTATTAAATTATTATAGTTGTTCATATCCCTGGTAGTCTAGTGGCCCCACCCATTAAGTGGGTTGCTGGTGATTAATAGAGCAGGTGTAAAAGATCTGAGGTTGTCATTTAGGCCACCTGAGGTGTTTTGTTTTGCTAAATTTGTTCGGTGATATGAACCTGGGTAAAATGTCTGTGGATGTAATTTAGGCCATGAGGTGATATTTTCAGTTTTGGCAAAACATGCTCCAGGTGATATATGGAGCCTGGTTGAAAGTTTCTTTGTGGTTCTTCAAGCCACCTGAGGTGACATTTTTATTCACTGTGGACCTTTTTTCCCAGCACCATAATTCAACTGGAACCTATTTTTGGTAAAGAAATTATATCACCTCAGGTGGCCCAAATGACCACACTGGACTTATTACTCCATAATTTCACCTTGAAACCCTCATTGACAAAAAGAAGAACAATAACCTCAGGTGGCTTAAATGACCACCATGGACATTTCACCACAGCTCCCGATATCACCTGGAATCCATTGTTTGCAAAAATTAATATTTCAACTCAGGTGGCTTAAACAACCATTGTGGACTTTTCACAATGACTCCATAAATTACCTGGAACCCATTTTAAGCAAATATATAAATTTCATCTCAGGTGGACTAAACAACCACTATGGAACTTTGAATCTGGCTCCATAGATCACATGAAACCCATTTATGGCAAAATATATATATATATATCACCTCAGATGGCATAAATGACTTTTTACCCCGATCCATTCATAACATGGAACCAATTTTTAGTAAAAATTAAAAATATCACCTCTGGTGTCCTAAGTGACCACTGCAGTTCTTTTACTCCAGATCATTAATTACCTTGAACCCAATTTTGGCAAAAATAAAAATTTCACCTCAGGTGGCCTAAACAACCACTGCATCACATTCACCATGGCTCCATAGATCACCTGGAATTGGTTCCAGGTGATTAATGGAACCATGATATAGTCTGAGAGGATCTTTAAACAACCAGGCTAATATATTTAGTTTTTTCCAAAAATAGGTTCCAGGTGATCTATGGAGTCTGGTTCAAAGTTCCTCGGTGGTTGTTTAGGTCACCTGAGGTGAAATGTAATTTTTTTTCCAAAAATGAGTTCCAGATGAGTTATAAAGATGGAGTGAAAGGTCAGCAGTGGTCATTAAGGTGACCTAAGTTGATTTTTTTTAGACAAAAATGGTTTTCATGTGAGTTTTGTAGCCTGTGTAAAAAGTTCAAAGTGGTCATTTAGGCAATACTGTTTTTTGTTTGCCAAAAATGTGGGTTCCAATTTATTTATGGAGCTGGGGAAACAGGTCTGTAGTAGACCTTTTGGACAACAGGAGTGATATTTTTATTTTTGCCAAAAGTAGGTTCCAGGAGATCTATGGATCCAGGCTGAGCGGTACACGCTACTCATTTAGGAAACCTTAGGTGAAATTTATATCTTTGTCAAAAATGGGTTCTAGATTATTTATGGAGCTGGGGTGAAAGGTCTGAGGTTGTCATTTAAGCAACCTGAGGTGATATATTTATTTTTGCCAAAAATGAGATTGAGGAGATTTACAGAATTGAGGTAAAAGGCAGGCTGTGGTCATTTAGGCCACCTGAGGTTAAAAGTAGGTGGCAGTCATTTAGACCACCTTAGGTAATATTTTTATTTTTACCAAACATGGGTTCCAGTTGATCTATGGAGTTGTTGTGAAAAGTCCACAATGGTTGTTTAAGTCACCTGAGGAGAAAATTTTATTTTTGCAAAAAATTAATTCCCGGTGATATCTAGAGCTGAGGTGAAGTATCCACAGTGGTCATTTAAGCTACCTGAGGTGATATTTCTACTTTTTGCCAAAAATGGTTTCAAGGTGAAATGATGGAGCCAGTGTAAAATGTCCAGTGTGGTCATTTAGGCCACCTGAGGTGATAAACATTTTTTTTGCCAAATATAGTTTTAAGGTGATTTATGGCACTGGGGTAGAAGGTCCACAGTGAACGTTCAGGACACAAAGGGTGATATTTTTATTTTTTCCCAAAAGTGGGTTCCAGCTATTCTGTGGAGCTAGGGTGAATGGTACGAGGTCTTCGTTTAGGCCACCTGAGATTAAATTTTAATTTTTGCCAAAACTGGGTTCAAGGTGTTTTTTGGAAACATTGTGAAAGGTCTGAGGTGTTTATTTTGGACACCTGATGTGACATTTTAATTTTTACCAAAAATATGTTCCATGTAATTTATGGATCTGGAGTAAAAGATCCGATGGTTGTTTAGGTCACCAGTGGTCGATATTTTTATTTTAATTAAAAATTTGTTCCAGGTGATTTATGGAGCAAAGGTGAAAGGTCTGCAATTGTCATTTAGGCTATGTGGTGTGATATTTGTATTATTTTTTTGCCAGGAATAGGTGAATAGGTGACACATGATTTATGGAGCCTGGATAAAAGGTGTGCAGTGGACCTTTAGGCCACCTGAGGTAATTTTTTTTATTTTTACTAAAATTGGGTTCCAGGTTATATATGGAGCAAGGGTAAGAGGTCAATTATGGCACCTGAGGTGATATTTTAATTTTTTACCATAAATGTGTTTCAGGTGGTCTATGAAGCCAGATTCAATGTTCCTCAGTAGTTGTTTAGGCCACCTGAGGTGCAATTTATATATTTGCCTAAAATGGGTTACTGGTGATTTATGCTCCTGGGGTGAGAGGTCTGAGGTTATAGTTTAGGCCAGCTGAGGTTATATATTTATTTTTGAAAAAATTGCAGTTCAGGTGATTCACATGAGTGGGATAAAAGGTTGGCTGTGGTTATTTAGGCCACCTGAGGCTAAAGGTAGGTAGTGGTGATTAGGCCGCCTGTGGTGATAATTGTATTTTTGCCAAAAATGGGTTCCAGGTAATACATGGATCCAGAGTAAAAGATCTGCTGTGGTCATTTAGACAAGGAGTGGTGATATTTTAATTTTTACCAGAAATTGGATTTATGGATCCAGGGTGAAAGGTCTGCAGAGGACCTTAGTCAACCAGTGATGATATTGTTATTTTTTGCCAGAAATGGATTCCAGCTAGTCTGTGGAGCTAGGGTGAATTGTACTAGGTGGTCGTTTATGCCACCGGAGGTGAAATTTTTATTTTTGCCAAAACTGGGTTCAAGGTGATCTATGGAGACATTGTGAAAGGTCTGAGGTGTTCGCTTAGGACACATGATAAGACATTTTTATTTTGATCAAAAATGGGTTCCAGGTAATTTATGCAAAACTGGGTTTGAAGTGATATATGAAGTTGGAGTGAAAGGTCTGTGGTGGTCATTTATGCCACCTGAGATGATATTTTAATTTTTGCAAACAAATGGGTTCCAGTTGATTAATGGAGCCTGTGTAAAAGGTCCAAAGAGGTCATGTAGGTCACCTGAGGAAATACCTTTAGTTTTTACCAAACATGTGTTGCAGGTGATTAATAGAGCTGCTGTGAAAGCCAAAATAAAAATAACTCCTCTGGTGGCCTAAACCACCACCGCGGACATTTGACCCCAGCTCCATAAATCATCTGAAACCAATTTTTGGCAAAAATAAAACTTTCACCTCAGGTGGCCTAAACAACCATCGGTGACCTTTTATAATGACTCCACAGATCACCTGGAACCCAGTTTCTTTTTTCAAAAGTATAAATATCACCTCAGGTCACCTAAATGACCACTGTGGACATTTGTACCCAGCTCCATAAATCACCTAGAACCCATTTTGGGAAAAGGAAAAACATCATATCAGGTGGCAAAAATGACCACCATGGACCTTTTACCGAGGCTCCATAAATCACCTGTAACCCATTTTTGACAAAAATAAAAATATGAACTCAGCTGGCCTAAATGTCAGGCTTGGTGCTAACCCCCACAGTTCCCAACTCAATGGTGCCACTGACCTGTCCCATATCTGGCAGGGCAGGTTTTTCCTCTGCATCCCCTGACCCATGGTCACTTGTCACAGTCAAGATCAGCACCTGCTCTCCTCTAAGATCCTCCAGTGTGGTCATTTCAGCCACCTGAGGTGAGTCAATGGTACAAGGTGGTTGTTTAGACCTCCTGAGGTGTCATTTTTATTTTTGCAAAAACTGGGTTCAGGGTGATTTATGGAAACATTGTGAAAGGTCTGAGGAGTTTGTTTTGGACACCTGATGTGATATTTTTAGTTTTACCAAAAATGGGTTCAGGTAATTTATGGATCTGAAGAGAAAAGATCTGCAGTTGTCATTTAGGTCACCAGAGGCTATGTTTTTATTTTTTCTAAAAATTGGCTCCAGGTGATTTATGGAGCAAAGGTGAAAGGTCTCTGGTGAACATTTAGGCCACCTGGGGTGATATTTTTATACATTTGGGCCCAGATATTCAAACTGCGCTCAAAACTGGCGCAACAGCAGGAGCAAGCACAAACCAGTTGCGCAAATGCGCAACAGGTGCGATATTCAAACATGGAGCAGAGCAAATTGCGCAAGCAACCAACGTCTGAATATCGCACATACTGCGCCATCGTGCAACCAGGAAGGAGAAGCTGAGCCAAAATGCTGCGCTATGGCGCAACCATGGAAGCTCAGCTGAGCAGTGCAGAGCTGCCGAAGCGCAAGCAGCCCCAGAGCAATGGAACTGCACATCCAGGGAGGCAGGCTGGGGCCCACGCAGCCATGCCACACATGAGCACAGGAACTCACTGCAGAACCCACACACTGGCACACCCAAGCACAGCATCACTGGGGTGGGATGGCTGATCCACGTGCCCATGAGGGACAAGCCACCAAAGCATAGCAGAGCCATGACGCCCAGCACAACCACTGGCAGGCAGAGGTGCCACACCCAGGGGTTGACAACCACAGTGCACATCAGTCCCCCTGTCGCGCTTTGGCGTGCACGTGCCCCAAGACACCGCTCATGTGCAGTGACAGGCACTGCAGGAAACACCATGCACCCCCTTGCCACATCAACCCCATGCTGCAGAGAGCAGACCACCCAGACCCACCCTGTGCACCCAGCAGTGGGTGGCAGCAGATAACGAGAGCAACAGAAGGCAATGCTATGCTGGTGATACCTCCCCATGCACACACACACACACACACACATATATCCAGGACCATAGTAGCCCAGATGGCATATACACCCTGCAAGGACACCCAGAGCCAGTTGCAAAGCAGACACTCCAACACAGCAGTTGTACCAAAATAAATTTTATATTCAAACAAAAGAGGTAACAAAACAGTAAAACTATGTACAAGTTGGGGAGACGGGTAAAAGCAGGGGTGTGCAAGGGGAGGAAAACAACTCGGAGAAAGTCAGGGTGAAAGGGATGGGGAAGGGCAAATAAAGGTGGGCTCAAGCCCAGCAGGCTCCTACTCCTCCCTGCCGTCTTCCCTCCTGTGTCTGTGCCGCTGTTCCCCTGTTGCTGTAGGGCCAGGAGCTCTCTATTGTCCTTGACCAGCTGTGTCAGGTGCCGGACATCGTGTGCCATCGCGTGCCTGCACCGAGCCTGGGAAAATGGGAACACAGTCAATGGCTGAGACGGACCACAACCCTGAACACCACCCAACCTGCCCAGCTAACCCAATGTGCTGCACATGTGATGGCATGCACCACCCACAGTGAACATGCACATGGCCATCACAAACAGGCAGCACCAGCCATGCCACACCACCACCCACACTGCCCATGTCAATCACAGTACAAACTAGGCTGTCCTCGTGATGTTGCAACATGGTGCGATGCCAGTCACACAGCTATGTGCCCAGTGCATGCCTGGACCACCTGTGATGCATACACAGGCGTGTCGTGATGCTGTACTGTGATGCAGGTCACCTGTGTCACGCCACCATACATGGATACATAGACAGTGGCCGGCAGATGAGGGGCCTATGGGACACCTAGTCTGGCCATTTGGCCTTCATGCGATCACTCATGTCCTATAAGTCCATTCCCCTCACCCCTGACCTCCAGAAGTCCCTCATGGTGAGCCCACACATACAGATCTCCCGTGACCAAGTCAGCCCCCACCACATCCTCTGGCAGGGTGTTCACTCATCCACCACCCATAATGTGAAACACATTCCATGTTTCATAAAAGGACCCCTCCAACTGCATCCCTACCCTCTACACCTGGAACATCCTCTCTGACAAATATTGGTTCCTGCACACTGTTCCCCCTGTACAATACTCGTATGCCCCATCATATCCCCACCCTCCTCCCTCAGGAGTACATGTTCAGTTCCGTCAACCTGTCTGCATAGGACATGTGATGCAATCCATGCACCATCCATATCGCCCTCCTGTGACAACTCTCACCCAGTCCCGTCCATACGCAGCTATGTGTTCGGAACTGTACACTGTACTCCAGTGTGGGGACTCACTAGTGTTACATATATGGTGGAACTACACCACCCATCTGGTTGTGTCCATCATGGTTGGTGGTCCTGCCCCCCCAGCATGCAATAGCATCCATGACGTAATGATACTCACACTCCTCCAGCAGCTCAGTCTGCAGCTGCTGCTGCTGCTGTTGATGCTCCTGCTGCTGCTGCGGGCTGATGGCCTGTGGGACTGGGGCCCTGGCATGGCCCACATCAGCCGCGTCCGCCGCCTTCACCATCCGGCCTGTGGGAGACATATGGTGAGACAAACATCAGTGTGACTCAAAAGCAGAGTGCCCCCTGCCCCAGTAAGACTGCCTGCCCACACAGCCATAACCATCCATCGCACAGCTGCACACACTGACACACGATGCACAGCCACCCAGGCACACACCCTACAGAGAATATAGGTGAATAGATGGTACACTCATGTGGCCTAGGCACCAGGCCCCGCCTGGCAGGGAGCAGCAGCCACGCTAACAGCTCGGGTCCCGGCGGAGGTCACTGACCCAGTGCGGCACTGCTCCATGAGCCGGCCCGGCCAGTGTCACCCCAGGTCAGTGGCCCACTTGCTGCCACACATGGGTCTCGGTCCGTGAGGGGGCCTCACCATACAGTTGGTCACAGTGGGGCTCCACTAGGGCTACTGGTTGGCCACCTCCAACTTAGCTCCATGCCGCCCTCCTCCCTAGCCATGGCACCAACTTTACAGCAGGCAATATGGCGCCCGCTGCGCTGTGACCCCACATTGCGTTGTTGCGCAATGAACCAGCACAGGCACCTATCGGCGCTGTTCGCACAGCGCGTCACTTACATGGCGCTGTAGCCAGACAGCGCAATAGGGATGTCACACATGGCATGCACTCAGTTCCAGGGTCAGAGGGCATACCGAGGTCACGGCAATGACGCAGGCTACGCACAGCGCCATAGGATGCATAGTATCCTGCGTGACTGTGAGCACAGCACCAGTGCCACAGGGACTATTATGGCGCAGAGGTGCCACAGCGCCATAAGTGCCCAGTGCTGCAGCGCCACTGGCACAATGGTGGCCATGTCCAGGAATAGCCTATCGCTCAGCAGTTCTGCAGCGCGATCGGCGTATGCGTAACCCGTCTGGGCATGCGCAATGCAGTGTAGCACACAACCACAAGCATGCGCCATCGGCTCAGCCGGACCTTCCCTATTGCGCAAGCGCATTTCACGCGATATTCAGCCTGACATATGCAAAGCAGGCGATCAGCCATTCAAAGCGCAGTAGCACGATTAGCATGTCATTAAGTTGCACCACACCTCATTTGCATGTGTTGCACTATAAAAATAGACACTGGGTTGTGGCGGCCAGATTTGGTTGTTGCAGCTGAGAGGTGAGTTACATGCTGTGTGATGCTCAGGACAATGCACATGGGCAGGGGTGCTGGAGGGTGCACCGGATGAGGGGCTGAGCATGATGAGGGCACTTAGAGGGGCAGAGGGCACCCTTTCCATCAGTATCTGCCAGGCAGCGAGGAAAGTTGGGGCTTCTGCCCCCCGCCTTCAAGCTATGCTCATGGAAATGCTGTGGACTGCAGAGTGACAGGTGTCCACTTCCACCCATACAGATCAGCATGACTCACGAGAACCAGGCGAGGTGTGGACCGGCGGGCATGGGAGGAGGCGAACTTCACCACAGCAGAGACAGAGGCCCTCTTCCAGGCCTACCTGGAGATGAGCAGCTTTTGAGTGGGCGGGAGGGCACCCTATCAGCAGCGTGCAGCTGCATGGAGAGAGTAGCTCTGACGTCAACCTGCGGAAGCCAGGCGCTCCATGCAGGAGTGCGCAGAAGATGGGGACTGACCGCGGGAGGCTGAAGGAGAAGGTGGCAGCCTTCAGGGGTGGCACGTGCTGCCACTGGTGGGGACCACCAGTGGTGTTGCAACGACCCGACCGAGAGACACTGGTCATGGCCATGCAGCTGAGTGCCATTGGCGGTGTTCCTGGTGGAGGATTCCAAACAGGTGAAGCCCATCACTGCACGGTATGTCATGGTGATGTTGTGGGAAGCGCTGTTGTTCACATGCACTCACATGTACTCTCTTTCTGTTTCAGATCCTGTTCGTCTGCAGGAGACGGTGGTGGTGGGTGCTGACAGTGAGGCAGACCTGCTGGACCAGGAGGAGGACCTTCCACCTCCGCCAGCAGCCTGCACGCACTGCAGCAGCAGGCTGGCTGGGCTGACAACTCCGCCCGGCAGTGATACGGTGCAGGGGTGCACAGCCTGTGTCAGCAGCAGTCTGGCATGCAGGTGTGCCAGCATGCTGTGCCCTATAACGTGTACGCGCACCAGCACTATTGAGATGGGCCTGCAATGGCCAGTGAGAGGTGTGTGTCCCACGAGGGACACCACGGCAAGCAACACGTGCCCTGGGCTGTCCAGCTCCACACCTGTGTACCAGCATGCTGGCACAGTACAAGCTGGGCTTGTCAGCACCGGTGGGGCAGCACGGTGGCTGAGCAGGTGTCTGGCACTGTTGACAGCACAGGGTGGAACAGGTGGACCTGGGGCTCAGCAGTTGGAGGCAGCAGCAGCAGTTGCACACCAGGCCTGGGGGACAGCGTCGAGGCAGTGGCACTTGTCCACCGCCCTTGGATCAGCCCATACCTGGTCCTGGTGAACAGCGGCCACCCTTAAGGGTGCTGTGCACCAGGACCATCCACCCTGGGGTCACGATCCCATTGGGGCTCAGTACCCTTGACGTGCACACCCACCTGCTGCAGGAGTCGGTACAGCTGCAGGGGCGGGTTGCAAGGTCCGTGGAGGCACTGACTGTGTCCATGGAGCTGCATAGCAGGAGAGTGCTCGGACCAGGCCGGAGATGGTCCATATGTGGACGGATGTGACCGCTGCCATCGACAGGCTGACCCAGGCAGTGGTCTCTGTGGTGACCGCGTTGACCACACTGTCTGGTGACCCTGTACCACGCACCCACACAGTGCGCACTCCACTCCCTGTTCCCGGTGTCGTGCGACACCAGGCCTGTCGGCGCGGGTTCTGCTGTGAGCATCCTGAGCACCCCTGGTGCAAGTTTCTTTCTGGGATGCAGAACCCTGTGCGGGCAAGGTCGTGGTCATGCTGGGACCCTGGTGGTGCAGTAGTGCCACCCGATGTGTGCCTGCGCAGCCTGCCAGGAGCTGCTGGGCACTGGCGGGGCCTGCCCGACGCATCCGTGGTGGCCATGGGACAGTGCTCCCCTGACTGAGCTGTCTCCCAATGCAGGCCCTGTCTGGTGCTGCCCTGTGTGCAATGTGTGTCATGGTGGGCAGTGCACTGCTGGGTGCTCTGCTCACCAAACTGACACACGGACCACCTGCACTCTCCCAACTGCTGTCCACAGGTGCGTGTGGATGATGATGCCTGCATTGCACTGTACACCAAGGTGCAAGGTTGCCCAGGTCCTGACACACGACGTGGACAGTCCAGGTGGTGAGGGTGGTTGGTGGTGCTGTGATAGCATGTAATTTCCACATTGCTGTGCTGCTGCCCCTGTATGCTGCCTGGTGTGTGTGTGTGTGTTTATTTGAGTGCTCACCCTCTCTGCTAATGTGTTGGTGTCGTAGACCCTTCAACTCCCTGACCTTCATGCACGGTATGTTCCCTGTGTGCCTGTGGTTTCGCGACAGACAGTGTTGCCTGACATGTCCCTTGACTTACCTGTGTTGTGCGTAGTGCTCTTCTGCAATGGTGTCCTGGTGCAGCTGGGCCTGCCGGGTCAGTCGGGGGTCCCTCCATCCTAGGGGGGGCGGCTCATCACCCATATCACCGGTGCCACTGGCGTCCCCATCGCTGTCCCCCTCTTGGACCTGTACGGCTATCCCATGGTCTTTGGCCATGTTGTGCAGGATGCAACAGGCCAGGAATATCCCACAGGCCTTTTGGGGGCTGTACTGTGAGAGCTCTGCGGGTGTCCAGGCATCGGGCGTGCCTTGAGTATCCGACACACCGCTCTATGATGTTCCGTGTTGCGGCGTGTGCCTCATTGAAACCGTGCTGCGCTGGGGTCGTGGGGTGCCGGTATGGTGTGAGCAGCCAGGGATGGAGTGGGTATCCACAGTCACCTGTGTGGAGATAGTGGAGATCAGTGTTAGCTCAGGTCCATATTGCCCATATCCTTGTGTGCCACTACCATGGCACCTGTGTCATTCCCACCCTTGCACAGAGTTTGCATTCCATACATGTGTACTCACCCACTAGATGACCCGTGGGGATGTTCCCTCTCGAATCGATGGCACAGTGCAGATTGGTGCCATATGAAGGCATCATGTGCTCCGCCAGGGTGTGTGGCACAGACATTGATGATGCGCCCAGTGGCATCTCACACCACCTGGCAGTTGACACTCGGTAGCCCTTTCGGTTCCAATATGCTTGCCCCGTCGGGGCCAGGTGGCATCACGAATGGCCACATGGGTGCAGTCTATGGCACCTAGCACGCCAGGCATTTGTGCTACCCTGTGGAACTCCTGCATGTTTGCTGACGCTCTGCCCGCGGTGCTGGGGAAATGGATGTACTCCGCAGCATGAGGCAGCAGTGCGCTGAGGAATTGGGTGAGGATGCATGACGTGGCTGACTGCGTGATGCCTGTGGTGTCCCCTGTCAGCCTCTGGAAGGTGCCCGTGGCGAGCAGGCACATGCAGGCTGTCACCTTGGTCTCCACGGACAGAGCGTGACTCCGTCGTGAGGGTGCCTGCATCACATCATTGCACAGCTCATTGAGCCGTCTCAGTATTGCCCTGTTCAGGCAGTACCGGGCCTCGATCTCAACATCACTGTACAGCTCGTAGCTGATGCGGGCACGATACCGCCTGTCGGGGGCATACCGCCGACGGGCCCCTCCACGGCCACGTCCCCTGCAGCATGCTGTCTCACCCCCCTCATTACAGCTTCCATGTGGAAGCTGACACTGTCCATCTCCCTGGCTTCTGCCCCCCCAGCTGCTGTTCCTGTGTTACCCCCACTGCCCCCACTGCTGCTTCCACTGCACAGGCACCCCACTGGCCTCTCTGTCCTCCAGGACCCACTGTCCCTCTCTGTCCTTCCTGCTCCTGTCTCTGTCTCTGTCTCTCTCTCTCTCTCTGTCTCTCTCCCCCGGTTTGCGGCCTGCTCGAGTTCTTGCGCCGCTCCCTTGAGCCGTTTTATTTTGGCTCAAATCCGGTACTGCGCAACTTCCGGCTGAGCCACTCTTGCGCATTGCGCAAGTGTTCAAACATCGCATTGCGCACTTTATGCATGGACCCGCCCCCTTTGGTTGCGCATGCCTTCATTTCCATTGCACTGTAGCTCAGCGTGTTTTTGGTGGCGCAACTGGCCCCTTCTCAATATCGCAGAATGGTGCATTTTTGGAGTTGCGCACGCGCAACCCTGTTGTGCATGGCGCAACCCTTTTGAATATCTGGGCCTTTATGCCAAAAATTGGTTCCAAGTGATTTATGGCACCTGGATAAAAGGTCTGCAGTGGACCGTTAGGCCACCGGGGTGATATTTTCATTTCTGCCAAAAATGGTTCCAGGTGATCTATGGAGCCAGGGTGAATGGTATGCAGTGGTCATTTAGGCCACCTGAGGTAATATTTTCATTTTTACCAAAAATGGGATCCAGGTTATGTATGGAGCAAGGGTCATTTATGCCACTTGAGATGATGATTTTATTTTTTGCCATAAATGGGTTTCAGATGATCTATGGAGCCAGACTCAATGTTTCTCAGTTGTTGTTTAGGCCACCTGAGGTGCAATTTATATATCTGCCGAAAATGGGTTCCAGGTGATTTATGGAGCTGGGGTGAAAGATCTGAGGTTGTAGTTTAGGCCAGCTGAGGTGATATATTTATTTTTGCCAAAAAATGCAATTCAGGTGATTAATGGGATTGGGGTAAAAGGTTGGCACTGGTCATTTACTACAGCTGAGGTTAAAGGTAGGTGGTGATCTATTTTTGCCAAAAATGGGTTCCAGGTAATTCATGGATCCAGAGTATAAGATCTGCAGTGGTCATTTAGGCCAGGAGAGGTGATATTTTCATTTTTTCCAGAAATTGGCTCCAAGTGATTTATGAAGCCAGGGTGATAGGTCTGCAGAGGACCTTTAGACAACCAAGGACAATATTTTTATTTTTACCAAAAATGGGTTCCAGGTGATTTCTGGAGTCATTGTGAAAAGTCCGTGATGGTTGTTTAAGACACCTGAGATGAAAATTTAATTTTTGCAAATAGTGAATTCCAGGTGATCTCTGGAGCCGAGGTAAAATGTCCACATAGGTTATTTTAGCCATGTGAGGAGATATTTTTCATTTTTTTAAAAAGTGGGTTGCAGGTGTTTAATGGAGCTTATGTGAATGGTCTGAGGTTATTGTTTGGCCACCTGAGGCGATATCTGTATTTTTCCTAAACTGGGATCCAAGAAATGAATGTATCCACAGCAAAAGATATGCAGTGGTCATTTAGGCCACATTAGGTGATTTTTCTTTTTGTTAAAATTTGTTCCAGGTGATATGAATCTGGGGTAAAAGGTTTGTGGAGGTCGTTTTGGCGCCGCATTAGGTGATATTTTTAGTTTTTCCCAGAAACATGCTCCAACTGATGTATGGAGCCTTGTTGAAAGTTTCTTTATGGTTCTTTAAGCCACCTGAGTTGACATTTTTTATTTGTTTCTAAAATGGGTGTTCAGTGAGTTAAATAGTTGGAGTGAAAGATCAACTTTGGTAGTTTATTCCAACTGAGATTATTTTTTTTCCAAAAATGGTTTCTAGGTGATTGAGGGAGCTGGTGTAAAATGTCCAAAGTGGTCATTGAGGCCACAAGGATTGCAATTTTTATTTTTGCCAAAAATGGGTTCCTGGTGATCTTTGAAGTGAAGGTGATGCAGTGGTCATTTAGGTCACCTGTAGTGAAATTTAAATTTTTTGCACAAAATTGGTTCCAGTTGACTTATGGAGCAGGGCTGAAAGAACTGTGGTTTACATTTATGCTACCTGAGCACAAAATTACAACCTGGGAAATGTATAAATCGGGCTATAGCTGGAAGTGTACACAATTACAGCCTGGGAAAAGTGTAAACTGGGCAATGGCTGGAAGAGGTCAAAACTGCAGATCGTGAAAATAATAAATTGGGCTATAGCTGGAAGACCTCAAATTAGAGCCTGGGAAAAGTATAAATTGTGCTATAGCTGGAAGAGTACAAGGCTGCAGCTCATGAAAAGTATAAATTTGGCTATGGCTGGACAAACACAGAATAACAGCCTGAGAAAAGTATAAACTGGGCTATGGCTGGAAGAGCACATAATTACAACCAAGGAAAAGTATAAAATGGCTATAGCTGGAAGAGCACAAAATTACAGCCTGGAAAAAGAATAAACTGGGCTATAGCTGGAAGACCTCAAATTATAGCCTGGGTAAAGTATAAATTGAGCAATAGCCGGAAGAGTACAAAACTGCAGCTTGTGAAAAGTATAAATTGGGCTGTGGCTGGAAGAACACAGAATAACAGCATGGGAAAAGTATAAAATGGGCTATGGCTGGAAGAGCACATAATTACAGCCAAGGTACAGTATAAAATGGTTATAGCTGGAAGAGCACAAAATTGCAGCCCGTAAAAAATATATACTGGGATATGGCTGAAAGAGCACAAAATTACAGAAAAATGGTTCCAGATGATCTACTGAGCCAGGGTGAATGGAATGCAGTGGTCATTTAGGCAACCTGAGGTAATATTTTAATTTTTACCAAAAATGGGTTCCAGGTTATGTAAGAGCAAGGGTAGAAGGTTATTTATGCCACCTGAGGTGATATTTTAATTTTTTGGCATGAATGGATTTCATGTGATCTATGGAGCCAGATTCAATGTTCCTCCTAAAGGTAGGTGGTGGCCATTAGGCCACTTGAGGTAATAATTGTATTTTTGCCAAAAATGGCTACTAGGCTGCCTGACTGATAGGATCCTACCCCTTAAGGACTAACCTAGGCTACCGCCATGCCTACCCGATAGAGACATTCCTAGGATGGTGCCCTACCTACCCGATAGCGTCCTACCCTCTAGGGACTTACCTAGGCTACTAGCACACTGCCTGATAGGGTCCTACCACCTAGGTACTTACCTAGGCTGGTGCCCTGCCTACCCGATTGGGTCCTGCCCCTAGGGACTTACCTGGGCTACTAGGCCACCTTCCCAATAGGGTCCAACCCCCAGGTAGTTCCAGGTAATAAAAATATCATCTCTGGTGGCCTAAATCTCCAATGCAGATCTTTCAATCAAGATCCATAAATTATCTGGAACCCATTTTTGGTAAAAATAAAAATGTCACATCAGGTGTCCAAAACAAACTCCTCAGACCTTTCGAAATGTTTCCATAGATCAATTGAACACAGTCTTGGCAAAAATAAAATTTCACCTCAGGTAGCCTAAACAAACACCTCATACCATTCACCCAAGCTCCACAGATTACCTGCAACCCACTATTTGAAAAACTAAAAATTTCACTGCAGGTGGCTTAAATGAATATCATGGACATCTCACCTCAGCTCCAGACATCACCTGGAATCCATTTTTTGCAAAAATAAAAATTTCACCTCAGGTGGCTTAAACAACCATCATTAACTTTTCACAATGACTCCATAGATCAACTGGAACCCATTTTTGGTAAAAATAAATGTATCACCTCAGCTGGCCTAAATGACCACCACCTTCCTTTAACCTCAGGTGACCTTAATGACCACTGCCTATCTTTTACCCCAATCACATAAATCACCTGAAATGCATTTTTAGCAAAAATAAATATATCACATCAGGTAGCGTAAAAGTCCACTGCAGACCTATCACCTCAGCTCCATAAATATCCTGGAACCCATTTTTGGCAAAAATGAAAATATCATCACTGCAGACCTTTCACCCAGACTCCATAAATCACCTGGAACCAATTTCTGGTAAAAATAAAAAATATTACTTCTCCTGGCCTAAATGGCCACTGCAGATCTTTTACTATGGATCCATAAATTACCTGGAACCAATTTCTGGCAACACTGAATAGAAATGTCACTCCAGGTGGCCTAAATGACTACCACAGACCTTTCACCTTGGCTCCGTAAATCACCTGGGACCAAATTTTTAGTAAAAATAAAAACATTACCTCTGGTGGCCTAAATGACCACTGCAGATCTTTTACTCCAGATCCATCAATTACCTGGAACCCATTTTGGGGAAAAATAAAAATGTCACATCTGGTGTCCAAAACAAACTCCTCAGACCTTTCATAATGATTCCATAGATCACCTTGAACACTGTTTTTGCAAAAATAAAAATTTCATCTCAGGTGTCCTAAATGACTACTTCGTACCATTCACCCTAGCTCCACAGATTACCTGGAACCCATTTTGGCAAAAAATTTAAATATCACCCTTTGTGTCTTAAAAATTCACTGTGGTCCTTTTACCCGAGTGCCAAAAATCAATTGGAACCTATATTTGGTAAAGAAATTATATCACCTCTGGTGGCCAAAATGACCACACTAGACTTTTTACTCCATAATATCACATTGAAACTATTTTTGCAAAAATAAGAACTATAACATCAGGTGGCTTAATCGACCACCATGGACATTTCACCTCAGCTCCAGATATCACCTGGAATCCATTGTTTGCAAAAATAAAAATTTCAACTCAGGTGGCTTATAAAACCATTGTGGACTTTTCACAATTTATTGATTTATCTATTTATTTATTAACTAGATTTACCAGATAAGCATACTGAGTGGGAAAAATCACTCATTTCTAGATGCAACCTGAGTGTACATAACAATACATATCAGTGCTAAAATTAACATTTGGTGCAGTAGGCATTGTTACAATGGAATAGATGCATAATGTACATACTTAGGTTCAGTAGGCTCAACATAGGTGAAACAAAAACAAGTCCAAGGATGGTTAATGACTCCATAACTCACCTGGAACCCATTTTTGGCAAAAATAAAGCTATCACCTCAGGTGGCCTAAGTCCCCACCACCTACCTTTAACTTCAGGTGTCCTAAATGACCACTGCCTACCTTTTGCCCCAACCTCATAAATCACCCGAAATGCATTTTTAGCAAAAATAAATATGTCACCTCAGGTGGCCTTAACGACAACCTCAGACTTTCATAGCTGCTCCATAAATCACCTGCAACCCATTTAAGCAAATATATAAATTTCACCTCAGGTGTCTTAAACTACCACTGAGGAAGTTTGAATCAAGCTCCATAAATCACCTGAAACCCATTTATCACAAAAAATAAAAATATAATCTCAGATGGCATAAATTACCTCTTACCCCTGCTCCATACATGACATGGAACCACTTATTTTGTAAAAAATAAAAATATTACCTCTGGTGGCCTAAATGACAACTGCAGATCTTTTACTCCAGATCCCTAAATTACCTGGAACCAATTTTTGGTAAAAATAAAAATGTCACATCAGATGTCCAAAACAAACACCTCAGGTGGCCTAAATGGCTAATGCCGACCTTTAACCTCAAGAAGCATAAAACACCACTGCACACCTTTCACTTTGCCTCCATCAATCACCTGGAACCCATTTTTGGCAAAAATAGAAATGTCACCTCAGGTGGTCGTAATGACTACCACAAACCTTTTACCCTGGCTCAATAGATCACCTGATTTATGGAAGCAAAGTGAAAGGTCTGCAGTGGTGTTTTATGCTTCTTGAGGTTAAAGGTCAGCATTAACCATTTAAACTAATTGAGGTAATATTTTTATTTTTGCCAAAATTTGGTTCCAGGTGATTTGTGAAGGCAATGTAAAATGTCTGCACTGGTCGTTTATCCTATCTGAGGATAATGATCCTCAGATCTTTTACACCAGCTTCATTAGTCACTTACAAACCAATTTTTCAAAAACTGAAAATGTCATCTCAGGTGTCTTAAACAGCTGCCATGGACATTTCACCCAAACTAGGGATATCAACTGGAACTGATTTTATGCAAAAATGAAAATGTCACCTCAGATGGCTTAAACAACCACTGCAACCTTTCACAATGACTCCATAGATCACCTGGGACCCATTTGTGGAAAAAAAATGACCCCAGGTGGCCTAAATGATCACTGCCTACCTTTTACCACATAAATCACATGAAACCCATTTTTGCCAAAAATAATGTATAGTAAACGATGCAAACAATATATCATTGATGGCAAAAAACAAAAATATCACCTTAGGTGCCATAATGGACCTTTTACCCTTGCTCCATACATAACATGGAACCCAATTAACTGGTGCCTTGCCTACCTGATATGGTCCAACTCCCTAAGGAATTACCTAGGCTACTAGGCCACCTTCCCGATAGTGTCCTACTCCCTAGGGACTTACTTAGGCTACTAGGCTGCTCGCCCAGTGGGAGCCTACCTGATAGGGTCCAACCCCCAGGGACTTACCTAGGCGACTAGCACACTGCCCGATAGGGTCCTACCCCATAGGGACCTACCTAGGCTACTAGGCCACCTGCCCAAATGGTCCTACACTGTAGGGACTTACCTAGGCTGTTGCCCAGCCTACCCGATATGGTCCTACCACCTAGTGACTTACCTAAGATACTAGCATAGTCCCCTATGGGGTCCTACCACCTAGGGTGTTACCTAGGCTACTACCACACTCCTCTAATAGGGTTCTAACCCCTTGGGACTTACGTATGCAACTGCCCTGCCTCCCCGATAGGGTCCTAACCCCTAGGGACTTCCCAAGGATACCGCCTTGCCTACCTGGTTGGGTAATACCCCCTAGGGACTTACCTAGTCTACCACCCTGCCTACCCAATAGGGTCCTACCCCCTAGGGACTTACCTAGGCTACTAGCCCACCAGCCCGATAGGGTCCTGCCCTATAGGGACTTACCTAGACTAATAGACCGCTTGGCCAATAGGGTCCAGTTCCCTAGGAACTTAACCTAGGCTACCGCCCTGCCTACTCAACAGGGTCCTACTCTCTCGGGACTTACCTAGGCTAGTAGCACACTACCAAATAGGGTCCTAACCCCCTTGGGATGTGCCTATTTAAGTCCCTAGAAGGTAGGACCCTATAGGGCAGGTGGCCTAGTAGCCTAGGTAAGTCCCTAGGGGGTAGGACCCTATCAGGAAGGCAGGGCAGTTGCCTAGGTAAGTCCCAAGGGGTAAGGACCCTATCGGGTAGTGTGCTAGTAGCCTATGTAAGTCCCTAGGGGTAGGACCCTATCATTTAGTGTGCTAGTAGCCTAGGTAAGTCCCTAGGGGGTAGGACCCTATCAGGCACCTCCCTGAGTAGCCTAGGTGTACGACCCAAATGGGCAGGCAGAGCGGTAGCTTAGGTAAGTCCCTAGGTGGTAGGAACCTTTCAGATAGTGTGCCAGTAGCCTAGGTAAGTCCCTAGGGAGTAGGACCCTATCGGGTAGGCAAGGCACCATCTTATGTAAGTCCCAAGGGGGTTGTACCCTATCAGGCCTAGTATAGTCCCAAGCGGGTAGGACCCTATTGAGTAGGCAGCCTAGTAACCTAGGTAAATCCTGAGGGGTTAGGACCCTATCGGGTATTGTGCTAGTAGCCTAGGTAAGTGCCTAGAGGGTAGGACTCTATCGGGTAGGCAGGGCAGTAGCCTAGGTAAGTCCATAGGGGTAGACCTGTATTGGGCATGCAGGGCACCAGCCTAGGTAAGTTCCTAGGGGTAGTGTGCAAGTAGCCTAGGTAAGTCAATAGGGGTAGGACCCGATCGGGTAGACTGGGCACCAGCTGAGGTAAGTCCATATGAGGTAGGACCCTATCGAGTAGGCATCGCGTTAGCCTAGGTAAGACCCTATTGAGTTGGACCCCATCGAGTAGTGTGCTAGTAGCCTAGGTAAGTCCCTTGAGGGTAGAACCCTGTCAGGTAGTGTGTTGGTAGCCTAGGTAGCTCCCTAGGGGTAGGACCATTGGGTAGGAAGGGCACCATTCTAGCTAAGTCCCTAGGGGGTAGAACCCTGTCGGGCAGGTGGCCTAGTAAGGTGCCTAGTGGGTAGGACCCTATTTGGTATGCAGCCTAGTAGCCTAGGTAAGTCCCTTGAGGGTAGGACCATATCTGGTAGTGTGCTAGTAGACTAGGAAAGTCCCTAGAGGGTAGGACCCTATTGGGTAGCCAGGGATGGTAGCCTGGGTAAGTCCCTAGGGAGTAGGACCGTTTCGGGCATGCAGGACCCCAGCCTAGGTAAATGCCTACGGAGTAGTGTGCTAGTAATGTAGGTAAGTCTCTAGGGGGTACGACCCTATGAGGTACACATGGCTCCAGCCTAGGTAAGTCCCTAGGGAGTAGGACGCTATCGGGTAGGCAGGGTGGTAGCCTAGGTAAGTCCCTATTGAGATGGACCCTATCGGGTAGTGTGCTAGTAGCCTAGGTAAGTCCCAGGGGGTAGGACCACATAAGGAAGTGTGCTAGTAGCCTAGGTAACTCTCTAGGGGGTAGGACCCTATCAGGCATGCAGGGCAGAAACCTAGGTAAGTCCCTAGGGAATAGGACCCTATCAGGTAGGCGGCCTACTAGCCTACGTATGTCCCTAGGGGGTAGGACCCTATCAGGTAGGTGGCCTACTAGTCTAGGTAAGTCTCTAAGGGGTAGTACCCTATCAGGTAGAATGCTAGTAGCCTAGGTAGGTCCCTAGGGGGAGAACTCTATCAGGTAGACAGACTAGTAGCCTAGGTAAGTCCCTGGGGTAGGGCCCTGTGGGGTAGAGTGCTAGTAGCATAGGTAAGTACCTAGAGGTTTGGACCCTATTGGGTAGGCAGGGCACCAGCCTAGGTAAGTCTCCATTGGGTAGGACCCTATCGGGTAGTGTTCTAGTAGCCTAGGTAAGTCCCTAGAAGGTAGGACCCTATCTGGTAGGCAGGGCACTAGCCTCAGTAAGTCCCTGTCGGGTCGGCATGGCGTTAGCCTAGGGAAGTCCCTAGGGGTAGGACTCTATCTGGGAGGTGGCCTAGTAGCCTAGGTAAGTCCCTAGAGGGTAGGACCCTATCGGGTTGTGTGCTAGTAGCCTAGGTAAGTCCCTAGGGGGTAGGACCCTATCGGGGAGTGTGCTAGTAGAATAGCTAAGTTCATAGGGTGTACGACCCTATCGAGCAGCTGGCCTAGTAGCCTAGGAAAGTACCGAGGGGGTAGGACCCTATCGGGCAGGCGGCCTAGAAGCCCAGGTAGTAGGAAGCTTCACGGTGAGGCAGGGCACCAGCGTAGGTAAGTCCCTAGGGGGTAGGAACCTATCGGGTAGGCATGGCAGTAGCCTAGTTAAGTCACTGGGGGGTAGGACCCTATCGGGTATTGTGCTAAAAGCCTAGGTAAGTCCCTAGGGGGTAGGACCCTATCAGGTAGGAAGGGCACCACTCTAGGTCAGTCCCTAGGGGGTAGAGCCCTATTTGGTAGGTGGCCTAGTAGGCTAGGTAAGTCCCTTGGGGGTAGGACCCTATCAGGCACATCACCTAGCAGCCTAGGTAAGTCCCTAGGACCCTATCGGGTAGTGTGCCACTAGCCTAGGTAAGTCCCTAGGGGGTCGGACACAAGTGGGTAGTGTGCTAGAAGCCTAGGTATGTCCCTTGGGGGTAGGACCATTTCGGGCAGGTAGGGAGGTAGCCTAGGTAAGTCCCTAGGGAGTACGACCCGATCGGGCAGGCAGGGAGGTAGCCTAGGTAAGTTCCTAGGGGGTAGGACCATATCAGGTAGTGTGCTAGTAACCTAGGTAAGTCCCTAGGGGAAAAGGACTCTATTGATTTGTCAGGGCACCATCCTAGGTAAGTCTCTAGGAGGTGGGACCCTATCAGGTAGGCAGGATGGTAGCCTAGGTAATTCCCTAGGGAGTTGGACCCTATCGGGTAGTGTTCCAGCAGCCTAGGTAAGTCCCTAGGAAGTCAGACCCTCACTGGCAGGCAGCCAAGTAGAATAAGTAAGTCCCCAGGGGGTAGGACCCTATCGGGCAGGCGGCCTTGTAGCCTAGATAAGTCCCTAGGGAGTTGGACCCTATCGGGTATGCAAGGCACCAGCCCGGGTAAGTCACTAGGGGGTAGTACCTTATCAGGCAGTGTGCTAGCAGCCTATTAGAGCCCCTAGGGGGTAAGACCCTAATGGGCAGGCAGGGCAGTAGCCTAGGTAAGTCCCTCGGGGGTAGGACCATATCGGGTAGTGTGCTAGCAGCCTATTAGAGCCCCTAGGGGGTAGGACCCTAATGGGAAGGCAGGGCAGTAGGCTAGGTAAGTCCCTAGGGGTAGGACCCTATCAGGTAATCGGCCTAGTAGCCTAGGTAAGTCCCTAGGAAGTAGGACCCTTTTGGGTAGGCAGGGAACCAGCCTGGGTAAGTCCCTAGGGGGAAGGACCCTATTGGGTAGTGTGCTAGAGCCTAGGTTAGTCCCTCGGGGGTAGAACCCTATCGGGTAGTGTGCTAGTAGCCTAGGTAAGTCCCTAGGAGGTAGGACCATATCCGGTAGTGTGCTAGTAGCCTAGGTAAGTCCCTCAGAGGTAGGACCCTATTGGGTAGTGTGCTAGTAGCCTAGGTAAGTCCCTAGTGGGAGGACCCTATCGGGTACTGTGCTAGTAGCCTAGGTAAGTCCCTGGTGTGTAGGACCCTATCTGGCAGGTGGCCTAGTTGCCTAGGTAAGTCCCTAGGGTTTTGGACCCAATTGGGTAGGCAGGGCACCAGCCTAGGTAAGTCCCAAGGGGGTAGGCCCCTCTCAGGCAGGCAGCATAGTAGCCTAAGTAAGTCCCTAGGGGAGAGGACCCAATGAGTCAGTCGGCCTAGTAGCCTAGGTAAGTCCCTACGGACATGGACCCTATCAGGTAGGCAGGGCACCAGCCTGGATAAGTCCTTAGGGGGTAGGACCCTATTGTGTAGTGTGCTAGAAGACTATTTAAGTCCCTAGGGGGTAGGACCCTATCGGGTAGGCATGGTGGTAGCCTCGGTAAGTCCCTAGGATGTAGGACCCTATTGGGCAGGGAGGAACCAGCTTAGGTAAGTCTGTAGGGGTTAGGACCCTATCAGAAAGGTGGTCTAGTGGCCTAGGTAAGTACCTCAGGGGTAGGACGCTATCAGGTATTCAGGACACCAGCCTACGTCAGTCCCTATTGGGTAGCACCCTATCGGGTAGGCAGGGCGGGAGCCTAGGTAAGTCCCTAGGGACTTGGACCCAATCGGGTAGGCAGGGCACCAGCCTAGGTAACTCCCTAGAGGGTAAGCCCCTATCGGGCAGGAGGCATAGAGGAAAAGGTAAGTCCCTAAGGGGTAGGACCCTATCGGGTAGTCCACTATCGGGCAGGTGGCCTGGTAGCCTAAGTAAGTCCCTAGGGGGTAGGACCCTATTGGGGAAGTGGCCTAGTAGCCTAGGTAAGTCCCTTGGGAGTTGGACCCTATCGGGTAGGCAGGGCACCAGCCTAGGTAAGTCCCTAGGGAGTATGACTGTATGGGTTAGGCAGGGCACCAGCCTAGGTAAGTCCCTAGGGAGTAGGACCCTCTCAGGCAGGCAGCCAAGTTGCCAAAGTAAGTTCCAAGGGGGTAGGACCCTATCGGGCAGGACTAGTAGCCTATAGAGTCGCTAGGGAGTTGGACACTATCGTGTGTCAGGGCTCCAGCCCAGGTAAGTCACTAGGGGGTAGTACCTTATCAGGTAGTGTGCTAGCAGCCTATTAGAGCCCCTAGGGGGTAGGACCCTAATGGGCAGGCAGGGCAGTAGCCTTGGTAAGTCCCTCAGGGGTAGGACCATATTGGGTAGTGTGCTAGCAGCCTGTTAGAGCCCCTAGGGGGTAGGACCCTAATGGGCAGGCAGAGCAGTAGGCTAGGTAAGTCCCTAGGGGTAGGACCCTATCAGGTAGTCGGCCTAGTAGACTAGGTAAGTCCCTAGGGGGTAGGACCCTATCGGGTAGAGTGCAAGTAGCCTAGGTAAGTGCCTAGGAAGTAGGACCCTTTTGGGTAGGCAGGGAACCAGCCTGGGTAAGTCCCTAGGGGGTAGGACCCTATTGGGTAGTGTGCTAGAGCCTAGGTCAGTCCTTGGTGGTAGAACCCTATCGGGTAGTGTGCAAGTAGCGAGGGAGTAAGGTCCCTGGGAGTGGGACCATATCCAGTAGTGTGCTAGAAGCCTAGGTAAGTCCCTAGGAGGTAGGACCCTATTGGGTAGTGTGCTAGTAGCCTAGGTAAGTCCCTGGTGTGTAGGACCCTATCTGGCGGTGGCCCTAGTTGCCTAGGTAAGTCCCTAGGGACTTGGACCCAATTGGGTAGGCCCCTCTTGGGCAGGCAGCATAGTAGCCTAAGTAAGTCCCTAGGGGATAGGACCCAATGAGTCAGTCAGCCTAGTAGCCTAGGTAAGTCCCTACGGTGATGGACCCTGCTCCAGGGTGGGCGGGCACCAGCCTGGATAGAAGTCCTTAGGGGTGGGATCCTTTGGGTAGTGTGCTAGAGACTGACTATTTAAGTCCCTAGAAGATGGGACCCTATCCGGACGGGTGGCCTAGTACCCTAGGTAGGATCCCACAGGTGGTTGGACCCTATCGGCAGATTGAGCAGAATTGGATGATAGCGTCCCAGGGGTAAGGACCCTATCGGGTAGTGTGCTAGTAGCCTAGGTATGTCCCTAGGGGTAGAACCCTATCGGGTAGTGTGCTAGTAGCCTAGGTAAGTCCCTGGGGATAGGACCATATCGGTTTGGCTTGGCCCCAGCTTAGGTAAGTCCCTATGGGGTGTAACCCTATCGAGCAGGTGGCCTAGTAGCCTAGGTAGGTCCCTAGGAGGTGGGACCCTATCAGGCAGTGTGCTAGTAGCCTAGGTAAGTCCCTAGGTGGTAGGATCCTATTGGGTAGTGTGCTAGTAGCCTAGGTAAGTCCCTAGGGGGTAGGACCCTATCGGGTAGTATGCTAGTAGCCTAGGTAAGTCCCTAGGGGGTAGGACCCTATCGGGTAGGCATGGCGGTAACCCAGGTAAGTCCCTAGGGGTTAGGACCCTATCAGGCAGGTGGCCTTGTAGCCTAGGAAAGTCCCAAGAGGGTAGGACCCTATCTGGCATTGTGCTAGTAGCCTAGGTAAGTTCTAGGGGTTAGAACCCTATCAGGCATCTCCCCTAGTAGCCCAGGTGTACGACCCTAATGGGCAGGTGGAGCGGTAGCCTAGGTAAGTCTCTAGGCGGTAGGAACCTATCGGTAGTGTGCTAGTAGCCTAGGTAAGTCCCTAGGGGTGAGACCCTACTCGGTGGAGCAGGGCGCCATTCTATGAAGTCTCTGGGGGTAGGACCCTATCGGGCCTAGTATAGTGCCAAGCAGGTAGGACCCTATTGAGTAGGTGGCCTAGTAACCTAGGTAAGTCCCTAGGAGGTAGGACCCTATCAGGTAGTGTGCTAGTAGCCTAGGTAAGTCCCTTTGGGGTAGGACCCTATCGGGTAGGCATGGCGGTAGCCTAGAGAAGTCCCTATTGAGTTGGACCCTATCGAGTAGTGTGCTAGTAGCCTAGGTAAGTCCCTTGAGGTTTGAACCCTGTCAAGTAGTGTGCTGGTAGCCTAGGTAGCTCCTTAGGGGGTAGGACCGTACCAGGTAGGAAGGGCACCATCCTAGGTAAGTCCCTAGGTGGTAGAACCCTATCGGGCAGGTGGCCTAGTAAGTTGCCTAGTGGGTAGGACCCTATTTGGTGTGCAGCCTAGTAGCCTAGGTAATTCCCTAGAGGGTAGGACCATATCCAGTAGTGTGCTAGTAGACTAGGTAAGTCCCTAGAGGGTAGGACCGTATCGGGTAGGCAGGGCGGTAGCCTGGGTAAGTCCCAAGGGAGTAAGACCATTTCAGGCACGCAGGGCCCGAGCCTATATAAATCCCTATGGAGTAGTGTGCTAATAACCTAGGTAAGTCCCTAGGGTGTACGACCCTATCAGGTAGGCAAGACACCAGCCTAGGTAAGTCCCTAGAGGTTTGGACCCTATTGGGTAGGCATGGCACCAGCCTAGGTAAGTCCCCATTGGGTAGGACCCTATCGGGTAGTGTTCTAGTAGCCTAGGTAAATCCCTAGAGGGTAGGACCCTATCTGGTAGGCAGGGCACCAGCCTCAGTAAAGTCCCATAATCGAGGGTAGGCATGATGGTAGCCCAGGTGGGGTCCCTAAGGGAGAACCCTATCTGGGAGGTGGCCTAGAAGCCTAGGTAGAGTCCCTAGAGGTGGGACCCTATCGGGGTTGTGTGCTAACGTAGCCTGGTAAGACTCCCAGAGGGGTAGGACCCTATCGGGGAGTGTGCTAGTAGAATAGCTAAGTTCATAGGGGGTGCGACCCTATCAAGCAGCTGGTCTAGTAGCCTAGGTAAGTCCCTAGGGGTGGGACCCTGTCGGACTGGGTGGCCTAATAGCCCAGGAAGTAAGGAACCCTATTCGAGTGAGCAGGGCACAGCGTGAGGTAAATCCCTGGGGTAGGGAAATGATCAGGTAGGCATGGCAGTAGCCTACTTAAGTCTCTAGGGGATAGGACCCTATCGGGCAGGCGGCCTAGTAGCCCAGGTAGTAGGAACCTATCGGGTAGGCAGGGCACCAGCGTAGGTAAGTCCCTGGGGGGTAGGAACCTATCAGGTAGGCATGACAGTAGCCTAGTTAAGTCTCTAGGGGATAGGACCCTATCGGGTAGTGTGCTAGAAGCCTAGGTAAGTCCCTAGGGGGAAGGACCCTATCGGGTAGGAAGGGCAACACCCTAGGTCAGTCCCTAGGGGGTAGAACCCTATTAGGTAGGTGGCCTGGTAGGCTAGGTAAGTACCATGGGGGTAGGACCCTATCAGGCACATTGTCTAGTAGCCTAGCTAAGTCCCTAGGACCCCATCAGGTAGTGTGCCACTAGCCTAGGTAAGTCCCTAGGGGGTCGGACCCAAGTAGGTAGTGTGCTAGTAGCCTAGGTACATCCCTTGGGGGTAGGACCATTTCGGGCAGGCAGGGCGGTTGCCTAGGTAAGTCCCAAGGGAGTACGACCCTATTGGGCAGGCAGGGTGGTAGCCTAGGTAAGTTTCTAGTGGGTAGTACCCTATCAGGTAGTGTGCAAGTAACCTAGGTAAGTCCCCAGGGGAGTAGGAATATATATCGGTTAGGGCGGGCACCATCCTAGGTAAGTCTCTAGGAGGTAGGACCCTATTGGGTAGGCATGGTTGTAGCCTAGGTAATTCTCTAGGGAGTTGGACCCTATTGGGTAGTGTTCCAGTAGTCTAGGTAAGTCCCTACGGACCAGCACCCTATCAAATAGTGTACTAGTAGCCTAACTAAGTCCCTAGGGTATTGGACCCAAATGGGTAGGCAGGGCACCAGACTAGGAAAGAAACTACGGGGAAGGACCCTCTTGGGTAGTGTGCTAGTAGCCTAGTTAAGCCCCTAGGGGTAGGACCCTATGAGACACCTTGCCTAGTAGCCTAGGTAAGTCCCAAAGGGGTAGCACCCTATCGGGTAGTGTGCTAGCAGCCTAGGGGGTAGGACCCTATTGGGCAGGCGGCCTGGAAGCCTAGGTAACTCCCTAAGGGATAGAACCCTATCAGACAGGTGGCCTAGTAGCCTAGGTAAGTCCCTAGGGTAGGACCCTATCAGGCAGGCATTGCGGTAGCCTAGGTAAGTCCCTAGGGGGTAGGACCCTTTCAGGTGGCGGCCCTAGTAGCCATGAGGTAGAAGTCCCTATGGGGTAGGGATTCTATGCGAGGGTATTGTGCTAGTAGCCTAGGTAAGTGCCTGGGAGATGGGACCCCATTGGTGAGCCAGGCACCAGCCTAGGTAAGTCCCTAGGGGGTAGAACCATATCAGGTAGGCAGGGTACCAGCCTAGGAAAGTCCCTAGGGGGTAGGAACCTATTGGGCAGGAAGGCGGATGCTTAGGTAAGTCCCTAAGGGGTAGGACCCTATCAGGAAGTGTGATAGCAGCCTAGGTAACTCCGTAGAGGGTAGGAACCTATCGGGCAGGCAGCCTAGCAGCCTAGGTAAGTCCCTAGGGGGTAGGACCCTATCAGGTAGTGTGCTAGTAGCCTTGCTAATACCCCAGGGGGTAGGATCCTATCGGGTAGGCATGGTGGTAGCCTAGGTAAGTCCCTAGGGGGTAGGACCCTATTGGGCTGGGAGGCACCAGCCTTGAGGGATCCTAGGGGTGGGACCCTATCGGGGAAGGCGGTCCTAGTAGCCTAGGTAGAGTCCCTAGGGGTAGGACCCTATCGGGTTGGCAGGGGCGTTAGCCTAGGCCAAGTCTCTGGGGCTTGGAACCCAAGTGGGTAGGCAGGGAACCAGCTGGGTAACTCCTAGAGGGTAGCCCCTATCTGGCAGGTGGCATGAGAGCCTAGGTAGGGGTCCCCTGGGGGAGGACTCTGCTCAGGTAGGCTATCAGGCAGGCTGCCTAGTTGCAGATAAGTCCCTAGGGGTGGGACCCCTATCGGGGAGGCAGCCTAGTAGCCTAAGTAGGTCTCTAGGGAGTTGGACCCTATCGTGTAGGCAGGGCACCAGCCTTGGTAAGTCCCTAGGGGTAGGACCCTATCGGGTAGGCAGGGCGGTAGCCTAGGTAAGTCCCTAGGGAGTTGGACCCTTTCCGGTAATGTTCTAGTAGGCTAGGTAAGACTTTAGGGGTAGCACCCTATCAGATAGTGTGCTAGTAGCCTAGGTAAGTCCCTAGGGGGTTGGACCCTATCGGGTAGTGTTCTAATAGCCTAGGTAAGTTTTTAGGGGGAAGGAAATCCGGTAGTGTGCTAGTAGCCTAGGTAAGCCCCTAGGGTTGGGACCTTAACAGATTCAATTGCCTAGTAGCCTAAGTAGGGGTCCCTAAGGGGTAGCACCTATACAGGGTGGTGTGCTAGTAGCCTGGGGGTGGGACACTATTGGGCAGGCAGCCTAGTAGCCTAAGTAACTCCCTGGGAGTAGTACCCTATTGGGCAGGTGGCCTAGGAGCATTGGTAAGTCCCTGGAGGGTAGAGGCTATCTGGTGGGCAGTGCACCAGCAGATAAGTCTAGTGGGTGGGACCCTATCAGGTAGGCATGGCGGTGGCCTAGGTAGAATCCCTAGGGGTGGGACTATCGGGTATTGTGCTGAGTGGCTAGGTAACTCTCTGGAGGTAGGACCCTGCTCGGGTGGAGCAAGGCACCAGCTTAGGTAAGTCCCTAGGGGTTTGGACCCTGTGGGTGGGCAGGGTACCAGCCTAGGTAAGTCCCTAGGGTGTAGGACCCACTCCAGACAGGCAGGGCAGTAGCTTGGGTGGGGTCCCTGAGTGGGTGGGACCCTGATCGGTGAAGTGTGCTGAAGTAGCCTAGAAGTAAAGTCCCTGGGGTGGGACCATGATGGTAGGCATGCAGGGAGCCTAGGTAGAGTCCCTGGGGGGTGGGAGCCTGTGGGAGCAGGGGGCAGAAGCCTAGGTAAGTCCGGACTTACCTAGGCAACCGCCCTGCCTTCCCGATAGGGTCCTACCCCCTAGGGACTTACCTAGGCTACTAGGCCACCTGCCCTATAGGGTCCTACCTTCTAGGGACTTAAATAGGCATCTAGCACTCTACCCGATAGGGTCCTACCCCCTAAGGACTTATCCAGGCTGGTGCCCTGCCTACCCGATAGGGTCCATCACCGAAGGGACTTACCTAGGCTACTAGGCCACCTGCCTCATTGGGTCCTATCTCCTAGGGACTTACTTGGGCTACTATGCCACCTGCCTGAGAGGGGCCTACCCCCTGGGGACTTACCTAGGCTGGTGCCCTGCATACCCAATTGGGTCCAAGTCCCTAGGAACTTACCTAGGCAACTAGACCGCCTGCCAGATAGGGTCCTACACAACAGGGACTTATGTAGGCTACTAGCACAGTACCCGATAGGGTCCTCCCGCTAGGGACTTACCTAGGCTACTAGCACACTACCCGATAGGGTCCTACCTCCTAGGAACTTACCTAGGCTACTACACACTAACGGATATGGTCCTACCTCCTAGGGACTTACTTAGGCTACTAGCACACTATCCGATAGGGTCCTACCCCCTTGGGACTAATCTAGGCTCTAGCACACTACCCCATAGGGTCCTACCCCCTAGGGTCTTACCCAGGCTGGTTCCCTGCCTACCTGAAAGGGTTCGACTTCCTAGGGACTTACCTAGTCTACTTGCATTCTACCCGATAGGGTCCTACCCACTAGGGACTTACCTAGGCTACTAGGCCGACTACCTGATAGGGTCCAACCCCTAAGGACTTACCTAGGCTACTGCCCTGCCTGCCCATTAGGATCCCTGCCTCCTAGGGCTCTAATGAGCACTAGCACACTACCAGATGGTCCCCACGAGGTTTACCTGAGCTACTGCCCTGCCTTCCCTTAGGGGTCCCTACCCCTAGGGGCTCTAATAGCTGCTAGCACACTCGCGATATGGTACTACCCCCAGTGACTTACCTGGGTTGGTGCTCCGCATCCTCGATAGTGTCCAACTCCCTAGGGATTTATCTAGGCTACTAGGCCGCCTGCCTGATAGGGTCCTACCCCCTGGGGACTTACTTAGGCTACTTGGCTGCCTGTTCGAGAGGGTCCTATCCCCTAGGGACTTACCTAGGCTGGTGCCCTGCCTTACCGATACAGTCATACTCCTTAGGGACTTATCTAGGCTGGTGCCCTGCCTACCCGATAGGGTCCAACTCCCTGTGGACTTACCTAGGCTATTAGGCCACATCCCCAATATGGTCCTACCCCTTAGGGACTTACTTAGGCTACTAGGCCACCTGCCCGATAGGGGCCTACCTGATAGGGTCCTATCCCCTAGAGACTTACCTAGGCTTCTATGCCACTTGCTGGATAGGGCTTACCCTCTAGGGAGTTACCTAGGCTGGTGCCCTGCCTATCCGATTGGGTCCAAGTCCCTAGGGACTTACCTAGGCTCCCGCCCTGCCTACCCAATAGGGTCCTACCCAACAGGAACTGATGGGCACAGGCGCCTGCCTACCCGGTAGGATCCCACCCCTGAGGGACTTATCTAGGCTACTACACTGCCTTCCTGATAGGGTCCTACTGCCTAGGGACTTACCTAGGCTGGTGCCTCCCTGCCCGATAGGGTCACACACCCTAGGGACTTACCTAAGCTACGCCCTTCCTGCCCGATAGGTTGCTACCCCCTAGGGACGTACCTAGACTGGTACCCTGCCTACCCAACAGGGTCCCACCCCTAGGGACTTACCTAGGCTGGTGCCTTGCCTAGCTGATGGGGTCCTACCCTCTAGGCACTTACCTAGCCTACTAGCACAATACCTGATAGGTCCTACCCCCTAGGGACTTACCTTGGCTACTAGGCCACCTACCTGATAGGGTTCTACCACTTGGGACTTACCTAGGCTACTGCCATGCCTGCCTGATAGGGTCATACCCCTAGGGACTTACCTAGGCTGGTGCCCTGCCTACCAGATGGGGCCCTACCCTCTAGGGACTTACCAAGGCTACTAGGCTGCCTGCCTGATAGGGTTCTACTCCCTAGGGAGTTACCTAGGCTGCCTGCCCAAAGGGTCCTAACCCCTAGGCTACTAGCTCACTACCCGATAGGGTGCTACCCCTTAGGGACTTACCTAGGCTAATAGGCAAGGTGTCTCACAGGGTCCTACCCCTAGGGGCTTACCTAGCCTACTAGCATGCTACCCAATAGGGTTCTTCCCCATAGTTTCTTACCTTGGCTGATGCCCTGCCTACCTGATAGGGTCCTATCCCCTAGGGACTTAGCTAGGCGACTAGCACATTATCTGTTATGGTGCTACCCCGTAGGGACTTACTGAGGCTACTGGAACACTACCCAATAGGGTCCAACTCCCAAGGGAATTACCTAGGCTACCACACTGCCTACCCGATAGGGTCCTACCTCCTAGAGACTTACCTAGGATGGTGCCCTGCCTAACCAATAGAGTCCTACTCCCCTAGGGACTTACCTAGGTTATTAGGACACCACCTGATAGGGTCCTTCCCCTAGGGACTTACCTAGGCTACCACCCTGACTGCCCGATAGGGTCGTACTCCCTAGGGACTTAACTAGGCTAAAGCCCTGCCTGCCAGAAATGGTCCTACCCCAAGGGATCTACCTAGGCTACTAGCACACTAACCACTAGGATCTGACCACCTAGGGACTTACCTAGGCTAGTGGCACACTACCCGATAGGGTCCTAGGGACTTACCTAGGCTACTAGGTGATGTGCCTGATAGGGTCCTACCCCCAAGGGACTTACCTAGCCTACTAGGCCTCCTACCTAATAGGGCCCTACCCCATGGGGACTGACCTGAGGTGGTGCCTTCCTACCAGAGGGTTCTACCCCCTAGGGACTTACGCAGGCTTCTATCACACTACCCGATAGGGTCCTACCCCTAGAGAATTAACTAGGCTACTGCCATGCCTACCCAAAAGGTTCCTACCCCCTAGGGACTTACCTAGGCTGGTGCCCTACCTACGCAATAGGTTCCTACTACCTGGGCTTCTAGGCCACATGCCCAATAGGGTCCTCCCCCAGGGACTTGCCTAGGCTACTAGGCCCAGCTGCTCGATGAAGTGCGTACCCCCCTATGAACTTAGCTATTCTGCCAACTTTTGCTCCCCGATGAGTCTACCCTAAAGGACTTACCTGACTACTAGCACAATCTGGTAGGGTCTACCCTCTAGGGACTTACCTAGGCTACTAGGCCACCTCCCAGATAGGTTGGCTCCCCCTGAGGGACTTCCCTTGGCTACCACCATGCCTACCAGCTTGAGGGACTTACCCAGGGCTGCACAGAGTGCCCTGCTTACCAGATAGGGTCCTACCCTCTAGGGACTTACCTAGGACACTAGAACACTACCCAATAGGGTTCTACCCAATGAGGACTTACCTAGGCTGGTGCCCTGCCTACTCAATAGGGTCCAAACCTCTAGGGACTTACGTAGGCTACTAGCACACTACCACACAGGGCCCTTCCCCCTAGGGACTTGCCTCAGCTACTAGGCCACCTACCTGATAGGGTCCTACCCCCTAGGGACTTTCCTAGGCTACCAGCATTCTTCCCGATATGGTCTTACCCCCTAGGGACCTACCTAGGCTAGTAGGCCACCTACCTGATAGGGTCCTACCCCTTAGGGACATATGTAGGCTACTAGGCTGCCTGCCTGATAGGGTCCTACCCCAAGGGACTTACCTAGGTTACTAGGCCACCTACTCAATAGGGTCCTACCCACTTGGCACTAATAGGCCAGAGCCAGGTCCCACCTAGGGACTTACGTAGGATGGTGCCCTGCCTTCCCGATAGGGACCTACCCCTAGGGACTTACCTGGGCTGCTGCCATGCCTACCTGATAGGGTCCTACCCCCAGGGACCTACCTAGGCTGGTGCTCTGCCTACCCAATAGGGTCCTAACCTTTAGGGACTTACCTAGGCTACTAGCATACTACCTGATAGGGTCCTACCCCTTGGGACTTACCTAGGCTACTAGGCCACCTGCCCGATAGGGTCCTACCTTCTAGGGACTTAAATAGGCTTCTAGCACACTCCCGAAGGGTCCTACACCCTAAGGACTTATCCAGGCTGGTGCCCTGCCTGCCGATAGGGTCCATCACCATAGGGACTTACCTAGGCTACTAGGTCACCTGCCTCATTGGGTCCTATCACCAAGGGACTTACTTAGGCTACTATGCCTCCTGTCTGAGAGGAGTCTACCCCCTAGGGACTTACCTAGACTGGTGCCCTGCCTACCCAATTGGGTCCAAGTCCTAGCAACAACCTACAAAAAGCAACTAGGCCACCTGCCAGATGAGGTCCTCACACAGGGACTTACCTAGGCTACTAGCACAGTATTCATAGGGTTCTCCTGCTAGGGACTTACAGGCTGCTAGAACACTACTCCAGCCAAGGTCCTACACTCTGGGACATACCTAGAGCTACTAGCACACACTATCTGTGGGGTCCTACCCCCTTGGCACTTACCTAGGCTACTAGCACACTACCCAATAGGGTTCTACCCCTGAGGGACTAACCTAGGCTCTAGCACACTACCTGATAGGGTCCTACCCCCTAGGGACTTACTCAGGCTGGTTCCCTGCCTACCCAAAAGGGTCCTTCTACCTAGGGAGTTACCTAGGCTACTTGCACTCTACCCAATAGGGTCCTACCCCAAGGGACTTACCTAGACTACTAGGCCAACTACCTGAAAGAGTCCTACCCCAAGGGACTTTCTTGAGGTTACTAACACTACCTGATAGGTCCCTCCCGAGGACTTACCTGCTACACCATGCCTGCCCGATTAGGGTTAACCCCCTGGGACTCCTAATAGTCTGCTAGCACACTACCCGATATGGTCCTACCCCTAGTGACTTACCTGAAACTCGTGCCCTGCATCCGATAGGGTCCAACTCCCTAGGGACTTATCTAGGCTACTAGGCCACCTGCCCAATAGGGTCCTATCCCCTGGAGACTTACTTAGGCTACTAGGCCACCTGCCTGAGAGGGTCCTACCCCCTAGGGACTCTAATAGGCTACTAGCACACTACCCGATATGGTCCTACCCCCTAGGGAATTACCTGGGCTGGTGCCCTGCCTACCCACTTGGGTCCAAGTCCCTAGGGACATATCTAGGTTACTAGACCACCTACCTGACAGGGTCCTACCCCTGTTGGGATTTTCCTAGTCTAACGCCTCCCTGCCAGATTTGGTCCTAGCCCCTAGGGACTTACCTAGGCTACCACCATGCCTACCTGATAGGGTCCCTCCCCCTTGTAAGTCCGTGAGGTATCGGCCCTGCAAACTACTAGCACACTTCCTGATAGGGTCCTACCCTCTATGACTGGACATAGGCAACTAGACCACATGCCCTAATATTGTCTACCCTGGGTCCCAAAACACGTGGGAAGAATCCTGTTTATCTCCCAGGAGCTGACCATCAGCTGACAACAGACATATCTCTAGTGAGTTGGGAGAGCACCTAAGGGTGCCACAGAGCCTATAGTCTTCAGTCACCCAGGAGTCCCATCCACACTTCAGCTTGCTGGACCTCTCTGCAGTGAACTTGTCTTTGATGGAATTTGCTCTGCTAGGCAGAGCTCTGGTCATTCAAGTTCAGATGGACAATTCTACGACCATGTGTTACCTGAACAGACAGGGTGGCACTCACTTCCATTCCTTGTATCGGTAGGCACTCTGCATCTGGACCCTTATGTGCAGCATGAATGTTGATACCCTGGCAATCCATGTTGGGGGAGAATGGTCATCTGGCGCACCACTTAGCTGGAAGGAGAGGAAGACATATTTTTGACTAAAATACAAATATCACCTCAGGTGGACCAATTTTTGGTGAAAACTAAAAATATCACCATAGGTGGCCTAAATGACATCCACAGACATTTTACCCCATGTACATAAATTACCTGGAACCCATTATGACAAAATAATACATCAGCTCAGTTGGCCTAAATGACTACCACATAACATTCACCCTGTCTGCATAGATCACCTGGAACCCATTTTTGCCAAAAATGAAAATATATTTCCTGGTTGCCTAAAGGTCCTCTGCAGACCTTTCACCCTGGCTGCATAAATCACCTTGAACCAATTTCTCTTAATAATAAAAATATCATCTCTCCTGGCCTTAATGACTACTGCAGATCTTTTATTCTGGATCCATAAATTACCAGAAACATTTTTTTGGCAAAAATACAAATATCACCTCAGGTGGCCTAAATGACAACCTCAGACATTTTCACAGAGTCACTTAGTTCCATTAGTCACTTACAATGCACTTTTTGGGAAACTGAAATTATCACCTCAGGTGTCTTAAAAGGCTACCATAGACCTTTAACTCCAACTCCAGATAGAAACTGGAACGGATTTATTCAAAAAATAAAAATTTCACCTCAGGTGGCTTAAACAACCACTGCATACATTTCACAATGACTGCAAAGATCATCTGGAACCAATTTCTTGCAAAAATTAAAATATCCCTCAGGTAGCATCAATGTAAAAAAAACAGATCTTTCAACCCTGCTCCATAAATAACCTGGACCCCATTTTTTGCAATTTATGAGCCAGCATATATTGTAGGAGTTGATCATTTAGGTCACCAGAGGTGACATTTTTGTGACCAAAAATGGGTTTCAAGTTGATTATTGGAGATAATGGCGAACAATCTGTGTGGCCATTTAGGCCACCTGATGTAATATTTTCATTTTTGCCAGAACTCTATTCCTGCTTGTTCATGGAGCCAGGGTAAAAAGTCAACTGTGGACATTTAGGCCACCTGGGAAATACTTTTATTTTTGTAGAAAAATGGGTGCCATGTAATTTATGGAGCCGGAATGAACGTTCTGCGGTGCACCTGCAAAAATAAATACATTACCTCTGGTGGCCTAAAGGGCCACCGTTGACCTTTTACTCTGGCTCTATAAATCACCTGGAACCCATGTTTGGCAAAAATTTAAATATCAATGTTAGAGGCCTAAAGGACCACAGTGGATGTTTTACTCTGTCTGCTTAAATCTCCTGGATCCATTATTGACAAAAATAAAATATCACTTCAGGTGTCATAAATGACCACCACAGCCCTTTTTGCTGGGCTCCATCAAACTCCTGGAAACAATTTCTGGAAACAATAAAAATGTTTCCTCAGGTGGCCTAAAGGACCACTGCTTACCTTATGGCCTGGGTCGATAAATCATCTGAACCCATTTTTGGAAAAAAATAAAAATAACTCTTCAGGTGGCCTAAACCACCACTGTGGACATTTCACCCCAGCTCCGTAAACCTCCTGGAACCCATTTTGGCAAAAATAAAACTTTAACATCAGGTGGCCTAAACGACCATCGTTGACCTTTTATAATGACTCCATAAATCAGCTGGAACCAATTTTTGCAAAACTACAAATATCACCTCAGTTGGCTTAAATGACCTTCATAGTCCTTTTACCCAGGCTCCATATATCACCTGTAAACCATTTTTGAGAAAAATAAAAATATGTACTCAGCTGGCCTAAATGTCCACTGTGTGGCTTTTGTGGTCAGGTGATTCATGCTAGTGGGATAAAAGGTAGCTGTAGTAATTTAGACCACCTGATGTGAAGCATAGGTGGTAGTCATTAAGGCCACCTCAGGTGATATTTTTATTGTTACCAAAATGGGTCCTAGATGATGAAAGGTCCGAGGTGCTGATTTAGCTAACCTGAGCTGATATTTTTATTCTTGCCAAGAACAGTTTCCATGTAATTTATAGAGCCAGAATAAAAGATCTGTAGTGGTCATTTAGTCCACCTGAGGTGATGTTTTTATTATTGCCAAGAATTGGTTACAGGTGATCTAAATGTTGACTACCTACCTTTTACCCCAACAAGGGAGGCAGTATAGCGCAGTGGTTTAAGGTCCTGAACTGCAAATCTGGTGACATCCAGCAGACCAGACCTGGGTTTGAATCCCACAGCTTCCACTTGCATACTGTGTGACCCTGAGCAAGTCACTTAACTTCACTGTGCTCCCAGGTTGCGCCTGTAAAAAAGCTTTCAGCTTAGTGTGTCTCACCTGGTTAAATAACTAAAACAAACTTCATAAATCACCTGGTTCCCAATTTTGGCAAGAATAGAAATATCACATCAGGTGGCCAAAATGATCACTGTGGATCTTTAGCCTCAGATAGCATAAACCGCGAGTGCAGACATTTTACATTGCCTCCATAAATCACCTGGAAAATTAAAATTTCACCTCAGGTGCCTAAATGGATAATGCCAACCTTTAACCTCAAGAAGCATAAAACACCACTGCAGACCTTTCACTTTGCCTCCATAAATCACCTGGAACCCATTTTTGGCAAAAATAGAAATGTGACCTCAAGTGGTTGTAATCACCACCACAAACCTTTTACCCTGGCTCCTTAGATCACCTGATTTATGGAGGCAAAGTGAAAGGTCAGCAGTGGTGTTTTATGCTTCTTGAGGTTAAATCTGCGACATACCATTGAGACTCAGTGGTGATTTTTTATTCCAAAGATTGTGCCAGGTGATTTATGGAGGCAATGTAAAATGTCTGCAACTGGTCATTTTTGCTATCTGAGGCTAAAATCCTCGAACTATCACCAGCTCCATTAGTCACTAACAATGCAATTTTTAAAACTAGAAAATATCACCTTGGGTGTCTTAAACAGCTACCATGGACATTTCACCCAAACTATATATATCAACTGGAACCGATTTTATGCAAAAATAAAAATTTCACCTCAGCTGGCTTAAACAACCACTGCAACCTTTCACAATGACTCCAGAGATCACCTGGAACCCATATGTGACAAACATAAAAATAATATCTTATGTGGCCTAAATGACCACTGCCTACCTTTGACCCCATAAATTACCTGAAACCAGTTTTTGCCAAAAATAAATATATGACATCAGGTTGCGTAAATGTGAACCACAGATCCTTCACCCTTGCTCCATAAGTCACCTGGAACTCATTTTTGGGCAAAATTAAAATATCAACCAGAGTGACCTCATGACCACTTTGGACATTTACACCAGCTCCATTAATCACCTAGAAACCATTTTTGGCAAAAAAAAAAATCACCTCAGGTGGAATAAACAACCACCGCTGATCTTTCAGTCCTGCTATTTAACTCACCAACAACCCATTTTTGAAACAAATAAAACAATTCTACTCAGGTGGCTCAAAGAACAATGAAGAAACTTTCAAGCAGGCTCCATTGATAAGCTGGAGCATGTTTTTGGCAAAAACTAAAACTATCACCTCATGTGGCCTAAATAACTTCCATAGACCTTTTACCCCAGATTCATATCACCTGGAACAAATGTTAGCAAAAAGAGAAATCACCTCAGGTGGCCTAAATGACTACTACAGATCTTTTACTCTGGATACATAAATTGACTGGATCACAGTTTTGGAAAAATACAAATATCACCTCAGTTGGCCAAACAGCAAACTCAGACCTTTCAGAATAGCTAGATTAATCACCTGCAGCCCACTTTTAAAAAAAAACTAAAAATATCACCTCACATTTCAACTCAGCTCCGGATATTACCTGGAATCCACTGTTTTCAAGAATAAAAATTTCACTTCAGGTGGCTGAAACAACTAATGCAGACTTTTCACAATTACTCCACAGATCACCTGGAATCCATTTTTGGCAAAAAAAAAATATCTCTTCAGATGGCATAAATGACCACTGCCTACCTTTTACCCCAATCCCATAAATCACCTGAAATGCATTATTGGCAAAAATTAATATATCACCTCAGGTGGCCTAAATGACAACCTCAGACCTTTCACCTCAGTTTCATAAATCCCCTGCAACCCATTTTCAGCAAATATGTAAATTTCACCTTAGGTGGACTAAACAACCACTGAGGAACTTTGAATCTGGCTCCATAGATCACCTGAAACCCATTTATGGCAACAAATAAAAATAACACCTCAGGTGGCATAAAGGACCCTTTTCCTTGCTCCATATAATCTGGAACCCATTTTGGTGCAGCTTGTGTCATACCCATCCTTTACACCATTGAGTTGATGTAGTGGACCTGCTGCATCAGTTTGGGGGACTTTGTCACACAGACCTCTTTTCTTGCTAAAATATGGCACACAGTATTTTGCGCACCAAGATCTGATTCAAGCTGGTTGTTTGATGTAGCTTGTGAGGAGCTAAGGGCCCTTTAAAAATCTGGCCCCTAATCTCAGGTAGCCTAAATGAGCATCGCTGACCTTCACACCAGCTCCATTAATCACCTGCAACACATTTTTAGCAAAAACTAAAGATATTTCTTCAGTTGACCTTAATCACCACTTTGGACCTTTTACACAGGCTCCATTAATTACCTGGGACCCATTTTTTTTGCAAAACAAATATCACCTCAGGTGGCATAAATGACCACCACAGACCTTTCACTCCAACTCCATAAATCACTTGGAACCCATTTTTGCAAAAATACAAATTTCACCTCAGGTGGTCTAAATGACCACCGCATACCATTAACCCATATATATTATAGTGGCATTGTCAAGCCACTATAGTTAGGGTTCAGCAGTTCCTTCTATGTTAAACTCAAAATTTTGCACATTAATAACTTTGGTCCCTTTCAACGGGTTTGCTGGAAATTTGGTATGCATGCTGGGGCATGGTAGTTCTCTTAATTTGCCAAATTGTGTTTTGGTTGGACTTATGGGCTTTTCATATGAAAACACTGAAAAATGCAAAATTATCCATTTTTGGAGGAAGCTTTTGGGATTTTGGATGTGGCCCTGCACGGCCATTGTGTGGTCTGCTGCTCTGAGAGATGGTCCACTTGAAAGAGCTTTGGTGGCCAGACATGCCGCTTTTTGTTTGGGCATTCAAAGGTTATGCCACTTTTAAATTCCCATTATAAGTCAAGGTGAAAATTTATATGTATGTTTTGCAACCAAAGATTGGGGTTCTGGCCATCTCATCCCACCTGGCGATCAAAGAATTTGCAGCCTTGCGGCTCAAGAATCTTTGTCCCTGTAAATTTTAAAAATTCTTTGATCACAACGGCCGCCATGATGTTTAAACTCTCTGATTGAAAAAACACAAATATCTTGGCTCAGGTTTTTTTTATATCACTGCTAGTCTCATGGCCCACCGGATCTGTATTAAATTATTATAGTTGTTCATATCCCTGGTAGTCTAGTGGCCACACCCATTAAATGGTTTGCTGGTGATTAATGGAGCTGGTGTAAAAGCTCTGAGGTTGACATTTAGGCCACCTGAGGTGTTTTTTTGTTTTTGCTAAAATGTGTTCCCAGTGATATGAACCTGGAGTAAAATGTCTGTGGGTGTCATTTAGGCCATGTGAGGTGATATTTTTAGTTTTTGCCAAAAACATGCTCCAGGTGATATATGGAGCCTGGTTGAAAGTTTCTTTGTGATTCTTCAAGCCACCTGAGGTGACATTTTTATTCACTGTGGACCTTTTTCCCCAGCACCATAATTCAACTGGAACCTATTTTTGGTAAAGAAATTACATCACCTCAGGTGGTCTAAATGACCACACTGGACTTATTACTCCATAATTTCACCTTGAAATCCTTGTTGACAAAAAGAAGAACAATAACCTTAGGTGGCTTAAATGACCACCATGGACATTTCACCTCAGCTCCCAATATCACCTGGAATCCATTGTTTGCAAAAATAAAAATTTCAACTCAGGTGGCTTAAACAACCATTGTGGACTTTTCACAATGACTCCATAAATTACCTGGAACCCATTTTAAGCAAATATATATAAATTTCATCTCAGGTGGACTAAACAACCACTGAGGAACTTTGAATCTGGCTACATAGATCACATGAAACCCATTTATGGCAATATATATATATATATATATATATATATATATATATATATATATATTATATATATATCACCTCAGCTGGCATAAATGACCTTTTACCCCTGATCCATTCATACCTTGAACCCAATTTTGGCAAAAATAAAAATTTCACCTCAGGTGGCCTAAACAACCACTGCATCACATTCACCATGGCTCCATAGATCACCCGGAATTGGTTCCAGGTGATTAATGGATCCATGGTGAAAGGTCTGCAGAGGATCTTTAGGCAACCAGCGACAATATTTTTAGTTTTTTCCAAAAATAGGTTCCAGGTGATCTATGGAGTCTGGTTCAAAGTTCCTCGGTGGTTGTTTAGGTCACCTGAGGTGAAATGTAAATTTTTTTTCCAAAAATGAGTTCCAGGTGAGTTATAAAGCTGGGGTGAAAGGTCAGCAGTGGTCATTAAGGTGACCTAAGTTGATTTTTTTTTGCAAAAATGGTTTTCATGTGAGTTTTGTAGCCGGTGTAAAAAGTTCAAAGTGGTCATTTAGGCAATACTGTTTTTTGTTTGCCAAAAATGTGGGTTCCAATATATTTATGGAGCTGTGGAAACAGGTCCATAGTAGACCTTTTGGCCAACAGGAGTGATATTTTTATTTTTGCCAAAAGTAGGTTCCAGGAGATCTATGGATCAAGGCTGAGTAGTACACGCTACTCATTTAGGAAACCTTAGGTAAAATTTATATCTTTGTCAAAAATGGGTTCTAGAATATTTATGGAGCTGGGGTGAAAGGTCTGAGGTTGTCATTTAAGCAACCTGAGGTGATATATTTATTTTTGCCAAAAATGAGATTGAGGAGATTTACAGAATTGAGGTAAAAGGCAGGCTGTGGTCATTTAGGCCACCTGAGGTTAAAAGTAGGTGGCAGTCATTTAGACCACCTGAGGTAATATTTTTATTTTTACCAAACATGGGTTCCAGTTGATCTATGGAGTTATTGTGAAAAGTCCACAATGGTTGTTTAAGTCACCTGAGGAGAAAATTGTATTTTTGCAAAAAATTAATTCCCGGTGATATCTGGAGCTGAGGTGAAATATCCACAGTGGTCATTTAAGCTACCTGAGGTGATATTTCTACTTTTTGCCAAAAATGGTTTCAAGGTGAAATGATGGAGCCCGGTGTAAAATGTCCAGTGTGGTCATTTAGGCCACCTGAGGTGATAAACATTTTTTTTGCCAAATATAGGTTTAAGGTGATTTATGGCACTGGGGTAGAAGGTCCACAGTGAACGTTCAGGACACAAGGGGTGATATTTTTATTTTTTCCCAAAAGTGGGTTCCAGCTAATCTGTGGACCTAGAGTGAATGGTATGAGGTCTTCGTTTAGGCCACCTGAGATTAAATTTTTTTTTGCCAAAACTGGGTTCAAGGTGTTTTTTGGAAACATTGTGAAAGGTCTGAGGTGTTTATTTTGGACACCTGATGTGACATTTTTATTTTTACAAAAAATATGTTCCATGTAATGTATGGGTCTGGAGTAAAAGATCCGCAGTGGTTGTTTAGGTCACCATTGGTGATATTTTTAATTTTATTAAAAATTTGTTCCAGGTGATTTATGGAGCAAAGGTGAAAGGTCTGCAATTGTCATTTAGGCTACGTGGTGTGATATTTGTATTATTTTTTGCCAGGAATAGGTGAATAGGTGACACATGATTTATGGAGCCTGGATAAAAGGTCTGCAGTGGACCTTTAGGCCACCTGAGGTAATATTTTTATTTTTACTAAAATTGGGTTCCAGGTTATGTATGGAGCAAGGGTTAGAGGTCAATTATGGCACCTGAGGTGATATTTTTATTTTTTACCATAAATGTGTTTCAGGTGGTCTATGGAGCCAGATTCAATGTTCCTCAGTAGTTGTTTAGGCCACCTGAGGTGCAATTTATATATTTGCCTAAAATGGGTTACAGGTGAAAGGTCTGAGGTTATAGTTAAGGCCAGCTGAGGTTATATATTTATTTTTGCCAAAAATGCAGTTCAGGTGATTCACATGAGTGTGATAAAGGGTTGGCTGTGGTTATTTAGGCCACCTGAGGCTAAAGGTAGGTAGTGGTGATTAGGCCACCTGAGGTGATAATTGTATTTTTGCTGAAAATGGGTTCCAGGTAATACATGGATCCAGAGTAAAAGATCTGCTGTGGTCATTTAGACCAGGAGAGGTGATATTTTTATTTTTACCAGAAATTGGATTTATGGATCCAGGGTGAAAGGTCTGCAGAGGACCTTAAGTCAACCAGTGATGATATTTTTAATTTTTGCCAGAAATGGGTTCCAGCTAGTCTGTGGAGCTAGGGTGAATTGTACTAGGTGGTCGTTTATGCCTCCAGAGGTGAAATTTTTAATTTTGCCAAAACTGGGTTCAAGGTGATCTATGGAGACATTGTGAAAGGTCTGAGGTGTTTGCTTAGGACACATGATGTGACATTTTTATTTTGATCAAAAATGGGTTCCAGGTAATTTATGCAAAACTGGGTTTGAAGTGATATATGAATTTGGAGTGAAAGGTCTGTGGTGGTCATTTACGCCACCTGAGATGATATTTTTATTTTTGCAAACAAATGGGTTCCAGGTGATTAATGGAGCCTGTGTAAAAGGTCCAAAGAGGTAATTTAGGTCACCTGAGGAAATACCTTTAGTTTTTACCAAACATGTGTTGCAGGTGATTAATAGAGCTGCTGTGAAAGTCAAAATAAAAATAACTCCTCTGGTGGCCTAAACCACCACCAGTGGATATTTGACCCCAGCTCCATAAATCATCTGGAACCAATTTTTGGTGTTTTATCTTCTTGAGGTTAAAGGTTGGCATTAGCCATTTAGGCACCTGAGGTGATATTTTTATTTTTCCAGGTGATTTATGGAGGCAATGTAAAATTTATTTACCAAAAATAGGTTCCAGTTGAATTTTGGTGCTGGGGAAAAAGGTCCACAGTGAATAAAAATGTCACCTTAGGTGACTTGAAGAACCACAAAGAAACCTTGAACCATGCTCCCATGGGTTGCAGGGGATTTAAGAAACTTGGGTGAAAGGTCTGAGGTTGTCATTTAGGCCACCTGAGGTGATAAATGCATTTCAGGTGATTTGTGGGATTGGGGTAAAAGGTAGGCAGTGGTCACTTAGGCCATCTGAAGAGATAATTTTTTTTGTTGCCAAAAATGGGTTCCAGGTGATCTGTGGAGTAATTGTGAAAAGTCTGCGATAGTTGTTTCAGCCGCCTGAAGTGAAATTTTTATTTTTGAAAACTGGATTCCAGGTGATATCTGGAGCTGAGTTGAAATGTGAGGTGATATTTTAATTTTTTTTTAAAGTGGGCTGAAGGTGATTAATGGAGCTAGTCTGAATGGTCTGAGGTTGCTGTATGGCCAACTGAGGTGATGTTTGTATTTTTCCAAAACTAGGATGCAGTCAATTTATTTATCCAGAGTAAAAGATCTGCAGTGGTCATTTAGGCCACCTGAGGTGATTTCTCTTTTTGCTAAAATTTGTTCTAGGTGATATGAATCTGGGGTAAAAGGTCTATGGAGGTTATTTAGGCCACATGAGGTGATATTTTAGTTTATGCCAAAAACATGCTCCAGCTTATCTATGGAGCCTGCTTGAAAGTTTCTTCATTGTTCTTTAAGCCACCTGAGTAGAATTTTTTTATTTGTTTCAAAAATGGGTTGTTGGTGAGTTAAATAGCAGGATTGAAAGATCTGCCATGGTTGTTTATTCCACCTGAGGTGATTTTTTTATTTTTGAAAAAATGGTTTCTAGGTGATTAATGGGGCTGGTGTAAAATGTTCAAAGTGGTCACTGAGGTCACCTCAGTTGAAATTTTAATTTTTGCCCAAAATGGGTTCCAGGTGACTTATGGAGCAAGGGTGAAGGACCTGTGGTTCACATTTATGCTACCTGATGTCATATATTGATTTTTGGCAAAAACTGGTTTCAGGTGATTTATGGGGTCAAAGGTAGGCAGTGGTCATTTAGTCCACATCAGACAATATTTTTATGTTTGTCACATATGGGTTCCAGGTGATCTATGGAGTCATTGTGAAAGGTTGCAGTGGCTGTTTAAGTCAGCTGAGGTGAAATTTTTATTTTTGCATAAAATCAGTTCCAGTTGATATATATAGTTTGGGTGAAAGGTCCATGGCAGCTGTTTAAGACACCTAAGGTGATATTTTCAGTTTTTTAAAAATTGCGTTGTTAGTGACTAATAGAGCTGGTGTAATAGGTCTGAGGATCCTTAGCCTCAGATAGCATAAATGACCAGTACAGACATTTTACATTTCCTCCATAAATCATCTGGCACCTAGTTTTGGTAAAAATAAAAAAATCAGCTCAGTTGGTCTAAATGGCTAATGCAGACCTTTAACCTCAAGAAGCATAAAACACCACTGCTGACCTTTCCTTTGCCTCCATAAATCAGGTGATCTAAGGAGCCAGGGAAAAAGGTTTGTGGTGGTGATTACAACCACTTGAGTTCACATTTCTTTTTTGCCAAAATGGCTTCCAGGTGATTTATGGAGGCAAAGTGAAAGGTCTGCAGTGGTGTTTTATGCTTCTTGAGGTTAAAGGTTGGCATTAGCCATTTAGGCACCTGAGGTGATATTTTTAATTTTCCAGGTGATTTATGGAGGCAATGTAAAATGTCTGCACTGGCGGTTTATGCTATCTGAGGCTAAAGATCCACAATGATCATTTTGGCCACCTGAGGTGATATTTCTATTCTTGCCAAAAATGGGAACCAGGTGATTTATAAAGTTTGTTTTAGTTATTTAACCAGGTGAGACACACTAAGCTGAAATCTTTTTTACAGGCGCAACCTGGGATCACAGTGAAGTTAAGTGACTTGCTCAGGGTCACACAGTATGCAAGTGGAAGCTGTAGGATTCAAACCCAGGTCTGGTCTGCTGGATGTCACCAGATGTGCAGTTCAGGACCTTAAACCACTGCGCTATAAATTGTTTCAAGGAGTTTGATGGAGCCCTGCAAAAAGGGCTGTGGTGGTCATTTATGACACCTGAAGTGATATTTTATTTTTGTCAATAATGGATCCAGGAGAATTAAGCAGAGAGAGTAAAACATCCACTGTGGTCCTTTAGGCCTCTTAAAATGATATTTAAATTTTTGCCAAACATGGGTTCCAGTTGATTTATAGAGCCAGAGTAAAAGGTCCACGGTGGCCCTTTAGGCCACCAGAGGTAATGTATTTATTTTTGCAGGTGCACCGCAGAACGTTCATTCTGGCTCCATAAATTACATGGCACCCATTTTTCTACAAAAATAAAAGTATTTCCTATGTGGCCTAAATGTCCACAGTTGACTTTTTACCCTGGCTCCATGAACAATCAGAAATAGAGTTCTGGCAAAAATGAAAATATCACATCAGGTGGCCTAAATGACCACCACAGATTGTTCACATTATCTCCAATAATCAACTGAAACCCATTTTTGGCCACAAAAAATGTCACCTCTGGTGACCTAAATGATCACCTCCTACAATATATGCTGGCTCATAAATTGCAAAAAATGGGGTCCAGGTTATTTAAGGAGCAGGGGTGAAAGATCTGTTTTTTTTACATTGTTGCTACCTGAGGTGATATTTTTATTTTTGCCAGAAATTGGTTCCAGGTGATCTATGCAGTCATTGTGAAAGGTCTGCAGTGGTTGTTTAAGCCACCTGAGGTGGCATTTTTAATTTTGGAATAAATCAGTTCCAGTTTCTATCTGGAGTTGGAGTTAAAGGTCTATGGTAGCCTTTTAAGACACCTGAGGTGATAATTTCAGTTTCCCAAAAAGTGCATTGTAAGTGACTAATGGAACTAAGTGACTCTGTGAAAAATGTCTGAGGTTGTCATTTAGGCCACCTGAGGTGATATTTGTATTTTTGCCAAAAATATGTTTCTGGTAATTTATGGATCCAGAATAAAAGATCTGCAGTAGTCATTAAGGCAAGTAGAGATGATATTTTTATTATTAAGAGAAATTGGTTCAAGGTGATTTATGCAGCCAGGGTGAAAGATCTGCAGAGGACCTTTAGGCAACCAGGAAATATATTTTCATTTTTGGCAAAAATGGGTTCCAGATGATCTATGCAGACAGGGTCAATGGTATGTGGTAGTCATTTAGGCCAACTGAGTTGATGTATTATTTTGTCATAATGGGTTCCTGGTAATTTATGTACATGGGGTAAAATGTCTGTGGATGTCATTTAGGCCACCTATGGTGATGCTTTTAGTTTTCTCCAAAAATTGGTCCACCTGAGGTGATATTTGTATTTTAGTCAACAATATGTTCTCTCCTTCCTAGCTAAGGGTGTGCACCAGATGACCATTCTCCCCCAACATGGATTCCAGGGTATCAACATTCATGCTGCACATAAGGGTCCAGATGCAGAGTGCATCCCGATGCAAGGAATGGAAGTGAGTGCCGCCCTGTCTGTTCAGGTAACACATGGTCGTAGAATTGTCCATCTGAACTTGAATGACCAGATCTCTGCCTAGCAGAGCAAATTCCATCAAAGACAAGTTCACTGCAGAGAGGTCCAGAAAGCTGAAGTGTGGATGGGACTCCTTGGGTGACTAAAGACGATGGGCTCTGTGGCACCCTAGGTGCTCTCCCCAACCCACTAGAGATATGTCTGTTGTCAGTGTGATGGTCAGCTCTGGACAGATAAACAGGATTCTTTCCTTAAGTGTTTTGGGACCTAGGGGGTAGGACAATATTGGGCAGGTGGTCTAGTAGCCTAAGTAAGTCCCTAGAGGGTAGGACCCTATCAGGTAGTGTGCTAGTAGCCTTGGCAGGGTCGATACCCTCTACGGACTTACCATGGGGTAGGACCCTATCAGGTAGGCATGGTGGTAGCTTAGGTAAGTCCCTAGGGGCTAGGACCAAATCTAGTATTGAGGCATTAGACTCGGAAAGTCCCTAGGAGGTAGGACCCTATCAGGTAGGTGGTCTAGTAGCCTAGGTAACTCCCTAGGGGGGTATGACCCTATCGGGTAGCAGGGAACCTGCCTAGGTAGGTCTTTACTGGGTAGGACCCTATAGGGCAGGCAGGGCGGTAGCCTAGGTAATTCCCTAGGGGGTAGGACCCTATCGGGTAGTGTGCTAGTAGCCTAGGTAAGTCCTTATGAGGTACTACCCTATTGGGTAGCAGAGCACCAGCCTAGATAAGTCCCTAGGGGGTAAGACCCTATTGGGTAGGCAGGGATGGAGGGAGCCTAGGTAAGTCCCTATGGACTTGGACACAAGTGGGTAGGCAGGGCACCAGCCCAGGTAATTCCCTAGGGGGTAGGACTATATCAGGTAGTGTGCTAGTAGCCTATTAGAGTCCCTAGGGGGTAGGACCCTAATGGGCAGGCATGGTGTAGCCTAGGTAAGTCCCTCGGGGGTAGGACCCTATCAGGTAGTGTGCTAGTAACCTAAGAAAGTCCCTTGTGGGTAGGACTCTATCACATAGTTGGCCTAGTAGCCTAGGTAAGTCCCTAGGGGTAGGACCCTATCGGGTAGAGTGCAAGTAGCCTAGGTAAGTCCCTACGTAGTAGGACCCTTTTGGGTAGGCAGGGAACCAGCCTGGGTAAGTCCCTAGGGGGTATGGCCCTATCAGGTAGTGTGCTAGAGCCTAGGTTAGTCCCACAGGGGTAGAACCCTATTGGGTAGTGTGCTAATAGCCTAGGTAAGTGCCAAGAGGGGTAGGACCCTACCGGATAGTGTGCTAGTAACCTAGGTAAGTCCCTAGGGGGTAGGACCTTATCGGGTAGTGTGCTATAAGCCTTGGTAAGTCCCTAGGGTGTAGGACCCTATTGGGCAGGTGGCCTAGTTGCCTAAGTAAGTCCCTAGTGGGTTGGACCCTATCGGGAAGGTGGCCTAGTAGCCCAGGTAAGTCTCTAGGGGTAGGACACCATCGGGTAGGCAGGGCACCATCCTAGGTAAGTCCCTAGAGGGTAGGACCCTATCAGGCAGTGTGCTAGTAACCTAGGTAAGTCCCTAGAGGGTAGGACCCTATCAGGTAGGCTGACGAGTAGGCTAAGTAAGTCCCTATTGGGTAGGACCCTATCGGGTAAGTAGGGCAGTAGCCCAGGTAAGACCCTAGATGGTAGGGCCCTATCGGGTAGGCAGGGCACCAGCTTAGGTAAGTCCCTAAGGGGTAGGACCCTATCAGGTAGTGTGCTAGTAGCCTAGGTAAGTCCCTAGAGGGTTGGACCCTATGAGGTAGGTGGATGAGTAGGCTAGGTAAGTCCCTATTGGGTAGAACCCTATAGAGTAGGCAGGACACCAGCGTAGGTAAGTCCCTAGGGGTAGAACTCTGTCAGGTAGTGTACTAGTAGGCTAGGTAAGTCCCTAGGGGATAGGACCCTATTGGGTAGTGTGCTTGTAACCAAGGAAAGTCCCAGGGGGTAGGACCCTATTGGGACGTGTGCTATAAGCCTAGGTAAGTCCCTAGGGTGTAGGACCCTATCGGACAGGCAGCCTTGTTGCTTAAGCAAGTCCCAAGGGGGTCAGACCCTATTGGAAAGGTGGCTTAGCAGCCCAGGTAAGTCCCTATGGGGTAGGACCCCATCGGGTAGGCAGGGCACCAGCCTAGGTAAGTCTCTAGGTGGTAGAACCCAATCAGGCAGTGTGCTAGTAGCCTTGGTAAGTCCCTAGAGTGCAGGACCCTATCAGGAAGGTGGACTAGTAGGCTAGGAAAGTCTCTATTTTGTAGGATCCCTTCAGGTAAGTAGGGCAGTAGCCCAGATAAGACCCAAGATGGTAGATCCCTAAAGGGAAGGCAGGGCACCAGCCTGGGTAAGTTCTTAGGGGTAGGACCCTTTCGGGTATTGTGCTAATAGCCTAGGTAAGTCCCTAGAGGGTAGGACCCTATTGGATAGGCAGGACACCAGCCTAGATAAGTCCCCAGTCGGTAGCACCTTATCGGGTAGGCATCGCGGAAGCCAAGGTAAGTCCCTAGGGGTAGAACCCTATCAGGTATGCGGCCTAGTAGGCTAGATAAGTCCCAAGGGGTAGGACCTTATCGTGTAGGCAGGGCGGTAGCCCAGGTAAGTCCCTAGGAGGTAGGACCCTTTCAGGTAGGTAGGACACCAGCCTGGGTAAGTCCCTAGGGGTAGGTCCCTATTGGGTAGTGTACTAGTAGGCTAGGTAAGTCCCTAGGGGGTAGGACCTTATTGGGTAGTGTGCTATAAGCCTTGGTAAGTCCCTAGGGTGTAGGACCCTATTGGGCAGGTGGCCTAGTTGCCTAAGTAAGTCCCTAGTGGGTTGGACCCTATCGGGAAGGCGGCCTAGTAGCCCAGGTAAGTCCCTAGGGGTAGGACACCATCGGGTAGGCAGGGCACCATCCTAGGTAAGTCCCTAGAGGGTAGGACCCTATCAGGCAGTGTGCTAGTAACCTAGGTAAGTCCCTAGAGGGTAGGACCCTATCAGGTAGGCAGACGAGTAGGCTAAGTAAGTCCCTATTGGGTAGGACCCTATCGGGTAAGTAGGGCAGTAGCCCAGGTAAGACCCTAGATGGTAGGGCCCTATCGGGTAGGCAGGGCACCAGCTTAGGTAAGTCCCTAAGGGGTAGGACCCTATCAGGTAGTGTGCTAAAAGCGTATTTAAGTCCCAAGGGGGCAGGACCCTATCGGGCAGGCAGGACAGTAGCCCAGGTAAGTCCCTAGATGGTAGGACCCTACTGGATAGGCAGGACGGTAGTCTAGGTAAGTCCTTAGGGAGTTGGGCACTATCGGGCAAGTGGACTAGTAGCCTTGGTAAGTCCCAAGGGGGCAGGACCGCATTGGGTAGTGTGCTAGTAGCCTAGGTAAGTCCCGATAGGGTAGGACCCTATTGGTCAGGTGGCCTAGTAGAGTAAGTAAGTCCCTAGGGGGTAGGACCATATCGGGTAGGAAGGGCGGTAGCCTAGGTAAGTCCCTAGGCAGTAGGACCCTATCAGGTAGTCAGGGAGGTAGCCTTGGTAGGTGCTTAGGGGGTAGGCCCTATTGGTTAAGTAGGGTGGTTGCCTAGGTAACTCCCCTGTGGGTAGAACCCTATCGGTAAGTGTGCTAGTAGCCTAGGTAAGTCCCTGGGGTAGGACCCTATCGTGCAGGCATGGCGGTAGCCTAGGTAAGTCTCTAGGGGGTAGAACAGTATCGGGAAGGTATGACGGTAGCCTAAGTAAGTCCCTATGGGGTAGAACCCTAATGGGTAGTGTTCTAGTAGCCTTGGTACATCCCTAAGGGGTAGGACACTTTTAGGTAGTGTGCTAGTAGCCTATGTAAGTCCCTAGAGGGTAGGACCCTATCCGGTAGTGTGCTAGTAGCCTAGGTAAGTCCCTAGAGGGTTGGACCCTATCGGGTAGTGTGCTAGTAGCCTAGGTAAGTCCCTATGGGCTAGGACCCTATCGGGTAGGCAGGGCGGTTGCCCAGTTAAGTCCCTAGAGGGTAGGACCCTGTTGGGTAGGCAGGGCGGTAGCCTAAGTTAAGTTCCTAGGGAGTTGGACCCTATCGGGCAAGCAGCCTACTAGCCTAGGTAAGTCCCTAGAGGGCAGGACCCTATCGGGCAGGTGGTCTAGTAGCCTAGGTAAGTCCCTAGGGGGTAGGACCCTATTGGGTAGGCAGGGTGATAGGCTATGTAAGTCTATAGGGGATAGTACCCTACCAGGTAGGCAGGGTAGTTGCCTATTTAAGTCCTTAGGGGTTAAGAACCTCTCGGGAAGTGTGCTAGTAGCCTAGATAAGTCACTAGAGGGTTGGACCCTATCGGATACTGTGCTAGTAGCCTAGGTAAGCCCTAGGGGGTAGGAGCATATCGTGTAGGCTGGGCAACAGCCAAGGTAAGTCCCTATGGGGTAGGACCCTATCGCGCAGGAGGCCTAGTAGCCTAGGTAGGTCCCTATGGGGTAGGATCCTATCGGGCAGTGTGCTAGTAGCCTAGGTAAGTCCCTAGGGGGTAGGACCCTATCGGGTAGGCTCCTACTGGGCAGGAGGCCTAGTAGCCTAAGTTAGTCCCTACAGAGTAGGTCCCTATCGGGAAGGTGGCCTAGTATCCTAGGTAAGTCCCTAGGGAGTTGGACCCTATTGGGTAGGCAGGGCACCAGCCTAGGTAAGTCCCTAAGGGGAAGGACCCTATCAGGTACTGTGCTAGAAGCCTATTTAAGTCCCAAGAGGGTAGGACAAAATTGTACAGGTGGCCTAGTAGCCTAGGTAAGTCTCTAGTGGGTAGTACCCTATCCAGCAGGCAGGGTGGTAGCCTAGGATGAAGTCCCAGAGGGTAGGACCATATCAGACAGGCAGAGCAGTAGCCTAGGTAAGTCCGTTGGGGGTAGGACCCTATCGGTAGTGTGCTAGTAACCTAGGTAAGTCCCTAGGGGTAGGACCCTATCTGGTAGTGTGCTAGTAGCCTAGGTAAGTCCCTAGGAGGTAAGACCCTATCAGACACCTTGCCTAGTAGCCTAGGCAAGTCCCTAGGTCCCTATCGGGTAGTGTGCTAGTAGCCTAGGTAAGACGCTAGTGGGTAGGACCCTATCAGGCAGGAAGGGCAATAGCCTAGGTACGTCATTAGGGGGTAGGACCCCATCGGGCAGGCAGGGCACCAGCCTAGGTAACATCCTAGGGGTAGGACCCTATCAGGCAGGCATGGCAGTAGCCTAGGTAAGTCCCTAGGGGGTAGGACCCTATCGCGCAAGTGGCCTAGTAGCCTAGGTAAGTCCCTAGGGGAAGGACCCTAATGGGTAGTGTACTAGTAGCATAGGTAAGTCCCTAAAGGGTAGGACCCTATCAGGCAGGTGGCCTACTGGCCTAGGTAGGTCCCTAAAGGGTAGGACCCTATCAGGCAGGTGGCCTTCTAGCCTAGGTAAGTCCCTAGGGGGTTGGACCCTATCGGGTAGGCAGGGCGGTAGCCTAGGTAAGTCCCTAAGGGGTAGGACACTGTCAAGTAGGCAGGGTGGTAGCCTTGTTAAGTCCCTATGGGGTAGGACCATATCGGGTAGGCAGGGCAGTTGACTAGGTAAGTGCCTAGGGGGTAGGACCCTATCGGGTAGTGTGCCAGTAGCTGAGGTAAGTCCCTAGGGGGTAGGACCCTATCGGGCAGGTGAGCTAGTAGCCTTGGTAGGTCTCTAGGGGGTAGGAAGGTATTGGGTGGGCATGACGGTAACCTCGGCAAGTCCCTATGGGGTAGGACCCTATCGGGACGTGTGCTAGTAGTGTAGGTAAGTCCCTAGAGGGTAGGACCCTATCGGGTAGTGTGCTAGTAGCCTTGGTAAGTCCCTAGAGTGTAGGACCCTATTGGGTAGTGTGCTAGTAGCATAGGTAAGTCCCTACAAGGTAGGACCCTAGGGGGTATGACACTGTCAAGTAGGAAGGGCGGTAGCCTTGTTAAGTCCCTAGGGGGTAGGACCCTATCGGGTAGGCAGGGCAGTTGCATAGGGGGTAGGACCCTATGGAGCAGTGTGCTAGTAGCCTAGGTAAGTCCCTAGGGGTAGGACCCTATCGGGCAGGCATGGCGGTAGCCTCGGTAAGTCCTTAAGGGGTAGAACAGTATCGGGTGGGCATGACGGTAGCCTCAGTAAGTCCCTAGGGGGTAGGACCCTATCGGGATGTGTGCTAGTAGCCTAGGTAAGTCCCTAGAGGGTAAGACCCTTTCGGGTAGTGTGCTAATAGCCTTGGTAAGTCCCTAGAGGGTAGGACCCTATTGCATAGTGTGCTAGAAGACTAGGTAAGTCCCTACAGTAGGACCCTATCGGGTAGGCAGGGCAATAGCCCATTTAAGTCCCTAGAGGGTAGGACCCTGTTCGGTAGGCAGGGTGGTAGCATAGGTTAAGTTCCTCGGGAGTTGCACCCTATCGGGCAAGTGGCCTAGTAGCCTAGCTAAGTCTCTAGGGGGTAGGACCACACGAGGAAGGCAGGGCGGTAGCTTTGGGAAGTCCCTAGGGGTAGGACTCTATCGGGTAGGCAGTGAGGTTGCCAAGGTAAGTCCGGGTTAGGACCCTATCTGGTAGTGTGGTAGTTGCTAAGGTAAGTCCCTAGGGGTAGGACCCTATCGGGAACTGTGCTAGTAGCCTAGGTAAGTCCCTAAGGGGTAGGACCATATCGGGTAGGCAGGGCAACAGCCTGGGTAAGTCCCTATGGGGTAGAACCCTATAGTGTAGGTGGCCTAGTAGCCTAGGTAGGTTCCTAGGGGGTGGGACCCTATCGGCTAGGCTGCTACTGGGCAGGCGGCCTACTAGCCTAAGTAAGTCCCTAGGGAGTAGGACCCTGTCAGGAAGGTGGCCTAGTAGCCGAGGTAAGTCTCTAGGGAGCTGGACCCTTTCGGGTATGCAGGGCACCAGCCTACTTAAGTCCCTAAGGGGTAGGACCCTATCAGGTAGTGTGCTAGAAGCCTATTTAAGTCCCATTGGGGTAGGACCCTATCGGGCAGGTGGCCTAGTAGTCTAGGTAGGTCCCTGGGGGCAGTACACTGTCGGGCAGGCAGGGCTGTAGACTAGGTATGTCCCAATGGGGTGAGGACCCCACAGGGCAGGCAGGGTAGTAGCCCAGGGTAGTGTCCTAGCGGTGGGACCTATCAGGCAGTGTGCTGTTAGCCTGAGGAAAGTCCCTGGGGGCAGGACCCTATGGGTAGGCGGCCTAGTAGCCTAGGTAAGCCCCTAGCGGGTAGGACCCTTTCGGCTAGTGTGCTACTAACCTAGGTAAATCCCTAGGGAGTAGGACCCTAACAGGTAGGTGGCCAAGTAACCTAGGTAAGTCTCTACGGGGTAGGACCCTATCGGGTAGTGTGCTAGTAGCCTAGGTAAGTCCCTAGGTAGTAGGACCCTTCCGGGTAGGCAGAGCACCAGCCTAGGAGTGTCCCTAGCGGTAGGACCTTATCAGGCAGTGTGCTAGTAGCCTAGGAAAGTCCCTAGGGGGTAGGACCCTATTGGGTAGGCGGCCTAGTAGCCTAGGTAAGCCCCTAGGGGGTAGGACCGTATCGGGTATGCAGGGAGGTAGCCTAGGTAAGTCCCTATGGGGTAGGACCCTATCAGGTAGACAGATTGGTAGCCATGGTAAGTCCCTAGGAGGTAGGATCCTTTTGGATAGCTAGGGCGGTTGCTCAGATAAGTCACTAGGGGTAGGGACCACATCGGGTAGTGCTGTAGCCCTAGGTAAGTCCCTAGTGGGTGGGACCCGACCGGGCAGGCGGCCAAGTAGCCTAGGGTAGGTCCTAGGGGTTAGTACCCTAACGGGCAGTGTCTGCAGGTAGCCTAGAGTAAGTAACTAGGGGTAGGGACCCAATTGGGCAGGCATGGTGGTAGCCTAGGTAAGTCCCTCAGCTGGTAGAACAGTATCAGGTAGGCATGACGGTAGGCTAGGTAAGTCCCTAGGGGTAGACCATCGTGGGCAGTGTGCTAGTAGCCCAGGTACATACCTGGGGGTAGGACCCTATCAGCAGGTGGTTTAGTAGCCTCAGGTAGGTCCTCAGGGGGTAGGACCCTCATGGAGTTAGTGTGTTAGTAGGCCAGGTAAGTCCCCAGCACACTACCCAATAGGGTCCTACCCCTAGGGTCTTCACCTAGCCTACTAGTACACCACCCCGATAGGGTCTCACCCTAGGGACCCACTCTAGGCTCTACCCTGCCCACCCAGTAGGGTCCCACCATCTGAGGACTTACCTGGGCTACTGCCCTGCCTGCCCGACTTACCAAGTTGGCTAGGCCACCTACCTGATAGGATCCCACCCCATAGGGACTTACCTGGGTTAGTAGCACACTTCTTGATATGGTCCCACCCTCAGGGACTAACACTCAGGCTACTGCCCTGCCTGCCCGATAGGGTCCTACCCCTTGGGACTTATCTAGGCTACTGCCCTGCCTGCACGATGGGTCCTACCCCCCAGGGACTTACCTAGGCTACTAGTCCACCTGTCCGATAAGTTCCTACCACCTTGGGACTTAAATAGGCTTTATCAAACTACCTGATAGGGTTCTACCCTCATGGACTTACCTAGGCTCAGCCCTGCCCACCTACCAGGTTCCAACTCCCGAAGGATCTTACCCAGGCTACTAGGCTACCTTCACAATAGGGTCCTACTCCCTAGGGACTTACTTCTACTACCAGGTCATCTGCCCAGTAGCAGCCCACCCGATAGGGTCCTACCTCCTAGGGACTTCACCTAGGCTACTAGCACATCTACCCAATAGGGTCTCACACCCTAGGGACTCCACTCTAGGCTACTAGGCTGCCTGTCCGACAGGGTCCTACCATGTAGGACTTACACAGGCTGCTGCCCAGCCTGCCCGATATGGTCCTACCCCCAAGGGACTTACCTAGGCTACTAGCACAGTCCCCCATATGGTCCTACCCCTAGGGACTTACCTAGGCTACAAACACACTACCCGATATGGTCCTGACCCCTAGGGACTTTTCTAGGCAACCGTCCTGCCTACCCGATATGGTCCTACCTCCTAGGGACCTCCCAAAGCTACCGCCCTGCCTACCCGGTAGGGTCCTTCCCCCTAGGGACTTACCTAGGCTACCACCCTGCTCTAACCGATAGGGTCCTACCCCAGGGCCTCTACCTAGGCTACGAGGCCTCCTGTCCGATAGGGTCCCACCAAGAATGGGACTTAAATAGGCTTCTAGCACACTACCTGATAGGGTCCTCCACTTAGGGGACTTAAGTAGGCTGGTGCCCTGCATACCCAGAGTCTTTTCCTCTTGTAACTTTTAACTGGGATAACACCTGCCTACCCCATAGAGTCATAATCCATAGGACTTACCTATGCTACTAGCACACTCACCTGATAGGGTCCCACCTCTAGGGACTTTACCTAGGTTACTAGCACACTACCCGATCAGGGTCCCATCTCTAGGGACTTACTTAGGCAACCAGCACACCACCCAATAGGTCCCACCCCGTGGGACGCACTTGGCTACCAGCACACCACTCGACACTGTTCTCCCCAGGACTTAACTAGGCTACCATGCCTGCCCGAGTAGGTCCCACCCCTAGGGACTTACCTAGGCTTCTAGCAGACTGCCTGATATGGTCCTACCCTTTAGGATTCACCTAGGCTCAAGGTCATCTGCTCGATAGGGCCCCACCCCAGGGACTCTACCTAAGCTACTAGCACTCCTCCCGACAGGGTCATACCTCCTAGGACTCTACCTAGCAACCGCACTGCCTACCTTATAGGGTCCCACCCCCAGGGACTCTACCAAGGCCACCGTGACTGCCCACCTGATAGGGTCCTACCCCTAGGGACTTCACTCTAGGCTACTGCTCTGCCTACCCAATAGTTCCCATCCACTAGGGATCTGTACCTATGCTACTAGGTTGCCTGCCCAATAGGGTCCCACCCTATTGGGACCTACCTCGACTACTACGCACTACCAAATAGGGTACTCACCCCTGGGTCTTACCTAGGCTTCTAGGTCACTTGTCTGATAGGGTCCAATTCCAGGGACTTACTTAGGCTACAGTCCTGCCCACCCGATAGGGTCCCACCTCTAGGGACTTACCCAGGCTACCAGCACACACCCAATAGGGTCCTACCCTAGGGACTTACTCTGTGAATGCAGGCCCCTGCCCACCCCGATAGGGCCTCACCATCTAGGGACTTTACCTGGGCTACTGCCCTGCTTACCTGATAGTGTCCCACACACAGGACCTACTCTGGCCTACTGGGCTGTCCGACCTGACAGGGTCCCACCCTCGAGAGACTCACTCTTACGCCACTAGCACACTGCCTGGATAGGGTCCTACACCCTCTGGGACTTACGTAGGCAACTAGGTCGCCAGCATAGGGTCCTACGGTGCCCAGGGACTTACTCTAGGTTACTAGCACACTACCTGATAGGGTACTCACCCCTAGGCTCTACCCAGGTTACTAGCACACTACCAAATAGGGTCCCACCCCCAGGGACTTCCTGGCCACTAGCACACCACCCAACAGGGTCTCACCCCCTAGGGACTTTACCTAGGGCTGGTGCCCCTGCTCTACCTTGAAGGGGTCCCCAACACTCCAGGGATTCTATCTAGGCCACTAGCACTACCTGATAGGTCCCACCCTAGGGACTTCACTCTAGGTTAGCAGCACACTACCGAGCTAGAGTCCTACCCCTAGGGACTTACATAGGCTACTACCCTGTCTGCCCGATATGGTCCTACCCCCAAGGACTTACTCTAGGCAACCAGGGCCTGCTCGATAGGGGTCTCCCCCTGGGACATAACAGGCTCATCACACACCTGATATGCTCACCCTTAGGGGCCTCCCAGGCTGGTGCCCTGCCCACCGATAGGTCCAACTCCCAGGGACTTACCCAGGCTACTAGGCCACCCTTCCCAATAATGTCTCACCCCCAGGGACTTACTAGGGCTACCAGGCCGCCTGCCCAGTGGGAGCCTACCTGATAGGTCCTACCTCAGGGACCTACCTAGGCTACTAGGCCCGTCTGACAGGGTCCTAGCACTAGGACTTACTAAGGCTATTAGCACAGTCCCTGATAGTCCCCCCCAGGGCCTTCCTAGGCTACTGCCATATTGCCCAATAGTCCTAACCTCAGGGGCTTACTCAGGCAACTGCCCTGCCTACCTGATGGTGGTCCGACTTTGGGATTTCAAGGCTGCCTGTCACCTGGTATTGTCCTGCCCTCAGGGACTTACCAGGTTACCACCCTGCTTCCTGATAGGTTCTACCCCAGGACTCCGAGGCTAGGCCTCCTGTCTGATAGGGTCCTGCCCCAGGGACTTACCTAGGCTACAGGCTGCTTGCGCGACAGGATCCATCTCCTAGAACTAACCTAGGCTAACGCCTGCTCACCCAACACGGCCATACCCTATGGACTTAACTGGCCACCGCCTCTGCCATCGATAGGGTCCCCTCAGGGACTTACCTAGCTACAGCACACCACCCGATAGGGTCCCACCTCTAGGGACTTACTTAGCTACCAGATAGCATCGATATGGTCCCACCTCTATGGACCTCCTAGGGTGCTAGCACACTACCCACTGGGTCCTACTTTCAGGGATGACCTAGGCTACTAGCACAATACCCGATAGGGTCCTACCCCACGGACTTACCTAGCCACCATCATGCCCACCCATACTGTTCTAACCCCAGGAACTTATCTAGGCTACCGCCATGCCTGCCCGATAGGTCCCACCCCTAAGGACTTCATCCAGGCTCCGCCATTCTCAGCCGATACTGCTCCCCCTAGACGCCCCAGGTTACCGCCATGCCTGCCCGACAGGGTCCCACCCTAGGACTCACCAGGCTACTAGCACACTGCCCGGGATGGGTCCTACCCTCAAGGACCTACCTAGGTTACTTTGCCCGTCCGACAGGGTCCCACCTCATAGGATTTGGCCAGGCTGCTGCCGTGCCGACCGATATGGTCCTACCACCTGGTGACTTACCTAGGCTATTGGCATAGTCCCCGATGGGGTCCTACCCCAGAGTTACCAGGCTACTACCATACTACTCGATAGGGTTCTAACCATCAGAGACTTACCTAGGAACTGTCTGCCTCCCTGCTAGAGTCCCACCCCAGGGACTTCCTGGCTACCTGCCTACCTGGTAGGGTCCCACCCCAGGGACTTACCTAGGCTACCACCCTGCCTACCCGAAAGGGTCCTACCCCTAGGACTTACCTAGACTATTAGCCCACCTGTCCGGACATGGGTCTCGCCCTATAGGGACTTTGCCTAGGCTATTGGTGTCATTACCAAGGGGTCCAACCCCTCAGGTACTTAACCCAGGGCAACTCTGCTCTACCCAACAGGGTCCCACCCCTCTAGGGACTTACTCCAGGCTACTAGCACACCACCCAATAGGGTCCCACCCCTTGGGACTCTCCCTTGGGTACTAGCACACCACCCAATAGGGTCCCACCCCTAGGGACTTACCTTCCTAGTAGTACATCACCCAATAGGTTCCACCCCTCTTGGACTTACCTAGGCTACTGCTCTGCCTGCCTGAAAAGGTCCTACCCTCTGGGACTTACTCTAGGCTACTAGTTATTCTCATCCAAGATAGGGTCCCACCCCAGGGGACTTACCTAGGTTAGTAAAGCACACCACTCGGGACAGAGTCCCACTCCCTAGGGACTTCATATAGGCTTACTACCCTGTCTGCCTGATATGGTCCTACCCCCAAGGACTTAGCTAGCAACTAGGCTGCCCGCTGATAGGTTCTACCCTTGGGACATAACAGGTTTTCAGTACACTACCTGATATGCTTCTACCCCTGAGCTACCAAGGCTGGTGCCCTGCCTACCCGACAGGGTCCAACTCCTGGGACTACCTAGGCTACTAGGACACCTTCCAATAATGTCCTACCCCTAGGGCCTTCCCAGGCTACTAGGCCTCCCCCAGTGGAGCCACCTGATAGGTCCCACCCCAGGGACCTACCCAGGCTGCTAGGCTGCCTGCCTGATAGGGGTCCTAGCACTAGGGACTTACCTAGGCTACTAGCACAGTCCCCGATAGGTCCCACCCCCAGGGCCTTCCCAGGCCACTGCCATCTCGACAGGGTCCCAACCCTAGGGGCTTCACCTAGGCAACCGCCTCTGCCTACCTGATATGGTCCCAATCTCTAGGGATTCCCTGGCCACCGCCTGCTCACCTGGTATTGTCCTGCCCCTAGGACTTCCAGTTACCACCTACTCCTGATAGGGTCCCACCCCTAGGGACCTGGGCTACCGCCTGCCTGTCCTATAGGGTTCTACCAAATGAGACCTACTAGCCTGGTTCCTGCCTACAATGGGTCTACCCCTAGGGACTTACAGGCTACAAGACCACCTTCCTGAAAGAGTCCACCCTAGGACTTCCTAGTCTAATGCCTCCTGCCAGATTTGGTCCCAGACCAGGGACTTACTAGGCTACGCCATGCCTACCTGATAGGGTCCCACCCTGGTAAATCCGTGAGGGTATCAACCCACCAGACTACTAGAACACTACCTGATAGGGTCCCACCCCCGGTACTTACCCGGCTACAACACAATGCAGATGAGGGTCCTACCCTCTTGGGACTTTCTTCAGCTACAGGATGCCTGCCCGGTCCTAACCCCTAGAGACTTACCCACAGGCGCTGCCATGCCTACGATAGGTCCTCCCCAGGGACCTACCTAGGCTGGTGCTCTGCCTACCCAATAGGGTACTAACCTTTAGGGACTTACCTAGGCTACTAGCATACTACCCGATAGGGTCCTACCCCCTAGGGACTTACCTAGGCTACTAGGCCTCCTGCCCGATAGGGTTCTCACTAGGGACTTAAACAAACTACAACACACCCCTGATGGTCCTCTCCTAGGTCTTAGCCATGCTGTTGCCCACCTGCAATGAGGTCCATCACCACGGACACCCTGGCTACTAGGTCACCTGCCTCATAGCTCCTATCACCTGGGACTTGGGCTACTACCGCCTGCCTGAGAGGAGTCTACTAGCGACTTACAAGAATGGTGCCTACCCAAGTGGGTCCAAGTCCTAGGGACACCTAGAGAACTAGGCCACCTGCCAGGTGGTCCTACACAGGACTTACTAGGCTACTAACACAGTATTGATAAATTCTCCTGCTAGGGACTTACAGAGCTACTAACACACTACTCAATAGGTCCTACCTCCTGGGGACTTACTAATCTACTAGCACTATCCGTGAGACTACCACCGCCAGCACCTGGGCTACTAGCACTACCTGATAAGGTTCCCTGAGGACTAACCTGGCTCTAGCACTACCTGATGAGTCCACCCCAAGAGACACCCAGGCTGGTTCCCTACCACAAGGTCCTACTACTGGGGTTACCTGACTACTTGCCTCTACTGGGGTCCACCTAGGAACTTACTTGAGCTACTAGGCCAACTGCAATAAGTCCCACCCCAGACTCCTTGGGTTACTAGCACACTGACAAGGGCCTCCCCGAGGGGACTTCCTAAACTACCCATGCCTGCCGGTAGGTCCTACCCCTAGACTCTAATAGTCTGCTAGCACTACCTGATATGAACATACCCTAGTGACTTACCTAGGCTGGTGCCCTGCATCCCGATCGGTCCAACTCTAGGGACTTATCTAGGCTACTGACCACCTGCCCAGGTCCTATACCTGGAGACTTACTTACTACGGAGCCACCTGAGAGGTCCTACCCCTAGGGACTCTAATAGGCTACTAGCACACTACCCGATATGGGCCTACCCTAGAATTACAGGCTGGTGCCCTATACCCGCAGGTCCAAGTCCTAGGGACTTACCTAGCACTAGACCACCTAACAAGGGTCCAACCCCTAGGACTTTCTAGTCTATGCCTGCAGATTTGGTCCCTAGCCCCAAGACTTACAGTCTACCGCCATGCCTACCTGATAAGGTCCCTGCCCTGTAAGTCCGTAGAGATGACCCTACAAGGCTACTAGCACACTACCACAGAGTTACCACCTCTGGGACTTACTTAGGCTCTAGACCACCTGCCGATGTCTACACCTAGGTCAAACATGAGGAAAGTCTGTTTAGCTGCCAGAGCTGACCTCACACCGACAACAGACATATCTCTAGTAAGTGGGAGGCACCTAGTGTGCAGGCCCATCATCTTCAGTCACCCAAGGTCCCATCCACACTTAGCCTGGACCTCTGCAGTGAACATCTTTGATGGAATTTGCTCTGCTAGGCAGAGCTCTGGTCATCAAATTCAGATGGACAATTCTGACCATGTGTTACCTGAACAGACAGGCGGCACTCACTTCCATTCTTGTCGTGACACTCCATCTGGACCCTTATGCAGCATGAATGTGATACTCTGGCAATCCATGCAGGGGAGAATGGTCATCTGGCACCCCGTTAACTAGGAAGGAAGACATATGTTGACTAAATGCAAATATCCTCAGGCGGACCAATTTTAGTGAAAACGAATATCACCATAGGTGGCCTAAATAACATCCACAGACATTTTACCCCATAAGTCCCTGGAACCCATAACGACAAATAATACATCAGCTCAGTTGGCTAAATGACTACCACATACCATTCACCCTGTCTGTAGATTACCAGGCCCATTTTCAAAAATGAAATATATTCCTGGTTGCCTAAAGTCCATAAGACCTTTACCCTGGATATAAATCACCTAAACCAATTTCTCTTAATAATAAAAATATCATCTCTCCTGGCCAAATGACTACTGCAGATCTTTTATTCTGGATCCATAAGTACAGAACATTTTTTAGCAAAATACAAATATCCTCAAGTGGCCTAAATGACAACCTCAGACATTTTTTGCACGGTCTTGGTTAATTAGTCACTTACAATGCACTTTTGGGAAGCTAAATATCCTCAGGTGTCTTAAAGGCTACCTAGACTTTAACTCCAACTCCAGATAGAAACTGGAACAGATTATTCAAAAATAAAAATTTCACCTCAGGTGGCAAACAACACAGCAGACCTTTCACAATGACTGCAAAGATCCTGGAACAATTTCTGGCAAAAAAAAAATATCACCTCAGGTAGCATCAATAAAAAAACAGATCACTACCCATCCATAATAACCTGGACCCCATTTTTTGCAATTTATGAGCCAGCATATATTATGGAGTTGATCATTAGGTCACAGGGTGATATTTTCATGAAAAAATGGGTTTCAGTTGATTAATGGATAATAGGGAACAATCTGTGATGGCCATTTAGGCACCTGATGCATTTTCATTTTATGAACCTATATTGCTGCTTGTTCATGGAGCCAGGGTAAAAGTCAACTGTGGACATTAGGCCTGGGAAATACTTTTATTTTGTAGAAAATGGGTGCCATGGAATTGTGGAGCCAGAATGAACGTTTCTTGAGTGCACGCAAAATAAATACATCCTCGTGGCCTAAGGACCGTGGACTTACTCGGCTCTAAAATCACCTGGAACCCATGTTTAGCAAAATTTAAATATCAATTAAGAGGCCTAAGGACCACAGTGGATGTTTTATTCTGTCTTAAATCTCCTGGATCCATTAATGACAAAATAAATATCACTTCAGGTGTCATAAATGACCACCAGCCCTTTTACAGGGCTCCATCAAACTCCTGAAAATTTCTGGAAACAAAATGTTTCTCAGGTGGCCTAAGGACCACTCCTTACCTTATACCCTGGGTCAAAATCATCTGGACCATTTTGGAAAAATAAAACAACTCTTCAAGTAGTTAAACCACCCTGGACATTTGCACCAGCTCCTTAAACCATCTGGAACCCATTTGGGCAAAAATAAAACTTTAGTCAGGTGGCCTAAACAACCATCGTTGACCTTTTATAATGACTCCATAAATCAGCTGGAACCAATTTTTGCAAAACTACAAATATCACCTCAGTTGGCTTAAATGACATTCACAGTCCTTTTACCCAGGCTCCATATATCACCTGTAAACCATTTTTGAGAAAAATAAAAATATGTACTCAGCTGGCCTAAATGTCCACTGTTGGCCTTTGTGGTCCAGGTGATTCATGCAGGTGGGATAAGGTAAGCAGTAGTAATTTAAACCACCTGATGTAATCATAGGTGGTAGTCATTAAGGCCACCTCAGGTGATATTTTATTGTTGCCAAGTAGAGTCCTAGATGATGAAAGGTCCAAGGTGCTGATTTAGCTAACCTGAGCTGATATTTTTATTTTTGCCAAGAACAGTTTCCATGTAATTTATAGAGCCAGAATAAAAGATCTGTAGTGGTCATTTAGTCCACCTGAGGTGATGTTTTTATTATTGCCAAGAATTGGTTACAGGTGATCTAAATGTTGACTACCTACCTTTTACCCCAACAAGGGAGGCAGTATAGCGCAGTGGTTTAAGGTCCTGAACTGCAAATCTGGTGACATCCAGCAGACAAGACCTGGGTTTAAATCCCACAGCTTCCACTTGCATACTGTGTGACCCTGAGCAAGTCACTTAACATCACTGTGCTCCCAGGTTGTGCCTGTAAAAAAGCTTTCAACAGTAATGTCACACAATGGTTAAATAACTAAAAACAAACTTCCATAAATCACCTGGTTCCTATTTTGGCAAGAATAGAAATATCACCTCAGGTGGCCAAAATGATCACTGTGATCTTTAGCCTCAGATAGCATAAACACGCAGTGCAGACATTTTACATTGCCTCCATAAATCACCTGGAAAAATAAAAATATCACCTCAGGTGCCTAAATGGCTAATGCCAACCTTTAACCTCAAGAAGCATAAAACACCACTGCAGACCTTTCACTTTGCCTCCATAAATCACCTGGAAACCATTTTTGGCAAAAATAGAAATGTGACCTCAAGTGGTTGTAATCACCACTACAAACCTTTTACCCTGGCTCCTTACATCACCTGATTTATGGGCAAAGTGAAAAGGTCAGCAGTGTTGTTTATGCTTCTTGAGGTTCAAATCTCATGAACCATTTAGGACAGGTGGTGATTTTTATTTACCAAGACAGTGCAGGTGATTTATGGGCAATGTAAATATCTGCAACAATCATTTTTGCCTCTGAGGCTAAGATCTCGAACATTACACCAGCTCCATTAATTAGCTAACAACACAATTTTCAAAAACTGAAAATATCCACCTTAGGTGTCTTAAACAGCTGCCATGGACATTTCACCCAAACTATACATATCAACTGGAACGATTTTGTGCAGAAATAAAATTTCACCTCAGCTGAACTTAAACAACCACTGCAACTTTTCACAATGACTCCAGAATCACCTGGAACATATGAACAAACATAAAAATATTATCTGGCGTGGCCTAAATGACCCTGCCTACAACTATTGCCATAAATTACTTGAAACCAGTTTTTGCCAAAATAAATATAGACCTCAGGTACATAAAGTGAACCACAGATCCTTCACCCTTGCTCCATAAGTCACCTAGGAACTCATTTGGGCAAAATTAAAATGTCAACAGGTGACCTCAATGACCACTTTGGACATTGCACCAACTCCAGTAATCACCTAGAAACCATTTTGGCAAAAATAAAAATAAATCTCCTCAAGGTGGAATAAACAACCACCGCTGATCTTTCAGTCCTGCTATTTAACTCACCAACAACCCATTTTTGAAACAAATAAAACAATTCTAGTCAGGTGGCTTAAAGAACAATGAAGAAACTTTCAAGCAGGCTCCATAGATAAGCTGGATCATGTTTTTGGCAAAAACAGAAACTATCACCTCATGTGGCCAAAATAACCTTAATAGACTTTTTACACCAGATTCATATCACCTGGAACAAATGTTAGCAAAAAGAGAAATCACCTGCGGTGGCCTAAATGTCTACTGCAGATCTTTTACTCTGGATACATAAATTGACTGGATCACAGTTTTGGAAAAATACAAATATCGCCTCAGTTGGCCAAACAGCAAACTCAGACCTTTCAGAATAGCTAGATTAATCACCTGCAGCCCACTTTTAAAAAAAAAACAACAAAAATATCACCTCACATTTCAACTCAGCTCCGGATATCACCTGAATCCACTGTTTTCCAAGAAAAAATTTCACTTCAGGTGGCTGAAACAACTATACACTTACTTTTCACAATTACTCCACAGATCACCTGGAACCCATTTTGGCAAAAAAATTATCTCTTCAGATAGCATAAATGACCTGCTACCTTTACTAATCCATAAATCACCGCAAATGCATTATGGAAAAAATAAATATATCACTAAGGTGAAAGCCTAAATGACAACCTCAGACCTTTCACCTCAGTTTCTTAAATCCCTGTGATCCAATTTCAGCAAATATGTAAATTTCACCTTGGGTGGACCACAACAACCACTGAGAACTTTGGATCTGGCTGCATAGATCACCTGAAACCATTATGGCAACAAATAAAAATAACACCTCAGGTGGCATAAAGACCCTTTCCCTTGCTCCATATGTAATCTGGAACCCATTTTTGGTGCAGCTTATGTCATGCCCATCCTTTACCATTGAGTTGATGTAGTGGACCTGCTGCATCAGTTTAGAGACTTTGTCACAGAACCTCTTTCTTGCTAAAATATGGCACACAAGTATTTTGCCACCAAGATCTGATTCAAGCTGGTTGTTTGATGTAGCATCTGGCGAGGAGCTAAAGGCCCTTTAAAATCTGTTTCATCTCAGGTAGCCTAAATGAGCATGTGACCTTCACACCAGCTCATTAATCACCTGCAACACATTTTAGCAAAAACTAAAGATATTCTTCAGGTGACCTTAATCACCACTTTGGACCTTTAAACAGGCTCCATTAATTACTTGGGACCATTTTTTGCAAAAAAAAATATCACCTCAAATAGCATAAGCACGACACACAGACCTTTCACTCCAACTCCATAAATCACTTGGAACCCATTTTTGCAAAAATACAAATTTCACCTCTGGTGGTCTAAATGACCACCACGTACCATTAACCCATATATATTATAGTGGCATGGTCAAGCCACTATAGTTAGGGTTCAGCAGTTCCTTCTATGTTAAACTCAAAATTTTGCACATTAATAACTTTGGTCCCTTTCAACGGGTTTGCTGGAAATTTGCTATGCATGCTGGGGCATGGTAGTTCTCTTAATTTGCCAAATTATGTTTTGGTTGGACTTATGGGCTTTTTATATGAAAACACTGAAAAATGCAAAATTATCCATTTTGGAGGAAGCTTTTGGGATTTTGGATGTGGCCTACTGACCATTGTGTGGTCTGCTACTCTGAGATAGTCACTTGAAAAACTTTGGTAGCCAGACATGCAACTTTTGTTGGTTAAGACATATTAGGGCATTCGAGGTTATGCCACTTTTAAATTCCCATTATAAGTCAAGGTGAAAATTTATATATGTTTTGCAAACAAGATTGGGGTTCTGGCCATCTCATCCCACCTGGCGATCAAAAATTTGCAGCCTCGCTGACTCAAAAATCTTTGTCCTAAAATTTTAAAAATTCTTTGATCCACAACGGCAGCCATCGTGTTTAAATTCTCGATTGGAAAAACACAAATATCTTGGCTCAGGTTTTTATATCACTCTTAGTCTCATGGCCCCACGGATCTGTATTAAATTATTATAGTTGTTCATATCCCTGGTAGTCTGGTGGCCACACCCATTAAGTGGGTTGCTGGTGATTAATGGAGCTGGTGTAAAAGCTCTGAGGTTGTCATTTAGGCCACCTGGGGTGTTTTTTGGTTTTTGTTAAAATGTGTTCCGGTGATATGAACCTGGGTAAAATGTCTGTAGGAGTCATTTAAGGCCAGTGAGTAATATTTTAGTTTTTGCCAAAACATGCTCAGGTGATATAGGAGCCTGGTTAAACTGTAGTTCTTCAAGCCACCTGAAGACATTTATTCACTGTGGACCTTGTCCCCAGCACCACAATTCAACTGGAACCTATTTTTGGTAAAATTACATCACCTCAAGGTGGCCTAAATGACCACACTGGACTTATTACTCCATAATTTCACCTTGAAACCCTTGTTGACAAAAGAAGAACAATAACCTCGAATTGGCGTAAATAACACCATGGACATTCACCTCAGCTCCCAGATCACCTGGAATCCATTGTTTGCAAAATAAAATTTCAACTCAGGTGGATCAAGCAACCATTGTGGACTTTCACAATGACTCCATAAATGCACGCAACCCATTTTAGCAAATATATAAATTTCATCTACGGGTGGACTAAACAACCACTGAGGAACTTTGAATCTGGCTAAATAGATACATGAAAGCCATTTATGGGAATATATATATATATATATATATATATATATATATATATATATATATATCACCTCAGCTGGAACATAAATGACCTTTTACCCCTGATCCATTCATACCTTGAACCCAATTTTGGCAAAAAATAAAAATTTCACCTCAGGTGGCCTAAACAACCACCATCACACACATTCACCATGGCTCCATAGATCACCTGGAATTGGTTCCCAGGTGATTAATGGAAACCATGGTGAAAATCTGAAGGATCTTTAGGCAACCAGGGACAATATTTTTAGTTTTCCAAAAATAGGTCAGATGATCTATGAGTCTGGTTCAAAGTTCCTCGGTGGTTGTTTAGGTCACCAAGTGAAATAAATTCTTTCAAAATGAGTTCAGGTGAATCTACTAAAGCTAGAGTGTGAAAGGTCAGCAGGGGTCGTGGGTGACTAAGTTGATTTTTGGCCAAAATGGTTTTCATGAGTTTAGCCAGTGTAAAAAGTTCAAAGTGGTCATTTGAGCAATACTGTGTTTGTTTGCAAAAATGTGGGTTCCAATTTATTTATGGAGCTGGGGCTCAGTTACATAGTGAACCTTTTAGCCCAAAAGGTGATATTTTTATTTTCGCAAAAGTAGGATCCAGGAGATCTAGGGATCAAACTGAGTAGTACCACGCTACTCATTTAGAAAACATAGATGAGAAATTTATATCTTTGTCAAAATGGGTTCTGAATTGTTATGGAGCTGGGGTGAAAGGTCTGAGGTTGTCATTTAAGCAACCTGAGGTGTAATATTTATATTTGCCAAAAATGAGATTGAGGAGATTTACAGAATTGAGGTAAAAGGCAGGCTGTGGTCATTTAGGCCAGCTGAGGTTAAAAGTAGGTGGCAGTCATTTAGACCACTTGAGGGAATATTTTCATTTTTACCAAACATGGGTTCTAGTTGATCTATGGAGTTATTGTGAAAAGTCCACAATGGTTGTTTAAAGTCACCTGAGGAAAATTATTTTGCAAAAATTAATTCCTGGTGATATCTGGAGCTGGTGAAATATCACAGTGGTCATTTAAGCTACCCTGAGGTGATATTTCGACTTTTGCAAAAATGGTTTCAGGTGAAATGATGGAGCCAGTGTAAAATGTCCAGTGTGGTCATTTAGGCCACCTGGTGATAAACATTTTTTACTGCAAAATATAGCTTTAAGGAGATTTATGGCACTGGGAGCAAGGATCTCAGTGAACATTCAAGGACACAAGGGGGTGATATTTTAGTTTTTCCCAAAAGTGGGTTCCAAGCTAATCTGTGGACCTAGAGTGAATGGTAGCAGAGTCTTTGTTTAGCACCACAAGAATTAAATTTTTTCTTTGCAAAACTGGGTTCAAAGGTGTTTTGAAAACATTGTAAAGGTCTGAGGTGTTTATTTTGGACACCTGATGTGACATTTTATTTTTACAAAATATGTTCCATGTAATGTATGGATCCGGGAAAAGATCCGCAGTGGTTATTTAGGTCACCAGTGGTGATAATTTTATTTTTATTAAAAATTTGTTCCAGGTGATTTATGGAGCAAAGGTGAAAGGTCTGCAATTGTCATTTAGGCTACGTGGTGTGATATTTGCATTATTTTTTATGCCAGGAATAGGTGAATAGGGGACACATGATTTATGGAGCCTGGATAAAAGGTCTGCAGTGGACCTTAAGGCCACCTGAGGTAATATTTTAATTTTTTATAAAATTGGGTTCTAGGTTATGTATGGAGCAAGGGTTAGAGGTCAATTATGGCACCTGAGGTGATATTTTTATTTTTTACCATAAATGTGTTTCAGGTGGTCTATGCAGCCAGATTCAATGTTCTTCAGTAGTTGTTTAGGCCACCTGAGGTGCAATTTATATATTTGCCTAAAATGGGTTACAGGTGAAAGGTCTGAGGTTATAGTTTAGGCCAGCTGAGGTTATATATTTATTTTTGCCAAAAATGCAGTTCAGGTGATTCACATGAGTGGGATAAAAGGTTGGCTGTGGTTATTTAGGCCACCTGAGGCTAAAGGTAGGTAGTGGTGATTAGGCCATCTGAGGTGATAATTGTATTTTTGCCAAAAATGGGTTCCAGGTAATACATGGATCCAGAGTAAAGATCTGCTGTGGTCATTTAGACCAGGAGAGGTGATATTTTTATTTTAACCAGAAATTGGATTTATGGATCCAGGGTGAAAAGGTCTGCAGAGGACCTAAGTCAACCAGTGATGATATTTTTATTTTTTGCCAGAAATGGGTTCACACCTAGTCTGTGGAGATAAGGGTGAATTGTACTAGGTGGTCGTTTATGCCTCCAGAGGTGAAATTTTAATTTTTGCCAAAACTGGGTTCAAGGTGATCTATGGAGACATTGTGAAAGGTCTGAGGTGTTTGCTTAGGACACATGATGTGACATTTTTATTTTGATCAAAAATGGGTTCCAGGTAATTTATGCAAAACTGAGGTTTGAAGTGATATGTGAATTTGGGTGAAAGGTCTGTGGTGGTCATTTACACCACGAGATAACATATTTTTATTTTGCAAACAAATGGGTTTCAGGTGATTAATGGAGCCTGTGTAAAGGTCAAAGAGGTGAATTTAGGTCACCTGAGGAAATACCTAGACGTTTTGCAAACATGTGTTGCAGGTATTAATAGAGCTGCTGTGAAAGTCAAAATAAAAAAAACTCCTCAGGTGGTCTAAACCACCACCACGGACATTACCCCAGCCATAGTCATCTGGAACCGTTTTTGGCAAAAATAAAACTTTCACCCGGTGGCCTAAACTAACCATCGGTGACCCATATAATGACTCCACAGATCACCTGGAACCAGTTTCAAAAGGTAAATATCACCTCAGGTCCCCTAAATGACCACTGTGGACATTTGTACCTAGCTCCATAAATCACCTAGAACTCCATTTTTGGCAAAAGAAAAGCTGATCATATCAGGTGGCAAAGAAATGACCACCGTGGACCTTTTACGAGGCTTCATAAATCACCTGTAACCAATTTTTGACAAAAATAAAAATATGAACTCAGCTGGCCTAAATGTCAGGCATGATGCTGACCCCCACAGTTCCCAACCCAATGGTGCCACTGGCCTGTCCCATATCTGGCAGGACAGGTTTTTCCTCTGCATCCCCTGATCCATGGTCACTTGTCACAGTGAAGATCAGCACCTGCTCTTCACTAATATCCTCCAGTGTGGTCATTTCAGCCACCTGAGGTGATATCACTTTTTCTTTTTACCAAAAATAGGTTCCAGTTGATTTCTTACACTGAGTAAAAAGGTCCACAGTGAACTTTTAATTTACAAAGGGTGACTTTTTTTGACAAAATGGGTTCCATGTAATCTGTTATACTAGGGGAATGGTACAAGGTGGTTGTTAGACCTCCTGAGGTGTCATTTTATTTTTGCAAAACTGGGTTCAGGAGTGATCTGGAAACATTACTTGAAAGGTCTGAGGGGTTGTTTTGGACACACAGAAGTCAAACATTTTATTTTACCAAAATGGGTTCAGGTAATTTATGGATCTAAGAGAGAAAAGATCTGCAGTTGTCATTTAGGTCTACCCAGAGGTTATGTTTTTATTTTATAAAAATTGGTTTCAGGTGATTTATGGAGTAAAGGTGAAACGTCTCTGGTGAACATTTAGGCCTCCTGGGGTGATATTTTTATACATTTTATGCCAAAAATTGGTTCCAAGTGATTCATGGCACCTGGATTAAAGGTCTGCAGTGGACCGTTAGGCCACCGGGATGATATATTCATTTCTGCAAAAATGGTTCCAGGTGATCTATGGAGCCAGGGTGAATGGTATGCAGTGGTCATTTAGGCCACCTGAGGTAATATTTTCATTTTACTGAAAATGGGATCCAGGTTATGTATGGAGCAAGGGTCATTTATGCCACTTGAGATGATGATTTTATTTTTGCCATAAATAGCTTTCTATGATCTATGGAGACCAGACTCAATGTTTCCTCAGTTGTAATGAAGGCCACCTGAGTTACCAGGTTATATATTTGCCGAAAATGGGTTCCAGGTGATTTATGAAGCTGGGTGAAATATCTGAGGTTGTAGTTAGACCAGCTCGCGGTGATAGCACTATTTTTGCCAAAATACAATTCAGGTGATTCATGGGATTGGAGTAAAGGTTGGCACTGGTCATTACTACACCTGAGGTTAAGGTAGGTGGTGATCTATTTTGCCAAAAATGGGTTCCAGGTAATTCATGGATCCAGAGTATAAGATCTGCAGTGGTCATTTAGGCCAGGAGAGGTGATATTTTCATTCTTTCCAGAAATTGGCTCCAAGAGATTTATGAAGCCAGGGTGAAAGGTCTGCAGAGGACCTTTGGACAACCAGGGACAATATTTTTATTTTTCCCAAAAATGGGTTCCAGGTGATTTCTGGAGTCATTGTGAAAAGTCCGTGATGGTTGTTTAAGCCACCTGAGATGAAATTTTAATTTTTGCAAACAGTGAATTCTAGGTGATCTCTGGAGCTGAGGTGAAATGTCCACATTGGTTATTTTAGCCTTGTGAGGAGATATTTTTTGTTTTTTAAAAAGTGGGTTGCAGGTGTTTAATGGAGCTGATGTGAATGGTCTGAGGTTATTGTTTGGCCACCGGTGATATCTGTATTTTTCCCAAACTGGGATCAAAAATAGAATGCATCCACAGCAAAAGATATACAGTGGTCATTTAAGGCCACATTAGGTGATTTTTCTTTTTTAATTTGTTCCAGGTGATGTGAATCTGGGGTAAAGGTTTGTGGAGGTCATTTTGGCACATGAGGGTGATATTTTAGTTTTTGCAAACATGCTCAGCTGATCTATGGAGCCTGGTTGAAAGTTTCTTTATGGTTCTTTAAGCCAAGTGAGTTGAAATTGTTTATTTGTTTCAAAAATGGGTGTTCAGTGAGTTAAATAGTTGGACTGAAAGATTAACTTTGGTAGTTTATTCCAACTGAGATTATTTTTTCAAAATGTTTTCTAGGTGATTGAGGGAGCTGGTGTAAAATGTCCAAAGTGGTCATTGAGGCCACAAGGATTGCAATTTTTATTTTTGCCAAAAATTGAATCCAGGTGATCTATGAAGTGAATGTGATGCAGTGGTCATTTAGGTCACCTGTAGTGAAATTAAATTTTGCACAAATTGGTTCCAGTTGACTTATGGAGCAGGGCTGAAAGAACTGTGGTTTACATTTGTGCTACCTGAGCACAAATACAACCTGGGAAATGAATAGAATTGGGCTATAGCTGGAAGTATGCACGGTACAGCCTGGGAAAAGATGTAAACTTGCGCAATGGCTGGAAGAGGTCAAAACTGCAGATCGTGAAAATAATAAATTGGGCTATAGCTGGAAGACTCAAATTAGAGCCTGGAAAAGTATAAATGCACTATAAGGAAGAGTACAAGACTGCAGCTCATGAAAAGTACAAATTTTGCTATGGCTGGACAAACACAGAATAACAGCCTGAAAGAAATACCAAACTGGGCTATGGCTGGAAGGCACATAATTACAACAAAGGAAAAGGATAAAATGGCTATAGACTGGAAGAGCACACAATTACAGCCTGGAAAAGAATATAACTGGGCTATGGTTGGAAGACCTGGAGGTATAACCTGGGTAAGCATAAAGTGCACAGGCCAGAAGAGTACAAAACTGCAGCTTGGAATAAAATTATGAGCTGTAGCTGGAAGAACACAGAATAACAGCATGGGAAAATGCATAAAGTGAGCTATGGCTGGAAGCGCACTATTACAGCCAAGGTAAAACATAAAATGGTACTAAATATAGCTGGAAGAGCACAAAATTGCAGCCCATAAAAATATAAACTGGGATATGGCTGAAAGAGCACAAAATTACAAAAAATGGTTCCAGATGATCTATTGAGCCAGGGTGAATGGAATGCAGTGGTCATTGCAGGCAACTGAAATTAATATTTTAATTTTTACTAAAAATGGGTTCCAGAGTTATGGATGACAAGGATAGAAGGTCGACTTATGCTACCTGGTGATATTTTTATTTTTGTCATAAATGGATTTCAGGTGATCTACGGAGCCAGAATCAATGTTCCTCAGCAGGTGTTTAGGCCACCTGAGGTGCAATTTACATATTTGTGGAAAATGGGTTGCAGGTGAGTTATGGAGTTGGGATGAAAGGTCTGAGGTTGTAGTTTAAGCCAGCTAAGGCGATATGTTTATTTTAGCCAAAAATGCAATTTAGGTGATTCATGGGATTAGGGTTAAAGGTTGGCAGAGGTCATATAGGCCACCTGAGGTTAAAGGCCACTTGAGGTGATAATTGTATTTTTGCCAAAAATGGGTTCCAGGTAATTCATGGATCCAGAGTAAAATACCAGCAGTGGTCATTTAGGCCAGGATAGGAGATATTTTTACTTTTCCCAGAAATTGACACCAGGTGATTTATGGATCCATGGGGAAAGGTCTGCAGAGGAGCTTTAGGCAACCAGGGAAGTTGTTTTTAATTTTTGCCAAAAATGGGTTCCAAGTGATCTATGGAGCCAGGTTCAAAGTTCCTCAATGGTTGTTTAGGTTATCTGTGGTAAAATGTTTATTTGTTCTCCAAAAAGTCTGCCCCCCTAAAATCCAGGATACGTGTTTTTGTGTGGTTTGGTTCTGCTCTTTCTGTGATTTCAAACCACAATGACTGGTGGTCACTGTTACCCAGGTTAGGATTAGGGTTAAGGTAAGGGTTAGGGCTAGGGCTAGGGTTAGGGTTAGGTTTATTGTTAGGCTTAAGGTTAGGGTTAGGGTTAGAGTCAGGGTTAGGGTTCGAGTTAGGGCTAGGGTTAGGGTTGTGGTTAGAGGTTAGGGGTTACAGTTAGCATTAGGGCTCAGGTGGCATATCTGTTTTTTCCAAAAATGGGTAGATTGCAGGAGGTGATCATTTAGGTCACCTGAGGTGATATTTGGGATAGGGTCAGGGTTAGGGTAAGAGGTCAGGGTTAGGGTCAGGGTACGGTTTAGGGTTAGGGTTAGGGCTATGGCTTGAGCTATGGTTAGGGTCAGTGTTAGGGTTAGGATTAGGGTTAGAGCAAGGGTGTGGGTTAGGGTCAATGTTAGGGTTAGGGTTAGGGCTCGTGTTAGGGTTAGGGTTATGGTTATGTTATGTTAGGGTTAGATCAAGGGTTAGGGTTAGGGTTATTGATTAGGGTTAGGGTTAGAGTTAGGGTGAATGTGAGGGTGAGGGTTAGGCTTTGAGTTAGGGTTAGGGTTAGTGTTAGTGTGAGGGATAGGATTAGGGTTATTGTTAGAGTGAGAGTTAGGGTGAGGGATAGGGTTAGGGTTATCCTTAGGGCTAGGGTGAATGTGACGGTGAGCTTTAGGCTTTGAGTTAGAGTTAGGGTTAGGGTTATGGGTAAGGGTTAGGGGTTAGGGTTATTTTGAGGGTTAGGGTGAGGGTTATGGATAGGGTTAGGGTTAGTGTTAAGGCTAGGGTTAGAGTTAGGGTTAGGGTAAGGGTTATAGTAAGGTTAGACTTAGGTTTAGGGGTTAGGGTTGAGTGTTAGGGTGAGGGTTAAGGCTAGGTTTAGGGTTATGGTTAGGGGCTAGGGTTAGAGTTATGGTTAGGGGTTAGGGTTAGGGTGAGGGCTAGGGTTAGGGTTAGCAATTCGGTTAGGGTTATGGTTAGATATACAGCTATGGCTAGTGTTAGGGTCAGGGTTAGGGCTAGGGTGAGTGTGAGGGTGAGTTTTAGGGTGAGGGTGAGGGTTAGGGTTATGTTTAGTGTTAGGGATAGGGTTAGGGTTAGGGTGAGGGTGAGGGTGAGGGTTAGGGTTAGGATTAGGGTTAGGGTTAGGTTTGGGGTGAGGGTCAGGGTTAGCATTAGGGTTAGGGTAAAATGTTGGTGGATGTCATTTAGGCCACCTGTGGTGATATTTTTAGTTTTTGCCAAAAACATGCTCCGGCTGATCTATGGAGCCTGGTTGAAAGTTTCTTCATGGTTCTTTAAGCTACCTGAGTTGAAATTTTTTCATTTGTTTCAAAAATGGATATTTGATGTGTTAAATGACTGGAGTGAAAGCTCAATGGTGGTTGTTTATTCCACTTGAGGTAATTTTGTTTGCCAAAAATGGTTTCTAGGTGATTGATGGAGCTGGTGTAAATTGTCCAAATTGGTCATAGAGGCCACCAGAAGGGATATGCTTTTGCTCTTGCCAGTAGCCTAGGGGGGTAGGACCCTATTGGGTAGGTGGCCTAGTAGCCTAGGTAACTCCCTAGGGGTAGAACCCTATTGGGCAGGCAGCCTAGTAGCCTTGGTAAGTCCATAGAGGGTAGTGCCCAATCTGGCAGGCAGGAAACCAGCCTAGGTAAGTCCCTAGGGGGTAGGACACTATCGGGTATTGTGCCAGCAGCCTAGATAAGTCCCTAGAGGGTAGGACCCTATCGGGTAGGCAAGGCACTGGCCTAGGTAAGTCCCTAGGGGTAGTAACCTATCAGGTAGGTGGCATAGAAGGCTGGGTAAGTCCCTAGGTTGTAGGACCCTATATGGTGGGTAAGGCATTAGCCCAGGTAAGTCCATAGAGTGTAGGACCCTATTTGGTAGGCAGGGCGGTAGCCTAGGTTAAGTCCCTAGGGAGTTGGACCCTATCGGGCAAGTGGCCTAGTAGCCTAGGTAAGTCACTGGGGGTAGGACTCTATCAGGTAGTGTGCTAGTAGCTAGGTAAGCCCCTACACGGCAGGATCCTATTGAGGAGGTGGCCTAGTAGCCTAAGTAAGTCCCTAGGGCGTAGGACCCTATCAGTTGGCAGGGCAGTAGCCTAGGTAAGTTCCTAGGGGTAGGACCCTATCGGGTAGGCAGGCGGTTGCCTAGGTAAGTCCCTAGTGGGCAGGACCCTATCAGGTAGTGTGTTAGCAGCCTAGGTAAGTCCCTAGGGGATAGGACCTTATCGGGTAGTGTGCTAGTAGCCTAGGTAAGTCCCTAGGGGTTAGGACCCTATTGGAAAGGCTGGGCACCAGCCTAGGAAAGTCCCTACGGGTTAGACCCTATCAGGCAGGTAGCCTAGTAGCCTAGGTAGTTCCCTAGTGGGTAGGACCCTATCTGGCAGTGTGCTACTAGCCTAGGTAAGTCCCTAGGGGGGTAGGACCCTATCGGGTAGACATGGTAGTAGGCTAGGTAAGTCCCTAGGGGCAGGTTCCTATTGGGAAGTGTGATAGTAGCCTAGGTAAGTTCCAAGAGGGTAGGACCCTAACGGGTAATGTGCTTGTAGCCTAGGTAAGTCCCTAGGGTGTAGGACTCTATCGGGCAGGTGGCCTAGTAGCCCAGGTAGTAGGACCCTTTTGGGTAGGCAGGGCACCTGCCCAGGGAAGTCCCTGGGGGTAGGAACCTATCGGGTAGGCATGGCGGTAGCCTAGATAAGTCTCTAGGGGATAGGACCCTATTGGGTAGTGTGCTAGAAGCCTAGGTAAGTCCCTAGGGGGTAGGACCCTATTGGGTAGGAAGGGCACCACCCTAGATAAGTCCCTAGGGGATAGGGCACTATTAGGTAGGTGGCCTAGTAGGCTAGGTAAGTCCCAAGGGGGTAGGACCCTATCAGGCACCTCGCCTAGCAGCCTAGGTAAGTCCCTAGGACCATGTCGGGTAGTGTGCTAGTAGCCTAGGTAAGTCCCTAGGGGTAGGCCCCTATCGGGCAGGAAGGGCAGTAGCCTAGGTAAGTCAGTAGGGGTTAGGATCCTACCGCAGGCAGGACTCCAGCCTAGGTAAGTCCCTAGGGGTTGGACCCTAGTGGGTAGTTTGCTAGTAGCCTAGGTAAGTTCTTAGGGGATAGGACCCATTTGGGCAGGCAGGGCAGTAGCCTAGGTTAGTCCCTAGGGAGTACGACCCTATCGGGCAGGCAGGGTGGTCTAGGTAAGTCCCTAGGGAGTTGGACCTTATCGGGTAGTGTTCTAGTAGGCCAGGTAAGTCCCTAGGGGGTAGCACCCAATCAGATAGTGTGCTAGTACTCTAGGTAACTCCCATGAGGGTTGGACCCTATCGGGTAGGCAGGGCACCAGCCTAGGTAAGAAACTAGTTGGAAGGACCCTATCGGGTAGTGTGCTAGTAGCCTAGGTAAGCCCCTAGGGGTAGGATCCTATCAGACATCTTGCCTAGTAGCCTAGGTAAGTCTCTAAGGGGTAGCACCCTATCGGGTAGTGTGCTAGTAGCCTAGGGGGTAGGACCCATTTGGGCAGGCAGCCTAGTAGCTCAGGTAACTCCCTAGGGGGTAGAACTCTATCGGCCAGGCAGCCTAGTAGCCTTGGTAAGTCCATAGAGGGTAGTGCCCTATCTGGCAGGCAGGGTACCAGCCTAGGTAAGACCCTAGGGGGTAGGACCCTATCAGGTAGGCGGCCTAGTAGCCAAGGTAAGTCCCTACAGGGTAGGACCATATCGGATAGGCAAAGCACCAGCCTAGGTAATTCCCTAGGGGGTAGCACCCTATCAGGTAGGTGGCCTAGTAGGCTGGGTAAGTCCCTAGGGGGTAGGACCCCATTGGGAAGGCAGGGCGTTAGCCCAGGAAAGTCCATAGAAGGTAGGAACCTATTTGGTAGGCAGGGCGGTAGCCTAGGTTAAGCCCCTAGGGAGTTGGACCTTATCGGGCAAGTGGCCTAGCAGCCTAGGTAAGTCACTGGGGGTAGGACCCTAACCCTGGTTCTAACCCTAACCCTAACCCTAAACCTAACCCTAACAGTAATCCTAATCTTAACTCTACCTGTAACCCTAGCCCAAACCCTAACCCTATACAAGTTAGCCAGCCTGGGAGTGGGTCCCAAGATGACAGCCTTGGTAAAGAATTGGGTGGAGAATAGGACACAGAGAGTAATAGTAAATGGAATCCACTCAGAGGAAAGGAGGGTTACTAGTGGGGTACCGCAGGGTTCAGTATTAGGACGGTCCTCTTCAATGTCTTTATAAGTGACATTGTGGAAGGACTGGAAGAAAAAGTGTCTCTTTGCAGATGACACTAAGATCTGCAACAGAGTTGATGCACAGGGTGGGGTGGAAAGGATGAGAAGGGACTTGGCAAGGTTAGAGGAATGGTCAAATGTATGGCAGCTTAGATTCAATGCTAAAGTGCAAGGTAATGCACCTGGGAAAGAAAACCCAGGGAAGAGTACACAATGGGGTGAGATACTAACAACAACAAAATGGAAGGGACCTGGGGTAGTCATATCAGATGACCTAAGGTGGGCAAGCAATGTGAGAGGGCAGCAAGGAGGGCTGGGGGGTTACTGGGATGCATAGGGAGAGGCATCACCAGTAGAAAACAGGAAGTTATTATCCCTCTGAACAGACAGCTGGTGAGACCCCTTCTGGAGTACTGTGTGCAGTTCTGGAGACCCAGTCTCCGCAAAGACATAGACAGGATGGAAGCTGTCCAGAGGAGAGCAACTAAAATGGTGCAGGGTCTGCACCGGAAGACATATGAAGAGAGACTTAAGGAGCTTAATATGTATAGCCTCGTGGAAAGGAAGGAGAGGGTGGACATGATAGAAACTTTCAAGTACCTCAAGGGAATCAACAAAGTCCAAGAGGGTAGCATCTTTCAAAAAAAGAGGTGTGCAAGAACAAGAGGGCACAATTTGAAGATGGGGGGGCAGCTCAGAGGTAATTTAAGGAAGTATTTTTTCACAGAGAGGGTTGTGGATGCATGGAACGGCCTTCCGGAGAAGGTTGTGGAGTCAAAATCAGTGGTGGAATTCAATGGGACATAGGACAGTCATAAGGCAATTCTGGGGTGTGGGGGTAAGAAGAAGTAGGCTGCTGGTTAACTAGGATCTGCAGATTATCCAGTAGGTAGGGAAATGGGCAGACTGGGTGGGCCAAGCTGTCCTTATCTGCCATCAAATTCTATGTTTCTCTGTTTCTATGTACCCCTAACCTTAACCCTAACCCTAACACTAACCGTAACTCTAACCTAACCCTAAACCTTCCCAGACCTTGCAGGCAGGGCACCAGCCTGGATGGGTCCCTCGGGGGTAGGACCCTATCGGGTAGTGTGCTAGTGCCTAGGTAAGTCCCACGGGGGTAGAACCCCATCAGGTAGTGTGCTAGCAGCCTAGGTAAGTCCCTATGGGGTAGGACCCTATTGGATAGAGTGCTAGTAGCCTAGATAAGTCCCTAGGGGGTAGGACCCTATCGGGTAGTGTGCTAGTAGCCTTAGTAAGTCTCTAGAGGGTAGGACCCTATTGCGTAGTGTGCTAGTAGCCTAGGTAAGTCCTCACAGGGTAGAGCCATCGACAGGCAGGGCAGTCAAATTTAAGTCCCTAGAGGGTAGGACCCTGCTGGGTAGGCAGGGTGGCAGCTCAGGTTGGTCCTATGGAGTTGGACCCATAGGGCAAGTGGCCTAGTGGCCTGGTGTCCTAGGGGTAGAACCACACCAGAAGGCAGGGCGGTAGCTTTGGGAAGTCCCTAGGTAGGACCTCATCGGGTAGGCAGGGAGGTTAAGCTAAGGTAAGTCCGAGGGGTTAGGACCCTATCGGGTGTGGGTAGTAGCTACTGCAAGTCCTTTGTGGCAGGACACTATCAGGCACTGTGCTAGTAGCTCAGGTAAGTCCCTAGGGAGTAGTACTATATCGTGGGTAGGCTGGGCAACAGCCTGGGTGGGTCCCTATGGGGTAGGACCCAGTGCAGGTAGCTTCCAGTAGCCTGGGAAGGTTCCTTGGGGAAGGACCCCATCGGGTAGGCTGCTACTGGCAGGTAGCCGACTAGCCTCAAGTAAGTTCCTAGGAACAGGACCCTATCAGGAAGGTGGCCTAGTATGCCCCAGGTAACCCCTAGGAGTTGGACCCTAACGGGCAGGCAGGCACCAGCCTACTTAAGTCCCTATGGTAGACCCTTTCAGGTAGTGTTCTAGAAGCCTATTTAAGTCCCAATGGGGTAGGACCCCATCAGACAGGTGGCCTAGTAGTCTAGGTAAGTCCCTAGGGGGTAGTACCCTATCAGGCAGGCAGGGCTGTAGACTAGGTATGTCCCATGGGGGTAGGACCCTATAGGGCAGGCAGTGTAGTAGCCTAGGTAAGTCTCTAGGGGGTAGGACCCTTCCGGGTAGTGTGCTACTAACCTAGGTAAGTCCTTAGGGAGTAGGACCCTAACAGGTAGGTGGCCTAGTAACCTAGGTAAGTCCCTATGGGGTAGGACCCTTTCGGCTAGGCAGAGTACCAGCCTAGGAGAGTCCCTAGGGGTAGGACCTTATCAGGTAGTGTGCTAGTAGCCTAGGAAAGTCCCTAGGTGGTAGGACCCTTTCGCGTAGGCAGAGTACCAGCCTAGGAGAGTCCCTAGGGGTAGGACCATATCAGGTAGTGTGCTAGTAACCTAGGAAAATCCCTAGGGGCAGGACCCTATTGGGTAGTGTGCTAGTAACCTAGGTAAGTCCCTAAGGGGTTGGACCATATCGGGCAGTGTGCTAGTATCCTAGGTAAGTCCCTAGGTGTAGGACTCTATTGGGCTGGTGGCCCAGTTGCCTTGGTAAGCCCCTAGGGGTAGGACCCATCCGGAAGGTGGCCTAGTAGCCTAGGTAAGTCCTCAGCTGGTAGGACCCCATCGGGTTTGCAGGGCACCAGCCCAGGTAAGTCCCTTAGGGGGAAGGACCATCAGGTAGTGTGCTAGTAGCCTACATAAGTCCCTTAGAGGGTAGAACCCTCATCAGGCAGGCTGCCCAGTAGGCTGTGGTAACCCTTAGTAAGACCTCATCGGGAAGGCAGGAGGTAGTCCAGGTAGGTCCCAAGAGGGCAGGACCCTATTGGGTAGGTCTGGGCGGTAGACTAGGTAAGTCCGTAGAGTAGGACCCTATCGCAAGTAGCCTAGTAGTCTAGGTAAGTCCCCATGGGTAGGGCCTCTTTGGAGTAGTGTGCTAGTAGCCTAGAAAAGCCCCTGTAAGGGTAGGGCCCTTATTGCAGTCTGCCTAGTAGCTCAGGTAAGCCCTCAGGGGTAGAACCGCATCGGTATGCGTGACAGGTAGCCTAGGTAAGTCTCTAGGGGGTAGGGACCCTATCAGGTAGACAGGACGGTAGCAATGGTAAGTCCCTAGGAGGCAGGACCCTTTGGGTAGGCAGTTGCCTCAGATAGGTCACTAGGGTAGGACCGCATCGGAGTGTGCTAGTAGTTAGGTAGGTCCCTGAGGGTAGGAACCTATCAGGCAGGTGGCCTAGTAGCCTAGTTAGGTCCCTAGGGGTTAGTACCCTAACGGGCAGTGTGCGAGCAGCCCAGTGGGCAACTAGGGGGTAGGACCCTATCGGCAGCATGGCGACAGCCCAGGTAAGTCCCCAGCTGAAGCGAACAGTATCATGTAGGCATGACGGTAGGCTAGATAAGTCTCAGGGTGGGACCCATCAGGTAGTGCTAGTAACCCAGGGTACATCCCTAGGGGGTAGAACCCTATCGAGTAGGTGGCCAAGTAGCCTAGGTAGGTCCCTAGGGGGTAGGACCCCATGGAGCAGTGTGCCAGTAGCCTAGGTAAGTCTCTAGGGGGTAAGACCCTATCGGGCAGGCATGGCGGTTGCGTAGGTAAGTCCCTGGGGTAGAACAGTATCGTTTGGGCATGACGGTAGCCAAATTAAGACCCTAGGGGGTAGGACCCTATCAGGTAGGCTCCTACTGGGCAGGCAGCCTACTAGCCTAAGTAAGTCCCTAGGGAGTAGGACCCTATCAGAAAGGTGGCCAAGTAGCCTAGGTAAGTCCCTAAGGAGTTGGACCCTATCGGTTAGGCAGGGCACCAGCCTACTTAAGTCCCTAAGGGGTAGGACCCTATCAGGTAGTGTGTTAGAAGCCTATTTAAGTCCCAATGGGGTAGGACCCTGTTGGGCAGGTGGCCTAGTAGTCTAGGTAAGTCCCTAGGAGGTAGGACCCTTTTGGGCAGGCAGGGCGGTAGCCTAGGTAAGTCCCAAGGGGGTAGGACCCTTTCGGGTAGTGTGCTACTAACGTTGGTTAGTCCCTAGGGAGTAGGACCCTAACAGGTAGGCGGCCTAGTGACCTAGGTAAGTCCTTACGGATTTGGACCCTATTGGGTAGTGTGCTATTAGCCTAGGTAAGTCCCTAGGTGATAGGAACCTTTCGGGTAGGCAGGGCACTTGTATAGGTATGTCCCTAGGGGTAGGACCCTATCGGGTAGTGTGCTAGTAGCCTAGGTAAGTCCCTGGGGGTAGGACCATATTCGGTAGTGTGCTAGTAACCTAGGTAAGTCCCTAGGGGTAGGACAATATCGGGTAGTGTGCTAGTATCCTAGGTAAGTCCCTAGGGTGTAGGACCCTAATGGGCAGGCGGCCTAGTTGCCTTGGTAAGTCCCTAGGGAGTAGGACCCTATCGGGAAGGCGGCCAAGAAGAACAGGTAAGTCGCTAGTTGGTAGGACCCCATCGGGTAGGCAGGGCACCTGTCTAGGTAAGTCCCTTGGGGGTAGAACCCTATCAGGCAGTATGCTAGTAGCCTACGCAAGTCCCTTGAGGGTAGGACCCTATCAGATAGGCAGCCCAGTAGGCTAGGTAAGTCCCTTTTGGGTAGGACCCTATCGGGGAAGCAGAGCGGTAGCCCAGGTAAGTCCCTAGATGGTAGGGCCCTATCGGGTAGGTAGGGCACCAGCCTAGGTTGTCCCTAGGGGTAGGACCCTATTGGGTATTATGCCAGTAGCCTAGGTTAGTCCCTAGAGGGTAGGATCCTATTGGGAAGGCAGGGCACCAGCCTAGATAAGTCCCTAGGGGGTAGGACCCTATCAGGTAGACAGGGCGGTAGCCATGGTAAGTCCCTGGGAGGTAGGACCCTTTCAGCTAGCTAGGGCGGTTGCCTAGATAAGTTACTGGTAGTGTCCTAGTAGCTTAGGTAAGTCTCTAGGGGGTAGGACGCCATCGGGCAGGCAGCCTAGTAGCTTAGGTAGGTCCCTAGGGGATAGGACCCAAACAGGCAGTGTGCTAGTAGCCCAGGTAAGTAACTAGGGGTAGGACCCTATCGGGCAGGCATAGCGCTAGCCTAGGTAAGTCCCTAACTGGTAGAACAGTACCAGGCAGGCATGACGGTAGGCTAGGTAAGTCCCTTAGGGGGGTAGGGACCCATCGGTAGTGTGCTAGTAGCCCTGTGCAACTCCCTTGTGTAGTGGACTCTATTGGGCAGGCGCTGCCTAGTAGCCTAGGTAAGTCCCTAGGGGGTAGGACCCCATGGAGCAGTGTGCTAGTAGCCTAGGTAAGTCCCTAGGGGGTAGGACCCTATCGGGCAGGCAGGGCAGTAGGCTAGGTAAGTCCTTGGGGGGTAGGACCCTATTGTGTAGTGTGCTACTAACCTGCGTAAGTCCCTAGGGGGTTGGACCATATTGGATAGGCAGGACGGTTGTCTAGGAAAGTCCCTGGGGGTCAGGACCGTATTGGGAAGTGTGGTTGAAGCCTAGGTAAGTCCATAGGGTGTAGGACCCTATCGGGGACTGTGCTAGTAACCTAGGTAAGTCCCTTGGGGTAGGACCATATCGGGTAAGCTGGGCAACAGCTCACGAAGTCCCTCACAGGTGGTGACCATAGCGAGCAGGCGGCTTAGTAGCTGGTAGGTCCCAGGGGTAGGACCTATTGGGCAGTGTGCTAGTAGCCTTGGAAAGTCCCTAGGGGTAGGGACTCCAATCGGGCTAGGCTCTACTGGGCAGGCGTGCAAGTAGCTCTGGCAAGTCCCAAGGGAGTAGGACCCTCATCGGGAAGGTGGCCTAGTAGCTCAGGGTAGTCCTCACGGGTAGGACCCTAAAGGTAGGCAGTGCGGTTGCCTAGGTAAGTCCCTAGGAAGATATGACCTCATCGGGAGGTGTGCTAGTAGCTTGTGTAAGTCCTCAGGGGGTAGGGCCCCATCGGGCAGGCGGCCTTGTAGCTCAGGGTAGATCCCAAAGGGAGACCATATCAGGCAGTCTGCTAGAAGCCCAGGTAAGTCCCTAGGGGTAGGGACTCATCGGGCAGGCATGGCGGTAGCACTAGTTAAGTCCCTGGGGAGAACAGTATCGAGTAGTGTGCCAGTAGCTCAGGTACGCCCCTGTTAGGGACCCTACAGTGTGCTGTTGCCTAAGTAAGTCCTTGGAGGATAGGGACCCCTATAGGGTAGTGTGCTAGTAACCTAGGTAAGTCCTCTAGAGGTAGGGACCCTCATCGGGAGTGTGCTAGCAGCACAGGTAAGTCCTATGGATTATGACCCCATCGGGTAGGCAGGTCGTATCCCAGTTAAGTTACAAGAGGGAAGACTCTGTTTGGGATGCAGGGCACTAGCCCACTTAAGTCCCTTAGGGTAGGGACTTATCAGGTAGTGTGACTAGGAAGCCTATTTAAGTCCCATTGGGTAGACCCTATCGGGCAGGAGGCTCGTAGCTCCAGGTAGGGCGTCTGTGGTAGGACCTCATCTGTTAGGCAGGGTGGTGGTTAGCCCAGGTAAGTCCGTAGTTGCACTCACCGGGTAGGCAGGGCGGTAGCTGGGAGGTCCCTAGGAGGTAGGACCATATCGGTAGGCAGGACGGTTACCTAGAAAGTCCCTAGGGGTCAGACCATATCGGGTAGTGTGTTTGTAGCCCAGGCACCAGGGTAGGATCAGTATGGGGACCAAAGTAGTAGCTCAGGTAAGTCCTCCCTTGGGGTAGGACCATATCGGGTAGGCTGGGCAACAGCTCACGCAAGTCCTTGCTGGGGACCTCATCGGGCAGGCAGCCTAGTAGCTCAGGTAGGTCCCTAGGGTGTGGACCTGTTGGGTAGTGTGCTAGTAGCCTAGGTAAGTCCCTCAGAGGTAGGACCCCATCGGGCAGGCTGCTACTGGGCAGACGGCCTAGTAGCCTAAGTAAGTCCCTAGGGAGTAGGACCCATTGAAGGTGGTCTAGCAGCCTAGGTAAGTCCTTAGGAGTTGGAACCTATTGTAGGCAGGGCACAAGCCTAGGTAAGTCCATAAGGGTTGGACCCTATCAGGTAGTTTGATAACCAGTTTAAGTCCCAAGGTAGGAACTTATCGGGCAGGTGGACTAGTAGTTCAGGTAAGTCCCTAGGGGTAGGACCCTCATCGTGCAGGCAGGCAGTAGCCTAGATAAGTCCCAGTGGGTAGGGACCTCATCGGGCATTCAGGGCAGTAGCTTTGGTTGTCCCTCAGGGTGTGGCCATATGAAGGTGCTACTAACCCAGGTAAGTCCCTCATGAGAGGGATCCTATCAGGTAGGGCCTAGTAACCTTGGTAAGTCGGCAGGCAGGGCAGCAGCCCAGGAAACCCTAGATGGTAGGACCCTACTGTGGCAGGCAGAGCGCAGGTAGGTCCCTAGGGTAGGATCTCTATCGGTGGTGTACTAGTAGGCTAGGTAAGACCCTAGGGTAGGACCCTATTGGGCAGTGTGCTAGGACCACCCAGCCTACTAGCACACTGCTCCATAGGGTCCTACCCCCCAGGGAGCTCCCTAGGCTACTAGGCCACCTGCATGATAGGGTCCTACCCCAGGTATGTACCTAGGCTACTAGCACACTGCCCGATAGGGTCCTACCCCCTAGGGACTTACCTAGCCTACCGTCATGCCTACCTGATACTGTTCTACCAGCTAGGGACTTACCTAGGCTACCACTATGCCTGCCCAATTGGGTCCTACCCCCTAGTTACTTACCTAGGCTACTCGCACACTGCCCGTTAGGGTACTAACCCCTAGGGACCCACCCAGGCTACTTGGGTCACTTCGCCGATCGGGTCCCACCCACTAGGGACTTACCTAGGCACTAGCACACCACCCGATGGTCCCACCCCTAGTGACTTATCTAGCAACCGCCTAGCTATCCAAAAGGGTCCTACCTCCTAGGGACTTACCATGGCTACCAATCTGTCTACCTGATAGGGTCCTACCCCCTAGGGACTTACCTAGGCTACTAGGCCACCTACCCAATAGGGTCCTACCCCCTAGGGACTTTTCTAGGCTACTAGCACACTGCCTGATAAGGTCCTACCGCTAGGGACACTCCTAGGCTGGTGCTCTGCCTACCCGGAAGGGTCCTACTACCTAGGGACTTACCTAGGCTACTAGCACACTACCTGATAGGGTCCTACCCCGTAGAGACTTACCTAGGTTACTTGGCCACCTACCTGTTAGAGTCCTACTCCCTAGGGATTTACCTAGGTTAGTAGCACACTAGCCGAAAGGGTCCTACCCGCTAGGGGCTTACCTAGGCTACTAGGCCGCCTACCCAATAGGGTCCTGCCTCCTAGGGACTTTCCTAGGCTACTAGCACACTGCCTGATAGGGTCCTACCGCTAGGAACACTACCCTGGGCTACTACCCTGCCTGCCCTGTGGGGTCCTACCCCCTTGGGACATACCTAGTCTACAGCCCTGCCTGCCTGAGCAGTGTACTACCCCTTAGGACTTACCTAGACTACTAGGCCACCTGTCCGATAGGGTCCCACCCCAATGGGACTTAAATAGGCTTCTAGCACACCACCTGATAGGGTCCCACCCCAGGGACTTAAGAGGCTGGTGCCCTGCATACCCGAAAGGGTTCAGCTCCCTAGAGACTTACCTCGGCTACTAGGCCACCTTCCTGACAGGGTCCTACTCCCTAGGGACTTACTTAGGCAAGTAGGCCGCCTGCCCAGTAGCAGCCTACCCGATAGGGTCCCACCCCCAGGAACCTACCTAGGCTACTAGGCCACCTGCACTATAGGGTTCTACCCCATAGGGACTTACCCAGCTGTTGCCCTGCCTACCTGACATGGTCCCACCCTTAGGGACTTACCTAGGCTACTAGCACAGTTCCCTGATAGGGTCCCACCCCAGGGACTCTACCTTAGCAACTACCACACTACCAGATAGGGTCCTAACCTGGACTTACCTTGGCAACCTCCTGCCTCACCCGATAGGGTCCTTCCCTTAGGGACTTCCCAAAGCTACCGCCCTGCCTTCCTCGTGTGGTCCTACCCCCTAGAGACTTAGCTAGGCTACTAGGCCACTTGCCCGATAGGGTGCAACTCCCGAGGAACTTAACCTAGGCTACCACCCTGCCTACCGAACAGGGTCCTACCCTCTAGGGACTTAAATGGGCTATTGCCCTGCCTACCCGATAGGGTCCTACCCTCTAGGGACTTACCTAGGCTTCTAGCACACTACTCAATAGGGTCCTACCCTCTAGGGACTTACCAAGGCTACTAGCACACTACCCGAAAGGGTCTTACCCTCTAGGGACTTACCTAGGCTACTAGCACACATCCCGATAGGGTCCTACCCCCTAGGGACTTACTGAGGCTACCGTCATGCCCACCCGATACTGTTCTACCCCTTAAGGACTTACCGAGGCTACCGCCATGCCTGCCCGATAGGGTCCTACCCCTAGGGACTTACCTAGGCTACTAGCACACTGCTCCATAGGGTCCTACCCCCTATGCAACTGCCCTGCCTACCTGATAGGGTCCTACCCCCTAGGGACTTAACAAGGCTACCGCCCTTCCTACTTGACAGTGTCCTACCCCCTAGGGTCCTACCTTGTAGGGACTTACCTATGCTACTAGCACACTACCCAATAGGGTCCTACCCTCTAGGGACTTACCAAGGCTACTAGCACACTACCCGATAGGGTCCTACCCTCTAGGGACTTACCTACGCTACTAGCACATGTCCCGATAGGGTCCTACCCCATAGGGACTTACCGAGGTTACCGTCATGCCCACCCAATACGTTCCTACCCCCTAGAGACCTACCAAGGCTACTAGCTCACCTGCCCGATAGGGTCCTACCCCCTAGGGACTTACCTAAGCTACTGGCACACTACCCGATAGGGTCCTACCCCCTAGGCACTTACCTAGTCAACTGCCCTGCCTACCCGAAATGGTCCTACCCCATAGGGACTTAACAAGGCTACCACCCTGCCTACTTGACAGTGTCCTACCCCCTAGGGACTTACCTAGGCTACTAGGCCACTTGCGCGATAGGGTCCTACCCCCTAGGGACTTACCTAGGCTACTGCCATGCCTGCCTGATAGGGTCCTACCCCTAGGATGTTACCTAGGCTGGTGCTCTGCCTGCCCGATGGGGTCCTACCCCCTAATGACATACCTAGGCTATTGCCCTTCCTGCCTGATAGGGTCCTACCCACTAGCGACTTACCTAGGCTACTAGCACACTACCCGATAGGGACCTAGGGTCTTGCCTAGGCTACTAGGCAAGGTGTCTGATAGGATCTTACCTCCTAGGGAGTTACCTAGGCTACTGGGCCGACTACCTGATAGGGCCTTCCCCATAGGGACTTACCTAGGGTGGTGCCCTGCCTACCCGATAGGGTCCTTCCATCTAGGGACTTATCTCTGGTACTAGCACACTACCCGATAGGGTCCTACCCCCTAGGGACTTACCTAGGCTACTAGCACACTACCCGATAGGGTCCTACCCCTAGGGAGTTACTTAGGCTGGTGCCCTTGCTACCCATTAGGGACCTATCCCCTAGGGACTTAACTAGGCTAATAGGCTACCTTCCCGATAGGGTCCTACCCCCTAAGAACTTACCTAGACAACTAGGCCAGCTGCCAGAAAGGGTTCTACACACTAGGGACTTACCTAGGCTACTAGCACACTACCCGATAGAGTCCTTCTGCAAGGGACTTACCTAGGCTACTAGCACACTACCCAATAGGGTCCTTCCTCCTAGGCACTTACTTAGGCTACTAGCACACTACCCGATAGGGTCCTACCCCCTAGGAACTTATCTAGGCTACTAGCACTCTATCCAATAGGGTCCTACCCGTAGGGACTTACCTAGGCTACTAGCACACTACCTGATGGGGTTCTACCCCATGGGACTTACCTAAGCACTAGCACACTACCCGATAGGGTCCTACCCCTGAGGGACTTTTCCAGGCTGGTGCCCTGCCTACCCGAAAGGGTCCTAACACCTAGGGACTTACATAGGCTACTAGCACTCAACCCGATAGGGTCCTACCCCCTAAGGACTTACCTAGGCTACTAGGCCACCTACCTGATAGGGCGCTAACCCTAGGGACTTTCCTAGGTTACTAGCACACTACCCGATAGGGTACTACCCCCGAGGGACTTAGGTAGGCTACTGCCCTGCTTGCCCGATAGGGTCCTACTCCCTAGTGACTTACCTAGGCTACCGCCCTGCCTACCCTATATGATCCTACCCCCTAGGGAATAACCTAGGCTACTAGGCCACCTGCCTGATAGTGTCCTACCCCCTAGAAATTTTAATAGGCTAAGCGCACACTACCCGATATGGTCCTACTCCCTAGGGACTTACCTGGGCTGGTGCCTGCATACCTGATAGGGTCCAACTCCCTAGGGATTTACCTAGGCCACTATGCCGCCTGCCCTATAGGTTCCTACTCCTAGGGACTTACCTAGGCTGGTGCCTCCCTGCCCGATAGGGTCCTACCCCCTAGGGACTTACCTAGGCTACCGAGATGCCTACCTTATAGTGTCCTACCCCTTGGGGACTTAGCAAGGCTACTAGCACACTACTTGATAGGGTCCTACCCCCCTAGAGACTTACCTAGGCAGCTAGGCTGCCTGCTCGATAGGTTCCTACCCTCTATGGAGTTACATAGGCTACTAGCACACTTCCTGAAAGGGTCCTACCCCCTAGGGACATACCTAAGCTACCGCCCTTCCTGCCCAAAAGGTTCCTACCCCCTAGGGACTTTCCTAGGCTGGTACCCTGCCTACACGATAGGGTCCTACCCCCCAGAGACTTACCTAGGCTAGTGCCTTGCCTACCTGATGGGGTACTACCCTCTAGGCACTTACCTAGGCTACTAGCACAATGCCAGATAGGGTTCTACCCCATAGGAACTTACCTTGGCTACTAGGCCGCCTACCTGAAAGGGTCATATCCCCTAGGGACTTACCTAGGCTAGCGCCATTCCTGCCTGATAGGGTCCTATCCCCTAGGGGCTTACCTAGGCTGGTGCCCTGCCTACCAGATTCGGCCCTACCCTCTAGGGACTTACCAAGGCTACTAGGCCGCCTGCCTGATAGGGTTCTACCCCCTAGGGAGTAACCTAGGCTTCCAGGCCGCCTGCCCAATAGGGTCCTACCCCCTAGGCTGCTAGCACACTACCCGATTGGGTGCTACCCCTTAGGGACTTAACTAGGCTACTAGGCAAGGTGTCTCATAGGGTCCTACCCCTAGGGGCTTAACTAGGCTACTAGCACAGTACCCAAGAGGGTCATTCCCCGTTGTTTCTTACCTAGGCTGGTGCCCTGCCTACCCCGATTGGGTCCAATACCCTAGGGACTTAGCTAGGCTACTAGCACACTATCTGATAGGGTGCTTCCACGTAGCGACTTACCTAGGCTACTGGAACACTACCCGATAGGGTCCAACTCCCTAGGGAATTACCTAGGCTACCACCCTGCCAACCCAATAGTGTCCTACCTCCTAGAGACTTACCTAGGATGGTGCCCTGCCTAACCGATAGAGTCCTACTCCCCTAGGGACTTACCTAGGTTACTTGCACACTACCCGATAGGGTTCTACCCCTTAGGAACTTACCTAGGCTACCATCCTGCCTGCCCAATAGGGTCGTACTCCCTTGGGATTTACCAAGGCAACCGCCCAGCCTGCCTGAAATGGTTCTACCCCCAAGGGGATGTATCTAGGCTACTAGCACACTACCCACTTATGTCCGACCCCCTAGGGACTTACCTAGGCTAGTGGCACACTACACGATGGGGTCCTAGGGACTTACCTAGGCTACTAGGCGATGTGATTGATAGGGTCCTACCCCCATGGGACTTACCTAGCCTACTAGTCCGCCTACCTAATAGGGCCCTACCCCCTAGGGACTGACCTAGGGTGGTGCCCTTCCTGCCCAATAGGGTCCTACCCCTAGGGACTTACCTAGGCTTCTAGCACACTACCCGATAGGGTACTACCCCCTAGAGATATAACTAGGCTACTGCCATGCCTACCGGATAGGTTCCTACCCCCTAGGGACTTACCTACTCTGGTGCCCTGCCTACCCAATAGGTTCCTACTACCTGGGCTACTAGGCCACCTGCCCGATAGGGTCCTACCCCCTAGGGACTTACCTAGGCTACTAGGTCAGCTGCTCGATAGGGTCGTATCCCCTATGAACTTAGCTATTCTACTAGTACACTCCCTGATAGGTCCAACCCCTAGGGACTTACCTAGGTTACTAGCACACAACCCGATAGGGTCCTACCCTATAGGGACTTACCTAGGCTACTAGGCCACCTCCCAGATAGGGTCCTTCCCACTTGGGACTTCCCTAGGCTACCGCCATGCCTACCCGACAGGGACTTACTGAGGCTGGTACACTGCCTGCCAGATAGGGTCCTACCCTCTAGGGACTTACCTAGGCTACAAGAACACTACCCGATAGGGTCCTACCCAACGGGGACTTACCTAGGCTGCTGCCCTGCCTACCCAATTAGGGTCCAAACCTCTAGGGACTTACCTAGGCTACTAGCACACTACCCAACAGGGCCCTACCCCCTAGGGACTTACGTAGGCTACTAGCATACTACCCGATAGGGTACTACCCCCTAGGAACTTACCTAGGCTAGTAGACCACCTACCTGATAGGGTCCTACCCCAAAGGAACATACATAGGGTACTAGGCCACCTTCCTGATAGGGTCCTATTCCCCTAGGGACTTACCTAGGTTACCGCTCTGCATTCCCAATAGGGTCCTACCCCCTAGAGAGTTACCTAGGCTACTAGCACACTTCCTTATATGGTTCTACACTCTGGGACTTACCTAGGCTACTAGCACACTACCTGATTGGGTCCATCTCAATAGGAACTTACCTATGCTACCACCCTGCCTACCCGATAGCGTCCTACTCCCTAGGGACTTACCTAGGCTGGTGTCCTGCCTACCTGATAGGGTTGCACCCCCTAGGGACTTACCTAAGTTACTAGCACACTACTCCGTAAAGATTTACCTAGGCTCGGGCCCTGCATGCCTGAAACTGTCTTACTCCCTAGGGACTTACCCAGGCTACTGCCCAGCCTACCTGATAGGGTCCTACCCTCTAGGGACTTACCTAGTCTACTAGCACACTACCGGATATGGTCCTACCCTCTAGGGAATTACCTAGGCTACTAGGCTGCACACCAAATAGGGTCCTACCCACTAGGCAACTTACTAGGCCACCTGCCCGATAGGGTTCTACCCCCCTAGGGACTTACCTAGGATGGTGCCCTTCCTACCCGATACGGTCCTACCCCCTAGGGAGATACCTAGGCTACCAACACACTACCTGACAGGGTTCTATCCTGAAGGGACTTACCTAGGCTACTAGCACACTACTCGATAGGGTCCAACTCAATAGGGACTTACCTAGGCTACCGCCATGCCTGCCCGATAGGGTCCTACCCCATAGGGACTTACCTCGGCTGCTGCCCTGCCTACCCGATCCTGTCCTACCCCCTATGGACTTACCTAGGCTACAAGCACACTACCACCCTAGGGACTTAGCTAGGCTACTAGCACACTACCCGATAGGGTCCTACCCCCAGTGACTTACCTAGGCTACTAGGCCACTTGCCCGATAGGGTCCAACTCAATAGGAACTTAACCTAGGCTACCGCCCTGCCTACGAAATAGGATCCTACCCTCTATGGACTTACCTGGGCTAACGCCTTGCCTACTTGATAGGGTACTACAACCTAGGGACTTACCCAGCCTACTATGCTGCCTATCTGATAGGGTGCTACCCCCTTGGGACTTACCTAGGCTGCTAGCACACTACCCAATTGGGTCCTAGGGACTTACCTAGGCTGCTAGGTGAGGTGCCTGATAGGGTCCTACCCACTTGGGACTTACCGGGCCTACTAGGCCACCTACCTAATAGGGCCCTATCCCCTATGGACTTACCTAGGGTGGTGCCCTTCCTATCCGAGAGGGTCCTACCCCTAGAGACTTACCTAGGCTTATAGCACACTACTCGATAAGGTCCTAGCACCTAGAGACTTATCTAGGCTACCGCCATGCCTACCCGATAGGTTACTACCCCATAGGGACTTGCCTAGCCTGGTGTCCTGCCTACCCAATAGGGTCCTACTACCTGGGCTACTAGACCACCTGCCCGATAGAGTGCTACCCCTAGTGACTTACCTAGGCTACTAGGCCAGCTGCTTCATAGGGTCGTACCCCTTATGGACTTACCTAGGCTACTAACACAGTACCCGATAGGGTCCTACCCCCTAGGGACTTGCCTAGCCTACTAGCACACTACCCGATAGGGTCCTAACCTCTAGGGACTTACCTAGGCTACCGCCATGCCTACCAGATAGGGACGTACCGAGGCTTTTGCCCTCCCTACCCGACAGGGTCCTATCCTCTAGTGACTTAAATAGGCTACTAGCACACTATCCGATATTGTCCTACCCCTTGGGGACTTACCTAGGCTACTAGGCCACCTACCTGATAGGGTCCTACCCTCTACGGACTTACCTAAACTACTAGCATACTATCCGATAGGGTCCGACCAACTAGGGACTTACCTAGGCTTCTAGGCCACCTACCTGATAGGGTCCTACCCCTTGGGACTTACCTAGGCTTCTAGGCCACCTACCTGACAGGGTCCGATCTCTTAGGTACTTACCTGGGCTGGTGCCCTGCTTGCCCGATAGAGTCCTACCCCTAGCGAGTTACCTAGGCTACTAGCACACTACCTTATATGATCATACCCCCTAGGGACTTACCTAGGCTACTAGCACACTACCCGATAGGGCCCAACTCAATAGGGACTTACCTAGGCTATCGCCCTGCCTACCCGATAGCGTCCTACTCCCTAGAGATTTACCTAGGCTGGTGCCCTGCTTACCCGATAGGGTCCTACCCTCTAGGGGCTTACCTAGGCTTCTAGCACACTACCCGATAGGGTCCTACCCTCTAGGGGCTTACCTAGGCAACTAGCACACTACCCAATGGGATCCTAATGCCTAGGGACTTACCTAGGCTACTAGCATACTACCCGATAGGATCCTAGCCTCTAGGAGCTTACCTAGGCTACTAGCACATTACCCAGCAGGATCCTACCACCAGGGACTTACCTACGCTACTTGCACACTACCCGATAGGATCCTACCCCCTAGGGCCTAACCTAGGCTACCGCCATGCCTATCCGATAGGATTGTACCACCTAGGAACTTACCTAGGCTACTAGCACACTGCTTGATAGGGTCCTACCCCCTTGGAACCAACCTAGGCTACTAGGACACCTCCCTGATAGGGATACTACCCTGTAAGGACTTACCTAGGCTGTTGTTCAGCCTACCTGATATTGTTCTACCCCTTAGGGACTTACCTAGGCTAGTAGAACACTCTCCAATAGGGTCCTAACCCCTTGGGACTTAACTAGGCAACCGCCCTGCCTACCCGATAGGGTCCTACCCCCTAAGGACTTCCCAAGGCTATCGCCCTGCCTACCTGATTGGGTCCTACCCCCTAGGGACTTACCTAGGCTACTACCCTGCCTCCCCGATAGGGTCCTATCCCCAAGGGATTTACCTAGCCTACTAGACCACCTGCCTGACAGGATCCTGCCCTCTAGGGACTTACCTTGGCTACTAGGACTCTTGCCTGATACGGTCCAACTCCCTAGGGATTTAACCTAGGCTACCGCCCTACCTAAAAAACAGTGTCCTACCCTCTATGGACTTAACTGGGTTACCGCCCTGCCTACCCAATAGGATCCCACCTCGTAGGGACTTACCTTGGCTAACAACACACTACCGAAAAGGGTCATATCCCCTTGGGACTTACCTAGGCTACTATCACACTACCTGATAGGGTCCTACCCTCTAGGGACTTATCTAGGCTACTAGCACACTACCCAATAGGGTCCAACCCCCAGGGACTTACCTAGGCTACTAGCACACTACCCGATAGGGTCCTAACCCCTAAGCACTTACCAAGGCTACCACCCTGCCTACCTGATAGGGTCCTACCCATAGGGACTTACCTAGGGTACCGCCCTGTGTACCCGACATGGTCCTGTCCCCTAGGGACTTACCTAGGCTACTAGGCCACCTGGACAATAGGGTCCTACCATTTAGGGACTTACCTAGGCTACTAACACACTACCCGATAGGGTCCTAACCCCTAGGGACTTACCTAGGCTACTAGGTCGCTTGCCCCATATGGTCCTACTCCCTAGGGACTTACCCAGTCTACCGCCCAGCCTACCCAATATGGTCCTACCCTCTAGGGACTTACCGCGGCTACCGCCCTGCCTACCTGATAGGGTCCTACCCCCTAGGGACTTACCTAGCGTCCTAGGCCACATACCTGGAAGGGTTCTACCCCTAGTGACTTACCTAGGCTACCACGATGCCTACCCAATAAGGTACTACCCTGCCTACCTAATAGGATCCTACCCTCTAGGGACTTACCTAGGCTACTAGCACAACACCCGATTGGGTCCTACCCCTAGGAACTTACAGAGGCTGGTGCCCTGCCTACCCTATAGGGCTCTACCATCAAGGGTCTTACCTGGGCTACTGCCCTACTTATCTGAAGGGGTCCTACCAAAAAGGGACTTACCTAGCCTACTAGTCCGCCTTCCTGATAGGGTCCTGCCCTCTAGGGACTTATCTGGGCTACTAGGCCACCTTCCCGATAGGGTCCAACCCACTAGGGACTTAATCAACTAGGCCGTCTGCCCATTAGGGTCCTACACCCTAGGGACTTACCTAGGCTTATAGCACACTACCCGATAAGGTCCTACCCTCTAGGGACTTACCTAGTTTACTAGCACACTACTCAATAGGGTCTTACCCCTAGAGACTTACCTAGCCTGCTAGTACACTACCCAATTGGGTCCGACCCCTAGGGACTTGCCTAGGCTGGTGTCCTGCCAACCTGAAAGGGTCCCACCTCCTAGGGACTTACCTGGGCTACCACCCTGCATACCTGATAGGGTCCAACTCCCTAGGGTCTTATCTAGCCTACTAGGCTGCATACCTGATAGGGTTCTACCCCTGGGGAATTACCTAGGCTACCGCCATGCCTACCCGATAAGGTACTATCCACTAGGGCCTTACCAGGCTGGTGTCCTGCTCACCCAATAGGGTCCTACCCTCTAGGGACTTACCTAGGCTATTAGCACAATCGATAGGGTCCTACCCCTAGGAACTCACCCAGGCTGGTGCCCTGTCACCCTATAGGGCCCTTCCATCTAGGGTCTTACCTGGGCCTACTGCCCTACTTACTCTAAGGGGTCCTACCTACAGGGACTTACCTAGCCTACTAGTCCACCTTCCTGATAGGGTCCTGCCCTCAGGGACTTACCTAGGCTACTAGCAGCACACTGCCTGAAAGGGTCCTACCACCCAAGGACTTACCTAGGCTGGTGCGCTGCCTACCTGATGGGGTCCTACCCCAAGCGACTTACCTGGGCTACTAGGCCTCCCAATAGGGTCCCAATTCCCAGGGACTTACTTAGGCAACTAGGGCTACTCTGTCTGAGAAGGGCCCTACACCCTAGGACATACCTAGGTTTATAGCACACTACCTGATAGGGTCCTACCCCTTGGGACTTTCCTTGGTTACTAGCACACTACCCAATAGGGTCCTACCCCCTAGGGACTTACCTAGCCTACTAGTACACTACCCGAAAGGGTCCCACCCCTAGGGACTTACCTAGGCTGGTGTCCTACCTACCCGATAGGGTCCTACCTCCTAGGGACTTACCTAGGTTACTAGCACACTACCAGATAGGGTCCTACCCCTAGGGACTTACCTAGGTTACTAGCACACTACCCAATTGGGTCCTACCCCCTACGGACTCACCTAGGCTACTGCCCTGCCTGCCCGACATGTCCTACCCTCTTGAACTTACCTAGGCTACCTGCCTGCTCGTCGATAGGGTCCTAGCCCCTAGGGACTTACCTCAGGCTACTAGGCCACCTGTACAATATTGTCCTACCATCTTGGGACTCCAAATAGGCTTCTAGCAACCTCCTGATAGGGTCCTTCCCCTTAGGGACTTACCTAGGCTGGTGCCCTGCCTACCCGGGATAAGCTCCAACTCTCTAGGGTCTTACCCAGGATACTAGGCCACCTTCCCGATAGGGACCTACCTGTAGGGGCTTACATAGGCTACTAGGCCTCCCGCCCATTAGGAGCCCACCCGACAGGGTCCCACCCCTAGGGACTTCACCTTGGCTACTAGCACACTGCCCGGGTGCTGGTCTCACCATAGGGACCTACCTAGGCTACAGGCCTCCCGTCCGATTGTCCCACCTATAGGCTTCTACCTTTGGCTGTTGAACAGCCCACATGATATGCTACTACCCCTCAGGGACTGTCAGTTAGGCTAGCATGAGCACTCGATAGGGTCTGACCCCTGGGACTTATGTAGGCTACTAAGCACACCACCCGAGCAGGATCCTAACCCTAAGGACTAAATAGGCAACTACTGCCTCACCTGGTATGGTTCATCCTTATAGACTTACACTCAGCCATCACCCTGCTCACCCGATAGGGTCCTACCCTAGAACTTACCTAGGCTACTAGGCCACCTGCCTGATAGGGTCCAGCCCTCTAGGGACTTACCTAGGCTAGTAAGCCGCCTACCCGATAGGGTCCAACTCCCTAGGAACTTAACTTAGGCTGCTGCCCTGCCTACCCAACAGGGTCCTACCCTCTAGTGACTTAGCTGGGCGACCGCCCTGCCTACCTGACAGGGTCCCCTGTAGGGACTCTACCATGCTACTAGCACCACCCGTGATAGGGTCCAACCTCTATGGATCTACCTAGGCCACTAGCACACATCCCGACAGGGTCCCACCCTCAGGGACTTACATAGGCTACCAGCACACTACCTAAAAGTGGTCCAATCCTCACGGACGATTCCAGGCTACAGAACATCACCTGATAGGGTCCCACCTAGGGACTTACTTAGGCCACCCATGCCCACCCGATACTGTTCTACCCCTTGAGACTTACCTAGGCTACCGCCATGCCCGCACGAGAGGGTCCCACCCCCAGGGACTTCTACTTACTCTTACTAGGCTACTCTGACCTGATAGGGTTCCCACCCTATACGGACTCTCACCTAGGCTACAGCACACTACCCGATGGGGTCCTGCCCCTGGGACTTACCCTAGGTTACTAGGCAGATTGTCCGACAGGGCCCTACTCCCTAGGGACTTACCTAGGCTACCGCCCCTGCTCTATCCAGTAGGGTCCCACCATCTAGGGACTTACCTGGGCCACTGCCCTGCCTGTCCGAGAGGGTCCCACCCCTGAGACCCAATACACTTTAGCACACCACCTGGGATAGGTCCTACCCCCTAGGAACTTACCTAAGCTGGTGCCCTGCCTCACCTGACAGGGCCCTCACCATCTAGGGTCTTACCTGGCTACCACCTTACTTTCCCGAGTAGGGTCCCACCCAATAGGGACTTACCTAGCCACCATCCGCCTTCCACCTGATAGGGTCCTACCATCTGTGACTTACCTAGGCTACTAGCACACTGCCTGATAGGGTCCCACCCCTAGGGACTTACTAGGCCTGGTGCCATGCCCACCAATGGTGTCCCACCCCTAGGGACCCTACCTTGGCTACTAGGCTGCCTTCCCGATAGGGTCCAACCCACTAGGGACTTACTTAGGCAACAAGGCTGCCTGCCAAATAGGGTCCTACACCCTAGGGACTTACCTAGGCTTATAGCACTCTACCCGATAAGGTACAACCCCCTAGGGACTTACCTAGGTTACTAGCACACTCCCCAATAGGGTCCTACCCCCTAGTGACTTACCTAGCCTACTAGTACACTACCCAATAGGGTCCTACCCCTAGGGACTTTCCTAGGCTTGTGTCCTGCCTTCCTGAAAGGGTCCTACCTCCTAGGGACTTACCTGGGCTACCGCCCTGCCTACGCAGCAGGGTCCTACCCTCTAGGGACTTATCTAGCCTACTAGGCCGCATACCTGATAGGGTTCTACCCCTAGGGACTTACCTAGGCTACTGCCATGCTCACCCGATAAGGTACTACCCACTAGAGACTTATCTAGGCTGGTGTCCTGCTTACCCAGTAGGGTCCTACCCTCTAGGGACCTGTCTAGGCTATTAGCACAATACCCGATAGGGTTCTACTCTTAGGAACTTACCCATGGCTGGTGCCCTGCCCACCCCATAGGGCCCTCACCATCTGTTGGTCTTACCTGGGCTACTGCCCACTTTCACCAAGGGTCCTACCTAATAGGGACTTACCTTGCCTACTAGTCCACCTTCCTGATAGGGTCCTGCCCTCTAGGGACTTACCTAGGCTACTAGCACACTGCATGATAGGGTTCTACTGCATAGGGACTTACCTAGGCTGCTGCCCTGCCTACCCGATGGGGTTCTACCCCCTAGGGACTTACCTGGCTACTAGGCCACCTTCCTGATAGGGTCCAACCCCCTAGGGACTTACTTAGACAACTAGGCTGCCTGCCCGAAGGTCCAACACCCTAGGGACTCTCACTCAGGCTTATAGCACACTAACACCAACAAGGTACTACCCCTAGGGACTTACCTGGGTTACTAGCACACCAACAATAGGGTTCTAACCCCAGAGACTTACCTAGCCTACTAGCACACTACCCGATAGGGTTCTCACCCCATGGACTTACCTAGGCTGGTGTCCTGCCTCCTGAAAGGGTCCTACCCCTAGGACTTACCTGGGCTACCACCCCGCATACTCGATAGGTCCTGCTCCATGGACTTATTCTAGCCTACTAGGCCGCATTCCCACAGGATTCTGACCCCTAGGGATCTCATCAGGCTACCGCCCATGCCTACCCGATAAGGAATCACCCGCTAGGACTTATCTGGCTGGTGTCCTTCTCACTCAATAGGGTCCCACCCTCTAGGATTTAACTAGGCTATTAGTACAATTCGATAGGGTCCTACCCCTTGAACTTACCCAGCTGGTGCCCTGTCCCACCCTATAGGGCCCTCACCATTCAGGATCTTACCTGGCCATTGCCCTACTTACATCAAGGGGTCCCACCTAATAGGGACTACCTAGCCTACTAGTCCACCCTTGTGATAGGGTCCTGCCCTTGGGCTACCTCTGGCTACTAGCACACTGCCTGATAGCATCCCACCGCCTAGGGACTTACTCTAGGCTGGTGCCCTGCTCACCCTTTGGGGCCCCACCCCTAGGGACTTACCTGGGCTACTAGGCCTTTTTCCCAATCGGGTCTGACCTCAGGGACAGTCACTTAGGCAACTAGGCTGCCAGTGCCCGATAGGGTCCTACACACTTGGGGACTTCACTCTAGGCTTATAGCACACACCCGATAGGGTACTACCCCTTGGGACTTTCCTTGGTTACTAGCACACTACCCAATAGGGTCCTACCCACTAGGGTCTTACCTAGCCTACTAGTACACTACCTGATACGGTCCTACCCCTAAGGACTTACCTAGGCTGGTGTCCTGCAACCCAATAGGGTCCTACCTCCTAGGGACTTACCTAGGCTACTAGCACACTACCAGATAGGGTCCTACCCTCTAGGGACTTACCTAGGTTACTAGCACACTACTGATAGGGTCCTACCCCAACGGACTTACCTAGGCTACTGCTCTGCCTGTCTGATATGGTTCACCCTCTTGGGACTTACCTAGGCTACCACCCTGCCTGCTGGATAGGTACCACCCATCAGAGACCTCACTTAGGCTACCAGGTCACCTGTACAATTTTGTCCCACCCTCTTGGGACTTTAAATAGGCTTCTAGCACAGTACCTGAGAGGTCCTTCCTTTAGGGACTTACCTAGGCTGGTGCCCTGCTCACCCAATAGGGTCCAACTCCCTAGGGACTTACCTAGGATACTAGGCCCTTCCCATAGGGCCTCATCCGTAGGGACTAACTTAGGCTACTAGGCCTCCCTGCCCAGTAGGAGCTCACCGACAGGGTTCCTCTCCCCTAGGGACTTACCTAGGCTACTAGCACACTGCCCGATAGGATCCTACCCCATAGGGACCTACCTAGGCTACTAGGCCTCCTGCATGATAGGGTCCTACCCTATAGGGACTTACCTTGGCTGTTGCCCAGCCTACACGATATGCTCCTACCCACTAGGGCTTACCTAGGCTACTAGCACAGTATCCGATAGGGTCTGACCCTCTAGTGACTTATCTAGGCTACTAGCACACTTCCCCATAGGTTCTTAACCCCTAAGGACCTAAATAGGCAACTACCCTGCCTACCTGGTAGGGTAGTATCCCCTATAGACTTACATAACCTATCACCCTGCCTACTGAATAGGGTCCTGCCCTCTAGGGACTTACCTAGGCTAGTAGGCTGCTTGCCCGATAGGGTCCAACTCCCTAGGAACTTAACTTAGGCCACCTCCTGCTCACCCAACAGGGTCCCACCCCAGGGACTTAACTGCAACCTTTCCTGCCCACCGATAGGGTCCTAGTTCCTAGGGACTTACCTAGTGTTACTAGCACATGATACCCGATAGGGTCCAACCTCTAGGGACTTACCTAGCTACTAGCACACCATCTGACAGGGTCCCCACCTCTATGGACTTACATAGGCTACTAGCACACTACCTAAAAGTGTCCCACCCTTTAGGGATGTACCAAGGCTACTAGAACACTTCCCATTAGGTTCTCACCCCATAGGACTCTACTTAGCCACCACCATACCTTCCCGACACTGTTCTACCCTCAGAGACTTACCCAGCTGACCGCCTTGCCTGTCACGATAGGTCCCACCCCTAGGGACCTACTCTAGGCTACCAGCACACTTCCCGATAGGTTCTCACCACAGGAGTTACCTAGGCAACCACCTTACCTAACCAATAGGGCTCACCCTGCCAGCACCCACCAAGGCCACCTCCTGCTCACCTGATAGGGTCCTACTGCCCAGGGACTCACCTAGGCCACCGCCTTCCTACCTGATATGGTCCCCCCCTAGGGACTCACTTACTCTACTAGGCCGCTCTGACCATAGGTTCCACCTCATCGGGACTTACCTAGGCTACTAGCACACTACCTGATGCGGTCCTGCCCCTTGGGACTTACTGGCTACTAGTCCACTTCTGTTCGGACATTGCCCAACTCCCTAAGGATCTACTCTAGACCACCTCCTGCTCATCCAGTAGGGTCCCACCATCTAGGGACTCTATCTGGCTACTGCCTTGCTCGTCTCGATAGGTCCTGCCCCTTGGGACTTAAATACGCTTAGCACACTACTCCTGGATAGGTCCCACCTTTAGGGACTTACCTAAGCTGGTGCCCCTGCCTACAACGACAGGGCCTCACCATCTAGGGTCTTACCTGGGCCACCTTCCTTTGTCACCTGGCGAGGGTCCCACCCAGGACTTATTTAGCCTACCTGCCTGCCTCCCTGATAGTCCCACCCTAGGGACTACCTAGGTTACTGTACAACGCCTGATAGGTCCTACCTCTGAGACTTACCAGGATGTGCCCGCCTGTCCGAGCTGCCACCCTAGGGACTTACCTGGGCACAGGCCACCTTCCTGATAGGTCCAACCCATCAGGGACTTACTTGTAACCAGGCCACCTGCCCAATAGGGTCCTACACCCAGGGACTACTACTATAGCACACTACCCGAGGTCCTACCCCCAGGACCCTCCCTAGATTACTACACACACCCAATAGGGTCCCACCACCAGGACTCTACTCAGCCTATTGTACATCACCCAAATGGTCCCACCCCTGGACTTACCTGGCTGTGTCCGCCCACCTGAAAGGGTCTACCTCCTCTGGATTACCTGGCCACTGCCTCACACGAGCAGGTCCTACCCCTAGGGATTATCTAGCCTGCTAGGGCGTGATACCTGATAGGGTCTACCCCCGGGATCACTTAGGCTCGTGATGTCTACCTACAAGGTACTATCACTGGGACCAGGCTGGTGTCCTGCTCATCTGTTAGGGTCCACTCAGGACCACCAGTTATTAGCATAATACTCAAGTAGGTCCTACCCTAAGAACTTACCTAGGCTGGTGTCCTGCTCACCTCTTTAGGGCTCTACTTGGGTCTTATCTGGCTACTGCCCTACTTCCCCCAGGGGTCCCAAAATAGGACTCTCCAGCCTATAGCCACCTTCCTGATAGGTCCTGCACCTAGGGACTTACCTAGACCATGGCACACTGCCTGATTGGGTTCACCACCTAGAGATACTTAGCTGGTGCCCTGCTCATCTGCTGGGGTCCTACCTCTGTGGGGACTACCCACATTGGCCACCTTTCCATTAGGGTCCACCCCTGGGACTTGCTTAGAATAAGGCTGCTGTCCAGGGTCCCACTCTAGGGACTTCCAGGCTTATAGCACACGTCCCAATAGGGTCTCACCCCTGGGACTTTCTTGTTAAGCACACACCCAACAGGGTCCTATCCCCAGGGACTTACCCAGCCTACTAGCACTACCTGACAGAGTCTCACCCTAGGGACTTACCTACACTGTGTCCTGCTCACTCTATAGGGTTCCCACCCATTAGGGACTTACCTAGCCACTCTTCCACCTACCTCATAGGGTCCCACCTCTAGGATTCTACTCAGGCTACTAGCACACTGCCTGATAGGTTCCTACCTAGGGACTACCTAGGCTGGTGCCCTGCCACTGATGGGTCCCACCTCTGGGGACTTATCTGGCTACTAGCTGCCTTCCGATAGGGGTCCATCCCACTGGGCCTTGCATTAGGCAACTAGGCCACTTGCCCAATAGGTCCCCACACCCTAGGGACTCTAGCCTATAGCACACTGCCCGACAAGGTCCCACCCTAGGGACTTACCTAGGTTACTAGCACACTACCCAATGGTCTCACACCTCAAGACATACCTAGCCTACTAGTACACTACCCAATTGGGTCCTACCCTAGACTTACCTAGGCTGCGTGTCCTGCCTTCCTGAATGTCCTACCTCCTAGACTTGCCTGGCTATGCCTGCCTACCCGAGCAGGGGGTCCCCCTAGGGACTTATCTAGCCTACTAGCCACATACCTGATAGGGTTCTACCCTAGGGATTCTACCTAGGCTACCATGCTACCTAATGAGGTACTACCTGCTAGGGACTCATCTAGGCTGGTGTCCTGCTCACCAATAGAGTCCTAACCCTAGACTTACCTAGGCTATTGGTACAATGCCACAGGGTCCTCCCCAGGAACTTACCCAGCTGGGTCTCTGCCCACTTCTATAGGGCCTCATCTTCAGGGTCTTATGGGCTACTGTCCCATTTACTCAAATGGTCCCACCCAATAGGGACTTACCTAGCCTATAGTCCACCTTCCTGATAGGTCCTGCCTCTAGGGACTTGTTTAGGTACTAGTACACTGCCTGATAGGGTCCTACCCCAGGACTTACTCTAGCTGGTGTCCTCACCTGATGTCCTGCCCTTGACTTGTCTGGCTACTAGGCGACCTTCCTATTAGGGTCTGACCTAGGGCCTTACTGCACTAGGCTGCCTCCGATAGGGTCCCACAATTTCAGGGACTTCCTAGGCTATAGCAGACCACCTGATAGGGTCCTTCTTTGGGACTTTCTGTTACTAGCATACTACCCATAGGGTCCCACCCCTAGACTTATTTAGCCTACTAGGCAGTGCCTATCTGACAGGTCCACCCCATGACATTCCTAGGCTGGTGTCCTGCCTACTGATAGTTTCTCCTCCCAGGACTTACCTAGTCTACTAGCACACTACCAGATAGGGTCCTACCCCAGGGACTCTACCTAGGTTACTAGGGCACCACCCATAGGGTCCTATCCTGTGGACTTACCTAGGCTACTGCCCTGCTGCCTGATGGTCCCACCCTTTGGGACTTACCTAGGCTACTGCATTGCCTGTCGTTAGGTCCCACCTTGGACTTCATCGGCTACTAGACTGCTTGTACATTGTCCTACCCTCTGGGACTAAAATAGCCACCACACCACCTGATATGGTCCTTCCCCTTAGGGACTTACCTGGGTTGGTGTCCCGCCCTATAGATCCATCCTTGGGACTACCTAGGCTACCAGTATACAATTTGATAGGGTCCTACTCTCGGCACTCACCTAGGCTACTAGGCCTCCCGTCCGACAGGTCCCACCTTCTAGGAATTTAAATAGCTTGCCCAGCACCCTGTAAGTTCAGGTCCTACCCTAAGGACTTATCCAGGCTGGTGCCCGCCACCAGATAGGGTCCATCACCAGGGACTTACCTAGGCTAGGTCACCTGTCTATTGGGTCCCATCACCTAGGGACTTACAGGGTTCCCATGCCGCCTGCCCAAGAGGAGTCTACCTCGGATTTACTCAGACTGGTGTCCTGCTCACCCATTGGGTCCAAGTCCCAGGGACCATCTGTAACTTGGCCATCTGCGACAGGGTCCTACACACCAGGGACTTTGCCTAGGCTACTAGCACTACTTAATAGGGTCCCACCTCCTAGAACTTACCAGGTTACTAGCACACTATCCAGTAGGGTTCTGCCCTGTGGACCAACCTAGCTCTAGCACACTACCGGATAGGCCACCCCAGGGACTACCCAGGCTGTCCCTCCCACCCTGCATGGGTCCACCAGGGACTTCATTTGTACTTGCACCACCCGACAGGGTCCTACTCTAGGACTACCTAGGCTACTAGGCCACCATGTGATGAGTCCCACCCACAAGGGACTCTCTTAGGTTACTAGCACCACCATAGGTCCACCCCGAGGGATTACCAGCTACACCATGCCTGCCCATTAGTCCTACCCCTAGGGACTCTATTAGCTAGCACACTCACCGATATAGTCCCACCCTAGGGAATTATCTGGGCTGGTCTCTGGCCAAACACCTGTGTCTAACTCCAGGGACTTACCTAGGCCCTCCATCCATGCTCACCAATAGGTCCCACTCTAGGACTTATTCAGGCTGGTGCTACCCTGCAGGGTAGTTACCCGGACTTACCTAGGCTACTAGCACACAACCCGACAGGGTCCCACCCTCGGGGAATTACCAGGCTACCGCTTCCTGCTGCCCTATAGGTCCACCAGTAAAGATCTACCTAGGCAGGTTCCCTGCCATCTCAGTCACTCCCCCAGGGAGTTACCTACTAGACCACCCACCTGATAGGGTCCACCTCCTAGACTTTCTGAGTCAATGCCTCACACCAGATGGTCCAGCCCCTCAGGGACTTCTCCTAAGCCACCGATGCTACCTGGATAGGGTCCTACTCTGGTAAGTCCCAGAGGGTATCGCACTACCTACACTAGCACACTACCTGATAGCCCACCCTCTAGACTTACTTAGCTACTAGACCACCTGCCCAATATTGTCCTACCCCCAGGTCCCAAAACACTTAAGAAAGAATCGTTTATCTGCTCTGAGCTGACCATCACACTGACAACAGACATATTCTAGTGTTTGGGAGAGTACCTTTGGTGCACAGAGCCCATCATCTTTAGTCACCCAAGGAGTCCCATCCATTTCAGCTTCTGGCCCTCTCTGCAGGAATTTTTTGATGGAATTTTGCTCTGCTAGGCAGAGATCTGTCTTCAAGTCTGATGGACATCTACTACTATGTGTTACCTGAACAGACAGGGGCACTCACTTCCATTCTTCTATCGATGTACTTGCATCTGACCTTATGCAGTATGAATGTTGATATCCTGCAATCCATGTTAGAATGGTCACTGGTGCACACTTAGTTAGGAAGGAGAGAAATATTTTTGATTAAAATACAAATATCACCAGGTGGACCAATTTTGGAGAAAACTAAAATATCACCATAGGTGGCCTAAATGACATCCATGACATTTTACCCCATGTAAAATTACCAGGAACCTATTATGACAAAATAATACATCAACTCAGTTGGCCTAAATGACTACCATGACCATTCAGGTGAACATCTGCATAGATCACTGAACCTATTTTGCCAAAAATGAAAATATATTTCTGGTTGCCTAAAGTGTCCTTCGTAGATCTTTTCACCTGGCTGCATAAACACCTTGAACCACTCTTAATAATAAAATATTATCTCTACTTGCTTAATGATACGTAGATCTTTATTCTGATCATAAATTACCAGAAATATAGTTTTGGCAAAAATACAACATCACCTCAGGTGGCCCAGTGACAACCCCAGACATTTTTCAGAGTCACTTAGTTCCATTAGTCACTTACAATGCACTTTTAAACTGAATATCACCAGGTGTCTTAATTACCATAGACCTTAACTCCAAATCCAGATAGAAACTGGAACTGATTTATTCCAAAATATTCACCCTCAGGTGGCTTAAACAACCACTGCAGACTTTTTACAATGACTGATAGATCACCTGAACCAATTTCAAAATAAAAATATCACCTCAGGTAGCACAAAAACAGAGATCTTCACCCTGTCTATAAATAACCTGGACCCCATTTTGCAATTTATGAGCCAGCCTATATTGTAGGAGGTGATCATTTAGGTCACCAGAGGTGATATTTTGTACAAAATGGGTTTCCAGTGATTATTGATATGAATATTTGTGGTGTCATTTAGCCACCTGATGATATTTCATTTTGCCAGAACTCGTTTCGCTTGTTCATGGAGCCAGGGTAAAGTCACCTGGACATTAGGTCACTTGTGCCTTACTTTTTTTTTGTAGAAAAATGGCATAATTTATGGTTGTAGAATGAACGTCATGTGCACCTGCAAAAATAAATACTTCTGGTCTTTAAAGGGCCACCTGGACCTTTACTCTGGCTCTATAAATCAACTGGAACCCATGTTTGGCAAAAATTTAAATATCAATTTAAGAGGCCAAAGGACCACAGTGGATGTTTTACTTGTCTGTTAATTCTCCTGGATCCATTATTACAAAAATAAAATATCACTCAGGTGTCATAATGACCACCACAGCCCTTTGCAGGCTCCATCAAACCTCTTGAACAATTTCTGAACAATAAAAAGTTTCCTCAGGTGGCCCAAAGGACCACTGCTTACCTTTATACCCTGGGTCGATATCATCTGGAACTCATTTTGAAAAAATAATAACTCTCAGGTGGCCTAACCACCATGTGACATTTCACCCCAGCTCCATAAACCATCTGAACCCATTTTGGCAAAAAAAACTTAACATCAGGTGGCCTAAACAACCATCGTTGACCTTTATAATGACCTAAATCCGCTGAACCACTTTTCAAAACTACAAATATCACCTTCGTTGGCTTAAATGACCTCGTAGTGTTACTAGAGTAGGACCCTATTGGGAAGGTCCCTAGTAGCCTAGGTAATTCCCTAGGGAGCTGGACTCTATTGGGTAGGCAGGGTACCAGCTTAGGTAAGTCCCTAAGGGGAAGGACCCTATTAGGTAGTGTGCTAAAAACGTATTTAAGTCCCAAGGGGGTAGGACCCTATCAGGCATACAGCCTGGTAGCCTTGGTAAGCCCTAGGGGGTAGGACCCTATCGGGTAGGCAGGGCAGTAGCCTAGGTAAGTCCCAAGGGGTAGGACCCTATCGGGCAGGCAGGGCAGTAGCCTAGGTAAGTCCTTAGGGGGTAGGACCCTATCGTGTAGTGTGCTACTAACTTGGGTAAGTCCCTAGGGGGTAGGACCATATCGGGTAGGCAGGACGGTTGTCTAGGAAAGTCCCTGGGGGTCAGAACCATATTGGGAAGCGTGGTTGAAGCCTAGGTAAGTCCATAGGGTGTAGAACCCTATCAGGGACTGTGCTAGTAACCTAGGTAAGTCCCTTGGGAGTAGGACCATATCGGGTAAGCTGGGCAACAGCCTACGTAAGTCCCTACAGGGTGGGACCCTAGCGAGCAGGCGGCTTAGTAGCCTAGGTAGGTCCCCAGGGGGTAGGACCCTATTGGGCAGTGTGCTAGTAGCCTTGGAAAGTCCCTAGGGGTTAGGACCCAATCGGGTTGGCTCCTACTGGGCAGGTGGCATAGTAGTCTGAGTAAGTCCCAAGGGAGTAGGACCCTATCGGGAAGGTGGCCTAGTAGCCTAGGTAAGCCCCTAGGGAGTTGGAAACTATCGGGTAGGCAAGGCACAAGCATAGGTAAGTCCCTAAGGGGTAGGACCCTATCAGGTAGTGTGCAAGCCTATTTAAGTCCCAAGGTGGTAGGAACCTAACAGGCACGTGGCCTAGTAGCCTAGGTAAGTCCCTAGGGGGTAAGACCCTATAGTGCAGGCAGGGCGGTAGCCTAGGTAAGTCCCAAGATTGTAGAACCCTATCGGGCAGGCAGGGCAGTAGCCTAGGTTAGTCCCTAGGGGGTAGGACCCTATCGAGTAGTGTGCTACTCACCTAGGTAAGTTCCTAGGGGGGAGGACCCTATCAAGTAGGTGGCCTAGTAACCTGGGTAAGTCCCTAGTGGCAGGACCTTCAGCAGTGGTCCTACCAACCTAGGTAAGCTGGCTGGCAGCCTAGGTAAATCCCTAGGGGGTAGGAGCATATTGTGTAGGCTGGGCAACAGCCAAGGTAAGTCCCTATGGGGTAGGACCCTATCGGGCAGGAGGCCTAGTAGCCTAGGTAGGTCCCTATGGGGTAGGACCCTATCGGGCAGTGTGCTAGTAGCCTAGGTAAGTCCCTAGGGGGTAGGACCCTATCGGATAGGCTCCTACTGGGCAGGAGGCCTAGTAGCCTAAGTAAGACCCTACAGAGTAGGTCCCTATTGGGAAGGTGGCCTAGTATCCTAGGTAAGTCCCTAGGGAGTTGGACCCTATCAGGTAGGCAGGGCACCAGCCTAGATAAGTCCCTAAGGGGAAGGACCCTATCAGGTAGTGTGCTAGAAGCCTATTTAAGTCCCAAGAGGGTAGGCCAATATTGTACAGGCGGCCTAGTAGCCTAGGTAAGTCCCTAGGGGGTAGAACCCTATCGGGTAGTGTGCTTGTAACCTAGGTAAGTCCCTAGGGGGTAGGACCCTATCTGGTAGTGTGCTAGTAGCCTAGGTAAGTCCCTAGGAGGTAGGACCCTATCGGGTAGGCAGGACACCAGCCTAGGTAAGTCCCTAGGGGTAGGACCCTATCGGGTAGTGTACTACTAGGCTAGGTAAGTCCCTAGGGGTAGGACCCTATTGGCTAGTGTGCTAGTACCCAAGGAAAGTCCCAAGGGCTAGGACTCTATCGGGTAGTGTGCTAGTAGCCTAGGTAAGTCCCTAGAGGGTAGGATCCTGTTGGGTAGGCAGGGCGGTAGCCTAGGTTAAGTACCTAGGGAGATGGACCCCATCGGCCAAATGGCCTATTAGCCTAGGTAAGTCCCTATAGGGCAGGACCATATCAGGCAGGTGGGCTAATAGTCTAGGTAAGTCCCTAGGGGGTAGGACCCTACCAGGTAGGCAGGGCGGTAGCCTTGAGAAGTCCCTAGGGGGTAGGACTCTATCGGTGAGGCAGGGCAGTTTCCTAGGTAAGTCTCTAGTGGTTAGAACCCTATCGGGTAGTGTGGTAGTAGCCTAGGTAATTCCCTAGGGAGTAGGACCCCATCGGGGACTATGCTAGCAGCCTAGGTAAGTCACTAGGTGGTAGGACCATATCGGGTAGGCTGATCAACAGCCTAGGTAAGTCCCTATGGGGTAGGACCCTATCGGGCAGGTGGCCAAGTAGCCTAGGTAGGTCCCTAGGGGGTGAGACCCTACGAGCAGTGTGTGCTAGTAGCCTCAGGTAAGTCCTGTGGGTAGGACCCTATTGGGCAGGCGTGGCGGTAGCCTAGGCACGTCCCTAGGGGTAGCAGTATCGGCTGGGAATGGTGGTATTTCAGTTAAGTCCCTAGGGGGTAGGGACCATCGGGCAGGCATGGCGGTAGCTCAGATAAGTTCCTAGGGTTTAGAAACAGTATTGGGTGGGCATGATGGTAGGCTAGGTAAGTCCGCAGGGGTAGGACCCCATCGGGCATTGTGCTAGTAGCCTAGGGTAACGCCCCTAGGGGTAGGACCCAATTGGGTAGTGTGTGCTAGCATTCTAGAAAGTCCCTAGAGGGCAGGACCACATCGGGTACTGTTCTAGTAGCCTAGCAAGTCTCTAGAGGGTAGGGACCCTATCGGGTAGTGTGCTAGTAGCTAGGTAAGTCCTTTCATGTAGGACCCTAATCAGCAGGACAGGCGGTGCGCGGGTTAAGTCCGTAGGAGGGTATGACTGTGTTGGGTAGGCAGGCGCTAGCCTCGGGTTAAGTTCCTAGGAGGTGGATCTCATCGGGCAAGCAGCCTAGTAGCCTAGGTAAGTCCCTAGAGGGCAGGACCCTATCGGGCAGGTGGCCTGGTAGCCTAGGGAAGTCCCTAGGGGTAGGACCCTATCAGGAAAGTAGGGTGGTAACCTAGGTAAGTCCCTAGGGGGCAGGACAATACCAGGTAGGCAGGGTGGTAGCCTTGGGAAGTCCCTAGGGGGGTCGGACCATATCAGGTAGGCAGGGTTGCCTAGGTAAGCCCTTAGGGGTTAGGACCCTATCGGGTAATGTGGCAGTAGCCTAGGAAAGGCCCTAGGGGGTAGGACCCTATCGGGGACTGTGCTAGTAGCCTAGGTAAGTCCCTAGTGCTAGGACCCTATCAGGCAGGCAGCCTAGTAGCCTAGGTAGGTCCCTAGGGGGTAGGACCCTATCAGGTAGGCTCCCACTGGGCAGGAGGCCTAGTAGCCTAAGGAAGGCCCTAGGGGGTAGGACATTATTGGGAAGGTGTCCTAGTAGCCTAGGTAAGTCCCTAGGGAGTTGGACCCCATCGGCTAGGCAGGGCACCAGCCTTGGTAAGCTCCTAAGGGGTAGAAGCATATCAGGTAGTGTGCTAGAAGCCTATTTATGTCCCAAGGGGTAGAACCCTATCAGGCAGGCGGCCTAGTTGCCTAGCTAAGTCCTTAGGGGGTAGGACCATATCGGGCAGACAGGGTAGTAGCCTGTGTAAGTCCCTAGGGGGTAGGACTCTATCGAGTAGTGTGCTACTAACCTAGGTAAGTCCCTAGGGGGTAGGACCCTATCGGGTAGTGTGCTAGTAGCCTAGGTAAGTCCCAAGAGGGTAGGACCTTTTCAGGCAGGCAGGGCAGTAGCCTAGGTAAGTCCGTAGGGGTAGGACCCTATTGGGTAGTGTACTACTAGGCAAGGTAAGTCCCTAGGGGTAGGACCCTATTGGGTAGTGTGCTAGTACCCAAGGAAAGTCCCAAGGGGTAGGACCCTATTGGGTAGTGTGCTAGTAGCCTAGGTAAGTCCCTAGAGGGTAGGACCCTGTTGGGTAGGCAGGGCGGTTGCCTAGGTTAAGTACCTAGGGAGTTGGACCCCTTCGGCCAAACGGCCTATTAGCCTAGGTAAGTCCCTATAGGGCAGGACCCTATCGGGCAGGTGGGCTAATAGTCTAGGTAAGTCCCTAGGGGGTAGGACCCTTTCGGGTAGGCAGGGTGGTAGCCTAGGTAAGTCCCTAGGGGGTAGGACCCTACCAGGTAGGCAGGGCGGTAGCCTTGGGAAGTCCCTAGGGGGTAGGACTCTAACGGGGAGGCAGGGCAGTTTCCTAGGTAAGTCTCTAGTGGTTAGAACCCTATCGGGTAGTGTGGTAGTAGCCTAGGTAACTCCCTAGGGAGTAGGACCCCATCGGGGACTATGCTAGTAGCCTAGGTAAGTCACTAGGTGGTAGGACCATATCGGGTAGGCTGGGCAACAGCCTAGGTAAGTCCCTATGGGGTAGGACCCTATCGGGCAGGTGGCCAAGTAGCCTAGGTAGGTCCCTTGGGGGTAGGACCCTATCGAGCAGTGTGCTAGTAGCCTAGGTAAGTCCCTAGGGGTAGGACCCTATCGGGCAGGCATGGCTGTAGCCTAGAACGTCCCTAGGGGTAGAGCAGTATCGGCTGGGAATGGCGGAAGCCTAGTTAAGTCCTTAGGGGGTAGGACCCTATCGGGCAGGCATGGCGGTAGCCTAGATAAGTTCCTAGGGTTTAGAACAGTATTGGGTGGGCATGATGGTAGGCTAGGTAAGTCCGTAGGGGGTAGGACCCTATCGGGTATTGTGCTAGTAGCCTAGGTACGTCCCTAGGGGGTAGGACCCGATTGGGTAGTGTGCTAGCACCCTAGGAAAGTCCCTAGAGGGTAGGACCATATCGGGTACTGTTCTAGTAGCCTAAGTAAGTCCCTAGAGGGTAGGACCCTATCGGGTAGTGTGCTAGTAGCCTAGGTAAGTCCCTACGGCGTAGGACCCTATCGAGTAGGCAGGGCGGTAGCGAAGTTAAGTCCATAGAGGGTATGGCCGTGTTGGGTAGGCAGGGCGTTAGCCTAGGTTAAGTTCCTAGGGAGGTGGATCCTATCGGGCAAGCAGCCTAGTAGCCTAGGTAAGTCCCTAGAGGGCAGGACCCTATCGGGCAGGAGGCCTGGTAGCCTAGGGAAGTCCCTAGTGGTAGAACCCTATCAGGAAGGCAGGGTGGTAACCTAGGTAAGTCCCTAGGGGGCAGGACAATACCAGGTAGGCAGGGCAGTAGCCTTGGGAAGTCCCTAGGGGGTCGGACCATATCAGGTAGGCAGGGCAGTTGCCTAGGTAAGCCCCTAGGGGTTAGGACCCTATTGGGTAATGTGGCAGTAGCCTAGGAAAGGCCCTAGGGGGTAGGACCCTATCAGGGACTGTGCTAGTAGCCTTGGTAAGTCCCTAGTGCTAGGACCCTATCGGGCAGGCGGCCTAGTAGCCTAGGTAGGTCCCTAGGGAGTAGGACCCTATCAGGTAGGCTCCCACTGGGCAGGCGGCCTAGTAGCCTAAGTAAGTCCCTAGGGGGTAGGACATTATTGGGAAGGTGGCCTAGTAGCCTAGGTAAGTCCCTAGGGAGTTGGACCCTATCGGCTAGGCAGGGCACCAGCCTAGGTAAGCCCCTAAGGGGTAGAAGCATATCAGGTAGTGTGCTAGAAGCCTATTTATGTCCCAAGGGGGTAGACCCCTATCAGGCAGGCGGCCTAGTTGCCTAGGTAAGTCCTTGGGGGTAGGACCATATCGGGCAGACAGGTTAGTAGCCTATGTAAGTCCCTAGGGGGTAGGACTCTATCGAGTAGTGTGCTACTAACCTAGGTAAGTCCCTAGGGGGTAGGACCCTATCAGGTAGTGTGCTAGTAGCCTAGATAAGTCCCTAGGTGGTAGGACCCCTTCAGGTAGGCAGGGCACCAGCCTAGGTAAGTCCCTAGGGGGTAGGACCCTATTGGGTAGTGTGCTAGTAGCCAAGGAAAGTCCCTAGGGGGTAGGACCCTATTTGTTAGTGTGCTAGTAACCTAGGTAAGTCCCTAGGGTAGTACCCTATCAGGTAGTGTGCTAGTAACCTAGGTAAGTCCCTAGGCTGTAGGACCCTATCGCGCAGGCGGCCTAGTTGCCTACGTAAGTCCCTAGGGTGTAGGACCCTATCAGGCAGTGTGCTAGTAGCGTAGGTAAGTCTCTAGAGGGTAGGACCCTGTCAGGTCGGCAGCCCAGTAGGCTAGGTAAGTCCCTATTGTGTAGGACACTATCAGGTAAGCAGGGCAGTAGCCCAGGTAAGTCCCTAGATGGTAGAGCCCTATCGGGTAGGCAGGGCACCATTCTAGGTAAGTCCCTAGGGGTAGGACCCTATTGGGTATTGTGCTGGTAGCCTAGGTAAGTCCCTAGAGGGTAGGACCCTATCGGGTAGGCAGGGCTGTAGCCTAAGTAAGTCCCTAGGGAGTCGGACCCTATCGGGCAAGTGACCTAGAAGCCTAGGTAAGTCCCCAGGGGGTAGTACCCTATTTGGTAGTGTGCTAGTAGTCTAGGTAAGTCCCAATAGGGTAGGACCCTATTGGGCAGGCAGCCTAGTAGCATAGGTAAGTCCCTAGTGGATAGGAACGTATTGGGTAGGCAGAGCAGTAGCCTAGGTAAGTCCCTAGGGGGTAGGACCCTATCAGGTAGGCAGTGCGGTAGCCTTGGTAAGTCCCTAGGGGGTAGGACCCTATAAGGTAGGCAGTGCGGTTGCCTAGGTAAGTCCCTAGGAAGTATGACCCTATCGGGAGGTGTGCTAGTAGCTTAGGTAAGTCCCTAGGGGGTAGGGCCCTATCGGGCAGGCGGCCTTGTAGCCTAGGTAGATCCCTAAAGGGTAGGACCATATCAGGCAGTCTGCTAGAAGCCTAGGTAAGTCCCTAGGGGGTAGGACCCTATCGGGCAGGCATGGCGGTAGCCTAGTTAAGTCCCTAGGGGGGAGAACAGTATCGAGTAGTGTGCTAGTAGCCTAGGTACGTCCCTAGGGGGTAGGACCCTATTGGGTAGTGTGCTAGTTGCCTAAGTAAGTCCCTAGAGGATAGGACCCTATCGGGTAGTGTGCTAGTAACCTAGGTAAGTCCCTAGAGGGTAGGACCCTATCGGGTAGTGTGCTAGTAGCATAGGTAAGTCCTATGGATTATGACCCTATGGGGTAGGCAGGTCGGTATCCCAGTTAAGTTACAAGAGGGAAAGACTCTGTTTGGGTATGCAGGGCACCAGCCTACTTAAGTCCCTAAGGGGTAGGACCCTATCAGGTAGTGTGCTAGAAGCCTATTTAAGTCCCATTCGGGTAGGACCCTATCGGGCAGGAGGCCTCGTAGCCTAGGTAAGGCCCTAGGGGGTAGGACCCTATCGGTTAGGCAGGGTGGTAGCCTAGGTAAGTCCCTAGGGGGAAGGACCCTACCGGGTAGGCAGGGCGGTAGCTTTGGGAGGTCCCTAGGAGGTAGGACCATATCGGGTAGGCAGGACGGTTGCCTAGAAAAGTCCCTAGGGGTCAGGACCATATCGGGTAGTGTGTTTGTAGCCTAGGTAAGTCCCTAGGGGTAGGACCATATGGGGGACTGTGCTAGTAGCCTAGGTAAGTCCCTTGGGGGTAGGACCATATCGGGTAGGCTGGGCAACAGCCTATGTAAGTCCCTACATGGTAGGACCCTATCGGGCAGGCAGCCTAGTAGCCTAGGTAGGTCCCTAGGGTGTAGGACCCTATTGGGTAGTGTGCTAGTAGCCTAGGTAAGTCCCTAGGAGGTAGGACCCTATCGGGTAGGCTGCTACTGGGCAGACGGCCTAGTAGCCTAAGTAAGTCCCTAGGGAGTAGGACCCTATTGTGAAGGTAGCCTAGTAGCCTAGGTAAGTCCTTAGGGAGTTGGAACCTATTTGGTAGGCAGGGCACAAGCCTAGGTAAGTCCATAAGGGGTAGAACCCTATCAGGTAGTTTGATAAAAGCCTATTTAAGTCCCAAGGTGGTAGGAACTTATCGGGCAGGTGGACTAGTAGCCTAGGTAAGTCCCTAGGGGGTAGGACCCTATCGTGCAGGCAGGGCAGTAGCCTAGATAAGTCCCAAGGGGGTAGGACCCTATCGGGCAGGCAGGGCAGTAGCCTAGGTTAGTCCCTAGGGGGTAGGACCATATCAAGAAGTGTGCTACTAACCCAGGTAAGTCCCTATGGGGTAGGATCCTATCAGGTAGGTGGCCTAGTAACCTTGGTAAGTCGGGCAGGCAGGGCAGTAGCCCAGGTAAGTCCCTAGATGGTAGGACCCTACTGGGTAGGCAGGGTAGAGCCTAGGTAGGTCCCTAGGGGTAGGACCCTATCGGGTGGTGTACTAGTAGGCTAGGTAAGACCCTAGGGGGTAGGACCCTATTGGGTAGTGTGCTAGGGACTTTCCTAGCCTACTAGCACACTGCTCCATAGGGTCCTACCCCCTAGGGACCTACCTAGGCTACTAGGCCACCTGCTTGATAGGGTCCTACCCCAGGTATGTACCTAGGCTACTAGCACACTGCCCGATAGGGTCCTACCCCCTAGGGACTTACCTAGCCTACCGTCATGCCTACCTGATACTGTTCTACCAGCTAGGGACTTACCTAGGCTACCACCATGCCTGCCCAATTGGGTCCTACCCCCTAGTTACTTACCTAGGCTACTCGCACACTGCCCGTTAGGGTACTAACCCCTAGGGACCTACCTAGGCTACTTGGCCGCCTGCCCGATCGGGTCCTACCCACTAGGGACTTACCTAGGCTACTAGCACACTACCCGATGCGGTCCTACCCCCTAGTGACTTATCTAGGCAACCGCCCTAGCTATCCAAAAGGGTCCTACCTCCTAGGGACTTACCATGGCTACCAATCTGTCTACCTGATAGGGTCCTACCCCATAGGGACTTACCTAGGCTACCTCTCTGCATACCCAACTTACCTAGGTTACTAGCACACTACCCAATAGGGTCCTTCACCCTACGGACTTACCTAGGTTACTGCCCTGCCTGTCTGATATGGTCCTACTCTTTTGGGACTTACATAGGCTACCGCCCTGCCTGACGGATAGGGTCCTACCCCCTAGGGACTTACCTAGGCTACTAGGCAACCTGTACAATACTGTCCTAACCTCTTGGGACTTAAATAGGCTTCTAGCACACTACCTGATAGGCCCTTCCCCTTAGGGACTTACCTAGGCTGGTGCCCTGCCTACCCGATAGGGTCCAACCCCCTAGGGACTTACCTAGGCTACTAGCCCACCTGTACAATATTGTCCTACCGTCTTGGGACTTAAATAGGCTTCTAGCACACTACCTGATAGGGTCCTTCCCCTTAGGGACTTACCTAGGCTGGTGCCCTGCCTACCCGATAGGGTCCAACTCCCTAGGGACTTACCTAGGATACTAGGCCACCTTCCTGATAGGGACCTACTCCGTAGGGACTTACTTAGGCTACTAGGCCTCCTGCCCAGTAAGAGCCTACCCGATAGGGTCCTACCCCCTAGGGACTTACCTAGGCTACTAGCACACTGCCCGATAGGGTCCTATGCCATGGGGATCTACCTAGGCTACTAGGCCTACTGCCCGAAAGGGTCCTACCCCATAGGGACTTACCTTGGCTGTTGCCCAGCCTACACGATATGCTCCTACCCCCTAGGGACTTATCTAGGCTACTAGCACACTACCCGATAACCCTAACCCTAAACCTAACCCTAACAATAACCCTAACCCTACATATAACCCTAGCCCTAACCCTAATGCTAACCCTAACACTAACACTAACACTAACCCTAACCATAAACCTAGCCCTTACCCTAACAATATCCCTAACCCTAAAACTAGCCCTAACCCTAACCCCTAACCCTAACCATAACACTCATCCTCTCCATAACCCTAACCTTAGCACTAACCCTAACCCTAACCCAAACACTAACCCTAACCATAAACCTAGCCCTAACCCTAACTCTGACCCCTAAAACTAGCCTTAACCCTAACCCTAACTCTAAACCTAACCCAAACCCTGACACTGACCCTAATCCTAACCCTAACCCTATCCCTAACTCTGACCCTGAACCTAACCCTAACCCTAACCCTCACTGTAACCCTGACCCTCACCCTCACACTAACTCTAACCCTAACCCTTACCCTGACCCTAACCCTAACTCTCACTCTAACCCTAACCCTAATGCTAACCCTGACCCTCACCCCAACCCTTACCCTAATCCTAACCCTAACCCCTAACCCTAACCCTAACCCTCATCCTCACCAGCACCCTAACACTAACCATAACCCTAACCCTCACTCTCACCATAAACCTCAAACTCACAATCACCCTAGCCCTATCCCTAAACCTAACCCTAACACTAAACCTAACCCTAACTCTAGCCCTAGCCCTAACCCTAATGCTAACCATATCCCTCACCCTAACCGCTAACTCATAACCATAACCATAAACATAACCCTAGCCCTAAGCCTAACCCTAACACTAACCCTAACCCCTTATCTAAGACTAACAATTACCATAACCCTCACCCTAACCCTCAAACTAACCCTAACCCTTAACCCTAACCCTAAGTTAAATCCTAACCCTCACCCTCACATTCACCCTAACCCTAACCCTAATCCTATCCCTCACCCTAAACTGAACCTTAACCCTAACCCTAAAACTTACCCTAACCCTAACTTTAACTTTCACCCTAACCCTAACCCTAACTTTAGTCCTAAACTTAACACTAAAGCTAACCTTAACCCTTGCCCTAGCTCTAACCCTAACCCTTGTGCCTAACCTTAACCCTAACCCTTGCTCTAACCCTAACCCTAGCCCGAGCACTAGCTCTAACCCTAACCTGAACCCTAACCCTAACCCTCAATCTAACCCTTGCTCTAACCCTAATCCTAACCTTAACACTAACTCTATCACTAACACTCGCCTGACCCCTAGCCCTATCCCTAACCCTGACCCTAACCATGACCCTAACCCTAACCCTGACCCTATCTCAAACCCTCCCATAACCCTAACCCTAACCCTTTCCCTAGCTTTAGCCTTAACCCTAACCTTAACCCTAACACTAACCCTAACACACACTCTAATGCTAATGCTAACCTTTACTCTAACCATAATCCTAACCATAACCCTAACCTCCCGTAACCCTAACCCTCAACCTAAACCTATCTGCAACCCTGACCCTGACCCTAGCCCTAAATCTACCCCTAACCCCTAACTCTAACCCTAACATTAGCCCTAACCCAAACTCTAACCCTTAACCTCACCCTAAACCTAGCCCTAACCCTAACCTTAACCCTAACCCTAACGATAACCCCAACCCTAACCCAAACCCAAACCATAGTCTTAATCCTAACCCTAATGCTAACCCAAACCCTAGCCCTAACCCTAACCTTAACCCTAACCCTAACACTAACCCTAACCCTAAACCGAACCCTAAACCTAACCCTAACCTTGACCTGACCATAACCCTAACCCTAAGCCTAGCTCTAACCCTAACACTAATTTTAACCCTAAAACTAGCCCTAACCCTAAACCCTAACCCTAAACCTAATCCTAACCTTGACCTGACCCTAACCCTAACCCTAACCCTAACTCTGACCATGACCCAAACCCTCATCCTAAACCTAACCCTCACCCTCACCCTAAATCTGACCCTGACCCTAATCCTAACCCTAACTCTGACCCTGACCCTCACCCCCACACTAACCCTAACCTTAATCCTTACCTTAACCCTCACCCTAACCCTAACCCTAATGCTAACCCTGACCCTTACCCTCACACTAACCCTAACCCTAACCCTTACCCTAACCCTCACCCTAACCCTAACCCTAACCCTAACCATAATGCTAACCCTGACCCTCACCACAACCCTAAGCCTAAACCTAATCCTAACCCTCACCCTCACCCTAACCGTAACCCTCATCCTCAACATAACCCTAACACTAACCATAACCCTAACCTTCTCTCTCACCGTAAGCTTCATACTCACCATAACCCAAGCCCTATCCCTAAAGCTAACCCAACCCTAACCGTAACCCTAACCGCAGAATTAATCCTAACCTTAATTCTATCCCTAACCCAAGCCCTAACCCTAACCTTAACCCTCACCTAAACCCTAACCCTAACAATAACCCTAATACTAACCATAACCGTAACCGTAGCCCTAACCCTAACCCTAACCTTAACCCTAACCCTAACACTAACCCTAACCCTAACTCTAACCCTAACCCTAAACATATCCCTAACCCTAACCCTGACGCTAACCCTAAAACTAGCCCTACCCCCAACCCTAACCCTAAACCTAACCCAAACCCTGACCCTGACCCTAATCCTAACACTAACCCTCACCCTGACCCTAACCCTAACCCTAATGCTAACCCTGACCCTCACCCCAACCCTAACCCTAACCCTAATCCTAACCTGAACCCCTAACCCTATCTCTCATCCTCACCTTAACCCTAACACTAACCATAACCCTAACACTCACCCTCACCGTAAACCTCACCCTCACCCTAACACTATCCCTATCTCTAGCACTAACCCTAACCCTAAAGCTAGCCCTAACTCTAGCCCTAGCCCTAACCCTAACCATAACCCTAACCCTAGTGCAAAAACTAACCCTAACTGCTAACTCATAACCATAACCATAACCTTTACCCTAGCCTAAGCCTTAACCCTAACTCTAACCCTAGCCCTAACCCTAACACTAACACTAACCCTAACCTCTAACCCTAAGAATAACCCTTACCCTAACCCTCACCCTAACCCTAACCCTAAACCTAACCCTAGCCCTATCCCTAATCCTAACCTTAACCATAACCCCAACTGTAGCTTGAGCCCTAACAGTAACCCTAACCCAGATCCTAAACCTAACCCTTGCTCTAACCCTAATCCTAACCCTAACACTAACCCTATCCCCTGCTCTAACCCTAGCCCTAACCCTAACCTTAACCCTAACCCTACTGTGACCCTAACCCTGACCCTAACCCTAACCCTGACCCTATCCCGATCCCTCCCCTAACCCTAACCCTAACTTTTTCCCTAGCTCTAACCCTAACTGAAACCCTCACCCTAATGCTAATGCTAACCCTTACCCTAAGCCTGACCCTGACCCAAATGCTAACCCTAACCTTAACCCTAACCCTAACCTTCACCTTCACCCTAACCCTAACCCTAACCCTAACCCTAACCCTGATCTAACCCTCACTGTAACCCTAACCCTAATGCTAACCCTTTCCCTCACCCCAACCCTAACCCTAAATCTAATCCTAACCCTAACCCTAAACCCTAACAGTAACTCTCACCCTCACCCTGAAGCTAACACTAGCCCTAACCCAAACTCTGACCCAGACCCTAACCCTAACCCTAACCCTAACCCTCACCCTTACCCTAAGCCTCACCCTAACCCTAATCCTAATCCTGATGCTAACCCTCACCATAACCCTCACCCTCACCCTTACCCTCACCATAGCCTAACCTTAACACTAACGCTAACCCTAACTCTAGCCCTAGCCCTAACCCTAAATCTAACCCTAATGCTAACCCTAACACTAACCTTAGCCCTAACCCTAACCCTAACCCTATCCCCTAACCCCTAACCATAACCCTAACCCTAGCCCAAACCCAAACCCTAACCCTAACCCTAACCCTAACCCTTGCTCTAACCCTAATTCTAACCCTAACACTAACCCTAACTATAGCCCAAGCCCTAGCCCTAACCCTAACCCTGACCCTCACCCTGGCCCTATCCCTAACCCTGACCCTATCCAAAACCCTCCCCTAACCCTAACCCTAACTCTTTCCCTAGCTCTAACGCTTACCCAAACCCTCACCCTAATGCTAACACTAACCCTACTACTAAGCCTGACCCTGACCCTAACACTAACTACCTCAGTGGAATCAATGAAGGCTAGCATCTTTCAGAAAAAGAGACGTGCAAGAACAAGGGGACACAATTTAAAGATAGAGGGGGCAGTTCAGAGGCAATGTGAGGAAGAATTATTTCACAGAGAGGGTAGTGGATTCATGGAACAGCCTTCCCGAGGAGGTTGTTGTGTCTAAAACTGTGGGAGAATTCAAGAATGCATGGGACAGACATAAGGCAATTTTTGGGGGTAAGAAGAAATAGGTTGTTGGTTAACTGAGATCTGCGGTCTATCCTGTAGGCAGGGAAATGGACAGACTACATGGGCCAAGATGGGCTTTTGAAAATAAAGCCCCATATTTTTGTTTTTGCCCCATTAGCCTTTCACCCCATTTCATAAATGGGAACCCCTAGGGACTTACCTGGGCTACTGCCATGCCTACCCGATATGGTCCTACCCCCTAGGGACCTACCTATGCTGGAGTGCTGCCTACCTGATAGGGTTATACCCTTTAGGGACTTACCTAGGCTACTAGCATACTACCCTATAGGGTCCTACCCCTAGGGACTTACTAGCTGCTAGCACACTACCCAGTAGGATCCTACCCCCTAGGGACTTACCAAGGCTACTAACACACTGCCTGATAGGGTCCTACCCCCTAGGGACCTACCTAGGCTACTAGGCCACCTGCTTGATAGGGTTCCACCCCATGTGGACTTACCTAAGCTGGTGCACTGCCAAACCGATATGGTGCTACCCCCTAGGGACTTACCTAGGCTACTAGCACACTACCCGATAGGGTCCTACCCCTAGGGACTTACATAGGCTACTAGCACACTACCCAATAGGGTCCTAACCCCTTAGGACTTACCTAGGCAACCACCCTGCCTACCCGATCGGGTCCTACCCTCTAGGGACTCACCTAGGCTACTAGGCCACCTGCCTGACAGGGTCCTACCTTCTAGGGACTTAGATAAGCTTCTGGCACACTCCCTGATAGGGTCCTACCCCCTAGGGACTTATCCAGGCTGGTGCCCTGCCTACCCGATAGGGTCCATCACTGCAGGGACTTACCTAGGCTACTAGGCCACCTGCCTCATTGGGTCCTATCACCTAGGGACTTACTTAGGCTACTATGCTGCTTGCCCAAGAGGAGCCTACCCCCTAGGGACTTACCTAGACTGGTGCCCTGCCTACCCAATTGGGTCCAAGTCCCTAGGGACTTACCTAGGCAACTAGGCCACCTGCCAGATAGGGTCCTACACACCACGGACTTACCTAGGCTACTAGCACAGTATCCGGCAGGGTCCTCCTGCTAGGGACTCTACTTAGGCTACCAGCACACTCTCACCTGGCTCCCCTCCTAGGGACCTTACCTAGGCTACTAGCACACGATCCAGTATGGTCCTACCCCCTTTGGACTTACCTAGGCTACAAGCACACTACCCGAGATGGTTCTACCCTGAGGGACTAACCTAGGCTCTAGCACACTACCTGATAGGGTCCTACCCCCTAGGGACTTACCCAGGCTGGTTCCCTGCCTACCCAATAGGGTCCTACCCCCTAGGGACTTACCTAGGCTACTTTGCTGACTACCTGATAGAGTCCTACCACCAAGGGACTTTTTTAGGTTACTAGCACACTACCCAATAAGGTCCTACCCCCAAGGGACTTACCTAGGCTACACCCTGCCTGCCCATTAGGGTCCTACCACCTAGGGACTCTAATAGTCTGCTAGCACACTACCCCATATGGTCCTACCCCCTAGTGACTTACCTGGACTGGTACCCTGCATACTCGATAGGGTCCAACTCCCTAGGGACTTATCTAGGCTACTAGGCCACCTGCCCGATAGGGTCCTATACCCTGGACACTTACTTAGGCTACTAGGCCACCTGCCCGAGAGGGTCCTACCCCCTAGGGACTTACCTGGGCTGGTGCCCTGCCTACCCAATTGGGTCCAAGTCCCAAGGGACTTACCTAGGCTCCTTCCCTCCCTCCCTGCCTACCTGATAGGGTCCTACCCCTAGGGACTTATCTAGGCTGGTGCTCTGCTACCCGATAGGGTCCTACCTCATAAGGACTTACCTAGACTACTAGCACACTACCCGATAGGGTCCTACCCCTAGGGACTTACATAAGCTACCGCCCTGCCTGCCCTAGAGGGTCCTACCAAGTAGAGACCTACCTAGGCTGGTTCCCTGCCTACCTGATAGGGTCCTACCCCTTGGGACTTACCTAGGCTACTAGACCACCTTCCTGATAGGGTCCTACCTCCTAGGGACTTTCCTAGTCTAATGCCTCCCTGCCAGATAGGGCCCTAGCCCCCAAGGACTTACCTAGGCTACCGCCATGCCAACCTGATAGGGTCCTACACCCTGGTAAGTCCGTAGAGGGTATTGACCCTACCACAGCAACTAGCACACTACCTGATAGGGTCCTACCCCCTAGGGACTTACCTAGGCTACTAGACCACCTGCCCGATATTGTCCTACCCCCTAGGTCCCAAAACACTTGAGGAAAGAATCCTGTTTATCTGCCAGAGCTGACCATCACACTGACAACAGACATATCTCTAGTGGGTTGGGGAGAGCACCTAGGGTGCCACAGAGCCCATCCTCTTCAGTCACCCAAGGAGTCCCATCCACACTTCAGCTTGCTGGACCTCTCTGCAGTGAACTTGTCTTTGATGGAATTTGCTCTGCTAGGCAGAGCTCTGGTCATTCAAGTCCAGATGGAAAATTCTACGACCATGTGTTACCTGAACAGAAAGGGCAGCACTCAATTCCATTCCTTTGTATCGGGAGGCACTCTGCATCTGGACCCTTATGTGCAGCATGAATGTTGATACCCTGGCAATCCATGTTGGGGGAGAATGGTCATCTGGCGCACACCCTTAGCTAGGAAGGAGAGAACATATTTTTGACTAAAATACAAATATCACCTCAGGTGGACCAATTTTTGGTGAAAACTAAAAATATCACCATAGGTGGCCTAAATGACATCCACAGACATTTTACCCCATGTACATAAATTACCTGGACCCCATTATGACAAAATAATATATCAACTCAGTTGGCCTAAATGACTACCACATACCATTCACCCTGTCTGCATAGATCGCCTGGAACCCACTTTTTCCAAAAATGAAAATATATTTCCTGGTTGCCTAAAGGTCCTCTGCAGACCTTTCACCCTGGCTGCATAAATCACCTTGAACCAATTTCTCTTAATAATAAAAATATCATCTCTTCTGGCCTTAATGACTACTGCAGATCTTTTATTCTGGAACCATAAATTACCAGAAATATATTTTTGGCAAAAATACAAATATCACCTCAGGTGGTCTAAATGACAACCTCAGATGTTTTTCACAGAGTCACTTAGTTCCATTAGTCACTTACAATGCACTTTTTGGGAAACTGAAATTATCACCTCAGGTGTCTTAAAAGGCTACCATAGACCTTTAACTCCAACTACAGATAGAAACTGGAACTGATTTATTACAAAAATAAAAATTTCACCTCAGGTGGCTTAAACAACCACTGCAGACCTTTCACAATGACTGCATAGATTACCTGGAACCAATTTCTGGCAAAACTAATAATATCACCTCAGGTAGCGTCAATGTAAAAAAAACTGATCTTTCACCCCTGCTCCATAATTAACCTGGACCCCAATTTTTGCAATTTATGAGCCAGCATATATTGTAGGAGGTGATCATCTAGTCACCAGAGGTGATATTTTTTGTGGCCAAAAATGGGTTTCAGTTGATTATTGGAGATAATGTGAATAATTGTGGCCATTTAGGTCATCTGATGTGATATTTTCATTTTGCCAGAACTCTATTCCTGCTTGTTCATGGAGCCAGGTTAAAAAGTCAACTGTGGACATTTGGGCCACCTGAGAAATACTTTTATTTTTGTAGAGAAATGGGTGCCATGTAATTTATGGAGCCAGAATGAATCTTCTGTGGTGCACCTGCAAAAATAAATACATAACCTCTGGTGGCCGAAAGGGCCACCGTGGATCTTTTACTCTGGCTCTATAAATCACCTGGAACCCATGTTTGGTAAAAATTTAAATATCAATTCAAGAGGCCTAAAGGACCACAGTGGATGTTTTACTCTGTCTGCTTAAATCTCCTGGATCCATTATTGACAAAAATTAAATATCACTTCAGGTGTCATAAATGACCACCACAGCCCTTTTTGCAGGGCTCCATCAAACTCCTGAAAACAATTTCTGGAAACAATAAAAATGTTTCCTCAGCCAACCTAAAGGACCACGGCTTACTTTACACCCTGGGTCGATAAATCATCTGGAACCCATTTTTGGAAAAAAATAAAAATAACTCTTCAGGTGGCCTAAACCACCACTGTGGACATTTCACCCCAGCTCTGTAAACCATCTGGAACCCATTTGGGCAAAAATAAAACTTTAACGTCAGGTGGCCTAAACAACCATCGTTGACCTTTTATAATGACTCCATAAATCAGCTGGAACCAATTTTTGCAAAACTACAAATATCACCTCAGTTGGCTTAAATGATCTTCACAGTTCTTTTACCCAGGCTCCATATATCACCTGTAAACCATTTTTAGAAAAATAAAAATATGTACTCAGCTGGCCTAAATGTCCACGTGTTGGCCTTTGTGGTCCAGGTGATTCGTGCAGGTGGGATAAAATGATAGCAGTAGTAATTTAGACCACCTGATGTGAAGCATAGGTGGTAGTCATTAAGGCCACCTCAGGTGATATTTTTATTGTTACCAAAATGGGTTCTAGATGATGAAAGGTCCGAGGTGCTGATTTAGCTAACCTGAGCTGATATTTTTATTTTTGCCAAGAATGGTTTCCATGTAATTTATAGAGCCAGAATAAAAGATCTGTAGTGGTCATTTAGTCCACCTGATGTGATGTTTTTATTATTGCCAAGAATTGGTTACAGGTGATCTAAATGTTGACTCCTACTTTTACCCCAACAAGGGAGGCAGTATAGCGCAGTGGTTTAAGGTCCTGAACTGCAAATCTGGTGACATCCAGCAGACCAGACCTGGGTTTGAATCCCACAGCTCCCACTTGCATACTGTGTGACCCTGAGCAAGTCACTTAACTTCCATGTGCTCCCAGGTTGTGCCTGTAAAAAGGCATTCAGCTTAGTGTGTCTCACCTGGTTAAATAACTAAAACAAACTTCATAAATCACCTGGTTCCCATTTTTGGCAAGAATAGAAATATCACCTCATGTGGCCAAAATGATCACTGTGGATCTTTAGCCTCAGATAGCATAAACCGCCAGTGCAGACATTTTACATTGCCTCCATAAATCACCTGGAAAAATAAAAATATCACCTCAGGTGTCTAAATGGCTAATGCCAACCTTTATCCTCAAGAAGCAGCAACATCACTGCAGATTCTTATTTTGCTTTCATAAATCACCTGGAACCCATTTTTGGCAAACATAGAAATGTGACCTCAAGTGGTTGTAATCACCACCACAAACCTTTTACCCTGGCTCCTTAGATCACCTGATTTATGGAGGCAAAGGGAAAGGTCAGCAGTGGTGTTTTATGCTTCTTAAGGTTAAAGGTCTGCATTAACCATTTAGACCAATTGAGGTGATTTTTTTATTTTTACCAAAAATTGGTGCCAGGTGATTTATGGAGGCAATGTAAAATGTCTGCACTGGTCATTTATGCTATCTTAGGCTAAAGATCCTCAGACCTATTACACCAGCTCCATTAGTCACGAACAACACAGTTTTTAAAAAACTGAAAATATCACCTTAGGTGTCTTAAACAGCTGCCATGGACCTTTCACCCAAACTATATATATCAACTGGAACCGATTTTATGGAGGTGAAGTAATAGATTCACAGTAGAGCTTTAGACCACCTGGGGTGCTATATCTATTTTTGAAAAATATGGGTTCCAGGTGATCTATTGAGACATGGAGAATGTGATGCAGTGGCCATTTAGGCCACCTGGGTTGAAATGTTTATGTTTGCAAAAAATGGGTTGCAGGTGATTTATCTTGCTGCTGTGAAAGTTCTGTTTTTTACATTAATGCTACCTGATGTGATATATGTATTTTTTGACAAAAATCGGTTTCAGGTAATTAATGTGGTTTGGGTAAAAGGTAGGCAGTGGTCATTTAGTCCACCTGAGGTGATACTTTTATTTTGACAGAAATGGTTCCAGGTGGTCTATGGAGTCATTGCAAAAGGTCAGCAGTGGTTGTTCAAGCCAGCTGAGGTGAAATTTTAATTTTTGCAAAAAAACAGTTCCAGTTGATATCTAGAGTTGGGTTGAAAGGTCCATGGCAGCCATTTAAGACACCTGAGGTGATATTTGTAGTTTTTGAAAAAGTGGGTTGGAAGTGACTAATGGAGCTGGTGTAAAAGGTATGAGGTTGTCATTTAGGACACCTGAGATGATATTTGTACTTTTACCAAAAATGGGTTCCCGCTAAATTATTGATCCACAATAAAAGTTCTGCAGTAGTCATTTAGGCAAGGAGACATGATATTTTTTATTTCTAATAGAAATTGTTTCCAGGTCATTTATGGAGCCAGGGTGAAAGCTCTACAGAGGACCTTTAGGCAACCAGGGATGATGTTTTCATTTTTGGCAAAAATGGGTTCCAAGTGATCTATGCAGACAGGGTGAATGGTACATGGTGGTCATTTAGGCCACCTGGGGTGACATTTCTATTCATTTTTTTGCCGGAAATCCATTCTAGGTGAATTATGGCACCTGCATAAAAGGTCTGCAGTGCTCATTTAGTCCACCTGATTTAATATTTTTATTTTTACCAAAAATGGGTTCCAGGTCATGTATGGAGCAAGGGTAAAATGCTTTTTATGCCACCTGAGGTGATATTTTCACTTGTTACCATAAAAAGGTTTCAGGTGATCCATGGAGCCAGATTAAAAGTTCCTCTGTGGTTGTTTAGGCCACCTGAGGTGAAATTTACATATTTGCTGAAAATGGGTTGCAGGTGATTTATGAAGCAGGGGTAAAAGGTCTGAGGTTGTCGTTTAGGTCACCTGAGGTGATATATTTATTTTTGCCAAAGACAAATTCAGGTGATATATGGGATTGGGGTAAATGGTAGGCAGTGGTAATTTAGGTCACCTGAGGTTTAAAGCAGGTGGTGGTTTTTAGGCCACCTAAAGAGATAATTGTATGTTTGCCAAAAATTGGTTCCAGTTGATCTATGTAAGTGAAAAGTCCACAATGGTTGTTTATGCCATCTGAAGTTAAACTTTAATTTTTGCAAACAGTGGATTCCAGGTGATATCTGGAGCTGAGGTGAACTGTCCACAGTGGTCATTTAAGCCACGTGAGCTGATATTTTTAGTTTTTTTAAAGTAGGTTGCAGGTAATTAATGGAGCTGGTGTGAAAGGTCTGATGTTATTCTTTGGCCATCCGAGGTGACATTTGTGTTTTTCCATAAACTGGGATCCAGGTAATTATTGTATCCAGAGGAAAAGATCTGCAGTTGTCATTTAGGCCCTCAGGTGATTCTTCTTTTTGCTAAAATTTGTTCCAGGTGATATGAATCTGGGGTAAAAGGTCTGTTTAGGTCATTTAGACCACATGAGGTGATATTTTTAGTTTTTGCCAAAAACATGCTGCAGTTGATCTATGGAGCCTGGTTGAAAGTTTCTTCATGGTTCTTTAAGCCACCTGAGTTGACATTTTTTATTTGTTTCAAAAATGGGTTTTGGTGAGTTAAATAGCTGGAGTGAGGGTGAGGGTTATGGTTAGGGTTCAGGGTTTGGGTTAGGATTAGATTTAGGGTTAGGGTTGGGGTAAGGGTCAGGGTTCAAATTTAGGTTAGGGTTGTGGAGGTGAGGGTTAGGCCAGATTAGGGTTAGGGTTAGGTGAGGGTGAGGCGGGCATAAGGGATGGTGAGGGTTAGGTTAGGTCAGAGTCAGAGTGCTTGGGGTTAGGGTTAGGCGAAGTGTCAGGTTAGGGGTTAGGTTGTGGTTGTGGTTAGGGTGAGGTTGTGGGGTTTAGGCTAGACAAAGCCAGGGATAGTGGGGTTAGGTTTAGGTTAGGGCTAGGTGAGGGTGAGGTGAGGTTAGGGTGAGGGTCAGTGTTAGGGTTAGGCTAGATGTTAGCCACAGGGTGAGAGTGAGAGTTATTGTTAGGGTTTAGGTTAGGTTAGGATTAGATTTAGGGTTAGGGTTGGGGTGAGGACAGGGTTACATTAGGTTAGGTTGGCAGCGGAGGCTAGGGTCAGGTCAGGGTTAGGGTTAGTGAGGGCAGTTGTGTTAGGCTAAGGCGTTAGCATTGGGCCAGGTTCAGGCTTATGGTCAGGGTTTGTTGCTAGCATTAGTGAGGGCTGAATTAGGCCAGAGCCAGGTTAGGCCAGGGCCTGGGGAGTGACTGGGACAGTGTCAGGCCAGGCCAGGGCCGCGGTTAGGTCAGAGCAGGGCCAGGGGTTAGTGTGTTAGACCAGGTTGGACAAGGGTTAGGTAGTGTTAGGGGTTAGGATTAGGATTAGGTTAGAGCATGTGTTAGGGCCAAATAAGTTAGGTTAGGTTAGGCTCGGCCAGGGTTAGGTTATGGTTGTGCTAGGGATCTCACAGACCAAGGGTTAGGTTATTCAATAGGGGTTAGGGGCCAGGGCCAGGCAAGGGTTGAGTTAGGGTTAGTTGCTTTAGTGTTGGTTTAGACCAGAGTTAAGGTCAGGTGAGGGTTAGGTTAGGGTTTAGGCTATGTGTGGGGTTAGGCTAGGTTAGTGAGGGATAGTTGTAGGGGTTAGTGAGAGTTATTTTGAGGGTTAGTTAGGCTTAGGTTAGGGTGAAATGTGAGGGTACCAAGTGGATTTGAGTTAGGTTAGGGGTTAGGTTAGGCTTAGGTTGGTTTGAGGGTTAAGGAGGTTATGTTTAGTGTTAGATGGGGCAAGGCTGGTTACTTGGGACTTACTCTAGGCTACTAGGCCGCTGTTCTGTTAGGGCCCTACTCCCAGGGACTTACCTAGGCTACCGCCTGTCCATCCAGTAGGGTCCCACCAACCAGGGACTTCTCCTGGCCACTGCCCTGCTCGTCTGATAGGTCCTGCCCCTTGGGACTTAAACACGCTTAGCACACTACCTGATAGGGTCCTACCCTTAGGGACTTATCTAAGCTGGTGCCCTGCCTACCCGATAAGGTCCAACTCCCTAAGCAATTACCTAGGCTACTAGGCCACCTTCCCGATAGTGTCCTACTCCCTAGGGACTTACTTAGGCTACTAGGTTGCTCACCCAGTAGGAGCTCACCCGGTAGGGTCCCACCCATAGTGACTTCTTGGCCTAGGGCGATTAGCACACCGGGTTCGATAGGGTCTCACCACGAGGGACTCACTCTAGGCTACTAGGCCGCCTGCCCAAAAGGGTGCCACCGTAGGATTTCACTTAGGGCTGTTTCCCAGCCTACCCGATATGGTCCTACCACCTAGTGACTTACCTAAGATACTTGCATAGTCCCCGATGGGGTCCTACCCCCTAGTGAGTTACCTAGGCTACTACCACACTACCCGATAGGGTTCTAACCCCTTGGGACTTACATATGCAACCGCCCTGCCTCCCCGATCAGGGTCCCACCTTTAGGGATCTCCTGCCACTGGCTTGCCTCACCTGGTTGGGTCCTACCCCTAGGGACTCTACCTAGTTACCACCCTGCCCACACAATAGGGTCTCACCCCTAGGGACTCTACCTAGGCTACTAGCACACCTGCCCGATAGGGTCCTGCCCTCAGGGACTACCTAGGCTATTGGATCCGCTTGGTCGACACGGGTCCAGTTCCCTCAGAACTTAACCTGGCTAGATGGTGAGTTGAACCCCAACCTCATCTCTCATCCTCCACTTGACCCCAATACTCAACCATAACCCTAACACTACCCTCACCAGAACCCCACCTCACCCTAACCTCAGTCTCTATCCCTAACGCCAACCCTAACCCTAAACCTGGTCTTCAACTAGTCTCTGCACTAACCCTAACCATAACCCTAACACTAATGCTAAAACTAACCCCAACTGCTAACTCATAACCATAACCATAACCATTACCCTAGTCCTAAGCCTAACCCTAACCCTAAACCTTAACCCTAACCCTAACCCTAACCCTAGCCTTAACCCTAACCCTAACACTAACCCATACCTCTAACCCTAAGAATAACCCTAACCCTCACCCTAACCCTAACCCTAAAACTAGCCCTAACCGTAACCCTAAACCTAACCCTGACACTGACCCTAACCCTAACCCTAACCCAAACTCTGACCCTGACCCTAACCCCAATTCTAACCCTCACCCTAACCTTAACCCTCACCCTCAATGTCACCCTAACCTTAATCCTGACCCTAACCCTCACCATAACCCTAACCCTAATCCTAACCATAACCATAACCTCAACTGTAGCATGAGCCCTAACCATAACTCTAACCCTGACCCTAAACCTAACCCTTGCTCTAACCCTAATCCTAACCCTAACACTAACCCTAACCATAGCCCGAGCCCTAGCCCTAACTCAAATGCTAACCCTAACCCTAACCCTGACCCTAACCCTAACCCTGACCCTGACCCTAACCCTAACCCTGACCCTATCCCGAACCCTCCCCTAACCCTAACCCTAACTTTTTCCCTAGCTCTAACCCTAACTCAAACCCTCACCCTAATGCAAATGCTAACCCAGACCCTAACGCTAATCCTAACCCTAACCTTCACCCTCACCCTAACCCTAACCCTAAGCTGACCCTAACCCTCACCGTAGCCTAACCCTAATGCTAAACCTGTCCCTTACCCCAACCCTCACCCTGAATCTAATCCTAACCCTAATCCTAAACCCTAACAATAACTCTCACCCTCACCCTGTAGCTAACACTAACCCTAACCCTAACACTGACCCTCACCCTAACCCTCACCCTCACCCTCAACATAGAACTAACCCTAAACCTAACTCTAGCTCTAGCCCAAACCCTAACCCTCACCCTAACCATATCCCTAAACCTAACCCTAACCCTGACACTGACCCTAACCCTAACCCTAGCCCAAACTCTAACCCTGACCCTAACCCTAACCCTCACCCTAACCCTAACCCTAATCCTGACCCTAACCCTCACCATAACCCTCAACCTAATGCAAACCCTGACCTCACCCCAACCCTAACCCTAAATCTAATCCTAACCCGAACCCTGAACCCTAACCATAACCTCACCCTCACCATTACCCTAACACTAACCCTAACCCTAACATTCACCCTCACCAACCTCACCCTCATCCTCACCATAGCCTAACCTTAACCCCAACCCTAACCCTAACCCTAACCCTCAACCCTTAACCCTAACCCCTAACCATAACCTAACCCCAACCCAAGCCCAAGCCCTAACCGAAACCCTAACCCTAACCCTGACCCTAATCCTAACCCTTGCTCTAACCCTAATCCTAACCCTAACACTAACCTTTACCATAGCCTGAGCCCTAGCCCTAACCCTAACCCTTACCCTAACCCTAACAATAACCCTAATCCTAACCCAAACCATAACCCTAGCCCTAACCATAGCCCTAACTCTAACCTTAACGCTAACCCTAACACTATCCCTAACTCTAACCCTATCCCTAAACCTAGCCCTAACCCTAACCCTAAAACTAACCCTAACCCTAAAACTAGCCTGAACCCTAACCCTAACCCTATACCTAACCCAAACTCTGACCCTGACCCTAATCCTAACCCTAACCATATCTCTGACGCTGACCCTAACCATAACCTTAACCCTCACTCTAACCCTGAAGATCACCCTCACCCTAGCCCTAACTTCACCCTGTCACTAACCATAACACTAATGTTAACTCTGACCCATACCCCAAACCTAACCCTAAGCGTAATCCTAACCTAAACCCCTAACAATATCCCTCATCATCACATTAACCCTAACACTAACCTTAACACTCACCCTCACCGTAAACCTGACCCTCACCCTAGCCCTATCCCTAAAGCTAACCCTAACGCTAAACCCAACCCTAACTCTCACAACTAGCCCTAACCCTAACCATGACCCTAACCCCAATGCTAACCCTAACCCTAACCGCTCACTCATAACCATAACCATAACCCTACCCCTAAGCCTAACCCTAACCCTAACCCTAACCCTAGCCCTAACCCTAACCCTAACACTAAACCTAACCTCTAACCCTAAGACTAACCCTTACCCTAACCCTCACCCTAACCCTAACCCTAACCCTAGCCCTAACACTAACCCTAACCCTAACAATAACCCTCACCCTAACCCTCAAACTAACCCTATCCCCAACCTCAACCCTAAACCCTAACCTTACACCCTAACCTCAATTACACGGTAAATTCCTCAAAACCAACCCCAAAGCTAATCCTATCCCTCACCCTAAACCTATCCCTAACCCTAACCCTAACACTTACCTAACCCTAATCATAACTCTAGTCCTAAACCTAACACTAAAGCTAACCCTAACCCATGCCCTTGCCCTAGCCCTAACCCTAACCCTAACTCTAGTGCCTAACCCTAACCCTAACCCTTGCTCTAACTCTAACCCTAACCCTAGCCACAGTACTAGAACTAACCCTAACCCGAACCCTAACAATAACCCTGACCCTAACCCTAACCCTTGCTCTAACCGTAATCCTGACCCTAACACTAACCCTATCCCTAACCTTTGCCCGAGCCCTAGCCCTAAGCCTAACCCTAACCCTGACTGTAACCCTAACCCTAACCCTATCTCAAACCCTCCCCTAACTCGAACCCTAAACCTTTCCCTATCTTTAGCCCTAATCCAAACCTTAACCCTAACACTAACCCTAACCTCAACCCTAATGCTAACGCTATCGCTGACCCTAACGCTAACCATAAACCTAATCCTAACCCTAACCCTCACCCTCACCATAACCCTCAACCTAACCCTAACCTGACCCTGACCCTAACCTTAAAACTACCCCAATCCCTAACCCAAACCCTAAAATTAACCCTAAACCTAACTCTAACCCTAAACCTCACCCTAATCCCAACCCTAACACTGACCCTAACCCTAGCCTTAATCCTAACCCTAATCCTAACCCTAACCGTTGCCCTAACCCTAAACCTAGCCCTAACCCTAACCCTAAAACTAGCCCTAACTGTAACCCTAACCCTAACCCTGACACTGACCCTAACCCTAACCCAAACTCTGACCCTGACCCTAGCCCCAATTGTAACCCTCACCCTAACCTTAACCCTCACCCTCAATGTCACCCTAACCCTAATCCTGACCCTAACCCTCACCATAACCCTAACCTTAATGCTTACCCTGTCCTTCACCCCATTAACCATAAATCTAATCCTAACCCTAACCCTAAACCCTAACAATAACCCTCACTCTCACCCTAACCCTAACACTAACCCTAACCCAAACACTCACCCTCACCTAACCCTCACCATAACCCTAACGTAACCTTAACCCTAACCCTAACTCTAGTCCTAGCCCTAATCCTAAACCTAAATCTCACCCTAACGCTAACCCTAACACTAACCTTAGCCCTAATTCTAGCTGTAACCCATAACCTCTAACCATAACCCTAACCGTAGCCCTAACTCGAACCCTAACCCGAACCCTTGAACCTAACCTCACTCTAACCTAAGCCTAACAATAAACCCATCACTAACCCTAACCCCAACCTTAACCCTAACCCTAACTCTCACTCTAACACTAACCCCAACCTCAAACTCAGTCTTCAACCCTAACCTTAACCCCTAAACTAGCCTCCTAACCCTATCAAGTAAACCTAACCCAAACCCTGACCCTGACCCTAACCCTAACTCCTGACCCTACCTCTGGTCCGACCCAACCCTCAACCCTAATCCTAACCCTCACCCTCTCTTAACCCTAACCTAAACCCTCACCCTCACCCTAAAACTAATGCTATCAATGACCCTCACCCCAACCCTAACCCTAGCCCTTAACTCTTACCCTCATTCTCACCCTAACCTTAAAACAAACCAGCAACCCTAACCTCACCCTCACACTAAACCTCACTCTCACCCTCACCCTAGCCCTATCCCAAAACCTAACCCTAACCCTAAACCTAACCCTAACTCTAGCCCTAGCCATAACCCTAACCATAACCCTAACCCTAATGCTAACCCCAACCCTAACCCTAATTTCTAACTCATAACCAAAACCATAACACTAAACCTATCCCTAACCCTAGCCCTAACCATAGCCCTAACCACAATCCTAAAATTACCCCTAACCCTTAACCCTAAGACTAACCCTTATCTTAACCCTCACCCTAATGCTAACCCTAACCCTAACTCTAACCCTGACCTTAGCCCCATCCCTAACACTAACCATAACCCTCACTCTAACCCTCAAACTAACCCTAAACCCTAACCCTAACCCCTAACCCTTACCCTAACTCAAATCCTAACCATCACCCTCACATTCACCCTAACCCTCAAAATAACTCTCACCCTAACCCTAACCCTAACTATATCCCTCACCCTAACCCTAGCCCTAACCTTAACACTTACCTTAACCCTAATCCTAACCCTAACACTCACCCTGACCTTAACTCTAGTCCTAAACCTAACACTAAAGCTAACTGTAACCCTAACTCTAACCCTTGCCTAGCCCTAGCCCTAACCCTAACCCTAACCCTAATGAATAACCCTAACCCTTGATCTAACCCTAATCCTAACCTAACCATAACCCTAACCCTGGCCCGAGCCCTAACCCTAACCCTAACACTGACCCTAACCCTAACCCTTGCTCTAACCCTAATCCTAACCCTAACACTAACCCTAACCCTTGCTCTAACCCTAGTCCTAACACTAAACCCTAACCCTACTCTGACCCTAACCATGACCCTAACCCTAACCCTGACCCTATCCCGATCCCTCCCCTAACCCTAACCCTAACTTTCCCTAGCTCTAACCCTGACTCAAACCCTCACCCTAATGCTAACACTAACCCTGACCCTAAGCCTGACCCTGACCCAAATGCTAACCCTAACCTTAACCCTAACCCTAACCTTTACCCTCACCATAACCGTAACCCTAACCCTGACCCAAACCTCACTGTAACCCTAACCCTAATGCTAACCCTGTCCCTCACCCCAACCCTAACACTAAATCTAATCCTAACCCTAACCCTAAACCCTAACAATAACTCTCACCCTCACCCTGTAGCTAACACTAACCCTAACACTAACACTGACCCTCACCCTAAACCTCACCCTCACCCTCACCCTAGCCCTAACCCTAAACCTAACCCTATCCCTAACTCTAGCTCTAGCCTAAACCCTAACCCTCACCCTAACCATAACCCTAAACCTAACCCTAACCCTGACACTGACCCTAACCCTAACCCTAACCCAAACTCTGACTCTGACCCTAACCCTAACCCTAACCCTCACCCTTACCCTAACCCTTACCCTCACCCTCACCCTAACCCTAACCCTAATCCTGACCCTAACCCTCACCATAACCCTAACCCTAATGCGAACCCTGTCCCTTACCACAACCCTAACCCTAAATCTAATCCTAACCCAAACCCTGAACCCTAACCATAACCCTCACCCTCACTCCAGCTATTTAACTCACCAAAACCCATTTTTGAATCAAATAAAAAATGTCAACTCAGGTGGCTTAAAGAACCATGAAGAAACTTTCAACCAGGCTCCATAGATCAACTGCAGCATGTTTTTGGCAAAAACTAAAAATATCACCTCATGTGGTCTAAATGACCTAAACAGACCTTTTACCCCAAATTCATATCACCTGGAACAAATTTTAGCAAAATGAAGAATCACCTGAGGTGGCCTAAATGACAACTGCAGATCTTTTACTCTGGATACATTAATTACCTGGATCCCAGTTTAGGGAAAAACACAAATGTCACCTCTGATGGCCAAAGAATAACATCAGACCTTTCACACCAGCTCCATTAATTACCTGCAACCTACTTTAAAAAAACTAAAAATATCAGCTCACGTGGCTTAAATGACCACTGTGGACAGTTCACCTCAGCTCCAGATATCACCTGGAATCCACTGTTTGCAAAAATAAAAGTTTAACTTCAGATGGCATAAACAACCATTGTGGACTTTTCACTTACATAGATCAACTGGAACCAATTTTTGGCAAAAATACAATTATCACTTTAGGTGGCCTAAATGACCACCACCTGCTTTAAACCTCAGGTGACCTAAATTACCACTGCCTACCATTTACCCCAATCCCATATATCACCTGAATTTTTCTTTGGCAAAAATAAATATATCACCTCAGGTGACCTAAACGACAACCTCAGACCTTTTACCCCTGCTTCATAAATCACCTGCAACCCATTTTCAGCAAATATGTAAATTTCACCTCAGGTGGCCTAAACAACCACAGAGGAACTTTTAATCGGGCTCCATGGATCACCTGAAACCTTTTTATGGTAACAAGTGAAAATATCACCTCAGGTGGCATAAAGAGCATTTTACCCTTGCTCCATACATGACCTGGAACCCATTTTTGGTAAAAATAAAATATTAAATCAGGTGGCATAAATGAGCACTGCAGACCTTTTATGCAGGTGCCATAATTCACCTAGAATGGATTTCAGCAAAAATGAATAGAAATGTCACCCCAGGTGGCCTAAATGACCACCATGTACCATTCACCCTGTCTGCATAGATCACTTGGAACCCATTTTTGCCAAAAATGAAAACATCATCTCTGGTTGCCTAAAGGTCCTCTGTAGAGCTTTCACCCTGGCTCCATAAATGACCTGGAACCAATTTCTATTAGAAATAAAAAATATCATGTCTCCTGGCCTAAATGACCACTGCAGAACTTTTACTGTGGATCAATAATTTACAGGAACCCATTTTTGGCAAAAGTACAAATATCATCTCAGGTGTCCTAAATGACAACCTCATACCTTTTACACCAGCTCCATTAGTCACTTCCAACCCACTTTTTCAAAAACTACAAATATCACCTCAGGTGTCTTAAATGGCTGCCATGGACCTTTCACCCCAACTCTAGATATCAACTGGAACTGTTTTTTTGCAAAATTAAAAATTTCACCTCAGCTGGCTTGAACAACCACTGCTGACCTTTTGCAATGACTCCATAGACCACCTGGAACCATTTCTGTCAAAATAAAAGTATCACCTCAGGTGGACTAAATGACCACTGCCTACCTTTTACCCATACCCCATTAATTACCTGAAACTGATTTTTGTCAAAAAATACATATATCACATCAGGTAGCATTAATGTAAAAAACAGAACTTTCACAGCAGCAAGATAAATCACCTGCAACCCATTTTTTGCAAACATAAACATTTCAACCCAGGTGGCCTAAACGGCCACTGCATCACATTCTCCATGTCTCAATAGATCACCTGGAACCCATATTTTTCAAAAATAGATATAGCACCCCAGGTGGTCTAAAGCTCTACTGTGAATCTTTTACCTCACCTCCATAAAATCGGTTCCAGTTGATATATATAGTTTGGGTGAAAGGTCCATGGCAGCTGTTTAAGACACCTAAGGTGATATTTTCAGTTTTTTAAAAATTGTGTTGTTCATGACTAATGGAGCTGGTGTAATAGGTCTGAGGATCTTTAGCCTCAGATAGCATAAACAACCAGTGCAGACATTTTACATTGCCTCCATAAATCACCTGGCACCAATTTTTGGTAAAAATAAAAAAATCACCTGAATTGGTCTAAATGGTTAATGCAGACCTTTAACTTTAATAAGCATAAAACACCACTGCTGACCTTTCCCTTTGCCTCCATAAATCAGGTGATCTAAGGAGCCAGGGTAAAAGGTTTGTGGTGGTGATTACAACCACTTGAGGTCACATTTCTATTTTTGCCAAAAATGGGTTCCAGGTGATTTATGGAGGCAAAGTAAAAGGTCTGAAGTGGTGTTTTATGCTTCTTGAGGTTAAAGGTTGGCATTAGCCATTTAGGCACCTGAGGTGATATTTTCATTTTTCCAGGTGATTTATGGAGGCAATGTAAAATGTCTGCACTGGTGGTTTATGCTATCTGAGGCTAAAGATCCACAGTGATCATTTTGGCCACCTGAGGTGATATTTCTATTCTTGCCAAAAATGGGAACCAGGTGATATATGAAGTTTGTTTTAGTTATTTAACCAGGTGAGACACACTAAGCTGAAAGCTTTTTTACAGGCACAACCTGGGAGCACAGGAAGTTAAGTGACTTGCTCAGGGTCACACAGTATGCAAGTGGAAGCTGTGGGATTCAAACCCAGGTCTGGTCTGCTGGATGTCACCAGATTTGCAGTTCAGGACCTTAAACCACTGCGCTATACTGCCTCCCTTGTTGGGGTAAAAGGTAGGAGTCAACATTTAGATCACCTGTAACCACTTCTTGGCAATAATAAAAACATCACCTCAGGTGGACTAAATGACCACTACAGATCTTTTATTCTGGCTCTATAAATTACATGGAAACCATTCTTGGCAAAAATAAAAATATCAGCTCAGGTTAGCTAAATCAGCACCTCGGACCTTTCATCATCTAGAACCCATTTTGGGTAACAATAAAAATATCACCTGAGGTGGCCTTAATGACTACCACCTATGCTTCACATCAGGTGGTCTAAATTACTACTGCTTATCATTTATCCCACCTGCATGAATCACCTGGACCACAAAGGCCAACAGTGGACATTTAGGCCAGCTGAGTACATATTTTTATTTTTCTAAAAATGGTTTACAGGTGATATATGGAGCCTGGGTAAAAGGACTGCGAAGGTCATTTAAGCCAACTGAGGTGATATTTGTAGTTTTGCAAAAATTGGTTCCAGCTGATTTATGGAGTCATTATAAAAGGTCAACGATGGTTGTTTAGGCCACCTGACGTTAAAGTTTTATTTTTGCCAAAATGGGTTCCAGATGGTTTACGGAGCTGGGGTGAAATGTCCACAGTGGTGGTTTAGGCCACCTGAAGAGTTATTTTTATTTTTTTCCAAAAATGGGTTCCAGATGATTTATCGACCCAGGGTGTAAGGTAAGCAGTGGTCCTTTAGGCCACCTGAGGAAACATTTTTATTGTTTCCAGAAATTGTTTTCAGGAGTTTGATGGAGCCCTGCAAAAAGGGCTGTGGTGGTCATTTATGACACCTGAAGTGATATTTAATTTTTGTCAATAATGGATCCAGGAGATTTAAGCAGACAGAGTAAAACATCCACTGTGGTCCTTTAGGCCTCTTGAATTGATATTTAAATTTTTACCAAACATGGGTTCCAGGTGATTTATAGAGCCAGAGTAAAAGGTCCACGGTGGCCCTTTCGGCCACCAGAGGTAATGTATTTATTTTTGCAGGTGCACCGCAGAACATTCATTCCAGGTCCATAAATTACATGGCACCCATTTCTACAAAAATAAAAGTATTTCTCAGGTGGCCTAAATGTCCACAGTTGACTTTTTACCCTGGCTCCATGAACAAGCAGGAATAGAGTTCTGGCAAAAATGAAAATATCACATCAGGTGGCCTAAATGGCCACCACAGATTGTTCACATTATCTCCAATAATCAACTGAAACCCATTTTTGGCCACAAAAAATATCACCTCTGGTGACCTAGATGATCACTTCCTACAATATATGCTGGCTCATAAATTGCAAAAAATGGGGTCCAGGATATTTATGGAGCAGGGGTGAAAGATCTGTTTTTTTTATATTGATGCTACCTGAGGTGATATTTTTATTTTTGCCAGAAATTGGTTCCAGGTAATCTATGCAGTCATTTTGAAAGGTCTGCAGTGGTTGTTTAAGCCACCTGAGGTGAACTTTTTATTTATGTAAAAAATCAGTTCCACTTTCTATCTGTAGTTGGAGTTAAAGGTCTATGGTAGCCTTTTAAGACACCTGAGGTGATAATTTCAGTTTCCCAAAAAGTGCATTGTAAGTGACTAATGGAACTAAGTGACTCTGTGAAAAATGTCTGAGGTTGTCATTTAGGCCACCTGAGGTGATATCTGTATTTTTGCCAAAAATATGTTTCTCGTAATTTATGGTTCCAGAATAAAAGATCTGCAGTAGTCATTAAGGCCAGAAGAGATGATATTTTTATTATTAAGAGAAATTGGTTCAAGGTGATTTATGCAGCCAGGGTGAAAGGTCTGCAGAGGACCTTTAGGCAACCAGGAAATATGTTTTCATTTTTGAAAAATGGGTTCCAGGTGATCTATGCAGACAGGGTGAATGGTATGTGGTAGTCATTTAGGCCAACTGAGTTGATATATTATTTTGTCATAATGGGTTCCAGGTAATTTATGTACATGGGGTAAAATGTCTGTGGATGTCATTTAGGCCACCTATGGTGATATTTTTAGTTTTCACCAAAAATTGGTCCACCTGAGGTGATATTTGTATTTTAGTCAAAAATATGTTCTCTCCTTCCTAGCTAAGGGTGTGCACCAGATGACCATTCTCCCCCAACATGGATTGCCAGGGTATCAACATTCATGCTGCACATAAGGGTCCAGATGCAGAGTGCCTCCCGATACAAGGAATGGAATTGAGTGCTGCCCTTTCTGTTCAGGTAACACATGGTCGTAGAATTTTCCATCTGGACTTGAATGACCAGAGCTCTGGCTAGCAGAGCAAATTCCATCAAAGACAAGTTCACTGCAGAGAGGTCCAGCAAGCTGAAGTGTGGATGGGACTCCTTGGGTGAATGAAGAGGATGGGCTCTGTGGCACCCTAGGTGCTCTCCCCAACCCACTAGAGATATGTCTGTTGTCAGTGTGATGGTCAGCTCTGGCAGATAAACAGGATTCTTTCCTCAAGTGTTTTGGGACCTAGGGGGTAGGACAATATCGGGCAGGTGGTCTAGTAGCCTAGGTAAGTCCCTAGGGGGTAGGACCCTATCAGGTAGTGTGCTAGTAGCTGTGGTAGGGTCAATACCCTCTACGGACTTTCAAGGGGTAGGACCCTATCAGGCTGGCATGGCGGTAGCCTAGGTAAGTCCCTAGGGGCTAGGACCAAATCTGGCAGGGAGGCATTAGACTAGGAAAGTCCCTAGGAGGTAGGACCCTATCAGGTAGGTGGTCTAGTAGCCTAGGTAAGTCCCAAAGGGGTAGGACCCTTTGGTAGGCAGGGAACCAGCCTAGGTAGGTCTCTACTTGGTAGGACCCTCTAGGGCAGGCAGGGCGGTAGCCTAGGTAAGTCCCTAGGGGTAGAACCCTATCGGGTAGTGTGCTAGTAGCCTAGATAAGTCCTTATGAGGTAGGACCCTATCGGGTAGCAGGGCACCAGCCTAGATAAGTCCCCAGGGGTAGGACCCTATCAGGTAGGCAGGGAGGAGGAGTCTAGGTAAGTCCCTAGGGACTTGGACCCAATTGGGTAGGCAGGGCACCAGCCCAGGTAAGTCCCTAGGGGTAGGACCATATCGGGTAGTGTGCTAGTAGCCTATTAGAGTCCCTAGGGGGTAGGACCCTCTCAGGCAGGTGGCCTAGTAGCCTAAGTAAGTCCCCAGGGGATAGGACCCTATCGGGCAGGTGGCCTAGTAGCCTAGATAAGTCCCTAGGGAGTTGGACCCTATCGGCTATGCAGGGCACCAGTCCAGGTAAGTCACTAGGGGGTAGGACCATATCGGGTAGTGTGCTAGCAGACTATTAGAGTCCCTAGGGGGTAGGACCCTAATGGGCAGGCAGGGCATAGCCTAGGTAAGTCCCTTGGGGTAGGACCTTATTGGGTAGTGTGCTAGTAACCTAAAAAGTCCCTTGGTGGTAGAACTCTATCAGGTAGTCATCCTAGTAGCCTAGGTAAGTCCCTAGGGGGTAGGACCCTATCGGGTAGAGTGCAAGTAGCCTAGGTAAGTCCCTAGGTAGTAGGACCCTTTTGGGTAGGCAGGGAACCAGCCTGGGTAAGTACCTAGGGGGTAGGACCCCATCAGGTAGTGTGCTAGAGCCTAGGTTAGTCCCTCAGGGGTAGAACCATCTCGGGTAGTGTGCTAGTAGCCTAGGTAAGTCCCAAGGGGGTAGGACCATACTGGATAGTGTGCTAGTAGCCTAGGTAAGTCCCTAGGAGGTAGAACCCTATTGAGTAGTGTGCTAGTAGCCTAGGGAAGTCCCTGGTGTGAAGGACCCTATCTGGCAGATGGCCTAGTTGCCTAGGTAAGTCCCTAGGGACTTGGACCCAATTGCGTAGGCAGGGTACCATTCTAGGTAAGTCCCTAGGGGGTAGGCTCCTCTTGGGCAGGCAGCATAGTATCCTAAGTAAGTCCCTAGGTGATAGTACCCAATGAGGCAGGTGGCCTAGTAGCCTAGGTAAGTCCCTACAGAGATGGACCCTATTAGGTAGGCAGGGCACCAGCCTGGATAAGTCCTTAGGGGGTAGGTCCCTATCGGGGAGTATGCCAGAAGCTTATCTAAGTCCCTAGAAGGTAGGACCCTATCAGGCAGGTGGCCTAGTAGCCTAGGTAAGTCCCTAGGGGGTAGGACCCGATCGGTTAGGCAGGACGGTTGCCTAGGTAAGTCCCAAGGGGTTAGGACCCTATTGGGTAGTGTGCTAGTAGCCTATGTAAGTCCCTAGGGGTAGGACCCTATCGGGTAGTGTGCTAGTAGCCTAGGTAAGTCCCTAGGGGGTAGGACCATATCGGTTTGGCAGTGCACCAGCTTAGGTAAGTCCATATGGGGTGGAACCCTATCAAGCAGGTGGCCTAGTAGCCTAGGTAGGTCCCTAGGGGGTAGGACCCTATCAGGCAGTGTGTTAGTAGCCTTGGTAAGTCCCTAGGGGGTAGGATCCTACTGGGTAGTGTGCTAGCAGCCTAGGTAAGTCCCTAGGGGGTAGGACCCTATCGGGTAGTATGCTAGTAGCCTAGGTAAGTCCCTAAAGGGTAGGACCCTATCGGGTAGGCATGGCAGTAGCCTAGGTAAGTCCCTAGGGGTTCCCATTTATGAAATGGGGTGAAAGGCTAATGGGCCAAAAACAAAAATATGGGTCTTTATTTTCAAAAGCCCATCTTGTCCCATGTAGTCTGCCCATTTCCCTGCCTACAGGATAGACTGCAGATCCTAGTTAACCAACAACCTATTTCTTCTTACCCCCCAAAAAAATTGCCTTATGTCTGTCCCATGCATTCTTGAATTCTCCCACAGTTTTAGGCACAACAACCTCCTCAGGAAGGCTGTTCCATGAATCCACTACCCTCTCTGTGAAATAATTCTTCCTCACATTGCCCCTGAACTGCCCCCTCTATCTTTAAATTGTGTCCCCTTGTTCTTGCACGTCTCTTTTCTGAAAGATGCTACCCTCTTGGACTTCATTGATTCCACTGAGGTAGTTAGCATTAGGGTCAGGGTCAGGCTTAGTATCAGGGTTAGCGTTAGCATTAGGGTGAGGGTTTGGGTTTGCGTTAGAGCTAGGGAAAGAGTTAGGGTTAGGGTTAGGGGAGGGGCCAGGGTGGGGTCAGGTTGGAGTTAGGAGTTGAAAGCTAGGAAAAGCTTAAACTATAGTTAGGAGTTGATGTTAGGAAGGTTAAAATTAGGGTTAGAGCAAGGGTTAGGGTTAGGGTTAGGGTTAGGGTTAGGGTTAGGGTTTGGGTTTGGGCTAGGGTTAGGGTTATGGTTAGGGACTAGGGGATAGGGTTAGGGATAGGGCTAAGGTTAGTGTTAGGGTTAGCATTAGGGTTAGATTTAGGGTTAGGGCTAGGGCTAGAGTTAGGGTTAGCGTTAGTGTTAAGGTTAGGCTATGGTGAGGGTAAGGGTGAGGGTGAGGGTTATGGTGAGGGTTAGCATCAGGATTAGGGTTAGGGTTAGGGTGAGGCTTAGGGTAAGGGTGAGGGTTAGGGTTAGGGTAGGGTTAGGGTCTGGGTCAGAGTTTGGGTTAGGGCTAGGGTTAGGTTCAGTGTCAGGGTTAGGGTTAGGTTTAGGGTTAGGGCTAGGGTGAGGGTGAGGGTTAGTGTGAGGGACAGTGTTAGGGTTAGGGATAGTGTTAGCTTCAGGGTGAGGGTGAGAGTTACTGTTAGGGTTTAGGGTTAGGGTTAGGATTAGATTTAGGGTTAGGGTTGGGGTGAGGGACAGGGTTAGCATTAGGGTTAGGGTTACAGTGAGGGTTAGGGTCAGGGTTAGGGTTAGGGTTAGGGTGAGGGTGAAGGTTAGGGTTAGGGTTAGGGTTAAGGTTAGGGTTAGCATTTGGGTCAGGGTCAGGCTTAGGGTCAGGGTTAGCGTTAGCATTAGGGTGAGGGTTTTAGTTAGGGTTACAGCTAGGGAAAAAGTTAGGGTTAGGGTTAGGGGAGGGATCGGGATAGGGTCAGGGTTAGGGTTAGGGTCAGGGTTAGGGTCACAGTAGGGTTAGGGTTAAGGTTAGAGTTAGGGCTAGGGTTAGAGCAGGGTTAGGGTTAGTGTTAGGGTTAGGATTAGGGTTAGAGCAAGGGTTAGGTTTAGGATCAGGGTTAGGGTTACTGTTAGGGCTCAGGCTACAGTTGGGGTTATGGTTAGGGTTAGGTTTAGGGATAGGGCTAGGGTTAGGTTTAGGGTTAGGGTTAGGGTGAGGGTTAGGGTAAGGGTTATTCTTGGGGTTGGGGTGGGGTTAGTGTTGAGTGTTAGGAGTTAGGGTTGGGAGGCTAGAGGTTAGAGGTTGGGAGTTAGGGTTGGGCTTAGGCTAGGGTAAAGGTTATGGTCTGGTTGTAAGGTTGCAGTTAGGGGTTAGTTTTGCACTAGGGTTAATGTTATGGTTAGGGTTAGGGCTAGGGCTACAGTTAGGGCTAGGTTTAGGGTTAGGGTTAGCGCTAGAGATAGGAATAGTGTAAGGGTGAGGGTGAGGTTTACGGTGAGGGTGAGTGTTAGGGTTATGGTTAGTGTTATGGTTAAGGTGAGGATGAGAGATAGGGTTGGGGTTCAGGTTAGGATTAGGGTTAGATTAGGGTTGGGGTGAGGGGTCAGGGTTAGCAGTAGGGTAGAGGTTGGGGTCAGGGTGAGGGTTAAGTGTTGGGATTAGGGTCAGGGTCAGGGGTTTGGGTTAGGTTTAGGGTTAGAAGTTAGGGTTGGGCTAGTTTTAGGGTTAGAAGTTAGGGACAGTGTTGGGGTTAGGGTTAGGTTAGGGTTGGGGTTAGGGTTAGGGCTACGGTTACGGTTATGGTTAGTATTAGGGTTATTGTTAGGGTTAGGATTTAGGTGAGGGTTAAGGTTAGGGTTAGGGCTTGGGTTAGGGATAGCATTAAGGTTAGGATTAATTCTGCGGTTAGGGTTACGTTAGGGTTAGGGTTAGGTTTAGGGATAGGGCTTGGGTTATGGTGAGTATGAAGTTTACGGTGCGAGTGAAGGTTAGGGTTATGGTTAGTGTTAGGGTTATGTTGAGGATGAGGTTTAGGGTTAGGGTGAGGGTGAGGGTTAGGATTAGGTTTTGGCTTAGGGTTGTGGTGAGGGTCAGGGTTAGCATTATGGTTAAGGTTAGGGTCAGGGTTAGGGTGAGGGTTAGGGTAAGGGTTAGGGGTTAGGGTTAGTGTGAGGGTAAGGGTCAGGGTTAGCATTAGGGTTAGGGTGAGCATTAAGGTAAGGATTAGGGTTAGGGTTAGTGTGAGGGTCAGGGTCAGAGTTAGGGTTAGGATTAGGGTCAGGGTCAGATTTAGGGCGAGGGTGAGGGTTAGGTTTAGGGTGAGGGTTTGGGTCATGGTCAGAGTTAGGGTTAGGGATAGGGTTAGGGTCAGGTCAAGGTTAGGGTTAGGTTTAGGGTTAGGGTTAGGGTTAGGGCTAGTTTTAGGGTTAAAATTAGTGAGCCAGGAGTGAGGCCAGGTTTAGGGTTGGGAGTCAGGTCAAAGGTTGGGAGTTGGGGTTGAGAGGTTCGGTTTAGGGTTAGGGGTTGAGTGTTGAGGTTAGGGTTAAGGTTAGGAGGTTAGGGCTAGGGTTTGGGTTAGCATTAGGGTTAGGATTAAGACTATGGTTTGGGTTTGGGTTAGGGTTGGGGTTATCGTTAGGGTTAGGGTTAAGGTTAGGGTTAGGGCTAGGTTTAGGGTGAGGTTAAGGGTTAGAGTTTGGGTTAGGGCTAATGTTAGGGTTAGAGTTAGGGGTTGGGGTAGATTTAGGGCTAGGGTCAGGGTCAGGGTTGCAGTTAGGGTTAGGTTGAGGGTTAGGTTGAGGGTTAGGGTTAGGGTGAGGGTTAGGGTTATGGTTAGGATTATGGTTAGAGTAAGGGTTAGCATTAGCATTAGAGTGTGTGTTGGGGTTAGTGTTAGGGTTACGGTTAGGGTGAAGGCTAAAGCTAGGGAAAGGGTTAGGGTTAGGACATGGGAGGGTTTGAATGGGGTCGGGGTTAGGGTTAGGGTCGTTTGGGGTCAGGGTTGGGATGGGGCGGCTAGGGATCAGGCAGGTGTTGGTGATAGAGTTAGTGTTAAGGTTAGGATTAGGAGTTAGACCAAGGGTTAGATTGGGGTTAGGGTTAGGGTTCAGGTTAGGGTTAGAGCTAGTGCTCAGGCTAGGGTGGGAGTTGCAGAAGCAAGGGTTGAGGAGTTAGAGTTAGGCACAAGGTTGGGAGTTAGGAGACTGAGGCAAAGGGTTAAGGTTGGCTTTAGTGTAAAGTTTGGGACTAAAGTTAGGGTTAGGGTTGAATTGAAAGTTAAGGATTAGGGTTAGGGTAAGTTTAGGGTTAGGGTTAGGGTTCAGTTTAGGGTGAGGGATAGGATTAGGGTTAGGGTTAGGGTGAATATGAGAGTGAGGGTTAGGATTTAACTTAGGGTTAGGGTTAGTTTGAGGGTTAGGGTGAGGGTTATGGTAATTGTTAGTCTTAGGTAGAGGTTGGGGTTAGTGTTGGGAGTTGGGCTTGGGAACTGGGGTTGGGGTTGGGGTTGGGACTGGGGAGTTAGGGTTTGTGTGAGGTTGGGAGTTGGGGAGTTAGGGTTAGGATGAGTGTTAGGGATCAGGGAGTTAGGGTTGCATGAGAGTGAGGGATGAGGATTAAGGTTAGGGTTAGGGTGAGAGTTGGTGTGAGGAGTTGGAGTTGGGCTTAGGGTTAGGGTGAATCTCAGGGTGAGGTTGAGGCTTTGGAGTTAGGGTTAGGGTTGAGTGTTGGTGTGAGGATTGGATTAGGGGTTATTGAATTGGTGTGAGTTACGGTGAGGGTTGGGGTAAGAGGTTATGTTTAGGTTTAGGGTGAATGTGGTGAGCTTTAGCCTTTGAGTTAGAGTTAAAGGTTGGGGTTTAGGAGTGAGGGTTAATGGTTGAGTTAGTTTGGTGTTAGGGTTAGGGTTATGGATAGGGTTGGGTTAGTGTTAAGGCTAGGGTTAGAGTTAGGGTTGGTGAGGACTATAATAAGGTTTGGGTTTAGGGTTAGGGTTAGATTAGGTTAGGGTTAATGCTAGATGGGGTTAGGGACAGGGCTAGGGTTAAGTTATTGTTGGGGTTAAGAGTTAGGGTTAAGGTGAGGGCTGGGTTAGGGTTAAGCAATACAGTTAGGGTTATGGTTAGAGATCGGCTATGGCTAGCGTTAGGATTAGGAGTTAACACCTAACCCTAACTATAGCCCAAGCCCTAGCCCTAACCCACACCCTGGCCCTAACCCTAACCATGACCCTATCCCGAACCCTCCCCTAACCCTAACCCTAACCCTAACTCTTTCCCTAGCTCTAACACTAACCCAAACCCTCACCCTAATGCTAACACTAACCCTGACCCTAAGTCTGACCCTGACCCTAACGCTAACTACCTCAGTGGAATCAACGAAGTCCAAGATGGTAGCATCTTTCAGAAAAAGAGACGTGCAAGAGGAAGGGGACACAATTTAAAGATAGAGGTGGGGCAGTTCAGGGGCAATGTGAGGAAGAATTATTTCACAGAAAGGGTAGTGGATTCATGGAACAGCCTTCCTGAGGAGATTGTTGGGTCTAAAACTTTAGGAGAATTCAAGAATGCATGGGACAGACATAAGGCAATTTTTGGGGTAAGAAGAAATAAGCTGTTGGTTAACTAGGATCTGCGGTCTATCCTGTAGGCAGGGAAATGGGCAGACTAAATGGGCCAAGATGGGCTTTTGAAACTAAAGCCCCATATTTTTGTTTTTGGCCCATTAGCCTTTCACCCCATTTCATAAATGGGAACCCCAAGGGACTTACCTGGACTACTGCCATGCCTACCCAATAGGGTCCTACCCTTTAGAGACTTACCTAGGCTACTAGCATACTACCTGATAGGGTCCTTCCCCCTAGGGACTTACCTAGGCTGCTAGCACACTACCCAATAGGATCCTACCCCCTAGGGACTTACCTAGGCTACTAGCACACTGCCTGATAGGGTCCTACCCTATAGGGACCAACCTAGGCTACTAGGTCACCTGCTTGATAGGGTTCCACCCCATATGGACTTACCTAAGCTGGTGCCCTGCCAAACTGATATGGTACTAACCCTAGGGACTTACCTAGGCTACTAGCACACTACCCGATAGGGTCCTACCCCTAGGGACTTACATAGGCTACTAGCACACTCCCCGATAGGGTCCTACCACCTAAGGACTTATACAGGCTGTTGCCCTGCCTACCCTGATAGGGTCCATCACCGTAGAGACTTACCTAGGCTACTAGGCCACCTGCCTCATTGGGTCCTATCACCTAGGGACTTACTTAGGCTACTACGCCACCTGCCCAAGAGGAACCTACCCCCTAGGGACTTACCTAGACTGGTGCCCTGCCTCCAATTGGGTCCAAGTCCCTACGGACTTACCTAGGCAACTAGGCTGCCTGCCAGATCGGGTCCTACACACCAGGGACTTACCTAGGCTACTAGCACAGTATCCGATAGGGTCCTCCTGCTAGGGACTTACCTAGGCTACTAGCACACTATCCAGTAGGGTCTTACCCCCATGGGACTTACCTAGGCTACTAGGACACTACCCGAGAGGGTTCTCCCCTGAGGGACTAATCTGGGCTCTAGCACACTACCTGATAGGGTCCTTCCCCCTAGGGACTTACCCAGGCTGATTCCCTACCTACCCAAAAGGGTCCTACTACCTAGGGACTTACCTAGGCTACTTGCACTCTACCCAAGATAGGGTACTACCCCCTAGGGACTTACCTAGGCTACTAGGCTGACTACCTGATAGAGTCCTACCCCCTAGGAACTTTCTCAGGTTACTAGCACACTACCTGATAAGGTCATACCCCCGAGGGACTTACCTAGGCTATGCCCTGCCTGCCCATTAGGGTCCCACCCCCTAGGGACTCTAATAGCCTGCTAGCACACTTCCCGATATGGTCCTACCCCCTAGTGACTTACCTGGGCTGGTGCCCTGCATACCCGATAGGGTCCAACTCCCTAGGGACTTATCTAGGCTACTAGACCATCTGCCCGATAGGGTCCTATCCCCTGGGGACTTGCTTAGGCTACTAGGCCACCTGCCTGGGAGGGTACTACCCCCTAGAGACTCTAATAGGCTACTAGCACACTACCTGATATGGTCCTACCCCCTAGGGACTTACCTGGGCTGCTGCCCTGTCAACCCAATTGGGTCCAAGTCCCTAGGGACATACCTAGGCTCCCTCCTTCCCTGCCAACCTGATAGGGTCCTAACCCCTAGGGACTTATCTAGGCTGGTGCCCTGCTACCTGATAGGGTCCTACCTCATAAGGACTTACCTAGGCTACTAGCACACTACCCGATAGGGTCCTACCCCTAGGGACTTACCTAGGCTACTAGACCACCTACCTGATAGGGTCCTACCCCCCAGGGACTTTCCTAGTCTAATGCCTCCCTGCCAGATAAGGTCCTAGCCCCTAGGGACTTACATAGGCTACTGCCATGCATACCTGATAGGTTCCTACCCCTGGTAAGTCCATAGAGGGTATTGACCCTACCAAGGCTACTAGCACATTACCTGATAGGGTCCTACCCCCTAGGGACTTACCTAGGCTACTAGACCATCTGCCCAATATTGTCCTACCCCCTAGGTCCCAAAACACTTGAGGAAAGATTCCTGCTTATCTGCCCAGAGCTGACCATCACCCTGATAACAGACATATCTCTAGTGGGTTGGGGAGAGCACCTAGGGTGCCACAGAGCCCATCATCTTCAGTCACCCAAGGAGTCCCATCCACACTTCAGCTTGCTGGACATCTCTGCAGTGAACTTGTCTTTGATGGAATTTGCTCTGCTAGGCAGAGCTCTGGTCATGGAAGTCCAGATGGACAAATCTACAACCATGTGTTACCTGAACAGACAGGGCGGCACTCACTTCCATTCCTTGTATCAGGAGGCACTCTGCATCTGGACCCTTATGTGCAGCATGAATGTTGATACCCTGGCAATCCATGTTGGGGGAGAATGGTCATCTGGTGCACACCCTTAGCTAGGAAGGAGCTAACATATTTTTGACTAAAATACAAATATCACCTCAGGTGGACCAATTTTTGGCAAAAACTAAAAATATCACCATAGGTGGCCTAAATGACATCCACAGACATTTTACTCCATGTACATAAATTACCTGGAACCCATTATGACAAAATAATATATCTACTAAGTTGGCCTAAATGACTACCACATACCATTCACCCTGCCTGCATAAATTGCCTGGAACCCATTTTTTGCCAAAAATGAAAATATATTTCCTGGTTGCCTAAAGGTCCTCTGCAGACCTTTCACCCTGGCTGCATAAATCACCTTGAACCAATTTCTCTTAATAATAAAAATATCATCTCTCCTGGCCTTAATGACTACTGCATATCTTTTATTCTGGATCCATCAATTACCAGAAACATATTTTTGGCAAAAATACAAATATCACCTCAGGTGGCCTAAATGACAACCTCAGACCTTTTTCACAGAGTCACTTAGTTCCATTAGTCACTTACAATGCACTTTTTGGGAAACTGAAATTATCACCTCAGGTGTCTTAAAAGGCTACCATAGACCTTTAACTCCAACTCCAGATAGAAACTGGAACTGATTTATTCCAAAAAATAAAAATTTCACCTCAGGTGGCTTAAACAACCACTGCAGACCTTTCACAATGACTGCATAGATCACCTGGAACCAATTTCTGGCAAAAATAAAAATATCACCTCAGGTAGCATCAATGTAAAAAAACAGATCTTTCACCCCTGCTCCATAAATAACCTGGACCCCATTTTTTGCAATTTATGAGCCAGCATATATTGTAGGAGGTGATCATTTAGGTCACCAGAGGTGATATTTTTTGTTGCCAAAAATGGGTTTCAGTTGATTATTGGAGATAATATGAACAATCTGTGGTGGCCATTTAGGCCATCTGATGTGATATTTTCATTTTTGACAGAACTCTATTCCTGCTTGTTCATGGAGTCAGGGTAAAAAGTCAACTGTGGACATTTAGGCCACCTGGGAAATACTTTTATTTTTGTAGAAAAATGAGTGCCGTGTAATTTACGGAGCCGGAATGAATGTTCAGCGGTGCACCTGCAAAAATAAATACATTACCTCTGGTGGCCTAAAGGGCCACCGTGGACCTTTTACTCTGGCTCTATAAATCAACTGGAACCCATGTTTGGCAAAAATTTAAAAAACAATTTAAGAGGCCTAAAGGACCACAGTGGATGTTTCACTCTGTCTGCTTAAATCTCCTTCATTATTGACAAAAATAAAATATCACTTCAGGTGTCATAAACGACCACCACAGCCCTTTTTGCAGGGCTCCATCAAACTCCTGGAAACAATTTCTGGAAACAATAAAAATGTTTCCTCAGGTGGCCTAAAGGACCACTGCTTACCTTATACCCTGGGTCGATAAATCATCTGGAACCCATTTTTGGGAAAAAATAAAAATAACTCTTCAGGTGGCCTAAACCACCACTCTGGACATTTCACCCCAGCTCCAAAACCACCTGGAACCCATTTTGGCAAAAATAAATCTTTAATGTCAGGTGGCCTAAACAACCATCTTTGACCTTTTATAATGACTCCATAAATCAGCTGGAACCAATTTTTGCAAAACTACAAATATCACCTCAGTTGGCTTAAATGACCTTCGCAGTCCTTTTACCCAGGCTCCAGATATCACCTGTAATCCATTTTTGAGAAAAATAAAAATATGTACTCAGCTGGCCTAAATGTCCACTGTTGGCCTTTGTGGTCCAGGTGATTCATGCAGGTGGGATAAAAGGTAAACAGTAGTAATTTAGACCACCTGATGTGAAGCATAGGTGGTAGTCATTAAGGCCACCTCAGGTGATATTTTTATTGTTACCAAAATGGGTTCTAGATGATGAAAGGTCTGAGGTGCTGATTTAGCTAACCTGAGCTGATATTTTTATTTTTGCCAAGAACGGTTTCCATGTAATTTATAGAGCAAGAATAAAAGATCTGCAGTGGTCATTTAGTCCACCTGAGGTGATGTGTTTTTTTAGTGCCAATAATTGGTTACAGGTGATCTAATTGTTGACTACCTACCTTTTCCCCAACAAGGGAGGCAGTATAGCGAAGTGGTTTAAGGTCCTGAACTGCAAATCTGGTGACATCCAGCAGACCAGACCTGGGTTTGAATCCCACAGCTTCCACTTGCTTACTGTGTGACCCTGAACAAATCACTTAACTTCCCTGTGCTCCCAGGTTGTGCCTGTAAAAAAGCTTTCAGCTTAGTGTGTCTCACCTGGTTAAATAACTAAAACAAACTTCATAAATCACCTGGTTCCCATTTTTGGCAAGAATAGAAATATCACCTCAGGTGGCCAAAATGATCACTGTGGATCTTTAACCTCAGATAGCATAAACTGCCAGTGCAGACATTTTACATTGCCTCCATAAATCACCTGGAAAAATAAAAATATTACCTCAGGTGCCTAAATGGCTAATGCCAACCTTTAACCTCAAGAAGCATAAAACACCACTGCAGATCTTTCACTTGGCCTTCATAAATCACCTGGAACCCATTTTTGACAAAAATAGAAATGTTACCTCAAGTGGTTGTAATCACCACCACAAACCTTTTACCCTGGCTCCTTAGATCACCTGATTTATGGAGGCAAAGGGAAAGGTCAGCAGTGGTGTTTTATGCTTCTTGAGGTTAAAGGTCTGCAGTAGCCATTTAGACCAATTGAGGTGATTTTTTTATTTTTACCAAAAATTGGTGCCAGGTGATTTATGGAGGCAATGTAAAATGTCTGCACTGGTCGTTTATGCTATCTGAGGCTTAAGATCCTCAGACCTATTACACCAGCTCCATTAGTCACAAACAACGCAATTTTTAAAAAACTGAAAATATCACCTTAGGTGTCTTAAACAGCTGCCATGGACCTTTCACCTAAACTATATATATCAACTGGAACCGATTTTATGGAGGTGAGGTAAAAGATTCACAGTAGAGCATTAGACCACCTGGGGTGCTATTTCTATTTTTACATAATATGGGTTCCAGGTGGTCTATTGAGACATGGAGAATGTGATGCAGTGGCCATTTAGGTCACCTGGGTTGAAATGTTTATGTTTGCAAAAAATGGGTTGCAGGTGATTTATCTTGCTGCTGTGAAAGATCTGTTTTTTACATTAATGCTACCTGATGTGATATATGTATTTTTTGCCAAAAATCGGTTTCAGGTAATTAATGGGGCTTGGGTAAAAGGTAGGCAGTGGTCATTTAGTCCACCTGAGGTGATATTTTTATTTTGACAGAAATGGTTCCAGGTGGTCTATGGAGTCATTGCAAAAGGTCAGCAGTGGTTGTTCAAGCCAGCTGAGGTGAAATTTTTATTTTTGCAAAAAAACAGTTCCAGTTGATATCTAGAGTTGGGGCGAATGGTCCACGGCAGCCATTTAAGACACCTGAGGTGATATTTGTTGTTTTTGAAAAAGTGGGTTGGAAGTGACTAATGGAGCTGGTGTAAAGACTTTGAGGTTGTCATTTAGGACACCTGAGGTGATATTTGTACTTTCGCCAAAAACGGGTTCCCGGTAAATTATTGATCCACAGTAAAAGTTCTGCAGTGGTCATTTAGGCCAGGAGACAAGATATTTTTATTTCTAATAGAAATTTGTTCCAGGTCATTTATAGAGCCAGGGTGAAAGCTCTACAGAGGACCTTTAGGCAACCAGGGATGATGTTTTCATTTTTGGCAAAAATGGGTTCCAAGTGATCTATGCAGACAGGGTGAATGGTACATGGCGGTCATTTAGGCCACCTGGGGTGACATTTCTATTCATTTTTTGCTGGAAATCCATTCTAGGTGATTTATGGCACCTGCATAAAAGGTCTGCAGTGCTCATTTAGGCCACCAGATTTAATAATTTTATTTTTACCAAAAATGGGTTCCAGGTCATGTATGGAGCAAGGGTAAAATGCTCTTTATGCCACCTGAGGTGATATTTTCACTTGTTATCATAAAAAGGTTTCAGGTGATCCATGGAGCCCAATTAAAAGTTCCTCTGTGGTTGTTTAGGCCACCTGAGGTGAAATTTACATATTTGCTGAAAATGGGTTGCAGGTGATTTGTGAAGCAGGGGTTAAAGGTCTGAGGTTGTCATTTAGGTCACCTGAGGTGATATATTTATTTTTGCCAAAGAAAAATTCAGGTGATATATGGGATTGGGGTAAATGGTAGGCAGTGGTAATTTAGGTCACCTGAGGTTTAAGGCAGCTGGTGGTCATTTAGACCACCTAAAGTGATAATTGTATTTTTGCCAGAAATTGGTTCCAGTTGATCTATGTAAGTGAAAAGTCCACAATGGTTGTTTATGCCATCTGAAGTTAAATTTTTATTTTTGCAAACAGTGGATTCCAGGTGATATCTGGAGCTGAGGTGAACTGTCCACAGTGGTCATTTAAGCCATGTGAGCTGATATGTTTAGTTTTTTTTAAAGTAGGTTGCAGGTAATTAATGGAGCTGGTGTGAAAGGTCTGATGTTATTCTTTGGCCATCAGAGGTGACATTTGAATTTTCCCCAAACTGGGATCCAGGTAATTAATGTATCCAGAGTAAAAGATCTGCAGTTGTCATTTAGGCCACCTGAGGTGATTCTTCTTTTTGCTAAAATTGTTCCAGGTGATATGTATCTGGGGTAAAAGGTCTGTTCAGTTCATTTAGACCACATGAGGTGATATTTTTAGTTTTTGCCAAAAACATGCTGCAGTTGATCTATGGAGCCTGGTTGAAAATTTCTTCATGGTTCTTTAAGCCACCTGAGTTGACATTTTTAATTTGTTTCAAAAATGTGTTTTGGTGAGTTAAATAGCTGGACTGAGGGTGACGGTTATTTTTAGGGTTCAGGGTTTGGGTTAGGATAAGATTTAGTGTTAAGGTTGGGGTGAGGGTCCAGGCTCACATTAGGGTTAGGGTTATGGTGAGGGTTAGGGTCAGGATTAGGGTTAGGGTTAGGGTGAGGGTGAGGGTGAGGGTAAGGGTTAGGGTAAGGGTGAGGGTTAGGGTTAGGGTCAGGGTCAGGGTCAGAGTTTAGGTTAGGGTTAGGGTTAGGGTCAGTGTCAGGGTTAGGGTTAGGGTTAGGTTTAGGGTTATGGTTAGGGTGAGGGTTAGGGTTTAGACTACAGCTAGAGTTAGGGATAGGGTTAGGTTTAGGTTTAGGTCTAGGGTGAGGGTGAGGGTGAGGGTTAGGGTGAGGATCAGTGTTAGGGTTAGGGTTAGTGTTAGCTTCAGGGTGAGGGTGAGAGTTATTGTTAGGGTTTAGGGTTAGGGTTAGGATTAGATTTAGGGTTAGGGTTGGGGTGAGGGACAGGGTTAGCATTAGGGTTAGGGTTACGGTGAGGGTTAGGGTCGGGTTAGGGTTAGGGTTACGGTGAGGTTGAAGGTTTGGGTTAGGGTTAAGGTTAGGGTTAGCTTTTGGGTCAGGGTCAGGGTTAGGGTCGGGGTTAGGGTTAGCATTAGGGTGAGGGATTGAGTTAGGGTTAGAGCTAGGGAAAAAGTTAGGGTTAGGGTTAGTGGAGGGTTTGAGATAGGGTCAGGGTTAAAGCTAGGGTCAGGGTTAGGGTCAGGGTAGGGTTAGGGTTGGGGTTAGGGTTAGGGATAGGGTTAGGGTTAGGGTTAGGGTTAGGGTTAGGGCTGGGAGCTAGAAACGATGAGTAAGGAGTTGGTGTTAGGGTTAGAATTAGGGTTAGAGCACGGGTTAGGGTTAGGGTCAGTGTTAGGGTTAGGGTTAGGGCTCGGGTTAGGGTTAGGGTTATGGTTAGGTTAGGATTAGGGTTAGATCAAGGGTTAGGGTTATTCAATAGGGTTAGGGTTAGGGTTAGGGTGAGGGTGAGGTTTAGGGTAAGGGTGAGATTTAGGGTTAAGGTTAGGGTCATGGTCAGAGTTTGGGTTATGGTTAGGGTCAGTGTCAGGGTTAGGGTTAGGTTTAGGTTTATGGTTAGGGTGAGGGTTAGGGTTTGGGTTAGAGTTAGAGTTAGGGTGAGGGTTAGGTTTATGGTTAAGGCTAGGGTGAGTGTGAGGGTGAGGGTTAGGGTGAGGGTCAGTGTTAGGGTTAGGGTTAGTATTAGCTTCAGGGTGAGGGTGACAGTTATTGTTAGTGTGTTAGGATTAGGGTTAGGATTAGATTTAGGGTAAGGGTTGGAGTGAGGGACAGGGTTAGCATTAGGGTTAGGGTTACGGTGTGGGTTAGGGTCAGGGTTAGGGTTAGGGTTACGGTGAGGTTGAAGGTTAGGGTTAGGGTTAGGGTTAAGGTTAGGGTTAGCGTTTGGGTCAGGGTCAGGGTTAGGGTCCAGGTTAGCGTTAAAATTAGGGTGAGGGTTTGAGTTAGGGTTAGGGTTAGGGTCAGGGTTAGGGTCAGGGTAGGGTTAGGGTTAGGGTTAGGGCTAGAGCTCGAGCTATGGTTTGGGATAGTATTAGGGTTAGGATTAGGGTTAGAAACAAAGAGTTAGGTTAAGGGTCAATGTTAGGGTTAGGGTTAGGGCTAGGGTTAGGGTTAGGGTTAGGGTTAGGGTTATGGTTAGGTTAGGGTTAGGGTTAGATCAAGGGTTAGGGTTAGGGTTATTCATTAGGGTTAGGGTTAGGGTTAGGGCTAGGGCTAGGCAAGGGTTAGGGTTAAGGTTAGCTTTAGTGTTAGGTTTAGGACTAGAGTTAGGGTTATGGTGAGGGTTAGGGTTAGGATCAGGGTTAAGATAAGTGTTAGGGTTAGTGCTAGGTTAGGGTGAGGGACATGGTTAGGGTTATGGTGAGAGTTATTTTGAAGGTTAGGTTTAGGGTTAGGCTTAGGGTGAATGTGAGGGTGAGGGTTAGGATTTGAGTTAGGGTTAGGGTCAGGGGTTAGGGTTAGTTTGAGGGGTAGTGTGAGGGTTATGGTTAGGGTTAGGGATAGGGCTAGGGTCAGGGTTAGAGTTAGGGATAGGGTTAGCATTAGGCTGAGGGTTAGGATAAGGGTTAGTCTTAGGGTTAGGATTAGGGTTAAGGTAAGTGTTAGGGTTAGGGATAGGGTTAGGGTGATGGATATGGTTAGGGTTAGGGTGATAGTTATTTTGAGGGTTAGGGTTAGGGTTAGGCTTAGGGTTAGGGTGAATATGAGGGTGAGGGTTAGGATTTGAGTTAGGGTTAGGGTTAGGGGTTAGGGTTAATTTTAGGATTGGGGTTAGGGCTAGGGTTAGGGTTAGGGATAGGGTTAGGGCTCGGTTTAGTGTTATGGTTATGGTTATGAATTAGCAATTAGGGTTAGGGTTAGGGTTGGGGTTAGCATTAGGGTTAGGGTTTTGGTTAGGGTTAGGGCTAGGGCTAGAGTCAAGGTTAGGTTTAGGGTTAGGGTTAGGTTTTGGGATAGGGCTAGGGTGAGGGTGAGGTTTAGTGTGAGGGTGAGGGTTAGGGTTATGGTTAGTGTTAAGGTTAGGGTGAGGTTGAGGGTGAGAGTTAGGGGTTAGGGATAGGGTTTGGATTAGGGTTAGGGTTAGGGTAGGGGTGAGGGTGAGGGATAGGATTAGGGTTAGGGTTAGGGTGAATGTGAGGGTGAGGTTAGGATTTGAGTTAGGAGTTAGGGTTAGGGTTAGGGGTTAGGGGTCAGTTTGAGGTTAGGGTGGTATATTGTCAGGGTTAGGGTTAGGGTTAGGATTAGGGTTAGAAGTTGGTAATTGTTGAGTCTTGGGTTAGGGGTTGGGGTTAGTGTTAGGGTTGGAAGCTTGGGGCTGAGGTTATGGTTATGAGTTTCAGTGATGGGTGTGGGTTAGGGTTAGCATTAGGGTTAAGGTTATGGTTATGGTTGGGAACTAGTGCTAGAGTTAAGGTTGAGTTTAGTGTTGAGTTAGGTTTAGGGAAAAGGAGGGTGATGGGTAGGTTTGGGTTTCACGTGAGAGTATGAAGTTGTTATAGTTAGTCTTCTGGTTATGGGAGGATAGAGATAGGGTTAAGGTTTGGTTAGGATTAGGGTTAGGTTAGGGTTGGGTTGAGGTCAGGGTTAGCATTGGGTTAGGGTTAAGGTGAGGTTAGGGTCAGTTTAAGAGTTAGGGTTAAGTTAGTGTGAAGGTGAGGTCAGGTAAAGTGAGGTTAAGGTTAGGTTCAAGATAGAGTTAGGGTTAGGGTTAGGGTTAGGATTAGGGTCAGGGTTAGTGTTTGGGTGGGTTTATGGTTAGGGTTAGGCTAGTTTGGGTCAGAGTTAGGGTTAGGTTTTGGTTGGGTTAGAACTAAGGTTTGGGTTATGGAGGGATGAGTTAGAGACTAGGGTTAGTGTTAGGATTAGGGTTAGGGTCAGGGTTGGGGTGAGGGTCAGGTTAGCAGTAATGTCAGAATAGAGGTTAGGGTTAGGGTGAGGTGAGGTAGGTCAGGGTTGAGGTTGGTGTGGGTGATAATCAGGGTTAGAGTGAGGTTAAGGTTAGGGTCAGGATCAAGTTAGGGTTGGGTTATGATTAGGGTCAGGGTCAGGGTTGGGATAGGTTTTAGGTTAGGGTAGAGTAGTTTAGGGTTAGGTTATTGTTAGAGTAAGGCTAGGTTATGGTTAAGTTAGTGTTAGGGTTGGTATTGCATTAAAGTTGAGGCTAGGGTTACATGTAAGGTTAGGGTTATGTTAGGGTTGGTTTGGGTTAGGGTTAGAGTTAGGGTCAGGGTTAGGGTTGAAGTTAGGTTGGGGTTGGGTTAGGGATGAGCTAGGTTTAGGGTTATGGTTAGGGTTGGTGTTTGGGGTTAGGGTGGGGCTGAGGTTGGGATTAGCATTAGGTTAGATTTATGGTTAGGATTAGGGCTAGGGCTAGGTTAGGGTTAGGATTAGGTTTAGGGTTAGGGCTACAGTGTGGATGAGGTGAGGCTTGAGGAGTGGGTGAGTGTGGGGTTACAGTTGAGTTAGGGTTGATTGAGGTTATTCTTAAAGTTTTAGGTTAGGGTTAGGATTAGATTTGAGGTTGGGTTGAGGGAGGTGAGTTAACATAGGGCTAGGTCAGAGACAGAGTTAGGGTTAGGGTTAGGGTTAGGTTCAGGCTCACTTTCGGGGTCATGGTCAGGTGTAGGGTTAGGGCTAGTTTTAGGATTAGGGTTAGGGCTAGGTTTAAGTTTAGGGTTAGTGTTAGGGTTATGGTTAAGGTTAGGGTTAGGGTTAGGGCTAGGGTTAGGATTAGGGTTAGGGTTAAGGCTAGGGTTAGGGTTAGGGTTGGGGTTATTGTTAGGGTTAGAGTTAAGGTTACGGTTATGGTTAGGGATAGGTTTACGAGTGGGTTTAAGGTTAGAGTTAGGTTGAGTTAATGGGGTTAGGATATGGGTTGGGGGAATTGAGGTTGGTCAGGGTCAGGGTTAGCATTAAGGTTGAGTTGAGGTTGAGTTAGGGTTATCATTAGGGTCAGGGTTAAGGTCAGGGTTAAGCGTTGCGTAGGTGAGGTTGGGTTAGTGTTAGTGTTGGGTTAAAGTTAGGGTTGGGCTAGAGCTATGGAAAGGTTAAGTTTAGGGTGGGGAAGGGTTTGGGATAGGGTCAGGGTTGAGGTTAGGGTCAGGGTTTGAACCAGGGTTGGGAAAAGGTTTGGGTACTACCAGGCTAGGTTAGGATTAGGGTTAGGGTTAGGATTAGGGTTAGAGCAAGGGTTAGGGTTAGGCATTAGGGTTAGGGCTAGGGCTAGGGCAAGGGTTAGGGTTAGGGTTAGCTTTATTGTTAGGTTTAGGACTAGAGATAGGGTTTGGGAGAGGGATAGAGTTAGGGTTAGGGTAAGTGTTAGGGTCAGGGTTAGGGTTAGGGTTAGGGTGAGGGATAGGATTAAGGTTAGGGTGAGAGTTAGGGTGAGGTTAGGGTTAGGGTTAGGTCTAAGGTTGGGGTGAATGTGAGTGAGGTTAGGCTTTGAGTTAGGTTGAGTTAGTGTTAGTGTGAGGATAGGATTAGGATTATTAATTGAGAGTTAGGGTGAAGATGAGTTAGGGTTATGCTGCAGGGTTAGGATGAATGTGCAGTCGGTTTAGACTTGATTTAGAGTTAGGGTTAGGGTTAGGGGAAGGGCTAGGGGTTAGGGTTAGTTTGAGGTTAGGTTTGGGGTTAGGGTTGGTGGTAGGGTAGGGGTAGGCTAGGTTAGGGTTCGGTTAGGGGTAGGAGCTAGGGTTAGAGTTATGGTTATGAGTTAGGGGTTAGGGTTAGGGTGAGCTAGGGTTAGGATTATGCAGTTAGGTTTATGGTTAGATGTCAATATGGCTAGCACTAGAGTTAAGTTTGAGGGCTAGGGGTGAGTGTGGTGAGTTTTAGGTGAGGTGAGGTTGGGTTATGTTTGGTGTTAGGAACAGGATGGGTTAGGTGAGTGAGGTGAGGGTGAGGTTTAGGGGTTGAGGTTAGGATGAAGTTACGATTAGGTTTATCGTGAGGGCCAGGGTAGCGTTAGAGTTAGGAGTTAGGATGAGGTTAGGGTCAGGTTACGGTTTGAGTTAGGGTGAGTGTGAAGGTTAGGGTTAGAGTTAGTTTAGGGTTATAGTTAAGCGTTAGGTTCAAGGTCAGGGTTAGGGTCAGGGTATAGTTAGCATTAGGGTGAGGGTTTGGGTTGGGTTTAGGTGAGGTTAGGGCTAGAACTAGTGAAGAGTTAGGGTTAAGTTAGGGTTAGAGAATCAGGATAAGGTCAGGGTTAGGGTTATGGTAGGGTTAGGGTTAGGGTTAGGGTCAGGTTGGTCAAGGTTCAGGTTAGGGTTACGGTTAGGGTTAGAAGTCAAGCATCAAGGTTAGGGTTAGGGTTAGGGTTGAGATAAGGTTAGAATAGGGTTAGGGTTATAGTTGGGGTTAGGGTTGAGTTAGAGTTAGGTTAACATTAAGTTAGATTTAGGGTTGGGGTTTTGACTGGAGACAGTTAGGGTTGGTTTAAGTTAGGGCTAGGGTGAGGTTTGGCTGAGTAGTGTTAGGTTAGGTTGTGTTAGGGTTACAGTGAGGTGAGTTATTAATAGGGTTTGGGTTAGGGTTAGGATTAGATTTAGGGTTAGGGTTGGGGTGAGGTCAGGGTTAGCGGTGGGTTAGGGTGATGGTGAAATTAGGGTTAAGGTGAGGTTAGGGTGGGGTTAGCGTCAGGGTCAGAGTTAGAGTTAGGGTTATGGATACAGGGTCCGAGACAGGGTTAGGACAGGGTTACGGTTGGGGGTTAGGGTTAGTGTTAGGGTTAGGATTAAGGTTAGGGTTGCAGCTAGAATAAGGTTGGAGTAGGGTTAGGATTAGGATTGTTAGGGTTAGGGTTGAGTTGGGTTTAGGGTTGAGTCAGGGTCAGGGACAGGGATAGGGTTAGGTTTAGTGTTAGGGTTAAGTTAGGACCAGGTTGGGTCCTACCCCAAGTAACTACAACCGGCTGCTGGGCCACTTGCCCGATAAATTCCAGCTCCCTGGGGACTTACCAGGCTACTGCCTACTGACCAAATAGGTCCCTACCTCTATGGACCAACAGGGCCAGCACCCTGCCTTCCCGATAAGGTCCTACCCCTAGCGACTCACTGATTGAGGGTTAGAGCAAGGCTTAAGGTTAGATTCAGGGTTAGGGTTAGGAGCTAGGGTTAGGGTTAGAGTTGGCCTAAAACCATTTTAAAACAAATACAAAATTTCAACTCAGGTGGCTTAAATAGCCATGTGAGACTTTTTCACACCTACTGCCTAGTCACCTGTAACCCATTTTTGGCAAAATTAAAATGATCACTTCAGGGGGCCTAAATGGCCACCACATACATTTAACCTCAGGTGACCTAAATGACTACTGCCTGCCTTTTACCCAATCCCATAAATCATCTGAATTGAATTTTTGGCAACAATAAATATATCACCTCAGGTGGCCTAAACGAGAACCTCAGACCTTTCATCTCAGCATCATAAATCACCTGCAGCCCATTTTCAACAAATATATAAATTTCACCTCAGGTGCTCTAAAACAACCACTGAGGAACTTTGAATCTGCTTCCATAGATCACCTGAGAAATCCATTTATGGCAACAAATGAAAATATCACCTCAGGTCATACATAAAGAAATTTTACCTTGCTCCATACATAATCTGGAACCCATTTTGGTAAAAATAAAAATGTGAGCTCAGGTGGCCAGAAATGACCACTGCATACTATTCACTGTGGCTCCATAGATCACCTAGGAACCATTTGGCAAACTTTAAAATATCACCCTAATGGCTAAAAGGTCCACTGCATACCTTTTATCCAGGTGACATAAATCACCTGGAACCACTTTCTGACAAAAATGAATAGAAATGTCACCTCCAGGTAGTGTAAATGACTTCAGAAGACCTTTAACCTCAGCTCCATAAAGCACCTGGAACCAATTTTTTAGTAAACAGAAAACATTACCTCTAGTGGCCTAAATGACCACCAAGATCCTTTACTCCAGATCCATAAATTACCTGGAACCCATTTCTGGAAAAATAAAAATGTCATATCAAATTGTCCAAATGTACTCCTCAGACCTTTCCACAATGTTTCTATAGACCAACTAGAACACAGTGCAGGCAAAAATAAAATTTCACCTCAGGTAGCCTAAACAACCACCTTATACCATTCACCCTATACCCACAGATTACCTAGAACCACTTTTGAAAAACTTGCTTTTACCCTTGCTCCATACATAACTTGGAACCTATTTTTGGTAAAAAAAAAATTAAAATATTACCTCTGGTGTCCAAAATGTCCATTGCATACCATTCACCCTTGTTCAAAAGATCACCTGGAACTGTTTTTGGCAAAAATGAAAATAACACCCTGGTGGCCTAAATGACCTCAGCAAGACCTTTACTCTAGATCCATAAATTACCTGGAGCCCATTTTTGGTAAAAATAAAAATGTCACATCCGGTGTCCAAAACAAACACCTCAGACCTTTCACAGTGTTTTCATTGATCACTTTGAACCCAGTTTTGGCAAAAATTAAAATTTCACCTCAGGTGGCCTAAACGACCACCTCGCACCATTCACCCTAGCTCCACAGATTAGCTGGAACCCATTTTTGGCAAAAAATAAACATATCACCCCTTGTGTCCTAAAAGTTCACTGTGGAGCTTTACCCCGCTCCATACGTCACCTGGAACTTATTTTTGGCAAAAAAATGTATATCTCCTCAGGTCATTACTTAATTTACACCTTGGGCATGTTAGTGCATTTGATATGTAGGCAGGCTATAACATTTTAACCACACCTCTGAGTTATCTAAATTTTATTTTCTGTACTGTATTTGGAGCCCTGCTATACCGATACAGGAAGCAGGAAGAGGGCACTGTAGTCCTGTGGCAGCGAGTACAGGACTACAATTAGGTGCTAGTTCTGTTTTTTAAAACAGAATCCAATGACTCTTTGCCTTGGTCACGCATGAATGGATGATTCGGGGAGAAGGGATTAAAACTGAGTATTTTTAAAAAAATTCCAGTTGCCTGTGTTGTGGTGCCTCTGACCCCAATTAGATCTTCTGGGTCATATAGTGCTATATAGCTTGGCCACACTGCGAGGGGCTGTTGTATTACTTACTTTACTTCTTGGGCATGTTAGTGCACTTGATATGTAAGCAGGCTAAAACATTTTAAAACGAACCTCTGAGTTCTCTGTAATTTATTTTCTGTACTGTATTTGGAGCCCTGCTATACCAGTACAGGAAGCATGAAGAGGGCACTATAGTCCTGTGGGAGTGAGTAGTGGACTACAATTAGTTGCTAGTTCTCTGTTTTTTAAAACGGAATCCAACAACCCTTTGCCTTGGACATGCATGAGTGGCTGACGTTGGGAGAAGGGGTTAAAACAGAGTATTTTAAAAATAAAAATTCAGTTGTCTGTGTTATGGTGCCTCTGGCCCCAATTAGATCTTCTGGGTCATATAGTTCTATATAGCTTGGCCACTCTGCGAGCAGGTCAAGCAAGAAGCGAGCACAGGTCGGCATCCATGGAGATGCGCACAGATACATGAGCTTTCCGGTGTGTGTCGGCTGTGTCAGCTGTTGTCAGTTGATAATTGGGGTGATTTATGGAACTGGGGTTAAAGAACTGCAAGGGACATTTACACTACCTGATGTGATATCTTTATTTTTGCCAAAAATGGGTTTCAAGCGATTTATGGGACAGAGGTAAAATGTAGTCAGTGGTCATTAAGACCACCTGAGCTGATATTTTTATTTTTGCCAAAAATGGGTTCCAGGTGATATACAGAGTCATTGTGAAAAGTCCGCGATGGTTGTTTAAGCCACCTGAGGTGAAACTTTTAATTTTGCAAAAAATGGATTCCATGTGATATCTGGAGCTGAGGTGAAATATCCATGGTGGTTGTTTAAGCCATGTGAGGTGATATTTTTAGTTTTTGACAAAGTGGGTTGTAAGTGATTAATGGAGCTGTTGTGAAAGGTCTGAGGCTGTTGTTTAGACCACATGAGGAAATATTTGTATTTTTCCCAAAATGGGTTACAGGTAATTAATAGATCCAGACTAAAAGATCTGTAGTGGTTGTTTAGGCCACCTGAAGTTATTTTGCTAAAATTTGTTCCAGGTGATATGAACCTGGGGTAAAATATCTGTGGAGGTAACATTTAGGCCACATAAGGTGATATTTTTAGTTGTTGCCAACAATGTGCTCCAGGTGATCTCTGGAATATGGTTGAAGGTTTCTTTGTGGTTCTTTAAGCCACCTGAGGTGACATTTTTATTTTTTTCAAAAATGGGTTCCAGGTGATCTATGGAGTAATTGTGAAAAGTCCGCAATGGTTGTTTATGCCATCTGAAGTTAAACTTATATTTTTGCAAACAGTGGATTCCAGGTGATATCTGGAGCTGATGTGAACTGTCTACAGTTGTCATTTAAGCTACGTGAGGTGATATCTTTAGTCTTTTAAAAAGTGTTTTGCAGGTGATTAATGGAGCTGGTGTGAAAGGTCTGAGGTTATTGTTTGGCCACCTGAGGTGATATTTGTATTTTTCCCAAAACTGGGATCCAGGTAATAAATGTATCCAGAGTAAAAGATCTGCAGTTGTCATTTAGGCCACCTGAGGTGATTCTTCTTTTTGCTAAAATTTGTTCCAGGTGATTTGAATCTAGGGTAAAAGGTCTGTTTATTTCCTTTAGACTACATGTGGTGATATATATTTTTTTGTAATAATGGGTTCCAGGTAATTTAGGTACATGGGGTAAAATGTTGGTGGTTGTCATTTAGGCCACCTGTGGTGATATTTTTAGTTTTTTGGCAAAAACATGCTCTGGCTGATCTATGGAGCCTGATTTAAAAAGTTTCTTCATGGTTCTTTAAGCCACCTGAGTTGAAATTTTTTCATTTGTTTCAAAAATTGGTTTTTGATGAGTAAATGACAGGAGTGAAAGCTCAATGGTGGTGGTTTATTCCACTTGAGGTAATTTTGTTTGCCCAAAATGGTTTCTAGGTGATTGATGTAGCTGGTGTAAATTGTCCAAAGTGGTCATAGAGGCCACCAGAAGGGATATGCTTTTGTTGTTGCCAAAAATGGGTTTCAGGTGATTTATGGAGGTGAGGTAAAAGTATCACAGTAGAGCTTTAGACCACCAGGGGTGCTATTTTTATTTTTTGCAAAAAATGGGTTCCAGGTGATCTATGGAGACATGGAAAATGTGATGCAGTGGTCGTTTAGGCCACCTGGGCAGACATTTTTATTTTTGCAAAAAATGGGTTGCAGTTGATTTATCTTGCAGGGGTGAAAGTTCTGTTTTTTGCATGAAAGCTACCTGATGTGATATATGTATTTTTTGCCAGAAATGTGTTTCAGGTGATTAATGGGGTTTGGGTAAAAGGTAGGCAGTGGTCAATAAGGCCACCTGAGGTTGTATTTTTATTTTTGCCAGAAATAGTTCCAGGTGATCTATGGAGTCATTGTGAAAGGTTAGCAGTGGCTGTTCCAGCCAGCTGAGGTGAAATAATTATTTTTGTAAAAAATCAGTTCCAGTTGATATCTGGAGTTGGGGTTAAGGGTCCGTGGCAGTCGTTTAGGACACCTGATTTGATATTTGTATTTTTGCCAATCATGGGTTCCTGGTAAATTATTGATCCAGAATAAAAGATCTGCAGTGGTCATTTAGGCCAGGAGACATGACATTGAATAGAATTGAATTGAATAGAAATTGGTTCCAGGTGATTTATGGAGCCAGGGTGAAATGTCTAAAGAGGACCTTTAGGCAACTAGGGATGATGATTTCATTTTTGGCAAAAATGTTTTCCAGGTGACCTATGCAGACAGGTTGAATAGAACATGGTGGTCATTTAGACCACCTGTGGTGATATTTTTTTTTGTAATAATGGGTTCCATGTAATTTACAGTATGCATCTGGGGGTGGTCATATAGGCCACCTGAGAAAATATTTTTATGTTTACCAAAAAGTGGTTCCAGGTGAGTTATGGAGCAGGGGTAATGGGACTGCAATGGTCATTTAGGCCACCAGAGATAATATTTTTATTTTTGCCAGAAATGGTACAAGGTGATCTATGGAGTCATTGTGAAAGGTCATCCGTGGTTGTTCAAGCCAGCTGACGTGAAATTTTTATTTTTGCATAAAATCGGTTTTCATTGATATCTATATTTGGGGTGAAAGTTCCATGGTAGCCATTTAAGACACCTGAGGTGATATTTGTAGCGTTTCAGAAAGAGGGTTGTAAGTGACTAATGGAGCTGTGTAAAAGGTCTGAGGTTGTCATTTAGGACACCTGACGTGATGCTTGTATTTTTGCCAAAAATGGGTTCCGGGTAAATTATTGATCCAGATTAAAAGATCTGCAGTGGTCATTTAGGCCTGGAGACATGATATTTTTAATTTTAATAGAAATTCGTTCCAGTTGATTTATGGTGCCAGAGGGAAAGGTTTACAGAGGACCTTTAGGCAACCAGAGACGATGCTTTCATTGTTGGCAAAAATGGGTTCCAGGTGATCTATGCAGACTGGGTGAATGGTACATGGTGGTCATTTAGGCCACCTGTGGTGATATTTTTGTACTAATTGGTTCCAGGTAATTAATGTACCTGGGGTAAAATGTTGGTGGATGTCACTTAGGCCACCTGTGTGAAATATTTATTTTTGCATAAAATTGGTTCCCCTTGATATCTATAGTTGGGGTGAAAGGTCCATGGCAGTCATTTATGACACCTGAGGTGATATTTAAAGTTTTGAAAAAGTTGGTTGTAAGTGATTAATGGAGCTGGTGTAAAAAGTCTGAGTTTGTCATTTAGGCCACCTGAGCTGAAATTTTTTAATTTTGCCAAAACTGTGTTCAATTGATCTATGGAAACACTGTAAAAGGGCTGAGGAATTTGTTTTCTACATCTGATGTGACATTTTTATTTTTTATTAAAAATGGGTTCCAGGTAATTTATGGATCTGGAGTAAAATACCTGCAGTGGTCATTGAGGCCACCAGAGGTAATGTTTTTATTTTTACTATAAATTGGTTCCCGGTGATTTATGGAACCAAGGTGAAAGGTCTGCGGTAGTCATTTAGGCCACCTGTGGTGACATTTCTATTCATTGTTTGCCGAAAATCAGTTCCAGGTGATTTTTGGCACCTGAATAGAAGGTTTGCAGCGCTCATTTAGGCCACCTGAGGTAATATTTTTATTTTTTACCTAAAATGGGTTCCAGATCATGTATGGAACAAGGGTAAAGGTCTGTTATGCCACCTGAGGTGATATTTTCATTTGTTGCCATAAAAAGGTTTCAGGTGATCTATGGAGACAGATTCAAAGTTCAGCAGTGTTTGTTTAGGCCACCTCAGGTGAAATTTACATATTTGCTGAAAATGGGTTGCAGGTGATTTATGAAGCTGGGTTGAAAGGTCTGATATTGTCATTTAGGCCACCTGACGTGATAAACTTATTTATGCCAAAAAACATTTCAGGTGATTTATGAGATTCGGGTAAATGGTAGGCAATGGTAAGTTAGTTCACCTGAGATTAAAGGCAGGTGGTGGTCATTTAGGCCACCTGAAGTGATAATTTTTCTGCCAAAAATTATTTCCAAGTGATCTATGGAGTAATTGTGAAAAGGTTGTTTAAGCCATCTGAAGTTAAATTCTTATTTTTGCAAACACTGTTTCCAGGTGTTATCTGGAGCTGAGGTGAACTGTCCACAGTGGTCGTTTAAGCCACGTGAGGTGATATTTTTAGTTTTTTAGAAAGTGGGTGGGTTACAGGTGATTAATGGAGCTGGTGTGAAAGGTCTGAGGTTATTGTTTTGCCACCTGAGGTGATATTTGTATTTTTCCCAAAACTGGGATCCGGGTTATTAATTAATCCTGAGTAAAAGATCACAGTTGTTATTTAGGCCACCTGAGGTGATTCTTCTTTTTGCTAAAATATGTTCCAGGTGATATAAATCTGGGGTAAAAGGTCTGTTTAGGTCATTTAGACCACATGAGGTGATATTTTTAGTGTTTACCCAAAATATGCTCCAGCTGATTTATGCAGCCTGGGTGAAAGTTTCTTCATGGTTCTTTAAGCCACCTGAGTTGAAATTTTTTATTAGTTTCAAAAATGGGTTTTTGATGAGTTAAATAACTGGAGTGAAAGATCTACAGTGGTTGTTTATTCCACCTGAGGTGATTTTATTTCGCCAAAAATGGTTTCTTGGTGATTGATGGAGCTGGTGTAAAATGTCTAAAGTGGTCATTCAGGCCACCTGAGGGGGATATGTTTTTGTTGTTGCCAAAAATGGGTTTCTGGAGAATTATGGATGTGAGGTAAAAGATTCACAGTAGAGCTTTAGACCACCAGGGGTGCTATTTTTATTTTTGCAAAACATGGGTTCCAGGTGATCTATGCAGACATGGAGAATGTGATGCAGTGGTCGTTTCGGCCACCTGGGGTGAAATTTTTATTTTTGCAAAGATGGGTTGCTTTTGATTTATCTTGCTGGGGTGAACATTCTGTTTTTACATAAATGATACCTGATGTGATATATGTAGTTTTTGCCAAAAATGGGTTTCTGCTGATTAATGGGGTTTGGGTAAAAGGTATGCAGTTGTCATTTCGGCCATCTTAGGTGATATTTTAATTTTTTTGCCAGAAATGGTTCCAGGTGATCTATGCAGTCATTGTGAAAGGTCAGCAGTGGTTGTTCAAGTAAGCTGAGGTGAAATATTTATTTTTGCAAAAAATCAGTTCCAGTTGATATCTGGATTTGGGGTGAATGGTCCATGGCAGCGTTTAAGACACCTGAGGTGATATTAATGTTTTTCAAAAAGTGGCTTGTAAGAGACTAATAGAGTTGGTGTAAAAGGTTTGAGGTTGTCATTTAGGACACCTGAGGTGATATTTGTATTTTTGCCCAAAAGGGGTTCCCGGTAAATTATTGATCCAGAGTAAAAGATCTGCAGTGGTCATTTAGGCCAGGAAACATGATATTTTTATTTTTAATAGAAATTGATTCCAGGTGATTTATGGAGCCAGGGTGAAAGTTCTACAGAGGACCTTTAGGCAACCTGGGATGTTGTTTTCATTTTTGGCAAAAATGGGTTCCAGGTGATCTATGCAGACAGGGAGAATGGTACATGGTGGTCATTTAGGCCAACTGTAGTGATATTTTTAGTTTTTGCCAAAAGTAGGTGGAGTGAAATATCCACTGTGCTCATTTGGGCTCCTTATATTATATTTTTCTTTTGCCAAACATGGGTTCCAGGTGCTTAATGGAACCTTTGTAAAAGGTCTGTGGTGGTGGTCATATAGGCCACCTGAGGTAATATTTTTATGTTTACAAAAAGTGGTTCCAGGTGAGTTAAGGAGCAGGGGTAATGGGACTGCAGTGGTAATTAAGGCCACCAGAGATAATATTTTTATTTTTGCCACAAATTTGTTCCAGGTGAACTATGGAGTCATAGTGAAAGGTTGCAGTGATTGTTTAAGCCAGCTGAGGTGAAATTTTTATTTTTGAATAAAATCGGTTCCCGTTGATATCTATAGTTGGGGTGAGAGGTCCATGGCAGGCATGTAAGACTCCTGAGGTGATATTTAGACTTTTTGAAAAAGTGGATTGTAAGTGACTAATGGAGCTGGTGTAAAAGGTCTGAGGTTGTCATTTAGGCCTCCTGAGGTGATATTTTTTAGTATTGAAAAAATTGTGTTCAATTGATCTATGGAAACATTGTGAAAGGTCTGAGTAGTTTGCTGGGTAGTCCCTAGGTTGTAGAACCCTATAGGGTAGGCAAGGCGTTAGCCCAGGTAAGTCCACAGAGGGTAGGACCCTATTTGGTAGGCAGGGTGGTAGCCTAGGTTAAGTCCCTAGGGAGTTGGACCCTATCGGGCAAGTGGCATAGTAGCCTAGGTAAGTCACTGGGGGTAGGACCCTATCGGGTAGTGTGCTAGTAGCCTAGGTAAGCCCCTACAGGGCAGGACCCTATCAAGGAGGTGGCCTAGTAGCCTAGGTAAGTCACTATGAGGTAGGACCCTGTCAGTTGGCAGGGCGGTAGCCTAGGTATGTTCCTAGGGGTTGGACCCTATTGAGTAGGGATGGCGGTTGCCTAGGTAAGCCCCTAGGGTGCAGGACCCTATCAGGTAGTGTGTTAGCAGCCTAGGTAAGTCCCTAGGGTGTAGGACCTTATCGGGTAGTGTTCTAGTAGCCTAGGTAAGTCCCTAGGGGTTAGAACCCTATCGGAAAGGCCGGGCACCAGCCTAGGAAAGTCCCTACAGGTTAGGACCCTATTGGACAGGTGGCCTAGTAGCCTAGGTAGATCCCTAGGGGGTAGGACCCTATCTGGCAGTGTGCTAGTAGCCTAGGTAAGTCCCTAGGGGGTAGGACCCTATCGGGCAGGCATGGCAGTAGGCTAGGTAAGTCCCTAGGGGGTATAACCCTATCGGGTAGGCATGGCGGCAGCCTAGGTAAGTCCCTAGGGGGTAGGATCCTATCGGGTAGTATGCTAGTAGCCTAGGTAAGACCCTAGGGGGAAGGTTCCTATTGGGAAGTGTGATAGTAGCCTAGGTAAGTCCCAAGAGGGTAGGACCCTATCGGGTAATGTGTTTGTAGCCTAGGTAAGTCTTTAGGGGTAGGACTCTATCAGGCAGGTGGCCTAGAAGCACAGGTAGCAGGACCCTTTTTGGGTAGGCAGGGCACCAGCCCAGGGAAGTCCCTAGGGGGTAGGAACCTATCGGGTAGGCATGGCAGTAGCCTAGACAAGTCTCGAGGGGATAGGACCCTATTGGGTAGTGTGCTAGAAGCCTAGGTAAGTCCCTAGGGGTAGGACCCTATCGGGTAGGAAGGGCACCACCCTAGGTGATAGGGTCCTATTAGGTAGGTGGCCTAGTAGGCTAGGTAAGTCCCAAGGGGGTAGGACCCTATCAGGCACCTCACCTAGCAGCCTAGGTAAGTCCCTAGGACCATATCGGGTAGTGTGCTAGTAGCCTAGGTAAGTCCCTAGGGGTAGGCCCCTATCAGGCAGGAAGGGCAGTAGCCTAGGTAAGTCAGTAGGGGGTAGGACCCTACCGGTATGCAGGGCACCAGCCTTGGTAAGTACCTAGGGGGTCGGACCCTAGTGGGTAGTTTGCTAGTAGCCTAGGTAAGTTCTTAGGGGATAGGACCCTTTCGGGCAGGCAGGGCGATAACCTAGGTAAGTCCCTAGGGAGTACGACCCTATTGGGCAGGCAGGGTCATCTAGGTAAGTCCCTAGGGAGTTGGACCTTATCGGGTAGTGTTCTAGTAGGCTAGGTAAGTCCCTAGGGGGTTGAACCCTATCAGATAGTGTGCTAGAAGCCTAGGTAAGTCCCATGAGGGTTGGACCATAGAAACATAGAAACATAGAAGTTGACGGCAGATAAGGACTGCAAGGCCCATCCAGTCTGCCCATTTCTTTTTTCTTCCTTAGAAATGTGCCATCGGCCTTTGCTCTGTCAGTGGCCTATCTATTCATAGTCATTTGTATAGCTCCCTTATGCCTATCCCATGCCTGTTTGAAGCCCTGCACTGTATTCATAGCCACCACTTCTTGTGGTAAGCCATTCCATGCATCCACCACCCTTTCTGTGAAAAAGAATTTCCTCATTCCCCTTAATCGGCCCCCCTCTAATCTCATGCTGTGTCCTCTTGTCCTGCTATTTTTCTTATATTTTAACATGTTAGACTCTTTCACCTTGTTAATGCCCTTACGGTGTTTGAATGCCTCGATCATATCACCTCTCTCCCTCCTTTGCTCAAGGGTATACATATTGAGCTCTGTTAATCTGTCCTCATATGTCTTCTGATGCAGTCCCTGCACCATTTTGGTTGCCCTTCTCTGGACTGCCTCAATTTGGTTAATGTCCTTGTGAAGGTGTGGCCTCCAATACTTCACGCAGTACTCCAGATGGGGCCAAACCAGTGTCTTGTAAAGAGGGATTATTACCTCCCTCTTACTACTTGTGATACCCCTACTAATACACCCTAACATGCCCCCTAGCCTTACCTACTGCTTTAGAGGTCTGCTTGGATGATTTCAGGTCATCAGTGATGATGATGCCCAAGTCTCTTTCTTCCTTTGTGACTGCTAGCAACTCCCCTCCCAGCCTATAGGTGGCTTCAGGGTTTCTCTTCCCTATGTGCATGATCTTGCACTTCTTTGCATTAAATCCCAGTTGCCACTCTTCTGACCATTTTGCTAGTTTATCCAGATCTCTTCTCATTCTGCCCACCCCATCTGGATCATCTACTCTGTTGCAGATCTTGGTGTCATCTGCAAACAGACAAGCCTTACCCTCTAGTCCATCTGCAAGGTCACTAATGAAGATGTTGAAGAGGACTGGCCCCAGGACTGATCCCTGAGGTACCCCACTTGTGACTTGCATCTCTTCTGACTGTATACCATTTACCACCACTCTCTGTTTTCTGCCTGTCAACAAGTTTGCCACCCAGTTGACCTACCCCAAGCCTACCCAGCTTATTTATCAATTTTCTATGTGGAACAGTGTCAAAAGCTTTGCTGAAGTCAAGGTAGGCAACATCAACTGCTCCCCCTTGGTCCATCACTCTGGTTACCCAGTCAAAGAAATCTATGAGATTAGTTTGACAGGACCTTCCTTTTGTAAACCCATGCTGTCTTGGATCCTGTGCCCTATGGATTCCAGGTGTTGCACTATCCTTTCCTTAAGGAGTGCCTCCATAATCTTGCCCACTACTGAGGTAAGACTGATTGGTCTGTAGTTCCCCGTCTCCTCCCTGCTACCACTCTTGTGAAGCAGGATCACATGAGCCCTTCTCCAGTCTTCTGGGACCTCTCCTGTAGTCAGAGACTCACTAAACAGTTCTGCTAATGGCTCTGCTAGTTCCACCTTTAGCTCCCTAAGTACCCTGGGATGTATGCCATCAGGTCCCATTGCCTTATCCACCCTGATCTTAGCAAGCTCTTGTAGGACCCTTTCTTTTGTGAAGGGAGTAGTGCTCACCTCCCTCCCCCCTGTGTCCATGATGCTGAGCTGTGTTCCTGCCCTACCTTCTCTTCAGTAAATACTGAGCAAAAGTATCTATTTAGGATAGATGCCTTTACAGGGTCCTCCTCCTCACATGCTCCCTTTTCTCCATTAAGCTTAGCAATACCCCCTCTGGACTTTCTCCTTTCACTAATGTATCTATAGAAAGTCTTGTCACCTTCTTTTACTGTTCGTGCTAGTTTTTCCTCAGTTTGGGACTTTGCCTGCCTTACTGCCTTCCCTGCTTCCATTAGGGCAGTTTGGTATGCCTCCCTATCTTCATCCCGTTGTGTTCCCTTATATTTCCTGAAGGTCAGCCTTTTGGCTCTGACCTTTTCTGCTACTGTATTTGAGAACCAAAGTGGTTTCCTTCTTCTTTTGCACTTCCTTTTCTGTCTAACACAATGGGATGTTGCTTCAAGTATTGCATCCTTAATGCTTGCCCACTTTGCCTGTACTCCCTCACCTGTATTTCTTTTTGCCAGGGCTAGCTTAACTCTGTTGGCCATCTTATCAAAGTCAGCTCCTCTGAAGGCCCATATTTTTGCCTGGGAATGGGATGATTTAGTTCTAGTGGCCAAATTGAAGCATACCATGTGATGGTCACTGGCCCCCAGGTGACCTTCTACCTGGAGATCTGTGATCCCTTACTTGTTAGTCAGTACTAGATCCAGGATAGCCCTGTCTCTCATGGGTTGCTGTACCAGTTGTTTGAGGCCCTCCCCCTGCAGGGAATCCACTATGTGTCTAGTTCTGGAAGATGTTCCTGCTGGTATTGACCAATCTGTATCCGGCATGTTGAAGTCTCCCATTATCAGAACCTCCCCTTTAGCTGTCATGTTTTGTATATCTTCTAACAGTAATGTGTCTATGTCCTCCCCCTGGTCTGGGGCCTGTAGCCAACCCAGTTCTTATGGCTGTCCCATTTCCTGTTTCCAGGGTGACCCACAGTTCTTCTGGCTCCTTATGTGTATTCTGAATTTCTGTAGCTTTGATATTTTCATTGACATACAGGGTCCTCCTCCCCTTTTTGCACCTCGGTCTCTTCTGAACAATACATAGCCAGGTACTGAAGTCTCCCAAGTGTGGTTACTGGTAAACCACGTCTCACTAATTGCTACTATGTCCAGTTTACCCTATGACATTATTGCCTGCAGGTCTGGGATCTTATTTACCAGGCTGTGAGCATTTGTGTACACGATTTTCCATTGGCCAGATGTTGGTGTGTTAGTTGTTGGGTGAGGTTTGGCGTTACCCCTGTGTGTTGTATGGGGAGACAAACCTTTTTTCTTACCTGGTGATCCAAATAAACTGCAAACATGCTGAATCCCTGTTTGACCACTAGCAGATGGGGGATGGGTGTTCTTCCCATTCAACATATGGGGTGCTGCACCCCTCTCCCCATTTGCTAGTTTAAATATTCTGCAAAGACGTCAAACTTCTCCCCCAATGCACTGACTCCCTCCTTAGTCAGATGCAGTCCATCAAATTTAAAGAACTTTCACTCCCAGAACTGTTGCCAGTTCCCTACAAATCTGTGTCCTTTTTCCTGGCACCAGCCCTTGAGCCACGTTTAGCTCCCCTATCTCCCCTTCTCTGACCTTCTGTCCATCTGCTCCCCTCTCCCAGACTGGCAGGATCTCAGAGAAGGAGATGCCGGATGAAATAGATGATAGTTTGTCAGCCAGCCTGGTCAGGCATTTCTTGGCCTCCACAACTGACCGGCTGGTGAGATCATTAGTCCCTATGTGTACTAGGACATCAATGTTTTCTCCTGCTTTGTGAACAATTTTAGCAATGCGGTCAGTGTCTCTCCATGCTGATGTACCTGGGAGACATCTGACCATTACCCCTGGCTGGAGATGGGTATGAACTCCCCGAATCATGGAGTCTCCTATGATCAGAAGTTTTTTGGATTTCCTTTTTGTGTTTTTTGTTTTGGTTCCTGATTTGGGTGAGTTTTGTTGTGCTAGCTCCTGTGCTGTAGTGTCTTGCTCTGCAGTGTCTTCTGCCTCTTTGTTTGATTTCAGAGATAGAGGCAGATACCTGTTTGAAGTGTTTATATGGTTTTTGGAGGTAATATGTTGGAGAGCAGAGAGTGATGGGGCACCTGATTTGCCTCTCCTAACCACCTGCCAACCTCCAGGACCAACTACCCTCTGCGGTCGAGGTTTTTCTGTTGGATGCTGGGGAAATGGCGGGTGGTTCTTATAATGTATTTCCTCTTGAATATGAAATTTGAGGTGTGCAATCTCTGCCCATGCTGCCTGAAGCTGAGCCCTAAGATCTCCAAAGGCCCAGCATGTAGGACGGTGTCCTAAATCCTGCAAGAATGTCCTTCTGAAAATGGTTCTACAGTACCTGCAGTTAATGACATCCATTCCAGATAAGCACACCCTATCGGGTAGGCAGGGCACCAGCCTAGGTAAGAAACTAGGGGGAAGGACCCTATCGGGTAGTTTGCTAGTAGCCTAGGTAAGCCCCTAGGGGTAGGACCCTATCAGACATCTTGCCTAGTAGCCTAGGTAAGTCTCTAAGGGGTAGCTCCCTATCGGGTAGTGTGCTAGTAGCCTCAGGGGTAGGACCCTATTGGGCAGGCAGCCTAGTAGCTCAGGTAACTCCCTAGGGGGTAGAACCCTATTGGGCAGGCAGCCTAGTAGCCTTGGTAAGTCCATAGAGGGTAGTGCCCTATCTGGCAGGCAGGGCACGAGCCTAGGTAAGACCCTAGGGGGTAGGACCCTATCAGGTAGGTCGTCTAGTAGCCAAGGTAAGACCCTACGGGGTAGGAACCTATCGGGTATTGTGCCAGAAGCCTAGATAAGTCCCTAGAGGGTAGGACCCTATCGGGTAGGCAAGGCACCAGCCTAGGTAAGTCCCTAGGGGGTAGCACCCTATCAGGTAGGTGGCCTAGTAGGCTGGGTAAGTCGCTAGGGGGTAGGACCCTATCGGGAAGGCAGGGTGTTAGCACAGGTAAGTCCATAGACGGTAGGAACCTATTTGGTCGGCAGGGTGGTAGCCTAGGTTAAGTCCCTAGGGAGTTGGACCTTATCGGGCAAGTGACCTAGCAGCCAAGGTAAGTCACTGGGGGTAGGACCCTAACCCTGGTCCTAACCCTTAACCCTAACCCTAACCCTAAACCTAACCCTATCCCTATCCCTGACCCTGACTCTAACCCTAAACCTAACCTTAACCTTAACCCTAACCCTAACAATAATCCTAATCCTAACCCTACCTGTAACCCTAGCCCTAACCCTAACCCTAACCCTAACATTAACCCTAACCCTAACACTAACCCTAACTCTAACCCTAACCCTAAACCTAACCGTGTCCCTGACCCTATCCATAACCCTAACCCTAACTCTGACCCTGACGCTAACCCTAACCCTAATCCTCACCTTAACCCTAATTCTCACCATCACCCTAACCCTAACGCTAACCCTGACCCTCACCCCAACCCTAACCCTAAATCTAATCCTAACCCTAACCCAAAACCCTAATAATAACCTTCACCCTCACTGTAACCCTAACACTAAACTTAACACCAACACTCACCCTCACCCATACCCTCACCCTAGCCCTAACCCTAAACCTAACCCTAACTGTTCCCCTAGCCAAAACCCTAACCCTAAATCTAACCCTAATGCTAACCCTAACCCTAACCCTAACCCCTAACCATAACCCTAACCCTAGCTCTAACCTTAACCTAACCCTAACCCTAACCCTAAACCTAACCCTAACCCTGATGCTGATTCTAACCCTAACCGTTACCCTAACCGAAACTTGACCCTAACCCTGACCCTAACCCTAACCCTAACCCTGACCCTATCCAGAACATTCCCCTAACCCTAACCCTATCTCTTTCACTAGCTCTAGCCCTAACCCTCACCTAAACCCTAACCCAAACCCTCACCCTAATGCTAATGATTACCCTGATCCTAACCCTAACCCTGAACCTAACGCTAACCATAACCCTAACCCTAACTCTAACCCTAACCTTCACACTCACCCTAACTCAAACCATAACCCTGACCCTAACCCTCACCCTAACCCTAACCCTAACGCTAACCCTGGCCCTCACCCCAAACCTAACCCTAATCCTAACCCTAACCCCAACCCCTAAACCTCACCCTCACCCTCACCCTCACCCTAACCCTATCCCTATCCCTAACACTAAACATAACCCTAACCCTCACCCTCACCCTAAAACTCACCGGTTCGTAAATTATTGACTAGATTAAAGATCTGCAGTGGTCATTTAGGATGGAGACATGATATTTTTATTTTAATAGAAATTCATTCCATGATTTATGGTGCCAGAGGAGTGTTTCAGAGGACCTTTAGGTAACCAGAGACTATGCTTATTGTTGGCAAAAATGTGTTCCAGGTGATCTATGCAGACAGGATGAATGGTACATGGTGGTCATTTAGCTGCCTGTGGTGTATTTTTTTTGTACCATTGGTTATGCGTACTAATGTACTGGGGTAAAATGTTGGTGGATGTCATTTAGCCACCTGTGTGAAACATTATTTTGCATAACATCAGTTCCCTGATATCTATAGTTGGGGTGAAAGGTCCATGGTAATCATTTATGACACTGAGGATATTTAAAGTTTTGAAAAAGTGGGCTAGGTGATTAATGAGCTGGTGTAAAAAGTCTGAGGTTATTTAGGCCACCTGAGCTGATATTTTATTTTTGCCAAAATGTGTTCAATTGATCCATGAAACATTGAAAGGGTTGAGGAATTTATTATATCTGATGACATTTTTATTTTTATTAAAATGTTCCAGGTAATTTATGGATTGATAAAATACCTGTGGTTATTGAGGCCACCAGAGGCTGTTTTTTTATTTACTAAAAATTGGTCCCGTGATTAATGAACCAAGGTTAAAGGTGTGGGAGTCATTTAGGGCCACTTGTGTGACATTTCTATCATTGTCGAAAATCAGTTCCAGTGATTTCGGCACTGAATAGAAGGGTTTGCAGTGCCTTTAGCCACTTGAGGTAATATTTTATTTTGACCCTAAATGGGTTCCAGACTGTATGACAGGGTAAAGGTCCTTCATGCTACCTGAGGTGATATTTTCATTTGTTGCCATAAAAAGTTTCAGGTGATCTATGGAGACAGATTCAAAGTTATGCAGTGTTTGTTTAGGTCACCTGAGGTGAAATTTTACATATTTGCTGAAAATGGGTTGCTGGTGATTTATGAAGCTGGGTTGAAAGTGTCTGGAGATTGTTGTTTAGGGCCACTGAGGTGATATACTTATTTATGCCAAAAAGCGCTTCAGGTGATTTATGAGATTAGAGTTAATGGTGGTAGGTAAAGGAAAGTTAGTTCACCTGAGATTAAAGGCAGGTGGAGGTCATTTAGGCCACCTGAAGTGATAATATTTTTCTTGCCAAAAATTGTTTCCAGGTGATCTATGGAGTAATTGTGAAAAGGTTGTTTAAGCCATCTGAAGTTAAATTCTTATTTTTGCAAACACTGTTTCCAGGTGTTATCTGGAGCTGAGGTGAACTGTCCACAGTGGTCATTTAAGCCACGTGAGGTGATATTTTTAGTTTTTTAGAAAGTGGGTGTGTTACAGGTGATTAATGGAGCTGGTGTGAAAGGTCTGTGGTGGTGGTCATATAGGCCACCTGAGGTAATATTTTTATGTTTACAAAAAAGTGGTTCCAGGTGAGTTAAGGAGCAGGGGTAATGGAACTGCAGTGGTTATTAAGGCCACCAGAGATAATATTTTTATTTTTGCCACAAATTTGTTCCAGGTGATCTATGGAGTCGTAGGAAAGGTTGATTATTTTAAGCCAGCTGAGGGTGAAATTTTTTATTTTTTTGGTCGTCGGCTCCCGTTGATATCTATAGTTGGGGGTGAGAAGTCCATGGCAGGCATTTAAGACTCCTGAGGTGATTTATTTAAACTTTTGAAAAAGTGGGTTGTAAGTGACTAATGGAGCTTGTGAAGGGTCTGAGGTTGTCATTTAGGCCTCCTGAGGTGATGTTTTTATTATTGAAAAACTGTTCAATTGACCTATGGAAACATTGTAGAAAGGTCTGAGGAGTTTGGTTTGCCTGATGTGACATTTTCTATTTTTTACCAAAATGGGCTCCAGGTACTTTTTATGAATCTGGAGTAAAATACCTGCAGTGGTCACTGAGGCCACCAGATGTAATGTTTTTATTTTTACTAAAAATTGGTTCCAGGTGATTTAAGGAATCAAGGTGAAAGGTCTGCGGTGGTCATTTAGGCCACCTGTGGTGATATTTTTTATTCATTCTTTGCTGAAATCAGCTCCCGGTGGAGTGTAGGCACTTGAATAAAGGTTTTCAGTGCTCATTTAGGCCACCTGAGGTAATAATATTTTATTTTACCAAAATGTTCCAGGTCATATGAGCAGTGGTAAAAGGTCCTCTATGCCATCAGAGGGTTATTTTCATTTGTTGGCATAAAAGGTTTCGGAGATCTATGGAGCCAGATTGAAAGTTTCTGAGTGGTTGTTTAGCCACCAGAGGTGAAATCGTACATATTTGCTGAGAAATGGGTTGCAGGTGATTTATGCGTTGGTGTGGAAATGTCTGAGGTTGTCCTTTAGGCTACCTGAGTGATATATTTATTTTGCTAAAAAAAAACATTTCTGGTGATGTGTGGGATTGGGGTAAATGATAGACAGTGGTAATTTAGATCACCTGAGGTTAAAGGCAGGTGGTGGTCATTTAGGCCACCTGAAGTGATAATTTTACTTTTGCCAAAAATTGGTTCCAGGTGATCTATGGAGCAATTGTGAAAAGTCCACGATGGTTGTTATGTCATCTGAAGTTAAATTTTATTTTGCAAACAGTGGATTCTAGGTGATATCTGCAGCTGAGGTGAACTGATCATAGTGGTCTTAAGCCACATGAGTGACATTTTAGTTTTTTGAAAAGTGGGTTACAAGGTGATTAATGGAGCTGGTGAAAGGTGAGGTTATGTTTTGGCCCTGAGGTGATATTTGTATTTTTCCCAAAACTGGGATCCAGGTAATTAATGTATCCAGAGTAAAAGATTTGCAGTTGTGATTTAGGCCACCTGATGTGATTCTTCTTTTTGATAAAATTTGTTCCAGGTGATATAGATCTGGGGTAAAAGGTCTGTTTAGGATTTTGAGACCACAATGGGTAATATTTTTAGTTTTTGCCCAAAACATACTCCAGCTGATCTATGGAGCCTGGTTGAAAGTTTCTTGATGGCTCTTTAAGCCACCTGAGTTGAATTTTTTATTTGTTTCAAAAATTGGTTTTTGGTGAGTTAAATAGCTGGAGTGAAAGATCAATGGTGGTCGTTTTTTCCACCTGAGGTGATATTTTTATTTTTGCCTGCAATGGTTCCAGCTGATCTATGGAGTCATTGTGAAAGGTCAGGTAAAATGTCCAAAGTGGCCATTGAGGCCACCAGAGGGGATATGTTTTTGTTTTTGCCAAAAATGGGTTTCAGGTGATCTATGGAGGTGAGGTAAAAGATTCACAGTAGAGCTTTAGACAACCAGGGGTGCTATTTTTTTGTGCAAAAAATGGGTTCAAGGTGATCTATGGAGACAAGGAGAATGTGATGCAGTGGTCGTTTAGGCCACCTGGGGTGACATTTTTATTTTTGCAAATAATTGTTTGCAGTTTATTTATCTTGCTGGGGTGAAAGATTAGTTTTTTGCATTAATGCTTCCTGATGTAATACATATTTTTTTTTTCAAAAAAAGGGTTTCAGGTGATTAATGGAGTTTTGGTAAATGGTAGGCAGTGGTCATTTAGGCCACCTGAGGTAATATTTTTAATTGTGCCAGAAATGGTTCCAGGTGATGTATGGAGTCATTGTGAAAGGTCAGCAGTGGCTGTTCAAGCCAACTGAGTTGAAATATTTTTTTTTGCAAAAAATCAGTTCCAATTGATCTCTGAAGTTGGGGTGAAATGTCAGTATCAGCCTTTTAAGACACCTGAGGTGATATTTCTAGTTTTTGAAAAAGTGGCTTGTAAGTGACTAATGGAGCTCCTGTAAAAGGTCTGAGGCTGTCATTTAGGACACCTGATGTTATATTTGTATTTTTGCCAAAAATGGGTTCCCGGTAAATGATTGATCCAGAGTAAAAGATCTGCAGTGGTCATTTAGGCCAGTAGACATGATATTTTTATTTTTTATTGAAACTGGTTCCAGCTGATTTATGGAGCCAGGGTGAAAGGTCTACAGAGGACCTTTCGGCATGATGTTAAAGATGTTTAGGATGATGTTTTCAATTTTGGCAAAAATGGGTTCCAGGTGATCTATGCAGACAGGGTTAATGGTACATGGTAGCCATTCAGGCCTCCTGTGGTGATATTTTGTTTAGTAATAATGGGTTCCAGGTAATTTATGTACCTGGGGTATAATGTCGGTGGATGTCATTTAGGCCACTTATGGTGATATTTTTAGTTTTTGCCAAAATGTGGGTATCAACATCCACAGTGCTCATTTGGGCCTTATGCTATGTTTTTGTTTTTGCCAAAATGGGTTCCACGGCTTAATGGAACCTTTGTAAATGTCTGTGGTGGTTTATAGGCCACCTGAGGTGTTGTTTTTATGTTTTCCAAAATGTGGTTCCAGGGGTGAGTTATGGAGCAGGGTAATGGACCGCAGTATTTACTAGGGCCACCAGAGAAATTATTTTATTTTGCTACAAGTGGGTTCCAGGGTGATCTATGAGTCATTGTGAAAGATTGGAGTGGTTGTTTAAACCTGCTGAGGTGAAATTTTTATTTTGCAAAACATGGTGTTCAAGGTGATCTATGGAATTATTGTAAGGTCCGATAAGTTTGTTTCTGGACACCAGATGTGACGTTTTTATTTTACCCAAAATGGGTTCCAGGTAATTGATGGATATGGAGTAAAAGATCTGCAGTGGTCATTTAGGCCACCAGAGGTAATGTTTTTAATTTTACTAAAAATTAGCTCCCAGGTGATTTTCAGAGCTGAGATGAAAGGTCTGCAGAAGTCATTTAGGACACCTGGGGTGACATTTCTATTCAGTTTTGCCAGAAATTAGTTCCAGGTAATTTATGGATCCAGAGTTAAAGCTCTGCAGTGGTCATTTAGGCCAGGAGAGGTGATATTTTTATTTGCACTAGAAATTGGTTTCAGGTGATTTATGGAGTTAGGGTGAAAGGTCTGCAAAGGACCTTTAGGCAACCAGGGATTATATTTTTATTTTTTGCCAAAACTGGGTTCCAGGTGATCTATGGAGCTAGATTCAAAGTTCCTCAGTGGTTGTTTAGGTCACCTGAGGTGAAATGTTAATTTTTTCCCCAACAAATGAGTTCCAGGTGGGTGAAAGGTTAGCAGTGGTCATTAAGGCCACCTGAGGTCATAATTTCATTTTTACTAAAACTGGTTCCAGGTTATGTATGGAGAAAGGTTAAAAGGTCATTTATGCCACCTGATGAGATATTTTTATTTTTTTACTATAAATTGGTTTCAGGTGATCTACGGAGCCAGATTCAATGTTCCTCAGTAGTTGTTTGGGGCACCTGAGGTGCAATTTATATGTTTTCCAAAAATGGGTGTCTGGTAATTTATGCAGCTCAGGTGAAAGGTCTGAGGTTGTAGCTTAGGCCAGCTGAGGTGATGTATTTATTTTTGCCAGAAATGCAGTTCAGGTGATTCATGTGTTTGGGATAAAAGGTTGGCTGTGGTCATTTAGGCCACCTGAGATTAAAGGTAGGTGGTGGTGATTAGGCCACCTCAGTGTGATAACTGTATTTTTGCCAAAAATGGGTTCCATATAATGCATGGATCCAGATTAAAAGATCCGCAGTGGCTGTTTAGACCAGGAGAAGTGTTATTTTTATTTTTACCAGAAATTGGCTCCAGGTGATTTATGGAGCCAGGATGAAAGGTCTGTAGAGGACCTTTAGGCAACCAGGGACGATGTTTTTATTTTTTGCCAAAAATGGGTTTCAGCTAATCTGTGGAGCTAGGGTGAATGGTATGAGTTGGTGATTTAGGCCACCTGAGGTGAAATTGTTAATTTTGCCAAAATTGGGTTCGAGGTGATCTTTGGAAACATTGTAAAAGTTCTGAGGTGTTTGTTTTGGGCACTTGTTGTGACATTTTTAATTTTATCAAAAATGAGTTCCAGGTAATCTATAGATCTGAAGTAGAAGATCTGCTGTGGTCATTTAGGCAACCAGAGGTGTTGTTTTTAATTTTACTAAAAATTGGTTCCAGGTGATTTATGGATTTGGGATAAAAGGTCTGCAGTGGCCCTTTAGGCCATCATGGGTGATATTTTCATTTTTGCCAACAATGGTTCCAGGTGATCTCTGAGCCAGGGTGAATGCTATACAGTGGTCTTTTAGGACATCTGAAGTAATATTTTTATTTTTTTACCAAAAATGGGTTCCATGTTATGTATGGAGCAAGGGTAAAAGGTCCATTATGGCACCTAAGGTGATATTTTTGTTTTTTGCCATCAATGATATATTGTTTGCATCATTTACTATACATTATTTTTGGCTAAAATGGGTTTCATGTGATTTATGTGGTAAAAGGTAGGCAGTGATCATTTAGGCCACCTGGGGTGATTTTTTTTTCCACAAATGGGTCCCAGGTGATCTATGGAGTCATTGTGAAAGGTTGCAGTGGTTGTTTAAGCCATCTGAGGTGACATTTTCATTTTTTGCATAAAATCAGTTCCAGTTGATATCCCTAGTTTGGGTGAAATGTCCATGGCAGCTGTTTAAGACACCTGAGATGACATTTTCAGTTTTTGAAAAATTGGTTTGTAAGTGACTAATGAAGCTGGTGTAAAAGATCTGAGGATCATTATCCTCAGATAGGATAAACGACCAGTGCAGACATTTTACATTGCCTTCACAAATCACCTGGAACCAAATTTTGGCAAAAATAAAAATATTACCTCAATTAGCCTAAATGGCTAATGCTGACCTTTAACCTCAAGAAGCATAAAACACCACTGCAGACCTTTCACTTTGCTTCCATAAATCAGGTGATCTATTGAGCCAGGGTAAAAGGTTTGTGGTAGTCATTACGACCACCTGAGGTGACATTTCTATTTTTGCCAAAAATGGGTTCCAGGTGATTGATGGAGGCAAAGTGAAAGGTGTGCAGTGGTGTTTTATGCTTCTTGAGGTTAAAGGTCGGCATTAGCCATTTAGGCCACCTGAGGTGTTTGTTTTGGACATCTGATGTGACATTTTTATTTTTACCAAAAATTGGTTCCAGGTAATTTAGGGATCTGGAGTAAAAGATCTGCAGTTGTCATTTAGGCCACCAGAGGTAATATTTTTATTTTTTACAAAATAAGTGGTTCCATGTCATGTATGGAGCAGGGGTAAGAGGTAATTTATGCCATCTGAGATTATATTTTTTATTTTTTGCGATAAATGGGTTTCAGGTGATTTATGGAGCTTGATTCAAACTTCCTCAGTGGTAGTTTAAGACACCTGAGGTGAAATTTATATATTTGCTTAAATGGGTTGCAGGTGATTTATGGAGCAGCTATGAAAGTCTGAGGTTGTCGTTAAGGCCACCTGAGGTGACATATTTATTTTTGCTAAAAATGCATTTCGGGTGATTTATGAGGTTGGGGCAAAAGGTAGGCAGTGGTCATTTAGGACACCTGAAGTTAAAGGTAGGTGGTGGGGACTTAGGCCACCTGAGGTGATAGCTTTATTTTTGCCAAAAATGGGTTCCAGGTGAGTTATGGAGTCATTAACCATCCTTGGACTTGTTTTTGTTTCACCTATGTTGAGCCTACTGTACCTAAGTATGTACTTTATGCATCTATTCTATTGTAACAATGCCTACTGCACCAAATGTTAATTTTAGCACTGATATGTATTGTTATGTACACTCAGGTTGCATCTAGAAATGAGTGATTTTTCCCACTCAGTATGCTTATCTGGTAAATCTAGTTAATAAATAAATAGATAAATCAATAAATTGTGAAAAGTCCACAATGGTTTTATAAGCCACCTGAGTTGAAATTTTTATTTTTGCAAACAATGGATTCCAGGTGATATCTGGAGCTGAGGTGAAATGTCCATGGTGGTCGATTAAGCCACCTGATGTTATAGTTCTTATTTTTGCAAAAATAGTTTCAATGTGATATTATGGAGTAAAAAGTCTAGTGTGGTCATTTTGGCCACCAGAGGTGATATAATTTCTTTACCAAATATAGGTTCCAATTGATTTTTGGCACTCGGGTAAAAGGACCACAGTGAATTTTTAAGACACAAAGGGTGATATTTAAATTTTTTGCCAAAATGGGTTCCAGGTAATCTGTGGAGCTAGGGTGAATGGTACGAAGTAGTCATTTAGGACACCTGAGATGAAATTTTTATTTTTGCAAAAACAGTTTTCAAGGTGATCTATGGAATCATTATGAAAGGTCTGAGGAGTTTGTTTTGGACACCAGATGTGACATTTTTATTTTTCCCCAAAATGGGTTCCAGGTAATTGATGGATCTGGAGTAAAAGATCTGCAGTGGTCATTTAGGCCACCAGAGGTAATGTTTTTATTTTTACTAAAAATTAGGTCCCAGGTGATTTACGGAGCCAAGGTGAAAGGTCTGTGGTAGTCATTTAGGCCACCTGGAGTGACATTTCTATTCAGTGTTGCCAGAAATTGGTTCCAGGTAATTTATGGATCCATAGTAAAAGATCTGCAGTGGCCATTTAGGCCAGGAGAAGTAATATTTTTTATTTTTACCAGAAATTGGTTCCAGGTGATTTATGGAGTCCGGGTGAAAGGTCTGCAGTGATGATATTTTCATTTTTGCCAAAAATGGGTTCCAGGATATTTGTGGAGCTGAGGTGATAGGTCTGCAGTGGACTTTTACACTACCTGATGTGATATATTTATTTTTGCTAAAAATGCATTTCAGGTGATTTATGTGATTGGGGTAAAAGATAGGCAGTGGTCATTAAGGTCACCTGAGGTTAAAGGAAGGTGGTGGTCATTTAGGCCAGCTGAGGTGATACATTTATTTTTTACCAAAAATGGGTTCCAGTTGATCTATGGAGTCATTGTGAAAAGTTAATGATGGTTGTTTAAGCCACCTGAGGTGAAATTTTTATTTTTGCAAAAAATGGATTCCAGGTGATGTCTGGAGCTGAGGTGAGATGTCCATGATATTCATTTAAGCCACCTGCAGTGAAATTTTTAGTTTTTCAAATAGTGGGTTGCAGGTAATCTGTGGAGCTTGGGTGAATGGTACGAGGTGGTTGTTTAGGCTACCTGAGGTGAAATTTTTATTTTTGCCAAGACTGTGTTCAATTGATCTATGGAAACATTATGAAAGGTCTGAGGAGTTTGTTTTGGACACCTGATGTGACATTTTTATTTTTACCAAAAAATGGGTTCCAGATAATTTATGGATCTTGATTGAAAGATCTGCATTGGAGATTTAGGCCACCAGAGATGATATTTTTATTTTTACTAAAAAATTGGTTCCAGGTGATTTATGGAGCCAAGGTGAAAGGTCCTCAGTGGTCATTTAGGCCACTTGGAGTGATATTTTTATTCATTGCTTGCCAGAAATAGGTTCCTTGTGATTTATTTAGCCTGGATAAAAGATCTGCTGTGGACCTTTAGGAAACCAGGGGTGATATTTTAATTTTTGACAAAAATGGTTCCAGATGATCTATTGAGCCAGGGTGAATGGAATGCAGTGGTCATTTAGTCAACATGAGGTAATATTTTAATTTTTACCAAAAATGGGTTCCAGGTTATGTATGGAGCAAGGGTAGAAGGTCATTTATGCTACCTGAGGTGATATTTTTATTTTTTTGTCATAAATGGATTTCAGGTGATCTACGGAGCCAGATTCAATGTTCCTCAGCAGGTGTTTAGGCCACCTGAGGTGCAATTTACATATTTGCGGAAAATGGGTTGCAGGTGAGTTATGGAGCTGGGGTGAAAGGTCTGAGGTTGTAGTTTAAGCCAGCTGAGGTGATATTTTTATTTTTGCCAAAAATGCAATTTAGGTGATTCAAGGGATTAGGGTAAAAGGTTGGCAGTGGTCATTTAGGCTACCTGAGGTTAAAGGCCACTTGAGGTGATAATTGTATTTTTGCCAAAAATGGGTTCCAGGTAATTCATGGATCCAGAGTAAAATACCTGCAGTGGTCATTTAGGCCAGGATAGGAGTTATTTTTACTTTTTCCAGAAATTGGCTCCAGGTGATTTATGGATCCACGGGGAAAGGTCTGCAGAGGAGCTTTAGGCAACCAGGGAAGATGTTTTTAATTTTTGCCAAAAATGGGTTCCAAGTGATCTATGGAGCCAGGTTCAAAGTTCCTCACTGGTTGTTTAGGTTATCTGTGGTAAAATGTTCATTTGTTCTCCAAAAAATGAGTTCCAGGTGAGTTATGAAGCCTTGGTGAAAGGTCAGCAGTGGTCATTAAGGCCACCTAAGTTGATTTTGTTTTTTGCCAAAAATGATTTTCATGTGAGTTTTGTAGCCGGAGTAAAAAGTTCAAAGTCATCATTCAGGCAATATTATTTTTAGTTTGCTAAAAATTTGGGTTCCAGTTTATTTATAGAGCTGAGGAAAAAGGTCCGTAGTAGATGTATGGGCCAGCAGGAGTGATATTTTCATTTTTGCCACAAATTGGTTCCAAGAGATCTATTTATCCATGCTTAATGGAAGACGGTGGTCATTTAGGACATCTTAGGTGAAATTTATAGCTTTGTCAAAAATGGATTCTAGATTATTTATTGTGCTGGGGTGAAAGGTCTGCAGTGAACATTTATGCTGCCTGATGTGATATATTTATTTTTGCCAAAACTGAGTTTCAGCAGATTTATCTGATTGAGGTAAAAGGTTGGCAGTGGTCATTTAGGCCCCGGAGGTAATATTTTTATTTTTACCAAGAATGGGTTCCAGGTGATGTATGGAGTCATTGTGAAAAGTCCACAATGGTTGTTTAAGTCACCTGAGGGGAAATTTTGATTTTCGCAAAAAATGAATTCCAGGTGATATCTGGAGATGAGGTCAAATATCCATGGTGGTCGTTTAAGCCACCTGTGGTAATATTTTTAATTTTGCCAAAAATGGGTTCCAGGTGATGTATGGAGTCATTGTGAAAATTCCACAATGGTTGTTTAAGTCACCTGAGGGGATTTTTTTATTTTTGCAAAAAATGAATTCCAGGTGATATCTGGAGTTGAGGTCAAATATCCGTGGTGGTCATTTAAGCCACCTGAGGTAATATTTCTTATTTTTGCCAAAAATGGTTACAATGTGAAATTATGGAGCCAGTGTAAGAGGTCCAGTGTGGTCATTTAGACCATCTTTCATTGATTTCATTGAGCTGAAAAATGAAAATATCACTCCTGTTGGCCCATACATCTACTACGGACCTTTTTCCTCAGCTCTGTAAATAAACTGGAACCAAAATTTTTAGCAAACAAAAAATAATATTGCCTGAATGATGACCTGATACTTTTTACACCGGCTACAAAACTCACATGAAAACCATTTTTGGCAAAAAAAGAAATATATCAACTTAGGTGGCCTTAACAACCCCTGCTGACCTTTCGCCCAGGCTTCATAACTCACCTTGAACTCATTTTTGGAGAACAAGTGAACATTTTACCACAGGTAACCAAAACAACCATCGAGGAACTTTGAACCTGGCTTCATAGATCACTTGGAACCCAATTTTGGCCAAAATTAAAAATATCTTACCTGGTTGTCTAAAGCTCCTCTGCAGACCTTTCCCCATGGATCCATAAATCACCTGGAGCCAATTTCTGGTAAAAGTGAAAATATCTCCTATTCTGGCCTAAATGACCACTGCAGGTATTTTACTGTCGATCCATGAATTACCTGGAACCCATTTTTGGCAAAAATACAATTATTACCTCAAGTGGCCTAATGGCCACCACCTACCTTTAGGAGGAACATTGAATCTGGCTCCATAGATCACATGAAATCCATTTATGCCAAAAAATAAAAATATCACCTCAGGTGGCATAAATAACCTTCTACCCTTGCTCTTACATAACCTGGAACCCATTTTTGGTAAAAATTAAAATATTACCTCAGGTTGCCTAAATGACCACTACATTCCATTCACCCTGGCTCAGTAGATCATCTGGAACCATTTTTCTGTAATTTTGTGCTCTTTCAGCCATATCCCAGTATATATTTTTTACGGGCTGCAATTTTGTGCTCTTCCAGCTATAACCATTTTATACTGTACCTTGGCTGTAATTATGTGCTCTTCCAGCCATAGCCCATTTTATACTTTTCCCATACTGTTATTCTGTGTTCTTCCAGCCACAGCCCAATTTATACTTTTCACAAGCTGCAGTTTTGTACTCTTCTGCTATTGCTCAATTTATACTTTACCCAGGCTATAATTTGAGGTCTTCCAGCTATAGCCCAGTTTATTCTTTTTCCAGGCTGTAATTTTGTGCTCTTCCAGCTATAGCCATTTTATACTTTTCCTTGGTTGTAATTATGTGCTCTTCCAGCCATAGCCCAGTTTATACTTTTCTCAGGCTGTTATTCTGTGTTTGTCCAGCCATAGCCAAATTTATACTTTTCATGAGCTGCAGCCTTGTACTCTTCCAGCTATAGCACAATTTATACTTTTCCCAGGCTCTAATTTGAGGTCTTCCAGCTATAGCCCAATTTATTATTTTCACGATCTGCAGTTTTGACCTCTTCCAGCCATTGCCCAGTTTACACTTTTCCCAGGCTGTAATTGTGTACACTTCCAGCTATAGCCCGATTTATACATTTCCCAGGTTGTAATTTTGTGCTCAGGTAGCATAAATGTAAACCACAGTTCTTTCAGCCCTGCTCCATAAGTCAACTGGAACCAATTTTGTGCAAAAATTTAAATTTCACTACAGGTGACCTAAATGACCACTGCATCACCTTCACTTCAAAGATCACCAGGAACCCATTTTGGCAAAAATAAAAATGCAATCCTTAGGGCTCAATGACCACTTGACATAGGTTAGGGTTAAAGGTTCACGGTGAGGTTGAAGGTTAGGGTGAGGTTAAAGATTAGGGTTGACGTTTAGGATCCAGGGTCAGGGTTAGGTCAGGGTTACGTTAAAATTAAGGTGAGGATTTGAGTTAGGGTTAGAGCTAGGGAAAAGTTAGGGTTAAGGTTGGGGAGGGGTTTGGGATGAGGGTTAGGGTTAGGGTCGAGGTTAGGGTCAGAGGTGAGGTTAGGGGTTGAGGTTAGGGTTTGGGTTAGAGACTAGGGCTCGAGCTATGGTTTGGGATAGTATTAGGGTAGGATTAGGGATGAAACAAGGGTTAGGGTTAGGGTCAATGTTAGGGTTAGGAGTTGGAGTTAGGGCTCGAGTTAGGGTTAGGAGTTATGGTTAGAATTAGGGTTAGGGTTAGATCAATGGTTAGGGTTAGGGTTATTCATTAGGATTAGGGTTGAGGTTAGGAGCTAAGGGCTAGGCAGGTTAGGGTTAAGGTTAGCTTTGGTGTTAGGTTTAGGACTAGAGTTAAGGGTTAGAATGGAGGGTTAGGGTTAGGATCAGGGTTAAGATAAGTGTTAGGGTTAGTGCTAGGTTGGGGTGAGGACATGGTTGGGGTTATGGTGAGTTATTTTGAGAGGTTAGGTTTAGGGTTAGGCTTAGGGTGAATGTGAGGTGGGGTTAGGATTTGAGTTAGGGTTAGGGTCAGGGGTTAGGGTTGGTTTGAGGGTTAGTGTGAGGGGTTATGGTTAGGGTTAGGGGATGAGGGCTGAGGTCCAGGGTTAGAGTTAGGGTTAAGGTTAGCGTGGGCTGAGGGAGTTAGGATGAGGTTAGTCTTAGGGTTAGGATTAGGGTTAAGGTAAGTGTTAGGGTTAAGGATAGGGTTGGGGTGATGGATATGGTTAAGGGTTAGGGTTAGGGTGAGAGTTATTTTGAGGGTTAGGGTTAGGGTTGAAGCTAGGGTTAGGAGTGAATATGAGGTGAGGTTAGGATTTGAGTTAGGGTTAGGGTTAGGGTTAGGGTTAGAGGTTAGGGTTAATTTTAGGATTGGGGTTAGGACTGGGGTTGGGGTTACGGATAGAGTTGAGGGCTCAGTTTGAGTGTTATGGTTATGGTTATGAATTATCAATTAAGGGTTAGAGGTTAGGGTTGAAGAGTTAGCATTAGGGTTAGGGTTTTGGTTAGGGTTAGGGCTAGGGCTGAGAATCAGGGTTAGGTTTAGAGGTTAGAGTTAGGTTTCGGATGGGGCTAGAGTGAGGTGAGGTTTAGTGTGAGGGTGAGAGTTAGGGTTATAGTTAGTGTTAAGGTTAGGGTGAGGATGAGGGTAAGAGTTAGGGGTTAGGGATAGGGTTTGGATTAGGGTTAGGGTTATAAGTAGGGGTGAGGTGAGAGGATTGGATTAGGGTTAGGGTTAGGGTGAATGTGAGGGTGAGGGTTAGGATTTGAGTTAGGGTTAGGGTTAGGGGTTAGGGTTAGTCTGAGGTTGGGGTGATTGTTATTGTCAGGGTTAGGGTTAGGATTAAGGTTACAGTTAGAGTAATTGTTAGTCTTAGGTTGAGGTTAGGGTTAGTGTTAGGGTTAGGCTTAGGGCTAGGGTTGTGGTTATGAGTTTCCAGTGAGGGTGTGGGTTAGGGTTAGCATTAGGGTTTTAGGTTATGGTTGGGGTTAGGGCTAGTGCTGAGAGTTAGGGTTAGGTTTAGTGTTAGGGTTGGGTTTAGGGAAAAGGAGAGGGTGATGGTGAGTTTGAGGTTTACGTGAGAGTGAGGTTAGTGTTATGGTTAGTGTTACGGTTATGAGGTGAGGATGAGGGTAGGGTTAGGGTTTCAGTTAGGATTAGGGTTAGGGTTGGGTTGAGGTCAGGTTAGCATTAGGGTTAGGGTTAGGGTGAGGGTTAGGGTCAGTTTAAGGGTTAGGGTTAGGGTGAGTGTGACAGTGAGGTCAAAGGTTAGAGTGAGGGTTAGGGTTAGGGTTAGGTTCAGGGTCAGAGTTAGGGTTCACGGTTAGGAGTTAGGATTAGGGTCAGGGTTAGTGTTTGGGTTAGGTTTATGGTTAGGGTTAAGGCTAGTTTTAGGGTCAGAGTTAGGGTTAGGTTTTTGGTTGAGTTAGGGCTAAAGTTAGGGTTATGAGAGGATGAGGTTAGGGCTAGAGTTAGTGTTAGGATTAGGGTTAGGGTCAGGGTTGGGGTGAGGGTCAGGGTTAGCATTAAGGTCAGGGTGAGGGATAGGGTTAGGGTGAGGGTGAGGGTAAGGGTCAGGGTTAGGGTTAGTGTGTGGGTGATAGTCAGGGTTAGAGTGAGGTTTAAGGTTAGGGTCAGGATCAGAGTTAGGGTTAAGGTTATGATTAGGGTCAGGGTCAGGGTTTGGGATAGGTTTGGGTTAGGGTTAGGGCTAGTTTAGGGTTAGGGTTATTGTTAGAGTAAGTACTAGGTTAATGGTTAGGGTTAGTGTTAGGGTTAGTGTTAGGGTTAGGGTAAGCATTAGGGTTAGGGCTAGGGTTACATGTAGGGTTAGGGTTATTGTTAGGGTTAGGTTTAGGGTTAGGGTTGGGTTAGGTTTAGGGTTAGGGTTAGGGATAGAGCTAGGTTAGGGTTATGGTTAGGGGTTAGTGTTAGGGTTAGGGTTAGGGTTAGGGCTGAGAGTTAGGATTAGCATTAGGGTTAGATTTATGGTTAGGATTAGGGCTAGGGCTAGAGTTAGGGTTAGGGTTAGGTTTAGGGTTGGGGCTACAGTGTGGGTGAGGGTGAGGCTTAGGGGTGGGTGAGTGTTAGGGTTACAGTTAGAGTTAGGGTTAGGTTGAGGTTATTGATTAAGTTTTGGGTTAGGGTTAGGATTAGATTTAGGGTTAGGGTTGGGGTGAGGTGAGGGTTAGCTTGTAGGGCTAGGGTCAGGGACAGAGTTAGGGTTAGGGTTGAGGTTCAGGCTCACTTTCAGGGTCATGGTCAGGTGTAGGATTAGGGCTAGTTTTAGGATTAGGGTTAGGGCTAGGTTTAAGTTTAGGGTTAGTGTTAGGGTTATGGTTAAGGTTAGGGTTAGGGTTAGGATTAGGGTTATTATTAAGGCTAGGGTTAGGGTTGGGGTTATTTAGGGTTAGAGTTAAGGTTGCGGTTAGGGTTAGGGATAGGTTTCACGGGTGAGGTTTAGGGTTAGGGTTAATGTTAGGGTTAGGGATATGGGTTAGGGGTAGTTTTAGGGTTAGGGTCAGGGTCAGGGTTAGGATTAGGGTTAGGTTGAGGTTAGGGTTAGGGTTATCATTAGGGTCCAGGGTTAAGGTCAGGGTTAGCGTTAGCATTAGGGTGAGGTTGAGGGTTAGTGTTAGGGTTAAGGTTAGGGTTAGGAGCTAGAGCTATGAAAGGGTTAAGTTTAGGGTTAGGAAGGGTTTGGGATAGGGTCAGGGTTAGGGTTAGGGTCAGGGTTTTGGTCAGGGTTAGGGAAACGTTTTGGGCTGTTGCTCAGGCTAGGGTTAGGATTAGGGTTAGGATTAGGATTAGGGTTAGAGCAAGGGTTAGGGTTAGGGTTAGGCATTAGGGTTAGGGTTAGGGCTAGGGCTAGGGCAAGGGTTAGGGTTAGGGTTAACTTAATTGTAGGGTTTAGGACTAGAGATAGGGTTTGGGAGAGGGATAGAGTTAGGGTTAGGAGTAGTGTTAGGGTCAGGGTTAGGGTTAGGGTTAGGGTGAGGATAGGATTAAGGTTAGGGTGAGAGTTAGGGTGAGGTTAGGGTTAGGGTTAGGTCTAGGTTAGGGTGAATGTGAGGGTGAGAGTTAGGCTTTGAGTTAGGGTTAGGGTTAGTGTTAGTGCGAGGATAGGATTAGGATTATTGTTAGTGTGAGAGTTAGGGTGAGAGATAGGGTTAGGGTTATGTTTAGGGTTAGGGTGAATGTAATGGTGAGCTTTAGGCTTTGATTTAGAGTTGGGGTTAGGGTTGGGGTAAGGGCTAGGGGTTAGGGTTAGTTTGAGGGTGAGGTTTAGGGGTTAGGGTTAGTGTTAGGGTTAGGGTTAAGGCTAGGTTAAGGGTTACGGTTGGGTTAGGGCTAGGGTTAGAGTTATGGCTATGGGTTAGGGGTTAGAGTTAGGGTGAGGGCTAGGGTTAGGGTTAGCAATCGGTTAGGTTTATGGTTAGATATCTGACTGTATGGCTAGCTTTAGGGTTAGGTTTAGGGCTAGGGTGAGTGTGAGGGTGAGTTTTAGGGTGAGGGTGAGGGTTAGGGTTTTGTTTAGTGTTAGGGATAGGGATAGGGTTAGGGTGAGGGTGAGGTGAGGTTTAGGGGTTGGGGTTAGGGTTTAGGATTAGGAGTAGCAGTTGGGTTTGGCGTGAGGGCCAGGGTTAGCGTTAGGGTTAGGGTTAGGTGAGGTTAGGGTCAGGGTTATGGTTTGAGTTAGTTTGAGTGTGAAGGTTAGGGTTAGAGTTAGGGTTAGGGTTATGGTTAGCGTTAGGTTCAGGGTCAGGGTTAGGGTCAGGGATGTCGTTAGCATTAGGGTGAGGTTTGGGTTAGGGTTTAGGTGAGGTTAGGGCTAGAACTAGTGAAAGAGTTAGGGTTAGGGTTGGGGAATGTTCAGGATAGGGTCAGGGTTAGGGTTATGGTTAGGGTTAGGGTTAGGGTCAGGGTTAGGGTCAAGGTTGAGGTTAGGGTTATGGTTAGGGTTAGAGTCAGCATCAGGTTAGGGTTGGGGTTAGGGTTAGGTTAAGGTTAGAGCTAGGGTTAGGGTTATGGTTAGGGGTTAGGGGTTAGGGTTAGGGTTAGGGTTAGCATTAGGGTTAGATTTAGGGTTAGGGTTTTGGCTGGGGAACAGTTAGGGTTAGGTTTAGGGTTGAGGGCTAGGGTGAGGGTTTGGCTGAGGGTGAGTGTTAGGGTTAAGTATAGTGTTAGGGTTACAGTGAGGGTGAAGGTTATTATTAGGGTTTTGGGTTAGGGTTAGGATTAGATTTAGGGTTAGGGTTGGGGTGAGGGTCAGGGTTAGCGTTAGGGTTAGGGTGATGGTGAGAATTAGGGTTAAGATGAAGGTTAGGGTTAGGGTTAGCGTCAGGGTCAGAGTTAGGGTTAGGGTTATGGATAGGGTCAGGGACAGGGTTAGGTTTAGGGTTAGGGTTAGAGTTAGGGTTAGTGTTAGGGTTAGGGTTAATGTTAGGGTTAGGGTTAGTGGTAGGGTTACAGGTAGGGATAGGATTAGGATTATTGTTAGGGTTAGGGTTAAGGTTAGGTTTAGGGTTAGAGTCAGGGTCAGGGATAGGGATAGGTTAGGTTTGGGTTAGGGTTGGGGTTAGGACCAGGGTTGGGGTCCTACCCCAGTGACTTACCTTGGCTGCTAGGCCACTTGCCGATAAGGTCCAACTCCCTAGGGACTTAACCTGGGCTACCGCCTTGCCAACCAAATAGGTTCCTACCCTCTATGGACTACCTGGGCTCAACACCCTGCCTTCCGATAGGGTCCTACCTCCTAGTGACTTACCCAGCCTACTAGGCCACCTACCTGATAGGGTGCTACCCCTAGGGACTTACCTAGGCTGGTGCCTTGCCTACCCGATAGGGTCCTACCCTCTAGGGACTTATCTGGGCTGCTGGCACAATACCCGATGGGGTCCCACCCCTAGGGTCTTACCTTGTCTCCTAGACAACCTGCCTGATAGGGTCTTACCCCTAGGGTCTTACCTAGGCTCGTACCCTGCCTTCCAGATGAGGGAACTACCCTCTATGGACTTACCAAGGCTACTAGGCTGCCTGCCCGATAGGGTTCTACCCCTAGGGAGTTACCTGGGCTACTAGGCTGCCTGCCCAATGAGGTCCTACCCTTAGGCTACTAGCACACTACCCGATAGGGTGCTACCCTTCAGAGACTTACCTAGGCTACTAGGTAAGATGTCTGATAGGGTCCTACCCCTTAGGCTACTAGCACACTACCCGATAGGGTGCTACCCTTAGAGACTTACCTAGGCTACTAGGCAAGATGTCTGATAGGGTCCTACCCCTGAGGGCTTACCTAGGATGGTGCCTTGCCTACCCGATAGGGTCCTACCCTCTAGGGACTTATCTGGGCTGCTGGCACAATGACCCAATAGGGTCCCACCCCTAGGGTCTTACCTTGGCTCCTAGACAACCTACCTGATAGGGTCTTACCCCTAGGGTCTTACCCAGGCTCGTGCCCTGCCTGCCAGATAGGGCACTACCTCTATGGACTTACCAAGGCTACTAGGCTGCCTGCCCGATAGGGTTCTACCCTAGGGAGTTACCTGGGCTACTAGGCTGCCTGCCCAATAGGGTCCTACCCTTAGGCTACTAGCACACTACCCGATAGGGTGCTACCTTAGAGACTTACCTAGGCTACTAGGCAAGATGTCTGATAGGGTCCTACCCTTAGGCTACTAGCACACTACCCGATAGGGTGCTTCCCTAGAGACTTACCTAGGTTACTAGGCAAGATGTCTGATAGGGTCCTACCCTAGGGCTTACCTAGACTACTAGCAAACTACTCAATAGGGTCCTTCCCCTAGTTTCTTACCTAGGCTGGTGCCCTGCCTACCCGATAGGGTGTGCTTATCTGGAATGGATGTCATTAACTGCAGATAGTGTGGAACCATTTTCAGAAGGTCATTCTTGCAGGATTTAGGACACCGTCCTACATGCTGGGCCTTTGGAGATCTTAGGGCTCAGCTCCGGGCAGCATGGGCAGAGATTGCATGCCTCAAATTTCATATTCAAGAAAGACATTATAAGAACCACCCACCATTTCCCAGCATCCAACAGAAAAACCTCGAGCCGCAGAGGGTAGTTGGTCCTGGAGGTTGGCAGGTGGTTAGGAGAGGCAAATCAGGTGCCCCATCACTCTCTGCTCTCCAACATATTGCCTCCAAAACCATATAAACACTACAAACAGGTATCTGCCTCTATTTCTGAAATCAAACAAAGAGGCAGAAGACATTGCAGAGCAAGGCACTGCAGCACAGGAGCTAGCACAACAAAACTCACCCAAATCAGGAAACCAAAACAAAAAGCATAAAAGGAAATCCAAAAACTTCTGATCATAGGAGACTCCATGATTCGGGAGTTCATACCCATCTCCAGCCAGGGTAATGGTCAGATGTCTCCCAGGTACATCAGCATGGAGAGACACTGACCGCATTACTAAAATTGTTCACAAAGCAGGAGAAAACATTGATGTCCTAGTACACATAGGGACTAATGATCTCACCAGCCGGTCAGTTGTGAGGCCAGAAACACCTGACCAGGCTGGGTGACAAACTATCATCTATTTCATCCGGCATCTCCTTCTCTGAGATCCTGCCAGTCTGGGAGAGGGAGCAGATGGACAGAAGGTCAGAGAAGGGAGATAGGGGAGCTAAACATGTGGCTCAAGGGCTGGTGCCAGAGAAAAGGACACAGATTTGTAGGGAACTGGCAACAGTTCTGGGAGCAAAAGTTCTTTAAATTTGATGGACTGCATCTGACTAAGGAGGAGTCAGTGCATTGGGGAGAAGTTTGACGTCTTTGCAGAATATTTCAACTAGCAAATGGGGAGAGGGTGCAGCACCCATATTCGAAAGGAAGAACACCCATCCCCCTCTGCTAGTGGTCAAACAGGGATTCAGCATGTTTGCAGTTTGTTTGCATCACCAGGTAGAAAAAGGTTTGTCTCCCCATCGACACACAGGGGTAATATCAAACCTCACCCAACAACTAACACACCAACATCTGGCCAATGGAAAATCGTGTACACAAATGCTCACAGCCTGGTAAATAAGATCCCAGACCTGCAGGCAATAATGTCATAGGGTAAACTGGACATAGTAGCAATTAATGAGATGTGGTTTACCAGTAACCACACTTGGGAGACTTCAGTACCTGGATATGTATTGTTCAGAAGAGACCGAGGTGCAAAAAGGGGAGGAGTGGCCCTGTATGTCAATGAAAATATCAAAGCTACAGAAAGTTCAGAATACACAGAAGGAGCCAGAAGAACTGTGGGTCACCCTGGAAACAGGAAATGGGACAGCCATAAGAACTGGGGTTGTCTACAGGCCCCAGACCAGGGGAGGACATAGACACATTACTGTTAGAAGATATACAAAACACTGACAGCTAAAGGGAGGTTCTGATAATGGGAGACTTCAACATGCGGATACAGATTGGTCAATACCAGCAGGAACATCTGCCAGAACTAGACACATAGTGGATTCCTGCAGGGAGGGCCTCAAACAACTGGTACAGCAACCCACGAGACAGGGCTATCCTAGATCTAGTACTGACTAACAAGGAAGGGATCACAGATCTCCAGGTAGAAGGTCACCTGGGGCCAGCGACCATCACATGGTATGCTTCAATTTGGTCACTAGAACTAAATCATCCCATTCCCAGGCAAAATATGGGCCTTCAGAGGAGCTGACTTTGATAAGATGGCCAACAGAGTTAAACTAGCCCTGGCAAAAGAAATACAGGTGAGGGAGTACAGGCAAAGTGGGCAAGCATTAAGGATGCAATACTTGAAGCAACATCCCATTGTGTTAGACAGAAAAGGAAGTGCAAAGAAGAGGAAACCACTTTGGTTCTCAAATACAGTAGCAGAAAAGGTCAGAGCCAAAAGGCTGGCCTTCAGGAAATATAAGGAACACAATGGGATGAAGATAGAGAGCATACCAAACTGCCCTAATGGAAGCAGGGAAGGCAGTAAGGCAGGCAAAGTCCCAAACTGAGGAAAAACTAACACGAACAGTAAAGAAGGTGACAAGACTTTCTATAGATACATTAGTGAAAGAAGAAAGTTCAGAGGGGTATTGCTAAGCTTAATGGAGAAAGGCATGAGGAGGAGGACCCTGTAAAGGCATCTATCCTAAATAGATACTTTTGCTCAGTATTTACTGAAGAGAAGGTAGGGCAGGGCCCACAGCTCAGCATCATGGACACAGGGGAGGGAGGTGAGCACTACTCCCTTCACAAAGAAAGGGTCCTACAAGAGCTTGCTAAGATCAGGGTGGATAAGGCAATGGGACCTGATGGCATACATCCCAGGGTACCTAGGGAGCTAAAGGTGGAACTAGCAGAGCCATTAGCAGAACTGTTTAGTGAGTCTCTGACTACAGGAGAGGCCCCAGAAGACTGGAGAAGGGCTCATGTGATCCTGCTTCACAAGAGTGGTAGCAGGAGGAGGCAGGGAACTACAGACCAATCAGTCTTACCTCAGTAGTGGGCAAGATTATGGGCACTTCTTAAGGAAAGGATAGTGCAACACCTGGAATCCATAAGGGCACATGATCCAAGACAGCATGGGTTTACAAAAGGAAGGTCCTGTCAAACTAATCTCATAGATTTCTTTGACTGGGTAACCAGAGTGATGGACCAATAGGGAGCAGTTGATGTTGCCTACCTTGCCTTCAGCAAAGCTTTTGACACTGTTCCACATAGAAGATTGATAAATAAGCTTGGTAGGCTCAGGGTAGGTCAACTGGGTGGCAAACAGGTTGACAGGCAGAAAACAGAGATGGTGGTAAATGGTATACAGTCAGAAGAGATGCAAGTCACAAGTGGGGTACCTCAGGGATCAGTCCTGGGGCCAGTCCTCTTCAACATCTTCATTAGTGACCTTGCAGATGGACTAGAGGGTAAGGCTTGTCTGTTTGCAGATGACACCAAGATCTACAACAGAGTAGATGATCCAGATGGGGTGGGCAGAATGAGAAGAGATCTGGATAAACTAGCAAAATGGTCAGAAGAGTGGCAACTGGGATTTAATGCAAAGAAGTGCAAGATCATGCACATAGGAAGAGAAAACCTGAAGCCAGCTATAGGCTGGGAAGGGGTTGCTAGCAGTCACAAAGGAAGAAAGAGACTTGGGCATCATCATCACTGATGACCTGAAATCATCAAACAGACCTCTAAAGCAGTAGGTAAGGCTAGGGGCGTGTTAGGGTGTATTAGTAGGGTATCACAAGTAGTAAGAGGAGTAATAATCCCTCTTTACAAGACACTGGTTAGGCCCCATCTGAGTACTGTGAAGTATTGAAGGCCACACCTTCACAAGGACATTAACCAAATTGAGGCAGTCCAGAGAAGGGCAACCAAAATGGTGCAGGGACTACATCAGAAGACATATGAGGACAGATTAACAGAGCTCAATATGTATACCCTTGAGCAAAGGAGGAGAGAGGTGATATGATCGAGGCATTCAAACACCTTAAGGGCATTAACAAGGTGAAAGAGTCTAACATGTTTAAATATAAGAAAAATAGCAGGACAAGAGGACACAGCATGAGATTAGAGGGGCCGATTAAGGGGAATGTAGGAAATTCTTTTTCACAGAAAGGGTGGTGGATGCATGGAATGGCTTACCACAAGTGGTGGCTATGAATACAGTGCAGGGCTTCAAACAGGCATGGGATAGGCATAAGGAGCTATACAAATGACTATGAATAGATAGGCCACTGACAGAGCAAAGGCCGATGGCACATTTCTAAGGAAGAAAAAGAAATGGGCAGACTGGATGGGCCTTGCGGTCCTTATCTGCAGTCAACTTCTATGTTTCTATGTTTCTATGGTCCAACCCTCATGGGACTTACCTAGGCTTCTAGCACACTATCTGATAGGGTGCAACCCCTAGGGACTTACCTAGCCTACTAGAACACTACCCGATAAGGTCCAACTCCCCAGGGACTTACCTAGACCACCCTGCCTGCCCGATAGGTCTACTCCCTAGGGACTTACCTAGGCTACCGCCCTGCCTGCCGAAAGGGTCCTATGCCCTAAGAACTTACCTAGGCTACTAGCAAACTACCCACTAGGGTCCGACCACCTAGGTACTTACCAAGGCTGGTGCCCTGCCTGCAGTAGAGGTCTACCCCTACTGACTTACCTAGGCTACTGCCCTTCCTGCCCGATAGGGGCCTACCCTAAGGACTTACCCTGGGCTACTAGCACACTACCGATATGGTCCTAGGGACTCACCTAGGCTGCTAGGTGAGGTGCCTGATAGGGTCCTACCCCTTGGGACTTACCTAGCCTACTAGGCCACCTACCTAATAGGACCCTATCACCTAGAGTGGTGCCCTTCCTACCCGATAGGGTCCTACCCCCTAGGGACTTACCTAGGCTTCTAGCACACTACCCAATAGGGTCCTATCCCTCAAAACTTATCTAGGCTACTGCCATGCCTACCCAATAGGTTCCTACCCCTAGGGACTTCCCTGGGCTGGTGCCCTGCCTACCAGAAAAGGGTCCTACTACCTGGGCTTCTAGGCCACCTGCCCGATAGAGTCCTACCCCTAAAGACTTACCTGGGCTACAAGCACATTTCCCGATGGGTCCTACCCTCTTGGGACTTACCTAAGCTACTATCACACTTCCCAAAGGAACCTGCCCCTAGGGTCTTACCTGAGGCTACTAGCATACTACCCGATAGGATCCTACCCCTAAGGGACTTACACAAGCTGCTGCCATGCCTACCCAATAGGGTTATACCCTAGGGACTTACCTAGGCTACTAGCACACTGCCAGATAGGGTCCTACCTCCTAGGGGCTTACCTAGGCAACCGCCATCCCTACTCGATAGGGTCCTACCCCTAGGAACATACCTAGGCTACCACCCTGCCAACTGATAGGGTCCTACCTCCTAAGGACTTACCTAGGCTACTAGGCCACCTCCTCAATAGGGTCCTGCCCTGTGAGGGCTTACCTAGAGCTACTAGCACACTACCCGATAGGGTCCTACCGCCAGTGACTTACCGAGGCTACTATGCCACTTGCCCGATAGGATCCAACTCCTAGGGACTTAACTGAGGCTACCACCCTGCCACCAAATAAGGTCCTACCTCTATGGACTTACCTGGGCTAATGCCTTGCCTACCCTATAGGGTCCTACAACCTAGGGACTTACCCAGCCTACTATGCCACCTACCTGATAGGGTGCTACCCCTTGGGACTTACCTAGGCTGGTGCCTTGCCAATAGGGTTCTATCCTCTAGGGACTTTCCTAGGCTGCTGGCACAATACCCGATAGGGTCCTACCCCCTAGGGACTTACCTTGGCTACTATCACACTTCCCAAAGGACCTGCCCCTAGGGTCTTACCTAGGCTACTAGCATACTACCCGATAGGATCCTACCCCTAGGGACTTACCTAGGCTGCTGCCATGCCTACCCAATAGGGTTATACCCCTAGGGACTTACCTAGGCTACTAGCACACTGCCAGATAGGGTCCCACCTCCTAGGGGCTTACCTGGGCAACCGCCATCCCTACTCGATAGGGTCCTACCCCTAGGAACATACCTAGGCTACCACCCTGCCAACTGATAGGGTCCTACCCTCTAAGGACTTACCTAGGCTACTAGGCCACCTCCTCAATAGGGTCCTGCCCTGTAGGGCTACCTAGCTACTAGCACACTACCCGATAGGGTCCTACCCCAGTGACTTACCGGGGCTACTATGCCACTTGCCCGATAGGATCCAACTCCCTAGGGACTTAACTGAGGCTACCGCCCTGCCTGCAAATAAGGTCCTACCCTCTATGGACTTACCTGGGCTAATGCCTTGCCTACCCTATAGGGTCCTACAACCTAGGGACTTACCCAGCCTACTATGCCACCTACCTGATAGGGTGCTACCCCTAGGGACTTACCTAGGCTGGTGCCTTGCCAATAGGGTTCTATCCTCTAGGGACTTTCCTAGGCTGCTGGCACAATACCCGATAGGGTCCTACCCCCTAGGGACTTACCTTGGCTACTAGGCCACATACCTGATAGGGTCCTACCCCTAGGGACTTACCTACACTGGTTCCCTGCCTGCCAGATTGGGCACTACCTCTATGAACTTACCAAGGCTAGTAGGCTGCCTGCCCAATAGGGTTCTACACCCTAGGGAGTTACCTAGGCTACTAGGCCACCTACCCAATAGGGTCCTTCCCCTAGGCTACTGGCAACAACAAAAGCATATCCCTTCTGGTGGACTCTATGACCACTTTGGACAATTTACACCAGCTCCATCAATCACCTAGAAATCATTTTGGCAAACAAAATTACCTCAAGTGGAATAAACAACCACCATTGAGCTTTCACTCCAGTCATTTAACTCATCAAAAACCCATTTTGAAACAAATGAAAACATTTCAACTAGGTGGCTTAAGAACCATGAAGAAACTTTCAACCAGGCTCCATAGATCAGCCGGAGCATGTTTTTGTCAAAACTAAAAATATCACCACAGGTGGCCTAAATGACTTCCACTGACATTTTACCCCATGTACATAAATTAGCTGGAACCCATTATTACAAAAATATATATCACCTTATGTGGCCTAAATGTTCCCTCCACAGACATTTTACTCCAGGTTCATATCACCTGTAACAAATTTTAGCAAAATAACCTCAGGTGGCCTAAACAACCACTACAGATCTTTTATTCTGGATCTATTAATTACCTGGAACCCATTTTGAGAAAATACAAATATTACCTCATGTGGTCTAAACAGCAGCTCAGACCTTTCACAATGGCTCCATTAATCACTTACTACCCACTTTTTCAAAACTAAAAATATCACCTCACATGCCTTAAACAACTACCGTGGATATTTCACCTCAGCTCCAGATAACACATGGAATCCATTTTTGTACTAATAAAAGTTTCACTTCAGGTGGCTTAAACAACCATTGCAGACTTTTCACAATGACTCTGTATATCACCTGGAACCCATTTTGGGCAAAATAAAAATATCAGCTCAGGTGGTCTAATGGCCACCACCTACCTTTAACCTCAGGTGGCCTAAATGACCACTGCCAACCTTTACCCTAATCCCATGAATCACCTAAATCACATTTTGGCAAAAATAAATATATCACCTCCACTGGCCTAAAGTACAACCTCAGACCTTTCACCCCAGCTCCATAACTCACCTGCAACCCATTTTCCACAAATATGCAAATTGCACCTCAGGTGGCCTTAACACCTACTGAGGAACATTGAATCTGGCTCCATAGATCACCTGAAATCCATTTATGACAAAAATAAAAATATCACCTCAGGTAGCATAAATGACCTTCTACCCTTGCTAACATAACCTGGAACCCATTTTGGTAAAAGAAAATATTACCTCAGAGGGCCTAAATGACCACTGCATACCATTCACCCTTGCTCCATTGATCATCTGAACCATTTTGACAGAAATGAAAATATCACCCCTGGTTGCCTAAACGTCCACTGCAGACCTTTTATCCATTTGCCATAAATCACCTGGAACCAATTTCTGGCATACAATGTATAAAAATGTCATCACAGGTAGCCTAAATGATCACCACAGAATGTTCACCTTGGCTCCATCAATCACCTGGAAACAATTTTTAGTAAAAATAAAAACATTACCTCTGGTGATCTAAAAGGCGACTGTAGATCTTTTACTCCAGATCCATAAATTACATGAACCCATTTTTGTAAAAATAAAAGCGTCTCATCAGGTGTCCATAACAAACTCCTCAGACCATTCACAATGTTTCCATAGATCACCTTGAACCCAGTTTTGAAAAATAAAAATTACACCTGAGGAGGAATAAACAACCACCTCATACCATTCTCCCTTGCTCCACAGATTACATGGAACCCATTTTGGCAAAAATAAGAATGTCACCCCATGTGATTTAAAAGTTCAATGTGGACCTTTTCCCCAGTGCCATAAATCAACTGGAACCTATTCTTGGTAAAAGATAAATGATATCACCTCAGGTGGCCTAAATAACCACACTGGAGAATCTTAGTGGAGAGCAGGTGCTGATATTGACTGTGGCAAGTGACCATGGCTCAGGTGATGCAGAGAAAAGCCCACCCTGCCGGATATGAGGCAGGCCAGTGGCACCATTGGTTTGGGAACAGTGAGGATAGCACCATGCCTGATATAAAGGCCAGCAGAGTTCATATTTTTGTTTTTGTCAAAATGGGTTACAGGTGATTTATGGAGCCTGGGAAAAGGTCCATTGAGATCATCTTAGCCACCTGATGTGATGTTTTCCTTTTGCCAAAATAGGTTCCAGGTGGTTTTGGAGCTGAGTACAGAGGTTCACAGTGGCCATGTAGGTGACCTGAGGTGATATTTATATTTTGAAACAAAAACAGGGCTCCAGGTGATCTGTGAGTATTTATAAAGGTCAGCCATGGTTGTTTAGGCCACCTGAGGTGAAAGTTTTATTTTGTCAAAAATTGGTTCCAGATGATTTATGGAGCTGGGGTCAAATATCCGTGGTGGTGGTTTAGGCCACCAGAGGAGTTATTTTATTTTGACTTTCACACCAGATCTATTAATCACCTGTAACACATTTTTGGCCAAAACTAAAAGTATTTCCACAGGTGATCTAAATGACCACTTTGGACCTTTGACTACAGCTCCATTAATCACCTGGAACCCATTTTTTTGTAAAATAAAATGTCACCTCAGGTGGTATAAATGACCACCATGGACCTTTCACTCCAACTACATATATCACTTGGAACCAGTTTTGCAAAATAAAAATTTCAGCTAAGGTGGCCTAAATGACCACGCGTACCATATATTATAGTTTTGCGTTCATGCCACTATAGTTAGGGTTCAGCAGTCATTTCTGTGTTAAACTCAAAATTTTGCAGGTTAATAGCTTTGGACCCATTCAACGCAGCTGTGGGATACAACCACAGCCATCAGACCTTCCAGCCTCAGAAGCGAATGTGCTACTTGCTGAGCCTCTGACATTGCTTAAGCCTTATTTAGGCCACATCAGATGATATTTTTATTTTTGCAAAAATAGGTTATAGGTGAGTTATGAAGCTGGGATAAAAGGCAGGCAGTGTTCTTTAGGCCACCTAAAGTGACATTTTATTTTTCCAAGCATGGGTTCCTGGAGATTTATGGAGTGGGGTGAAAGCTCACTTGTGGTCATTTAGACCACCTGAGGTAATATTTTTATTTTACCAATAATGGGATCCAGGTGCTTAATAGAGCCCAGGTAGAATGTGGTAGTGGTCATTTTGGCCACATGAGGTGATATGTTAAATTTAACAAAAATGGATTACAGGTGATTTATAGCCAGGGTAGATTGTAGGAGGTGATCATTTAGGTCATCTGAGGTGATATTTCTCTCACCCAAAATGTGTTTCAGCTGATTAATGGTGATAATGTTAACAACTCTGGTGACCATTTCATCACCTGATGTGATATTTTCATTTTGCCAAAACTCTGTTCCTGGTGGTTCATGGAGCCAGGATAAATGGTCAACTGTGCAGATTTAGGCCACCTGGGTAATACTTTTATTTTTGTAGAAAATGGGTGCCATATAATTGGTGGAGCTGGAATTAATGTTTTGTGGTGCACCTGCAAAATATATTTCCTCTGGTGGCCTAAAGGACCACCGTGGACATTTTACCTGGCTCTATAAATCATCTGGAACCCATTTGGGCAAATTGAAAATATCAATTCAAGAGGCCTAAAGGACCACAGTGGATGTTTTGCTCTGTCTCCATAAATCTCCTGAATCCATTTTGACAAAAATAAAATATCACTTTATCGTCATAAATAACCACCATGGCCCTTTTCCAGGGCTCCATCAAACTTCTGGAAACATTTTCTTGCAACCATAAAATGTTTCCTCAGGTAACCTAATGGACCACTCGTACTTTCCATCCCTGCTCCATAAATCATCTGGAACCCATTTTGGCAAAATAAAACTTTCACCTCAGGTGTCCTAAACAGCCATCACTGACCTTTTATAATGACTCCACAGATTCCTGTAACCCTGTTTTTTCCAAAATATAAATATCACCTCAGGTGGCCTACTTGACCACCGCCTTAATTTTATCCTACATTCATAAATCACCTAAAGCCAATATTTGACAAAATACAAATATCACCTCAGTTGGCCTAAATGACCTCCACAGTCCTTTTACCTAAGCTGCATGAATCACCTGTAACCCATTTCTGATGAAAATAAAAATATGAACTCAGCTGTCCTAAATGTCCACTGTTGGCCCTTGAGTAGAGGTGATTTATAGAGGTGGGTAAAGGTTGGCAGTAGTAATTTAGGCCACCTGATATTAAACTATAGGTCATTTTGGTCACCTCAGGAAATATTTTTATTGTAACCAAAATGGGTTCTAGATGATTTATGGAGCTGGGGTAAAAGGTCTGAGATGCTGATTTAGAACAACGTGAGCTGATATTTTTATTTTGCCAAGAATGGTTTCCATATAATTTATAGAGCCAGAATAAAGGATCTGTGGTGGTCATTTAGTCCACCTGAGATGATGCTTTCATTATTACCAAATATGGGTTACAGGTCATCCAAATGACGACTACCTGACTTTTACCCCAACTTCATAAATCACCTTGAACCCATTTTGGCAAAAGAAAACATCATATCAGGTGACAAAAAGGACCACCGTGGACCTTTACCCAGGCTCCATTTATCACCTCAATCCTTTTTGTCAAAATATAAATATCACCTCAGGTGGCCAAAATTGGATCTTTAGCCTCATATAGCATAAACGACCAGTGCAGACATTTACATTGCCTCCATAAAGCACTTGGAACCAATTTTTAGTAAAATAAAATTATTACTTAAGGTGGCCTGAACTGCTAATGCCGACCTTTAACCTCAGGAAGCATAAAACACCACTGCCAACCTTTCATTTTGCCTCCATAAACCACGGAAATCCATTTTTGGCAAAAATAGAAATGTGACCTCAATTGGTCTTTATGACTACCACAGACCTTTCCCTGGATCCATAGACCATCTGGAACCAATTTTGGCAAAATAAATATGTCATCTCAGGTGGCCTAAAGATGTACTGCAGACCTTTACCCTGGTTCCATAAATCACCAGGAACCCAAGAAAATATCACCTCAGGTGGCCTAAATCATCATTTTGGACTTTTACAGCAGGTTCAGGGTTTCTGAGGTTGTCGTTTAAGCCAAATTTTGCCAAAAACTCATTTCAGGTGATTTATGGAATTGGGGTAAAGGTAGGCAGTGGTCATTTAGAGCCACCTGAGTGATCATTTTATTTTGCCAAAATGAGTTCCAGGTAATCTATGGAGTAATTGTGAAAAGTCCACAATGGTTGTTTAAGCCACCTGAAGTGAAATTGTTATTTTTGCAAGCAATGGATTCCATATGATATCTGGAGCTGAGGTGTAATGTCACAGTGGTTGTTTAAGCCACTTAAGGTGATATTTTTAGTTTTTGTAAGGTGGGTTGCAGGTGATTAATGGGGCTAGTGTGAAAGGTCTGAGGTATTTGTTTGGCCACCTGAGGTGATATTGTATTTTCCCAAACCTGGGATCCAGGTAATCAATGTATCCAGAGTAAAAGAACTGCAGTGGTTATTTAGGCCACCTGAGGTGATTTTGCTAGAATTTGTACCAGGCGATATGATCCTGGGGTAAAACTGAACTGATTTTAGGCAAAATAAAATCTCACCTCAGCTGGCTTTTACAACCACTGTAACCTTTCACAATGACTCCATAGATCACCTGGAACCCAGTTGTGGCAAAATAAAAATATTACCTCAGGTGGCCTAAATGACCACTCTAAGTTTTACCCCATAAATCACCTGAAAACATTTTTTTAAAAATAAAAATATGACATCGGATAGAATAAATGTAAACCATAGATATTTCACCCTCCTTCATAAGTCATCTGGAACCCATTTTGTACAAACACTAAGATATCACCACAGCTGATCTAAATTACCTCTCATCACATTCACTACATAGAACACCTGGAACTTATTTTTGGCAAATATGGAAAATACCAGCCATGGTGGCCTCAATGACCACTTTGGACATTTTAACCAGCTCCATCAATCACCTAGAAACCATTTTTATTAAAAATAAAAATAAAATCACCTCAGGTGGAATAAAAAACCACCGTTGATCTTTCACTCCAGCTATGTAACTCACCTAAAAACCATTTTTGAAACAAATAAAAATTTCAACTCATGTGGCTAAACAACGCCAGACTTTTCACACTTACTCCATAGATCACGTGTAACCCATTTTGGGAAAATTGAAATTATCGCTTCAGGTGGCCTAAATGTCCACCACCTACTTTTAACCTCAGGTGACCTAAATGACTACTGCCTACCTTTTACCCAATCTCATAAATCATCGAATTGAATTTTTGGCAAAAATAAATATATCACCTCAGCTGGCCTAAACGAGAACCTCAGACCTTTCACCTCAGCGTCATAAATCACCTGCAGCCCATTTTCAGCAAATATATAAATTTCACCTTAGGTGGCCTAAACAACTACTGAGGAACTTCGAATCTGGTTCCATAGATCACCTGAAATCCATTTATGGTAACAAATGAAAATATCACCTCAGGTGGCATAAAGGAATTTACCCTTGCTCCATACATAATCTGGATCCCATTTTGGTAAAAATAAAATAATTACCTCAGGTGACCTAAATGACCACTGCATACTATTCACACTGGCTCCATAGATCACCTGGAAACATTTTGGCAAATATTGTATTATCACCCTAATGGCCTAAATGTCCACTGCATACCTTTTATCCAGGTGATTTAAATCACCTGGAACCACTTCTGGCAAAAATTGAATAGAAATGTCACCTCAGGTGGTGTAAATGACTACAGCAGACCTTTAACCTCAGCTCCAGTATATCACCTGGAACCTGTTTTTAGTAAAAATAAAAACTTTACCTCTGGTGGCCTAAATGACCACTGCAGATATTTTACTCCAGATCCATAAATTACCTGGAACCCATTTTGGGAAAAATAAAAATGTCACATCAAGTGTCCAAAATAAACTCCTCAGACCTTTCCTAATGTTTCTATAGACCAACTGAACACAGTCTTAGGAAAAATAAAAGTTTCACCTCAGGTAGCCTAAACAACCACCTCATACCATTCACCCTAGCTCCACAGATTACCTGGAACCCACTTTTTGAAAAACTTGCTTTTACTCTTGCTCCATACATAACTTGAAACCATTTAGGGCCACCTATGGTGATATTTTAGTTTTGCCAAAAATAGGTGTGGTCAAATATCCACAGTGCTCATTTGGGCTCCTTATGCTATATTTTGCAAACCCATTTCTGCAGATATGTAAATTGCACCTCAGGTGGCCTAAACACCTACTGAGAAACATTGAATCTGGCTCCATAGATCACCTGAAATCCATTTATGACAAAAATAAAAATATCACCTCAGGTAGCATAAATGACCTTCTACCCTTGCTCCATACATAACCTGGAACCCATTTTGGTAAAAATTAAAATATTACCTCAGGTTGACTAAATGACCACTGCATTCCATTCACCTGGCTCAATAGATCATCTGGAACCATTTTGTCAAAAATTAAAATATCACCCTGGTTTCCTAAAGTCTACTGCAGATCTTTATCCAGGCTAAATAAATCCAAGGAACCTATTTCTGGCAACAATGAATAAAAAAATCAAATGCACTAACATGCCCAAGGTGTAAACTAAGTTATGACCTGATTAGATATACATTTTTTGACAAAATAAGTTCCAGGTGATGTATGGATCTGGTGTAAAAGCTCCACAGTGAACTTTTCGGACACAAGGGTGATATGTTATTTTGCCAAAATGGTTCACTAATCTGTGGAGCTAGGGTGAATGGCACGAGGTGGTTGTTTAGGCCACCTGAGGCCACTTGGGGTGATATTTCTATTCCAGGGGTTGGGGTGAGTGTCAGGGTTAGCATTAGGGTTAGGGTGAGGTGAGAATTAGGGGTTAGGGTGAGGATTAGGGTTAGGGTTAGCGTCAGGGTCAGAGTTAGGTTTAGGGTTAGGGTTAGAGTTAGGGTTAGTGTTAGGGGTTAGGGTTAAGGTTGAAGGTTAGGCTTAGGGCTAGGGTTACAGTTAGGGTTAGGATTAGGATTATTATTAGGGTTAAGGTTAGGTTTAGGGTTAGAGTCAGAGTTAGGGGATAGGGTTAAGTTTAGGGTTAGGGTTGGGTTAGGGTTAGATCCAGGGTTAGGGTTATGGTTAGCATTAGGGTTAGATTTAGGGTTAGGGTTAGGGCTAAGGCTAGAGTTAGGGTTAGGGTTAGGTTTGGGGTTAGGGCCTACGGTGAGGTGAGGGTGATGGTTAGGGTGAGGTGAGTGCTAGGGTTACAGTTATTGTTAGGGTTAGGGTGAAGGTTTTTGTTAAGATTTCGTTAGGGTTAGGATTAGATTTAGGGTTATGGTTGGGGTGAGGGTGAGGATTAGCATTAGGGTTAGGGTTAGGGTGAGGTGGAGATTAGGTTAGGGTGAGGGTTAGGGTTAGGGTTAGGATCAGGGTCAGGAGTGAGGTTAGGGTTAGGGTCAGGGTCGGGGTCAGGGTTAGGCTTAGGTTTAGGGTTAGGGTTAGGACTAGTTTAAGGGATAGTATTAGGGTTAGGGCCAGGTTTAGGGTTAGATTTAGTGTTAGGTTTGGAGGTTAAGGTTAGGGAGGTTAGAGGTTAGGGTTAGGGCTAGGGTTGGGGTTGAGGTTAAGGTTTGGGTTAGGGTTAGGGTTAGGGTTGGGGTTAGGGTTAGGATTGGGGTTAGGGTTAAGGCTTGGGTTAGGGTTAAATGAAATATCACCTCAGGTGGCATAAAGGAATTTTACCATTGCTCCATACATAATCTGGAACCCATTTTGGTAAAAATAAAATATTATCTCTGGTGACCAAATGTCCATTGCATACCATTCACCCTGGCTCAAAAGATCACCTCGAACCATTTTTGGCAAAATGAAAATAACACCCTGGTGGCCTAAATGACCTCTGCAGATCTTTGACTCCAGATCCATAAATTGCCTGGAGACCATTTTGGTAAAAATAAAAATGTCACATCAGGTGTCCAAAACAAACACCTCAGACCTTTCATAGTGTTTCCATTGATCACCTTGAACCCAGTTTTCTAGGCTACTATGCCGCCTGCCCGATATGGGCCTACCCCCTGGACTTACCTAGACTGGTGCCCTGCCGGCAGATAGGGTCCTATCCCAGGGACTTACTCTAGGCTTCTAGGACACCACCCGACAAGGTCCTTCCACATAGGGACTTACCTCAGGCTGCTACCACACTAATCGACAGGGTCCTACCCCTAGGGACTTATCTAGGCAACTGCCCTGCCTACCCGGACAGGGTCCCACCCCCAGAGACTTCCCAAGGCTACCGCCCTGCCTACCTGATAGGGTCCTACCCCCAGGGACTTACCTAGGCTACCGCCTGCCAACTGATAGGGTCCTACCCCCAGGTACTTACCTAGGCTACTAGGCCACCTGCTCAATAGGGTCATGCCCTGTCAGGGCTTACCTAGGCTACTAGCACACTACCCGGGTTAGGGTTATGGTTAGCATTAGGGTTAGATTTAGGTTATGGTTAGGGCTAAGGCTAGAGTTAGGATTAGGTTACGCTTAGGGTTAGGGCTACGGTGAGGGTGAGGGTTAGGTGAGGGTGAGTGTTAGGTTACAGTTATTGTTAGGGTTAGGGTGAGATTTGTGGAGCTGGGGTGAAAGGTCTGCAGTGGACTTTACGCTACCTGATGTGATATATTTATTTTTGCTAAAAATGCATTTCAGGTGATTTATGTGATTTGGGTAAAAGATAGGCAGTGGTCATTAAGGTCACCTGAGGTTAAGTAAAATGGGGATAACGTCAAGCAGCTTGAGGCCCTGCTTGCCACCAAATCCCTAACACAACTTGTAAGGGAGTCCACCCATCGCAAGGCAACGGCACTTCCTGCTCCCTCTTGACTGAATTATGTCAAACCGTCCCGAGAGGATCTCCTCAGTAGGGCCCCACCCGACGCCATATCGGAACTCTCTGTTCTGTGCATATGGAATATCCCTCCTAAGGTTCCCACAAAATCATCCAGGTTCAAACTTTGCCAGATTAAACCCGGACCTGTTCCTGGAGGAACTCAGGTTTACGGACTGGTCAACAGTCTATAGAGCACTGTATCCCTCATCTGCTGCCACCGCAGTTCCACAACATCTTTGTGGATCTACAAGATAGGCATGTCCCTATCACTAGGCATAGGGTCCGTGGGACAGCCACCCAGTGGCTGCATGGGGCCTCCTCTCCGCATGCGAGTGAGAGACAAATGCTGGCATCAGTTAAATGCTCACACGATACTGCCTTGCTACAGCAATACAGAAAACTCAGAAATGAGTGCAAGAAAATGATCAGGAGCAAAGCGACTTCTGCAAGGCCGCCTTCTCAGCTCTGCTAAAGACCCCAGGCAGTTCTGAGAACCATTCAATCACTGGTCGGCGGTCGTCCTACTCCGGGTCACTGACATGCTCATCGAAAGAGTCTCCTGCAACAATCCTCATGTGATTGCTAATGCACTAAACTCTCATTTCACTGACCTCCCTTCTGCTCTCCCGCTCAGGTCCTCAGCCCGAACTAAGCGGCTCTGCCTCCACGCCACAGCGGGAGTCTGGTCTGCCCGCCTCCTTTGCCTAAGGGTGGTATCAGAAAGTGAGGTGCGTCTCCTCTTGGTCTCTCCCAGAATGCTAGCCCGGCCCTGATGACCTGGAGACCAAGCTTCTCAAACTAGGAGCCCCCTTATAGCCTCCCGGCGCCACATTTCAACCTATCCCTTACCCAGGGACTGATCCCTGATATCTGGAAGGTTGCCAAGGTTGTCCCTGTCCTAAGCAGGGTGACCCCAAAATCCTGGGCAACTCACGTCCCATAGCTATTCTCTCTGCTGTCAGCAAGCTCCTGGAAAAGGTGGTCGCCAAACAAATCTCGGAGTTTATCCACTCCCATGGTCAGCTGACCCCGGCCCAACATGGCTTTCGTAGAGGGCACAGCACTACCATGGCTCTCATCTCTGTCTCTTCCAGTATCAGAGCTGCTATGGATCAGGAAAACTCTCAGGTGTGGTATCTATTGACTTATCCAAGATGTTCGACCTCGTTGACCACCTGCTTGCCTTGCAGATGAGGTCCCTTGGTCTGTCCCCTCTACCCTAAACTGGGTCTCTGACTACCTATATGGCAGAAAACAACTAACTAAATTCAATAAAGTCTCTCTGCCCCAGACCTGTTACCTCTGGTGTCCCTCAGGGCTCTGTGCTGGGTCCCCTACTCTTTTCCCTGTTCATCAACAATCTCCCGATGTGGTCTCCAGCTGCCGTGTCATCATGTATGTGGATGACCTGGTTCTCCTGGCCCACTCCTGTGATACAGCCACACTAAACCGACACTTATCTGAAGACCTCTGGAACATCCAGGCACGGCTCTCCAACCATAAATTGGTCCTCAATCAAAACAAAACTCAGGCTATGCTCTTTGGTTCAGCTGCCAAAATACAGGCCTCTTCAACTCCCTTCATATCAACTACGAAGATGGCTCCCTCTCCCAACCGTGACCTCCTCAAATATCTTGGAGTGACGCTTGATCCCCAACTGGACCTTGGTAGTCATATCCATAATGCCTGCAGTGGGGTAAACCGTAAGCTGGGGATGGCCTACAGGGCTCGTGTACAACCTTACTCCAGCGGCTCGCGTAGCTCTTGCCAGGGAGTACTACTTCCTCCCTCAACTACGGCTCCCTCATATTTGCTCATACTTCAAGACCCTCCTAAGCAAGTGGAGCACAATGTACAACAACATCTGTCGGTTTGCCCTGGCCGCCCCCGCCTCACCCATCACTGTGAGCTCACGAGAACTTGGCTGGCTATCCCCGCCAATCACCTTAACTTTAGCACTGGGTGCCTCGCAGCAAAGTACTTAGCTCTGGCACCCCTCCGAACTGGCCCGGTTTCTTGCCCTGCTGACCTCTCCCCTACCTGCTGCAGTCCCAAGGCCCCGGACTACTAAATGTGCCTTCCACCCACACCATCATGAGGGACCGGAGTTTGCTGTCCATGGTCCCAGGCTCTGGAACTCCTTTCCTGAAAGTGTCCGTACTGCCCTCTCTCACAAGCTTTTCCAGACCTCCCTGTGGGATCATCTAAGTTGGCCTCTGGCTGTGAATGCCCTAAGCCCCTTTGTCACCTGGTGCCCACTGGTGCCAGCTTCTTCTCTCCTGCTCTGGCATCACCACTCTTGCTATGACCTCATCCAAATCCCCTCCCTTGTTGACTGACTCTAATGGTGTTCCTATGCTCATAAATCCCCACTAGCCCTGTTGGTCATTTGTATTTATCTCCAATCTATACCTTGCCCCAGCATTGTATCTAGGTGTACTTTCTACGTAATTGTAAAACTGTAAAATTGTCTTTCCTCCTGTTTCTGTATCTAATGTATTCATCTGAACCAATTGCTGTATTGTTGTACCTGTTGTACCCTTTGTACTCTCCCGGTCATTCCTGAAAATAGGCATAATACTTGTCTAGTGTACTTACCCGGTAAACAAAAACTAAATAATAAATAAATTTAGGCCAGCTGAGGTGATACATTTATTTTGCCAAAAATGGGTTCCAGTTGATCTATGGAGTCATTGTGAAAAGTCAATGATGGTTGTTTAAGCCACCTGAGGTGACTTTTTTATTTTTGCAAAAATGGATTCCAGGTGATGTCTGGAGCTGAGGTGAGATGTCCATGATATTCATTTAAGCCACCTGCAGTGAAATTTTTAGTTTTTCAAATAGTAGGTTGCAGGTAATCTGTGGAGCTTGGGTGAATGGTACGAGGTGGTTGTTAGGCTACCTGAGATGAAATTTTATTTTGCCAAGACTGTGTTCAATTGATATATGGAAACATTATGAAAGGTCTGAGGAGTTTGTTTTGACACCTGATGTGACATTTTATTTTACCAAAATGGGTTCCAGATGATTTATGGATCTGGATTGAAAGATCTGCATTGGAGATTAAGGCCACCAGAGGTGATATTTTTATTTTACTAAAATTGGTTCCAGGTGATTTATGGAGCCAAGGTGAAAGGTCCTCAGTGGTCATTTAGGCTGCTTGGGGTGATATTTTGTATTCATTGTTTGCCAGAAATAGGTTCCTTGTGATTTACTTAGCCTGGATAAAATATCTGCAGTGGACCTTTAGGAAACCAGGGTGATATTTTATTTTTGACAAAATGGTTTCAGATGATCTATTGAGCCATTGTGAATGGAATGCAGTGGTCATTTAGTCAACATGAGGTAATATTTTAATTTTACCAAAATGGGTTCCAGGTTATGTATGGAGCAAGGGTAGAAGGTCATTTATGCTACCTGAGGTGATATTTTTTTTGTCATAAATGGATTTCAGGTGATCTACAGAGCCAGATTCAATGTTCCTCAGTAGGTGTTTAGGCCACCTGAGGTGCAATTTACATATTTGTGGCAAATGGGTTGCAGGTGAGTTATGGAGCTGGGTGAAAGGTCTGAGGTTGCAGTTTAGGCCAGCTGAGGTGATATATTTATTTTGCCAAAATGCAATTTAGGTGATTCATGGGATTAGGGTAAAATGTTGGCAGTGGTCATTTAGGCCACCTGAGGTTAAAGGTAGGTGGTGGCCATTAGACCACCTGAGTTGATATTTTATTTTGCCAAAATGGGTTCCAGGTGATATACAGAACCTCCACGGATCATTTGCCCCAGGTTCATAAATCACCTATAACCCATTTTTGACAAAAATAAAAATATCACCTCAGGAGCATAAGTGACCCCATTAGCCTTTCACCCCATTTCATAACTCATTTGGAATCCATTTTGGCAAAACAAATATATGGGACTTTATTTTCAAATGCCCCAGGAATGACATAAGGGACTTGTGCCAAACAATAGTGGTGCAAGGCAGCCTAGTGTCAAACATTGTGCCAGATATGATTTTCTAAGGAGCACTGCATCAAAGGCAGTCCTTCCTGCATCAAAAGTGGCTGCATCAGCCTTGTGCCATACAAATGGCAGTGCCATGACACAAGTCGTCTTGCACCACAGAAAAGCTGCAAGACTGCACCTGTGGAATTTCAAAGCTGCACCTCTGACACCAAACATGTCAAAGTACTGTCAGCTGCTTGACCTGCCAGAATTGGTCTAAGGGACACAGACCATATAAAGAGACGCATAGCAGGTGGTCAGATCTCATTATGCCAATATTAAGGGCTGGTATTTTCCTGCAGGACTAGTTAAGAACATTTGGGGGTAAGTTTTGGTCATTTAATCTCACATCTTGTTTACTTAGCCTGTGTCATTCTCATCCTTGGCGCATTTGTTTGACTCAGCTTGCACCATTTTTACTCAGTTTGCACCACTTTTGTGCTTGGTTTGTGTCATTTTCATTCCTTGAGTCATTTTTCTAATGTAACATGTGCCATTTTTGACTCAACTTGCACCATTTATTTTGGTGCAGCTTGCATCATTCCCATCCCTTACACCATTGAGTTGATGTAGTGGACCTGTTGCATCAGTCTGGGGACTTTGTCACACAGACCTTTTTCTTGCAAAATGGCACACAGTATTTTGCGCACCAAGATCTGAATGAAGCTGGTTGTTTGACGTAGCTTATGAGGGACTAAGGGCCCTTTGAAAATAAAGCCCCAATCTCAGGTACCCTAAACTAGCATCGCTGAATTTTACACCAGCTCCATTAATGACCTGCAACAATTTTGGTGAAAACTAAACATATTTCCTCAAGTAACCTAAATGCCCACTTTGGACCTTTTATACAGGCTCCATTAGTCACCTGGAATCCATTTTTTTTGCAAAATAAAATATCACCTCAGGTATAAATGACCTTTCACCCAACTCCATAAATCACTAGGAACCATGTACCTTTCAATCTATATATCATAGTGGCACGGTCATGCCACTATAGTTAGGGTTCAGCGGTCACTTCTATGTTAAACTCAAAATTTTGCACATTAATAACTTTGGACCCATTCAACGGATTTGCCTGAAATGTGGTATGCACGCTGGGGCATGGTAGTTCTCTTGATTGTCCAATTGAGTTTCAGTCAGACTTAGGGGCTTTTCATGTGAAAAGTCTGAAAATGCAAAATTATCCATTTTGGAGGCAGCTTTTGGGATTTTGCATGTGGCCCGCACGGCCATTGTGTGTCCAGTTGCTCTGAGAGATGGTCTGCTTGAAAGAACTTTGGTGGCTAGACGTGCCACATTTTGTTTAGTGAAAACATATTAAGGCTTTCAAAGGTTATGCCACTTTTAAGTTCCCATTATAACTCAAAGGAAAATTTATATGCATATTTTGCGAACAAAGAATGGCGTTCTAGCCATCTCTTCCCACCTGGCGATTCAAGGAATTTGCAGCTTCACGGTTCAAGAATCTTTGTCCCGAGAATTTTAAAATTCTTTGATCGCTGAGGTCCGCCATCTTGTTTTAAATTTTCCGATTGGAAAACACAAATATCTCTGCCTCAGGGGTCACTTGAAGTAAAACTTGGATGGGTTTTATTCAGGGACTCCAATCTATGGAGCCATGCTTTTGGTTTGATCCAAATTGGTCTAAAAAGAGTTCTGAGATTTTAAAATCTTAGTTTGTGGCTCACTAGCAATCTTTTGATGGCGAGCCCCAAATTATTTGATTGCGAGATTCCTGGACCGCGATCGTGCATCGCAAGTGAGTGACTATATGGCCAGATTTAAAATAGATTTTCTCAGCCCAGGAGTGCTCTAGAAAGTTAAATGAGGGTGTGCTTTGCTCGGGGGGCTTTGTTCTTCCCTATCTGAATACAAAAATAATATTTTAAATATGCCTTGTAATCTAGCGGCAACCCCATCATGATTAAATTCATAACTATCTCTAATTCTCTGCTGTGTAGTGACCCACCCAATGTATATTTCATTCATATTGTTTTTATATCCCTGCTAGACTCGGGCCCACCGTTCTGTATTAAATAATTATAGTTGTTCAGATCTCTGGTAAGTGGGTTGCAGGTGATTAATGAAGCTGGTGTAAAAGCTCTGAGGTTGTCATTTAGGCCACCTGAGGTGTTTTTGTTTCAGCTAAAATTTGTTCCAAGTGATATGAACCTGGAGTAAAACATCTGTGGATGTCATTTAGGCCACATGAGATGATGTTTTTTTAGTTTTGACAAAACATGCTCCAGGTGATCTATGGAGCCTGGTTGAAGGTTTCTTTGTGGTTCTTTAAGCCATCTGTGGTGACATTTTTATTGTTTGCCATCAATGGGTTTCAGGTGATCTATGGAGCCAGATTCAAAGTTCCTCAGTGTCTTTTAGGGCACCTGAGGTGAAATTTATGTATTTGCCAAAATGAGTGCCAGGTGATTTATGGAGCTGGGGTGAAAGGCCTGAGGTTGTCATTTAGGCCACCTTGACACAGGAAGGACTGCCTTTGATGCAGTGTTCCTAGAAAATCATATCTGGTGCAATGTTTGACACTAGGCTACCTTATACCACTATTGTTTGGCACAAGCCCCTATGTCATTCGTGGGGCTTTTGAAAATAAAGCCCCACATTTTTGTTTGTCAAAAAATGAATTCCAAATGATTTATGAAATGGGGTGAAAGGCTAATTATGCACCTGAGGTGATATTTTATTTTGTCAAAATGGGTTATAGGTGATTTATGAATCTGGGCAAATGATCTGTGGAGGTCATTTACGCCACCTGAGGTGATGTATATTTATTTTAGTCAAAATAGGTTCCAGATGATTTGTAGAACAAGGGTAAATGTCAGTGGTGATCATTTATTCCTGAAGTGATATTTTTATTTTGCATAAATTGGTTCCAGGTAATCAATGGAGACATGGTGAAAGGTCTGTGGTGGTCATTTAGGCCACCTGAGATCAAATTTAAAAATTCCCAAAAATTGCTTCCAGATGAGTTATAGAGGTGGGGTGAAAGGTCAGCTGCTGTAGTTTAGGCCACCTGAGATGATAGCTTTTATTTTTGCCAAAATAGTTTTCTGGTGATTTATGAACCTGCTGTAAAAGTCCAAAATGATGATTTAGGCCACCTGGGGTGATATTTTCATGGGTTCCTGGTGATTTATGGAGACAGGGTAAAAGGTCTGCAGTACATCTTTAGGCCACCTGAGATGACATATTTATTTTGCCAAAATTGGTTCCAGGTGGTCTATGAAGCCAGGGTAATAGGTTTGTGGTAGTCATTAAGACCACCTGAGGTCACATTTCAATTTTGCCAAAAATGGGTTTCAGTTGATTTATGGAGGCAAAGTGAAAGGTTGGCAGTGGTGTTTTATGCTTCCTGAGGTTGAAGTTCATAATTAGCAATTTAGGCCACCTGAAGTAATATTTTTATTTTGCTATAAATTGGTTCCAGGTGCTTTATGGAGGCAATGTAAAATGTCTGCACTGGTTGTTTATGCTATCTGAGTCTAAAGATCAGTTTTGCCCACCTGAGGTGATATTTATATTTTGACCAAAAATGGGATCCAGGTGATAAATGAAGCCTGGGTAAAAGGTCCACGGTGATCATTTTGTCACCTGATGTGATGTTTTTCTTTTGCTAAAATTGGGTTCCAGGTGATTTATGAAGTTGGGGTAAAAGTCAGGCAGTCGCCATTTAGATGACCTGTACCATATTTGGTAATAATACAAGCACCATCTCAGGTGGACTAAATGACAACCACAGATTCTTTATTCTTGTTCTATAAATTACATGGAAACCATTTTGGCAAAAATAAAATATCAGCTCATGTTGTCTAAATCAGCATCTTGGACCTTTACCTGGCTCTATAAATCATCTAGAACCCATTTAGGTAACAATAAAAATATTATCTGAGGTGACCTAAATGACCTGTGTTTAATATCAGGTGGCCTAAATTAGTACTGCCAACCTTTTACCCACTCTATAAATCACCTTGGCTCAAGGGCCAACAGTGGACATTTAGGACAGCTGAGTTCATATTTTTATTTTGTCAAAAATGGGTTACATGTGATTTATGGAGCTTATGAAAAGGACTGTGGAGGTCATTTAGGCCAACTGAGGTGATATTTGTATTTTGCCAAATATTGGTTCCAGGTGATTTATGGATGTAGCATAAAATGAAGGCGGTGGTCATGTAGGCCACCTGAGGTGATATTTATATTTTGGAAAAAACAGGGTTCCAGGAATCTGTGGAGTCATTATAAAAGGTCAGTGATGGCTGTTTAGGACACCTGAGGTGGAAGTTTTATTTTGCCAAAATGGGCTTCAGATGATTTATGGAGCTGGGATGAAAGGTATGCAGTAGTCCATTAGGCCAAATGAGGAAATGTTTTAATTGTTGTAAGAAAATGTTTCAGAAGTTAGATGGATCCCTGGAAAGATGGCCATGGTGGTTATTTATGACATATGAAGTGATATTTTATTTCTGTCAAAAATGGATGCAGGAGATTTATGAAGACAGAGCAAAACATCCACTGTGGCTCTTTAGGCCTCTTTAATTGATATTTTCATTTTACCAAAATGGGTTCCAGATGATTTATAGAGCCAGGGTAAATGTCCACGGTGGTCCTTCAGGCCACCAGAGGAAATATATTTATTTTTGCAGGTTCACCATAGAACATTTATTCCAGCTCCATAAATTACATGACACCCATTTTTACAAAAATAAAAGTATTACCCAGGTAGCCTAAATGTGCACAGTTGACCATTTATCCTGGCTCCATGAACCACCAGGAACAGAGTTTTGCAAAAATAAAATATCACATCAGGTGGCATAAATGGCCACCACAATTGTTCACATTATCACCATTAATCAGCTGAAACCCATTTTTGGCTGAGAAAAATATCACCTCAGGTGAACTAAATGATCACCTCCTTCAATCTACCCTGGCTATAAATCACCTGTAATCCATTTTGCTAAAATTTAACATATCACTCATGTGGCCAAATGACCACTACCCACATTCTGCCAGGGCTCTGTTAAACACCTGGAACCCATTATTGGCAAAATAAAAATATTACCTCAGGAGGTCTATGACCACAAGTGAGCTTTCCCCCACTCCATAAATCTCCGGAACCCATGCTTGGAAAAAATAAAATGTCACTTTAGGTGGCCTTAAAGAACACTGCCTGCCTTTTATCCCAGATTCATAACTCACCTATAACCTATTTCTGGAAAAAATAAAAATATCACCTGATGCGCCTAAATAATCTTAAGCAATGTCAGTGGCTAAACAAGTAGCACATTTGCTTCTGAGGCTGAAGGTCCACTGATTGTGGGTTGTATCCCACAGCTGCATTGAATGGGTCCAAAGCAATTAATATGCAAAATTTTGAGTTTAACATAGAAGTGACTGCTGAACCCTAACTATAGTGGCATGACAGCAAAACTATAATATATGTGATGCGGTGGTCATTTAGGTTACCTTAGGTGACATTTTATTTTTGCAAAACTGGGCTTCAAGTGATATATGAAGCTGGAGTGAAAGGTCTGCAGTGGTCATTTATACCACCTGAGGTGATATTTTTATTTTGCAAAAAATGGGTTCCAAGGTGATTAATGGAGCCTGTGTCAAAGGTCCAAAGTGGTCATTTAGGTCACCTGAGGAAATACTTTAGTTTTGGCCAAATATGTGTTGCAGGTGATTAATAAATCTGGGTGAAAGTCAAAATAAAAATAACTCCTCTGGTGGCCTAAACCACCACCACAGACATTTGAACCCAGCTCCATAAATCATCTGGAACCAATTTTTGACAAAATAAAACTTTCACCTCATCTGGCCTAAACAACCATGGCTGACCTTTATAATTACTCCACAGATCACCTGGAACCCTGTTTTTTTCAAAATATAAATACCACCTCAGGTCACCTAAATGGATGCTGTGGACCTTTGTACCCAGCTCCATAGATCATCTGTAACCTATTTTTGACAAAACAAAAATATGAACTCAGCTGGCCTAAATGCCAGGCATGGTGCTAACCCCTTTGTTCCCAAACCAATGGTGCCACTGGCCTGCCCCATATCCGGCAGGGTGGGCTTTTCTCTGCATCACCTGAGCCATGGTCACTTGTCACAGTCAATATCAGCACCTGTCTCCACTAAGATCCTCCAGTGTGGTCATTTAGGCCACCTGAGGTGATATCATTTTCTTTACCAAGAATAGGATCCAGTTGATTTATGGCACTGGAAAAAGGTCCACAGTGAACTTTAGGTCACAAGGGGTGACATTCTTATTTTGCCAAAAATTGGTTCCACATAATCTGTGGAGCAAGGGTGAATGGTAGAAGGTGGTTGTTTAGGCCTCCTCAAGTGCAATTTTATTTTTCAAAACTGGGTTCAGGATGATCTATGAAACATTTTGAAAGGTCTGATGAGTTTGTTTTGGACACCTGTTGTGATGTTTTATTTTTACCAAAATGGGTTCAGGTAATTTATGGATCTGGAGTAAAAGATCTGCAGTTGTCATTTAGATCACCAGAGGTAATGTTTTTATTTTTACTAAAAATTGGTTCCAGGTGAATTATGGTGCCAAGGTGAATGTTCTGTGGTGATCATTTAGGCCACCTGGGGTGACATTTTTATACATTTTATGCTAGAAATTGGTTCCAGATGATTTATGGCAAATGGATAAAAGGTCTGCAGTGGACGTTTAGGAAACCAGGGTGATATTTTCATTTCTGCCAAAAATGGTTCCAGTTGTTCAATGGTCAAAATATAAATATCACTTCAGGTGGCCAAAATTGGATCTTTAGCCTCAGATATCATAAACGACCAGTGCAGACATTTCATTACCTCCATAAAGCACCTGGAACCAATTTTTAGCAAAAATAAAAATATTACCCAGGTGGCCTAAATTGCTAATGCCGACCTTTAACCTCAGCAAGCATAAACACCACTGCCAACCTTTCACTTTGCCTCTATAAATCACCTGAAACCCATTTTTGGCAAAATAGAAATGTGACCTCAGGTGGTCTTAATGACCTCCACAAACCTTTTCCCTGGCTCAGAGACCACCTGGAACCAATTTTTGGCAAAATAAATATGTCGCCTCAGGTGGCCTAAAGATGTACTCCAGACATTATACCCTGGCTCCATAAATCACCAGGAACCCAAGAAAATATCACCTCAGGTGGCCTAAATGATCATTATGGACTTTTACAGCAGGTTCATAAATCACCAGAAAACTATTTTGGCAAAATAAAACTATCACCTCAGGTGGCCTAAACTTCCACAGCTGACCTTTCACCCCACCTCTATAACTCATCTAGAAGCAGTTTTAAGAATTTTAAAATTCCACCATAGGTGGCCTAAATGACCACCACAGACCTTTCATCATGGCTCCATTGATTACCTGGAACAAATTTTATGCAAAAATAAAAATATCACTCAGGGGCATAAATGATCACCACTGACATTTACCCTTGTTCTACAAATCACCTATAACCCATTTTTGACAAAAATAAAAATATCATCTCAGGTGCATAAATGACCTCATTAGCCTTTTACCCCATTTCATAAATCATTTGGAATCCATTTGGCAAAACAAAAATATGGGGCTTTATTTTCAAAAGCCCATCTTGTCCCATCTAGTCTGCCCATTCCCTGCCTACAGGATAGACCGCAGATCCTAGTTAACCAACAGCCTATTTCTTCTTACCCCCAAAAATTGCCTTATGTCTGTCCCATGCATTCTTGAATTCTCCCACAGTTTTAGACCCAACAAACTCTCAGGAAGGCTGTTCCATGAATCCACTACCCTCTCAGAAATAATTCCTCACATTGCCCTGAACCTCCCTCTCTATCTTTAAATTGTGTCCCCTTGTTCTGCACGTCTCTTTTCTGAAAGATGCTACCCTCTTGTACTTCATTGATTCCACTGAGGTAGTTAGCATTAGGGTCAGGGTCAGGCTTAGGGTCAGGGTTAGCGTTAGCATTAGGGTGAGGGTTTGGGTTAGCATTAGAGCTAGGGAAAGAGTTAGGGTTAGGGTTAGGGAGGGTTCAGGATAGGGTCAGGGTTAGAGTTAGGAGTTAGAGGGCCAGGGTGAGGTCAGGGTTAGGGTTAGGGTTAGGGCTAGGGCTTGGGCTATAGTTAGGCTAGTGTTAGGGTTAGGATTAGAGTTAGAGCAAAGGTTAGGTTAGGGTTAGGGTTAGGTTTGGGCTTGGGCTAGGGTTAGAGTTATGGTTAGGGGTTAGGGATAGGGTTAGGGCTAGAGTTAGGGCTAAGGTTAGGGTTAGGGTTAGCAACAGGTTAGATTTAGGGTTGAGGTTAGGGCCAGGCCAGAGTAGGGTTAGCGTGTGTTAAGGATAGGCTGCGGTGTGGGTGAGGTGAGGTGAGGTTAGGTGAGGTGAGGTGAGTGTTAGGGTTAGGGTTATGTTAGGGTTCAGGGTTCAGGTTAGGATTAGATTTAGGGTTAGGTTGGGGTGAGGTCAGGGTTCGCCTTTAGGTTAGGGTTATAGAGAGGGTTAGCATCAGAATTAGGGTTAGGGTTAGGGTGAGGGTTGGGTAAAGGGTGAGGGTTAGGGTTAGGTTAGGGTCAGGGTCAGGGTCAGAGTTTGGGTTAGGGCTAGGGGTTAGGTTCAGTGTCAGGTTAGGGGTTAGGTTTAGGGTTAGGGGCTAGTGAGGGTGAGGTGAGGGTTAGGGTGGGGACAGTGTTAGGGTTAGGGTTAGTGTTAGCTTCAGGGTGAGGGTGAGAGTTACTGTTAGAATTTAGGTTAGGTTAGGATTAGATTTAGGGTTAGGTTTGGGGTGAGGGACAGGTTAGCATTAGTGTTAGGGTTACAGTGAGAGTTAGGGGCAAGGTTAGGGTTAGGGTTAGGTGAGGGTGAAGGTTAGGTTAGGTTAAGGTTAGTTAGCATTTGGGTCAGGTCAGGCTTAGGTCAGGTTAGTGTTAAGGCATTAGGTGAGGGTTTGAGGTAGGGTTAGAGCTGGGGAAAAGTTACGGTTAGGTTAGGGAGGATCAGGGATAGGTCAGGTTAGGGTCAGGTCAGGGGTTAGGTTAGGTCAGAGTAGGTTAGGGGTTAAGGTTAGGGTTAGGGCTGAGGTTAGAGCAAGGTTAGGGTTAGTGTAGTTAGGAGTTAGGTAGCTAGAGCAAGGGTTAGGGTTAGGGTCATTGTTAGTTAGGTTAGGCTGGGGCTAAGCAAGGTTAAAGATTGAAGTTAAGGTTAGTTTTAGTGTTGGGTTTTAGACTAGAGTTAAGGTTAGAGTGATGGTTAGAGGTTTAGGATTAGGGTTAAGGTAAGTGTTAGAGTTAGGGCAAGTGTAGGCAGTCAGATATGATTAGGGTTAGGGTTAGGTGAGAGTTATTTTGAGGGGTTAGGGTTAGCTTGGGTTAGGGTGAATGTGAGGGTGAGGTTAGATTTGAGTTAGGGTTAGGGTTAGGTAAGGTTAGGATTGGGTTAATGTAAGTGTTAGAGTTAGGGCAAGGGTTAGTGAGAGATATGATTAGGGTTAGGTTAGGTGAGAGTTATTTTGAGGGTTAGGGTTGAGGGTTAGGCTTAGGGTTAGGGTGAAATGAGGGTGAGGGTTAGGATTTGAGTTAGGGTTAGGGTTAGGTTTAGGGTTAGTTTGAGGGGTTAGAGTGAGGGTATAAGTGGGTTAGGGATAGGGCAAGGGAGGGGCTAGAGTTAGGGATAGGGTTAGCATTAGGGTGAGGGTTAAGATAAGGTTAGTCTTAGGGTTAGGGGTTGGGGTTAATTTTAGGATTGGGGTTAGGGCTAGGTTAGGTTAGGGCTGGGTTTAGTGTTATGGTTTTGCTATGAGTTCGCAATTAGGTTAGTGTTAGGTTGGGGTTAGCATTAGGTTAGGGTTATGGCTAGGCTAGAGTTAGGGTTAGGTTTAGGTTTAGGGTTAGGTTTTGGGATAGGGCTAGGGTGAGGGGAGGTTTAGTGTGAGGTGAGGTTAGGGTTATGGGTTAGTGTTAAGGTTAGGGTGAATGAGGGTAAGAGTTGGGGGCTAGGGGTTAGGATCAGGGTTAGATTAGGGGTTGGGGGTGAGGGTCATTGATAGCATTAGTTTTAGGGTGAGGTGAAGGTTAGGGGTTAGAGAGTGTGAGGGTTAGGATTAGGTTAGAAGTTAGGGCAGTGATCAGAGTTAGGGGCTGTGTTTAGGGTCAGGGCTGTGTTTGGGTTAGGTTTAGGACAGGTTAGGGGCTAGTTTTAGGTTAAGTTTAGGGTTAGAGTTAGCATTAGGGTTAGGGATAAGGTTAGGTTAGGTTAGGCTTATTGTTGGAAGCAAGGTTAGGGTTAGGGTAAGGGTCAGGAGTTGAGGTTAGGGTTCGGATTGGGGCTAGGGTTAGGGGTTGTGGTTAGAGGTTAGGGGTTGACAGTTAGCATTAGGCTAAGGTTAGTTAGGGAGTTAGCATTAGGGGTGAGATTTAGGGTTAGGATTAGAGGTTAGGGCTAGAGTTAGGGTTAGTTTAGGGTTAAAGTTAGGATTGGGGTGATGAGTGAGGTTGAGGTGAGGTGAGTGTTGGGTTGAGGTTGAGCAGTATAAGAGGTTAGGTTGAGGGTGATGGTTATGTTAGGGTTTTCGGATTAGGTTAGGATTAGATTTATGGTTAGGTTCGGGTGAAGGTCAGGGTTAGCATTAGGGTTAGGGTCGGTGAGAGGGTTAGGGTCAGGGATTAGACTAAGTTAGGGGACATTGAGGTGGAGGGTTCGTCTCCAAATCCCTCCCTTGTTGACTGACTTGTGGTGTTCTATGCTCATAACCTCACCAGCCCCTGTAGTCATTTTTTTATCTCCAATCTATACCTTGCCCCAGCATTGTATCTGGGTGTACTTTCTACGTAATTGTAAAAACTGTAAAAATTGTCTTTCCTCCTGTTTCTGTATCTAATGTATTCGTCTGAACCAATTGCTGTATTGTTGTACCTGTTGTACCCTTTTGTACTCTCCCGGGTCATTCCTGAAAATAGGCATAATACTTGTCTAGTGTACTTACCCAGTAAACAAAAACTAAATAATAAATAAATTTAGGCCAGCTGAGGTGATACATTTATTTTTGCCAAAAATGGGTTCCAGTTGATCTATGGAGTCATTGTGAAAAGTCAATGATGGTTGTTTAAGCCACCTGAGGTAACATTTTTATTTTTTGCAAAAAATGGATTCCAGGTGATGTCTGGAGCTGAGGTGAGATGTCCATGATATTCATTTAAGCCACCTGCAGTGAAATTTTTAGTTTTTCAAATAGTGCGTTGCAGGTAATCTGTGGAGCTTGGGTGAATGGTACGAGGTGGTTGTTAGGCTACCTGAGGTGAAATTTTTATTTTTGCCAAGACTGTGTTCAATTGATCTATGGAAACATTATGAAAGGTCTGAGGAGTTTGTTTTGGACACCTGATGTGACATTTTTATTTTTACCAAAAATGGGTTCCAGATAATTTATGGATCTGGATTGAAAGATCTGCATTGGAGATTTAGGCCACCAGAGGTGATATTTTTATTTTTACTAAAAAATAGGTTCCAGGTGATTTATGGAGCCAAGGTGAAAGGTCCTCAGTGGTCATTTAGGCCACTTGGAGTGATATTTTGTATTCATTGTTTGCCAGAAATAGGCTCCTTGTGATTTACTTAGCCTGGATAAAATATCTGCAGTGGACCCTTAGGAAACCAGGGGTGATATTTCAATTTTTGACAAAAATGGTTCCAGGTTATGTATGGAGCAAGGGTAGAAGGTCATTTATGCTACCTGAGGTGATATTTTTATTTTTTGTCATAAATGGATTTCAGGTGATCTACAGAGCCAGATTCAATGTTCCTCAGTAGGTGTTTAGGCCATCTGAGGTGCAATTTACATATTTGTGGCAAATGGGTTGCAGGTGAGTTATGGAGCTGGGGTGAAAGGTCTGAGGTTGCAGTTTAGGCCAGCTGAGGTGATATATTTATTTTTGCCAAAATTGCAATTTAGGTGATTCATGGGATTAGGGTAAAATGTTGGCAGTGGTCATTTAGGCCACCTGAGGTTAAAAGGTAGGTGGTGGCCATTAGACCACCTGAGCTGATATTTTTATTTTTGCCAAAAATGGGTTCCAGGTGATATACAGAACCTCCACGGATCATTTGCCCCAGGTTCATAAATCACCTATAACCCATTTTTGATAAAAATAAAAAAAATATCAATTAGGAGCATAAGGACCCATTAGCCTTTTCACCCCATTTCATAACTCATTTGGAATCCATTTTTGGCAAAATCAAATATATGGGACTTTATTTCTAAAAGCCCCAGGAATGACATAAGGGACTTGTGCCAAACAATAGTGGTGCAAGGCAGCCTAGTGTCAAACATTGTGCCAGATATGATTTTCTAAGGAGCACTGCATCAAAGGTACATTCTTCCTGCATGTAAAGTGGTCGCATCAGCCTTTGTGCCATACAAATGGCAGTGCCATGACACAAGTCGTCTTGGCATTACAGAAAAGCTGCAAGACTGCACCTGTGGGAATTTCAAAGCTGCACCTCTGACACCAAACATGTCAAAGTACTGTCAGCTGCTTGACCTGCCAGAATTGGTCTAAGGGACACAGACCATATAAAGAGATGCATAGCAGGTGGTGAGATCTCATTATGCCAATATTAAGGGCTGGTATTTTCCTGCAGGACTAGTTAAGAACATTTGGGGGGTAAGTTTTGGCCATTTAATCTCACATCTTGTTTACTTAGCCTGTGTCATTCTCATCCTTGGCGTCATTTGTTTGACTCAGCTTGCACCATTTTTACTCAGTTTGCACCACTTTTGTGCTTGGTTTGTGTCATTTTCATTCCTTGAGTCATTTTCCTAATGTAACATGTGTCATTTTTGACTCAACTTGCACCATTTATTTTGGTGCAGCTTGCATCATTCCCATCCCTTACACCATTGAGTTGATGTAGTGGACCTGTTGCATCAGTCTGGGGGACTTTGTCACACAGACCTTTTTTCTTGCAAAATACGGCACACAGTATTTTATGCACTAAGATCTGAATGAAGCTGGTTGTTTGATTGTGAGCTTATGAGGGACTATGGGCCTTTGAAAAATAAAGCCCCTAATCTCAGGTACCCTAAACTAGCATCACTGAATTTTTACACTAGCTCCATTAATCACCTGCACAATTTTGGTGAAAAACTAAACATATTTCCTCAAGTAATCCTAAATGCCCACTTTGACCTTTTATACAGGCTCCATTAGTCACCTGAATCCATTTTTTTTTGCAAAATAAAAATATCACCTCAGGTGGCATAAATGACCTTTCAGTCCAACTCCATAAATCACTTGAACTATGTACCTTTCTATCCATATACTGGCAGTGGCACGTGTCATGCTACTTTGCAGTTAGGGTTCAGCGGTCACTTCTATGTTAAACTCAAAATTTTGCACATTAATAACTTTGGACCCATTCAATGGATTTGCCTGAAATGTGGTATGCACACTGGGGCATGGTAGTTCTCTTGATTGTCCAATTGAGTTTCAGTCGGACTTAGGGGCTTTTCATGTGAAAAGTCTGAAAAATGCAAAATTATCCATTTTTGGAGGCAGCTTTTGGGATTTTGCATGTGGCCCTGCATGGCCATTGTGTGTCCAGTTGCTCTGAGAGATGGTCTGCTTGAAAGAGCTTTGGTGGCTAGACGTGCCACTTTTTGTTTGGTGAAAACATATTAAGGCTTTCAAAGGTTATGCCACTTTTAAGTTCCCATTATAACTCAAAGGGAAAATTTATATGCATATTTTGAGAACAAAGAATGGCGTTCTAGCCATCTCTTCCCACCTGGCGGTTCAAGGAATTTGCAGCTTCACGGCTCAAGAATCTTTGTCCCCGAGAATTTTAAAAATTCTTTGATCGCTATATCCGCCATCTTGTTTTAAATTTTCCGATTGGAAAAACACAAATGTCTCGCCTCAGGGGTCACTTCTGATGTAAAACTTGGATGGGTTTTATTCAGGGGACTCCGATCTATGGAGCCATGCCTTTGGTTTGATCCAAATTGGTCTAAAAAAAGAGTTCTGAGCTTTTAAAATCTTAGTTCGTGGCTCACTAGCAATCTTTGATGGCGAGCCTCCAAATTATTTGATTGCGAGATTCCTGGACCGCGATCGTGCATCGCAAGTGAGCGACTATATGGCCAGATTTAAAAATAGATTTTCTCAGCCCAGGAGTGCTCTAGAAAGTTAAATGGAGGGTGTCCTTTGCTCAGGGGGGCTTTGTTCTTCCCTATCTGAAAACAAAAAAATAATATTTTAAATATGCCTTGTAGTCTAGCGGCAACCCCATCATGATTAAATTCATAACTATCTCTAATTCTCTGGTTGTCTAGTGACCCACCCAATGTATATTTCATTCATATTGTTTTTTATATCCCTGCTAGTCTCGGGCCCACCCGTTCTGTATTAAATAATTATAGTTGTTCAGATCCCTGGTAAGTGGGTTGCAGGTGATTAATGAAGCTGGTGTAAAAGCTCTGAGGTTGTCATTAGGCCACCTGAGGTGTTTTTTGTTTCTGCTAAAATTTGTTCCAAGTGATATGAACCTGGAGTAAAACATCTGTGGATGTCATTTAGGCCACATGAGATGATATTTTTTTTAGTTTTTGGCAAAAACATGCTCCAGGTGATCTATGGAGCCTGGTTGAAGGTTTCTTTGTGGTTCTTTAAGCCATCTGAGGTGACATTTTTATTGTTTGCCATCAATGGGTTTCAGGTGATCTATGGAGCCAGATTCAAAGTTCCTCAGTGTCTTTTTAGGGCACCTGAGGTGAAATTTATGTATTTGCCAAAAATGAGTGCCAGGTGATTTATGGAGCTGGGGTGAAAGGCCTGAGGTTGTCATTTAGGCCACCTTTGACACAGGAAGGACTGCCTTTGATGCAGTGTTCCTTAGAAAATCATATCTGGTGCAATGTTTGACACTAGGCTACCTTGTACCACTATTGTTTGGCACAAGTCCCTTATGTCATTCGTGGGGCTTTTGAAAATAAAGCCCCACATTTTTGTTTTTGTCAAAAAAATGAATTCCAAATGATTTATGAAATGGGGTGAAAGGCTAATTATGCACCTGAGGTGATATTTTTATTTTTGTCAAAAATGGGTTATAGGTGATTTATGAATCTGGGGCAAATGATCTGTGGAGGTCATTTATGCCACCTGAGGTGATCATATTTATTTTAGTCAAAAATAGGTTCCAGATGATTTGTAGAACAAGGGTAAATGTCAGTGGTGATCATTTATTCCCCTGAAGTGATATTTTTATTTTTGCATAAAATTGGTTCCAGGTAATCAATGGAGACATGGTGAAAGGTCTGTGGTGGTCATTTAGGCCACCTGAGATCAAATTTTAAAATTCCCAAAAATTGCTTCCAGATGAGTTATAGAGGTGGGGTGAAAGGTCAGCTGCTGTAGTTTAGGACTACTTGAGATGATAGTTTATTTCTTTTGCCAAAAATAGTTTTCTTTTCTGGTGATTTGTGAACCTGCTGTAAAATCCAAAATGATGATTTAGGCTACCTGGGGTGATATTTTCATGGGTTCCTGGTGATTTATGGAGACAGGGTAAAGGTCTGCGTAGTATATCTTTAGGCTACCTGAGATGACATATTTATTTTTTGCCAAAAATTGGGTTCTAGGTGGTCTATGGAGCCAGGGTAATAGGTTTGTGGTAGCTATTAAGACCACCTGAGGTCACATTTCAATTTTGCCAAAAATGGGTTTCAGTTGATTTATGGAGGCAAAGTGAAAGGTTGGCAGTGGTGTTTTATGCTTCCTTGAGGTTGAAGGTCGAATTAGTGAATTTAGGGCTAATACCTGAAGTAATATTTTTATTTTTGCTAAAAATTGGTTCCAGGTGCTTTATGGAGGCAATGTAAAATGTCTGCACTGGTTGTTTATGCTATCTGAGTCTAAAGATACAGTTTTGGCCACCTGAGGTGATATTTATATTTTTGACAAAAATGGGATCCAGGTGATAAATGAAGCCTGGGTAAAAGGTCCACGGTGATCATTTTTGTCACCTGATATGATGTTTTTCTTTTTGCTAAAATTGGGTTCCAGGTGATTTATGAAGTTGGGGTAAAAGTCAGGTGCCTATTTAGGGATGACCTGTAACCATATTTGGTAATACAAAAGCAATTCATCCTTGTGTGTGACTAAATGACAATCACAGATTCTTTTATTCTTTGTTCTATAAATCTACATGGAAACCATTTTTTGGCAAAAATAAAATATCAGCTCTCATGTTGTCTAAATCAGCATCTTGACCTTTTACCCTGGCTCTATAAATTATCTAGAACCCATTTTGGTAACAATAAAAATATTATCTGAGGTGACCTAAATGACCTGTGTTTAATATCAGGTGGCCTAAATTACTACTGCCAACCTTTTACCCCACCTCTATAAATCACCTTGGCTCAAGGGCCAACAGTGGACATTTAGGACAGCTGAGTTCATATTTTTATTTTTGTCAAAAATGGGTTACAGGTGATTTATGGAGCTTGTGTAAAAGGACTGTGGAGGTCATTTAGGCCAACTGAGGTGATATTTGCATTTTTGCCAAATATTGGTTCCAGGTGATTTATGGATGTAGCATAAAATGAAGACGGTGGTCATGTAGGCCACCTGAGGTGATATTTATATTTTTGGAAAAAAACAGGGTTCCAGGAATCTGTGGAGTCATTATAAAAGGTCAGTGATGGCTGTTTAGGACATCTGAGGTGAAAGTTTTATGTTTGCCAAAAATGGGCTTCAGATGATTTATGGAGCTGGGATGAAAGGTATGCAGTGGTCCTTTGGGCCACCTGAGGAAATATTTTTATTGTTGTAAGAAAATGTTTCCAGAAGTTAGATGGAGCCCTGGAAAGATGGCCATGGTGGTTATTTATGACACATGAAGTGATATTTTTATTTTTGTCAAAAATGGATGCAGGAGATTTATGAAGACAGAGCAAAACATCCACTGTGGCCTTTAGTTTTGAATTGATATTTTCATTTTACCAAAATGGGTTTCAGATGATTTATAGAGCTAGGGTAAAATGTCCACGGTGGTCCTCTTTCAGGCCACCAGATAGAATATATTTATTTTGCAGGTTCACCATAGAACATTTATTCCTGCTCCATAAATTACATGACACCCATTTTTCTACAAAAATAAAAGTATTACCCAGGTGGCCTAAATGTGCACAGTTGACCATTTATCCTGGCTCCATGAACCACCAGGAACAGAGTTTTGGCAAAAATAAAAATATCACATCAGGTGGCATAAATGGCCACCACAATTGTTCACATTTTCACCATTAATCAGCTGAAACTCATTTTTGGCTGAGAAAAAATATCACCTCAGGTGACCTAAATGATCACCTCCTGCAATCTACCCTGGCTATAAATCACCTGTAATCCATTTTTGCTAAAATTTAACATATTACCTCATGTGGCCAAAATGACCACTACCCACATTCTGCCAGGGCTCTATTAAACACCTGGAACCCATTATTGGCAAAAATAAAAATATTACCTCAGGAGGTCTAAGGACCACAAGTGAGCTTTCACCCCCACTCCATAAATCTCGGGAACCCATGCTTGGAAAAAATAAAAATGTCACTTTAGGTGGCCTTAAAGAACACTGCCTGCTCCTTTTATCCCAGATTCATGTCCTCACCTATAACCTATTTCTGGAAAAATATAAATATCACCTGATGCGGCCTAAATAATCTTAAGCAATGTCAGTGGCTCAACAAGTAGCACATTCGCTTCTGAGGCTGGAAGGTCCACTGATTGTGGGTTGTATCCCCACAGCTGCGTTGAATGGGTCCAAAGCAATTAATGTGCAAAATTTTGAGTTTAACATAGAAGTGACTGCTGAACCCTAACTATAGTGGCATGACAGCAAAACTATAATATATGTTATGCGGTGGTCATTTAGGCTACCTTAGGTGACATTTTTAATTTTGCAAAACTGGGCTTCAAGTGATATATGAAGCTGGAGTGAAAGGTCTGTAGTATTATTGAGTATTAATTTGGAGGTGATATTTTTATTTTTAAAAATGGGTTCCAGGTGATTAATGGAGCCTGTGTCAAAGGTCCAAAGTGGTCATTTAGGTCACCTGAGGGAAATACTTTAGTTTTGGCCAAATATGTGTTGCAGGTGATTAATAAATCTGGTGGAAAGTCAAAAATAAAAATAACTCCCTCTGTGGCCTAAACCACTACTTACAGACATTTGAACCCAGTTCATAAATCATCTGGAACCAATTTTAATAAAAAATAAATCACCTTCATCTGGCCAAACAACCATGGCTGACCTTTTATAATTACTCCACAGATCACCTGGAACCCTGTTTTTTTTTTCAAAAATATAAATACCACCTCAGGTCACCTAAATGGATGCTGTGGATCCATTTGTACCCAGCTCCATAGATCACCTGTAACCTATTTTTGACAAAAACAAAAATGTAACATAGACCTTTTTTCTGCAAAAATATGGCACACAGTATTGTGCACCAAGATCTAAATGAAGCTGGTTGTTTGACGAGTCATGAGACCTGCGTCTTTGAAATCCAGTTCATCTCAGGTACCCTAAACGAGCATTGCTGAATTTTAATTGAAACCATTAACCGCAAATACCCTTTTTGGTGAAACTAAATATTTCCTCAAGTAACCAATGCTCACTTTGACCTTTATACAGACTCATTAGTCACTGGAATCCATGTTTTTGTAAAATAAAGTGTCACCAGTGGTATAAATGACCTTCACTCAACCCATAAATCAGGAACCATGTACTTTTCACTTATATATATTATAGTGACACTGTCATGCTACTATAGTTAAGGTTCAGCGTCATTTGTGTTAAACCCAATTTTGCACATTTATAACTTTGGATCATTCATCGATTGCCTGAAATGTGGTATGCACACTGGGACATGGTAGTTTCTTGATTTTCCAATTGCATTTCATTGGACTTACGGCTTTTCCTGTGAAAGTCTAAAATGCAAATTATCCATTTGGAGGCAACTTTTAGATGGGATGGGCCTCACCGCCATTGTGTGGCCTGTTGCTCTGCGAGATGGACTGCTTGAAAGAGCTGGTGGCTAGATGCACTTTTGTTTAGTGAAACATATTAAGGTTTTCAAAGGTTATGCCACTTTTGTTCTATTATAACTCAATGGGAAAATTTAATGCATATTTTCTAACAAAGAATGGGGTTCTAGCTATCTTCCTTTGCCTGGCAATCAAAGAATTTCAGCTTCACTGTTCAAGAATCTTTTCCCCAGAATTTTAAAATTCTTGATCGCTAGGGTTCGCTATCTTGCTTAATTTTTTCAATTGAAAACACAAATATCTCCTTAGGGTCACTTCTGAAATAAAACTTGATGGTTTTATTCAGGGACGCTGACCATGAAGCCATGCCTTTGGTTTGATCCACATTGTTAAAAAGAGTTCTGAGCTTAAAATTTGTTCGTGGTCACTAGCAATCTTTGATGGTGAGCCTCCAAATTACTTGATTGCGAGATTCCTGGACCGCGATCGTGCATTGCAAGTGAGCGATTAAATGGCCAGATTTAAAAATAGATTTTCTCAGCCCAGGAGTGCTCTAGAAAGTTAAATGAGGGTGTGATTTGCTCAGGGGAGCTTCGGTCTGCCCCATCTGAATACAAAATAATAATATTTTAAATATGCCTTGTAGTCTAGCGGCAACCCCATCATGATTAAATAGATAACTATCTCTAATTCTCTGGTTGTTAGTGACCCACCCAATGTATATTTCATTCATTTGTTTTTTATCCCTGTTAGTCTGGCCCAATTCGCTCTGTATTAAATAATTATAGTTGTCTGATCCCGGTGGGGTTGCAGTGATTAATGCAGTTGGTGTAGTGCCTGAGGTTGGTTAGCTACCTGAGGTGTTTTCTGTTTCTGCTAAAATTGTTCCAAGTGATATGAACTGATGTTATCTGTGATGTCATTTAGGCCACATGAGAGATTTTTTTTTTAGTTTTACAAAACATGCCCAGGTATCTATGGAGCCTGGTTGGTTTCTTTGTGGTTCTTTAAGCCATCTTAGGTGACATTTTTATTGTTTGCCATCAATCGGTTTCAGGTGATCTATGGAGCGAGATTCAAAGTTCCTCAGTGTTTTTTTAGGGCACCTGAGGTGAAATTTATGTATTTGCCAAAAATGAGTGCCAGATGATTTATGGAGCTGGGGTGAAAGGTCTGAGGTTGTCATTTAGGCCACCTTTGACACAGGAAGGACTGCCTTTGATGCAGTGTTCCTTAAAAAATCATATTGGTGCAATGTTGACACTAGGCTACCCTTACTACTATTGTTTGGCACAAGTCCTTTATGTCTCTTCTTGCTTGAAAATAAAGCCTCATATTTTGTTTTTGCTAAAATGGATTCCAAATGATTTATGAAATGGGTGACAGGCTAATTGTGCACCTGAGGTGATATTTTTATTTTGTCAAAAATGGATATAGTGATTTATGAATTCAAATGATCCCGGAGGTCATTTATGCCACCTGGGTGATATATTTATTTTAGTCGCGGCCAGGTTCCAGATGATTTGTAGAGCGGTAAATGTTGCGGTGATCATTTATTCTCAAGTGATATTTTTATTTTTGCAATATTGGTTCCAGGTAATCAATGGAGGCATGGTGAAAGGTCTGTGGTGGCTTAGCCACCTGAGATGACATTTTAAAATTCTAAAATTGTTTCAGAGAGTTATAGAGGTGGGTGAAAGGTCATTGTAGTTTAGCTACCTGAGGTGATAGTTTAGTTTTCCAAAATAGTTTTATGGTGATTTATGAACTCTGTAAAAGTCCAAATGATGATTTAGGCCATTTGAGGTGATATTTTATTGGGTTCTGTGATTATGGGACAGTTAAAGGTCTTATACTATTAGTCACCTGAGATGATATATTTATTTTGCCAAAATTGTTTCAGGTGGTCTATGGAGCCAGGGTAAAGGTTTGTGGTAGTCATTATCACCTGAGGTCATTTCTTTTTGCCAAAATGGGTTTCAGGTGATTTATGGAGGCAAAGGAAAGGTTGGCAGTGGTGTTTTATGCTTCCTGAGGTTGAAGGCCGTAATTAGCAATTTAGGCCACCTTAAGTAATATTTTTATTTTTGCTAAAAATTGGTTCCAGGTGCTTTATGGAGGCAATGTAAAATGTCTGCACTGGTCGTTTATGCTATCTGAGTCTAAAGATCCAATTTTGGCCACCTGAGGTGATATTTATATTTTTGACAAAAATTGGATCCAGGAGATAAATGGAGCCTGGGTAAAAGGTCCACGGTGATCATTTTTGTCACCTGATATGATGTTTTTCTTTTTGTTAAAATTGGGTTCCAGGTGATTTATGAAGTTGGGGTAAAAGTCAGGTAGTCGCCATTTAGATGACCTGTAACCCATATTTGGTAATAATAAAAGCACCATATCAGGTGGACTAAATGACAACCACAGATTCTTTATTCTTGTTCTATAAATTACATGGAAACCATTTTTGGCAAAAATAAAAATATCAGCTCACGTTGTCTAAATCAGCATCTCGGACCTTTTACCCTGGCTCTATAAATCATCTAGAACTCCATTTTGGTACAATACAAAGAGACCAAGGTGACCTAAAATGACCTGTGTTTATTATAAGGTGGCTTAAATTATTAGCTGCCAACCTTTACCCCACCTCTATAAATCACCTTGGCTGCTGAGGCCAAACAGTGGGACATTTAGGACAGCTGAGTTCATATTTTTATTTTGTCCAAAAATGGGTTACAGGTGATTTATGGAGCTTGTGTAAAAGGACTGTGGAGGTCATTTAGGCCAACTGAGGTGATATTTGCATTTTTGCCAAATATTGGTTCCAGGTGATTTATGGATGTAGCATAAAATGAAGACGGTGGTCATGTAGGCCACCTGAGGTGATATTTATATTTTTGGAAAAAAACAGGGTTCCAGGAATCTGTGGAGTCATTATAAAAGGTCAGTGATGGCTGTTTAGGACATCTGAGGTGAAAGTTTTATGTTTGCCAAAAATGGGCTTCAGATGATTTATGGAGTTGGGATGAAAGGTATGCAGTGGTCCTTTGGGCCACCTGAGGAAATATTTTTATTGTTGTAAGAAATGTTTGTAAAGTTGAGCCCTGGAAAGATGGCCATGGTGGTTATTTATGACACATGAAGTGATATTTTTATTTTTGTCAAAAATGGATGCAGGAGATTTATGGAGACAGAGCAAAACATCCACTGTGACCCTTTAGGCCTCTTGAATTGAAATTTTCATTTTTGGCAAAAATGGGTTCCAGATGATTAATAGAACCAGGGTAAAATGTCCACGGTGGTCCTTCAGGCCACCAGAGGAAATATATTTAATTTTGCAGGTTCACCAAAGAACATTTATTCCTGCTCCATAAATTACATGACACCCATTTTCTACAAAAATAAAAGTATTACCCAGGTGGCCTAAATGTGCACAGTTGACCATTTATCCTGGCTCCATGAACCACCAGGAACAGAGTTTGGCAAAAATAAAATATCACATCAGGTGGCATAAATGGCCACCATATTGTTCATTATTACCATTAATCAGCTGAAACTCATTTTTGGCCGAGAAAAAATATCATCTCAGGTGACCTAAATGATCACCTCCTGCAATCTACCCTGGCTATAAATCACCTGTAATCCATTTTTGCTAAAATTTAACATATCACCTCATGTGGCCAAAATGACCACTACCCACATTCTACCAGGGCTCTATTAAACACCTGGAACCCATTATTGGCAAAAATAAAAATATTACCTCAGGTGGTCTAAATGACCACAAGTGAGCTTTCGCCCCCACTCCATAAATCTCTGGGAACCCATGCTTGGAAAAAATAAAAATGTCACTTTAGGTGGCCTTAAAGAACACTGCCTGCCTTTTATCCTTGATTCATAACTCACCCATAACCAGTTTTTGGCAAAAATAAAAATATCACTTCATGCGGCCTAAATAATCTTAAGCAATGTCAGTGTCTCAACAAGTAGCACATTCACTTCTGAGGCTGGAAGGTCCAATGATTGTGGGTTGTATCCCCACAGCTGCATTGAATGGGTCCAAAGCAATTAATGTGCAAAATTTTGAGTTTAACATAGAAGTGACTGCTGAACCCTAACTATAGTGGCATGACAGCAAAACTATAATATATGTTATGCGGTGGTCATTTAGGCTACCTTAGGTGAAATTCTTTATTTTTGCAAACTGTTCTAAGTGATATATGAAGCTGGCGGAAAGGTCTGTGGTGGTACTTTTACCACCTGAGGTGATATTTTCATTTTTGCAAAAAATGGGTTCCAGGTGATTAAGTGGAGCCTGTGTCAAAGGTCCAGAGTGATAATTTAGGGTCACCTGAGGAAATACTTAGTTTTGGCCAAATATGTGTTGCAGGTCATTAATAACTCTGGTGAAAGTCAAATATAAAAATATCCCTCCTGGTGGCCTAAACCACCACGACAGACATTTGATCCCAGCTCTATAAATCATCTGGAACCAATCTTTGACAAAAATAAAACTTTCACCTCAGGTGGCCTAAACAACCATGGCGGACCTTTTATAATTACTCCAGAGATCACCTGGAACCCTGTTTTTTTTTTCCAAAATATAAATATCACTTCAGGTCACCTAAATGGATGCTGTGAACATTTGTACCCAGCTCCATAAATCACCTGTAACCTATTTTTGACAAAAACAAAAATATGAACTCAGCTGGCCTAAATGTCAGGCATGGTGCTAACCCCCACTGTTCCCAAACCAATGGTGCCACTGGCCTGCCCCATATCCGGCAGGGTGGGCTTTTCCTTTGCATCACCTGAGCCATGTTCCCTTGTCACAGTCAATATCAGCACCTGTCTCCACTAAGATCCTCCAGTGTGGTCATTTAGGCCACCTGAGGTGATATCTTTTTCTTTACCAAGAATAGGTTCCAGTTGATCTACGGCACTGGGGAAAAGGTCCACAGTGAACTTTTAAGTCACAAGGGGTGACATTCTTATTTTTTGGCAAAAATGGGTTCCACATAATCTGTGGAGCAAGGGTGAACGGTAGAAGGTGGTTGTTTAGGCCTCATCAGGTGTAATTTTTATTTTTTCAGAAACTGGCTCAGGATGATCTATGGAAACATTTTGAAAGGTCTGAGGAGTTTGTTTTGGATACCTGATGTGACGATTCTTTACCAAAAATAGGTTCCAGTTGAATTATGGTGCTGGGGAAAAAAGGTCCAGGTGAGTTATAAAGCTGGAATGAAAGGTCAACAGTGGTCATTAAGGTGACCTAAGTTGATATTTTTTTTGCCAAAAATGGTTTTCATGTGAGTTTTGTAGCCGGTGTGAAAAGTTCAGAGTAGTCATTTAGGCAATACTGTTTTTTGTTTGCCAAAAATGTGGGTTCCAATTTATTTATGGAGCTGGGGAAACAGGTCTGTAGTAGACCTTTTGGCCAACAGGAGTGATATTTTTATTTTTGCCAAAAATAGGTTCCAGGAGATCTATGGATCCAGGCTGAATGGTACATGCTACTCATTTAAGAAACCTTAGGTGAAATTTATATCTTTGTCAAAAATGGGTTCTAGATTATTTATGGAGCTAGGGTGAAAGGTCTGAGGTTGTCAATTTAGCAACCTGAGGTGATATATTTATTTTTGCCAAAAATGAGATTGAGGAGATTTACAGAATTGAGGTAAAAGGCAGGCTGTGGTCATTTAGGCCACCTGAGGTTAAAAGTAGGTGGCAGTCATTTAGACCACCCGAGGTAATATTTTTATTTTTACCAAACATGGTTCCAGTTGATTTATGGAGTCATTGTGAAAAGTCCACAATGGTTGTTTAAGTCACCTGAGGAGAAATTTTTATTTTTGCAAAAAATTAATTCCCGGTGATATCTGGAGCTGAGGTAGCCATCCACAGTGGTCATTTGCTACCTGAGGTGATATTTCTACTTTTTGGTGCTACCCGGGAGAATAACAGGGTAATTGCAAGGGAGAGGATACAGGGACAACAATTACAATCAGGAGCATTGGAGAACAATTACAATCTGGAGCTGGTATACTCCAACAATGAAGCAGAATAGAGGTAACAGAGATAACGTTTTGTCAGAAAGCATTACAGAATAAATTACAAATAATAGATACATACACAGATAGTTCGTGTATTCAGGAGCAAGACATTTGTCAGGTGCGCGCGACACAGGATGAGGAGAAGCTGTGGTATTGTATGTGGACAACCACAGGGTACCAACATAATGACCTAGGGGCTACAGGGTGGTGAGAGATGCCCCCCCAGGGAGGAAGGCAGTAAGCGGCAACCTGGCCCAGTCGAGCACTGCCCTTAGCCAGCAGCAAAGGAGGGGGAGAGAGCTAGAATGGGGAATCATACGACCGGGGAGGTCATGGGGCAGGTCACAGGCAGGTAGCAGCAGGCTTCAGGAAGTGCCAGAGGGAGGTTTTGAAGCAAGAGTGGGAGGGGGATGCTCAGACCTGGGGGGGAGGGAGTTCCATAGCTTGGGTGTGTGAGAGGCAAATGCCCTGTCACCAGTGAGGGTGTGGGTCCTAGGGACCAGATGGGTCTGGGACACACAGGACCTAAGGTGGTAGGTGGGGGAGGCATGTTTCAACGGGAGCGCAAGTGAGGCAGGGACAGAAGTATGGATGATGTTGTCAATGAAGTTGCCCAAGTAGTATGTCCGGAATTTGTCATGGGGAGCCAATCTAGACCAAATTTCCAGCCAACCTGTTGAATGGGTCCAAAGTTATTAATGTGCAAAATTTTGAATTTAACATAGAAGGGACTGCTGAACCCTAACTATAGTGGCCTGACCGTGTCACTATAATATATGTGGGTTAATGGTACGTGGTGGTCATTTAGACCACCTGAGGTGAAATTTGTATTTTTGCAAAAATGGGTTCCAAGTGATTTGTGAAGTTGGAGTGAAAGGTCTGTGGTAGTCATTTATGCCACCTTAGGTGATTTTTTTTTTGCAAAAAAATGGGTCCCATGTGATTAATGGAGCCTGTGTAAAATTTAGGTCACCTGAAGAAATATCTTTAGTTTTTGCAAAAAATGTGTTGCAGGTGATTAAAGGAGCTGGTGTGAAGGTCAGAGATGCTCATTTAGGCTACCTGAGATTAGGGGCCAGATTTTTAAAGGCCCTTAGCTCCTCACAAGTTACATCAAACAACCAGTTTGAATCAGATCTTGGTGTGCAAAATACTGTGTGCCATATTTTGCAAGAAAAGAGGTCTGTGTGACAAAGTCCCCCAATCTGTTGCAGCAGGTCCACTACATCAACTCAATGGTGTAAAGGATGGGAATGACACAAGCTGCACCCAAAATGGGTTCCAGATTATGTGTGGAGCAAGGGAAAAGGGTCCTTTATGCCACCTGAGGTGTTATTTTTATTTGTTGCCATAAATGGGTTTCAGGTGATCTATGGAGCCAGATTCAAAGTTCCTCAGTGGTTGTTTAGGCCACCTCAAGTGAAATTTACATATTTGCTGAAAATGGGTTGCAGGGGATTTATGAAACTTGGGTGAAAGGTCTGAGGTTGTCATTTAGGCCACCTGAGGTGATAAATGCATTTCAGGTGATTTATGGGATTGGGGTAAAAGGTAGGCAGTGGTCACTTAGGCCATCTGAAGAGATAATTTTTTTTTGGCCAAAAATGGGTTCCAGGTGATCTGTGGAGTAATTGTGAAAAGTGTGCGATAGTTGTTTCAGCCACCTGAAGTGAAATTGTTATTTTTGAAAACAGTGGATTCCAGGTGATATCTGGAGCTGAGTTGAAATGTGAGGTGATATTTTTAGTTTTTTTTTTAAAGTGGGCTGCAGGTGATTAATGGAGCTAGTCTGAAAGGTCTGAGGTTGCTGCATGGCCAACTGAGGTGATATTTGTATTTTTCCAAAACTGGGATCCAGTCAATTTATGTATCCAGAGTAAAAGATCTGCAGTGGACATTTAGGACACCTGAGGTAATTTCTCTTTTTTCTAAAATTTGTTCTAGGTGATACGAATCTGGGGTAAAAGGTCTATGGAGGTTATTTAGGCCACATGAGGTGATGTTTTTAGTTTTTGCCAAAACCATGCTCCAGCTTATCTATGGAGCCTGCTTGAAAGTTTCTTCATTGTTCTTTAAGCCACCTGAGTAGAATTTTTTTATTTGTTTCAAACATGGGATGTGGGTGAGTTAAATAGCAGGACTGAAAGATCAACCATGGTTGTTTATTCCACCTGAGGTGATTTTTTTTTTATTTTGCCAAAAGTGGTTTCTAGGTGATTAATGGAGCTGGTGTAAAATGTCCAAAGTGGTCATTGAGGTCACCTCGGTTGAAATTTTAATTTTTGCCCAAAATGGGTTCCAGGTGACTTATGGAGCAAGGGTGAAGGATCTGTGGTTCACATTTTTGCTACCTGATGTCATATATTGATTTTTGGCAAAAAACTGGTTTCAGGTGATTTATGGGGTCAAAGGTGGTCATTTAGGCACATCAGAAAATATTTTTATGTTTGTCACATATGGGTTCCAGGTGATCTATGGAGTCATTGTGAAAGGTTGCAGTGGCTGTTTAAGTCAGCTGAGGTGAAATTTTTATTTTTGCATAAAATCGGTTCCAGATGATATATATAGAGTTTGGGCGAAAGGTCCATGGCAGCTGTTTAAGACACCTAAGGTGATATTTTCAGTTTTTTAAAAATTGCGTTGTTTGTGACTAATGGAGCTGGTGTACTAGGTCTCAGGATCTTTGGCCTCAGATGGCATAAATGACCAGTGCAGACGTACATGCCTCCGCCAAATCACCTGGCACCCAATTTTTGCTGGTAATTAAAAATCACCTCAATGTCTAAATGGTTAATGCAGACGAACCTCAAGAGCATAAAACACCACTGCTGACCTTTCCTTGCCTCCATAAATCAGGTGATCTAAGGAGCCAGGGTAAAAGGTTTGTGGTGGTGATTACAACCACTTGAGGTCACATTTCTATTTTTGCCAAAAATGGGTTCCAGGTGATTTATGGAGGCAAAGTGAAAGGTCTGCAGTGGTGTTTTATGCTTCTTGAGGTTAAAGGTTGGCATTAGCCATTTAGGCACCTGAGGTGATATTTTTATTTTTCCAGGTGATTTATGGAGGCAAAGTAAAATGTCTGCACTGGCGGTTTATGCTATCTGAGGCTAAAGATCCACAGTGATCATTTTGGCCACCTGAGGTGATATTTCTATTCTTGCCAAAAATGGGAACCAGGTGATTTATGAAGTTTGTTTTAGTTATTTAACCAGGTGAGACACACTAAGCTGAAAGCTTTTTTACAGGCGCAACCTGGGAGCACAGGGAAGTTAAGTGACTTGCTCAGGGTCACACAGTATGCAAGTGGAAGCTGTGGGATTCAAACCCAGGTCTGGTCTCCTGAATGTCACCAGATTTGCAGTTCAGGACCTTAAACCACTGCGCTATACTGCCTCCCTTGTTGGGGTAAAAGGTAGGTAGTCAACATTTAGATCACCTGTAACCAATTCTTGGCAATAATAAAAACATCACCTCAGGTGGACTAAATGACCACTACAGATCTTTTATTCTGGCTCTATAAATTACATGGAAACCGTTCTTAGCAAAAATAAAAATATCAGCTCAGGTTAGCTAAATCAGCACCTCGGACCTTTCATCATCTAGAACCCATTTTGGTAACAATAAAAATATCACCTGAGGTGGCCTTAATGACTACCACCTATGCTTCACATCACGTGGTCTAAATTACTACTGCTTACCTTTTATCCCACCTGCATGAATCACCTGGACCACAAAGGCCAACAGTGGACATTTAGGCCAGCTGAGTACATATTTTTATTTTTCTCAAAAATGGTTTACAGGTGATATATGGAGCCTGGGTAAAAGGACTGCGAAGATCATTTAAGCCAACTGAGGTGATATTTGTAGTTTTGCAAAAATTGGTTCCAGCTGATTTATTGAGTCATTATAAAAGGTCGACGATGGTTGTTTAGGCCACCTGACGTTAAAGTTTTATTTTTGCCAAAATGGGTTCCAGATGGTTTATGGAGCTGGGGTGAAATGTCCACAGTGGTGGTTAAGGCCAGCTGAAAAGTTGTTTTTATTTTTGTAGAAAAATGGGTACCAGATGATTTATCGACCCAGGGTATAAGGTAAGCAGTGGTCCTTTAGGCCACCTGAGGAAACATTTTTATTGTTTCCAGAAATTGTTTCCAGGAGTTTGATGGAGCCCTGCAAAAAGGGCTGTGGTGGTCATTTATGACTCCTGAAGTGATATTTTATATTTGTCAATAATGGATCCAGGAGATTTAAGCAGACAGAGTAAAACATCCACTGTGGTCCTTTAGGCCTCTTAAATTGATATTTAAATTTTTGCCAAACATGGGTTCCAGGTGATTTATAGAGCCAGAGTAAAAGGTCCACGGTGGCCCTTTAGGCCACCAGAGGTAATGTATTTATTTTTGCAGGTGCATCGCAGAACATTCATTCTGGCTCCATAAATTACATGGCACCCATTTTTCTACAAAAATAAAAGTATTTCCCAGGTAGCCTAAATGTCCACAGTTGACTTTTTACCCTGGCTCCATGAACAAGCAGGAATAGAGTTCTGGCAAAAATGAAAATATCACATCAGGTAGCCTAAATGGCCACCACAGATTGTTCACATTATCTCCAATAATTAACTGAAACCCATTTTTGGCCACAAAAAATATCACCTCTGGTGACCTAAATGATCACCTCCTACAATATATGCTGGCTCATAAATTGCAAAAAATGGGGTCCAGGTTATTTATGGAGCAGGGGCGAAAGATCTGTTTTTTTTACATTGATGCTACCTGAGGTGATATTTTTATTTTTACCAGAAATTGGTTCCAGGTGATCTATGCAGTCATTGGGAAAGGTCTGCAGTGGTTGTTTAAGCCACCTGAGGTGAAATTTTTATTTTTGTAATAAATCAGTTCCAGTTTCTATCTGGAGTTGGAGTTAAAGGTCTAAGGTAGCCTTTTAAGACACCTGAGGTGATAATTTCAGTTTCCCAAAAAGTCCATTGTAAGTGACTAATGGAACTAAGTGACTCTGTGAAAAAGGTCTGAGGTTGTCATTTAGGCCACCTGAGGTGATATTTGTATTTTTGCCAAAAATATGTTGCTGGTAATTTATGGATCCAGAATAAAAGATCTGCAGTAGTCATTAAGGCCAGGAGAGATGATATTTTTATTATTAAGAGAAATTGGTTCAAGGTGATTTATGCAGCCAGGGTGAAAGATCTGCAGAGGACCTTTAGGCAACCAGGAAATATATTTTCATTTTTGGCAAAAATGGGTTCCAGGTGATCTATGCAGACAGGGTGAATGGTATGTGGTAGTCATTTAGGCCAACTGAGTTGATATATTTATTTATCATAAGGGGTTCCAGGTAATTTAGGTAAATGGGGTAAAATGTCTGTGGATGTCATTTAGGCCACCTATGGTGATATTTTTAGTTTTCACCAAAAATTGGTTCACCTGAGGTGATATTTGTAATTTAGTCAAAAATATGTTCTCTCCTTCCTAGCTAAGGGTGTCCGCCAGATGACCATTCTCCCCCAACATGGATTGCCAGGGTATCAACATTCATGCTGTACATAAGGTTCCAGATGCAGAGTGCCTCCCGATACAAGGAATAGAAGTGAGTGCCGCCCTGTCTGTTAAGGTAACACCTGGTCGTAGAATTGTCCATCTGGACTTGAAGGACCAGAGCTCTGCCTAGCAGAGCAAATTCCATCAAAGACAAGTTCACTGCAGAGAGGTCCAGCAAGCTGAAGTGTGGATGGGACTCCTTGGGTGACTGAAGACGATGGGCTCTGTGGCATCCTAGCTGCTCTCCCCAACCCACTAGAGATATGTCTGTTGTCAGTGTGATGGTCAGCTCTGGGCAGATAAACAGGATTCTTTCCTCAAGTGTTTTGGGACCTAGGGGGTAGGACAATATCGGGCAGGTGGTCTAGTAGCCTAGGTAAGTCCCTAGGGGGAAGGGCCCTATCAGGTAGTGTGCTAGTAGCCTTGGTAGTGTCAATACCCTCTACGGACTTACCAGGGGGTAGGACCCTATCAGGTAGGCATGGCGGTAGCCTAGGTAAGTCCCTAGGGGCTAGGACCCTATCTGGCAGGGAGGCATTAGACTAGGAAAGTCCATAGGGGGTAGGACCCTATCAGGTAGGTTGTCTAGTAGCCTAGATAAGTCCCTAGGGGTTAGGACCCTATTGGGTAGGCAGGGAACCAGCCTAGGTAGGTCTCTGCTGGTGGACCCTTTCGGGCAGGCAGGGCGGTAGCCAAGATAAGTCCCAAGGGCGTTGGACCCTATCAGGTGGTGTGCTAGTAGCCTAGGTAAGTCCTTATGAGGTAGGACTCTATTGGGTATCAGGGCACCAGCCTAGATAAGTCCCTAGGGGGTAGGACCCTATCGGGTAGGCAGGGAGGGAGACTAGGTAAGTCCCTAGGGACTTGGACCCAATTGGGTAGGCAGGGCACCAGCCCAGGTAAGTCCCTAGGTGGTAGGACCCAAATGAAGAGGCAAGGCGTACCCTAGGTAAGTCCCACGGGGGTAGGACCTTATCGGGTTGTGTGCTAGTAACCTAAGAAAGTCCCTAGGGGGTAGGACTCTATCAGGTAGTTGGCCTAGTAGCCAAGGTAAGTCCCTAGGGGGTAGGACCCTATCGGGTAGAGTGCAAGTAGCCTAGGTATATCTCAAGGTAGTAGAACCCTTTTGGGTAGGCAGGGAACCAGCCTGGGTAAGTCCCTAGGGGGTAGGACACCATCAGGTAGTGTGCTAGAGCCTAGCTTAATGCCTCTGGGGTAGAACCCTCTCGGAGAGTGTGCTAGTAGCCTAGGTAAGTCCCAAGGGGGTAGGACCCTACCGGATAGTGTGCTAGTAGCCTAGGTAAGTCCCTAGGAGGTAGGACCCTATTGAGTAGTGTGCTAGTAGCCTAGGTAAGTCCCTAGCAAGAGGATGCTTTCAGATACTGTGCTAGTAGCCTAGGTAAGTCCCTGGTGTGTAGGACCCTATCTGGCAGGTGGTCTAGTTGCCTAGGTAAGTCCCTAGGGACTTGGACCCAATTGGGTAGGCAAGGCACCAGTCTAGGTAAGTCCCTAGGGGGTAGGCTCCTCTTGGGCAGTTGGCATAGTAGCCTAAGTAAGTCCCTAGGCGATAGGACCCAATGAGGCAGGTGGCCTAGTAGCATAGGTAAGTCCCTACGGTGATGGACCCTATCGGGTAGGCAGGGCACCAGCCTGGATAAGTCCTTAGGGGGTAGGACCCTATCAGGGAGTGTGCTAGAAGCCTATTTAAGTCCCTTGAAGGTAGGACCCTATCGGGCAGGTGGCCTAGTAGCCTAGGTATGTCCCTAGGGGGTAGGACCTGATCGGGTAGGCAGGGCAGTTGCCTAGGTAGGTCCCAAGGGATTAGGACCCTATCGGGTAGTATGCTAGTAGCCTAGGTAAGTCCCTAGGGGGTAGGACCATATCGGTTTGGCAGAGCACCAGCTTAGGTAAGTCCATATGGGGTGGAACCCTATCAAGCAGGTGGCCTAGTAGCCTAGGTAGGTCCCTAGGGGTAGTACCCTATCAGGCAGTGTGCTAGTAGCCTAGGTAAGTCCCTAGGGGGTAGGATCCTATTGGGTAGTGTGCTAGCAGCCTAGGTAAGTCCCTAGGGGGTAGGACCCTATTGGGTATTATTAATGGGGCAAAAACTAAAATATGGGGCTTTATTTTCAAAAGCCCATCTTGGCCCATCTAGTCTGCCCATTTCCCTGCCTACAGGATAGACCGCAGATCCAAGTTAACCAACAGCCTATTTCTTCTTCCTCCCCAAAAAAATTGCCTTATGTCTGTCCCATGCATTCTTGAATTCTCCCACAGTTTTAGACCCAACAACCTCCTCAGGAAGGCTGTTCCATGAATCCACTACCCTCTCTGTGAAATAATTCTTCCTCACATTGCCCCTGAAGTGCCCCCTCTATCTTTAAATTGTGTCCCCTTCTTCTTGCACATCTCTTTTTCTGAAAGATGCTACCCTCTTGAACTTCATTGATTCCACTGAGGTAGTTAGCGTTAGGATCAGGGTCAGGCTTAGGGTCAGGGTTAGCGTTAGCATTAGGGTGAGGGGCTTGCTAGCGATAGAGCTAGGGAAAGAGTTAGGGTTAGGGTTAGGGGAGGGTTCGGGATAGGGTCAGGGTTAGGATTAGGGTTAGAGCAAGGGTTAGGGTTAGGGCTAGGGTTAGGGCTCGGGCTAGGGTTAGGGTTATGGTTAGGGGTTAAGGGATAGGGATAGGGTTAGGGTTAGGGTTAGGGTTAGCGTTAGTGTTAAGGTTAGGCTATGTTGAGGGTGTGGGTGAGGGTAAGGGTGAGGGTGAGTGTTAGGGTTAGGGTTAGGGTTAGTGTTAGGGTGAGGGTTATGGTTATGGTTCAGGGTTCGGGTTAGGATTTGATTTAGGGTTAGGGTTAGGGTGAGGGTCAGCATTCACATTAGGGTTAGGTTTATGGTGAGGGTTAGCATCAGGATTAGGGTTAGGGTTAGGGTGAGGGTTAGGGTAAGGGTGAGGGTTAGGGTTAGGGTTAGGGTCAGGGTAAGAGTTTGGGTTAGGGCTAGGGTTAGGTTTAGTGTCAGGGTTAGAGTTAGGTTTAGGGTTAGGGCTAGGGTGAGGGTGAGGGTGAGGGTTAGTGTGAGAGACAGTGTTAGGGTTAGGGTTAGTGTTAGCTTCAGGGTGAGGGTGAGAGTTACTGTAAGGGTTTAGGGTTAGGATTAGATTTAGGGTTAGGGTTGGGGTGAGGGACAGGGTTAGCATTAGGGTTAGGGTTACAGTGAGGGTTAGGGTCAGGGTTAGGGTTAGGGTTAGGGTTAGGGTTAGGGTTAAGGTGAGGGTGAAGGTTAGGGTTAGGGTTAAGGTTAGGGTTAGCATTTGGGTCAGGGTCAGGCTTAGGGTCAGGGTTAGCGTTAGCATTAAGGTGAGGGCTTGAGTTAGGGTTAGAGCTAGGGAAAAAGTTAGGTTAGGGTTAGGGGAGGGATCGGGATAGGGTCAGGGTTAGGGTTAGGGTCAGGGTTAGGGTCAGAGTAGGGTTAGGGTTAAGGTTAATGTTAGGGTTAGTGCTCGGGCTAGGGTTAGGGTTATGGTTAGGTTAGGATTAGGGTTAGAACAAGGGTTATGGTTAGGGTTATTCATTAGGGTTAGGGTTAGGGCTAGGGCTAGGCAAGGGTTAGAGTTAGGGTTAGGGTTAGTTTTAGTGTTAGGTTTAGGACTAAATTTAGGGTTAGGGTGAGGGTTAGGGTTAGGATTAGGGTTAGGGTTGGAGTTAGGGTTAGGGGTTAGGGTGAGGGTGAAGGTTAGGGTTAGGGTTAGGGTTAAGGTTAGGGTTAGCATTTGGGTCAGGGTCAGGCTTAGGGTCAGGGTTAGCGTTAGCATTAGGGTGAGGGTTTGAGTTAGGGTTAGAGCTAGGGAAAAATTAGGGTTACGGTTAGGGGAGGATTGGGACAGGGTCAGGTTAGGGGTTAGGTCAGAGTGAGTTAGGGTTAAGGATTCACGGTTAGGGCTAGGGTTGGAGCAAGGGTTAGGGTTAGTGTTAGGGTTAGGATTAGGGTTAGAGCAAGGGTTAGGGTTAGGGTCAGTGTTAGGGTTAGGGTTAGGCTCGGGCTAGGGTTAGGGTTATGGTTAGGTTAGGATTAGGGTTAGATCAAGGGTTAAGGTTAGGGTTATTCATTAGGGTTAGGGTTAGGGTTAGGGCTAGGGCAAGGCAAGGGTTAGAGTTAGAGTTAGGGTTAGGGTTAGTTTTAGTGTTAGGTTTAGGACTAGATTTAAGGTTAGGGTGAGGGTTAGGGTTAGGATTAGGGTTATGGTAAGTGTTAGGGTTAGGGTTAGGGCTAGGGTTAGGGTGAGGGATATGGTTAGGGTTAGGGTTAGGGTGAGAGTTGTTTTGAGGTTAGGGTTAGGCTTAGGATTATGGTGAATGTGAAGGTGAGGGTTAGGATTTGAGTTAGGGTTAGGGATAGGGGTTAGGGTTAGGGTTTAGGGTTAGTTTGAGTGTTAGAGTGAGGGTTATGGTTAGGGTTAGGGATAGGGCTAGGGTCGGGGTTAGAGTTAGCGTTAGGGTTAGCATTAGGGTGAGGGTTAAGATAAGGGTTAGTCTTAGGGTTAGGGGATAGGGTTAATTTTAGTATTGTGGTTAGGGCTAGGGTTAGGGCTAGGTTTAGTGTTATGGTTTTGGTTATGAGTTAGCAATTAGGGTTAGGGTTAGGGTTGGGGTTAGCATTAGGGTTAGGGTTAGAGTTATGGCTAGGGCTAGAGTTAGTGTTAGGTTTAGGGTTAGGGTTAGGTTTTGGGATAGGGCTAGGGTGAGGGTGAGGGTGAGGTTTAGTGTGAGGGTGAGGGTAAGGGTTGCTGGATTTAGTAGGTAGGTTAGGGGTGAGAATGAGGTAAGAGTTAGGGGTTAGGGTTAGGATTAGGGTTAGGGTTAGGGTTGGGGTGAGGGTCATTGTTAGCATTAGTTTTAGGGTGAGGGTGAAGGTTAGGGTTAGGATAGGGTGAGGGTTAGGATTAGGCACACTACTTGATATGGTCCCTACCCCTAGGGACTTACCTAGGCTGGTGCCCTGCCTACCCAATAGGGTCAAGCACTCTCAGGACTTACATAGGCTACTAGCACACTACCCGATATGGTCTTACCACATAGGGACTTACCTAGGTTACTAGGCCACCAACCTGATAGGGTCCTACCCCCTAGGGACTTATCTAGGCTACTAGCACACTACCCGATAGGGTCCTACCCCCTAGGAACTAACCTAGGCTGGTGCCCTGCCTACCCAACAGGGACAAACACTCTAGGGACTTACATAGTCTACTTGCACACTACCTGATATGGTCTCCCCCAGGGACTTACCTAGGCTACTAGGCCACCTACCTGATAGGGTCCTACCCCCTAGGGACTTACCTAGGCTACTAGCCCACCTGCCTGATAGGTTCCTACCCGCTAGGGACTTACCAAGGCTACTGGGCTGTCTACCTGATAGGGTCCTATCCCCTAGGGACTTACATGGGCTGGAGCCCTGCCTGCCCGATAGGGTCCTACAACCTTGGGAGTTACCTAGGCTACCGCCCTGCCTGCACGATAGGGTCCTACCCCTAGGGACTTACCTAGGCTATAAGGCCACATGCCCATTAAGTTCCTACCACCTTGGGACTTAAATAGGTTTGTAGCACACTGCCTGATATGGTCCTACCCTTAGGGACTTACCAGAGCTTGTGCCCCTGCTCACCCGAGAGTAAGTTCTGACTCCCTAGGGACTTACTCTAGGCTACTCAGGGCCACCCGATAGTGTCCTACTCCCTAGGGACTTACATAGGCTACTAGGCCAGCCTGCCCAGTAGGAGCCTACCTGATTGGGTCCTACCCTAGGGACTTACCAAGGCTACTAGCACACTGCCCAATAGGGTCCTACTCCCTAGGGACCTACCTAGGCTACTAGGCCACCTGCTCGATAGGGTCCTACCCTGTAGGGACTTAAGTAGGCTGTTGCCCAGCTTACCCGATATGGTCCTTCCCCCAAGGGACTTACCTAGGCTACTAGCACGGTCCCTGATAGGGTCCTACCCCCTAGGGACTTACCTAGGCTACACCCACACTACCTGATATGGTCCTGACCCCAAGGGACATTCCTAGACAACTGTTCTGCCTACCCGATATGGTCCTACCCACTAGAGACTTACCTAGATTAGTAGCACACTAGGCGATAGGGTCCTACCCCCTAAGGACTTACCTAGGCTACTGCCCTGCCTACCTGATAGGGTCCTACCTTTTGACTTACCTGAGGCTGCCACCCTGCCTACCCGAGTAGAGTCCACCACTAGGGCTTACCTGAGCTACCAGGCATGGTATGCTGATGGGTCCTACCCCCTTGGGACTTAAATACACTTTTAACACACTACCTGATAGGGTCCTACCCCTTAGGGACTTACCTAAGCTGGTGCCCTACCTACCCAATAGGGTCCAACTCCCTAGGGAATTACCTAGGCTACTGGGGACCTTCCAATGAGGTCCTACTCCCTAGGGCCCCTTACTTGAAGCTACTTGGCTGCCTGCTCGCTCAGTAGGAGCTTACTGACGGGGTCCTACCCACTAGAGACTTACCTGGGTGACTGCCACACTGCCCGACAGGGTCCCACCCCCATGGGACCTACTGAGCTACAGTCCACCTGCCCGATAGGGTACTACCCCATAGGGATTTACCTAGGCTGTTGCCCAGCCTACCCGATATGGTCCTACCACCTAGTGACTTACCTAGGCTACCTGCATTGTCCCCGATGGGATCCTAATCCCTAGGTAGTTACCTAGGCTACTACTACACTACCCGATAGGGTTCTAACCCCTAGAGACTTACCTAGGAAACCGCCCTTCCTCCCCGATAGAGTCCTACCCCCTAGAGACTTCCCAAGGCTCCCACCCTGCCTACCTGGAAGGGTTCTAACCCCTAGGGACTTACCTAGGCTACCACCCTGCCTAACCGATAGGGTTCTACCCCCTAGGGACTTACCTAGGCTACTAGCCCACCGACCCGATAGGGTCCTGCCCTGTAGGGACTTACTAAGGCTAATTTATAAAGCCAGATTCAAAGTTCCTCAGTGGTTTTTTTAGGTCACCTGAGGTGAAATTTATGTATTTGCCAAAAATGAGTGCCAGGTGATTTATGGAGCTGGGGTAAAAGGTCCGAGGTTGTCATTTACGCCACCAGCTGTTATATATTTATTTTTGCCAAAAATGAATTTAGAAACATAAAACATAGAATTTGGCTTGACAGATGAGATAGCTTGACCCATCTACTCTTCCTTTTCCCTACCTACAGGATGAACCAGATCCTAGTTAACCAACAGCCTATTTCTTCTTTCCCCCACAAAATTACCATATATCGATTCCCATGCATTCTTGAATTCTCCCACAGTTTTAGACCCCACAACCTCCTCTGGAAGGCTGTTCCATGAATCCACTACCCTCTCTGTGAAATAATACATCTACTCACATTGTCCCTGAACTGCCCCACTATCTTTAAGTTGCTGTCCCCTTGTTCTGTAACGTCTCTTTTTCTGAAAGATGCTACCCTCTTGGACTTTGTTGATTCCACACGGGTATTTAAAAGTTTCTATCATGTCCCCCCCTCCCTTCTTTCCTCAGGGTATACATATTAAACACTAGTCTCTCCTCATGGGTTCCTTGCAAACCCTGCCCATTTAGTTGCCCTCCTCTGAACTGCATCTATCCTGTTGATGTCCTTGCGGAGTCGTTATCAGAACTGGATGCAGTACTCAGCTGGGGTCTCAGCAACTGTGAGTGAGAGGGATAACAGCTTCCTGTTTTCTGCTGCTGATGAATCTCCCTATGCATCCCAGTATGTCCTCCTACTGCTCATTGCTTGCTAACCTTAAGGTCATCTGATATGATTACCCATGTCCCTTTCCTTTTCTGTTGTTGTTACTACCTCCTCCCAATTGTGTATTCTTCCTGGGTTCTTGTTTCCCAGATGCATGTTTTACTTCTTTGCATTGAATCTAGCTGCCATACTTCTGACCATTCCTCCAGTTCAAGTCCTTTTCATCCTTTCCATGCCTCCTTGTGTATCTACCCTGTTGCAATCTTTGTGTCATCTGCAAGAGGCATTCTTTTCTTCAGTCCTCTGCAATATTACTTAAAAGGACTGGACCCAATAGAAACCCTCGGTCCCACTAGTAACCCTCTTTCCTCAGATGGGCCCCAATTACAATTACTTCTGTCCTGTTGTTCAGCCAATGTTTTACCCAGGCTACCCTAGGACCCTCTCAGGTTGGTTAATTTGACTGTTAATCTTTGTGTAGGACCATGTCAAATGACTACACCCTACCTACCAATAGGGTCCTACCCAAAGGACCCACTGGCAGGTGCCTGCCTACCATTAGTCTACTACCTGGGCTACTAGGCGGCCTTCCGGTAAGGTCACCTTGGGACTTCCCTACTGCAGCTACTGGGCGCCTGCTCGAGAAGGGTGCTACTCTATGGACTTACCTAGGCTACTAGCACACTTCACCATGAGGGTCCCTACCCCCTCCAGAATTTACCTGGGCTTCTAGCACACTACCGATGGTCTTCCCTTTGAGGACACGAGCTACTAGGCTGGCTGACTGATTGGATCCACCCAAGGACCTAGACTACCGCCATGCCTGCCAGTAGAACATTCAGGCTGAATTTCACCTTCCCGTCCCTACCTCACTAGGGCTACTAGGCCACCTACCTGATAGGGTCCTACCCCCTAGGGACTTACCTAGGCTACTAGCCCACCTGCCTGATAGGTTCCTACCCGCTAGGGACTTACCAAGGCTACTGGGCTGTCTACCTGATAGGGTCCTATCCCCTAGGGACTTACATGGGCTGGAGCCCTGCTTGCCCGATAGGGTCCTACAACCTTGGGAGTTACCTAGGCTACCACCCTGCCTGCACGATAGGGTCCTACCCCCTAGGGACTTACCTAGGCTATAAGGCCACGTGCCCATTAAGTTCCTACCACCTTGGGACTTAAATAGGCTTGTAGCACTCTTGCCTGAAATGGTCCTACCCCTTAGGGACTTACCTAGGCTTGTGCCCTGCCTACCCGATAGGTTCCAACTCCCTAGGGACTTACCTAGGCTACTAGGCCACCGTCCCGATAGTGTCCTACTCCCTAGGGACTTACATAGGCTACTAGGCCACCTGCCCAGTAGGAGCCTACCTGATTGGGTCCTACCCCCTAGGGACTTACCAAGGCTACTAGCACACTGCCCAATAGGGTCCTACTCCCTAGGGACCTACCTAGGCTACTAGGCCACCTGCTCGATAGGGTCCTACCCTGTAGGGACTTAAGTAGGCTGTTGCCCAGCTACCACATGGTCCTACCCCCAGGGACTTACCTAGGTTACCAGCACAGTCCCTGATAGGTCCTACCCCTAGGGACTTACCTAGGCTACAACCACACTACCTGATATGGTCCTGACCCCAAGGGACATTCCTAGACAACTGTCCTGCCTACCCGATATGGTCCTACCCACTAGAGACTTACCTAGATTAGTAGCACACTACGCGATAGGGTCCTACCCCCAGGACTTACCTAGGCAACTGCCCTGCCTACCTGATAGGGTCCTACCCCCTTGGGACTTATCTAGGCTACCGCCCTGCTCACCCTCCGATAGGGTCCTACCCCCTAGGGCTTACCTAGGCTACCAGGCCGTATGCTTGAAAGGGTCCTACCCCCTTGGGACTTAAATACACTTTTAACACACTACCTGATAGGGTCCTACCCCTTAGGGACTTACCTAAGCTGGTGCCCTACCTACCCAATAGGGTCCAACTCCCTAGGGAATTACCTAGGCTACTGGGGACCTTCCCAATAGGGTCCTACTCCCTAGGGCCTTACTTAGGCTACTTGGCTGCTCGCTCAGTAGGAGCCTACCTGACAGGGTCCTACCCCCTAGAGACTTACCTAGGTGACTACCACACTGCCCGATAGGGTCCTACCCCATAGGGACCTACCTAGGCTACTAGTCCGCCGTCTGACAGGGTACTACCCCATAGGGATTTTCCTAGGCTGTTGCCCAGCCTACCCGATATGGTCCTACCACCTAGTGACTTACCTAGGCTACCTGCATTGTCCCCGATGGGATCCTAATCCCTAGGTAGTTACCTAGGCTACTACTACACTACCCGATAGGGTTCTAACCCCTAGAGACTTACCTAGGAAACCGCCCTTCCTCCCCGATAGAGTCCTACCCCCTAGAGACTTCCCAAGGCTCCCACCCTGCCTACCTGGAAGGGTTCTACCCCCTAGGGACTTACCTAGGCTACCACCCTGCCTACCCGATAGGGTTCTACCCCCTAGGGACTTACCTAGGCTACTAGCCCACCGACCCGATAGGGTCCTGCCCTATAGGGACTTACTAAGGCTAATTTATAAAGCCAGATTCAAAGTTCCTCAGTGGTTTTTTAGGTCACCTGAGGTGAAATTTATGTATTTGCCAAAAATGAGTGCCAGGTGATTTATGGAGCTGGGGTAAAAGGTCCGATGTTGTCATTTATGCCACCAGCTGTTATATATTTATTTTTGCCAAAAATGAATTTAGAAACATAGAAACATAGACTTTGACGGCAGATAAGGACCGCTTGACCCATCTACTCTTCCTTTTCCCTACCTACAGGATAGACCGCAGATCCTAGTTAACCAACAGCCTATTTCTTCTTTCCCCCCACAAAAATTGCCTTATATCGGTCCCATGCATTCTTGAATTCTCCCACAGTTTTAGACCCCACAACCTCCTCTGGAAGGCTGTTCCATGAATCTAATACCCTCTCCACGAAATAATACTTCCTCACATTGTCCCTGAACTGCCCCCCACTATCTTTAAGTTGTGTCCCCTTGTTCTTGCACGTCTCTTTTTCTGAAAGATGCTACCCTCTTGGACTTTGTTGATTCCACTGAGGTATTTAAAAGTTTCTATCATGTCCCCCCTCTCCCTTCTTTCCTCAAGGGTATACATATTAAGCACCTTTAGTCTCTCCTCATATAGGTTCCCTTGCAAACCCTGCACCATTTTAGTTGCCCTCCTCTGAATTGCATCTATCCTGTCGATGTCCTTGCGGAGATGGGGTATCCAGAACTGGATGCAGTACTCCAGTTGGGGTCTCAGCAACTGTAGGTAGAGAGGGATAACAGCTTCCTGTTTTCTGCTGCTGATGAATCTCCCTATGCATCCCAGTATACCCCCATCCCTCCCTACTGCCTTCTCACATTGCTTGCTAACCTTAAGGTCATCTGATATGATTACCCCCATGTCCCTTTCCTTTTCTGTTGTTGTTACTACCTCCTCCCAATTGTGTATTCTTCCCCTGGGTTCTTGTTTCCCAGGTGCATTATTTTGCACTTCTTTGCATTGAATCCTAGCTGCCATACTTCTGACCATTCCTCCAACGTTGCCAAGTCCCTTTTCATCCTTTCCATGCCTCCTTGTGTATCTACCCTGTTGCAGATCTTTGTGTCATCTGCAAAGAGTCATTCTTTTCCTTCCAGTCCCTCTGCAATGTTACTTAAAAAGGACTGGACCCAATACAGAACCCTGCAGTACCCCACTAGTAACCCTCTTCTTCAGAGGCCCCAATTACAATTACCTTCTGTGTCCTGTTGTTCAGCCAATGTTTTACCCAGGCTACCACCCTGGGACCCACTCTCAGGTTGGTTAATTTGACTGTTAATCTTTTGTGTGGGACTGTGTCAAATGACTACCGCCCTGCCTACCCAATAGGGTCCTACCCTAGGGATTTTACTAGGCAGGTGCCCTGCTCACCCATTAGGGTCCTACCACCTGGGCTACTAGGCAGCCTCCCGGTAGGGTCCTACCCCTGGGACTCCCTAGGCTACTAGGCCGTCTGTTCGCAGCGTGCTACCCTCATGGACTTACTCTAGCTACTAGCACACTTCACAATAGGGTCCCACCTCAGAATTTACCTAGGCTTCTAGCACACTACCCGATATGGTCCTACCCTTTAGGGACTTACCGAGGCTACTATCCTGGCTGACTGATTGGATCCTACCCCTTAGGGACTAACCTAGACTACCGCCATGCCTACCCGATAGAGACATTCCTAGGCTGGTGCCCTACCTTCCCGATAGCGTCCTACCCTCTAGGGACTTACCTAGGCTACTAGCACACTACTCGATATGGTCCTACCCCCTAGGGACTTACCTAGGCTGGTGCCCTGCCTACCCAATAGGGTCAAGCACTCTCGGTCTTACATAGGCTACTAGCACACTACCTGATACGGTCTTACCACCTAGGGACTTACCTAGGTTACTAGGCCATCAACCCGATAGGGTCCTACCCTCTAGGGACTTACCTGGGCTACTAGCACAATGCCGGATAGGGTCCTACCCCAAGAGAACTTACTTAGGCTACTAGGCTGTCTGCCCGATAGGGTCCCACCCCCTAGGATTTACCTAGGCTACCACCGTGCCTACCCGATGGGGTCCTACCCTCTAGGGACTTACCTAGGCTACAAGCACACAACCCGATAGGGTCCTACCCTCTAGGGATTTACCTAGGCTACTATCACACTTCCTAATACGATCCTGCTCCCTAGGGACTTACCCAGGCTACTAGCTCATTATCTGATCGGGTTCTACCCCCTAGAGACTTACCTAGCATACCGCCATGCCTGCCCGATAGGGTCCTACCCCCTAGGGACTTACCTAGGCTACTAGCACACTACCCGATAGGGTCCTACCCCCTAGGAACTTACCTAGGCTGGTGCCCTGCCTACCCAATAGGGTCAAACACTCTAGGGACATACATAGGCTACTAGCACACTACCTGATACAATCTTACCCCCTAGGGACTTACCTAGGCTACTAGGCCACCTCCCTGGTAGGGTCCTACCCCCTAGGTACTTACCTAGGCTACTTGCCCACCTGCCTGATAGGGTCCTACCCGCTAGGGACTTACCAAGGCTACTAGGCCACCTACCTGATAGTGTCCTATCCCCTAGGGACTTACATGGGCTGGAGCCCTGCATGCCCGATAGGGTCCTACCCCCATGGTGTTACCTAGGCTACTAGCAGACTACCTTATAGGGTACTTACTCCTAGGGACTTACCTAGGCTACTAGCACACTTCCCGATAAGTTCCAATCCATTAGGGACTTAATTAGGCTACCTCCCTGCCTGCCCATTAGGGTCCTACCCCTAGGCTATGAGGGGAGCTGACTGATAGGGTCCTGCCTTCTAAGGACTTACCTAGGCTACTAGCACAATACCCGATAGGGTCCTACCCCCTACGGACTTACCTAGCCTACTAGGCCACCTGCTCGATAGGGTCCTGCCCTGTAGGGGCTTATCTAGGCTACTAGCACACTACCCGATAAGGTCTTACCCCCACTGACTTACCTAGGTTACTAGGCCGCTTGCCCAAAAGGGTCCAACTCCCTAGGGACTTATCCTAGGCTACCGCCTTGCCTACCCAATAGGGTCCTACCCCTAGGAACTTACCTAGGCAGGTGCCCTGCCTTCCCTATAGGGTCCTACTACCTGGGCTACTAGGCTGCCTGCCTGATAGGGTCCTACCCCTTAGGACTTCCCTAGGCTACTAGGCCGCCTGCTCGATAGGGTCCTACCCCCTATGGACTTACCTAGGCTACTAGCACACTTCACGATAGGGTCCTACCCCCTCGGAATTTATCTAGGCTACTAGCACACTACCCGATATGGTCCTACCCTTTAGGGACTTACCGAGGCTACTAGGCTGCCTGACTGATAGGATCCTACCCCTTAGGGACTAACCTAGGCTACCGCCATGCCTACCCGATAGAGACATTCCTAGGCTGGTGCCCTGCCTACCCAATAGTGTCCTACCCTCCAGGGACTTACCTAGGCTACTAGCACAATGCCCGATAGGGTCCTACCCCTGAGGACTTACCTAAGCTACTAGGCCACCTGTCCAATAGGGTACTACCCCTAGGGACTTACCTAGGCTTCTGCCGTGCCTACCTGATGGGCTCCTACCCCCTACGGATGTACCTAGGCTACAAGCACACTACCCGATAGGGTCCTACCCTCTAGGGATTTACCTAGGCTACTATCACACTTAACAGTAGAATCCTGCCCCTAGGGACTTACTTAGGCTACTGCCGTGCCTACCCGACAGGATCCTACCCTCTAGGGACTTACCTCGGCTACAAGCACACTACCCGATAGGGTCCTACCCTCTAGGGATTTACCTAGGCTACTATCACACTTCCCAATAGAATCCTGCCCCCTAGGGACTTACTTAGGCTACTAGCACACTACCCGATATGGTCCTACCACCTAGGGACTTACCCAGGCTGCCATCATGCCTACACAATCGGGATCTATTCCCTAGGGACTTACCTAGCCTACCGCCATGCCTGCCCGATAAGGTCCAACCCCCTAGGGACTTACCTAGGCTACTAGCACACTGCCCGATAGGGTTCTACCCCCTAGGGACCTTCCGAGGCTACTAGGCTGCCTGCCCAATAGGGTCCTACCCCATAGGAACTTATCTAGGCTGGTGCCCTGCCTACCCGATAGGATCCTACCCTCTTGGGACTATCCTAGGCTTCTAGCACAATACTCGATAGTGTCCTACCCCTAGGGACTTACCTAGGCAACTGCCCTGCCTACCCGATAGGGTCCTACCCCCTAGCGACTTCCCAAGGCTACTGCCCTGCATACATGTTAGGGTCCAACACCCTAGGGACTTACCTAGGCTACCACCCTGCCTAGTCAATAGGGTCCTCCCCTAGCGACTTATCTAGACTACTTGTCCACTTGCCCGATAGGGTCCAACTCCCTAGGAACTTAACATAGGCTACTGCCCTACCTACCCAACAGGGTCCTACCCTCTAGGGACTTTACTGGGGTACTGCCCTGCCTACCCGATAGGGTACTACCCCATAGGGACTTACCTTGGGTACTAGCACACTACCCGATAGGGTCCTACCCTGTAGGGACTTATCTAGACAACAAGCACACTACCCGATAGGGTCCTACCCTCTAGGGACTTAACTAGGCTACTAGAACACTACCCGATAAGGTCCTACCCTCTAGGGAGTTACCTGGGCTACTAGCACACTTCCCAATAGGGTTCTTCCCCCTAGGAATTTATCTAGGCTACTGTCATGCCCAAACAATACTGTTCTACACCCTAGGGACTTACCTAGGCTACCGCCATGCCTGCCCGATAGGGTCCTACCCCCTAGGGACTTACCGAGGCTACTAGCACACTGCTCCATAGGGTCCTACCCCCAAGGACTTACCTAGGCTACTAGGCCACCTGCCAAATAGGGTCCTACCCTCTAGGGATGTACCTAGGCTACTAGCACACTACCCGATAGGGTCCTACCCCCTAGGGACTTACCTAGCCTACCGTCATGCCTACCTGGTACTGTTCTACCAGCTATGGGCTTACCTAGGCTAGCGCCATGCCTACCCAATAGGGTCCTACCCCCTAGTTACTTACCTAGGCTACTAGCACACTGCCTGTTCGGGTCCTACCCCCTAGGGACCTACCTAGGCTACTAGGCCACCTGCCTGATAGGGTCCTACCCCCTAGGGACTTACCTAAGTTACTAGCACACTACCAGATGGGGTCCTACACCCTAGTGACTTATCTAGGCAACCGCCCTAGCTACCTGAAAGGGTCCTACCTCCTAGGGACTTACCATGGCTACCGCCCTGTCTACCTGATAGGGTCCTACCCCCAGGGACTTACCTAGGCTACCGCCCTACCTACCCGATATGGTCCTACCCCCTAGGGGCTTACCTAGGCTACTAGGCCACCTGCCCGATAGGTTCCTACCCTTTAGGTGCTTACCTAGGCTACTAGCACACTATCCAATAGGGTCCTACCCCTAGGGACTTACCTAGGCTGGTTCCCTGCCTACCCAAAAGGGTTCTACTTCCTAGGGACTTACCTAGGCTACTAGGCTGACTACCTGATAGAGTCCTACCCCCAAGGGACTTTCTTAGGTTACTAGCACACTAGCTGATAGGGTCCTACCCCTGAGGGACTTACCTAGGCTACGCCCTGCCTGCCCATTAGGGTCCTACCCCCTAGGGACTCTAATAGTCTGCTAGCACACTACCCGATATGGTACTTCCCCCTAGTGACTTACCTGGGCTGGTGCCCTGCATACCCGATAGGGTCCAGCTCCCTAGGGACTTATCTAGGCTACTAGGCCACCTGCCCAATAGGGTCCTATCCCCTGGAAACTTACTTAGGCTACTAGGCCACCTGCCTGAGAGGGTCCTACCCCCTAGGGACTCTAATAGGCTACTAGCACACTACCCAATATGGTCCTACCCCCTAGGGAATTACCTGGGCTGGTGCCCTGCCTACCCAATTGGGTCCAAGTCCCTAGGGACTTACCTAGGCTCCTTCCCCCCTGCCTACCTGATAGGGTCCTACCCCCTAGGGACTTATCTAGGCTGGTGCTCTGCTACCCAATAGGGTCCTACCTCATAAGGACTTACCTAGGCTACTAGCACACTACCCAATAGGATCCTACCCCCTAGGGACTTTCCTAGGCTACCGCCCAGCCTGTCCTATAGGGTTCTACCAAGTAGAGACCTACCTAGGCTGGTTCCCTGCCTACCCAATAGGGTCCTACCCCTAGGGACTTTCCTAGGCTACAAGACCACCTTCCTGAAAGGGTCCTACCCCTAGGGACTTTCCTAGTCTAATGCCTCCCTGCCAGATTTGGTCCTAGCCCCTAGGGACTTACCTAGGCTACCGCCATGCCTACCTGATAGGGTCCTACCCCCTGGTAAGTCCGTAGAGGGTATCAACCCTACCAAGGCTACTAGCACACTACCTGATAGGGTCCTACCCCCTTAGGTACTTACCTAGGCTACTAGCACAATGCCAGATAGGGTCCTACCCTCTTGGGACTTTCTTAGGCTACAAGGATGCCTGCCCGATAGGGTCCTAACCCCTAGGGACTTACCTGGGCAACTGCCATGCCTACCTGATAGGGTCCTCCCCCCAGGGACCTACCTAGGCTGGTGCTCTGCCTACCCAATAGGGTCCATCACCATAGGGACTTACCTAGGCTACTAGGTCACCTGCCTCATTGGCTCCTATCACCTAGGGACTTACTTAGACTACTATGCCGCCTGCCTGAAAGGAGTCTACCCCTAGGGACTTACCTAGAATGGTGCCCTACCTACCCAATTGGGTCCAAGTCCCTAGGGACTTACCTAGGCAACTAGGCCACCTGCCAGGTCGGGTCCTACACACCAGGGACTTACCTAGGCTACTAGCACAATATTTGATAGAATTCTCCTGCTAGGGGACTTACCTAGGCTACTAGCACACTACTCAATAGGGTCCTACCTCCTAGGGACTTACCTAATCTACTAGCACACTATCCGGTAGGGTCCTACCCCCTTGGCACTTACCTAGGCTACTAGCACACTACCTGATAGGGTTCTACCCCTGAGGGACTAACCTAGGCTCTAGCACACTACCTGATAGGGTCCTACCCTCTAGGGACTTCCCAGGCTGGTTCCCTGCCTACCCAATAGGGTTCTACTACCCAGGGAGTTACCTAGGCTACTTGCACTCTACCCAATAGGGTCCTACCCCTAGGAACTTACTTAGGCTACTAGGCCGACTACCTGATAGAGTCCTACCCAAGGGACTTTCTTAGGTTACTAGCACACTACCTGATAGGGTCCTACCCCCGAGGGACTTACCTAGGCTACCCCATGCCTGCCCATTAGGGTCCTACCCCCTAGGGACTCTAATAGTCTGCTAGCACACTACCTGATATGGTCCTACCCCTAGTGACTTACCTAGGCTGGTGCCCTGCATACCCGATAGGGTCCAACTCCCTAGGGACTTATCTAGGCTACTAGGCCACCTGCCCAATAGGGTCCTATCCCCTGGAGACTTACTTAGGCTACTAGGCCACCTGCCTGAGAGGGTCCTACCCCCTAGGGACTCTAATAGGCTACTAGCACACTACCCGATATGGTCCTAACCCCTAGGGAATTACCTGGGCTGGTGCCCTGCCTACCCACTTGGGTCCAAGTCCCTAGGGACTTACCTAGGCTACTAGACCACCTACCTGATAGGGTCCTACCCCTAGGGACTTTTCCTAGTCTAATGCCTCCCTGCCAGATTTGGTCCTAGCCCCTAGGGACTTACCTAGTCTACCGCCATGCCTACCTGATAGGGTCCTACCCCCTGGTAAGTCCGTAGAGGGTATCGACCCTACCAAGGCTACTAGCACACTACCTGATAGGGTCCAACCCTCTAGGGACTTACTTAGGCTACTAGACCACCTGCCCGATATTGTCCTACACCCTAGGTCCCAAAACACTTGAGGAAAGAATCCTGTTTATCTGCCCAGAGCTGACCATCACACTGACAACAGACATATCTCTAGTGAGTTGGGGAGAGCACCTAGTGTGCCACAGAGCCCATCATCTTCAGTCACCCAAGGAGTCCCATCCACACTTCAGCTTGCTGGACCTCTCTGCAGTGAACTTGTCTTTGATGGAATTTGCTCTGCTAGGCAGAGCTCTGGTCATTCAAGTTCAGATGGACAATTCTACGACCATGTGTTACCTGAACAGACAGGGCGGCACTCACTTCCATTCCTTGTATCGGTAGGCACTCTGCATCTGGACCCTTATGTGCAGCATGAATGTTGATACTCTGGCAATCCATGTTGGGGGAGAATGGTCATCTGGCGCAAACTCTTAGCTAGGAAGGAGAGAACATATTTTTGACTAAAATGCAAATATCACCTCAGGTGGACCAATTTTTGGTGAAAACTAAGAATATCACCATAGGTGGCCTAAATGACATCCACAGACATTTTACCCCATGTACATAAATTACCTGGAACCCATTATGACAAAATAATACATCAGCTCAGTTGGCCTAAATGACTACCACATACCATTCACCCTGTCTGCATAGATTACCTGGAACCCATTTTTGCCAAAAATGAAAATATATTTCCTGGTTGCCTAAAGGTCCTCTGCAGACCTTTCACCCTGGATGCATAAATCACCTTAAACCAATTTCTCTTAATAATAAAAATATCATCTCTCCTGGCCTTAATGACTACTGCAGATCTTTTATTCTGGATCCATAAATTACCAGAACATTTTTTTGGCAAAAATACAAATATCACCTCAGGTGGCCTAAATGACAACCTCAGACATTTTTCACAGAGTCACTTAGTTCCATTAGTCACTTACAATGCACTTTTTGGGAAACTGAAATTTTCACCTCAGGTGTCTTAAAAGGCTACCATAGACCTTTAAGTCGAACTCCAGATAGAAACTGGAACTGATTTATTCCAAAAATAAAAATTTCACCTCAGGTGGCTTAAACAACCACGGCAGACCTTTCACAATGACTGCAAAGATCACCTGGAACCAATTTCTGGCAAAAATAAAAATATCACCTCAGGTAGCATCAATGTAAAAAAAACAGATCTTTCACCCCTGCTCCATAAATAACCTGGACCCCATTTTTTTGCAATTTATGAGCCAGCATATATTGTAGGAGTTGATCATTTAGGTCACCAGAGGTGATATTTTTTGTGCCCAAAAATGGGTTTCAGTTGATTATTGGAGATAATGAGAACAATCTGTGGTGGCCATTTAGGCCACCTGATGTGATATTTTCATTTTTGCCAGACCTCTATTGCTGCTTGTTCATGGAGCCAGGGTAAAAAGTCAACTGTGGTCATTTAGGCCACCTGGGGTGATATTTTTATACATTTTATGCCAAAAATTGGTTCCAAGTGATTCATGGCACCTGGATAAAAGGTCTGCAGTGGACCGTTAGGCCACCGGGATGATATATTCATTTCTGCCAAAAATGGTTCCAGGTGATCTATGGAGCCAGGGTGAATGGTATGCAGTGGTCATTTAGGCCACCTGAGGTAATATTTTCATTTTTACCGAAAATGGGATCCAGGTTATGTATGGAGCAAGGGTCATTTATGCCACTTGAGATGATGATTTTATTTTTTTGCCATAAATGGGTTTCAGATGATCTATGGAGCCAGACTCAATGTTTCTCAGTTGTCATTTAGGCCACCTGAGGTGCAATTTATATATTTGCTGAAAATGGGTTCCAGGTGATTTATGGAGCTGGGGTGAAATATCTGAGGTTGTAGTTTAGGCCAGCTGCGGTGATATATTTATTTTTGCCAAAAATGCAATTCAGGTGATTCATGGGATTGGGGAAAAAGGTTGGCACTCATCATTTACTACACCTGAGGTTAAAGGTAGGTGGTGATCTATTTTTGCCAAAAATGGGTTCCAGGTAATTCATGGATCCAGAGTATAAGATCTGCAGTGGTCATTTAGGCCAGGAGAGGTGATATTTTCATTTCTTGCAGAAATTGGCTCCAAGTGATTTATGAAGCCAGGGTGATAGGTCTGCAGAGGACCTTTAGACAACCATGGACAATATTTTTATTTTTACCAAAATTGGGTTCCAGGTGATTTCTGGAGTCATTGTGAAAAGTCCTTGATGGTTGTTTAAGCCACCTGAGATGAAATTTTAATTTTTGCAAACAGTGAATTCCAGGTGATCTCTGGAGCTGAGGTAAAATGTCCACATTGGTTATTTTAGCCATGTGAGGAGATATTTTTCATTTTTTTAAAAGTGGGTTGCAGGTGTTTAATGGAGCTGATGTGAATGGTCTGAGGTTATTGTTTGGCCAACTGAGGTGATATCTGTATTTTTCCCAAACTGGGATCCAAGAAATGAATGCATCCACAGCAAAAGATATGCAGTGGTCATTTAGGCCACATTAGGTGATTTTTCTTTTTTTTAAAATTTGTTCCAGGTGATGTGAATCTGGGGTAAAAGGTTTGTGGAGGTCATTTTGGCCACATGAGGTGATATTTTTAGTTTTTCCCAGAAACATGCTCCAGCTGATCTATGGAGCCTGGTTGAAAGTTTCTTTATGGTTCTTTAAGCCAAGTGAGTTGAAATTGTTTATTTGTTTCAAAAATGGGTGTTCAGTGAGTTAAATAGTTGGACTGAAAGATTAACTTTGGTAGTTTATTCCAACTGAGATTATTTTTTTCCAAAATGTTTTCTAGGTGATTGAGGGAGCTGGTGTAAAATGTCCAAAGTGGTCATTGAGGCCACAAGGATTGCAATTTTAATTTTTGCCAAAAATGGAATCCAGGTGATCTATGAAGTGAATGTGATGCAGTGGTCATTTAGGTCACCTGTAGTGAAATTTAAATTTTTGCACAAAATTGGTTCCAGTTGACTTATGGAGCAGGGCTGAAAGAACTGTGGTTTACATTTATGCTACCTGAGCACAAAATTACAACCTGGGAAATGAATAAATCGGGCTATAGCTGGAAGTGTACGCAATTACAGCCTGGGAAAAGTGTAAACTGGGCAATGGCTGGAAGAGGTAAAAACTGCAGATCGTGAAAATAATAAATTGGGCTATAGCTGGAAGACCTCAAATTAGAGCCTGGGAAAAGTATAAATTGCACTATAGCTGGAAGAGTACAAGACTGCAGCTCATGAAAAGTATAAATTTGGCTATGGCTGGACAAACACAGAATAACAGCCTGAGAAAAGTATAAACTGGGCTATGGCTGGAAGAGCACATAATTACAACCAAGGAAAAGGATAAAATGGCTATAGCTGGAAGAGCACACAATTACAGCCTGGAAAAAGAATAAACTGGGCTATAGCTGGAAGACCTCAAATTATAGCCTGGGTAAAGCATAAATTGCACAATAGCCAGAAGAGTACAAAACTGCAGCTTGTGAAAAGTATAAATTGAGCTGTGTCTGGAAGAACACAGAATAACAGCATGGGAAAAGTATAAAATGGGCTATGGCTGGAAGAGCACATAATTACAGCCAAGGTAAAGTATAAAATGGTTATAGCTGGAAGAGCACAAAATTGCAGCCCATAAAAATATAAACTGGGATATGGCTGAAAGAGCACAAAATTACAAAAAATGGTTCCAGATGATCTATTGAGCCAGGGTGAATGGAATGCAGTGGTCATTTAGGCAACCTGAGGTAATATTTTAATTTTTACTAAAAATGGGTTCCAGGTTATGTATGGAGCAAGGGTAGAAGGTCATTTATGCTACCTGAGGTGATATTTTTATTTTTTGTCATAAATGGATTTCAGGTGATCTACGGAGCCAGAATCAATGTTCCTCAGCAGGTGTTTAGGCCACCTGAGGTGCAATTTACATATTTGTGGAAAATGGGTTGCAGGTGAGTTATGGAGCTGGGATGAAAGGTCTGAGGTTGTAGTTTAAGCCAGCTAAGGCGATATGTTTATTTTTGCCAAAAATGCAATTTAGGTGATTCATGGGATTAGGGTTAAAGGTTAGCAGAGGTCATATAGGCCACCTGAGGTTAAAGGCCACTTGAGGTGATAATTGTATTTTTGCCAAAAATGGGTTCCAGGTAATTCATGGATCCAGAGTAAAATACCTGCAGTGGTCATTTAGGCCAGGATAGGAGATATTTTTACTTTTCCCAGAAATTGACACCAGGTGATTTATGGATCCATGGGGAAAGGTCTGCAGAGGAGCTTTAGGCAACCAGGGAAGATGTTTTTAATTTTTGCCAAAAATGGGTTCCAAGTGATCTATGGAGCCAGGTTCAAAGTTCCTCAATGGTTGTTTAGGTTATCTGTGGTAAAATGTTTATTTGTTCTCCAAAAGTCTGCCCCTAAAATCCAGGATAGTGTTTTGTGTGGTTTGGTTCTGCTCTTTCTGTGATTTCAAAACCACAATGACTGGTGGTCACTGTTACCCAGGTTGGGATTAGGTTGCTGTAAGGGTTAGGGCTAGGCTAGGTTAGGTTAGGTTTATTGTTAGGCTTAAGGTTAGGGTTAGGGTTAGAGTCAGGTTAGGGTTAGGTCTGAGTTAGGGGCTAGGGTTAGTTGTGGTAGAGGTTAGGGGTTACAGTTAGCATTAGGCTCAGGTGGCATACCTGTTTTTGCCAAAAATGGGTAGATTGCAGGAGGTGATCATTTAGGTCACCTGGAGGTGATAATTGGGTATAGGGTCAGGTTAGGGTAAGGTCAGGTTAGGGTCAGGTACGTTAGGGGTTAGGTTAGGGCTAGAGCTTGAGCTATGGTTAGGGTCAGTGTTAGGTTAGGATTAGGGTTAGAGCAAGGGTGTGGGTTAGGGTCACTGTTAGGTTAGGTTGGGCTCATGTTAGGTTAGGTTATGGTTATGTTATGTTAGGGTTAGATCAAGGGTTAGGGTCCTAACCCTAAATCTAATCCTAACCCGAACCCTGAACGCTAACCATAACCCTCACCCTCACTCCAGCTATTTAACTCACCAAAAACCCATTTTTGAAACAAATAAAAAATTTCAAATCAGGTGTCTTAAAGAACCATGAAGAAACTTTCAACAAGGCTCCATAGAACAGCTGGAGCATGTTTTTGGCAAAAACTAAAAATATCACCTCATCTGGTGTAAATTACTTAAACAGGACTTTTACCCCAGATTCATATCACCTGGAACAAATTTTAGCAAAAAGAAGAATCACCTCAGGTGGCCTAAATGACAACTGCAGATCTTTTACTCTGGATACATTAATTACATGGATCCCATTTTGGAAAAAATACAAATATCACCTCAGGTGGCCAAACAATAACTTCAGACCTTTCACAACAGCTCCATTAATCACCTACAACCCACTTTTAAAAAAACTAAAAATATCACCTCACGTGGTTTAAATGACTACTGTGGACAGTACACCTCAGCTCCAGATATCACCTGGAATCCACTGTTTGCAAAAATAAAAATTTAACTTCAGATGGCTTAAACAACAATCGCGGACTTTTCACAATTACTCCATAGATCAACTGGAACCAATTTTTGGCAAAAATAAAATTATCACTTTAGGTGGCCTAAATGACCACCACCTGCCTTAAACCTCAGGTGACCTAAATTACCACTGCCTACCATTTAACCCAATCCCATATATCACCTGAATTTTTTTTGGCAAAAATAAATATATCACTTCAGGTGATCTAAATGACAACCTTTCACAGCAGCTGCATAAATCACCTGCAACCCATTTTCAGCAAATATGTAAATTTCACCTCAGGTGGCCTAAACAACCACTGAGGAACTTTGAATCTGGCTCAGTAGATCACCTGAAACCCACGTATGGCAAAACATAAAAATATCACCTCAGATGATATAAATTACCTTTTACCCCTGCTCCATACAAAACATGGAACTACTTTTTAGTAAAATTAAAAATATCACCTCTGGTGGCCTTAATGACCACTTCAGATCGTTTACTCCAGATCCATAAATTACCTGGAACCAATTTTTGGTAAAAAATAAAAATGTCACATCAGGTGTCTTAAACAAACACCTCCGACCTTTCACAATGTTTCCATAGAGCACCTTGAACCCAATTCTGGGAAAAATAAAAATTTCACCTCAGGTGGCCAAAACAGCCACTGCATCACATTCACCAAGGCACCATAGATCACCTGGAACCCATTTTTGGCATAAAGAAAAATAGCATGCCTGTTGGTCTAAAGCTCTACTGTAGATCTTTTACCTCACCTCGATAAATCAACTAAAACCCATTTTGGCAACAACAAAAAAAATCACCTCTGGTGACCTCAATGACCACTTTGGACTTTTTATACCAGCTCCATCAATCACCTAGAAATGATTTTTTAAAAAATTTTTAAAACGCAGCTCTGGTGGCCTAAACAGCCACCGTTGATGTTTCACTCCAGTCATTTAATGCACCAAAAACCCATTTTTGAAAAAAATAAAAATTTCAGCTGAGGTGGCTTAAAGAACCATGAAGAAACTTTCATCCAGGCACCATAGATCACCTGGAGCATGTTTTTGGCAAAAGCTAAAAACATCACCTCATGTGGCCTAAATGACCTCCAGAGACATTTTGCCCCAGGTTCGCATTACCTGCAACACATTTTAGCAAAAAGAAAAATCACCTCAGGTTTTCTAAACAATAACCGCAGAGCTTTCACACCGCTCCATTAATCACCTGCAACCTCCTTTTTCAAAAACTATAAATATCATCTCACATGGCTTAAATGACCACTGTGGACATTTCACCTCAGCTCCAGATATCACCTGGAATCCATTGTTTACAAAATTAAAAATTCCATCTCAGGTGGCTTAAACAACCATTGTGGACTTTTCACAATGAATCCATAGATCACGTACCACCCATTTTTGGCAAAAATAAAATTATCACCTCAGGTGGCCTAAATGACCACTACCTACCTTTAACCTTGGGTGTTCGAAATTATCACTGCTTACCTTTTACCCCAATCCCAGAAATCACCTGAGGAAAAGATAAAATCTTTTATAGGTATATCAGCAAGCGTAGAACGACAAAGGGAGGGATAGTGAGGCTGAATAGAATGAACAGTGGGTGGGCAGATGGGTACAGTGAAAAAACAGGGATATTGAAAGAATATTTCTGCTCAGTATTCACAAAAAAGGAGGAGGAACTGCCTAATCCAATTAACAGAAGCACTCTTGATAGGGGGGTCAATCCCAGTCCTTTCACAGAAGAAAGGGTTCTGCAAGAACTCTTAAAACTGAAGGTGGACAAAGCAATGGGGTCTGATGGAATTCACCCCAGAATTCTAAAAGAATTAAGGGGGGAACTAGTGAAACCACTGGCTACTCTTTTTAATAAATCATGGAAGGATGGTGTGGTATCCGAGGACTGGAGGAAGGTGGATGTGATTCCCCTTCACAAAAGTAGGACCAAGACAGAGGCAGGAAACTACAGACCTGTCAGTTTGACCTCTGTGGTAGGGAAAGTGATGGAGTCACTTCTGAAGGAAATAATAGTTGAGTACATAGATGCCAGTGGGGCACAGGACCCAAGGCAGCATAGGTTCACAGCGGGAAGATCATGTCAGATGAATCTAATAGATTTCTTTGACTGGGTGATCAACGTAGTAGACCAGGGAGGGGCTGTGGACATGGCCTACCTAGACTTTAGCAAGTCATTTGACACAGTCCCACACAAAAGATTAACAGTCAAATTAACCAACCTGAGAGTGGGTCCCAGGGTGGCAGCCTGGGTAAAACATTGGCTGGACAACAGGACACAGAAGGTAATTGTAAATGGGGTCCACTCTGAAGAAAGAGGGGTTACTAGTGGGGTACCGCAGGGTTCAGTATTGGGTCCAGTCCTTTTTAAGTAACATTGCAGAGGGACTGGAAGGAAAAGAATGCCTCTTTGCAGATGACACAAAGATCTGCAACAGGGTAGATACACAAGGAGGCATGGAAATGATAAGAAGGGACTTGGCAACGTTGGAGGAATGGTCAGAAGTATGGCAGCTAGGATTCAATGCAAAGAAGTGCAAAATAATGCACCTGGGAAACAAGAACCCAGGGGAAGAATACACAATTGGGGGGAGGTAGTAACAACAACAAAAAAGGAAAGGGACCTGGGGGTAATCATATCAAATGACCTTAAGGTTAGCAAGCAATGTGAGAAGGCAGTAGGGAGGGCTGGGGTATACTGGGATGCATAGGGAGATTCATCAGCAGCAGAAAACAGGAAGTTGTTATCCCTCTGTACAGACAGTTGCTGAGACCCCATCTGGAGTACTGCGTCCAGTTCTGGAGACCCCATCTCTGCAAGGACATCGACAGGATAGAGGCAGTCCAGAGGAGGGCAACTAAAATGGTGCAGGGTCTGCAAGAGAACCTGTATGAGGAGAGACTAAAGGAGCTTAATATGTATACCCTTGAGGAAAGAAGGGAGAGGGGGGACATGATAGAAACTTTTAAGTACCTCAGTGGAATCAACAAAGTCCAAGAGGATAGCATCTTTCAGAAAAAGAGACGTGCAAGAACAAGGGGACACAACTTAAAGATGGGGGGGGCAGTTCAGGGACAATGTGAGGAGGTATTATTTTACAGAGAGGGTAGTGGATTCATGGAACAGCCTTCCAGAGGAGGCTGTGGGGTCAAAAACTGTGGGAGAATTCAAGAATGCATGGGACAGACAAAAGGAAATTCTTGTGGTGGGAAAGAAGAAATAGGCTGTTGGTTAACTAGGATCTGCGGTCTATCCTGTAGGTAGGTAGGGAAATGGGCAGACTAGATTGGTCAAGCGGTCCTTATCTGCCATCAAAGTCTATGTTTCTATGTTTCTAAATTCATTTTTGGCAAAAATAAATATATAACAGCTGGTGGCCTAAATGACAACCTCAGACCTTAGCTCCATAAATCACCTGGCACTCAATTTTGGCAAATACATAAATTTCACCTCAGGTGGCCTAAAAAACCACTGAGGAACTTTGAATCTGGCTCCATAAATCACCTGAAACCTATTGATGGCAAACAATAATAATGTCACCTCAGATGGCTTAAAGAACCACAAAGAAACCTTCAAGCAGGATCCATAGATCACCTGGAGCATGCTTTTGGCAAAAACTAAAAATATCACCTCATGTGGCCTAAATGACATCCAAAGACATTTTACTCCAGGTTCATATAACTTGGAACAAATTTTAGCAAAAACAAAAAACACCTCAGCTGGCCTAAATGACAAACTCAGAGCTTTTACACCATTTTCATTATTCACCGTCAACCCACTTACCAGGGATATGAACAACTATAATTATTTAATACACAACGGGTGGGACCGAGACTAGCAGGAATATAAAGAACAATATGTATGAAATATACATTGGGTGGGTCACTAGACAACCAGGGAATTAGAGATAGTTATCTATTTAATCATGATGGGGTTGCCACTAGACTACAAGGCATATTGAAAATATTATTTTTTGTATTCAGATGGGGCAGAATGAAGCCCAGCTGAGCAAAGCACACCCTCATTTAACTTTCTAGACCACTCCTGGGCTGAGAAAATCTATTTTTAAGTCTGGCCATATCGTCGACTCACTTGCGATGCACGATCGTGATCCAGGAATCTTGCAATCAAAAAATTTGGAGGCTCGCGATCAAAGATTGCTAGTGAGAAATTAACTAAGATTTTAAAAGCTCAGAACTCTTTTTTTAGACCGATTTGAATCAAACCAAAGGCATGGCTCCATAGATTGGAGTCCCCTGAATAAAACTCATCCAAGTTTTACTTCAGAAGTGACCCCTGAGCCGAGATATTTGTGTTTTTCCAATTGGAAAATTTAAAACAAGACGGCGGACCTCGCGATCAAAGAATTTTTAAAATTCTCGGGGACAAAGATTCTTGAACCGTGAAGTTGCAAATTCTTTGATCACCAGGTGGGAAGAGATGGCCAGAACCACATTCTTTGTTCCCAAAATACGCATATAAATTTTACCTTTGAGTTACAATGGGAACTTAAAAGTGGCAAAACCTTTGAAAGCCTTAATATGTTTTCACCAAACAAAAATTGGCATATCTAGCTACCAAAGCTCTTTCAAGCAGACCATCTCTCAGAGCAAAAGGCCACACAATGGCCGTGCAGGGCCACATCCAAAATCCCAAAAGCTGCCTCCAAATATGGATAATTTTGCAGTTTTCAGAGTTTTCACATGAAAAGCCCATAAGTCCGACCAAAACGCAATTGGAAAATCAAGAGAACTACCATGCCCCAGCATGCATACCACATTTCAGGCAAATCCGTTGAATGGGTCCAAAGATATTAACGTGCAAAATTTTGAGTTTAACATAGAAGTGACCGCTGAACCCTAACTTTAGTGGCATGACCGTGCCACTATAATATATATGGGTGAAAGGTAAATGGTTCCAAGTGATTTATGGAGTTGGATTGAAAGGTCATTCATGTCACCTGAGGTGATATTTTTATTTTTGCAAAAAAAATGGTGACTAATGGAGCCTGTATAAAAGGTCCAAAGTGGTCATTTAGGTCACTGGAGGAAATATGTTTAGTTTTTGCCAAAAATGTGCTGCAGGTGATTAATGGAGCTGGTGTGAAAGTCAACGATGCTCGTTTAGGCTACCTGAGATTAGGGGCCAGATTTTCAAAGGGCCCTTAGTCCCTCACAAACTACGTCAAACAACCAGCTTGATTCAGATCTTGGTACGCAAAATACTGTGTGTATTTTGCAAGAATAGAGATCTGTGTGACAAAGTCCCCAACTGATGCAATAGGTCCACTACATCAACTCAATGGAGTAAGTGATGAGAATGATGCAAGCTGCACCAAAATAAATGGTGCAAGTTGAGTCAAAAATGGCACATGTTACGTTAGAAAAATGACTCAAGGAATGAAAATGACACAGACCAAGTACAAAAGTGGTGCAAACTGAGTAAAAATGGTGCAAACCAAGTAAAAATGGTGCAAGCCGAGTCAAACAAATGACGCCAAGGATGAGAATGACACAGGCTAAGTAAACAAAATGAGAGATTAAATGGCAGAATTTACCCTCCAAATGTTCTAAACTAGTCCGGCAGGAAATTACCAGCCTTTAATATTGGCATAGTCAGATCTGACCACCTGCTTTGTGTCTCTTTAAATGGTCTGTGTCCCTTAAGACCAATTCTGGCAGGTCAAGCAGCTGACGGTACTTTGACATGTTTGGTGTCAGTGGTGCAGCTTTGAAATTCCCACAGGTGCAGTCTTGCAGCTTTTCTGTGGTGCAAGAAGACTTGTGTCATGGCACTGCCATTTGTGTGGCACAAGGCTGACACAGCCACCTTTGATGCAGGAAAGACTGCCTTTGATGCAGTGCTCGTTAGAAAATTGTATCTGGCACTAGGCTACCTTGCACCACTATTGTTTGGCACAAGTCCCTTATGTCATTCCTGGGGCTTTTGAAAATAAAGCCCCATATTTTTGTTTTTGCCAAAAATGGATTCCAAATAATTTATGAAATGGGGTGAAAGGCTAATTGGGTAATTTATGCTCCTGAGGTGATATTTTTATTTTTGTCAAAAATGGGTTATACGTGATTTATGAACCTGGGGCAAATGATCCGTTGAGGTCATTTACGCCACCTGAGATGATATATTTATTTTAGTCAAAAATGGGTTCCAGGTGATTTGTAGAACAAGGGTAAATGTCAGTGGTGATCATTTATGCCCCTGAGGTGTATTTTTATTTTGGCATAAAATTGGTTCCAGATAATCTATGTAGCCATGGTGAAAGGTCTGAGGTGGTCATTTAGGTGACCTGAGGTGAAATTTTTATTTTTCCCAAAAATTGTTTCCAGATGAGTGATAGAGGTGGGGTGAAAGGTCAGCTGCGGTAGTTTAGGCCACCTTAGGTGATAGTTTTATTTTTGCCAAAAATAGTTTTCTGGTGATTTATGAACCTGCTGTAAAAGTCCAAAATGATCATTTAGGCCACCTGAGGTAATATTTTCTTGGGTTCCTGGTGATTTATGGAGCCAGGGTAAAAGGTCTGCAGTACATCTTTAGGCTACCTGAGATGACATATTTATTTTTGCCAAAAATTGGTTCCAGGTGGTCTATGGAGCCAGGGTAAAAGGTTTGTGGTAGTCATTAAGACCACCTTGGGTCACATTTCAATTTTTGCCAAAAATGGGTTTCAGGTGATTTTTGGAGGCAAAGTGAAAGGTTGGCAGTGGTGTTTTATGCTTGCTGAGGTTAAAGGTCGGCATTAGCAATTTAGGCCACCTGAAGTAATATTTTTATTTTTGCTAAAAATTGGTTCCAAGTGCTTTATGGAGGCAATGTAAAATGTCTGCACTGGTCGTTTATGCTATCTGAGGCTAAAGATCCAATTTTGGCCACCTGAGGTGATATGATGGGACGTTTTCCTTTTTGCCAAAAATGGGTTCCAGGTGATTTATGAAGTTGGGTAAAATTCAGGTAGTCGTCATTTAAATGACCTGTAACCCATATTTGGTACTAATAAAAGCATCATCTCAGGTGGACTAAATGACCACCACAGATCCTTTATTCTGGCTCTATAAATTACATGGAAACCATTCTTTGCAAAAATAAAAATATCAGCTCACGTTGTCTAAATCAGCATCTCGGACCTTTTATTCCAGCTCCATAAATCATCTAGAACCCATTTTGGTTTAATAAAAATATTACCTGAGGTGACCTAAATGACCTATGTTTAATATCAGGTGGCCTAAATTCCTACTACCAACCTTTTACCCCACCTCTATAAATCACCTGGACTCAAGGACCAACAGTGGACATTTAGGGCAGCTGAGTTCATATTTTATTTTTGTCAAAAATGGGTTACAGATAATTTATGGAGCTTAGGTAAAAGGACTGGGGAGGTCATTTAGGCCAACTGAGGTGATATTTGTGTTTTTGCAAAATATTGGTTCCAGGTGATTTATGAATGTAGGATAAAATGATGGCGGTGGTCAAGTAGGCCAACTGAGGTGATATTTATATTTTTGGAAAAAAACAGGGTTCCAGGAATCTGTGGAGTCATTATAAATGGTCAGTGATGGCAGTTTAGGACACCTGAGCTGAAAGTTTTATTTTTGCCAAAAATTGGTTCCAGATGATTTATGGAGCTGGGATGAAAGGTACGCAGAGGTCCGATAGGCCACCTCAGGAAATATTTTTATTGTTGCATGAAAATGTTTCCAGAAGTTTGATGGAGCCCTGGAAAAAGGGTCATGGTGGTTATTTATGACTCACGAAGTGAAATTTTTAGTTTTGTCAAAAATGGATTCAGGAGATTTATGGAGACAGAGCATAACATCCACTGTGGTCCTTTAGGCCTCTTGAATTGATATTTTCATTTTTACCAAAAAGGGGTTCCAGATGAACTATAGAGCCAGGGTAAAACGTCCACGGTGGTCCTTTAGGCCACCAGATTAAATATATTAATTTTTGCAGGTGCACCACAGAACATTCATTCCAGCTCCATAAATTACATGGCACCCATGTTTCTACAAAAATAAAAGTATTACCCAGGTGGTGTAAATGTGCACAGTTGACCATTTATCCTGGCTCCATGAACCACCAGGAACAGAGTTTTGGCAAAAATAAGAATATCACATCAGGTGGCGTAAATGGTCACCACAGTTGTTCACATTATCACCATTAATCAGCTGAAACCCATTTTTGGCCGAGAAAAATATCACCTCAGGTGACCTAAATGATCACCTCCTACAATGTACCCTGGCTATAAATCACCTGTAATCCATTTTTGTTAAATTTAATATATCACCTCATGTGGCCAAAATGACCACTACCCATATTCTACCTGGGCTCTATTAAGCACCTGGAACCCATTATTGGTAAAAATAAAAGTATTACCTCAGGTGGTCTAAATGACCACAAGTGAGCTGTCACCCCCACTCCATAAATCTCTGGGAAGCCATGCTTGTAAAAAGAAAATGTCACTTTAGGTGACCTAAAATAACACTGCCTGCCTTTTATCCCAGCTTCATAACTCACCTATAACCTATTTTTGGCAAAAATAAAAATATCATCTGATGTGTCCTAAATAAGGCTTAAGCAATGTCAGTGGCTCAGCAAGTAGCACATTCGCTTCTGAGGCTGGAAGGTCTGATGGCTGTGGGTTGTATCCCCACAGCTGTGTTGAATGGGTCCAAAGCTATTAACGTGCAAAATTTTGAGTTTAACATAGAAGTGACTGCTGAACCCTAACTATAGTGGCATGACACCAAAACTATAATATATGGTACGCGGTGGTCATTTAGGCCACCTTAGGTGAAATTTTTATTTTTGCAAAACTGGGTTCCAAGTGATATATGAAGTTGGAGTGAAAGGTCTGCGGTGGTCATTTATACCACCTGAGGTGATACTTTTATTTTAGCAAAAAAATGGGTTCCAGGTGATTAATGGAGCCTGTGTCAAAGGTCCAAAGCGGTAATTTAGGTCACCTGAGGAAATACTTTTAGTTTTGGCCAAAAATGTGTTGCAGGTGTTTAATAGATCCGGTGTGAAAGTCAAAATAAAAATAACTCCTCTGGTGGCCTAAACCACCACCAAGGACATTTGACCCCAGCTCCATAAATCATCTGGAACCAGTTTTTGACAAAAATAAAACTTTCACCTCAGGTGGCCCAAACAACCATGTCTGACCTTTTATAAAGATTCCACAGATCACCTGGAACCCTCTTTTTTTTCAAAAATATAAATATCACCTCAGGTCACCTAAATGGCCACTGTGGACATTTGTACCCAGCTCCATAAGTCACCTGGAACCTATTTTTGGCAAAAGGAAAAACATCACATCAGGTGGCTAAAATGATCACCATGGACCTTTTACCCAGGCTCCATAAATCACCTGTAACCCATTTCTGACAAAAACAAAAATATGAACTCAGCTGGCCTACATGTCAGGCATGGTGCTAACCCCCACTGTTCCCAAACCAATGGTGCCACTGGCCTGCCCCATATCCGGCAGGGTGGGTTTTTCCTCTGCATCACCTGAGCCGTGGTCACTTGTCACAGTCAATATCAGCACCTGCTCTCCACTAAGATTCTCCAGTGTGGTCATTTAGGCCACCTGAGGTGATATCATTTTTCTCTTACCAAGAATAGGTTCCAGTTGATTTATGGCACTGGGGAAAAGGTCCACATTGAACTTTTAAATCACAAGCAGTGAGATTCTTATTTTTTGCCAAAAATGGGTTCCACATAATCTGTGGAGCAAGGGTGAATGGTATGAGGTGGTTGTATAGGCCTCCTGAGGTGCAATTTTAATTTTTTCAAAAACTGGGTTCAAGGTGATCTATGGAAACATTGTTAAAGGTCTGAGGAGTTTGTTATGGACACCTGATGTGACGTTTTATTTTTACCAAAAATGGGTTCAGGTAACTTATGGATCTGGAGTAAAAGATCTGCAGGCGTCATTTAGGCCATGAGAGGTGATATTTTCATTTTTTCCAAAAATTGGCTCCAAGTGATTTATGAAGCCAGGGTGAATGGTCTGCAGAGGACCTTTAGGCAACCAGGGACAATACATTTATTTTTTGCCAAAAATGGCTTCCAGGTGATCTATGGAACCAGATTCAAAGTTTCTCAGTGGTTGTCTGACCACCTGATGTGAAATTTATATCTTTGCTGAAAATGTGTTGCAGGTGATTTCTGCGGCTGGGATGAAAGGTCTGAGGTTGTCGTTTAAGCCAAGTTTTGGCCAAAAATGCATTTCAGGTGATTTATGGAATCAGGGTAAAAGGTAGGCAGTGGTCATTTAGGCCACCTGAAGTGATAATTTTATTTTTGCCAAAAATGGGTTCCAGCTATTCTATGGAGTAATTGTGAAAAGTCCACAGCTGTTGTTTAAGCCACCTGAAGTAAAATTGTTATTTTTGCAAGCAGTGGATTCCATGTGATTTCTGGAGCTGAGGTGAAATATCCACAGTGGTCGTTTAAGCCACTTAAGGTGATATTTTTAGTTTTTATAAAGGTGGGTTGCAGGTGAGTAATGGGGCTGGTGTGAGAGGTCTGAGGTTGTTGTTTGGCCACCTGAGGTGATATTTGTATTTTTCCCAAACCTGGGATCCAGGTAATCAATGTATCCAGAGTAAAAGATCTGCAGTGGTTGTTTAGGCCACCTGAGGTGATTTTGCTAAAATTTGTACCAGGCGATATGATCCTGGGGTAAAACTGAACTGATTTTAGCCAAAAATAAAAATCTGACCTCAGCTGGCTTATACAACCACTGTAACCTTTCACAATGACTCCATAGATCACCTGAACCGATTTGTGAAAATAAAATATATGTCCCAAATAAGGCTTTTAAGCAATGTCAGTGGCTCAGCAAGGAGCATACATCATTCGCTTGAGGTCAAAGAATGATAGCTGTGGGGTTGTATCCCCACACAGCCAGTGTTGAATGGGTCCAAAGCTATTAACGTGCAAAAATTTTGAGTTTAACATAGAAGTGACTGCTGAACCCTAACTATAGTGGATGACACCAAAACTATAATATATGGTAAGCGGGTGGTCATTTAGGCCACCTTAGGTGAAATTTTTATTTTTAAAACTGGGTTCCAAGTGATATATGAAGTTGGAGTGAAAGGTCTGGCGGTGGTCATTTATACCACCTGAGGTGATACTTTCATTTTAGCAAAAAAAATAGGTTCCAGGTGATTAATGGAGCCTATGTCAAAGATCCAAAGCGGTGGAATTTAGGGTCACCTGAGGAAAACATTAGTTTTAATAAAAATGTGTGCAGGTGTTTAATAGATCCGTGTAAAGTCAAAATAAAATAATCTCGCCAGGCCTAAAACCACCACCAAGGACATTTGACCCCAGCTCCATAAATCATCTGGAACCAGCTTTGACAAAAATAAAACTCTCTCACTCAGGTACCCAAACAACCAAGTCTGACCTTTTTATAAAGATTCCACAGATCACCTGAACCCTCTTTTTCTTAAAAAATATAAATATCACCTCAGGTCACCTAAATGGCCACTGTGGATATTTTGTACCCAGCTCCATAAGTCACTCTGGAACCCATTTTTTGGCAAAAGGAAAACATCACATCAGGTGGCTAAATATTATGGGACCCTTTAATTAGGTTCCATAAATCACCTGTAAACCCCATTTTCACAAAAACAAAATATGAACCTCAGCTGGCTCACATGCGTCAGGCATGGTGCTAACCCCACTGTTCCCAAAACCACAAGCTCTCACTGGCCTGCCCCATATCCGTGCAGGGTGGGTTTTTCCTCTGCATCACCTGAGCCGTGGTCACTTGTCATCAAGTTAATATCAGCACCTGCTCTCCACTAAGATTCTCCAGTGTGGTCATTTAGGCCACCTGAGGTGATATCATTTTTCTCTTACCAAGAATAGGTTCCAGTTGATTTATGGCACTGGGGAAAAGGTCCACATTGAACTTTTAAATCACAAGCAGTGAGATTCTTATTTTTTGCCAAAAATGGGTTCCACATAATCTGTGGAGCAAGGGTGAATGGTATGAGGTGGTTGTATAGGCCTCCTGAGGTGCAATTTTTATTTTTTCAAAAACTGGGTTCAAGGTGATCTATGGAAACATTGTGAAAGGTCTGAGGAGTTTGTTATGGACACCTGATGTGACGTTTTTATTTTTACCAAAAATGGGTTCAGGTAACTTATGATCTGGAGTAAAAAGATCTGCAGGCGTCATTTAGGCCATGAGAGGGTGATATTTCATTTTTCCAAAAATTGGCTCCAAGTGATTTATGAAGCCAGGGTGAATGGTCTGCAGAGGACCTTTAGAGAACTAGGGACAATACATTTATTTTTGCCAAAAATGGCTTCCAGGTGATCTATGGAACCAGATTCAAAGTTTCTCAGTGGTTGTCTGACCACCTGATGATAAATTCATATCTTTGCTTGAAAATGTGTTGCTGGTGATTTCTCTGCGGCTGGGATGAAAGGTCTGAGGTTGTCGTTTAAGCCAAGTTTTTTGCTAAAAAATGCATTTCAGGTGATTTATGGAATCAGGGTAAAGGTAGGTGGTCCTTTAGGCCACCTGAAGTGATAATTTTATTTTTTGCCAAAAATGGGTTCCAGCTATTCTATGGTGGTAATTGTGAAAAGTCCACAGCTGTTGTTTAAGCCACCTGAAGTAAAATTGTTATTTTTGTCAAGCAGTGGATTCCATGTATTTCTGGAGCTGAGGTGAATATCCACAGTGGTCAGTTAGAAGCCACTTAAGGTGATATTTTTAGTTTTTATATGTTAGGGTTATGGTGGTGAGTAATGGGCTGGTGTGGGAGAGATCTGAGGTTGTTGTTTGGCCACCTGAGGTGATATTTGTATTTTTCTACAAACCTGAGGATCCAGGTAATCAATGTATCCAGGTAAGATCTGCAGTGGTTGTTTAGGCCACAAGGGTGATTTGCTAAAATTTGTACCAGGCGATATGATCCTGGGGTAAAACTGAACTGATTTTAGGCAAAAATAAAAATCTCACCTCAGCTGGCTTATACAACCACTGTAACCTTTCACAATGACTCCATAGATCACCTGGAACCCATTTGTGGCAAAAATAAAAATATTACATCAGGTGGCCTAAATGACCACTCCCTAGGTTTTTGTCCCATTAATCACCTGGAAAACATTTTTGCCAAAAATAAATATATGACATCAGGTAGAATAAATGTAAACCACAGATCTTTCACCCCTCCTCCATAAGTCACCTGGAGCCCATTTTGTGCAAACACTAAGATATCACCACAACTGATCTAAATGACCACTCATCACATTCACTACATAGAACACCTGGAACTTATTTTTGGCAAAAATAGAAAATAGCAGCCATGGTGGCCTCAATGACCACTTTAGACATTTTACACCAGCTCCATCAATCACCTAGAAACCATTTTTAGCAAAAATAAAAAAAAACACTACATAGATCACCTGGAACCCATTTCTGGCAAAATTAAAAATATCACCTGAGGTGGCCTAAATGACTACTTCCTACCTTTTACTTAAACCCCATAAATCACCAGAAACCCATTTTTGCCAAAAATACAAACATCTCATCAGGTAGTATAAATGCAAAAAACAGATCTTTCATGCCTGCTCCATAAATCACCTGGAACTGATTTTTTTGCAAAAATAAAAATTTAGCCCCAGGTGGCCTAAACGACCACTGCATCACATTCACCATGACTTCACATATCACCTATAACCCATTTTTTGCAATAATAAAATTAGCACCCCTGGTGGTCTAAAGCTCTACTGTGGATCTTTTACCTCAGCTACATAAATCACGTAAAACCCATTTTTGGCAACAACAAAAACATATCACCTCTGGACTTTTAACACCAGCTCCATCAATCACATAGAAAGCTTTTTTGGCAAAAATAAAAAATAAATCACCTCAGGAGTCCTAAACAACCACCACTGATCTTTCACTCCAGCTATTTAACTCAACAAAAATCCATTTTTGAAAAAAATAAAAATGTCATGTCAGATGGCTTAAAGAACCACAAAGAAACCTTCAACCACATTCCAGAGATCACCTGGAGCACATTTTTGGCAACAACTAAAAATATCACCTTATGTGGCCTAAAATGTTACCTCCACAGACATTTTACCCCAGGTTCGAGTATAACCTGGAACACATTTCTAAAAAATTACCTCAGGTGGCCTTAAATAACTAACTACAGATCTTTCATTCTGGATCTATTAATTACCTGTAACCCATTTGGGAAAATACAAATATTACCTCATGTGGTCTAAACACACAGCCTCAGACCATCTCACAACAGCTCCATTAATCACTTACAACCCACTTTCTCAAAAACTAAAATATCACCTCACATGGCTTAAACAACCACCGTGGATATTTCACCTCAGCTCCAGATAACATATGAATCCATTTTGCAAAATAAAAGTTTCACCTCAGGTGGCTTAAACAACCATATGCATCTTTTCTACAATGACTCTGTATATCACCTGGAACCCATTTTTGGCAAAAATAAAAATATCAGCTCAGGTAGTGTAAATGTCCCCCGCAGACCTTTAACCCCAGTTCCATAAATCACCCCAATTATCAAATGACAACAGCTGACACAGCCGACACACACCGGAACGCGCATGTATCTGCGCGCATCTCTGTGGATGCCGACCGTGCTCCCCGCTCATGCTTGACCTGCTCATAGAGTGGCCAAGCTATATAGAACTATATGATCTAATTGGGTCCAGAGGCACCATAACACAGACAACTGAATTTTTATTTTTAAAATACTCTGTTTTAATCCCTTCTCCCCACTTCAGCCACTCATGCGTGACCATAGTAAAGGGTTGTTGGATTCCGTTTAAAAAAACAGAGAACTAGCACCTAATTGCACTCCACTACTCGCTCCCACAGGACTATAGTGCCCTCTCCCTGCTTCCTGTATTGATATAGCAGGGCTCCAAATACAGTACCGAAAATAAATTACAGAGAACTCAGAGGTTCATTTTAAACTGTTTTAGCCTGCCTACATATCAAGTGCACTAACATGGCCAAGAAGTAAAGTAAGTAATACAACAGCCACTTGCAGCGTGGCCAACTATATAGCACTATATGACCCAGAAGATCTAATTGGGGTCAGAGGCACCACAACACAGGCAACCAGAGTTTTTTAAATACTCAGTTTTAATCCCTTCTCCCCGAATCAGCCATTCATGCATGACCAAGGCAAAGGGTCATTGGATTCTGTTTTAAAAAACAGATAACTAGCACCTAATTGTAGTCCAATACTTGCTGCCACAGGACTACAGTCCCTCTTCCTGCTTCCTGTATCGGTATAGCAGGGCTCCAAATACAGTACAGAAAATAAAATATAGATAACTCAGAGGTTTGGTTAAAATGTTATAGCCTGCCTACATATCAAATGCACTAACATGCCCAAGGTGTAAATTAAGTAATGACCTGAGGAGATATACATTTTTTTGCCAAAAATAAGTTCCAGATGATGTATGGAGCTGGGGTAAAAGCACCACAGTGAACTTTTATGACACAAGGGGTGATATGTTTATTTTTTGCCAAAAATGGGTTCCAGCTAATCTGTGGAGCTAGGGTGAATGGTACGAGGTGGTTGTTTAGGCCACCTGAGGTGAAATTTTTATTTTTGCCAAAACTGGGTTCAAGGTGATCAATGGAAACACTGTGAAAGGTCTGAGGTGTTTGTTTTGAACACCTGATGTGACATTTTTATTTTTACCAAAAATGGGCTCCAGGTAATTTATGGATCTAGAGTAAAAGATCTGCTGAGGTCATTAAGGCCACCAGGGTGTTATTTTCATTTTTTGCCAAAAATGGTTCCAGGTGATCTTTTGAGCCAGGGTGAATGGTATGCAATGGACATTTTGGCCACCAGAGGTAACATTTTTATTTATTTTTACAAAAATAGGTTCCAAGTTATGTATGGAGCAAGGGTAAAAGCAAGTTTTTCAAAAAGTGGGTTCCAGGTAATCTGGGGAGCTAGGGTGAATGGTACGAGGTAGTCATTTAGGACACCTGAGATGAAATTTTAATTTTTGCAAAAACAGTGTTCAAGGTGATCTATGGAATCATTATGAAAGGTCTGAGGAGTTTGTTTTGGACACCAGATGTGACATTTTTATTTTTCCCTAAAATGGGTTCCAGGTAATTGATGGATCTGGAGTAAAAGATCTGCAGTGGTCATTTAGGCCACCAGAGGTAATGTTTTCATTTTAACTTAAAATTAGGTCCCAGGTGATTTACGGAGCCGAGGTGAAAGGTCTGTGGTAGTCATTTAGGCCACCTGGAGTGACATTTCTATTCAGTGTTGCCAGAAATTGGTTCCAGGTAATTTATGGATCCATAGTAAAAGATCTGCAGTGGCCATTTAGGCCAGGAGAAGTAATATTTTATTTTTACCAGAAATTGGTTCCAGGTGATTTATGGAGTCCGGGTGAAAGGTCTGCAGTGATAATATTTTCATTTTTGCCAAAAATTGGTTCCAGGAGATTTGAGGAGCTGGGGTGAAAGGTCTGCAGTGGACTTTTACGCTACCTGATGTGATATATTTATTTTTGCTAAAAATGTATTTCAGGTGATTTATGTGATTGGGATAAAAGATAGGCAGTGGTCATTAAGGTCACCTGAGGTTAAATGAAGGTGGTGGTCATTTAGGCCAGCTGAGGTGATTCATTTATTTTTGCCAAAAATGGGTTCCAGTTGATCAATGGAGTCATTGTGAAAAGTCAATGATGGTTGTTTAAGCCACCTGAGGTGAAATTTTAATTTTTGCAAAAAATGGATTCCAAGTGATGTCTGGAGCTGAGGTGAGATGTCCATGATAGTCATTTAAGCCACCTGCAGTGAAATTTTTATTTTTTCAAATAGTGGGTTGCAGGTAATCTGTGGAGCTTGGGTGAATGGTATGAGGTGGTTGTGAAGGCTACCTGAGGTGAATTTTTTATTTTTGCCAAGACTGTGTTCAATTGATCTATGGAAACATTATGAAAGGTCTGAGGAGTTTGTTTTGGACACCTGATGTGACATTTTTATTTTTTACCAAAACTGGGTTCCAGATAATTTATGGATCTGGATTGAAGAACTTTCTTTAGTATGTGTAAGTAATCAGAATTAAAGAAGGATTAATATACAGAGCATTAAATAGAGCAAATTGAAAATAGTACAGGAAGGAATTAAAAGAAAAACACAAGTTTTGTAGATCTACTGATCTGATATAAAATGCCAGATTCCATGAAATCTTTGGTCTTCGGGCAGCCCTTAAACTGAAAAACAGTGGCCTTGTTTATTGTTTTTTGCCAAAAATGGTTTTCATGTGAGTTTTGTAGCCGTGTAAAAAGTTCAAGGTCATCATTCAGGCAATATTATTTTTAGTTCGCTGAAAATTTGGGTTCCAGTTTACTTATAAAGCTGAGGAAAAGGTCTGTAGTAGATGTAAGGGTTGTTAAGAGTGATATTTTCATTTTTGCCACAAATTGGTTTCAAGAGATCTATTTCTACATGCTTAATGGTACACGGTGGTCATTTAGGACATCTTGGTGGAAATGTATATCTTGTCAAAACTGGATTCTAGATTATTTATTGTGCTGGGGTGAAAGGTCTGCAGTAAACAAATTAATTCCAGGAGATATCTGGAGATGAGGTCAATATCCATGGTGGTCATTTGCCACCTGAGGTAATATTTTATTTTGTGATCGGATCCTAGGTGATGCATGGAGTCATTGTGAAAAGTCCACAATGGTTGCTTTCAGTGAGGGATAGTTTATTTTGCAAAAATGAATTTCAGGTGATATCTGGAGTTTAGGTCAAATATCCATGGTGGTAATTTAAGCCACCTAAGGTAATATTTCTTATTTTTGCCAAAAATGGTATCAATGTGAAATTATGGAGCCAGTGTAAGAGGTCCAGTGTGGTCATTTAGACCATCTTTTCATTGATTTTTTCATTGATTTCACTGAGCTGAAAAATGAAAATATCTGTTCCTGTTGGCCAATCCATCCACTAAGGACCTTTTTTCTCAGCTCTTAAATAAACTGAACCAAAATTTTTAGCAAACAAAAATAATATTGCTGAATGACTTGACTCATACTTTTTATACCGCTACAAAACTCACATGAAACCATTTTTTGCATAAAAGAAATATATCAACTTAGGTGGCCTTAATAACCCCTGTTGACCTTTATCCCAGGCTTCTTCAACTCACCTGAACTTCATTTTGAGAACAAGGAACATTTTACCACAGGTGACCTAAACAACCATTGCGGAACTTTGAACCTGGCTCCATAGATCACTTGGAACCCATTTTTGGCAAAAATTAAAAATATCTTCCCTGGTTGCCTAAAGCTCCTCTGCAGACATTTCCCAATGGATCCATAAATCACCTGGAGCCAATTTCTGGTAAAAGTAAAAATATATCCTATCCTGACCTAAATGACCACTGCAGGAATTTTACTGTCGATCCATGAATTACCTGGAACCCATTTTGGCAAAATACACTATCACCTCAAGTGGCCTAATGGACACCACCTACCTTTAACCTCCCAGGTGGCCTAAATGACCACCGCCAACTCACTCTAATCCCATGAATCACCTAAATTGCATTTTGGCAAAAATAAATATATCTTAGCTGGTTTAAACCACAAGCTCAGACCTTCACCCCAGCTCCATAACTCACCTGCAACCCATTTTCCCTGAGATTATGAATTGCACCTCAGGTGGCCTAACACCTGCTGATGATGATCACAATCTGGCTCCGTAGATCACCTGAAACCATTTATGACAAAAATAAAATATCACCAGGTAGCATAAATGACCATCTACCCTGCTCCATACATAACCTGGAACCCATTTTTGGTAAAATTAAAATATTACCTCAGGTTGACTTAATGACCACTGCATTCCATTCACCCTGGTTCAATAGATCATCTGGAACCATTTTGTCAAAAATTAAAATATCACCCTGGTTTCCTAAAGGTCCACTGCAGATCTTTTATCCTGGCTACAATAAATCACAAGGAACCTATTTCTGGCAAACAATGAATAAAATATCACCTCAAGTGGCCTAAATGACCACTGAGGACCTTTTCACCTTGGCTCCATAAATGACCTTGGAACCATTTTTAGTAAAAATAAAAATATCTCTGGTGGCCTAAATCTGCAATGCAGATCTTTCAATCCAGATCCATAAATTATCTGGAACCCAGTTTTGGTAAAAAATTAAAATGTCACATCAGGTGTCCAAAACAAACTCCTCAGACCTTTCATAATGTTTCCATAGATCAATTGAACACAGTCTTGGCAAAATTAAAAATTTCACCTCAGGTAGCCTACACAACCACCTCATACCATTCACCCAAGCTCCACAGATTACCTGCAACCCACTATTTGAAAAACTAAAAATTTCACTGCAGGTGGCTTAAATGACTATCATGGACATCTCACCTCAGCTCCAGACATCACCTGGAATCCATTTTTTGCAAAAATAAAAATTTCACCTCAGGTGGCTTAAACAACCATCATTGACTTTTCACAATGACTCCATTGATCAACTGGAACCCATTTTTGGCAAAAATAAATGAATCACCTCAGCTGACCTGAAATGACCACCACCTCATTTAACCTCAGGTGACCTTACGACCACTGCCTATCTTTTATCCCAATCACATAAATCACCTGAAATACATTTTAGCAAAATAAATATATCACATCAGGTAGCTTAAAAGTCCACTGCAGACCTTTCACCCCAGCTCCTCAAATCTCCTGGAACCACTTTTTGGCAAAATGAAATGTTATCACTGCAGACCTTTCACCTGACTCCATAAATCACCTGAACCAATTTCTGGTAAAATAAAATATTACTCTCCTGGCCCATTGGCTACCGCAGATCTTTTACTATGGATCCATAACAACCTGGAACCAATTTCTGGCAACACTGAATAGAAATGTCATCCAGGTGGCCTAATGGACTACCACAGACCTTGACCTCGGCTCTGTAAATCATCTTTGGACCTAATTTTAATAAAAATGAAAACATTACTTGTGGCCTAAATGACCACTGCAGATCTTTTTACCCAGATCCATCAATTACCTGGAACCCATTTTAGGAAAAATAAAATGTCACATCTGGTGTCCAAAACAACTCCTCAGACCTTTCATAATGATTCTCTAGATCACCTTGAACACTGTTTTTTGCAAATAATAAATTTCCACCTCAGGTGTCCTAAATGACCACCTTGTATCATTCACCCTAGCTCCACAGATTACCTGGAACCCATTTTGCAAAAAATTTAAATATCACCCTTTGTGTCTTAACAATTCACTGTGGTCCTTTTACCCCAGTGCTAAATCAATTGAACCTGTATTTGGTAAAGAAATGATATTCACCTCTGGTGGCCAAAATGACCACTCAGACTTTTTACTCCATAATATCACATTGAAACTATTTTTGCAAAAATAAGAACTATAACATCATGTGGTGGCTTAAATGACCACCATGGACATTTCACTCAGCTCCAGATATCACCTGATCCATTGTTTGCAAAATAAAACCAGGGCTAGGTTAGGTAGGTTTGGGTTCATACTGTTACGCTAATGTTCGACCAGGATCAGGTTAGGTTAGGTCAAGATTAGGTTAAGCGCGTTAGGTTAGGCATAGGGTTAGGGTTAGGCTAGGATAGGGTTGTGGGAAGGGTTAGGGTTAGGGTTACTTTAGTGCTAGGTTTAGGAGAAGAGTTAATGTTAGGGTGAGGGTTAGTAGTTGGGTTTGGGTGCGTTTGGGCTATGTGTAGGGTTAGGGTGGTGAGGGATAGGATATGGGTAGGGTTAGTGTGATTTAGGGTGACGATTAGGGTTACGGTTAGGTTTAGGTTAGGGGAAATGAGGTGGCTGGATAGGCTTGAGTTAAGGTTAGGGTTAGGTAGGCTTGCCATTGTTGGGGTTAGTCTTAGTGGGTTAGTTAGCTGGCAAGGGTTAGGGTTTGGGATGGTCTGATAGGGTTAGGTTAGGGTCAGGGTCAGTGTTAGGATGAAATGAGTTAGGCCAGGACCTGGCCATGGTTAGGTTAGTGCTATAGTTACAATTAGTGTTAGAGCCAGGCTGATGGTTAGATTCATGGTTAATAAGAAATAGGGCTCACTAAAACCCATTTTGTCAACAAATAAAAATTTCAACTCAGGGGGCCAACAACCATCGCAGACTTTCTTCACACTTACTCCATAGATCACCTGTAACCCATTTTGGCAAAATTAAAATTATTCACCAGGTGGCCTAAATGGCCACCACCTATTTAACTTCAGGTGACCCAATGACTACTGCCTACCTTTTACCCAATCCCATAAATCATCCGAATTGAATTTTTGGCAAAATAAATATATCACCTCAGGTGGCCTAAACGAGAACCCTGACCTTAGTCTCAGTATCATAAATCACCTGCAGCCTATTTTCAGAAAATATATAAATTCTTACCTCAGGTGGCCCAAACAACTCATTGAGGAACTTTGAATCTGCTTCCATAGATCATCTGAAATCCATTTATGGCAACAAATGAAAATATCACCTCAGGTGGCACAAAGCGAATTTTACCCTGCTCCATTCATAATCTGGAACCCATTTTTGCAAAAAAATATTAGCTCAGGTGGTCGAACTGACCACTGTATACTATTCACTGTAACTCCATAGATCACCTGGAACCATTTTTGGCAAACTTTAAAATATCACCCTAATGGCCTTAAGGTCCACTGTATTTTTTATCCAGGTGACATAAATCACCTGGAACCACTTTCCTGGCAAAATGAATAGAAATGTCACCAGGTGAGAAAATGACTACCGCAGACCTTTACCCTCAGCTCCATAAATCACCTGGAACCCTTTTTTAAGAAAAATGAAAACATTACCTCTAGTGTCCTAAATCACCACTGCAGATCTTTTACTCCAGATCCAAAAATTACCTGGAACCCATTTTTGGGAAAAATTAAAATGTCACATCAGGTGTCCAAAATGAACTCCTCAGACCTTTCACAATGTTTCTATAGACCAACTGAACACAGTCTTAGCAAAAATTAAAAGTTCACCTCAGGTAGCCTAAACAACCACCTCATACCATTCACCCTAGCTCCCCAGATTACCTGGAACCCACTTTTTGAAAAACTTGCTTTTACCCTTGCTCCATACATAACTTGGAACCTATTTTTGTAAAAATAAATAAAAATGTTACCTCTGGTGGCCAAAATGTCCATTGCATACCATTCACCCTGGCTCAAAAGATCACCTGGAACCATTTTTGGCAAAAAATGAAAATAACACCTGTGGCCTTAATGACCAGCAGATCTTTACCTAGATCCATAAATTACCTGAGCCCATTTTTGGTAAAATAAAATGTCACATCAGGTGTTCAACAAACACCTCAGACCTTTCTACAGTGTTTTCACTTGATCACCTGAACCCAGTTTTGGCAAAAATGTGATTTCACCAGGTGGCCTCAAACAACCACCTCGCACTATTCACCCTAGCTCCACAGATTAGTTGGAACCCATTTTTGGCAAAAAATACATATCACCCTTGTGTCATAAAAGTTCACTGTGGTGTTTTATCCCAGCTCCATACATCACTTGGAACTTATTTTTGGCAAAAAAATGTATATCTCCTCAGGTCATTACTTAATTTACACCTTGTGCATGTTAGTGCATTTGATATGTAGGCAGGCTATAACTTTTATCCAAACCTCTGAGTTATCTATATTTTATTTTCTGTACTGTATTTGGAGCCCTGCTATACCGATACAGGAAGCAGGAAGAGGGACTGTAGTCCCGTGGCAGCAAGTATTGACTATATTAGGTGCTAATTATCTGTTTTTAAAACAGAATCCAATGACCCTTTGCCTTTGGTCATGCATGAATGGCTGATTCGGGAGAAGGGATTAAACTGGAGTATTTAAAAAAAAACTCTGGTTGCCTGTGTTTAGTGGCCTCTGACCCCAATTAGATCTTTCTGGTCATAGTAGTGCTACATAGTTGGCCACGCTGCAAGTGGTTTGTTGTATTACTTTACTTTACTTTCCAAGTTAGTGCACTTGATATGTAGGCAGGCTAAAACAGTTTAAAATGAACCTCTGAGTTCTCTGTAATTTATTTTCGGTACTGTATTTGGAGCCCTGCTATACCAATACAGGAAGCAGGGAGAGGGCACTATAGTCCTGTGGGAGCGAGTAGTGGAGTGCAATTAGGTGCTAGTTCTCTGGTTTTTTAAACGGAATCCAACAACCCTTTACTATGGTCACGCATGAGTGGCTGAAGTGGGGAGAAGGGATTAAAACAGAGTATTTTAAAAATAAAAATTCAGTTGTCTGTGTTATGGTGCCTCTGGACCCAATTAGATCATATAGTTCTATATAGCTTGGCCACTCTATGAGCAGGTCAAGCATGAGCGGGGAGCACGGTCGGCATCCACAGAGATGCACGCAGATACAGCGCTCCGGTGTGTGTCGGCTGTATCAGCTGTTGTCATTTGATAATTGGGGTGATTTATGGAACTGGGGTTAAAGGTCTGCAGGGGACATTTACACTACCTGAGCTGATATTTTTATTTTTGCCAAAAATGGGTTCCAGGTGATATACAGAGTCATTGTGAAAAGATCTGCGATGGTTGTTTAAGCCACCTGAGGTGAAACTTTTATTTTTGCAAAAAATGGATTCCATATGTTATCTGGAGCTGAGGTGAAATATCCACGGTGGTTGTTTAAGCCATGTGAGATATTTTAGTTTTGAGAAAGTGGGTTGTAAGTGATTAATGGAGCTGTTGTGAATGGTCTGAGGCTGTTGTTTAGACCACATGAGGTAATATTTGTATTTTTCCCAAAATGGGTTACAGGTAATTAATAGATCCAGAATGAAAGATCTGTAGTGGTTGTTTAGGCCACCTGAGGTAATTTTTCTAAAATGTGTTCCAGGTGATATGAACCTGGGGTAAAATGTCTGTGGAGGTAACATTTTAGGCCACATAAGGTGATATTTTTAGTTGTTGCCAAAAATGTGCTCCAGGTGATCTCTGGAATGTGGTTGAAGGTTTCTTTGAGGTTCTTTAAGCCATCTGACATGACATTTTTATTTTTTTCAAAAATGGATTTTTGTTGAGTTAAATAGCTGGAGTGAAAGATCAGTGGTGGTTGTTTAGGACTCCTGAGGTGATTTATTTTTTATTTTTGCCAAAAAAGCTTTATGTGATTGATGGAGCTGATGTTAAAGTCCAGAGGTGATATGTTTTGTTGTTATAAAATGGGTTTTTACGTGATTTATGTAGCTGAGGTAAAAGATCCACAGTAGAGCTTTAGACTCACCAGGGGTGCTAATTTTATTATTGCAAAAAATGGGTTATAGGTGATATGTGAAGTCATGGTGAATGTGATGCAGTGGTCGTTAGGCTACCTGGAGTAAATTTTTATTTTTGCAAAAAAATCAGTTCCAGTTGATTTATGGAGCAGGCATGAAAGATCTGTTTTTTGCATTTATACTACCTGATGAGATGTTTGTATTTTTGGCAAAAATGGGTTTCTGGTGATTTATGGGGTTTGGGTAAAAGGTAGGAAGTAGTCATTTAGGCCACCTCAGGTGATATTTTTATTTTTGCCAGAAATGGGTTCCAGGTGATCTATGTAGTGATTTTTTTTATTTTTGCTAAAAATGGTTTCTAGGTGATTGATGGAGCTGGTGTAAAATGTCTAAAGTGGTCATTGAGGCCACCATGGCTGCTTATTTTTATTTTTACCAAAATAAGTTCCAGGTGTTCTATGTAGTGAATGTGATGAGTGGTCATTTAGATCAGTTGTGGTGATATCTTAGTGTTTGCACAAAATGGGCTCCAGGTGACTTATGGAGGAAGGGCGAAAGATCTGTGGTTTACATTTATTCTACCTGATGTCATATATTTATTTTTGGCAAAAATGTTTTTCAGGTGATTAATGGGACAAAAACCTAGGGAGTAGTCATTTAGGCCACCTGATGTAATATTTTTATTTTTGCCACAAATGGGTTCCAGGTGATCTATATGGTCATTGTAAGAGTTACAGTGGTTAATAAGCCAGCTGAGGTGAGATTTTTATTTTTGCCTAAAATCAGTTCAGTTTTACCCCAGGATCATATCACGTGGTACAAATTTTAGCAAAATCACCTCAGGTGGCCTAAACAACCACTGCAGATCTTTTACTCTGGATACATTGATTACCTGGATCCCAGGTTTGGGAAAAATACAAATATCACCTCAGGTGGCCAAACAACAACCTCAGACCTCTCACACCAGCCCCATTACTCACCTGCAACCCACCTTTATAAAACTAAAAATATCACCTTAAGTGGCTTAAACGACCACTGTGGATATTTCACCTCAGCTCCAGAAATCACATGGAATCCACTGCTTGCAAAAATAACAATTTTACTTCAGGTGGCTTAAACAACAGCTGTGGACTTTTCACCATTCCTATAGAATAGTTGGAACCCATTTTGCAAATATAAATTATCACGGTAGGCCTAAATGACCACTGCCTGCCTTTTACCCTGATTACATAAACCTGAAATGCATTTTTGGCAAAAAACTTGGCTTAAACGACAACCTCAGACCTTTCATCCCAGCCGCAGAAATCACCTGCAACACATTTTCAGCAAAGATATAAATTTCACATTAGGTGGTCAGACAACCACTGAGAAACTTTGAATCTGGTTCCATAGATCACCTGGAACCCATTTTTGCCAAAAAGGAAAATATATTTCCTGGTTGCCTAAAGGTCCTCTGCAGACCTTTCACCCTGGCTGCATAAATCACCTAGGCGGTCTAGTAGCCTAGGTAAGTCCCTAGGGGTTGGACCCACTGGTGCGGGGAACCAGCTTGGCAACTCCTGTAGAGGGTAAGCCTCTATCTGGCAGGGTGGCATAGAAGCCTAGGTAAGTCCCTAGGGGAGGACTCTATTGGGGAGGTGGCTAGTTCTCAAGTAGGTCTCTAGGAGTTGGACCCTATCGTGTAGGCAGGGCACCAGCCTAGGTAAGTCCCTAGGGGTAGGACCCTAACGGGTAGGCAGGGCGGTAGCCTAGGTAAGTCCCTAGGGAGTTGGACCCTTTCCCGTAATGTTCAAGTAGGCTAGGTAAGACTTTAGGGGTAGCACCCTATCAGATAGTGTGCTAGTAGCCTAGGTAAGTCCCTAGGGGGTTGGACCCTATCGGGTAGTGTTCTAATAGCCTAGGTAAGTTTTTAGTGGGAAGGACCCAATCCGTAGTGTGCTGGGCAGCCCAGGTAAGCCCTTGTTAGGGACCCCTACCAGACCTTGATTGCCTAGTAGTCAAGTAAGTCCCCAGGTAGCACCCATCGGGTGGTGTGCTAGTAGCCTAGGGGTAGGGACACTATTGGGCAGGCAGCCTAGTAGTCTCAAGTAACTCCCTAGGGAGTAGTACCCGGCTGGGCAGGTGGCTCAGGAGCATTGGTAAGTCTCTTAGAGGGTAGGCGCATCTGGTAGGCAGGCACCAGCTAGATAAGTCCCTCAGTGGGTGGGACCCTATCAGGTAGGCATGGCAGTAGCCTAGGTAAGTCCCTAGGGGTAGACCCTATCGGGTATTGTGCTAGAGGTGCTCAGGTAACTCTCAGAGGGTAGGACCCATTCAGCAGGCAAGACACCAGCTAGGTAAGTCCTCAGGGGTTGGCCCATTGCGGGTAGGCAGGGTACCAGCCTAGGTAAGTCCCTAGGTGTAGGACCCTTTCAGACAGGCAGGGCGGGTAGCTAGGTAAGTCCCTTGTGTGGTAGGACCCTACTGCAAGTGTGCTAGTAGCCTAGGTAAGTCCCTAGGGGTAGGACCATATTGGGTAGGCATGGCAGGAGCCTAGGTAAGTCCCTAGGGGTAGGAGCCTGTCGAGCAGGGAGGCAGAAGCCTAGGTAAGTCCCTAAGGGATAGGACCCTATCAGGTAGGTGGTCTAGTAGCCTAGGTAAGTCCCTAGGGGGTAGGACCCTATCAGGTAGACAGGACGGGAGCCTAAGTAAGTCCCTAGGGACTTGGAACCAATCGGATAGGCAGGGCACCAGCCTAGGTAAGTCCCTATGGGGTAGAACCCTATAGGGCAGGTGGCAGAGTAGTCTAGGCAAGTCCCTAGGGGCAGGACCCTATCGGGTATGCCCCTATCAGGCAGTCGGCCTAGTAGCCTAAGTAAATCCCTAGGGAGTTGGACCCTATCAGGTATGCAGGCACCAGCCCAAGTAAGTCCCTAGGGAGTAGGACCATATCGGGTAGTGTGCAATTAGCATATTAAAGTCTCTAGGGGGTAGCACCCTATCTGGCAGGCAGCATTGTAGCCTAGGCAAGTCCCTAGGGGGTAGGACCTTTTATGGTAGGCAGGGCGGTAGCCTAGGTAAGTCACTAGGGAGTAGGACCATTTTGGGCAAGCAGGGCAGCAGCCTACGTAAGTCTCTCGGGGGTAGTACCCTATTGGGTAGTGTGCTAGTAACCTAGGAAAGTCCCTAGGGGTTAGCGCCATATCAGGTAGGCGGCCTAGTAGCCTAGGTAAGTCCTTAGGGGGTAGGACCCTATCGGGTAGAGTGCTAGTAGCCTATGTAAGTCCCTAGGTGTTAGGACCCTTTCGGGTAACAGGGCACCAGCCTGGATAAGTCCCTCGGGGGTAGGACCCTATCGGGTAGTGTGCTAGTGCCTAGGTAAGTCCCACTGGGGTAGAAACCTATCAGGTAGTGTGCTAGTAGCCTAGGTAAGTCCCAACGGGTAGGACCCTATTTTATAGAGTGCTAGTAGCCTAGATAAATCCCTTTGGGGTAGGACCCTATCGGGTAGTGTGCTAGTAGCCTAAGTAAGTGCCTAGGAGGAAGGACCCTATCGGGTAGTGTGCTAGTAGCCTAGGTAAGTCCCTTGTGGAAGGACTCTATCGGGTAGTGTTCTAATAGCCTAGGTAAGTTTTTAGTGGAAGGACCCAATCCGGTAGTGTGCTAGTAGCCTAGGTAAGCCCCTAGGGTTAGGACCCTAACAGACTCATTGCCTAGTAGCCTAAGTAAGTCCCTAAGGGGGTAGCACCCTATCGGGTGGTGTGCTAGTAGCCTAGGGGGTAGGACACTATTGGGCAGGCAGCCTAGTAGCCTAAGTAACTCCCTAGGGAGTAGTACCCTATTGGGCAGGTGGCCTAGGAGCATTGGTAAGTCCCTAGAGGGTAGGGCGTGCTATCTGGTAGGCAGTGCACCAGCTTAGATAAGTTCCTAGTGGGTGGGACCCTATCAGGTAGGCATGGCGGTAGCCTAGGTAAGTCCCTAGGGGTAGGACCCTATCGGGTATTGTGCTAGTGGCCTAGGTAACTCTCTAGAGGGTAGAACCCTATCGGGTAGGCAAGGCACCAGCTTAGGTAAGTCCCTAGGGGGTTGGACCCTATTGGGTAGGCAGGGTACCAGCCTAGGTAAGTCCCTAGGGTGTAGGACCCTTTCAGACAGGCAGGGCGGTAGCTTAGGTAAGTCCCTAGTGGGTAGGACCCTATCGGTAAGTGTGCTAGTAGCCTAGGTAAGTTCCTAGGGGGTAGGACCATATTGGGTAAGGCATGGCAGGAGCCTAGGTAAGTCCCTAGGGGTAGGAGCCTGTTGAGCAGGGAGGCAGAAGCCTAGGTAAGTCCCTAGGGGATAGGACCCTATCAGGTAGGTGGTCTAGTAGCCTAGGTAAGTCCCTAGGGGGTAGGACCCTATCAGGTAGACAGGACGGGAGCCTAAGTAAGTCCCTAGGGACTTGGACCCAATCGGATAGGCAAGGCACCAGCCTAGGTAAGTCCCTATGGGGTAGAACCCTACAGGGCAGGTGGCAGAGTAGTCTAGGCAAGTCCCTAGGGGCAGGACCCTATCGGGTATGCCCCTATCAGGCAGTCGGCCTAGTAGCCTAAGTAAATCCCTAGGGAGTTGGACCCTATCAGGTATGCAGGCACCAGCCCAAGTAAGTCCCTAGGGAGTAGGACCATATCAGGTAGTGTGCAATTAGCATATTAAAGTCTCTAGGGGGTAGCACCCTATCTGGCAGGCGGCATTGTAGCCTAGGCAAGTCCCAATGGGGTAGGACCTTTTATGGTAGGCAGGGCGGTAGCCTAGGTAAGTCACTAGGGAGTAGAACCATTTTGGGCAAGCAGGGCAGCAGCCTACGTAAGTCTCGTGGGTAGTACCCTATTGGGTAGTGTGCTAGTAACCTAGGACAGTCCCTAGGGGTTAGCACCATATCAGGTAGGCGGCCTAGTAGCCTAGGTAAGTCCTTAGGGGGTAGGACCCTATCGGGTAGAGTGCTAGTAGCCTAAGTAAGTGCCTAGGAGGAAGGACCCTATCGGGTAGTGTGCTAGTAGCCTAGGTAAGTCCCTTGTGGAAGGACTCTATCGGGTAGTGTGCTAGTAGCCTAGGTAAGACCCTAGTGTGTAGGACCCTTTCTGGCAGGTGGCCTAGTTGCCTAGGTAAGTCCCTAGGGGGTAGGACCCTATTAAGAAGGTAGCCTATTAGCCTAGCTAAGACCCTAGAGGTTAAGACCCTATTAGGTAGGAAGGGCACCAGCCTAAGTAACTCCCTAGGGGGTAGGACCCTATCTGGTAGTGTGCTAGTAGCCTAGGTAAGTCCCTTGGGGGTAGGACCCTATCGGGAAGTGTGCCAGTCTCCGAGGTATGTCCCTAGAGGGTAGGACCCTATCGGGTAGGCTGGGCAGTTTCCTAGGTAAGTCTCTAGGGGTTAGAACCCTATCGGGTAGTGTAGTAGTAGCCTAGGTTACTCCCTTGGGAGTAGGACCAGATCGGGAACTATGCTGGTTGCCTAGGTAAGTCACTAGGTGGTAGGACCATATCGGGTAGGCTGGGCAACAGCCTAGGTAAGTCCCTATGGGGTAGGACCCTATCGGGCAGTGTGCTAGTCACCTAGGTAAGTCCCCAGGGGGTAGGACCCTGTCGGGTAGGCTCCTACTTGGTGAGCAGCCAAGTAGCCTAAGTAAGTCCCTAGGGAGTAGGACCCTATTGGGAAGGTCTCTAGTAGCCTAGGTAATTGCCTAGGGAGTTGGACACTATTGGGTAGGCAGGGCACCAGCTTAGGTAAGTCCCTAAGGGGTTGGACCCTAACAGGTGGTGTGCTAAAAGCGTATTTAAGTCCCAAGGGGGTAGGACCCTATCAGGCATACGGCCTGGTAGCCTAGGTAAGCCTTAGGGGGTAGGACCCTATCGGGTAGGCATGGCGGTAGCCTAGGTAAGTCCCTAGGGGTAGAACAGAATCGGGTAAGCATGACAGTAGCCTAGGTAAGTCCCTAGGGGGTAGGACCCTATCGGGTAGTGTGCTAGTAGCCTAGGTACGTCCCAAGGGGGTAGGACCCTATTTGGTAGTGTGCTACTAGCCTGGGTAAGTCCCGAGAGAGTAGGATCCTATTGGGTAGCCTACCATCATGCCTACCTGATACTTTTCTACCCCCTAGAGACTTACCTAGGCAACCGCCTCGCTTACCTGATAGGGCCTACCCCCTAAGCACTTACCAGGGCTACCACCCTGCCTGCCTGATAGGGTCCTGCCCCCTAGGGACTTATCTAGGCTACCACCCATCCTACCCAATATGGTCCTACCTCCTAGGGACTTACTTACTCTACTAGGCCACCTGACCGATATTGTCCTACCCTATAGGGACTTACCTAGGCTACTAGCACATTACCCGATGGGGTCCTGCCCTCTTGGGACTTACCTAGGCTATTAGGCCACTTGCCCGCTAGGGTCCTACTCCCTAGGGACTTACCTAGGCTACCGCCCTGCCTATCCAGTAGGGTCCTACCAACTAGGGACTTACCTGGGCTACTGCCCTGCCTGCCTGATAGGGTCCTGCCCCCTTGGGACTTAAATACGCTTTTAGCACACTACCTGATAGGGTCCTAGCCCTTAGGGACTTACCTAAGCTGGTGCCCTGCCTACCCGATAAGGTCCAACTCCCTAAGCAATTACCTAGGCTACTAGGCCACCTTCCCGATAGTGTCCTACTCCCTAGGGACTTACTTAGGCTACTAGGCTGCTCGCCCAGTAGGAGCCTACCCGATAGGGTCCTACCCCATAGTGACTTACCTAGGCGACTAGCACACTGCCCGATAGGGTCCTACCCCGTAGGGACCTACCTAGGCTACTAGGCTGCCTGCCCAAAAGGGTACTACCCCGTAGGGACTTACCAAGGCTGTTTCCCAGCCTACCCGATGTGGTCCTACCACCTAGTGACTTACCTAAGATACTTGCATAGTCCCTGATGGGGTCCTACCTCCTAGTGAGTTACCTAGGCTACTACCACACTACCCGATAGGGTTCTAACCCCTTGAGACTTACATATGCAACCGCCCTGCCTCCCCGATAGGGTCCTACCCCCTAGGGACTTCTCAAGGCTACCGCCCTGCCTACCTGGTTGGGTCCTACCCCCTAGGGACTTACCTAGTCTACCACCCTGCCTACACAATAGGGTCCTACCCCCTAGGGACTTACCTAGGCTACTAGCACACCTGCCCGATAGGGTCCTGCCCTTTAGGGACTTACCTAGGCTAATAGACCGCTTGGCCGATATGGTCCATTTCCCTAGGAACTTAACCTAGGCTAGATGGTGAGTTTGAACCCCTAACCCTATCTCTCATCCTCACCTTGACCCTAATACTAACCATAACCCTAACACTCACCCTCACCGTAAACCTCACCCTCACCCTAACCCTAGCCCTATCCCTAACGCTAACCCTAACCCTAAACCTGGCCCTAACTGTAGCCCTAGCGCTAACCCTAACCATAACCCTAACACTAATGCTAAAACTAACCCCAACTGCTAACTCATAACCATAACCATAACCATTACCCTAGTCCTAAGCCTAACCCTAACCCTAACCCTAACCCTAACCCTAGCCTTAACCCTAACCCTAACACTAACCCATACCTCTAACCCTAAGAATAACCCTAACCCTCACCCTAACCCTAACCCTAAAACTAACCCTAACCCTAACCCTAACCCTAAACCTGACACTGACCCTAACCCTAACCCTAACCCAAACTCTGACCCTGACCCTAACCCCAATCCTAACCCTCACCCTACCCTTAACCCTCACCCTCAATGTCACCCTAACCTTAATCCTGACCCTAAACCTCACCATAACCCTAACCCTAATGCTTACCCTGACCTTCACCCCATTAACCATAAATCTAATCCTAACCCTAACCCTAAACCCTAACAATAACCCTCACCCTCACCCTAACCCTAACCCTAGCCCTAACCCTAATCCTAACCCTAACCATAACCTCAACTGTAGCCTGAGCCCTAACCATAACTCTAACCCTGACCCTAAACCTAACCCTTGCTCTAACCCTAATCCTAACCCTAACACTAACCCTAACCATAGCCCGTGCCCTAGCCCTAACCCAAACGCTAACCCTAACCCTGACCCTAACCCTGACCCTAACCCTAACCCTGACCCTATCCTGAACCCTCCCCTAACCCTAACCCTAACTTTTTCCCTAGCTCTAACCCTAACTCAAACCCTCACCCTAATGCTAACGCTAACCCAGACCCTAACGCTAATCCTAACCCTAACCTTCACCTCACCTCACCCTAACCCTAACCCTAACCCTAACCTGACCCTAACCCTCACCGTAACCCTAACCCTAATGCTAACCCTGTCCCTCACCCCAACCCTCACCCTAAATCTAATCCTAACCCTAATCCTAAACCCTAACAATAACTCTCACCCTCACCCTGTAGCTAACACTAACCCTAACCCTAACACTGACCCTCACCCTAACCCTCACCCTCACCCTCAACATAAACTAACCCTAAACCTAACTCTGGCTGTAGCCCAAACCCTAACCCTCACCCTAACCATATCCCTAAACCTAACCCCAACCCTGACACTGACCCTAACCCTAACCCTAGCCCAAACTCTAACCCTGACCCTAACCCTAACCCTCACCCTAACCCTAACCCTAATCCTGACCCTAACCCTCACCATAACCCTCAACCTAATGCAAACCCTGACCTCACCCCAACCCAAACCCTAAATCTAATCCTAACCCAACCCTGAACCCTAACCATAACCCTCACCCTCACCATTACCCTAACACTAACCCTAACCCTAACACTCACCCTCACCCTAACCCTCACCCTCATCCTCACCATAGCCTAACCTTAACCCCAACCCTAACCCTAACCCTAACCTTAGCCCTAACCCTAACCCTAACCCCTAACCATAACCCTAACCCCAACCCAAGCCCAAGCCCTAACCCAAACCCTAATCCTAACCCTGACCCTAACCCTAACCCTTGCTCTAACCCTAATCCTAACCCTAACACTAACCCTAACCATAGCCTGAGCCCTAGCCCTAACCCTAACCCTTACCCTAACCCTAGCAATAACCCTAATCCTAACCCAAACCATAACCCTAGCCCTAACCATAACCCTAACTCTAACCTTAACGCTAACCCTAACACTATCCCTAACTCTAACCCTATCCCTAAACCTAGCCCTAACCCTAACCCTAAAACTAACCCTAACCCTAAAACTAGCCCGAACCCTAACCCTAACCCTATACCTAACCCAAACTCTGACCCTGACCCTAATCCTAACCCTAACCATATCTCTGACCCTGACCCTAACCCTAACCCTAACCCTCACTCTAACCCTGCAGATCACCCTCACCCTAGCCCTAACCTCACCCTGTCCCTAACCATAACACTAATGTTAACTCTGACCCATACCCCAAACCTAACCCTAACCCTAATCCTAACCTAAATCCCTAACAATATCCCTCATCATCACATTAACCCTAACACTAACCATAACCCTAACACTCACCCTCACCGTAAACCTCACCCTCACCCTAGCCCTATCCCTAAAGCTAACCCTAATGCTAAACCTAACCCTAACTCTACAACTAGCCCTAACCCTAACCATGACCCTAACCCCAATGCTAACCCTAACCCTAACCGCTCTCTCATAACCATAACCATAACCCTACCCCTAAGCCTAACCCTAACCCTAACCCTAACCCTAGCCCTAACCCTAACCCTAACACTAAACCTAACCTCTAACCCTAAGACTAACCCTTACCCTAACCCTCACCCTAACCCTAACCCTAACCCTAGCCCTAACACTAACCCTAACCCTAACAATAACTCTCACCCTAACCTCAAACTAACCTAACTCAACCCTTAACCCTAACCCTAACTCAATTTCTAACCTCACCTCACTTCCACCTAAAAGCTAACCTAAACCCAATCCTGTCCTCTTTCAACCTATCCTAACCCTAACTCCACACTTACCCTAACCCTAATCGTGACTCTAGTCCTAAACCTAACACTAAAGCTAACCTCAACCCATGCCCTGCCCTAGCTCCTAACCCTAACCCTAACTCTAGTGCTCAACTCAACCCTCTAACCCTTTGCTCTAACTCTAACCCCAACTCCTACCCACTGTACTACTAGAACTAACCCTAACCTGAACCCTATCAATAACTCCTGACTTCCTAACCCTAACCCTTGCTCTCCAACTGTAATCCGACCCACTCAACCCTATCCCCAACCTTTGCCCGAGCCCTAGCCCTAAGCCTAACCCTAACCCTGACTGTAACCCTAACCCTAACCCTATCTCAAACCCTCCCCTAACTCGAACCCTAAACCTTTCCCTATCTTTAGCCCTAATCCTAACCTTAACCCTAACACTAACCATAACCCTCACCATTAATGCTAACGCTATCGCTGACCCTAACGCTAACCATAAACCTAATCCTAACCCTAACCCTCACCCTCACCCTAACCCTCAACCTAACCCTAACCTGACCCTGACCCTAACCTTAAAACTACCCCAATCCCTAACCCTAACCCTAAAATTAACCCTAATCCTAACTCTAACCCTAAACCTCACCCTAATCCCAACCCTAACACTGACCCTAACCCTAGCCTTAATCCTAACCCTAATCCTAACCCTAACCCTTGCCCTAACCCTAAACCTAGCCCTAACCCTAACCCTAAAACTAGCCCTAACGCTAACCCTAACCCAAACTCTGACCCTGACCCTAGCCCCAATCCTAACCCTCACCCTAACCTTAACCCTCACCCTCAATGTCACCCTAACCCTAATCCTGACCCTAACCCTCACCATAACCCTAACCCTAATGCTTACCCTGACCTTCACCCCATTAACCATAAATCTAATCCTAACCCTAACCCTGAACCCTAACAATAACCCTCACTCTCACCCTAACCCTAACACTAACCCTAACCCAAACACTCACCCTCACCTAACCCTCACTATAACCCTAACCTAACCTTAACCCTAACCCTAACCCTAACTCTAGTCCTAGCCCTAATCCTAAACCTCAATCTCACCCTAACGCTAACCCTAACACTAACCTTAGCCCTAATGCTAACTGTAACCCCTAACCTCTAACCATAACCCTAACCCTAGCCCTAACTCGAACCCTAACCCGAACCCTGACCCTAACCCTTACCCTAACTTTAAGCTCAACAATAACCCTAACCCTAACCCTAACCCTAACTCAATCCCAACCCTAAACTCCTCACCTAACACTAACCCTAACCTAAACCTAGTCTCAACTCCTAACCTTAACCCTAAACTAGCCTCTAACCCTAGTTAAACCTAATCCAAACCCTGACCCTGACCCTAACCCTAACCCTGACCCTAACTCTGACCCTGACCCTAACCCTAACCCTAACCCTAATCCTAACCCTCACCCTCTCTTAACCCTAACCTTCACCCTCACCCTCACCCTAAAACTAATGCTATCAATGACCCTCACCCCAACCCTCACCCTAACCCTTAACTCTTACCCTCATTCTCACCCTAACCTTTAAACAAACCATAACCCTAACCCTCACCCTCACACTAAACCTCACCCTCACCCTCACCCTAGCCCTATCCCAAAACCTAACCCTAACCCTAAACCTAACCCTAACTCTAGCCCTAGCCATAACCCTAACCATAACCCTAACCCTAATGCTAACCCCAACCCTAACCCTAATTGCTAACTCATAACCAAAACCATAACACTAAACCTATCCCCAACCCTAGCTCCTAACCATAGCCCTAACCACATCTTAAATTACCCTTAACCTTAACCCTAAGACTAACCTTATCTTAACCTCACCCTAATGTTAACCCTATCCCTAACTCTAACCCTTGACCTTTAGTCCATCTCAATACTGCTAACTTATAATCTCACTCTAACTCTCAACCACCTTTTAACCCTAACCTAACCCCTAACCCTATCTTAAATCCTAACCGTCACCTTACATTCAAGCTAACCTTGGTTTAACCCTAACCTCAAAATAACTTCACCCTAACTCCTAACCTTAACTATCCCTCACCCTTACCTCAGCCCTAACTCCTAACACTTACCTTAACCCCTAAAGTTTTAACTCTCACTAACTCCTAACCTTGCTTAGTCTTCTTCCTTAACCCCAACCCTAACCCTAATGAATAACCCCTAACCCTGATATATCCTAATCCTAATCTGTTCCATAACCTCTAACTCTGGCCTGAGTTCTTAACCCCAACCTCATTGACTCTAACCCTAACCTTGTTTAACCTCAATCCTAACCCAACACTAACCCTAACCCTTGCTCTAACTCTAGTCTCTAACACTAACCCTAACCCTAACTTACTCTGACCTCATTCATGACCCTAACTTAACCCCCGACCCTCAACCCGATCCTTCCTCAACCCTAACCCCAACTTTCCTAGCTTGTACCTCACTAAACCCTCACCATCGCGTTAATGTTAACCCTGACCCTAAGCCTGGACTCCTGACCCAAATGCTAACCCTTACCTTAACCTAACCCTAGCCTTCACTCTCACCCTAACCCTAACCCTGACCCTAACCCTCACTGTAACCCTAACCCTAATGCTAACCCTGTCCCTCACCCCAACCCCTAACTCCTAAATCTAATCCTAACCCTATCCCTAAACCCCAATAACTCCTCACCCTCCTCCTGTAGTCACACTCTGGTCTCTACCCTAACACTGACCTCACCTCAACCTCCTCGTCTCACCCTCACCCTTGGCCCTAATCTTAAACCCAACCCCATCCCCAACTGTAGCTTGGCTAAACCCCAACCCTCACCTCAACCATAACCCCTAAACTCAACTTTAACTCCCTGACACTGACCCTATCGCTAACTCCTGTCCCTCACCTCAACCTAACCCTAACTCCTAATCCCAATCATTCCTTACCCTATCCCTTACCTCACTCCTTACCCTAATCCTAATCCCTCATCCTGACTCTAACTCACCACAACCTAATCCTAATTCAACCCCTGACTTACCCAACCCAACCCTAACCATCCTAACCCACTTGAACTCAACTATACCCTCACCCTCACTCCAGCTATTTAACTCACCAAAACCCATTTTTGAAACAAATAAAAATGTCAACTCAGGTGGCTTAAACAACCATGAAGAAACTTTCAACCAGGCTCCATAGATCAACTGCTGCATGTCTTTGGCAAAAACTAAAAATATCACCTCATGTGGTCTAAATGACCTAAACAGACCTTTTACCCCAGATTCATATCACCTGGAACAAATTTTAGCTAAATGAAGAATCACCTGAGGTGGCCTAAACGACAACTGCAGATCTTTTACTCTGGATGCATTAATTACCTGTATCCCAGTTTAGGGAAAAACACAAATGTCACCTCTGATGGCCAAAGAATAACATCAGACCTTTCACACCAGCTCCATTAATTACCTGCAACCTACTTTAAAAAAGCTAAAAATATCAGCTCACGTGGCTTAAATGACCACTGCGGACAGTTCACCTCAGCTCCAGATATCACCTGGAATCCACTGTTTTCAAAAATAAAAGTTTAACTTCAGATGGCATAAACAACCATTGTGGACTTTTCACTTACATAGATCAACTGGAACCAATTATTGACACCTCAGGTGACCTAAACGACAACCTCAGACCTTTTACCCCTGCTTCATAAATCACCTGCAACCCATTTTCAGCAAATATGTCAATTTCAGGTATTTCCTGCAACAACTACAGAGGAACTTTTTAACTGGTTCCATGGATCACCTGAAACCTTTTATGGTAACAAGTGAAAATATCACCCTCAGGCATAAAAAGCATTTTACCCTTGCTCCATACATGACCTTGAACCCATTTTTAAAAATAAAATATTAAATCAGGTGGACCAAATGACATCAAGACCTTTACAGGTGCTTACAATTCACCTAGAAATTTGGATTTCACATAAAAAATGAACAGAAATGTCACCCCAGGTGGCCTAAATATTCACCATGTACCATTCAATTCTGTCTGCATAGATCATTTGGAACCCATTTTGAAAAATGAAAACATCATCCCTGGTTGCCTAAAGGTCCTCTGTAGAGCTTTCACCCTGGCTCCATAAATGACCTGGAACCAATTTCTATTAGAAATAAAAAATATCATGTCTCCTGGCCAAAATGACCACTGCAGAACTTTTATTGTGGATCAATAATTTACCGGGAACCCGTTTTTGGCAAAAGTACAAATATCATCTCAGGTGTCCTAAATGACAACCTCATACCTTTTACAGCAGCTCCATTAGTCACTTCCAACCCACTTTTTCAAAAACTACAAATATCACCTCAGGTGTCTTAAATGGCTGCCATGGACCTTTCACCACAACTCTAGATATCAACTGGAACTGTTTTTTTGCAAAAATAAAAATTTCACCTCAGCTGGCTTGAACAACCACTGCTGACCTTTTGCAATGACCCTAGACCACCTGGAACCATTTCTTCAGTAATAAAAGTATCATTCAGTGGACCAAATGACCACCGCCTACCTTTTACCCATACCCCATTAATTATCTGGAACCAATTTTTGGCAAAAATACATATATCACATCAGGTATATTAATGTAAAAACAGAACTTTCACAGCAGCAAGATAAATCACCTGCAACCCATTTTTTTGCAAACATAAACATTCTTAAACTTCCAGGTGGCCTTAAATGCATACTGCATCAGCATTCTCCATGTCTCAATAGATTATCAACCTATATTTTCAAAATAGATATAGGCACTCAGGTGGTCTAAAGCTCTCATTGCACCTTTTTACCTCAATTTCCATAAAATCGGGTTCCAGTTGATATATATAGTTTGGGGTGAGTCCAGGCACTAGCTTCAGACACCTACAGGGATATTTCAGTTTTTAAAATGGTGTTGTTCGGTGATCAATGGAGCTGGTGTATGTCGAGGATTTTAGCTCAGATAGAGCAATCTAATAGTGCAGATGCATATTGCCCATAAATCACCTTAAATAATTTTTGGTAAAATAAAAAATCACTCACTGGTCTAAAATGAAAGACAGCAGACCTAACCTTAAGAAGTACAAAACACCATCATGACCTTTCCCTTGCCCGCAAACTGTGTGCCATTCATGGTTTTTGTGGTAAAAGGTTTGTAGGTGATTACAACCACTGAGGTCACATTTCTATTTTTACAAAAATGGTTTCCATAAGATTTATGAAAGTGTGCTAAAAAGGTCTGAAGTGGTGTTTTATGCTTGGAGGTTAGTACATTAGCCATTTAGGCACCTGAGGTGATATTTTTATTTTCCAGGTGATTTATGGAGGCAATGTAAATGTCTGCACTGGTGGTTTATGCTAATCCGAAGGTAAGATCCACAGTGATCATTTTGGCCACCTGAGGTGATATTTTATTCTGCATGTTGGAACCAGGTGATTTATAGTAGTTTATTTTAGTTTTTTAACCAGGTGAGATTCACTAAGCTGAAAGCATTTTACAGGCACAACCTGGGAGCACAGGAAGTTAAGTGACTTGCTCGGGTCACCAGGTATGCAAGTGGGTTGTGGGATTCAAACTCAGGTCTGGTCTGCTGATGTCACCAGATTTGCAGTTCAGTACCTTAAACCACTTGGCGCTATACTGACTCCCTTTGGGGTAAAAGGTGGAGTCAACATTAGATCACCTGCAACCTATTCTTTGCAATAATAAAACATCACATCATGTGACCAAATGACCACTACAGATCTTTTATTCTGGTTTTATAAATTACATGGAAGTTGTGCTTCTGTCAAAAAATAAAATATCAGCTCAGGTTAGCTAATCAACACTAGATCTTTCATCATCTAGAACCCATTTTGGTAACAATAAAAATATCACCTGAGGTGGCCTTAATGACTACCACCTATGCTTCACATCAGGTGGTCTAAATTACTACTGCTTATCATTTATCCCACCTGCATGAATCACCTGGACCACAAAGGCCAACAGTGGACATTTAGGCCAGCTGAGTACATATTTTTATTTTTCTAAAAATGGTTTACAGGTGATATATGGAGCCTGGGTAAAAGGACTGCGAAGGTCATTTAAGCCAGCTGAGGTGATATTTGTAGTTTTGCAAAAATTGGTTCCAGCTGATTTATGGAGTCATTATAAAAGGTCAATGATGGTTGTTTAGGCCACCTGACGTTAAAGTTTTATTTTTGCCAAAATGGGTTCCAGATGGTTTACGGAGCTGGGGTGAAATGTCCACAGTGGTGGTTTAGGCCACCTGAAGAGTTATTTTTATTTTTTTCCAAAAATGGGTTCCAGATGATTTATCAACCCAGGTGTGCAAGGAGTGTGTCCTTTAGGGCAACCTGAGGAAGCATTTTATTGTTTCCAGAAATTGTTAGGAGTTTGATGGAGCCCTGCAAAAGGGCTGTGGTGGTCATTTATGACACTCATGATATTTAATTTCAATAATGGATCAAGGAGATTTAAGCAGACAGAGTAAAATATCCACTTGTGTTCCTTTAGGCCTTTTGAATTGATATTTAAATTTTACCAAACATGGGTTCCAGGTGATTTATAGAGCCAGAGTAAAAGGTCCACGGTGGCCCTTTCGGCCACCAGAGGTAATGTATTTATTTTTGCAGGCACCGCAGAACATTCATTCTGGCTCCATAAATTACATGGCACCCATTTCTCTGCAAAAATAAAAGTATTTCTCAGGTGGCCTAAATGTCCACAGTTGAATTTTTACCCTGGCTCCATGAACAAGCAGGAATAGAGTTCTGGCAAAATGAAAATATTCCATCAGGTGGTTTGAATCCGCCACCACAGATTGTTCACATTATCTCCATTAATCAACTGAAACCCATTTTGGCCACAAAAATATCACCTCTGGTGACCTAGATGATCACCTCCTACAATATATGCTGGCTCATAAATTGCAAAAATGGGGTTCAGGTTATTTATGATAGTGAAAGATCTGGTTTACTGATGCTACCTGAGGTGATATTTTATTTTGCCAGAAATTGTCCCAGGGTAATCTATGCACACAGAAAGGTCTGCAGTGGTTGTTTAAGCCACCTGAGGTGAAATTTTTTTTTTGGAATAAATCAGTTCCAGTTTCTATCTGGAGTTGGAGTTAATGGTCTATGGTAGCTTTTAAGACACCTGAGGTGATAATTTCGTGTTTCCAAAAGCATTGTAAGTGACTAATGGAACTAAGTGTCTCTGTGAAAAATGTCTGAGGTTGTCATTTAGGCCACCTGAGGTGATATTTGCATTTTTGCCAAAAATATGTTTCTGGTAATTTATGGTTCCATAATAAAAGATCTGCAGTAGTCATTAAGGCCACAAGAGATGATATTTTTATTATTAAGAGAAATTGGTTCAAGGTGATTTATGCAGCCAGGGTGAATGGTATGTGGTAGTCATTTAGGCCAGCTGAGTTGATATATTATTTTGTCATAATGGATTCCAGGTAATTTATGTACATGGGGTAAAATGTCTGTGGATGTCATTTAGGCCACCTATGGTGATATTTTTAGTTTTCGCCAAAAATTGGTCCACCTGAGGTGATATTTGTATTTTAGTCAAAAATATGTTCTCTCCTTCCTAGCTAAGGTGTGCACCAGATCACCATTCTCCCCAACATGGATTGCCAGGGTATCAACATTCATGCTGCACATAAGGGTCCAGATGCAGAGTGCCTCCTGACTACAAGGAATGGAATTGAGTGCTGCCCTTCTGTTCAGGTAACACCTGGTCATAGAATTTTCCATCTGGACTTGAATGACCAGAGCCTCTACCTAGCAGAGCATATTCTGTCAAAGACAAGTCTACTGCAGAGAGGTCCAGTGCTGAAGTGTGGATGGGACTCTTGGTGACTGAAAAGGATGGCTGTGGCACCCTAGGTGCTCTCCCCCAACCCACTAGAGATATGTCTGTTGTCATGTGATGGTCAGCTCTGGCAGATAAACAGGATTCTTTCCTCAGGTGTTTTGGGACCCAGGGGACAACACGGGTCAGGTGGTCTAGTAGCCCAGGCAAGCTCATAGGGGTGGTAACCCTATCAGTAGTGTGCTGAAGGTTGCAGTAGGGTCAATACCTCTCACGGACCTACCAGGTGTAGGACCCTATCAGGTTGGCATGGCGGTAGCCTAGGTAAGTCCCTAGGGGCTAGGGCCCTATCAGGAAGGTGGTCTAGTAGCCTAGATAAGTCCCTAGGGAGTTGGACCCTATCGGGTATGCAGGGCACCAGTCCAGATAAGTCACTAGGGGGTAGGACCATATCGGGTAGTGTGCTAGCAGACTATTAGAGTCCCTAGGGGGTAGGATCCTAATGGGCAGGCAGGGCATATCCTAGGTAAGTCCCTTTGGGGTAGGACCTTATTGGGTAGTGTGCTAGTAACCTAAAAAAGTCCCTTGTGGCAGGACTCATCAGGTAGTCAGCCTAGTAGCTCAGGTAAGTCGGGGTAGGGACCTTATTGGGAGGCAGCCCAGGTAGTCCCTTGTGGGTAGTAGGACCCTTTGGGTAGGAACCAGCCTGCAAGTCCCCAGGAGTAGGACCTCATCAGGCAGTGTGCTAGAGCTCAGGTTAGTCCCTCAGGGCAGAACCATCTCGGTAGTGTGCTTGTAGCCTAGGTAAGTCCCCAGGGGGTAGGACCATACTGGATAGTGTGCTAGTAGCCTAGGTAAGTCCCTAGAAGGTAGAACCCTATTGAGTAGTGGGCTAGTAGCCTAGGTAAGTCCCTAGCAGGAGGACAGTATTGGATACTGTGCTAGTAGCCTAGGTAAGTCCCTTGCGTGAGGACCCTATCTGGCAGGTTTCCTAGTTGCCTAGGTAAGTCCCTAAGGACTTGGACCCAATTGGGTAGGCAGGACACCAGTCTAGGTAAGTCCCTAGGGTGTAGGCTCCTCTTGGGCAGGCAGCATGGTAGCCTAAGTACGTCCCTAGGTGATAGGACCCAGTGTGGCAGGTGACCTAGTAGCCTAGGTAAGTCCCTACAGTGATGGACCCTATCGGGTAGGCAGGGCACCAGCCTGGATAAGTCCTTAGGGGGTTGGACCCTATCGGGGAGTGTGCCAGAAGCTTATCTAAGTCCCTAGAAGGTAGGACCCTATCAGGCAGGTGGCCTAGTAGCCTAGGTAAGTCCCTAGGGGTAGGACCTGATCGGGGAGGCAGGGTGATGCCCAGGTAAGTCCCATGTTGTGGTCCCCATTGGGCAGTGTGCTAGTAGCCTATGTAAGTCCCTAGGGTAGGACCCTTGGGTAGTGTGCTAGCTCGTGTAAGTCCCTAGGGGGTAGACCACATCGGTTTTGGTGCACCAGTAAGGTAAGTTCAGGTGTGGAACCCTATCACAGGTGGCCTAGTAGCTCAGATAGGTTCCTAGGGTATGGACCCATCAGGCAGTGTGTTAGTAGCCTTGGTAAGTCCCTAGGGGTAGATCCTACTGCAGTGTGTGCCAGCCCAAGTGGGTCCCTAGGGGTAGGACCCCTATCAGGTAGCATGCTGCAGTTTGTAAGTCCCTTAAAGGGCAGGGACCCCATCGGGTAGGCAGCACTCCAGCATAGTAGGTCCCTAGGGCAGGACCATCGGGTAGACCATGGCAGTGCTCCAGGTGTGTCCCTCAGGGGTTCCCATTATGAATGTGGAAAGGCTAATGGGCATAAACAAAAATATGGGGCTTTATTTTCAAAAGTCCATCTTGGCCCATGTAGTCTGCCCATTTCCCTGCCTACAGGATAGACCGCAGATCCTAGTTAACCAACAACCTATTTCTTCTTACCCCCCAAAAAAATTGCCTTATGTCTGTCCCATGCATTCTTGAATTCTCCACAGTTTTAGGACAACAACCTCCTCAGGAAGGTTTTCCATGAATCCACTACCTTCTGTGAAATAATTTTTCTCACATTGTTCCCTGAACTGTCTCTCTATCTTTAAATCCAGTCTCTTGTTCTTGCAATGCCTTTTTCTGAAAGTTGCTACCTCTTGACTTCTGGCTGATTCCACTGGAGTGCAGTTAGCGCAGGGTCAGGCCAGGCTTGTATCAGGTTAGCTAGCATTAGGGTGAGGGGTTTGGGTTAGCGTTGTTTGTAGAAAAAGATTGGGGTTAGGTTAGGAGGCTGGGATAGGGTCAGGTTAGAGATAGGCCGGGGGTGAGGCCGGGTTAGGTTATGGTTAGACCAGGGCTTGGGCTATAGTTAGGTTAGGCGTTAGGGTTAGAATTAGGTTAGAGTGTTAGGGTTAGGTTAGGGGTTAGTTAGGCCTGGGGTTTGGGCTAGGTTAGGGGTTATGGTTAGTTAGGGATAGGGTTAGGCTAGGTTAGGCCAAGGTTAGTGTTAGGTTAGCATTAGGTTAGATTTAGGTTAGGGCTAGGCTAGAGTTAGGTTAGCATTAGTGTTAATGTTAGGCTATGGTGAGGGTAAGGGTGAGGGTGAGGGTTATGGTGAGGGTTAGCATCAGGATTAGGGTTAGGGTTAGGGTGAGGCTTAGGGTAAGGGTGAGGGTTAGGGTTAGGGTCTGGGTCAGAGTTTGGGTTAGGGGCTAGGTTAGGTTCAGTGTCAGGGAAGAAATAGGGCTTAGGTTAGGCTAGTGAGGTGAGGGGTTAGTGGAGGGACAGTGTTAGGGCTAGGGAGTGTTAGTTTCAGGGTGAGGAAGAGAGTTATGAGGTTAAATGAAGGTGGTGGTAATTAAGCCAGCTGAGGAGATACATTTATTTTGCCAAAAATGGGTTCCAGTTGATCTATAGGTCATTGTGAAAAGTCAATGATGGTTGTTTAAGCCACCTGAGGTGAAATTTTATTTTTGCAAGAAATGGATTCCAGGTGATGTTCTAGACTGAGGTGAGATGTCATGATATTCATTTAAGCCACCTGCAGTGAAATTTTAGTTTTCTAATAGTGGATTGCAGGTAATCTGTGGACTTAGGTAAATGGTGCAGGGTGGTTGTTTAGGCTACCTGAGGTGAAATTTTTATTTTGCCAAGACTGTATTCAATTGATCTATGGAAACATTATGAAAGGTCTGAGGAGTTTGTTTTGGACACCTGATGATGACATTCTAATTTTTACCAAAAATGGGTTCAGATAATTTATGGATCTGGATTGAAAGATCTGCATTGGAGATTTAGGCCACCAGGATGATATTTTATTTTTTACTAAAATTGGTTGAGTGTATTATGGAAAGGCCAGGTGAAAGGGTCCTCAGTGGTCATTTAGGCCACTTGGGGTAATATTTTTATTCATTGTTTGCCAGAAATAGGTTCCTTGTGATTTATTTAGCCTGGATAAAAGATCTGCAGTGGACCTGTAGAAAACCAGGGGTGATATTTTAATTTTTGACAAAAATGGGTTCCAGATGATCTATTAGGCCAGAATGAATGGAAAGCAGTGGTCATTTAGTCAACCTGAGGTAATATTTTAATTTTTACCAAAAATGGGTTCCAGGTTATGTATGGAGCAAGGGTAGAAGGTCATTTATGCTACCTGAGGTGATATTTTAATTTTTTGTCATAAATGGATTTCAGGTGATCTATGGAGCCAGATTCAATGTTCCTCAGCAGGTGTTTAGGCTACCTGAGGTGCAATTTACATATTTGCGGAAAATGGGTTGCAGGTGAGTTATGGAGCTGGGGAGAAAGGTCTGAGGTTGTAGTTTAGGCCAGCTAAGATGATATATTTATTTTAGCTAAAATTGCAAATTTCGGTGATTCATGGGGTTAGAGTAAAAGGTTGGCAGTGGTCATTTAGGCCACCTGAGGTTAAAGGTAGGTGGTGGCCATTAGGCCACTTGAGGTGATAATTGTATTTTTGCCAAAAATGGGTTCCAGGTAATTCATGGATCGACAGTAAAATACCTGCAGTAGTCATTTAGGCCAGGATAGGAGATATTTTTACTTTTACCAGAAATTGACTCCAGGTGATTTATGGATCCATGGGGAAAGGTCTGCAGAGGAGCTTTAGACAACCAGGGAAGATATTTTTAATTTTTCCCAAAAATGGGTTCCAAGTGATCTATGGAGCCAGGATCAAAGTTCCACAATGGTTGTTTAGGTCACCTGTGGTAAAATGTTCACTTGTTCTCCAAAATGAGTTCCAGGTGAGTTATGAAGCATGGGCAAAAGGTCAGCAGGGGTTGTTAAGGCCACCTAAGTTGATATTTTTCTTTTTTTGCCAAAAATGGTTTTCATGTGAGTTTTGTAGCCAGTGTAAAAAGTATAAGGTCATCATTCAGGCAATATTATTTTTTGTTTGCTAAAAATTTTGATTCCAGTTTATTTACAGAGCTGAGGAAAAAGATCCGTAGTAGATGTATGGGCCAACAGGAGTGATATTTTCATTTTTCAGCTCAATGAAATCAATGAAAAAAATCAATGAAAGATGGTCTAAATGACCACACTGGACCTCTTACACTGGCTCCATAATTTCACATTGAAACCATTTTTGTCAAAAATAAGAAATATTACCTTAGGTGGCTTAAATGACCACCATGGATATTTGACCTCATCTCCAGATATCACCTGGAATTAATTTGTTCACTGCAGACCTTTTAACCCAGCACAATAAATAATCTAGAATCCATTTTTGACAAAGATATACATTTCACCTAAGATGTCCTAAATGACCACCGTGTACCATTAAGCCTATATAAATAGATCTCTTGGAACCAATTTGAGGCAAAAATGAAAATATCACTCCTGCTGGCCCATACGTCTACTGCGGACCTTTTTCCTCAGCTCTATAAGTAAACTGGAACCCAAATTTTTAGCAAACTAAAAATAATATTGCCTGAATGATGACCTTGAACTTTTTACACCGGCTACAAAACTCACATGAAAACCATTTTTGGCAAAAAACAATAAACAAGGCCACTATTTTTCGGTTTTAGGGCTGCCTGAAGACAAATATTTCATGGAATCTGGCATTTTATATCAGATCAGTAGATCTACAAAACTTGTGTTCTTCTTTTAATTCCTTCCTGTACTATTTTCAATTTGCTCTATTTAATGCTATGTATATTAAGCCTTCTTTAATTCTGATTACGCATGCACATACTAAAAGAATGATAGAAGAATCCCGGTAAAATCCAGAAATTAGAGTAACAATCACCGGTTTAATTCCAGAATCTGAAGTCTTCAAAATGGAATTTCATTATTTTAATCACCGTAAATCAATGGCCTTGACAATAAATCAACTTAGGTGGCCTTAATGACCACTGCTGACCTTTCACCCAGGCTTCATAACTCACCTGGAACTCATTTCTGGAGAACAAATGAACATTTTAAAACAGATAACCTAAACAACCATTGAGGAACTTTGAACCTGGCTCCATAGATCACTTGGAACTCATTTTTGTCAAAAATTAAAAACATCTTCCCTGGTTGCCTAAAGCTCCTCTGCAGACCTTTTCCCATGGGTCCATAAATCACCTGGAGCCAATTTCTGGAAAAAGTAAAAATATCTCCTATCCTGGCCTAAATGACCACTGCAGGTATTTTACTCTGGATCCATGAATTTCCTGGAACCCATTTTTGGCAAAAATACAATTATCACTTCAAGTGGCCTTTAACCTCAGGTGGCCTAAATGACCACTGCCAACCATTTACCCTAATCCCTTGAATCACCTAAATAGCATTTTTGGCAAAAATAAATATATCACCTCAGCTGGCTTAAACTACAACCTCAGACCTTTCACCCTAGCTCCATAACTCACCTGCAACCCATTTTCCGCAAATATGTAAATTGCACCTCAGGTGGCCTAAACACCTACTGCAGAACATTGAATCTGGCTCCATAGATCACATGAAATCCATTCATGCCAAAAAATAAAAATATCACCTCAGGTAGCATAAATAAACTTCTACCCTTGCTCCATACATTACCTGGAACCCATTTTTGGAAAAAATTAAAATATTACCTCAGGTTGCCTAAATGACCACTGCATTCCATTCACCCTGGCTTAATAGATCATCTGGAACCATTTTTCTGTAATTTTGTGCTCTTTCAGCCATATCCCAGTTTATATTTTTACGGGCTGCAATTTTGTGCTCTTCCAGCTATAACCATTTTATACTTTACCTTGGCTGTAATTATGTACTCTTCCAGCCATAGCCCATTTTATACTTTTCCCATGCTGTTATTCTGTGTTCTTCCAGCCACAGCCCAATTTATACTTTTCACAAGCTGCAGTTTTGTACTCTTCCGGCTATTGCGCAGTTTATACTTTACCCAGGCTATAATTTGAGGTCTTCCAGCTATAGCCCAGTTTATTCTTTTTCCAGGCTGTAATTTTGTGGTCTTCCAGCTATAGCCATTTCATACTTTTCTTTGGTTGTAATTATGTGCTCTTCCAGCCATAGCCCAGTTTATACTTTTCTCAGGCTGTTGTTCTGTGTTTGTCCAGCCATAGCCAAATTTATACTTTTCATGAGCTGCAGTCTTGTACTCTTCCAGCTATAGCACAATTTATACTTTTCCCAGGCTCTAATATGTGGTCTTCCAGCTATAGCCCAATTTATTATTTTCACGATCTGCAGTTTTGACCTCTTCCAGCCATTGCCCAGTTTACACTTTTCCTAGGCTGTAATTGTGTACACTTCCAGCCATAGCCAATTATACATTTCCCAGATTGTAATTTTGTGCTCAGGTAGCATAAATGTAAACCACAGTTCTTTCAGCCCTGCTCCATAAGTCAACTGGAACCAATTTTGTGCAAAAATTTAAATTTCACTACAGGTGACCTAAATGACCACTGCATCACATTCACTCCATAGATCACCTGGAACCCATTTTTGGCAAAAATATAAATTGCAATCCTTGTGGCCTCAATGACCACTTTGGACATTTTACACCAGCTCCCTCAATCACCTAGAAATCATTTCTGGAAAAAAAATAATCTCAGTTGGAATAAACTACCAAAGTTGATCTTTCACTCCAACTATTTAACTCACCGAACACCCATTTTTGAAACAAATAAAAAATTTCAACTCAGGTGACTTAAAGAACCATAAAGAAACTTTCAACCAGGCTCCATAGATCAGCTGGAGCATGTTTCTGGGAAAAACTAAAAATATCACCTCATGTGGCCAAAACGACCTCCACAAACCTTTTACCCTAGATTCATATCACCTGGAACAAATTTTAACAAAAAGAAAAATCACCTAATGTGGCCTAAATGACCACTGCAAATCTTTTGCTGTGCATACATTCATTTCTTGGATCCCAGTTTGGGAAAAATACAGTTATCACCTCAGGTGGCCAAACAATAATCTCAGACCATTCACATCAGCTCCATTAAACACCTGCAACCCACTTTTTAAAAAACAAAAAATATCTTCTCACATGGCTAAAATAACCAATGTGGACATTTTACCTCAGCTCCAGAGATCACCTGGAATTCACTGTTTGCAAAAATTAAAATTTCATCTCAGGTGGCTTAAACAACAATCACGGACTTTTCACAATGACTCCAGAAATCACCTGGAACCCATTTTTGGCAAAAATAGATCACCACCTACCTTTAACCTCAGGTGTAGTAAATGACCAGTGCCAACCTTTTACCCCAATCCCATGAATCACCTGAATTGCATTTTTGGCAAAAATAAATACATCACCTCAGCTGGCCTAAACTTCAACCTCAGATCTTTCACCCCAGCTCCATAGATCACCCTGAACCCAGTTTTTGCAAAAATAAAAATGACACCTCAGGAGGTCTGAACAACCACCTTGTACCATTCACTCTAGTGTAACAGATTACATGGAACCCATTTTTGACAAAAAAAAGTCACCCCTTGTCAATTAAAAGTTCACTGTGGACCTTTTTACTCAGTGCAAGAAATCAACTGGAACCTATTTTTGGTAAAAAGAAAAAGTGATATCACCTCAGGTGGCCGAAATGACCACCCTGGAGGATCTTAGTGGAGAGCAGGTGCTGTGACAAGTGACCATGGCTCAGGGGATGCAGAGGAAAAACCAGCCCTGCCAGATATGGGACAGGCCAGTGGCACCATTAGGTTGGGAACAGTGGGGGGTTAGTACCATACCTGCTTCCATTTAGGCCAGCTGAGTTCATTATTTTATTTTTGTCAAAATGGGTTTAAGGTGATTTATGGAGCCTCAAAAGGTCTACGTGGTCATTTTGCCACCTGATATGATATTTTCCTTTTTGCAAAATGGGTTCTAGGTAATTGATGGAGCTAGTCTAAATGTCCACAGTGGTCATTTAGTGACCTGAGGATATTTATACTTTTAGAAACAAACTGTTCAGGAGGATCTATGGTCATTATAAAGGTCACCGATGGCTGTTTAGCTACCTGAGAAGTGAAAAGTTTTATTTTAAGCAAAATTAGTTCCAGATGATTGAGTGGTCAGCCAATGTCCGTGGTGGCTGCACACCAGAGGAGTTATTTTTGCTTGACACCCTAGGGACTTAGCTGAGCTACTAACACACTATTTGATAAGTGCTGGTCAGCGAGACCCACCTGACTACTGGAACACTACCGATGGTCACTCCTAGAAAATTACCTGGCTACCACCTGCCCACCCAATGGGTCCAACCTCTAGAGACTTACCTAGGATGTGCCCGGACAACGATAAGTCCCTCCCTGGGGACTTACCTGAGTTACCAACACTACCTGACAGGGTACTAACACTAGAAACCTAGGCGCCACCTGCCTGCCCAATAGGGTCATACTCCTTGGGACTTACCTAGGCAACCGCCTGCCTGCCGAAATGGTCCACCCCAAGGATGTACTGAGCTACTGCACACAACCATGGTCCGACCCTAGGGACTTTCCTAGGCTAGTGGCACACTACTGATGGGGTCCTAGGGACTTAGCTGACTGCTAGACATGTGCTGATAGGGTCTACCCATGGTACTTATCTAGCCTAGGCCGCCTACTAATAGGGTTCTACCCCCAAGGGACTGACCTGGTGTTGCCCTTCCACCGATGGTCTACCCAAAGGACTTACCTGAGCTTCTTTTACTACCCGATGGTCCTATCCCCAGAGACTTAACTAGGCTACACCATGCCTCCCTGATGAGTTCCTACCCCCAGGACTTACATGCATGGTGCCCTGCCTACCCGATAGGTTCCTACTACCGGCTACTAGGCGCACCCGATAAGGTCTACCCTAGAGACGTAGGCTACTGCCATGCCCACCCTGATAATTTCCCTACCCCAGGGATTTCCCTCACGCTGTGCCCTGCCTACCCAATTGGTTTCCTACTTCCTGGGCTGCTAGGCCACCTGCCCGACAGGGTCCCTACCCCGAGGACACCACAGGCTACTGGGCCAGCTTGATGGTCGCACCCCTATGAACTTAGCTATTCACTAGCACACTCGATAGGGTCTACCCCTAGGGACTTACCCAGGCTAATAGCACACAACCCGTGGGGTCCCTCTAGGGACTTACCTGACACAGGCCACCTCCAGATGGGTTCTTCCCCTAGGGACTTAGAGCTACCGCATGCCTCCCGACAGAGACTCACTGAGGCTGGTGCCTTCCACCAGATGGATCCTACCCTCTAAGGTTATCTAACTGCTAGAACACTACCGATAGGGTCACCCAATAGGACTTACAGGATGGTGCCTGCCTGCAATAGGGTCAAACCTCTAGGGACTTACTGGGCTGGTGTCTTGCCTACCTGATAAGTACTACACTAGGGACTTACCTAGGTTACTAGCACACTACTCCGTAAGGATTTACAAAGGCTCGGGCCACATGCCCGAAGCAGTCTTACTCCTAGGGACCGGCCACCAGCCTGCCTACCCCATAGGGTCCTACCTCTAGACTTACTAGTCTAATGCACACTACTGATATGGTCCTACCCTCTGAGAATTACCTGGACCAGGCTGCACACCAAACAGGTCCACCCACTAGGCAACTTACCGGCACCTGCGGATGGGACCACCCTAAGGGACTTACCTAGGATGGTGCCCTTCTACCTGGTACGGTCCTACAACCTGAGACTACCTGACTACCAGCACACACTGACAGGTTCAAACCTCGGGACTTACCTAGGCTACTAGCACACTACTCGATAGGGTCCAACTCAATAGGGACTTCCCTAGGCTGGTGCCCTGCATGCCCAATACAGGTCTACCCCTATGGACTTACCTAGGCTACTGCCCTGCCTACCTGATAGAGTCCTACCCTCTGAGCACCTAAGCTACTAGCACAATACCCGTGAGGTCCTAACCCCTCGGGTTACCTGGGTGACTGACGGCCTATAATAGGGTCTACCAACGCGGGACTATACTAGGCCTGATAGGCTCCCTAGGACTTACATAGATGCTGCCCTCCCTGCAATGGGGTCTTACCCAGGACTTACCTGGGCTACTAGCACACTACCGAAGAGACCTGGCCTAGAGACTTACCTGAGCTACCGCTCCACCTGCCCGTGGGGTCGTACACAGGCTACTAGGGAGGTGCCTGATGGATCCTACCCCCAAGGACTTACCTAGCTACTGCACTGCAGACAGGGTCCTACCTCTTGGGCTTTCCTAGGCTACAAGGCTGCCTGCCCGATGAGGTCCTAACTGGACTTACTGGTTACCGCCATGCCTACCCGATGGGGTCCCTAACTGGGACTTACAGGCTGATGCTCTGCCTGCCGATAGTCCTACCTTCAGGGACTTACCTAGGCTACCAGCATACCACCGAAAGGATCCCACCACATAGGAGCTACAAGGCTACTAGCACACTGCAAGATAGGGTCCTACCCTAGGCCCTACCTAGGCTACTGGCCACCTGCTCGATGAGGTTCTGCCGCAGGACCACTAGCTGGTGCCTGCTAAACCAGATGATTACACAGGCACACCTGAGCTACTAGCACACAAAAAGATGGGGTACCCTAGGGACTTACAAGCTACTAGCACACTACCCATAGGGTCACCCCAGGGTTACTGAAACCACCTGCCTTCCCGAGGGTCCACCCAAAGACTTACTGAGCTGGGCCACCGCCCATAGGGTCCTACCTTCTAGGACTTAATAGGCTTCCAGCACTACCGATAAGTCCCCACTAAGGACTTATCGACCAGTGTCCTGCCTCCGATAGAATCCATCACCGAAGGACTAACCCTGGCTACTAGGCGCCTGCCTCGTGGGTCTATCTCTGGGACTTGCCAGGCTACTATGCCACCTGCCTGAGAGGGCCTTCCCCTAGGGACACCTGAGCTGGTGCCCTGCATACCAATTGGGTCAAGTCTGAACACCAAACAACAAGACTGCCTGCCAGATGGTCCTACACAAGGGACTATGTATACTACCAGTACCTGATAGGGTTCTCCTGCGGGACTTACCTGAGCTACCAGCACACTACCGATAGGGTCCACCTCTAGAACTCACCTAAGCTACTACACACGGATATGGTCCTACCTCAGGGACTCACTTGGGCTACTAGCACACTATCCTGATGTCCTACCCCCTAGGACCCACCTAGCTACGCACACTACCAGTGAGTTCTACCCACAGGGACTAACCCGAAGCTCTAACAAACTACCCCATGAGGTCCCCCCCTTGGGTCTTACCCAGGCTGGTTCCTGCCTGAAGTGTCCTACTTCCTGGGGACTTACCTAGTCTACCATTCTGCGATGGGGTCTACCCTAGGGACTTACCCTGAACTGCGATGACCACCAGTAAGATCCTACCCAGGACTTGCCTGAGCTACTGCTGCCTGCCCATTAAGTCCCACCAGGGCCCCACAGGCTGCCAACCTACCGATATGGTCCTACCACGAGAATTACCCAGCCACTGCCCTACCTGCCTTTAGGTCCCACCCCAGGGCTCTAATGACACTAGCACACTACCTGACATGGTACTACCCCCAGTGACTTACCTGGGTTGGTGCTCCATCCTCGATAGTGTCCAACTCCTAGGATTTATCTGGCTACTAGGCACACCTGCCTGATGGGTCCTACCCTGAGTACCGACCAGGCTACTTGGCTGCTGTGGGAAGTCCTATCTAGGGACTTACCTAAACTGTGCTCTGCCTTACCCATACAGTATACTCATAGGGACTTACCTAGGCTGGTCCCACCTACCCGATGGTCAACTCTATGGACTTACCCAGGCTATTAGGCCATCCCATTATGGTACCCCTTAGGGACACTTGAGCTACTAGTAAACCTGCCCGATGAGGCCTACAATGGGGTCCTACCCCTGAGGACTCACCTGGCTTCTATGCACTTGCTGGATAGGCTTACCCTCTGAAGTTACCAGGCTGGTGCCTGCTATCTGATTGGGTCCAAGTCCAAGGGACTTACAAATCTGCCTGCCTGCCCAACAGGGTCCACCCAACAGGAACTTATGGCTGGTGCCTGCCACGATAGTCCCACCCCGAGGACTTGTCAAACTACTGCACTGCCTCCTGATAGGGTCCCACCCCAGGGGACTTACTAGCAGGTGCTCCCGCCCAATAGGGTCATACACCCAGGGACTTACCTGCCCCGCCCTTCCAGCCCGATGGTTTGCTACCCCCTAGGGACTTAACTATACTGGTACCCTGCCTACCCAACAGGGTCCCACCCCTAGGGACTTACCTAGGCTGGTGCCTTGCCTACCTGATGGGTCCCTTCCAGGCATGACCTAGCCTACAACACAATACCCGATAAGGTCTATGGGACTTGCGGCTACTAGGCCACCTACCTGATAGAGTTACCACTTGGGACTTACCTAGGCTACTGCCATGCCCTGATAGGGTCATACCCTAGGGACTTACCTGAGCGGGTGCCCTGCCACCCAGATGGAGCCTACCCTCCGAGGACACCAGGCTACTGGCTGCCTGCCTGATGGGGTTCTACTCTAGGGGTTACTAAACTGCCTGCCCGGATCTAACTCCTAGGCTACTAGCTCACTACCGATAGGTGCTACCCAGGGACTTACCTAGGCTACTAGGCAGGTGTCTCATGGGTCCTAGGGCCCACCTAGCCTACTAGCATGCTCCAATAAAATCCTTCCCCTAGTTTCTTACTGGGCTGATGCCTACCTAGGGTCCTATCCAAGGCTTAGCTGGCGACAGCCATTATCTGATATGGTGCTGCCGCGGGCTTACCAGGGCTACTGGAACACTCCCGATGGGTCAACTCCAAAGGGTACCTGAGCTACCACCCTGCCTCCGATGAGATCCTACCTCTAAGACTTACTAGGATGGTGCCACACCTGACCGACAGGTCCCACCCTAGGGACTTACCTAGTTATTAGGACACCACCGATAAGTCCTACCCCCAAGGACACCTAGGCACCACCACACCTGCCCGTAAGATCGTACTCCCTAGGACTTAACTGAGCTACCGCCCTGCTGCCCAAATGGTCCTACAAAAGGATCCACAGAGCTACTAGCACACTAAACCGCGGGTCTGACCACCTAGGGACTTACTAGGCTAGTGGCACACTACCCGATAGGTCCTGGGACCACCTAGTCTACTAGGTGATGTGCTGATAGGTCCTACCCCAGACTTACCTAGCCTACTGGCCCTCCCACCTAATAGGGCCCCACCCCATGGGACGACCTAGGGTGGTGCCCTCCCACCCGAGCAGGTTCTACCACCCAGGGACATACCCAGGCTTCAAGCACACATCCGACAAGGTCCCACCCCTAGAGACTTAACTGACTGCCTACCCAAAAGGTTCCCACCCCAGGGGACTTACCTAGGCTGGTGCCCCCCCACCCAATAGGTTCCTACTACCTGGGCTTCTAGGCCTGCCCATAGGTCTCCCTGAGACTTGCCTGGCTACTAGGCCATCTGCTCGTGGTGTACCCCTAATGAACTTAGCTATTCACCAAAGCACCCGAAGGGTCCCACCCCCAGGAACTTACCAGGCTACTAGCACACAACCCATAGAGTCCCACCCAGGGACTACCTGAGCTACTAGGCCCTCCCAGTGGGGTTGGCACCTATGGACTTCCTTGGCCACATGCCTACCGACGGGACTTACTGAGGCTGGTGCCCTGCTTACAGATAGTCCCACCTAGGGACTTACCTAGACACTAGAACACACCCAATAGGGTCACCAAAGGAGGGATCACCTGACTAGTGCCCTGCCTACTCAATGGTCCAAACTCAGGGACTTACATAGGCTACTAGCACACCACCCCAGGGCCCCACACAGGGACTTGCCTCAGCTACCAGGCCACCCACCTGATAGAGTCCCACCCCTAGGGACCTTCTAGGCCAGCATGCTCCCACAACGGTCCTCCCCTAGGACCCACCTAGGCCAGTAGGCCACCCACCTGATAGGTCCCACCCTTAGGACACACGTGGCCACCAGGGCTGCCTACCTGATAGGGTCCCACCCAGAGGACTCACCCAGGGTTACTGAGCCACCCTACTCAATGGTCCCACCACTTGGCACCATACCACCCAGGGCCTACCCCAGGGACTATGTAGGATGGTGCCTGCCTTCCGATAGGGACCCACCCCCTAGGGACTTACCTGGGCTACCATGCCACCTGAAGGGTGTCCCACCCCCAGACCTGCTACAGTGCCTGCCCATCAAAGGTCCAAACTTAGGGACTTCCTAGACTGCTAGCATACTACCCGATGAGGTCCACTGCCTGGGGACTTACCCTGAGCTGGGCCACCTGCCCGATGGGGTCTACCTTCTGGGACAAGCTAGGCTTCTTTACTCCCGATGGTCCACCCTAAGGACTTATCGAGCCGGTGCCTGCCTACCGATAAGGTCCATCACCATAAGGACTGACCTGGACTAGGTCACCTGCTAGGGTCCTATCACACAAAGGGACTTGCCAGGCTACTATGCCACCTGCCTGAGAGGAGTCTACCCCCTGAGACTTACCCTGAACTGGTGCCCTGCCTGCAGGCAGGTCCAAGTCCTAGGGACTTCCTAAACAGCAGTAACCTGCAGATGGTCCCTACACAGGGACTTACCTAGGCTGCTGGTATCCGATAGGGTCCTCCTGCAAGGGACTTACTATTGCACTACTCAATAGGGTCCTGCCTCCCAGGGACTTACCAAGGCTACTAGCACACTATCGGTGAGTTCTTCCCTTAGCACTTACCTGGACCTAGCACACAATAGGGTCCTACCCATAGGGACACAGGCTGGTTCCTGCCCAAAGAGTTCTACTACTAGGGACTTACCTGAGCTACTTGCTCTACCCGATGAGGTCCCACCCCAGGGACACCTAGCCTAGGCTGACTACCTGATGAGTCCACCCCAAGGACTTTCTTGGGTTACTAGCACACTACCCAATAGGGTCCTACCGAGGACTTACAAACTCACCCTGCCTGCCCATGGGAGTCCTACCCTAGGGCTCTAATAGTCTGCTAACACACTACCGATGGTCCTGCCCTAGTAACTTACCTGAGCAGGTGCTACACCCGATAGGGTCAGCTCCCAAAGGACTATCGAGCTGCTAAGCCACCTGCCGATAGGTCTATCCCTAAACTTACTTGACTACTAGCCACCTGCTGAGAGGGTCCCTACCCCTAGGGACTCTAATAGGCTACTAGCACACCTATGGTCACCCTAGGGAATTACCTGGGCTGGTGCCTGCCTCCAATTGGGTCAAGTCCTAAGGGACACAACTCCTCCCCACCTACCTGATAGGTCCCACCTCCTAGGGTCTTATCTGGCTGGTGCTCTACCCAATGATCCTCTCATAAGGACTTACAGGCTACAGCACACTGCAATAGGATCCACCCCAGGGACTTACCTGAGCTACTGCTACCTGTCCTAGGGTTCTACCAAGTGAGCCTACCTGGCTGGTTCCCCTACCAATGGGTCCTACCCTAGGACTTACCTGGCTACAAGACCACCTGAAGGGTCCTACCCTAGGGACTCCTAGTCTAATGCCTCCCCAGGATTTGGTCCTAAACCTAGGGACCCACTGAGCTACGCCATGCCTGTAATGGATCCTACCCTGGTAAGTCCGTGGGGTATCAACCTACCAAGCTACTGCACACCACCTGATCCTACCCCTAAGTACCACCTGAGCTACTAACAATGCCAGATAGATCCCTACCCTCTTGGGACTTTCTTAGCTAGGTGCCTGCCCGAGAGGTCCCTAACTAGGGACTTACCTGGGCAACAGCCTACCTGATAGGGTCCTTTCCCAGGGACTACCTAGGCTGGTGCTCTGCCACAATAAGTGCTAACGCTGGGGACTTACCTAGGCCAGCATACTACCGATGGGTCCTACCCCCCTAGGGACTTACCTAGGCTACTAGGCCTCACCCGATGGGGTTCTACCTTCTGGGGACAAATAGGCTTCTGCTTTGCTCTCTGATAGGGTCCTACACAGGTCTTATCCATGCTGTTGCCCTGCCTGCAACGGGACCATCCACAAGGACTTACAAACTACTAGGTCACCTGCCTCATGGCTCTATCACCCTGAGGACTTCGCCAAGCCTATACCGCCTGCCTGAGAGGAGTCTACCCAGGACACCTAGATGATGCCCTACCTCCAATTGGGTCCAAGTCCTAGGGACTTACCTGAGCAACTAGGCCACCTGCCAGGTGGTCCTGCACAGGGACTACCTGGGCTGCTAGCTTCTCAGTGAGGTCTACCCTGGCACTTACTGGGCTACTACCACACACCACAATGGGACACTGAGGGACTAACCTAGGCCTCCACATCCCTGATAGGGTCCCACCCCTAGAGACTCCCAGGCTGGTTCCCCCCTACAAAAGGTCCTACCTGGGGTTACTAAGACTTGCACTCTACCAATGAGACCCTACCTAGGAACTTACTTGACTACTAGGCCGACTACCTGATAAATTCCCAAGGGACTTTCTTGGGTTACTAGCACACTACCTGATGGGTCCTACCCTGAGGGACTTACAAAGGCACCCATGCCTGCAGTGAGGTCCTACCCTAAGGACTCCAAGTCACTAGCACTACCTGATATGGTCCTGCCCCTAGTGACTTACCTGGGCTGGTGCCTGCATCCGATAAGTCAACTCCTAGGGACTTATCTAGCTACTGGCCACCCTGCCCAATGGGTCTCTGAGACTTGCAGGCTACTAGGCCACCTGCCCAAGGGTCCTACCCCTAGGGACTCTAATAGGCTACTAACACACGGCACATGGTCCTACCCTAGGAATTACCTGGTCTGGTGCCTGCCACTTGGGTCCAGTCCCTAAGGACTTACCCTGAGCTACTAGACCACCTACCTGATAGGGTCCCACCCCTGAGACTTTCTGTCTAATGCCCTGCAGATTTGGTCCCAGCCCTAGGGACTTACCTAGTCTACCGCCATGCCTACCTGATGAGACTCTACCCCCGGAAGTAGAAGAAGTAGAATTCGACCAAGGCTACTAGCACACACACCTGACAGGGTCTCACCTCTAGGGACTTACTTAGGCTACTAGGCCACCTGCCCGATATTGTTACACCCCGGGTCCCAAAACACTTGAGAAGAATCCTGTTTATCTGCCAGTGACAGCACACTGACAACACATCTCTAGTGGTTGGGAGGCACTAGTGACACAGGCCATCATCTTCAGTCACCCAGGAGTCCATCCACACTTCAGCTTGCTGGACCTCTGCAGTGAACTTGTCTTGAAGAATTTGCTCTGCTAGGCAGGCTCTGGTCATTCAAGTTCAGATGGATAATTCGACCATGCCTTACCTGAACAGACAGGCGGCACTCTTCCATTCCTTGCAGGTAGGCACTCTGCATCTGAACCCTTATGTGCAGCATGAATGTTGTTCAATCCATGTTGGGGAGAATGGTCATTCACACACCACCAGCAGGAAGGAGAAATATGACTAAAATGCAAATATCACCTCAGGTGGACCAATTTTTTGGTGAAAACTAAGAATATCACGATAGGTGGCCTAATGACATCACAGACATTTACCCATGTACACTCATTACCTGGAACCCAGTATGACAAAATAATACATCAGCTCGTTGGTAAATGACCCATACCATTCACCCTGTCTGCATAGTTACCTGGAACCCATTTTGCCAAAATGAAATTATATTTCTAGTTCATAAAGGTCCTCTGCAGACCTTTCACCTGGATGCATAATCACCTTAAACAATTTCTCTTAATAATAAAATATCATCTCCTGGCCTTAAAGACTGCCGTCACTGTTCTGGATCTAAATTACAGAAACAACATTTTGGCAAAATAAATATCCTCAGGTGGCTAAATGACAACCTCAGACATTTTCACAAGTCACTTAGTTCCATTAGTCACTTACAATACACTTTAGGAAATTATCACCTCAGGTGTCTTAAAAGGTTATAGACCTTTAACTCCAACTCCAGATAGAAACTGGAACTGATTTATTCCAAAATAAAAATTTCACCTCGGGTGGCTTAAACAACCACGGCAGACCTTTCACAATGACTGCAAGATCACCTGGAACCAATTTCTGGCAAAAATAAAATATCCTCAGGTAGTATCAATAAAAAAAACAGATCTTACCCCTGTCACAAATAACCGGGACCCCATTTTTGCAATTTATGAGCCAGCATATATGTAGGAGTTGATTATTGGGTCACCAGGGTGATATTTTTAACAAAAATGGGTTTCAGTTGATTATTGGAATGAACAATCTGGTGGCATTTAACCTACATGATCTAAATTTTGCCAGACCTCTATTGCTGCTTGTTCATGGAGCCAGGGTAAAGTCAACTGTGGACATTCAGGCCACCTAAATACTTTATTTTTAGAAATGGGTGCCATAAATTTATGGAGCCAGAATGGGCCTTCTGCACCTGCAAAAATAAATACATTACCTCTGGTGGCCAAAGCACCATGGACCTTTACTTGGCTCTATAAATCACCAAACCCATGTTTGCAAAATTTAAATATCAATTTAAAGGCCTAAAGGACCAAGTGATGTTTTACTGTCGCCAAACTGGATCCATTATTGACAAAATAAATATCACCCAGGTGTCATAATGACCACCACAGCCCTTTTGAAGGCTCATCAAACTCTGAAAATTTGGCAGTAAATGTTTCCTCGGTGGCTAAGGACCACGCACACCTTATGCCTGGGTCGATAATCATCTGGAACCCATTTTGGAAAAAAAAAAAATAACTCTAAGTGGTCTAAACCACCACTGTGGACATTCACCCAGCAAACCATCTAGAACCCAGTTGAGCAAAAAAAAAAAACTTTAATCAGGTGGCCTAAACAACATGGTGACCTTTAATGTCCATAAATAAGCTGGTACAAGTTTGCAAACTACAAATATCCTCAGTTGGCAAATGACATTCACAGTCCTTTACCCAGGCTCATATATCCTACAAACCATTTTGAGAAAATAAAAATATGTACTCAGCTGGCTAAATGTCCACTGTTCACCTTTGTGGTCCAGGTGATTCATACAGGTAGGATAAAGGTAAGCAGTACGTTGAACCACCTGATATGGCATAGATAGTGATAATTAAGACACTCGGTGATATTTTACTGTTAACAAATGGTCCAGATGATGAAAGGTCCGGGTGCTGATTTAGAAAACCTGAGCTGATATTTTATTTTTGCCAAAACGTTCCATGTAATTTATAGAGCCAGAATAAAGATCTGTAGTGGTCATTGGTCACCTGAGTGATGTTTGTGCCAGAATTGGTTAGATCTATAAGTGACTACCTTTTACCCCAACAAAGGCAGTATAGCGCAGTGGTTTAAGGTCCTGAACTGCAAATCTAGTGACATCAAACGAAAAGACACGGTTTAATCCACAGCTTCCTTGCATACTGTGTGACCTGAGCAAGTCACTTAACTTCCCAATGCTCCCAGGTTGTGCAAAAAGCTTTCAGCTTAGTGTGACTCACAGTTAAATAACTAAACAAACTTCGCAATCCTGGTCCCCATTTTGGCAAAATAAATATCACCTCAGTGCCAAAACCATCACGGGATCTTTTAACCTCAGATAGCATAACACAAGTGCAGACATTTTACATTGCCTCCACAAATCACCTGGAAAATAAAAATATCACCTCAAGTACCTAAATGGCTAACAACCTTTAACCTCAAAACACAGAAAACACCACTGCAGACCTTTCACTTTGCTCCATAAATCACCTGAAACCATTTTGGCAATAGAAACGCGACCTCAAGTAGTTGTAATCACCTACAAACCTTTACCTGACTCCCCACATCACCTGATTTATGGAGCAAAGTGAAAAGTCAGTGATGTGTTTTAGCTCTAGGATAAAATCCGCATTAACCATTTAGACCAATTGAGGTGATTTTTTTTATTTTTACCAAAGATTGGTGCCAGGTGATTATGGAGGCAATGTAAAATGTCTGCAATCATTATTTTTGCTATCTGAGGCTAAAGATCCTCAGACCTATTACACCAGCTCCATTAGTCGCTTAACAACGCAATTTTTCAAAAACTGAAAATATCAAATTTTAGTGTCTTAAAACAGCTGCATGGACATTTAACCCAAACTATACAATCAACAGGACGATTTTGTGCAAAAATAAAAAATTTCTCAGCGGCTTAAACAACCCTGCAACTTTCACAGCTCAGAGATCCTGGAACCCATATACCACAAACATAAAATATTATCAGACGTGCCTAAATGACTGCTACCTTTGACCCCATAAATTCGCGAAACAGTTTTTGCCAAAAAATAATACATGACCTCAGGTAGCAAAAATGAGCCACAGATCCTTCACCCTTGCTCCATAAGTCACCTGGAACTCATTTGGACAAAAAATAAAATGTCAACCAGGTGACCTCAATGCACTGAACATTTACACAACTCCATTAATCACCTAAAACCATTTTGGCAAAAATAAATATCTCATTGGAATAAACAACCGCTGATCTCAGTCCACTATTTAACTCCAAAACCCATTTTGAAGCAAATAAACAATTCTACTCAGGTGGCTTAAGAACAATGAAAACTTTCAAGCAGGCTCCATGATAAGCAGATCATGTTTTGGAAAAACTAAACTATCACCTCATATGGCCAAAATAACCTTAATGACTTTTACCCCAGATTCTATCACCTGGAACAAATCTTGTAAAGAGAAATCACCTGTGTGGCTAATATTGCAGATCTTTTACTCTGGATACATAAGTGACTGGATCACAGTTTTGGAAAAATAAATATCCTCAGTTGGTAAACGCAAACTCAGACCTTTCAGAACAGCTGATTAATCACCGCAGCCCACTTTAAAAAAACAACTAAAATATACCTCATTTCAACTCAGCTCCGGATATCACCTAGAATCCACTGACAAATAAAATTTCACTTCAGGTGGCTGAAACAACTATCAGCACACTTTTCACAATTACTCACAGATCACCTGAGACCATTTTGGCAAAAAATTATCTTCAGATGGCATAAATGACCACTGCCTGCCTTTTACCCCAATCCACAAATCACCTGAAATGCATTATGGAAAAAATAAATATATCACTTCAGGTGGCCTAAATACAACCTCAGACCTTTACCTCAGTTTCATAAATCTCCTGTGACCCATTTCCAGAAATATAATTTCACCTTAGTGGACAAACAACCACAGGAACTTTGGAATCTAGCTGCATAGATCACCTGAACATTTATAACAAATAAAAATAACACCTCAGGTGGCATAAAGGACCCTTTCCCTTGCTCCATATGTAATCACAACCCATTTTTGCAGCTTGTATCATACCATCTACATTGAGTTGATGTAGTGGACCTGCCATCAGTTTGCGGGACTTTGTACACAGACCTCTTTTCTTGTAAAATATGGCACACAGTATTTTCGCACAAGATCTGATCAAGCTGGTTGTTTGATGTAGCTTGTGAGGAGCTAAGGGCCCTTTAAATCGGCTAATCTCAAATAGCCTAAATGAGCATCGTGCCTTCACACAACTCATTAATCACCTGCAACATTTTAGCAACTAAAGACTTCTTCAGGTGACCTTATCACCACTGGACCTTTACACAGGCTCCGTAGTACCTGGGACCCATTTTTTGCAAAAAAAAAAATACTACCTCAAATGGCATAAATGACCACCACAGACCATTCACTCAACTCCATAAATCACGGAACACATTTTGCAAAATACAAATTTCACCTATGGTGGTAAATGACCACCATGTACCATTCCATATGTATTATAGTGGCATGGTCAAGCCACTATAGTTAGGGTCAACAGTTCCTTCTATGTTAAACTCAAAATTTTGCATGTACTTTGGTCCTTTCAGCAGGTTTGCTGGAAATTTATCACTGGGGCATAGTAGTTCTTAATTTGCCAAAACACATGTTTGGTTGGACTTATGGGCTTTTTATATAAACACTGAAAATGCAAATTATCCATTTTGGGAAGCTTTGATTTTGATGTGGCCCTGCACAGCCATTGTGTATCACTGCTTGAGAGATGGTCTCTTGAAAGAGCTTTGGTGAACAATACGCTTTTTGTCTAATGAAGACATATTAAGACATTCAAGGTTATCCACTTTTAAATTCCATTATAAGTCAAGGTGAAAATTTATATGTATGTTTGCAAACAAGATTGGGGTTCAGCCATCTCATCCCACCTGGGATCAAAAATTTCCCCGTCAAGATCTTTGTCCTGAAATTTTAAAAATTCTTTGATCTGGCAGCCATGATATTTAAATTCTATGTTGGAAAAACACAATATCTTGGCACGGTTTTATACTGCTAGTCTCATGGCCCACGGATCAACATTAAGTAATATAGTTGTTCATATCCTGGTAGTCTGGTGGCCACACCATTAAGTGGGTTGCTGGTGATTAATAGACAGTGTAAAACTCTGAGGTTGTCATTGGAGCCACCTGGGGTGTTTTGTTTTGTTAAAATGTGTTCGATTATGAACCTGGGTAAAATGTCTGTGGGAGTCATTGGGCATGTGAGTAATATTTACTAGTTTTTGCAAAACATGCTCAGGTGATGTTATTCTGTGTTCTTCAGCACACAAGTTATACTTTCAAGCACAGTTTTGTACTCTTCTGGCTGTGCACAGTTTATACTTTACCCAGAACATAATTTGAGGTCTTCAGCTTCTAGCCCAGTTTATTCTTTTTCCAGGCTGTAATTTTGTGGTCTTCCAGCTATAGCCATTTTATACTTTTCTTAGTTGTAATTATGTGCTCTTCCAGCCATAGCCCAGTTTATACTTTTCTCAGGCTGTTATTCTGTGTTTGTCAGCCATAGCCAAATTTATACTTTTCATGAGCTGCAGTCTTGTACTCTTCCAGCTACTGCTAATTTATACTTTTCCCAAGCTCTAATGTGAGTCTTCCAGCTATAGCCCAATTTATTATTTTCAACGATCTGCAGTTTGACCTCTTCAGTCATTGCCCAGTTTACACTTTTCCTAGGCTGTAATTGTGCACACTTCCAGCAATAACCCGATTATACATTTCCCAGGTTGTAATTGTGTACTCAGGTAGCAAAAATGTAAACCACAGTTCTTTCAACCCTGCTCCATAAGTCAACTGGAACCAATTTTGTGCAAAATTTAAAATTTACTAAGGTGACCTAAATGACACACCATCACATTACTCCATAAATCACCTGGAACCCATTTTGGCAAAAATAAAATTGCAATCCTTGTGGCCTCATTGACCACTTTGGACATTTAAACCAGCTCCTCAATCACCTAGAAATCATTTCTGGAAAAAAAAATCTCAGTTGGAATAAACTACAAAGTTGATCTTTCCACTCCAACTATTTAACTCAAGAACACCCATTTTTGGAAACAAATAAAAATTTCAACTCAGGTGACTTAAAAACCATAAAGAAACTCAACCAGGCTCCATAGATCAGCTGGAGCATGTTTCTGGAAAACTAAAAATATCACCTCATGTGGCCAAAACAACCTCCACAAACCTTTTCCCCAAGATTCATATCACCTGGAACAAATTTTAACAAAAAGAAAAATCACCTAATGTGGCCTAAGTGACCACTGCATATCTTTTGCTGTGCATACATTCATTTCTTGGATCCCAGTTTGGGAAAATACAGATATCCTCAGGTGGCCAAACAATAATCTCAGACCATCGCATCAGCTCCATTAAACACCTGCAACCCACTTTTAAAAACAAAAACATCTCACATGGCTAAAATAACCAATGTGGACATTTTACCTCAGCTCAGAGAACACCTGGAATTCACTGTTTGCAAAACTAAATTTCATCTCAGAGTGGCTTAAACAACAATCACGGACTTTTCACAATGACTCCAGAAATCACCTGGAACCCATTTTTGGAAAAAATAAAATATATTGTCCCTGGTTGTCTAAAGGTCCTCTGCAGACCTTTCACCCTGGCTTCATAAATCACTTGGATCAATTTCTGGAAAAAATGAAAATATCACCTCTCCTGGCCTAAACGACCACTGCAGATCTTATACTCTGGATCCATGAATAACCTGGAACCCATTTTTGGCAAAAATAGATCACCACCTACCTTTAACCTCAGGTGTAGTAAATGACCAGTGCCAACCTTTTACCCCAATCCCATGAATCACCTGAATTGCATTTTTGGCAAAAATAAATACATCACCTCAGCTGGCCTAAACTTCAACCTCAGATCTTTCACCCCAGCTCCATAGATCACCCTGAACCCAGTTTTTGCAAAAATAAAAATGACACCTCAGGAGGTCTGAACAACCACCTTGTACCATTCACTCTAGTGTAACAGATTACATGGAACCCATTTTTGACAAAAAAAAGTCACCCCTTGTCAATTAAAAATTCACTGTGGACCTTTTTACTCAGTGCAAGAAATCAACTGGAACCTATTTTTGGTAAAAAGAAAAAGTGATATCACCTCAGGTGACCGAAATGACCACCCTGGAGGATCTTAGTGGAGAGCAGGTGCTGTGACAAGTGACCATGGCTCAGGGGATGCAGAGGAGAACGCACCTGCAGAAGATATGGGACAGGCCAGTGACACAGTGGGTTGGGAACAGTGGGAGTTAGTACCATGCCTGACATTTGAGCCAGCTGAGTTCATATTTTTATTTTTGTCAAAAATGGGTTTGGGTGATTTATGGGCCTCGATAAAAAGGTCTCCGGTCGTCATTTTGCCACCTGATATGATGTTTTCCTTTTTGCCAAAAAAGGGTCTAGGTGATTGTAGGAGCTGAGTACAAATGTCCACAGTGGTCATTTAGGTGACCTGAGGTGACATTTTGACTAAAAAAACTGGGTTTCAGGATCTGTGAGTCACTATAAAGGTCACCGATGGTTGTTTAGGCTACCTGAGGTAGAGGGTTTTATTTTGCCAAAGAGTAGTTCAAGATGATTTATGGAGCTGGGGTCCAAATGTCCGCGGTGGTGGCTAAGGCCACCAGAGGAGTTATTTTTATTTTGACTTTCACAGCAGCTCTATTAATCACCTGCAACACTTGTTTGGTAAAAACTAAAGGTATTTCCTCAGGTGACCTAAATGACCTCTTTGGACCTTTAACTCAGGCTCCATTAATCACCTGGAACCCATTTGTTTGCAAAAATAAAAATATCATCTCAGGTGGCATAAATGACCACCACAGACCTTTCACTCCAACTTCATATATCACTTCAAACCCAGTTTTGCATAAATTACCTAGAATCCATTTTGATCAAAATAAAATGTAACATCATGTGTCCTAAGCAAACACCTCAGACCTTTCACAATGTCTCAAAGATCACCTTGAACCCAGTTTTGGTAAAAGAATAAAATTTCACTCTGGTGGCATAGCGACCACCTAGTACAAGTCACCCTAGCTCCACAGACTAGCTGGAAACCATTTCTGGAAAAATAAAAAATATCATCACTGGTTGACTAAAGGTCCTCTGCAGACCTTTCACCCTGGATCCATAGATCCAATTTCTGGTAAAAATAAAAATATCACCTCTCCTGGTCTAAATGACAACAGCAGATCTTTTACTCTGGATCCATTTATTAACTGGAAACCATTTTTGGCAAAAATACAATTATCACCTAAGGTGGCCTAATCACCACTACCTACCTTTAGCCTCAGGTGGCCTAAATGACCACAGCCAACCTTTTATCCCACTCATGTGAATCACCTGAACTGCATTTTTGGCAAAAATAAATATAAAACCTCAGCTGAGCCTAAACTATAACCTCAGACCTTTCACCCCAGAAGCATAAATCACCTGTAACCCAATTTAGGCAAATAAAAAACTTGCACCTCAGGTGGCCTAAATAACTACTGAGGAACATTGAATCTGGCTCCATAGAACACCTGAAACACATTTATGGTAAAAAATAAAAATATCACCTCAGGTGCCATAATTGACCTTTAACCCTTGCTCCATACATAACCTGGAACCCAATTTTAGTAAAAATAAAAATATTACCTCAGGTGGCCTAAAGGTCCATTGCAGACCTTTTATCCAGGCTCCATAAATCATGTGGCACCTATTCACCTATTCCTGGCAAAAAAATAATACAAATATCACACCACGTAGCCTAAATGACAATTGCAGACCTTTCACCTTTGCTCCATAAATCACCTGGAACAAATTTTTAATAAAAATAAAAATATCACCACTGGTGACCTAAACAACCACAGCGGATCTCTTACTCCAGATCCATAAATTACATGGAACATATTTTTGGTAAAAAAAAAATGTCACTTCAGGTGTCCAAATTAAACACCTCAGACCTTTCACAATGTTTCCAAAAAACACGTTGAACCCAGTTTTGGAAAAATAAAAATTTAATCTCAGATGGCCTAAACGACGACCTCGTACCATTCACCCTAGCTCCACAGATTAGCTGGAACCCACTTTTGGGAAAAAATAAAAATATCACCCCTTTTGTCCTGAACGTTCACTGTGGACCTTCTACCCCAGTGCCATAAATCACCTTGAACCTATATTTGGCAAAAAAAATGTTTATCACCTCAGGTGGCCCAAATGACCACACTGGACATTTTACACCGGCTCCATCATTTCACCTTGAAACCATTTTTGGCAAAAAGTAGAAATATCACCTGAGGTAGCTTAAATGACCACTGTGGATATTTCACCTCAGCTCAAGATATCACCGGGAATTAATTTTTTGCAAAAATAAAATTTTCTCCTCAGGTGACTTAAACAACCATTATGGACTTTTCACAATGACTCCATAGATCAACTGGAACCCATGTTTGGTAAAAATAAAATATTACCTCAGGTGGTCTAAATGACTGCCACCTACTTTTAACCTCAGGTGGCCTAAATGACCACAGCCTGCCTTTTACCTCAATTCTGTAAATCTCCTCAATCTCATTTTTGGCAAAAATAAATATATCACCTCAGGTTGCTTAAATGACAACCTCAGACCTTTCACCCCAGCTCCATAAATAATCTAGAACCCATTTTTGACAAAGATATAAATTTCACCTAAGGTTTCCTAAATGAGTAGCGTGTACCATTCAGCCTGGATCCATAGATCTCCTGGAACCTACTTTTGGCAAAAATAAAAATATCACTCCTGTTGGCCAAAAGGTCTACTACAGACCTGTTTCCCCAGCTCCATAAATAAATTGGAACCCACATTTCTGGCAAACAAAAAACAGTATTGCCTAAATGACCACTTTGAACTTTTTACACCGGCTACAAAACTCACATGAAAACCATTTTTGGCAAAAAAAAAATCAACTTAGGTCACCTTAATGACCACTGCTGACCTTTCACTCCAGCTTTATAACTCACTTGGAACTCATTTTTGGAAAAAAATTTACATTTCACCTCAGGTGACCTAAACAACCACCGAGGTACTTTGAACCAGACTCCATAGATCACCTGGAACCTATTTTTGGAAAAAACTAAAAATATTGTCCCTGGTTGCCTAAAGATCCTCTGCAGACCTTTCACCATGGCTCCATTAATTACCTGAAACCAATTCCAAGTGATCTATGGAGCCATGGTGAATGTGAAGCAGTGGTTGTTTAGGCCACCTGAAATGTAATTTTTATTTTTGCCAAAATTGGGTTCAAGATAATTAATGATCTGGAGTAAAAGAACTGTAGTGGTCACTTAGGACACCAGAGGTGATATTTTTAATTTTTACTAAAAAATTGGTTCCATGTTATGAATGGATCAGTGGTAAAGGTTATTTATGCCATCTGAGGTGATATATATATATATATATTTTTTTGCCATAAATGGGTTTCATGTGATCTATGGAGCCAGATTCAAAGTTCCTCAGTGGTTGTTTAGTCCACCTGAGATGAAATTTATATATTTGCTTAAAATGGGTTCTAGGTAATTTATGGAGTCATTGTGAAAAGTCCACAATGGTTGTTTAAGCCACCAGAGTTGAAATTTTATTTTTCAAACAATGGATTCCAGGTGATATCGGGAGCTGAGGTGAAATGTCCATGGTGGTCATTTAAACCACCTGAGGTTATTGTTCTTCTTTTTGTCAACAAGGGTTTCAAGGTGAAATTATGGAGTAATAAGTCCAGTGTGGTCATTTAGTCCACCTGAGGTGATATAATTTCTTTACCAAAAATAGGTTCCAGTTGAATTATGGTGCAGGAGAAAAAGGTCCACAGTGAATAAAAATGTCACCTCAGGTGGCTTGAAGAACCACAAAGAAACCTTCAACCATGCTCCATATATCTCCTGTGGCATGTTTTTGGCAAAAACTAAAAATATCACCTCATGTGGCCTAAATGACATCCACAGACATTTTACTCCAGGTTTTTATCACCGGGAACAAATTTTTGCAAAAACAAAAAAACACCTCAGGTGGCCTAAATGACAACATCAGAGCTTTTACACCAGCTCCATTAATCACCAGCAACCCACTTAATGGGTGGGGCCACTAGACTACCATGGATATGAACAACTATAATAATTTAATACAGATCCGGTGGGCCATGAGACTAGCAGTGATATAAAAAAAACCTGAGCAAAGATATTTGTGTTTTTCCAATCAGAGAATTTAAACATGATGGCGGCCGTCGTGATCAAAGAATTTTTAAAATTCGCAGGGACAAAGATTCTTGAGCCGTGAAGCTGCAAATTCTTTGATCGCCAGGTGGGATGAGATGGCCAGAAACCCAATCTTTGTTTGCAAAACATACATATAAATTTTCTCCTTGACTTATAATGGGAATTTAAAAGTGGCATAACCTTTGAATGCCCTAATATGTTTTCACCAAACAAAAAGCAGCATGTTTGGCCACCAAAGCTCTTTCAAGTGGACCATCCCTCAGAGCAGCAGGCCACACAATGGGTGTGCAGGGCCACATCCAAAATCCCAAAAGCTTCCTCCAAAAATGGATAATTTTGCATTTTTCAGTGTTTTCATATGAAAAGCCCATAATTCCAACCAAAACACAATTTGGCAAATTAAGAGAACCGCCATGCCCCAGCATGCATAAAAAATTTCCAGTAAACCCATTGAAAGGGTCCAAATTTATTAATGTGCAAAATTTTGAGTTTAACATAGAAGGGACTGCTGAACCCTAACTATAGTGGCTTGACCGTGCCACTATAATATGTATGGGTTAATGGTACGCGGTGGTCATTTAGACCACCTGAGGTGAAATTTGTATTTTTGCAAAAATGGGTCCCAAGTGATTTATGGAGTTGGAGTGAAAGGTCTGCGGTGGTCATTTATGCCACCTGAGGTGATATTTTTTTTGCAAAAAAAATGGGTCCCAGGTGATTAATGGAGCCTGTGTAAAAGGTCCAAAGTAGTCATTTAGGTCACCTGAAGAAATATCTTTAGTTTTTGCTAAAAATGTGTTGCAGGTGATTAATGGAGCTGGTGTGAAGGTCAGTGATGCTCATCTAGGCTACCTGAGATTAGGGGCCAGATTTTTAAAGGGCCCTTTGCTCCTCACAAGCTACATCAAACAACCAGCTTGAATCAGAACTTGGTGTGCAAAATACTGTGTGCCATATTTTGCAAGAAAAGAGGTCTGTGTGACAAAGTCCCCCAAACTGATGCAGCAGGTCCACTAGATCAACTCAATGGTGTAAAGGATGGGTATGACACAAGCTGCACCAAAAATGGGTTCCAGATTATGTATGGAGCAAGGGAAAAGGGTCCTTTATGCCACCTGAGGTGTTATTTTTATTTGTTGCCATAAATGGGTTTCAGGTGATCTATGGAGCCAGATTCAAAGTTACTCAGTGGTTGTTTAGTCCACCTGAGGTGAAATTTACATATTTGCTGAAAATGGGTTGCAGGGGATTTATGAAACTTTGGTGAAAGGTCTGAGGTTGTCATTTAGGCCACCTGAGGTGATATATTTATTTTTGCCAATAATGCATTTCAGGTGATTTATGGGATTGGGGTAAAAGGTAGGCAGTGGTCATTTAGGCCATCTGAAGAGATAATTTATTTTGCCAAAAATGGGTTCCAGGTGATCTGTGGAGTAATTGTGAAAAGTCTGCGATAGTTGTTTCAGCCACCTGAAGTGAAATTGTTATTCTTGAAAATAGTGGATTCCAGGTGTTATCCGGAGCTGAGTTGAAATGTGAGGTGATATTTTTAGTTGTTTTTTTTAAAGTGGGCTGCAGGTGATTAATGGAGCTAGTCTGAAAGGTCTGAGTTTGCTGTTTGGCCAACTGAGGTGATATTTGTATTTTTCCAAAACTGTGATCCAGTCAATTTATGTATCCAGAGTAAAAGATCTGCAGTGGTCATTTAGGCCACCTGAGGTGATTTCTCTTTTTGCTAACATTTGTTCCTGGTGATATGAATCTGAGGTAAATGGTCTATGGAGGTTATTTAGGCCACATGAGGTGATAATTTTAGTTTTTGCCAAAAACATGCTCCAGCTTATCTATGGAGGCTGCTTGAAAGTTTCTTCATTGTTCTTTAAGCCACCTGAGTAGAATTGTTTTATTTGTTTCAAAAATGGGTTGTTGGTGAACTAAATAGCAGGACTGAAAGATCAGCAGTGGTTGTTTATTCCACCTGAGGTGATTTTTTTTATTTTTGCCAAAAATGGTTTCTAGGTGATTAGTGGAGCTGATGTAAAATGTCCAAAGTGGTCATTGAGGTCAACTGGGTTGACATTTTAATTTTTGCCCAAAATGGGTTCCAGGTGACTTATGGAGCAAGGGTGAAGGATCTGTGGTTCACATTTATGCTACCTGATGTCATATATTTACTTTTGGCAAAAACTGGTTTCAGGTGATTTATGGGGTCAAAGGTAGGCAGTGGTCATTTAGGCCACGTCAGATAATATTTTTATGTTTGTCATATATGGGTTCCAGGTGATCTATGGAGTCATTGTGAAAGGTTGCAGTGGTTGTTTAAGACAGCTGAGGTGAAATTTTTATTTTCGCATTAAATCGGTTCCAGTTGATATATATATAGTTTGGGTGAAATGTCCATGGCAGCTGTTTAAGACACCTAAGGTGATATTTTCTGTTTTTGAAAAATTGCGTTGTTAGTGACTAATGGAGCTGGTGTAATAGGTCTGAGGAGCTTTAGCCTCAGATAGCATAAATGACCAGTTGCAGACATTTTACATTGCCTCCATAAATCACCTGGCACCAATTTTTGGTAAAAATAATAAAAAAATCACCTCAATTGGTCTAAATGGCTAATGCAGACCTTTTACCTCAAGAAGCATAAAACACCACTGCTGACCTTTCACTTTGCCTCCATAAATCAGGTGATCTAAGGAGCCAGGGTAAAAGGTTTGTGGTGGTGATTACAACCACTTGAGGTCACATTTCTATTTTTGCCAAAAATGGGTTCCAGGTGATTTATGGAGGCAAAGTGAAAGGTCTGCAGTGGTGTTTTATGCTTCTTGAGGTTAAAGGTTGGCATTAGCCATTTAGGCACCTGAGGTGATATTTTTATTTTTCCAGGTGATTTATGGAGGCAATGTAAAATGTCTCCACTGGCGGTTTATGCTATCTGAGGCTAAAGATCCACAGTGATCATTTTGGCCACCTGAGGTGATATTTCTATTCTTGCCAAAAATGGGAACCAGGTGATTTATGAAGTTGGGGTAAAAGGTAGGTAGGTAGTCAACATTTAGATCACCTGTAACCAATTCTTGGCAATAATAAAAAACATCACCTCAGGTGAACTAAATGACCACTACAGATCTTTTATTCTGGCTCTATAAATGACATGGAAACCGTTCTTGGCAAAAATAAAAATATCAGCTCAGGTTAGCTAAATCAGCACCTCGGACCTTTCATCATCTAGAACCCATTTTGGTAACAATAAAAATATCACCTGAGGTGGCCTTAATGACCACCACCTATGCTTCACATCAGGTGGTCTAAATTACTACTGCTTACCTTTTATCCCACCTGCATGAATCACCTGGACCACAAAGGCCAACAGTGGACATTTAGGCCAGCTGAGTACATATTTTTATTTTTCTCAAAAATGGTTTACAGGTGATATATGGAGCCTGAGTAAAAGGACTGCGAAGGTCATTTAAGCCAACTGAGGTGATATTTGTAGTTTTGCAAAAATTGGTTCCAGGTGATTTATTGATGTAGAATAAAAGGAAGGCGATGGTCATGTAGGCCACCTGAAGTGATATTCATATTTTTGGAAAAGATAGAGTTCCAGGTGATCTGTGGAGTCATTATAAAAGGTCAAAGATGGTTGTTTAGGCCACCTGACGTTAAGTTTTATTTTTGCCAAAATGGGTTCCAGATGGTTTATGGAGCTGGGGTGAAATGTCCACAGTGGTGGTTTAGGCCACCTGAAGAGTTATTTTTATTTTTTCCAAAAATGGGTTCCAGATGATTTATCGACCCAGGGTATAAGGTAAGCAGTGGTCCTTTAGGCCACCTGAGAAAACATTTCTATTGTTTCCAGAAATTGTTTCCAGGAGTTTGATGGAGGCCTGCAAAAAGGGCTGTGGTGGTCATTTATGACACCTGAAGTGATATTTTATTTTTGTCAAAATGGATCCAGGAGATTTAAGCAGACAGAGTAAAACATCCACTGTGGTCCTTTAGGCCTCTTGAATTGATATTTAAATTTTTGCCAAACATGGGTTCCAGGTGATTTATAGAGCCAGAGTAAAAGGTCCATGGTGGCCCTTTAGGCCACCAGAGGTAATATATTTATTTTTGCAGGTGCACCGCAGAACATTCATTCCGGCTCCATAAATTACATGGCACCCATTTTTTCTACAAAAATAAAAGTATTTCCCAGGTGGCCTAAATGTCCACAGTTGACTTTTTACCCTGGCTCCATAAACAAGCAGGAATAGAGTTCTGGCAAAAATGAAAATATCACATCAGGTGGCCTAAATGGCCACCACAGATTGTTCACATTATCTCCAATAATCAACTGAAACCCATTTTTGGCCACAAAAAATATCACCTCTGGTGACCTAAATGATCACCTCCTACAATATATGCTGGCTCATAAATTGCAAAAAATGGGGTCCAGGTTATTTATGGAGCAGAGGTGAAAGATCTGTTTTTTTACATTGATGCTTCCTGAGGTGATATTTTTATTTTTGCCAGAAATTGGTTCCAGGTGATCTATGCAGTCATTGTGAAAGGTCTGCAGTGGTTGTTTAAGCCACCTGAGGTGAAATTTTTATTTTTGTAATAAATCAGTTCCAGTTTCTATCTGGAGTTGGAGTTAAAGGTCTATGGTAGCCTTTTAAGACACCTGAGGTGATATTTTTAGTTTCCCAAAAAGTGCATTGTAAGTGACTAATGGAATTAAGCGACTCTGTGAAAAAGGTCTCAGGTTGTCATTTAGGCCACCTGAGGTGATATTTGTATTTTTGCCAAAAATATGTTCCCAGTAATTTATGGATCCAGAATAAAAGATCTGCAGTAGTCATTAAGGCCAGGAGAGGTGATATTTTTATTATTAAGAGAAATTGGCTCCAGGTGATTTATGCAGCCAGGGTGAAAGGTCTGCAGAGGAGCTTTAGGCAACCAGGAAATATATTTTCATTTTTGGCAAAAATGGGTTCCAGGTGATCTATGCAGACAGGGTGAATGGTATGTGGTAGTCATTTAGGCCAACTGAGTTGATATATTATTTTGTCATAATGGGTTACAGGTAATTTATGTACATGGGGTAAAATGTCTGTGGATGTCATTTAGGCCACCTATGGTGATATTTTTAGTTTTCTCCAAAAATTGGTCCACCTAAGGTGATATTAGTATTTTAGTCAAAAATATGTTCTCTCCTTCCTAGCTAAGGGTGTCCGATAGATGACCATTCTCCCCCAACATGGATTGCCAGGGTATCAACATTCATGCTGCACATAAAGGTCCAGATGCAGAGTGCCTCCCGATACAAGGAATGGAAGTGAGTGCCGCCCTGTCTGTTCAGGTAACACATGGTCGTAAAATTGTCCATCTGGACTTGAATGACCAGAGCTCTGCCTAGCAGAGCAAATTCCATCAAAGACAAGTTCACTGCAGAGAGGTCCAGCAAGCTGATGTGCTAATGGGACTCCTTGGGTGACTGAAGACGATGGGCTCTGTGGCACCCTAGGTGCTCTCCCCAACCCACTAGAGATATGTCTGTTGTCAGTGTGATGGTCAGCTCTGGGCAGATAAACAGGATTCTTTCAAGTGTTTTGGGACCGAGGGGGTAGAACCCTATTGGGCAGGCAGCCTAGTAGCCCAGGTAAGTCCCTAGGGGTAGGATCCTATCAGGTAGTGTGCTAGTAGCCTTGGTAGGGTCGATACCAACTATGGACTTACCAGGGGGTAGGACCCTATCAGGTAGGCATGGCGGTAGCCTAGGTAAGTCCCTAGGGGCTAGGACCCTATCTGGCAGGGAGGCATTAGACTTGGAAAGTCCCTAGGGGGTAGGACCCAATCAGGTAGATGGTCTAGTAGCCTAGGTAAGTCCCTAGGGGGTAGGACCCTATCGGGTAGGCAGGGAACCAGCCTAGGTACGTCTCTACCGGGTAGGACCCAATAGGGCAGGCAGGGCGGTAGCCTAGGTAAGTCCCTAGGGGGTAGGACCCTATCGGGTAGTGTGCTAGAGCCTAGGTTAGTCCCTCCGGGGTAGAATCCTATCGGGTAGTGTGCTAGTAGCCTAGGTAAGTCCCAAGGGGGTAGGACCCTATCGGATAGTGTGCTAGTAGCCTAGGTAAGTCCCTAGGAGGTAGGACCATATCTGGTAGTGTGCTAGTAGCCTAGGTAAGTCAGATAGGGTCCTACCCCCTAGGGACTTACCTAGGCTACTAGGACGTCTGCCCGATAGGGTCCTAGCCCGTAGGAACTTACCTAGGCTGGTGCCCAGCCTTCCTGATAGGGTCCTAACCACTACGGACTTACCTAGGCTACTAACACACTACCCGATAAGGTACTACCCCCTAGGGACTTACCTATGCTGCTAACACACTACTCGATAGGGTCCTACACCCTAGGGACTTACCTAGGCAACTGCCTGCCTACCCAATAGGGTCCTACCCCCTAGGGACTTACCTAGGCTACTAGCACACTACCCGATAAGGTCACACCCCCTAGGGGCTTAACTAGGCAACCGCCCTCCCTACCCGATAGGGTACTACCCCTAGGGACTTCCCAAGACTACCCCCCTGCCTACCTGATAGGGTCCTACCCCTTAGGGACTTAACTATGCTACCGCCCTGACAACTGATAAGGGTCCTGCCCCCTAGGGACTTACCTATGCTGCTAACACACTACCCGATAGGGTCCTACCCCCTAGGGACTTACCTAACCTACTAGACCACCTGTCCGACAGGATCCTGCCCTCTAGGGACTTACCTTGGCTACTAAGACTCTTGCCCAATAGGGTCCAACTCACTAGGGATTTAACCTAGGCTACCGCCCTGCCTAAAAAACAGTTTCCTACCCTCTATGGACTTAACTGGGCTACCGCCTTGCCTACCCGATAGGATCCTTCCTCATAGGGACTTACCTAGGCTACTAACACACTACCGAATAGGGTCATATCCCCTAGGGACTTACCTAGGCTGGTGCACTGTCCACCCGATATGGTCCTACCCTCTAGGGATGTACCTGGGCTACCGCCCTGCCTACTCGATAGGGTCCTACCCCCTGTGGACTTATCTAGGCTGGTACTTTGCCTACCCGATAGGGTCCTACCCTCTAGGGACTTACCTAGGCTGCTATCACACTAATCGATAGGGTCCTACCCTCTTGGGACTTACCTAGGCTACTAGCACACTAGCCAATAGGGTCCAACCCCCAGGGACTTACCTAGGCTACTAGCACACTACCCGATAGGGTCCTACCTCCTAGACACTTACCAAGGCTACCACCCTGCCTACCTGATAGGGTCCTACCCCTAGGGACTTACCTAGGCTACTGCCCTGCGTACCCAACACAGTCCTATCCCCAAGGACTTACCTAGGCTACTAGGCCACCTGGCCAATAGGGTCCTAACATTTAGGGACTTACCTAGGCCACTAATACACTACCCGATAGGGTCCTAACCCCTAGGGACTTACCGAGGCTACTAGGCCGCTTGCCTGAAATGGTCCTACTCCCTAGGGACTTACCTAGGCTACCGCCCTGCCTACCCAATAGGGTCCTACCCTCTAGGGATTTACCTCGGCTACCGCCCTGCCTACCTGATAGGGTCCTACCCCCTAGGGACTTGCCTAGCCTACTAGGCCACATACCAGATAAGGTTCTACCCCTAGGAACTTACCTAGGCTACCGCCATGCCTACCCGATAAGGTACTACCCCCTAGGGACTTATCTAGGCTGGTGCCCTGCTACCCAATAGGGTCCTACCCCCTAGGGACTTAGCTAGGCTACTAGCACACTACCCGATAGGGTCCTACCCCCAGTGACTTACCTAGGCTACTAGGCCACTTGCCCGATAGGGTCCAACTCCCCAGGGACTTAACCTAGGCTACCGCCCTGCCTACCAAATAGGGTCCTACCCTCTATGAACTTACCTGGGCTAACGCCTTGCCTACTTGATAGGGTCCTACAACCTAGGGACTTACCCAGCCTACTATGCTGCCTACCTGATAGGGTGCTATCCCCAAGGGACTTACCTAGGCTACTAGCACACTAACCGATAGGGTCCTAGGGACTTACCTAGACTGCTAGGCGAGGTGCCTGATAGGCTACTAGGCCACCTCCTCGATAGGGTCCTGCCCTGTAGGGGCTTACCTAGGCTGGTGCCCAGCCTTCCCGCTAGGGTCCTTAGCCCTACGGACTTACCTAGGCTACTAGCACCCTACCTGATAAGGTCCTGCCCCCTAGGGACTTACCTATGCTGCTAACACACTACCCGATAGCGTCCTACCCCCTAGGGACTTACCTAGGCAACCGCCTGCCTACCCAATAGGGTCCTACCCCCTAGGGACTTACCTAGGCTACTAGCACACTACCCGATAAGGTCCTACCCCTAGGGACTTCCCAAGACTACCGTCCTGCCTAGCTGATAGGGTCCTACCCCATAGGGACTTACCTAGGCTACCGCCCTGCCAACTGATAGGGTCCTACCCCCAAGGGACTTACCTAACCTACTAGACCACCTGTCCGACAGGATCCTGCCCTCTAGGGACTTACCTTGGCTACTAAGACTCTTGCCCAATAGGGTCCAACTCACTAGGGATTTAACCTAGGCTACCGCCCTGCCTAAAAAACAGTGTCCTACCCTCTATGGACTTAACTGGGCTACCGCCTTGCCTACCCGATAGGATCCTTCCTCGTAGGGACTTACCTAGGCTACTAACACACTACCGAATAGGGTCATATCCCCTAGGGACTTACCTAGGCTGGTGCACTGTCCGCACGATATGGTCCTACCCTCTAGGGATGTACCTGGGCTACCGCCCTGCCTACTCGATAGGGTCCTACCCCCTGTGGACTTATCTAGGCTGGTACTTTGCCTACCCGATAGGGTCCTACCCTCTAGGGACTTACCTAGGCTACTATCACACTACCCGATAGGGTCCTACCCTCTTGGGACTTACCTAGGCTACTAGCACACTACGCAATAGGGTCCAACCCCCAGGGACTTACCTAGGCTACTAGCACACTACCCGATAGGGTCCTACCTCCTAGACACTTACCAAGGCTACCACCCTGCCTACCTGATAGGGTCCTACCCCTAGGGACTTACCTAGGCTACTGCCCTGCATACCCAACACAGTCCTATCCCCCAAGGACTTACCTAGGCTACTAGGCCACCTGGCCAATAGGTTCCTAACATTTAGGGACTTACCTAGGCCACTAATACACTACCCGATAGGGTCCTAACCCCTAGGGACTTACCGAGGCTACTAGGCCACTTGCCCGAAATGGTCCTACTCCCTAGGGACTTACCTAGGCTACCGCCCTGCCTACCCAATAGGGTCCTACCCTCTAGGGATTTACCTCAGCTACCGCCCTGCCTACCTGATAGGGTCCTTCCCCCTAGGGACTTGCCTAGCCTACTAGGCCACATAGCAGATAAGGTTCTAGCCCTAGGAACTTACCTAGGCTACCGCCATGCCTACCCGATAAGGTACTACCCCCTAGGGACTTATCTAGGCTGGTGCCCTGCTACCCAATAGGGTCCTACCCCCTAGGGACTTAGCTAGGCTACTAGCACACTACCCGATAGGGTCCTACTCCCAATGACTTACCTAGGCTACTAGGCCACTTCCCGATAGGGTCCAACTCCCCAGGGACTTAACCTAGGCTACCGCCCTGCCTACCAAATAGGGTCCTACCCTCTATGAACTTACCTGGGCTAGCCTGCCTGCTTGATAGGGTCCACCAACCTGGGGACTTACCCAGCCTCCTGCTGCCTGCCTGATAGGGTGCTATCCCCAAGGGACTTACCTAGGCTACTAGCACACTAACCGATAGGGTCATAGGGACTTACCTAGGCTGCTAGGCGAGGTGCCTGATAGGGTCCTACCCACTTGGGACTTACCAAGCCTAGTAGGCCACCTACCTAATAGGGCCCTATCCCCTATGGACTTACCTAGGGTGGTGCCCTTCCTACACAATAGGGTCCTACCCCCTAGAGACTTACCTAGGCTTCTAGCACACTACCCAAAAAGGTCCTAGCACGTAGAGACTTATCTAGGCTACCGCCATGCCTACCCGATAGGTTCCTACTACCTGGGCTACTAGACCACCTGCCTGATAGAGTCCTACCCCTAGTGACTTACCTAAGCTACTAGGCCAGCTGCTCCATAGGGTCGTACCCTATATGGACTTACCTAGGCTACTAACACAGTACCCGATAGGGTCCTACCCCAGGGACTTGCCTAGCCTACTAGCATACTACCTGATAGGGTCCTAACCTCTAGGGACTCACCTAGGCTACTAAGCCACCTGCCCGATAGGGTCCTTCCCCCTAGGGACTTACCTAGGCTACCGCCATGCCTACCTGATAGGGCCTTAGCGAGGCTGGTGCCCTACCTACCCGACAGGGTCCTATCATCAAGGGACTTAAATTGGCTACTAGCACACTACCCAATATTGTCCTACCCCCTGGGGACTTACCTAGGCTACTAGGCCACCTACCTGATATTGTCCTACCCTCTAGGGACTTACCTAAACTACTGGCATACTATCCGAAAGGGTCCTACCACCTAGGGACTTACCTAGGCTTCTAGGCCAACTACCTGATAGGGTCCTACCCCTAGGGACTTACCTAGGCTACTAGGCCACCTACCTGACAGGGTCCGATCTCTTAGGTACTTACCTGGGCTGGTGCCCTGCTTGCCCCATAGGGTCCTACCCCTAGAGAGTTACCTAGGCTACTAGCACACTACCTTATATGGTCAAACCCCCTAGGGACTTACCTAGGCTACTAGCACACTACCCAATAGGGCCCAACTCAATAGGGACTTACCTAGGCTATCGCCGTGCCTACCCGATAGCGTCCTACTCCCTAGAGATTTACCTAGGCTGGTGCCCTGCCTAGCCGATAGGGTCCTACCCCCTAGGGACATACGTAGTTTACTAGCACACTACCCCTTACGGACTTACTTAGGCTGGTGCCCTGCATACCCGATGCAGTCCTACAACCTAGAGACTTACCTAGGCTACTAGCACACTACCCAATATGGTCCTATCCCCAAGGACCTACATAGGCTACTAGGCTGCCTACTTAATATGGTCCTTCCCCTTTGGCACCATACTAGGCCGCCTGCCCGATAGGGTCCTACCCCCTAGGGACTTACCTCGGATGGTGCCCTGCCTACCCGATAGGGTCCTACCCCCTTGTGACTTACCTAGGCTACTAGGCCACCTGCCCAATAGGGTCCTACCACCTTGGGACTTACATAGGTTACATCCATGCCTACCTGATAGGGTCCTACCCTTTAGGGACTTACCTAAGCTGGTGCTCTGCCTACCTGATGGGTCCTACCCTCTAGGGGGCCACCTAGCTTCGCACACACTGCCGATAGGGGTCCCACCCTCTAAGGGGCTTACCTAGGCAACTAGCACACTACCCAATGGGATCCTAATTCCTAGGGACTTACCTAGGCTGCTAGCACACTACCCGATAAGGTCCTACCCCTAGGGACTTACCTTGGCTGTTGCTCTGCCTAGCCGGTAGGATCCTAGCCTCTAGGGCCTTACCTAAGCTACTAGCACACTACCCAGCAGGCTTCTACCACCAGGGACTTCACTCACTGCCACTTGAACACCACCAACAGGGTCCCACCCCCAGGGACTAACCTAGGCTACCGCCATGAATACTGATAAGGATTGCACCCCTAGACCCCTACCTAGGCCACCGCCATGCCTGCCGACAGGTTCCCTACCCCCAGGGACTTACCAAGGCTACTAGCACACTGCTCGATAGGGTCCTTCCCCCTCAGAACCTACCTAGGCTACTAGGACACCTCCCTGATAGGGATACTACCCTGTAAGAACTTACCTAGGCTGTTGCCCAGCCTACCCGATATTGTTCTACCCCTTAGGGACTTATCTAGGCTAGTAGAACACTATCCGATAGGGTCCTAACCCCTAGGGACTTACCTAGGCAGCCACCCTGCCAACCCGATAGGGTCCTTCCCCCTATGGACTTCCCAAGGCTACAGCCCTGCCTACCGGATTGGGTCCTACCCCCTAGGGACTTACCTAGACTACCACCCTGCCTCCCTGATAGGGTCCTATTCCCAAGGGACTTACGTAGCCTACTAGACCACCTGCCCGACAGGATCCTGCCCTCTAGGGACTTACCTTGGCTACTAGGACTCTTGCCCGATATGGTCCAACTCCCTAGGGATTTAACCTAGGCTACCGCCCTGCCTAAAAAACAGTGTCCTACCCTCTATGGACTTAACTGGGCTACCACCCTGCCTACCCAATAGGACCCTAACTAGTAGGGACTTACCTAGGCTACTAACACACTACCGAATAGGGTCATTTCCCCTAGGGACTTACCTAGGCTAGTGCACTGTCCACCCGACATGGTCCTATCCTCTAGGGACGTACCTGGGCTACCGCCCTGCCTACTCGATAGGGTCCTACTCCCTATGGACTTATCTAGGCTGGTACTTTGCCTCCCTGAAAGGGTCCTAACCTCTAGGGACTTACCTAGGCTACTATCACTCTACCCGATAGGGTCCTACCCTCTAGGGACTTACCTAGGCTACTAGCACACTACCCGATAGGGTCCAACCCCCAGGGACTTACCTAGGCTACTAGCACACTACCCGATAGGGTCCTACCCCTAGGCACTTACCAAGGCTACCACCCTGCCTACCTCATAGTGTCCTACTCCTAGGGACTTACCTAAGCTACTGCCCTGCGTACCCTACATGGTCCTATCCCCTAGGGACTTACCTAGGCTACTAACACACTTCCCGATAGGGTCCTAACCCCTAGAGACTTACCTAGGCTACTAGACCGCTTGCCCCATATGGTCCTACTCCCTAGGGACTTACCCAGGCTACCGCCCAGCCTACCCAATAGGGTCCTACCCTCTAGAGACTTACCTCAGCTACCGCCCTGCCTACCTGATAGGGTCCTACCCCCTAGGGACTTACGTAGCCTGCTAGGCCACATACCTGATAGGGTTCTACCCCTAGGAACTTACCTAGGCTACCACCATGCCTACCTGATAAGGTACTACCCCCTAGGGACTTATCTAGGCTGGTGCCCTGCCTACCTAATAAGGTCCTACCCTCTTGGGACTTACCTAGGCTACTAGCACAACACCCGATAGGGTGCTAGCACTAGGAACTTACCCAGGCTGGTGCCCTGCCTACCCTATAGGGCTCTACCATCAAGGGTCTTACCTGGGCTACTGCCCTACTTACCCGAAGAGATCCTACCCAATAGGGACTTTCCTAGCCTACTAGTCTGCCTTCCTGATAGGGTCCTTTCCTCTAGGGACTTACCTAGGCTACTAGCACACTGCCTGATAGGGTTCTACCACCTTGGGACTTACCTAGGCTGGTGCCTTGCCTACCTGATGGGGTCCTACCCCCTAGGGACTTACTTAATCAAATAGGCCGCCTGCCCATTAGGGTCCTACACCCTAGGATCTTACCTAGGCTTATAGCACACTACCTGATGAGGTCCTACCCCCTAGGGACTTTCCTAGGTTACTAGCACACTACCCGATAGTGTCCTACCCCTAGGGACTTACCTAGGCTGGTGTCCTGCCTACCTGAAAGGATCCTACCTCCTAGGGACTTACCTGGGCTACCACCCTGCCTACCTGATAGGGTCCTACACCCTAGGGACTTATCTAGCCTACTAGGCCACATACCTGATAGGGTTCTACCCCTAGTGACTTACCTAGGCTACCGCCATGCCTACCCGATAAGGTGCTACCGCTAGAGACTTATCTAGGCTGGTGTCCTGCCTACCCAATAGGGTCCTACCCTCTAGGGACTTACCTAGGTTATTAGCACAATACCCGATAGGGTCCTACCCCTAGGAACTTACCCAGGCTGGTGCCCTGCCTACCCTATAGGGCCCTATCATCTAGGGTCTTACCTGGGCTACTGCCCTACTTCCCCGAATGGGTCCACAATAAGGACTTCCAAGCCTACCAGTCCGCCTTTCTGATGAGGGTCCTGCCTCTAAGGCTACAGGCTACTAGCACACTGCCTGATCGGGTCCTACCACCTAGTAACTTACCTAGGCTGGTGCCCTGCCTACCCGATGGGGTCCTACCCCCTAGGGACTTACCTGGGCTACTAGGCCACCTTCCCAATAGGGTCCAACCCCCTAGGGACTTACTTAGGCAACTAGGCTGCCTGCCCGATAGGGTCCTACACACTAGAGACTTACCTAGGCTTATAGCACACTACCCGATAAGGTCCTACCCCTTAGGGACTTACCTAGGTTACTAGCACACTACCCAATAGGGTCCTACCCCCTAGAGACTTACCTAGCCTACTAGTACACTACCGATAGGGTCCTACCCCTAGGGACTTACCTAGGCGGGTGTCCTGCCTTCCTGAAGGGTCCTGCCTCCTAGGTTCTTACCTGAGCTACCACCCTGCATACCCGTAGGGGACCTACCCCCTAGGGACTTATCTTGCCTACTAGGCCGCATATCTGATAGGGTTCTGCCCTAGGGATTTACCTTAGCTGCCGCCATGCCTCCCGATGAGTACTATCCGCAGGGACTTACCTAGGCTGGTGTCCTGCCTACCCGATAGGGTCCTACCTCCTAGGGACTTAGCTAGGCTACTAGCACACTACCAGATAGGGTCCTACCCCCTAAGGACTTACCTAGGTTACTAGCACACTCCCCGATAGAGTCCTACCCCCTATGGACTTATTTAGGCTACTGCCCAATATGGTCCTACCCTCTTGGGACTTACCTAGGCTACCGCCCTGCCTACTGGATAGGGTCCTACCCCCTAGGGACTTTCCTAGGCTACTGGGCTGCCTGTACAATATTGTCCTACCCTCTTGGGACTTAAATAGGCTTCTAGCACACTACCCGACAGAGGTCCTTCTCCTTAGAGACTTACCTGGGCTGGTGCCCTGCCTGCCTGATAAGGTCCAACTCCCTAGGGACTTACCTAGGATACTAGGCCACCTTCCCGATAGGGACCTACTCCGTAGGGACTTACTTAGGCTACTAGGCCTCCTGCACAGTAGGAGCCTACCCGATAGGGTCCTACCCCCTAAGGACTTACTTAGGCTACTAGCACACTGCCGATGAGGGTCCTACCCCTGAGGACTCTACCTGGCTACTAGGCCTCCTGCCCAATTGGGTCCTACCCCATAGGGACTTACCTTGGCTGTAGCCCAGACTATACAGTATGCTCCTACCCTAGGGACTTACCTGGGCTACTAGCACAGTACCGATGAGGGTCCGACCCCCTAGGGACTTTTCTAGACTACTAGCACACTACCCGATAGGGTCCTAACCCCTTAGGACTTAAATAGGCAGCTGCCCTGCCTACCTGGTAGGGTACTATCCCCTATAGACTTACCTAGCCTATCACCCTGCCTACCCGATAGGGTCTAACCCCTAGTGACTTACCTAGGCTACTAGACCACCTGCTCGATAGGGTCCTGCCCTCTAGGGACTTACCTAGGCTAGTAGGCCGCTTACCCGATAGGATACAACTCCCTAGGAACTTAACTCAGGCTACCGCCCTGCCTACCCAACAGGGTCCTACCCTCAAGGGACTTAACTGAGCAACCGCCCTGCCTACCTGATAGGGTCCTACCCTGTAGGGACTTACCTAGGCTATTAGCACACTACCCGATAGGTTCCAACCCTCTAGGGACTTACCTAGGCTACTAGCACACTACCCGATAGGGTCCTACCCTCTTGGGACTTACATAGGCTACTAGCACACTACCTAAAAGGGAGCTACCCCCTAGGGACGTACCTAGGCTACTAGAACACTACCCGATAGGGTCCTCCCCCCTAGGGACTTACTCAGGCAACCGTCATGCCTACCCGATACTGTTCTACCCCCTAGAGACTTACCAAGGCTACCGCCATGCCTACACGATAGTGTCCTACCCCTAGGTTACTTACCTGAGCTACTAGCACACTTCCTATAGGTTTCTACACCACTGGGGACTTACCAGGCAACAGCCTCCCTGCCCAATAGGGCCTACCCCCTAAAGACTTACCAAGGCTACCACCCTGCCTTCCTGATAAGGTCCTATCCCCTAGGGACTTACCTAGGCTACCGCCCTTCCTACCCGATATGGTCCTACCCCCTAGGGACTTACTTACTCTAGTAGGCCGCCTGACTGATAGGGTCCTACCCTATAGGTCCCTACCATATAAGGGACTTACCTAGGCTACTAGCACACTACCGATGGGGTCCTGTAACCACGCCAGGGACTTACCTAGGCTTCTAGGCCTCTTGCCCGATAGGGTCCTACTCCCTAGGGACTTACCTAGGCTACCGTCATGCCTACCTGATACTGTTCTACCCTCTAGAGACTTAACTAGGCTACCGCCATGCCTGCACGATAGGGTCCTACCCCCTAGGGACTTACCTAGGCTTCTAGCACACTTCCTGATAGGGTCCTACCCCTTAGGGACTTACCTAACTGGTGCCTTGCCTACCTGATATGGTCCAACTCCCTAAGGAATTACCTAGGCTACTAGGCCACCTTCCCGATAGTGTCCTACTCCCTAGGGACTTACTTAGGCTACTAGGCTGCTCGCCCAGTGGGAGCCTAGCCGATAGGGTCCTACCCCCTAGGGACTTACCTAGGCGACTAGCACACTGCCCGATAGGGTCCTACCCCATAGGGACCTACCTAGGCTACTAGGCCGCCTGCCCAAATGGTCCTACACTGTAGGGACTTACCTAGGCTGTTGCCCAGCCTACCCGATATGGTCCTACCACCTAGTGACTTACCTAAGATACTAGCATAGTCCCCTATGGGGTCCTACCACCTAGGATGTTACCTAGGCTACTACCACACTCCCCTTATAGGGTTCTAACCCCTTGGGACTTACGTATGCAACTGCCCTGCCTCTCGATAAGGTCCTAACCCCAGGACTTCCCAAGGATACAGCCCTGCCTGGTTAGGTAATACCCCTAGGGACACACCTAGTCTACCACCCCTGCCTCCAATGAGGTCCCGACCCTAGGGACTTACCTAGCTACTACCCACCAACCCGATGGGTCCTGCCTATAAGGACTTCTAGACTAATAGACCGCTTGGCCAATGGGTCCAGTTCCTAGGAACTTAACAGAGCTACCGCCTGCCTACTCCAGGGTCCTACTCTCGGACTTCACCTAGGCTAGTAACACTCCAAATAGGGTCCTAACCCCTTGGGGCGTACCTGAGCTACTAGCACACTCCAGTAGGGTCCCTACACAGGACTTACCTAGGCTATTGTCATGCTTGCGGATACTGTTCTACCCTAGGAACTTACCCACCATACACGCCATGCCTGCCGATGGGGTCCTACCCCAGGACTTACCTAGCTACTTGCACTACCCGATGGTCCTACCCCCTATGGACTTACCTGGGCAATCACTCTGCCTACCGATATGGTCACCACAAGGGACTACCCAGGCTACGCCCTGCCCACCTGATGAGTTCCTAAACCCTGGGACTTACCTAGCTACTAAACTGCCTGCCGATAGGGTCCTAACCTTTAAGGGACTTGCCGACAGCACACTACCGAAGGTCTACCTGAAAACTTACTAGGCTACTAGGACGCTTGCCCGATGAGTCAAACCCTAAGTTTACCTGAGCTACCTCTCTGCCTACAATAGTTGCCCTAACCTTACTTTTCCTAGCTCTAACCTACCTCAAACCCTCACCCTAATGCTAATGCTAACCTGACCCTAAGCCTGACAATGGCCCAAATGCTAACCCTAACCGTAGCCTAACCCTGGCAACCCTCACTAACCCTGGCCACAGTCCCTAGCCTCACCGCAACCTAACCTAATTCAAACCCTGACCCTTACCCCAACCCTAACCCTAAATCTAATCCTAACCCAAACCCTGAACCCTAACCATAACCCTCACCCTCACTCCAGCTATTTAACTCACCAAAACCCATTTTTGAAACAAATAAAAAATGTCAACTCAGGTGGCTTAAAGAACCATGAAGAAACTTTCAACCAGGCTCCATAGATCAACTGCAGCATGTTTTTGGCAAAAACTAAAAATATCAACTCATGTGGTCTAAATGACCTAAACAGACCTTTTACCCCAGATTCATATCATCTGGAACAAATTTTAGCAAAAAGAAGAATCACCTGAGGTGGCCTAAATGACAACTGCAGATCTTTTACTCTGGATACATTAATTACCTGGATCCCAGTTTAGGGAAAAACACAAATGTCACCTCTGATGGCCAAAGAATAACATCAGACGTTTCACACCAGCTCCATTAATTACCTGCAACCTACTTTAAAAAAAACTAAAAATATCAGCTCATGTGGCTTAAATGACCACTGTGGACAGTTCACCTCAGCTCCAGATATCACCTGGAATCCATTGTTTGCAAAAATAAAAGTTTAACTTCAGATGGCATAAACAACCATCGTGGACTTTTCACTTACATAGATCAACTGGAACCAATTTTTGGCAAAAATACAATTATCACTTTAGGTGGCCTAAATGACCACCAGCTGCCTTAAACCTCAGGTGACCTAAATTACCACTGCCTACCATTTACCCCAATCCCATATATCACCTGAATTTTTCTTTGGCAAAAATAAATATATCACCTCAGGTGACCTATACGACAACCTCAGACCTTTTACCCCTGCTTCATAAATCACCTGCAACCCATTTTCAGGAAATATGTAAATTTCACCTCAGGTGGCCTAAACAACCACAGAGGAACTTTTAATCTGGCTCCATGGATCTTCTGAAACCTTTTATGGTAACAAGTGAAAATATCACCTCAGGTGGCATAAAGAGCATTTTACCCTTGCTCCATACATGACCTGGAACCCATTTTTGGTAAAAAATAAAAATATAAATCAAGTGGCATAAATGAGCACCAGAGACCTTTATGCAGATGCCATAATTCACCTAGAATGGATTTCTGGCAAAAAAATGAATAGAAATGTCACCCCAGGTGGCCTAAATGACCACCATGTACCATTCACCCTGTCTGCATAGATCACTTGGAACCCATTTTTGCCAAAAATGAAAACATCATCCCTGGTTGCCTAAAGGTCCTTTGTAGAGCTTTCACCCTGGCTCCATAAATGACCTGGAACCAATTTCTATTAGAAATAAAAAATATCATGTCTCCTGGCCTAAATGACCACTGCAGAACTTTTACTGTGGATCAATAATTTACGTTTTTGGCAAAAGTTCAAATATCACCTCAGGAGTCCTAAATGACAACCTCATACCTTTTACACCAGCTCCATTAGTCACTTCCAAGCCACTTTTGCAAAAACTACAAATATCACCTCAGGTGTCTTAAATGGCTGCCATGGACCTTTCACCCCAACTCTAGATATCAACTGGAACATTTTTTGCAAAAAAAAAAATTTCACCTCAGCTGGCTTGAACAACCACTGCTGACCTTTTGCAATGACTCCATAGACCACCTGGAACCATTTCTGTCAAAATAAAAGTATCACCTCAGGTGGACTAAATGACCACTGCCTACCTTTTACCCAAACCCCATTAATTAACTGAAACCGATTTTTGGCAAAAAAACATATATCACATCAGGTAGCATTAATGTAAAAACAGATCTTTCACAACAAGATAAATCACCTGCAACCCATTTTTTGCAAACACAAACTATTTCAACCAGGTGGCCTAAACAGCCACTGCATCACATTCTCCATGTCTCAATAGATCACCTGGAACCCATATTTTTCAAAAATAGAAATAGCACCCCAGGTGGTGTAAAGCTCTACTGTGAATCTTTTACCTCACCTCCATAAAATCGGTTCCAGTTGATATATATAGTTTGGGTGAAAGGTCCATGGCAGCTGTTTAAGACACCTAAGGTGATATTTTCAGTTTTTTAAAAATTGCGTTGTTTGTGACTAATGGAGCTGGTGTAATAGGTCTGAGGATCTTTAGCCTCAGATAGCATAAATGACCAGTGCAGACATTTTGCATTGCCTCCATAAATCACCTGGCACCAATTTTTGGTAAAAATAAAAAAATCACCTCAATTGGTCTAAATAGTTAATGCAGACCTTTAACCTTAAGAAGCATAAAACACCACTGCTGACCTTTCCCTTTGCCTCCATAAATCAGGTGATCTAAAGAGCCGGGTAAAGGTTTAGCTGGTGATACAACCACATGAGGTCACATTTCTATTTTTGCCAAAAATGGGTTCAAGTGATTTATGGAGGTTCATCAGAGTCTGCAGTGGTGTTTTTGTACTTGCCCAGGGATGAGGTTGGCATTAGCCATTTAGGCACTGGTGATATTTTATTTTACAGGAGATTTATGGAGCAATGTAAAATGTCTGCACTGTGATTTATGCTATCTGAGGCTAAGATCCCACAGTGATCATTTGGCCACCTGAGGTGATATTTCTATTCTTGCCAAAATGGGAGACAGGTGATTTATGCAGAGTTTGTTTTAGTTATTTAACCAGGTGAGACACACCTAAACTGAGAAAGCTTTTTACAGGCACAACCTGGGAGCACTGGGAAGTTAAGTGACTTGCTCAGGGTTTTTGGTATGCACAGTGGAAGCTGTGGGATTCAAACCCAGGTCTTGTCTGCTAGATGTCACCAGATTTGCAGTTCAGGACCTTAAACCACTACGCTATATTGCCTCCCTTGTTGGGGTAAAAGGTAGGAGTCAACATTTAGATCACCTATAACCAATTCTTGGCAATAATAAAAACATCACCTCAGGTGGACTAAATGACCACTACAGATCTTTTATTCTGGCTCTATAAATTACATGGAAACCGTTCTTGGCAAAAATAAAAATATCAGCTCAGGTTAGCTAAATCAGCACCTCGGACCTTTCATCATCTAGAACCCATTTTGGTAACAATAAAAATATCACCTGAGAGTGGCGTAATGACTACCACGATGTTCACATCAGGTGGTCTAAATTACTACTGTATCTTTTATCCCACCTGCATGAATCACCTGAACCACAAAGGGCCAACAGTGTGGACATTTAGGCCAGCTGAGTACATATTTTATTTTTCTCAAAATGGTTTACAGGAATATATAGACCTGGGTTAAAGGACTGCAAAGGTCATTTAAAGCCAACTGAGGTAAATATTTGTAGTTTGCAAAAGTGGTTCCAGCTGATTTATGGAGTCAGTATAAAGAGTCAATGATAGTTGTTTGAGGCCACCTGACATTAAAGTTTTATTTTTGCCCAAATGGGTTCCCAGATGGTTTCGGGCTGGGTAGAAATGTCCACAGTGGTGGTTTTAGAACCACCTGAAGAGTTATTTTATTTTTTTCAAAATGGGTTCCAGATGATTTATCGACCCAGGGTATAAGGTAAGCAGTGGTCCTTTATTCCACCTGAGAACATTTTATTGTTTCAGAAATTGGTTCCAGGAGTTTGATGGGCCCTGCAAAAAGAGGCTGTATGGTGGTCATTTATGACACCTGAGTGATATTTATTTTTGTCAATAATGGATCCAGGAAGTTTAAGCAGACAGAGTAAAACATCCACAGTGGTCCTTTAGGCCTCTTGAATTCATATTTAAATTTTGCCAAACATAGGTTCCAGGTGAGTTATAGAGCCATGAATAAAGGTCCACAGTGGCCCTTTAGGCCACAGGAAGTAATATATTTATTTTTGCAGATGCACCTGGAGACATTATTCTGGCTCCATAAATTACATGGCACCATTTTTCTACAAAAAAAAAAGTATTTCTCAGGATTGCCTAAATGTCACGAGTTGACTTTACTCTGGCTCCATGAACAACCGCAGAATAAGTTCTGGCAAAAATGAAAATATCACATCAGGTAGCCCTAAATAACCAAATGTTCCATTATCTCCAATAATCAACTGAAACCCATTTTTGGCCACAAAAAATATCACCTCTGGTGACCTAGATGATCACCTCCTACAATATATGCTGGCTCATAAATTGCAAAAAATGGGGTCCAGGTTATTTATGGAGCAGAATTGAAAGATCTGTTTTTTAACATTGATGCTACCTGAGGGTGATATTTTTATTTTGCCCGAGGTGGTTCCAGGTAATCTATGCAGTCATTGTGAAAGGTCTGCAGTGGTTGTTTAAGCCACCTGAGGTGAAATTTTTATTTTTGTAATAAATCAATTCCAGTTTCTATCTGTAGTTGGAGTTAAAGGTCTATGGTAGCCTTTTAAGACACCTGAGGTGATAATTTCAGTTTCCCAAAAAGTGCATTGTAAGTGACTAATGGAACTAAGTGACTCTGTGAAAAATGTCTGAGGTTGTCATTTAGGCCACCTGAGGTGATATTTGTATTTTTGCCAAAAATATGTTTCTGGTAATTTATGGATCCAGAATAAAAGATCTGCAGTAGTCATTAAGGCCAGGGAAGAGATGATTTTTATTATTAAGAAATTGGTTCAAGGTGATTTATGCAGCCAGGGTTGAAAGGTCTGTGCAGGGACCTATAGACAACCATGAATATATTTTCATTTTTAGCAAAAATGGGTTTCCAGGCAATCTATGCAGACAGGGTGAATGGTATGTAGTCATTAGGCCAACTGAGTTGATATATTATTTTGTCATAATGAGGGTCAGGTAATTTATACATAGGGTAAAATGTCTGTGGATGTCATTTAGGCCACCCATGGTATTTTTAGTTTTCACCAAAATTAGTCCACCTGAGGTGATATTTGTATTTTAGTCAAAATATGTTATCTCCTTCCTAGCTAAAGTAGTGCACCAGATGACCATTCTCCCCAACATGGATTGCCAGGGTATCCAACATTCATGCTGCACATAAGGGTCCAGAGCAGAGTGCCTCCTGATACAAGGAATGGAATTGAGCGCCCCTTTCTGTTCAGGTAACACATGAGTCGTAGAGGTGTCCATCTGGACTTCAATGACCAGAGCTCTGCCTAGAAACAAATTCCATCAAAGACAAGTTCACTGCAGAGAGGTCCAGCAAGCTGAAGTGTGGATGGGACTCCTTGGGTGACTGAAGATGATGGGCTCTATGGCACCCAAGGTGCTCTCCCCAACCCAGTAGAGATATGTCTGTTGTCAGTTTGATGGTCAGCTCTGGGCAGATAAACAGGATTCTTTCCTCAAGTGTTTTGGGACTTAGGGGTAGGACAATATCAGGCAGGTGGTCTAGTAGCCTAGGTAAGTTCCTGGGGGTAGGACCCTATCAGGTAGTGTGCTAGTAGCTGTGGTAGGGTCAATACCCTCTACGGACTTACCAGGGGGTAGGACCCTATCAGGTTGGCATGGCGGTAGCCTAGGTAAGTCTCTAGGGGCTAGGGCCTTATCTGGCAGGGAGGCATTAGACTAGAAAAGTCCCTAGGAGGTAGGACCCTATCAGGTAGGTGGTCTAGTAGCCTAGGTAAGTCCCAAGGGGGTAGGACCCTATCGGGTAGGCAGGGAACCAGCCTAGGTAGGTCACTACTGGTAGGACCCTATAGAACAGGCAGGACAGTAGCCTGGGTCAGTCCCTGGTTTGGGACCCTATCAGTGTTGCTGAAAAGCCTAAGTGAAGTCTGTGAGGTGAGGCACTATCAGGTGGCAGGCCTCAGCTAGATAAGTCTAGGGTAGGACCTATCAGGTAGGGGGAGACCTGGTAAGTCCCTGGGACTTGGAACCAGTGGCAGGGAACCAGGAGTAGTCCCAGGGGTGGGACTATTCGGGTAGTGTGCTGGTAGCCTAGTAGAGGCCCTAGGGGCAGGACCCTCTCAGGCAGGTGGCCTAGTAGCTAAGTAAGTCCCAGGGTAGGACCCTATCGGGCGGTGGTCTAGTAGCTGATAGTCTCTGGGGTTGGACCCTATGGTATACAGGCACCAGTCCAGTAGTCACTAGGGGTAGGACCATATCAAGGTGTCTGGCAGACTATTAGGTCCCTAGGGGTGAGACCTAATGGTCAGGCAGGACATGGCTGGTGATCCCTTGGGTGGGACTTTGTGAGTAGTGAGATGTAACAGGGGTCCCTAGGTGTAGGACTCTATCAGGTAGTCAGCCCTAGTAGCCTGGGCCAGGGGTAGGACCCTATTGGGTGAAGTGAAATGGCCTAGGAAAGGATCCCTGGTAGTAGGACCCATTAGGTGGCAGGAACCAGCCTAGCCAAGTCCTAGAGGTAGAAACCTATCAGGTAGTGTGCTAGAGCTGGGTTAGTCCTCAGAACAGAACCATCTTGGGTATGTGCAAGTAGCCGATGGAGTCCCAGAAGTGGGACCCTACTGGATGGTGTGCTAGTAGCTAGGTAAGTCCCTGGGGTAGAACCCTATTGGTAGTGTGCTGGTGGCTGGTGAGTCCCTAGCAGGAGGACTAGCAGGATGCTGTGCTAGTAGCTAGGTAAGTCCTGGTGTGTGGCACTATCTGGCAGATGGCCTAGTTGCCTAGGTAAATCCCTGGTCTTGGACAATGGTATGTAGGGCACCAGTCGAAATAAGTCTAGGGGATAAAATCCTCTTGGGCAGAGGCATAGTAGCCTAGTAAGTCCCTAGGTGACAGGACCCAAGAGGCCAGTGGCTAGTAGCCTAAGTAAGTCCCTCTGATGGACTGCTCGGGTAGGCAGGCACCAGCATGGAACCCCATGGGGGAGACCCTATTGGGGAGTGTGCTGAAGCTTATTAAGTCCCTAGAAGGTGAGCCCTATCAGGCAGGTGGCTAGTTCTAGTATGTCCTAAGTGTAGGACATGGACCGGGTACAGGGAGCGGTTGCCTGAGTAAGTCCCAAGGGTTAGGACCCTATCAGGTAGTGTGCTAGTAGCTATAAGTCCCTAAGGGTGGGACCCTATCGGGTAGTCTGCTAGTAGCTAGGTAAATCCCTGGGGTAGGACCATACTCCGGTTTGGCAGGACACCAGCTTAGGCAAAGTCCATATGGGGTGGAACCCTATCAACCAGGTGGCCTAGTAGCCTAGGTAGGTCCCTAGGGGGTAGAACCCTATCAGGCAGTGTGTTAGTAGCCTTGGTAAGTCCCTAGGGGTAGGATCTATTGGGTAGTGTGCTAGCAGCCTAGGTAAGTCCCTAGGGGGTAGGACCCTATCGGGTAGTATGCTAGTAGCCTAGGTAAGTCCCTAAAGGGTAGGACCCTATCAGGTAGGCAGGCGCCCAGCAGATAGGTCCTAAGGGGTAGGACCCTTCGGTGGGCATGGCAGTAGCCAGGTAAGCCCTGGGGTTCCATTTATAAGAAATGGCTGAAAAGCTAATGGGGCAAAACAAAATATGGGGCTTCCAACAAAAGCCCATCTTAGTCCATCAGTATTTCCTGCCTACAGGATAACCGCAGATCTAGTTAACAAACCTATTTCTTACCCCAAAACATGGCCTTATCTCTGTCCCATGCATTTTGAATTTTCCACGGTTTTAGACACAACAACACCTCAGAGCTGTTCCATGAATCCACTACCTCTCTGTGATAATTCTTCCTCATTGCCCTGAACTGCCTCCTCTATCTTTAAACTGTCTCCCTTGTTCTTGCACTCATTTTCTGAAAGATCCACCCTCTTGAACTTCATTGATTCCACTGGTAATTAGCATTAGGGTCGAGTCAGGCTTAGTATCAGGTTAGCGTTAACATTAAGGTGAGGTTTGTGTTTGCGTTAGAGCTGAGAAAGAGTTAGGGTTAGGGATAAGGAGGTTGGGATAGGGTCAGGGTTGGGTTGGGGCCAGGGTGAGGGTCAGGGTTAGGGTTAGGGTTAGGGCTGGGCTTGGGCAATAATTAGGGTTAGTGTTAGGGTTAGGATTAGGGTTAGAGCAAGGGTTAGGGTTAGGGTTAGGGTTAGGGTTTGGGTTTGGGCTTGGGTTAGGGTTGGTTAGGGTTAGGGATAGAGTTAGGGTTAGGTTAGGGCTAAGGTTAGGTTAGCGTTAGGGTTAGACTTAGGGTTAGGGCTAGGGCTAGGGTTAGGATTAACGTTAGTGTTAAGGTTAGGCTATGGTGAGGGTGAGGGTGAGGGTTATGGTGAGGGTTAGCTTCAGGATTAGGGTTAGGGTTAGGGTGAGGCTTAGGGTAAGGGTGAGGGTTAGGGTTAGGGTTAGGGTCAGTGTCAGAGTTTGGGTTAGGGCTAGGGTTAGGTTCAGTTTCAGGGTTAGGGTTAGGTTTAGGGTTAGGGCTAGAGTGAGGGTGAGGGTTTGTGTGAGGACAGTGTTGGGGTTGAGGTTAGTGTTAGCTTCAGGAATGAGGTGAGGTTACTGTTGGGGTTGGGGTTTAGGGTTAGGATTAGATTTAGGGTTAGGGTTGGGGTGAAGGACAGGGTTAGCATTAGGGTTAGGGTTACAGTGAGGGTTAGGGTCAGGGTTAGGGTTAGGGTGTGGGTGAAGGCTAGGGTTAGGTTGAGGTTAGGGTTAGCATTTGGGTCAGGGTCAGGCTTAGGGTCAGAGTTGGCGATAGCAGTAGGGTGAGGGTTTAGATGAGAGTAAGGCTAGAGAAGAGTAGGGTTAGGGGAGGGATCGGGATAGGGTCAGGGTTAGGGTTAGGGTCAGGGTTAGGGTCACAGTAGGGTTAGGGTTAAGGTTAGGGTTAGGGCTAGGGTTAGGGTTAGGGCAAGGGGTAGGGTTAGGATTAGGGTTAGGATTAAGGCTAGGGTTAGGGTCAGTGTTAGGGTTGGGATTATTGTTAGGGTTAAGTTTAAAGTTAAGGTTAGGGTTAGGTTTAGGGCCAGGTTTAGGGTTAGAGTTAGGGTTAGGGTTAATTTTATGGTTGGGTTAGGGATCGAGAAAGTTTTAGGGTTGGTCAGGTCAAGGTCAGGTTAGGGTTAAGTTGAGGTTAGGGTGAGGTGAGGGGGAGTTGGGTTGGAATATGGTTAGCATTAGGGTCAGAGTTAGGGTCAGGATAGTGTTAGCAGTAGGGTGAAGGTTAGGGTTAGTGTTAGGGTTAAGGTTAGGAACAGGGGCTAAAGCTAGGAAAGGAGTTAGGGTTAGAGTTGGGGAGGTTGAGATAGAGTCAGGGTTAGATTCTGATTCTGATTAGGGTTAGGGTTAGGGTTGGAGCTAGGGCTCAGGCAAGGGTTAGGGATAGGGTTAGTGTTAGGGTTGGGATACAGTTGAACAGGTTGGGTTAGGGTCAGTGTTGGGTTGGGGTTAGGGCTCGGGCTAGGGTTAGGGTTATGGTTAGGTTAGGATTAGGGTTAGATCAATGGTTGGGGTAAGGTTATTCATTAGGGTTGGGGAACAGGCTGGGTCTAAACAGGGTTTGAGTTAGGGTTAGGGTTAGTTTTAGTATTAGGTTTAGGACTAGAGTTAGTAAGGGTGAGGGGTGGGTTAGGATTAGGGTTAAGGTAAGTATGGGGTTAGGTCTAGGGTTAGGGTGAGAATATAGTTCAGTTAAGTTGGGGTGAGAGTTATTTTGAGGTTAGGGTTGGCTTAGGGTTAAGATGAATGTGAGGGTGAGGTTGATTTGATTAGGGTTAGATTGGGGTTAGGGTTAGGGTTTAGGGTTAGTTTGAGGGTTAGAGTGAGGGTTATGGTTAGGGTTAGGGATAGGGCTAGGGTCGGGGTTAGAGTTAGGGTTAGGGTTAGCATTAGGGTGAGGGTTAAGATAAGGGTTAGTCTTAGGGTTAGGGGTTAGGGTTAATTTTAGGATTGTGGTTAGGGTTAGGGTTAGGGCTAGGTTTAGTGTTATGGTTTTGGTTATGAGTTGGCAATTAGGGTTAGGGTTAGGGTTGGGGTTAGCATTAGGGTTAGGGTTATGGTTAGGGTTATGGCTAGAACTAGAGTTGGTGGGTTTAGGGTTGGGTTAGGTTTTGGGGATAGGGGCTGGGGTGAGGTGAGGGTGAGTTTAGTGTAAGGGTGAGGGTTAGGGTTATGGTTAGTGTTAAGGTTAGGGTGAGAATGAGGGTAAGAGTTACCTGTTAGGGTTAGGATTAGGGTTAGGGTTGGGGTGAGGGTCTTTGATAGCGTTAGTTTTAGGGTGAGGGTGAACATTAGGGTTAGGAGAGGGTGACGGTTAGGATTAGGGTTAGGGTAAGGGTCAGGGTCAGAGTTTGGTCATGGTTAGGGTCGTGGTCATGGTTTGGGTAAGGTTTAGGGATAGGGTTAGAGCTAGTTTTAGGGTTAAGGTTAGGGTTAGGACTGGTTAGGGGCTAAGTTAGTGTTAGAGTTAGAGTTAGGGTTGGGTTAAGTTAGGGTTAGAGTTAGGTTGTTATTGGCTTAAGGTTAGGGTTAGGTTGAGGTCAGGGTTAGGGCTGAGTTGAGTTAGGGCTAGGGTTGAGGTTGTGGTTGAGGTTAGGGCTGCAGTTGCTTAGGGCTAAGGTTTGGGCTAGGGTTAGCGTTAGGGTGGGATTTAGGGTTAGGGTTAGGGCTAGGGCTAGAGTTAGGGTTAGGGTTAGGGTTAAGGTTAGGTTAGGGTGATGGTGAGGGTTAGGGTGAAGGTGAGTGTTTGGGTTAGGGTTAGTATAAGGGTTAGGTTGAGGGTGAGGGTGCGGGTTATTGTTAGGGTTTAGGGTTAGGGTTAGGATTAGATTTAGGGTTAGGGTTGGGGTGAGGGACAGGGTTAGCATTAGGAGTTAGGTTACAGTGAGGGGTAAAGGTGAGGTTGGTGAGGTTAGGGTGAGGTCAGGTTAGCATTAAGTTAGGTTATGGTGAGGTTGAGTGTCAAGATTAGGGTTAGGGTTAGGGTGACATTGAGGGTGAGGGTTAAGGTTAGGGTGAGGTGAGGGTTAGGATTAGGGTTAGGGTCAGGGTCAGAGTTTGGGTTAGAGTTAGGGTTAGGGTCAGTGTCAGGGTTAGTGTTAGGGTTAAGGTTAGGGTTAGGGCTAGTTTTAGGGTTAGGGTTAGGGCTAGGTTTAGGGTTAGGGCAAGGGTTAGGGTTAGGATTAGGGTTAGGATTAAGATTAGGTTAGGGTCAGTGCTAGGGTTGGGATTATTGTTAGGGTTAGGTTTAAAGTTAAGGTTAGGGTTAGGTTTAGGGTCAGGTTTAGGGTTAGAGTTAGGGTCAGGGTTAATTTTATGGTTAGGGTTAGGGTTGGGGTAGTTTTAGGGTCAGGGTCAAGGTCAGGTTAGGGTTAGGTTGAGGGTTAGGGTGAGGGTGAGGGTTAGGGTTAGGGTTAGGTTTATGGTTAGCGTTAGGGTCAGAGTTAGGGTCAGGGATAGCGTTAGCATTAGGGTGAAGGTTAGAGTTAGTGTTAGGGTTAAGGTTAGGGTTAGGGCTAAAGCTAGGGAAAGGGTTAGGGTTAAAGTTAGGGTAGGGTTTGAGATAGGGTCAGGGTTAGGGTTACGGTTAGGGTTAGGGTTAGGGTTAGGGTTAGGGCTAGGGCTCAGGCAAGGGTTAGGGATAGGGTTAGTGTTAGGGTTAGGATTACGGTTAGAGCAAGGGTTATGGTTAGGGTCAGGGTTATTGTTAGGGTTCAGGTTAGGGTTAGTTCTAGTGCTCTGGTTAGGGTTAGGGTTAGAGTTAGAGCAAGGGTTAGGGTTAGGCACTAGGGTTAGGGTTAGGGCTATGGCAAGGGCAAGGGTTAGGGTTAGCTTTAGTAGGTTTGGGGTTAGAGAGGTAGAATTGAAAGGGTTAGGGTTGGGATGGGTTTAGATTGAGGGATGGGAATTAGGTTTAAGCAGTTTTAGGATGGAGTGAGGGTGAGGTTGGGATTTGAGTTAGGGTTAGGTTTAAGGGTTAGAGTTAGGGTTAGTTTGAGGGTTAGGGTGAGGGTTATGGTTAGGTTTAGGGTTAGGGCTACAGTTAGGGTTAGGGTTAGGGTGAGGGTTAGGGTAAGGGTTAGACTTAGGGTTAGAGGTTAGGTTTAGTGAGATGGTTGGGAGGAGGGCTGGGTTGGGTTGAAGCAGAATGAGCATGGTTATCGTTATGGTTATGAGCGAGCGGTTAGGGTTAGAGATAGCATTGGGGTTAGGGTCATGGTTAGTGTTAGGGCTAGTTCTAGAGTTAGGGTTAGGTTTAGCATTAGGGTTAGCTTTAGGGATAGGGCTAGGGTGAGGGTGAGGCTTATGGTGAGTTTGAGTGCCATGGTTATGGTAAGTGTTAGGGTTAATGTGATGATGAGGGATATTGTTAGGGGTTTAGGTTAGGATTAGGGTTAGGGTTAGGTTTGGGGTATGGCCTTGGGTCAGAGTTAGCATTAGTGTTATGGTTAGGGACAGGGTGAGGTTAGGGCTAGGGTGAGGGTGATCTTCATGGTTAGAGTGAGGGTTAGGGTTAGGGTTAGGGTCAGGGTCAGAGTTATGGTTAGGGTTAGGATTAGGGTCAGGGTCAGAGTTTGGGTTAGGTTTAGGCTTAGGGTTAGGGTTCAGGCTAGTTTGAGGTTTAGGGTTAGTTTTAGGGTTAGGGTTAGGGCTAGGTTTAGGGATAGGGTTAGAGTTAGGGATAGTGTTAGGGTTAGGGTTAGGGCTAGGGTTATGGTTAGGGTTAGGATTAGGGTTATTGGTAGGGTTAGGGTGAGGGTTAGGGTTAGGGTTAGGGCTAGGGCTCAGGCTATGGTTAGGGTTAGTGTTAGGGTTAGGATTAGGGTTAGAGCAAGGGTTAGGGTTAGGGTCAGGGTTAGGGTTAGGGTTTGGGTTAGGGCTCGGGCTTGGGTTAGGGTTAGGGTTATGGTTAGGTGTTAGGGGTTCGGGTTAGGGTTAGGGTTAGGGCTAAGGTTACAGTTAGGGTTAGCATTAGGATTAGATTTAGGGTTAGGGTTAGGGCTAGATTTAGGGTTAGAATAGTAGTAGGGATTGAGCCATAGTGAGGATGAGGGTGAGGTTAGGGTGGGGTGAGTATGAGGTTAGGGGTGGTAGGGTAATGGTGAGGTGAGGTTGTGAAGTTGGGTTCAGGGTTAGGTTAAGTTAGATTAGGGTTAGGGTTGGGGTGGTCAGGGTTAGCATTGGTTGGGGTTATATAGAGGTTAGGGTCAGGATTAGGGTTAGGGTTAGGGTGGGAGGTGAGGTGAGGGTGAGAGGTTGAGGTCAGGGTCAGGGTTGGGTTGGGTTAAGGTTATGGTTGGTGAGGTTAGGGTTTGGGCTAAACTGAGTTAAATTTGGGTTAGGTTTAGGTTAGTTCTATGTTGAGGGTGAGGTGAGGATGGGGTGAGGTCAGTGTTAGTGCTAGGGTTAGTGTGCTTTGATGTGAGGTGGGATTGTTAGGGTTTAAGTTAGGGTTAGATTTAGATTTAGAGTGAGGTTGGGGTGAGGACAGTGTTAGCATTAGGGTTAGAGTTCACAGTGAGGGTTAGGGTTAGGGTCAGGGTGAAGTTGGGGTTAGGGTGAGGGGAAAGGTTAGGGTTAAGGTTAGGGTTAGCGTTAAGGTCAGGTTGCAATAACGTGGTGAGGCAGGTTAGGGTTAGAGCTAGGGTTATGGTTAGGGTGAGGGTTGGGGTGGATTCTTAGGGTTAGAGTTGGGGTTAGTGTTGGTGTTAGGGTTGAGGTTAGGGCTAGGGTTGGGTTAGGTTTAGGACTGAAATAAGGTTATGGTTATGGTTGGGTTAGCGGTTGAGGTTAGTTTGCATTAGGGTTAGGGTTATGGTTAGAGTTGAGCTGGGCTTCGTTAAGTGGTTTGTAGAATAAGGATATGTTAAGGTGAGGTGAGGTTTCGGTGAGGATGAGTGTTAGGGTATGGTTAGTGTTAGGGTAAGGTGAGGATGAGAGATAGGGTTAGGGTTCAGGTTAGGATTAGGGTTAGGGTTGGGGTTGGGGTGAGGTCAGGGTTGCATTAGGGTTAGGGTTGGGTCAGGGTGAGGTTAGTGTTAGGATTAGGGTCAGGGTCAGGGTTTGGGTTAGGTTTAGGTTTAGGGTTAGGGGTAGGGCTAGTTTTACGGTTAGGATCAGGGTTAGGGTTAGGGATAGGTTTAGGGTTAGGGTTAGAGTTAGGGTTAGTGTTAGGGTTAGGGTTAAGGTTAGGGTTAGGGTTAGGGTTAGGGCTACGGTTATGGTTATGGTTAGTATTATGGTTATTGGTAGGGTTAGGGTTTAGGTGAGGGTTAAGGTTAGGGTTAGGGCTTGGGTTAGGGATAGCATTAAGGTTAGGATTAATTCTGCGGTTAGGGTTACGGTTAGGGTTAGGTTTAGGGATAGGGCTTGGGTTATGGTGAGTATGAGGTTTACAGTGAGAGTGAAGGTTAGGGTTATGTTAGTGTTAGGGTTATGTTGAGGATGAGGGTTAGGGTTAGGGTGAGGGTGAGGGTTAGGATTAGGTTTAGGCTTAGGGTTGTGGTGAGGGTCAGGGTTAGCATTATGGTTAGGGTTAGGGTTAGGGTTAGGGTTAGGGTTAGGGTTAGGGTGAGGTTAGGAGGAGGGTTAGGGTTAGGGTTAGTGTGGGGTAAGGGTCAGAGGTTAGCATTAGGGTTGGTTAAAGTGAGGGTTAAGTGAGTTAGGGTTAAGTTGGTGGGGGTGAGGGTCAGGGTCAGAGTTAGGTTTAGGATTAGAGTAAGGATCAGATTGGTATGAGGTGAGGTTAGGTTTAGGTGAGGTTTGGGTGTTAAATTAGGGTTAGGGTTAGGGTTAAGTCAGGTCAAGGTTAGCTTTAGGTTTAGGGTTAGGGTTAGGGCTAGTTTTGATTGGAGTTGGGTCAGGTCAAAGTTAGGGTTAGGTTTAGGGTTGGGTTGAAGAGGGTTAGTGTTAGGTAGTTTTGAGGTTAGGTTAGGGTTAGGGCATGGTTTGGGTTGAGTTACTATGGGGTTAGGGTTAAGGTTAGGGTTAGGGTTAGTGTTAAGGTTAGGACTAGAGTTGGGTTAGGGTTGGGTGGGGTTATAGTAGGTTTAGGTTTAGGGTTGGTTAGAGTTGAGGTTAGGGTTGTACTGGTTTAGGGTTAGGGTTGGGTTAGGGTTAGGCTAGGGTTAGAGTTGTGTTAGGGGTTGGGGTGAGGGTTAAAGTGAGGGCATGGGTTAGGGTTAGCAATACAGTTAGGGTTACGGTTCGGGATACGGCTATGGCTAGCGTTAGGGTTTGGGTTAGGTTTAGGGTTAGGACTAGGGTGATTGTGAGGGTGAGTTTTAGGGTGAGGGTTAGGGTTATGGTTAGTGTTAGTCATAGGGATAGGGTTAGGGTGAGGGTGAGGGTGAGGGTTAGGGTTAGAGGTTAGGGTTAGGGTTAGGATTAGGGTTAGGGTTAGGGAGAAGGTGAGGATTAGGGTTAGGGTGAGGGTTAGGGTTAGGGTTAGGATCAGGGTCAGGGTTAGGGTTAGGGTTAGGGTTAGGGTTAGGGTCAGGGTCAGGGTCAGGGATAGGGTTAGGGCCAGTTTAAGGGATAGTATTAGGGTTAGGGCTAGGTTTAGAGTTAGGGTTAATGTTAGGGTCAGGGTTCAGGTTAGGGTTAGGGTTAGTGTTAGGGTTAGGATTAGGATTAGAGTAAGTATTAGGGTTAGGGTCAGGGTTAGGGTTTGGGTTTGGGTTATTGTTAGCGCTGGTGCTCGGGCTAGGATTAGGCTTAGGGTTAGGGTTAGAATTAGTGTTACAGCAAGTTTTATGGTTAGGCATTAGGGTTAGGGTTAGGGCTAGGGCAAGGGTTAGGGTTAGGGTTAGCTTTAGTGTTAGGTTTAGGACTAGAGTTAAGGGTAGGGTAAGGGTTAGAGTTAGGGTTAGGGTGAGAGTAAGGGTGATGATTAGGGTTCGGGTTAGGTTTAGGGTTGGGGGAATGTGAGGGTGGGGGATAGGCTTTGAGTTAGGGTGAGGGTTAGGGTTTGTGCTATTGTTAGGGTTAGTGTTAGAGTTAGGATTAGGTAAGTCCCTAGGGGGTTAGGACCCTATCGGGCAGGCGTCCTTGTAGCCTAAGAAAGTCCCAAGAGGGTAGGACCCTATCTGGCATTGTGCTAGTAGCCTAGGTAAGTCCCTAGGGGGTAGGACCCTATCAGGTAGTGTGCTAGGGACTTACCTAGGCTCCCTCCCTCCCTGCCTACCCGATAGGGTCCTACCCCCTAGGGACTTATCTAGGCTGGTGCTCTGCTACCCAATAGGGTCCTACCTCATAAGGACTTACCTAGGCTACTAGCACACTACCCGATAGGATCGTACCCCTAGGGACTTACCTATGCTACCGCCCTGCCTGCCCTATAGGGTTCTACCCAGTAGAGACCTACCTAGGCTGGTTCCCTGCCTACCCGATAGGGGCCTACCCCCTAGGGACTTACTTAGGCTACTAGACCACCTACCTGATAGGGTCCTACCCCCTAGGGACTTTCCTAGTCTAATGCCTCCCTGCCAGATTTGGTCCTAGCCCCTAGGGACTTACCTAGGCTACCACCATGCCTACCTGATAGGGTCCTACCCCCTGGTAAGTCCGTAGAGGGTATCAACCCTACCAAGGCTATAGATGATTGATGGAGCTCTATAGGTGATCTATGCAGACAGGGTGAATGGTAGGCAGTGGTCATTTAGGCCACCTGAGGTGATATTTTTATTTTTGCCAGAAATGGTTCCAGGTGATCTATGGAGTCATTGTGAAAGGTCAGGTAAAATGTCCAAAGTGGCCATTGAGGCCACCAGAGGGGATATGTTTTTGTTTTTGCCAAAAATGGGTTTCAGGTGATCTATGGAGGTGAGGTAAAAGATTCACAGTAGAGCTTTAGACAACCAGGGGTGCTATTTTTTTTTTTTGCAAAAAATGGGTTCAAGGTGATCTATGGAGACAAGGAGAATGTGATGCAGTGGTCGTTTAGGCCCCCTGGGGTGACATTTTTATTTTTGCAAAAAATTATTTGCAGTTTATTTATCTTGCTGCTTCCTGATGTAATATATATATATATATATATATATATATATAATATTTTTTTTTAAAAAGGGGTTTCAGGTGATTAATGGAGTTTTGGTAAATGGTAGGCAGTGGTCATTTAGGCCACCTGAGGTAATATTTTTATTTGTGCCAGAAATGGTTCCAGGTGATGTATGGAGTCATTGTGAAAGGTCAGCAGTGGCTGTTCAAGCCAACTGAGGTGAAATATTTATTTTTGCAAAAAATCAGTTCCAATTGATCTCTGGAGTTGGGGCGAAAAGTCAATATCAGCGTTTTAAGACACCTGAGGTGATATTTGTAGTTTTTCAAAAAGTGGCTTGTAAGTGACTAATGGAGCTGGTGTAAAAGGTCTGAAGCTGTCATTTAGGACACCTGATGTTATATTTGTATTTTTGCCAAAAATGGGTTCCCGGTAAATTATTGATCCAGAGTAAAAGATCTGCAGTGGTCATTTAGGCCAGTAGACATGATATTTTAATTTTTTATAGAAATTGGTTCCAGTTGATTTATGGAGCCAGGGTGAAAGGTCTACAGAGGACCTTTAGGCATGATGTTAAGGATGTTTAGGATGATGTTTTCATTTTTGGCAAAAATGGGTTCCAGCTGATCTATGCAGACATTGTTAATGGTACATGGTGTCCATTTAGGCCTCCTGTGGTGATATTTTGTTTTGTAATAATGGGTTCCAGGCTATGTTCCCCCTAAGGTGTGCGCATGTGCACCCGCACAGCAGTCAGAAATAACCCGCACACAGCTTTAGTAGTAGCGCACAAAGCAGCTGACAGGGATCCTCATGTTCATGAAGTAGTGACTACAGTCATCACTCAGATTTAAGACTCAGACAGCAGGACATGAAAGTGAGTGGGAAAGAAACATTGTATGCTCACCTCTGAGGCCACAACTCATTAACTTTAACAAGCCAGTAGTTAACAAGCAAGACATCTTGCTCTTGTTCCACTTATTGAACAATGGAACTGCTCCGCAAAATTCCAACCAATTGGATTTGCAGTTACAGCAATGTTTTTGGCTTGACACCTCTTTTCAGTAAGACAGCACTTGATAATGAACAGTACTCCCCTGCTGTTCACAGAAATGGCATGTTTTCTTTGTTTGGTAGATTCCCCCCAACAAAGCAATGCGAGAGATTCTCTGACATAGGGTGTATATTATATTATTTCAGTTTTAAAGTTGCACAACTTCAGTGTAATCTGCCTCCTCCCCAAGCAGCGTCTCACATACAAAATGTGTTTATAATGGATTTAAAGCCTCACCATTGAAAGAGTGTTCATTTTTTTTCAGTACAAGATTGTACATATGTTTAGAGATGAGATTGTGCTTCTGTTTAAAACAGGGTCTCACATTATACACACATTTGAGATTCAATGAATCAGTGCTTTAAAAATTGCCCATGTTGGCTACATGGGGATAGTAATTCTAAAATGGACAACAAGAAATAGCAGTGCAACAAATGTCCTTTTCATTTAATTTCATAAATTCAGACTGCTCTTAGTGTGAATCCAGAATGGAAGAGAATTACAGTCTCCTAAATGCATCTCCTCTCTCATATCACACTGACTCACCTACTACATTACAAAATACATTTTAAAACCCCACTGAGCTTGATGATACCTAGCATAGTTATTGTAAACCATACCTAGGGTATATGACATCACAAACAATTTTGCATGCATCCATCAAAGATCCCATTGCTAAGTACTGCTTTAGAAGCTGTCCAACCCTGAATACCACATTGCCATAACAGTATTAAATGATGTACTTTTGGAGTTGGCAGAGTTGTCCAAGATGTTTCAGAAAGTGGTCTAACAAGTTGAAGCTGTACAGATTGCTAGGGCAAAATAAAAAAGTTCAGAAGCCAGTACCTGGTTGAAACTGTCACTGGAGCCCACCAGTAAAACTGCTTTTGGCTAATTGCACAGCTGAAGTAAGCACAACAGCAATTTTGAATCATTGGCCTGTTATGTGACCATTTGGACAGCTGATTTCCTGCAGGTGAACTTTCTGACTGATCTGTCTTTGATTTTGCAACAATGCCACATTGCAGCTTTGATTTTGGCTTATCAAATATTGAGAGACTGTGCAGCAAATATCAGGACTATTTATTTTCATCAATGGACCAGGCAGAAATTGTTAGCCAGTACAATGACTTCAGATTTACAGTTCCTGAAAAAATAAAGGCACGATCATTAAAATCCTTTACTGACATGATCCACTTTTCTTTGACTAATGTACAGTACAGCATAGTGGCTAAACTTATTGATGTATGTGCTACATTCCAAGCTAAACATGAAGCTATCATGTATAAAGATTCCTACACAGTCTTATCCTTCCCCAGAAGAGATTCTCCATAGGGAGGTGCACAGTGAGAAGGCTACGATAGTACAGAGAAAATTATTGGGAGTGATAGAGGATCACGTACTGAAGCAGAGAGAAGTATGGCTGAGTAAGACCATAACTATCTTTGGGTGGAAGGTTTCACTCAAGGATTCTCATAGAAAAGTTAGGAAGATGTGTTGCTGCTCTGGAAAGAGCATTAGGATTTTATATCTCCAGAAACATAGTGAGTCCATGAAGTTATATGGAGACCCTGAGCCCACAACACAGATTGATATTACATTTAAAATCCTCATAAAGCTAGCAGCTTGTTCTCTGGCCAGCAAGCTGGATTGTTTGGAATACATTTAGTTTACATGTTAGACTTGGGTGAAGGCTTTTCATGGTTTAAACAGACTATGATAGTTGAGAATCAATCTTAGAGGCAGATAACCCCAATTGACTTTGGAAACCTAATTGACTCTAATACCTACCACCGATGACAGTTATTGATTCAGTCTGGCAAATGCAGCCTGTAGATAATATCAAACAAATGAACTCTGAATGCCAGCTAGATTTGGATGAGGGAGCTGAGTTGAGATGTGGATGCCCTTTCTATACTTTCATGGAATATTGAGGGCATCCATCTTGAAATAATTGACCCTGAAGTAGTGAGATTTCTGGATAATTTTTATATTATTGGACTGCAATAAAGGTGGTGTACAGAAAATGTTAACCCCAGATTGGCTGGATATTCTGTCTTTACTCTGCCAGCAACTAAAGATAAAAGTTTGAAGATTGAAAGGGGTATTTCTTTATCAAAACTTTGCTAAATTTTCAGACTCTAGCATTTCTACTAAGTCAGAGGGTATTTTGGCTGTAATGATTAGCAAAGGACAAGAGAAGATTATTCTCTGCAATATACTTGCCCCTCACAATAGAGCTACTGATCCGCTGACCTTTCATACAGGATATGAAATGGCACTTGATGAATTGTCAGATAAGAGTACACTTCATCTTATAATTATTTTGGGAGACTTTAATCCCAGAATTCTTCTCATTTCTTGGAGGATGTATATTCAGATATGATCCATACAATATCTATAATTAATCCAAATATCTCATATACTAGGAATGCTGAGGATCTAAACTCTAACCTCAGAGGTAAGGAATTGCTAGTGGGCTTAGCCAGTAGAACTTTCTGTATTTTAAATGGTAGAACTCAGGTCAATCTAGTCAGATCTTACACTGTAGAGGACCTACTGGCTCTTCAACCACTGATTAGGTTTGGACCAATTTGAAAGCAGTAAAGCTGATCCAAAAGTTAGAGGTCATTGATAAATTGGAATCAGCACACTGTGCCATTGTAATTAACATCAAATGCCCTTTGGAACTTTAGGAGTGAGGCGCAACAGGAAGAGAGTCGAGAAGTCATAAATAAGAGAAGGATTGGATGGGAGCCGATTCATCAAGCTAGTTTCAAAGAAATTGTTAGTACAGGAGTCTTAGGTAATATTCATGAGTTGGTCCTGGACAAAAGTAAAGCCTTTAATAATTTGAGAATTGGGAAACTATTCATTCTTCACTTGACTTAGATGTAAAACAATGTACCATCCTAGGTCCCTTTATAAAAGTTTTAGTTTAATTCGTATCCCTACAGGCAAAGAAAGAGTTTGGAGGAAAATTAAGATAGCATAAGAAGAAAAGAAATAAGTCTGCAGCAGATTTTAAATTGCTAAAGACTGAAAGAGAAAACATAGGAAAATTCTTGAATGGGAGAGACATAAACATACTCAGGGACTTTGGGAAAAACTGAGGCAGGCTGTTTTGGTTAGGGATGGAAGGCGATTTTGGAATATTGTTGTCCAGGGATATACTAGATATGCCAATAGGATTGAAGCCTATATTACACCAAAAGTCTGGGGATCTGATTTCTCCAAGCTCTATTATTCTCAAGAAGAGCAGGAGACACCTGATGCTTTCAAAATACAGGATGATGAAATTTTTCCAAGACCTATCTTGATCACAGATGATGAAATCCGGATGGCACTGATTGGCCTTAAAGCAAATAAAGCACCAGGACCAGATGGGGTCCTAGGTGATCTCTATAAGGTTTTTGCCAACTGATGGATTCCTTTTCTTCTTTTACTGTTTAATGGCCTGGTTCAGGAGTACTCTTACCCTGCAAGTTGGGCAGGTAGTGTTATCTTCCCAATTTTTAAAAAGAGGATCCAATGACATAAGGATGTATAGGCCTATTAGTTTGATAGATGTTTCACAGAAGATTTTGTCTAGGATAATTTTGAGCAGATTACTGTCATGGGTCAAGGAAAACTCAGTATTGAATGATGCACAGAACGGTCTCTGGAAGGACTGCTCTTCAGTACAACACTATTATGTGCTTCAGCACCTGATCTGGAAATATATTAAAGTGAGAAAAAAAATTATATATTGCTGTTTTGTGGATTCTCCTCGGCCTTCGACAGCATTAGTAGAAAAATCCTTTGGGCTACATTAAGAATCTGAGTTGAGGCCCCACTTGATATCATTAATATGACTCTATGAAAATATGTGGGCAAGGGTCCAGTATAATCAATATGGTCATCTAACTGATAGATTTGAGACAAATATGGGGACAGACAGGGTGCATTTTGCCCCACTCTATTTAACATCTACATCAATACAGTCTTGGATCAGCTAGGTAACTCAGATTTCCATACTGCAAAAATTAATGATCAAAGGTTTAATGTTTAGCATATGCAGATGATTTAGTCTTGCTCTCTACTTCAATCTTATGTCTTAAAAGAAAACTGGCTCACTTTGAATCTCTCTGTTCTCAAAGGAAACTAAACGTTAATCTCGGCAAGACCAACATTGTAGTTTTTGGCTCTCAAACCAAGAATACAGTAGGCTTTAGGCTAAACGGTAACCATATAGATACTGTTAAGTGTTTGACTATTTAGGTGCCCATTTTGCCTATAGCCTATCTTGGAACAAACATTTGGAGGCTATTCAATTTAAAATGGGATCTTCTGTAAATGCCCTAAAAATATTTAACAGCAAGATGGGGAAGTCATCAGTGAGCTGGGTATTAAGAGTCGTTAATGCCAAAATAAGAACAATCATGTTATATGCCTCTGAAATCTGTGGTTATACTAAGGTTAGAGAATTAGAAATAATTCTGAATAAACTCTATAGATACATCTTAATATTTTTAAATGGAACTCAAGCTGTATTCTTGCCTTGGAGGTAGGACAATGTTCCTTGACTTCTCTCATCTGTGAACGACAGATTTCTGTCTGTTGAAACTTTTCTTTTGCCCCTACAAAGATATCCCAGAATGTGTGTAGTGGAAGCCATCAAATTGGCCAGCATTGGGATATGTACATTCCTTTATTCATCTTATTAAGGAAACAATAATGGCGGTCGGATTGTGCCACCTCTTATATCAAACTTACACAAGACCATTTGAGGAGATTAGGCAGGATGTCAAATTGAGGCTTATTGACTTAAGACATAAATTCTTTCTGTGTTCAACTCTCCAAGCTTAAGCTATATGGGTTTTATAAAAAAAAAAGTAAAGATTTCATGGGGATATGAGCCATATCTCTCTTTTTTTAACCTGTCCTAAACAAAGAAGAATCTATACAGATTTGAACTGAAAACTAGAATGCTCAATGCATTCATTTCAGACAGAAGAGAAGGTACTTTCTCCATATTGTAAATGTGGAGTGTGGACTACAGATGATCTCAGACATGTGGTACTCTTGTGACCTAGGTATGAATCAACTAGGAAAACTGCTGGGGATCTTGGCTTCCCCCTGGAGGATCTTTCGGAATATTTGTTTACTATGAAAGAGAAGAACATGGAAGAGATCTTTGCAAGATTTCTCATCTCAACTCATTTGTAAAGTATTTTAGGGGGACATGAAGTTCTATGTAGGTTTTTTATCTGAAAAGATACTCTGTTAAACTGAATTGCACTGTAAAGATATTTAAGTTCCTTGTTGATTTATTTATTGTCTATTTATATTTACTATGTATTTTGTCCTGATTTTAGTATACTATAACTGCTTTATGCGGAACAATAAATTATACTACTTCTACCACATTCCAAGCTTCTGGTGCTGACCGTGAAAGAGGCTTCAACTTCACGAACTGCATTAAAAACAAACAAAGAAACAGCTTGAAAGAAAGCCATTTAGATATGCTGATGCGAACAAAATAGTTTTTAACATCTGGTGGAAAAATGGATCTTAATAAAATATAAGCCCACTGGAAGAATGGGAAAGACAGGAGAGAAAAACAGCAAATGTTGATTTCTTAGCAATGCATCATCAGCAGCCCTTTTAGATGCATGCAAGACTCTTTAAAATGTACATAGTTTGCACATGTTTCCAGTTCATACTGTTATGGTGCACAGTGCACATCCAAGCTTCGGACTGTGTCAGAATGTATATTTATGCTTTGCATTGAGTATTTGAGTGTTTGGTTATATTTTCTACTGTTTACTGGCAATAAAATGTATCACTTGTTTGGGCCTTCCAATTTGCGCACATGAATCAATTTTTTGCACAAAGTGCCACACACACATATCAGTCGCCCACCCAAACAGACTAAAAATTAGAGGGAACATTGGTTCCAGGTAATTTATGTACCTGGGGTATAATGTCAGTGGATGTCATATAGGCCAGCTATGGTGATATTTTTAGTTTTTGCCAAAAATAGGTGGGGTCAAATATCCACAGTGCTCATTTGGGCTCCTTATGCTATATTTTTGTTTTTGCCAAAAATGGGTTCCACGTGCTTAATGGAACCTTTGTAAAATGTCTGTGGTGGTCATATAGGCCACCTGAGGTGTTGTTTTTATGTTTTCCAAAAAGTGGTTCCAGGTGAGTTATGGAGCAGGGGTAATGGGACTGCAGTGATCATTTAGGCCACCAGAGATAATATTTTAATTTTTGCTACAAGTGGGTTCCAGGTGATCTATGGAGTCATTGTGAAAGATTGGAGTGGTTGTTTAAACCTGCTGAGGTGAAATTTTTATTTTTGCAAAAACAGTGTTCAAGGTGATCTATGGAATCATTGTGAAAGTCCGTAAGTTTGTTTTGGACACCAGATGTGACATTTTAATTTTTACCCAAAATGGGTTCCAGGTAATTGATGGATCTGGAGTAAAAGATCTGCAGTGGTCATTTAGGCTACCAGAGGTAATGTTTTTATTTTTACTAAAAACTAGCTCCCAGGTGATTTTCGGAGCTGAGATGAAAGGTCTGCAGAAGTCATTTAGAGATACCGGGGGACATTTCTATTCAGTTTTGCCAGAAATTAGTTCCAGGTAATTTATGGATCCAGAGTAAAAGCTCTGCAGTGGTCATTTAGGCCAGGAGAGGTGATATTTTTATTTGCACTAGAAATTGGTTTCAGGTGATTTATGGAGCCAGGGTGAAAGGTCTGCAAAGGACCTTTAGGCAACCAGGGATGATATTTTTATTTTTTGCCAAAACTGGGTTCCAGGTGATCTATGGAGCCAGATTCAAAGTTCCTCAGTGGTTGTTTAGGTCACCTGAGGTAAAATGTTAATTTTTTCCCCAACAAATGAGTACCAGGTGGGTTGTAAAGCTGGGGTGAAAGGTTAGCAGTGGTCATTAAGGCCACTGAGGTCATAATTTCATTTTTACTAAAACTGGGTTCCAGGCTATGTATGGAGAAAGGTTAAAAGGTCATTTATGCCACCTGATGAGATATTTTTACTTTTTTACTATAAATTGGTTTCAGGTGATCTACGGAGCCAGATTCAATGTTCCTCAGTAGTTGTTTAGGGCACCTGAGGTGCAATTTATATATTTGCCAAAAATGGGTGTCTGGTGATTTATGCAGCTCGGGTGAAAGGTCTGAGGTTGTAGCTTAGGCCAGCTGAGGTGATGTATTTTAATTTTGCCAGAAATGCAGTTCAGGTGATTCATGGGTTTGGGATAAAAGGTTGGCTGTGGTCATTTAGGCCACCTGAGGTTAAAGGTAGGTGGTGGTGAGTAGGCCACCAGGTGATAACTGTAGTTTTGCCAAAAATGGGTTACATATAATGCATGGATCCAGATTAAAAGATCTGCAGTGGCTGTTTAGACCAGGAGAAGTGATATTTTTATTTTTACCAGAAATTGGCTCCAGGTGATTTATGGAGCCAGGATGAAAGGTCTGTAGAGGACCTTTAGGCAACCAGGGACGATGTTTTTATTTTTTGCCAAAAATGGGTTTCAGCTAATCTGTGGAGCTAGGGTGAATGGTATGAGTTGGTGATTTAGGCCACCTGAGGTGAAATTGTTACTTTTGCCAAAATTACGTTCAAGGTGATCTTTGGAAACATTGTGAAAGTTCTGAGGTGTTTGTTTTGGGCACTTGTTGTGACATTTTTATTTTTTATCAAAAATGAGTTCCAGGTAATCTATAGATCTGAAGTAGAAGATCTGCTGTGGTCATTTAGGCCACCAGAGGTGTTGTTTTTATTTTTACTAAAAATTGGTTCCAGGTGATTTATGGATTTGGGATAAGAGGTCTGCAGTGGCCCTTTAGGCCATCATGGGTGATATTTTCATTTTTGCCAGCAATGGTTCCAGGTGATATCGGGAGCTGAGGTGAATGTAAATGGTGGTCATTTAAACCACCTGAGGTTATTATTATTCTTTGTCAACAATGGTTTCAAGGTGAAATTATGGAGTAATAAGTCCAGTGTGGTCATTTAGGCCACCTGAGGTGATATCATTTCTTTACCAAAAATAGGTTCCAGTTGAATTATGGTGCTGGGGAAAAAGGTCCACAGTGAATAAAAATGTCACCTCAGGTGGCTTGAAGAACCACAAAGAAACCTTCAACCAGGCTCCATATATCACCTGGAGCATGTTTTTGGCAAAAACTAAAAATATCACCTCATGTGGCCTAAATGACATCCACAGACGTTTTACTCCAGGTGAAATGTCTGCACTGGTCGTTTATGCTATCTGAGGCTAAAGATCCAATTTTGGCCACCTGAGGTGATATTTATATTTTTGACCATTGATCACTTGGAACCATTTTTGGCAGAAATGAAAATATCACCCCTGGTTGCCTAAACGTCCACTGCAGACCTTTTATCCATTTGCCATAAATCATCTGGAACCAATGTCAGGCATAAAATGTATAAAAATGTCACCCCAGGTGGCATAAATGATCACCACAGAACATTCACCTTGGCTCCATAAATCACCTGGAACCAAATTTTAGTAAAAATAAAAACATTACCTCTGGTGATCTAAATGACGACTGCAGATCTTTTACTCCAGATCCATAAATTACATGAACCCATTTTTGGTAAAAATAAAACGTCACATCAGGTGTCCAAAACAAACTCCTCAGACCTTTCAAAATGTTTCCATGGATCATCCTGAACCCAGTTTTTGAAAAAATAAAAATTACACCTGAGGAGGCCTAAACAACCACCTTCTACCATTCACCCTTGCTCCACAGATTACGTGGAACCCATTTTTGCAAAAAATCAGAATGTCACCCCTTGTGACTTAAAAGTTCACTGTGGACCTTTTCCCCAGTGCCATAAATCATTGGAACCTATTCTTGGTAAAAGAAAAATTATATCACCTCAGGTGGCCTAAATGACCACACTGGAGGATCTTAGTGGAGACAGGTGCTGATATTGACTGTGACAAGTGACCATGGCTCAGGTGATGCAGAGGAAAAGCCCACCCTGCCGGATATGGGGCAGGCCAGTGGCACCATTGGTTTAGGAACAGTGGGGGTTTCCACCATGCCTGACATTTAGGCCAGCTGTGGTGAAATTTTAATTTTTGCAAAAAATGGTTTCCAGGTGATGTCTGGAGCTGAGGTGAGATGTCCATGATATTCATTTAAGCCACCTGCAGCAAAATTTTTAGTTTTTCAAATAGTGGGTTGCAGGTAATCTGTGGAGCTTGGGTGAATGGTACGAGGTGGTTATTTAGGCTGCCTGAGGTGAAATTTTTATTTTTGCCAAGACTGTGTTCAATTGATCTATGGAAACATTTTGAAAGGTCTGAGGAGTTTGTTTTGGACACCTGATGTGACATTTTTATTTTTACCAAAAATGGGTTCCAGATAATTTATGGATCTGGATTGAAAGATCTGCATTGGAGATTTAGGCCACCAGAGATGATATTTTTATTTTTACTAAAAATTGGTTCCAGGTCATTTATGGAGCCAAGGTGAAAGGTCCTCAGTGGTCATTTAGGCCACTTGGGGTGATATTTTTATTCATTGTTTGCCAGAAATAGGTTCCTTGTGATTTATTTAGCCTGGATAAAAGATCTGCAGTAGACCTTTAGGAAACCAGGGGTGATATAATTTTTGACAAAAATGGTTCCAGATGATCTATTGAGCCAGGGTGAATGGAATGCAGTGGTCATTTAGTCAACATGAGGTAATATTTTATTTTTACTAAAAATGGGTTCCAGGTTATGTATGGAGCAAGGGTAGAAGGTCATTTATGCTACCTGAGGTGATATTTTAATTTTTTGTCATAAATGGATTTCAAGTGATCTACGGAGCCAGATTCAATGTTCCTCAGCAGGTGTTTAGGCCACCTGAGGTGCAATTTACATATTTGCGGAAAATGTGTTGCAAGTGAGTTATGGAGCTGGGGTGAAAGGTCTGAGGTTGTAGTTTAGGCCAGCTAAGGTGATGTATTTATTTTTGCCAAAAATGCAATTTAGGTGATTCATGGGATTAGGGTAAAAGGTTGGCAGATGTCATTTAAGCCACCTGAGGAGTTAAGGTAGGCCATTAGGCCACTTGAGGTGATAATTGTATTTTTGCCAAAAATGGGTTCCAGGTAATTCATGGATCGACAGTAAAATACCTGCAGTAGTCATTTAGGCCAGAATAGGAGATATTTTTACTTTTACCAGAAATTGGCTCCAGGTGATTTATGGATCCATGGGGAAAGGTCTGCAAAGGTGCTTTAGGCAACCAGGGAAGATATTTTTAATTTTGGCCAGAAATGGGTTCCAAGTGATCTATGAAGCCAGGTTCAAAGTTCCTTGATGGTTGTTTAGGTTACCTGTGGTTAAATGTTCACTTGTTTTCCAAAAATGAGTTCCAGGTGAGTTATGAAGCCTGCTCGAAAGGTCAGCAGGGGTTGTTAAGGCCACCTAAGTTGATATATTTCTTTTTTTGCCAAAAATGGTTTTCATGTGAGTTTTGTAGCTGGTGTAAAAAGTATAAGGTCGTCATTCAGGCAATATTATTTTTTGTTTGCTAAAAATTTTGGTTCCAGTTTATTTACAGAGCTGAGGAAAAAGGTTCTTAGTAGATGTATGGGCCAACAGGAGTGATATTTTCATTTTTCAGCTCAATGAAATCAATGAAGAAAATCAATGAAAGATGGTCTAAATGACCACACTGGACCTCTTACACTGGCTCCATAATTTCACATTGAAACCATTTTTGGCAAAAATAAGAAATATTACCTTAGGTGGCTTAAATGACCACCACGGATATTTGACCTCAACTCCGGATATCACCTGGAATTCATTTTTTGCAAAAATAAAATAATCCCCTCAGGTGACTTAAACAACCATTGTGGACTTTTCACAATGACTCCATACATCACCTGGAACCCATTCTTGGTAAAAATAAAAATATTACCTGACGTGGTCTAAATGACCACCACCTACCTTTAACCTCCGGTGGCCTAAATGACCACTGCCAACCTTTTACCTCAATCATATAAATTTCCTGAAACTCAGTTTTGGCAAAAATAAATATATCACATCAGGCAGCGTAAATGTTCACTGCAGACCTTTCACCCCAGCACAATAAATAATCTAGAATCCATTTTTGACAAAGATATAAATTTCACCTAAGATGTCCTAAATGACCACCGTGTACCATTAAGCCTGGATAAATAGATCTCTTGTAACCAATTTGTGGCAAAAATGAAAATATCACTCCTGCTGGCCCATACATCTACTATGGACCTTTTTCCTCAGCTCTATAAATAAACTGGAACCCAAATTTTTAGCAAACTAAAAATAATATTGCCTGAATGATAACCTTGAACTTTTTACACCGGCTACAAAACTCACATGAAAACCATTTTTGGCAAAACACAATAAACAAGGCCACTGTTTTTCAGTTTTAACCAGAAAATCCAATAAAATTCCAGAATTAGGCCTGCCTGAAGACTGGTAAAAGCAAAGATGTCAAGGAATCTGGCATTTTATATCAGATCAGTAGATCTACAAAACTTGTGTTTTTCTTTTTAATTCCTTCCTGTACTATTTTCAATTTGCTCTATTTAATGCTCTGTATATTAAGCCTTCTTTAAATCTGATTACTTATGCACATACTAAAAGAATGATAGCAGAATCCCAGTAAAATCTGGATATTAGAGTAAAAATCACTGGTGTAATTCCGGAATCTGCAGTCTTGAAAATGGAATTTCATTATTTTAATCACCGTAAATCAGTGGCATTGACAATAAATCAACTTAGGTGGCCTTAATGACCACTGCTGACCTTTCACCCAGGCTTCATAACTCACCTGGAACTCATTTTTGGAGAACAAATAAACATTTTACCACAGATAACCTAAACAACCACTGAGGAACTTTGAACCTGGCTCCATAGATCACTTGGAACCCATTTTTTTGGCAAAAATTAAAAACATCTTCCCTGGTTGCCTAAAGCTCCTCTGCAGACCTTTCCCCATGGATCCATAAATCACCTGGAGCCAATTTCTGGGAAAAGTAAAAATATCTCCTATCATGGCCTAAATGACCACTGCAGGTATTTTACTCTGGATCCATGAATTACCTGGAACCCATTTTTGGCAAAAATACAATTATCACCTCAAGTGGCGTTTAACCTCAGGTGGCCTAAATGACCACTGCCAACATTTTACCCTAATCCCTTGAATCACCAAAATTGCATTTTTGGCAAAAATAAACATATCGCCTCAGCTGGCTTAAACTACAACCTCAGACCTTTCATCCCAACTCCATAACTCACCTGCAACCCATTTTCCGCAAATATGTAAATTGCACCTCAGGTGGCCTAAACACCTACTGAGGAACATTGAATCTGGCTCCATAGATCACATGAAATCCATTCATGCCAAAAAATAAAAATATCACCTCAGGTGGCATAAATAACCTTCTACCCTTGCTCTTACATAACCTGAAACCCATTTTTGGTAAAAATTAAAATATTACCTCAGGTTGCCTAAATGACCACTGCATTCCATTCACCCTGGCTCAATAGATCATCTGGAACCATTTTTTGTAATTTTGTGCTCTTTCAGCCATATCCCAGTTTATATTTTTATGGGGCTGCAATTTTGTGCTCTTCCAGCTATAACCATTTTATACTTTACCTTGGCTGTAATTATGTGCTCTTCCAGCCATAGCCCATTTTATACTTTTCCCATGCTGTTATTCTGTGTTCTTCCAGCCACAGCCCAATTTATACTTTTCACAAGCTGCAGTTTTGTACTCTTCTGGCTATTGCACAATTTATACTTTACCCAGGCTATAATTTGAGGTCTTCCAGCTATAGCCCAGTTTATTCTTTTTCCAGGCTGTAATTGTGTGCTCTTCCAGCTATAGCCATTTTATACTTTTACTTGGTAGTAATTATGTGCTCTTCCAGCCATAGCCCAGTTTATACTTTTCTCAGGCTGTTATTCTGTGTTTGTCCAGCCATAGCCAAATTTATACTTTTCATGAGCTGCAGTCTTGTACTCTTCCAGCTATAGCGCAATTTATACTTTTCCCAGGCTCTAATTTGAGGTCTTCCAGCTATAGCCCAATTTATTATTTTCACGATCTGCAGTTTTGACCTCGTCCAGCCATTGCCCAGTTTACACTTTTCCCAGGCTGTAATTGTGTACACTTCCAGCAATAGCCCGATTTATACATTTCCCAGGTTGTAATTTTGTGCTCAGGTAGCATAAATGTAAACCACAGTTCTTTCAGCCCTGCTCCATAAGTCAACTGGAACCAATTTTGTGCAAAAATTTCAATTTCACTTCGGGTGACCTAAATGACCACTGCATCACATTCACTTCATAGATAACCTGGATCCCATTTTGGCAAAATAAAATTGCAATCCTTGTGGCCTCAATGACCACTTTGGACGTTTTACACCAGCTCCCTCAATCACCTAGAAACCATTTTTGGAAAAAAAATTATCTCAGTTGGAATTAACTACCAAAGTTAATCTTTCACTCCAACTATTTAACTCACTGAACACCCATTTTTGAAACAAATAAACAATTTCAACTCAGGTGGCTTAAAGAACCATAAAGAAACTTTCAACCAGGCTCCATAGATCAGCTGGAGCATGTTTCTGGGAAAAACTAAAAATATCACCTCATGTGGCCAAAATGACCTCCACAAACCTTTTACCCCAGATACATATCACCTGGAACAAATTTTAACAAAAAGAAAAATCACCTAATGTGGCCTAAATGACCACTGCATATCTTTTGCTGTGGATACATTCATTTCTTGGATCCCAGTTTGGGCAAAATACAGATATTACCTCAGGTGGCCAAACAATAACCTCAGACCATTCACATTAGCTCCATTAAACACCTGAAACCCACTTTTAAAAAAATGAAAAATATCTCCTCGCATGGCTAAAATAACCAATGTGGACATTTTACCTCAGCTCCAGAGATCACCTGGAATTCACTGTTTGCAAAATTAAAATTTCATCTCAGGTGGCTTAAACAACCATCAAGGACTTTTCACAATGACTCCAGAAATCACCTGGAACCCATTTTTGGTAAAAATAAAAATATTGTCCCTGGTTGTCTAAAGGTCCTCTGCAGACCTATCACCCTGGCTTCATAAATCACCTGGAGCCAATTTCTGCAAAAAATGAAAATATCACCTCTCCTGGCCTAAATGACCACTGCAGATCTTATACTCTGTATCCATGAATTACCTGGAACCCATTTTTGGCAAAAATAGATCACCACCTACCTTTAACCTCAGGTGTAGTAAATGACCAGTGCCAACCTTTTACCCCAATCCCATGAATCACCTGAATTGCATTTTTGGCAAAAATAAATAAATCACCGCAGCTGGCCTAAACTACAACCTCAGATATTTCACCCCAGCTCCATAAATCACCTGGAACCCATTTTCGGCAAATATATAGATTGCACCTCAGGTGGCCTAAATGACAACTGAGAAACATTGAGTCTGGCTCCATAGATCATCTGAAACCCATTTATGGCAAAAAATAAAATCATCATCTCAAGTGGCATAAATGACCCTTGCTCCATACATAACCTGGATCCCATTTTAGGTAAAAATGAAAATATTACCTCAGGTGGCCTAAATGACCACTGCATACCATTCACCCTGGCTCCATAGATCACCTGGAACCATTTTTGGCAGAAATGAATATATCATCCCCGGTGGCCTAACGGTCCACTGCAGACCTTTTATCCAGGTGCCATAAATCACTTGGAACCAATTTTTGGCATAAAATGTATAAAAATATCACCCCAGGTGGCCTAAATGTTCACCAGAGACCTTTCACCTTTGCTCCATTAATCACCTGGAACCAATTTTTAGTAAAAATAAAAACATAACCTCTGGTGACCTAAATGACAACTGCAGATCTTTTCTCTCCAGATCCATAAATTACCTGAACCCATTTTTGGTAAAAATAAAAATGTCACATCAGGTGTCCAAAACAAACTCCTCAGACCTTTCACAATGTTTCCATAGATCACCCTGAACCCAGTTTTTGCAAAAATAAAAATGACACCTCAGGAGGTCTAAACAACTACCTTGTACCATTCACTCTAGCATAACAGATTACATGGAACCCATTTTTGTCAAAAAAAAAGTCACCCCTTGTAAATTAAAAGTTCACTGTGGACCTTTTTACTCAGTGCAAGAAATCAACTGGAACCTATTTTTGGTAAAAAGAAAAAGTGATATCACCTCAGGTGGCTGAAATGACCACACTGGAGGATCTTAGTGGAGAGCAGGTGCTGATCTTGACTGTGACAAGTGACCATGGGTCAGGGGATGCAGAGGAAAAACCTGTCCTGCCAGATATGGGACAGGCCAGTGGCACCATTGGGTTGGGAACTGTGGGGGTTAGCACCATGCCTGACATTTAGGCCAGCTGAGTTCATATTTTTATTTTTGTCAAAAATGGGTTACAGGTGATTTATGAAGCCTCAGTAAAAGGTCCACGGTGGTCATTTTTGCCACCTGATATGATGTTTTTCCTTTTTGCCAAAAATGAGTTCTAGGTGATTTATGGAGCTTGGTACAAATGTCCACAGTGGTCATTTAGGTGACCTGAGGTAATATTTATACTTTTGAAAAAAGAAACTGGGTTCCAGGTGATCTGTGGAGTCATTATAAAAGGTCACCGATGGTTGTTTAGGCCACCTGAGGTGAAAGTTTTATTTTTGCCAAAAATTGGTTCCAGATGATTTATGGAGCTAGGGTCAAATGTCCGCAGTGGTGGTTTAGGCCACCAGAGGTGGCAGCTCTATTAATCACCTGCAACACATGTTTGGTAAAAACTAAAGGTATTTCCTCAGTTGACCTAAATTACCTCTTTGGACCTTTTACACAGGCTCCATTAATCACCTGGAACCCATTTGTTTGCAAAAATAAAAATATCATCTCAGGTGGCATAAATGACCACCACAGACCTTTCACTCCAAATTCATATATCACTTCAAACCCAGTTTTGCATAAATTACATGGAACCCATTTTTGATCAAAATAAAAATGTCACATCAAGTGTCCTAAGCAAACACCTCACACCTGTCACAATGTTTCCATAGATCACCTTGAACTCAGTTTTGGCAAAAATAAAAATTTCACCTCTGAAGGCATAAACGACCACCTAGTACAGTTCACCCTAGCTCCACAGATTAGCTGGAACCCATTTCTGGCAAAAAATAAAAATATCATCACTAGTTGACTTAAGGTCCTCTGCAGACCTTTCACCCTGGATCCATAAATCCAATTTCTGGTAAAAATAAAAATATCACCTCTCCTGGTCTAAATGACCACAGCAGATCTTTTACTCTGGATCCATGTATTACCTGGAACCCATTTTTGGCAAAAATACAATTATCACCTCAGGTGGCCTAATCACCACTACCTACCTTTAGCCTCAGGTGGCCTAAATAACCACAGCCAACCTTTTATCCCACTCATGTGAATCACCTGAACTGCATTTTTGGCAAAAATAAATATATAACCTCAGCTGGCCTAAACTATAACCTCAGACCTTTCACCCCAGGAGCATAAATCACCTGTAACCCATTTTAGGCAAATATATAAATTGCACCTCAGGTGGCCTAAACAACTACTGAGGAACATTGAATCTGGCTCCATAGACCACCTGAAACACATTTATGGCAAAAATAAAAATATCACCTCAGGTGCCATAATTGACCTCTATCCCTTGCTCCATACATAACCTGGAACCCAATTTTAGTAAAAATAAAAATATTACCTCAGGTGGCCTAAAGGTCCACTGCAGACCTTTTATCCAGGCTCCATAAATCATGTGTCACCTATTCACCTATTCCTGGCAAAAAATAATACAAATATCACACCACGTAGCCTAAATGACAATTGCAGACCTTTCACCTTTGCTCCATAAATCACCTGGAACAAATTTTTAATAAAAAAATATTACCACTGGTGACCTAAACAACCACTGCAGATCTTTTACTCCAGATCCATGCATTACATGGAACATGTTTTTGGTAAAAATAAAAATGTCACATCAGGTGTCCAAAATAAACACCTCAGACCTTTCACAATGTTTCCAAAAAACACCTTGAACCCAGTTTTGCAAAAAAAAAATTTAATCTCAGGTGGCCTAACGAAGACCTCATACCATTCACTCTAGCTCCACAGATTAGCTGGAACCCACTTTTGGGAAAAAATAAAAATATCACCCCTTGTGTCCTGAACGTTCACTGTGGATCTTCTACCCCAGTGCCATAAATCACCTTAAACCTATATTTGGCAAAAAAAATGTTTATCACCTCAGGTGGCCTAAATGACCACACTGGACATTTTACACCGGCTCCATCATTTCACCTTGAAACCATTTTTGGCAAAAAGTAAAAATATCACCTCAGGTAGCTTAAATGACCACTGTGGATATTTCACCTCAGCTCCAGATATCACCGGGAATTAATTTTTTGCAAAAATACAATTTTCTCCTCAGGTGACTTAAACAACCATTGTGGACTTTTCACAATAACTCCATAGATCAACAGGAACCCATGTTTGGTAAAAATAAAAATATTACCTCAGGTGGTCTAAATGACTGCCACCTACTTTTAACCTCAGGTGGCCTAAATGACCACAGTCTGCCTTTTACCTCAATTCTGTAAATCTCCTCAATCTCATTTTTGGCATAAATAAATATATCACCTCAGGTTGCTTAAATGACAACCTCAGACCTTTCACCCCAGCTTCATAAATAATCTAGAACCCATTTTTGACAAAGATATAAATTTCACCTAAGGTTTCCTAAATGAGTAGCGTGTACTACTCAGCCTTGATCCATAGATCTCCTGGAACCTACTTTTGGCAAAAATAAAAATATCACTCCTGTTGGCCAAAAGGTCTACTATGGACCTGTTTCCCCAGCTCCATAAATAAATTGGAACCCACATTTTTGGCAAACAAAAAACAGTATTGCCTAAATGACCACTTTGAACTTTTTACACAGGCTACAAAACTCACATGAAAACCATTTTTGGCAAAAAATCAACTTAGGTCACCTTAATGACCACTGCTGACCTTTCACCCCAGCTTTATAACTCATCTGGAACTCATTTTGGAAAAAATTTTATTTCACCTCAGGTGACCTAAACAACCACCGAGGAACTTTGAACCAGACTCCATAGATCACCTGGAACCTATTTTTGGAAAAAACTAAAATATTGTCCCTGGTTGCCTAAAGATCCTCTCAGACTTTTCACCATGGTTCCATTAATCACCTGGAACCAATTCCAGGTGATCTATGGAGCCATGGTGAATGTGATGCAGTGGTTGTTTAGGCCACCTGAGGTGAAATTTTAATTTTTGCCAAAATTGGGTTCAAGGTAATTAATGATCTGGAGTAAAAGAACTGCAGTCGTCACTTAGGACACCAGAGGTGATATTTTTATTTTTTACTAAAAATTGGTTCCATGTTATGAATGGATCAGGGGTAAAAGGTCATTTATGCCAGCTGAGGTGATATTTATATATATATATTCTTTTTGCCATAAATGGGTTTCATGTGATCTATGGAGCCAGATTCAAAGTTCCTCAGTGGTTGTTTAGTCCACCTGAGATGAAATTTATATATTTGCTTAAAATGGGTTCCAGGTAATTTTTGGAGTCATTGTGAAAAGTCCACAATGGTTGTTTAAGCCACCTGAGTTGAAATTTTTATTTTTGCAAACAATGGATTCCAGGTGATATTGGGAGCTGAGGTGAAATGTCCATGGTGGTCATTTAAGCCACCTGAGGTTATTGTTCTTCTTTTTGTCAACAATGGTTTCAAGGTGAAATTATGGAGTAGTAAGTCCAGTGTGGTCATTTAGGCCACCTGAGGTGATGTCATTTCTTTACCAAAAATAGGTTACAGTTGAATTATGGTGCTGGGGAAAAAGGTCCACAGTGAATAAAAATGTCACCTCAGGTGGCTTGAAGAACCACAAAGAAACTTTCAGCCTGGCTCCATATATCACCTGGAGCATGTTTTTGGCAAAAACTAAAAATATCACCTCATATGGCCTAAATGACACCCACAGACATTTTACTCCAGGTTCATATCACCGGGAACAGATTTTAGCAAAAACAAAAAAAACACCTCAGGTGGCCTAAATGACAACCTCAGAGCTTTTACACCAGCTCCATTAATCGCCAACAACCCACTTAATGGGTGTGGTCACTAGACTACCAGGGATATGAATAACTATAATAATTTAATACAGATCTGGTGGGCCATGAGACTAGCAGTGATATAAAAAAAACCTGAGCCAAGATATTTGTGTTTTTCCAATCAGAGAATTTAAACATGATGGCGGTCATCGTGATCAAAGAATTTTTAAAATTTGCAGAGACAAAGATTCTTGAGCCGCGATGATGCAAATTCTTTGATCGCCAGGTGGGATGAGATGGCCAGAACCCCAATCTTTGTTTGCAAAACATACATATACATTTTCACCTTGACTTATAATGGGAATTTAAAAGTGGCATAACCTTTGAATGCCCTAATATGTCTTCACCAAACAAAAAGCGGCATGTCTGGCCACCAAAGCTCTTTCAAGCGGACCATCTCTCAGAGCAGCAGACCACACAATGGCCGTGCAGGGCCGCATCCAAAATCCCAAAAGCTTCCTCCAAAAATGGATAATTTTGCATTTTTCAGTGTTTTCATATGAAAAGCCCATAAGTCCAACCGAAACACAATTTGGCAAATTAAGAGAACTACCATGCCCCAGCATGCATACCAAATTTCCAGCAAACCCGTTGAAAGGGACCAAAGTCATTAAAGTGCAAAATTTTGAGTTTAACATAGAAGGAACTGCTGAACCCTAACTATAGTGGCTTGACCGTGCCACTATAATATATATGGGTTAATGGTACGCGGTGGTCATTTAGACCACCTGAGGTGAAATTTGTATTTTTGCAAAAATGGGTTCAAAGTGATTTATGGAGTTGGAGTGAAAGGTCTGCGGTGGTCATTTATGCCACCTGAGGTGATATTTTTTTTGCAAAAAATGGGTCCCAGGTAATTAATGGAGCCTGTGTAAAAGGTCCAAAGTGGTGATTAAGGTCACCTGAAGAAATATCTTTAGTTTTTGCTAAAAATGTGTTGCAGGTGATTAATGGAGCTGGTGTGAAGGTCAGCGATGCTCATTTAGGCTACCTGAGATTAGGGGCCAGATTTTTAAAGGGCCCTTAGCTCCTCACAAGCTACATCAAACAACCAGCTTGAATCAGATCTTGGTGCTCAAAATACTGTGTGCCATATTTTGCAAGAAAAGAGGTCTGTGTGACAAAGTCCCCCAAACTGATGCAGCAGGTCCACTACATCAACTCAATGGTGTAAAGGATGGGTATGACACAAGCTGCACCAAAATGGGTTCCAGATTATGTATGGAGCAAGGGAAAAGGGTCCTTTATGCCACCTGAGGTGTTATTTTTATTTGTTGCTATAAATGGGTTTCAGGTGATCTATGGAGCCAGATTCAAAGTTCCTCAGTGGTTGTTTAGTCCACCTCAGGTGAAATTTACATATTTGCTGAAAATGGGTTGCAGGGGATTTATGAAACTGAGGTGAAAGGTCTGAGGTTGTCATTTAGGCCACCTGAGGTGATATATTTATTTTTGCCAATAATGCATTTCAGGTGATTTATGGGATTGGGGTAAAAAGTAGGCAGTGGTCATTTAGGCCATCTGAAGAGATAATTTTTTTTTTGCCAAAAATGGGTTCCAGGTGATCTGTGGAGTAATAGTGAAAAGTCTGCGATAGTTGTTTCAGCCACCTGAAGTGAAATTTTTATTCTTGAAAACAGTGGATTCCAGGTGATATCCGGAGCTGAGTTGAAATGTGAGGTGATATTTTTAGTTTTTTTTTTTAAGTGGGCTGCAGGTGATTAATGGAGCTATTCTGAAAGGTCTGAGTTTGCTGTTTGGCCAACTGAGGTGATATTTGTATTTTTCCAAAACTGTGATCCAGTCAATTTATGTATCCAGAGTAAAAGATCTGCAATAGTCATTTAGGCCACCTGAGGTGATTTCTCTTTTTGCTAACATTTATTCCAGGTGATATGAATCTGGGGTAAAAGGTCTATGGAGGTTATTTAGGCCACATGAGGTGATAGTTTTAGTTTTTGCCAAAAACATGCTCCAGCTTATCTATGGAGCCTGCTTGAAAGTTTCTTCATTGTTCTTTAGAGCCACCTGAGTAGAATTGTTTTATTTGTTTCAAAAATGGGTTGTTGGTGAGTTAAATAGCAGGACTGAAAGATCAGCGGTGGTTGTTTATTCCACCTGAGGTGATTTTTTTTATTATTTTTGCCAAAAATGGTTTCTAGGTGATTAATGGAGCTAGTGTAAAATGTCCAAAGTGGTCATTGAGGTCACCTGGGTTGAAATTTTAATTTTTGCCCAAAATGGTTTCCAGATGACTTATGGAGCAAGGATGAATGATCTGTGGTTCACATTTATGCTACCTGATGTCATATATTTATTTTTGGGAAAAAGTGGTTTCAGGTGATTTATGGGGTCAAAGGTAGGCAGTGGTCATTTAGACCACATCAGATAATATTTTTATGTTTGTCACATATGGGTTCCAGGTGATCTCTGGAGTCATTGTGAAAGGTTGCAGTGGTTGTTTAAGCCAGCTGAGATGAAATTTTTATTTTTGCATAAAATCAGTTCCAGTTGATATATACAGTTTGGGTGAAAGGTCCATGGCAGCTGTTTAAGACACCTAAGGTGATATTTTCTGTTTTTTGAAAAATTGCGTTGTTAGTGACTAATGGAGCTGGTATAATAGGTCTGAGGATCTTTAGCCTCAGATAGCAAAAATGACCAGTTGCAGACATTTTACATTGCCTCCATAAATCACCTGGCACCAATCTTTGGTAAAATTAAAAAAATCACCTCAATTGGTCTAAATGGCTAATGCAGACCTTTAACCTCAAGAACATAAAACACCACTGCTGACCTTTCACTTTACCTCCATAAATCAGGTGATCTAAGGAGCCAGGGTAAAAGGTTTGTGGTGGTGATTACAACCACTTGAGGTCACATTTCTATTTTTGCCAAAAATGGTTTCTAGGTGATTTATGGAGGCAAAGTGAAAGGTCTGCAGTGGTGTTTTATGCTTCTTGAGGTTAAAGGTTGGCATTAGCCATTTAGGCACCTGAGGTGATATTTTAATTTTTCCAGGTGATTTATGGAGGCAATGTAAAATTTATTTACCAAAAATAGGTTCCAGTTGAATTATGGTGCTGGGGAAAAAGGTCCACAGTGAATAAAAATGTCACCTTAGGTGACTTAAAGAACCACAAAGAAACCTTCAACCAGGCTCCATACATCACCTGGAGCATGTTTTTGGCAAAAACTAAAAATATCACCTCATGTGGCTTAAATTACATCCACAGACATTTTACTCCAGGTTCATATCACCGGGAACAAATTTTAGCAAAAAAAAAAAAACACCTCAGGTGGCCTAAATGACAATCTCAGAGCTTTTACACTAGCTCCATTAATCACCAGCAACCCACTTAATGGGTGTGGCCACTAGACTACCAGGGATATGAACAACTATAATAATTTAATACAGATCCAGTGGGCCATGAGACTAGCAGTGATATAAAAAAAACCTGAGCCAAAATATTTGTGTTTTTCCAATCAGAGAATTTAAACATGATGGCGGCCATCATGATCAAAGAATTTTTAAAATTTGCAGAGACAAAGATTCTTGAGCCGCGAGGCTGCAAATTCTTTGATCGCCAGGTGGGATGAGATGGCCAAAACCCCAATCTTTGTTTGCAAAACATACATATAAATTTTCAACTTGACTTATAATGGGAATTTAAAAGTGGCATAACCTTTGAATGCCCAAATATGTTTTCACCAAACAAAAAGCGGCATGTCTTGTCTCCAAAGCTCTTTCAAGCGGACCATCACTCAGAGCAGCAGGCCACACAATGGCCGTGCAGGGCCACATCCAAAATCCCAAAAGCTTCCTCCAAAAATGGATAATTTTGCATTTTTTCAGTGTTTTCATATGAAAAGCCCATGAGTCCAACCGAAACACAATTTGGCAAATCAAGAGAACTACCATGCCCCAGCATGCATTTATTTTTTTATTTATTTGCTTTTGGTAACCGGGTAAGCACACTAGACAGCCAGTGTCTATTTTCAGGAGTGACCCGGGAGAATAACAGGGTAATTACAAGGGAGAGGATACACGGACAACAATTACAATCAGGAGCATTGGAGAACAATTACAATCTGGAGTGGGTATACTCCAACAATGAAGCAGAATAGAGGTAACAGAGATAACATTTTGTCAGAAAGCATTACAGAATAAATTACAAATAACAGATAGATACACAGATAGTTCATGTATTCAGGAGCAAGACATTTTGTCAGGTGCTCACGACACAGGATGAGGAGAAGCTGTGGTATTGTATGTGGACAACCACAGGGTACAAACATAATGACCTAGGGGCTAAAGGGTGGTGAGAGATACCCCCCCAGGGAGGAAGGCAGTAAGGGAGGGGGAGAGAGCTAGGATGGGGAATCATAAAGCCAGGGAGGTCATGGGGCAGGGCACAGGCAGGTAGCAGCAGGCTTCAGGAAGTGCCAAAGGGAGGTTTTGAAGCAAGAGTGGGAGGGGGAGGCTCAGACCTGGTGTGGGAGGGAGTTCCATAGCTTGGGTGCGTGAGAGGCAAATGCCCTGTCGCCAGTGAGGGTGCAGGTCCTAGGGACCAGATGGGTCTGGGACACACAGGACATCCACAGGTGGTAGGTGGGGAGGCATGTTTCAAGGGGAGGCCAAGTGAGGCAGGGACAGAAGTACAGATGATGTTGTCAATGAAGTTGCCCAAGGAGTTTGTCAGGGGGGAGCCAATCAAGACCAAATTTCCAGCAAACCCGTTGAATGGGTCCAAAGTTATTAATGTGCAAAATTTTGAGTTTAACATAGAAGGGACTGCTGAACCCTAACTATAGTGGATTGACCGTGCCACTATAATATATGTGGGTTAATGGTACGCGATGGTCATTTAGACCACCTGAGGTGAAATTTGTATTTTTGCAAAAATGGGTTGCAAGTGATTTATGGAGTTGGAGTGAAAGGTCTGCGGTGGTCATTTATGCCACCAGAGGTGGATTTTTTTTGTAAATAAAATGGGTCCCATGTGATTAATGGAGCCTGTGCAAAAGGTCCAAAGTGGTCATTTAGGTCACCTGAAGAAATATCTTGAGTGTTTGCTAAAAATGTGTTGCAGGTGATTAAAGGAGCTGGTGAGAAGGTCAATGATGCTCATTTAGACTACTTGAGATTAGGGGACAGATTTTTAAAGGTCCTTAGCTCCTCACAAGCTGCATCAAGCAACCAGCTTGAATCAGATCTTGGTGTGCAAAATACTGTGTGCCATATTTTGCTAGAAAAGAGGTCAGTGTGACAAAGTCCCCAAATCTGATGCAGCAGGTCCACTACATCAGCTCAATGGTGTAAAGGATGGGAATGACACAAGCTGCACCCAAAATGGGTTCCAGATTATGTATGGAGCAAGGGAAAAGGGTCCTTTATGCCACCTGAGGTGTTATTTTTATTTGTTGCCATAAATGGGTTTCAGGTGATCTATGGAGCCAGATTCAAAGTTCCTCAGTGGTTGTTTAGGACACCTCAGGTGAAATTTACATATTTGCTGAAAATGGGTTGCAGGGGATTTATGAAACTGAGGTGAAAGGTCTGAGGTTGTCATTTAGGCCACCTGAGGTGATAAATGCATTTCAGGTGATTTATGGGATTGGGGTAAAAGGTAGGCAGTGGTCATTTAGGCCATCTGAAGAGATAATTTTTTTTTGCCAAAAATGGGTTCCAGGTGATCTATGGAGTAATTGTGAAAAGTCTGCGATAGTTGTTTCAGCCACCTGAAGTGAAATTTTTATTTTTGAAAACTGGATTCCAGGTGATATCTGGAGCTGAGTTGAAATGTGAGGTGATATTTTTAGTTTTTTTTTTTAAAGTGGGCTGCATAGAACATGGTGGTAATTTAGACCACCTGTGGTGATATTTTTTTGTAATAGTGGGTTCCATGTAATTTACAGTATGCATCTGGGGGTGGTCATATAGGCCACCTGAGAAAATATTTTTATGTTTACCAAAAAGTGGTTCCAGGTGAGTTATGGAGCAGGGGTAATGGGACTGCAATGGTCATTTAGGCCACCAGAGATAATATTTTTATTTTTGGCCAGAAATGGTACAAGGTGATCTATGGAGTCATTGTGAAAGGTCAGCAGTGGTTGTTCAAGCCAGCTGAGGTGAAATTTTTATTTTTGCATAAAATCGGTTTCCGTTGATATCTATATTTGGGGTGAAAGTTCCATGGTAGCCATTTAAGACACCTGAGGTGATATTTGTAGCATTTCAGAAAGTGGGTTGTAAGTGACTAACGGAGCTGGTGTAAAAGGTCTGAGGTTGTCATTTAGGACACCTGACATGATGCTTGTATTTTTGCCAAAAATGGGTTCCGGGTAAATTATTGATCCAGATTAAAAGATCTGCAGTGGTTATTTAGGCCTGGAGACATGATATTTTTATTTTTAATAGAAATTCATTCCAGTTGATTTATGGTGCCAGAGGGAAAGGTTTACAGAAGACCTTTAGACAACCAGAGACGATGCTTTCATTGTTGGCGAAAATGGGTTCCAGGTGATCTATGCAGACAGGGTGAATGGTACATGGTGGTCATTTTGGCCACCTGTGGTGATATTTTTTTTGTACTAATTGGTTCCAGGTAATTAATGTACCTGGGGTAAAATGTTGGTGGATGTCATTTAGGCCACCTGTGTGAAATATTTATTTTTGCATAAAATCGGTTCCCCTTGATATCTATAGTTGGGGTGAAAGGTCCATGGCAGTCATTTATGACACCTGAGGTGATATTTAAAGTTTTTGAAAAAGTGGGTTGTAAGTGATTAATGGAGCTGGTGTAAAAAGTCTGAGGTTGTCATTTAGGCCACCTGAGCTGATATTTTTAATTTTTGCCAAAACTGTGTTCGATTGATCTATGGAAACATTGTAAAAGGGCTGAGGAATTTGTTTTCTACATCTGATGTGACATTTTTATTTTTTATTAAAAATGGGTTCCAGGTAATTTATGGATCTGGAGTAAAATACATGCAGTGGTCATTGAGGCCACCAGAGGTAATATTTTTATTTTTACTAAAAATTGGTTCCCGGTGATTTATGGAACCAAGGTGAAAGGTCTGCGGTAGTCATTTAGGCCACCTGTGGTGACATTTCTAATCATTTTTTTGCCGAAAATCAGTTCCAGGTGATTTATGGCACCTGAATAGAAGGTTTGCAGTGCTCATTTAGGCCACCTGACGTAATATTTTAATGTTTTACCTAAAATGGGTTCCAGATCATGTATGGAGCAAGGGTAAAAGGTCTGTTATGCCACCTGAGCTGTTATTTTCATTTGTTGCCATAAAAAGGTTTCAGGTGATCTATGGAGACAGATTCAAAGTTCTGCAGTGTTTGTTTTGGCCACCTGAGGTGAAATTTACATATTTGCTGAAAATGGGTTGCAGGTGATTTATGAAGCTGGGTTGAAAGGTCTGAGATTGTCGTTTAGGCCACCTGAGGTGATATACTTATTTATGCCAAAAAAACATTTCAGGTGATTTATGAGATTGGGGTAAATGGTAGGCAATGGTAAGTTAGTTCACCTGAGATTAAAGGCAGGTGGTGGTCATTTAGGCCACCTGAAGTGATAATATTTTTCTTGCCAAAAATTGGTTCCAGGTGATCTATGGAGTAATTGTGAAAAGGTTGTTTAAGCCATCTGAAGTTAAATTCTTATTTTTGCAAACACTGTTTCCAGGTGTTTTCTGGAGCTGAGGTGAACTGTCCACAGTGGTTGTTTAAGCTACGTGAGGTGATATTTTTAGTTTTTTAGAAAGTGGGTTGGGTTACAGGTGATTAATGGAGCTGGTGTGAAAGGTCTGCGGTTATTGTTTTGCCAACTGAGGTGATATTTGTATTTTTCCCAAAACTGGGATCTAGGTTAGTAGCCAAAGTAAGTCCCTAGGGGGTAGGACCCTATCGGGTATTGTGCTAGTAGCCAAGGTAAGTGCCTAGAGGGTAGGACCCCATCAGGTAGGCAAGGCACCAGCCTAGGTAAGTCCCTAGGGGGTAGGACTCTATCTGGTAGGCAGGGTACCAGCCTAAGAAAGTCCCCAGGGGGTAGGAACCTATCAAGCAGGAAGGGCAGTAGCTTAGGTAAGTCCCTAGGGGTAGGACCCTATCAGGAAGTGTGCTAGTAGCCTACGTAAGTCCATAGAGGGTAGGAACCTATCAGGCAGGTGGCCTAGTAGCCTAGGTAAATCCCTAGGGGTAGGACCCTATCAGATAGTGTGCTAGTAGCCTTGCTAAGTCCCCAGGGGTAGGACCCTATCAGGTAGGAATGGCGGTCACCTGGGTAAGTCCCTAGGGTGTAGGACCCTGTCAGGCAGGGAGGCACCAGCCTATGTAAGTCCCTAGGGGGTAGGACCCTATCAGGAAGGTGGTCTAGTAGCCTAGGTAAGTCCCTAGGTGGTAGGACCCTATCGGGTAGGCAGGTCACCAGTATACGTAAGCCCCTATTGGGTAGGACCCTATTGGGTAGGCAGGGCGGGAGCCTAGGTAAGTCCCTAGGGACTTGGACCCAATCGGGTAGGCAGGGCACCAGCCTAGGTAACTCCCTAGAGGCCCCTATCGAGCAGGTGGCATAGAAGCCTAGGTAAGTCCCTAGGGGGTAGGACCCTATCAGGTAGGCCCCTATCGGGCAGGCAGACTAGTAGCCTAAGTAAGTCCCTATGGGGTAGAACCCTATCGGGGAGGCGGCCTAGTAATCTAGGTAAGTCCCTAGGGAGTTGGACCCTATTGGGTAGGCAGGGCAAAAGCCTAGGTAAGGCCCTAGGGAGTAGGACTGTAAGGGTTAGGCAGGGCACCAGCCTAGGTAAGTCCCGAGGGGGTAGGACTCTATCGGGTAGGCAGGGCGGTAGCCTAGGTAAGTCCCTAGGGAGTTGGACCCTATTGGGTAGTGTTCCAGTAGCCTAGGTAAGTCCCTAACGTGGTAGCACCAAATCATATACTGTGCAAGTAGCCTAGCTAACTCTCTAGGGGATTGGACCCTATTGCGTAGGCAGGGCACTAGCCTAGGTAAGAAACTATGGGGAAGAACCCTATTGGGTAGTGTGCTAGTAGTCTAGGTAAGCCCATAGGGGTAGGACCCTATGAGACACCTTGCCTAGTAGCTTAGGTAAGTCCCTAAGGGATAGCACCCAATCAGGTAATGTGCTACTAGCCTGGGGGTAGGACCCTATTGGGCAGGAGGCCTAGAAACCTAGGTAACTCCCTAGGGGTAGAAGCCAATCAGGCAGGTGGCCTAGTAGCCTTGGTAAGTCCCTAGAGGGTAGGGCCCCATCTGGTAGGCAGGGCACCAGCCTAGGTAAGTCCCTAGGGTAGGACCCTATTGGGCAGGCAGGGTACCAACTGAGGTAAGTCCCTAGGGGGTAGGAACGTATCAGGCAGGAAGAGTGGTAGCTTAGGTAAGTCCCAAGGGGGTAGGACCCTATCAGGAAGTGTGCTAGTAGCCTAGGTAAGTCCATAGAGTGTGGAACCTATCAGGTAGTGTGCTAGTAGCCTTGCTAAGTCCCCAGGGGGTGGGACCCTATCGGGTAGGCATGGCAGTAGCCTCGGTAAGTCCCTAGGAGGTAGGACCCTATCGGGCAGGGAGGCACCAGCCTAGGTAAGTCTGTAGGGGGTAGGACCCTATCAGAAAGGTGGTCTAGTGGCCTAGGTAAGTCCCTCGGGGTAGGATGCTATCGGGTAGGCAGGGCACCAGCCTACGTAAGTCCCTATTGGGTAGCACCCTATCAGGTAGGCAGGGCGGGAGCCTAGGTAAGTCCCTAGGGACTTGGACCCAATGGTAGGCAGGGCACCAGCCTAGGTAACTCCCTAGAGGGTAAGCCCCTATCGGGCAGGCGGCATAGAAGCCAAGGTAAGTCCCTAAGGGGTAGGACCCTATCGGGTAGGCTCCTATTGGGCAGGTGACCTGGTAGCTTAAGTAAGTCCCTAGGGGGTAGGACCCTATTGGGGAAGTGGCCTAGTAGCCTAGGTAAGTCCCTAGGGAGTTGGACCCTATCGGGTAGGCAGGGCACCAGCCTAGGTAAGTCCCTAGGGAGTAGGACCCTCTTGGGCAGGCAGCCAAATAGCCTAAGTAAGTACCCAGGGGGTAGGACCCTATCGAGCAGGTGGCCTTGTAGCCTAGATAAGTCCCTAGGGAGTTGGACCCTATCGGGTATGCAAGGCACCAGCCCAGGTAAGTCACTAGGGGGTAGTACCTTATCAGGTAGTGTGCTAGCTGCCTATTAGAGCCCTTAGGGGGTAGGATCATAATGGGCAGGCAGGGCAGTAGCCTAGGTAAGTCCCTCAGGGGTAGGACCATATCGGGTAGTGTGCTAGCAGCCTATTAGAGCCCCTAGTGGGTAGGACCCTAATGGGCAGGCAGGACAGTAGGCTAGGTAAATCCCTAGGGGTAGGACCCTATCAGGTAGTCAGCCTAGTAGCCTAGGTAAGTCCTTAGGGGGTAGGATCCTATCGGGTAGAGTGCAAGAAGCCTAGGTAAGTCCCTAGGAAGTAGGACCCTTTCGGGAAGGCAGGGAACCAGCCTGGGTAAGTCCCTAGGGGGTAGGACCCTATTGGGTAGTGTGCTAGAGCCTAGGTTAGTCCCTTGGGGGTAGAACCCTATAGGGTAGTTTGCTAGTAGCCTAGGTAAGTCCCTAGGAGGTAGGACCATATCCGGTAGTGTGCTAGTAGCCTAGGTTAGGCCCTAGGATGTAGGACCCTATCGGGTAGTGTCCTAGTAGCCTAGGTAAGTGCCTAGTGGGAGGACCCTATTGGGGTACTGTGCTAGTAGCCTAGGTAAGTCCCTGGTGTGTAGGACCCTATCTGGCAGGTGGCCTAGTTGCCTAGGTAAGTCCCTAGGAGTTTTACCCAATTGGGTAGGCAGGGCACCAGCCTAGGTAAGTCCCTAGGAGATAGGACCAAATGAGTCAGTTGGCCTAGTAGCCTAGGTAAGTCCCTACAGTGATGGACCCTATTGTATAGGCAGGGCACCAGCCTGGATAAGTCCTTAAGGGGTAGGACCCTATCAGGTAGTGTGCTAGAAGACAATTTAAGTCCCTAGAAGGTAGGACCCTATCAAGCAGGTGGCCTAGTACCCTAGGTAAGTACCTAGAGGGGGTAGGACCCTATCGGGTAGGCATGGTGGTAGCCTCGGTAAGTCCCTAGGAGGTAGGACCCTATCGGGCAGGGAGGCACCAGCCTAGGTAAGTCTGTAGGGGGTTGGACCCTATCAGAAAGGTGGTCTAGTGGCCTAGGTAAGTCCCTCAGGGGTAGGATGCTATCGGGTAGGCAGGGCATCAGCCTACATAAGTCCCTATTGGGTAGCACCCTATCAGGTAGGCAGGGCGGGAGCCTAGGTAAGTCCCTAGGGACTTGGACCCAATTGGGTAGGCAGGGCACCAGCCTAGGTAACTCCCTAGAGGGTAAGCCCCTATCGGACAGGTGGCATAGAAGCCAAGGTAAGTCCCTAAGGGGTAGGACCCTATCGGGTAGGCCCCTATCAGGCAGGTGGCCTGGTAGACTAAGTACATCCCTATGGGGTAGGACCCTATTGTGGATGTGGCCTAGTAGCCTAGGTAAGTCCCTAGGGAGTTGGACCCTATTGGGTAGGCAGGGCACCAGCCTAGGTAAGTCCCTAGGGAGTATGACTGTATGGGTTAGGCAGGGCACCAGCCTAGGCAAGTCCCTAGGGAGTAGGACCCTCTCAGACAGGCAGCCAAGTAGCCTAAGTAAGTCCCCAGGGGGTAGGACCCTATCGGGCAGGTGGCCTAGTAGCCTACATAAGTACCTAGGGAGTTGGACCCTATTGGGTATGCAAGGCACCAGCCCAGGTAAGTCACTAGAGGGTAGTACCTTATCAGGTAGTGTGCTAGCAGCCTATTAGAGCCCCTAGGGGGTAGGACCCTAATGGGCAGGCAGGGCAGTAGCCTAGGTAAGTCCCTCGGGGTAGGGACCATATCGGGTAGTGTGCTAGCAGCCTATTAGAGCCCCTAGTGGGTAGGACCCTAATGTGCAGGCAGAGCAGTAGCCTAGTTAGTCCCTAGGGGTAGGACCCTATCAGGTAGTCGGCTAGTATCCTAGGTAAGTCAGTAGGGGTAGGACCCTATCGGGTAGAGTGCAAGTAGCCTAGGTAAGTCCCTAGGAAGTAGGACCCTTTCGGGTAGGCAGGGAACCAGCCTGGGTAAGTCCCTAGGGGGTAGGACCATATTGGGTAGTGTGCTAGTAGCCTAGGTTAGTCCCTCAGGGGTAGAACCCTATTGGGTAGTGTGCTAGTAGTCTAGGTAAGTCCCTAGGAGGTAGGACATTATCCGGTAGTGTGCTAGTAGCCTAGGTAAGTCCCTAGGAGGTAGGACCCTATCGGGTAGTGTGCTAGTAGCCTAGGTAAGTCCCTAGCGGGAGGACCCTATCGGGTACTGTGCTAGTAGCCTAGGTAAGTCCCTGGTGTGTAGGACACTATCTGGCAGGTGGCCTAGTTGCCTGTGTAAGTCCCTAGGGACTTGGACCCAATTGGGTAGGCAGGGCACCAGCCTAGGTAAGTCCCTAGGGGATAGGCCCCTCTCGGGCAGGCAGCATAGTAGCCTAAGTAAGTCCCTAGGGGATAGGACCCAATGAGTCAGTCAGCCTAGTAGCCTAGGTAAGTCCCTACAGTGATGGACCCTATTGGGTAGGCAGGGCACCAGCCTGGATAAGTCCTTAGGGGGTAGGACCCTATTGGCTAGTGTGCTAGAAGACTATTTAAGTCCCAAGAAGGTAGGAACCTATTGGGCAGGTGGCCTAGTACCCTAGGTAAGTCCCTAGGGGGTAGGACCCTATCGGGTAGGCAGGGCGGATGACAAGGTAAGTCCCAAGGGGAAAGGACCCTATCAGGTAGTGTGCTAGTAGCCTATGTAAGTCCCTAGGTGTAGGACCCTATCGGGTAGTGTGCTATTATCCTAGGTAAGTCCCTAGGGGGTAGGACCATATCGGTTTGGCTTGGCACCAGCTTAGGTAAGTCCCTATGGGGTGGAACACTATCGAGCAGGCGGCTTAGAAGCCTAGGTAGGTCCCAAGGAGGTAGGACCCTATCAGGCAGTGTGCTAGTAGCCTAGGTAATTCCCTAGGTGGTAGGATCCTATTGGGTAGTGGCTAGTAACCTAGGTAAGTCCCTACGGATAGGACCATATCGGGTAGTATGCTAGTAGCCTAGGTAAGTCCCTAATGGGTAGGACCCTATCGGCTAGTCAGAGCACCAGCCCAGGTAAGTCCCTAGCGGTTAGGACCCTATCGGGCAGGCGACCTTGTATTCTAGGAGAGTCACAAGAGGGTAGGACCCTATCTGGCATTGTGCTAGTAGTCTAGGTAAGCACCTAGGGGTTAGAACCCTATCAGGCACCTCCCCTAGTAGCCCAGGTGTACGACCGTAATGGGCAGGTGGAGCGGTAGCCTAGGTAAGTCTCTAGGTGGTAGGAACCTATCGGTAGTGTGCTAGTAGCCTAGGTAAGTCCCTAGGGGTAAGACCCTATCAGGTAGGCAGGGCACCATTCTATGTAAGTCCCTAGGGGGTAGGACCATATCGGGACTAGTATAGTGCCAAGCAGGTAGGACCCTATTGAGTAGGTGGCCTAGTAACCTAGGTAAGTCCCTAGGGGGTAGGACCCTATCGGGTAGTGTGCTAGTAGCCTAGGTAAGTCCCTAGAGGGTAGGACCCAATCAGGTAGGAGGGCAGTAACCTAGGTAAGTCCATGGGGTAGGACTGTATCGGGCATGCAGGGCACCAGCCTAGGTAAGTTTCTAGGGGTTAGTGTGCTAGTAGCCTAGGTAAGTCCATAAGGGGTAGGACCCGATCGGGTAGGCAGGGCACCTGCCGAGGTAAGTCCCTATGGGGTAGGACCCTATCGGGTAGGCATGCGGTAGCCTAGGTTAGTCCCTATTGAGTTGGACCCTATCGAGTAGTGTGCTAGTAGCCTAGGTAAGTCCCTTGAGGGTTGAACCCTGTCAGGCAGTGTGTTGGTAGCCTAGGTAGCTCCCTAGGGGGTAGGACCGTATTGGGTAGGAAGGGAACCATCCTTGGTAAGTCCCTAGGGGGTAGAACCCTATCGGGCAGGTGGCCTAGTAAGGTGCCTAGTGGGTAGGACCCTATTTGGTGTGCAGCCTAGTAGCCTAGGTAAGTCCCTAGAGGGTAGGACCCTATCGGGTAGGCAGGGCGGTAGCCTGGGTATGTCCCTAGGGAGTAAGACCATTTCGGGCATGCAGGGTCCTAGCCTAGGTAAATCCCTATGGAGTAGTGTGCTAGTAACCTACGTAAGTCCCTAGGGTGTACGACCCTATCAGGAAGGCAAGACACCAGCCTAGGTAAGTCCCTAGAGAGTAGGATGCTATCGGGTAGGCAGGGCGGTAGCATAAGTAAGTTCCTATTGAAATGGACCAAATCGGGTAGTGTGCTTGTAGCCTAGGTAAATCCCATGGTGTAGGACCATATAAGGAAGTGTGCTAGTAGCCTAGGTAACTCTCTAGGTGGTAGGATCCTATTGGGCCTCCAGGGCGGTAACCTAGGTAAGCCCCTAGGGAATAGGTCCATATCAGGTAGGCGGCCTAGTAACCTACGTATGTTCCTTTGGGGTAGGACCCTATCAGGTAGGTGGTCTACTAGCCTAGATAAGTCCCTGGGGGGGTAGTACCCTATCGGGTAGTATGACAGTAGCCTAGGTAAGTCCCTAGAGGTTTGGACCCTATTGGGTAGGCAGGGCACCAGCCTAGGTAAGTCCCCATTGGGTAGGACCCTATCGGGTAGTGTTCTAGTAGCCTAGGTAAGTCCCTAGAGGGTAGGACCCTATCTGGTAGGCAGGGCACCAGCCTCAGTAAGTCCCTGTCGGGTAGGCATGGCGGTAGTCTAGGGAAGTCCCTAGGGGGAAGGACCCAATCTGGGAGGTGGCCTAGTAGCCTAGGTAAGTCCCTAGAGGGTAGTACCCTATCGGGTTGTGTGCTAGTAGCCTAGGTAAGTCCCTAGGGGTTAGGACCCTATCGGGGAGTGTGCTAGTAGAATAGCTAAGTTCATAGGGGGTGCGACCCTATCGAGCAGCTGCCCTAGTAGCCTAGGTAAGTCCCTAGGGGGTAGGACCCTATGGGGCTGGCGGCCTAGTAGCCCAGGTAGTAGGAACCTATCGGGTAGGAGGGCACCAGCGTAGGTAAGTCCCTGGGGGGTAGGAACCTATCGTGTAGGCATGGCAGTAGCCTAGATAAGTCTCTAGGGGATAGGACCCTATCAGGTAGTGTTCTAGAAGCCTAGGTAAGTCCCTAGGGGTAGGACCCTATCGGGTAGTTAGGGCACCACCCTAGGTCAGTCCCTCGGGGGTAGGGCCCTATTAGGTAGGCAGCCTGGTAGGCTAGGTAAGTCCCATGGGGGTAGGAGCCTATCAGGCACATCATCTAGTACCCTATGTAGGTCCCTAAGACCCCATCGGGTAGTGTGCCACTAGCCTAGGTAAGTCCCTAGGGGGTCGGACATAAGTGGGTAGTGTGCTAGTAGCCTAGGTACATCCCTTGGGGGGTAGGACCATTTCGGGCAGGCAGGGCGGTTGCCTAGGTAAGTTCCAAGGGAGTACGACCCTATTGGGCAGGCAGGGTGGTAGCCTAGGTAAGTTCCTAGGGGGTAGTACCCTATCAGGTAGTGTGCAAGTAACCTAGGTAAGTCCCCAGGGGAGTAGGACTCTATCGGTTAGGCCGGGCACCATCCTAGGTAAGTCTCTAGGAGGTAGGACCCTATTGGGTAGGCAGGGTGGTAGCCTAGGTAATTCCCTAGGGAGTTGGACCCTATCGGGTAGTGTTCCAGTAGCCTAGGTAAGTCCCTACGGGCCAGCACCCTATCAGATAGTGTGCTAGTAGCCTAGCTAAGTCCCTAGGGTATTGGACCCAATCGGGTAGGCAGGGCACCAGCCTAGGAAAGAAACTACGGGGGAAGGACCCTCTTGGGTAGTGTGCTAGTAGCTTAGTTAAGCCCCAAGGGGTAGGACCCTATGAGACACCTTGCCTAATAGCCTAGGTAAGTCCCTAAGGGGTAGCACCCTATTGGGAAGTGTGCTAGCAGCCTAGGGGGTAGGACCCTATTGGGCTGGCAGCCTGGAAGCCTAGGTAACTTCCTAGGGGGTAGAACCCTATTAGACAGGCGGCTTAGTAGCCTAGGTAAGTCCCTAAGGACTAGGACCCTATCAGGCAGGTATGGCGGTAGCCTATGTAAGTCCCTAGGGGGTAGGACCATTTCAGGTAGGCGGCCTAGTAGCCAAGGTAAGTCCCTATGGGGTAGGACCCCATCAGGTAGGCAAGGCACCAGCCTAGTTAAGCCCCTAGGGGGTAGGACCCTATCGGGTAGGCAGGATACCAGCCTAGGAAAGTCCGTATGGGTAGGAACCTATCGGGCAGGAAGGGCGGTAACTTAGGTAAGTCCCTAGGGGGTAGGACCCTATCAGGAAGTGTGCTAGTAGCCTAGGTAACTCCATAGAGGGTAGGAACCTATCAGGCAGGCAGCCTAGCAGCCTAGGTATCCCTAAGGGTAGGACCCTGTCAGGTAGTGTGCTAGTAGCCTTGCTAATTCCCTAGGGGGTAGGATCCTATCGGGTAGGCATGGCAGTAGCCTAGGTAAGTCCCCAGGGGGTAGGACCCTATCGGGCAGGGAGGCACCAGCTTAGGTAAGTCCCTAGGGGGTAGGACCCTATCAGGAAGGCAGTCTAGTAGCCTAGGTAAGTCCCTAGTGGGTAGGACCCTATTGGGTAGGCAGGGTGGGAGCCTAGGTAAGTCCCTAGGGGCTGGGACCCAATTGGGTAGTCAGGGCACCAGCCAAGGTAACTCCCTAGAGGGTAAGCCCCTATCAGGCAGGTGGCATAGAAGACTAGGTAAGTCCCTAGGGGGTAGGACTCTATCGGGTAGGCCCCTATCGGGCAGGCGGCCTAGTTGCCTAAGTAAGTCCCTAGAGGGTAGGACCCTATCGGGGAGGCAGCCTAGTAGCCTAAGTAAGTCCCTAGGGAGTTGGACCCTATCTGGTAGGCAGGGCACCAGCCTAGGTAAGTCCCTAGGGAGTAGGACTGTATGAGTTAGGCAGGGCACCAGCCAAGGTAAGTCCCTAGGTGTAGGACCCTATTGGGTAGGCAGGACGGTAGCCTAGGTAAGTCCCTAGGGAGTTGGACCCTTTCCGGTAGTATTCTAGTAGGCTAGGTAAGTCTTTAGGGGTAGCACCCTATCAGATAGTATGCTAGTAGCCTAGGTAAGACCCAAGGGGGTTGGACCCTATCGGGTAGTGTTCTAGTAGCCTAGGTAAGTCTTTAGGGGGAAGGACCCAATCCGGTAGTGTGCTAGTAGCCTAGGTAAGCCCCTAGGGGTAAGACCCTAACAGACTCACTGCCTAGTAGCCTAAGTAAGTCTCTAAGGGGGTAGCACCCTATCGGGTGGTGTGCTAGTAGCCTAGGGGGTAGGACACTATTGGGCAGGCAGCCTAAGAGCCTAAGTAACTACCTAGGGAGTAGTACCCTATTGGGCAGGCGGCCTAGGAGCATTTATAAGTCCCTAGAGGGTAGGGCGCTATCTGGTAGGCAGTGCACCAGCTTAGGTAAGTCCCTAGGGGGTGGGACCCTATCAGGTAGGCATGGCAGAAGCTTAGGTAAGTCCATAGGGGTAGGACCCTATCGGGTATTGTCCTGGTGGCCTAGGTAACTCTCTAGAGGGTAGGACCCTATCGGGTAGGCAAGGCACCAGCTTAGGTAAGTCCCTAGGGGGTTGGACCCTATTGGGTAGGCAGGGTACCAGCCTAGGTAAGTCCCTAGGGTGTAGGACCCTTTCAGCCAGGCAGGGTGGTAGCTTAGGTAAGTCCCTAGTGGGTAGGACCCTATCGGTAAGTGTGCTAGTAGCCTAGGTAAGTCCCTAGGGGGTAGGACCATATTGGGTAGGAATGGCAGGAGCCTAGGTAAGTCCCTAGGGGTAGGAGCCTATCAGGCAGGGAGGCAGTAGCCTAGGTAAGTCCCTAGTGGGTTGGACCTTATCAGGTAGGTGGTCAAGTAGCCTAGGTAAGTCCCTAGGGGGTAGGACCCTATCGGGTAGGCAGGGCGGGAGCCTAAGTAAGTCCCTAGGGACTTGGACCCAATCAGATAGGCAGGGCACCAGCCTAGGTAAGCCCCTAGGGGGTAGGACCCTATAGGGCAGGCGGCATAGTAGTCTAGGCAGGTCTCTAGGGGCAGGACCCTATCGGGTATGCCCCTATCAGGCAGGCAGCCTAGTAGCCTAAGACAGTCTCTAGGGGGTAGGAACTTATCGGGCAGGCGGCCTAGTGGCCTAGGTAAATCCTTAGGAGTTGGACCCTATCAGGTATGCAGGCACCAGCCCAGGTAAGTCCCTAGGGAGTAGGACCATATCGGGTAGTGTGCAATTAGCCTATTAAAGTCTCTAAGGGGTAGCACCCTATCTGGCAGGTGGCCTAGTAGCCTAGGTAAGTCCCTAGGATGTAGGACCTTATATGGTAGGAAGGGCGGTAGCCTAGGTAAGTCACTAGGGAGAAGGACCGTATCAGGCAAACAGGGCAATAGCCTACGTAAGTCCCTCGGGGGTAGTACCCTATCGGGTAGTGTGCTAGTAACCTAGGAAAGTCCCTAGGGGATAGTGTCCTATCAGGTAGGCGGTCTAGTAGCCTAGGTAAGTCCTTAAGGGGTAGGACCCCTATCAGGTAGAGTGCTAGTAGCCTATGTAAGTCCCTAGGTGTTAGGACCCTTTTGGGTAGGCAGGGCACCAGCCTGGATGGGTCCCTCGGGGGTAGGACCCTATCGGGTAGTGTGCTAGTGCCTAGGTAAGTCCCACGGGGGTAGAACCCCATCAGGTAGTGTGCTAGCAGCCTAGGTAAGTCCCTACGGGGTAGGACCCTATTGGATAGAGTGCTAGTAGCCTAGATAAGTCCCTAGGGGGTAGGACCCTATCGGGTAGTGTGCTAGTAGCCTTAGTAAGTCTCTAGAGGGTAGGACCCTATTGGGTAGTGTGCTAGTAGCCTAGGTAAGTCCCTACAGGGTAGGAGCCTATCGGATAGGCAGGGCAGTAGCCCATTTAAGTCCCTAGAGGGTAGGACCCTGTTGGGTAGGCAGGGTGGTAGCCTAGGTTAAGTTCCTATGGAGTTGGACCCTATAGGGCAAGTGGCCTAGTGGCCTTGGTAAGTCCCTAGGGGGTAGAACCACACCAGGAAGGCAGGGCGGTAGCTTTGGGAAGTCCCTAGGGGTAGGACCCTATCGGGTAGGCAGGGAGGTTGCCAAGGTAAGTCCGTAGGGGTTAGGACCCTATCGGGTAGTGTGGTAGTAGCCAAGGTAAGTCCCTAGGGGGTAGGACACTATCAGGCACTGTGCTAGTAGCCTAGGTAAGTCCCTAGGGAGTAGTACTATATCGGGTAGGCTGGGCAACAGCCTGGGTAAGTCCCTATGGGGTAGGACCCTATAGTGCAGGTAGCCTAGTAGCCTAGGAAGGTTCCTTGGGGGAAGGACCCTATCGGGTAGGCTGCTACTGGGCAGGTGGCCGACTAGCCTAAGTAAGTTCCTAGGGAGTAGGACCCTATCAGGAAGGTGGCCTAGTAGCCTAGGTAACTCCCTAGGGAGTTGGACCCTATCGGGTAGGCAGGGCACCAGCCTACTTAAGTCCCTAAGTGGTAGGACCCTTTCAGGTAGTGTTCTAGAAGCCTATTTAAGTCCCAATGGGGTAGGACCCCATCAGGCAGGTGGTCTAGTAGTCTAGGTAAGTCCCTAGGGGGTAGTACCCTATCAGGCAGGCAGGGCTGTAGACTAGGTATGTCCCAAGGGGGTAGGACCCTATAGGGCAGGCAGTGTAGTAGCCTAGGTAAGTCCCTAGAGGGTAGGACCCTTTCGGGTAGTGTGTACTAACCTAGGTAAGTCCTTAGGGAGTAGAACCCTAACAGGTAGGTGGCCGTGTAACCTAGGTAAGTCCCTATGGGGTAGGACCCTTTTGGGTAGGCAGAGTACCAGCCTAGGAGAGTCCCTAGGGGTAGGACCCTATCAGGTAGTGTGCTAGTAGCCTAGGAAAGTCCCAAGGGGCAGGACCCTATTGGCTAGTGTGCTAGTAACCTAGGTAAGTCCCTAAGGGGTTGGACCATATCGGGCAGTGTGCTAGTATCCTAGGTAAGTCCCTAGGTGTAGGACTCTATTGGGCAGGTGGCCTAGTTGCCTTGGTAAGCCCCAAGGGGGTAGGACTCTATCCGGAAGGTGGCCTAGTAGCCCAGGTAAGTCCCTAGCTGGTAGGACCCCATCGGGTATGCAGGGCACCAGCCTAGGTAAGTCCCTAGGGGGAAGGACCCTATCAGGCAGTGTGCTAGTAGCCTACATAAGTCCCTAGAGGGTAGAACCCTATCAGGTAGGCGGCCTAGTAGGCTAGGTAAATCCCTAGGGGGTAAGACCCTATCGGGAAGGCAGGGAGGTAGTCCAGGTAGGTCCCAAGAGGGTAGGACCCTATTGGGTAGGCTGGGCGGTAGACTAGGTAAGTCCGTAGGGAGTAGGACCCTATCGTGCAAGTGGCCTAGTAGTCTAGGTAAGTCCCTATGGGGTAGGACCCTATTGAGTAGTGTGCTAGTAGCCTAGGAAAGCCCCTAAAGGGTAGGACCCTATTGGGCAGGCGGCCTAGTAGCCTAGGTAAGCCCCTAGGGGGTAGGACCATATCGGGTATGCAGACAGGTAGCCTAGGTAAGTCTCTAGGGGGTAGGACCCTATCAGGTAGACAGGGCGGTAGCAATGGTAAGTCCCTAGGAGGTAGGACCCTTCTGGGTAGGTAAGGCAGTTGCCTAGATAAGTCACTAGGGGGTAGGACCGCATCGGGTAGTGTGCTAGTAGCTTAGGTAAGTCCCTAGGGGGTAGGAACCTATCAGGCAGGTGGCCTAGTAGCCTAGTTAGGTCCCTAGGGGTTAGTACCCTAACGGGCAGTGTGCGAGTAGCCTAGGTAAGTAACTAGGGGGTAGGACCCTATCGGGCAGGCATGGCGATAGCCTAGGTAAGTCCCTAGCTGGTAGAACAGTATCATGTAGGCATGACGGTAGGCTAGATAAGTCCCTAGGGGGTAGGACCCTATCAGGTAGTGTGCTAGTAACCTAGGTACATCCCTAGGGGGTAGAACCCTATCGAGTAGGTGGCCAAGTAGCCTAGGTAGGTCCCTAGGGGTAGGGACCCCATGGAGCAGTGTGCCAGTAGCCTAGGTAAGTCTCTAGGGGGTAAGACCCTATCGGGCAGGCATGGCGGTTGCGTAGGTAAGTCCCTAGGGGTAGAACAGTATCGTTTGGGCATGACGGTAGCCAAATTAAGACCCTAGGGGGTAGGACCCTATCAGGTAGGCTCCTACTGGGCAGGCAGCCTACTAGCCTAAGTAAGTCCCTAGGGAGTAGGACCCTATCAGAAAGGTGGCCAAGTAGCCTAGGTAAGTCCCTAAGGAGTTGGACCCTATCGGGTAGGCAGGGCACCAGCCTACTTAAGTCCCTAAGGGGTAGGACCCTATCAGGTAGTGTGCTAGAAGCCTATTTAAGTCCCAAAGGGGTAGGACCCTGTTGGGCAGGTGGCCTAGTAGTCTAGGTAAGTCCCTAGGAGGTAGGACCCTTTTGGGAGGCAGGGCGGTAGCCTAGGTAAGTCCCAAGGGGGTAGGACCCTTTCGGGTAGTGTGCTACTAACCTTGGTTAGTCCCTAGGGAGTAGGACCCTAAGAGGTAGGCGGCCTAGTAACCTAGGTAAGTCCTATGGGTTTGGACCCTATCAGGTAGTGTGCTATTAGCCTAGGTAAGTCCCTAGGTTATAGGAACCTTTCAGGTAGGCAGGGCACCTGTATAGGTATGTCCCTAGGGGTAGGACCCTATCGGGTAGTGTGCTAGTAGCCTAGGTAAGTCCTTAGGGGGTAGGACCATATTCGGTAGTGTGCTAGTAACCTAGGTAAGTCCTTAGGGGTAGGACAATATCGGGTAGTGTGCTAGTATCCTAGGTAAGTCCCTAGGGTGTAGGACCCTAATGGGCAGGCGGCCTAGTTGCCTTGGTAAGTCCCTAGGGAGTAGGACCCTATCGGGAAGGCGGCCAAGAAGAACAGGTAAGTCGCTAGTTGGTAGGACCCCATCGGGTAGGCAGGGCACCTGTCTAGGTAAGTCCCTAGGGGGTAGGACCCTATCAGGCAGTATGCTAGTAGCCTACGCAAGTCCCTTGAGGGTAGGACCCTATCAGATAGGCGGCCCAGTAGGCTAGGTAAGGCCCTTTTGGGTAGGACCCTATCGGGGAAGCAGAGCGGTAGCCCAGGTAAGTCCCTAGATGGTAGGGCCCTATCAGGTAGGTAGGGCACCAGCCTAGGTAGTCCCTAGGGGTAGGACCCTATCAGGTATTATGCCAGTAGCCTAGGTTAGTTCCTAGAGGGTAGGACCCTATTGGGAAGGCAGGGCACCAGCCTAGATAAGTCCCTAAGGGGTAAGACCCTATCAAGTAGACAGGGCGGTAGCCATGGTAAGTCCCTAGGAGGTAGGACCCTTTCAGCTAGCTAGGGCGGTTGCCTAGATAAGTCACTGGTAGTGTCCTAGTAGCTTAGGTAAGTCCCTAGGGGGTAGGACCCCATCGGGCAGGCAGCCTAGTAGCCTAGGTAGGTCCCTAGGGGATAGGACCCAAACAGGCAGTGTGCTAGTAGCCCAGGTAAGTAACTAGGGGGTAGGACCCTATCGGGCAGGCATAGCGCTAGCCTAGGTAAGTCCCTAGCTGGTAGAACAGTACCAGGCAGGCATTACGGTAGGCTAGGTAAGTCCTTAGGGGGTAGGACCCTATCGGGTAGTGTGCTAGTAGCCTAGGTACGTCCCTAGGGGGTAGGACCCTATTGGGCAGGCGGCCTAGTAGCCTAGGTAAGTCCCTAGGGGTAGGATCCTATGGAGCAGTATGCTAGTAGCCTAGGTAAGTCCCTAGGGGGTAGGACCCTATCGGGCAGGCATGGCGGTAGCCTAGGTAAGTCCCAAGGGGGTAGGACCCTATCGGGCAGGCAGGGCAGTAGGCTAGGAAAGTCCTTGGGGGTCAGGACCATATTGGGAAGTGTGGTTGAAGCCTAGGTAAGTCCATAGGGTGTAGGACCCTATCGGGGACTGTGCTAGAAACCTAGGTAAGTCCCTTGGGGTAGGACCATATCGGGTAAGCTGGGCAACAGCCTACGTAAGTCCCTACAGGGTAGGACCCTAGCGAGCAGGCGGCTTAGTAGCCTAGGTAGGTCCCAAGGGGGTAGGACCCTATTGGGCAGTGTGCTAGTAGCCTTGGAAAGTCCCTAGGGGGTAGGACCCAATCGGGTAGGCTCCTACTGGGCAGGCGGCATAGTAGCCTAAGTAAGTCCCAAGGGAGTAGGACCCTATCGGGAAGGTGGCCTAGTAGCCTAGGTAAGCCCCTAGGGAGTTGGAAACTATCGGGTAGGCAAGGCACAAGCATAGGTAAGTCTCTAAGGGGTAGGACCCTATCAGGTAGTGTGCTACAAGCCTATTTAAGTCCCAAGGTGGTAGGAACCTAATGGGCACGTGGCCTAGTAGCCTAGGTAAGTCCCTAGTAGGTAGGACCCTATAGTGCAGGCAGGCCGGTAGCCTAGGTAAGTCCCAAGGTTGTAGGACCCTATCGGGCAGGCAGGGCAGTAGCCTAGGTTAGTCCCTAGGGGGTAGGACCCTATCGAGTAGTGTGCTACTCAACTAGGTAAGTTCCTAGGGGGTAGGACCCTATCAAGTAGGTGGCCTAGTAACCTAGGTAAGTCCCTAGGGGGTAGGACCCTGTCGGGTAGGCTCCTACTGGGCGAGCAGCCAAGTAGCCTAAGTAAGTTACTAGGGAGTAGGACCCTATTGGGAAGGTCCCTAGTAGCCTAGGTAATTCCCTAGGGAGTTGGACTCTATTGGGTAGGCAGGGTACCAGCTTAGGTAAGTCCCTAAGGGGAAGGACCCTATTAGGTAGTGTGCTAAAGCGATGAAGTCCCAAGGGGGTAGGGACCTCATCAGGCATACAGCCTGTTAGCCTTGGTAAGCCCTAGGGGTAGGACCCTGCTCGGGTGAGCAGGCGGTGGCCTAGGTAAGTCCCCAGGGTGGGACCCTATGCTCCGGGCAGGCAGGGCAGTAGCCTAGGTAAGTCCTTAGGGGGTAGGACCCTGTCGCGTAGTGTGCTACTAACCTGGGTAAGTCCCTAGGGGGTAGGACCATATCGGGTAGGCAGGACGGTTGTCTAGGAAAGTCCCTGGGGGGTAGGACCCTATAGTGCAGGCAGGGCAGTAGCCTAGGTAAGTCCCAAGGTTGTAGAACCCTATCGGGCAGGCAGGGCAGTAGCCTAGGTTAGTCCCTAGGGGGTAGGACCCTATCGAGTAGTGTGCTACTCACCTAGGTAAGTTCCTGGGGTGGGACCCTATCAAGTGGGTGGCGTGACAACCTAGGTAAGTCCCGAGGTGGTAGGACCCTATCGAGTAGTGTCCTACTAACCTAGGTAAGTCAATAGTAGCCTAGGTAAATCCCTAGGGGGTAGGAGCATATTGTGTAGGCTGGGCAACAGCCAAGGTAAGTCCCTATGGGGTAGGACCCTATCGGGCAGGAGGCCTAGTAGCCTAGGTAGGTCCCTATGGGGTAGGACCCTATCGGGCAGTGTGCTAGTAGCCTAGGTAAGTCCCTAGGGGGTAGGACCCTATCGGATAGGCTCCTACTGGGCAGGAGGCCTAGTAGCCTAAGTAAGTCCCTACAGAGTAGGTCCCTATTGGGAAGGTGGCCTAGTATCCTAGGTAAGTCCCTAGGGAGTTGGACCCTATCGGGTAGGCAGGGCACCAGCCTAGATAAGTCCCTAAGGGGAAGGACCCTGTCAGGTAGTGTGCTAGAAGCCTATTTAAGTCCCAAGAGGGTAGGCCAATATTGTACAGGCGGCCTAGTAGCCTAGGTAAGTCCCTAGGGGGTAGGGCCCTATCTGGCAGGCAGGGTAGTAGCCTATGTAAGTCCCTAGGGGGTAGGACTCTATCGAGTAGTGTGCTACTAACCTAGGTAAGTCCCTAGGGGGTAGGACCCTATCGGGTAGTGTGCTAGTAGCCTAGGTAAGTCCCAAGAGGGTAGGACCTTTTCAGGCAGGCAGGGCAGTAGCCTAGGTAAGTCCCTAGGGGGTAGGACCCTATCGGGTAGTGTGCTTGTAACCTAGGTAAGTCCCTAGGGGGTAGGACCCTATCTGGTAGTGTGCTAGTAGCGTAGGTAAGTCCCTAGGAGGTAGGACCCTATCGGGTAGGCAGGACACCAGCCTAGGTAAGTCCCTAGGGGTAGGACCCTATCGGGTAGTGTACTACTAGGCTAGGTAAGTCCCTAGGGGTAGGACCCTATTGGGTAGTGTGCTAGTACCCAAGGAAAGTCCCAAGGGGTAGGACCCTATCGGGTAGTGTGCTAGTAGCCTAGGTAAGTCCCTAGAGGGTAGGACCCTGTTGGGTAGGCAGGGCGGTAGCCTAGGTTAAGTACCTAGGGAGTTGGACCCCATCGGCCAAACGGCCTATTAGCCTAGGTAAGTCCCTATAGGGCAGGACCCTATCGGGCAGGTGGGCTAATAGTCTAGGTAAGTCCCTAGGGGGTAGGACCCTTTCGGATAGGCAGGGTGGTAGCCTAGGTAAGTCCCTAGGGGGTAGGACCCTACCAGGTAGGCAGGGCGGTAGCCTTGGGAAGTCACCTAGGGGTAGGGACTCTATCGGGGAGGCAGGGCGGTTTCCTAGGTAAGTCTCTAGTGGTTAGAACCCTATCGGGTAGTGTGGTAGTAGCCTAGGTATCTCCCTAGGGAGTAGGACCCCATCGGGGACTATGCTAGTAGCCTAGGTAAGTCACTAGGTGGTAGGACCATATCGGGTAGGCTGGGCAACAGCCTAGGTAAGTCCCTATGGGGTAGGACCCTATCGGGCAGGTGGCCAAGTAGCCTAGGTAGGTCCCTAGGGGGTAGGACCCTATCGAGCAGTGTGCTAGTAGCCTAGGTAAGTCTCTAGGGGTAGGACCCTATCGGGCAGGCATGGCGGTAGCCTAGGTACGTCCCTAGGGGTAGAGCAGTATCGGCTGGGAATGGCGGTAGCCTAGTTAAGTCCCTAGGGGGTAGGACCCTATCGGGCAGGCATGGCGATAGCCTAGATAAGTTCCTAGGGTTTAGAACAGTATTGGGTGGGTATGATGGTAGGCTAGGTAAGTCCGAAGGGGGTAGGACCCTATCAGGTATTGTGCTAGTAGCCTAGGTACGTCCCTAGGGAGTAGGACCCGATTGGGTAGTGTGCTAGCACCCTAGGAAAGTCCCTAGAGGGTAGGACCATATCGGGTACTGTTCTAGTAGCCTAAGTAAGTCCCTAGAGGGTAGGACCCTATCGGGTAGTGTGCTAGTAGCCTAGGTAAGTCCCTACGGCGTAGGACCCTATCGAGTAGGCAGGGCGGTAGCGAAGTTAAGTCCATAGAGGGTATGACCGTGTTGGGTAGGCAGGACGTTAGCCTAGGTTAAGTTCCTAGGGAGGTGGATCCTATCGGGCAAGCAGCCTAGTAGCCTAGGTAAGTCCCTAGAGGGCAGGACCCTATCGGGCAGGAGGCCTGGTAGCCTAGGGAAGTCCCTAGGTGTAGGACCCTATCAGGAAGGCAGGGTGGTAACCTAGGTAAGTCCCTAGGGGGCAGGACAATACCAGGTAGGCAGGGCGGTAGCCTTGGGAAGTCCCTAGGGGGTCGGACCATATCAGGTAGGCAGGGCAGTTGCCTAGGTAAGCCCCTAGGGGTTAGAACCCTATCGGGTAATGTGGCAGTAGCCTAGGAAAGGCCCTAGGGGGTAGGACCCTATCAGGGACTGTGCTAGTAGCCTTGGTAAGTCCCTAGTGCTAGGACCCCTATCGGGCAGGCGGCTAGTAGCCTCAGGGTTGGTCCCTAGGGAGTAGGACTCATCAGTGCAGGCTCCCACTGGGCAGGCGGCCCAGTAGCCTAAGTAAGTCCCTAGGGGGTAGGACATTATTGGGAAGGTGGCCTAGTAGCCTAGGTAAGTCCCTAGGGAGTTGGACCCTATCGGGTAGGCAGGGCACCAGCCTAGGTAAGCCCCTAAGGGGTAGAAGTATCAGGTAGTGTGCTAGAAGCCTATTTATGTCCCAAGGGGGTAGATCCCTATCAGGCAGGTGGCCTAGTTGCCTAGGTAAGTCCTTGGGGGTAGGACCATATCGGGTAGACAGGGTAGTAGCCTATGTAAGTCCCTAGGGGGTAGGACTCTATCGAGTAGTGTGCTACTAACCTAGGTAAGTCCCTAGGGGGTAGGACCCTATTGGGTAGTATGCTAGTAGCCAAGGAAAGTCCCTAGGGGGTAGGACCCTATTTGGTAGAGTGCTAGTAACCTAGGTAAGTCCCTAGGGGGTAGTACCCTATCAGGTAGTGTGCTAGTAACCTAGGTAAGTCCCTAGGCTGTAGGACCCTATCGCGCAGGCGCCCTAGTTGCCTACGTAAGTCCCTAGGGTGTAGGAACCCATTGTGCAGTGTGTGCCAGCGAGGTAAGTCTCAGAGGAAGGACCCTGTCAGGTCGGCAGCCCAGTAGGCTAGGTAAGTCCCTATTGTGTAGGACACAATCAGGTAAGCAGGGCAGTAGCCTAGGTAAGTCCCTAGATGGTAGGGCCCTATCGGCTAGGCAGGGCACCATTCTAGGTAAGTCCCTAGGGGTATGACCCTATCGGGTATTGTGCTGGTAGCCTAGGTAAGTCCCTAGAGGGTAGGATCCTATCGGGTAGGCAGGGCTGTAGCTTAAGTAAGTCCCTAGGGAGTCGGACCCTATCGGGCAAGTGACCTAGAAGCCTAGGTAAGTCCCCAGGGGGTAGTACCCTATTTGGTAGTGTGCTAGTAGTCTAGGTAAGTCCCAATAGGGTAGGACCCTATTGGGCAGGCAGCCTAGTAGCATAGGTAAGTCCCTAGCGGATAGGAACGTATTGGGTAGGCAGAGCAGTAGCCTAGGTAAGTCCCTAGGGGGTAGGACCCTATCAGGTAGGCAGTGCGATAGCCTTGGTAAGTCCCTAGGGGGGAGGACCCTATAAGGTAGGCAGTGCGGTTGCCTAGGTAAGTCCCCAGGGAAGGCGACCCTATCGGGAGGTGCTGGTAGCTTAGGTAAGTCCCTTGGGGGTAGGGGCCCTATCGGGCAGGCGGCCTTGTAGCTCAGGTAGATCCCTAAAGGGTAGGACCATATCAGGCAGTTCTAGAAGCCCAGGTAAGTCCCTGGGGTAGGGACCCTATCGGGCAGGCATGGCGGTAGCCTGGTTAAGTCCCTGGGGAGAACAGATTGAGTAGTGTGCTAGTAGCCTGGAGTCGTCCCAGGGGTAGGACCCTATTGGGTAGTGTGCTAGTTGCCTAAGTAGGTCCCTAGAGGATAGGACCGTGTCGGGTATTGTGTGCTGGAGTAACCTAGGTAGGTCCCTGGAGGGTGGGACCCTATCGGGTAGTGTGCTAGTAGCATAGGTAAGTCTTATGGATTATGACCCTATCGGGTAGGCAGGTCGGTATCCCAGTTAAGTTACAAGAGGGAAAGACCCTGTTTGGGTATGCAGGGCACCAGCCTTCTTAAGTCCCTAAGGGGTAGGACCCTATCAGGTAGTGTGCTAGAAGCCTATTCAAGTCCCATTGGGGTAGGACCCTGTCGGGCAGGAGGCCTCGTAGCCTAGGTTAGTCCCTAGGGGGTAGGACCATATCGAGAAGTGTTTTACTAACCTAGGTAAGTCCCTATGGGGTAGGATCCTATCAGGTAGGTGGCCTAGTAACCTTGGTAAGTCGGGCAGGCAGGGCAGTAGCCCAGGTAAGTCCCTAGATGGTAGGACCCTACTGGGTAAGCAGGGTAGAGCCTAGGTAGGTCCCTAGGGGTAGGACCCTATCGGGTGGTGTACTAGTAGGCTAGGTAAGACCCTAGGGGGTAGGACCCTATTGGGTAGTGTGCTAGGGACTTACCTAGCCTACTAGCACACTGCTCCATAGGGTCCTGCCCCCTAGGGACCTACCTAGGCTACTAGGAGACCTGCTTGATAGGGTCCTACCCCAGGTATGTACCTAGGCTACTAGCACACTACCCGATAGGGTCCTACCTCCTAGGGACTTACCTAGCCTACCGTCATGCCTACCTGATACTGTTCTACCAGCTAGGGACTTACCTAGGCTACCACCATGCCTGCCCAATTGGGTCCTACCCCCTAGTTACTTACCTAGGCTACTCGCACACTGCCCGTTAGGGTACTAACCCCTAGGGACCTACCTAGGCTACTTGGCCGCCTGCCCGATCGGGTCCTACCCACTAGGGACTTACCTAGGCTACTAGCACACTACCCGATGTGGTCCTACCCCCTAGTGACTTATCTAGGCAACCGCCCTAGCTATCCGAATGGGTCCTACCTCCTAGGGACTTACCATGGCTGCCAACCTGTCCACCTGATAGGGTCTTACCCCATAGGGACTTACCTAGGCTACCTCCCTGCATACCGATACGGTCCTACCCCCTAAGGGCTTACCTAGGCTACTAGGCCGCCTACCCAATAGGGTCCTACCCCCTAGGGACTTTCCTAGGCTACTAGCACACTGCCTGATAAGGTCCTACCGCTAGGGACACTCCTAGGCTGGTGCTCTGCCTACCCGGAAGGGTCCTACTACCTAGGGACTTACCTAGGCTACTAGCACACTACCCGATAGGGTCCTACCCCGTAGAGACTTACCTAGGTTACTTGGCCACCTACCTGTTAGGGTCCTACTCCCTAGGGACTTACCTAGGTTAGTAGCACACTAGCCGAAAGGGTCCTACCCCTAGGGGCTTGCCTAGGCTACTAGGCCACCTACCCAATAGGGTCCTGCCCCCTAGGGACTTTCCTAGGCTACTAGCACACTGCCTGATAGGGTCCTACCGCTAGGGACACTACCCTGGGCTACTACCCTGCCTGCCCTGTGGGGTCCTACCCCCTTGGGACATACCTAGTCTACAGCCCTGCCTGCCCGATAGTGTACTACCCCCTAGGGACTTACCTAGACTACTAGGCCACCTGCCCGATAGGGTCCTACCCCAATGGGACTTAAATAGGCTTCTAGCACACTACCTGATAGGGTCCTACCTCTTAGGGATTTAAGTAGGCTGGTGCCCTGCATACCCGAAAGGGTCCAGCTCCCTAGAGACTTACCTCGGCTACTAGGCTTCCTGACAGGGTCCTACTCACTAGGGACTTACTTAGGCTAGTAGGCTGCCTGCCCAGTAGCAGCCTACCCGATAGGGTCCCACCCCCTAGGAACCTACCTAGGCTACTAGGCCACCTGCACTATAGGGTTCTACCCCATAGGGACTTACCCAGGCTGTTGCCCTGCCTACCCGATATGGTCCTACCCCTTAGGGACTTACCTAGGCTACTAGCACAGTTCCCGATAGGGTCCCACCCTAGGACTTACCTTAGCAACTACCACACTACGAGATAGGGTCCTAACCCGGACTTACCTTGGCAACCTCCCTGCCTACCCGATAGGGTCCTTCCCCTAGGGACTTCCCAAAGCTACCGCCCTGCCTTCCTCGTGTGGTCCTACCCCCTGGAGACTTAGCTAGGCTACTAGGCCACTTGCCCGATAGGGTGCAACTCCCGAGGAACTTAACCTCGGCTACCACCCTGCTCACCGAACAGGGTTCCCCACCCCTCTAGGACTTAAATGGGCTACCGTCCTGGTTCAACCGACAGGGTCCCACCCTGTAGGACTTACCCAGGCTTCTAGCACACTACGCAACAGGGTCCCACCTCTAGGGACTTACCAAGGCTAAAGCACACTCACCCGGAAGGGTCTTACCTCTAGGGACTCTACCTAGGCTACTAGCACACATCCCGACAGGGTCCCACCCCAGGGACTTACTGAGGCCACCGTCATGCCCACCCGACACTGTTCTACCCCTTAAGGACTTCTCGAGGCGGCCGCCATGCCTGCTCGATAGGGTCCCACCCCAGGGACTCTACCCAGGCTACTAGCACACTGCTCCATAGGGTCCCACCCCATGCAACTGCCCTGCCCACCCGATCAGGGTCCTACCCCCTAGGGACTTAACAAGACTACCGCCCTTCCTACTTGACAGTGTCCTACCCCCTAGGGTCCTACCTTGTAGGGACTTACCTATGCTACTAGCACACTACCCAATAGGGTCCTACCCTCTAGGGACTTACCAAGGCTACTAGCACACTACCCGATCGGGTCCTACTCTCTAGGGACTTACCTAAGCTACTAGCACACGTCCCGATAGGGTCCTACCCCATAGGGACTTGCCGAGGTTACCGTCATGCCCACCCAATACGTTCCTACCCCCTAGAGACCTACCAAGGCTACTAGCTCACCTGCCCGATAGGGTCCTACCCCCTAGGGACTTACTTAGTCAACTGCCCTGCCTACCCGATATGGTCCTACCCCATAGGGACTTAACAAGGCTACCACCCTGCCTACTTGACAGTGTCCTACCCCCTAGGGACTTACCTAGGCTACCGCCCTGCCTACCCGATAGGGTCCAACCCCCTAGGGACTTACCTAGGCTAGAAGGCCACCTGCCTGATAGGGTCCTACCCTTTAGGGACCTACCTAGGCCAGTAGGCCACCTGCCTGATAGGGTCCTACCCTTTAGGGACTTACCTAGGCTACTAGTACACTACCCGTTAGGGTCCTTCCCCTAGGGACTTACCTAGGCTACTAGGCCACTTGCGCGATAGGGTCCTACCCCCTAGGGACTTACCTAGGCTACTGCCATGCCTGCCTGATAGGGTCCTACCCCTAGGATGTTACCTAGGCTGGTGCCCTGCCTGCCCAATGGGGTCCTACCCCCTAATGACGTACCTAGGCTACTACCCTTCCTGCCTGATAGGGTCCTACCCACTAGCGACTTACCTAGGCTACTAGCACACTACCCGATAGGGACCTAGGGACTTGCCTAGGCTACTAGACAAGGTGTCTGATAGGGTCTTACCTCCTAGGGAGTTACCTAGGCTACTGGGCCGACTACCTGATAGGGCCTTCCCCACAGGGACTTACCTAGGGTGGTGGCCTGCCTACCCGATAGGGTCCTACCATCTAGGGACTTATCTCGGGTACTAGCACACTACCCGATAGGGTCCTACCCCCTAGGGACTTACCTAGGCTACTAGCACACTACCCAATAGGGTCCTACCCCCTAGGGAGTTACTTAGGCTGGTGCGCTTCCTACCCATTAGGGACCTATCCCCTAGGGACTTAACTAGGCTAATAGGCTGCCTTCCCGATAGGGTCCTACCCCCTAAGAACTTACCTAGACAACTAGGCCAGCTGCCAGAAAGGGTTCTACACACTAGGGACTTACCTAGGCTACTAGCACACTACCCAATAGGGTCCTTCCTCCTAGGCACTTACTTAGGCTACTAGCACACTGCCCGATAGGGTCCTACCCCCTAGGATCTTGTCTAGGCTACTAGCACTCTATCCACTAGGGTCCTACACCGTAGGGACTTACCTAGGCTACTAGCACACTACCTGATGGGGTTCTACCCCATGGGACTTACCTAAGCACTAGCACACTACCCGATAGGGTCCTACCCCTGAGGGACTTTTCCAGGCTGGTGCCCTGCCTACCCGAAAGGGTCCTAACACCTAGGGACTTACATAGGCTACTAGCACTCAACCCGATAGGGTCCTACCCCCTAAGGACTTACCTAGGCTACTAGGTAACCTACCTGATAGGGCGCTAACCCTAGGGACTTTCCTAGGTTACTATCACACTACCCGATAGGGTACTACCCCCGAGGAACTTAGGTAGGCTACTGCCCTGCTTGTCCGATAGGGTCCTACTCCCTAGTGACTTATCTAGGCTACCGCCCTGCCTACCCTATATGGTCCTACCCCCTAGGGACTTACCTAGGCTAGTAGGCCACCTGCCTGATAGTGTCCTACCCCCTAGAGATTTTAATAGGCTAATAGCACACTACCCGATATGGTCCTACTCCCTAGGGACTTACCTGGGCTGGTGCCTGCATACCTGATAGGGTCCAACTCCCTAGGGATTTACCTAGGCCACTACGCCGCCTGCCCTATAGGTTCCTACTCCTAGGGACTTACCTAGGCTGGTGCCTCCCTGCCCGAGAGGGTCCTACCCCCTAGGGACTTACCTAGGCTACCGAGATGCCTACCTTATAGTGTCCTACCCCCTGGGGACTTAGCAAGGCTACTAGCACACTACTTGATAGGGTCCTACCCCTAGGGACTTACCTAGGCAGCTAGGCTGCCTGCTCGATAGGTTCCTACCCTCTATGGAGTTACATAGGCTACTAGCACACTTCCTGAAAGGGTCCTACCCCCTAGGGACTTACCTAAGCTACCGCCCTTCCTGCCCAAAAGGTTCCTACCCCCTAGGGACTTTCCTAGGCTGGTACCCTGCCTACACGATAGGGTCCTACCCCCCAGGGACTTACCTAGGCTAGTGCCTTGCCTACCTGATGGGGTCCTACCCCCTAGGCACTTACCTAGGCTACTAGCACAATGCCAGATAGGGTTCTACCCCATAGGAACTTACCTTGGCTACTAGGCCGCCTACCTGAAAGGGTCATATCCCCTAGGGACTTACCTAGGCTAGCGCCATTCCTGCCTGATAGGGTCCTATCCCCTAGGGGCTTACCTAGGCTGGTGCCCTGCCTACCAGATTCGGCCCTACCCTCTAGGGACTTACCAAGGCTACTAGGCCGCCTGCCTGATAGGGTTCTACCCCCTAGGGAGTAACCTAGGCTTCCAGGCCACCTGCCCAATAGGGTCCTACCCCAAGGCTGCTAGCACACTACCCGATTGGGTGCTACCCCTTAGGGACTTCACTCCCAGGCTACTAGGGCAAGATGTCCTACAGGGTCCCACCCTCAGGGGCTTAACTAGGCTACTAGTACACCACCCAAGAGGGTCATTCCCCGCTGTTTCTACTCAGGCTTGTGCCCCGTTTCACTGGACAGTCCAAACCCTAGGACTTAGCTAGCTACTAGCACACTATCTGATAGGGTGCTTCCAAGTAGCGACTTACCTAGGCTACTGGAACACTACCCGATAGGGTCCAACTCCCTAGGGAATTACCTAGGCTACCACCCTGCCTACCAAATAGTGTCCTACCTCCTAGAGACTTACCTAGGATGGTGCCCTGCCTAACCGATAGAGTCCTACTCCCCTAGGGACTTACCTAGGTTACTTGCACACTACCCGATAGGGTTCTACCCTCTAGGGACTTACCTAGGCTACCATCCTGCCTGCCCAATAGGGTCGTACTCCCTTGGGACTTACCTAGGCAACCGCCCAGCCTGCCTGAAATGGTTCTACCCCCAAGTGGATGTATCTAGGCTACTAGCACACTACCCACTTGTGTCCGACCCCCTAGGATTTACCTAGGCTAGGCACACTCACACGATGGGGTCCTAGGGCTTACCTTGGCTACTAGGCGATGTGATTGATAGGGTCCTACCCCCATGGGACTTACCTAGCCTACTAGTCCGCCTACCTAATAGGGCCCTACCCCCTAGGGACTGACCTAGGGTGGTGCCCTTCCTGCCCAATAGGGTCCTACCCCTAGGGACTTACCTAGGCTTCTAGCACACTACCCAATAGGGTACTACCCCCTAGAGACATAACTAGGCTACTTCCATGCCTACCAGATAGGTTCCTACCCCTCAGGGACTTACCTACTCTGGTGCCCCTGCCCACCAGAGAGTTCCTACTACCTGGGCCACGGGCCACCTGTCCGATAGGTCCTCACCCCTAGGGACTTGCCTAGGCTACTAGGTCAGCTGCCTCGACAGGGTCGGATCCCCATGAACTTAGCTATTCTACTAGTACACTCTGACAGGTCCAACCCTAGGGACTTACCTAGGTTACTAGCACACAACCTGATCGGGTCCACCCTCTAGGGACTTACCTAGGCTACTAGGCCACCTCCCAGATAGGGTCCTCCCTTGGACTTCCCTAGGCTACCACCCATGCCCACCCGACAGGGACTTACTGAGGCTGGTGCACTGCCCACTAGATAGGGTCCCACCTCTAGGGACCTACCTAGGCTACAAGAACACTACCCGATAGGGTCCTACCCAACGGGGACTTACCTAGGCTGCTGCCCTGCCTACCCAATTAGGGTCCAAACCTCTAGGGACTTACCTATGCTACTAGCACACTACCCAACAGGGCCCTACCCCTAGGGACTTACCTAGGCTACTAGCATACTACCCAATAGGGTGCTACCCCTAGGGACTTACCTAGGCTAGTAGACAACCTACCTGATAGGGTCCTACCCCAAAGGAAAATACATAGGGTACTAGGCCACCTTCCTGATAGGGTCCTATTCCCTAGGTACTTACCTAGGTTACCGCTCTGCATTCCCAATAGGGTCCTACCCCATAGAGAGTTACCTAGGCTACTAGCACACTTCCTTATATGGTCCTACACTCTGGGACTTACCTAGGCTACTAGCACACTACCTGATTGGGTCCATCTCAATAGGAACTTACCTATGCTACCACCCTGCCTACCTGATAGTGTCCTACTCCCTAGGGACTTACTTAGGCTGGTGTCCTGCCTACCTGATAGGGTTGTACCCCTTAGGGACTTACCTAAGTTACTAGCACACTACTCCGTAAAGATTTACCTAGGCTCGGGCCCCAATGCCCGAAACTGTCTTACTCCCTAGGGATTTACCCAGGCTACTGCCCAGCCTACCTGATAGGGTCCTACCCTCTAGGGACTTACCTAGTCTACTAGCACACTACCGGATATGGTCCTACCCTCTAGGGACTTTCCTAGGCTACTAGGCTGCACACCAAATAGGGTCCTACCCACTAGTCACCTTACTAGGCCACCTGCCCAATAGGGTTCTACCCCTAGGGACTTACCTAGGATGGCGCCCTTCCTACCCGATACGGTCCTACCCTAGGGAGATACCTAGGCTACCAACACACTACCTGACAGGGTTCTATCCTCAAGGGACTTACCTAGGCTACTAGCACACTACCCGATAGGGTCCATCTCAATAGGGACTTACCTAGGCTACCGCCATGCCTGCCCGATAGGGTCCTACCCCATAGGGACTTACCTCGGCTGCTGCCCTGCCTACCTGATCCAGTCCTACCCACTATGGACTTACCTAGGCTACAAGCACACTACCATCCTAGGGACATAGCTAGGCTACTAGCACACTACCCGATAGGGTCCTACCCCCAGTGACTTACCTAGGCTACTAGGCCACTTGCCCGATAGGGTCCAACTCAATAGGGACTTAACCTAGGCTACCGCCCTGCCTACCAAATAGGGTCCTACCCTCTATGGACTTACCTGGGCTAACGCCTTGCCTACTTGATAGGGTACTACAACCTAGGGACTTACCCAGCCTACTATGCTGCCTACCTGATAGGGTGCTACCCCCTAGGGACTTACCTAGGCTACTAGCACACTACCCGATTGGGTCTTTGGGACTTACCTAGGCTGCTAGGCGTGGTGCCTGATAGGGTCCTACCCACTTGGGACTTACTTGGCCTACTAGGCCACCTACCTAATAGGGCCCTATCCCCTATGGACTTACCTAGGGTGGTGCCCTTCCTACCCGAGAGCGTCCTACCCCCTAGAGACTTACCTAGGCTTATTGCACACTAATCGATAAGGTCCTAGCACCTAGAGACTTATCTAGGCTACCGCCATGCCCACCCGATAGGTTACTACCCCCTAGTGACTTACCTAGCCTGGTGTCCTGCCTACCCAATAGGGTCCTACTACCTGGGCTACTAGACCACCTGCCCGATAGAGTGCTACCCCTAGTGACTTACCTAGGCTACTAGGCCAGCTGCTTCATAGGGTCGTACCCCTTATGGACTTACCTAGGCTACTAACACAGTACCCGATAGGGTCCTACCCCCTAGGGACTTGCCTAGCCTACTAGCACACTACCCGATAGGGTCCTAACCTCTAGGGACTTACCTAGGCTACTAAGCCACCTGCCCGATAGGGTCCTTCCCCCTAGGGACTTACCTAGGCTACCGCCATGCCTACTAGATAGGGACGTACCGAGGCTTTTGCCCTCCCTACCTGACAGGGTCCTATCCTCTAGGGACTTATCTAGGCTACTAACACACTACCCAATAGGGTCCAACCCCCAGGGACTTACCTAGGCTACTAGCACACTACCCGATAGGGTCCTAACCCCTAAGCACTTACCAAGGCTACCACCCTGCCTACCTGATAGGGTCCTACCCATAGGGACTTACCTAGGGTACCGCCCTGTGTACCCAACATGGTCCTGTCCCCTAGGGACTTACCTAGGCTACTAGGCCTCCTGGACAATAGGGTCCTACCATTTAGGGACTTACCTAGGCTACTAACACACTACCCAATAAGGTCCTAACCCCTAGGGACTTACCTAGGCTACTAGGTCGCTTGCCCCATGTGGTCCTACTCCCTAGGGACTTACCCAGGCTACCGCCCAGCCTACCTGATAGGGTCCTACCCCCTAGGGACTTGCCTAGCATACTAGGCCACATACCTGGTAGGGTTCGACCCCTAGGGACTTACCTAGGCTACCACGATGCCTACCCGCTAAGGTACTACCCCCTAGGGACTTATCTAGGCTGGTGCCCTGCCTACCTAATAGGATCCTACCCTCTAGGGACTTACCTAGGCTACTAGCACAACACCCGATTGGGTCCTACCCCTAGGAACTTATCGAGGCTGGTGCCCTGCCTACCCTATAGGGCTCTACCATCTAGGGTCTTACCTGGGCTACTGCCCTACTTACCTGAAGGGGTCCTACCAAAAAGGGACTTACCTAGCCTACTAGTCCGCCTTCCTGATAGGGTCCTACCCTCTAGGGACTTATCTGGGCTACTAGGCAACCTTCTCGATAGGGTCCAACCCACTAGGGACTTACTTAATCAACTAGGCCATCTGCCCATTAGGGTCCTACACCCTAGGGACTTACCCAGGCTTATAGCACACTACATGATAAGGTCCTACCCTCTAGGGACTTACCTAGGTTACTAGCACACTACTCAATAGGGTCCTACCCCTAGAGACTTACCTAGCGTACTAGTACACTACCCGATAGGGTCCAACCCCTAGGGACTTGCCTAGGCTGGTGTCCTGCCAACCTGAAAGGGTCCCACCTCCTAGGGACTTACCTGGGCTACCACCCTGCATACCTGATAGGGTCCTACTCCCTAGGGTCTTATCTAGCCTACTAGGCTGCATACCTGATAGGGTTCTACCCATAGGGACTAACCTAGGCTACCGCCATGCCTACCCGATAAGGTACTATCCACTAGGGCCTTATCTAGGCTGGTGTCCTGCCTACCCAATAGGGTCCTACCCTCTAGGGACTTACCTAGGCTATTAGCACAATACCCGATAGGGTCCTACCCCTAGGAACTTACCCAGGCTGGTGCCCTGCTTACCCTATAGGGCCCTTCCATCTAGGGTCTTACCTGGGCTACTGCCCTACTTACTCGAAGGGGTCCTACCTAATAGGGACTTACCTAGCCTACTAGTCCACCTTCCTGATAGGGTCCTGCCCTCTAGGGACTTACCTAGGCTACTAGCACACTGCCTGAAAGGGTCCTACCACCTAGGGACTTACCTAGGCTGGTGCGCTGCCTACCTGATGGGGTCCTTACCCCAAGGGACTTACCTGGGCTACTAGGCCACCTTCCAAATAGGGTCCGACCCCCTAGGGACTTACTTAGGCAACTAGGCTGCCTGCCCGATAGGGTCCTACACCCTAGGGACTTACCTAGGCTTATAGCACACTACCCGATAGGGTCCTACCCCTTGGGACTTTCCTTGGTTGCTAGCACACTACCCAATAGGGTCCTACCCCCTATGGACTTACCTAGCCTACTAGTACACTACCCGAAAGGGTCCCACCCCTAGGGACTTACCTAGGCTGGTGTCCTACCTACCCGATAGGGTCCTACCTCCTAGGGAGTTACCTAGGCTACTAGCACACTACCAGATAGGGTCCTACCCCCTAGGGACTTACCTAGGTTACTAGCACACTACCCAATAGGGTCCTACCCCCTACGGACTCACCTAGGCTACTGCCCTGCCTGCCCGATATGGTCCTACCCTCTTGGAACTTACCTAGGCTACCGCCCTGCCTGCCGTATAGGGTCCTAGCCCCTAGGGACTTACCTAGGCTACTAGGCCACCTGTACAATATTGTCCTACCGTCTTGGGACTTAAATAGGCTTCTAGCACACTACCTGATAGGGTCCTTCCCCTTAGGGACTTACCTAGGCTGGTGCCCTGCCTACCCGATAGGCTCCAACTCTCTAGGGACTTACCTAGGATACTAGGCCACCTTCCCGATAGGGACCTACTCCGTAGGGACTTACATAGGCTACTAGGCCTCCTGCCCATTAGGAGCCTACCCGACAGGGTCCTACCCCCTAGGGACTTACCTTGGCTACTAGCACACTGCCCGATAGGGTCCCACCCCATAGGGACCTACCTAGGCTACTAGGCCTCCTGCCCGATGGTCCTACCCCGCAGGACTTACCTTGGCTGTTAGACAGCCTGTACGATGCTACTACCCCTAGGGACTTACCTGAGCTACTAGCACAGTACCCGATGAGGTCTGAGCCCCAAGGGACTTATCTGACTACTACACACTACCTGATAGGATCCTAACCCCTAAGGACTTAAATAGGCAACTGCCCTGCCTACCTGGTATGGTACTATCCCCTATAGACTTACCTAGCCTATCACCCTGCCTACCCGATAGGGTCCTACTCCCTAGGGACTTACCTAGGCTACTAGGCCACCTGCCCGATAGGGTCCAGCCCTCTAGGGACTTACCTAGGCTAGTAAGCCACTTACCCGATAGGGTCCAACTCCCTAGGAACTTAACCTAGGCTGCCGCCCTGCCTACCCAACAGGGTCCTACCCTCCAGTGACTTAACTGGGCGACCGCCCTGCCTACCTGACAGGGTCCTACCCTGTAGGGACTTACCAATGCTACTAGCACACTACCCGATAGGGTCCAACCCTCTATGGACTTACCGTGGCTACTAGCACACTACCTAAAAGGGTCCAATCCCCTACGGACGTACCTAGGCTACTAGAACACTACCCGATAGGGTCCTACCCCCTAGGGACTTACTTAGGCTAAGGTCATGCCTACCCGATACTGTTCTACCCCCTTGAGACTTACCTAGGCTACCGCCATGCCTGCCCGAGAGGGTCCTACCCCCTAGGGACTTACTTACTCTACTAGGCCACCTGACTGATAGGGTCCTACCCTATAGGGACTTACCTAGGCTACTAGCACACTACCCGATGGGGTCCTGCCCCCTTGGGACTTACCTAGGCTACTAGGCAGCTTGCCCGATAGGGCCCTACTCCCTAGGGACTTACCTAGGCTACCGCCCTGCCTATCCAGTAGGGTCCTACCATCTAGGTACTTACCTGGGCTACTGCCCTGCCTGCCCGATAGGGTCCTGCCCCCTTGAGACCTAATACACTTTTAGCACACTACCTGATAGGGTCCTACCCCTTAGGAACTTACCTAAGCTGGTGCCCTGCCTACCCGATAGGGCCCTACCATCTAGGGTCTTACCTGGGCTACCGCCTTACTTACCCGATAGGGTCCTACCCAATAGGGACTTACCTAGCCTACTCATCCACCTACCTGATAGGGTCCTACCCTCTAGGGACTTACCTAGGCTACTAGCACACTGCCTGATAGGGTTCTACCACCTAGGGACTTACCTAGGATGGTGTCCTGCCTACTCGATGGGGTCCTACCCCCTAGGGACTTACTTCAGCTACTAGGCCACCTTCCCAATAGGGTCCGACCCCCTAGGGACTTACTTAGGCAATTAGGTTGCCTGCCCAATAGGGTCCTACACCCTAGGGACTTACCTAGGCTCATAGCACACTATCCGATAAGGTCCTACCACTTGGGAATTTCCTTGGTTACTAGCACACTACCCAATATGGTCCTACCCCCTAGGGACTTACCTAGCCTACGAGTACACTACCCAAAAGGGTCCCACCCCTAGGGACTTACCTAGGCTGTTGTCCTACCTACCCAATAGGGTCCAACCATCTAGGGACTTACCTAGGCTACTAGCACACTACCAGATAGGGTCCTACCCCTTGGGACTTTCCTTGGTTACTGGCACACTACCCAATAGGGTCCTACCCCCTAGGTACTTACCTAGCCTACTAGTACACTACCCGAAAGGGTCCCACCCCAGGGACTTACCTAGGCTGTTGTCCTACCTACGCTATAGGGTCCTACCTCCTAGGGACTTACCTAGGCTACTAGCACACTACCAGATAGGGTCCTACCGCCTAGGGACTTACCTAGGTTACTAGCACACTACCCACTAGGGTTCTACCCCTATGGACTTACCTAGGCTACTGCTCTGCCTGCCCGATATGGTCCTACCCTCTTGGAACTTACCTAGGCTACCGCCCTGCCTGCCGGATAGGGTCCTACCCCCTAGGGACTTACCTAGGCTACTAGGCTGCCTGTACAATATTGTCCTACCGTCTTGGGACTTAAATAGGCTTCTAGCACACTACCTGATAGGGTCCTTACCCTTAGAAACTTACCTAGGCTGGTGCCCTGCCTACCCGATAGGGTCCAACTCTCTAGGGACTTACATAGGATACTAGGCCACCTTCCCGATAGGGACCTACTCCGTAGGGACTTACATAGGCTACTAGGCCTCCTGCCCAGTAGGAGCCTACTCGACAGGCTCCTACCCCCTAGGGACTTACCTTGGCTGCCCAGCACACTGCCTGATGAGGGTCCTACCCCATAGGGACCTACCTAGGCTACTAGGCCTCCTGCCCGATCGGGTCCTACCCCATAGGGACTTGCCTTGGCTGTTGCCCAGCCTACACGATATGCTATTACCCCCTAGGGACTTACCTAGGCTACTAGCATAGTACCCGATAGGGTCTGACCCCCTAGGGACTTATCTAGGCTACTAGCACACTTCCCGATAGTATCCTAACCCCTAAGGACTTAAATAGGCAACTGCCCTGCCTACCTGGTAGGGTACTATCCCCTATAGACTTACCTTGCCTATCACCCTGCCTACCCAATAGGGTCCTACTCCCTAGGGACTTACCTAGGCTACTAGGCCACCTGCCCGATAGGGTCCTGCCCTCTAGGGACTTACCTAGGCTAGTAGGCTGCTTACCCAATAGAGTCCAACTCCCTAGGAACTTAACTTAGGCTGCCGCCCTGCCTACCCAACAGGGTCCTACCCTCTAGTGACTTAACTGGGCAACCACTCTGCCTACCTGACAGGGTCCTACCCCGTAGGGACTTACCTAGGCTACTAGCACACTACCCGATAGGGTCCAACCCTCTATGGACTTACCGAGGCTACTAGCACACTACCCGATAGGGTCCTACCCTCTAGGGACTTACATAGGCTACTAGCACACTAGCTAAAAGGGTCCTACCCCCTGGGGACATACCTAGGCTACTAGAACACTACCCGATAGGGTCCTACCCCCTAGGGACTTACTTAGGCTACTGTCATGCCTACCCGATACTGTTCTACTCCCTAGAGACTTACCTAGGCTACCGCCATGCCTGCACGAGAGGGTCCTACCCCCTAGGGACTTACTTACTCTACTAGGCCACCTGACCGATATAGGGTCCTACCCTATAGGGACTTACCTAGGCTACTAGCACACTACCCGATGGGGTCCTGCCCCCTTGGGACTTACCTAGGCTACTAGGCCGCTTGCCCGATAGGGCCCTACTCCCTAGGGACTTACCTAGGCTACCGCCCTGCCTATCCAGTAGGGTCCTACCATCTAGGGACTTACCTGGGCTACTGCCCTGCCTGCCTGATAGGGTCCTGCCCCCTTGGGACCTAAATACACTTTTAGCACACTACCTGATAGGGTCCTACCCCTTAGGGACTTACCTAAGCTGGTGCCCTGCCTACCTGATAGGGCCCTACCATCTAGGGTCTTACCTGGGCTACCGCCTTACTTACCCGATAGGGTCCTACCCAATAGGGACTTACCTAGCCTACTCATCCACCTACCTGATAGGGTCCTACCCTCTAGGGACTTACCTAGGCTACTAGCACACTGCCTGATAGGGTCCTACCCCCTAGGGACTTACCTAGGTTGGTGCCCTGCCTACCTGATGGGTTCCTACCCCTAGGGACTTGCCTGGGCTACTAGACTGGCTTCCCGATAGGGTCAAACATACTAGGGACTTACTTAGGCAACAAGGCCACCTGCCCAATAGGGTTCTACACCCTAGGGACTTACCTAGGCTTACAGCACTCTACCCGATAAGGTCCAACCCCCTAGGGACTTACCTAGGTTACTAGCACACTCCCCAATAGGGTCCTACCCCCTAGTGACTTACCTAGCCTACTAGTACACTACCCAATAGGGTCCTACCCCTAGGGACTTTCCTAGGCTTGTGTCCTGCCTACCTGAAAGGGTCCTACCTCCTAGGGACTTACCTGGGCTACCGCCCTGCCTACGCGATAGGGTCCTACCCCTAGGGACTTATCTAGCCTACTAGGCCACATACCTGATAGGGTTCTACCCTTAGGGACTTACCTAGGCTACCGCCATGCCTACCCGATAAGGTACTACCCACTAGGGACTTATCTAGGCTGGTGTCCTGCCTACCCAGTAGGGTCCTACCCTCTAGGGACCTGCCTAGGCTATTAGCACAATACCCGATAGGGTCCTACCCTTAGGAACTTACCCAGGCTGGTGCCCTGCCTACCCTATAGGGCCCTACCATCTAAGGTCTTACCTGGGCTACTGCCCTACTTACCCGAAGGGGTCCTACCTAATAGGGACTTACCTTGCCTACTAGTCCACCTTCCTGATAGGGTCCTGCCCTCTAGGGACTTACCTAGGCTACTAGCACACTGCATGATAGGGTTCTACTGCATAGGGACTTACCTAGGCTGCTGCCCTGCCTACCCGATTGGGTCCTACCCCCTAGGGACTTACCTGGCTACTAGGTCGCCTTCCTGATAGGGTCCAACCCCCTAGGGACTTACTTAGGCAACTAGGCTGCCTGCCCGATAGGGTCCAACACCCTAGGGACTTACCTAGGCTTATAGCACACTACCCATAAGGTACTACCCCCTAGGGACTTACCTGGGTTACTAGCACACTACCCAATAGGGTCCTAACCCCCAGAGACTTACCTAGCCTACTAGTACACTACCCTATAGGGTTCTACCCCTATGGACTTACCTAGGCTGGTGTCCTGCCTACCTGAAAGGGTCCTACCTCCTAGGGACTTACCTGGGCTACCACCCTGCATACCCGATAGGGTCCTACTCCCTATGGACTTATCTAGCCTACTAGGCCACATACCTAATAGGGTTCTACCCCTAGGGACTTACCTAGGCTACTGCCATGCCTACCCGATAAGGAACTACCCGCTAGGGACTTATCTAAGCTGGTGTCCTTCCTACCCAATAGGGTCCTACCCTCTAGGGATTTACCTAGGCAATTAGTACAATTCCCGATAGGGTCCTACCCCTTGGAACTTACCCAGGCTGGTGCCCTGCCTACCCTATAGGGCCCTACCATCTAGGGTCTTACCTGGGCTACTGCCCTACTTACCCGAAGGGGTCCTACCTAATAGGGACTTACCTAGCCTACTAGTCCACCTTTGTGATAGGGTCCTGCCCTTTAGGGAGTTACCTTGACTACTAGCACACTGCCTGATAGGGTCCTACCACCTAGGGACTTACCTAGGCTGGTGCCCTGCCTACCCCTTGGGGTCCTACCCCCTAGGGACTTACCTGGGCTACTAGGCTGCCTTCCCAATCGGGTCTGACCCCCTAGGGACATACTTAGGCAACTAGGCTGCCAGCCCGATAGGGTCCTACACCCTAGGGACTTACCTAGGCTTATAGCACACTACCCGATAGGGTACTACCCCTTGGGACTTTCCTTGGTTACTAGCACACTACCCAATAGGGTCCTACCCACTAGGGACTTACCTAGCCTACTAGTACACTACCCGATAGGGTCCTACCCCTAGGGACTTACCTAGGCTGGTGTCCTGCAACCCAATAGGGTCCTACCTCCTAGGGACTTACCTAGGCTACTAGCACACTACCAGATAGGGTCCTACCCCTTAGGGACTTACCTAGGTTACTAGCACACTACCGATAGGGTCCTACCCCCAACGGACTTACCTAGGCTACTGCTCTGCCTGTCCGATATGGTCCTACCCTCTTGGGACTTACCTAGGCTACCACCCTGCCTGCTGGATAGGGTACTACCCACTAGAGACTTACCTAGGCTACTAGGCCACCTGTACAATTTTGTCCTACCCTCTTGGGACTTAAATAGGCTTCTAGCACAGTACCTGATAGGGTCCTTCCCCTTAGGGACTTACCTAGGCTGGTGCCCTGCCTACCCAATAGGGTCCAACTCCCTAGGGACTTACCTAGGATACTAGGCCACCTTCCCGATAGGGACCTACTCCGTAGGGGCTAACTTAGGCTCCTAGGCCTCATGCCCAGTAGGAGCCTACCCGATAGGGTCCTACCCCCTAGGGACTTACCTAGGCTACTAGCACATTGCCCGATAGGATCCTACCCCATAGGGACCTACCTAGGCTACTAGGCCTCCTGCGCGATAGGGTCCTGCCCCATAGGGACTTACCTTGGCTGTTGCCCAGCCTACACGATATGCTCCTACCCCCTAGGGACTTGCCTAGGCTACTAGCACAGTATCCGATAGGGTCCGACCCTCTAGTGACTTATCTAGGCTACTAGCACACTTCCCGATAGGGTCTTAACCCCTAAGGACTTAAATAGGCAACTACCCTGCCTACCTGGTAGGGTACTATCCCCTATAGACTTACATAGCCTATCACCCTGCCTACCCGATAGGGTCCTACCCCCTAGGGACTTACCTAGGCTACTAGGCCACCTGCCCGATAGGGTCCTGCCCTCTAGGGACTTACCTAGGCTAGTAGGCTGCTTGCCCGATAGGGTCCAACTCCCTAGGAACTTAACTTAGGCTTCCGCCCTGCCTACCCAACAGGGTCCTACCCTCTAGGGACTTAACTAGGCAACCGCCCTGCCTACCCGATAGGGTCCTAGCTCATAGAGACTTACCTAGGCTACTAGCACACTACCCAATAGGGTCCAACCCTCTAGGGACTTACCTAGGCTACCGCCCTTCCTACCCGATATGGTCCTACCCCCTTGGGACTTACTTACTCTACTAGGCCGCCTGACCAATAGGGTCCTACACTATCGGGACTTACCTAGGCTACTAGCACACTACCCGATGCGGTCCTGCCCCCTTGGGACTTACCAAGGTTACTAGTCCACTTGCCCGATAGTGCCCAACTCCCTAAGGACTTACCTAGACTACTGCCCTGCCTATCCAGTAGGGTCCTACCGTCTAGGGACTTACCTGGGCTACTGCCCTGCCTGCCCAATAGGGTCCTGCCCCTTGGGACTTAAATATGCTTTTAGCACACTACCTGATAGGGTCCTACCCTTTGGGACTTACCTAGCTGGTGCCCTGCCTACCCGATAGGGCTCTACCATCTAGGGTCTTACCTGGGCTACAGCCCTACTTACCCGATAGGGTCCTACCCAATAGGGACTTACTTAGCCTATCTCGTCTGCCTACCTGATAGGGTCCTACCCTCTAGGGACTTACCTAGGTTACTAGCACACTGCCTGATAGGGTCCTACCCTCTAGGGACTTACCTAGGCTGGTGCCCTGCCTACCCGATGGGGTCCTACCCTAGGGACTTACCTGGGCTACTAGGCCACCTTCCTGATAGGGTCCAACCCACTAGGGACTTACTTAGGCAACTAGGCCACCTGCCCAATAGGGTCCTACACCCTAGGGACTTACCAAGGCTTATAGCACACTACCCGATAAGGTCCTACCCCCTAGGGACTTACCTAGCCTACTAGTACACTACCCAATAGGGTCCTACCCCTAGGGACTTACCTAGGCTGGTGTCCTACCTACCTGAAAGGGTCCTACCTCCTAGGGACTTACCTGGGCTACTGCCCTGCCCACACGATAAGGTCCTACACCCTAGGGACTTATCTAGCCTACTAGGCTTCATACCTGATAGGGTTCTACCCCTAGGGACTTACCTAGGCTACCGTGATGCCTACCCGATAAGGTACTACTGACTGGGGACTTATCTAGGCTGGTGTCCTGCCTATCCAATAGGGTCCTACCCTCTAGGGACTTACCTAGGCTATTAGCACAATACCTGATGGGGTCCTACCCCTAAGAACTTACCCAGGCTGGTGCCCAGCCTACCCTGTAGGGATCTACCATCTTGGGTCTTATCTGGGCTACTGCCCTACTTACCCGAAGGGGTCCTACAAAATAGGGACTTTCCTAGCCTACTAGTCCACCTTCCTGATAGGGTCCTGCCCTCTAGGGACTTACCTAGGCTACTAGGTCACCTGCCTCATTGGGTCCTATCACCTAGGGACTTACTTAGGCTACTATGCCACCTGCCCAAGAGGAGTCTACCCCCTAGGGACTTACCTAGACTGGTGCCCTGCCTACCCAATTGGGTCCAAGTCCCTAGGGACTTACCTAGGCAACTTGGCCACCTGCCAGATAGGGTCCTACACACCAGGGACTTACCTAGGCTACTAGCACAGTATCCGATAGGGTCCTCCTGCTAGGGACTTACCTAGGCTACTAGCACACTACTTAATAGGGTCCTACCTCCTAGGGACTTACCTAGGTTACTAGCACACTATCCGGTAGGGTCCTACCCCTTGGCACTTACCTAGGCTACTAGCACACTACCCGATAGGGTTCTACCCCTGTGGGACTAACCTAGGCTCTAGCACACTACCTGATAGGGCCATACCCCCTAGGGACTTACCCAGGCTGGTTCCCTGCCTACCCAAAAGGGTCCTACTACCTAGGGACTTACCTAGGCTACTTGCACTCTACCCGATAGGGTCCTACCCCTAGGGACTTACTTAGGCTACTAGGCCGACTACCTGATAGAGTCCTACCCCAAGGGACTTTCTTAGGTTACTAGCACACTACCTGATAGGGTCCTACCCCCGAGGGACTTACCTAGGCTACACCATGCCTGCCCATTAGGGTCCTACCCCCTAGGGACTCTAATAGGCTACTAGCACACTACCCGATATAGTCCTACCCCCTAGGGAATTACCTGGGCTGGTGCCCTGCCTACCCACTTGTGTCCAAGTCCATAGGGACTTACCTAGGCTCCCTCTCCCTGCCTACCTGATAGGGTCCTACCCCCTAGGGACTTATCTAGGCTGGTGCTCTGCTACCCAATAGGGTAGTACCTCATAAGGACTTACCTAGGCTACTAGCACACTACCCAATAGGGTCCTACCCCCTAGGGAATTACCTAGGCTACCGCCCTGCCTGCCCTATAGGGTCCTACCCAGTAAAGACCTACCTAGGCAGGTTCCCTGCTACCCGATAGGGTCATACCCCCTAGGGAGTTACCTAGGCTACTAGACCACCTACCTGATAGGGTCCTACCTCCTAGGGACTTTCCTAGTCTAATGCCTCAATACCAGATTTGGTCCTAGCCCCTAGGGACTTACCTAAGCTACCGCCATGCCTACCTGATAGGGTCCTACCCCCTGGTAAGTCCGTAGAGGGTATCGACCCTACCAAGGCTACTAGCACACTACCTGATAGGGTCCTACCCTCTAGGGACTTACTTAGGCTACTAGACCACCTGCCCAATATTGTCCTACCCCCTAGGTCCCAAAACACTTAAGGAAAGAATCCTGTTTATCTGCCCAGAGCTGACCATCACACTGACAACAGACATATCTCTAGTGGGTTGGGGAGAGCACCTAGGGTGCCACAGAGCCCATCATCTTTAGTCACCCAAGGAGTCCCATCCACACTTCAGCTTGCTGGACCTCTCTGCAGTGAACTTGTCTTTGATGGAATTTGCTCTGCTAGGCAGAGCTCTGGTCATTGAAGTTCAGATGGACAATTCTATGACCATGTGTTACCTGAACAGACAGGGCAGCACTCACTTCCATTCCTTGTATCGGGAGGCACTCTGCATCTGGACCCTTATGTGCAGCATGAATGTTGATACCCTGGTAATCCATGTTGGGGGAGAATGGTCATCTGTCGGACACCCTTAGCTAGGAAGGAGAGAACATATTTTTTGACTAAAATACTAATATCACCTTAGGTGGACCAATTTTTGGAGAAAACTAAAAATATCACCATAGGTGGCCTAAATGACATCCACAGACATTTTACCCCATGTACATAAATTACCAGGAACCCATTATGACAAAATAATACATCAACTCAGTTGGCCTAAATGACTACCACATACCATTCACCCTGTCTGCATAGATCACCTGGAACCCATTTTTGCCAAAAAATGAAAATATATTTCCTGGTTGCCTAAAGGTCCTCTGCAGATCTTTCACCCTGGCTGCATAAATCACCTTGAACCAATTTCTCTTAATAATAAAAATATCATCTCTACTTGCCTTAATGAGTACTGCAGATCTTTTATTCTGGATCCATAAATTACCAGAAACATATTTTTGGCAAAAATACAAATATCACCTCAGGTAGCAACAATGTAAAAAAAACAGATCTTTCACCCCTGCTCCATAAATAACCTGGACCCCATTTTTTGCAATTTATGAGCCAGCATGTATTGTAGGAGGTGATCATTTAGGTCACCAGAGATGATATTTTTGGTGGCCAAAAATGGGTTTCAGTTGATTATTGGAGATAATGTGAACAATCTGTGGTGGTCATTTAGGCCACCTGATGTGATATTTTCATTTTTGCCAGAACTCTATTCCTGCTTGTTCATGGAGCCAGGGTAAAAAGTCAACTGTGGACATTTAGGCCACCTGGGAAATACTTTTATTTTTGTAGAAAAAATGGGTGCCATGTAATTTATGGAGCCGGAATGAACGTTCTGCGGTGCACCTGCAAAAATAAATACATTACCTCTGGTGGCCTAAAGGGCCACCGTGGGACCTTTTACTCTGGCTCTATAAATCAACTGGAACCTATGTTTGGCAAAAATTTAAATATCAATTTAAGAGGCCTAAAGGACCACAGTGGATGTTTTACTCTGTCTGCTTAATTCTCCAAGTTCCATTATTGACAAAAATAAAATATCACTTCAGGTGTCATAAATGACCACCACAGCCCTTTTTGCAGGGCTCCATCAAACTCCTGGAAACAATTTCTGGAAACAATAAAAATGTTTCCTCAGGTGGCCTAAAGGACCACTGCTTACCTTATACTCTGGGTCGATAAATCATCTGGAACCCATTTTTGGAAAAAATAAAAATAACTCTTCAGGTGGCCTAAACCACCACTGTGGACATTTCACCCCAGCTCCATAAACCATCTGGAACCCATTTGGGCAAAAATAAAACTTTAACGTCAGGTGGCCTAAACAACCATCGTTGACCTTTTATAATGACTCCATAAATCAGCTGGAACCAATTTTTGCAAAACTACAAATATCACCTCAGTTGGCTTAAATGACCTTCGCAGTCCTTTTACCCAGGCTCCATATATCACCTGTAAACCATTTTTGAGAAAAATAAAAATATGTACTCAGCTGGCCTAAATGTCCACTGTTGGCCTTTGTGGTCCAGGTGATTCATGCAGGTGGGATAAAAGGTAAGCAGTAGTAATTTAGACCACCTGATGTGAAGCATCGGTGGTGGTCATTAAGGCCACCTCAGGTGATATTTTTATTGTTACCAAAATGGGTTCTAGATGATGAAAGGTCTGAGGTGCTGATTAAGCTAACCTGAGCTGATATTTTAATTTTTGCCAAGAACGGTTTCCATGTACTTTATAGAGCCAGAATAAAAGATCTGTAGTGGTCATTTAGTCCACCTGATGTGATGTTTTTATTATTGCCAAGTATTGGCTACAGGTGATCTAAATGTTGACTACCTACCTTTTACCCCAACAAGGGAGGCAGTATAGCGCAGTGGTTTAAGGTCCTGAACTGCACATCTGGTGACATCCAGCAGACCAGACCTGGGTTTGAATCCCACAGCTTCCACTTGCATACTGTGTGACCCTGAGCAAGTCACTTAACTTCACTGTGCTCCCAGGTTGCGCCTGAAAAAGCTTTCAGCTTAGTGTGTCTCACCTGGTTAAATAACTAAAACAAACTTTACAAATCACCTGGTTCCCATTTTTGGCAAGAATAGAAATATCACCTCAGGTGGCCAAAATGATCATTGTGGATCTTTAGCCTCAGATAGCATAAACCGCCAGTGCAGACATTTTACATTGCCTCCATAAATCACCTGGAAAATTAAAAATATCACCTCAGTGCCTAAATGGCTAATGCCAACCTTTAACCTCAGGAAGCATAAAACACCACTGCAGACCTTTCACTTTGCCTCCATAAATCACCTGGAAGCCATTTTTGGTAAAAATAGAAATGTGACCTCAAGTGGTTGTAATCACCACCACAAACCTTTTACCCTGGCTCCTTAGATCACCTGATTTATGGAGGCAAAGGGAAAGGTCAGCAGTGGTGTTTTATGCTTCTTGAGGTTAAAGGTCTGCATTTGCCATTTAGACCAACTGAGCTGATTTTTTTATTTTTACCAAAAATTGGTGCCAGATGATTCATGGAGGAAATGTAAAATGTCTGCACTGGTCGTTTATGCTATCTGAGGCTATGGATCCTCAGACCTATTACACCAGCTCCATTAGTCACTAACAATGCAATTTTTAAAAAACTGAAAATATCACCTTAGGTGTCTTAAACAGCTGCCATGGACCTTTCACCCAAACTATATATATCAACTGGAACCGATTTTATGCAAAAATAAAAATTTCACCTCAGCTGACTTAAACAGCCACTGCAACCTTTCACAATGACTCCATAGATCACCTGGAACCCATATGTGACAAACATAAAAATATTGTCTGATGTGGCCTAAATGACCACTGCCTACCTTTGACCCCATAAATCACCTGAAACCAGTTTTTGCTAAAAATCAATATATGACATCAGGTAGCATAAATGTGAACCACAGATCCTTCACCCTTGCTCCATTAGTCACCTGGAACCCATTTTGGGCAAAAATTAAAATTTCAACTGAGGTGACCTCAGTGACCACTTTGAACATTTTACACCAGCCCCATTAATCACCTAGAAACCATTTTTTTCCAAAAATAAGAAAAAATCACCTCAGGTGGAATAAACAACCATGGCAGATCTTTCAGTCCTGCTATTTAACTCACCAACAACCCATTTTTGAAACAAATAAAAAAATTCTACTCAGGTTGCTTAAAGAACAATGAAGAAACTTTCTAGCAGGCTCCATAGATAAGCTGGAGCATGTTTTTGGCATAAACTAAAAATATCACCTCATGTGGCCTAAATAACCTCCATAGACCTTTTACACCAGATTCATATCACCTAGAACAAATTTTAGCAAAAAGAGAAATCACCTCAGGTGGCCTAAATGACCACTGCAGATCTTTTACTCTGGATAAATAAATTGACTGGATCCCAGTTTTGGAAAAATACAAACATCACCTCAGTTGGCCATACAGCAACCTCAGACCATTCAGACTAGCTCCATTAATTACCTGCAGCCCACTTTAAAAAAAAAAAAAACTAAAAATATCACCTCACATTTCAACTCAGCTCCAGATATCACCTGGAATCCAGTTTTCAAAAATAAAAATTTCACTTCAGGCGGCTGAAACAACTATCGCAGACTTTTCACAATTACTCCACAGATCACCTGGAACCAATTTTTGGCAAAAAAAATATCTCTTCAGTTGGCCTAAGTGACCACTGACTACCTTTAACCCCAATCCCATAAATCACCTGAAATGCATTTATCACCTCAGGTGGCCTAAATGACAACCTCAGACCTTTCACCCAAGTTTCATAAATCCCCTGCAACCCATTTTCAGCAAATATGTAAATTTCACCTGAGGTGTCCTAAACAACCACTGAGGAACTTTAAATCTGGCTCCATAGATCACCTGAAACCCATTTATGGCAACAAATAAAAATAGCACCTCAGGTGGCATAAAGGACCCTTTTCCCTTGCTCCATACATAATCTGGAACCCATTTTGGGTGCAGCTTGTGTCATTCCCATCCTTTACACCATTGAGCTGATGTAGTGGACCTGCTGCATCAGATTGGAGGACCTGGAAACACTGACCTCTTTTCTTGCAAAATATGGCACACAGTATTTTGCACACCAAGATCTGATTCAAGCTGGTTGTTTGATGTAGCTTGTGAGGAGCTAAGGACCTTTAAAAATCTGTCCCCTAATCTCAGGTAGTCTAAATGAGCATCATTGACCTTCACACCAGCTCCTTTAATCACCTGCAACACATTTTTAGCAAACACTAAAGATATTTCTTCAGGTGACCTAAATGACCACTTTGGACCTTTTACACAGGCTCCATTAATCACATGGGACCCATTTTTTTTGCAAAAAAAAAATCACTTCTGGTGGCATAAATGACCACTGCAGACCTTTCACTCCAACTCCATAAATCACTTGCAACCCATTTTTGCAAAAATACAAATTTCACCTCAGGTGGTCTAAATGACCATCGCGTACCATTAACCCACATATATTATAGTGGCACGGTCAAGCCACTATAGTTAGGGTTCAGCAGTCCCTTCTATGTTAAACTCAAAATTTTGCACATTAATAACTTTGGACCCATTCAACGGGTTTGCTGGAAATTTGGTCTTGATTGGCTCCCCCCTGACAAACTCCTTGGGCAACTTCATTGACAACATCATCTGTACTTCTGTCCCTGCCTCACTTGCCCTCCCCTTGAAACATGCCTCCCCCACCTACCACCTGTGGATGTCCTGTGTGTCCCAGACCCATCTGGTCCCTAGGACCCGCACCCTCACTGGCGACAGGGCATTTGCCTCTCACACACCCAAGCTATGGAACTCCCTCCCCCACCAGGTCTGAGCCTCCCCCTCCCACTCTTGCTTCAAAACCTCCCTTTGGCACTTCCTGAAGCCTGCTGCTACCTGCCTGTGCCCTGCCCCATGTCCTCCCCGGCTGTATGATTCCCCATTCTAGCTCTCTCCCCCTCCCTTACTGCCTTCCTCCCTGGGGTGGCATCTCTCACCACCCTTTAGCCCCTAGGTCATTATTTTTGTACCCTGTGGTTGTCCACATACAATACCACAGCTTCTCCTCATCCTGTGTCATGCGCACCTGACAAATGTCTTGCTCCTGAATACATGAACTATCTGTGTATCTATCTGTTATTTGTAATTTATTCTGTAATGCTTTCTGACAAAATGTTATCTCTGTTACCTCTATTCTGCTTCATTGTTGGAGTATACCCACTCCAGATTGTAATTGTTCTCCAATGCTCCTGATTGTAATTGTTGTCCGTGTATCCTCTCCCCTTGTAATTACCCTGTTATTCTCCCGGGTCGCTCCTGAAAATAGGCACTGGCTGTCTAGTGTGCTTACCCGGTTACCAAAAACAAATAAATAAAAAAATAAATGCATGCTGGGGCATGGTAGTTCTCTTGATTTGCCAAATTGTGTTTCGGTTGGACTCGTGGGCTTTTCATATGAAAACACTGAAAAATGCAAAATTATCCATTTTTGGAGGAAGCTTTTGGGATTTTGGATGTGGCCCTGCACGGCCATTGTGTGGTCTGCTGCTCTGAGTGATGGTCCGCTTAAAAGAGCTTTGGTGACCAGACATGCCGCTTTTTGTTTGGTGAAAACATATTTGGGCATTCAAAGGTTATGCCACTTTTAAATTCCCATTATAAGTCAAGGTGAAAATTTATATGTATGTTTTGCAAACAAAGATTGGGGTTCTGGCCATCTCATCCCACCTGGCAATCAAAGAATTTGCAGCCTTGCGGCTCAAGAATCTTTGTCCCTGCAAATTTTAAAAATTCTTTGATCATGATGGCCGCCATCATGTTTAAAGTCTCTGATTGGAAAAACACAAATATCTTGGCTCAGGTTTTTATATCACTGCTAGTCTCATGGCCCACCGGATCTGTATTGAATTATTATAGTTGTTCATATCCCTAGTAGTCTAGTGGCCACACCCATTAAGTGGGTTGCTGGTGATTAATGGAGCCGGTGTAAAAGCTCTGAGGTTGTCATTTAGCCCACCTGAGGTGTTTTTTTGTTTTTTGCTAAACTTTGTTCCCGGTGATATGAACCTGGAGTAAAACGTCTGTGGATGTAATTTAGGCCACATGAGGTGATATTTTTAGTTTTTGCCAAAAACGTGCTCCAGGTGATGTAAGGAGCATGGTTGAAGGTTTCTTTGTGGTTCTTCAAGTCACCTAAGGTGACATTTTTATTCACTGTGGACCTTTTTCCCCAGCACCATAATTCAACTGGAAGCTATTTTTGGTAAATAAATTTTACTTTGCTCCAATTAATTACCTGGAAAAATAAAAATATCACCTCAGGTGCCTAATTGGCTAATGCCAACCTTTAACCTCAAGAAGCATAAAACACCACTGCAGACCTTTCACTTTGCCTCCATAAATCACCTGAAACCATTTTGGCAAAAATAGAAATGTGACCTCAAGTGGTTGTAATCACCACCACAAACCTTTTACCCTGGCTCCTTAGATCACCTGATTTATGGAGGCAAAGTGAAAGGTCAGCAGTGGTGTTTTATGCTTCTTGAGGTTAAAGGTCTGCATTAGCCATTTAGACCAATTGAGGTGATTTTTTTATTTTTACCAAAGATTGGTGCCAGGTGATTTATGGAGGCAATGTAAAGGTCTGCAACTGGTCATTTTTGCTATCTGAGGCTAAAGATCCTCAGACCTATTACACCAGCTCCATTAGTCACTAACAATGAAATTTTCCAAAAACAGAAAATATCACCTTAGGTGTCTTAAACAGCTGCCATGGACCTTTCACCCAAACTATATATATATCAACTGGAACCGATTTTATGCAAAAATAAAAATTTCACCTCAGCTGGCTTAAACAACCACTGCAACCTTTCACAATGACTCCAGAGATCACCTGGAACCCATATGTGACAAACATAAAAATATTATCTGACGTGGCTTAAATGACAACTGCCTACCTTTGACCCCATAAATCACCTGAAACCAGTTTTTGCCAAAAATAAATATATGACATCAGGTAGCATAAATGTGAACCACAGATCCCTCACCCTTGCTCCATAAGTCACCTGGAACTCATTTTGGGCAAACATTAAAATGTCAACCCAGGTGACCTCAATGACCACTTTGGACATTTTACACCAGCTCCAATAATCACCTAGAAACCATTTTTGGCAAAAAAAAAAATCACCTCAGGTGGAATAAACAACCACCGCTGATCTTTCAGTCCTGCTATTTAACTCACCAACAACCCATTTTTGAAACAAATAAAACAATTCTACTCAGGTGGCTCAAAGAACAATGAAGAAACTTTCAAGCAGGCTCCATAGATAGCGAGCATGTTTTTGCAAAAAACTAAACTATCACCTCATGTGGCCTAAATAACCTCCATAGACCTTTTACCCCAGATTCATATCACCTGGAACAAATGTTAGCAAACAGAGAAATCACATCAGGTGGCCTAAATGACTACTGCAGATCTTTTACTCTGGATACATAAATTGACTGGATCACAGTTTTGGAAAAATACAAATATCACCTCAGTTGGCCAAACAACAAACTCAGACCTTTCAGAATAGCTCTATTAATCACCTGCAGCCCACTTTAAAAAAAAAACTAAAAATATCACCTCACATTTCAACTCAGCTCCAGATATCACCTGGAATCCATTGTTTTCAAGAATAAAAATTTCACTTCAGGTGGCTGAAACAACTATCGCAGACTTTTCACAATAACTCCACAGATCACCTGGAACCCATTTTTGCCAAAAAAAAAATTATCTCTTCAGATGGCCTAAATGACCACTGCCTACCTTTTACCCCAATCCCATAAATCACCCTGAATGCATTATTGGCAAAATAAATATATCACCTCAGGTGGCCTAAATGACAACCTAGACCTTTCACCTCAGTTTCATAAACTCTGCAACCCATTTCCTTCGCAATATGTAAATTTCACCTGAGGTGGACTAAACAACCACTGAGGAACTTTGAATCTGGCTCCATAGATCACCTGAAACCCATTTATGGCAACAAATAAAAATAACACCTCAGGTGGTATAAAGGACCCTTTTCCCTTGCTCCATATATAATCTGGAACCCATTTTTGGTGCAGCTTGTGTCATACCCATCCTTTACACCATTGAGTTCATGCAGTGGACCTGCTGCATCAGTTTGGGGGACTTTGTCACACAGACCTCTTTTCTTGCAAAATGTGGCACACAGTATTTTGCTCACCAAGATCTGATTCAAGCTGGTTGTTTGATGTAGCTGCTGAGAGCTAAAGCCCTTTAAAATCTGGCCCCTAATCTCAGGTAGCCTAAATGAGCATCGCTGACCTTCCACCATCCATTAATCCACCTGCAACACATTTGTAGCACAAACTAAGATATTTCTTCAATGACATTAATCACCACTTTGGACCTTACACAGGCTCCATTAATTTCCTGGGACCCTTTTTTTTGCAAAAAATATCACCTCAAAGGTGGCATAAAATGACCACTGCAGACCTTTCACTCCAACTCCATAAATCACTTGGGAACCCATTTTGCAAAAATACAAATTTCACTTCAGGTGGTCTAAATGACCATCGCTACCATTAACCCATATATATTATAGTGGCACGGTCAAGCCACTATAGGTAGGTCAGCAGATCCTTCTATGTTAAACTCAAAATTTTTGTACATTAATAACTTTGTCCTTTCAACGGTTTGCTTGAAATTTGGTATGCATGCTGGGGCATGGTAGTTCTCTTAATTTGCCAAATTGTGTTTCGTTGGACTCATGGGTTTCATATGAAACACTGAAAATGCAAAATTATCCATTTTTGAGGAAGCTTTTGATTTTGGATGGCCCTGCACGCCATTGTGTGGTCTGCTGCTTTGAGAGATGGTCCGCTTGAAAGAGCTTTGGTGGCCAGACATGCCGCTTTTTGTTTGGTGAAGACATATCAGGGCATTCAAAGGTGATGCCAGTTTTAAATTCCCATTATAAGTCAAGGTGAAAATTTATATGTATGTTTTGCAAACAAAGATTGGGGTTCTGGCCATCTCATCCCACCTGGCGATCAAAGAATTTGCAGCCTTGCGGCTCAAGAATCTTTGTCCCTGCAAATTTTAAAAATTCTTTGATCACAACGGCCGCCATCATGTTTAAATTCTCTGATTGGAAAAACACAAATATCTTGGCTCAGGTTTTTTTTTATATCACTGCTAGTCTCATGGGCCACCGGATCTGTATTAAATTATTATAGTTGTTCATATCCCTGGTAGTCTAGTGGCCACACCCATTAAGTGTGTTGCTGGTGATTAATGGAGCAGGTGTAAAAGCTCTGAGCTTGTCATTTAGGCCACCTTGCTTTTTTTTTTTTTTGTTTTGCTAAAACGTGTTCCCGTGACAGAACCTGGAGCAAAATTTCAGGGTGTTATTTAGGGCCATGAGGAGGCAGATATTTTTAGTTTTTACCAAAACATGCTCCAGGTGATATAAGGAGCCGGGTTGGAAAGTTTCTTTGTGGTTCTTCGCCACCTGAGGTGACATTGTTCACTGTGGACTCTTTTTCCTCTCAGCACCATAATTCAACTGGAACTCATTTTTGGTAAAGAAATGATATCATTTCAGGTGGGCCTAAAATGACCACACTGATTTGACATCTATACTCACCTTGAAACTTTTGTTGACAAAAAAAGAAGAACAATAACCTTCAGGTGGCTTAAATGACCAGCATGGATTATTTACTCCTCAGTTTCCCAATATCACCTGGAATTCATTGTTTGCAAAAATAAAAAATTTCAACTCAGGGTGGCTTAAACACCCATTGTGGATTTCACAATGACTATAATTACCTGGAACCCATTTTAAGCAAATATATAATTTTCATCTCAGGTGGACTAAACAACCACTGAGGAACTTTGAATCTGGCTCCATAGATCACATGAAACCCATTTGTGGCAAAAATATATATATATAAATATCTATCAGCTTGGCATAAATGACCTTTTACCTTGATCCATTCATAACATGGAACCAATTTAGTAAAGGTATGATATCACCTTTGGTAAGTTCGAGACTGATTGCGTTCTTTACCCAGGTCATTAATTACCTTGAACCCAATTTTGGCAATAATTGAAAGTTCACTCTGTGTGCCCAGTCAACCACTGCATCACATTTCACTATGGTTTCCATAGATCACCTGGAATTGGTTCCAGGTGATTAATGGAGCCATGGTGAAAGGTCTGTAGAGGACTTTGGCAACCAGGGACAATATTTTTAGTTTTTTCCAAAAATAGGTTCCAGGTGATCTATGGAGTCTGGTTCAAAGTTCCACGGAGGTTGTTTAGGTCACCTGAGGTGAAATGTAAATTTTTTTTCCAAAAATGAGTTCCAGATGAGTTATAAAGCTGGGGTGAAAGGTCAGCAGTGGTCATTAAGGTGACCTAAGTTGATTTTTTTGCCAAAAATGGTTTTCATGTGAGTTTTGTAGCCAGTGTAAAAAGTTCAAAGTGGTCATTTAGGCAATACTGTTTTTTGTTTGCCAAAAATGTGGGTTCCAATTTATTTATGGAGCTGGGGAAACAGGTCCATAGTAGACCTTTTGGCCAACAGGAGTGATATTTTTATTTTTGCCAAAAGTAGGTTCCAGGAGATCTATGGATCCAGGCTGAGTAGTACACGCTACTCATTTAGGAAACCTTAGGTGAAATTATATCTTTGTCAAAAATGGGTTCTAGATTATTTATGGAGCTGGGGTGAAAGGTCTGAGGTTGTCATTTAAGCAACCTGAGGTGATATATTTATTTTTGCCAAAAATGAGATTGAGGAGATTTACAGAATTGAGGTAAAAGGCAGGCTGTGGTCATTTAGGCCACCTGAGGTTAAAAGTAGGTGGCAGTCATTTAGACCACCTGAGGTAATATTTTTATTTTTACCAAACATGGGTTCCAGTTGATCTATGGAGTTATTGTGAAAAGTCCACAATGGTTGTTTAAGTCACCTGAGGAGAAAATTGTATTTTTGCAAAAAATTAATTCCCGGTGATATCTGGAGCTGAGGTGAAATATCCACAGTGGTCATTTAAGCTACCTGAGGTGATATTTCTACTTTTCCCCAAAAATGGTTTCAAGGTGAAATGATGGAGCCGGTGTAAAATGTCCAGAGTGGTCATTTAGGCCACCTGAGATGATAAACATTTTTTTTGCCAAATATAGGTTTAAGGTGATTTATGGCACTGGGGTAGAAGGTCCACAGTGAACGTTTAGGATACAAGGGGTGATATTTTTATTTTTTCCCAAAAGTGGGTTCCAGCTAATCTGTGGAGCTAGAGTCAATGGTACAAGGTCTTCGTTTAGGCCACTGAGATTAATTTTTTTTTTGACAAAACTGTCTAAGGTGTTTTTTGAAACATTGTGAAAGTGTCTGGAGGTGTTTATTTTGGACACCTGATGTGACATTTTTATTTTTACCAAAAATATGTTCCATGTAATGTAATGGATCTGGAGTAAAGATCTGCGGTGGTTTAATAGGTCACCAGTGGTGATATATTTTATTTTTAGACATACTTGTTCCAGGGATTTATGGATAAAGGTGAAAGGTCTGCACTTATTTAGATGTGGTGTGATATTATATTATTTTTTTCAGGAATAGTGAATAGTGATACATGATTTGTGGAGCCTGGATAAAGGTCTGCAGGGACTCAGCTACCAGGTAATATTTTATTTTCTAAATTGTTCCAGGTTATGTATGGAGCAAGTGTTAGAGGTCAATTATGGCACCTTGAGGTGATGTTTTTTATTTTTACCAAAAGTGTTTCAGGTGGTCTTATGGATGACCAATGTTACCTAGTAGATGTTTAGTACTGATTGTGTGAATTTCATATTTGTCCAAATGGGTTACAGGTGATTTATGCCCTGGGGTGAAAGGTCTGAGGTTATAGTTTAGGCCAGCTTAAGTGTGTTTTAGGTCCCAAGGGGGCAGAACCCTATCAGGCAGGCAGGGCAGTAGCCCAGGTAAGTCCCTAGATGGTAGGACCCTACTGGATAGGCAGGGCGGTAGCCTAGGTAAGTCCCTAGGGAGTAGGGCCCTATCGGGCAAGCGGCCTAGTAGCCTAGGTAAGTTCAAGGGAGCAGGACCCCATCGGGTAGTGTGCTAGTAGCCTAGGTAAGTCCCTATAGGGTAGGACCCTATTGGTCAGGCGGCCTAGTAGAGTAAGTAAGTCCCTAGGGGGTAGGACCCTATCGTGCCGGCATGGCGGTAGCCTAGGTAAGTCTCTAGGGAGTAGAACAGTATCGGGTAGGCATGACAGTAGCCTAAGTAAGTCCCTAGGGGGTAGGACCCTATCGGGTAGTGTTCTAGTAGCCTAGGTACTGTCTCGGGGGTAGGACCCTTTTAGGTAGTGTGCTAGTAGCCTATGTAAGTCCCTAGAGGGTAGGACCCTATCGGGTAGTGTGCTAGTAGCCTCGGTAAGTCCATAGAGGGTTGGACCCTATCGGGTAGTGTGCTAGTAGCCTAGGTAAGTCCCTACGGGGTAGGACCCTGTCAGGTGGCCTAAATGACCTCCACCTGCCTTTAATCTCAGGTGAACTAACTTACCATTGCCTACCATTTACCCCAATCTCATAAATCACCTGAAACGTTTTTTGGCATAAATAAGTATATCACCTCAGGTGACCTAAATAACAATCTCAGACCTTTCAACCCAGCTTCATAAATCACCAGCAACCCATTTTCAGCAAATATGTAAATTTCACCTCAGGTGACCTAAACAAACACTGCATAACTTTGAATCTGTCTCCATAGATCACCTGAAACCTTTTTATGGCAACAAATGAAAATATCACCTCAGGTAGCATGAAGGACCTTTTACCCTTGCTCCATACATGATCTGGAACCCATTTTAGGTAAAAAATTAAAATATTACCTCAGGTGGCCTAAATGAGCACTGCAAACCTTCTATTCAGGTGCCATAAATCACCTGGAACTGATTTTCGGCAAAAAATGAATAGAAATGTCACCACAGGTGGCCTAAATGACTACGGCACACCTTTAACCTTGGTTCCATAAATCACCGGGAACCAATTTTTAGTAAAAATAAAAACATTACCTCTGGTGGCCTCAATGACCACTGCAGGTATTTTACTCCAGATCCATAAATTACCTGGAACCCATTTTTAATAAAAAATAAAAATGTCACATCAGATGTAGAAAATGAATTCCTCAGCCCTTTTACAATGTTTCCATGGATCAATTGAACACAGTTTTGGCAAAAATAAAAAATATCAGCTCAGGTGGCCTAAATGACAACCTCAGACTTTTTACACCAGCTCCATTAATCACTTACAACCCACTTTTTCAAAAACTTTAAATATCACCTCAGGTGTCATAAATGATTGCCATGGACCTTTCACCCCAACTATAGATATCAAGGGGAACTGATGTTATGCAAAAATAAATGTTTCACACAGGTGGCCTAAATGACATCCACCAACATTTTACCCCAGGTACATTAATTACCTGGAACCAATTAGTACAAAAAAAAATATCACCACAGGTGGCCTAAATGACCACCATTTACCATTCATCCTGTCTGCATAGATCACCTGGAACACATTTTTGCCAACAATGAAAGAATCGTCTCTGGTTGCCTAAAGGTCATCTGTAAACCTTTCCCTCTGGCACCATAAATCAACTGGAATGAATTTCTATTAAAAATAAAAATATCATGTCTCCATGCCTAAATGACCACTGCAGATCTTTTAATGTGGATCCCTTGGAACTTACCTAGGCTACTAGGCCGCTTGCCCGATAGGGCCCTACTCACTAGGGACTTACCTAGGCTACCGCCCTGCCTATCCAGTAGGGTCCTACCATCTAGGGACTTACCTGGGCTACTGCCCTGCCTGCCTGATAGGGTTCTGCCCCCTTGGGACCTAAACACACTTTTAGCACACTACCTGATAGGGTCCTACCCCTTAGGGACTTACCTAAGCTGGTGCCCTGCCTGATAGGGCCCTACCATCTAGGGTCTTACCTGGGCTACCGCCTTACTTACCCGATAGGGTCCTACCCAATAGGGACTTACCAAGCCTACTCATCCACCTACCTGATAGGGTCCTACCCTCTAGGGACTTACCTAGGCTACTAGCACACTGCCTGATAGGGTCCTACCCCCTAGGGACTTACCTAGGCTGGTGCCCTGCCTACCTGATGGGTTCCTACCCCTAGGGACTTGCCTGGGCTACTAGGCTGGCTTCCCAATAGGGTCAAACATACTAGGGACTTACTTAGGGAACAAGGCCACCTGCCCTATAGGGTTCTACACCCTAGGGACTTACCTAGGCTTACAGCACTCTACCCGATAAGGTCCTACCCCCTAGGGACTTACCTGGCTACTAGGTCACCTTCCTGATAGGGTCCAACCCCCTTGGGACTTACTTAGGCAACTAGGCTGCCTGCCCGATAGGGTCCAACACCCTAGGGACTTACCTAGGCTTATAGCACACTACCCGATAAGGTACTACCCCCTAGGGACTTACCTGGGTTACTAGCACACTAGCCAATAGGGTCCTAACCCCCAGAGACTTACCTAGCCTACTAGTACACTACCCTATAGGGTTCTACCCCTATGGACTTACCTAGGCTGGTGTCCTGCCTACCTGAAAGGGTCCTACCTCCTAGGGACTTACCTGAGCTACCACCCTGCATACCCGATAGGGTCCTACTCCCTATGGACTTATCTAGCCTACTAGGCCACATACCTAATAGGGTTCTACCCCTAGGGACTTATCTAGGCTACTGCCATGCCTACCTGATAAGGAACTAGCCGCTAGGGACTTATCTAAGCTGGTGTTCTTCCTACCCAATAGGGTCCTACCCTCTAGGGATTTACCTAGGCAATTAGTACAATTCCCGATAGGGTCCTACCCCTTGGAACTTACCCAGGCTGGTGCCCTGCCTACCCTATAGGGCCCTACCATCTTGGGTCTTACCTGGGCTACTGCCCTACTTACCCGAAGGGGTCCTACCTAATAGGGACTTACCTAGCCAACTAGTCCACCTTTGTGATAGGGTCCTGCCCTTTAGGGAGTTACCTTGACTACTAGCACACTGCCTGATAGGGTCCTACCGCCTAGGGACTTACCTAGGCTGGTGCCCTGCCTACCCCTTGGGGTCCTACCCCCTAGGGACTTACCTGGGCTACTAGGCTGCCTTCCCAATCGGGTCTGACCCCCTAGGGACATACTTAGGCAACTAGGCTGCCAGCCCGATAGGGTCCTACACCCTAGGGACTTACCTAGGCTTATAGCACACTACCCGATAGGGTACTACCCCTTGGGACTTTCCTTGGTTACTAGCACACTACCCAATAGGGTCCTACCCACTAGGGACTTACCTAGCCTACTAGTACACTACCCGATAGGGTCCTACCCCTAGGGACTTACCTAGGCTGGTGTCCTGCAACCAAATAGGGTCCTACCTCCTAGGGACTTACCTAGGCTACTAGCACACTACCAGATAGGGTCCTATCCCCTAGGGACTTACCTAGGTTACTAGCACACTACCGATAGGGTCCTACCCCCAATGGACTTACCTAGGCTACTGCTCTGCCTGTCCGATATGGTCCTACCCTCTTGGGACTTACCTAGGCTACCACCCTGCCTGCTGGATAGGGTACTACCCACTAGAGACTTACCAAGGCTACTAGGCCACCTGTACAATTTTGTCCTACCCTCTTGGGACTTAAATAGGCTTCTAGCACAGTACCTGATAGGGTCCTTCCCATTAGGGACTTACCTAGGCTGGTGTCCTGCCTACCCAATAGGGTCCAACTCCCTAGGGACTTACCTAGGATACTAGGCCACCTTCCCGATAGGGACCTACTCTGTAGGGGCTAACTTAGGCTCCTAGGCCTCCTTCCCAGTAGGAGCCCAGTAGGAGCCTACCCGATAGGGTCTTACCCCCTAGGGACTTACCTAGGCTACTAGCACATTGCCCGATAGGATCCTACCCCATAGGGACCTACCTAGGCTACTAGGCCTCCTGCGCGATAGGGTCCTACCCCATAGGGACTTACCTTGGCTGTTGCCCAGCCTACACGATATGCTCCTACCCCCTAGGGACTTGCCTAGGCTACTAGCACAGTATCCGATAGGGTCCAACCCTCTAGTGACTTATCTAGGCTACTAGCACACTTCCCGATGGGGTCTTAACTAAGGACTTAAATAGGCAACTACCCTGCCTACCTGGTAGGGTATTATCCCCTATAGACTTACATAGCCTATCACCCTGCCTACCCGATGGGGTCCTACCCCCTAGGGACTTACCTTGGCTACTAGGCCACCTGCCCGATAGGGTCCTGCCCTCTAGGGACTTACCTAGGCTAGTAGGCTGCTTGCCCGATAGGGTCCAACTCCCTAGGAACTTAACTTAGGCTACCGCCCTGCCTACCCAACAGGGTCCTACCCTCTAGGGACTTAACTGGGCAACCGCCCTGCCTACCCGATAGGGTCCTAGCTCATAGGGACTTACCTATGCTACTAGCACACTACTCAATAGGGTCCAACCCTCTAGGGACTTACCTAGGCTACTAGCACACTACCGGATAGGGTCCTACCCTCTAGGGACTTACATAGGCTACTAGCACACTACCTAAAAGTGTCCTACCCCTTAGGGATGTACCAAGGCTACTAGAACACTACCCATTAGGGTTTTACCCCATAGGGACTTACTTAGGCTACCGTCATACCTTCCCGATACTGTTCTACCCCTAGAGACTTACCTAGGCTACCGCCATGCCTGTACGATAGGGTCCTACCCCCCTAGGGACTTACCTAGGCTACTAGCACACTTACCGATAGGGTTCTACCCACAGGGGAGTTACCTAGGCAACCACCCTACCTAACCAATAGGGCCTAGCCCATAGGCACCTACCAAGGCTACCACCCTGCCTACCTGATAGGGTCCTACTGCCTAGGGACTTACCTAGGCTACTGCCCTTCCTACCCGATATAGTCCTACCCCCTAGGGACTTACTTACTCTACTAGGCCGCCTGACCAATAGGGTCCTACCCTATCGGGACTTACCTAGGCTACTAGCACACTACCCGATGCGGTCCTGCCCTCTTGGGACTTACCTAGGCTACTAGTCCACTTGCCCGATAGTGCCCAACTCCCTAGGGACTTACCTAGACTACCGCCCTGCCTATCCAGTAGGGTCCTACCATCTAGGGACTTACCTGGGCTACTGCCCTGCCTACCCAATAGGGTCCTGCCCCCTTGGGACTTAAATATGCTTTTAGCACACTACCTGATAGGGTCCTACCCCTTAGGGACTTACCTAAGCTGGTGCCCTGCCTACCCGATAGGGCCCTACCATCTAGGGTCTTACCTGGGCTACTGCCCTACTTACCCGATAGGGTCCTACCCAATAGGGACTTACTTAGCCTTCTCGTCTGCCTACCTGATAGGGTCCTACCCTCTAGGGACTTACCTAGGTTACTAGCACACTGCCTGATAGGGTCCTACCCTCTAGGGACTTACCTAGGCTGGTGCCCTGCCTACCGATGGGGACCTACCCCTAGGGACTTACCTGGGCTACTAGGCCGCCTTCCTGATAGGGTCCAACCCACTAGGGACTTACTTAGCCAACTAGGCCACCTGCCCAATAGGGTCCTACACCCTAGGGACTTACCAAGGCTTATAGCACACTACCCGATAAGGTCCTACCCCCTAGGGACTTACCTAGCCTACTAGTACACTACCCAATAGGGTCCTACCCCTAGGGACTTACCTAGGCTGGTGTCCTACCTACCTGAAGGGGTCCTACCTCCTAGGGACTTACCTGGGCTACTGCCCTACCTACACGATAAGGTCCTACACCCTAGGGACTTATCTAGCCTACTAGGCCGCATACCTGATAGGGTTCTACCCCTAGGGACTTACCTAGGCTACCGTGATGCCTACCCGAGGTACTACTGACTGGGGACTTATCTAGGCTGGTGTCCTGCCTATCCAATAGGGTCCTACCCTCTAGGGACTTACCTAGGCTATTAGCACAATACCTGATGGGGTCCTACCCCTAAGAACTTACCCAGGCTGGTGCCCTGCCTACCCTTTAGGGATCTACCATCTTGGGTCTTATCTGGGCTACTGCCCTACTTACCCGAAGGGGTCCTACAAAATAGGGACTTTCCTAGCCTACTAGTCCGCCTTCCTAAAAGGGTCCTGCACTCTAGGGACTTACCTAGGCTACTAGCACACTGCCTGATTGGGTTCTACCGCCTAGAGACTTACCTAGGCTGGTGCCCTGCCTGCCCGATGGGGTCCTACCCCGTAGGGACTTACCTGGGCTACTAAGCCACATTTCCAATAGGGTCCGACCCCCTTGGGACTTGCTTAAGCAACAAGGCTGCCTGCCCGATAGGGTCCTACACCCTGGGGACTTATCATGGCTTACAGCACATGTCCCAATAGGGTCCTACCCCCTGGGACTTTCCTTGGTTACAAGCACACTACCCAATAGGGTCCTATCCCCTAGGGACTTCCCTAGCCTACTAGTACACTACCTGACAGGGTCCTACCCCTAGGGACTTACCTACGCTGGTGTCCTGCCTTCTCTATAGGGTTCTAGCCAATAGGGACTTACCTAGCCTACTCGTCCACCTACCTCATAGGGTCCTACCGTCTAGGGACTTACCTAGGCTACTAGCACACTGCCTAATAGGTTCCTACCCCCTAGGGACTTACCTAGGCTGGTGCCCTGCCTACTTAATGGGGTTCTACCCCTCTAGGGACTTATCTGGGCTAGTAGGCTGCCTTCCCGATAGGGTCCATCCCACTTGGGCCTTACTTAGGCAACTAGGCCACCTGCCCAATAGGGTCCTACACCCTAGGGACTTATCTAGCCTTATAGCACACTACCCGATAAGGTCCTACCCCCTAGGGACTTACCTAGGTTACTAGCACACTACCCAATAGGGTCCTACACCCTACGGACTTACCTAGCCTACTAGTACACTACCCAATTGGGTCCTACCCCTAGTGACTTACCTAGGCTGGTGTCCTGCCTTCCTGAATGGGTCCTACCTCCTAGGGACTTACCTGGGCTACCGCCCTGCCTACCCGATAGGGTCCTACCACCTAGGGACTTATCTAGCCTACTAGGCCGCATACCTGATAGGGTTCTACCCCTAGGGACTTACCTAGGCTACCGCCATGCCTACCTAATAAGGTACTACCCGCTAGGGACTTATCTAGGCTGGTGTCCTGCCTACCCAATAGGGTCCTACCCTCTAGGGACTTACCTAGGCTATTAGCACAATGCCCGATAGGGTCCTACCCCTAGGAACTTACCCAGGCTGGTGCCCTGCCTACCCTATAGGGCTCTATCTTCTAGGGTCTTACCTGGGCTACTGCCCCATTTACCCAAATGGGTCCTACCCAATAGGGACTTACCTAGCCTACTAGTCCACCTTCCTGATAGGGTCCTGCCCTCTAGGGACTTACCTAGGCTACTAGGTCACCTGCCTCATTGGGTCCTATCACCTAGGGACTTACTTAGGCTACTATGCCACCTGCCCAAGAGGAGTCTACCCCTATGGATTTACCTAGACTGGTGCCCTGCCTACCCAATTGGGTCCAAGTCCCTAGGGACTTTCCTAGGCAACTTGACCACCTGCCAGATAGGGTCCTACACAGGAGGGACTTACCTAGGCTACTAGCACAGTATCCGATAGGATCCTCCTGCTAGGGACTTACCTAGGCTACTAGCACACTACTTAATAGGGTCCTACCTCCTAGGGACTTACCTAGGCTACTAGCACACTATCCGGTAGGGTCCTACGCCCTTGGGACTTACCTGGGCTACTAGCACACTGCCCGATAGGGTTCTACCTATGGGACTAACCTAGGCTCTAGCACACTGCCTGATGGGCCATGCCCCCAGGGACTAACCCAGGCTGGTTCCTGCCTGCCCAAGGTCCCTACTACCTGGGACTTACCTGGGCTACTTGCACTATACCCGATGGGGTTCCTAAGGTTTACCTAGGCTACTGGGCCGACTACCTGATAGAGTCCTCCCCCAAGGGACTTTCTTGGGTTACTAGCACACTACCTGATGGGTCCTACGAGGGACTTACCTGGGCTACACCATGCCTGCCCATTGGGGTCCTACCCCTAGGAACTCCTAATGGGCTACTAGCACACTACCGATATAGTCCTACCCCCTAGGGAATTACCTGGGCTGGTGCCCTGCCTACCCAATTGGGTCCAAGTCCCTAGGGACTTACCTAGGCTCCCTCCCCCCTGCCTACCTGATAGGGTCCTACCCCCTAGGGACTTATCTAGGCTGGTGCTCTGCTACCCAATAGGGTCCTACCTCATAAGGACTTACCTAGGCTACTAGCACACTACCCAATAGGATCCTACCCCCTAGGGAATTACCTGGGCTGACTGCCCTGCCTGCCTGTGGTCCCTACCCAGGAAAGACCTACCTAGGCAGGTTCCCTGCTACCGATAGGGTCATACCCCCTAGGGAGTTACCTAGGCTACTAGACCACCTACCTGATAGGGTCCTACCTCCTAGGGACTTTCCTAGTCTAATGCCTCAATACCAGATTTGGTCCTAGCCCCTAGGGACTTACCTAAGCTACCGCCATGCCTACCTGATAGGGTCCTACACCCTGGTAAGTCCGTAGGGGGTATCGACCCTACCAAGGCTACTAGCACACTACCTGATAGGGTCCTACCCTCTAGGGACTTACTTAGGCTGCTAGACCACCTGCCCAATATTGTCCTACCCCTAGGTCCCAAAACACTTGAAGAAAGAATCCTGTTTATCTGCCAGAGCTGACCATCACACTGACAGCACATATCTCCTAGTGGGTTGGGAGGCACCTAGGGTGCCACAGAGCCCATCATCTTTAGTCACCCAAGGGTCCCATCCACATCAGCTTGCTGGACCTCTCTGCAGTGAACTTGTCTTTGATGGAATATGCTCTGCTAGGCAGGCTCTGGTCATTGAAGTTCAGATGGACAATTCTGTGACCATGTGTTACCCTGAACAGACAGGGCAGCACTCACTTCCATTCCTTGTGTCGGGGGCACTCTGCATCTGGACCCTTATGTGCAGCATGAATGTTGATACCCTGGTAGTCCATGTTGGGGAGAATGGTCATCTGTCGGGACACCTTAGCTAGGGAGGAGAACATATTTTGGCTAAAATACTAATATCACCTTAGGTGGACCAATTTTGGAGAAACTAAAAATATCACCATGGGTGGCCTAAATGACATCCACAGACATTTTACCCCATGTACATAGATTACCAGGGACCCATATGACGAAATAATTACATCAACTCAGTTGGCCTAAATGACTACCACATACCATTCACCCTGTCTGCATAGATCACCTGGAGCCCATTTTTGCCAAAAATGAAAATATATTTCCTGGTTGCCTAAGGTCCTCTGCAGATCTTTCACCCTGGCTGCATAAGTCACCTTGAACACACTGTTTTTGCAAAAATAAAAATTTCATCTCAGGTGTCCTAAATGACTACCTCGTACCATTCACCCTAGCTCCACAGATTACCTGGAACCCATTTTGGCAAAAAATTTAAATATCACCCTTTGTGTCTTAACAATTCACTGTGGTCCTTTTACCCCAGTGCCATAAATCAATTGGAACCTGTATTTGGTAAAGAAATGATATCACCTCTGGTGGCCAAAATGACCACACTAGACTTTTTACTCCATAATATCACATTGAAACCATTTTTGCAAAAATAAGAACTATAACATCAGGTGGCTTAAATGACCACCATGGACATTTCACCTCAGCTCCAGATATCACCTGGAATCCATTGTTTGCAAAAATAAAAATTCAGGGCTAGGGTTAGGGTTAGGGTTTGGGTTTGGGTTACTGTTAGCGCTAATGCTCGGACTAGGATTAGGGTTAGGGTTAGGGTCAAGATTAGGGTTAGAGCAAGTGTTAGGGTTAGGCATTAGGGTTAGGGTTAGGGTTAGGGCTAGGGCTAGGGCTAGGGCAAGGGTTAGGGTTAGGGTTAGCTTTAGTGCTAGGTTTAGGAGAAGAGTTAATGTTAGGGTGAGGGTTAGAGTTAGGGTTTGGGTAAGTGTTAGGGCTAGGGTTAGGGTTAGGGTTAGGGTGAGGGATAGGATAAGGGTTAGGGTTAGGGTGAGATTAAGGGTGATGATTAGGGTTACGGTTAGGTTTAGGGTTAGGGGGAATGTGAGGGTGGCGGATAGGCTTTGAGTTAGGGTTAGGGTTAGGGCTTGCGCTATTGTTAGGGTTAGTCTTAGGGTTAGGATTAGGGTTACAGCAAGGGTTAGGGTTTGGGATAGGTTCAGGGTTAGGGTTAGGGTCAGGGTTAGGGTCAGTGTTAGGGATAGGGTCAGAGTTAGGGCTAGGACTTGGGCTATGGTTAGGGTTAGTGTTAGGGTTACAATTAGTGTTAGAGCCAGGTTTACAGTTAGATTCACGGTTAGGGTTAGGGTTAGAGCTCGGCCTAAAACCCATTTTTGAAACAAATAAAAAATTTCAACTCAGGGGGCTTAAACAACCATCGCAGACTTTTCACACTTACTCCATAGATCACCTGTAACCCATTTTTGGCAAAATTAAAATTATCACTTCAGGTGGCCTAAATGGCCACCACCTACATTTAACCTCAGGTGACCTAAATGACTACTGCCTACCTTTTACCCAATCCCATAAATCATCCGAATTGAATTTTTGGCAAAAATAAATATATCACCTCAGGTGGCCTAAACGAGAACCTCAGACCTTTAGTCTCAGCATCATAAATCACCTGCAGCCTATTTTCAGCAAATATATAAATTTCACCTCAGGTGGCCTAAACAACCATTGAGGAACTTTGAATCTGCTTCCATAGATCATCTGAAATCCATTTATGGCAACAAATGAAAATATCACCTCAGGTGGCACAAAGGAATTTTACCCTTGCTCCATACATAATCTGGAACCCATTTTTGGTAAAAATAAAAATATTAGCTCAGGTGGCCGAACTGACCACTGTATACTATTCACTGTAACTCCATAGATCACCTGGAACCATTTTTGGCAAACTTTAAAATATCACCCTTAATGGCCTTAAGGTCCACTGCATACCTTTTATCCAGGTGACATAAATCACCTGGAACCACTTTCTGGCAAAAAATGAATAGAAATGTCACCTCAGGTGGCGAAAATGACTACCGCAGACCTTTACCCTCAGCTCCATAAATCACCTGGAACCCTTTTTTAGGAAAAATGAAAACATTACCTCTAGTGTCCTAAATCACCACTGCAGATCTTTTACTCCAGATCCAAAAATTACCTGGAACCCATTTTTGGGAAAAATAAAAATGTCACATCAGGTGTCCAAAATGAACTCCTCAGACCTTTCACAATGTTTCTATAGACCAACTGAACACAGTCTTAGCAAAAATAAAAAGTTCACTTCGGGGAGAAGAGATTAAAACTGAGTTTTTTTTAAAAAATTCCGGTTGCCTGTGTTGCAGTGCCTCTGACCCCAATTAGATCTTCTGGGTCATATAGTGCTATATAGCTTGGCCACGCTGTGAGTGGCTGTTGTATTACTTACTTTACTTCTTGGGCATGTTAGTGCACTTGATATGTAGGCAGGCTAAAACATTTTAAAATGAACCTCTGAGTTCTCTGTATTTATTTTCACCTGAGGTGACATTTCTATTCATTTTTTCACAGTCATTCACAGTGAATAGTATACAGTGGTCAGTTCGGCCACCTGAGCTAATATTTTTATTTTTACCAAAAATGGGTTCCAGATTATGTATGGAGCAAGGGTAAAATTCCTTTGTGCCACCTGAGGTGATATTTTTATTTGTTGCCATAAATGGATTTCAGATGATCTATGGAAGCAGATTCAAAGTTCCTCAATGGTTGTTTAGGCCACCTGAGGTGAAATTTATATATTTGCTGAAAATAGGCTGCAGGTGATTTATGATGCTGAGACTAAAGGTCTGAGGTTCTCGTTTAGGCCACCTGAGGTGATATATTTATTTTTGCCAAAAATTCAATTCGGATGATTTATGGGATTGGGTAAAAGGTAGGCAGTAGTCATTTAGGTCACCTGAGGTTAAATGTAGGTGGTGGCCATTTAGGCCACCTGAAGTGATAATTTTAATTTTGCCAAAAATGGGTTACAGGTGATCTATGGAGTAAGTGTGAAAAGTCTGCGATGGTTGTTTAAGCCCCTGAGTTGAAATTTTTTATTTGTTTCAAAAATGGGTTTTTAGGCCGAGCTCTAACCCTAACCCTAACCGTGAATCTAACCGTAAACCTGGCTCTAACACTAATTGTAACCCTAACACTAACCCTAACCATAGCCCAAGTCCTAGCCCTAACTCTGACCCTATCCCTAACACTGACCCTAACCCTGACCCTAACCCTAACCCTGAACCTATCCCAAACCCTAACCCTTGCTGTAACCCTAATCCTAACCCTAAGACTAACCCTAACAATAGCGCAAGCCCTAACCCTAACCCTAACTCAAAGCCTATCCACCACCCTCACATTCCCCCTAACCCTAAACCTAACCGTAACCCTAATCATCACCCTTAATCTCACCCTAACCCTAACCCTTATCCTATCCCTCACCCTAACCCTAACCCTAACCCTAGCCCTAACACTTACCCAAACCCTAACTCTAACCCTCACCCTAACATTAACTCTTCTCCTAAACCTAGCACTAAAGCTAACCCTAACCCTAACCCTTGCCCTAGCCCTAGCCCTAGCCCTAACCCTAACCCTAATGCCTAACCCTAACACTTGCTCTAACCCTAATCTTGACCCTAACCCTAACCCTAATCCTAGTCCGAGCATTAGCGCTAACAGTAACCCAAACCCAAACCCTAACCCTAACCCTAGCCCTGAATTTTTATTTTTGCAAACAATGGATTCCAGGTGATATCTGGAGCTGAGGTGAAATGTCCATGGTGGTCATTTAAGCCACCTGATGTTATAGTTCTTATTTTTGCAAAAATGGTTTCAATGTGATATTATGGAGTAAAAAGTCTAGTGTGGTCATTTTGGCCACCAGAGGTGATATCATTTCTTTACCAAATACAGGTTCCAATTGATTTATGGCACTGGGGTAAAAGGACCACAGTGAATTTTTAAGACACAAAGGGTGATATTTAAATTTTTTGCCAAAATGGGTTCCAGGTAATCTGTGGAGCTAGGGTGAATGGTACGAGGTAGTCATTTAGGACACCTGAGATGAAATTTTTATTTTTGCAAAAACAGTGTTCAAGGTGATCTATGGAATCATTATGAAAGGTCTGAGGAGTTTGTTTTGGACACCAGATGTGACATTTTTATTTTTCCCTAAAATGGGTTCCAGGTAATTGATGGATCTGGAGTAAAAGATCTGCAGTGGTCATTTAGGCCACCAGAGGTAATGTTTTCATTTTTATTAAAAATTAGGTCCAAGGTGATTTACAGAGCCTAGGTCAAAGGTCTGTGGTAGTCATTTAGGCCACCTGGAGTGACATTTCTATTCAGTGTTGCCAGAAATTGGTTCCAGGTAATTTATGGATCCATAGTAAAAGATCTGCAGTGGCCAATTAGGCCAGGAGAAGTAATATTTTTATTTTTACCAGAAATTGGTTCCAGGTGATTTATGGAGTCCGGGTGAAAGGTCTGCAGTGATAATATTTTCATTTTTGCCAAAAATTGGTTCCAGGAGATTTGAGGAGCTGGGGTGAAAGGTCTGCAGTGGACTTTTACGCTACCTGATGTGATATATTTATTTTTGCTAAAAAATGTATTTCAGGTGATTTATGTGATTGGGATAAAAGATAGGCAGTGGTCATTAAGGTCACCTGAGGTTAAATGAAGGTGGTGGTCATTTAGGCCAGCTGAGGTGATTCATTTATTTTTGCCAAAAATGGGTTCCAGTTGATCAATGGAGTCATTGTGAAAAGTCAATGATGGTTGTTTAAGCCACCTGAGGTGAAATTTTTATTTTTGCAAAAAATGGATTCCAGGTGATGTCTGGAGCTGAGGTGAGATGTCCATGATATTCATTTAAGCCACCTGCAGTGAAATTTTTTAGTTTTTCAAATAGTGGGTTGCAGGTAATCTGTGGAGCTTGGGTGAATGGTATGAGGTGGTTGTGTAGGCTACCTGAGGTGATATTTTATTTTTGCCAAGACTGTGTTCAATTGATCTATGGAAACATTATGAAAGGTCTGAGGAGTTTGTTTTGGACACCTGATGTGACATTTTTATTTTTTACCAAAAATGGGTTCCAGATAATTTATGGATCTGGATTGAAAGATCTGCATTGGAGATTTAGGCCACCAGAGATGATATTTTTATTTTTACTAAAAATTGGTTCCAGGTCATTTATGGAGCCAAGGTGAAAGGTCCTCAGTGGTCATTTAGGCCACTTGGGGTGATATTTTTATTCATTGTTTGCCAGAAATAGGTTCCTTGTGATTTATTTAGCCAGGATAAAAGATCTGCAGTGGACCTTTAGGAAACCAGAGGTGATATTTTAATTTTTGACAAAAATGGTTCCAGATGATCTATTGAGCCAGGGTGAATGGAATGCAGTGGTCATTAAGTCAACCTGAGGTAATATTTTAATTTTTACCAAAAATGGGTTCCAGGTTATGTATGGAGCAAGGGTAGATGGTCATTTATGCTACCTGAGGTGATATTTTTATTTTTTGTCATAAATGGATTTCAGGTGATCTACAGAGCCAGATTCAATGTTCCTCAGCAGGTGTTTAGGCCACCTGAGGTGCAATTTACATATTTGCGGAAAATGGGTTGCAGGTGAGTTATGGAGCTGGGGTGAAAGGTATGAGGTTGTAGTTTAGGCCAGCTAAGATGATATATTTATTTTTGCCAAAAATGCAATTTAGGTGATTCATGGGATTAGGGTAAAAGGTTGGCAGTGGTCATTTAGGCCACCTGAGGTTAAAGGTAGGTGGTGTCCATTAGGCCACTTGAGGTGATAATTGTATTTTTGCCAAAAATGGGTTCCAGGTAATTCATGGATCGACAGTAAAATACCTGCAGTGGTCATTTAGGCCAGGATAGGATATATTTTTACTTTTACCAGAAATTGGCTCCAGGTGATTTATGGATCCATTGGGAAATGTCTGCAGAGGAGCTTTAGGCAACCAGGGAAGATATTTTTAATTTTTGCCAAAAATGGGTTCCAAGTGATCTATGGAGCCAGGTTCAAAGTTCCGCAATGGTTGTTTAGGTCACCTGTGGTAAAATGTTCACTTGTTCTCCAAAATGAGTTCCAGGTGAGTTATGAAGCCTGGGCTAAAGGTCAGCAGGGGTTGTTAAGGCCACCTAAGTTGATATATTTCTTTTTTTGGCAAAAATGGTTTTCATGTGAGTTTTGTAGCCGGTATAAAAAGTATAAGGTCGTCATTCAGGCAATATTATTTTTTGTTTGCTAAAAATTTTGGTTCCAGTTTATTTACAGAGCTGAGGAAAAAGGTCCTTAGTGGATGTATTGGCCAACAGGAGTGATATTTTCATTTTTCAGCTCAGTGAAATCAATGAAAAAAATCAATGAAAGATGGTCTAAATGACCACACTGGACCTCTTACACTGGCTCCATAATTTCACATTGAAACCATTTTTGGCAAAAATAAGAAATATTACCTTAGGTGGCTTAAATTACCACCATGGATATTTGACCTCAACTCCAGATATCACCTGGAATTCATTTTTTGCAAAAATAAAAAAATTCCCTCAGGTGACTTAAACAACCATTGTGGACTTTTCACAATGACTCCATGCATCACCTGGAACCCATTTTTGGCAAAAATTAAAATATTACCTCAGGTGGCTTAAATGACCACCATGGATATTTGACCTCATCTCCAGATATCTCCTGGAATTAATTTGTTTACTGCAGACCTTTCACCCCAGCACAATAAATAATCTAGAATCCATTTTTGACAAAGATATACATTTCACCTAAGATGTCCTAAATGACCACCGTGTACCATTAAGCATGTAGAAATAGATCTCTTGAAACCAATTTGTGGCAAAAATGAAAATATCACTCTTGCTGGCCCATACATCTACTACAGACCTTTTTCCTCAGCTTTATAAGTAAACTGGAACCCAAATTTTTAGCGAACTAAAAATAATATTGCCTGAATGATGACCTTGAACTTTTTACACTGGCTACAAAACTCACATGAAAACTATTTTTGGCAAAACAACAACAAGACAACGTTTTTCGTTTTTAGGGCTGCCTGAAGACAAAGATTTCATGGAATCTGGCATTTTATATCTGATCAGTAGATCTACAAAACTTGTGTTTTTCTTTTAATTCCTTCCTGTACTATTTTCAATTTGCTCTATTTAATGCTCTGTATATTAATCTTTCTTTAATTCTGATTACGTATGCACATACTAAAAGAATGATAGCAGAATCCTGGTAAAATCTGGAAATTAGAGTAACAATAACCGGAGTAATTCCAGAATCTGAAGTCTTCAAAATGGAATTTCATTATTTTAATCACCGTAATCAATAGCCGTGACAATAAATCAACTAGAGTGGCTTGTAATGACTGCTGACCCTTTCAGGCTTCATAACTCACCTGGAACTCATTTTGGAGAACAAATGAACGTTTTACCACAGATATCCTAAATAACCATTGAGGAACTTTGAACCTGGCTCCATAGATCACTTGGAACCCATTTTTGGCTAAAATTAAAAACATATTTCCTGGTTGCCTAAAGCTCCTCTGCAAACCTTTCCCCATGGATCCATAAATCACCTGGAGCCAATTTCTGGGAAAAGTAAAAATATCTCCTATCCTGGCCTAAATGACCACTGCAGGTATTTTACTCTGGATCCATGAATTACCTGGAACCCATTTTTTGCAAAAATACAATTATCACCTCAAGTGGCCTTTAACCTCAGGTGGCCTAAATGACCACTGCCAACCTTTTACCCTAATCCCTTGAATCACCTAAATTGCATTTTTGGCAAAAAATAAATTTACCACCTCAGCTGGCTTAAACTACAACCTCAGACCTTTCACCCCAGCTCCATAACTCACCTGCAACCCATTTTCTGCAAATATGTAAATTGACCTCAGGTGGCCTAAACTCCTACTGAGGAACATTGAATCTGGCTCCATAGATCACATGAAATCCATTCATGCCAAAAAATAAAAATGTCACCTCAGGTGGCATAAATAACCTTCTACCCTTGCTCCATACATAACCTGGAACCCATTTTTGGTAAAAATTAAAATATTACCTCAGGTTGCCTAGATGACCACTGCATTCCATTCACCCTGGCTCAATAGATCATCTGGAACCATTTTTTTGTAATTTTGTGCTCTTTCAGCCATATCCCAGTTTATATTTTTACGGGCTGCAATTTTCTGCTCTTCCTGCTATAACCATTTTATACTTTACATTGGCTGTAATTATGTGCTATTCCAGTCATAGCCCATTTTATACTTTTCCCATGCTGTTGTTCTGTGTTCTTCCAGCCACAGCCCAATTTATACTTTTCACAAGCTGCAGTTTTGTACTCTTCCGGCTATTGCACAATTTATACTTTACCCAGGCTATAATTTGAGGACTTCCAGCTATAGCCCAGTTTATTCTTTTTCCAGGCTGTAATTTTATGCTCTTCCAGCTATAGCCATTTTATACTTTTCCTTGGTTGTAATTATGTGCTCTTCCAGCCATAGCCTAGTTTATACTTTTCTCAGGCTGTTATTCTGTGTTTGTCCAGCCATAGCCAAATTTATACTTTTCATGAGCTGCAGTCTTGAACTCTTCCAGCTATAGTGCAATTTATACTTTTCCCAGGCTCTAATTTGGGCTTCGCTGCCAACCCAATCTCGTTGGACTACAGCCATTGCCCAGTCACACTTTCAGCCTGTACTGCCTACACTTCCCGCTATAGCCCGTTTACACATTTCCCAGGCGGTAATTTTGTGCTCAGGCATAAATGTAAACCACAGATCTTCAGCCCTGCTCCATAAGTCAACTGGAACAATTTTGTGCAAAATTTAAATTTACCAGGTGACCTAAATGACCACTGCATCACATTCACCCATAATCACCTGGAACCCATTTTGGCAAAATAAAAATTGCAACTTCGCCCCAATGACCACTTTGAACCTTTACACCATCTCCTCAATCAACTAGAAACCATTTTGAAAATAACTAGTTGAATAAACTACCAAGTTGATCTTCACCCAACCATTTAACCACTGAACACCCATTTTGAAACAAATAACACATTTAACTCAAGTGACTAAAAGACCATAAAGAAACTTTCAACCAGGTCCATAGATCAGCTGGAGCATACTTCAGAAAACAAAATATCAACTCAAATAAAACGACTCCACAAACCTTACCCCAGTTCATATCACCTGGAACAAATTTTAACAAAGAAAACAACCTAATGGCCTAAATGACCACTGCATACTCTTAGGATACATCATTTCTTGATCCCAGTTTGGGAAAAATACTAATATCACCTCAGGTGGCCAAACAATCTCAGATCATCACATCAGCCCATTAAACACCCGCAACCCACTTTTAAAAAAGAAAATATCTCCTCACATGGCTAAAACAATAATGTGAACATTTTACCTCAGCTCCAGAGATCACCTGGAATTTCTGTTTGCAAAATTAAAATTTCATCTCAGGTACTTAAACAACCATCACAGCTTTCCACATGACTCCAATCACCTGGAACCCATTTTGCAAAAATAAAATATTGTCCTGGTTGTCCAAAGGTCTGCAGACCTTTCACCCTGGTTCATTAATCACTTGGACAATTTCTGAAAATGAAAATCACCCTCCTGCTTAAATGACCACTGCAGATCTTATACTCTGGATCCATGAATCAAGGAACCCATTTTTGCAATAGATCACCACCCACCTTAACCTCAGGTGTAGTAAATGACCAGTGACAACGCTTTACACTAATCCATGAATCACCTGAACTGCATTTTTGGCAAAATAAATATATAACCTAATTGGCCTAAACTATAACCTCAGACTTTCACCCGGGCAAAATCCCCTGTAATATTTTAGGCAATGTATAAATTGCACCTCAAGTGGCCAAACAACTACTGAAACAGTGAATCTGACTCCATAGACCAACTGAAACCATACAAACTCAAAATAATTGTATTAGAATAAGCTTAAAGAATCCATTAGAAATTCCTTGCAAAATCTTTTCATATGTGAAACAAATTCCCTTACAGCAGTAATGCCATCATCATAATATACTAGTACAATTCACATCTATTCCCAACCACCAAAACCTTCATTCCATTTCTTTAAATTTTCTCAATGAATAGTACTATCTTGAATATGAAGGTAGGTTGAAACAAATAGTTACAGAAAAATCCTAATTTCTAAATTCTCATTCAAGGAATTAATGCCTCACGACTTTGAGCGTCAGGCTGATGTTTCCTATTTTATACACTTTGGCAATGCATAAAAACTGGGTACAACTGAAATTCCTCAGGAAAACCAAATTCTACTCCTGAGAATGAAATTCCCATAACTTGTCTCAAAATACATTTAAGTTTTCTTATAATCATGTTCGGGTTACCAGGAGAATTTTATAATTGTCAACATCAGATAAAAGATCAGTACACATAGCATACATCTCTTTATCCATAATGACAATATTACCCCATATCTGCTGGTTTTTAAAACTATAGTATTGTCATTACGGATATTATCAAGGAGCTTTTCATTCTTTTAAATTCAAATTAAATCTCTTGAGTGGACAACATCTCTTAATGCATCAAAAACCTTTTTCAGTCACTACTTTTCATATGCAATAATGACACTGTTAAAGATTTTGGGACAAAACTGTGAAGGATTGGATGAAAACAGGTTTTCCTTTTAAATTAAGTCAATCCTGTGTCCAACAGACTCTCTTATCTCTATCAAGGTTGCATCATTTTCTTCTAATAAACTTTCCAAATTTCAAGATCTAGATCAAATTCATCCACAGCTCTGGCGAGATTCGAATCAGAAAGTCTCATGTAGACTGCATGGCAGTAATGCCATGACACCAGATTCAAAGTCAGAGCGAAATCGTTGTAGCAGCACTACATTCCATTTCTTTCAATAAATAATCAAATCTAAAACCTCCAGGAAATTACAGTTCAATATCTGCACCCATTTCAGATTCGACTTTGTTTCAAATAATATATTTTAAATACTTAACTTTCTAAAGAATTTTGTCAAATCCAACATAAATCTGAAATCATTAACCTAAAGGTGTTGGAATGAACTAAGTCCCTTCTTTAATACATCTTCACATCTTTACTAAAGTTCTTGAAGACAAGTTTAATATCTATAGCGATGTATTTCTTCCTTTCTCTCAGAATCCAGCTCCATAAGCACCTGGAACCAATTTTTTAGTAAAATGAAAACATTACCTCTAGTGGCCTAAACAATATCAGCAGATCTTGCCTCTAGATCCATAAATTACCTGGGCCATTTTAGTAAAAATAAAATGTCACATCAGGGCCCAAATAGAGCACCTCAGACCTTTTCACAGTGTTTTCATTGATCACCTTGAACCCAGTTTTTGGCAAACATAAAGAATTTCACCTCAGGTGGCCTAAACAACAACCACCTCAGACCATTCATCCTAGCTCCATAGATTTACCTGGAACCCATTTTGGCAAAAAATAAACATATCCTTATGTGTCCCTAAAGAGTCACTGTGGAGCTTTTATCCCAGCTCCATAATCCAACTGGAACTTATTTTTTGGAGACAAATGTATATCTCCTCAGGTCATTACTTAATTTACACATAGCCGCATATTAGTTGCATTTGATATATAGGCAGGCTATAACATTTTTACCAAACCTCTGAGTTATCTATATTTTATTTTCTGTACTGTATTTGGAGCCCTGCTATACTGATACAGGAAGCAGGAAGAGGGCACTGTAGTCCTGTGGCAGCAAGTATTGGACTACAATTAGGTGCTAGTTCTCTGTTTTTTAAAGCAGAATCCAATGACCCTTTGCCTTGGTCACGCATGAATGGATGATTCGGGGAGAAGGGATTAAAACTGAGTATTTTTTAAAAAATTCCGGTTGCCCTGTGTTGCGGTGCCTCTGACCCCAATTAGATCTTCTGAGTCATATAGTGCTATATAGCATAGCCACACTGCAAGTGGCTGTTGTATTACTCACTTTACTTCTTGGGCATGTTAGTGCACTTGATATGTAGGCAGGCTAAAACATTTTAAAACGAACCTCTGCGTTCTCAGTATTTTATTTTCTGTACTGTATTTGGAGCCCTGCTGTACCAATACAGAAAACAGGAAGAGGGCACTATAGTTCTGTGGGAGTGAGTAGTGGACTACAATTGGGTGCCTAAGTTCTCTGTTTTTTTAAACGGAATCCAACAACCCTTTGCCTTGGTCACAGCATGAGTGGCTGACGTGGGAGAAGGATTAAACAGAGTATTTTAAAATAAAATTCAGTTGTCTGTGTTATGATGCCTATAGCTCCAATTAGATCTTCTGTGTCATATAGTTCTATATAGCTTGGCCACTCTGTGAGCAGGTCAAGCACGAGCGGGGAGCACGATCGGCATCCATTGAGATGGGCACAGAAACATGCACATTCCGGTGTGTGTCGGCAGTGTCAGCTGTTGTCAGTTGATAATTGGGGTGATTTATGGAACTGGGGTTAAAGGCCTGCAGGGGACATTTACACTACCTGATGTGATATCTTTATTTTTGCCAAAAATGGGTTTCAAGCGATTTATGGGACAGAGGTAAAATGTAGTCAGTGGTCATTTAAACCACCTGAGCTGATATTTTTATTTTTGCCAAAAATGGGTTCCAGGTGATATACAGAGTCATTGTGAAAAGTCTGCAATGGTTGTTTAAGCCACCTTAGGTGAATCTTTTATTTTGCAAAAATGGATTCATGTGTTATCTGGAGCTAAGGATTAGATATCCACGATTGGTTATTTTAAGCCATGTGAGTGATATTTTTAGTTTTTGACAAAGTGAGTTGTAAGTCATTAATGGAGCTGTTGTGAAGGTCTGAGGCTGTTGTTTGAACCATATGAAAATATTTTATTTTTCCCAAAATGGGTTAGAGGTAATTAATAGATCCAGACTAAAAGATCTGTAGTGGTTGTTTAGGCCACCTGAGGTTATTTTGCTAAAATTTGTTCCAGGTGATATGAACCTGGGGTAAAATGTCTGTGGAGGTAACATTTAGGCCACATAAGGTGATATTTTTAGTTGTTGCCAAAAATGTGCTCCAGGTGATCTCTGGAATGTGGTTGAAGGTTTCTTTGTTGTTCTTTAAGCCACCTGAGGTGACATTTTTATTTTTTCAAAAATGGGTTCCAGGTGATCTTTGGAGTAATTGTGAAAAGTCCGCAATGGTTGTTTATGCCATCTGAAGTTAAACTTATATTTTCGCAAACAATGGATTCCAGGTGATATCTGGAGCTGAAATGAACTGTCTACAGATGTCATTTAAGCTATGTGAGGTGATATCTTTGGTCTTTTAAAAAGTGTTTCTTGGGTGATTAATGGAGCTGGTGTGTGAAAGGTCTGAGGTTATTGTTTGGCCACCTGAGGAGTGATATTTGTATTTTTCCCGAAACTGGGATCCAAGTGTAATAAATGTATCCAGAGTAAAAGATCTGCAGTTGTCATTTAGGCCACCTGAGGTGATTCTTCTTTTTGCTAAAATTTGTTCCAGGTGATATGAATCTGGGTTAAAAGGTCTGTTTATTTCCTTTAGACCACATGTGGTGATAAATATTTTTTTGTAATAATGGGCTCCAGGTAATTTATGTACATGGGGTAAAATGTTGGTGGATGTCATTTAGGCCACCTGTGGTGATATTTTTAGTTTTTGCCAAAAACATGCTCCGGCTGATCTATGGAGCCTGGTTTAAAAAGTTTCTTCATGGTTTTTTAAGCCACCTGAGTTGAAATTTTTTCATTTGTTTCAAAAATGGGTTTTTGATGAGTTAAATGACTGGAGTGAAAGTTCAATGGTGGTGGTTTACTCCCCTTGAGGGAATTTTGTTTGCCAAAAATGGTTTCTAGGTGATTGATGGAGCTGGTGTAGAATTGTCCAAAGTGGTCATGAGAGGCCACCAGAAGGATATGCTTTGCTGTTGTCAAAAATGGGTTTCAGGTGATTTGTGGAGATGAGGTAAAAGAACCACAGTAGAGATTTAGACCACCAGGGCTGCTATTTTATTTTTGCAAAAATGGTTCAGGTGATCTATGGAGACATGGAAAATGTGATGCACTGGTCGTTTGGACCACCTGGGCTGACATTTTATTTTGCAAAAATGGGCTGCTGATTGATTTATCTTGCAGGGGTGAAAGCTCTGTTTTTTACGTAAGCTACCTGATGTGATATATGTATTTTTGCAAAAATGTTTCAGATGATTAATGGGGTTGGGTAAAGGTAGGCAGTGGTCATTAAGGCCACCTGAGGTGATATTTTTATTTTGCCAGAAATAGTTCCAGGTGATCTATGGAGTCATTGTGAAAGGTCAGCAGTGGCTGTTCAGCCAGCTGAGTGAAATAATTATTTTGCAAAACCAGTTCCAGTTGATATCTGGAGTTGGGGTTAACGGTCCATGGCAGTCGTTTAGGACACCTGAGGTGATATTTGTATTTTAGCCAAACATGGGTTCCTGGTAAATTATTGATCCAGAGTAAAAGATCTGCAGTGGTCATTTAGGCCAGGAGACATGACATTTTTATTTTTAAAAGAAATTGGTTCCAGGTGATTTATGGAGCCAGGGTGAAATGTCTAAAGAGGACCTTTAGGCAACCAGGGACGATGATTTCATTTTTGGCAAAAATGGGTTCCAGGTGACCTATGCAGACAGGTTGAATGGAACATGTGGTGGTCTTTAGACCACCTGTGGTAATATTTTTTGCATAATAATGGGTTCCATGTAATTTGGTTTGTATCTGGGGTGGTCATATAGGCCACCTGGAAAAATATTTTATGTTTACCAAAAAGTGGTTCCAGGTGAGTTATGGAGCAGGGGTAATGGGACTGCAGTGGTCATTTAGGCCACCAGAGATAATATTTTTATTTTTGCCAGAAATGGTACAAGGTGATCTATGGAGTCATTGTGAAAGGTCAGCAGTGGTTGTTCAAGCCAGCTGAGGTGAAATTTTAATTTTTGCATAAAATCGGTTTCCGTTGATATCTAAATTTGGGGTGAAAGTTCCATGGTAGCCATTTAAGACACCTGAGGTGATATTTGTAGTGTTTCAGAAAGTGGGTTGTAAGTGACTAATGGAGCTAGTGTAAAAGGTTTGAGGTTGTCATTTAGGACACCTGACGTGATGCTTGTATTTTTGCCAAAAATGGGTTCCGGGTAAATTATTGATCCAGATTAAAAGATCTGCAGTGGTCATTTAGGCCTGGAGACATGATATTTTTATTTTTAATAGAAATTTGTTCCAGTTGATTTATGGTGCCAGAGGGAAAGGTTTACAGAGGACCTTTAGGCAACCAGAGACGATGCTTTCATTGTTGGCAAAAATGGATTCCAGGTGATCTATGCAGACAGGGTGAATGGTACATGGTGGTCATTTAGGCCACCTGTGGTGATATTTTTTTGTACTAATTGGTTCCAGGTAATTTATGTACCTGGGGTAAAATGTTGGTGGATGTCATTTAGGCCACCTGTGTGAAATATTTATTTTTGCATAAAATCAGTTCCCCTTGATATCTATAGTTGGGGTGAAAGGTCCATGGCAGTCATTTATGACACCTGAGGTGATATTTAACGTTTTTGAAAAAGTGGGTTGTAAGTGACTAATGGAGCTGGTGTAAAAAGTCTGAGGTTGTCATTTAGGCCACCTGAGCTGATATTTTTTATTTTTGACAAAACTGTGTTCAATTAATCTATGGAAACATTGTAAAAGGGCTGAGGAATTTGTTTTCTACATCTGATGTGACATTTTTATTTTTTATTAAAAATTGGTTCCAGGTAATTTATGGATCTGGAGTAAAATACCTGCAGTGGTCATTGAGGCCACCAGAGGTAATGTTTTTATTTTTACTAAAATTGGTTCCCGGTGATTTATGGAACCAAGGTGAAAGGTCTGCGGTAGTCATTTAGGCCACCTGTGGTGACATTTCTATTCATTTTTTGCCGAAAATCAGTTCCAGGTGATTTATGGCACCTGAATAGAAGATTTGCAGTACTCATTTAGGCCACCTGAGGTAATAATTTTAGTTTTTTACCTAAAATGGGATCCAGATCATGTATGGAGCAAGGGTAAAAGGTCTGTTATGCCACCTGAGGTGATATTTTCATTTGTTACCATAAAAAGATTTCAGGTGATCTATGAAGACAGATTCAAAGTTCTGCAGTGTTTGTTTAGGCCACCTGAGGTGAAATTTACATATTTGCTGAAAATGGGTTGCAGGTGATTTATGAAGCTGGGTTGAAAGGTCTGAGATTGTTGTTTAGGCCACCAGAGGTGATATACTTAGTTATGCCAAAAACATTTCAGGTGATTTATGAGATTGGGGTAAATGGTAGGCAATGGTAAGTTAGTTCACCTGAGATTAAAGGCAGGTGGTGGTCATTTAGGCCACCTGAAGTGATAATATTTTTCTTGCCAAAAATTGGTTCCAGGTGATCTATGGAGTAATTGTGAAAAGTCTGCGATGGTTGTTTAAGCCATCTGAAGTTAAATTCTTATGTTTGCAAACACTGGATTCCAGGCGTTATCTGGAGCTGAGGTGAACTGTCCACAGTGGTCGTTTAAGCCACGTGAGGTGATATTTTTAGTTTTTTAGAAAGTGGGTGGGTTACAGGTGATTAATGGAGCTGGTGTGAAAGGTCTGAGGTTATTGTTTTGCCACCTGAGGTGATATTTGTATTTTTCCAAACTGGGATCAGGTTATTAATTAATCCAGGTAAAAGATCTGCAGTTGTTATTTAGGCCACCTGAAGCTGATTCTTCTTTGCTAAAATATCTTCCAGGTGATAAAATCTGGGGTGTAAACTGTTTAGGTCATTTAGACCACATGAGGTGATATTTTTAGTGTTTACCAAAAATATGCTCCAGCTGATTTATGCAGCCTGGGTGAAAGTTTCTTCATGGTTCTTTAAGCCACCTGAGTTGAAATTTTTAATTTTTTAAAATGGGTTTCTGTGAGTTAAATAGCTGGAATGAAAGATCTACTATGGTTGTTTATTCCACCTGAGGTGATTTTATTTCACCAAAAATGGTTTCTTGGTGATTGATGGAGCTGGTGTAAAATGTCTAAAGTGGTCATTCAGGCCACCAGAGGGTATACGTTTTTGTTGTTGCCAAAAATGGGTTTCTGGAGAATTATGGATGTGAGGTAAAAGATTCACAGTAGAGCTTTAGACCACCAGGGGTGCTATTTTTATTTTTGCAAAACACGGGTTCCAGGTGATCTATGCAGACAAGGAGAATGTGATGCAGTGGTCGTTTCGGCCACCTGGGGTGAAATTTTTATTTTTGCCAAGATGGGTTGCTTTAGATTTATCTTGCTGGGGTGAACATTCTGTTTTTACATAAATGATACCTGATGTGATATATGTAGTTTTTGCCAAAAATGGGTTTCAGCTGATTAATGGGGTTTTGGTAAAAGGTAGGCAGTGGTCATTTCGGCCATCTTAGGTGATATTTTTATTTTTTGCCAGAAATTGTTCCAGGTGATCTATGGAGTCATTGTGAAAGGTCAGCAGTGGTTGTTCAAGTAAGCTGAGGTGAAATATTTATTTTTGCAAAAAATCAGTTCCAGTTGATATCTGGAGTTGGGGTGAATGGTCCATGGCAGCGTTTAAGACACCTGAGGTGATATTTGTAGTTTTTCAAAAGTGGCTTGTAAGTGACTAATGGAGCTGGTGTAAAAGGTTTGAGGTTGTCATTTAGGACACCTGAGGTGATATTTGTATTTTTACCAAAAAGGGGTTCCCGGTAAATTATTGATCCAGAGTAAAAGATCTGCAGTGGTCATTTAGGCCAGGAAACATGATATTTTTATTTTTAATAGAAATTGGTTCCAGGTGATTTATGGAGCCAGGGTGAAAGTTCTACAGAGGACCTTTAGGCAACCTGGGATGTTGTTTTCATTTTTGGCAAAAATGGGTTCCAGGTGATCTATGCAGACAGGGAGAATGGTACATGGTGGTCATTTAGGCCAACTGTAGTGATATTTTTAGTTTTTACCAAAAGTAGGTGGAGTGAAATATCCACTGTGCTCATTTGGGCTCCTTATATTATATTTTCCTTTTTGCCAAACATGGGTTCCAGGTGCTTAATGGAACCTTTGTAAAAGGTCTGTGGTGGTAGTCATATAGGCCACCTGAGGTAATATTTTTATGTTTACAAAAAGGTGGTTCCAGGTGAGTTAAGGAGCAGGGGTAATGGGACTGCAGTGGTCATTAAGGCCACCAGAGATAGTATTTTTATTTTTGCCACAGATTTGTTCCAGGTGATCTATGGAGTCGTAGTGAAAGGTTGCAGTGATTTTTTAATCCAGCTGAGGTGAAATTTTAATTTTTGAATAAAATCGGTTCCCGTTGATATCTATAGTTGGGGTGATAGATCCATGGCTGGCATTTAAGACTCCTGAGGTGATATTTAAACTTTCTGAAAAAGTGGGTTGTAAGTGACTAATGGAGCTGGTGTAAAAGGTCTGAGGTTGTCATTTAGGCCTCCTGAGGTGATATTTTTTATTATTGAAAAAACTGTGTTCAATTGATCTATGGAAACATTGTGAAAGGTCTGAGGAGTTTGCTTTGGATACCCGATGTGACATTTCTATTTTTACCAAAAATGGGCTCCAGGTACTTTATGAATCTGGAGTAAAAGATCTGCAGTGGTCACTGAGGCCACCAGATGTAATGTTTTTTATTTTTACTAAAAATTGGTTCCAGGTGATTTATGGAATCAAGGTGAAAGGTCTGCGGTAGTCATTTAGGCCACCTGGGGTGACATTTCTATTCATTTCTTGCTGGAAATCAGCTCCCGGTGATTTATGGCACTTGAATAAAAGGTCTGCAGTGCTCATTTAGGCCACCTGAGGTAATATTTTTATTTTTACCAAAAATGGGTTCCAGGTCATATACGAGCAAGGGTAAAAGGTCCTTCATGCCATCAGAGGTGATATTTTCATTTGTTGCCATAAAAGGTTTCAGGAGATCTATGGAGCCAGATTGAAAGTTTCTGAGTGGTTGTTTAGGCCACCTGAGGTGAAATTTACATATTTGCTGAAAATGGGTTGCAGGTGATTTATGAAGCTGGGGTGAAATGTCTGAGGTTGTCCTTTAGGCCACCTGAGGTGATATATTTATTTTTGCTAAAAAAACATTTCTGGTGATGTGTGGGATTGGGGTAAATGATAGGCAGTGGTAATTTAGGTCACCTGAGGTTAAAGGCAGGTGGTGGTCATTTAGGCCACCTGAAGTGATAATTTTACTTTTGCCAAAAATTGGTTCCAGGTGATCTATGGAGCAATTGTGAAAAGTCCACGATGGTTGTTTAAGTCATCTGAAGTTAAATTTTTATTTTTGCAAACAGTGGATTCCCAGGTGATATCTGCAGCTGAGGTGAACTGACCATAGTGGTCATTTAAGCCACATGAGGTGACATTTTTAGTTTTTTGAAAAGTGGGTTACAGGTGATTAATGGAGCTGGTGTGAAAAATGTGAGGTTATGTTTTTGCCCCAAGGTGATATTTGAATTTTTCCCAAAACTGGGATCCAGGTAATTAATGTGTCCAGAGTAAAAGATTTGCAGCTGTGATTTAGGCCACATGAGGAGATTCTTCTTTTTGCTAAAATTTGTTCCAGGTGATATAGATCTGGGGTAAAAGGTCTGTTTAGGATTTTGAGACCACAATGGGTAATATTTTTAGTTTTTGCCAAAAACATACTCCAGCTGATCTATGGAGCCTGGTTGAATGTTTCTTTATGGCTCTTTAAGCCACCTGAGTTGAATTTTTTATTTGTTTCAAAAATTGGTTTTTGGTGAGTTAAATAGCTGGAGTGAAAGATCAATGGTGGTCATTTATTCCACCTGAGGTGATTGTTTTTTGCCAAAAATGATTTATTGGTGATTGATGGAGCTCTATAGGTGATCTATGCAGACAGGGTGAATGGTAGGCAGTGGTCATTTAGGCCACCTGAGGTGATATTTTTATTTTTGCCAGAAATGGTTCCAGGTGATCTATGGAGTCATTGTGAAAGGTCAGGTAAAATGTCCAAAGTGGCCATTGAGGCCACCAGAGGGGATATGTTTTTTTTTGCCAAAAATGGGTTTCAGGTGATCTATGGAGGTGAGGTAAAAGATTCACAGTAGAGCTTTAGACAACTAGGGGTGCTATTTTTTTTGCAAAAAATGGGTTCCAGGTGATCTATGGAGACAAGGAGAATGTGATGCCGTGGTCGTTTAGGCCACCTGGGGTGACATTTTTAATTTTGCAAAAAAATGTTTGCAGTTTATTTATCTTGCTGAGGTAAAAGATCAGTTTTTTGCATTAATGCTTCCTGATGTAATTTTTTTTCTCAAAAAAAGGGGTTTCAGGTGATTAATGGAGTTTTGCTAAATGGTAGGCAGTGGTCATTTAGGCCACCTGAGGTGATGTATGGAGTCATTGTGAAAGGTCAGCAGTGGCTGTTCAAGTCAACTGAGGAAAAATATTTATCTTTGCAAAAAATCAGTTCCAGTTGATATCTGGAGTTGGGGTGGAAAGTCAATATCAGCCTTTTAAGACACCTGAGGTGATATTTGTAGTTTTTCAAAAAGTGGCTTGTAAGTGACTAATGGAGCTGGTGTAAAAGGTCTGAGGCTGTCGTTTAGAACACCTGATGTTATATTTGTATTTTTGCCAAAAATGGGTTCCCGGTAAATTATTGATCCAGAGTAAAAGATCTGCAGTGGTCATTTAGGCCAGTAGACATGATATTTTTATTTTTTATAGAAATTGGTTCCAGTTGATTTATGGAGCCAGGGTGAAAGGTCTACAGAGGACCTTTAGGCATGATGTTAAGGATGTTTAGGATGATGTTTTCATTTTTGGCAAAAATGGGTTCCAGGTGATCTATGCAAACAAGGTTAATGGTACATGGTGGTCATTTAGGCCTCCTGTGGTGATATTTTGTTTTGTAATAATGGGTTCCAGGTAATTTATGTACCTGGGGTATAATGTCAGTGGATGTCATTTAGGCCACCTATGGTGATATTTTTAGTTTTTGCCAAAAATAGGTGGGGTCAAATATTCACAGTGCTCATTTGGGCTCCTTATGCTATATTTTTGTTTTTGCCAAAACTGGGTTCCACGTGCTTAATGGAACCTTTGTAAAATGTCCGTGGTGGTCATATAGGCCACCTGAGGTGTTATTTTTATGTTTTCCAAAAAGTGGTTCCAGGTGAGTTATGGAGCAGGGGTAATGTGACTGCAGTGGTCATTTAGGCCACCAGAGATAATATTTTTATTTTTGCTACAAGTGGGTTCCAGGTGATCTATGGAGTCATTGTGAAAGATTGGAGTGGTTGTTTAAGCTTGCTGAGGTGAAATTTTTATTTTTTCAAAAACAGTGTTCAAGGTGATCTATGGAATCATTGTGAAAGGTCCGATAAGTTTGTTTTGGACACCAGATGTGACATTTTTATTTTTACCCAAAATGGGTTCCAGGTAATTGATGGATCTGGAGTAAAAGATATGCAGTGGCCATTTAGGCCACCAGAGGTAATGTTTTTATTTTTACTAAAAATTAGCTCCCAGGTGATTTATGGAACTGAGATGAAATGTCTGCAGAAGTCATTTAGGACACCTGGGGTGACATTTCTATTCAGTTTTGCCAGAAATTAGTTCCAGGTAATTTATGGATCCAGAGTAAAAGCTCTGCAGTGGTCATTTAGGCCAGGAGAGGTGATATTTTTATTTGCATTAGAAATTGGTTTCAGGTGATTTATGGAGCCAGGGTGAAAGGTCTGCAAAGGACCTTTAGGCAACCAGGGATGATATTTTTATTTTTTGCCAAAACTGGGTTCCAGGTGTTCTATGGAGCCAGATTCAAAGTTCCTCAGTGGTTGTTTAGGTCACCTGAGGTGAAATGTTAATTTTTTCCCCAAAAAATGAGTTCCAGGTGGGTTATAAAGCTGGGGTGAAAGGTTAGCAGTGGTCATTTAGGCCACCTGAGGTCATAATTTCATTTTTACTAAAACTGGGTTCCAGGTTATGTATGGAGAAAGGTTAAAAGGTCATTTATGCCACCTGATGAGATATTTTTATTTTTTTTACTATAAATTGGTTTCAGGTGATCTATGGAGCCAGATTCAATGTTCCTCAGTAGTTGTTTAGGGCATCTGAGGTAATTTATATATTTGCCAAAAATGGGTGTCTGGTGATTTATGCAGCTCGGATGAAAGGTCTGAGGTTGTAGCTTAGGCCAGCTGAGGTGATGTATTTATTTTTGCCAGAAATGCAGTTCAGGTGATTCATGGGTTTGGGATAAAGGTTGGCTGTGGTAATTTAGGCCACCTGAGCTTAAAGGTAGGTGGTAGTGATTAGGCCACCTCAGCTGATAACTGTATTTTTGCCAAAAATGGGTTCCATGTAATGCATGGATCCAGATTAAAAGATCCGCAGTGGCTGTTTAGACCAGGAGAAGTGATATTTTTATTTTTACCAGAAATTGGCTCCAGGTGATTTATGGAGCCAGGATGAAAGGTCTGTAGAGGACCTTTAGGCAACCAGGGACGATGTTTATATTTTTTGCCAAAAATGGGTTTCAGCTAATCTGAGGAGCTAGGGTGAATGGTATGAGTTGGTCATTTAGGCCACCTGAGGTGAAATTGTTATTTTTGCCAAAATTGGGTTCAAGGTGATCTTTGGAAACATTGTGAAAGTTCTGAGGTGTTTGTTTTGGGCACTTGTTGTGACATTTTTATTTTTATCAAACATGGGTTCCAGGTAATCTATGGATCTGAAGTAGAAGATCTGCTGTGGTCATTTAGGCCACCAGAGGTGATATTTTAATTTTTACTAAAAATTGGTTCCAGGTGATTTATGGATTTGGGATAAAAGGTCTGCAGTGGCCCTTTAGGCCATCATGGGTGATATTTTCATTTTTGTCAGCATTGGTTCCAGGTGATCTCTGAGCCAGGGTGAATGCTATGCAGTGGTCTTTTAGGACATCTGAAGTAATATTTTTATTTTTTTACCAAAATTGGTTCCATGTTATGTATGAAGCAAGGGTAAAAGGTCCATTATGGCACCTAAGGTGATATTTTTGTTTTTTGCCATCAATGATATATTGTTTGCATCATTTACTATATATTATTTTTGGCAAAAATGGGTTTCATGTGATTTATGTGGTAAAAGGTAGGCAGTGATCATTTAGGCCACCTGGGGTAATTGTTTTTGCCAAAAATGGGTTCTAGGTGATTTATGGAATCATTGTGAAAGGTTGCAGTGGTTGTTTAAGCCAGCTGAGGTGACATTTTTATTTTTGCATAAAATCAGTTCCAGTTGATATCCCTAGTTTATGTGAAATGTCCATGGCAGCTGTTTAAGACACCTTAGATGATATTTTCAGTTTTTGAAAAATTGGTGTAAGTGACTTATGGAGCTGGTATAAAAGATCTGAGGATCTTTATACTAACATACTAACATACTAAAATGCCAGCAGAATAGGCCTAATGGTCTTTCGTGTTCTGCTGCTTTGGTCAGCCCCCACCCTGGGTGCTGACCTTGCTGTCCCCTTGCTTCTCTGGCTTCTCCCTTCCCAGTTCCGGATATTCTTGCTGCATTGGATTTTGCTTCCTGGACCCTTCCCCTGTACCTGTCCCACCCCCTCTTGAACCCCTCCACTGTCTCTGCCTCCACCAGCCCCCTAGGTAGTGCATTCCATGGCTCTACCACCCTCTCAGTGAAGTAGCACCTCCTCCTTTCTCCCCTGAATCTTCCCCCCTCCAGCTTCCACCCATGCCCTCTAGTGGCCCCTTCCTCCTTCCTTCAGCAGAAGACACCAGGAGAAAGGACTGCTGTGTGACTGAACTTCTCTGCTGGGACTACAGTAGAAAAACTTTTGTACTTGGACCTTTAATTTAGGGTAAAAAAAACTAACATACTAAACAAAAAAAAAGTGTGTGTTTGTCTGGGTTAACTGAACTGAATGGGTATCTGAACAGTTATTTAGGTGTAAATCTCAGGTGATTGAAAGGACTTAACTGTTGTGAGGTTTAAATTACTTGTAGAAAGATCTAGTAAGTAGGGGGAGTGGCTTAGCTAGAAGGAAGCTACATTTAAAGACTGCCTTAGAAAGATTCTGCTAATAGCTGGGACTATATTGCCCTCCTTCTGTCCCCTCCACCCCCCCACCCAAAGCTGGTTCTATTTTTATAGGCACAGGATTTGACTGACAACAGGAACTTCCTGTTTGGGAGCAGGAAGTGAGTGATCACAGAACCACCAAAGACCCACCATCCTAGAAGGGCAAGAGTAGCTCTCTGGCCCCCTCTAGCTGCTGGAGGTCTGCCTCTGAGCAAGTAAAATATGAACTCAGCTGTCCTAAATGTCCACTGTTGGCCCTTGAGTCCATGTGATTTATAGAGGTGGGGTAAAAGGTTGGCAGTAGTAATTTAGGCAACCTGATATTAAACATAGGTCATTTAGGCCACCTCAGGAAATATTTTTATTGTAACCAAAATGGGTTCGAGATGATTTATGGAGCTGGGGTAAAAGGTCTGAGAGGCTGATTTAGGCAACGTGAGCTGATATTTTTATTTTTGCCAAGAATGGTTTCCATATAATTTATAGAGACAGAATAAAGGATCTGTGGTGGTCATTAAGTCCACCTGAGATGATGCTTTCATTATTACCAAATATGGGTTACAGGTTATCCAAATGATGACTACCTGACTCTATCTCTGTCTCAGTGACAGAGAGACAGAGACAGAGATAGAGACAGAGAGAAAGAGACCGTGAGAGAGACAGAGAGACAGCGAGACAGAGACAGAGAGACATAGAGACAGAGAGACAGAGACAGAGACAGAGAGACATAGAGACAGAGAGACAGAGACAGAGACAGAGAGATAGAGAGACAGAGACGATGACAGAGAGACAGAGAGGCAGAGAAAAAGAGAGATAGAGACAGAGAGACAGATACAGCGACAAGGACAGAGAGACAGGGACAGCGAGTCAGAGAGACAGAAACAGGGAGACAGAGACAGGGAGACAGAGAGACAGAGAGACAGAGACAGAGAAAGAGAGACAGAGACAGAGAGACAGAGACAGAGAGACAGTGACAGTGAGACAGAGAGACAGAGAGACAGAGACAGAGACAGAGACAGAGACAGAGAGACAGAGAGAGACAGAGAGGCAGAGAAAAAGAGAGATAGAGACAGAGAGACAGATACAGCGACAAGGACAGAGAGACAGGGACAGCGAGTCAGAGAGACAGAAACAGGAGACAGAGACAGAGACAGAGAGACAGAGAGAGAGAGAGAGAGAGACAGGGAGACAGAGAGATGGAGAGACAGCGAGACAGAGAGACAGAGACAGAGACAGAGATAGAGAGAGAGAGACAGAGAGAAAGAGACAGAGATGGAGACAGAGAGACAGAGAGACACAGAGACAGAGAGACAGAGACAGAGTGACAGAGAGGTAGAGACAGAGAAAGAGAAAGAGAGACTGAGACCAAGACAGAGAGTCAGAGAGACAGAGGCAGAGAGACAGAGACAGAGAGACAGAGAGACAAGGACAAAGAGACAGAGACAGAGACAAAGACAGAGACAGAGAGACAGACAGACAGAGACAGAGAAACAAAGAGACAGAGAGATAGAGCAAGAGCAAGAGCAAGAGAGACAGAGACAGAGACAGAGACAGAAACAGAGACAGAGACAGAGAGACAGAGACAGAGACAGAGACAGAGATAGAGACAGAGAGACAAAGCCAGAGAGCCAGAGAGTCAGAGAGAACAGAGACAGAGAGAGAGAGAGACAGAGACAGGAGACAGAGACAGAGAGACAGAGACAGTGAGACAGAGAGACAGAGAGCCAGAGACAGGGACAGAGGGACAGAGACAGAGACAGAGACAGAGAGACAAAGAGACAGAGACAGAGAGACAGAGAGGCCTAGACAGAGATAGAGACAGAGACAGAGACAAAGAGACAGAGACAGAGAGCCAGAGAGACAGGGTCAGGGAGACAGAGACTGAGACAGAGACAGAGACAAAGAGACAGAGACAGAGAGGCAGAGAGACAGAGAAACAGAGACAGAGACAGAGAGACAGAGACAGAGAGACAGAGAGACAGAGACAGAGGGAAAGAGACAGAGACTGTGGCAGAGAGACAGAGACAGAGAGACAGAGACAGAGACAGAGACGGAGACAGAGACAGAGAGAGAGACAGAGACAGAGACAGAGACAGAGACAGAGAAGAGAGACAGAGACAGAGAGACAGAGAGACAGAGACAGAGATAGGGACAGAGCAGAGACAGAGAAAGAGAGACTGGGACAGAGACAGAGAGCCAGAGAGTCAGTGAGAGAGAGGAAGAGAGAAAGAGACAGAGACTGAGAGAGAGACAGAGAGACAGAGAGACAGAGACAGAGACAGAGACAGAGACAGAGACAGAGACAGAGACAGAGATAGAGACAGAGACAGAGACAGAGAGACAGAGACAGGGACAGAAAGACAGAGACTGAGAGACAGCAAGACAGCGAGACAGAGACAGAGAGACAGAGAGACAGGGACAAAGAGACAGAGACAGAGACAAAGACAGAGACAGAGAGACAGAGACAGAGAGACAAAGAGACAGAGAGACAGA